>OV743439.1:8587200-13587200 GCA_928269145.1 Agriphila tristella | reverse complement strand
TCCTTAATCGCATTTTCATTAATTATTAACAGGAGAAGTAACAAACTAAATTAAACTAAAATCGTAGCTAAATTCAGGTCCAAACCCCTCTGTGTCGCAAATGAGGAGCCCGTATCGCCTGCCCGATGTCATGTATTCGCATTCTCACTTTAAGCCGCGTAGAGGGCGCTCTGCGCGATCCGTGTGCAGGGTTAACACCTCTGAATAGTTTGAATTAAATAAATTTTAGTAGGGACTTACACTTCAGCTTGTACCTGTTTAATGCTGGCTCACGAGCCACTGCCTCCGACCAATTAGTTTTTCGATTTTTTTCAAAATGGCTGAAATATGTTTTTCGCCATATCTCCATATGGCGAAAATCATATTTCAGCCATTTCGAAAAAAATTCAGTAATGTCACAAACGCGAAGACTGCAGCTCTACAGAGTCACTAATTAGTAAAATTCATACCATAACACAAATATAAAATCTCTACATATTTTAGCCCCTACAAAGGGGTGAAATTATGCCGAAGGTAAGCCGTTCTACAAAAATTTTAGAATCTGCGTAGTGGATCAATGGGGTGGGTTTTCTAAAAGGTAAGCCGATGGGAATCGGCTTGTATGGACCCTTCGCCACTGGTAGGTACTTCATTTCACTTCGCTTTCGAAAAAAATTGACGTTTTAAAATCGTTGGTTAGCGAAAACTTAGGTATGTATATTAAATTATGTCAATCCCATAACACCTTTACTGAAAGCGAAGATAAATAAGTATAGCTAAATAAGACTCGTCTCATTGTAAATTGTAGAAAATTAAATATTTTGACCGAGCGAGCACGAAGTGCGAGCAAAGCGTCTCTGCTTCAGCTTGGGCAAAAATTCTTTCGTATGTCCGGCTGTATGTTCTCCTCTACAGGTCGCATTTCTCAACCGATTCTCGTGAAATTTTGTGAGCAGGTTCGAAAATTACACAGATTTTTTTTTCGAGACAGTTTTTCGAAATTGCGGAGATACGTAAAAAAGACATATTTCAGTCCGACTTATCGGCCTGTCTGTTTTCCTCTAAAGGTCGCATTTCTCAACAGATAACCGTGAAATTTTTTAGCCAGGTTTGAAAATGATATATATAGATTTTTTTAGGTCAAGCCAGTTTTACAATTTTTTTCGAAATGGTGGAGATATTAAAAAATGTATTCCGTCCTTTCTGGGGCTGGATGTTCTCCTCTACAGGTTCAACAGGTTGCATTTCTCAACCGATTCTCGTGAAATTTTGTGAGCAGGTTCAAAAATTATATAGAATTTTTTAGTCACGCCAGTTTTATGAAATTTTTCAAAATGGCGGAGAAATGTAAAAAACATATTTGAGTCCGACTTTCCAGCTGTCTGTTTTCCTCTACAGGTCGCATTTCTCAACCGATTTTCGTGAAATTTTGTGAGCAGGTTCGATAATTATAGAGAATTTCTTCCAGTTTTTCGAAATATACCAAAAAATCACTCATTTCGAAAAATGATTAAAATAAGAAACGCCATCCAGCTGCGAATATACCTACCAAATAATATACCAAACAGCACGTACCTACTATGTGCTTTAAAAATCTCGTGAGCAGTGTGGGAAAAAGAGGTGGCGACATCTTTTAGATTATTTTTTAAACAAAATACAATTTGAGCTACTTTTTAACGCGAGGTCTACAGCTCACGGAGCCACTAGTAGCTAGATAGTCGTAACTTAAATATTGTGTGTCAGCCCTGAGGGTAGCGTATGCGCCCGCCATGTGCGGACACAATAGCCGCATTCTCATGGACTCAGCCGAGGTAAGCTGATTGCGTGACGTCATCGCCGGGCCGCTGCACGTCGATGCAATTACGAAACAATGCGACGGTTTTATTTACAACACCATTTCCAAAGCATGGTGTTTACGATAGTTTCTATGGAACTCAAATACTTACCTATTTTAGAGCTGAAGATGGAAGAGTAATTTATTACTCTAAATAACAACCAACTTTTTAATTTTATCCGTTACTTTTACTACATTGCGTATTCTTACATTCAGCATCTCAGTTCCGTTTAGGAGCAGAATGTCCAATTTGCAAAATGTCCAATTCGCAAAATGTCCAATATTCCTGACTCATTCTTATGAGAATAAAAATGTCTCCAAATCCTATATGATAAAGAAAATGTTAAATATTTTAATTCAAATAATATAAAATCAACATGACAAATCCTAAAAAAATATTGCAGTCTTGTGATTTTAATTTTAATCCCGAACATAAGAATAAATTCTTATCCTAGGATTAGGAACACAATGAAACTAGGTAGCTACTTACCTCACGAAAAAGAAGATAATACCTACTACAGAACAAAGTAAAAAGTGGCTGTTACAACCCAACCATGACTATTTAAATGTTTTTTTATTCTAAGATAAAGATAAAGTGGTGTAACAGCACCAGCGCCGATACATAGAAGAAGAGTGGTATTTGAACTTTATGTCTGCGTACCTTCGATTCAATCGATGATCGAAGCTGCTTACTAAAAAACACCTATGATGAAATGTTTGACCCCATTTTAAGGTACGGCTTATATTCAGCGTAGAGATCATTGCCCGAGGGACTAGGTCTGAATGAATACCCTCGTGCCTCTATAATCCCGCGTATACCTATAAAATGTAAGAGTCGTGTTTGTACCTCAAAAACTGACATCAAAGTTATAACTGCGGAATGAATGAAATCTTTAGAATAATTACACCTAGAACGATAATTCCCTACAAAGCGCGCTATCAAAAGTGAGGCAACAAAAACAGCCAAAATGGCGCCGTTTTCAGATTTTTATTGTCCATTATTAAATAATCATACCTAATAAGTACAAAACAGTTTCAATTTCCCTACCTTAAAGAGATTATATAATTATTATATTATTGGATTTTAGTTACGACATGGACGAAAAAATATTTTTCGTCCATGGTTACGATTAGGTAAGGTATGAAGGATATAAATCTGAGAACTGAGCCATTTTGGCTCAGTATAAGTTGCCTCACGTTGCATACAAGGACACGGCTTCTAGGTGTAATTATTCTAAGATGAAATCAAAGTTATTACTACAGTGGAAAGCAGTTCAAATTATATTTAAACTCAAAATGAATTATCCTCCGTGGGGCAAAGCCGTGGGACGTTATGAATCTATCCACCTATCAATTACTATAAATAAATCAATTGGTGATAAAAAAATATATTAGATCCATTTATAACCCATGTTATTAAAGTGTGCAGCATAGCTACAACTTTCATGAGGAATAGGAACCGGCTTACCGAGGGATTCTCGAGTAACCCCGAGCCCTTATAATCCCCAGTATAAAGCGCCTCCGTCGAGCTGCATAGACGAACCAAGTGGAATGATATAAATTGTCTGCACATCCACGACTCTTCAAATAAAACAAAAACTTTGTGATAGGTAATTGAGAAATGATTTGCGAAAGTTGGATGGGGTTAGGGTCATCAAGTCAAGATGCTTGTAGAAATGGAGTGAAATCAAGATTGGCGTGATATGTCCGGTGATGCCACAAGCAATACGTTGGTTCTACATATTCGTTCTTTTTATTTATTCTTTTTATTTCTTTTTATTGCACCACCAACCAGGAATATCAAACACACACCAATCTTGATCTCATCACTCCACTTCCTGGTGCAATGTTAAAATAATAAAATGCAATCACCTGATCTCGCAACAACAGAAATACTAAGAAAAGTAATTAACTGCGATCTTCTCCGGGTCCGGCGTCCTAAGTTTAAGCTAACTGTTGCATTAGGCTTAGGCCCAATGATTACTTATGTTATCCAATTTATTCAACGCATTGTTTCCTGTACCAGCTGTGCAGCATGAGCGTGGGCCGCGCAAGCCAAAACTCCACGCTGGCGCACTGAGCTCCCTGCAGCCGCCGCCGATGGCGCACGCCCACAAGCCGCACCCGCTCAAGCTGTCGCCTCCATCGCCCTTCGGACCGATGCAGCCGTTCAACTTCCAGGTGATTTGGAAGCAAGTGAGAAACCACTATAGGCTTCGGTTTGGCCACGCGCTAAACATACACCAAATAGGTGATAGTTGTGTCGCGACACACCGACATGTCGGTCGGTTCATGTTGAGCGTGTATCAATTTTTTTAGGGTTCCGTACCCAAAGGGTAAAAACGGGACCCTATTACTAAGACTCCGCTGTCCGTCTGTCTGTCTGTCTGTCTGTCACCAGGCTGTATCTCACGAACCGTGATAGCTAGAAAGTTGAAATTTTTACAGATGATGTATTATTATTGCCGCTATAACAACAAATACTAAAAACAGAACAAAATAAATATTTAAGGGGGGTTCTCATACAACAAACGTGATTTTTTTTGCCGTTTTTTGCTCGATATTAATAACGACAACAGGTAGACAGTTGAAATTTTCACAGATGATGTATTTCTGTCGCCACTATAACAACAAATACTAAAAACAGAATAAAACAAATATTTAAGGGGGCTCCCATACAACAAACGTGATTATTTGCCGTTTTTTGGTACGGAACTCATCGTGCGCGAGTCCGACTCGCACTTGGCCGGTTTTTTATTCACGACGGGATACTGCTTGGCGTTCACTTTACCGGATTTAAGTGACGATAAGGCCAAAAGTTTAAGCGCACTAAACCATGACTGAGGAACTGGCCATCTTACCTCTAACTGCCGGAACACAACAATTTTTAAATTGTTATTATGGCGTCAGACTTAGAAGATCGTTGTGGCTAGCCAGGCGGACTTAAAATAAGCCCTACCACCAACCAAACCGAGTCCAAATACAGTCTTAACATAAGCACTTTAAGCCTTTCCGAGCCGCATTTAATAGAGGAAATAATAATAATGTTGTTACATTACATACGTATTACGTACACTTCATGAAATTGTGAAAATATTCGATATCTCAAGAGCATGTCTATTATAAAAAAAACTCTGAAACATTTGATAGTGATAAACTAAAACATTATCAATGCTTAAATCTATTTAAATATCAAAGAAATAACTAACAAACCTTTTACTCAAAACATTAATCATACATAATTCGCAACTAAGAAACTTAACTGGGCTCTACAGTTCAGCATAAGCGGGTCGGCGGAGCAAGCACCGCTGAGCACGGCATCATCGGCTGGCTCGAGTGGTGCGGGCGGCGCGGGAGCCGTCAGTCCCCTGCCTCTAGTGCCAGACCCGTTCCTGGCACCCCCGCCACCTGGTCTTCTACACATACTAATGTCTACAGATAAATGCCAGGTAAAAACAATCACATCTTTATTGCTGTTTTTCATATCTATAATATCGCCAGTGGCACGAGCACCGTCACGTCAGTCCCCTGCCTCTAGTGCCAGAGCCGTTCCTGGCACCCCCGCCACCGGGCCTTCTACACATACTGATGTCTACAGATAAATGCCAGGTAAAAACAATCACATCTTTATTGCTGTTGTTCATGATATTATCGCCAGGGGCACGGGCACCATCACGTCAGTTCCCTGCCTCAAGTGCCAGACCCGTTCCTGGCACCCCTTACACCGGGCTAAAGTTTAATTTCGGGAAAATTTTAATACTTTACCTTGTTTGTTGTGTCTTTGTTATTTTTATTTGTTAATCAGATGTTCATTTATGCAAAGGAATTAATGTGGAGCGCGAAGCAGCTGCAACTGCAAGGGGACCCAACTCTCCTAAGGCCGCCGCCCAGCGCCTTCGGGGCTCCACTGGCGCCGACCTGGGAATTGTTACAGGTAAGAATACAAAGTATAAACTAAATATAATTTTATGTACTAACGGTATAGTGCTTGGGCTTCACCTTACCTGATGTTAAAATGACGCTAAGGCAGAAGGTGGAAGCGCACTAAACCCGGAATCCTCGTCACTGAGAAACTAGAGAACTGTTCGTTGTCTTAGGCTGGCCCCAGACCTACCGGTTTCATTTCTTTGCTTTGCTGTTCTACCATGGACCGCCGGCCAAGAGGCTCATTTTCAATCTATCGCATATTTTGACCTGACCACATTGGCAAGATAGCCATTAGTTTGGTGTTATCAAATATCGTCGTCTGGGGTGCGATGAGAAGTTTTAGTTTTCGTTTTAAAAAAAACTGCTGTTTTATACAAAAATTAATAACGAAATTATCAAAATGTATGAAACAGTTCATTTTTTTTCGCGATTTCAGATTTGGTCCCATAGTAAAAGTAATTCAGTTTTATTATGGTCCCTATCTACCATATTCAGTTTTAAAAGGCTTTACCAAACATCTTGTATAAATAAGCGATCGAGTTATTTTTAACGATCGGAGTCCATGTTCAGGGTGGCATATCTCCTAAAAGCTTCCTACTTCGCAATCCAGGCGATGATATTTGATAAAACCAAGCTAATGGCTATCTTGCCAATTTGGTCTAGTCCCAAAATGCGATAGATTGAAAATTACCCTGGTTGGCCGGCGGTCTTTCAAGCAAGGTAGCACAGCAAAGCAAAGAAACGGAACCGGTAGGTCTGGGGCCAGCCTTATACTTACCTCTAACACAACAATTTTTAAATTGTTGTTATGGCGTCAGACTTAGGTAAGATTGTGGTTGATAGCCACTATAGCCAGGCGGACTTTAAATAAGCCCTGCCACCAACCAAACCGAGTACAAATTGCAGAGGCGCTTAGTTAGTTAAATTTTTCATAAGTCTGTTGGATTGGAGCAGCCAAAACAATGGATTTACAGTTTGTAGGTGTTTTTAGGTTCTTTCAAGTTTTTCATATCTCTTTTAGTGGAGGAGCGGTGGAGGAATTGGTTGCCTTACCTAGGAGTGAGTAGGTACTTTATAACTTCAGATAGAAAGATGGATAAATCTTCTTATCCTAAAAGTCAAGTAACTATACTATCTATAGGTACAGCTCTATTTAAAAAAATACGTTTTACCAAGGATTGAGTTAAGACTATCTCGTCGAACAAAAGTTGTAACCGGAAACGTTTGGGGAGTGTATAAATCGAAGTGGGTAGGTGGCTTTTTGACTTGGGGGCGGCGCGCGATCGCGATTGGACGCCGAGGGGTGACTTCTCGCCTTGCTTGACTTACCCCGCCCATTGTCGCGGAGTCGCGATGTACATAATGTGACAAGGAACGGAACCATTTACAGACCTCTGCGAAACGGAAAGCAACTAGATAGAACTATAAATAAAATACTTACGCACCCAAAAACAGAGCACGAACATAGGTAATGTCTGGAAAATCAAAGATTTTATAAAAGGAAATTGATAAAGTACCTACGCGCGACGAGTACCTACGTTGCGATAACAATCATGGTGCCTACAGTTATTTATTTACATCGTCGCACAGCTTATTTTTATAATTGAATTGAAGGAGGAACGTACTTAGTTGCTTCTTAGGTAATAATTTAACGTTTTAACCCACCTATAATATAAGAAGTATAAAAAACTAGTGGCTCCATGAGCTGTAGACACAGACCATACAACAAGTACTTAGGTCTGTGGCTGTAGACCTCGCGTTAAAAAGTAGCTCAAATTGTATGTTGTTTAAAAAATTATTTAAAAGATGTCGCCACCCCTTTTTCCCACACTGTTCACGAGCTTTTCAAAGCATGTCATGTATTAGGTACGTGCTGTTTGGTATTATTTGGTAGGTATGTTCGCAGCTAGATGGCGCTTCTAATTTTAAACATTTTTCGAAATGGTGATTTCTGGCAAATTTAGAAAAACTGGCTAAATTAAAAAAAACTATTTAATTATCGAACCTGCTCACAAAATTTCACGAGAATCTGTTGAGAAATGCGACATATAGAGGAAAATGGACAGCTGGAAAGTCGGACTGAAATATGTTTTTTTACATTTCTCCGTCAAAAATTTCAAAAAACAGGCGTGACAAAAAGTTCTATGTAATTTTTGAACCTGCTCACAAAATTTGACGAGAATCGGTTGAGAAATGCGACCTGTAGAGGAGAACATCCAGCGCCAAAAAGCCGGACTGAAATACATTTTTCTTACATATCTCCGCCATTACGAAAAATTGGAAAAACTGTCTGAACTTAAAAAAAATCTATATGATTTTCGAACCCGCCCACAAAATTTCACGAAATTCGGTTGAGAAATGCGACCTGTAGAGGAGAAAAGACAGAGCCGGGAAGCTGGACTGCAATATGTTTTTTTTACATAGGTATCTCCGCCATTTTGAAAAAAATCGAAAAAGTGGCGTGACAAAAAAATTATATATTATTTTCAAACCTGCTCACAAAATTTCACGAGAATCGGTTGAGAAATGCGACCTTTAGAGGAGAACAGACAGCGCTGGAAAGCCGTAAAACCTGTTTTTTTAACATATCTCCGCCATTTGGAAAATTTAAAAAAAATCTATATAATTTTCGAACCTGCTCACAAATTTTCACGAGAATCGGTTGACAAATGTGACCTGTAGAAGAGAACATACAGACATACGAAAGAATTTTTGCCCAAGCTGAAGCAGAGACGCTTCGCTCGCACTTCGTGCTCGCTCGGTCAATAAATACTCTTTGTGGCAACGTTAACCTATCTTTCCTCCTTAATAAGGTTTGACGACGCGACGACCGACAATCGCAAAATTCGCCAGGCGATCTTTAAAGAAAATAAACACGATCTTTAAAGAAAATTGACACGATCTTTAAAGAAAATTAACACTTAAAAAACAGGTCTACCTAACCCTGCTCCTACAGGGAACGAGCGCACGCTTTGTATTCAATAGCGGTCCGCTGGTGCGGCGCCTGACGCCATCGCTCGCTCACGACCACAAATCACAGCTACTTAAGTAGAATAATATGAGACAAATACTTACCATAGAAAAACCCTTCCCCTTTAACAGGAAACGAGCGCACGCTTGCTATTCATGGCGGTCCGTTGGGTGCGGTGTCTGGCACCATTCCAGGCGCTCGCTCACAGCGACCAGCTGGTCCTACTCCGGGCGGCGTGGAAGGACCTGTTTCTGCTGCACTTAGCGCAGTGGTCCGCCCCGTGGGACCTGGGGCCACTGCTCGCGGCGCCCAACGCGCGGGCGCGACTGCCGCCCGACCCGCTCGCCGATCTTGAGCTCAATACGTTACAAGTGAGTGGTGATGGTGACCTAGATTAGTATGCTTAAAGTTGAGGCCACTACACAAAAAATACCCTTCGGACTGTAGGTTCCATCAGTGGGTCCAATATGTAAAATTCTTGGTGAGGCTGTTACGGGGAGGAATAGTCAGAAAGTAAAGTCTATATAAAATGTGCTAACGGAACGCAAAGTTACAAAACATTAGGTATAGCTGTATTATGTTAGAGATTTTACTATTTTCAATTTCTTTAACAGGAAATACTATGCCGGTTTCGTCAAATAGCACCCGATGGCAGCGAATGTGGCTGTATGAAGGCAATCGTTCTGTTTTCTCCAGGTTTGTAGATAGCTAAATATCGACTATAACTTTGTGGATAATAATAAGACATGTATTTAAGTTCATAATTTGAAAAATAAGTGCTTTCCCGTACACAGATACACCTGGGTTGAGTGAAACACAGCCAGTCGAAATGTTACAAGACCAAGCGCAGTGTATTCTGGCGGACTACGTGCGCACTAGGTACACGAGGCAGCCAACGAGGTGTGTAATAATTTGATTAATTTGGATTAAATAATTGATGTGTGTTAAAGTTGTGTTGCTGTTGAGTGCTGTTGACCAACCTTTTTATATTCTGATGACTTATCATTGTAGTAAGCCTCATCTTCATGGTGGTCCTTCGAGCAGGTCGAAGGACCGCCATGAAGATGAGCCTTACTGGGTTTCGATTCATCTAAACCAGGGGTTCCCAACCTTTTTTTGTCTACTGCCCACTTTAAGAATAAATTATTTTTTAACGCCCCCTTTTTTAAATTATTAAACCCCCCATTTTTAAACATACTTAAAAACCGCTAAGTACTTATAACTGATTATTGAAACGCAAATTTATATTATTCGGACAGAGTATCTTTTATTGAAAATAAAACTAACATAATCAATTCTTATATAAAAACTAATGTGAAGGTTGAATCTGATGCTGTTCAATAATTCCCCCTTTTTTTCTGGGTCTCTTACCGCCCCCCTTTAGGCCTGCAGCGCCCACAAGGGGGCGTTATCGCCCACTTTGGGAAAGACTGATCTAAACGGACCGGCGAAGTACCAGAACCGACTTGCTGGCGTGTAATCCTCAACTTACCTATTGATAAATTATAAACCGTAGTCATCCACTATAGGCCTTTCATAAATTATTTTAGTTCAATCAAAGTTAGGTAAGTTCAGTAGTTGAGTCGAGCAATAGGCGTTATGAACATATTACGTGAATCGAGCGTAGTTGTCTCGAGAATAGTTGGCCGCCGCCGCGCCGCCGCCACGCCATAGATAAAAATAATGATAATGACTTCGTAATTACATTGCAGATTTGGTCGTCTTCTCCTACTACTTCCCTCACTACGCGCTGTACGGGCGCGCTCCATCGAGTTGCTGCTGTTCCGCGACACCGTCGGCGACGTGTCGGTGGCGACACTCCTCCACGACATGTACCGCATGCAGCCTGCGCCCGCGCCTCCGTTCCACGCCCCACAGATATCAGCTTCGACAAGCGACCACTGTTCTTCTCCTTAGACCACGTCTAACCACCCTATCTATGGCGAACTAGCGACGACGCGACACGTGCATTGACTCTTGCATTGGGAACTCGACATTATCGTTACAGAGCGGTTAATTCACAATGGCAGGATAATTTTGCTGATTTGCAATTCGACCACCAGTCGGCGCACTACCACTATACTCCAGCCAACTCGTGGAAAGAATGTTTAATAACAAACCGTTGCCTAGCAACCAATGACAGGAATGTATTCAAAACCTTTTTTGATACAAACTAGTTTAAATAAAATACAAATTACTTATTGTACAACAAATACACAGAGGAAATAATCACTACGTTTTAAACAAATAGACAGTCATATTAAATGCATAAGTACCTACTGAATACGGCGAAATAAAACAAGATAGTGGTCACACTTAATGTCAATATCGGTGTGATCAAGGGTCATTTTATTTACCGTTACCTACTCACACTATAGAACTCTTTTCTAAAAGTGTGATGAAAAAGAGATCTATAGTGTGACTAGCACTGATTCATTTTGATTCATCGATTTCAGTAGATAAGACTTCATTTGGAAGGATAATACAAATCCAGGAAATGTTATTACCGCCTGCTCGTAATGCATGAATAGGGGTATCAATTAAAAGAAATTACGAGTTTTTAACTAATTTTCGTTTTAACACAAGAAAATAGAGGTTGTGTGAATTAATCTAGTGGTATGTGTAACAAAAACAATCATTACTAAATATTTATAGTGTTATGTGCCCTAATTATGTCATTAAAATGTTTTAGAGATGTTTTTATCAAATCAAAGTTATGATAACCCTAATACGGTTTGTTGATAAACATTCTTTCCACGAGTTGGCTGGAGTATAGTTAGTGGTGGCGCTTTACAAAATTACCTATATCAATTTTTCTTCTAACACATTTTGGTTTTCTTGAATCTTTAATTCATTTACTGTCTGATTTCCATAATAATTATTTATTAGTATCACCGATTTTTATATATTATTTAAAATAGATGGGAAAATCGGGGGAAAATGCCCGTACAAAGGTCTCCAGCAGCAGTAGCGCCACCAAGCGGTATAAATTTTGTGAAATCCCCTCATTGGCAGCATCACTTGAAAATTGAAACATACGAATTCGCGTGTCGCGTGTCTTATCGCCGGTCGCAATATATAATCGCCACAAGAAACGTATTCCGGATTTCCGCTTCGTGCGGGTGAAAAAATTAAGATTTTTCATTCAAAAAGAAAAACTTTTTGTAATAATAAAATTAGAAGCCAGATTTATAAAGATGGCGTCAATGTGTTCCTTGTAAATCTACATTTAACTATGTATTAGAAAAAATCTTTTAATTGCCGTTTGCAGAATCTGCCATTTAGCGAATAAAGGTTATTATTTACCTGATTTACATCATTGCTTTATTCTATAAATTATTTTATCTACACTCACAACGTAATGTTCCAAATATGAATTCAAAAAAGGTAATATAAATACGTACTTTATTTTCGTGGATAGGTAAAATTAAAAAATAAACTCATTACGATTCAGTCAACTGCATCATAAAATAACTTTTTTTCTCATTACGATACAGGGCAAATCCAAAAAGAAGGCAGTGCCGTAACATTAAAAAAAAACAACGATATTTTCCCACATATTTTTCATGATTAAAATGCACTCTATGGTAATCGATGACTTTAGTGCGATTAGTTTGTTGGAATGCACTGATCTATTTTTTTTCTTATGGAATGCGCGCCAAGCATTTCCGATAAAGTTTTGATTTCAATTTTTACATTTTGTTATACTTACTGAATTTTGTAGGTTTTTTTTATTCTTGCTTTAAAATGTGAAAAAAATTTACTCTGCCCGATATTTTAGTTTAGATGCAGTTAAGGAATTGACTTATTACAAGGTAATACAAACAAAGTCTCTCTCTCTCTTTTCTAACGTTGATCTTTTATTTAGTAGGTTCAATCCCAAATGTATGAGTGTAGATAAAGTAGTGTATGAAACTGCACATAACTAGGTATTAAAACACTCGTGTGATACTATTAAAAACCTCGCCTACGGCTCGGTTTTTAAACACACACTCGTGTTTTAATACCCCTCTTTATGTGTCAGTTTCATAAACTACTATTATACAGCAATTTTATTTATTTTAAAGACCAACAGCACTAGAAAAGCTTAAGTATTTTGTTGCATTCATTTTAGCTCTATGTTATTTAAAACATATTTTCTGTAAATTATAGTTTTTTTTTCAACACTTATAAAACCAAATTACTGATGTTGTGTAATTCTAGTCAAGTCTGGGAATAAGTTCTAGTCATGAAAAAAAAATGCTATGTAAAGTTGTAAATTTAAAAGTTACTGTAAGTGACTTCCTGTTAAAACTTAATAGTGTTAAGAATAGTTTTAAAAACCCATTGACTTACGTCAAACTATATAAAAATGTAAGTTATTTATAATTCTGAATTTCTACATGTAACAATGTAAATAAATCTAGTAGTTACTTTATTACCTAAGTAAACATGTTATTATATTGTTTGATATGGCTAAGGAAATTTAAATAAAATAAATAATATAAGTCACAGTAAAAGCACATTTTATTTGGAAAATGTACATCTACCATTTCAAAACACATAGGTACATTAATAAACATTACAAAACAAAAGCATTTTGTGCTTCACACAGAATCAAATGGTAAATATTTCATTACTTGATTTCCAAACCTCGTTTTCTTTTCAACCAGTCATGTTAACTTTGCCCATAGAAAGTATCGCTTCAACGGTTGATAAGTCAACGGAGTCATCTTCCATTTCCTCTTCTACTTGAGGTTTCGGTTCCTCTTTTTTTGGTTCATTCCTGGGGAAGTCCAGCTTGCTCCATGCACCTGGTTCAGCCTTTTTTAATTTGATTTCCATCTTTGTGGGCAACATAGATGCACTACTTTTTTCGACACTTATCACCTGTTGAACAAGAAAAGGAAAATTAATTTAATCCTTTGGCTTATTCCGTTTATCCACCCTGAAACAGCCACCCTAGGTGTCCACCTTAGGGTGGCTGTTTCAGGGTGGACAAACGGAATAAGCCAATCTTTTTAGCCCTGGAAAATCCATTGTTGTGCGGCCCTGCGCGGGCGTTGACTGATTAAGGCCAAGCCACACAGCGGGCGTGGCGTGACGGGACGGGACGGCGACGCGACGCTGAGAAGTTGTAATGTACTAGATACTATGGACGACGTCACACAGGCTGGCGTGGCGCGACGTGTCGCGTCCCGTCGCGCCACGCCGCCGTCGCGCCGAGCATGAATACAGATCGAAAGCGCGGCGGGGCGGAACATAGGCGTGATCACGCCCGCAGTGTGAACTCCCGTCGCGCCCCGTCGCGCCGCGCCCCGTCACGCCGCGCCCCGTCACACCCGCTGTGTGGCTTGACCTTTAAACTTATGATTCATTTCTAAAATTAATCAAAAATAAGATATACTTACACCTCTTAATTCAAGGTCCAACTCGAAAGTAGCATCGTTTTCCTCTCTGAATACTAGTTTTGTGTTTAGCCTGATTGGGTTCAATTTCACGAAGCTTAGTGTTGGGTCATATTTCTTGGCATACACACTCACTATTACGTAATCAGGTGTCTGGTGCCAATCCCAGCGACATTTTACTGTGCCAGCAGGAGCAACCTTAAATAGAAATAGATAATAATAAAAAATTAAAGAAGAGTACAGATTCCGGTAAAGAACTTGACGGTCTTTCGAGGGAGTGGGAGTAAGTTTACGCATGTGTACTTGCGAGGGGTATGCATTACAATGTCGAAAATTCATAATACATACGGCCGAAATATCGACGCATAAAACGCCGATTTTCAAAATACCGAACATCCTAAATGTCGATATCCGATAGACCGAAACTCGAAAGATCGATTATCAAATGACCGAAGTTCGAAATCCCGAAAGTTTAAAACCCCGAAAGTTAAAATGTCGATACTTTTAACTTACTCTACCTACACAAACACATACGAGTACATTTATAAGTAGGCGTTGCGGTTAATTTGTTTTCTCAAAAATGCTTGTAAAATGGTCATTATATTGACAAAATCCACCAATCGAGTTAGAAATTGTTTTTTTTTCTGACGCTTCGCCAGCCGCTGCCGCGGCACGCTCGCTTCGCTCGCTCGGCTCGCGCGCTGGGTTCATGTCAACCTAACATGCTCGTCGCTACGCTCTTCGCACCAATCTCGTGACCTACGGTCTACGGTTTCTAAAGACGGTTACGGTTCTAAGTCCCAGCAGAGTAGTTTAGACTCATTTCCAGCAGCTAAATTTGCTATAAAGCATTTCAGGCAAAATCCAAAGCCTTTTATAATTATGATAGCTTGTTGTTTTTGACTAATTCGGTATTAAGACTGTATATACGCATTTCAAAGAAATTAGCGTTTTTCCAAACAAGTTATCTAAAGAATTAAAGCATTACTATTGATGTAAACTTTAGTTTTAGGAAGCAAAATTCTTAAATTAGTGCCGTATAGAGAGAAAAACATAATAAATTATCAGGTATTTTAAAACAAAGACAATCTGTTCAAGTGGAATTCCAAATTTGCTTGTCAGAGGTATTTTTCAAACACGTTTCAGCTGTAACAAATAATTATACGACTCATATTTATTTTTTCATTTATTGTTTGTATTGTCAAGGAGTGCCCTATAGAGAGAACATTTTAAAAAATGATTTTAATCACAGAGAAATAAAATATTAAAAAATGCTCAAATAGGTACACTTTGACATGTTTTTTTACTGGCATTTACAGATTTTAAAGTAATTTATTATTTTCCTTAGAAATAATGAGGTATTTGTCTATTGTATTGAGTATTTTGTATATACTTATATCTAATATATAATTTAATAGGAATTTTCAAAGTTCGCCCTCATTACGGTCCGCGCAGAGGTTTCGATCATTTGTATGGAAAATTTAAAAATGGAACGTGATGCGCGTCTACAGCCTTAGTAGTTCGGGGTACAGAACGTAGGTATATTAACTCTCGGTTTTTTAAGCTTCGGGATTTAGTCAGGCCTCCATCACTCGCTCAAGGTCGCGCGATAAGCACCTACCGCTCGCCGTTCGTGCGAACGAACAAGTGAGCAAAGGGCCGCCACACGCCCGCCGCCGTACAAGCGCGGCATCTTACGGCCTGCGTAGGTATTGCCTCTTTATAATAGTAACAATGTCGAATCGACATTACTGTGCCGTGTACGGGTACTACGGATGTCAAAAACAAAAAACCAATAAAAAATTACGTTTTTCACTTATGATATACGCTACGCAGTTCATTTAAAAGAAGACAACCTTAACGTTGCGTCATTAGAAAAGGTAAGAGCACGCGATAGAAAGAGAGGCAACTACTAGGTGAATATAAAACTGTACTGCAGGCCATTGCGCGACCTGAATTGCACTTTATCGTGTCGGAGCAAAAGTCGCTATTTATTTAAATTACTATGCGGCGTGATGCTTCTGTACTTTGTACTATTAGTTATTCTGTGATTTAGTCTTTTAGGTAAATTGTCCTTTCGGGATTTTAAACGTTCGGCCATACAACCATTCGGCCTTTTAATTTTCGGTCTTTCGTCCATAGGTCTTGTAAAATTAGGTCTTTTCTACTTCGACATTGTAATGCATACCCCCGCTACGCATACCCAAAACACGCTTTCTGCGCAATCCCCACCCGATTGAAAGATTTTTGCCAGCTACTGTACCCAAAACTTACATTAATTTTAATTCCAACTTACATCTTTTTTCCACTTGTGGGTACCCGTAGTGCACCCAGGTTGGCTAAGAAATGTATTGAAATCTGTCGTTCTCTTCTGGCAGCAAGACCAGAACTTCAAGCCTTCGTGGAACACAGGGCAACCAGGGTGATATGTGCACATTGTACTATTTGTCTGTGGCCCTTCGTAGGAAACATTACAGCCTCCATTTTTGCAAATTGTACCGATAGCAATGTTTCTGTAACATTAAAATATAAGTAGTCAATTCAAAAAAAAAAATGGGTGTAGATAAAGTCTTGTATGCAATTGTATATAAATGGGGAATGTCCGAAAAAATCAAATTGGCTGAATATTTTTCTATAAGTAGGAATAAGCTCCCTAACTCCCTTAGTAATAGAAAAAAGTTTCAGAATTTTTGGTTGAGTGAAAAAGTTTTAAAAAATTAAAGTCTCTTCGACCTCACAAATAATATACAAAAGTAACAGCAGAATGGAAATAATACCTTTGCCACCACCTGCCACAACCACAAGACCCCTTTTTAATATACTATGTCTATGCCACAAGTAGGGCATGGATACCGGTATACCGGTATACCGAAATACCGGTATACCGGTCATTTTTTTCGGTATTTTGATAGCGGTATTTGAGAGTAAAATACCGGTATTTCGGTATTTCGAAAAAAGCTATATATTTTTGCAAGGGTGTTTAAATATTATGCAAAACGTTTAATTTCTATGGTTCACAGTGTTGTTCATACTGCAGATGAGTTTACGATATGAAAACTCAACGAATCACGAATAATCACGATTATAGAAAAAATCGCCACTAAATCAACTAGGCAAAACACTGCAGTCTGCATGCATATAGCTAGTATCTAGATGGTGTTTAATGATATTCCTTTTTGTTGTTCGTTTAATGTTTTCATTGTAATGATTGTAAATCTCTGCAAGATGGTATTAATATTTTGTTAAATTGGTATTGTAAAAATTATATGTCACTTAACAGTAAGAATGATGTCAAACAATCAGTTTCGAAATAAAAACATCAAATATTTTACAATTACGATATAAATGGAGTAGTCTTGGATCGTGTAACCGTTGTTCGTGATCTGGGTGTATTTTTTGATTCAGTATTGTCGTTTAGGCAACACTACGATCATATTTGTAGTAAAGCTAAAAGGATGCTTGCTTTTATAATAAGACAATCCAAACCATTCAAAAACCCGAATTCAATAGTAATACTTTATACATCTTTGGTTAGGAGTATTTAAGAATATTGTTCTAGCGTTTGGTTGCCTTTCTATAACAATCACATTGACAGAATTGAGTCTATCCAGCGCCACTTTTTATGGCACTATGTGTCCCGCCCACAGCCACTTTAGCTGAGCAATAATTTCAGCGATGTCGGTTACTTTAGTTCTCCTACGGATCTCCTCATTTCTGATTCGATCACGCAGGGAAATGCGGAGCATGGCTCTCTCCAATGCATGCTGGGATGAGACCCATAGTTAAAGACCACTAACCGTAAATTATCTTAATTATCTTTATATATAGACTTTCGTCTCGAGACACTGAGGTAAGTCGGACGCGAAGATTTTTCGAAGCATCCTGAATGCTACCCATCCGAGAAGGATTCGACGAGAAATCTATTTCTTGAAGTTGGACTTGCCTAACTGGACTACCTGTTCTAGGTATACGTAATGGTCAACAACTTCAAGTGTAGTGTTGCAAACATGAACTGGAGCGGGCACAGCATGGGCAATCGACATGATTTTCGTCTTATCCATGTTCATCCTGAGATCCACTCTTTGGCTATGGAGATCTTCGAGCATTGTGTTTAGGTCTTCCAAAGTCACAGCCATAAGAACTCTATCATCGGTAAAACGAAGGTGTGTTAGGTACTAGCCAGCCTTAACTGGACACTCCAAACTAAACAGACACCTGATTCATATGAAATTGAGTGATACTGACGTCTGCAAATATTGTAATGAGGAACAAGAAACACCCAAGCACCTCTTATGTGACTGTGGACCTTTAATCCACAGGCGTAGCATCCATCTGGGACGACACATAATCGAACCGGAGGAAATAAAAATTCTTAAAACCAGGAAGATTCTAGAATTCTTGGAAGCCGTTGGGCTCAACGAGTTACTATACCTAACTAGGTGGCGAATTACCACAGCTTCATCTTGAGCTGCATAGCCCCTAACACTCAAATAATAGGTAAGTACTGGCCATTAATATTGATACCAAGTCCATTCCAGTCTATGAGTTTAAAGATGTCCTCCAACGGCTCCAACGCAGCTGTGCACAGTTTCGGAGAAATAACGTCTCCCTGTCTCACACCTCACTGCAGTTGGATTTGTGGTCTAGAACTCTAAACTATGGTGCTAAACCCTTTTCGAAACCTGGCTTGTTCGGGAGGTTGGAAGTCGTCAAACTTGCGAGCTTGACGATTCGTAAGGACATGGCTCAGAAGTGAGACGGGTCTGTAGTTCTTTAAGAGGGGCTTATTCCCATTTTTAAAGAACAAAATATTAAAAGTATTATCTAACGTTTTACTTGAGTTATATTGTGCCAGACAACACGATCTAGCTACTGAATCTACCACCAGTTCACAAATTAGGAGGCCTCTCAGAGAAAAAATTGGCGGAAGAATACTCAGAGAGGTTATGTCGACCTCCCTTTTGATAGGAGGCCTCTCAGAGAAAAAATTGGCGGAAGAATACTCAGAGAGGTTATGTCGACCTCCCTTTTGATCCCTATCTACAAAACGAACTAACTGTAACTTTAGATCGTACAGTGTGTGATTCGGGATGGGATTTTAGTTGATAAATTATAGAGTCTTAAGCCGGTGGTACTCTCCAACCATCTTCTCTATGGGATTTTGATATTTTTTGATTTCAATAATAATTGAATCAAATAACGTATATTCTTTAGTATTCTTTATTACCTAGGTATTACTTTAATAACTCATTTTGTGGTTTCTAGGCAGTTGGTAAATAGTTTGAGTGTTTCTGCCATAAAGTAAAGCGTAGAAAATTGCTTTAATCACTCTCCACAAACAAGACTTACTAATCGTTTCTAGAATCATTTAAAAAGTAGGTAACTAGCAGTTTAAAAAAAAATACCGAAAAAATACCGAAATACCGGTATACCGGTAATTGAAATTTCAATACCGGTATTAATACCGGTATGAAAATCATTCCGGTATTCCATGCCCTAGCCACAAGATGGTATTAAAAAAAAGTTTCAAACATGACAAATGTCAAAATGTCAAAACTTTTTATTTTTTATTCGTGTTGTTGTTGTGGCAAATGGTGGCAAAAGGAATTACCTCCATTCTGGTGTTACTTTTACACATTTGTAAAGTCAGAATAATAATATATATATTTTTTTTTTAATTTACGCAACAGAAAATTCTGAAACTTTTTTCTATTACTAAGGAAGTTTATTCCTACCTATAAAAAAATATTCAGCCAATTTGATTTTTTTCAGACATTCCCCATTACTAGGTATTAAATCACTCATGTGATACTATGATAAACCCACATTCGTGTTTTAATACCCCTCATTATAGTACAGTTGCATAAAAAAACTATTATGAACTGTTTATTTAACTACTCAATCTAAGGCCCTTCACTAATTTGTCGGCGCAGCAGCGGAACGACATCGCCTCGCCCATGGTACAATAATATACTGCACCAGGTATAGCACTCCCATGACAGAAGGGTTACATGGTCTGCATGGTGCTACGTAATTTACATCAGTATTGAAAATAATGTTTATTCATGTTTAATTGAACCGTTTCGTTATTTTCGTTTGCTAAGAGAAACAAATCACAATAAAAATGCACTTTAATAATTTAGTGTGACAAAAAAATCATTAATTTTCTGCTTGTTACTATAAAGTCGTGCAACTGAATATGACGAATGACATTGCATCTTCCAGAATGCCAGACCTTGTTTTCTTTGACCATGGCCTCATCTCAGTAACCATGGCAACCACACTTAAGTTCCTTTTGTGTGATGAGTAAATAAATATTATTTTTATTAATTAATAGTAAAACTAAAAAAAGGGATTATTACCCATCATCAGCAACTGTTACTTTCTGAGATGTCTTTTGTACCACATCTTTCAATGAATCTGCAACACTGGCTTCTAAAGTCACAAGAGGAGAGTCAAATGGAGGTCTAGGCAGTTGTGGGCCGACTACAGGCGCCCTCACTTCTATTACTTCTTTCTGCTCCAGTTCATTATCCAGACCCTTTTTCTCAGATTCAGGAGGTTTCTACAGAATTAAGATGAATAGAATTTAAACATAACTACTTTTTTTTTATTTTCAATCTGTTATAATAACATTGAACAAAAGCTGGTTAAATATAATTATTATGTTATGACATACTAAAATACAAAATAGGACTTGAGACTGTAAATGATTTATAAAACAAAGAGATAGGCTTGCCTGTGAAAAACATTAATTTCTTGAATTTAAATTTATCACCAGAGGTCAGAATCTGCCGGTCACTCCAGTACCTTGATTACGTAAAGCTGTTGCTAACAATTCTCGATTGAAATCGATTGAAAGCGCAGTTGTATTGCTGCTTTAGTTAAGATAGTTGTCACATTGGTTCTAACTAAAGCAGCAATGTAAATGCGATTTCTGTCAGAGTTGATTGCAACAAAATTACAAAATCACCCCCCGGGTCCACATTGAAATAACATGACTGGGGCTCTTCATAAATTGTATTGTGATAGTGGGGGACTGACTACTATTGCCTAGTTCCAAATCACGCCAACAGCACTGTTAGCGTATAATCCATTAAATTAAGTAGGTACACAAATACCCTATTTGTGTAATATTTTGTGACTATTTAATTTGGTCGGATTCGCGCTAACAGCGCTGTGAGCGTGATTCGGAACGCGGGGTATGTATTGACACTTTATTATCTCAAAATAACAAGGAATTCATTATTATAAATATTACAACTTCTTCCTTTTTAGGAGTAAAAAGATGGTCCAAATTATCACTTGAAGGCAGGCCTGGAATGACCGGCAAATTCAGATGTCTGTCTGTTCATCACATCAAGAGAGAATTTATACAAACCACATTTGAATGTTTAGATAATGTACAGCCTTTTATATTCAAGAACTCTGTGAAATCCACACTCTTTTTGTTGCAACAAGACCAACCCTTGTATGCATCGTGGAATATTGGAGCCCCAGGGTGGTGCTGGCATTCCTCTGGAATTAATAATCAAACTTTTATTTTTAGTCAACAGGTTAGGAAAAGGTTACCTGTTACATTTACAAAACTTGGGTCAGTATTAGCTATTTTAACTACTTGGAAGGATTAAGAAATCAAAATTTTAATACAGCATGGTATTTTGCGCATACTAAACATGTGTAAGTCGTGCGAGATAATTTAGGACAGAGAAACTGAGAAACGTCTGGAAAATTTTAGATGTACCTTACCTTTGTCGTTACGTGTGGGATCAAAGAGTTGGCCACATCCTCTGTTATAACACTGTACCAAGTTTTTATCTTCAGGCATATTAGTTGACACTTAATTTATGCAGATAATTAAGAATAAGAATAGAATTCTTAGAAATTCTAGCACCTTTCCTTTTTTCGTACAGAATCCATCAATTTCAAATTTTCAATATGCCATCATCAATCAACTGTCACTGTCAGCAATCAATCAGCTGTCATCTGTCACCATCACCACAGATTAGAAACTTTACAATCAGCTGCGTTCCGCAAAGCGTTTATGAACGTTAGCGCGTTTACATTACAATATCTCGCGTGCGTGACGTTAATACTATAATGTATTTATCGTATTATGTAAAGTTAATTACTAACTGTCTTATTCAGAGTGCGTTCGTTAAACTAGGGTCAAAGTTAACATGGCGTTAGACTGCGGACTAACGCCATTGTGCTTCCTCGCCTTGTCCGGGGAGAGGGTGAGAGAGCCATTGCCGATTTTCTTGTTTTAACACGTTTTGTCGTCTGGCAACACTGGATTCCCGCCTTTTTTCCTGAAACATAGACAATTCCCGCCAAGAATCATCCCTTCCACTAGGGCAAGCTATAGGTATAGCTATATAGCGCCTGAAGGTCCAAACAAATTATCGGACGCGGCTTATGGACGCGGCTTACTGCCGCGGCTGATAAGTGTGCACGCTCTCATAACATCCTGCGTGCCAGATAGCTATCGGACGTCCGATGACGTCATATTAGTCTATGGTTACGTCCGCGACCTACTACATCCGATAGTTTGCACACCTCAGATCAGCCGCGGCAGTAAGCCGCGTCCGATAATTTGTTCGGGCCTTGAGCGCTCACTTTTTCCTCATTGCGTTGCTGAACTTCGTAGTGATAGCACAGTTAAGAGGCAGTTCTGTCGATTTGTGTAAAGTAATAGTCGATATGGACGCCTCAACGTCTGGTAGCACTGGAAGGCGACAGCGAAGGAGCCGGCAGAAAAGGCGCAGATCACCTCCTCCTCCAAGCTCCTCTTCTGAAAGGAGTTCAAGTAGCTCGGTGGAACGGGCTAACTGGCGGCGACGTTCTTCAAAAAAAGCTAAGTTCCAAAATTCTCCGACTTTGCTAGATAATTTGTGTAACCAAGTGCAAGTGCTTACGGATTTCACTTGGACGGATTTCATGAATAACTTTATCCAAAATGACAGAAATCCAGTTGTACAATGTTTGCCAGAAACAACGAATTCGCAATTAGATAAAGCATCCAGAGATTCACCTGGACCGGAAAATCAAAAGCAAAGTAATGACTTTTCTTTTAAATCTTTGCAAACCACCTTAAAAGCGTCCGGTTTTGGCAAGACGGATGGACCGGTTTGATATTTTAAACTCGTTGCAATTATTTGAGTCTCCAGATTGGTCGAATATCAATTTTATTGATACTCAAAAAACATACTTATCTAAGCCAGGCTTTATCGAATAGGGAATATGCATAAGTCACCGATTTTGATGAATTTGAGCTTGATCGCTGCGGACACTTATAAAAACATGATGGAACAGGAAAAAAAAATAAAAAAAATGTATTATTTTAGTTTTATCACACGATGAAATCAGGGGAAAATAATGATTTTTTTTTTCATTTTCGGATATAATGCACTTTACAGTCAGATAGAATATCGAATAAGAAATAATATTTTGTATGACACATATGTACTTAAACGCAAAATTTAGGGAGATAATTGAAGATTATTGGCTAACTCCATATTAAACGCGCTGAAACACACCTGAAACGTGATGTGTGACGTCACCGTTTTGTATGGAGCGTTTTCGGCGGGTGCTGCTGCGCGCTAACTTCAAGTAACTATATTACGAGAAAAAAACGCAAGAGAAAAGTTTAAATATTACAGTTAATTTTCTCACGCATTATACTTTTGATTAAGATTAAAAAAAAAATTTATGCATATTCCCTATTGGAAAAAAAAAGGACGATCTAAAGCCGTACGATAAAAATAATTTTCTACCCTCATGTGAACGCACATTGGCTGCTTTATCTAATGCTGTATTATTTAACGATCAAACGAACTTACCCTAAGTGAAGTTCGATCTTAATTATCCCGTCTTCATCGAAGAGATTTAATTTGTTACAAAGTAGTAGCTCTGCTATACGCTCGCACTATATCGCACGTCTTCAGCGCTATAGGAAGGAAAAGGAAAGCAATAGCTACCAGCGCTGCCCGCCGCCGCGTCAACCTCATTCAGTTTGGAGTAGTAAGTAAATACATTGATATCTCCATCTATTATAGGGATACGGTTGTTAAACAAACAACTAGCAAGGGAGGGTTGGGACTTTAAATCTCTTCGATGAAGACGGGATAATTAAGATCGAACTTCACTTAGGGTAAGTTCGTTTGATCATTAAATTATCCCGTCTTCATCTCCCGAGATTTAATTTGTTACAAAGTAGGATGTTTAGAGAAGATATCAATGTTATTAGAGGAACCTTTGTTTGTTTATATAAATAAACAAGGGTTAAGTGAACACACATTAAATTATTATAAGGATTAGTTAAATAAGATAAAAATAAGTCAGTGCTCCTGCACTGCAACTGCAACATAATAAAAAATTGTTTTATTACAATGTCGGTTCTGCAAAATTAGAGCCCGAATCCTGGAAACTCGCAAATATTGTCGATTGTCCAGTCCAAACAGCAGATTGCGAATAGCATCCACAGAAAATTCGACACACAGACTAGTAATTGAACAAATTTTTCGTCACAAATGGCAGCAACTTGGCCGCCGCGCCGATGTAACCACATGTTACACAACATGATAAACAGGTAATGAGATTAATAAAAAAATCGGTGTAACATTCCTCCATTATAAATTTTATCAATCGGCCGAATGTTTGTGACGAGGCAGCATTGATAAGTTTTTTTTTGGGGGGGGGGGGTTGTATTAGTTCATAAGGGCGATAATATTTAAGATATTTATATTAATAAACACAAATAATTTTATTACAGAAATAAAAACTCAAAGAATGGAAAGTTCAACAAGTTGAGACTTACAGAAGATGTGATTAAACATCTGTCATTTAAATTTTAAATAATAAATTATTTCGCCAAATCTTACTGTGTTACCTCAGATAATATAATACAATACGGAGTTGCTTAATTGAATTAAGTACATAATCTGTATTCATTCACTTGTAGCCAAGGCTAACAAGGTGACCAATGTGTGCTTAATTGTTCAAAATGTAAGTTATTTGGGAGTAAGTTCAACAGGTAAACTTAAACTATTGTAAGATCCAACGGTATCTAACGGTAATGTAATGTAACGGTAATGTAACGGTAGTGTAACAAACATATCTAAAAAAAAAGTGTTTTTTTTTTTAGGTTACCATTGCCGCTGATATGGAGTTAAAATAATTAGGAGATATCTGAGCAATGATTGTATACTGGGATTCGTTTAGAAAGCAGTTATTTAGAAATCCTATTAAATCATTAATTTATATAAAATAAGATATTCTTTCTTGGCACAATTTCCAATAAAAATATAGATTTGCTTGCAGTATTATTCAAATACTGAGGCAAGGTATCAATAGACACTTCTAACGCTTGACTAAAGAAACTTGTTTTCTAAGGAACGTTTGCCCTTTAATATTCAGCCAGAGAAAACTGACAGCGAGGATGATGTTTCTTTCTGCGAACAGATAAAAATAAATAAACGTTTGTTGTGACTATTACCATTGCTATTTCTTTAACAGCAAGTTGATTAAGGTTTCAACGAGGGAATGGAGTTGCCTGTCACAAGTATATTATTATGTTTACTAGGTAGCTTTAATAATATAAGTTTATTTAATGTATTGTGTAATTGCAGAAATAAAAAACTTTAATTTTTTATTTTAATTCATTGAGAAACCATGGCTGTGATAAAGTTTTTTTTTTTTAATAAGTAAGGAAAAATAAAGCTGGGGAGGCGTTATTACGCCTATTGTTAATCATAACACTGCCATTTCTCGCGAGCAATTTAGCAATTTAATTTAATTGCAAGCAATGAACACCACTAATTCGATTCATTTATGAAATGGCAGTGGTGTTATTAATATACAACAAAAACTTCAGTATAGGCACCTGCAGACAGACGGCGTGGTGCGCGTCCCAGCTATATCTAGCACAGCCGCAGTGGTAGGCGCCGCCCATCGGGTAGCAGCCCATCGGTGCTAGTATACGCACGGCATGCGAAGAATTTTATAACAAAAAGCAGATCCAGGTCATTAATGAGCAGCAATTATTCCTGGTTTGTGCAAAATCTTATATTGTCTCACTTTGACCGGCTGCTGCGCAGTCTTATTGTCAAAGCAATGGAGAAAGTATTGAAAGCTATTCGTTTATCATATTGATTTAAACGTATCAGGAAAACAAATATTATTTTTCCACCATACAATACAAAGTTGACAAGGTACATAGTACGATGTAATACGTAATTATTATATTCATTATTTTAAATAGTTAAACATTAATGCTCAATATGTACAAGCCTTAAGCTTGTCCAATATTAAAATTTTAAGTGTTAAAATAGTAATGCTACCGCAGTACAAACTCCTGTAATAGTTCCCAAGTATCTGACAAAGTCACTAAAATGTATTTTATTTGATTTTAATAACTTCTTCTAAAAATATTTTGTTTGTCCTTATTTGTCAATATACTACTAATTTTAGAAATTCAATACAAGGCCATAGAATTTACATGTTTGGCTGGGACTTTCTTGATAGTTAATGAGGATCTTAAATATTAGAATCATTGTTTTTATAGTTTCTAATACTTGAAAATTTGAGAAATTTTGGTAATTAATACCCAGACATAAGTGTCATCTTAATAGGGCATTGAAGCCTGTAATTAATGGGTTAAATTATTGGTTTAAAAATCTAGTAAAGATGATGATTCTGTGTAGTGCTGTGAAAAAGCCAAAGAATAAGACCCAAAACTCATGAAGTTTATTGACCTAATAACATCTTTACTAATATTAAAAATGCAAAAGTCCTTTTGTTTGTTTGTTTGTTACACCCTCACGTCTCAACCACTGAACAGATCATCATGAAATTTTTATACACGTTGTCTGGGTTACAGAGAAAGACATACGGTACCTTTAATCCCGAAAGGAAAATATTGTTCCTGAGGGATAGCAAGAAACATTTCCTTGGCGGCCGCTAGTCTTCAATACTTTTTGCGCTGTGCGTGAAAGCAACCGTTCTCAAGGACTAATAGTTGTGCCATGACATTATCAGGACACATGTTATGAGTTAAGTCGTTCTAGCATCCTCCATAAAATGTTCAGAAAGTACCCACATGTTCTATTTTCTATTGTAAAGAAAATAAAATATATTTGTTTATTTTTTAATTTAACTAACTGAATACTTAGGATTAGTATTGGAAAATAACCTCAAGCACATAACGGTCGTTTGATAGTTTTTACTTGAATCGAGAACGTATTTTAGCTGACCAGCTAAAAATACAGACAAGGTACAGACCTTTTGTTCTGATCCGGTAGCGCGATTGTGCCGACGGTGGTGATCACGGGTAGCCCTTGGAGCTGGAAGCTGCAGGTAGGTGCCGCAAGGCTGATGAAACACGTTAAACTGGCCCTGCTGATTGTTGTCCGTCACCTCGGCTCAACTGCTTGTGTTCCAAGATATGGTTGTGGTTGTTGTGGCAGACCCCAAGTTTAGAGAGAACTGAGCAGTAGGTGTCGTCGCGCTGACGGTCTTTAAAGACACTGTTCGAACGATTTTCAGTAGTGGCATAATACATGATAATAGCATGATTTATTTTCAACGAATCGGAGATGAATTTGCCGGTAATGTTTTTTTTTTTTTTGACCATAAGGGCACCTTTAACACTTGTGGGAGTGTATTTTGATGTTCAACATCATTGCTGATTTTTCTCGAAGAAAAAATGAAAAGGAATCAGAATTTTGTTTTATAATGTTGTTCGAGAAAACCGAAACATTTAAAAGTACTTGTACATACCTGTATCAGTGACAACAATTTTGATGTTTCACGAAAAAGATTATTAGGCCTTCATTTTTGATAGCAAATATCTTATTAATATTTGTAAAATAACGGTTAATATCTCGTATTAACACATAGAAGTATCTCGTATTGACTTAAAGTAAATAATCTGCAGTTTACGTCAGCAAATCTAGTTATATATGTTTTATAAAATTACGGCTAATATCTCGTATTAGCTCATAATAGTACTTATCACTGGTCAATATCACGTATTGACTCGGGAAAAAATATCTCATAAAAGCAAGTATGTCGTATTGACTCAAAGCAAATATTTTGCAGTTAACACCAGCAAATCTATTCATATTTTGTAAAATATGAAGCGGTTAATAATGATTAAACAAACTTACCTGTAAGTTGAGTTCAATCATAATATACGAAGGATTCGTTATAAAGACATTAACTCACAAAAGCAGGTCGTATCGACTCGAGGCAAGTATTCGGCAGTTTTTTGTAAAATGATGGTTAATATCTCGTATTAACGCATTAAAGTATCACTGGTCAATATCTCGTATTGACTCGGGAAAAAAAATTCACTGGCCAATATCACGTATTGGCTCGGGAAAAATGTACCATTGGTCAATATCTCGTATTGACTCGAGGCAAATGTAAGGCAGTTTGCCTTTGTGAATAACTTGCATACTTTTCATCACTAAGAGAAAAGATAAATTGTGAGTCTACCTTCAACATTCGTATCACTTGCATAGTGACGGTATTTTACCGTTTTCATGAATTAATTCACGTTTATAATTTCACTGATTTTAAGACTATAGTTAAACAAAAAAGTAATATTTTGTGATGACCGACGTGCGTCTTGCGCGCGCGCGCAACAAAGAATGAGGTTGACGCGGCGGCGGGCAGCGCTGGTCGGAGGCAGAGAGGGGGTAGCTATTGCTTTCCTTTTCCTTCCTATAGCGCTGAAGACGTGCGATATAGTGCGAGCGTATAGCAGAGCTACTACTTTGTAACAAATTAAATCTCGGGAGATGAAGACGGGATAATTACAAAGAAGTATGCTACAAAGTAATGTAACTAAGTTATTGACTTGGGTAAAAGATTTGCAAGCTGTTTCTTATGAGGAATTCAATACTAAAATCAATGAAATTCTTTGCGAAGATAAAGAGTACAATGATATTTCAAATAACATTATGCAAATAATATGTGGAAAGCGTGCTTCTATAATTAATAACCGGCGAACAGAAATCTTGAAATCCATTTCTAATAATTATACGGCTGATAAATTCAAGAAGATTCCACCCTCGTCTGAATTTTTGTTTCAACCTGAACAATTTAGTAAATTGCTAGAAAAAGAGGGTGGTCCAGCAAAAGTTTTTCAGAAGCCACAACCTATAAAGAAAAATGTTGTCTCTTTTAAAGCACACGCACCTCGATTTGCACCTAAGGCTGGCCCCAGACCTACCGGTTCCGTTTCTTTGCTTTGCTGTGCTACCTTGCTTGAAAGACCGCCGGCCAACCAGGGTAATTTTCAATCATCGCATTTTGGGACTAGACCAAATTGGCAAGATAGCCATTAGCTTGGTTTTATCAAATGTCATCGCCTGGATTGCGAAGTAGGAAGCTTTTAGGAGATATGCCACCCTGAACATGGACTCCGATCGTTAAAAATAACTCGATCGAATCAAATATACTTAATCGAGCCAGTTCAAATAAGTCCCAGTTTCGTGACTCCACTATTTCTAATAGAGAAGGCCGATCAAACTTATCGACAAATTTTCAATCTAAGGGCTCTGAACGACTACATATCGATAAATAAATTTTATCTCATTTCTCATTTCGAAATCCCAAACTTCCTTCAACCGGGCGACTGGTTGACGAAGATAGACATGTCTCAAGCGTACTTTCACGTGAATATAGCCCCAAGTCATCGGCCTTTTCTAAGACTTATTTTCAGACAAAACCTTTATCAGATGACATGCCTTCCATTCGGTATAGCATGTGCACCAAGATGTTTTGCAATGATAACCAACTTTTTAGCGCAGAAACTTCGAGAAACCGGAATGAGGGTAGTTGTTTATTTAGACGATTTTATGTTGGCACATCAGAACAGAGATTTGCTTCAGCAGCAAACCTCTATGGCTGTAACATTGCTACAGGCTCTAGGTTGGATCCTAAACTTCGGAAAATCGGTTTTAAATCCCACTCAGAACCTAGAATTTTTATTGATTCGATGGGACACTGCAGGCAACCGAATGTACCTTCCTCAGCAGAAGGTATTGAAACTTCGTCAGGAGTTTCAGAGACTCCTGACCAAGAATCGGATCTCGTTGAGAGAAACTCAATCGATACTGGGAAGATTAAATTTTGCAAATTTCGTAGTTCCTCAAGGTCGTTTACACTGCCGTCTGTTTCAGGGTCATCTACGTCAAGGACACCCGAAACAGCGCCACATCTTGCCCGAGGAGTTGATCGAGGAACTACAGTGGTGGCATCGATCGGTGAGCGAATACTCTCTGATTCATTTACCACAGGTTACACATCACCTCGTGTCCGACGCATCCGATCATGGCTGGAGTGCCTTGATCAACGACACATACTTGGCGGGCCAGTGGGCACCACATCAGCAGCCCTGGCACAGCAACGTCAAGGAGTTAGTTGCCATCCAAATGGCAATCCAAGCACAAGCACACGAACTCCAGGGTGCCAGCCTTCTGATTCAATCGCGGCTGATCTGAGGGCCTAGTACGAGTTGTATTTCTCACCTCACTTTGCGAATAGTATCGAGTGAAAGAGAGGATATCATGCGAGTGAGTGAACGAGTGAAAGAGAGAAGACGATAGTTTACTATTCGCAAAGTGAAGTGAGAACAAAAAATCAACTCGTACTAGGCCCTCTGAGGTGTGCAAACTATCGGATGTACTATCCGCGTCAATTGGTAATGCGCCTGGCGGCCATGATTTTAACCTCAAAAACGAAAAACTATTGTAATTTTCTCATATACCTAGACCCTTTCTTATTGAAAATAAGAATTCAATAATTAATTTATTATATTACCTATTAGAATTTTACTGTTTTTTGTCATTTTTTGTTGCGGATGACGATGATGTGTATGTTAATTTGACAAGGTTCCAGCGCATTACCAATGGGGAGGAAAAGCGCAATTTTATCCCGATAGGTGGCGTCTGGTCTTTGGTACCCGGCCGCCTCAAAGAAAGTGTAAAAACATATGGGAATCTCTTGGAGTATTGCACTTTTTAATTTTATACTGAGAAAATGCCGCATTGTTGTGCATGTAACTTGTAAAATATTGGAGTTCATCGATTTCCCAGTAACAAAAAAAATAGTGGGCAAAAAAATATCAAAAAAGATGCTTTTCCCTCGATTTTCTCCTTTGCTGAGCCTGAGAAACATTATAAATCAAAAGAATGTTTCATGAATTTAATGAAGCTTCGCCAAAATAATACAACATTTGAATTATAACAGCTTTGTTCTTTAATATTTCAACCTCAGCAGTTTCTAACATATTTATAACTTGGATGAATTTGATAGGTATATCAAATTTGAATTTGATAGGTATATCAAATATGGAATAAGCCCAATATTGGGGCCAAACAGAGAATTAATAGAATTTTATATGCCAGAGTCATTCAAGAAACTTAGAATAATAAAATAAATATGATAAAACGGTTCGTGTAATTTTGGATGGTACAGAAATTCCAGTACAGAAACCTGAAATTACTATTGCACAGAAGGCATCATGAGGCAACTATAAACACGGAAATTCACACTCAGTTGCTTTGTTAAAATTTAAATCATATGCTTCTAATCTGAAATAAAAAGATTACTTGTAAATCTTACACGAAACTTAAAGAAATGTAATGCTTGTTAGCAATTTTTGTAAGTTGCAATAAACTTTCTTGCCTGTTGTTTTGGCTTTTCTTTTCCGTAATTCTTCTTTTATCTGAGCTAAAGCTAGCATAGAATACATTGTTTGTCCGCAAAACCGTAAAAAATACAATCTAAGAAAGCAAAATCACGTATTACACAGTCAAGACAATATAAGCTCAAACTGACAATTGTTCCAGAGACTGAAGCGCCATCTGTAATTCACTTTGCCTTCGCCTCCCCATTGACGGGGATAGTAGTAGGTCGCGGACGTAACCATAGACTAATATGACGTCATCGGACGTCCGATAGCTATCTGGCACGCAGGATGTTATTAGAGTGTTCACACTTATCAGCCGCGGCAGTAAGCCGCGTCCATAAGCCGCGTCCGATAATTTCACATGCGCGCAAAGGTTCGTACATTGTACGAACCTTTGCACGCATGTGAGTGGCTGTCAGAAATTCATTCGCAAAGTCAGAAACTTCGCGAGTAGGTTCGCATATGAGTGTGCGAATCCATTTGCACTTCCTCCTACACTTGTTCACGAATGTTTATTTTTATTTGCGATTTTGTGAACAATGAAGGTCCAAACAAATTATCGGACGCGGCTTACTGCCGCGGCTGATCTGAGGTGTGCAAACTATCGGATGTAGTAGGTCGCGGACGTAACCATAGACTAATATGACGTCATCGGACATCCGATAGCTATCTGGCACGCAGGATGTTATGAGAGTGTGCACACTTATCAGCCGCGGCAGTAAGCCGCGTCCATAAGCCGCGTCCGATAATTTGTTTGGACCTTCAACGGTGAAGATGATTTTAATTGAGCTGTTGGACTGTTTTATGTATGCTCATATGCTTACTATTTTCAATATATAAAATAAAGGTCGCCACTATTACGAAAATACGCGTAACCACAGATTACTAATGGTCGTACGAATGCTTTCGTCTGTGGCACGAATGTGTGGGAGGCTAAGCGAAGGTTCGAGGTTCGCGCGCTTTGATGTGCGTCAAAAATCGACACAGCTTGGAAAAGTACGAATGTCTCGAAAACTTCGCGAAGTCATTCGCGAAGGTCGTCCTACACATGTGGGTTTACCGTATTCGCGAACCTTTGCGCGCATGTGAGTGACCGGGGTTAGAACTGATCGTGTGTGATTAGCGTATAGTTGGCAGACTCACCATGGAAATAGAAGGTTTTGACTAGGTCAAAAAATTGTTAATAAATAGTGATAAATAGTGAACTATAGCATATAAATAGTGATACTATGATTCAAAAGATATTTGAGTATCTTGGTGAGGCTGCAAACTTGACGTCAAGTTGGCAGACACCTTAAGAAATACAGTTCGTATCATTATGATTTATATGCCAAAAAATTGTTAGAAAATAGTGAATCGTATACGCAAAATTCCAATAACATTGCTTCAATACAAGCCGAGATATTACGGTCTCTAAGTGGGCTGCCAACTTGACGTTTCAGGCAATAGCGATTCCAGAGAAACGGGTACAAGTTTTAAACAAATAAATATATCAAAAAATTGTTAGTGAAATTGTGATTCCTACGATATAAATAAAACAAGAATTCTTCATTGCTATTTTCTAAAAATCGAATGTTAACTTTTACATAATACTCTGAATAGGATGTCGATCAATATTGAACTTTGCTCCACAGGAATAAGGTTCCAACTTTATTGCAATCATGAGGTGAGTACTATCAAGCAAAAAAGTGAGATTTATATTTTTAGCCATATCCTCGAATTATTATTACACTTGTTTTATTAATTAAATGTTGGTATCAAACAATAACGATATTCATTAATAACAATAATATTCATTACAATAGCGCCATCTCTCGGAAAAGATTGTCAATTTCTCAGTTATAATTTAAAGTTAGGTGCCTACATATGTATTAGGTATTATTTTACTTATTTATTTTTGAAATTCAAAAAGGCAAATCATAGCGTGCCAACCACTTTTATTCGTTGCGTCAACTGTCTATTTTTACGAACGGTGGCTTTTGCGCCAACAATAAAGGCGATGATCGACTGTATAAAGACTACTCTTTAGTATGCTGTGGTCAATAACCTACTCTTAATTCAATATTATTAATTCAGGAGAAACTATTAATAATTTCTACTTATATTACTTCCTACCTACTCACATACCAACTGATACTCATCCTTACTAATATCCTTACTAATATTATAAAAGCGAAAGTCCGTTTGTTTGTTTGTTTGTTACGCCTTCTCGTCTTAACGTTGTCAGTGGTACAGAGAAGGACATATACCTTTCATCCCGAAAAAGAGTATTGTTTCCGAGGGATAGCAAAAACTCTTTCCACGCAGACGAAGTCGCGGGTGGCCGCTAGTTTTACTATAAATCTCACCAGATAATAATAATAATATCTTTATTCTAACTCATACATAAATAGGTACCTAACGTTAAATTATAACTGAGAAATTGACAATCTTTTCCGAGAGATGGCGCTATTGCTATGATTGTTATTAATGAATATCGTTATTGTTTGATACCAACATTTAATTAATAAAACAAGTGTAATAATACTTGGAGGACATGGCTAAAAATATAAATCTCACTTTTTTGCTTGATAGTACTCACCTCACGATTGCAATAAAGTTGGAACCTTATTCCTGTGGAGCAACGTTCAATATTGATCGACATCCTATTCAGAGTATTGTGTAAAAGTTAACATTCGATTTTTAGAAAATAGCAATGAAGAATTCTTGTTTTATTTATATCATAGGAATCACAATTTCACTAACAATTTTTTGATATATTTATTTGTTTAAAACTTGTACCCGTTTCTCTGGAATCGCTATTGCCTGAAACGTCAAGTTGGCAGCCCACTTAGAGACCGTAATATCTCGGCTTGTATTGAAGCAATGTTATTGAAATTTTGCGTATACGATTCACTATTTTCTAACAATTTTTTGGCATATAAATCATAATGATACGAACTGTATTTCTTAAGGTGTCTGCCAACTTGACGTCAAGTTTGCAGCCTCACCAAGATACTCAAATATCTTTTGAATCATAGTATCACTATTTATATGCTATAGTTCACTATTTATCACTATTTATTAACAATTTTTTGACCTAGTCAAAACCTTCTAATTCCATGGTGAGTCTGCCAACTATACGCTAATCGTGTGTGGTGTGTATGGACTACTATGGACGAGCTGCAGATTGGATCCAATCGGTGGTTTCATGCCGATTGGACGATTGATTGGATGGTGTGTGGCCTGCATAATTAAAAGGAAGTGTCTATTCATCGGGGCGCCTCGACGAATAGTATTTTTCTCTATCTAGCGGTGCGCACCACTGATAGCGCTTTCTCTAGGGATTGGCTATAAGCCGGTGCCTCCTTTTTAGTTGTCGTAATCGTAAGTTAAACTATTCAAATAGGTAGTAATAATTGTGTAAATGCCTCTTAGGCTAGTGGTTAGAGTGTTGTTCTCTCGATCCAGAGGTCGTGGATTCGATCCCCGCCGCGGGAAGCATCTTTGAGTTGTTGTTTCTCGTTATATTCAATTTAACCGTTAGTGTTGTTTTATTGCTGTGGTGCCGCTTTTTATAATACAAAGCGTTTGGTAAAAGCCTTATAAAGCCGAATATGGTAGATAGGGATCATCAAACTGAACAACTTTTGAACAACAACAATGGGAACAACTCTGAAATCGCGAAAAAAAATCAGTTGTTTCTTACATTTTGATATTTTCGTTATTAATTTTTGTATGAAACAGCTGCTTTCTTTTTTGCGATTTCGAAAACACCTTGTAATACTATCCCCGCAAATTGCTAATGAACCTGGAAGCCATTTTAAACCGAAAAAACGGAAAAAAAATTTAGATTTTTTATATCTAGACCCTATCTTATTAAAATTAATAATTAATATTAATAAAAAAATACCTAATAGAATTGTATTGTTACATGTTAACCTAATTATTTGTTGCGGATGACGTAAACGTAGATGTTAATATGACAAAGTTCCATAGTGCGCATTTGCGGGTATAGTAGTCATCTTTGGCTGTGGTTTTAGCAAATTTGTTAGTGCAGTACGTAGTTTTGGTTTGTGTTTAGAGATTTAGATGCAGTTTAATTGAGATTTGAGAGAAAAGTGTTTGCACTCTCTTTTCCTTCACTCTCTAATTCCGATAGGACGGCAGGACGACCGACAAGACAGGAGAGGTCAGGCGCAGGATCTACAGCCGAAGCACGGATCATTTCTTTTATTGCACAATCAGGTGATCAGCCTGCAATGTCCAAACCAAACTAGAAACAACAACTCAAAGATGTTACTTCCCGCGGGGATCATCGAACCCGAGGCACCGGCTTATAGCCAATCCCTAGAGAAAGTGCTATTCAATGGTGCGCACCGCTATATAGAGAAAAATACTATTCGTCGAGACGCCCCGATGAATAGACACTTCCTAATTAAAAACCACCTAGCGAGTGGTCTGGTTGCAGTTCACAGATGATCGTGATCCATTGCTACTTCCGCTACTTCATACCAAAGAAAAGTGTCAATGTATGTCAATGCAACCGGTCGCTAAATAGTTTCTTTTTTATATAATCAGGGTGCGAGCTTTACAGAATGTTTCTAGCGTTTGTCCTGTCCTGTGTCTGCGTAGTGTGTCTGTCTGTCATCTTTTGTTCGCTCGTGTCAAGCTCGTGTGATGTGAATGTGATGTGATCTGTGTGGTGTGGTCTTGTCTTGCTTCTTGCTTGTTGTTTCTTCTCTTTCTTGTAAAAAAAATGTAATGAAAGAAAATAAAATTCGTGTGTGGGCGTACCAGTGTTACGAATTCTATTCAATCAAATTGAACTGTAAATAAATTGTAAAATTTAAATAATTGGTTGTTAATCTTATTAAATAACAGAGAGACATGGACTCGGGATGTAGATTGGAATATCAATCAAATGTCAAGTCAAATGGTAGCTGTCTGTTTACCTGCTGCAAAGAAAATGTTTGTGTTTATTGAGTGATTTTATTATTTTCTATTGTACTAAGACTGTAGTAATTATAATAGATAATGTGTGTGCTGGAAAAATAGTGCGCAATATTGAAGTGATGAAGTACTAGACTTGTGATTGTTAAAAATGAATTTGATGCGTAAATTGCGAGGTGCCACCGCCTCGGTGTCTTCCGAGCCTGCGGAGGCTGGCAGCTCGGCTTCCCATGTTCAGCTCGGCCTGATGCATCTCAAGAAACTGTTTGCCGAGTACACGCACCCGCCACAACCTCTTACAGATGCTGAAAAAGATGACAAATTATACAACATGCTGCCTCTTTTTTGCAAGGTACCTATTTAAGGAGTTTCTTATTTTCTTTACTATTCACAGTAACTAACAATTATTACAATTATCGCAAATATTCATCTATAACAGGGATGTACAGACTTATTGAGACCATGGGCCCCTTGGGCAAATGATGAACTAGTGGCGGGCCACCAGCACAAATTAAAAATGTAAAAATAGACAAATGAACGAGGTAATATTTTTGCTGGTAGGCCACTGTCATATTGCCGACGGGCCACATGTGGCCCGCGGGCCGCAGTCCGTGCATCCCTGATCTATAACAAGTTTTCATAATAAGACACTTTAACGGATACTAGTGTGATTTTATTGAAAGTACTGGTAATTAGTTGGAATTTGGTTTACCAATTTTTTTATTTTCCTGACATTTCAGCACCCTTGCAGCCAGGGTTGATAAAAATCATGTTTTTTTTAAATATATCAAATTAATCGGATTTATTTGATTTAAATCGGTTTTTTTTGATTTTTTTATATTCTGATCTATTTATTTTAGCAGTTAGTTATTAATAATAAAAAGCATATTTTTTTTTGACAATTATTAATACATAAAATGAACAAATAAAATTTTTTTACTACTTTGTTTTTTTAAACAAAACAGTTCAACATTTAAATAGTACTTAAAATATTATAAAATTATCAAAAATCAAAAAGTTTTTCTAAAATCAAATCACTTTTTAAAAAACACTGTCTTTTTAATTAATATGGAAAATATTTTTAGTTTATTTGTTTCAAAAGGAAGACTAATTTGGCTGTCTTCTCCAGCCTAGATTCTTCTGCCTAGATTTAATCTACATATTTCTTTTTATTGCTTAAGGAAGCAAGAAGTTCTTTGACACATTTTGGCTGATTTGGTCGCAGTAAAAAAAAATTGATTTAAATCATTGATTTTTATAAAAAAATCACTTTATTTTAATCGCGATTTAAATCATATCAACCCTGCTTGCAGCTGCTGTGGCACAAGAATGTCTGTCCCCCATGACTGTGGCAGCTGCAAAGTTGAAACTAATTTGCCAAAGTGTTTTTAATAAAACCACGCTAGTATCTGTTGAACGTGTTGTCTATTGAGTGTGTAAGTTTAAAAGGTGAATAAGTTTTCATTATGCAATAATATTCTGTCATAACTTCTTTGTTATTCTTTATACTAGATCTTTGGAACCAGTCCTTCCAGTGAGATGAATGAAAAGTTCTGGGATATTTTGTCATTCTGCCAACAAGTCTCAAAGCTCATGGTGTCTGAGATCAGGAAGAGAGCCAGCAATCAAAGCACAGAAGCTGCCAGCTGCGCTATTGCTAAGTTCCTTGAAATAGAGAACTCGGAAGAGTCAAGTAATGGATGGATGCTGTTATCAACATTGAATTTATTGGCAGCGGGTGACCAATCACTTATCCAAGTGAGTGAAATTTGCTATGTAATTCTAATGATTATTTTTGTTAAAAAAACTTAATGAATGAATATGAATCAGTAGTTATTATGCAGATTAATCAGGCTACTAGAAGACTAGAAGACTTCAATTTACTTAGTTTCTTAATAAAAAAAAAATTCACAGATTTTACAGTCCCCGCAAGAATCGGAGCATTGAAAATGAACACATAAATTTACGAATATCCAAAATCAAATCAAATGCAAAGTCCTATTATATTTTTAAAGTTACCTAGGTATAATTTATTTTTTCGATTGTGACACTCGGCTCCGCCTCGTGTCACAAAAGTGCCCGCTGACTGCCTTGACGCGGCCGAAATAATATTAACCAATTTTCAAAATTCCAACGAATGCACTTCTCGTCCGCTTCTGCATCTTTTAACACTATTACCATGACGATCGGTCAATAATCATAGAAGCTACATCACTTTTTATGTACGGAAACAGCCGTTTTTCTACAATTCTAAATCTAAAGGGACCACCTACAGGTCACAATTATAAACCGATTTTCAAAATTATATCGCCATTTGATAGCTAAACTTATTAGTTTACCATTACCCAAGGACCCTTTTTTCATTTTTTCTTAAGTCGGTTTTTTTTCCGAAATACTAACAATTTAGTCAACAAACATCCCCCAAAAAACCCGGAATTTTTGGAATTTCGCAAAATTACAAAAAAAGTTACCAGTAGATTTTCAAAATTCAAACGTTCACATGTGTCTCAATAAATTCCTCAACTTTTGGTACTATTTTTATTTCGATCCTCGCAAAATCCTCGGAGATATGGCCAAAAATACGTCTCAGGCGATTTGCATCTGATAACCATTTTCAATGGTAATATATTTATTATATTAAAATAAATAACAGTAATATGTGTAATGTTATAAATTTTATTGCAGTAATTTGTTGAAATTTATTATTATTAAAAAATACACATTGTTGTTTTGTATTTACATTGCCAAACTCAATCATATTAACAAACTTGTTAGTAGTGTGCTAAATTATGATTATGATATTTGGGTTAATTTTTATGTCCTATAATTTTGATCAAACATAAAAGTGTATTCTTGAATAAAATCTTGAAATATAAAATAATTATTTTTTTTAGATTATAAATACTTAAACTTAAGTTTTAAAAAGTATCATTTTGGTAACAGAAATAAATATATTGTTTACATATTTGTTCCTATTATATGATAGGTTATCCAGTTAGTATTTCACCAATTTCATACAATGAAAAGGGACATCGACATCAACTGGACAACTGTTAAAATATGAACAAATATGTAAACAATATATTTATTTCTGTTAGCAAAATGATACTTTAAGTATTAAATTTAACTTTAAGGTAATTGATGTTTATTTTCAATTTCAATATTATTATGTTTGGGGACAGGAAAACTGACAGGACAATTAAAAGTTGATTGACACATTTAGTTATTTATTGGGCTGTCAACATAAACATGTACTGACTAAAATATTAGAGATAATAATTTAATGTACACAAATTCTGCTAAATTATCCTAAAATTCTTATAACTTTAGTTGGAAATTCTACTAGACCTCTGTGCACTAACAGCCATATTTTTTATTTTGATAACAAACAGCACTATGTAAATACGAAAATGCTTATGCTTCATAATTGAAATTCCATACCTATATTGTGGAAATGGCAAACTGGTACAGTCACGTCTAAAAATATGTGTAACGCTTAGAACTTTGTCACTTTGTCGTAGTTGTCATATGTCATTGACTTCTGTTCAAAAAAGTAATAATAGCTATTAGAGTGACAAAGTTCTAAACTGTATACATATTTATAGACGTAACTGTACATATTTGCAACCCTATTTACATTTGCATTAAATCTACCTTGCAGGTGATGACCACTGCTTCAATACCATCTACATTAGTCAAATGCTTGTACCTGTTTTTTGATCTCCCTGAAATCCCCGAGTCAGAAGCTGACCTTCAAGATGGCAATAGTGATTTCACTCCCAGAGAAAGAAGGATATTGTTACAAAAGATATTTGTACAGGTATTGTCAACCATATTATTTTCTTACAACAACTAAATTAAACTATAAAAAAACTAACTATAAAAATAGCATTGTGAATAATCAAAAATTTTCAATAACTATGTTTATATGAAACACCTCAACCTAATTTTTTAAATAAGTATTTAGTAGTATCTTTTATGAAGTCTTCTAATTAATTTGTGTCTGCAGGTACTTGTAAGATTATGCAGTCACCCATTTCCATGTGAGGAACTGGCAAGGAAAGATGACTTGAGTTTATTATTCTCCGCCATAACATCATGGTGTGCTCCACACAATATAATGTGGCGGAAGTCGGCGGCAGAGGTTCTGATGACGTTATCTAGGCACGGATTGACGCCATCAGTAGTACAATATATTCACAGTAAGTATAGATATCTATCACTCATTATACTGATACGTAATGGCTTTATATTATAGTCTGGACCTTCGACTATAAGTTTGTTTTCTCCTTGAGATAGATAGATAGATAAATAGTAGATTGTTATACAAGACGCTAAAATGACCCATTGCATACGAGGTAGTTTTAATAAATAGAAACCGAGTTACAATGGGTTTTAGCGTCGTGTGTTACACTATACTTTTCACTACGATTGCGAAACAATAAAATCCAATATTAAATACCGATAGTTTATACTTCCGTAAACGAATCCACTCGTTTTTCTATCCTCCACTTCATAAACTTTTCATACAGTATTTAAATAAATGATTTGTGCTTGACGGCAAAAGATTAAAATTATTTCTATCCTATTACTTACTTACAGTCTCACAATTCAATCAGTTTGGAATTAGAGAAAAATTCTAAAGATTTCGCGCCAGTGCCTTTTTTAATTTCTACTGTAGCAGCTAAGAAACACAATGCACGCATTTTAAACTAAAAGTCACAGAGTATAAATAAGTCTATGATTTCACCGAAGAGATCGCTTTTAGTTCCATTTTCAAAAATCGAGCGAGTTTTTATTTGTAATTATGAATAAAGACTTTTTCGTTTTAGTAGGTTCATTGGTAATAGACAAACATTAAAAAAGAAAAAACTTTATCCCCTAGGGGTATTTATGCTATTTTATCCTGACTCTTGTACCTTACAATGACGGACTTTTTGAGCAAGAGGAGTGAAAAAGTTTTATTTACTACGACACACACATTACATTCATCAGTACAAAAACGACTTAAAAAGAACAATAAACCAATATTTGCGAGAAAAAAAAAATAAGGAAAAAAACAAAAAATATGAAAAAAACAGTGAGAGGAGGGAATGCACGTGTGTGCAGCAGTAAGTAAGGTCTAGGCTAGGTGTGTCGCATTTGCCTGACAGCAAAAACACCGATTTTCAGCCGTCACCTTGATGAAACGCGGGAACCAGTAACTGCCTTGCTGCAAAGACTATACACAAATCTAGTACAAATAATGTCTTTTTTTTCAGATAAGGGATGTGTAGCATCATGCATAGAAAACATGCAAAGAATACCTGAACTCTCTCCTTTAGAGGTATGTCCCTTCACATAATTGTTAAATCATTTATATTCTTAAATTATGATTAGTGAGACGAAAGGCAATTGAAAAAATATTTCTTTTCACAAAATACTGGTATTATGCTCAGCAGCATTAGTGACAAGACATGGAGGATTTTTAAAACTTCACTCAAACCTCACCTGATTTTAAGTGATGATAAGGCCGTAAGCACACTACACCCGGAATCCTTGCCACTGAGGAACTGGCTATCTTACCTCTACCTACCAGAACATAACAATTTTTAAATTGATATTGTGGTGTCTAACTTAGGAAAGATGGTGGTAGCTAGACTAGCTAGCCAGGCGGACTTGAAATAAGCCTTACCACCAACCAAACCAAGTACAAATTGTACTCCCCCTCCTGGGAATCGAACCCGGGACCTCTGCATGTTACACAGGTGGGCTGGGCGAACCACTAGACCACAGAGGCGGTTAATTACAAGATTGATTTACTAAATAGCATTGTATTTAATAGGTAATATGCCAAGGCAAGGTACCAAACCATAGGCAACAGCGTCATTTAACCGGTTAAAATCGCTTGTCGACGCTGTTGCCCATAGTACCTTTTGCTTTGAAAGTTTAATAACTCAGATCTATAATTTACAGGTTGTGGAGATGTTTGTTGCAGTATTTTGTTTCTTAAAGGATTCAAGTGATGTTAGTCAATTATTATTAGACGATTTCCGATCATGTCAAGGATATTTATTTTTATCCGAATTTTTACTAAAGTGAGTTAAAATATTTTTTTATTTACATAGTTTAAAAGCATGCGCATGACTTGTGATTAGAAAAGTAGTTTCTTTTTTTTGTTTACACTTTGTTTTGTTTATTTATCACAGACATGAAGGACAAGAAGTACCTGATTATTTGACATCAGGGTAAGCAATATTTTACTGTTTATTAACATTTTGTAGTCATGTTATAGAATATCTGATTTTATTTTTATTTATGCATGTCAGTATTGATTGACACCTTTATATACTTTATACTACTTCCTACTAATATTATAAATGTGAAATTTTGTGGGTTTGGATGTTTGGATGTTTGTTCCTCAATCACGCAAAAACTACTGAACGGATTTGGTTTAAATTTGGCACACAGATAGAAGATAACCTGGATTAAAACATAGAATACTTTTTATCCCGATATTCTCACGGGAACGGGAACCATGCGGGTGAAACCGCGGGCGTCCGCTTGTATTTACACATATATTTTCCAGGTTATTACAAATAACCTGGACCTAGATTTTATTTACATTTCTTGTACCAACATCTTAGGCTTAAAAAGTATTACCTGTCTAAGTTGATACTAAAGTATCTGAGTTTGTTAAACTGTGGTTTGAACTGTTTTGAGACAATACATGGACATATTAATGCCTATTTAATTTTAAAATATTGTTCACCACTTTATTTTGTTACATACATATATTGAAAGGATAAACAGCTTGTGAATGAATAGTATAAACAGTATACAGAAATTATACTATCCTCATCCTCATTATATAACTTAATGGTGAAGCTTTACTTTCTCTAATCGTGAAGTGTATTTAGCGCTTGCTAAAGATAACGCCGATCTTATCACAATTTATATAATTCTAAGTATTATTCGACTGGCTGTAGAAATTGGATTCTACTATGATTGCGCGGAACGCGTATTTTGGTTTGGGTATGCGAAGCGGTGAAGTACGCGGGCGGCGGGAGAGGGGCGCGCGCTATTGTTCTCTCACAAGAGAACATGTATACGAACCTATTCCTACTCCGTCGAAAAAAAATTAAGATATGTGCCTCGTACTGTATCTTATTTACGACAAGAGAAAGTAACGACTTAACGACTGCATCCGGACCAACGACTTAGAAGCTTAAATTGTGTATTTTTGGTCACCCATTGTGCTTCCCTTTTCTAATTATAATATGTAGCAATTTTCAAAAAGGAATTTTCTAATCTATAGGCTTGAAGAAGAAAGAGTGAGTGGCACGGAAGCTCGTGCGGCTCTCCGTAACTTGGTGTTGATGATATCGTCGCTTTGCGCTTGCGGATTCTCTGAGTTGAGGCCCACTCGCGCTAACACCGAATTGTTCCAGCTGCAAGGGTTCGTGCTGCCGCAGCCGTCGACCCCTGGCCAGGCTGTGAGGAATGTGCAAGCGTTTCAGGTAACACTACAGACACATTTATGGGGGTCTGATAAATCAGCAGACAGTGGCCCTAGCATGAGTTGATACAAACTGTTTACGCTATTATAAACACTATCGTTTTCTCTCTTTCACACGCATTGACTGTGATCAGTATATCCGTCAGTTTTCTGTAGCGAACACAGTTTGCATCGACTCATGGTACAGCTACAGATAGACAAATAGTTCGTCCACGTTACGATGTTATTTTTGACATTTCGACGCAGACACAACCGCTCTTGAGCCCGCTATAACCTTCCATTAAACTAGAATGTAATGCTACGAGTAACTACGGTATTTTTAATCTAAAACGATGATTGAATAAGTATTCCTTCAGACATAGGTCATTTGTAGATGAGTAGCTCACTATAATGCGTTTTAATCTTATTGGCGACTGTGAAGTCAGCTAATATGCGGGTAGCCGTGCCCCACCAATCGCTTCTCCCACCCACTTCATCCAAATAGGGTATTTTCCAAATTCTTTAAAACTGCTTATATTTAAAGATTGAGACGAACGATTTAACAGAAAAATATTAAAAGTATAATTAATGTCTTTTTTCTTCATTAAACCAATTAATGTTAAATTATTTTTAAATATTTTTGAATTTACCGCCAAAACGCTCGGTTCGACGACGTCTACTGTGTGACGTCATCTTTGTGTAAACAATAGAGGCCGCGTTCCGAATCACGCTCACAGCGCTGTGAGCGCGAATCCGACCAAATTAAAAAGTCACAAAATATTACACAAATAGGGTATTTGTGTACCTACCTAATTTAATGGATTATACGCTAACAGCGCTGTTGGCGTGATTTGGAACGCGGGGAGAGTAAATTGTTACACAGACTACATAGGTGTTCAAATTGTTTACACAAAGTTGACGTCTCACAGTAGACGACATCGAACCGAGCGTTTTGGCGGTAAATTCAAAACCATTAAAAATAAATTAGACTTTAATTGTTTTAATAGAGAAAAAAGACATTAATTAATTTATTTTTATTTTTCTGTTAAATCGTTCGTCCCAAGCTTTAAATTTAAGCAGTTTTCAAAAAATTGGAAAATACCCTATTGTGTTTAGCGCATCGTCTTGCGCAATGTTCTGAGCCGCCAATAAACATTGTAAATAGATTTTTACATTTGTTTTTTGAATAAAATTTTTAAATACGACGAATTCTTAACTCACTCTTTATGTTACAGGTTCTACAATCAGTATTTATAAAATCAAATTCACCAGCTCTCTGCTGCACCATACTCGACGCCATATCAAGCGTCTATCACGCTGACAACGCCAATTACTTCATACTAGAGAACCAAAACACACTAAGTCAATTCTCAGAAAGAATTCATACTAAAAACGCCGAAATTCAAGAGAAGTTTTTCGAATTATTGGAGTTCATAGTGTTCCAGTTAAACTTTGTGCCGTGCAAGGAATTGATCTCATTATCACTGTTATTAAAGGCCAACAGATCTAGGAGTTGTAGCATTCTATGTATAAAAACTCTATTGAACATTTTAAAGTGAGTTTGAAGATCTAATAATTTTATACACATTTCTATTTAGATACTTACTTAGCAACTTTATACAGCCAGATAGTAAACTTATATTGAATGTTACTTTACAGGCATAATGCTATTTTCAAAGACGTTTACCGAGAAGTAGGTATGCTAGAAGTCTTCGTTACTTGCCTGTCGCGGTATGCAGCGTTTCTAAAAGACAAACAAATATTAGAGGAAGAGAAAGTTAGGAAAGAGGCGGCGGAAGTAAATGGATCTCCAAAGGCGCCGGAGAGAAAGAAGAGGTTGTCTTCCAGACAAGACTCCTTGATAAGGGATCCCAACTTGGACGCGGAAGAAGAAGATCTCGGTGCCTTAGTTATGGATGGATTGACAGCGTTGTTGAATGGCAATTCAAACAACTGCAATGTGTTCAGAGAATGCGGTGGAGCGAAATGTGTACACGGGATGGTTGTGCATGAAACATGCAGAAGTAAAGCTTTAGGTAAGTTATCTCAATAGTAATATCAGTTATACCCACCCACCTTCCGCCAGAATAGACTTAAAATAACTCGGGATATTTGGTCTTGGTGTTGACCTAATTGCTTGTATCACCGAATTTGGTTGTTATTTTATATTACCTTTCATCAATCCTTTCTGACTTGTTGTTGAATATTGCTTGATTTAAACTAGCGTTAATTTATGCGATAACAACCTAAAGCGTAATATGATTTATGTTTCCTTAGGTGTAGTAAGAGAATTAATAGTAAGTGGATCGGGCGAAGAAGACATGTCGGCACTCCTGTGCGGCATGCACGCGGCCCCCAATGAAGCCTTGAAGTTGAAGCTGCATATACTCAAGGCTCTTTTAGCTTGCTTGCGAGACTCGCATCGGACGAGAACTATCTTTAGAAAGGTAAACCAGTTTTTCAACCCAGAACGCAATCTACACCTGCTTTGTTTGATGAAAAGAGCGGTTGAAATGTTTATTAATAATTCCTAGAAATAAATAAACGACTCATGTTTCGTTTTAGAAGTATTTTTATTATGATTACTAATGTACAACCTGCGCAGATAAAGATTGGGATTAGAAATGGCGTCGTTCATATTCACTTCTCGCTCACACTAAACGCCACACTTATCGCTCTCTCAGTCGCACTCGTTGTGCTAAACGGCCATTTTCAATATAATTCTTTTTCCGCGCGGCTTGTAAACAACCGACAAGTTTAAGTAATAAGAAATAAAAAGTAATTATTAACAATAATAATGTTTTTTATAAGACAGTAAATTGTTGACAGATTTAACAATCTGTTGTGATTTTTCAGGTTAGCGGTTTTGTTTACGTGACCAGTGTTTTGGTTTCTCTGGAGGGTAAACTCAAAGGCAACGGAATAGTGGATCGTGATACGCTACAGCTGATTCACATAGTATTTTACACCATATCCACTGCTATGAGATTTGAGCCGGCAAATGCGAAATTTTTTCATCATGAGGTAACTTGCTAAATCCATAATGCCGACTTAACAATTAATAATAAGTCTAATGTATCAAATAATGCAATATTTTGTTCCAGATATGTCTGACTACTCTCAGTGACACAATACGTTTATTAGGATGCTTTACTGATGATTTGGAGTTACTAAACGATACCGAAAATGGTGATCCGGAACTTTATGAAGTCTTCCACGAAATTTTCACCGGCAATATTTTGGAGATGACGTGAGTTGAGTCTTTTTCTATAACTTTAGTGGTCCTTCGAGCCGGATACTATTGTAACTCTTTTTGTTTTTCAGATTCCCAGATAAAGTTCCTGTTGTATTTGTACACGCATGCATAGTGCTGAGGCTATTATATGATGTAGCGTTGGACTCATTTGAGAAGCCCATTTTTTGTGGTTCCCTGAATGTTAAATCTCCAAGCTTGACGAGACAGAGTTCTGCTATTAATGAGGTATTTATACAGAATAATAATTATTAAATGTCGCTATGTTAATGCTGACTGTTGATTGGTCTTTTAAGCGCTCGCAAGACAGGAGCGCTCGATGTCTTTTTTTCCGAGACAATTTTACCAACCAAACTTGTTGTAATTTAATAAATAAAAAAAAACACCAAAGATTCAGTCTTATAGTTTGAGTGCGCGGTGAGGGCGAGGGCAGAGCTGACTCCTTTTTCTCCCTCTCGTACGTACTATCGACAAAACTTCCGCTTAACTACTGCTAAGGTTGAAATCGTTAGCATACCGCGTCGTCACTAACATACGTTTAGTTCGTGCAAGGGCGATACGAGCGCACACGATTTTTCTGCAAGGTGGTAAAGTACGTGAGTTGCCGCTCGTACGACTATCTCCCTTTCTTTCTCTCCTCCCGCCACCATTAATAATATTCAACACAATGTATATTATATGGAAATATTAATTGCATTGAATTAATCAGATCGTATTCCTTTCAATGTATCTCTAAAAATATGCAGTTTTCAGAAAGAAATATGCTAAAATGAATGTCATTATTTTAGTCAAAGCCAGCTGGCAGAACAGCCCCGCTGAATCTCACCTCGGGAGGGTCATCCGGTGAAGCATGGGTGATTCACTCGGGGGTCGTGATAGTCCTAGCCAAGTTGTTGCCCGCGCTGCCGAGGCCGCAAGAACATGAACCATACGGCCGAGCAATACGAGACTACTTGGCCCATGTGCTAAAGAGTCTCGTTAGAAGGTTAGTTTTGAAGTTTCTAAAGTATTAATAATGTTTCTCTTTACTTATTTTGTAAATGTTCTGTTTGTTTTCTGCGTTAGCACCAGTGGCGGTACCCCCATACAAGCCGAAAAGCCCGGCTTGCCCTAATAATAACTTACTTACACTACTAATAAATCGTAATTAATAACAACAAAACAATATTATTAACGAATGTTAATTTTTAATAATCAAAAACCACAAATTCATTTTTTACAACAACTGATCGAGAGACAAGTCGCTAAACTGCGTTACTTTCCTCAATAAACCCTACAATGCATTTCATCTCCCTCGCACTCGTTGGCTTGCAACCGGGCTTTGCGATCTGTATATATCCGCTCTCTTCTTACTTTAACAAAACTGCTACCGCATCATATGCATACTGCTGTAGGTACTATAGATTCTATGAGAAATACAGAAGCCGATTAAAAGCCTGGCTTTTTGCTTCAATCTGTGACGACACCTGTTTTGAAACAATAATTGTTTTGCCTTTATTAGTGTTTTTATGTTAAAAATGAATTAAAACTACAGTTTAATGATTGATAATGGTCCCTTGTGATGGATTGAAATGTTTATTAACTGTTGAGTGATCTATGAAAGTGTACCTACGAGTCGAGTCGATTCCAAGAGAAATACAAAATAACGTAAGAAATAAACCTTTTCATTTGAGTACCTATTTTGCAAAGAAATATAATATTCTTCAATGTATCGTAATATTGTAGTGGACTCTTTACATTGTTGGTTGTTCTTATAAAAATAAATAAGTAAGGTTAGTTTTGCGTCTTTCATTTGAACGACAATAATATAAATATTTGTTTGTAAATGTTTGTTTGTAATGCAGGGGATAGGATTTGAATTGTCTAGCAGGGACGCTATTATTATGTGAAATGATTTAGATATTTATTATGAGTGACACATTTTAAACGAGAAATTTAGTTTTGATTACACAATAATTAAATTTGATAAAGTCACGCCATCTAGCATTTTGCGTCGAACTAATTTATGAATAATTAAAGTACGCTTAAGGGTTGTGCTTTTGGTGCTTTTTTGAGAGCTATCTATGAATTCGCTTAGATGGCGCTGTGCGGTGTCGCATCGATATTTTGGTAAAAATAATCGTATGAAAAAAATCTTAAATTAGTAACGAGAAATTGTGGGATGCATTGGTTTTTTGCTTGTATTGAGCTGATAAAAAAATTGCTTGATTTGAGGGTTTGGGCTTGCCCTACTATGTAGGCCTGGGCACGCCACTGGTTAGCACGTATTATAACAAGAGACAAATACAGATTCACAGTTTATTTATCAGCAGTCATTAAGTTTTTATGTATTTTTTCACAATGTGGTCGCTATTTGGGAGTACATAGTAGCCGCTGATAGAGATGGGTTTACCAAAATAAGCCTTCTACAATAAGCTCTGTCTTAAATTGGTATAAAGAATAAAAATGCGATTACCTTGACAAATCCCCTGCAACTTCACTCGAGAATGTATGGCAAAGAGAAAAGTTTATAGATTAAAATACCGCAAGCGCTTTGAAGTTAGTCACCTCAGTTGTACATTGTATGTAGCATTATAAATCTTTGCGGTGACTTGCAGCGAAAGAAACCAACAAGTGATGTGTGGGGCGGGGTTAGCGGGCGTGGTCCTCCGAGTGTGCGGCGCGGCGCTGCGATGCGAGAAACACCCGCTACACGCGCCCTCTATGTACATGCTGGAGAGGCTCGCCGCGCACGCGCTCCGACCCATTGAACTTAGGTGAGGAAATACTCCACACAAAGCTCTTTAGTATTTATAGTTTGTAGTCTGCGATCAGGTACCAAAGGATGCAGCCCGCCATACATTAGCAAAACTGAAATGTGGAACACGCGTCGAATTGCACCATATTATGCTTCAACTGGCTCTGTCCATACATTGCTGCTGACACTTAAGTCCTATAGAATTTATTCAGTCATGAAGCAGTAATGTAAAACAAACAGCCAGTTGAAGCTACATAAGTTAATTTTAGAAGCTGACAGAAAGCTTTCAGGAACAAAGTGGAGCAGTGGAGTAGGAAAAACCTATTAATTCAATTATTTTTCGATCAGATTTTTGGAATTTTTTGGAGGTGATTCTACTCAATTATAAAACTGTTGCCTTCCGCGTCTGTCTGCTTGTTCGTTTAGTTCTTCTAAAGTACCTATGCAATGGGGTTTGATGCGTATTTATCTATAATTTTTCCGGAAAGTTTAAAATTATGTTTATTATTTTTATTACATGTTTTTAAATTTACTAAAGAAAAGTCATTTGTAAGTCGTTAAAATATTATTTTGAGGAGGTATACCTACTTAGTAATGATTATTGATTGATTAAAACCTGAAAAAAGGAAGTGAGTAGGTAACTGTGTGAGTGAACAAAGTAAGTGTTTAGAAGAAAAAACATATTTCAAAGTAAACAAAAAGTAAGATTGCTAAATTATTTATTACATTAATAAATCAAACTTAATAAACCTGGCTGCGGCGATAGAGCTCGCCACTCATCACGCGTAACTTGTTTCTCTCGGGGCGAAAAGCGGGCATCGGAGACCCGTTTTGCTACGCTGAATGTATGTGGAGCGATGGAGGAGAAAATGGATGAGGTGTGTTTGATTATGGAAGAAAAGAAGTTGGATGTTTTATGCGTGAACGAGACGAAAAGAAAGGGCAAAGGAGTCTCAGAACATGGCCCGTTTAAAGTTCTGTGGTCGGGCGTTGCCGAAAATGAGCACGCGAGTATGGGCGTGGGACTCCTGCTGTCGGAAAGGATGATAGAATGCATGACTGAGTATGAGTGTGTTAGTCCCAGACTTCTCTGGGTTAGACTCAAAGTAGGATTACTTCGGATACGCGTCATTGGCGTGTATGCTCCCGATATATCCAAGTCAGCAACGGAAAAGGAGGATTTCTGGAAAAGTGTGGAAGACATCTTGAATGAATGCAAAGATAATGAAAGGATAGTTATGCTTGGAGATTTTAACGGATGGGTAGGTGTGAGAAGAGAGGGATGTGAGGGAGTTTTAGGAATATATGGAGACAAAAGAGTAAATGATAATGGCAGGAGTTTGATTGAGGTATGTTTAGAAAAGAATCTTGTGGTAACGAACACCATGTTTGACCACAAGGAAATTCATATGTACACTTGGCAGAGAGGGGAAAAGAAGAGTATGATCGATTTTGTGATTGTTGATGAAAGACTGAAGGGCAGAGTTGTAGACACCAGGGTCTTTATGGGTAGTAACATTGGAACAGACCACTTTCTTGTAGTGTCTCGGGTTAGTGGTCTGTTCAAAAGTTGGCGTCATCGTCCCACAGTGTCAACAACGGAGCTGACTAGAGTAAAAGTTGAGAACCTGGATGAAGTGGAAGTGCAAAAGACATATTTGTGCAAATTGAAAGAACGATTGGGAAATGTGGCTGAAGTGAAAGATGGCAAGCTTGAGGAAGTTTGGGAAAAGTTTAAAAAAGGTGTGACTGAAACAGCTGAGGAAATATGTGGAGTGAGTAAAAGGAAGAATGCTCCCCCAATAAACTGGTGGGATAGTGAGGTAAGACAGATAGTGAATGAAAAGAAAAAAGTATGGCAGGATCTGCTGGCCATCAAAGCCAGTAAAAGAGTGAATGCAAGTGTTACAGAAGATGATGTTGATACAGTTGCAAGGGAGTTTAAAAGGATTAAGAAAGTAGTGAAAGAAAAAGTAGACGAAAAAAAGAGAAAGATGAAAGAAAAGTGTGACTTCAAACTCTGTGATAACTTTCGAGACAATATAAAATTGTTTTGGAAACAAGTGAAAACGTCTCGAAGTGGATCACATAAGTCTAAAATGAATGTGATAAGAGATGAAAAAGGTGAGCTAGTGACAGATGAAAAAGGTGTACTACAGGAGTGGATGAAATATTTTGCGAGTTTGTTTGAGGCGGATGGCTCTATGCTAGAAGCCTCGGATAAAAGGGTGGAAGACGAGGAAGAGACAGAAGTGGATGAAAGAGATATATATATGGATGAGATTATTAGTGCAATGAAGAGCATGAAAAAAGGGAAAGCAGCAGGATATGACAGAATTACTGTTGAAATGCTGAGAGGTGGGAAAGAGCTGGTTGCGTCCTGGCTGTGCCTGATCTTTAATAAATGTTGGAACAGTGGCAAAGTGCCGGAAGATTGGCGTAAAGCCGTGGTCGTGCCGCTGTACAAAGGGAAAGGGTCACGGCAGGATGCTAAAAACTACCGCGGGATCAGTCTTCTCAGCATTGTCAGTAAATTGTATGCAAAGGTACTGATTGAAAGAGTGATGCAAAAAACTGATCAGAGTATTTGGGATGTGCAAGCGGGATTCAGAAAGGGAATGGGATGCACGGATCAGGTCTTCTCCTTGAGGTGCTTAACCGAAAAACACCTGGCTAAGCACAAAAAGGTTTACTGTGCCTTTGTGGACCTGGAGAAGGCCTACGATCGAGTTGACAGGAATGAGCTATGGAAGGTGTTGTCCGAATACGGATTGGAGAGCAGACTGATTCATGCACTGAAATCTCTCTATGAGGATTCCCGTGCATGCGTCAGGATTGACGGCGTATACACTGATTGGTTTGGCATCTCTAGGGGTGTCAGACAGGGATGTGTTGCGTCACCATGGCTCTTTAATCTGTTTTTGGACAGTTGTATGAAAGGTCTGAAAGAACGTGACTGTGGGGTTGTGATGAATGGGACTCAAATCAAGTGCCTTCTCTACGCTGACGACCAAGTTATACTTGCGTCTTCTGCGCAAGAGTTGCAGGAAATGATGTCGGTTATGAATGAAGATTTTGTGAGAAAAGGGATGAAAGTGAATGTAACTAAGACTAAAGTGATGGTGTTTGAGAGAGATGAAGAAATGACTGACTGTACGGTAATGTTAGGTGGCGAAAAAGTGGAACAAGTCCGTGAGTTTGTATACTTGGGGAGTTTGTTCACAAGGGACGGAAAGTGTGAGGAAGACATAGAAAGACGAGTGAAGAAAGGAAATTCGGTGAGTGGTGCTATACACTCGGTTATGAGTAGCCAAACCGTTTCTGCAGAGGCGCGAATGGCTATTCATAACGGAGTGCTGGTACCGACACTGATGTATGGAAGTGAATCTTGGGTATGGCAGAAGAAGAATGAAAGCAGAATAAATGCGGTAGAGATGCGATCGTTGAGGAAAATATGCGGAGTAAAACTGAGTGATAGAGTGAGCAATGAGGTGATTCGCAAAAGGTGTGGTCTGAAAGATGATATAGTGACAAGAATTGAGAAAGGAATGCTCCAGTGGTTTGGTCACTTAGAGAGGATGAATGAAAGGCGAATCACGAAAGAGATATACTGTGCGAATGTGGAAGGAACGATTGTACGAGGGCGTCCCAGAAAAACCTACGCGGACCAAATAGAGGTTATTATAAAAAAGGCTGGTGTACGCAGTGACAAAAACCGCAGGGCATGTATGAAAAGATTGATGGATATGAATGAAGCGAAAGAAGTGTGCAAGGATCGTAGCAGGTGGCGATCCATAGTCTCTGCCTACCCCCATGGGAAACAGGCGTGAGTGTATGTATGTATGTATGTATCAAACTTAAAATCATTTATTCAGTAAAACAAGCAGGTGATTTTAAATGTCAAAGAAGCTACGCCATCAGTTCGCAATTCCTAAGTGGGAGAACTTGTAACTAGAAGAACCGGCAAGAACTCGTCAAGAGCTGCTTTTCTCTCTCTGTACATACAGAGAGTCAACCTTAAAAATGATCTCAGCATTTAAATCGAGGCCACTTTCCATCAGAATCTAACAAAAGTTTACACACAATGAAGTAGGGTATTAAAATAAACTATTTTCATTTATCGGATGCATAATTATTGCGAAAGCTAATTATAGTTTTTTAACCAGTTTAGATACACCTTCTATTACTTAAAAATGCGCTTGCTTCTTGTCGTACGATTTGCAGTATTAACTATTAATTACTGGACATACAAGTTAATATAAAAGAAGAAATGCAATTCTTACAATTTAAGATACGTTAAGTAAGATACGTAGACAGATTGTTTCTTTTTATTGCCACTAACTTTCGCCAAATGAGTTTTTCTCTTATTTCATAGTTTTGTGGAAAGCTGATGAAGAAATAAAATTTAAATTATTCACTTTACGAATAAAAAAAATATTATGATTGGCGACTCCATTTGCAAAAAAAAATACTTTGTTCCGATTACGTCAAGAATGGTTGCTTATATGTTTTATATTTTAAAATTTAAATAACTGAAGTGTTTTTTGAGCTAGTTTTTAGATAAATTCGATCCAAATTTTTTTTACTTACCGGTCATATGTCATACCATCTTTTTTAACCCGAATTGAGGAGTGATTTTTGCAATTTTTATAGAGCACTTTGTCATTTTACTCTATTGACGGATCACGCGATACTAAAATGAAAATTCAGCCACAGTTGCGTTTTGGCTGACTTTGGGATGTGTCACGAATGTCACTGTTATGCAATATCCTCAGGTATAGATGATCGAAGTTTGTAGTTAAACATTTTGATTGAAATTGTGTACATCAACTTGGCGGCTGCAGCTCACTCATACACGATTTAGCGTTATTCTTTTTAAGCTTGTCCGTATTCGAACATGTTTTTGCATAGCCGCAATGCATTTGCGGGTAGATGCCGAAAGGAATTAAGTTGTACACGCTATTTTCAACTCTATTTCAGTTGTGATTGAGTTGCTTATCGACACAAAATAATATTTCTCGATCATGTCTCAATATTCCTTTTTGTGTTTTAGGGAATTCTTACGAATGGGAAATCCTTTGAACTGCATATCTGTAGAGCCTGGACAAGTCTGCAAACCTGGTGGCCCAGTGCCATTAACGAGGATCAAGACTTTAGTATCGATGACAACTCCCAGGGACTATAGGTATTAATCTTCTTCATATTTTGATTAAAACAATTTACTATTTGGCTCTTAACTAAAATCTTTTGACAGGTCTCAGAATTCGTGCACTTTACCGCCATTCGTGGAGTTCGACATGTCAGCGGAAGGTTTCGGCTGTCTGTACCTTCCAAGCATAGCGCCGCAATCTGCGAATTTAAATGCGCTTGGTACTCAAGACAATGCTACGCTTGGTGGCATCGGATCTGGTATGTAATATATATATTTTTTAAATGGCGATAAATTAATCTCTTTAGATTAAGAACACAGATATTAAACGCGTTTATGTACCTTATTAAGTATCCTTTCCCATCGGCGACGTTTTGACCGAGTTGCATCGGCCGTGGTCGTTACGTCGGGAAAAGGTAGGCGTTGAAACACCTATCTTTAGATGGTTTAAATGGGTTTAACACCTGTGTTCTTAATCTAATAAAATGCAACGCGAAAGTTTAAGTGTATAATTAATCTCAGCTTAATTTGAGACTCACATTTTGTACTGCCCGGACTTAAATAAAGTAATTGTTTTTATCTATTTGAAGTAAAAGTGATTACTTACTTCAGTGTGAACCCGTCATAAATTTTATTGATTGAATTGATTTACCAATAATAATTGTATTTTTTTCAATAGGTGACAGAGTATTTCCACCTCAAACCGGCCTTACATACTCAACTTGGATATGCGTAGAGAAGTATTCGGATCCGCGCTCGGACGGGCACTGCGTCCGACTCCTGACACTCGTTAGGAACCTCAACAACAGTCGTGATGAACACCTGGTGTGCTTGACTGTGGTGCTGTCGGCCAGGGACAAGGCTATAATCGTGTCTACGCAGGAAACTTTGGTACCGCACAGTAAGTATTTTGACAGAAATCCTACTAATATTATAAATGTGAAAGTTTGTGGGTTTGGATGTTTGTATGTTTGTTCCTCAATCACGCAAAAACTACTGAACGGATTTGCTTGAAATTTGGCACACAGATAGAAGATAGCCTGGATTAAAACATAGGATACTTTTTATCCCGATATTCCCACGGGAACGGGAACCACGCGGGTGAAACCGCGGGCGGCCGCTATTGTTAATATCTTCGTTCAGCTTTGATTTGATCGCTATGATTGATATGATATTTTGTTTTCCTCCTGCTATCCTCCGTACATCGTTCTTTCACTTATCCGATTTAATCTTATTGTGAAACCATTATTTCCCCCCTATATACTATAGTTAGGTCAGTAGTGGCACTCATGTATGGCGAGGTCAAAATTTGTCATTAGATGAATTCACTTGGCACATATGTAGCTTAGGTAAAACTGATCTGATTTAGCCCGGTAGCCATCCGCCCCCCCTTGGCTGGTAAGGGGGGGTGGCATTCAAAGTTTCGCGCCGCCGCACTTCAGAAAAAAAATCATATCTCCTTTAATATACCTACCACCTTGAGTGTGGTATCATAATGTGATAAATCAAGGATGAGGAAGCCATTTTTGAGACATTTAATGTACAGTTTCATAGAAAAAAAGTGATATATTTTACTATATTGACGACATTATCAAAATCAGTTTGCTATTTTTTTTATTCAACAGTTGGTATCTTTGAAAATTCAAATTTTATGCAAAGGAAAAAAATACTATCTTTAAGTACATTTATTCAGCTTTAAATACATACAAAATTATATATAGTTATCATACAATATCTATCTGACAAAAATCGAACATTGTATGCGAAGGTGTTTCCAAACGTCTTTAATTTCAAGTTAAGTTGGTTTTTCATACAAATTGTATAGAGTACAAACTTAACTTTGCGGCCAATTGATGTTTATGTTTCTACGGTCTTATAGTCTCTCTCAGCTATCGTACAGTCTAATTTATAATTAATTTTTTTTGTGGAAGTCATAACGACAATTGAAAAAAATAGACAGACTTGATCTCAGAATGAGGAAGTCACAAAACGTCGACGCGACGTGGCGTCAAAAGATCAGCTCAAAACGATCAGGTAGGAAAACGTCCTATCCTACCATATTAAGTTTACAGTGCAAAAAGTGTTTAAATCATAATAGGTAGGTACCCTAAGAACCTAGGTATACAAATATATCGTAAAGATAAAACTACCATTGCATTGAGTATTTTTATACACTCGTGAGCAGAAAAATGGAACAACAGCCCTATTTCATACAAACAAGGTAATTTTAAAGCTTTGGTTCTCCGCCCAAGATTAAACGGGGTATTATGTGATGATGGCAATTTAAAGAGTGAATGGAGAAGGCACAGATCGCAAAAGAAACCCAACGGATCAGAAGAGTCGTTTACACCAGAGACCGTCTAGAGTGTTGAGTGTTACATTTTCCATACTTAAAAATTTTCGCTTGATATTTTTTTAAGTTCAACCCTGAGCTAAATGACTTATCTAATCCGTTCGATTTCTATAGCATTATAAGTCTCCGCCATCCATTCTTTAAACTGCCATCATCAGATAACATCTCGTTTAATCCTGAGCGGAGAACCAAAGCTTTAAAGTTACCTCGTTTGTATGAAAATAAGCCTGTTAATCATTTTTTCAGCTCAAAAGTGTATAAAAATACTTAATGCAACAATAGTTTCATTTTTACGATATATTTATATGCCTAGGTCCTTGGGGTACCTAATAATTATAATTTAATCATTATTTGCACTTTAGACTTAATTTGGTAGAATATTTTCCTACCTGGGTCGTTTTGAGATCTAATCTTTTGACGCCACGTCGCGTCGTCGTTTTATGACTTGCTCGTACTGAGAACACGTATGTCTAATTTTTTCTATAGTCGTTATGACTTCCACAAAAAGATCTAAGTATGTATTAGACCGTAGGATAGTTGAGAGAGATTGTAAGACCGTAAGAACATAAGCGACAAAATATACCAAAGTTAAGTTTGTATTCTATACATTTTGTATGAAAAAACCAACTTATATTTGCAGTTGGAAATTCTTGGCAACACTAGTCACATACTGTGTTCGATTTTTTTCAGAGAGACATTGTAAGATAACTATATTTAAAGTATACATATTTTTAAAGCTGAATAAGTGTACTTTAAGTCAAATTTTTTTTCTCTCCACAAAATTAGTATTTTTAAAGATACTGACTGTTGAATAAAAATAATAGCAAAACATTTTTTTGATACTTTTAGCAATATATTTTTTTTTCAATGTCTATAAAATTAAATGACTCAAAAATGAATTTCTTTATGCTTGCTACAGAGTTAAGTTTGTGTTCTATACATTTTGCATGAAATAAAACATCTAATACTGGCTCTTGGAAACGTTGGGAAACACCGTCGCATACCATGTTCGATTTTTTTTCAGATAGACATTGTACGATACCTATATATAAAGTATATATTTTTTAAAAGCTGGATAAATTTGCTTTAATACAATATTTTTTTTCTTTGCACAAAATTAGTATTTTCGAAGATACCGGCTCTTAAATAAAAAAAATAGCAAAGAGATTTTGATACTATCCGTTATATTTTACCTTTTTTCTATGAAACTGTACATGAAATGTCTCAAAAATGAGTCCCCTATCCCTAATTTATCATAAAATGATACCACAGTCGAGGTGATAGGTATATTGAAGGAGATATGATTTTTTGTCTGATGTGCGGCGGCGTGAAACTTTGAATATCACCCCCCACTACCTGCCAAGGGGGGGAGGATGGCTACCGGGCTAAATCAGCTCAGTTTTACCTAAGCTAAATATGTGCCAAGTGAATTCATCTAATGAAAAATTTTGACCTTTTGCCACTACTTCCTAGGCTACTAGAGAAAACTCTACTAATAAGTATAGAGTTCAATTTCGATCAGTATACATAGTGTATGCAGTCTGTGTGCATTCCATCTGCAGGGCACGCATACGGTGGGGCTTTCACAGATATTCATACTTTATTAGACCTTACGAACTGCTGGCTTAGCTCTTTTTAGTGAATGGGCTTATCCTTCAAAGAGGCGGCCATACTGCAGTGCAGATTGGTGGATGTCAACGATTATAAATTACAGCCCTGACTATAGGCCGACCGGTTAAATGAGTCCTCGTCCGCGGGGCACAGAGGCGCGAGGGTAGACGAGAATGGGGGTCGTGAGAGGTGCGGGCGGCAGGCGTTCGCCGCCCGTCGCCCGCATCGCCCCCGTTCTCGTCTCCCCCCGCGCCCCTATGCCCTGCGGACGAGGACTCATTTAACCGGTCGGCCTATAGTGACTAACCATTCAACTGGCTTTTCGAACACGAGTTTTAAATTGAACAGTTTAAGCTTCAGTTTAAGGTTCAAAATTAATTGGAGATCATACTTAATATTGTAAACGCGAATGTAACTTTGTCTGTTACGTTTTCACGCCTAGCCTAGACCGCTGGCTGGACCGATTTTGACGAAATTTGGTACAGATATAGATGGGACCTTGGGGAAGGACATAGATACTAATGCGGTTATTAACGTTAATTATGTTCTGTAAATATTTATGGCATAAATAAACATAATTATTATTATACCACTGCTGGGCACGAGTCTCCGCCCGCACGATATAACCTGTAGTCCACGCCGGCGAAGCTGCGGGCGGAAAGCTAGTTTTGTATAACTTGATGTGCTGCTGACTGTATAATAGGTTGTTAAGTCGTTTATTAATTCATCAGACCAGGGCTCTGTCAACCACGCATGATTTATCAAGCGCTCGGCGTCCTCTAAGAGGTCAAAATCCATACCTCCGTCAGAAAGATAAGACCTATGTGATAGAAAGAGAGGCAACTACTAAATGAATGTTTTGGAGCGAAAGGAGCGCTATGCGACCTGAATGGGAATTCAAACTGAGGAAGTAATGGCGCCACAAGCGTTTGTACTAAAATCTTTTGATTGGTTGTTTCAAATATCAAATGTTAATTGTAACAAATTTTAACCAATCAAAGTATTAATAGCGGTTAGCAAGGAATTTTAAAAGTACTGTAATTCCTTGGCGGTTAGATCGCCGCTGGCGCCATCTGCGATTAGCTTTGCGTTGCCAATCTCATTGCACTTTATTGTGTCGGAGCAAGAGTAGCAATTTATTTAAATGACTAGCGGCTGCCCGCTACTTCGTCTGCGTGGAAAGGTTTTTTGTTATCCCTCGGCAACAATACTTTTTTTCGGGATGAAAGGTACCCTATGTCCTTCTGTACCCCTGACAACGTGTATGCAAATTTCTTGATGATCGGTTCAGTAGTTAAGACGTGAAGGCGTAACAAACAAACAAACGGACTTTCGCATTTATAATATTAGAAAGGATATTGCGGAGTGCAACTTCTGTACGCTAGTACTAGTATTATCTATTCTGTGATCAGACGTAGGCGAGTGGGAGCCGGAAGGGTCGGGCGAGTGCGGCGCGCGCGTGTGGTGCCCGGACTTGCAGCACGAGGGCCAGTGGCACCACCTCACTCTGGTGCTCAACCGCGCTGTGCTCAAGAACTCCTCCTTCTCACTCTACCTCGATGGTGAGTAGTACTGTGCCAATACACTTCCGGTAACGATAGAGTAACGATTCATAAAAACGATATAGGTAGTTTTAATATTCTATAATGACATTAGAGATTGCATCCAGTTTTCAACCTTATCAACGAACTAAAATGTAAAAGCACTCAGCACTTATAAAGCATCAACTTATAAGGCTCCGTAAGCTGTAGACCTCGCGTTAAAAAGTAACTCAAAATGTAAGTTGTTTAAAAAATATAGATGTCGCCCTTTCGCCATGAGGTTTTCAAGCATATATTAAGGTTCCTGCTGTTTGGTACAGTCAGTGGCACGAATTTGGCAAACGGAGTGGGGATAAGTTCGCGCATGTGCTCTTGAGAGCGACCAATAGCGCGCGCCCCTCTCCCGCCGCCCGCGCCCCTCACCTCAACGCATACCCAAAATACGCGTTTCGCGCAATCCCCACCCGATTTCATGATTCGTGCCACTGACTGTATATTAAGTATTTGGTATATTCGCAGCTAGATGGCGCTTCTAATTTTGATTTTTCTTCAAAATGCGGGAATAATTTATTTTTGTAAGGCCAATTTTTCAAATAATATCCAATATTTCGAAAAACTGGCCCAACCAAAAAATTCTATATAATTTTCGAACCTACTCACAAAATTTCACGAGAATCGGTTGAGAAATGCGACCTGTAGAGGAAAACAAACCGCGTCGGAAAGCCGGGCTGAAATACGTTTTTTTTACAAATCTCCGCCATTTTGAAAAAAAGCTGGCTTGATGATTTAATTATATAATAATTTTCAAACCTGCTCACAAAATTTAACGAGAATCGGTTGAGAAATGCGACCTGTAGGAGAGAACAAACGGACATCAGGAACAACATACGAAATAATTTTTGTCCAAGCTGAAGCTTAGACGCTTCGCGCTCGCTCGGTCAATTAACAGTGGCGGTAAGCCCAAAAGCCCGGTTTGCCCTAACAAAATTGTATTTACACTACTAACAAAATAGTTCACGAACATATTTTTTTTACAAAAAAAAAAAACCTAAGATCAAATTTTTCAAACAGATAGATAGACAAGGCGTTAAACTGCATGATAAATTGTATTAATCTAACAATACACTACATCTCTCTCGCACTCGTTGGCTAGCAACTGGGCTTCGCGAATTCATATATCCGCACTCTTCTAACATCAACAAAACGTACTACCACTACATACATACTACTGTACGTATCTATAGATTCTATGAAACTTGCACATTCCGAGCGAAAGCAGGCTTGCGAAGGAAGTTAGCCGCAAGTGGTTGCGATTGAACGGCTGTCAGCCCGGCCCGAGGTGGCACAAAGTGCATCGTCGTGTCTTATCGGGCTGGGCTACAGCACACGAAAGGGCCAATGCCGCAGCGGAAACAGCAACCAACAGCTGACGATCGGACCAATCCCTGCGCAGTAGCACACAATCGGGCCAAGGGCTGCGTTGCGCATACTAACTGACTAATCAGGAGCGATATAGAGTTTGCGCGCGCATATTATCAATTTGTGATAAAAAGTGCGTGCGTAACAAGATGATGCAGTTTGCAGTTTGGGCGAATGTTTGTTGTGTTTGATAAAGTTGTAGGTTTAGTACAAGTGCTTTTTTCATAAATTAATGTTTATCGTTGTTAAAAAATGATGTAACAGTTCAGATCGCCGGCTTAATGTTGTTTCTTGTCAACGATCAACAATTTTAAATTAAAATTTAGGTAAATTCATTGATCTTTGCCGAAAAAGCAGATCATATTATTTTCATACAGACCTACTTCAGGTTTGTACCTGTATTTTGTAAACTAGTTTTTTTAGAGGTTTGGGCTTTCGAGCTTGCCCTGATCTCAGACCCTAGGCACGCCACTGATATTGATTCCGGTTGTTAAGGTCAACACATGCACTCGGGCAAGCTTCACTACGTGAGCGCCAACCCTGGCGGCGGCGCGGCGACTCTCTCGGGCGCGTCGAGCGTGTACTGCGTGGTCGGCACGCCGCCGCAGTGGCGCCGGTACTCGCGGCTCGTGTGGCGGCAGGGCCCGGCGCTACTGCTCGAGGACGTGAGTACTACTCGGGCGAGCTCATAAGGTGGCGACTCTCGGGCGCGTCGAGCGTGTACTGCGTGGTCGGCACGCCGCCGCAGTGGCGCCGGTACTCGCGGCTCGTGTGGCGGCAGGGCCCGGCGCTACTGCTCGAGGACGTGAGTACTACTCGGGCGAGCTCATAAGGTGGCGACTCTCGGGCGCGTCGAGCGTGTACTGCGTGGTCGGCACGCCGCCGCAGTGGCGCCGGTACTCGCGGCTCGTGTGGCGGCAGGGCCCGGCGCTACTGCTCGAGGACGTGAGTACTACTCGGGCGAGCTCATAAGGTGGCGACTCTCGGGCGCGTCGAGCGTGTACTGCGTGGTCGGCACGCCGCCGCAGTGGCGCCGGTACTCGCGGCTCGTGTGGCGGCAGGGCCCGGCGCTACTGCTCGAGGACGTGAGTACTACTCGGGCGAGCTCATAAGGTGGCGACTCTCGGGCGCGTCGAGCGTGTACTGCGTGGTCGGCACGCCGCCGCAGTGGCGCCGGTACTCGTGGCTCGTGTGGCGGCAGGGCCCGGCGCTACTGCTCGAGGACGTGAGTACTACTCGGGCGAGCTCATAAGGTGGCGACTCTCGGGCGCGTCGAGCGTGTACTGCGTGGTCGGCACGCCGCCGCAGTGGCGCCGGTACTCGTGGCTCGTGTGGCGGCAGGGCCCGGCGCTACTGCTCGAGGACGTGAGTACTACTCGGGCGAGCTCATAAGGTGGCGACTCTCGGGCGCGTCGAGCGTGTACTGCGTGGTCGGCACGCCACCGCAGTGGCGCCGGTACCGACCGAATCAGACCGAAAATGGGCAAATCGAATACGGCATAGCCGAGATTACACCAGATGGTGACCGGATACGGGCTCCAAATGAATAATGTAAATAGATACGGCATTATTTAGCCTGTAGGTAGACCGATTAATTTTAAACCCTTAAAACCAGAGATATCGGTAAGTGAATTTTCACAAACCTGACCCATGCTCGTATCACGTATGTAAGTATACTTAATTAGGTGATTGTTTGTTTTAGGTCTTACCAGCGCAAATGGTGGCTGTAGTATACCAACTGGGTCCCCATTACGTTGGTACTTTACAAGCGCCTCAATTGGCTGGACAAAACCAAGAGCCGCTAACGCCACTTGTCGCTGAAGAGAAAGTAGTTTTCGGTATCAATGCTCGCGCGATGTCGCAGCTCACTTTAGCGAAGATTCGTAAAGTGTACAGTAAGAATGACAACAAAGCTATAGCGAAGCAACTCGGTATGTCGTCCCATGAGAACGCAACGCCTATAAGAATATTGCACAATTCTGCAGGACATTTGATGGGACCAGCTAGATGCTTGGGGGGAACTGTTGTTGGATATTTGGGTGTCAGGGTTTTTTGCTCTAAACCAGCTGCTGTCATGGTAAGTAAAAGTTAGATTATGTATGAAATACTAGCAATTTAGGGATTCAATGTTCTAGAAATAACTTTATACAGGTTATTTGTAAAACACCAACAACCTCGCAGGAGTTGATCACTAACGCCATACACAACAACGTTTATTCTTCGACTTTTCCGAAACAAGACACATATACTTTCCATACTTTTCCATACTTATTACAAATATCCGAACAGCTGACCGAGTTTTGTATGAAAAGTCGAAATTTTCCTTGTCTTTTTCGAATAGTCGTAGATCAAACGCTGTTGTTTATCTTCTTCTTATCGAGTGAAGATTAGTGGCCACCTTTAGTGCTACGCGTTAGGGGGCGTCCACAAATTACGTGAGGTGTTTTTTTTATTTTCTATCCCTCCCTCCCCCCCTGGTGAGATGTCGTGAGATTTTATTCAACCCCCTCCCCCATCCCCAATCTCACGTGAGATTTTTAAATGTGGGTTTTTTTACGTAAACGCGTTGGATTGTTTTTGTTAAGCAGTAGATGTATAACGTCGAAGTATGAATGAAATTATTTTCTTTCGAACGATTAGTGAACGATTTTAATCTTATTACGATATACGCTTAAGATTAATAAATCTTAAGCATGTACAATCTAAATAAAATGGACCAAAATAGTATTATTTTTTTGTTTCAATCAGAAAAAAAAATGCGTGATATTTGCCGAGACCCCCCTCCCTCTCTCCAACGTAAGATTAGATGAGATTTGACTTGACCCCCTCCCCCCCTTAAATATCTCACGTAATTTATGGACACCCCCTTAATAAAGCCGCCTGTAAGGTCTCTAACTTGACTTAACGACTGTTATCAGATGACAACAGCCGGGACCGAAAGCACGGAAGCGCTCAGTTGTAATGCCACTTTAACGGTCACCCATCCGACACCTGACCGGGCCGAGCGTTGCTTAACAAACGCGATCGAGTACGATCAGTCTGTCAAGTTCCGCCATGAGCTCTGTTGTTTATGATGTTACTAATCTACTCCTGCGAATTTGTTGCTGTTTAACAAAAAGTGAGAAAACATGGAACGTTTCAGATTGACACAGTCGGTGGTTGTTCAGTATTACTAGGACTGATAGCGATGGCCCAAGATGTCGAATGTCTTTACGCGGGCGTAAAGGCGTTGGTGTGTGTAGTGCGGTCGAACAAAGCGGCTCAAGCGGAAATGGATCGCCGGAGAGGATACCAAACATTGGCAATGCTACTGAAAAGGAAAAAACAGCTCCTTAATTCCCATATATTGCATCTCGTATTTGGTTTAGTCGGAACGGTAGACAGTCAAAAGGAGACCTCATCAATACCAAATTTAACTGCTTTTCAGGTAATTAAGACTAATCAATATTTAACGTAAAACAAATATTAATAACAATAATCTTTGTTAGAACTACTCTAGCTTAATTCAGCTTATCGCATTTCAGGATTTAATATGTGAATTGGACGTTTGGCTGGGTGCGCCAGGCGGTCTGATTAAATCATTACTCGAACATTTATTAGAATTGGCTACAGAAACGGCACACAGAACGCACAATTTACGCACAATGAGAGAACTTCAATTAGTACCCAAACTACTGCATGTCATAAATGACGTGAAAGTCGTCAGCACAAAGAATGTCATGATTCAGTTGTTATCAGCGTTGTTAGGAGGCCAACCGCGGCCTAGCGATATGTTGTGCTTAGGCCAATTCATGGCTTACACTTTACCGCTGCCGACACAAACAGAGAAAGGACTAAATCTCAAAGAAAGTGACTGTGAGAAAGAGTGTGAAGGCGAACAAGTGATTTTGCGAAACAAATGTTTCAACCTCTTGCACGGGCTACTGTTTACTGCACGAAATTTGGTGAATACTATCGTGTGTGAAGAAATATCTAGAGTGCTGGGCATGGATTGGTTGCTGAGTTTCATGCAGGAGAATGTGCATCCTACAACAGTGTTGTGGGCCTTGAGAATTTTAGTCATATTGTGCTCAGGGCAGGGACAGCAATCGGCCATAATGCAAAGGTAAGGAATTACTTATTTATTAACTATTTTATATGCTTATATGATATTACTATTATTACCTATTTAAAATGTAAAAGTTTTTGTATTGGTTTTTTTCCGTCTATATGTTGTAATGTTATTTGTTTTGAGATTTTAAAAATGATACTTGATATTATGAGTAAAACTAGCGGCCTCCCGCGACTTCGTCTGCGTGGACAGTTTTTTTTGCTATCCCTCGGGAACTGTTTGTTTTTTCTGGATAAAAGGTACCCTATGTCCTTTTCTACATCCCTGACAACGTGTATGCAAAATTTCATGATGATCGGTTCAGTAGTTACGACGTGAAGGCGTAACAAACAAACAAACAAACGGACTTTCGCATTTATAATATTAGTAAGGATAATATGATTCAGACTTCATTCTTATTATGAGCAGTCGGTTATGTTAAAAGACAACAAAGTGCTGCTCTTGTGTTTGAGGTATATTTGGTATTGTAAATAACGTTACTTATTTCTGTTAAAACTGATAAGTTTCTTGCGCCCCTTCTTCTTTTCAGTTAAAAAAGTCTGAAACGGTGGTAGGAAAATATAGACGATTCAAAAGTGCTTTTTAAGTTTATTTGAATAAAGACATTTCGACTTTGACTTTATAAAAGAACACTCCGTATCAATACTTATCGGCGACCTTGTTTAGATTTCGCGAGGGCGGTGGCAACGGCGGATGGCTGCGACATACGGAAGTGCAGGCGACGCCGCAGCAGGCGGGCGTGATGCTGCCCGCCGCCGTGCACCCGCACGCGCACCTGCACGCGCCACTACTGCACACCTCCGGCTTCGCGCTGCTCTCCTGGTATTGTACAGTACACTACCCGATACAGTACGAGGCAAACATCTTGACACTTTTTCGACGGATGGGGATATGTTCGTGCATTTGGACTTGCGAGCTACAAATAGCGCGCGCCTCTCTCCCGCCGACCGCGTACCTCACCTCACTGCTACGCATACCCAAAATACGCGTTCCGTACAATCCCCACACGATTTCAAGATGTTTGCCTCGTATTGTACACTACACTACATGATATACTAAACGACAAATTACACACCACACTACATGCTACACTTGAATGTCCAAGGCCTACGACACACTACTCTTCACACTGCATGACTCTCTACATGCCACATTACCCGATGCGAGAATGTATGCGGTGCTAGCAACACATTGGGTGCATTCCAGCAGACCAATCGCTATGTCATCGATCACCACAGTAAAGATTTTAAACATAGCAAGTAAGTTGTTTTAAAGTTCAATTTTATTACTTTCTATTGTTTGCATTAGTCTGCTGGACTGGAATGAACCCATCCTTTTAGTCGCATACAAATTCCATCAGCTGATGCAGGCTCTGGTCTTACCCATTATAGAGGGTCATTTTTGGACCCCTTTTCAAATTTTGTCAGGTCATTCTATAACAGCAGTACAATTAATTTATGAAGTAAAAGATTTTTTTTTTACATTTTTACCCCAAACTTTTTCCTACACAAGTTGAATTTGTTGTCACTGTTTACGCATCGCACAGGTCGACCCGCGCGAGCCCCCTCCCGCCACCCGCCTTCCGCCGCTCGCGACGGTGAGCGTGCGCGCCTAGATTTTTTGGATATAAATAGTGGTTGAAAACTTTGAATTTAAAAATAAATGATTCATAATTATCTCACCTAATTTTTTTTATTACTTCCATGAACTTATATTTGATTTTGTAAAGGGGTCGCAAAATTACCCTGTATATTACGCTGCCGCTGATGTCTGCAGCACTGATCTAAATGAAAATCTCATAGATAAGTTGGATCGACTTCTCAATAATAGGGAATATGCATCAATTTTTTTTTTATCAAAATCAATAGTATAATGCTTGAGAAAATCAACTGTAATATTGAAACTTGTCTCTTGCGTTTTTTTCTCGTAATATAGTTACTTGAAGTTAGCACGCATCAGCTCCCGCCGAAAACGCTCTATACAAAACGGTGACGTCACACATCACGTTTCGGTGTGTTTCGGGCGTGTTTAATATGGAGTTAGCCAATAATCTTCAATTATCTCCCTAAATTTTGCGTTTAAGTAGATATGTGTCATACAAAATATTATTTCTTTTTCGATATTCTATCTGACTGTAAAGTGCATTATATCCGAATACGAAAAAAAAAATATCGTCATTTTCCCCTGATTTCATCGTGTGATAAAACGAAAATAATCTTTTATTTTTATTTTTCTTTCTGTTCCATCATGTTTTTACAAGTGTCCGCAGCGATCAAGCTCAATTTTAGGAAAATCGGTGACTTATGCATATTCCCTATTGTATTCGTTTCATATACTTATGGCTTACGTAAATACGACCACATTTCCGCCAGCAGCTCAAATGGCTTCCTATTCGTGAGCGTAGGAACCTGAGAGTAGTCTGTGCACTCTTAAATGTTTTGTTCGATCCATTTACCCTAGAATACCTGAAATCTAGAATTCAGTTTCTGGGTTCGTCTCATGAACGTGACCTTCGGTCTAGTGACAACCTTGTCTTGAAAACTCCTGCTCATTCTTCTGGCTTCGTTTCCTACTCTTTCACCCTTACAGCTATACGACTCTGGAACGCCCTACCCACGCACATACGGAAAGCCCCAAGCAAGTTCACTTTTAAGAGACTGGTTCGAGAACATTATCTTGGTTCTCTACGCTAGCTCCCTTGGAATCTGACCTCCTCTATTACCTACTTACTTAAATAAATATTTGTATCGCATATGTATGTATATATATATTTATATTACAATATTTTTATTCTATGTTAAAGTTATAGTACCTATGTATAGTTTGAATATTATTATTTTTCATAACTGCTTTATTGCCTGCATATTTTTCACTATCACATCCTCTCTGGTTGACTGGGAGAGAATGCTTTCTTAGCATTAAGTCCGCCATTTGCTGTATTTTTAGATATAAGCAATAAAGATTAAATAAATAAAATAAATCAGCTGATGTTGAGTGGAAGTATAATTTATCAGACTCCAGACCAGGCTTCGTTGGCAGAAAACTGCAAATTGCAGAGGAAACTTAGCCTTGGACATTCAAGTTAAAGCATTTGAGCTGCATATTAAATAATGTTTTTTCTTCCAGGCTAATACTTTCACATCTTCAAATTGCGGAGCTGTACTACCTACTCTTCGGTCTAACTCTCGGCCAGCCGATGCGCAACATAGGCTGCGATAAAACAGTATCAGTGGAACGAATATGGGGCGCGGCTTGGGGCGCGGCCGCCCCATCGCGCCAGTCGTCCGCCGCCGTCGCAGCCAGAATAACGCTCTGTCCGGAAGCTGTGGTTATATTACTGGGGGCAGTCAGGGCGCTTATACATGCTGAAGCGGGGTCTATGCCGGAGTGGTTGAATGACCATCCTGTTGCTATTATACAGGTTAGAAAATATTGCGTTTTAACGTGTGTGGGAAGCGGCCGTTCTCGCAACAGTCTTCTCAAGATTTGGGTCCTCACTTCTTGACGATTTAACTAAAGTATTTCTCAATAAAGAAGTTAATTTCTATAATTAACGCTACATACTTCGGAAAGTATTAAACGATTATTTAGGGTTCCGTACCCTAAGGGTAAAAACGGAACCCTATTACTAAGACTCCACTGTCCGTCTGTCTGTCTGTCACCAGGCTGTATCTCATGAACCGTAATAGCTAGATAGTTGAAAATTTCACAGATTATGTATTTCTGTTGCCGCTATAACAACAAATACTAAAAACAGAAAATAATAAATATTTAAGTGGGGCTCACATACAACAAACGTGTTTTTTTTTTGCTGTTTTTGGTACGGAACCCTTCGTGCGCGAAACCGACTCGCTCTTAGCCAGTTTTTTTTATTTTAGGCATTCACAATGTTATTTTTCTATTAAGATAATATATCAGAAAAAAACGAGATCCCGTCTGAGGTGCTACGGGTGGGTCAGTTTTTTCTAGTATTTTTTTATATATTAATTATAAATATTAAATGATTTATTACCATGCCCCGTTATCGCGCGTGCACGACCGATTCACAGACTAAAAAATCAGAAGCGAAAGACCTTTAGAGCCACCTATTTGCCTACGTTTTTCTACTCAAAATACCTCGTGTATAGTAATGGCGAATGTGAACTATATTTTAAGACAATACCTATAGATACATAACTTTAATTCTTTCTAAAATCTAACTGCACGAAGCGAAGGACAACATTTAATTTGAATCGTGTTCTTAAATGTATAGAGCTTATTTTGCTATAACAGCGCGGACTGTACTCACGCGCACGCGGTCGCCGGCCGCGCGGTGTCGGTTTTAACGGATGCCGACAAAAGCGCACATAAGCCCGCCGCGCGGTGTCCGCTTTGACGGATGCCGACAAAGGCGTACAGAAGCTGGCCGAACGCCACTCACGCGCGTGCTGTCGTGTCGTCTTGTACTGTACCTAGTGTTGTCTCACGCGCTGCGCCCTCTCCCCTTTACGGGTCATTTAGTGATAGATTGTTGTCTAATTGCATATAATTTTTATCGTAACCATATGCCAACCAACTAACAATATGCCTCCGAGAAAAAATCTCGTCACGAATTTATGGAGTTGTGGATAAAAAAAATCCTGAAATACAGGTAAACTAAAAAAAATGTGTTACAGATATATGGTTGAGTGGGATTAGGCAGAATTATCAAATTAATCAAAAATAGACCTGTTGTACTTTGTCTTTGGCTTCGATCATTCGTGCACCAACGATAACGGGGTATGTTTATTACTTTTCCAATTGTATGTATAAGTTGCTGTGTTTTTAAGTAAGTTTTTTGTTGTAGGTGTTGTTTTCTCTTTACAATACTTTACCGGACTTTGTGACGATAATGATGACTGCTGAAGTATTAACTGCATTGGCGTCTACATTGTTTCCACCGAATTCTTCTGATGACATCCACATGCGTAAGTTTCCATACTTTCATCTGTAATTTTCTTTAAAAACAAAACATTATATCAAATAAAATCAGCTACTAATTCGTTTTTCAATCTTTTCTAATTTCGTGAAGGAGAAGAAAGAACCATTAATAATTTAACGAACAATTCACAGCAATATGTGAGAGTGGCGAAAGCTCCGGCGCTTCCACCCCTGGCTCCGAGAAGGAAGTAGTGATCTTGGGCAACTCAGCTTCGTTGACGCAGCACCCCGCGCGGCAAGGCATCATGGACTTTCTGCGGGTCATCGTACTTGACTCGCTGCCACTCAACGTCACGGGGAAAACTGCTCCGGTGAGATTGTCACATTTATATTTCAAAGTGGTATCAAACGAGGTAACTTGGGTGCCGTGGTTCTCCGCCAGGGATTGACCTAGCTGTGATATGATGATGAACATCCAGGGAGTGAATGGAGGAGATTCGGATCGTTATTCGCACCCAACTGATTTGATCAGCATCCTAATAGATATAAGAGTATGTTTAAAAAAAACCGCGAAATTAGCATAAAAATTATGGAAATCCTGTAACTGAAAACTCTGATCCTTATATCTCTTAGAATGCTGATCATATCAGTTGGGTGTGTAAAGTGACCTGGATCTCCTCCATTCACTCCCTGGATGGCCATCATCAGATCACGACTAGATCAATCCCTGGCGGAGAACCAAGGCTTCAAATTTACCTCGTTTGTATGAAAATCGATTTGTGTTTCTAATTATCCGGCCACCACTCACTATACATATCGCGTCCCGTAAAAAGAGCGCTGAACAACAAGTAAATGATGGAGGCATCTATACTGTTGTCCAAAGACATAAGATACATTTTCGGCCTACTTTTGAGGCACTTATCAGCGCTCTTTTTACATGACACTTACTTTAGTTATCATAGGCAAGAGATACAGCACCCCGCGCGGCAAGGCTTCATGGAATTTTCGCGGGTTATCTGCTACTGAACATCTCTAACAAAAAAGACAGATTAGTGATATTTAATATTAATAATGTATGTTTTTGTTACAAGATTATAGGAAATAACATGTTCATCTCAAGATAGAACTTACTTTACAATATTTATACATTAATGAATACGGGGGTAGTTCTATAAATGTTTGTTGATGTTTCATTGAAGCATGCATTTCTTTTTTGTAATAATAATAATAACGCTTTATTGCACACTAGAAAAAGACATTACAAAGAAGCAGACAATAAACATAGACAAGTACACAAAAGGCGGCTACTGCTAAGTAGCAGTCTCTTCCAGGCATTTTTAATATTTTAATATTATGTTTTTTTAATTTGAGTGTTTTAATTTGCAATGAGTGTCGTTTGTTTTCGGTGTGCATGTTGTTTTGAAGAGGGTATTTTTAAGACCTGTAAAATTTAGGTATGGGGCAGTAGCTTTAACACCTGTATATAAGCATGGCACATTTATTTTTTTATCCATATCTGGAATTTTGAACAAAATTGCTTTACAAGTGTTTATAAATTCAGAAAAGTAAATAAATTAGGTACTTACTTAAATACAAACTTAGTTTCACCAAATTGATATTTGTCAGGCACATAATAATATGTCGACATTTTTTTTAAGTTTCCTTACACAAATAAGTGACAATTCTGTTGTGAAACAAGGAATAATTTTTACAAGTCGACAATTGTCACGCAAACTTGACTCAGCTCCAATCTCATGTCAAGAATCACTGACAAATCTACACATATTATGTCGACTTGTCCCTGTTTCACTACATACTTGTCCCTAATAAAAGTAACGACAATTGTAAAATTAACCGACCTATGTCACTGACAAATGTCGACTTGGTGAAATAGGGCTCTGGTATAATTAGGCTCCGAAAATAATATACTTAGCCTTTTTGACCAAGTTATAGGGAAGTAATTTTGATGAGGGTAACTTATGGAGTCCAACGTTCGTTCTAGGGCTCCGCGCCCGTCGTAAGCTCGGATGTGGTGCCGCCGTCTATGTTTTGTACACCATGTAGCCCCTGCTCCGCTCCGAGATCATTTTTTTATTGCGTAAATATGGGCGTTTTTTTATTTTCCTATTTTTAGTTTTTATTGCATGTCTGGAATTAAGTTATTATTTTTATTTGTCAAGTGTAATAAATGCTTCTTAATTTTTATTTATGTACGCTTTGCTTAATTTTCCAAATACGGTACTTTGATTTACAGGTAATGTTTTTTTGTTAGTACTAGATTATTTTAATTAGTTCTAAACATTTCTATGACAAAAGCAATTTAATTATTCATAAATACAAATAAGCACATAATAATATTTAATTTATCTTTTACTTTATTATACAAAAATAATGCTAATGGGATTTGAAGTTCGCGAAAAATATGAGTATATACATATTTATGAGTCAATATTAACATTCTGTTCTCTGTATGCTATACAAAGTTAATTTTAGTTAATACAAAACCTCTCGTGGGGTTGATCAGACCATCAAACTGAACAACTTTCAGTATGGGACCAATCTCGAAATCACGAAAAAAAAATCTGCTGTTCCATACAAAAGCGTTAGTACTATTATATATTCTGTGACAAAAGTACAATCCTACTCCCTCGAAATGTATGAAACAGCAGAATTTTTTTTTCGCGAGTTCAAGGTTGGTCCCTTAACGAAAGTTGTTCAGTTTGATGGTCTGATCAACCCCACGAGAGGTTTTGTATTAACTAAAAATAACCTCGTATACGCCTTTGTTGTTATCGTTTAGTATACGCGTTTAATACCTGAGTATTTACTTAAATATTTTGATTGTCGTCAATATTTTAATAACACGATCCCATTAGCATTCTAATTTTATGAAATAGTAACTAACCGAAACAGCACTATTACCTACATCATAATTTCCACAATGTGATATTTCTAATTGTATTGTCGTAGGTTATCGATTTAGTATTGGATGCGTCTCCAGCGAACTCGACGAGTCAACAGCAAATTGAATACCAAACAGAAGTGCTTACCACACTCATGGAAAATCTTTTGAACACAGATCTGTTTAGTACAGAGACGAATATATCGAACGTGTGCTATTTAGCGGCACGATTAGTTGACAAACTATGGCAGGGACAACTTTCGAGAGATCCTCACGAGGTGAGATTCTAATTTTTCATTGTGTAACTCAACATCTATAGCAATTGCTTTCAATTTGACGTATCCTGATGCATTGCTGCGGCAGTACAAGTCACTGTAACGATTTGGTTTACGGGCTAGTGTTGAATGTACACAATTTGTCAAATTAAAAGCGATAGATGTATAGTTGAATTAAACAATTAAACTCCAGCTCTCAGATGGGTTTGAAATTACATTGTATTTATACAAACTCTTTCAGGTATTTGACTTTATAGTGAAATTAGTGATGCAAGTGAAGAAGAAATCGTCTGTAATATCGTTAGAAGGCCTGCACCACTGTTTGAACAGAACTATTTTGTACTTGCTATCTCGCTCTACGGATTCTATTGCTGATCAGATGTCGGTCCTAGAGGCTTTACACAAACTCACTACCAACAGGTAAGATATATCTTTGAGTCACAACTACATACTCTAAAACAGCATTTTAGTAATGTATATTTTAAACATGAACTTTTTTGTACTAAAATGGACTGGACACAGCATAAACAAAAATACATTAATACAATATTTTTGACTAATTTGACGAAGGCTGTAAATTTCGTGTTTTAGCAGATTTTCGTTGACAGTTACAAACACATTTCTCCAAGCTATCCTTGTTTTATCCATAAAAAAAAATACTAGTAAATAAGTTTAAAGCGTGTTGAAGAATCTAATCAATAATTATTATCAATGTCATTGTTTAGTTGATGATAGGAATTAACAGTAGTATATCCCGGTTCAAACTTTATTACACGACTGCCCAAAGCAAAAAGAGTGTTATGTGTTCAGGGTTCATGTATGTTTGTGGGTATGTGAGTTTCTTTATTCCACCATAACTTCTAAATGCCTGAACTGATTTGGATTAATGGGGTATCGTTAGAATTCTTACAACATTCCGAGTGACACTGGCTATATTTTTTTAGAAAAAATCAATATGGCGACTGTACGACGCCATTTTCAAATGTGAAAAAAAAATTTTTTTTCTTCTATTACTACAATATGGGCATCAAATGAAAGGCCTTGATGAGCACATTCCAAAACTATATAATATGTCACAAAAATGTGTGAAATAAAAATAAATAAATTAAAAAAATATTAAAAACACGACTGCCCTTCCAAAACGAACTAAAAAGTTAAACAACAAGTGTCATTGCAGTCGGGGGACCTCTTTGATCAAAAATTGTTCCATGATAAGGTCCCCCGACTGCAATGACACTTGTTGTTTAACTTTTTAGTTCGTTTTGGAAGGGCAGTCGTGTTTTTAATATTTTTTTAATTTATTTATTTTGACTTCTGTGAACATATTGCGCGAGACGATGCGCAGAAGACAAATTCAATGAAAGATTAGGCACGGCTATGCGGCATAGTGGTTAACGTCACAGTAGCCAATATGATTGGGTCGTATTATAAGAGGGCTCCACACTCGCGCCGCGAAAGCCCGCGAAGGCCGCGAACCGAGAGTGTGGAGGGTTTCGCGGTTTCGCGTATGGGCTTCGCGTTCGCTCTTCGCGGCGTTCCCCGTCCGGTGGCGGTTTTTTGGTCCGCGTCAAAGGACTTGTGTGCCGAACTAATGTTGCCGTGATTCGCGGCCGCGGTTCACGCGCGAGTCTGGAGGGCTATATTTTTCGCACCGTTTTCATGCGCGAACCGCGCCCGTGATTCGCGGCCGCGGTTCGCGGCGCGAGTGTGGAGCTCTCTATACATCCTAGCAGGGTCGCCATGCGATATTGGCGGTTCGGGACGTTTAAATGAAAGATCTGACTACGATTAATAACTCGTTTGTTGGAGTACTGTAATGAGTTTATATATGAGGAGAGATGTGTGTGTTAGACATATTCGTACACACACTACACACTTAAGAACATTTTATACACGAGAAATGTAACAACATGTCCGTTCCGTGTCAGGTTATTGATCTTCGGCGCGGGAAACCACGAGCTGGAGTTCATCGGCTGCCTCACCTACTGCCTGCTGCAGCTGAGCTCCAACATGAAGATAGCTTTAGACTCGCACATGCGCACCACGTGGCATGTCAACCCGAGTGGCGACCTGGAGTCCAGGGATGACAAGCTTACAACGCATCAAGGTACTTATATTAAGTAATTAAATATTAAGTTTTCTTAATTACTGTAAAGTTATGGGTAGAATTAGCAGCTTTATAAAGTTCAAAGTAATATTAAACTAAAAGCTTTAACGTTAAAATACAAATCAGCGCGTGCTCTAGCGTGGTGGTTACACAGCAGCGTCGCGTTGCCCGCGATCAACGTAATTTGAGGTTTTTCTTGATTTTTTCTTAAAAATCAGCTTTAGCAGTGTTATGGTGTTTCGAAAAAATTGTTTTTGTACATTAGTAATTTAATTTAAAACGATTACCTCCTCTTTCTTCGTTAAAGGTATATCAATAACATATATTTTTTTGAAGATGTAATCGTTTCTACTTTTTGAGAAAAATAGCCACTAACACAGAAAATTTTATCAGACTGGCCCCTGTAATTCCCTTAAGAAGGATTTTTTGATATTTTAGCATTTGCAATGCTAAATATTGTGCTGCTGTTGGTGCTGTGTTTGGTCAAAAAATGACAAACAATACAAGAACCATTATCCGAATAAAGATCGAACGCTACAACCGGAAATCGGAAACGATTTATGCCGCTGACCGAGCACATCGATTACCGTAATATTCAGTTATCATGACGATAAATATTTTTTTAAATTCATCCTTACTAATATTTTAAATGCAAAAGTCAGTTTGTTTGTTACGCCTTCACGTCTAACTACTCAACCGATTGTCATGATACAGAACGGGTACAGAAGGTAGAAAGAAGGGGGGTCACGTCTTTATCCCGAAAAAATACTGTTACCGAGAGATAGTGAAATAACTGACTAGTCTGACTACGCAGACAAAGTTGCGGGCGGTCGCTAGTTGTTTTATAAAATGTTGTCAACAGGTCGTAACCTAATGGCCGGTGCGGCTCGTAGAGTGTGGGAAGAGCTATACGCGTGCAAGAAGCCCGCCATAGAAGAAGTGTTCAAAATGACGTTAGTCGCGCCCGTTGGCAACGCCCGCGCCCCGGACCTCACTTCCGTGAGGGAACAATTACATGAAAGTGCTCACAAGCTCTGGATTACCTATATTGATACAGAACGCAAGGTTGGTAATATTGGAGTATGTTCTTAGCTACGTTATATACATTTCACACGTGCAACATACGCCTCAGGGGTGGGTATTGGTATAAGAATAAATAAAACTGGGTAAAACTGACACTCTCGCTCCGGACGGGCTCAAGGTCACGATATAAGCATACACCGTTAAACAGAAAACTCAGTCGGGCTGCCATGGCCGGGGCGTCGATGCACGCGCGTTCGCTTGTTTGTGCGTTCCGTACGATCTTGGAAAGAAATTACAATGGCGTCAAGTTATTGTGGTGTGTTTGGTTGTACAATCAATTCAAAAACGATGCCACATTTAAGTTTTTTAGTTTATCCAAAGATGATGAGAGGTAAGTCCATCAGCCATTTTAAATGTTCTCACTGCTGGGGCACAGGCCTTCCTTATGGGTGGATAAGGAGGAAGAGCCATAACCCACCACGCGGGCCCAATGCGGATTGGTGGGTGTTAACGACTGCAAATGCAGCTGGGACCAACGGCTTAACGTGCCTTCCGAAGCACGGAGGAGCTCGAGATAATACATTTTTGGTCACCCATTCCATGACCGACCCTTGCGAACGTTGCTTAACCTCCGCAATCGCTGGGCCAGGCGCTAAACCACTGCGCCACCGAGCTCCTCGAGAGAGGTAAGTAATATTTTCTAAATATTATTTCGTTTTCGTACCTAATTTATCAAAAGAACATGATTTAGTTAAAGTAGTTACCTACAGTTGTCATCAAATCTTTTTTAATGGCCCCGCCATCGGTCTTTGATCTCATATTTTGTAAAACTAGAATAAAATAATGATTTCAAAGCAAAGAAAAACTTATATTTGGTAGCAGTATTATCTTTAGACGTAATCAATATTTAGCAGTACGCACGACAGCGGGGAGTAACGACGTGAAGGGGGAAGTAGGTATATACATGGCGGCGATTCGGTCAAAGAAGAGTCCGTTCTACCCAGTTTTATTTATTCTTATGGTATTGGTCAGCACGTACTTTGCAGCTGTTTGATAATAAATCATTGAATCCTACTAAAATTATAAATGCGAAAGTTTGTGGGTTTGGATGTTTGTTCTTCAATCACGCAAAAACTACTGAACGGATTTGTTTGAAATTTGTCACACTGATAGTTTATAGCCTGGATTAAAACATAGGATACTTTTTATCCCAGTTAAGGGTTCCCTTGGGATTTCCCGAATGTCCACGCGGACGAAGTCGCGGGCGGAAGCTAGATTTCAATAAATCGCTGTCGGTCGCTCTTTTATCAAGTCTTTTTAAACTATCTTAATGTCCATAGGCGGTGTACAGAGTACCATGGGAGCTCCACAACCAGATTCAATCAAAGATTCAGAAAGTAACGGGCGGGTTGACTCGGCTCGCGTCGCGGACTAAGGTGAAGAAGGAAGACTCGGCCAAGCTGCGACCGCATTTACCTCGCGACCACGCGCTCGCGTACATACAGGACCACGTGCAACTGGTCAGGTAAGCGGGATTCATCTTTTTTTATGCACAACGGGATAGTGCTTGACCTTCACCTCACCTGATAAGTGACGGTATGGCCGAAGGTGGAAGCGCACTTCACACGGAATCTCATCACTGAAGAACTGGCGATCTTACCTCTGACTGCCGGAACACAACAGTTTTTTAATTGTTATTATGGCGTCAGACGTAGGTAAGATGGTGGTAGCTAGCCAGGCGAATTTGAAATAAGCCCTACTACAAATCAAACTGAGTACAAATTGTACCCCCTGGGAATCCTGTGCGTCTTAAACGGTTGGACGGACCCCTAGACCACAGAGGCGGTTAAAATCTTTACGCATGTAGCACACTTATGCCGCCACTGTAGTTCCGCCTTGACTTGTCTTCTATCGAAGACGATATAAGACGATCACATCTACGTAGCGGTTTCGCGTCATTATTTTTGCAGCGGAGGTGTGCCAACGGTCCGAGTGGATAGGACGGAATCGCGGGTGAACGAGACAGCATCATAGTATCTATGCGTTAGAACAGACTGTTTCGCATCTATTTATCTTGTCGTACAACTGACAAGTCATGGCGGAACTTACTGCGGTTTCGCTGGTATTGTTTCTGTCAGTTAGTAGTTTAAAAAAAATATAAAGGTGTGTACTGTGTAGTGGGAAGAGTCAATGGAGAGAACGAAAAGACGAAGAGACCGAAGTTAGCGAACCAAATAATCCTAATCTAAGACAAAGCATATATAAAGTCAGGGCAGGAATTTAGTTTTACTGTTCTAATTAGAAATAAAGTTAAAAAAAATCTAAGTGAATGAAAACGTAGTGAAAATGCTCTTTTTAAATGTTTGCTTGCTTTTTATATACCTAAGCTGATTTAAAGCAATGGGGATCCATAAGCAAAGCTTGTCACATAATATGGCATCAGCGGCGACCCGACCGCTATCAATTGTTTTGATTTAAGTTAAGTAAGTTAAAATGCGTCAGAAATTATATTTAAGTTAACATTTGAAACAACTAGTCAAACGATTTTAGTACAGTCGCTTGTGGCGCCATTAGTTTCGCAGTATTCATCCCCATTACCAGGCTCTCGAGTACATTGTTAAAATTAAAATCAGTCAGTGCTCGGTTCACAGAATTAAGGTCTATCACATATCCGGGCCGTGACGTATCAGGGGCCCAAGTAACGTTGTCTGCTAAGATTCTGTATGTTCTTTTGTATCGTATGAGGATTAGTTGCCACCTCTCTGGTGTTAGAGTTTATCAAGCCGCCTGGCCTCTAACTTGGCTTAACTAACTATTATCAGATGACAACAGCCGGGACCGGCGGTTTAACGTGCCCTCTGAAGCACAGAAGCGCTCAGTAGTAGTGCCACTTAACGGTCACCCATCCGACACCTCACCGGACCGAGCGTGCGTCCCTTAACAAACGTGATCGAGTACGATCAGTCTGTCAAGCTCCTCCATGAGCGCTTCATTCATTCTGTATGTGAAACAAATAAACGTTGAGCTCCGTCATCGATGGCTTCGTTCAGGATCCGGAATTCAAAATACGTAGCTAGGTACTTTATGTAGAACGTAGAGACGGCCAACAAAGCTTGGGTCCCGGACACGGCACGGCCCTGATATGTGGGGATAAACGTTTAGCCGTCACATCACATCTGATCATACCGACATTCTTCCAATCAGGAGTGCCTGGTGCGGACAGCTCCGCACAAGCGCCCAAACAGCGGAACACACCACGCGCTACGTACAAGCAGAATGGGCAAGCGCGTGGCGTGAACTAACCCGAGAGCGGGCCCTATGGGGCCCCGCGCGCCCCGACCCGCTGCGGAAGTGGGCCCTGGACTCTACGGAGGGGCCCTGCCGTATGCGCAAGATGCTGCGGCACAATCACATGTTTTATTTACACTACCCGTACCGGGCGGAACTCGATCACCCAGATAATGTGAGTAAATTGAAGCTTAACCTTCTGTCTAACATCCTCAATTTTATGGTTAAAGATTTTTATTTCTCACAAGAATTGTACATTTACTTAAATGAGAAACTTAAAAATTAATACTTTTGAAGAAAATGATAAGAAACTTAAAAATTAATACTTTCAAAGAATGTAACATTATTTTGTCGCACGAACGGTTTAAAATACAAAAGCATATTAAATACAATTTTGAAGATTATAATGTAATACTTATCCTTTGTCAAGATCTTAAATAAATGATTAATATTAATCTTAATTAAATATACCGAGTGTCCCAGAAAAATAGTCGTACCGAAGTGGGGTAGTAGAGTAGTGTAGTACGCATATAAACGAACAAACAGCATGTAACGTGGAGGAGCCTGGTATAACTATTCGTCGAAATTCATCGCAACTGATGAAACTAATCGATAGAAAACATCGAAATAAACATGAATTATTGATTGTCAAATTGTCCTTAAATGTATACTTTCGGAGATATTGAGACTTATTGAAATAAAAATGATAGAACGAAACACTTGCAACTCCAGATTATTTTGCTCCAAATATCTCCGAAAGTATACATTTTACGACAATATGACAATCAATAGGGTATTTTCCAAATTTTTGAAAACTGCTTATATTTAAAGATTAGGACGAACAATTTAACAGAAAAATAAAAATAAATTAATAAATGTCTTTTTTTCTCCATTAAACCAATTAAAGTCACCTTTATTTTTAATTGTTTTGAATTTACCGCCAAAACGCTCGGTTCAATGACATCTACTGAGTGACGTCAACTTTGAGTAAACTATAGAGTAAATTGTAACACAGACTATAAAGATATTGAAATTGTTTACACAAAGTTGACGTCACACAGCAGACGTCATTGAACCGAGCGTTTTGGCGGTAAATTCAAAAGCATTAAAAATATATTTGATTTTAATTGGTTTAATGGAGAAAAAAGCCATTATTTAATTTATTTTTATTTTTCTGTTAAATCGTTCGTCCTAATCTTTAAATATAAGCAGTTTTCATAAATTTTGAAAATAATAGGGTATTTTATTTGTGTTTATTTTGACGTTTCCTATCGATTGACACTAGTTTTATCAGTTGCGAAGAATTTCCGATTTTTTCAAAATGGCGGGTATGCCAAAAAAGGTTACATGGTCTTTACTCGAGACCCATATTTTATACAAAGTGGTCATACATATACATACTCGAGCTAAATCCCACTTCTCTACTCCCACTTTCTGGACAGAAACAACTGAAGTACAAAGTAGCACAAAGCCTGGACAGCAAGGAGTACTACAGAGTGTACCAGCAGTGGAGGATGGGCAATAATCACTTGGACGAGGTGGAGTGCGTAGAAGCGGCCGACGTGCAAGTGTACCAAGAAGTTCCTACGTGAGTTTTATAACACTTAGGCCCGTATTTATAAAGCGCTCTCAACGTTGAGAGCTATCTTGAGATCACACATGAGATGTTGTTCCTATAAGAAAAGCATCTCAAAGTATGATCTCGAGATAGCTCTCAACTTTGTGAGCGGTTTATAAATACGGACCTTAGACTGGCCACATACAGACGCAATCTGGGGCCCTATTTTTGAGTCATTCGACGTGGCGTCGAGCGCTCTTCTCTACTGATTTTCGTTCGACATTTGATTTTCCATATTTTTGAATCGCTCGACCGCAACGAGTGCCCCTACCCACTCGTTTACAGTCGAGCGATACGGCACGGCGAGCGATATTCTTTTCTACTTGAAAGCAAAGATTTTTGTTTAACAGCCAATAGAAACACGGATATTACGTTCCGTTTTCGTTGTGGTAGTTACCAGTTTTCTCTAAATTCTGTATGGAACGGATAAAATCCAACATTTCGTATTATGTTGGCAGCACGGAAACGAACGATTCAAAAATACGGAAAATCGGCTTCATGCGACTTGGAAGACGAGTGTGACTTAAGTCGCATGCGACAAAACTATGTCATACGAGCGATTCAAAAATAGAGCCCCTGATTCTGAACTCCGAACCGGAATATCGATTATGTATGAAAATTCCGAACGGAAAAATAAGGCATGATTGTAGTAGGTCCAAACATTTGTACGGATTTTTTTATTATTATTATTATTTATTTATTTCCAGATAACAAAGATCCATTTTTGTTAGTAGCGACTTAAGAATATGTTAGTTTAATTAAAGTTTGATGGAAAATTACAGATTATTACATGTCAATTACTTACTTAATTAAAATTATCACAGTTACAAATGTCGAGAGTTAAAATGATTAAAATAATATAATTAAAATGATTTGCTGCGTTCAGAATCATTCTCATTCGGAATTCCGTAGTAATGTGTGGCCAGGTTTAGCGCCAGTTACACAGGTTTCCGATCCGGATTGCACTTATCTTTTGGCTAAAAATTAAATTATATGTAAATGTATTTTATTTGATATCTGGGACTGGGTGGGACACATCCAAAATCTTTGAATAAAGTCAATTCATATTGTCGGTTTATCTTTACTTGTCCTATTTAGTAAACAGCTTTTGTCAGTTGTCATATTTCTTTTATATTTACATCGTTATTTAAAAATATGTTTTCTTTTTAATCAAATTGTCACTAATAATTATCTATTTATTTCGTATTCTATTTTGTGTTGAAAACCATTTGTTGTATTTTTTTTATAATAGATTTTTTTAATAAAGAGTTTGGTGAAGATTGTTTAACAAATAAGACAAGTAAATATCGTTGTCTTATTTGTTATTATACGGATATGTATAATATTTTATATATAATCTATAGCGTCATTAATCTATCGGGTTTTCCTGGAACTTTAAAATTTGTTCAAATCACCGTTAAAGAAAGAAAAGTCTTATTTTCCTCAGATTTTTTGGTTCAAAATAATCTGAATCCATAGTCGAATTGAGTTTTAAATTATATATTCCTTAATTTATCATAGTACCAGAGATCAATCATTGGAGGTCACGAACGAGGACGGATCGCCTTCTGACTTGGTCAGCAGTGGCGTTGTGAGCCGCGGCAATAACCAATCGGGCGAAGGTAAGACTGCTTCAAAAACCAATATAAAAATTGTCATAAATAACATACAAAATCGGACAAGGGCGAGTCGGACTCGCCCAGCGATGTTTCCATACAAATTATGATGGAATTTGTTGTTATAGCGGCAAAAGAAATACATAATCTGTGAAAATTTCAACTGTCTAGCTATCACGGTTCATGAGATACAGCCTGGTGACAGACAGACAGACGGACAGTGGAGTCTTAGTAATAGGGTCCTGCTTTTACCCTACAATTTGTTATTTGACAGCCCGAACAATTGAGTTTACATCCTTTTCAAAAGTTGCCGACACGCGACTTTCGCTACATATTTTGGTACCACCTTATAAAAAATCAAATCGTAGTTATTTTAACATTGATATCTTTTTATAGCAAATGATGATGGTCCTGACAATGAGGACGAAGATGAGCCCCAACCTCCCCCTCCCGACAATCAAACCCTACTACGATTACTAGAACACCACGAAAAGGTATCATTACAGGTTTCAAGACACATTATCTTTAATCAAATGTAAACTGACAGTCAGTAACTTAAAAAACATTTCAGATATCACACATGTTCCGATGTGCAAGAATACAAGGTCTGGATACGACTGAAGGTCTATTATTGTTTGGCCGTGAACACTGCTACGTGATAGATGGTTTTACTCTTTTAAAAAACAGGGAAATCAGAGATCTAGACAGTTGCCCAGATGACTATGACCCGATACTTCCCAGTCAAGGCATCCAAAGGAGTAACCAGCGACAATGTTCCAAATTCTTATACGAAGATATACGGTAAATTTTAATTTAAAGAACTTAACTCTTATTATTATTACTGAAAGAAAATATTTATATGTGTGTTTCTTTGTAGAGAAGTACATAAAAGAAGATATCTGCTTCAACCAATAGCACTAGAAGTATTTTCGAGTGATGGCAGAAATCACTTGCTTGCGTTTCCGAGGAAAGTGCGAAATAAGGTAATGAAGACACTTATTTATATTTTTCGGTTCTATTACGTTTAATAACTAACTTTAGAAAATACCATTTTGGTCAATAAGTTTTTAATGCCAATTTCTTTGTCAACTTATGCTTTTGCACAAGTTACGGAATCCGTCTAAAATAGTCTTAATTTTTGCATTGCTAGTTTTATTCAATACTGTGGCGAAATAACTGAATGTATTATGGGCAATAGAGTAGCTTAACCGGTTAAAAACAAAATTCGTATGCGTGCGTATTATCCCTGCACGAACTAAACGTATGTTGTGACGGCGCGGCGTGCAAGCGATTTTAACCTTAGGAGTGGTTAAACGACGGTGTTGCCCATGGTACAGCACATATAAAACGGTCAGCATTCATGTACAGTTTGTCTATGTAGTCATAAAAGTAGTAACACTGGAGTGTCGTCTCGTTTTAACCATTATGTTGGTGTGAAAGGGACGACACTAAAATGTTGCTACTTTTTAATCTCATGACTTCATAGACGGACTGTAGATGGAACCTGCTCGCGACCGCCCCTCTGACCCCTCTCGTGAATCAGATCGTAACGCGCGAACATATTTCGTTGCATTTGTAATAATCTTATGTTTCGGCAGGTGTACAGCAGATTTACAGCGATGGCCACAGGCATGGCGGACAGTGCGGCGGGCTCAGTGGCGGGGCAGAAGCGAGGCGTTGCCGTGGAGCAGCCCGGCGGGTTGCTGGCCACGCTCATCGGCGACACCTCCGTCACGCAGCGGTGGCTGGTAGGTGCAGTGTAGTGGCACGCGAGTAGCCGCTACTACAGAAGCGCGGCGTGGCCGTGGAGCAGCCCGGCGGGTTGCTGGCCACGCTCATCGGCGACACCTCCGTCACGCAGCGGTGGCTGGTAGGTGCAGTGTAGTGGCACGCGAGTAGCCGCTACTACAGAAGCGCGGCGTGGCCGTGAAGCAGCCCGGCGGGTTGCTGGCCACGCTCATCGGCGACACCTCCGTCACGCAGCGGTGGCTGGTAGGTGCAGTGTAGTGGCACGCGAGTAGCCGCTACTACAGAAGCGCGGCGTTGCCGTGGAGCAGCCCGGCGGGTTGCTGGCCACGCTCATCGGCGACACCTCCGTCACGCAGCGGTGGCTGGTAGGTGCAGTGTAGTGGCACGCGAGTAGCCGCTACTACAGAAGCGCGGCGTGGCCGTGGAGCAGCCCGGCGGGTTGCTGGCCACGCTCATCGGCGACACGTCCGTCACGCAGCGGTGGCTGGTAGGTGCAGTGTAGTGGCACGCGAGTAGCCGCTACTACAGAAGCGCGGCGTGGCCGTGGAGCAGCCCGGCGGGTTGCTGGCCACGCTCATCGGCGACACGTCCGTCACGCAGCGGTGGCTGGTAGGTGCAGTGTAGTGGCACGCGAGTAGCCGCTACTACAGAAGCGCGGCGTGGCCGTGGAGCAGCCCGGCGGGTTGCTGGCCACGCTCATCGGCGACACGTCCGTCACGCAGCGGTGGCTGGTAGGTGCAGTGTAGTGGCACGCGAGTAGCCGCTACTACAGAAGCGCGGCGTGGCCGTGGAGTGGCATGCGAGTAGGCAGATCAGTGGCGTGGCTGATACGTGGCTGTAAAACCATTAATCATTCGGACTAAGTAAGCTGTTAAATCTCACCGGTACATAAAAGTAGCACAGCACAACACAAGAATTGATGGTGTAAATTTGATTTTTTTTTCCATATAATTAGTAATCTCAGAATGGTTTCATTACATTTACTACAGGATACATCAATATATGATTGATGTATCCTCCATCGATCTCTCAAAATAACACTTCCCATTTTCTTTATTTGTTTGTTTCTATACCATTCAATAGATTCTACGATATACTATCAGCGTTACAGGAGTTCCTGTGATTGTGGTATAAGCTGAGGTAGCTTTTACTGCAATTACACGTTCCACAAAACTGCAAACAGACCGCACAGACAAATCACTGTCGTGTGTAAGCGGCATAAATGGACAAATTGTGGGGGGTTATTCACGATTGTCGGAAACCAACTTTCCGAATCGAATCGGCAAGTCTATAGTCGTCGATCTTATTTTCTACCTTATGCTACCTAATTTTGTAAATGCATTGGGCTTTCCCGTCGGAAAGTGAATCGAATGTCAGTCGAATGTATTTGTGAATTGCTATATTTATAGGTATGTAATATCGGAGGATACGGATTCGAATCGAATGCTTTCGACTAGATTTCCGACAATCGTGAATAACCCCCCGTGGACTTGCTTCATGAGAATAAAAAAATGCTCATGTGTCTATACAACGTGTTATTATTATTTAGAAGGGGGGACACGACGAAGGGGGGACGGGTGATCAGTCACCTTGATTGGAACCATTTCACCCATTTCCCCAAATCCCCATACAACGTGTTAACGAATTAACGCAAAATGAGAAAACCGTTTCTTCGGACTATCAAACCGAACAAATTTTACTATGAGACCAACTCTGAAATCGCGAAAAAAAAATCAGCTGCTTCATACATTTTTGTATTTTCGTTATTAATTTTTGTATGAAACAGCTGATTTTTTTTCGCGATTTCATTATGAAGATTAATCTTTACACTATAACTCACCTAATTTTGATTGCAGCGCGGCGAGATCTCCAACTTCCAATATCTAATGCACTTAAACACTCTCGCTGGACGATCCTACAATGATCTGATGCAGTACCCGGTATTCCCGTGGATCCTGGCTGACTACGACTCGTTGGAACTAGACCTGAATGACCCGGCTACATTCCGGGATCTCACTAAACCTATGGGCGCACAAAGCCCGGATAGGTTAGAGCAGTTTAGGAAGAGATATAAGGTAAGCATTTGAAGTACTTTTACACAATCCTACTTGGTGATAAGAGAACTTTATAATAAAATTATATTCTTTTTAACACCCTTGCTCGTAAAGCTGATGTAATTCCACCGGTTTTAAATATGTAAAGCGGGTCATAAAAAACGCGTGTGTTATCAAAGCAAATAGTTAAGTTATAGTCCATACAAATTCCATAACAGTATTATTTGCCATTTCAAATATGGAACTGATCGCCGCCGCACGACTAGCTGGAGCTAGTGAGCAGCGCGCTGTTGCTATTCAAATTTCGAACTAATCGCCGCGCCGCGCCATTCAGTAGACAGTGTGCATTCACAGATTGAGTTTATTTAAAATAAAAATAAAATAGTTTATTCGGTAATTTAAAAACTTGGCTGCATGCTCTAGCGTCTTTGCCAACATTTTCACGCAGCCACGGCAGAAAATAATCCTCGCGCCATTTTTCTCAAATTTTCTTTTCTTTGTACTTGTATTGTGAATATCTAAACATGACAACTTTCAATAATGAAGATGAGCAATATATTACTTCAACTCCACCGGATATACTAACAGAAGCGCGAACCGCATGCGATAGCTTGCTGCCGTCAATATCCAAGGACAGAATAGATACATAACCACGTATGAAAATTTCTTGAAGTGGAAAAACATGAAAAATGCCAAGTCATTTTCCGAAAATGTACTTTTGGCGTATTTTTTTCTTTTTCCTCGCAAGGGTGTTAAAAACGTCGTACGATATACGTGCGTATTGGCTATAACGCACTAATATCGTAATGTACTATTATTGCACTTGTAACATAATTACACAGGTAAATATGAAAGTTGTTTACAAAGGTGGACTTATCTCTAAAAGAGATCTCTTCCAGTCAACCCAGCATTGTTTGAGATTTTTAAGTAAGCAGGTAATAGAAAGTGCATAGTAAGTTGAAGATAAGTAAAATCCTAAATAAAATTTAGGCAATTTATACACATACATATACTTATAAATAAATACTTCATAGTATAAACATAACATAAATCAATATAAATAAATACATAATAACTTAAACTTTAATAACTTAATAAATTTTAGAGAACAACAAAATATTTAAAAACATTCACTACTGAATTGAAATAAAACTGTATAAGTAATGTTAGACTTTTAGTTTAAAATCAGTTATGTGAGCTGGTTGAAAGATTTTATCACCAACAAATTATTTGTTTGTAGGAATGGGACGACCCCCACGGCGAAACACCCCCGTATCACTACGGCACCCATTACTCGTCCGCTATGATTGTTTGTTCGTATCTTGTCCGAATGGAACCTTTCACACAACACTTCCTCAGGTTACAGGGTGGCCATTTTGATTTAGCAGACAGGTACGTTTAATAGCTCAAAGTAAATAACATATAATTTAATGGTTACCTATATTTAATTAAATTGTTGAATAATAGAGAGGAGCTTGGGTAGCGCAGTTGGTTTAGCGCTTGGCCCTGCGACCACATGAGTAAAGAAAGGACCAGAGACAAAGCTTCTTAAGAACGTACAATTTAAACTTGCAACTAACAAAACAAGCAATTCCCATAGATTGTCCACTGGCTGCAGTTGTCAAAACAGGTTTTTTCCGGTTTTTACGCGTACTCGACAAGCGGCCAGTGATAACGCACACGTGCCCCGCGTGCTTGTAGTAGTGCAACCGATTCGCGCGGTTGTATGAAGCTTTGTCTCTGGTCCTTTCTTTACTCATGTGCTGCGATTACGGAGGCTAAGCAACTTTCACAAGGGTCGGTCATATGGGGTGGGTGACCAAACATTTATTATCTTGAGATCCTCCGTGCTTCGGAAGCACGTTAAGCCGTTGGTCCCGGGTGCATTTGCAGTCGTTAACACCCACCAATTTTCATTGGGCTCGCGTTGTGGGTTATGGCCCACCCCACTTATCCACCTATAAGGAAAACCTGTGCCCCATCAGTGGGGACATTAAAAATGGCTGATGGTCATCAAATAGTTACCTTTTCCTTTGGAGGGATAGAAAATTCAAAAATTGTTTATGATTCAAATGCATAAAAATGCTACATGTATGGACATGGTTAATAGAATTACTTTTTTCCAGAATGTTCCATTCGATAAAGGAAGGTTGGAATTCGGCGTCCAGACACAACATGGCCGACGTGAAGGAACTAATACCTGAATTTTTCTACCTACCCGAGTTTCTAGTCAATTCCAATAATTTCGACTTGGGTAAATATTATTTTAAAACTACTTAAACTGCTTTTAACTTAAACGTGATAATGTTGCATTTGTTTGTGACGGCTGTATTTGGGTTGGGTGATTGTTCCCAGGTCGTTGTTTCCGATTTTCGTAACAAGCTTGACTTCCAAATTTGTTAATAATAACAATGCCTAATAAAAGAAATGAATACATACATAGTACAGTTGTTTTATCTGACGAATGCGGTTCGGCTTTATTTTTTTTTTATTTTATTGGATAAGGGAAACATACAGCTTAAAATTATACTTATGAATGGAAATCAATATGTTTTTACATAGGCTAACACAGTTTCCACTGAGAGAAATTAATGTAAACAACAGTTGAGTATACACTATATAAGTTAACGAATTATATATCACTTTTCACAAGCAAACCATTGGAAAATTAGCACACGACATAGTCAAGTGATGTAAATAAAAACATTATATAACGTTTACATGTAGATCAGTTGTAATAATACACTTTTTAAACTTTTGAAAACTAAGGGGAAAAATGTCGATTTGATCATAGTCCTTATCATAAGAACTACAAGATCTTACAGAGAAGCGGTTTTTGGCATAATAGGGTATTTTCCAAATTTTTGAAAACTGCTTATATTTAAAGATTGGAATGAACAATTTAACAGAAAAATAAAAATTAATTAGTTAATGTTTTTTTTCTCCATTAAACCAATTAAAGTCAAATTTATTTTTAATTGTTTTGAATTTACCGCCAAAACGCTTAGTTCAATGACATCTACTGAGTGACGTCAACTTTGTGTAAACTATAGAGCAAATTGTAACACAGACTACAAAGATGTTGTAATTGTTTACACAAAGTTGACGTCACACAGTAGACGTCATCGAACCGAGCGTTTTGGCGGTAAATTCAAAAGCATTAAAAATATATTTGATCTTAATTGGTTTAATGGAGAAAAAAGACATTATTTAAATTATTTTTATTTTTCTGTTAAATCGTTCGTCCCAATCTTTAAATATAAGCAGTTTTCATAAATTTGGAAAATACCCTATTGGTGCGACAATAAGGCGGAGCAAAGGTTTTCGTTGATCTCAAGCAAAACTTTTTGCATTTATAAAATATCTTACTGGTAAGATAAATCGAGTCAACCATATTATTTATAATTTTGAAAAGAAATAATTGATCACGTTGTTCTCTTCGCTGTCTCAGGGCTGTGATCATGTCCGGACTCAAATTAGGGTATTTATATTTCATGCGTCTGATGAACTTATTTTGAATACGTTCAATAGAGTCAATATGCGTCAAATACTGTGGATGTTGTTAAGTGTGCATATGCACATTGTTTTAGTGTGCGTCTGCACGATCTCGTATTACGCATACTAACAACATGGCTAACAACATTCATAGCCGAACCGCATTGGTGAGATAAACAACTGTCCATACAATGCGATTTTAATTGAATATAGACAGTAATCCGCTGCAACTTCTGTAGAATGTATGGCGAAGAGTAAATTTTACAGATTAAAATACGTCGTTTTATACCTCAAGCGCTCTGAAATTAGCTACTACAGTCGTCCATTGTTAAATTTATCGCATTGTACAGTCTAAAAATATGTATACAGTTTAGGACTTTTTCATTTTGTTATAGTTGTCATTTGTCGTTGATTTCTGTTCAAAAATGTAATAGCTTTTAGAGTGACAAAGTACTAAACTGTACACTTTATAGACGTGACTGTACTTACAATAAATTTCCTTTCAGGTTCTAAACAATCGGGTGTAGCTCTTGGCGACATTGTATTACCCCCTTGGGCGCGCGGCGACCCTCGAGAATTCATCCGATTACACCGCGCCGCCTTAGAATCCGACTTCGTATCCCATCGACTGCACCACTGGATCGATCTGGTGTTTGGATATAAGCAACAGGGACAGCCTGCTGTGGAAGCTTGTAATGTGTTCCATCATCTGTTCTACGAGGGAAACGTTGATATATACAAGTAAGTTTTCACCGGTTAATGTCAACATAATACGTCCTAGCTACTGCTGGGCCACACCCCGACTCCATACAACCGCGCCGTTATAAACAGATGACGTCAGATTACGTTTTTGTATACGCGCAACTGTGTGTGTAAGCCTAGGGCTACCGTGCAGTTTGTACTATATGAGCGGCGGCGTTCTTTGAATATCAAAATAAGTTGACAATTGACATTGCTTTGAATATCAAAATAGGTTGAAAAATAAGTTGTCAACACAAACACGACTAAAAAGTTACGACGCATTGCTTTGAATATCAAAATAAGTTGACGTTGACAAACACGACTAAATGAGCACACGATTCGGCACACAAACTCGCGGAGTGGGGTGAAGTAATTGACTCTAGGGCGGGGCGGAGAATTTCCTTTCTGTACAGTAGACAGTAGTACTTATATCTATTCTGTGGCAGGGCTGAGGCTTTTCCAGCAAAACAAGGGAAAATGGCACATGGGAATAACCCATCACGCAGCCCAGGCCAGTTAATAAGTGATAAATAGCAGCTACGTTTGACAACTTAACTTATCCTTTTTTTCAGTATTGATGATCCACTAAAGAAAAACGCCACAATCGGTTTCATAAACAATTTTGGACAAATACCGAAACAATTGTTCAAGAAAGCCCATCCTAGTAAAAAGATGTCTCAGCGAAGCTCAACTATATTAGATCCTAATAACATTATCCCGTCGCAAGGCATCACGCCGCCTGAGAAATTATTCTTTCACAATTTGGAGAATTTGAGGCCTTCATTACAGCCAGTGAAAGGTAATATTGGTGTAACTTTCTTGCTAGTGTCCTTTTGTTTTACCGGCTTTTTGATTTGTCTACCTTAGGTCGCGTTTCCACCTACAAGAAGTGTCCCACAGCCTGTCAGACAGTGTTAACTAATAGCAATGCACTAAGGACAGTTTGTCTAGCGTTTATAAGTTCATTACTTCGAAAATGTAGGATTTTTTAAACACAACTTCATCCCCCTTTTCAGCCCTTCGGGGGTGGAATTATCAAAAACGATTTGATACGTTTATATTAGTTTTTAAGCGTCAGCCTGAAATTTGAAGATTCCTAGCTTCAAAACTGATGGACTTTCATACTAACTTTCATCCCCTATTTAACCCCCTTGGGGATGGAATTTCCAAAAATCCTTCGTTATTGAATGCTTACGATGTATAAACTATTTGTGTGACAGTCAGTTTACGATTTTTTATAATTAAGATGTGTGATAGGCTGTGGGACACTTCTTGTAGGTGGGAACAGGGCCTTATGTTTATTGATTTGGTAGAGAATCCAAGAAACCAATAACGATCATTTTTTGCAGAAGTAAAAGGACCCGTAGGACAAATTCTGTATACAGATAAGGCCATACTAGCCGTCGAGCAAAATAAAGTGCTAATGCCCCCTTCATACAATAAATACGTGGCGTGGGGCTTCGCGGACCATTCGCTTCGTATAGGAAACTACGATAACGATAAGGCGGTGTTCGTTTGCGAAGCCGTCGCGCAAGCGTGCGGCGAGATTGTCACGTGCGTGTGCCCGTCGGCGAAGACGATAGTTACTGCTGGAACTAGCACGGTAAGTTGGTTTTAGTCGCCAAAATGTGGCCGATTTATTCATAAACATACAGTTACGATTTTCTCATATCACCTGTAGAAACAATGTTTTTTAAGAAATTTCACTATATTATTCCTAAATCTCCTTTTCCAATTTAAAATTTATAGAAAAATAATTGATTACAACATCTTAATGTGAAATCATCAACATCAACTGCTACTAAACTTAACGATAAACTGTTGAAAAATTCAAGTGTTTTATCATAGACAGTGCAGAGTGGTCTTTGTTATAATTTGCCTCGTTTTTTTATTAGGTCGTAACAGTATGGCAATACTGGGCAAGGCGACGGAAACTAGCCGTGAAAGTATGTCTGTACGGGCACGAGGAAGCAGTGACGTGCTTAGCAGCGAGTCCAGCGTACAATCTGGTCGTGAGCGGCAGCCGCGACGGGCAGGCCATAGTGTGGGACGTGGAGCGGGGCGCGTTCGTGCGCCAGCTGCTGCCGCCGCTACACGCGCCCTCGCCGCCCGTGTCCGCGCTCGCTATAGACGACCTCACTGTGAGTATATTGTAGCGACGGGCAGGCCATAGTGTGGGACGTGGAGCGGGGCGCGTTCGTGCGCCAGCTGCTGCCGCCGCTACACGCGCCCTCGCCGCCCGTGTCCGCGCTCGCTATAGACGACCTCACTGTGAGTATATTGTAGCGACGGGCAGGCCATAGTGTGGGACGTGGAGCGGGGCGCGTTCGTGCGCCAGCTGCTGCCGCCGCTACACGCGCCCTCGCCGCCCGTGTCCGCGCTCGCTATAGACGACCTCACTGTGAGTATATTGTAGCGACGGGCAGGCCATAGTGTGGGACGTGGAGCGGGGCGCGTTCGTGCGCCAGCTGCTGCCGCCGCTACACGCGCCCTCGCCGCCCGTGTCCGCGCTCGCTATAGACGACCTCACTGTGAGTATATTGTAGCGACGGGCAGGCCATAGTGTGGGACGTGGAGCGGGGCGCGTTCGTGCGCCAGCTGCTGCCGCCGCTACACGCGCCCTCGCCGCCCGTGTCCGCGCTCGCTATAGACGACCTCACTGTGAGTATATTGTAGCGACGGGCAGGCCATAGTGTGGGACGTGGAGCGGGGCGCGTTCGTGCGCATTCTGCACGTTAATAAGTCTTTATATTTGGTTAATTTGGTCGCAGGGTGACATCGCAACGTGCAGCGGCAGCTGGCTGCACGCGTGGTCCATAAACGGCGAGCTACTGGGCTCGGTGGACACGACGGGCGGCTCGCACCAAGTGCTGTGCGCGGCGTTCAGCCAGACGCGCGAGTGGGACCCGCTCAACGTCATCATCACTGGCTCCTCGGACGGGGTCGTGAGGGTGAGTCAGTTGAAAATCCTACTAATATTATAAACGTGAAAGTTTGTGGGTTTGGATGTTTGTTCCTCAATCACACAAAAACTACTGAACGGATTTGGTTGAAATTTGGCACACAGATAGTAGATAGCCTACATTAAAACATAGAATACTTTTTATCCCGATATTCCCACGGGAACGGGAACCACGCGGGTGAAACCGCGGGCAGCAGCTAGTATTGAATGTTTTTATATTTTTTTGTCAAGTTTCATCAACTGAAAGCTAATAACTTTTTGTAAACTATACACTGAAAAACGATGTCATTTTTTTGATAAACGGAATACAATTAAGAGTTCGTATCGAGAACAAATGTCAAGTTTTCATATTGTGTACAGCGCCATTTACTAAAGAGAACTAAGATGCCCAGTACAAAAAAACACACTATGCAAAATGACAATAAAAATTTGATTCTTACTCGATAGGACTTTGATTCAAGCTAAGGGTTCTGAACTTTAGTTATTGACATAAGCTTTTGACCCATTTCGAAAAAAGGACTAAAGACATTTTACAATTTTTCGTTTAGATTCACCTGTTTATAAATAAAATATAATTGTATTTTTTTAGATGTGGTCAATAGATTACATAGCAGAACCTGTAGACGACCAAAATGAGAGTTTGGAGGCTGTTAGCATTGAAGCTGTTTCGAGTTCTGTGGACGTCGATTCTAAGTTATCTGTACAAGAGAGTGAGGATCCCAAATCGGAGAGCGAAGTGAATATTGAGAGCGAGGTAAAGATTGACGACGAACCGTGCAAGACTGAGGCTGCGATCAAGAGGGTAGAGGAACTAGTCAAACAAATGAGTCTGTCGCAGGAAATTGACGGTATGAATAATATTCTTAGGATAATTTTTTGGCTAACTTTTTGGTACTTATTGACTGACTTAATAAGAGAAGAATTAGGTGTGCATTTCTTAAAAAAATGACTTATGGCCGAATACTACGCTACGCTACGCTACTTAACTTTGAGCGGCTCTCAAACAGCATGCTGACTTTGTCATATCTTTGACATTTAATGCGACAGGACGACGTTTGAGAGCCCCTCAAAGTTAATTAGCTTTTGAGTATTCGGCCATTAGTGACTAGACACACTATGCTGAAATTACGCGACCGAAGTTCGACATGATTACGCCTGCAATGCTATTTAAATTACTGACGACACAGAAAACATAACACAAAACATTATGCCGAAATTACGTTGCATTTTTTTTATAATAAAAGCGTTGCCGCCAAACTTCGGTCGCGTAACTTCGGCATAGTGTGTCTAGACACTTCTGTTTATAATCGCCGTTGTATGTAATCGTCTGTCTAACGCTAACTTTTGAAATCATCAGTTCCTTTTAAATCAGTGCTTCTTACATATTTACCAACAAATGCATATATATATATAGCTTTGTTCTAACTCACGAATACCCTTTTGCTATGAATGTTGTTAGGCGTGCACATACACGTTGTTTTAGTGTGCGTGATACGAGAGCGTGCAGACGCACACTAACAATGTTTATGAGCACGCCTAACACATTCATAGCAAAAGGGTCTTCGTTAGATAGAACAACTGATAACAGTAAACAGTAGTAAGTATACTTTTTGTATAAAGAAAATTACGTTATTACAGGTAATTTAACCAAATCCGGATCAGAAAGTTCGTTATCAGACGCATGTGAAACGACAAGCGCCAAAGAATCTTCGCGTCGGCACGACGAGAAAGACACGTGCAGTGACAACGAGGAAGTCAGACATTACTCTGAGGAACAGAGGGAAGATGCCGTCGACTCGTGCGACGAGGTGAAGCAGGAATATGACAATGAAAAAGACGCCGAAGAGGAAAACGAGGATGCAGCTAGAAACAAATTGCACAAACAAGGGAATGTTATACTGAGGAGAAAGTCTAAGGGAAATCCGCTGTTTAGGAAAAGTAAGTTTTACACTGTTTTCTTGATATTGGTCGTTGAAGTCTTTAAATAAACGGAACATAGTTTTTCTCATATATAGCGCTTGACATTTTTGACCTTTCAAAGTTCTTGAAAACAATGACCTTATAAGTTTTAAGTGGATAAAATAGTAGCAGTTTTTCAGGTGTTTATATAATACTAGCTTCCGCCCTCGACTTCGTCCGCGTGGATATTAGAGAAAATCCTTAGGGAACCTTCAACCAGGATCCGACCAGCCGTTTTTACGCGATTAGGCGGGTCCCCAGTCCCCACCAATCGCGCTGCCTCGCGAGGCAAGACGTTTGCCGCGTCAAGTGGCAGCCAGATGATGAAGGCCATTGTCACGATAAAATCTAAGACCTAGAACAATATACAACCCGTGCAGATAATGAATGGGACTGATAATGGCTGCTCATCGCACTTACTCCAACGAGTCCGACTGAGAGAGCGATAGGTGTTTCGTTTAGTATTCGAGCGAGAAGTGAATATGAACGACGTCATTTCTAATCCCATTCTTTATCTGCGCGGGTTGTACCTATAGGCCGCGGCACGTAAAATTTGCGGAGAGAAATTGGTGGGGATTACTGCGCATGTTTGCAGGAGCCCCGTACCACGTCCCCCGCCAATGAGACCCCAAAAAATATTTCTGCGCTCAAAATGGCAGCGCTAAAGTTACATGCCGAGTACCGAGGCACATGAGTAAAGAAAGGACTAGAGACAAAGCTTCATACAACCGCGCGAATCGGTTGCACTACTACAAGCACGCGGGGTGTGTGTGTGTCCACTGACCACTTGTCGCGTACGCGGAAAAACCAGAAAAAAACCTGTTTTGACAACTGCAGCCAGTTGACAATCTTAGGGCATTGCTTGTTTTTGACAATCTTGGGTATTGCTTGTTTTAGTTAGGTGGCGACGAAGCATTTTGAGATTTTTCGTCGGACTCTCTTCTATATACCTAAAACTGGTGTGTATGTGTTCCTTGTGATCTACGAAACACGAAACTGACGGTTTTAAGAGGAGGAAGTGGGGACACGCATAGCTGTGACGTCACAAAGATGGCGGCCGACCGTAACAAGTTTTTCTTCATTTCTCGAGTTCTATTGCATCAATTTCGTTGTTTGATATGTCATTTGAAAGCTTATATAACTGTCTATGATTGCTCTTTTAAAACCTACTACTTAGTCTTGTCGTTTTTGAAATATTAACAAAAGTATGATTTTTTTTTCATAATTTTTTTCTTAGTAACAGGTATAAGCTAAATTAAAAAAATCATTTGTGTACCTTAGTTTGTAAGTTTATAATAAAAATAAAGTCTGTTTTAATATCTTCTCAGAAAAATATAAACATCATTGTAGTGCAATAATAAACAAACAAGTTGTTACCAATTCTGTAAGGAAAGTACTTATCTAGTTTTTTCAATTTCTTCTTTATTTCATCAAGTTTTTCTACATTTATCGAGTTCTACTGCATCAATTTCAATGTTTGATATGTCATTTGAAAGGTTATATAATGTTCTATGATTATTCTATTGAAACCTACTAATTTAGTATTGTTGTTTTTAAAATATTAACAAAAATATGTTTTTTTATACACTCTTTCTTATTTACCGGTATAACTAAATAAAGAGAAACATAAGTGTGTCTTAGTTTGTATGTTTATGTGTAACAAAAATAATGTCTATTTTATTACCTTTCCAGAATTATAACGGTGATTGTAGTGCAATAATAAACAAACAAGTTGTGACCAATTCTGTAAAGAAAGTACGAATCTGATTTTTACCGCTGTTTTCACTATTGATTTGAAAATGATAAGTATTTAAAAGAAAAAGCTGTGCTTTTTACAAATTAAAGTATAAATCTAATATGTGTTTACTTTTTTATTATAATATCAGATGTAATATAATTTCATACTAGCGGCCGCCCGCGGTCTTACCCGCGTGGTTCCCGTTCCCGTGGGAATATCGGGATAAAAAGTATTCTATGTTTTAATCTAGGCTATCTAATATCTGTGTGCCAAATTTCAACCAAATCCGTTCAGTAGTTTTTGCGTGATTGAGGAACAAACATCCAAACCCACAAACTTTCACATTTATAATATTAGTAGGATATTCATATTATAATATCACACATCCAGTAAATTAGAATAGAAGTAATATAAGCTGAGCTATTATAGAAACAATGTACAAAACAAAGTATTATTGTAATTTTAATAATAGTGCAAATAAAACTATTCCCAAGGTGTAATGAAAATTACTTATTTTTACGTAAATCACATTGTACAAAATAGAAAATAACAATGAAATAATGAATGACATAATGTTGACATAATTGAATTATCGAGTTTAGTGAACAGAGCATAGCAAGCAACATATACTACTCATCAACATCCATAATATTATGCTGATTAAAATATTTCTTTTCTAATATGGCATACTCCTTTCAATATACGTTTTTGCTTTGAGCGTGCACAGTCGCATTTCATTGTCAGGCAGTCTGTCTTACACTGGCACGATATGAGCTTGATATGTAATTTCGTCAGAAGCACCATCTACACAGAGCTAATTACCAGACTTATTTGGAAAATTGCTAATATCCCGATCCAAACCCTACTCTTACCAGAAAACTGTGGCTGTAGGTTATATAACAATTCCCTAATTCCCATCACAAGCTTGAAACCTCCATCCAATATGTCTGCAAGATATCGAGCTCATATCGTGCCAGTGTAAGACAGACTGCCGGACGACGAAATGCGACTGTGCACGCTCAAAGCAAAAACGTATGATAGGATTGGAAAATAATTAATTATGTTTTAATCAGCATAAATTTCTTGATGTTGATGAGTAGTACTTATATGTTGCTTGCTATGCTCTGTTCACTAAACACATTATCTCATTCATCATTTCCCTACTTAATAAGTGATTTTCACTACACATTGGGAATAGTTTTTATTTGCACTGCAGTTATTATAGGTAATTACAATAAATAATACTTTGGTTTTGTACATTGTTTTTTATAATGGCTTAGCAAATACATCTAAATTGCTTGATGTGTGATATTATAATACATATAAAAGTAAACGTATATTATATGTATGTATACTGTTATTTGTAAAAAGCACAGCTTCTTTTTCACAGCTCTTAAATACTTATCATTTCAAAATCAATAGTGAAAACGGCGGTAAAATCATATGAGTACTTTCTTTAAAGAATTGGTCACAACTTGTTTGTTTATTATTGTACTACAACCATGTTTATTTTTCTGAGAAGGCAATAAAACAGACTTTATTTTTTGTTAAAAACATACAAAATTAGGTACACTTATGTTTCTCTTTATTTAGTTATACCGGTAAATAAGAAAAAGTGTATGAAAAAGAATCATATTTTTGTTAATATTTTAAAAACAACAAAACCTAATTAGCAGTTTTCAAAAGAACAATCATAGGCAATTACATACACTTTCAAATGACATATCAAACAACAAAATTGATGCAGTAGAACTCTAGAAATGAAGAATAACTTGATGAAATAAATAAGAACTTTAAAAAATCAGATGAGTACTTTCTTTACAGAATCGGTCACAACTTGTTTGTTTATTATTGCACTTCAATCATATTTACATTTCTGAGAAAGTAATAAAACGGACTTTATTTTTTGTAATGAACTAACAAACTTAGGCACATTTATGTTTCTCTTTATTTATAGTTATACCGGAAAATAAGAAAAAGTGTATAAAAAAACATATTTTTGTTAATATTTCAAAAACGACAAACTTAAATTAGTAGCTGTCAATAAGACAATCATAGACAATTATATAACCTTTCAAATAACATATCAAACATTGAAATTGATGAAGTATAACTCGAGAAATGAAGAAAAATTTCATTAAATAAAAAGAAAATGAAAAAAAAATTATGAGTACTCTCCTTACAGAATTGGTCACAACGTGTTTGTTTATTATTGCACTACAATGATGTTTATATTTTTGAGAAGATATGAAAACGCACTTTAATTTTTATTATAAAATTACAAACTTAGGTACACAAATCTTTTTCTATATTTAGTTTAAACCTGTAAATAATAAAAAGTTTATGAAAAAAAATCATATTTTTGTTAATATTTCAATAACGACAAAACTAAATTAGTAGGTTTCAAAAGAGCAATCATAGACAATTATAAAACCTTTCAAATGACATATCAAACAACGAAATTGATGCAATAAAACTCGAGAAATGAAGAAAAACTTGTTACGGTCGGCGCCATCTTTGTGACGTCATAGCTATGCGTGTCCCCACTTTCTCCTCTTAAAACCGTCAGTTTCGTGTTTTGTAGAGCACAAGGAACACATACATACCAGTTGTAGGTATATAGAAGAGAGTCCGACGAAAATCGTGAAGGAGACGACTTATTAAATATTTGCCTCCTGACTATTTTGTTAGTTGCAAGTTTGAATTTCACTTTCTTAAGAGCTTTGTCTCTGGTCCTTTCTTTCTATGTGGCCGAGGCTTGTATTTTGTTTTCTTGTAAAGGTGGAGGCAGCATAGGCGATTCGTCAGAGTCGGGTTCGACCGACACCGCGCTCGGGCAATCGACCGAGATGCCCCCCGAGGGCGGGCTGCGCGCCAGCAAGTCCGACACGAGCCTCACCGACTCGTTCGTGGTGCTCGCCGCGCCCGAGCCGCCCGTCGCAAGGCCCACTGTCAAACCTGCTATTTCACAGGAGCAGGGTATGTCAAATCTATAAACGTCAACGTCAACAGATTTTTAAGCAATGCATGCTTCTCAATGTTAATACATTTGACAACCCATGAACGCTAAGACCTAATATAATAAATAAATGGTACTTATGCATCTTTTTAGACTTGAATGTGAGTAAATTTTATTTCAGCAACATTTCAACGATTTAAGTGCAGAACGTCAGATTCGTCAAAAAGTCCGATTCTAAACAGTGGCGGCCGATTAGTCAAAATTCTTACTAATATTATAAATGCGAAAGTCCGTTTGTTTGTTTATTTATTTGTTTGTTGTGCCATCACGTCTAAACTAATCAACCGATCAGCGTGAAATTTTGCATACATATTGTTAGGGGTGCAGAAAAAGACATAGGGTACTTTGGAAAAAGGGAACTGTTCCCCAGGAATAGACAAAATACACTATCCATGCAGATGAAGTCGCGGGCGGTCGCTTGTATTAAATACTAGCGGCAGCCCGCGACTTCGTCTGCGTGGAAAGGTTTTTTGCTATCCCTCGGAAACGATACTTTTTTTCGGGAAGAAAGGACCCTATGTCTTTTTCTGTACCCCAGGCAACGTGTATGCAAAATTTCATGATGATCGGTTCAGTAGTTAAGACGTGAAGACGTAACAAAATAACAAACGGACTTTCGCATTCATAATATTAGTAAGGATTTGCAAATTCAACGTTCTACTAATCGGGCACTTTACGAATAGGATGTTCCGCGAATCGGATATCTTTTCCACGTGACGTTTAGCTAATCTGACATTCTCCACCAAAACTTCAATAAAGCTTATATCAAACACGTTGCACAACCAGAGGCGGGCACCAAGTGGGCGCGGCGGCTGATCCTGCGCGGCAAGCTGACGATGCACACGGCGTTCGAGCGGCGCGACAACGCGTGCCCGGCCTTCGTGACCGCCGTCGCCGCCGCGCGCAGCGGCCGCGGGCTCGCCGTCGGCGACGCCCGGGGCCGGGTCAGTCCTATACCACACTATACCGGCTGTCCCAAAACTTTGCCACACGGAGGGAAAGTACCTTAAATATTGAAGATAGGAAATTTTACTGAAAGAAGACTTAATTTTATTTTAAAAGTTAATGCGAACTGCATTCAAAGATTTTTTTAAATAACGCATTATTTCCTGTACAAATTAATACAATACGTAATCATTAAAATTTAAATGTAAAATTTCATGGACTTCCTTTTGTTTAAGATACTGTGTTACTTAACAAAAAATAATCCTAACGAGTAACCCTTTCGATTGGTATCGTAAAAATAAAAGATTGCTTTTTTTTAATTTGGTAGGTTCGATTCCTGGTTAAAGCATGCGATTTTTCGAAAATCTTTGAATACAGTTCCAATTATTTTAAAAATCAAGATGAAGTCTTCTTTCAGTAAAATTTCCTATCTTCAATATTTAAGGTACTTTCCCTCCATGTGGCAAAGTTTTGGGACACCCGGTATACAACGTTTTAAAAGGCCATTTTGTCAAGTTCGGTTCGGTGTCTATTTTAATTATTTGCAAATTGATTCATAGTGGATATTGTATCTTAAAATTGGTGCAGTTTTGTGTTACAAGTGTCTACGTAACTGAACAATATGTGGGATAATTGAAATAGATGCGATCTTGGTTGTGTGAAGCTGAGACTTTTATTGTAGCGGTACCTAGCTACCTCGGCAGAACTAACCGAGTCAACTGTCTTGATATACTTGGTGCCAAATGCTCCAAGCAGCATTGGAATGAGATGCACCCGCATTCTAATGTAAACTGAAACAATACCTACCACTGAACTATTCAACACTTGACACTGGCAAAAATTACTTCCAAGAGGAGGGTAGATTGCCATAACAAAATAAGAAGAAGAAGAACGTTTAAAAAAACACTAATGCCGAATAAGGTAGATATAGGGACCATCAAACTGAAACAGCTGTTTTGTTTCGCGTTTTCAGAGTTGGTCTTATAGTAAAAGTTGTTCAGTTTGCTGGTTCCCAGCTATATTCGGCATTAGGGGTCTTTTTATAACACATTGTACAGAGATTTATTTTTTATTTTTCTGTACTTTTTTCCTCCGATATCCCCCAGTGGTAGACAGGAATAGACCATCCACACTTTGTTTCCCAATATCTTGGACGAATTAACCACTGGACGCGAAATGACAGCCATATTCGCCTTTACCCCTTAGCCACTTACTGTGACCGATAGCCTCAGTAAACGATATTGCGTTGTCAGTGTGATGCTAGAGCTCGTGGCGAAACATTGGTACAAAAATGGGCAAAATGCTCCGTCTTGTTCAGCAAAAAAAATAGCGGGCAATCAAGAAATCTTCCTTTTCACGCATAAGCACAATTTCAACCTATTATAGTAGCTATTTTCCGTAAAATAAGTAAAATTTGGTATATAAACAAAGTAGGGTGACTTAGCCGGTTTGCCGGCCCCCTTTGGTTTTCGGCCATTTCGGAAACATAACCAGGCCTCCTTCACTTGCTCAAGGTCGTGCGGATAAGGACTTCAACAATTTATTATGTTTAAAAATGTTGACCTCCTCTAAATCTATGCTACCCTGGTACTTTGATAATGTGATTTAAAGAAGTTAATTAAGTTTATAATGGTAGTGTGTCGTGGGGAATGCATATATTTTACCTACGATACTACTGGGCCGGTAGTGTAGAAGGGAAAAAAAATACCCACGACACTACCAGTAGTGCGCCTTGGTAGTGTCGTGGGTAAGAAGGGCGAAAATTGAACGGTAGGTGTGTCGTTAAAGTAGCAAAAAAATTGTGCATGTGAGTTTTTTTGGAAGGTAAGTTACAATATTGTTTACGGTTTGATACACATAATTTTTATTACTGACACTCAATTGCAAGAAAGATTTTTATATTTTTAGTGCCACTTTAAATCCTAATGTTTCATTAAAGTATTGTAGGAAAGAAAAGAGGAATATTTTTTAATGGGTCGATGACGGGCCATTAAACCAATTTCACATCGTGTTTACTTTGTATTTTCGCTAAATACGTCGTTGACCGACCAGCCTATCGTCATTATCGGATCCAGAAGATGTTCCTTGTCGCAGCCAATAAATTTATTCGAAAAACATGACGAAGAAGAATTCCGGCTGCGCTCCCGAATTTCAAAGGAGCCAGCGCTGCTGCTTCGAGACCGCCTCAATTTGGAGCCACAAACCCTGAGGAGTAAGGCCGTTTGTGGTCTTATCCAGCTTCTGATCGCTTTGCGGTTCTTCGCGACAGGGTCCTTCCAGATGGGACTTGCTGATTTGGCGAACAAAGACAGTTCTACTGCCCCTGGTACATCACATCAAAATGACACATCTGTGCGATCAGCCCTTTTAAACACAATATCGTGACAATATTCTCCTAGTATGTAGATGTTGATTTTTCTCTTATATGTAGGTATACTAAGAAATAAAATAAAACATTCAGTTTTAAATATTGAGTTTTTATTCAAAGGTAAGGTAAATAAGTTGTCAAACCATACTATGTGTCAAACGCGTTTTTTTGGCCATTTTATATACAAACTTCGAATACTTTTCAAAACAAAACTCAACCATTCGGTCATCCCATGCATTTTTTAACTTTATTATTGGCAACAATGTTTAAGGCTCTCATTAGTTAAAGGATTAAGTTTTTAGCCTAAAGTAGTTTGATGCAACAAACTAATGAAATCATTATGGTAATGATTTCATTAGCGATAAAGTGGCATTAGCTAAAGAAGATATAAAGTGAAGCTTCTTGCAATTGAGTGTGAGTATGGTAAATTAGTTTTAGTACTGTTATTTTGACTTGAACGCGTAAAGTATTCGGTGTGATACATTTAAATTTGATGGCCGGGTGACGAAATGCATTTCTGGGAGGTCATTTGCTTTTCGGCCGCCTGGCCGAGAATTAATGTACGAGTTTCACAATCCATAATATTTGGCCGGCAATTATGGCCGAAAACCGGCTAAATCACCCTATAAAATTGTCATTATTTGACAAGTGTAATCCCCCTTCGCCCCGCAAAAATTGGTTGAACGTGATTTCAAACATTTTTCTTACGTTACGTGTCCAGTGGTTGATTCGTCCAAGCCCAATATACATCAGTGATGGCCAAACAGTGCGGGTCAACGGGAATAGGCCAATCGAACTCCTAGGGAATAAAATGCTCGCAGCTCATTGGTCAATGCGCGCGGCTATTGCTAGGCTATAGGCTAGGCTATTGAAGGTTACGCGTATTAACCAATAGACGCACACGGACCGATTTTCTTTAGACGCTCGTTTCGTGGAATGGACTTTAGTAGTAATGAGGATCAGTAACAATTTTTGGTTAGTTGCTTATCACTGTGAAGAAATTTTTTATAATATCTCTTAAACCTGAGAAGCTATACGAGCTAAAACACTGTTATTTTGGGGGCTCATTATGATGTCATCGCGACGTAGGCGAACCTTATGTGTTGCGTGATAAAGCACATATTGCATTGAGCTTGGCATTTCCTTCAAACCCTTAATAACTCGACCATTTCTAAACGGATTTCAAAAAATCTTTTACTAAGTTTCATGGTTATTAATATGATTTTACCTATATATTATACCAATAAAACTAAAGGATTCAAACCTGTTACTGATCCTCATTATACTGTCAACACCTGTAACTGCAACATCCGTCATTTGAGAACTATTAGTTCTCAAATGGTGTTCTCGACGGTGAGTTGCACGGCGGGTTTGAACGAGTCTTAAGTGGATGACTGACGCCAATCCAATCAAGAGCAATACTAAATTATCTTTTGAAGTTCAGAGAAACTTAACCTAAGTAGTAACGAGTGTTAAGAGGTTTCTTAGGAAAAAAGGAGTAAAATAACAATAATATTGTCTTATCAAAGTCATGATAAATTCATCCATAGCATAGTTGTAACATAAATTCTCGGAAGTGTATGCAGCAAATAATTATACTACTGTTAATACTCTAACAGATATTCCGATGGTCAGCCCCGGATATGTCAAGTGCGTCCGGAGCCAAAGGGGGACCTGCAGACCACTGGATACGAGATGACACGGCCCCCTACTGTACTCAATGTCAGGTCAGTGACAAAGGCACATAACACCTCATCTGCACTGCACCCTGTCATCATTGATCATAACAAAATCCGCTTGCAAGAAATAACTGCACTATCACTCCAACATCAGTTGCTTCAATAGCTACAAACTGTGTTTGAAATCCTGTCGCTTCGTCTATAAATGTAATAAGGTACGTAAAGTCCTACTCAAATCTCACCGGTATCCTGTATCGGTGGCGGTAACCATATCCCGATGGGTATGCGAATAACGTGCTGTTCAAACCATAACGGAACTCCGGTATGCGGTTCCGGTTTCACAACAGCTGCGGTAATACCATACAAAATACCTGTCGTGATATCGGTCGGTATTTACCCACTGCGGTGGCGGATACCGGTCAGGTTTGAGTAGGCCTTAATACTTGTTTTGGTATATAGGTTAGGTTCACGGCACTAGAGCGACGGCACCACTGTCGCGAATGCGGCGCGGTATTTTGCGGGCGATGCTCGCGGTACGAGGCGCCCGTGCGCCGCTTGCGCGCGCTGCGGCCCGTGCGCGTGTGCCAGCGCTGCCACGACGCCATACACAACCGCAACTAGCCCGCGGCGGGCGACGCGACACCCCCGCGATCGCCGTGGCCGCAGTTCCAAATACTAGACCACTTCCCTTCACTGCCTTCGCCGTTTTAAACTAAACTGACGTCATTACCCCTGCTGGACGGGAGGCTTCGCGTCATGTTGAGATGAAAATTTATACAAATAAAAAGGGGTGAATTTTTAGGATTAATAAAACGCCTATATTCGCAATGTAAGACGTGCTAGATCCAATAAAATATTGATGGACACTGGACTGATATCGATATACTTAATGTCGACATGGATCGATTGATGGTTGACATAAAAAATCTACGCCCGGAATGTCGATTCGCTATAAGTATTAAAAGTGACAGAAAAATCTAAAATCGGACATGTATGATGATTCTGATCAAATAATTACACATGCATATAAGTATTAATCTGTTACGGCAAAAGTTTGATCGTTTATTTATATAACATTGATGTAGTGTATATGAAATATAGGTAGAATCAGAATTTAGTATGTTATTTATATATTCTAATCGAGCTGATGTGCATATGCCATTCCGACTATTCAAGTCGCAGAAAAGTGTAACCTTGTTGTGGTCATTTTAACATTTGAATCTCAGTATGCTCAAAAGACATCAAATTAGCAGGTTCGGGAAAATTTAATGCAATTTTGTATTTTACATTAATTAGATTTATGTAACACCACGGGTAGTATTATCATTATTTTATTTCTTTATGCTACCCTAGACATATTTTAACACACAAGGTATTTATTACATTATCTTTTGTACACACACAGTCGCAGCGCGAGCGCGTCGATCGCTAAACGTGTCGCGTTCGTTTTGTTACCTTCTGCTATCCCAAATCTAAAACGATGTTAAATCGGCAAATCTTTTAACTTTGTCAATTATTTTCATTCTTTTTTACCGACATACATTTCGTTTGATAGAAACGCTGCCTGTTTAGTATTTTGGGGTGTACAAAAGATAACTTGGTTTTCGATTAAAGGGTTATTTTCTATAAGCGTACCTTTTGCCTATAGTTAATTTAAAGTCATATATTATTTTATAAGTGTTATTGTGTCCTCTGTATGCTAGGCAATTAGCATTTATGCAAAGATAATATGCGTGTTTGTAAAGTAGAAATATAGGTACTAACTTATCGCACGACGCTTCTTGCGCAAAATAATATTATTATTGCACACGACGAACAACGTAAAGCGTAATGAATGAATAAACAAATTAAAATTTTACTAGCAGCTATAAGAAAAAGGACCTTAATATAGTAAAAATATACAATATTTTTACAAAAATCACTTATTTAATAAACTGTGTAGCTTGATGTTTTTACGATGTTTATAATGGTTATATTACTTTATTTTCGTGATAAAACTTTTTGGCTAATAATTTATTGACAATGAAATCCAATTTATTTTTATTTATTATAATATTATTTATTATACAGTACCTATCTATCAATTTAAAGTAGGGTATTTGCTACTTCAGTTTTGACACTTTAGTGTGATGGAACTAGTATTATTTATATGATTGTTTTGTGTGTGTTTTAAAAAGTGATAATGTAAAGTTTACACAACTTTTTCTTTATGAATTGATAGATTTTTTATAATGTGATACACCCTTTGTTTGGGAAATCATTGATTAACTAACTGATGCTTTTTGTAATAGAATTTATTGGTTTATTTATATTTTTTCTACAATTAATAAATTATCAAAACTTTTTTTTCATATACACATCAAAATGAATTTTTGAATAAGCCAAATCAGTATTAATATAAGGATAAGTTGAAAAAAACTGTGTCGATTTTTCGATCTCATACAAAATTTTATAGATAATCGTAGTCATTTCAGAATTTTATTATGTGATATTTATTTATTAATCTTGATTCATAGTGTTAGACATACTTATACGTGTAGAATTCATTCCGAGTTTTCATGTTTAATACAATGGAATATCGATTGCGTGAACTAGTCATACATATTTACATAATTTTGTTTTTAGATAAGTTAGGCTTTATTTGCGTGTGAGTAGGTATTTGTTGTGCCTATGATGATACAGTTGCATTTTATGTAACATTCCTAATATTATATTGTTTTCTTCAGCATTGTACTCGCATGTCTAAATAGTTAATCTAGATAATACTGATTCATGTTTCAAGTATGAAGAGATAAAATACATCCACCAATTACATGTCGCGTTATAACAAAATTATATTACATAAATAAACTCCCTTTCGACTATCTGCTTACAGGGTACAGTAACTTGCTTTTGGAATTATTTTCACTGATGAATAAAATTGTACAAAATGGATGGTTAACATGATGATCTATAGGATTCCTTTTTGACTCCTACCATATTGTTGTTTGTCACAGAATAATCAGGCAGGATATTGTTACTTGTCAGTACTTTTTGGAACAAGCTACTTATATTTGCACTGAAAAATAACTCGTAAATTCATTATGTAGTTTTCTATATTTGTAAATGGGGAGGCGAAGGCAAAGTGAATTACAGATGGCGCTCAGTCTTTGGAACAATTGTCAGTTTGAGCTCATATTGTCTTGACTGTGTATTACGTGATTTTACTTTCTTAAATTATATTTTTTTAGGTTTTGCGGACAAACAATGTATTCTATGCTAACTTTAGCTCATATAAAAGAAGAATTACGGAAAAGAAAAGCCAAAACAACAGGCAAGAAAGTTTATAGCAACTTACAAAAAATTGCTAACAAGCATTACATTTCTTTAAATTTCGTGTAAGATTTACAAGTAATCTTTTTATTTCTGATTAGAAGCATATGATTTAAATTTTAACAAAGCAACTGAGTGTGAATTTCCGTGTTTATAGTTGCCTGATGATGCCTTCTGTGCAATAGTAATTTTAGGTTTCTGTACTGGAATTTCTGTACCATCCAAAATTCCACGAACCGTTTTATCATATTTATTTTATTATTCTAAGTTTCTTGAATGACTCTGGCATATAAAATTCTATTAATTCTCTGTTTTTGTCCCCAATATTGGGCTTATTCCATATTTGATATACCTATCAAATTCATCCAAGTTATAAATATGTTAGAAACTGCTGAGGTTGAAATATTAAAGAACAAAGCTGTTATAATTCAAATGTTGTTTTATTTTGGCGAAGCTTCATCAAATTCATGAAACATTCCATTTGATTTATAATGTTTCTCAGGCTCAGCAAAGGAGAAAATCGAGGGAAAAGCATATTTTTTTTGATATTTTTTTGCCTACTATTTTTTTTGTTACTGGGAAATCGATGAACTCCAATATTTTACAAGTTACATGCACAAGAATGCGGCATTTTCTCAGTATAAAATTAAAAAGTGCAATACTCCAAGAGATTCCCATATGTTTTGACACTTTCTTTGAGGCGGCCCGGTACCAAAGACCGACGCCACCTATCGGGATAAAATTGCGCTTTTCCTCCCCATTAGTAGCAAAATTATAAAGTCAAAAAGTAAGAAGCTTGATAAAAGCGTACCTTACGTAATGTAGAAAAAAGCTAAATGACGATTCAGTTTCGGTAGTACTTTAGGCTATATAAAATAGGCTTAAACATAAGTGGATGTTTCTTAGTCACCCGACTTGTATGTATAGAAAAATAATTTAAAGACAATATATACGTTGTTTAGGTAGTTTGTAGGCACTGAAAGTTTATGCCGTTGACTAATGTATTCATGTATAAATAATAAATTGATGCAGCAAACCGAATCAACACTGTTTTTATTACGTTCGATATTAGCTATTTGAAAATTACCAACAGGAAACGCAGCCCCTAGACAAACTAACTTTTGCTAATCTTTGCTATCGCTTCGTTTCGATAGTGAAGTGACGTTTTAAAAATCGATGGTTAGCGAAAAATTAAATCTTTCGATAATCTTCGTTACTTTCAAAAGCGAAGATTTGCATAACGTGACTTTGGTTTGACTAGGTAGGGGGGCAGGACGCAAGACGGACACAGCTTATTATTTTCGGGACCATGTCTCTAGGTGTCTCTCCTAGGGGAGACAAAGGGATGTTGCTATGATAGTTATCACCTTAGTTAGAGCATTTAACCAATTGAATGCTCTATGGTTATTATTTTTATTTATTTTAAAATCTTTATTGTACTACAAACTAAAGTACAAAAGGCGGACTTAATGCTAGAAGCATTCTCTGCCAGTCAACCTTTGGGAAACAGAGAAACCATGAATGCGGTACATAATAACATTAATAACATACAAAAGTAATATATACAAATATAATAATAATATAAAACATAATACTTAAAGGTACACAAAATATATATATAATAATATATAAATATTTATTAAATTTCTAAGAAGGAGAAGGATACAGAGATGACAATGATTTCCACATTATGAGCTTTCCAAGAGAAGAGAGTTAACTTTCTTTTTGAAGGAAAATTTGCTTGGAGATTGTCTGATAGAGTCAGGTAGGTCATTCCAAAGGCGCAGAGCTTGCAGTGTGAAGGAGTCGGACATATAGCCAGAGCGAAAGAGAGGAGTACAGAGAGCAAGAGAATTTGTAGACCGGAGCTGACGATTATGAGAGCCGCAGAGATACTGAAACTTGCATTTTAAGTATTCTGGAGCATGAGGATTATTAAGGACGGAGTAAAGCGTGCAGAGTAGCCTTTGCTGTCTGCGCTGACGGATAGGAAGCCATTTAAGTTGTGACCGATACGAAGAAACGTGATCGAACTTGCGAAGGCAGAAAACGAATCGAAGGGCATTATTCATAAGTCGGTCCAACTTATTAAGAAGATCCTCATTAAGGTCCGGAAAACAGACATCAGCATAATCGATGAGGGGGAAAATAAGAGAAGTGACGAGAGTTACCTTAGTACGGATAGGGAGAAAATTTCTAAAGCGATTTAAAAAGCGTAAGGAAGATGTAACTGCTCGACTCACCTCGGCAACATGTGCCGTCCAGCTAAGCGTAGAGTCAATGTGGAGGCCAAGATTTTTGACGCTGGGGCAGAGAGGGATGGTGGTGTTATCCAGAACAATAGGCTGGACTGAGCTATTATCGATCTTGGCAATTTGTTTTGACCCGCCGACAATAATAGCCTGGCATTTAGCCGGGTTTACTGCGATACCGAAGTTAGTAGACCAGGTGCTGATGCTACGTAGGACATTATTTAATATTGATACAGCAGAGTCGATATCTTCGGTTGGTGACTGTACATAAATTTGAAGGTCATCGGCATAAAAGTGATAAGAACAGCCAAGCGATGAGGAAAGGAAATTTATGAATATGGAGAAAAGAAGAGGAGACAGTATGCCACCCTGCGGGACGCCAGCGGAGAGATCATTCCAGTGAGACACATCCGATCCTACGCGTACCGCCTGCTGGCGGCCGCGAAGATAATTAGAAAACCACTCCAGTGATGACGATGAGAAGTTGAAAGACTTAAGAATGGCAAGCAAGATGTCATGATCTACCATGTTAAAAGCGTTAGAGAAGTCAATGAGCACAATGGCAGTGACTAGTTGACTCTCCATGCCCAATCGTATGTCCTCAGTTACTTTCAAGAGTGCTGTTGTTGTGCTGTGCCCTGGACGAAAACCAGACTGGTAGGGAGTGATGAGGGAGTTGGAATAGATGAAAGAAGAGACTTGTTTGTGGGCAACAGCTTCTAGAATTTTCGAGAGGAAAGGAAGGATAGAAATAGGTCTAAAGTGACTAAGTAGTCGAGGAGAGGAAATTTTTGGCAAAGGAGTAACATACGCCTTACGCCAAAGAAGAGGAAACTGGCCTGTCTGCAAGGAATAATTTATGATGTGGACTATGATAGGGAGAATTTGTTCCAGGACACAGACAATCATTTTCCTGCTGATATCATCACACCCTACAGCTTTCGATTTAAGGGAGGCAACAACTTTACTAATATCGTCTATTGTCACTGGCGAGAAAGAAAAAGACTCAGAGTTCAAATGGCCTTTGGAAGTAATGCTGGAGATGGTGTTAGACTTGACGGCTGGGTCAGGAGAGGGAGTACTAGAAAAATGATTATTGTAATCGTTGAGAGAGAACGGAAGAGAATTAGAATTGGGAGAGGTTTTCCCCAGTCCAAGAGAGTGCAGAAACTTCCATGTGTTGGCCGAAGAACAGTTGGTGATGTTGTCGAGAAAGTGTTGCCGCTTGGCTGCCCTTACCATTCGATTGCACCTGTTGCGCGCAGTCTTGTAGAGTGTCCAATTGGCCTCGGTTCTATTATTTTTAAAAGAACGAAATGCACGATCACGGCGAGTCATGGCCATGCGTACCCCACGGGTAATCCAAGGGGCAGGTGGTCGCTTCACACGAACAGCTTTTAGTGGTGCATGGGCATCAAACAGTTGAAGTAAACAGTGATTAAGGTTTGAGACTTTATCATCAACTGACGATGACCCAAGAACAGCGTCAAAATCAAGTTTACTGGCATCTTCTCTTAACTTGTCAAGGTTGAGTTGAGCGAAATTACGCATCCAAACAATAGATGGTTTGAGCTTGGGGGGTCGCAGACGGTATTGCAGAAAAACAAGATCATGCTTAGAGAAGCCAGGTGCAGGTATCTGACCGTGGTTCAGAACATTGTCAGGAGAGGTTAAGATTAAGTCAAGCCAAGTGTCACGAGAAGAAAAATTATGATGTGTAGGCTCTAAAGGCAGAATCGAGAGGTTGACAGACTTGATCATATTAGTTAGTTTGATAGACTGTGGAGAATTGCAAGAAAGATCTGTATTGAAGTCACCCATGATTATGAGATGTCTGCAATCCGAACAAAGCGGTTCAAGGACAGACTCGAGATGAGAGATATAATCTACGGTGGGAGCACAATAAACAACTGCAAGAACCGCCTTGGCGCCCTTAACACAAATTTCCAGAAATATGTACTCAGCTGAACCGGCATAGAGTGAAGGAGATGAAGCCAAGATTTTGTACGGTATACCGCCGCGCAAATATACGGCGACACCACCACCACCTTTACCAGTGCGGTCATTACGAATTAGGTCATACCCAGGAAGTGAGTAGGAGTATGAAGAAAGACATGGCTTGAGCCAGCTTTCAGAGACTAAAATGGCGTGAAAGGAAGATGAGGAGAAGGTGTCAAGGAGATCGGAGTAGCTGGAAGATATGCTTTGAGCGTTGATATGACAGACATTAAAAGAAAGAGGAGTACAGTTGATAGCGTTGTGAAGAAGGGTGCCTAATGTTTCTGGTTCAGACTGAGACAGGTCACTGGATGTGGAAGAGAAGCTCGTGTCGCATGCGGTGTGGAACGAGTCATTGTTGGACATTATAAAATAAAATAATTATTAATACAAATAAATAAACAATAAAAATAAATATAAGTATAAGTACTACTTTGATTAAAATTAAACTGTCCTGCTGGTTGACAAGGTGAGTAATTACGATACATCACAGAAGTGCCAAAAGGCGAAAAGATTATCATTAAATAAAAAATAACAAAGTTAAAAACAGTTTTCAGTTAAGAGCTAATAATAATATGCTAAAAAAGAATAGTGCTAAAAGGCAGAGGGCCAGGGCTATGAGTGTCACTGAGTTAGAACGTTATAAAATATATCCGTCCAAAGCAAAAAAATATGCGACAAAAAAAAAAAAAAAGAATAATCTGGCAGTGAGAATGACAGATAGGGTCAAAAGTAAATACAAATAAAAAATTGTGAGTGATATTGGAAAACAAAAGTGACACACCAAAGAAAGTGATAAACTGAGGTAGTTTAACAAACAAGTCTAGCCTACCTTCAAAGATTCAAAATGATAAACATTGTTCAATCGAGAAACGCACATATTATGCAAGGAAAAGGTAGCAATTAAGACATTTCGAGTCAGGTATTACTTTTTGGCTCTTGCTGTCCGTTTCTGTTTGGGCCGCGTCTCCGGAGAACTAGCAGGGGCCGAGGAACCGGGCGCCTGTGTGCGATGTGGTTCGTCTTCAGTCTCAGGAATAGCTGAGAGGTCATCGGTAGTAAAAAGACGCTGCCTGGAACCATCCTTTAGCTTTAAAATCACGTTACCGTCCATCGTCCAGCACCTTCTTATGCCAAATCTCTTGCGAGCATTGACGAATATAGCTTGACGGTGGCGGGTAAGAAACTCTGAAAGGGCGTGAGGAGAACCCTTGAGTGCTGTTTTCTTACTCCAAACTGCAGCTCTCAGCGACCGGTCAGCAAAGCGGACGAGAACAGGACGACACTTCCCTTCCATAACGCTGCCCAGCCGATGACAGGCAGTGAGCTTCTCCGAAGAAATATCCAGGCTCATCTTGCTGTTGAATAGCTCTGTCACAAACTTGGATAAGTCGTTGTTCTTGCTCTCGGGGATACCACTAAGGAGGATGTACTTCCTGCGATGCCTCATCTCAATTTCATCGATGGACTTATACAATCCAGTTATTTGATCACGGAGTATTTGAAGCATCGACAGCATATGTGTTTTAAAATCCTGGAGCTCCTCCCGCAAAAGAGCGAGCGAGCCCTCAGACTGCGGTGGGACCACCTTCAACTGGGCTTCCAACTCACCCATCTTCTTGAACAGTCTCGCCTCAAGAGCATGCTGCGTCTCCATGACCGTTGCGATGTTGGCCATTGTAGTTGGTGGTAATTGAGAGTGATGTTAGACGTAGAAAAAAAAGTGGTGACAGGACAGTGCAGTGAAATACTATTTAGTAAACATGGGGCCTGGATAACACTGGATGGTGAATTTTAGACTTCCCTAAGTTGGAAAATAGTGTGAAAATTGCTATATATCCAATGTAAGTAATTTTTAAATATATTTTATGGAGAGTATGAACTTCACTTGTTTCACTTCTACCGCCGAAAAAAAAAAAGGTTATCACTATAATAAGCAATAATATTATAAAACAAAGTCCTCCACCGCGTCTGTCTGTCTGTTCGCGAAAAACTACTGCACGAATTTTCGTGCTGTTTTCTCCAATAGATACGAGTGATTCACGAGGATGGTTTATGAATATAAATAAATCAAGGTTTTGTGTACGGCTCATTTCAACCTATATTGTACTAGGTTATGGTTCCATCCGGCAGAAAGCATGAAACTTGGCATGCATGTAGCTTTTACGTATACAATAAAATATAGAAGTAGAAACAAGTCGTAAAGTGATTGTTTCCCCCCTGGGGGGGCGTTTTGTGTCCCTAATTGCAGTTTTTATTTTTTTAATAAAAAACGGTGAAAGCTACAACAAAACTGTCTAAGAACAATATATTTGTCATTAAATTCTCTAATAACCATTTTTTGAATGAAGATGATAGCACTTATAGTTCAAATTATGTTTGAGTCTCTTCCGATATTTTTTGAAAATTTCACCCTGTGGGAAACGTATACGACAACACCAATATTTCTTGCATTAAAGAATGAGACTTGGCACACTTGTTCCTTAGGTGGACCAGAGTGGAAAACGCCCGGGAGACAGCGGGTGACACCCTGCTGGGGGGAGGGGGAGGGGGTGAAATTTTATAACGCCACGCGTACTGTTGGGCGTAACAACTGCTAATTTATAAGCTACTATGGCAAATAGGGTATCATTTTCGGATAAATAAAGGATGGCCAATCATTTTCAGAAATAAAAAAACACCTTTACGTACAAAAACATGAATTGCCGTAATTGAAATGCCGAACATCTAAAATTTTACAAAATAAATTTTACCATTGAAAATGGTTATCAGATGCAAATCGCCTGAGACGTATTTTTGACCATATTTCCGAAGATTTTGAGAGGATCGAGATGAAAATAGTACCAAAAGTTGAGGAATTTATCAAGACACATGAGAACATTTGAATTTTGAAAATCTACTGTTAACTTTTTTAGGAATTTTGCAAAATTCCGAAAATTCCGGGTTTTTTGGGGGGTGTTTGTTTACTAAATTGTAAATATTTCGAAACAAAAACCGACTTAAGAAAAAATTAAAAAAAGGGTCCTAGGGTATTAGTTTAGCTACCAAATGGCGAAATAATTTTGAAAATCGGTTAATAATTGTGACCTGCAGGTGGTCCCTTTAGATTTGGAATTGTAGAAAAACGGGTGTTTCCGTACATAAAAAGTGATGTAGCTTTTATGATTATTGGCCGATCGTCATGGTAATAGTGTTAAAAGATGCAGAAGCAGACGAGAAGTGCATTCGTTGAAATTTTGAAAATCGGATAATAATATTTCGGCTGCGTTGTGGCAGTTAGCGGGCGCTTTTGTGACACGAGGCGGAGCCGAGTGTCACAATCGTAATAGGTACTACCTAGGTAACTTTAAAAATATAATAGGACTTTGCATTTGATTTAATTTTGGTTTTTCGTAAATTTTGGTGTTCATTTTCAATGCTCCGATTCTTGCGGGGACTGTAAAATCTGTGAATTTTTTTCCAGTGGCGATAAATTTCTAACGAGTACCGATATTGGCTTGAAAAAAATATGATAAGAAAGCCATATTCATACAAATTCCAAAAATATAAGTTTCATTGGAATAGTTTCATAAAAAATGTGTTAAAAATATTATACACAGTGTGGCAGAGCCATAAATAAATAATCTATAAAAGCTCCTCATTTATTATTCTAATTTAAAAAAGTTATCGTAAACGGTGAAAGCTACAGCAAAAGTCAAAATTAAAAAAACGAAAAAAAAAATTTTACACTTGTACGGCGTTCCCGTGAAACACCGTAACAGATTTACTGATAAAATGATAAAACTGCTATAAACTTGATAAAAAAGGTATATTTGGAAAATAAACTGCTTATGCTAATGAGTACGCGTAGTGCGATTGATGACTAAATGCGAACTGATTTTATTATAATGTAAATTCTAACAATTTGGGTCAACGGTGAAAATGCTGATGATGCGAATGTACGCGCTTGCTCGTACAACACTGAATCACGATATCTTACAGGAGAAAAATATATGGAAGCATATATTATGAAGGTGCTTTATTATTATGTTTTAAAAACATAATGATTTAGCCAAAGTTATACATTCTTTAAATTATCACTAAGAACGATAAGGCAGAGGGAAATGAGGGCACGGATCAGGCTTGATCGGAGTAACAAAAAGAAGTATCTTTTCAACTAAACATAATATTTATTATTTTTCATAATATTTGAACTCTTCGTTATCTAAAATATCTACATTCCGCGTCGTTATGTACACGCTTCAGACAAAGATAAAATCACTGTAGAATATATTATAACACCCAACGAATAAATCTGAACAACATGATTTCGATTCTTAATTAAGTACAATTTATCCATAGCGTAATTTGTTTTAACCAAATATTCATTCACAACTTGAATACGTCAATTATTCAGCATACACATAATTATGAGCTTTGATGTAACCTAATTCACTATTTTATGTACTTTCAATGTTACGGAAAAACATATATTCACAAAATATGGTGCTTCTAAATATAATATGTGCAATTATTTTACAACATCCATACAAACGACGATATCACAATATGGATAAGTTCTTGTACAAAATGGTATTATGACCATAACTAAAGTCGTCAAAAATATTCATTCTAGTAAGACATTATTTTAAATTTACCGACCTGAGACGAATTACGGAAACATCTAGAATTCCAGGTAGTTCCGTTCTGTATGAATTTATATAGAAAGACATTACCTAAAATAGTTAGCGCATGAGTAGCACTAATACATGGCGTCTATTCAGATGTCACACATTTGCATATTAATACACCGACATAACTACAGATAGTTGTATTTTTAGGTACAAGTACATCTTTATAATATTTCAGATATCTTAGAAAATATATAGAAGTGTACAATATTACACAATTATTTATCCAATTAAGTACATATTATTTCACAAATTGTTACAAATGTAAGTACACGCGTGCTAATTATTAAGTATGCAAAGGCGAGCTAGTGATATGCGTTTTTTTATTTAATTATCGCTATTATATAAACGGTTGAAATAAAACTGGAATGTAAAAATGTTAACCGAAATTAAAACTGGGTTACTTAATTAAAAAAGAAAATGTAAATCAATACGGTAACATCGAATAGCTCTTCAGATATATGCAGCAATCAGTATGACTGCAGTTACGTATCATAAGTAGAAAAAAAACCAATAACAAAAGTGTAAGTAACATTAACAACTAAAAGATATATAACATTTACACAAAATTTTACTACATCGTGGACTACGTTTTAACATTGTTCTACCCGAAATCCATCCTATTACCATGTTTTAAGATAAAAAAGTATAAAAAAACAGATCCACGAAAGATACATAGCTATATATCCTACAAAATTTACAATTATATACAAAAAGAAAAATATATCGAAAACCTTATTATTAGACGTCATTTATTTAACAATAAAATACTGTATCATTTGTTCAATGTGACGCGCTAGTGAAGACAAACGCCCGGTCCGAATTAATACTGCGTGGACGAAAATATGTATTACAGTTCAGTTTCATCTTATATAATGTAAGATATAGTATAAAGTGTGCAACGCAAAAGCACGGTGCCGTTTACTTTATGATTAAGTACACATAATTACGTAGATACACGCGAAACGTCGATAATACATTCATATATAATATTTGAGGCTAAATACTCTGATATATCTAGGACATTACATTTAATAGTCAAATTGACTTGACAATACATTTTCTAACAGATTAAGTGTGTTGTGATATAGCTCCGCTATTCCAGTTTAGTCAAGGCCAAGAAATGGATCATAATATTGGTTACTATAATACTATACTCGGTCTTCAGCGATATTGGAAGACTATTCCTTCCTTTTTAAAAGTATCTTGAATTCTTGACTTCACTAACGTCACGGTTACACTTACATTGGTGCGTTTGCCTGTCAAATAACATTCTAGATGATTAATTTGTGCATATCTAGTTATCATTTCTTTAGCTTCGTCACTGTTTCATCTACATATAATTATTATGAAATAAAATTGTAAGTAATATACATATTTTAGTTTGCTGTGTTTTTACAAAAAAAATATTCAACAATTAAATTCTATACAACATGGTTTAGTATATCTCTCAATAAATAAGTATCTTTCACAAATTCATTGTACATAATTTAACTGGCACGGGCATTTTTTGTATGTGTATGTACAATAAATATTATTTCACCCCGCACATTGTGTAAATGTGTATTCTAACAGACCACTTTCAACTAAGCTAATTTTCAAAAAGTGCATATTTTGGTTTCTTCCCTGTTTATAAGTTTTAAGCTTTTGATTGTGTTCAAACTTTGATTTGACACGGAGTTCGTGTCATTACAATATTTAACAGGAAGTAAGCCTACGTTTTTCAATAAGTATTAAATTTTACTTTTTTGTCACTTGTCACTATGCAATACGATAGGAAGAGATTTTGAGTTAAATGCTGCATTCAAATCTCAAGTCAAATCTAATAAGGTTTTTTTTTTAATTTCATCATAAATATTTTCTATAACAACAAGTAACGATTTTGGATAGTTTCAAATAACGTTTTTTTTCTTAGAAAGCACCAAATCAACCTGCCGCCAATTATAAATAAAATTGTGCGCTGCACCATTTCGTTAATGTGTAAGAAACTATCACAATAATACTTTTAGATTTAGTACCTACAGCCCCCAAATCTATGGCAACTCAACTTCAGTTAGGCTTTGACTTTAATATATATGCGTTGAAAACAAGTTTCAACACACGTTGGACATAATTTTTATCAGCCGGCAGTTTCATCGGTAAGAAATGAGAGAGACAGTAAGTTTTATAGGAAACAACAAAAAATGATCAATAACCGGCAGCCGTTGCCCGTTCCCTATCAACTAACCTCAAGACATGTTTACTTTATAGCTCAGTTTTCGGAACTGTTGTTATTTCTCGTCTTTGCCTTGAAAATATAAAGACAAGTACATAAAGTGACTGTTTTCAACTAAGTTACACGCCGATAAATAAATGCGAATTATCAATTAAGTTGCATCCAGCCAGTGCAGGGCGCATGCTAAATTAGCCCACGTGTGCGAATGGCGGGCATTCATTAGAAATTTGGTAGTCGACCTATATTGTTCGAAAGACAAGCCAAATCAGAAAGCTCGACATCAGAAAAATATGTAGAAACCTCTGTGAAATAGAGTTAATAATTATTTGTTGTTTACCCGTTGCACTCGAGGAAAGTTACGTGTATGAGAAGCGAAGCGAAAATATCATATACAAAATTTCTTCAATTATCGAAGTGGCCTACGATGCCGAAAGCGAGCGAATTGTATAATATTGTACGTACGATCTATTTACGTCGCTTATCAAAGCGGTACACGCGAACACTGGAGCACTTCTAGCGATACGATGGACATTAGCGTGTCGCTTTTTTTGCGTACTCGCGGTCTAAACCACTCCATGATAATTTTTGGGGTTTCATTGGCGGGAGACGTGGTACGAGGTACACTGCAAACATGCGCAGTAATTCTCTCCAATTTCCCTCACCGCTGAACTAACGTGTCGCGGCCTATACTCCCGTGATGCCAGGGCTCGTTTTCTTGGACCATTGGCGCTATGTTTCATAGGTTTGTTTATATAACGTCTCGCTTAGATGAGCGTGAGGAATGGGTCGGTGGAGTGGTGTCCGGCGATGCTATTGATATGTTTGATCGATTAAAATATGTTTAAAATGACATTTGAAATAACCAATCAAATGACTTTAGTACAAACTCTCGTGGCGCCATCGGTTCCTCTGTATGCATCCCCATCGGCGGGGATAGTATATAGAGTGCCGCTTACATGGGAGTGGGCGGGTCAGCGCGCGCAGCCCGAGGGAAAGCTGCTGGCATATCGCCGCTACCGGGTCCTCCGTCCTTCGTTTTGATAGTTCTCGTTGAGAGTACGCAGCGCCATTTTGACAGTTGCCTTTCCGATCGGCGGGGATAGTATATAGATGTCCGCTTACACGGGGGAATAAGCAGCGCAATTTGTCAGTTGCCTTACTCTTCGCGGGGATGGTATAGAGTCCCGCTTACATGGCAGTAGGTGCGGGGGTGAGGAAGGGGTTGGTGGAGCGGTGTCCGGCGTAGGAGGCGGCGCGGCCGGCGGCGGCCAGCGGCGGCGCGCGCGCCACGCGGCCCAGCCACGCGTCCGGGTGCGGCAGCGCCGCCGCCGCCACGGGCGCCACGGCCGCCACCGCCACGGGCTCCTCCGCCTCGGCCAGCGCGCGCAGCCCCAGCGACAGCTGCTGGCACATCGCCGCCACCGGGTCATCTGTTGTGTTCTGTGACACACGAAAATAGGCTAGTTGACAAAATTTGGAAAATAGTTTAATAATAAAGTTTGGTATCTATTTTACCCCAAAAATATATTATTTTAAGAAGAATAAGTCATTTTACCTATGAATTTTGCGTTTTAAGAAATGAATTCAAAATGACATCGAAAAAGGCCAAAACTGTCATGGCGTCTTGAATGACGTCACGCCTCGCGAAACATTCGTGTTTGACACCTACACACATACACCTCTGTGTGTTTGTGTGTGTGTGAAAATGACAGCAACAACAAAGGTTTCGCGAGGCTTGACGTCATGCGTCTCTGATTGGTGTTCAATGTCACGTGATTAAATGGCCAATTTTGCCGATTTTATTTTCCGTAAATATTGGTAATCTTTATTTATTGTAATGAAAAAAGTGTTTTTTTGGTTACTAGTTAACATGATTAATCATTAGAAACCTTATGCTAGCCGATTTATTCTTAGTGGAAACAAGCCTATTATCCTATGTAAACGAAGGATTTCCTCACATTGACGAAATAACGCTGGCTTGCATCGAAACAGTCGATATATTAGAAAAATTTCGACAATACCACTAGTGACTCGGTTAGTACCTTCCTTTAGCGGAAAAAAGGTGCACTTAATAAAACCAGCGGCGGCATACTTTAGTATGTTGTTAAGCATGGTATTCTAACCTTGTTACTAATTCTAGTAAAGGGGCGGTAATAAGAAAACATGGTTTGCGTAGGCCATTTTTTTATATAGAAAACGTAAACTTGTAGCCACCAAAAAAACCATACGACAAGCTAAAGAGTTTCTCTAGTTGCTACAAACATAAAATTGTGTATAAACCTAACAGATGATTGTAGAAAAAAATCAGAATATCATCAAAAGCGCTTGTCGCGGGCCATATTTTTGACGTAAATAATAGCGGAAACGTATTGAATTCTACATCAAAATACACTACGTACTATGCAGTTACTCCAATAACTTTTTTTTCAAGAAAGATATTTGTGAAAAGATCTAAAGATAATGATGAAAAAACAACGAAAAACATCGAAAAAGTGCAGAAGTGAGGTTATGTTCCATACTCTTTACACGTAAAGAAAAAGACAAATGATTTCGCGTCACGGAGCCTTAATTCACGACTATAGAAATATAATCTATTATACCTCTTTAATTGTGAAGTAGTACATTACCTCGCTGGGCGGCGCCTCGGATGTAGCGGGCGCGGCAGGAGCGGGCGCGGGCGCGGCGGGGGCGCGCGGCGGGGAGCCGAGCCCCGCGCGCTGCCGCTCCAGGTTGGAGGGCAGCTCGCTGATGCGCAGCGACATCTGCCGCTTGAATGGAGAACTGGAAGTAGATGGAAACTCATTTTAAATACATTCAGGATTTGTAACAAAAATAAGTAACAAATGCACTTCAATAGCAATGCAAATGCAATATGCAAATAACAAATGCAATTCGATAGAAGGCGCTTGCGGATTTCTTAAGGTTTTGCCAAACAGAACGCGTACTTAGCGCGCGCTAGAGCGCTAACCTGACGTCGGGCTATAGCGCCGAATTTTGTTGCAGGCGCTGGCAATACGCAGCGCCGACGTTGTGTTTGGCATGAAACTATTCACGTCGTACAACACAATTCGGCGCTATAGCGCGACGTCAGGTTAGCGCTCTAGCGCGCGCTAAGTACGCGTTCTGTTTGACAAAGCCTTTATTCATCCGTAAGTGAGGCCTTTTTTACATAACTATTCGCGTTGGCCAGTTTTGTCTCGTTAAGTATTTCACACCACATTTAATAAAGTGCTCATATATTGTGCAGAAGACAAGTTCATAATCTATAGATCCGTTGATTTGATACTCAATGCACGTATTTATTGCAAATCATAAGTTTTGTTTATATCAATATAATATCAATTTAATGCCCTTTCCAAAACTTGCATCCAAATCTACAAACATAAAATATTATATATTCACCTTATATCATTTTGGTCCTTCGAGCCTGATTAAGACAGTAAGAACATGAAAATGGCTGATGATGATGTACATACCTGTTATTGACGAGCTAACTTTTTATGGTTTTTCAAGCCGGATAACAACTTGAAAATGATTAATGATGTTGATTTACATACCTATTATTAAGATGTGCAAAGCTCCTAAAGGAGTCCTGCTTCTCTAGCAGGTGCGGCGCAGCGTGCGGGCGCTCCACGGCGAACGGGTTGTGTGCCGAAGGCGCGGGAAATGGCGCGACTGCTTGCTGATGATGATCCACGTACCTGTTATTTAAACGTGCGAACTTTTGGTCCTTCGAGCCGGATAAAAACATGAACATTACTGCTGATGATTATTAATTATTATACTTGTTATTGCGATGTGCGAATCCCTTTTAAAGAGCCCTGCCGCTCTAGCAGGTTCGGCGCAGCGTGCGGGTGCTTTACAGCGAACGGGTTGTGTGGCGAAGGCGCGGGAAATGAAGTGACTGCTTGATGGTAATGAATGATGCAGGTGCCTGTTATTTAAACATGCGTACTCTTGGTCCTTCGAGCCGGATGAAAGAATGAACATTACTGCTGATGATTAACATACCTGTTGAGTTTTTGGCGCCATTTCGTCGAGTTCGGTTCGGTGTCTATTTTAATTATTTGTAAATTGATTCATAGTGGATATTGTGTCTTAAAAACGGTGTAGTTTTGTGGTACTAGTCTTTACGCAACTGAACAATATGTGGGATAATAGGGATGTTGACTTATGAATAAGATAACGAAATACTAATAAAAATCGTAAACATATCAAACTTTTGGAGTAGCTTGTATACCTCTTGGTTTTTGTATATTGCGTATTATTTGTTTTATGACCCTTCAAAGTTGGGTGGACAAGTCCATTTAAAAAGTATAAAAATTTTTAAAATAAATAATACATTTAGTTAGTCCGTAAAATTTATAGCAAATTTGTCAAAAAAACCATTTTGATAAACACAATATTTAATATAGCTGCCGAACAAATTTCCTACGCGTCGCATACAACGTAGGGAGGCGTGACGTCATAACTTGGTAGCCGTTAGTATGGAGCGTTTTTGGGTGAGTCCAATTTTTTGCATTTCAAACTGTGATATCTCGGGCAGTTTTCATGCTAGCGAAATAATTCTTATACACATGTTTCTTTTTTTTGAGGGATAATTTATGTAACATAAAATAAAAAAATAGTCAACATGCCTATTGAAATAGGCGCGGTCTTGGTTGTTTGAAGCTGAGACTTTTATTGTAGTGGCGGCTACCTCGGCAGAACTAACCGAGTAAACTGTCTTGATATACTTGGTGTCAAATGCCAAGCAGCATTGGAATGCGATGCACCCGCATTCTAATGAAAATTGAAACAATATCTACCACTGAACTATTCAACACTCGACACTGGCAAAAATTACTTCCAAGAGGAAAGTAGATTGCTAAAACAAAAAGAAGAAGAAGAACATACCTGTTATTAAGATGTGCGAACCTTCTAAAGGAGCCCTGCCGCTCCAGCAGGTGCGGCGCGGCCTGCGGGCGCTCCACGGCGAACGAGTTGTGTGCCGATAGCGCGGGAAATGACGCGACTGCTTGATGGTAATGATCCAGGTGCATGTTATTAGGTCCTTCGAGCCGGATAAAAGCATGAACATTACTGCTGATGATCAACATACCTGTTATTAAGATGTGCGAAGCCCCTGAAGGAGCCCTGCCTCTCTAGCAGGTGCGGCGCGGCGTGCGGGCGCTCCACGGCGAACGGGTTGTTCGGGGTGGGCCGCGGCACCGCCGCTACTACCGGCCCTGCCGCGGGCGGCGGCGGCGGCGGCGCGGGAGATGGCGCGTCCGCTTCCGATGCGCGACGGGTCGTTATTACTGGAACCAGCGATGAATAGTGTTATTAAAGCTTTAAGGCAACAGTGGTTTCGCTTAGGTTTTACGGCCGAATACTTCCGATGCGCGACGGGTCGCCGCGTCTACCGACAACGACAAGGAACCTCGCCGTACAGAGTCTCGAGATGCGTGCAATACGGGGTAGACTTGTTTGTTCATTTTGAATCAATGTAAATGTATACCTTTTTGTCTAACTTAGCTACTTCTGGTCAATGTTCTTATGTGGTATATAACTATTACAATTTAAATAATAAAAAACATTTAAAAAACTCAACTGAACTAAAAACCTCCTATTTTGAAGTAAAGTCATCGCTAGTCTTTAAGCATCTCGTAGTGCAAACCAGCCTTTCAATTTGATTTACAAAAGGATGCATATAGTTCGTCGAGAAATGCATCATAACTACCGTGAAAAAAAAACAGAAGCTCGGTTTAACCTATTATAAGCGAGTCATGGAACTAAGCCAAAACTAAAATAAGAGGATACGGCGTATCGATGTATGAGTAAGTATACGTTTTTATTATAACTGATATCCTTATATTAAATGATTTTGCGATTCTAGCTCTTTGGCAAAATATTTACGCAAGTCATAAAACCCAATGCCTTTTGAATATTAATGATGTCACTGATGATTAATGACTCATCCGAGTTATTCCAACATTTAATCTGTCCGCACTCGTTAACCGTATTCTAATTTCCCTTATACTGCACACGTAGTGATTCTGGGTAATTTTGCAATACTGATGACATGCCTGTTGAGAAAATTTCCTAGTTGATAAATTACATTAGAAACCACTTGTGACGTAAATGGGCAAAGCAAGGGCACAATACCGGCTTGTCTATGCATGATTTTAGCATGAATTATAAATTAGATATAAGTCATGAGTTCTAGATGTGAAGTATTGTAGTTCGTCATATTAAAACAATCTGATATGAACAAAATTTATATTCCAAATTAAAAAGCTCATACTGACACAAAAGACAGTGTGTCCCAATGCCAATTTAAATGTCTCATTCTGTGTAAAATGACATGGCGCATACCTTCCAATATGTGATACATCATACTTGTATTGTAATACCATTCAATGATCATAAACGGGTCAAGACAATGACTTAAACAAAATAAATTCGCTTGACATGCAAGTCTAGCATTTTCGCATGGCAAACATACGATCCACAACATACTGATAAAAAACTTCATGTTTTTAATACACTTAAATTTTGCATTTCAATTCACCACGTAAAAAATAAAAATATGTTATTTTCAATGAGTCTCAATCTCACCTGACTTTCGGAAAGAGCCCTGCCTAGTGAAGGCGTGGCTAGCAGCATCGATGCTCATAGAGACTGCGCACTCCTTGTCGCGCCGCTGTTTACGCTCTAAGCAGGCGGCGAACGCGCAGCCCACGGCGTGCGACAAACGCTCGCCGCTGTCGCGCGACGCCAGGAAGCCGTGGCACATCCACCGGCGGGTGGTGCCATCTCGGCATATGTAGCTGGAGACAAAATCAACATTGTCATCATTGTCAAGTAAACAACGCATATTGTTGGGTATAGACCTCCCCAAAGGATCTCCACGACACGATTGGCTAGCGCTACCAATTGCTTCCCGCGACCTTTATCATATTATTTTACACCTTGTTGGAGGTCAAAAACCCACAGAAGTCAACATTATAAAGTCAAGAATCTCATATTGTAAACTGATTAATAAATGTAAGTTTAACTTCAATCTCAGTTCAAATACCAATATAACAACGTTGAATGAATAATACAATCATTCAACATATTATATTGGTATTTGAACGAGTTTATTATTAAGGATATTATGATGAATAAATAATGAAAAAATATTAGAAAAAATCGGCTCACCCGTAGCAACTCAGACGGGATTCGAACCCGCACCCTTAGGATTCCGGCCCAATGCACTACCAATTATGCTCAGTAGCAGTAGTAGTGCATTGGGCCGGAATCCTAAGGGTGCGGGTTCGAATCCCGTCTGAGTTGCTACGGGTGAGCCGATTTTTTCTAATATTTTTTCATTATTTATTCATCTTAATATAAAAATAGCATTGTGAATGCAAAAATCTAAAAGTTTAAAAAGGATATTATGGTCAAATAACAATCAAGTAGGTATCGTTTGTAATCCCGGAAAACGGTAATAACATTTAACGCCACATACCTAAACCCCCTTTCGTGGTTCCTGTCTGGCGCGCAGAAGGACACCTTTTCGATAGTTTGGTCGACGATGAGCCCCTTGGTTTCCTCCTCAACTACCCTTAGCCCGTCGCCGCTAACATGAAGCACTGCTCTGACTGGACGACGTCGAGAATTCTGGGAAGGAGATAAATATTATAGCTGATCGGCTTGTGGACACCTGTATTTGCTCAAATAAGCAAATGAAATAGCAGCATGGTGTATCTTGACTATTAATTACATACACCATGCTGTTACACGTGACGTCAACTCACTTAAGGACTTTGATGTGCCTCTTATCTAAAATCACTGAATAATTGCAGGTGCCTGCGTGCAAGTCGCCTCGTGAGGCGAGCGAGTGAGCGCGAGAAATATTGCCAGTAAGTAACAGCCAGTATCGTCAACTCACCCTCAGAACTTTTATAGCTTCTTCACAAACTTGCATGCCCCGTGACTCGAACACCTCAACGCATCCCAGGTATTTGACTGGGAAGGTGCACGTGCCGGCGCGTACCGCCGCCTCGTCTGCGTGCCATTGGTGCGGTCGCGCGGACTCGGGCGGCGAGCCCTTGCGGCGGCGGAACGACTCGCGGAAAGACCGCCGCAGCTTCTCCATGCCGGCACGCGGCGGCGACAACGCGCCGCCCGCGCGCGCCCGCCGGAACGAGCTCCGGACTGACGACTTCTGTAAAGAGAAAACGGAAATGTTACAGGCAAATTGAATACAGCAGATTTAAGTAATTTTGGTAGAATTAAAACTCAATAGTGAGTGGAAGTCTGAAAGTGGCACTAGTGCAAAAGGTTAAAATAGGATCCACGAAACCGTCGGTATAGACGAGTCATGAGAAGTCAAGAAGGGCAGGTTGCTTGAAGAATGATGAATATTGTCACACGGAGAGGAAGAAAACCGATAAAATATGAATGAGAAGGGTGAGTGTACGATGAGATGATGGATCGACAGGAAAAATTTGCTAAAGCTTTTATGGTGGGTGCTCAATCGGCTCTATAATTTTATATTGTGTAATAATTGATTAATAATATCAATTAATTTATCAATCATTGAAAACGTTAGATAACATTTTCATAAGCTAGTGAAAAGTGGAATGAATAGACCATAATGACCTTCTATACAAAGGAGTGCAACTGAGATATTCCATTCCATATTCCATAATACTAATGTATTTCTTCGAATATTTTAGCTATTTTGTAATTTATCTTTATTATTATGATAAATAATTAATACGTTCAAATAATTTCAGGCCACCTTAGTCTTTATATCATGTTTCATCGTGTCAGCGAATTGGAGAGCAAACAACTTTTGTGGAGAGAGTTTTGATACGGCATACAGTTGAAATTATTCGCAATAAAGTCACGCCACTTCTTATTACTTGAAGTGTCAGCAATACTGTGAATTAGATCTAAGCAAAATCTTCTAACATAATATAATAGGTATAGGTATGTTAGTAGTATCTATATTGAATCGTACTTAAGTAGGTAATGTTACCTACATTCACTCTACTACATCCACTTAGCTTTCACATGACAAATAATATCTAAGGTACTTATTAAAAATCACATAATAAAATTAATTCAGGAGTGAGTAACATCATGATAAATTTAAGTATTATGATTTTTTTAATTATTCAAAACAATCAGCTTAAGTTCCAATAGTTTAAAACAGATTTGCATTGCGATTGAGTAGCATATTGAACTATTTTTATGACGACACAGAATCTTAAAAAGCAAAATCAGTTATATTATGTCAACAACATAAAACGCGATTATTGTTTGTAGATTTTAGACTGCAGGAATACAGCCACATATCGCATATGGACTGATAACAATACCTATGTGAATATCATCCAAGAATATAAAATTAACAACATTCATGCACAACCACTCAACTTGTGTTTATTTATAGTTACTTAAGTGCATGTTTCAAATACATAAAATATTTGTGTTTGTAAACAACGACTGCTTCAAGGAACCGCGATGTGCATAACGATTATGTCAGTTGTATTTCTTATTCTAGACAATAGCTTCCTTTATTGACCACTTGGGGCAGTTAAGAATTCTGTGGCAGTGTTTTGTTCTCGACTCAGAATGTCTCCAACACACTATGTTCAATTCATCTTCCCCCTACCCTAATCCCAATTTATTTGGGGTCGGTGCAGTGCGTCCTTCTCTTCTATTCTTTCCTGTCACTAGTCATCTCCTCATCCACTCCCACCCTTCAAATTCATATTATTCCGCACACAATCACTTCATCTTTTCTGCGGTCTTCCTCTTACTTTCCAGCCATCAACATCCATATCCAATGCCTTTCATGCCTTCTCATAACATGCTCATACCAAGGCAGACGATTCCCTTTCATTTTATCCAATCGCTTCACACTATACATCCACCTCAGGATTTTCATCTCTGTTTTATGTATTTTATTCTCATCCATATTATCCATAATCTAATATACGAACATGACAACTGAAGGGGACCAAACATTGAATAGCTTTTCTATGCCTACAACATTTTTATTTCTAAAAGAATCGCCTTACGTCTCAATATCGATAGTCCACGTCGAATTGATAAAAGTCAGATAATAGGTATAATACTCATAACATATTTCACGGATACATAAAAGCTCTCCAAAGACTTCATATGTATTTTATGAGTCAGAGAACTTTGCTCTTTCAAATAGGCAAAAAGTTATTACTTCATTTTATGATATCATGGTAATTTCCGCCAGAAATAACTATGAGGAAAGTATATTCTATTTGATTCTGTTGTATTTATCAAGGCACAAAAATGCAATAGGTACCATGGGCAACAGCGACGCTTAACCACTGCTAAGGTCAAAATCGCTTGCACGCCGCGCCGTCACAACCATACGTTTAGTTCGTGTAGGGGCGATACGCGCGCACACGAATTTTGTTGCAAACTGGTTAAGCGTCGCTGTTGCCCATAGTACTAAGTCAAACCACTAAGGTGTTGTAAATTGACAATAATCATGTTAGAATTATGTAATTTCGTAAATAAACGACCAGTTGCAATAAAGATAATGATATAACGATGATAAGATTACGGTTTCGGCAGTTGCGTGTTGGCACAAGTGTTCAATGTTATTTACTCACTTAATTAGGCACACTACAGTGCTTCTACTTTCTTAAAGGATTTAAAGTTTTGCTAAGTGACTGTTTGGGAAATATCCAAGTTTTTTATATCATTCAGGGTTGCTTTATTTTTGTAACTAATTGGAAATAGATGGTACGAAATAAATGTCATGTTATATTATTACTTTTGTCGCATAGACAAAAGGCGAGGAAAATCCTCTGACATTAAATCAGTATTGAATAACTGGTGAAATGAAAGTGCTAAATGTTTTTAATCAAACATTAGAACAATTATGATATTAAGTATAACAAACAACACTGTTATAGTTTTCACTAACCCAAATAGGTGGAAATGCATTATATCAGTTGTCTGCTTATTGCAAAACCTGCTGAGACTTTGATGTGAACGAAAGTAATAGGGAATATGCATAATTTTTTTTTTAATCTTAATCAAAAGTATAATGCGTGAGAAAATTAACTGTAATATTAAAACTTTTCTCTTGCGTTTTTTTCTCGTGATATAGTTACTTGAAGTTAGCGCGCAGCAGCACCCGCCGAAAACGCTCCATACAAAATGGTGACGTCACACATCACGTTTCAGGTGTGTTTCGGCGCGTTTAATATGGAGTTAGCCAATAATCTTCAATTATCTCCCTAAATTTTGCGTTTAAGTACATACGTGTGATACAAAATATTGTTTCTTATTCGATATTCTATCCGACTGTAAAGTGCATTATATCCGAAAATGAAAAAAAAAATTTGTTATTTTTCCCTGATTTCATCGTGTGATAAAACTAAAATAATTCATTTTTTTTAATTTTTTTCCTGTTCCATCATGTTTTTATAAGTGTCCGCAGCGATCAAGCTCAAATTCATCAAAATCGGTGACTTATGCATATTCCCTATTATGATTTGAAATTGGCTGGTAGTTAATATGAACTGTTTCCAGGGGAAAGCTATTGCATAGTTTGATCAAGTAGGATGGTTAATGATGGTTTGCTAAGGCTTTACTGGTAATGCAACTTAACATCAATAGTGATTGAGAAGGATCAACGAGACAATAAATATTCTTCAATCATGACACTACAATAGCCAAGGCTACTGACATGGCAGACAAGAGGCACCTCTATTCATTCGATATCCAGTACAGTAAAAAAGAAATAACAATGTATCTATTTAGGTACCAATGTTATATATTTTATCCTTATAGAATTGATAATAAAACTAAAAAAAACATGGCTAAAATCGATAAATCTGTCAATCATAATTTACCAAGTTAGGTAATTAATTAATTACATAACCACAATAAAGGCTAGGTAATTACAATTACAATAATACATTTCGATTTCTATTTCGAGGATGATTTTGAACCACAGTGAATAATTCAGTATAGGCAATTATTATACTACGGTATAGGAGGCGATTAAAGTTCCGTTTACAACAGGTATAAAGCAAAATTTTAAAAGGATAAGAATTATTTTTGATTTAATAAAATGTTCAGTTCAGGGTTAACGAACTAATGTGTGCAGAACGTCAGAAATTTATATAATGGAACTAAAAATCAAAACAACACAAACTTATAAAAGGTTACAGCACTTGGTCTGGTACAGTTCTGTAAGATGTAAACATTTGGGTTTTCCTCGAAATAAATTTATAAGGTCTTTGATATAAACAAAAACAATAACAAGGTCGGGAAGCTTTTATAAATAACTCTAGCAAGGTAAGGGCCAATTATTTGTTGGAACTCTTCATAATAGTCATGAGATTGTAAAAAACCTTTGAGCGTCGACCGTGGCCCGGACAAAACGTATTACTGAACAATGATATAACCTAACAGGGCTAGGAAGCCTTATGTAGTTACAAGTCTTTAGTGATTCTCATAATAAAGGTTGCGTAGCAAACGCATGGTTACGCAACACAAAGAAAAAATTTCTTAGGTATCTTTTATAATTAGGTAAGTACTTACCTAGATACTTCTGCAACCTCGTTTTGTCTCACCTAATAACCTACATTATTACATGCTCATCAATCATTAATAAATTAAAGTACTTTATTCATTTTTAATGTATAATTTTATACGACCTACAAAATATTTTCAAACCACCAGCTTTCCCACCAAATCAAAATAGGGAATCAACTTTTGCGTAATAACAATAATTCTATTTCATCCAACGTGACAATCAATGTGATCTCATGCGATGAGAACACGCGCATGTTCAAGTGTCAGATAATACGTTTATGGGACACTCGACAAATGTTGCTCCACAACACATGTTAATTTTGTAAACAAGTCTTCGCTACCATGCAATCGGTGTCATGGAGTTTGCTTCCCAAAAGCCATAAACTCACGGTAATTGCTACCACGAATCAGCCGTCCGAATTGTATTGCAACAGAGTTGAAATTTCACCATAGATAAACAGTTAGGCAATCAGACTGATTAGATAGCGGCATACCACACTTTTGGGTAGTTGTTTCTTTAAAGATAAATTCGTTTCCTGTAGTCGTTATTTCTAATGACAGCTATCAGAAATCGGTTGAGTCACTTCCAGAATCATGCATTTGTTTGAGTCTGATTAAGAAGTCCACTAATCAGGGTTTAGCCAGAACCATTTAGATGAGTATTGCATAAATACTATTGTACGCACGAAAATAATTTCACGGTCATTACCACTTGGTTACTTAATTGAAAAAGGTCATCTTGAAATCGTTAGTGTGTAAAGATACAAAAACAAACATTGGAGATGATATGTTCTGGATGTTCATCGTAGAGTTGTTCATAACGCCTATAAAGCAACAGCACGCTACCGACTATATGCTATTGATTTCTAGCGCGCTATTAAATACGCTATGTTATAACGCGCTATTTATCAGGTAGCATGCGGGCGGCTGGCTGGCGCGTTAGATGCAGCACGTTAGATTTCGTAACACGTTACTTCACACGTCGTTCGTTAGACAGATCGCGCGCTTTACAAAAATGTTATTTATTAATACGTTACCTTTTAGTCTTTTATTAAATAAAGCAGTAATGTAAACTAATAAACTTTATTTCATACTTTTCGGGCTTAGAACTGTCTATAATTGAATTATACGATTTCGGAAAAACAAATTAATAGGTATCGGAAAAAAAGTGTAGGTAGGAAAACTTAGTCTAGTCATCTTGCACAGTTAAGAAAAACAGGTGCAAGCTATTTTCGACCTTATTGACATTTGAAATTTGATGGTTTTTTTTGCAGTATTCTCGTTTACTAACTTTGATCTTTCATTAAAAACCGCGATTTTGATAAATGTCAATAAGGTCGAAAATCGCTTGCACTCATTTTTTCTAATTTGAAATCACTAGACAATGTTTTCTAGTTAAAAAAACAGGCGCAAGCGATTTTCGACCTTATTGTTGTTAGAAATTCGGTTGATTTTTTGCTATATTCTCGTTTACTAACTTTGATCTTTCATTAAAAACCGTGATTTTGACAAATATAAATAAGGTCGAAAATCGCTTGCACTCATTTTTCTAACTTGTGATCACTAGACAATGTTTTCTAGTTAAAAAAAATAGGTGGAAGCGATTTTCGACCTAATTGACGTTTGAAATACGGTTGTTTTTACCATATTACTCGTTCACTAATTTTGCTTAGCTAAATAGCTTTTACATAATACTAACTAATTACTAGATTAGTTGTGTAATGTGTTATAAAAGTCCTAATCGAACTAACACAATATCAGGTCGCGCGCGATATTATACTCGTACCTAGCGTGCTGCGAGAGAAACGCGCATAACGTGTCCGCTAGCAACAGCGCGCACGCGATGAATGCCCGCGCCCCCGTCCGGCCAACGATGCTACTTGCTGCCACGCGCGATATTCATAGCGCCATAACGTCTACTTACATAGCGCGCTATATGCGCTGTGTAATATAGCGCGCTATAATATGGCGCTAGATGCTATATTAACCACCTCTAGTTCATCGTTAAATATCAAAGACTTGATTTTTTACAAGTAGAATAACCAGTTAGATAGAGAACACGTTCGCAAGCATTTCTGACGGTTACATTGAACAATTCAAATTGTAAATTGAGACAGTACTGACAAGGAAAGATTATAAGGAGTACATACAAAAAAGTATAAGTAACCACATTACGAATTACTTGTGTCATTCTGTTCTCGTTTTACCTGCGCAACGTGCAACACACAACAATAAAGAGTGCTTGAATAGTTTGTCCTGCAAATCAAACAAGGGGCCCTACCTAGAACAATAACGTTTTGACGTTGGTCTGACTCGCCCACATTGATTCAATGTGTTGAATAATGAATAGCTAATTTTGCATAATGAAATGAGTTTCGTACCATTTTGAATTCGGAGGTTGTCGTCGGGATTTGAGCGCGATCTAGCGGCTCGTGCGGCGAAGACCCTTGATTCCCCATCTTGGACTTGGTAATTGGTATTGCGAAACCAATTTCCAGAAGAACACTTCAGAACACGTTATTCATAACTCACTTAGACACCCGAAATCACTGATGTAAGTACATACACGTCATTGACATTTTTTTCACAAACACTACATCCGTTCAATTTGATTTGAATAATAACGTTTTAACATACTTCTTTGTGAACACTTAACACACGAGAAAAATGGTCCCCATTTGATAAACTATCCGTGCCATAACAAGATAAAAAATTTGACTGTGATGGAACTCGGTAAACATAGCAAAGCTCAGAACAAATAATTCAAGTCTTTAGATCGCTTTAACCTTGTCGTCTTGCGTATAAAAATATACTTATCGGCACTTTTCGGCGTAACTTCATAATCACTATCATATAACTGATATAACACTGCGACACCTGCAGTGATTTGGAAGTAAGATTTCGTATCACTCATAAGTGCACTAATCCAAGATGCTGTCTCAGCAACAACAGGAATCGTGTGAATTCGTTAACAATAATTTTTAAAACGGGGGTCAACTTTTCCCACAAACGATGAATAAACGCAGAGAGGCGCATTGAACCCGGCACCCGGCACGAGGGGGGAGAGAGGTTAGGTAGGTAGCTGGGAACGACTGCCGATGCCAGCTGAACGTTATTTTTTCCCACAGCATTGTTCTTTGGACCGTAGCGAGTAATGATTATAAAACTAATCCACTTTTTTGTAATTTTCACTAGAACTGAATATTTGTGATAAACACGGACACAAACTACATTTTGACTAGATATTTTTTTAGGAATGTTGAAGCTAGTGTCAAGATGAAGCGCGCGCGCCGCGCACGGAGCGGACAACTGTCGTACTGACGGGCCGACGGAGCCGCGGCATGCGGCGTGAATCGCACAAACCCTGCAGCGTGGAGTCCCCGTCCCAACCCTGCCCCGCCCCGCGAGACCGGTCCTTTGCATTGTCAAGATTGACGACCGCTGAGATCATCATTCCAATAGTAAGCTTAATCCGACTTCGATAACAAATTGAAAATTAAACAGCTATTTCTTTTTTTTTTACAAGTTGTTTTAACATTCTAAGGATAACTTTGTCTCTTTTGTCTCAAGAGCTTGTGAGGAATCAAAGCAATACTAACGAATATGTTTCTTTCATGAAGTACAAGATGTAGCCATTATCTGGTGAGCGTGCGCCAGCGCAACAGCTGGAGGCGGGTGAGCACGTGCGAGAGGGACGGACGCAGGTGCGAATGTTGGGAGCTTTATTATTGGCTTTAACATATGCCTTTCGAGAGCAAAAACTGCGTCCATATCCGACAGGCATCTTTTTTTATTTCACAAAAGTGAAATAAAATTCCAGATTATTTTAAGAAAGTATTGGTGGAACAGTAACCATGCTAACATACTTTAACTTTAACTGACGCAAATTATTTCTTTTTTCGTAATAATGAATCACTGACCACTGAGTCATTGATTGCTTTAAGAGATTCTTTTGTTGGATATTTACGGCTCAAATTTCAACCACTCCAATGCAATATCGATCCTACCTAGCAGGCAAGCTTTTAAGTTTTGAGAATACAGTTAGTTGATAACACTTAGTACTTTCTCTGTCAATCTTTAAACATTTTAAGTCGGAATTCCTTGTAACTTTGGAACAAAACGGTCCATTTACGCCATCATCTTCATAATACGTTTACTTTACGTTTACTTAATATGGGTAGCTTTAGTATGTCATGCTCACTTCAAACATTTCTGCGGTGGTGTCGTGTGAGGCGGGTCGTTACGTTCCCTCAAATATGGTTGAGCGAAGCGATGGCTGGTTCATGCGTCATGCTCGTGAACGGGTGCTGCCAGTGGGAATGGGTCTGCTTCTGTCTGCTTGTATTAAGGGCGTCGTATAACTCGTATATAAAAGATCTGTTTTATATTGTCTGTATGTATGGCACTTCTTACTCAAAAAATATAATTCTTAATAGCTTACCTTGTTTTGATTTATTTAATTGCAATATTTTTACTTTCTATAGTCAGTAGTTTAGTAAAAGACCTATGAAAAGCTTTTGGATATAAATTTTCAATTCGATGCCTTAACATGGGTAGTCTTAGTATGTCATGCTCTCTTTAATCATTTCTGCGGTGGTGTCGTATGAGGCGGGTCGTTACGTTCCCTCAAATATGGTTGAGCGAAGACATGGCTGGTTCATGCGTCATGCCATGCTCGTGAACTGGTGCTGCCAGTGGGAATGGGTCTGCTTCTGACTACCTATCTTAACGCATATTGTATTGTATATTTTTCTTTTATTTTTATTTATTGTAACAACCTAGACTGAATTTCAAACAAGTTCAAACTTTGAATTTAGCTTAAAATCTGTAAATTGATTAAGAAATTTGAAATTCATTAAGAAATGAGCTAATTCAATAATGTTATTTATTTGTTAATCTTTGTCTGTAAAGTCTGGAAACGATATACATATTTGTAAATATCGTTCCATCTGATAATAAAGCTGACAAGTTTTTTGCGCCCATTTTTCTTGTCAGTTAAAAGACGTCATAATGGGTGGTAGGGTAAAAGAATTGACGATTTAAAAATGCTTATTATGTGAGCTTATTTAAATAAAATATATTTCACTTTCACTTCACTTCACTTTAGGTCTACTTAACCCATATCTAACTTAAGAAACTATTTTGGATTAATTTCAAAGTAAGTATGTCAACTTCACTACACTTACGATGACTAATCGACAGAAAGCTAAACTAACTATTGGAATAAAATTATTAGCTATAACTACTGCGTTAGTTATATAGAAATAAGAGAGTTTTAGCACTCTATTAGTAAATTAAATTGCATGGGATGCTAGAAATTACACTTAGGATACCTGACTCAGACCCTTCTTATGAACCAACCTCTGCCTTTGTAGTTAAGATGAGAAAAACGTATAATTACCATATTTCTTAGAGTTAACTGATGGATGTAGCAAACTTGGCAACTTCTAATTCTTAGAGCTTACACAAAACGGAGATGTGGTTTCAACAAGACTTAATAGGGAGTTACTGTTGTTACGAGATTAATGTATAAGACACGTGTAGGGCTGCGACTCTTGAACCTAACAATATGCAGGTTTCGGAGATACTTTATTTATATCGGAAATAAAAAATAACTCGCTGTTTGAGATGAAAACCGAACGTTAGGCCGACAAAAATATTGGCTGCCGCTATATAGATAGATGGTCAAATTCAAACTCCATTGGGTTGTTTGGTATGTAACTGATTTTTCATATCGTCAAAACTGTTTTGACGATTTGAAATAGGCATTTCAAATCGTCAATAGGGATGAAGCTTTTAAATATACGGCAAACATTTGCACTATTTAATTTACAACATAACATATATGAAGTATATTGCAATTGACTCCCTTTTTTAAACAAAATGAGGTAGTTTAACAATTTCTGGACTACAGGGAATTAAAATAAGGCGAAATTATCTCATGAGCAATTCATTTAAGGATAATAATTTCTGCGAAATAAACCGACAATACCTCGGTACGTACCTACCTCCGTTATTAAATAATGAACAAAGGAATATTGGCAGTGAACATCAAAAGTTTCACAGATTACATGAATTGCTCGGAATCTTTTAAGGAAACATGACCACCAAAATTTATTATAGAGTAATTAATTAGCTCTGCTCCAGGCTGAAATTGGTAGGACAATATCTGTTGCAATGCAAGATTGAATATATTTTTTAAGAAGGCCGAATGGGCTATGTGAATGAGGTCCGATAGGCACTTTTTGTTTTTGGGTCGAATCTTGAAGGTCCAGTGGGTACAAGATCGAAAAACAAGACTGATTCTTAATTGTTGAGTAACCGAACCGAGCATTGCGGTAAAAACATTTTACTTCCCTAAAATGAGCCAGTCACCGATGGTGACGAATGACACGTCAGCTACCAGTCATCGAAATATTTACGAAAACAATAAGTTACGTCAAAATCACGGCAAGTAAGCAATTTCCGATTGTTTTCCGGTTATGAGTGAGGAGTTTCTACGAAATATGTAAGAAAACTTGAATTATCCCTTGACCTGCCTTCCATTTTTATAATTTTCTCCATCTTTGGTTGTTTGTTCTTTGTTGTCATATCTAGTGCTTTTGGAACTTTTTTTATATCTTTCTTTAGACAGATTTAAATGAATCGTGTGAAAATTTAATAGTATTATTATTATTAGTGCGATTTTAAACAGCATCAGCTTAACAGCATTGGCACCCTATTATTCTGGTACCCACAAAAAAAAACAATATTACCAAGTTAAGGGACGGGACGAGACGATTGATTGCGGTTTTTTGTAAGGTGACTTCCTTAACTCAGGTGGTTTTAGTTCGATAGTTCCGCTATACAATGTCCTACATCTTTAAAAAAATCACAGCAAATATTTCAAACGTACATACTAAAAAAAAATATTGGTATTGGTAAATACTAAATCGTTATGATGATTCGAAATAAAATATAGGCCCAACCATAACCAATTTTTTACGTTTTAAGGCGAATTATTTAATGCACCATTATTTAGATTCTTTTATTTCTAACAGAATATGAGGACACTGACATTGTTCCGCTTAGCTACCGTAAAATAACGCGCCATTATTATTGTCTATTCCGCTCCGCAACAATTTCCACCAACTTGTTCATCCTGGTGCTGAACAACCGTTAGGCGGCGTACTTCGCAATATTTCACTAAATTTGGTCGCCAACAATGTAGTTAATAGTCGTTTATTTAAATGACCAACTCGTTAAGTAGAACGTAACCATTATCTATTAACTCCTACCTATAACCAACCAAACCACTCAATAAATTTATTGCGCATCTCCATAAAATGGCCGATACACATAATATTCTTATTCTGTCGCGTACGTTTTTGGATTTAGTTATAAGTAAATTAATTGTTGACATTATCGGAATGATATTTACACACACGAAAGAAATGAAATGTGTAAATACGTTGAAAGTAAAAACAACGAATGAAGTTTTAATAAATACGAATAATTTTATGTCGATGACTCCCCTCCAACAGCAAAATTGTGGGCTAAACAATGCAGTGTCATCGATACTTACAAAAATACAGCAGAAGTACAGTAATAGTCATTGACCTAGATACTCAGTACGATTCATCACGATCATAATTTTAGTATCCACTTACTAGTTACTAGTACCTCGAGAACTGAATCATAATATACTAGTAACTAGTATATTATGATTCAGTTCTCGAGGTAGGAAGTAGAATAATTACCAAGATTAGAATCAATGGAAAAATTACCTGCCCGCGACGACTATTAGATTTATATATCTTTCAGTATTCAACGCAGACAGATTGGCTTGTAAATGCCTGTGCTGTGAGAAAAGCTAAATTCGGATTTTTTTGTTGAGTAGGTTAAAGTGCTAATCAAATACGTTGATTACTGTTTACTGCATTGGTTTGCAATGAGTCATCAAAAAAATCGTTTAATTTAACCTATTTTTGGTTGTGGTCATTATTTAATTTGCTTGTAGTTGTAAGAAGTTTGTAATTTATTGTTCAGAAAAAAAGCAAATAGTGGCTTTGAAGGGAAATCGCACCACGATATTGATCACGTTAAAGCCAATATAATCAAAAATAGATGGCGTATTCTAGTTACAAGGTGGCCGTTCGCAAATGTCAGAATGCTTAATAAATATTTATACCACCAATCAATAAGTTATCCCTTATCGGTGTGTATTGGACAACGGTGTTTTTTACGTACATGGAGTTCTGTAGGTGTACTTTGTTCTTTATAACGGCCAATAGACTATCTGTGGCCAAGGTTGTCATACGCGAGTGCGAAGGCGCATACAAAACTAATGGCGAGGCGCTGCGTAGTTACCGGTGTCTACAGAAATTGTGATCACGTCCAAACACAGCGGATGCACGAATGTGTGACCAGATTCGAAATGTCGCCTTCAAAAGGCTTCACAGCAGCAGTTGCTGGTCAGCCTTGCGATCGAACGGATACCTATACACGAATTAATTAGCAAAAATATTTTGTGCGAGAACGTGCCGAGTTCGTGATATCGTAACAAGACGCGAGCACTTAAACTGGTTTAGAACTTGAAGTTGTTTTCGAGCGAATCACGCCAAACTTTGTTTCGTCATAACCCCTGGGATTTGTGGTTGGAGCAAAAACGGCGCAATACGGGGACGAGGCCATGACTGCATGGACCATGTTTAGCTGGAGAAGACTGTACAGCGGGCGAGTGGGGGAGGGCGCGGAGGACAGCAGGGTGGAGCTGCCAGCAGATACAAGGCAACTGGTTTACAATGTGTACATGTACTTCAGCCGGCGACCCGGGAGGACAGCTAAAGCGGCATTATCCAAGACGGCACGAGCCACAATGCTTCCGAGAGAGATCGTCGCTGACATAATAAGAGAGAAATGCCGCGATTAACTAGGTAGGGTTTCATTCAATTTCATAGACGTATCTAATCAGAATAGTACTTGCTTGCAGCGAAGGAGTAGGATATAATGGAAAATATTTCGATGATGCCACTAGTCACTCGGTAGCTCAGTTGGAAGAGCATTGGACCGGACTTCCAAAGTAGCGGGTTCTATTCCCGCCTGAAAAAATGATCTGGTGACGAGTCGTTTTTTTTCCAGTATATTATTTAGTATTAGAATAGTACTTAATTAAATTGATTGTATTTTTCTATGTTCTACAAAAATGTTCAGTATAACGATAATGGCGATAAAAGTCTACGGCGATGTACATATTAATTAATTTATGCGTGTTAATCTCAATTAATAACGGTTTTTTCTCTTAGTTTTAATATCTTTCATAACTTGGACCAATAGGTTGGTATTCAATGAACATAGTTTCCGTTATTATAATTGTAATGCGTAGTTAATAAATCTTTGGTGGCTTTTGACAGCTACTAAATTAGTATTCACAATTCTCGCCAATTTTCCATCTGTGTGGAAGGAGAGGGGTTGTCTTTTTCAGTTACTGTAGTTAGGTTGACAGAAACGAGCCTAATATTTAACAGAAGTGTTCGGGAAATGAATTATTATCAACTTATATTGAAGTAGTAGATAGATACTTGTCATTTCAACACTTCAAGTGTAATTTCAACACTTTAAGTAATTACTTAACGTAGGTAGCAAAACAGTTAATGGAATTAACTGTAAAACAATGATCTCATTTTTACTTTTAATAGATTGTGCTTAGTTTGTGTTTATTTTCCTTCATGTTATGTACATTTTTATATTCATTTTAAATAACTTAATTACACTTATCAGCTGAAAAATATTTGTTTTATTAATCCATATTTGAAATCTACGGTATTTTCTTACGATTGTTGCCATGTTTTATTATCGTCGAAACAGCAGAATTTGAAGTATTCCTGATTATAATGCTTAATGAATGTAACCTTATGAGACTTCTTAGGTTCACAAGACAGCAAATCATGGTAAGCATATGAACTGTGTAAACAGCTTTTATTGCGCAGGGCATAAAGACGGTCTCATTTAAGATCAACATGTTATGTCTGATGTGTCGTCGTCTGTACATGAATAGCATAATAGCCTAACTACTGGGCTGGCTATGTTTAATGACTTTAGGCCTTTTCAAGTACATATTTAACTTGTGAATAATTCTACGAGAGGTCTTACAACGCTTGAATGGTGTCAAGGGTACGGTTTCTGCGTAGGTCTTATTTAGTAATTAATCTAGCAGTTGCAATTCGTGAATTTTATCTTTAGGTACATCTTAGTTATTTTATAGCGAATGACAAAGTCTTGAAAAGTAATTATATCCTTCCTACTTATTTGCTTTTTACCCAATGATAGTACAGTCGAGTACATTAATTAATATATTGGCAAGGCCAAAGGTCCAAAATATTTTAAGTATTAAAATGACTTTCTTTTTTTTCTAGTATATTATTTAGTAAAGTAATTGTATTGAAATGACCATAAATATCTTACAAACCTTAGACATCAATAATATGTGAACATATAAAGGGATCATTAATATGTAACAGCAGTGCATATGTTACCGTCAATGTGTATTCTCCGGCATTGTATACAATGCCTGAAACGATCAGGCAATGTATGAAATGATATTCATTTTATACATTGCCTAGGCATTGTATACAATGCCTGCTGGTCCACCGGCACTGTGTAAAATAGGTTTATTTCTGTTGTCTGTTAGAAAAAAATAACCTCGAAATTTAAATATTTAATTCTAACCTAACCCGGGACCTACAGGAGTAAAACAGGTTCGGTTCCAAACTCAATAAGCCGCCCTCGAGCCCCCAGGGCCCCCTCGAGCCCCCCCCCCCCCCGAGAATCCTCGAGCCCCCCCTCGATCTAAATCTTTTTATTTTACACATTGCCGGTGGACCAGCAAGCATTGTATAGAATGCGTGTCCTACATCTTGGCATGGACCACTTTGAAAACCGCAATTCTGACTAAATGGAAAATTTCTCCCCAATTAGTCCTAACTAGTCCTACTTTTTCGGAATTAGTCCCGAAAAGGACTGAAAGATATAAGCGATTTAAATGGTCCATGCCAAAGCAAACCTTCATTTTGGCAGGGACAGGCTATATCTAGTGAACCACAACACCTAGCCAGGATCTGATTATTCAAAAAAAAAGTCCCTTTTTTATGGATCTCGCAACGCCTAGAATCAAAACGAAATGAAGCGCCGTTCAAAAAATATAAAGGAATGATTTGGTCCATGCCAAAATCAACCTACATCTTGGCGAGGACTTTTGAACCAGGTCACCCAGAGAAAATCTGCATATTGGAAACGATTCGTGTAAATTAGTCCCAATTAGTCCCAAAGCCACAAAATTAGTCCCCCTTTGGTTTAGGAGAAATTCCGTTTTTTTGTATAAGTACAGTCACGTACAAAAGCGTACAGTAAAAATTAATTAAGTACCTACATAAAACTATTCCGTTCCGTAATGCTCAGTGTTCAGATTGTAAAACATTAAGCATCCGATCTTGCGGCTCTTCGTGAAAGCTGCAGCCTTTTAAACGAACTTTATCAGACCATCAAACTGAGCAAAAGTACAATGCGTAAGTACTCCATCGTAATGTATGTATGAAACAGCTGATTTTTTTCGTGATTTTGAGGTTGGACCCATAATGAAAGTTGTTCAGTTTGAAAGTCTGATCAACCCCACGAGAGGTTTTAAATGAATTACAAATAACCCTGTATAGGTACAAAGTTTCAAGTGAATCCGTTGAAGGATGAAAATCACTCCACTCCAAATATGAATAGTTTCGAAAGAAAGCAATATAATTTTAAAATTCAATACCATTTTATACTTCTTTTGAAATTATTTTGTCCGCGACAGTACATTATTTTGATATAGTCCAGGAGCCCCAGGATTAAAATATCTCTAAGAAAACATTTTTATTTTATGACTTAAAAATTAAGATTTGAGTTTCGAAAATGCATAAATGTTACGTATTACTTTACGATATACTTTTGTGTTACTAATTACACTTCGTTATTCTAACACAAATACGCAAAAAAAACAAGTTACAAAACATCGTCACTGAATAGGAAGTCAGCTCCTGTACTATAAAAACCAAATTTTAATTCCGATTATCTCCTAAACCAAAGGGGGACTAATTTTGTGGCTTTGGGACTAATTGGGACTAATTTACATGAATCGTTTCCAATATGCATATTTTCTCTGGGTGACCTGGTTCAAAAGTCCTCGCCAAGATGTAGGTTGATTTTGGCATGGACCAAATCATTCCTTTATATTTTTTGAACGGCGCTTCATTTCGTTTTGATTCTAGGCGTTCCGAGATCCATAAAAAAAGGACTTTTTTTCTGAATAATCAGATCCTGGCTAGGTGTTGTGGTTCACTAGATATAGCCTGTCCCTGCCAAAATGAAGGTTTGCTTTGGCATGGACCATTTAAATCGCTTATATCTTTCAGTCCTTTTTGGGACTAATTCCGAAAAAGTAGGACTAGTTAGGACTAATTGGGGAGAAATTTTCCATGTAATCAGAATTGCGGTTTTCAAAGTGGTCCATGCCAAGATGTAGGACACATAGAATGCCTAGGTAATGTGTGAAATAGACAATAATATTCATTCCATTTCATACATTGCCTAAAAGGGCCAGGCATTGCGCATTGTATACAATTTTCAACTGCGTTTCATACATTGCCGGTGACACATATAATAATATCAGACTACTCTTCTGAGCAGAAATATCGATACACACTAGATTTCAATAAATTCGGTACATACAATCGAACTCATAAATATCTATGCAGCTATGAGTATTGAGCTTTATGTCTTTTAATGCGACCATTTGATAAAGAATATTCTCAAGTGTTTATAGGTAGGTATTGTAATTGCAACTAACTCTGCAATGCCGGTGAATTCCGAATGTTAAGCATAAGCATAGAATAAATAACAGTACTACTAGTACTACTAGTTATCTATATTATAGTACTAGCATGTATAACTAAGAAGTGTTTAAACTTTGTGACATATCTTAGTCAGACGAGTCATATTGCAGGCAAATCCAACTGTACTTCTTATTGTTTGATTTCTTTTTGATACTGTTTGCTGCCTAAAATAACGGATTTTTGTCTGTCTGCGAACTGAAGTTATCTGTACGACACGCCAACCAAACCCGAGATTTTCAGTGTTTTTTGAGATAAATTCAGCTATAATTAAAGTCATTCAAACACTCTGGTTATAAAATCGGTATAGGTAGACGGTACATAAAAAATCCTAACTAAAAACTACGTAACACGTCGAAAATAATACATTTGTATTGTAAAAAAAAACTATAAGTATTGTATTTTTTCGCTTTTTTAATGTATATTTTGTCCCTCATAAAATATTTAAGAAGTGTAAGCTAAAGTTTAATCTGTTGTCATGACCTAATTATCATTTTTATAGGACACCTTAATTTGGCCAAATGGGTAATACACAATAGAGACCGCTAGTTTTAAATAAGAAAATGTTGAAAATAAAGGTTAAGTAGCTATTTGTCTATTTATTGTCTATTGGAACAACCGAATGATAATGATAATATTGTTTTATAGTTGCAAAAAGTATTGTACTCTCCCTGATGAAACGAATAGAGTAGATACAATATAGAAATTGAATCATGAAGAATGGGGAGGCGAAGGCAAAGTGAATTACAGATGGCGCTTCATTCTTTGGAACAATTGTCAGTTTGAGCTTATATTGTCTTGACTGTGTATTACGTGATTTTACTTTCTTAGATTGTATTTTTTTCGGTTTTGCGGACAAACAATGTATTCTATGCTAACTTTAGCTCATATAAAAGAAGAATTACGGAAAAGAAAAGCCAAAACAACAGGCAAGAAAGTTTATAGCAACTTACAAAATTTCTCCTTATCTTCTTTAAATTTCGTGTAAGATTTACAAGTAATCTTTTTATTTCAGATTAGAAGCATATGATTAAAATTTTAACAAAGCAACTGAATGTGAATTTCCGTGTTTATAGTTGCCTGATGATGCCTTCTGTGCAATAGTAATTTCAGGTTTCTGTACTGGAATTTCTGTACCATCCAAAATTACACGAACCGTTTTATCATATTTATTTTATTATTCTAAGTTTCTTGAATGACTCTGGCATATAAAATTCTATTAATTCTCTGTTTGGCCCCAATATTGGGCTTATTCCATATTTGATATACCTATCAAATTCATTCAAGTTATAAATATGTTAGAAACTGCTGAGGTGTAAATATTAAAGAACAAAGCTGTTATAATTCAAATGTTGTTTTATTTTGGCGAAGCTTCATCAAATTCATGAAACATTCCTTTTGATTTATAATGTTTCTCAAGCTCAGCAAAGGAGAAAATCGAGGGAAAAGCATCTTTTTTTTGATATTTTTTTGCCCAATATTTTTTTTGTTACTGGGAAATCGATGAACTCCAATATTTTACAAGTTACATGCATAACAATACGGAATTTTCTCAGTATAAAATTAAAAAGTGCAATACTCCAAGAGATTCCCATATGTTTTGACACTTTCTTTGAGGCGGCCCGGTACCAAAGACCAGACGCCACCTATCGGGATAAAATTGCGCTTTTCCTCCCCATTGATATTGATTCAGATCTGACAGGCATCTGAGCAGGGCGACAGAAATTATTAGAGTCTGTCTAAAAAGTCTGTTTACATGAGAAATTATTAAATTATTTATATCACGTATAAAAATAAAACTTACACTGGTAACCCTGTTGGTGCTTATTTATTTATTTAGATTGGTATTGGTGGGGTGATTGGGGTTTTAGGTGGGTAATAAAATTGCCATTGAAATTACCCATGTAAACATACTTTTTAGGCAGACTCTAATAGTGTACTGGAAGTAAAAGCTTGTGTTACGTTTCAGTAACTATACTTATCTAAAATAATAGCTAGGTACCTACCCAGCCTACTTAAGTTATCAGAGGACATAAAACAGATATCCAAATAACAGATTATTACGCATCCTCTTACTCAATCAGAGTTACATTTACGGCCGACGATTTATATCTTGATTTATATCACAGTTGAATCACTGTTTCACACTATATAATCACAGAACCAGATGCACTCATTAAGCAGAACCGATCACAACCGATCTTCTTAAGATGACACTGAGACGTTTACTTCCTGTTTCAGTCAGAGATTGGCACTCCGGGTAATGCCATGCAGTGCTCTAAATTTAATTCGGTTCTGTAAGGTGCCAAGTACAGACGCAACTAGTACCATCCGCGGCTAATTACACCAATATACTGACTATTTCAGACGCGCAAACTGACGTGAAATACTAACACACTCTGATTCACAGCAGCACGACTTTGAAACTTTCAACATCTCTGGAGCAGTTCAAGGCTGCGTAAACGTAATCAGTTAGTATACCTAATTCCTATACGGAAATCTGTTTTGCTCTTATCCTGTAGGTGTACATTAATTACACGCCAAGAGAAATGAGATCATCTATCATTTGGGAAATAAGCACATATGACATTTAATCTCGATTGATATCCAAAATTATTGGATGAACGGGTTATGTTATGACTCATCAATTACACTTCCACATATTTGATTCATATGGAAATTGGAATGTGTACTCGCTATCTATTTGCTATATCAATTTTATATTAGTAGGTATAACTATTAGGTATAGCTATCGTTAAAAATTAAATATCTGAATTATAAGCACTCTCAAGAGTACCTAATGGAAGTTGCAATAATACTAGCACAATCTTACTAGGCTTTGGCAGTTTTTAGATGCTTTGTTTTATTTCAAATCTTCAGATGTTCAAGAAAAATATAATTTATTGTTGTTTTCTCGTTACTAATCAAAAAGGAACGCAGTTTTATGAACCAAGATTGTATTGAGAGAAGGCTGAAGCCAAATGAATGACAAATACTGTCTTCATTTAGGTGGGAAGAATCTGTAGGCGTTGTATTGTTTCTTAGTTTCGAAACCATCTTACGCAACTATAGAAAATTGAGTTGGATAATGGTATATTATTGTAATGTACATACTTCTTTATCTAATTAAAGTGGCAGAGTGTTAGTAATGAATTAATAATTTAATGATAATCCACGTTATTTGAACAATTCAATGATAATCCACGATATTATTAGAACAACAATTACTGAGACTATCATGAATTTAACATAAAAATACAAACCAATGGTTAACCGATTCTGCACAGCTGACATTGAAGTTTTAGAATTAAACGTTCCTTAGAAATCGATATTTGTCTTATGTAAAATTAACATAGATACCAAGTGAAATGCTAAAATTTATTGACTTGGAAACAAGGCCAAGGAAAGTATCATCATCACAAAGAGTCAGGAAAAGAAAGTAAGAAGAAACAATGGTAGGTACCGACTACCGACTAACTAATGTCCGCTATACTTCGTTATTTATCAAACAAACAGAAAAAGGAGCTAGATTTATGCAAACCATAGTTTTAGGACAAAAGCTATTGTCTTTTTTGTCAACATTTATTACAGATGGACGTCTCCAGTTTCAACTGTCACACGGGAAGTATTCGAGATTTGAGGGCAGTTCACTGAAAAAACGCCACCAAGCCACCCTTTTCGTGAATATCGTTAAACAACACTACAAAAATCAGACAAGGATAAACATATAAGGATGTACTTATGTTAAAAAGCTGTAGAAAATGACGTATATTTTAAAGCGTTAAAATTATTCTGTACGTTAACAAACAATCGCAAAACATCTGGATTTAGCTCAAATAAACATTTCTATGCGTTATATTGTGATGCAACACACTTTTCAACATAATCCGTGCACTTGTTCTAGTTTCAGTCAAACCAAATGGTTTTATTCACTATACAAAATATACATAATAAGAACCTACGCAAATAAGTAAAGTGAACTGTATAATATTTGTGTGAGATAAAATGAAAAGGAGCTTGACAAAGTTCGTTGACTTTAGTGTTATATAAAATGCATAATTTTGTGCATGATAAATAATATACTTATACTTAACATAACACATGGGGAAATGTTCAAATTCAAACAGTCTATGAGTTTGAAGGGAAAAAGTTTCAAAATTAAAAGGTTCTTTGATAGGCAGTCAGAGCGAAGGAAAATTGCCTAACAAACAGCTTTTGATGAACCACACTAACGAAGTATTGGTAGGCAGGCACCGGCACCTAATGAAATTGACGGTGCCAATTATGGAGACCAACCTTTTGAAAGTAATCATAATAAAAGATTTAACTAGAGTTTGTGAAGAAGAAGAAGTAGAGTAGAGGTTAGGTGAATTATAAAAATGCAGTGCGTTACGTGCCAGCCAAGATATAACTAAAACAATAAACATTTCATCATGCTTTATTTGACAAGGATAAATTATATGAAAAGTTAATGTAAAAATAAATAGATATGGGGGGGGAGATAGAATAGATGATGGGGTAGAAAAAAAACTGAAAATTTGACTGACACTGAAGCGTGTTGATATGATAGGTACCTAGGTATAATAGAGGTTATTTGTGTTATGTAGGGCTTAGAGCGAACTTTATTTAACCAGCTTACTCATTCATCGTGTTGGCATTCTAATGTTCCGCTAATAATAGCGAGGAACCAAGCACTGGTTAACAGCCAGGCAGGACCAGCGGTGTGCAGATCCGGCAGTTGTTTAAAATTACGGTTTATTCACTTTGGAATGCGCTATTTCAGTACTCAGAATTAATAACGAAGTCATTCATTGTGCTTCAAAGACTACTGGGATGAAAGATACTCAAGTCCTTCAAATCAAAGGGTAATGAGACATCAGAAAAGCAAAAAAATCTTTTTGCAGCAGCAGAGGCACCTAACCTAGTCAAGAAGCGAAAAAAACATTGACTTCATAAATTACTGGAGCTGTAAAATCAGCGAGTGAAGATAATGCATAAAACTTAATTTTCTCGTAGTCATCATTATCATCATTTTATCATTCATACCTATGATCTGATTTTCCACTACCTACTCTGGTACCAGTACCTTGATTACGTAAAGCTGTTGCTAACAATTCTCGATTGAAATCGATTGAAAGCGCGGTTGCATTGCTGCTTTAAGTAAGATAGTTGTCACATTGGTTCTTAACTAAAGCAGCAATGTAACTGCGATTTCTGTCAAAGTTGATTGCAACAAAATTACAAAATCACCCCCCAGGTAGGTACAAATTATTCGAAACGGTGTCTATTTCAAAAATTCGAAAATTATTTTAGGCCTATTTCCAATTTCTGCGTGGGATAAGCAAGTTAATATCAGTGTCATTATTATAAGTACATACTTTAATAGAATAATAATATTCGTTCATCAGTTGACTGTAAACTGCAACCAATTAATGACCTTTCTGGTGAAGGCGAATAAAACGAATCAATTGTTTAAATGTCTGCAATTTGCTTGGTTCAAAGCTCTGATGAATAGGATACGCAATTTGGTATTGAGTTGATAGGTAGGAGGTACTTATTGTAGAACATTTGTGTCAATAGGTTAATTGCAGTTGACGACCACTGGCTGGACACCATAGTTACGCAAACATTTAATATTTAAGCAAGGATTGATAGATAACAAAATATGTAATACATTATACATAAGTACCTAATTAAGGTCAATCCTTTCCTATGGGTAGGCAGCAATTGTTTAATTATTCTTTCATTTAATCTATTCTCATTACAGCCTTCAAACAAGCTTCAAACAATACATTTCTATTGATCTGTAATAATCTGTATTTAATAGAGTTTAAGTTGCACGAGTTTAACCGTCTGAATTAAGTATACTCAGTATTTCTGTGCTTCTTTTGATATACTAGGTATTATAGCTTTATCACGATGATTTGCATCATTGTTTGAACGCAAAACTTAATGTCATGACCACGTTATACACGACACGATTTATTTCTTTAGGATACCTACCTAAGAGTTTAAAATAGCAACTATAGTCTAGTAAAATGCAAATGATATGCAATGCGTCTCTCCATTTTTGCAAACTAGTCTTTAGAAATATATGATCCTGTTATGTTCTAGTGATAAGTAATTACGAAATGCCGAGATGGAATTAACCGTTTATTAGTAGACTCTAAAAAGAAACGATCGATAAACTTGATGATGAACTTGTGATGTGAACGATCGATAAACTTGATGATGAATTTTTTTGGCTCAAAATCCATTGGTCAATCAATCATTCTTTCTAGAGAGATCCGATATCCGTAATAATCCTACGAGTCCTACGACGATTTTGAGATTTCAATACTTATCACGAAATATTTTCAAAACTTTAGGAGGTTCAGTAAACATCTAATGCGCCTACTTATGTCTTGTAGGTACCTTATTGTATAATTATTCAGGAGTGAAGTATCTAAGACCCTCTGGACATGAATCTCTAGAAATCCACGTAAACAAAGTCGCGACCTAACCTGTTGTTCAAGTTAATGAGCTCAGCTGACTACTAGCCCACATTTTATGGTTCACTTGATCTCTTGTGAGGTCGTATCGTGATGTGATTAGAAGGTACGTCAACCATTTTTATCTTCAAAGGATGGGGGCGGGCGTACAGTACAGACTATACAGACAGGCTATGCATTTGTTTATATTATAACATATATGTATTACTTATTATCAGGACAGGTTACTTATCGAATTTTCAATACTGTTAAGCAAGTGGATCTATGTGCTGCACATAGAATGTGCAGGGCATGATAAAAAAAAAACTATCGATTGTAAGAAAAATAAAGGAAAATTATTAAACTTAGAAATGAAACAGATCATAGTAGCAGGCAAAGAACGAGGCGAGTAAACGTCTGAATAATTTATCTTTGCCCCGCTGTATTGGAGTCGTTAGGCGGAAAATTGCTACAGCAACACCACGGGAGTGGGGATGCGAAAACAGTTATTTCTAGATTGAACCAAGTACCTATGCTATTTATTTAGGTTAGCTTTTTGCCATATACCCATTCAACATCTGAGGGACTTGCCGCTCGATGGGGCAGAGGAGGCTTATAAATAGCAGCATTGTGCACTAGGCCTACGGTATTAGTTATTCTGTGCTACGGCGTTAAGCAACTATCGCCTGGGTCAGCAATCGGATGGGTGGCCATATTTCAAGTGTGTCTGTGCTTCGGCGAACACGTTAAGCTATTGTTCCCGGTCTGCATTTTGCAGTCGTTAAATCCATCAACCAATTGGCATTGAGCACACATGCTTGGTTGTTCTTGTTATGGCACATCCTCCTTATCCATCCATGAGGACGGCCTGTGCTCCGATCCAGCTCCTAACATTAGTGATATGAAAATGGCTCTAAAATAAAGATAAAAAAAGCCTTGCGCATATCATATCGTCAAATTGCAAAACATTATATCGCCTAACTTAATTCCATCTTACTTTTGAACTACACTGGCCTGCAAAAGTAAGTATCACACAGGCCTATATTCATACAAACGAGGTAACTTTGAAGCTTTGGTTCTCTGCCCAGGATTAAACGGTGTGATTTGATGATGGCCATTCAAAGAGTAAATGGAGGAGGCCCAGATCGCTAAAGAAACCTAATGGATTAAGAAAGTCGTTTAGCTCAGGGCTGAACTTAAAAAAATAACAGGCTAATTACATCAAAAGTATGGAAAATGTAATACTAAAAAGTCCGTACGGTCTCTGGTGTAAGTGTAAACGACTCTTCTAATCCATTGGGTTTCTTTAGCGATCTGGGCCTCCTCCATTTACTCTTTGAATGGCCATCATCAAATCACACCCTGTTTAATCCTGGGCGGAGAACCAAAGCTTCAAAGTTACCTCGTTTGCATGAATATAGGCCTGTGTGATACTTACTTTTGCAGGCCAGTGTAGTTTGGAAGCTATTTCAATATTAGGTAACTCACTCAGGATTTTCTGCATAATTTTTAGCGCGTCTTCTTTGCATACCTACCGATATGTAGTAATGTGCACGTGCTGTTTTGTAGGAAACATTGCGTGCCGTTAGTCGCTTAACAAAACAAGGTTTTTAAACATTTAAATATTATAAAGTATATTAAACAAAGTTAAGTCCATTGTTTGTTTGTAATTTGATGTCTACCTTATAAGAGACACCTACTTGCGATAACTGTCTCCTTGGTAGCAATAGCAATTTTACGAGTAGCAACTAGTTATTTATTACATATTTAGTAATCTATAACAATGTTTCGTAGTAAGATGCCTACATCGCGCAGCTATAAATACATGTGTAATGTACGTACACATATTATGTATTATTCTGTAGTTTGAATTTAACACACCAGACAAAGGATTTCACATATTAAAGCTAGCAGCGGCGGCGCAACCGCAAAACGCCTTCTGATATTGTGAATGAAATTAGATTGGTTAGAGAATAACTTAAAATATTTAATTTTAAGCTATCTAAGTGTTTTACTACGTTTGTACTTACGTTTAATTGGACTAAAGCCTGGACTTAGTTTTTAATTCAACTATGGTGTTCTCTGATTTTGCTTATTTGAATCACACAATTGAATATCTATCTTTAACAGAGTACCTATTTTTAAATATTGATATTATCAGATAAGTTAAAGGACTAAAGCCTGGACTTAGTTTTTAATTCAACTATGGTGTTCTCTGATTTTGCTTATTTGAATCACACAATTGAATATCTATCTTTAACAGAGTACCTATTTTTAAATATTGATATTATCAGATAAGTTAAAGGACTAAAGCCTGGACTTAGTTTTTAATTCAACTATGGTGTTCGCTGATTTTGCTAATTTGAATCACACAATTGAATTATCTTTAAGAGGGTTTAGTAAAAAGCAACAACACCTTGTCAAGAAAACATGAATAGCTAGATGATGCCAAAAAGTGAGTTGCATCACAGGGGCGTAGCGTGCCTTGGCGGGGCCCCGTATAAAAATTTGTTTGGGGGCCCTTAGGAAGGTTAAATATTTCTCACAAAAGAAAAAAATGTTTGCTCTATTTTTGGTCTATTTTCTAAATGTTTACTGGCAGTAAAACTACTGTAGAGACTGGTAACTGATAAATGAAGGACATATTGAATGTATGTGGCTGTTTGTAATTAAAATACCCAAATCAATGAAAGCAAACGGGCTCAGCAAAGTGAGAGGTAAATAAAATTGAGACTTAGACTTAGAGCTAGATAAGTACCTAGCTGTAGGGAAAGAAGAGACATTTATTTTAATGTTTTGTTTTTATTTTGACTATGTTTCCATGCATATTTTGTATTACTACGGGCCTCGCATTAATTTCGCGTCATTTTTATATTTAGGTACTTACGAATTTCGAACAAGACATGTCTTTTGCAATTCTACTTTCATTTAATCAGCAGAGCAACGATTTCTAACATTAGATCATTTAAGCGTCATATGGGAAAATACTCGTTTAACATAAGAATTTGAAGGGATACAACGCAAAATAAGGTATTTAACTTGTTGTCCTTTAATCTTTTAAACATTTGGACCCATTTTTTATCAACACTTTGAATTTGATCGCGTGTAACATCAAAAATCGGGACAAAACTGATGGATCGTCGGGACGCAGGACAATATGATCGAAATCGGGACTGTCCTGTCAAAATCGGGACGGGTGGCAACCCTGCCTCCTTGCGGGTTGATACCCCCTTTCTGTTACACGTTGTATACTTTCCTTGCCTATTTTTCGGCCAACTGATTTATGCGCACGCTTTACGCGGGGAAAAAAATAGCTTTTTTTGACTTTTTCCATTAAAAAAGAAAGTTTTTATTATTTTTTGATTACGCACGTTGGGGGCCCCCGTGGCCCGGGGGCCCCGTATAATTGATACGGCTGATACGGCGGTAGCTACGCCCCTGTTGCATCAACTGGCAACCTTCACATTCAGGCAGAATGCAGAGGAGGCAGCAAAGATGCCAGCTTCCTAACAAGGTACTACTAGTCATTATAATACCTACACTACATGTCAAGATGAATTCCAAAACGCCATTTTGTTATCCACTGAAAACTATGTAAGTTCATATTTTTTATTTATATCAATAAGTATCAACTGCTTAATATATTTTTATGGTGCGTACAAAGTCAATTTATTCTGTCACCAAAAATTATAAAAATGAGCTCTGTGGCCCCTCCATGGGATGTGGACAAGCCAATGAAGAGGTTGAAAGATCTACATAATAATGCAATGCCTATGCCCAATCTGGTGGTTCTAGTTGTTATGTAGTAGTTACATCTATGCAGTGGCGGATTTGCCCTAAGGCCAAGTAGGCCCGGGCCTAGAGCGGCCAGATATTAAGGGTGCACCGAGCGTCCACTAGCGCCGCCAATCAAGAAAAAATCATTACAACTAAATAACTATGTTTAACAAAATTCTGAAACATATAAAAACTAGTATTAGTTATAAACTATTTTTGTATGCGTAAAATTCTAAGTTTAAATGCGTTCGTGTGGTTAAAATCTAGATTAACGCCTAAAGTGGCCACTTTAGGTGTTAATCCAGGTTTTAACTACACAAACACATTTAAACCAGGAAAAAAACGCATACAAAAATAGTTTATAACTATTACTAGTTTTTATATGTTTCAGAATTTTGTTAAACATAGTTATTTAGTTGTAATGATTTTTTCTTGATTGGCGGCGCTAGTGGACGCTCGGTGCACCCTTAAGGGCGGCCAGCCAAGTGTGGCGAAAATTTGTTATCTTTGAGGATTACATAAAATGACAATACAAAAAGAAACAAATTCTTTATTGTTTTAATTTATGTTAGTAGGTAGGGTCAGTGGTGCCTATACTTAACGTTATTCTTCTTCGTAAATCTCGTGGCCCGGCCGAGGCCAGAGTTACCATCTGATTTTGCCGCATTTGACAGGCATTTTACGGTTTAGGCGTGCGGCCGGCACTAAGCTGACATTTTTTTATTTCGCGGGTGAAACCACTGATTACAATATTTGTGGATGAAATGAAACTCACTTAAATCGCATTGCCCGGCCATTTCTTTTTGCTATAGACAGGCAAGATTACAAGTTAAGTGAATGAAACTGACTATAAATCGCGCTGCGCGGCCGTTTTTTTTGCCAAAGACAGGCAAGATTATAAGATAAGTGGATGAAACTGAGTAAAAATTGCGCTGCGCGGCCGTTTTTTTTATTTTTTTTAAACCTTAAGGCTGGCCCCAGACCTACCGGTTTCATTTCTTTGCTTTGCTGTTCTACTATGGACAGCCGGCCAAGAGGCTCATTTTCAATCTATCGCATATTTTGACCAGACCACATTGGCAAGATAGCCATTAGTTTGGTGTTATCAAATATCGTCGTCTGGGTTGCGATGCGAAGTTTTAGTTTTAGTTTAAAAAAAAACTGCTGTTTTATACAAATATTAATTACGAAATTATCAAAATGTATGAAACAGTCAATTTTTTTTCGCGATTTCGGATTTGGTCCCATAGTAAAAGTTGTTCAGTTTTATTATGGTCCCTATCTACCATATTCAGCTTTATAAGGCTTTACCAAACATCTTGTATAAATAAGCGATCGAGTTATTTTTAACGATCGGAGTCCATGTTCAGGGTGGCACATCTCCTAAAAGCTTCCTACTTCGCAATCCAGGCGATGATATTTGATAACACCAAGCTAATGGCTATCTTGCCAATTTAGTCTAGTCCCAAAATGCGATAGATTGAAAATTACCCTGGTTGGCCGGCGGTCTTTCAAGCAAGGTAGCACAGCAAAGCAAAGAAACGGAACCGGTAGGTCTGGGGCCAGCCTAAAACGTGGTCCGAGACTATCGTTACCATTTGACAGAGTTTTGCCCCATTTGACTGGCATTTTACGGTTTAAACAGGCGTGCGGGCGATTGGCGACAGGCATTTTTTAATTTCGCTGTTTTTTTTTTGATGAAACCACAGATTATAATTTTAGTGAATGAAACCTTCAAGAAAAATCGCACTGCGCGGCCGTTTTTTTGCTGTAGACACAGACAGGCACACAAAGGTTATTGGATGACTCGTTTTTTGCTGCAGATACCTAAGCGTTTTTAAAGAAACTAGGCTCCAGGCACCCCCCCCCCCCCATGATGGGAGCGCTAAAAAGGGGCGGTTGGGACTATTCGGCCTAGGGCGGCCAAGACTGTATCTGTAATCCGCCACTGCATGTATGTACCAAAACACACTAAATGATAAAGATATAGATCTAACAGATTTTCAGTTATTTTGTTCATAAAAGTTGATTATTGTTTAAAGATCTAGGTTGGACAACTTATAATACATGTACATAACAGAATATAGTGGTAGTCAGATAATTAAGGACATCAGTTGATTTTTATACATACGAGACTACTTTGAAGCCTTGGTTCTCCGCTAAGTATTGACCTAGCTGTGATCTGATGATGGCCATTCAGGGTGTGTAGGATGCTACACACACCCAACTGATCTGCAGGCCTACCGCCTAACTCTCTCGCTTTGACTCTGGCTTTGGTTTATGACGTCAGTGCACTGTCCGTCCTTGTCATCGTGTTATGATATGACAAGGACGGATAGAGCATAGCTATCGCTTTGGCTATCGTTAGGCGGTAGGGCCCCTGATCAACATTCTAAGAGATATGTTTAAAAAAACCATGAAATTTGCATAATAATGTATGGAAATCCTGAAACTGGACACTCATCCTTATCACATCCTGGATCGACCTAGAGGCTGGGCTGACATTGAACTTGAATCGACCTAGCTCAGATCTGATGATCACAGCTAGGTCGATACTTGGCTGAGAACCAATGCTTCACAGTTACCTTGTTTGTATGAAAATCAACTGGTGTCTTTAATTATCTGGCCACTAGTGTATAATATGCAGAAACATTATCATAAAACAATCATTGAATTATCAAACTATCAACAAAGCAATATTCATCAGCAAGATAAAGTCAAAATATTAAATTAGCCATTGAAATAATTATTGTCTAATAATTAATAACAAATAAAGCACAAAAACATTAAAATGATTTCAAAGCTACCACTTAGTATTCAAATTTATAGAATTTATGATGACATAAAAATTTATTGGTAAAAATTCAGAATACTTGAGCACGAATTTGGTGGTTTTGAGGGACGGGGGGAGGAGGGGGGGAGGTAACCTCCCCCCTGGTGGTACTCCCACTCCGCGGAAGTACATATTTGCAGAGATATTGATATATATGAATACACAAAAAAGTAATGATAACAGCCAAATTGCTGTTGTTTTTCGGCAATTAAAGGAGGGAGAGAGGGGGAGGGAAGGGAAACAACTCCCTCCTCCAATCCCCATCTGCCCGTGATGCGTAGTTTCCAAGAAATATTTTTTTGTGTAAACATAACCTCAAAACAAAAAATTTAGAAATTAAGCAGGGGAGGCTAAAAAGAGGTGGGGAGAGAGGAAGGGACGTACGTACAAAATTTCGCACGTAAAAAAAGTCGTTTCTGGCGCTTCGCCAGCCGCTGCCGCGGCACGCTCGCTTCGCTCGCTCGGCTCGCGCGCTGGGTTCATGTACACCTAACATGCTCGTCGCTACGCTCCTCGCACCTATCACGTGACCTGCGGTCTTTGATTCACCATCGCAACAATTTAGCAGTGCTACCAACCTAGTGCGCCGCCATTAAACGTCAAGAATGACGACACTGGTTTAAAAATTAGACTTAGATCTTTATTTTTTTCGAAAAATAAGTGTTTCCGCGGAAAATGAATATGTGCATTAGAATCTCTGCATGTTTTATAATAAAGCAGTAAACTCACTATATATAATTTCGTGCTCAAGTTTTCTAAATCCAAGCCAATTTATTTAATAATAAAAATATACTTTTTGTGTTGTAAATACACACTGTTTATACCAAATCTAATACCTACTGATAATATTGTATCAGTATAATAGTAAAGCCAATAAGAATCTTATGAGAATAATTATTGTACTAAGTATTTTTGCTTTAATTTTTTACTGAAACAAAGCACTTTTTGTTTCAGTGTTACTAAAAAAATTTACCCAGGTAATAATATTATAATGTTATAATAACCTAATATTATAATGCTAAGCTACTGATAACAAAATAATCTCATGTAAGTAGGTACTTACCTAGCATATAAATTTAGATGACTGGATATTTCTTCTCTAGAACATTATATAACACCCTCTTGGTTTCTTTTGTATGTAAAAAATGTTCTCAGACACACTCGAAGATTTGCAACTAAATACTGATTTTAGCTATTACAATCTTTTCTTTTTTCAATGTTCTAAGAACGTTTTAAGGGTTTTATGATAGAGAATGATAAAACTGGGAACGAACACTTAACTTTCTGAAGTATATTATCTTAAAAATTACTGTAAAATTGTACTTTCTTCATAACTTGAACAGTTTACACATAATTTTACAACCTTGAGATCTAGAAAAGGTGAAAGAAAAGTGCTTGGAAATGAAATGAGATCGAATCGAATCAAAAAGAGACTTTTCTTCACGTTCGCTCATTGACGGAGAATGTCAAAGTGACAGAAGAAAAGGACAATAGGTGCATTCCAACAGGCAAACACGCTGAGTCATCGATCACCACAGTATAAATTTTTACCATAGCAAGTATGTTGAATTTTACTACAGCACGCGTAGCATGACCAACATCGAGATAAGATTCGATTCACAGAACAATGGCTTGTCTACACCGAAATGTCACTTTTGTCGGGTTGAGATCGAGATACTCATGCTCGCATTTTACAACCGTAGACTCGCATTGTTCTTTGTCGTGGCCTAATGTCAAAAGTCGTCAAACACGAGCTTTTGTCTTCAACTGACATTAATTTGACAGTTGAGTGGGAGAAATTTGTCTACCACCCTTCGAGTGGTCGAGAAAGATTTGTCGACTTATTTTTTTTTCTGAGTTTTTAATTTCGCAATAAAAATAAATCTAAGTTGTCCGTGTTTATATTTTATTAAGGTAAGAAGAGAAGTTACAGCACAAACGACAAAAACAGCTGTCCGGAAAGAAAAAAAATTAAAAATTGTATTTAAGTAATTCTTTTTTATTATAAAATTTATAAAAAAAGAAATATAATAAATATTTACTAGTAGTAAATAACGAATAAGTATTTTTTATTCTTAATTTTTTTTATGAATTTTATAAATTAAAATAATACAATAAATAATTTATTGTAAAAAGGTACCTACCTATTCAATAATATTGTTTCCTAATTTTACACTTTTTCCCTTCAGTATTTTTTTTTACTTTTATTTTACTTAATTTTAATTTATTTACTTAAGAACGTAAATTAAAATTATTTTCATACATTGATTTCAATATTTATTACTAAATTAACAAGTGCGTTGGTCTGTGTCATCTTTTCAAAAATCTCTCAATAAAAGAAAGGCAAACGAACTGTATCCATACGGCTATATTTAACTCGGTTTTAAGAGTTTTGCGTCGTGAAACGTATAGTGAAAGTGAAAGTGAAAGTGAAATATATTTTATTTAAATAAGCTCACGTAATAAGCATTTTTAAATCGTCAATTCTTTTACCCTACCACCCATTATGACGTCTTTTAACTGACAAGAAAAATGGGCGCAAAAAACTTGTCAGCTTTATCAATCAGATGGAACGATATTTACAAATATGTATATCGTTTCCAGACTTTATATTAACAAAGATTAACAAATAAATAACATTATTGAATTAGCTCATTTCTTAATGAGTTTCAATTTCTTAATCAATTTACAGATTTTAAGCTAAATTCAAAGTTTGAACTTGTTATTCAGTCTAGGCTGTTACAATAAATAAAAATAAAAGAAAAACATACAATTCAATATGCATTAAGATAGGTAGTCAGAAGCAGACCCATTCCCACTGGCAGCACCAGTTCCCGAACATGACGCATGAACCAGCCATCTCTTCGCTCAACCATATTTGAGGGAACGTAACGACCCGCCTCATACGACACCACCGCAGAAATGATTAAAGATAGCATGACATACTAAGACTACCTATGTTAAGGCATCGAATTGAAAATTTATATCCAAAAGCTTTTCATAGGTCTTTCACTAAACTACTGACTATAGAAAGTAAAAATATTGCAATTAAATAAATCAAAACAAGGTAAGCTATTAAGAATTATATTTTTTGAGTAAGAAGTGCCATACATACAGACAATATAAAACAGATCTTTTATATACGAGTTATACGACGCCCTTAATACAAGCAGACAGAAGCAGACTCATTCCCACTGGCAGCACCCGTTCACGAGCATGACGCATGAACCAGCCATCGCTTCGCTCAACCATATTTGAGGGAACGTAACGACCCGCCTCACACGACACCACCGCAGAAATGTTTGAAGTGAGCATGACATACTAAAGCTACCCATATTAAGTCGTCGAGTCAGGAAGCCAGAAGTACGTTTTTAAGTAGGTAGGATACTTCTCACAATTTTATACTTAGAAAAGAAAATCACGATTCGAGTTTAATTAAAGGACTTTTATCTAGACCTATGAAAGAACCCCGGACTTTTTCTAATCAATACTGAGGTATTAGAGTAATAATTAACAATACAGCATTAAAAGCTATGCCCATACCTTTTTATCCTTCAAATAATCGTCAACAGTGTAATAACCTTTACTCATTAAATTGGATTTAACAGTATTTTTAAATTTTTCCAAGGGCAGTTCTGTGACTTGTTCTGGTATCTTATTATAAAAGGTAATACATCTACACAAAAAAGAGCTTCCGGTTTTATGCAGTCTGCGCCTTGGAACAGCAAGTTTGTTCTTGTTTCTTGTATTGAGTTTATGAACATTACTATTTTTTACAAAGCTATCTAAATTTTTCTTTACATACATTATATTTTCATAGATGTATTGGGAAGCTACCGTTAATATTTTAATTTCTTTAAATAGGTCACGAAGAGTATCTCTAGACCGTAAGTTGTATATAGCGCGCACTGCCCTTTTTTGTAAGATGAATATGTTATTAATATTAGCAGCTGAGCCCCACAACAACAAACCGTAGGTCATAATACTATGAAAATAACTGAAGTAAACCAATCTTGCTGTTTCAATGTCGGTCAGAAGCCTTATTTTCTTAACTGCAAAGGCAGCAGAGCTAAGTCTGCTTGACAGGATATCGATATGAGGGTCCCATTGCAACCGCGAGTCTATAGTAATACCTAAAAATTTTGTTGAGTCAACAAATTCGACTGCTTCGCCATTTACATGTAAAGTCATATGAACCAGCCTCACATTAGGAAGTGAAAATTTGACACATTTAGTTTTACTAGAGTTAAGCTTCAGATTATTAATAGTAAACCAATGCATCACCTTGGAAAGAGTGCTGTTTACATCGTCACTGCAGTTACATCCTCTATCAACTTTAAAAATTAAAGAAGTATCATCAGCAAACAGTACTATTTCACATAAGTTTTTAGTATAGTAAGGAAGGTCATTAATATAAATAAGAAAAAGCAATGGACCCAATATCGATCCCTGCGGCACGCCCATGGTAATAGGTGCTTCATAGGATTCTGTTTTATTTACAACAACTTTTTGGGTTCTCGCCGACAGATACGATTGCATAAGGCTTACTGCATTTTTTGATACACCATAATGTTCCAATTTATCTAATAAAGTACTGTGACTGACACAATCAAATGCTTTAGAGAGATCACAAAATATACCAATTGCATCCTGTTTACTCTCCCATGCTTCAAAGACGTGTTTGAGAAGTGCAATTCCAGCATCAGTTGTGCATCTACCACGAGTAAAACCAAATTGTTTCTCGTGAAGTAGTTTGTTGATAAGAAAATGTGCTAATAATTGATCATAAATGATCTTTTCAAAAATTTTGCTTAGTGCTGGCAAAATGGAAATGGGTCTAAAGTTAGCGGGATCGCTTTTGTCCCCAGATTTAAAAAGAGGGATGATTTTACTATATTTCATTAAGTCTGGAAATATCCCTTCATCAACACACTTATTGAAAATAAAAGCAAGATGGGGAGCAATGGTAGTTATTATAGACTTAATTATGTGAGTTGAAATGCCCCAGAGATCTTCAGTCTTTTTTATATTTATTGAATTAAATGTTTTAAGAATGGTATCACTATTGATATGTCTAAATTTAAATACATTATTGCACTTATCAACACATGATTCCAAGAGGGAGACAGCAATTTTTGGAGATGAATTTAAATTACTGGTAGTTGCAATAGGTATTTTAGAAAAGAAATCTTGAAAAATTGTTGCCACTCCTTCATCTGACTCAATAATTTTATTGTCTGATACTATTGAGTATTCACGGTCATTATTTTTAGTTTTCCCAGTCTCTTTATTTATAATATTCCAAGTGGCTCTTATTTTATTATCTGACTGATGAATTATTGTAGATATACATTTTGCTTTTGCTAAAGTACATACTTTATTAAACATTTTTGAATAGTTTCTTACATATTCATGAAATTCGGGATCATTTGAAATTGTTTTCTGACCATATAATTCAAACAACTTATTTCTGCTAACATATATGCCTGGTGTTGCCCAATCACTAAATTTATTTTTAAAGTCTTTGGATTTAATAGATCTTTGCTTAAATGTTTTATCAAATTCTACTTTAATTAAATTAAATAAATCATCATAATGAGTATTGGGATTATCATTACTAGGTAAGCAAAGAGTTTTGGCAGTGACATTATTATGAAAATTTTCCAATTTATTTTTAGTTAGAGGTCTGCAAATTATATTACACTGATGAGGAACATGATGGTGCTCAAGGGAAGCTATTTGTCCGCTATGGTCAGAACGAATACAATTTATTATTTCTTTATCAAGTACATTACAGTTGCTAAAAATATTGTCTAGGCAAGTTTTAGATGTAGCAGTGATTCTTGTAGGTTCACAAAAGGTGTTTGCTAAATTGAAGGACTTAAACAAATTCAGAAACCTACTTGCAATTGAGGACGGCTTTAAGATGTCTACGTTAAAATCACCGCACACCACAATTTTTTTATTCTTTTTGATGACTAATTTTAGAGCGTCCTCCATAGCGGACTCAAATTGAGGGTAGTTACCAGTTGGTGGGCGATACACACAAATCATTATCAACTGATCTAATTCCACACATGACAGTTCAACGTGTTGTTCAATAGAGAGGGATATCACATCTTTTCGTTCCTTAAAATTCATATTGTTTTGCAAAATTATCAAAGATCCCCCTCTAGTGGTGGATTTCCTACTGAATGAACTAGCAATTTTATAACATTGAAATCCTGTAATTAATTCATATTCCTTAAGCCAGTGCTCAGTGACACATAAAATATTAGCATTTTTTTCAGTTAAAAAAAGTTCTAATTCTAATTATATCATATATCTTATAGAAAGGAACGCCCTTTAAGAGAAATGATGGAAATAATTATAAATATTTACTAGTGGCAACATTATTCTTCTCGAGCTCGAGAGAGCTTTGTCTACGGAAGTGAAAGCTTTTGTGAAGGTGCAAACAAGCCGCGTCCGATAATTTGTTTGCACCTTGAGTGTCTCTTTATCTTAGAACTTATTAAAAAATAAGTATCATGTTTAAACTAAATCATTTCGAATCATTTCAGATAATTTCGACGTTTATTGATGTTGAAATAAAAATATTATATTTTAAAACTCATATTTGTATTAAAAGACATAAAAAGGTTGTAAAATTCTGAGAGCGAGTCCCACCACTGTGCTCAGCAATCTAGAGGGTCGAGACGACAAGTCTTCGTAAACAAGAGTCCCGTTTGCTCATGCTACGCGTGCTGCTTGCTAAAGCCTGAACCACAGATTAAAATCTGGATTATCATTTTTGTTCTACAGACGGCGGTCTGGGGCCTTACCATCAGCAAATAAGAAACCGTTCAGTTCAAAAGCAGGCCATTAACAGCACGCGTAGCATGAGCAAACGGGACTCTTGTCTACGAAGACTTGTCGTCTCGACCCTCTAGATTGCTGAGCACAGTGGTGGGACTCGCTCTCAGAATTTTACAACCTTTTTATGTCTTTTAATACAAATATGAGTTTTAAAATATAATATTTTTATTTCAACATCAATAAACGTCGAAATTATCTGAAATGATTCGAAATGATTTAGTTTAAACATGATACTTATTTTTTAATAAGTTCTAAGATAAAGAGACACTCACAAAAGCTTTCACTTCCGTAGACAAAGCTCTCTCTCGAGCTCGAGAAGAATAATGTTGCCACTAGTAAATATTTATAATTATTTCCATCATTTCTCTTAAAGGGCGTTCCTTTCTATACGTTTCACGACGCAAAACTCTTAAAACCGAGTTAAATATAGCCGTATGGATATAGTTCGTTTGCCTTCCTTTTCTTGAGAGATTTTTGAAAAGATGACACAGACCAACGCACTTGTTAATTTAGTAATAAATATTGAAATCAATGTATGAAAATAATTTTAATTTACGTTCTTAAGTAAATAAATTAAAATTAAGTAAAATAAAAGTAAAAAAAACACTGAAGGGAAAAAAGTGTAATATTAGGAAATAATATTATTGAATAGGTAGGTACCTTTTTACAATAAATTATTTATTGTATTATTTTAATTTATTAAATTTATGAAAAAATTTAAGAATAAAAAATACTTATTCGTTATTTATTACTAGTAAATATTTATTATATTTCATTTTTTATAAATTTTATAATAAAAAAGAATTATTTTTTCATTATTTATTCAACTTAAAAAAGAATTACTTAAATACAATTTTTCATTTTTTTTCTTTCCGGACAGCTGTTTTTGTCGTTTGTGCTGTAACTTCTCTTCTTACCTTAATAAAATATAAACACGGACAACTTAGATTTATTTTTATTGCGAAATTAAAAACTCAGAAAAAAAAATAAGTCGACAAATCTTTCTCGACCATTCGAAGGGTGGTAGACAAATTTCTCCCACTCAACTGTCAAATTAATGTCAGTTGAAGACAAAAGCTCGTGTTTGTCGACTTTTGACATTAGGCCACGACAAAGAACAATGCGAGTCTACGGTTGTAAAATGCGAGCATGAGTATCTCGATCTCAACCCGACAAAAGTGACATTTCGGTGTAGACAAGCCATTGTTCTGTGAGTCGAATCTTATCTCGATGTTGGTCATGCTACGCGTGCAGGACTGCTTAAGGCCTGCTTTCATACTAACCTTTGAGGTACGAAATATATAGTACGAAAAAGTAAGGCAGTTCAATATAAGTCCTGCTACAAGAGCTCATAGTAAGGCCCCTGATACGATACAGTATCTCTTCTTAGTCTGTGAATGTACTCTATGCTACAGCCATCGATGACTGAGCGATTAGTCTGATGGAATGCACACATTGACTGACATAAGGCCGAGCCGAAACCGGAACGTCACTTCACTACAGTGTTGGGAAACGTACAATAATTATTGGATTCTTACAATAATTCATGATACGAAACAAGCTTGTACAATAAAACATAGCTTTCTCATTATTGTACGCTTTTATACAATATTTTTACGATTTGACACAATATAGGTACAATATCATGGCAGAAACGGCACGTGACGCTAAAATTAAAAAATAAACGCATCACCTACGTAGGTACTATTATTCTGTAGCGTCACACTTGTCTTGTCTTTTGTCTCTATTAATGCCGTAAATTTATTTCTTGCTTGCTGACATTGGCATTGGCAGTAAACTATCAAGGTTTTTCATCTTGTAATATTTTTTTTATTTATAAAAAAAAATATATTTTAAATATACATATTTATTAAAAAAAAAGCAATAATAAAAAAAAGATGTTAAGTAAATCACTACCTATTCAAAAATAAAATTTGAACTTGAGTTAGAAGTATTACGATTGGATTGAATGATCCGCTTCAACTTCACTCGAGAATTTATGAAAAAGAAAATAGCAAACGCAAAATAAGTGGGGTGACTTCAGTTCAATTGTACTTACGTCTGTGAATTGTACATTGTAAAATCAATCGCACAATAACGGCCTAAATATTAAAAACTATTGTCAAAAATATACAATAATTCGACCCAAAATTCAATAATTTTTAGCTTGGCAGCACCATAATTTTCCATCCTACATTTCCCAACACTACACTACTTCACTTATGGTCATATGGTGTGTGGTGGGTTAATGTTTATTTTCTTTGCGTAGCATTTATTTTAATTATTTCAGCTTTCAGCAATTTGCTAAGCAGTACATTTTGCTTGTAAAAGCGAAAATAATTAATAAACTATTTCATAAAAATGGACACTGTCGTCAAAAGTATGTTGGAAGATGATTCAGAGGAAGAGAAAAAGGTTAGGAACCAATTTTATTCGTTTATAGTTCTATATTACGTCTGTGTAGTTTATTAGCTGATAAATTAGATAAAAACATTTTAGTTAATTCTTATTATGTACCTATGTTCCCAAAACAGAGATTCAATACGTAGTATAAAACAAAGTCGCTTCCACCAAATCTTCGGCTTCCACTGCCTGTCCCTATGCTTAGATCTTTAACTACGCAACTGATTTTGATGCGGTTTTTTTAATAGATAGTGATTCAAGAGAATGGTTTATATGTATAATACATGGTGTCAAATTCCACACTACAAGTGAGGGTGGGTCGCTAGTATTTTTTATAAAGTACAATAACAATGTTTCTTTTCATTTCAGGGTCTAGTAATATTTGGTAGAGATCTTTCTAAAATACCATGTTTCCGAGAAAGCTTTTTGTATGGAATATCGTCCGGAGTTGGAGTGGGCTTGATAGCTTTTATGAAAACATCAAAGCCTTTATTGTCACAACATATTGGCTTTGGAACATTTTCATTATCAACCTTAGTATATTGGTCCTATTGTAGATGGCAGTGGTCTAAACAAAGGTTTGACGCCCAGTTGTTACAAGAAGCTTTGAAAGATAAAATTATGTATGAAGGAACAGTAGCTGAAAAAGAATTAGAACAGAAAGGTGTGTTAAAATCTGCATAAGTTTTTTTTATTGTAATTCATGTAAATTCTATCCACTGATTGTATAGCTAAGCATTTGTTTTTCGTAGATATTAAAAATAATGTAGATGTAAATATAAATATAGTGTTTATTTAATGTAAATATTTTATTTATTACCTTCTTATTGTATTTCTCCTCAGCTTAAGATTTTATAAAATGATACAGGCTTCACAGATTCTGATCTTGAGCAGTAAAATTAATACGCTGAAGAGATGGCTTTGGTTCTGTCCATTAAATTTCACCGCTCAAGATCCATGCCGATGCCTGTACTATACTCCAACAACATAGTTACATAATAATAAAAATGGTATTTATTTTATCTAAAAGTGATGTTTAGTAGTATTTTCAATTCAATCTAGATTTTTTAACTGCAAAATTAATAACTTTTTTTACTGCTGGTGCTATGCCTATAAGTGAGTACATTATAATACACTACTACTGCCCTCCGCATCCGGCTTCACCCATGTCCTTCTCAAAGAGGCCGTGTTTTACAGATTTTCTCAATTTTCAGTAAAACAATGCAAGCTAGGAAAAAATGGTCAAAGAGTAAGTTATTTCTTAATAAATTACCTACAAATAAGTACTAACATTATTTGATACAAGTTATAGTTTCCAAGCTAAGGTGTGACAAAGTTGAAAAGTCGGAAGATAATTTTTAGGGCTTTTTCTGAAAGTGCCGGCCAAGAAAAATAATGTTATGTATGGTCAGAACTAGCCATTTGGAGCAATAGTTAAAATGGAACAAAAGTCTTAGGATTGTTTTGAGCCAAATCATCCAAGTTCAAATTAATAATTTTCATACTAATAATTTTATTGAAAAGTGCTGCGAAACATAAAAAATTGTATATTGCTAGATCTAATTATCCGAAGCAGTTGTGATAGTCTATAGTTGGTTATAATTAATTATACAAATGTATAATTAATATACAGAATAGACATTCATTTTTTTGTAAACAACACAGACCTATATCAAATACCTAGGTCTGTGGGTAATGTTAAACAAGTATAAAATGGTTTTCTAACTTGTATAATGACCTCACAGCTTTTGGGCCATAATAATGACAATCGATTCAGATTTTTAGATCTGGCAATATAGTCTACTAGCAATTTTCGCATTTATAATTAATATTATAATTACTAATGTAAGGATGTTTTCCTGAAAATTATGAAAGCATTATTTTGTATTTCCCAGCACTTTCAGGAATTCAATAAAATTATTAATATAAAAATAACGAATCCTCGAACTTGAATAACTTGGCTCAGTGAGAGCAATTCTACAACTTTTGCATTATAAATAATGTACTCACTCAGCTCACATAAAGTTATAACATAGCAGTAAAAGACTGTTCATAATTCTGTCAGTTTTCCCATACTTTGAAATTTAGAATGAATATAATGCAGCTAATCTAATACATGTTACAAGGTCATAATATACAGGTGTCCCGAAACTTTGCCACACGGAGGGTGGAAGTACCTTAAATATTGAAGATAGGAAATTTTACTGAAAGAAGACTTCATTTAGTGGTTAAAAAGAAACGAAACTGCATTCAAAGATTTTTTGAAAAATCGCTTATGATTCGATACAAATTGACACAATTTATTTATGGGACGTTCTTCTTTTTTATCGACAATCTGACCGGCAAATTTTTACATTTAAAAAAAAGTAAACATGTGATTTGTTTAGTAAAATGTGATTTAAATTATTGCCTCGTTATTGTAGATTTCAAAAACATATAATGCATCGAAGTATTACTTGTAATTTTCGTTTAATTTCAAATTTCGTAGGAATGGTATAAAAAAATAACACCTCGAGTCACAAAATTGAATATTTTTTTAATTTCTCATTTAGAATCAGATCTTCAGTTTCTTATTACTTTTTTAACAAGAATATTAACATTTATTTTTATCTAGCTCCTTTGTACGGAATTCTTAAAATAAATATTTAAAAAAATATATCCAATACCACTCTGTCACATTTTTGCTTCTTAAGACAAAAAACTATTTAATATTATGGAAGTCGCCCAATACAGTAACTTGAAAATCTAGTGAACACCTTTATTGTTTAGCATGTAATACTAAAAAACTTAATTTTTGTAAATATTACTTTGAACTTAAATTATAAGGGGGACAATGGTAGATATTAGTATAGTCTTACAATATCTTATCACTTACTCTATTTTTCAAAAACTTCTATTGGTTGATCAAATTCGTAAAACACGCGCCTTCCTCTTTTAACTACCTCCTAAGGTGGAATAATATTATGAATATTAACTAAGGCTTCTAAGTTCCATACAAAAATGACCACTCCGTCACGAGTTATACCACTCCGTCACATTTTTGTGACAAAGGTGCTTCGTGACAGAGGTGTAAAATAGTAGTGTTGGAAATTCTCAGCATTTTTCTACTTATAATTTACGCATAAAACTGGACATATATGAAATATTTATAAGGAATCAATAAAATAATATTAAAACACAGAAATTACAATAACATTTGGAAGCAGTAACTTACGTGACAGAGCGGTCGCCAAATAAACACACGCACCTCCTTTTACTGTTTGCGAGCGCTTGACTGGTATTTGCCGGGGCGTAGGGACGCAAAGCGTGGGTCCGGGGTGGAGGGGGACTATTCTCTTGTCTAGTGACCAAGGACAAAATTGCTAACCCACATTATTTTGTACCATAAAATGAGTGACAGAAGGTAGCAACAAAAATCGTATACGTCGGGAGACAGCCAATAAAATATTTTTTTATTGAATAATAGAAACATTAAAAAATATTTCTTCTTATTAATTTAACAACAAAGGTTAAGTAGTTCAGTAAACGTTTTTGGATAGAAACTTTCAGTGTGTTTTTTTTACCAGAGTAGTTTGTTTACATTAGTGGTCATAGAGGGACATATTTTTAACCGACTTCAAAAAAAGGAGGAGGTTCTCAAGTCGACGGTATTTTTTTTTTTTTTTTTTTTTTTTTTATGTATTTTTTAACATAGCTTCGTCAGTTATTACCCGATTTGTATAATTCTTTTTTTAACTCAAAGAACATAGTTCGTGTGTGGTCCCATAATTTTTTTACAGAGATCTGGCCAGTAGTTTTTTCATAATCCTGAAAAATATCAATTATTTAGCTCGCCATCGCACGAGTTTTTATGGAATTTCGGACATAACTTCTTTGTTTATGAACCGATTTAGATGATTCTTTTTTTATTTGAAAGGGTATACTTCAAGAGTGGTCACAATTTAATTTCATTGTTATTGGACTTCGAACTTCGAAGATACATAAAGGAACTCTTCAAAATCAAATAGTATAAGTAAAGTGATTTAGGTTTTGGTAAGTTTATGGCAATCCAAAACAAACCAAATCATGGTTTGCGATGCAACGTTCTGGACTAGACTTGGACTACGATGACACAACGGAACTCCTCAAAAACAAACAGCGTAAATTTGGAAATTGAGTTCTGGGCATTTTACCATTATATAAAGTTAAAAAATATTTACACGCTGCGCTTACATACCTACCACTAAAAAGTTGAAAATAAAAAAGCTTTTTAAAAAAAAAGAAAAACCGCCTTCAAAAAACTGAAAACAAAAACAGCTTAAAAATTAAATACCTCTAAAAAGCAAGAAATAATATTCGAATCATTCGTTACACATATCAATATTAATAAAACACGTCTAATGAAGTCGGGTGGGGCTTTAAGAAAAAAATTAAGTTGTCCTCCAGCCCCACCCGACTTCAATAGACGTGTTTTATTAATATTGATATGTGTAACGAATGATTCGAATATTATTTCTTGCTTTTTAGAGGTATTTAATTTTTAAGCTGTTTTTGTTTTCAGTTTTTTGAAGGCGGTTTTTCTTTTTTTTTAAAAAGCTTTTATTTGTATGTAAAACACCTCCGTCACGCTTTTTGTATACTATGTCACACTCATTTTGAAAAAAATATGAATAATTAAAATCTAGTTTGAAGGTATTATAATTATTGCATTTTCAAGTGTATTTTTATAAAATAAAATTAAGAAATTTAGTATTTAGGAGCAATATATATATATTTTTTTTGCGGAGAAGACAGGTCATTGTCGATAAAAAAGAAGAACGTCCCTTATAATAATTAAAATTTAAATGTTAAAGTTTATGGTCTTCCTTTTGTTTAAGATGCTGTGTCACTTGAGAAAAATTAATCCTTATGTATGAGTAACCCTTTCGATTGGTATCGTAAAAATCGTTTTTGGTGGGTTCGCTTCCTGGTTAAGGCAGGCGATTTATCAAAAATCTTTAAATGCAGTTCCAATTATTTTTAAAAATAAAATGAAGTCTTCTTTTAGCAAAATTTCCTATCTTCAATATTTAGGGTACTTTCCCTCCGTGTGGCTAAGTTTTGGGACACCCTGTCCTGTATATTAGAGTTAATTTCTGATAAGTTTCTAAATCACGTCGACCATACATACGGTAAAACTGAGTCGTGACTTAAATATTCAGTTTAAAGGATAATTTTCATAGATACCTTATACCTAGAGACCCCTTTTCCAAAATGAACTGATACCTCATACCCCCATAGGCAAATTACTTTAAAAATCGTGTCAAATAAGTGTAATTTATGTCGACCCCTGGAAAACCAATTTAGACCCCAAGGGACGATATCGACCACTTTGAGAATCCCTGACTTACACTATTAAAAGTTTGAATATCGCAGGCAGATTCATATACCTAATCGTATTCGTATAGTCGATTGAGGACATTCGACCGCACTGGCCGCCACCGCGCGCCGCCACACGCTCAGTGTTTCGTTTCGTTACATTGTGCCACTTTGACTGACTGTAACTAGTGATTTATCGAAAATCTTATATGGATTCACTGGATAATATAGTGCCGAAAGATGCGCAGAAGGAACTGGTGTTTTTCGTCAACGGAAAGAAGGTAAGATAAGACTTAAGACTAAGGCTCTCCGCTGCCTTGAGCGGGACACGCGCGCGGGGCGACATAGATTAGAGCTTACTCATGCACTGCGCAAACATCTGTCCGACAAAAACCAGCAATCTATATTCCCCCGCCGTGTACCCGCGGCGGGATCCCGCTCAAGGCAGCGGACGGCCTAAGTAAAAAATAAAAAACTTACGTACTACTAAAAACTTGGAAATAAACAACATGGATTATTATAAATTCAGTCAGGAAAATCGACTACCTTCCACTTAAGGTTGTTTATTATGTTTTTTAAGTGATTTTGCATTCCGCATTAGCCGATATTCCTTCGTTATTTTTTTATTACTATGGTATAGGAATATACCTAGTAAGTATACCTTTTTTTACCTAATGATTATGAAATTACCTATAAACTGAGTAAAAAACATCATTGACAAATTGATTAGGTAGACTATACCCACAGAAGTAATTTGATATCAATTAAGTTATCATTAGGTTCAAATAAGTCCTTTGTCTTTAAAACTTCATCATATTACACGGAATTTTAAACCGCAGCGCATTACTTACGTACACTGAAGTTATTTGAATCACTAATATTGCGTACCAGAGGCAGGGGTAGGTATCTATCGCCACTCGCTTTGAATAATCCTAAAAGGGTGTTAAAAGGGTATCCACACTTTTCCGATCCGACCATCCGATTCTAATTATAAATGGCCGGGTAATTGGGTAGAGCAGTTGAACTTCCGATTTCTAAATAAATTAGGATCCACTACACATCATCCCATTTCAGCAGGTCCATAAACCCTCTCATAAACATGACTTATGAAACGATAAAGATATTTTGTACTTGTTAACCATATACCATTACCCAATCATATTTATAAATTATACAAAGGTATTTGATAAACTTTCTTCCATGAATTTCAGGTGGTGGAACACAGTCCAGACCCTGAATGGACGCTCCTATGGTATCTGAGAAAGAAGTTGCACCTCACAGGCACCAAATATGGGTGCGGGGAAGGTGGCTGCGGCGCCTGCACCGTCATGGTCTCGCAATATTTCAAAGAACAAGACTGCATAAAGTATCCTTTAAAATAAAATTAGGTTAAAACTGATCTCGAAAGAGATTGGGGGATTTTTAAATTATCCAGTCCATATCACTACATATTACCTATATCGGGTCATTTTGAACTTTAAGGATGTGTCCAGTCCATGAAACTAAACAACTTTCCCTAAGAAACATATAGGAGAATGGCAGGTGCCCATATATTTTCAGAACCACATAAAGGCTTAGCGTGCCAAGAAGTAAATAGCATGACTTTAATCATCTATTAAAGCCTAATAAATTATGTAATCGTAAGATACACTTTAAAGCTGGGGATAAAAAGTTGATTTTAAAACTTAACCTCAAAACAGCACCTAGTAGGCAAACCAACTTAATAACATTGCCGTTCTTAGACTGCTGTCATGTTGGCTGTCCTGGATATATATATTTACGTGACGTGATTGGTCCCGTCTTTTTTTCTAGAGGTGCCAATATAACAATAATAAACCAAACCTCACAAAAGCGTTTTGTTTCAGATCAATTGCGTTTTGTTTCTAGCTAAGAAGAATATTACTATCATGTTTTTCTAAATGTTGCCTCCTTCTTTACGAACACTTTAAATTGAAAAGTAACCACCAAAAAATAACCTTTAAACCTCATAAGGTCCGAATTGGGCACGCTCAGTATTTATGAATTTGGAAAATGGTTCCCAGTTTGCCATTCTCCTTTTGGTCATCACATACAAAATTGATCACGTGATCTCTTTGATTTGTATAGAAAGTCGATTTTTATTTTACATATTTGACCATGCGTTCCTTAGAGGAAGTGGTTCAGTTTCATGGACTGAACACATCCTCAAAATTTGGATGGTGAATACAAAATGACCTTGTAATAAAAACGTGTTAAAAACAAAGTCCCTCGCCGCGTCTGTCTGTTCGCGATAAAACTCAAAAATAAGCCGACTGGGAGCTTGCATCAAAAACGCTGCATAAACCTTTAAAATGGACTTGTTCCTCTTTTATAGGTCATATATGGAGACAGATGGCATATATCTGTCTTTTAGGCCGGCCGGACGACGGAATCCCGATTCGGAATTTCGAACGGAATATTGATAATGTATGAAAATCCCGTACGGAAAAATCACGCATACGTGTGGTAGGTCCATAGATTTGTATGAAGCACGTATGGGTACGGAATTCCGTAACGGGATTCCGTCTGTGTGTGCTTACTATACCCATTGTATCTTCTAAAAAATTGGTCACATACAATGCGGTAATTTGGAAAGCTATTTAAAACGAGACAGTATTAATCCTTATTTATCAACTTAAATTCGTTATTTTATGCACATTATTTTAACCTGATACATTACATCATCATACCATTTAAAAGAATATCTTACCCCCTGGCCACGAAAACGGCGGCGGCGGCGAGAGGCGACGATTGCGGGGCGGCGAGCGGCAAGAGGCAAAAACAAATGTAGGAACATGTACGAGGTATGCCACGCTTACCGCGGCAGCGGCGAGAGGTGACGATTGCGGGGCGGCGCGAGTCGAGCGGCGCGCGGCGGCGGCGGTGAGAGGGGAGGCGAGAGAACGAAACAAATGTACTGGCGAGTATGGAGGCGGCCACAATCCCGAGCGGCGGTGAGCGGCGCGCGCGGCGGCAGCTCTTGCACCGAGCGACCAAATCAAACAGTTTTGTTTCTGCCGTGCGTGAATATGGAAACGGAGCAGTTTATCGTTGTTATTTTGAGTTTTTTAGTATGTAATCGAATGTTTCTGTACCTGTACGTGTACGTACTCATTATAAAGAGTATGAAATTCGCCAAATTATTTTGATTTTTTGGGTCAATCAACTTTTATTTGTCCTATGGTTTTGATCAAACATAAAAGTGTATTCTTGAAATTAAAAATAAAGGAAAATTTTTGCTTATAATTAAATAAGTAATTAAACTTAAGAAATAAAGTATCTATCATTTTGGTAACATAAATAAATATATTATTTACATACTTATTTGTTCGTATTGTATAGGTTGCCCAGTTGAAATTTCATACAGTGAAAAGAGACATCGATATCAACTGGACAACCGTTAAAATACGAACTAATATGTAAACAACATAGGTACCTATTTATTTCTATGACCAAAATGATACTTTACGTGTTACATTTAACCTAAACCATTATTTAAGTATAAGATAGTTTTACAAAAAAAATATACTTCTATGTTTGGGGACAGGAAAACTGATAAGACACTTAAAGTTGATCGACCCTTTTATTGACTGGATGTACTCCTAACATAAGAATATTTTTTTATTTATTCTTTTGCTCCAAATCTTAATTTTCCATGAAGGCAGGCTAGTCAGTAGGTACTGCCATTTTCAATAGTGCCATTTTAAACTTGTGTTTAATAATAGTAAATAATATTGGTATGTACTTTCTTGAAAAAAATCGACTCGTCACCAGGATTGTCTCAGGCGGGAATCGAAGCCGTGACCTTCGGAAACCCGGTCCAATGCTCTTCCAACTGAGCTACTACTGAGTTACGAATGTTTTATTAGTACATTATTTATAGCATTGTGTATGCTCAAATCTTAAATTTAAAAACTGTGTAAATAAGGCCACCGCTGCCGCCGCCGCCGCCGCCACTAGGTGAGCCGTGACATACCACCGCGCACCGCGCCTCCTGCCGCGCCTCCTGCCTCTGCCGCCAGTTTTGCCGCGGCAGACGTGGCCAGGCCCTTAGGAGACATCGCATAAAATTAATGCGTGCAAAAATAAATTCAAATGCGTTTCTTACACCGATGACGGGACGGGAGTAGGACTCGAACGGGACGGAAACAGACTTTTGGAGCGAAAGGGTGACGACTGTAAGGTATTTGTTTTCTTTTTGGGTGTTGTTGGAAGGTCGCATTTGTCAAAAAAAAGGAAGGAACCGAAGCGAAGCGAGGGCGGGTCGCTAGTTACTTATATTATTTTTTTCGTATTCTCATGGTTTACCAAAGTTCTAACTTGACTTTAAACTGATGCGTCTTGACGAGACACTGTGCGGCGACGTTGGTCTGTCTCACCGAGGCGCTTTTAATTCAACATTCAAGTCAATTTACATCAAACTCATGAAATATTGCCTCCAAAACGTACCTACGCTTTCACGTTTAACTTTCTGCCATATTTGACGTTTTTTTGAGAAAATATAAGGTATACGCAATAGCATGCCCTGAGGCATACCTCTGTTGCAAGCACAAGACAAAGACACACCTTTATTGGTTATGGAATTAACCAACACGAGGGGTAACCTCGTGTTGGTTGCTGACTACCTACATATAAACCGTTTCGTATTTTAGATATAAGTATGCTATTACTACGTGTTACAAAATAACCCCTAATGTCGAATATGGTAGATAAAGACCATAAATTAATCAACTTTTACTAGGGTATCAACATTGAAATCGCAAAAAAATATCAGCTGTTTCATACAAAAATTAATAGGTAGCGAAAATATCAACAGCTTTTTATTTTTTTTCGTTATTTCACAGTTGGGCCAGTAAAATCTTACAAATGTTTTTCCTAAAAACGCAAAACGCGATGTAAAGCTGCATTTTTGGTATGTTATTTGAACCCCTTAAGTGAGTGTGGAACCATGTTTTGCAAGCAAAAAAATGTTGTGCTCGCTGCGTTATACGTGAAAAACTGTCTTTTTTTCAGTTTTTGCAGTTTTTTTGAGACTGTGAAGTGAGCATGTTTGTATGAAAATAACGGTGTAGGCGGTTAGATATGCCGGTGAGTGTCAATGTTTCAAGCATCATATTTCAATAACTATTAGACATACAGAGCTGTAAGTTGGCTTTAATTGTTTGAAATTTAATACACTTTCAAAACGATGTTGGCAACTAATGTCAAAAGCTCATAGTTTTTTAATAAAACTGCAAAAACTGAAAAAAATACAGTTTTTCTCGTATAACACAGCTAGCACAACTTTTTTTTGCTTGCACAACATGGTTCCACACTCCCTTAAGGGGTCCAAATAACATACCAAAAATGCAGCTTTACATCGCGTTTTGCGATTTAAATGTAGTTTTTTACTGGGCTAAGTTGGTCCCCATAGTAAAAGTTGTTCAGTTTGATGGCCCCTATCTACCATATTCGGCATTAGGGGTTATTTTGTAACACGTTGTATATTAAATCAATATGCTGATGGATGAAATGGAAGGGAGAGGAAAGATTGATATATCGAATGAAAAGAGAGCGGATGGTGAAATGACGCTAGGCTGCAAATACATGAAGATATAGACGTATGTATGTACCTATATGTATACTGCATTGCACCTCTATTCAAATAAAGACGATTGCAGTGAGAAATAAACCTTGTTTAATTAAAGATAATGAGAAACGTTAATTTGTATGTAGGTATTGTAAGTAGCTAGATGTTAGTTTGGATTTGATTTCTGGTAATTTCATTTAAATCGATTAACAGACATATATCAGTAAACGCTTGCTTGACTCCAGTTTGTGCGATGCATGGTCTAGCTGTGACCACAGTGGAAGGAATTGGTTCAACTCAAGATAGACTACATCCAGTTCAAGAGAGAATAGCTAAATCTCATGGTTCACAGTGTGGGTTCTGTACGCCTGGAATTGTAATGTCGATGTATACTTTACTGCGAAACAAGAGGAAAATTGAATATTTCGATATAGAAACCGCACTCCAAGGTAATCTCTGCAGATGTACGGGGTACCGGCCGATAATAGAAGGATTTAAAACATTCATGGAGGGATGGGAAAAGCATTACGTAAAAGATGACTCAAAATCACCTTGTGCTTTGGGTGATGCTTGTTGTCGAGTGAAAGAACCAGAAAACGAGAGCAATTTGTTTAATAAATCAAAGTTTACCCCTTACGATCCTACGCAAGAACCAATTTTTCCACCGGAACTGAAGATCAATGATAGGAGCAAGGAGTTTCTTTATTTTAAAGGTGAAAATGTAATATGGATCAGACCGACAGAACTGCAAGACTTAATTTTATTAAAACATGCACTTCCACACAGTAAAATCGTTGTAGGAAACACAGAAATTGGTATAGAAACAAAATTTAAAAAGAAGTGTTACAATATTTTAATATCGCCTACCAGCATAAAAGAAATGAATGTATGTACAGCTTCAAATAATGGAATAGTTGTTGGTGCTGCATATACATTAACTGAGTTGCATAATTTTTTGGAAAAAATAATCATAGATAGACCTACCGAAAGCAAAATATTTGAGGCTGTTAAAAATATGCTACATTGGTTTGCGGGTAATCAAGTGCGTAATGTTGCCTCTTTAGTTGGTAATATTATCACCGCAAGTCCCATATCGGATCTCAATCCAATTTTAATGGTTTCCACCGCGGTACTTAATGTTTCTAGCTCTAAAAGAGGTAATACAAAAATATTCGTAGACGAACATTTTTTTACGGGATATAGGCAAACTGCTGTGAAAGATGACGAAGTTGTTGTATCAGTAGAGATTCCATATACTTCAGAATACCAATATTTTAAAGCCTATAAACAAGCGAGAAGAAGAGATGATGATATTTCTATAGTAACAGCTTCATTTAATGTTACCTTTGATAGAAACCTATGTGGAATAATAGCTGACGCAAAGATATGTTTTGGGGGTATGGCTCCGACTACGATAATTGCAAAAAAATCATCAGACTTATTGAGAGGCCGAAAATGGGATGAGACAATGCTGCACGACTTGCTTGATTCTTTAACACAAGAGTTAAACCTAGATGTTTCAGTTCCTGGTGGCATGGCCGATTACCGTAAATCTTTGTGTCTTAGTTTCTTTTATAGGTTTTACTTACATGTTTTAGAGTCAATGTTAAAATCAAATGGTAAAATATTGAATCCTAAAATGTTAAGTGCTGCTAATGAAATACCTACTATGATATCAAGCAGTTCACAATATTTCGAAATCAAAGATAAAATATCAGTTTCCGATGCAGTCGGGAAACCTATACCTCATGTATCAGCCTTAAAGCAAGCTACTGGAGAAGCCCTGTATTGTGATGATATTCCAAGTATAGAAGGAGAACTATTTTTATGTTTAGTATTTAGTAAGGAACCTCATGCTAAAATAAAATCAGTTGACCCTAGCAAAGCAGTAGGGCTACCTGGTGTAGAAGCATTTTTGTCAGCTGCTGATTTAGACGAAGAATGTAACAAAATGGGCCCTATTATAAAAGACGAAGAAATATTTTCAAGAGACATAGTCACAAGTCGTGCGTGCGTTATTGGTGCTATAGTAGCAAAATCTGAAAGGATTGCAAGAAAAGCAAAGGATATGGTAACTGTAATTTATGAACTAATTGAGCCTGTAATTATTACCACAGAAGATGCTATAAAACATAAGTCATATTTCCCTGGTTATCCACGTGTAATAAAAAAGGGAGACGTTAGCAAAGCTTTTAAGGAATCTGATCATATTGTAGAAGGAAGCATTAGAAATGGTGCGCAAGAACATTTTTACTTAGAAACTATTTCGGCTTACGCCATCAGAAAAGAAGATGAATTAGAAATTATTTCAACTACTCAAAATCCTGCTGAAATTGCGGTAAGGGTTTAAAAATAATTATGAAACTATCACTATTATTTTATACATCGAAATCACATATTTTATCAATTATTCCAGCATATCGCTTCAGAAGCTCTTCGAATACCAAATCACAAAATTATATCGAAAGTAAAGCGAATCGGAGGAGGTTTCGGAGGGAAAGAAACCAGAGCAGCCTTATTGGCTGTACCTGTTGCAATAGCTGCTTACAAATTGAAGAAGCCCGTACGAGCTGTTTTAGATCGGGATGAAGACATGCAGGTCACTGGCTATCGACATCCTTGTTTGATCAAATATAAAACTGCTTTCGATAACTCCGGCAAGATTACTGCTGCTGCTTTTGATATTTACAGCAATGCAGGGAATTCTATGGATATATCATGTTCGGTAAGATTTATTAACAAAGCTTTAAAAATATATTCATATTTTGTTAAAATGTCTACCTCCCTCTTATTGAATTACTTTATGTCATTTCAGATGATTGAAAGGATCGTGATGCATGTCGATAATTGTTATTTCATACCGAATATTGAAGTTAACGGATATCTTTGTAAAACTAATTTAACATCTAATACAGCCTTTAGAGGTTTTGGCGCACCAAAAGCAATGCTTGCTGCTGAATGTATGATAAGAGACATTGCTGACGCGTTGAGCAAAGATTATGAAGAAATTATCAAAATAAATCTGTATGAAGAAGGGCAACTGACCCATTTTAATCAGACTCTTACATATTGTACTTTGCCAAGATGTTGGAGTGAATGTATTGAAATTTCAAACTATTGGAAAAGAAAGAAAGAAGTTGAAGAGTTTAACAGGTGCGCATATTCGTTTCCCCCATTTTCATAGTAAGAGGTACATACGAGTGAGTAAGTACCTATTTTATTTATTAATATTTGCATTTTTTTTTCAGATCTAACAGATGGAAGAAAAGGGGTATTGCCTTGGTTCCTACGAAATATGGCATATCATTTCAAACCGATTTTTTGATGCAAGCTGGCGCCTTGTTGCATGTCTACAACGATGGTTCAGTTTTATTGTCCATCGGAGGTATTGAAATGGGTCAAGGGCTTTTTACAAAGATGATTCAAGTTGCATCTAGAGCATTGGACATAGATTTCGAAAAAATACATATAAGCGAGATGTCCACGGACAAAGTGCCAAACAGCTCACCGACTGCTGCTAGCATAAGCTCTGATATTTATGGAATGGCAGTAATAAATGCTTGTAACGTTTTAAAAGAGAGGTTGCATCCTTATAAAGATAAGAATCCGAATGGCACTTGGGAGGATTGGGTAACAACTGCGTTCTTCGACAGAGTGCAATTATCAGCTACAGGCTTTTATGCTGCTCCAAAAATAAAATACGATCCGAAGTCTAATTCAGGAGATCTATATGAGTACTTCACTTATGGAGTGGCGTGTTCAGAAGTATTAATAGATTGCTTGACTGGTGATCATCAAGTTTTAAGAACTGATATTGTTATGGACCTAGGCGAAAGTTTGAATCCCGCTATTGATATAGGACAAATAGAAGGAGCTTTTATGCAAGGGTACGGTTTTTGTACACTAGAGGAAATGGTGTTTTCGCCAAGTGGAGAAGCGCTTTCTCGAGGTCCTGGAGCGTACAAGATTCCCGGATTCTCAGATATACCCAAAGAGTTTAACGTATCCTTATTAAAAGGTGCACCTAATCCCAGAGCAGTTTATTCATCTAAGGTATGTACAATTATCACGTCTATTAGTATGTATACAGTTAAGAATTTTTTCACTCTACAAGATATTACTTTTTTGAACAGAAATCAATTACAAAAGATTACAAATGACAATCACAACAGAGTGACAAAGTGACGTGACTGTACTTTTAATACCTAATGATTATTGAGTAATTTAGTTACGCGACAGGCGCTGACGTAGTCCAGTTTTTTTTTCTAGTATTGAGTACCTATTGTGGTTATTAACATTGTATTTTATGGATAACAGTATTAAGTATGTGATACATACATGAAAAATGAATGCAATAATTAATTATTGTCACATCAACCTACTAACTAGAAATTACGTTTCATAAAACTTGTCTCGGAGGACTTGTACTATAACTTTATAATCTGTGGGTTGAGGTTAGCTGAGGTCTGAAACATTGACCTAGAAATGTCCAAATGATAACAGTTTTGTAGGCAGACACATGTTTCATGTTCGCGCTCAATTTAGAATGTAGTGTAGTTAAGAAGTGCTTTAATCACTAAATGAATCTGGGATCCGCTTGTTAATCTTTTGTTTAAATAATTGAAACTGATTCAAGTCAATCTAGATTGTACCTTCGGTAACTGATTTAGTTACTTAACGAAGATCCTACTAATCCTACTAATATTATAAATGTGAAAGTTTGTGGGTTTGGATGTTTAGATGTTTGGATGTTTGTTCCTCAATCACGCAAAAACTACTGGACGGATTTGGTTGAAATTTGGCACACAGATATAAGATAGCCTGTATTAAAACATAGGATACATTTTATCCCGATATTTCCACGGGAACGGGAACCACGCGGGTGAAACCGCGGGCGGCCGCTAGTATTATAAATGTGAAAGTTTGTAGGTTTGGATGTTCGTTCCTCAATCACGCAAAAACTACTGAACGGATTTGGTTGAAATTTGGCACACAGATAGTAGATTGCCTGGATTAAAACATAGGCTAATTTTCATCCCGATATTCCCACGGGAACGGGAACCACGCGGGTGAAACCGCGGGCGGCCGCTAGTGTTACACTAAAACCAACAGAGTGAAGAATTCTGCGAGCAATTGATGCATGAAAAATAAAGCATTATTTGGGATAATTAAACTGCAAATATATTTCAGGCAGTTGGCGAACCTCCACTCTTCCTGGCCGCTTCGGTATTCTTTGCCATCAAGGAAGCCATAAAATCAGCACGGATAGACAGCGGCGCATCTCCAGAGTTCAAACTGGACGTCCCGGCGACATGTGCACGAATACGAATGGCATGTGAAGACCATATTACAAAACAAGTGAGTATATGCCATGTTCCTACCAAAATAAACGCCGCAGCGACAAAGTGTGGTGTACTATTAATATATTATGTGGTGTTGTGTTAGCAAATATTAATTATTCCAGCGAACTAAAATATATGGAATAAGCATTCTGCTAAAAAAATGGCGCCATACGAATAGTACAACTAAGTGGATAGAGCTAAAAATGCTGGCATTTAATTATGTAGCACAAAGTGTCTGAACACGGGTTGCTTATTAGCGACCATCATTTGCATACTTATATTTTCTATACTTAAACGAAAAAATAAGATACGTTTTTTCTGCATCTTTTTACTGCCTCCTTTGCATATTTTACACCATTTGAATATAAAGGACGTCATTTCTAATAAACTCTCTCTTTCTATCTTTTCTCTACTTGGACGAATCAGGTTAATTCGTCCAAGTTTCTCTACAATATAAACTGTAATTTATTGAAAAGAACACTAACGTCAGTCACCGGGTGCGTGGCTGGCCCGACTAAAGCTGAGCAGGTTGTACTTTTTCGGCCCTGTGGTGCCGTTTATAAAGCAATATTTGTTTGCAATTACACTTCCATAGATTTTAGTTCGCTGATTTATTCTGTGTGTGCGTGTTAGTACTAAGTACCTACTTTACCACAGCACATAATAAAAAAAACTATCGATTTTCACATGATGAGTTATGGGTTGTTGGATGGGAAGTAAGAAAAGAAGAAGTAAATAAATAAGAAGGGTTACCACAGCAGTGCGGACATTTACAGTTAAATGATGCCCAATTTTTTACGGTATAAAAAATTATATGCGCCGGGCCTGCGGTTTGAAATCGATTCTTTATACACCGTCGTTACAGAATAGATATTAGTACATCGTCGTATCCGATTTAACTTACATATTTTGTTGCTTATCATATAATTATTATTATACAAAACGGAATACTGCTACTTACTATTATAGGTTGTACATTGAGAAATTATTTGTATGGAAATGAGCTCACAAACGCGATAACGACATTACAACTCTAGAAACTTGCACTACGAGTGTTACGAGCTAGAAATAGCAAAATCCAAGTCATAGTACCTATATTCCGAAGAGAATTATATAGAAATGCGATCATTATCTTATAAACTATCAGGATGATAAAGTTGGTGTACACCATGTGGTCAAGTATTTGACAGTGTTCCTTGACTTTAAGGGAATTTTCCCCTAAATTTAGGAGATTTTTTTTTCAGATATATTTCTATATAATCTGTGGCATTTTATTAAATATCTAATGTGAAATAAATTGCAGCAAAAACTCCTTTTCACGAATACTGTCCGTTATTTCTTTTTTTTTGTTTATCTTCGCAGTCGGGTAAAAATTTTTAGCCTTAGGGTATTTTCCCCTAAATTTTTACCCATCAAAAGGAATACTACACATATTTGACAAACGTGTTTGAGCGTTTACTGGGTCCTTTATACTTTTTTGAACTATGTTTTTTTTTGTTACAGGTTGTACCGACAATAACACAAGATGGTAAACCCTGGAATGTGATTGCATGAAGTTCATACACATAAAATATTTTAGGGGGTTTTGAAATTGTCATTGGTGCCACCAATCCACCATGCATAGATTAAATATGATAGTGGGATTACCAATGTCTTACTTACAGCTATCCCTACTTTCCCAGATAGGTACTCATTTATTTTTACCGTTTTATAAGTCTTACATTTTTTAGTAGTAATTAATAATTGTTTAGTAGTAAGTATGCTTAAGTTTTATCTTTTGAAATACAAGTTGTTTCCATTTTTTATTATGTTTCTTTATTATTTCATGTATTATTTATCCTTTTATTTTAATGGTGTAATATAATTATTTCATGGAAGCCAAAACGTAGTCGTAGGTAAATAGCATAATCACTGTCTATTTATATAGTAACTTTAGTCTCTGATAAAACTAGTTCTGAGAATATTATCCAAACCGAAAAAAATAGGCAGGTACTGTATTTAACATTACTATGAGCCCCTAGGATTTTGTTTTCACATTTAATATTTGTTACGTGCAGGGATGATCTCGTCTTGATCTCACATTCCCGTACTTATACTATGTTGCGTAATAAGTAGTTTTTAAGGTGACCTTGTAACTAATATTTGAACAGGTTTTTGTTGTCCTTTCGACTGGTAAGACTGCTCTTGGAGATACTGGCAATATCTGACTCAAAATAAAAAGTTTAAATACGTCGAGTTTTATATGTTAGGTCCGCCCGCTATGATAAAATATACTGTCATTGAAATGCTCCTTAAATGGGACAGATAAGTAAGTCTTATTTGTTTATTAGCTGCGTCGTGATGCGCGTCCGCAACGCGTTAGGAAATTATCGTTCGTCGCGCTCAGTAGCCGAGAATACGCGACGTGAAACGGACGTAAGTGCAGTGCTCAAAACCAAACATGGGACAGTTAAATTTGGAAGAAGAACCCGGCGTCAGTACCGAATTGGTATTCTTCGTCAATGGGAAAAAGGTAAAATGCACAAATAATCATTGATTTTCTATTGAATTTATTGCATGTAGCTTTTTATTCAGTGTATAAGATATTTTTTATTGACATAAAGTAGGTATGTGGAAGATACCTAAACTATCACTAACGATTCATAGATTTTTAACAAATAGAACAATAGAAGAATGTTCTATATAATATTACCCAGATATAATTTCATAAGAATTTTTAAATAATTATCAAGACCCGACCAATAGGTACGAAATAATTTTACCATGCTATAACAGGTGCCTGTAATACTGTCCTGATTTAATTACGTTTTATACTGATATACTAGTGACACCATATCATGATGGTTATTCATTGATGATATGTGTTTGTTGACTGTCATTTAAAGTAAGATTTAAGTAAATAAGATAAAGATAGGAAGAGCCTATTTCCAGATAGCACATATACCTATCTTCTGGTTTAATTTAAAAATGCAACTGAATTTCTATGAATTTATCTATCACGCAAATAATTTGGAATTTGTCCGAAAGTTTTATAAGTTTCGTGCCTTACAGTTGCTATCTAATATTATCTACACACACTTCTATCTTTAAGTAGGTAGTTACTATTAGTTGGCTGTTGTAGATTATGTATCTAGCTAGGGGTAGACGAAATATTAATAGATAGACTACTCGCTACATAGTATGATCGCCTCCAAAGCTGAATGAATCTAAAGTACTTTGTTACACTTTAAGTCATCATCATCAGTAATGTTAGTTGCAACTTTTATATTGAGCACAATACAATAATTGGCCCGACACATAGCATAAAATATTGTTCAGCTACTTCTAAGGTTGATACTATTTACATAATCGAAAACATGTCTTGAGAAATGATTTGATTCGATAGGTCAATTTTCGAGTCCGTTACGCCAGCAGGAAAGATGCTCCTAGAGGGAAGCGAGTTTGATGAATAATTTGTGCGCAATTCAGTGTAAATGTGCGCCAAATAAAAAATTTGTGGGCCTTATACTTTTGGAATAAAACGGGAAAAACGGATTCTGCTGGGGTAACGGTGCTCCAGCAGGAAGAATCTAAACTAATGATCGGAGAGAAATAAAAGATATATGTGCGGGTAGCTTGATACTAGCAGGAAATGTGCGCCAAATATAAAATTTGTGGGCCTTATAGTTTTGGAGATATTTGATTTCCTGCTGGCTTAACGTTTTGCCAGATTCCAGATCTCGGAAACTACTAAATGTGCGATCTTACAGTAAACACATATAAGTAGCTCCTAATTTGTGCTATTTGTGCGGTAGAAAACATTTCAAAGATATTCACAGATTTTGAAGTAATCAGACATTTTCTGAAAACAGAATAAAAATTCTAGCGCCTAAACTACCACCTAAATAGAGAAACCAAAAACGGTGTTCTATTCTTCTTATTATTTCTCATTACCATAAAAATTTTGAAAACCGCACATTTACGCGTTTTTGAATAATACCCACATGAAGGTTAGACTGACCATGTCATGACTTTGACGGTCAGCAGGATAAAAATATCAGAGACTATTTAGATCCTGGCCCAAAGAATAATCTGTGCGGTTACTGAAGTACATGCTCTGAAAATTTCAGCTTCAAATTCTTCGTATTAAAGGAAATATCAATTAAAATCCAAAACAACTGTCAGTATTCCGATTAACCGACCAAATTCGATAGACCACCAAAAAGCGACGCGTTCATACATATTGATGACCTCCTTAACTTTGTTGTTGAACAGGTTTGTACACGTCACGTCTACGTACATTTAAGTAAAAAAGTGATTTGAGTGAGTGCTTTTATTTAAATAACGAATGAAGTTATTTCTGTTTCATTTCATTTTTACTTGAATTAAATGAATTTTAACATTATTTTAGTAGAAAAATAAAGGATGTTTTGTAAAAAAAGTAAAAAATTTAAGATGGCGGCCACCTTTTTTTTGTGGGCCGATTTCGATGAAACTCTGTTTTCGGTACTATTTTGACAAGAAAACAACAACGCAATGTTAAAAATGCAAAAATTCAAGATGGCGGCCAACTTTTTAGTTTGCGGGCCGATTTCGATGAAACTCGGTTTTTGGTAGTATTTTGACTAGAAAACAGCAACACAATGTTAAAAAAGTAAAAAATTCAAGATGGCGGCCAACTTTTTAGTTTGCGGGCCGATTTCGATGATACTCGGTTTTTGGTAGTATTTTGACAAGAAAACAGCAACACCATGTTAAAAAAGTAAAAAATTCAAGATGGCGGCCAACTTTTTAGTTTGCGGGCCGATTTCGATGAAACTCGGTTTTTGGTAGTATTTTGACAAGAAAACAGCAACACAATGTTAAAAAAGTAAAAAATTCAAGACGGCGGCCAACTTTTTTGTTTGCGGGCCGATTTCAATGAAACTCGATAAAAAAAGATGTGATATCCCTCTCTATTGAACAACACGTTGAACTGTCATGTGTGGAATTAGATCAGTTGATAATGATTTGTGTGTATCGCCCACCAACTGGTAACTACCCTCAATTTGAGTCCGCTATGGAGGACGCTCTAAAATTAGTCATCAAAAAGAATAAAAAAATTGTGGTGTGCGGTGATTTTAACGTAGACATCTTAAAGCCGTCCTCAATTGCAAGTAGGTTTCTGAATTTGTTTAAGTCCTTCAATTTAGCAAACACCTTTTGTGAACCTACAAGAATCACTGCTACATCTAAAACTTGCCTAGACAATATTTTTAGCAACTGTAATGTACTTGATAAAGAAATAATAAATTGTATTCGTTCTGACCATAGCGGACAAATAGCTTCCCTTGAGCACCATCATGTTCCTCATCAGTGTAATATAATTTGCAGACCTCTAACTAAAAATAAATTGGAAAATTTTCATAATAATGTCACTGCCAAAACTCTTTGCTTACCTAGTAATGATAATCCCAATACTCATTATGATGATTTATTTAATTTAATTAAAGTAGAATTTGATAAAACATTTAAGCAAAGATCTATTAAATCCAAAGACTTTAAAAAGAAATTTAGTGATTGGGCAACACCAGGCATATATGTTAGCAGAAATAAGTTGTTTGAATTATATGGTCAGAAAACAATTTCAAATGATCCCGAATTTCATGAATATGTAAGAAACTATTCAAAAATGTTTAATAAAGTATGTACTTTAGCAAAAGCAAAATGTATATCTACAATAATTCATCAGTCAGATAATAAAATAAGAGCCACTTGGAATATTATAAATAAAGAGACTGGGAAAACTAAAAATAATGACCGTGAATACTCAATAGTATCAGACAATAAAATTATTGAGTCAGATGAAGGAGTGGCAACAATTTTTCAAGATTTCTTTTCTAAAATACCTATTGCAACTACCAGTAATTTAAATTCATCTCCAAAAATTGCTGTCTCCCTCTTGGAATCATGTGTTGATAAGTGCAATAATGTATTTAAATTTAGACATATCAATAGTGATACCATTCTTAAAACATTTAATTCAATAAATATAAAAAAGACTGAAGATCTCTGGGGCATTTCAACTCACATAATTAAGTCTATAATAACTACCATTGCTCCCCATCTTGCTTTTATTTTCAATAAGTGTGTTGATGAAGGGATATTTCCAGACTTAATGAAATATAGTAAAATCATCCCTCTTTTTAAATCTGGGGACAAAAGCGATCCCGCTAACTTTAGACCCATTTCCATTTTGCCAGCACTAAGCAAAATTTTTGAAAAGATCATTTATGATCAATTATTAGCACATTTTCTTATCAACGAACTACTTCACGAGAAACAATTTGGTTTTACTCGTGGTAGATGCACAACTGATGCTGGAATTGCACTTCTCAAACACGTCTTTGAAGCATGGGAGAGTAAACAGGATGCAATTGGTATATTTTGTGATCTCTCTAAAGCATTTGATTGTGTCAGTCACAGTACTTTATTAGATAAATTGGAACATTATGGTGTATCAAAAAATGCAGTAAGCCTTATGCAATCGTATCTGTCGGCGAGAACCCAAAAAGTTGTTGTAAATAAAACAGAATCCTATGAAGCACCTATTACCATGGGCGTGCCGCAGGGTTCGATATTGGGTCCATTGCTTTTTCTTATTTATATTAATGACCTTCCTTACTATACTAAAAACTTATGTGAAATAGTACTGTTTGCTGATGATACTTCTTTAATTTTTAAAGTTGATAGAGGATGTAACTGCAGTGACGATGTAAACAGCACTCTTTCCAAGGTGATGCATTGGTTTACTATTAATAATCTGAAGCTTAACTCTAGTAAAACTAAATGTGTCAAATTTTCACTTCCTAATGTGAGGCAGGTTCATATGACTATACATGTAAATGGCGAAGCAGTCGAATTTGTTGACTCAACAAAATTTTTAGGTATTACTATAGACTCGCGGTTGCAATGGGACCCTCATATCGATATCCTGTCAAGCAGACTTAGCTCTGCTGCCTTTGCAGTTAAGAAAATAAGGCTTCTGACCGACATTGAAACAGCAAGATTGGTTTACTTCAGTTATTTTCATAGTATTATGACCTACGGTTTGTTGTTGTGGGGCTCAGCTGCTAATATTAATAACATATTCATCTTACAAAAAAGGGCAGTGCGCGCTATATACAACTTACGGTCTAGAGATACTCTTCGTGACCTATTTAAAGAAATTAAAATATTAACGGTAGCTTCCCAATACATCTATGAAAATATAATGTATGTAAAGAAAAATTTAGATAGCTTTGTAAAAAATAGTAATGTTCATAAACTCAATACAAGAAACAAGAACAAACTTGCTGTTCCAAGGCGCAGACTGCATAAAACCGGAAGCTCTTTTTTGTGTAGATGTATTACCTTTTATAATAAGATACCAGAACAAGTCACAGAACTGCCCTTGGAAAAATTTAAAAATACTGTTAAATCCAATCTAATGAGTAAAGGTTATTACACTGTTGACGATTATTTGAAGGATAAAAAGGCATGGGCATAGCTTTTGTATTGTTAATTATTACTCTAATACCTCAGTATTGATTAGAAAAAGTCCGGGGTTCTTTCATAGGTCTAGATAAAAGTCCTTTAATTAAACTCGAATCGTGATTTTCTTTTCTAAGTATAAAATTGTGAGAAGTATCCTACCTACTTAAAAACGTACTTCTGGCTTCCTGACTCGACGACTTAATATGGGTAGCTTTAGTATGTCATGCTCACTTCAAACATTTCTGCGGTGGTGTCGTGTGAGGCGGGTCGTTACGTTCCCTCAAATATGGTTGAGCGAAGCGATGGCTGGTTCATGCGTCATGCTCGTGAACGGGTGCTGCCAGTGGGAATGGGTCTGCTTCTGTCTGCTTGTATTAAGGGCGTCGTATAACTCGTATATAAAAGATCTGTTTTATATTGTCTGTATGTATGGCACTTCTTACTCAAAAAATATAATTCTTAATAGCTTACCTTGTTTTGATTTATTTAATTGCAATATTTTTACTTTCTATAGTCAGTAGTTTAGTGAAAGACCTATGAAAAGCTTTTGGATATAAATTTTCAATTCGATGCCTTAACATAGGTAGTCTTAGTATGTCATGCTATCTTTAATCATTTCTGCGGTGGTGTCGTATGAGGCGGGTCGTTACGTTCCCTCAAATATGGTTGAGCGAAGAGATGGCTGGTTCATGCGTCATGTTCGGGAACTGGTGCTGCCAGTGGGAATGGGTCTGCTTCTGACTGCCTATCTTAATGCATATTGAATTGTATGTTTTTCTTTTATTTTTATTTATTGTAACAGCCTAGACTGAATAACAAGTTCAAACTTTGAATTTAGCTTAAAATCTGTAAATTGATTAAGAAATTTGAAACTCATTAAGAAATGAGCTAATTCAATAATGTTATTTATTTGTTAATCTTTGTTAATATAAAGTCTGGAAACGATATACATATTTGTAAATATCGTTCCATCTGATTGATAAAGCTGACAAGTTTTTTGCGCCCATTTTTCTTGTCGGTTAAAAGACGTCATAATGGGTGGTAGGGTAAAAGAATTGACGATTTAAAAATGCTTATTATGTGAGCTTATTTAAATAAAATATATTTCACTTCACTTCACTTCACTTCACTCGGTTTCTGCTACTGTTTTGTCAATAAAACAGCAACGCAATGATAAAAAAAGTAATAAATTCAAGATGGCAGCCACCTTTTTTTGTTTGTGGGTTCGATTTCAATGAAACTCGGTTTTTGCTACTGTTTTGTCAAGAAAACAGAAACGCAATGTTAAAAATGTAAAAAATTCAAGATGGCGGCCAACTTTTTTGTTTGTAGGCCGATTTCGATGAAACTCGGTTTCTGATACTATTTTGACAAGAAAACAACAACGCAATGTTAAAAATGTAAAAATTCAAGATGGCGGCCAACTTTTTGTTTGCGGGCCGATTTTGATGAAAATTTGGTTTTTGGTAGTATTTTGACAAGAAAACAGCAACGCAATGTTGCAAATTTTAAAAATTCAAAATGGCGGCCAACTTTTAGTTTGCGGGCTGATTTCGATGAAACTCGGTTTTTGGTAGTATTTTGACAAGAAAACAGCAACACAATGTTAAAAAAGTAAAAAATTTAAGATGGCGGCCATATTTTTAGTTTGCGGGCCGATTTCGATGAAACTCGGTTTTTGGTAGTATTTTGACAAGAAAACAGCAACACAATGTTAAAAAAGTAAAAAATTCAAGATGGCGGCCAACTTTTTTGTTTGCGGGCCGATTTCAATGAAACTCGGTTTTTGCTACTGTTTTGTCAATAAAACAGCAACGCAATGATAAAAAAAGTAATAAATTCAAGATGGCGGCCAACTTTTTAGTTTGCGGGCCGATTTCGATGAAACTCGGTTTTTGGTAGTATTTTGACAAGAAAACAGCAACACAATGTTAAAAATGTAAAAAATTCAAGATGGCGGCCAACTTTTTAGTTTGCGGGCCGATTTCGATGAAACTCGGTTTTTGATAGTATTTTGACAAGAAAACAGCAACACAATGTTAAAAAAGTAAAAAATTCAAGATGGCGGCCAACTTTTTTGTTTGCGGGCCGATTTCAATGAAACTCGGTTTCTGCTACTGTTTTGTCAATAAAACAGCAACGCAATGATAAAAAAAGTAATAAATTCAAGATGGCAGCCACCTTTTTTTGTTTGTGGGTTCGATTTCGATGAAACTCGGTTTTCGCTACTGTTTTGACAAGAAAACAGCAACGCAATGTTAAAAATGTAAAAAATTCAAGATGGCCGCCACCTGTTTTGTTTGCGGGCCGATTTCAATGAAACTCGGTTTTTGCTACAGTTTTGTCAAGAAAACAGAAACGCAATGTTAAAAATGTAAAAAATTCAAGATGGCGGCCAACTTTTTTGTTTGTGGACCGATTTCGATGAAACTCGGTTTCTGATACTATTTTGACAAGAAAACAACAACGCAATGTTAAAAATGTATAAATTCAAGATGGCGGCTAACTTTTTTGTTTGCGGGCCGATTTCGATGAAAATTTGGTTTTTGGTAGTATTTTGACAAGAAAACAGCAACGCAATGTTGCAAATTTTAAAATTCAAGATGGCGGCCAAATTTTTAGTTTGCGGGCCGATTTCGATGAAACTCGGTTTTTGGTAGTATTTTGACAAGAAAACAGCAACGCAATGTTAGAAAGTAAAAAATTCAAGATGGCGGCCAACTTTTTGTTTGTGGGCCGATTTCGATGAAACTCGGTTTTTGTGGTATTTTGGCAAGAAAACAGCAACACAATGTTAAAAAGTAAAAAATTCAAGATGGCGGCCAAATTTTTTGTTTGTGGGCCGATTTCGATGAAACTCGGTTTCTGATACTATTTTCATTATTCATTTATTATCATTATGGCCCGTCCGCTTTATCCATCCACAAGCCAAAAGGAAGGCCTTTTCCCCAGCAGCCAGCAGGGCATTAAAAATGCCTGATATGCATGGTTATTTGTGATGCCGTCTGTATAAAATTTTAACTCATCGGCGGAAAACAATCCTGTCTCAAACTCACTCAGACGAAAGTATTTTTAGTAAGCACGACCATTTATGGCAAACTAGCTTCAGCCCACGACTTCATCCACATTTACATTCGAGAAAATCCCTAGGAAACCTTAAACCAAGATAATAGTATCCTCCTATGTTGTAATCCGGCTTATAAACTATCATTTCATCCAAATCCGTTCAGCCGTTTTGCGTTATTGATTTACAATCATTCAAACAGGCAAACTTTCATATTTATGATTAAGTTGAATAATACGGCCACCTCCGAAGCGCTCGAAATAGGAATTTTTTGCTACATAAAATGGGACTGCTATTTAGCTAAGACTTAATTTCTCAAAGTTATTATTAAGTTTTATACCTCAACTGAAAGCTGAATAAATGGTGATGTTTTTAAAATATTATTTGCGCTTAGTTACTGGGATGTTTTTAAAGATATTTGCTATTGTTTCCAAAAAATCTGAAAAAATGAAATTAAATACAAAAAAAGCCGCCATCTTTGATTTTTTTAAATTTTTAACATTGCATTGTTATTTTCCTGTCAAAATAGTACCAACAACCGAATTTCATCGAAATCGGCCCACAAACAAAAAAGATGGCAGCCATCTTTGATTTTAATTTTTTTTAACATTGCGTTGCTGTTTTCTCGTCAAAATACTACCAAAAACCGAGTTTCATCGAAATCGGCCCGCAAACTTAAAAACTGGCCGCCATCTTGGATTTTTTATTTTTTTAACATCGCTATGTTATTTTTTTGCCAAAATAGTACTAGAAACCGAGTTTCGTCGAAATCGGCCCACAAACAAAAAGATGGCTACCATCTTGGATTTTTTATTTTTTTTAACATTGCGTTGCTGTTTTCTTGTCAAAATACTACTAAAAATCGAGTTTCATCGAAATCGGCCCGCAAACTTAAAAACTGGCCGCCATCTTGGATTTTTTATTTTTTTAACATCGCTATGTTATTTTTTTGTCAAAATAGTACTAGAAACCGAGTTTCGTCGAAATCGGCCCACAAACAAAAAAGATGGCTGCCATCTTGGATTTTTTATTTTTTTTAACATTGCGTTGCTGTTTTCTTGTCAAAATACTACTAAAAACCGAGTTTCATCGAAATCAGCCCACAAAAAAAGAAGATGGCCGCCATCTTGGATTTTTAATTTTTTTAACATTGCATTGTTATTTTCTTGTCAAAATAGTACTAGAAACCGAGTTTCGTCGAAATCGGCCCACAAACAAAAAAGATGGCTGCCATCTTGAATTTTTTATTTTTTTATCATTGCTTTGTTATTTTCTTGTCAAAATAGTACCAAAAATCGAGTTTCATCGAAATCGGCCCACAAACAAAGAAGATAGCCGCCATCTTGGATTTTTTGTTTTTTTATCATTGCGTTGCTGTTTTCTCGTCAAAATACTACCAAAAACCGAGTTTCATCGAAATCGGCCCGCAAACTTAAAAACTGGCCGCCATCTTGGATTTTTTATTTTTTTAACAGTGCTTTGTTATTTTTTGTCAAAATAGTACTAGAAACCGAGTTTCGTCGAAATCGGCCCACAAACAAAAAAGATGGCTGCCATCTTGGATTTTTTTATTTTTTTAACATTGCTTTGTTATTTTCTTGTCAAAATAGTACCAAAAATCGAGTTTCATCGAAATCGGCCCACAAACAAAGAAGATGGCCGCCATCTTGGATTTTTTGTTTTTTTTTACATTGCGTTGCTGTTTTCTCGTCAAAATACTACCAAAAACCGAGTTTCATCGAAATCGGCCCGAAAACCAAAAATTTGACCGCCATCTTGAATTTTTTACATTTTTAACACTGCGTTGCTGTTTTCTTGTCAAAATAGTACCAGAAACCGAGTTTCGTCGAAATCGGCTCACAAACAAAAAAGATGGTCGCCATCTTGGATTTTTATTTTTTTTAACATTGCTTTACCTATTATTTTCTTGTCAAAAAAGTACCAGAAACCGAGTTTCGTCGAAATCGGTCCACAAACAAAGAAGATGGCCGCCATCTTGGATTTTTTATTTTTTTAACATTGCATTGATATTATCTTGTCAAAATAGTATCAAAAACCGAGTTTCATCGAAATATGCCCACAAACAAAAAAGATGGCCGCCATCTTGGAACTTATTTTTTCATTATTATTTCCTAATTGAGTACTAATTTAATATTTATTTTATACTTAGTTAGCCCTAAATTAGTAATGATTTACAAATAAAATTTTAGTCCCTTACACTTTTAGTCGTTGCGTCAAACTGTCTAGACGAACGGCGGCTTTTGCGCCAGCACAATGGGCGATTGAAGTCCGACTGTAAGAAAAATACTCTCTCGGCTGTGCTATTGGTATGAATACAGTCTCAAACTAACTATTTAAAAGTTAAAACGCTATTTACCCACATTTGCCAATAAGAAGTTATGAACGCGACTGTACAAACAATTTTTCTGCATAATACGACACAATAAAGAAGGTCATCAATATGTATGAACGCGTCGCTTTTTGGTGGTCTATCGAATTTGGTCGGTTAATCGGAATACTGACAGTTGTTTTGGATTTTAATTGATATTTCCTTTAATACGAAGAATTTGAAGCTGAAATTTTCAGAGCATGTACTTCAGTAACCGCACAGATTATTCTTTGGGCCAGGATCTAAATAGTGTCTGATATTTTTATCCTGCTGACCGTCAAAGTCATGACATGGTCAGTCTAACCTTCATGTGGGTATTATTCAAAAACGCGTAAATGTGCGGTTTTCAAAATTTTTATGGTAATGAGAAATAATAAGAAGAATAGAACACCGTTTTTGGTTTCTCTATTTAGGTGGTAGTTTAGGCGCTAGATTTTTTTTTCTGTTTTCAGAAAATGTCTGATTACTTCAAAATCTGTGAATATTTTTGAAATGTTTTCTACCGCACAAATAGCACAAATTAGGAGCTACTTATATGTGTTTACTGTAAGATCGCACATTTAGTAGTTTCCGAGATCTGGGATCTGGCAAAACGTTACGCCAGCAGGAAATCAAATATCTCCAAAACTATAAGGCCCACAAATTTTATATTTGGCGCACATTTCCTGCTAGTATCAAGCTACCCGCACATATATCTTTTATTTCTCTCCGATCATTAGTTTAGATTCTTCCTGCTGGAGCACCGTTACCCCAGCAGAATCCGTTTTTCCCGTTTTATTCCAAAAGTATAAGGCCCACAATTTTTTTATTTGGCGCACATTTACACTGAATTGCGCACAAATTATTCATCAAACTCGCTTCCCTCTAGGAGCATCTTTCCTGCTGGCGTAACGGACTCCAATTTTCGATATTTCGAGAACGATAAATTCTGCGAAAGGCCTCCCAAAGAAAGGATGTTGGTTAAATAATGCACCGCAATATTTCTTTTTTTTTTGTTATTCAATAGCACGTACCTACTTAACTCAGTTTAGCAAAATAGCTAGTCTGTGGTACTTTTTGTTTTGTGGCTTTAGCATAACTGCAAACTTCTCAGAATTAAAAAAACAAAACATTTGTTTGTTTGTTTGTCATTTGTTTGTTTGTTTGTTCATTCGATCTCAGAACCTCATTCGTGTTACGGGAGTAACCCCCCTGATGATCTGATGATGGAGCCGGAAAAGTCTGAAAACTACACATTTGCAATTAAATCATAAAAAATATAATATTTATTAAATTAAGTACGGAACCCTTGGTGGGCGAGTCCGACTCACACTTGTCCGTTTTTTCTCTTTTTAATATGACCGTTTCTTCCTGCCAAATGATAAAGGTTCGAATCATGCCCTTGGTATTTTACAATTTGTATATTTCTGTCAGAGTCGATTGCAACAAAGTTACATAATTACCCCCTGGAATCCTCATCACTTAGGAACTGGCTATCTTACCTTTAACTTGTCAATTTTTAAATTGTTGTTGTTATGGCTTCAGACTTAGGTAAGATGGTGGTAGCCAGCCAGACGGACTTGAAATAATCCCTTCTACCAGCCAAACCGAGTACAAATTGTACCCGCCCTGGGAATCAAACCCGGGACCCCTGTGTCTTACACGGGTGGGCAAACCACTAGACCACAGAGGCGGTTATTAACGCCATCATCGCGGTCTTTAACGCCATCAAGTTTCTTAGTTTTTTATTCCAATACTTCACCTGTTTCTATGAATTAAATCATATCTGTTTGAAAAATATCGTTCAAGTAACTACCTACCTACAGAGCGCAATATTATTTTTTGTATAACATCTACCTATAACATTAACAACATAACACGAGGAGCTCGGTAGCGCAGTGGCTTAGCGCCTGGCCCAGCGATTGCGGAAGTTAAGCAACATTCGCAAGGGTCGATCATGGGATGGGTGACCAAAAAATTATTATCTCGAGCTCCTCCGTGCTTCGGAAGGCACGTTAAGCCGTTGGTCCCGGGCTCCCGGCTGCATTTGCAGTCGTTAACACCCACCAATCCGCATTGGGCCCGCGTGGTGGGTTATGTATGGCCTGTCCTCCTTACCACCCATAAGGAAGGCCTGTGCCCCAGCAGTGGGGACATCAAAAATTGCTGATGGACTACCTATAACATTACATCAATTATTGCAACAGCAATTAGTCGCGTTTGCATTTTGCAAATAAAACCGGGTTACGTATGTATTGCATATTGTAACATGAGTACCTATTATCCAAGTTGGCGAAAGATAACCCTTTAGTTGACGTAAAAGGTTGTTAACAATAATTGTTGAACTGCGCAATAGCTTTGATAATTTACTTCATTGTTTTTTTAGCTAGAAAAAATCTTAATATCATAATAGACGTAAGTTTTTACAAGAAAAAGTAAATAGGTAGGTATACTTATTTACTTGTAAAAATGATAGGTCGGGACCGATCGGGCAACACCACATTGATTTACTTAATTAAGGCCCTACTACCTACTAAAAAAAATATATATTGGCTAGCTACTAGCGCCGTTAAGTAATACATACATTTATTTTGATTACTCGTAAACCAAGTCAATATTAAAAAAATAAATTAATTAAAAAAAATATTAAAAACACGACTGCCCTGCCAAAAACGAACTAAAAAGCTAAACAACAAGTGTCATTGAATTCGGGGGACCTCTTTGATCAAAAATTATTCCATAATAAGGTATTTTTTTAATTTATTTATTTTTATTTTACACATTTTAGTGACATATTATATAGTTTTGGAATGTGCTCATCAAGGCCTTTCATTTGATGCCCATATTGTAATAATAGAAGAATTTTTTTTTTCACATTTGAAACTGGCGTCGTACAGTCGCCATATTGAACTTTTTCTAAAAAAAATATAGCCAGTGTCACTCGGGATGCTGTAAGGATTCTAACGATACCCCATTTATCCAAATCAGTTCAGGCATTTAGAAGTTATGGTGGAAGAAAGAAACTCACATACACATTTTTAATAACTCTTCAACAGTTTTATAACTATAAATATATTATATATATAGTTTATAACTATAAACTATCCAGACTATTTACTATCTAACTATCCTTCACAAACACATTTAAACCGCATACAAAAATATTTTATAACTAAAGACTTTTAGTTTAGTACTAAGTACTAGTTTTTTATTCTTCAGAATTTTATTAAACATACTTAGTTGTTTCGTTTTCATATTTTTTCTTGATTGGCGGCGCTAGGACGATTATGAACGGTAAAAGGAAAATGACTTAGGTACTTATCGTACCACATGCATTTTCATTGGCTTTTGCAACAAATGCAAGCTAGATACTTCTATGAGTATGCCGAAGGTCCTGCCTGGGTTTAAAACCCTATACTTTATGTAAGTATGTTTGTGTGGAGAATGTAAACTATTATTAGGTATTGGTTGCCGAGTTTTGGTATCTGAGTTATTTCATAATGTTATGTTAAAAACGTACGAATGCGGAAAAACATTCGTACAAACGAATGTGTCTGAAGGCTTTCCTTACATAAGCTTCAAGCTATTGAAGTGAATTCCTCTATGATTGATTACTAATCACTTCGTTAAGGCCATAGTCTAGTACTTATTCTATACAACATGTTACAAAAATACCCCTAATGCCGAATATGGTAGATAGGAACCATCAAACTGAACAACTTTTACCATACATGGGACCAACTCCGAAATCGTGAAAATAAATCAGCTGTTTAATACATTTTGATATTTTCGTTATTATTTTTGTAACATGTTGTATACAGGGTCACTGGAAATATGACGTATTCCTGATAAGGGGTTATAGATGAGGTCAAAACAAATATTTTTTGTTATATAACTTTTTCTCAAAAAGTTAATAGTTTTTGAGTTAATTGAAATTAAGTATTTTTTTACCAAAAGACTTGTACTATTATGTATTCTGTGCCAAAAGTACGTTTTCAGACACAAAAATTTGAAATAAAAGATAACTACTCATTCCATTCCAGTTTTTTTTATTATTTTGAGATAGAAAACACTCTAAGTGTTGATAATGAATAAAAAAAAATTACAAAAAGTACAGGTGTTTATAAAAATAATAATCTTTAAAATCATTTTTATTTTTTCAGACTTTTTAGAAACGGCAGCAAATATCTTTAAAAAATTCCTAGTAACTAAGCGTGCATAATATTTTAAAAACATCACCATCTATTTAGCTTTCAGTTGAGGTATAAAGTTTAATAATAACTTAAATAAAAAATGAGAAATTAAGACCCATTTCATGTAGCAAAAAATTCCTACTTCGAGCGCTTCGGTGGTGGCCGTATTATCCTACTCATATCATAAATGTGAAAATTTGCTTGTTTGGATGATTGTTAATCAATCACGCAAAACGGCTGAACGGATTTGGATGAAATATGGCACACAGATAGTTTTAAATCCGGATTAAAACATAGGAGGATATTATTATCTTGGTTAAAGGTTCCCTAGGGATTTTCTCGAATGTAAATGCGGATGAAGTCACGGGCGGAAGCTAGTTCGACATAAATCATCGTGCTTACTAAAAATACTTTCGTCCGAGTGAGTTTCGAAACAGGATTATTTTCCGCCGATGAGTTAAAAAATTTACAGACGGCATCAAAAATAAACATGCATGTCAGCCATTTTTAATGTCTTTATGCCAAGCCTTCCTTTTGGCTTGTGGACGAATAGAGCGGACGGCCCATAATAACCCACCACGTGGGCCCAATGTGGATTGGTCAGTGTTAACGACTGTAAATGTAGCCAGGCCCAACGGCTCAATGTAAGATACATTGAGTTAACACCGACCAATCCGCATTGGTCCCACAGGGTGGGTTTTGGCCCGTCCACTTTCCACAATCCACAAGCCAAAAGGAAAGCCTGGCATAAAGGCATTAAAATGGCTGATATCATGCATGGTTATTTTTGATGTCGTCCTGACCTAGACGTTTTTCAGTTTTTGGCTAACAACTTCTAAAAAATGCATTTTACGACAAAGTCGTCTATGACATCTTTAAAGAAAATAAGATTACCAACAATTTGAGCGCAATTTTAGCTCTAAGTGTCATATACATCTCGAGATACATACTTCAAAAACGGGCCATTTTTGACTAAATTTGTAGTAAAGCTAGTCTTTCGAACAAAACACCGTCTAAATATTCTTTCCACGAGGAAAGACGTAAGAAATAAAGTTGTAACTTTGATAACAAGAAAATTATTGGTCCTTAAGCATTTTTCTTACTCTTAAAGTAAAGCTAAATAACTGTTCTATAACTTTATTTCTTATGTCTTTCCTCGTAGAAAGAGTATTTTAGACGATGTTTTGTTCGAAAGACTAGCTTTTCTACAAATGGGGAGGCGAAGGCAAAGTGAATTACAGATGGCGCTCAGTCTTTGGAACAATTGTCAGTTTGAGCTTATATTGTCTTGACTGTGTATTACGTGGTTTTACTTTCTTAGATTGTATTTTTTTCGGTTTTGCGGACAAACAATGTATTCTATGCTAACTTTAGCTCATATAAAAGAAGAATTACGGAAAAGAAAAGCCAAAACAACAGGCAAGAAAGTTTATAGCAACTTACAAAAAATTGCTAACAAGCATTACATTTCTTTAAATTTCGTGTAAGATTTACAAGTAATCTTTTTATTTCAGATTAGAAGCATATGATTTAAATTTTAACAAAGCAACTGAGTGTGAATTTCCGTGTTTATAGTTGCCTGATGATGCCTTCTGTGCAATAGTAATTTCAGGTTTCTGTACTGGAATTTCTGTACCATCCAAAATTACACGAACCGTTTTATCATATTTATTTTATTATTCTAAGTTTCTTGAATGACTCTGGCATATAAAATTCTATTAATTCTCTGTTTGGCCCCAATATTGGGCTTATTCCATATTTGATATACCTATCAAATTCATCCAAGTTATAAATATGTTAGAAACTACTGAGGTTGAAATATTAAAGAACAAAGCTGTTATAATTCAAATGTTGTTTTATTTTGGCGAAGCTTCATCAAATTCATGAAACATTCCTTTTGATTTATAATGTTTCTCAGGCTCAGCAAAGGAGAAAATCGAGGAAAAAGCATATTTTTTTTGATATTTTTTTGTTCACTATTTTTTTTGTTACTGGGAAATCGATGAACTCCAATATTTTACAAGTTACATCCATAACAATGCGGCATTTTCTCAGTATAAAATTAAAAAGTGCAATACTCCAAGAGATTCCCATATGTTTTGACAGTTTCTTTGAGGCGGCTCGGTACCAACGACAAGACGCCACCTATCGGGATAAAATTGCGCTTTTCCTCCCCATTTAAAACTTTTTTCAAAATGGCCCATTTTTGAAGTGTGAAAGAACTCGAGATATATATGACACTCAGAGCTGAATTTACACTCAAATTGTTGGTAATTTTATCTTCTTTAAAAGTGTCATAGACGACTTTGCCGTAGAATGCATTTTTTAGAAGTTGTTAGCCAAAAACTGAAAAATGTTAAGGTTTTTCGAGCACTACGAAGTTAGCACAGGTCTTTCAGGGTTGCAAATTTGGATTTACACTATTCGTATGTATCCTAACAACATCCCAAAACACACAACCTTGCAAATTTTTGCGACCTAACGCGATTTTTGTGTCTACGATGACTGGCGTAGAACGGCCACCGCAATATCAAGCCGACAGAATTTTTATTAATCGAAACTATCAACCAAGAGGTCCGATAGCAAGGTTGACCCTTGCCACCAGATATGACGACACGGTCAATAGTTTCAATGTATAGTTGTCAAGTTAATCTGCAGAAAGAACATTATTGCGTCATTATTTATCATTGTGTTATTACATCGCACGCCATGCGCCAATTATCTGAGAACAAGGCCTTTTGAGAAATTACAACATGCATGTTGGGGGATGTAATTTTTTTTATATTTTTCTAGGTCTTAAAAAAATAATATGTATAATCCACCCGCAACGAAGACCTGTACAGTACCTATTTGTTAAATGGTCGGTGCTTGTGCTCCAGCAGAGGCGCATTAGAAAAGGCTGGATAATGATACAAAATGAATGAATGAATGAATGAATAAAATTTTATTGACACACATCACACTTACATACCAAGAAACAGCAAGGAACAACAAACAAACAAAAAATAAAAACAAAACCAACTAATTACATTAAAAATTGTGTGACGGGCCAATCAGGACCCTGCCTCAGCATATGCTGTTACGGTATGAGGTCGTCACACCGCAACAGCGCTGGTATTCTGACAGGGCCTGTGCGAGGAACGTTAATCGTACGTACCTAATCGACCATATTAATAATTTTTTGCTTTTTTAATTACAGCTGTAATGAAGAAAAAAAATATGTATATAATTTTATATGATAATAAATATTTAAATAAAGTAAATTGTATTAAAATAAAATATTCACATCCACACTACATAAATACAATATCCGCACAGTACAGATATTAGTTTTTGTGATAAAAAAAAAAAAAAAAACAATATCTATACTGTGGTACCAGAACAGACTAGTCATAGATGATGACGAGAAGTACCAGTGAAGCCCCGTGCAAGGGATATCATAGAGGCGTTCACAGCTAAATCTAATGCTATCCACCAGACGTGAAAACCGAGTTGTAAGTAGGCGTACTAAAATAACATTATTTCTATGTAAGCTGGAGTGAAAGTAAATATTTTTTTAAGCATCTTTTAAATGTATTGATTGTTTTAAGGTCACGCAACGGCGGCGGAAGATCGTTCCAGCAATGTGTGGCTGCGAACCTGAAGGACCCGCGGAAAGCCACAGTACGATGACTTGGTGTCGCAAAGATGTTTCTGCAAGATCTTAATGAATTACCAGTATAACTTTTGGCCCAAGTGAGTTTCTTATGTAAATATATAGGTTTTCCTGACTTAAGGACACCAAACATTAAAGTGGCTAGATGAAGCTTTCTACGGGCCTCCATTTTCAGTAAGTTAGCACTATTAAGGAATGGGGTCACATGAGACCGAGGTGGCACAAAGAAACAGAAGCGTGCACAGGCATTCTGCACCCGCTGTACAAGCTTAACTGTTCTGGCTAGAAGACGTGGACCATAAACGATGTCACAGTAATTAAGTTTCGAAAGTATGAGTGATTCACAGAGTGTAATTCTAAGCTGCTCATGTAAATATGGACGTATTCTGTAAAGTAGTTTAAGGCGGTAAAAACAACTGCGAACACACTCAGTGATGTGGCTTTCGAAATTTAAGTGGCTGTCTAGAGTCAGACCCAGGTTTCTACATTTGTCCACACGAGTAATGCTTTCTCCATATAACTGAATGTTGAGGCTCTTGTTATCCAATTTTTGAAGTTTACTTTTAGAACCTATCACCATAAATTTTGACTTTTTTGGGTTGAGGACCAGGCAGTTCGACTCACACCAAGCAGCTATTCTTAATAGGTCGCTATTAATCTTTGCCATAGCATTATCCACATCACCAGGGTCAAAAGACAAATATAGTTGTAGGTCATCGGCATACAGATGGTGGTTGCAGTGTTGAATGCTCTGGATTAAGTCTGCACTGTACAAAATGTAAAGAATGGGGCCAAGTATGGAGCCCTGTGGAACCCCACGTTTTACAGGAAGGAGAGATGAGTCCGATTTGGCACCGTGTGTATCCTGAAGTTGTACATACTGTTGCCTTTGGGTCAAGTAGCTTTCGAACCATTTTACCGTGGCTGTGTTCACTCCATAGTGGGAGAGCTTGGACAACAGTAATGTGGTATTTAAAGTTTCGAAAGCACGTGAAAAATCCAAAAGCACAAGAATACTGACACTTCCTTGATCCTGGGCTGCGAGTATGTTGTCAACTACATCAGCCAATGCCGTAGCAGTACCGTGACCCTTGCGAAAGCCAGACTGATAACAGGGCAAGATATTATTTTCTTCCAAATATTGAGTGAGTTGATCACAGACCACTCGTTCCAAAACCTTGGACAAACATGGCAGGATGCTTATGGGACGGAGATCTTGAAGAGATGATGGTGGGCTGACTTTAGGCAAAGGCTTAATGACTGCTGTCTTCCAGGTGTCTGGGAAGGTACATTCTGCTATTGACCTGTTGATTATAACAGTGATGGCATACAGGGTACATGGCAGTGTCAATAGTAACATGTCTAATGAAAGTCCATCACAGCCCTGAGCATTCGATTTGAGGTTTCTGATGATTTTAAGCACACAATCTTCACTAACAGGCTTCAGGGAAAGTGTGGTAGAACTATGTCTAAGATACTCAAAATACGTAAGCTGGGAAATTGAGACATTGTTATGACCAGGTGCGCTGAGGAAGTGAGCATTGATGGTGTCAGGGTTGTCAAAACACGGAGGAAGTTCGGATGGTTTTCCATCGGGCAGCACTGTGTTTTTTAAGTTTTGCCACAGCCGCTTAGGATTATTTTTATTAGAATTGATGTGTAAATTAAAGTAACATCTCCTTTCCTGTACAATGGCTTTTTCTACAAGGCCTTTCATTTCTAAATAAGAGGCTTTATGTGAATCGGTCTTATTTTTTTTGTAGGTTTGTAGATATGTGTCCCTAACATGCATCATAGATTTCACCGTGTCTGTGATCCAGGGGTGAGAGGGGTGCTTAAATCTACGCTTTTTAACTGGGGCATGCAAATTAAATAAATTTATTAAACAAGAATTAAAATTTTCCACTAGCAAGTTAACATTTTTTGCTTTGTTAAAATGGCTCCAATCAATTTTATCGAGATCAGTTTCCCATTGACTCTGAATTATATTTTTTAAAGGCCTATATTCCACCCACCGAGGACAAAACTTCTCTTTTTTAATTTTAAACTCTGCCACCACCATAGCATGACCTCTGAGATCAGGGCAGATTCTGACTGTGACCTTTGATGTGCGTGTGTCAGTGGCAATAATATCTAATAAACTTTGGCTGTGATCCGTAAAATGAGTTGGTTCACTTACTAACTGATTCAAGTTCATGGTCTCAAAGAACTGTAATAGTAATCGTTGCCCACTGCCACTGTTGTCAACAAGGAGGTCTATATTAAAGTCCCCCAATAAAATAAGACCGTCACATCTAGTAAAAGAGGAGATGGAATCAGTTATGGCGTCCAGGAAGAGGCTGAGATCCAGCCATTGTGGTCTATAAGCCGTACCTATTATGATCATTTTGTTCAGCAAGCGTACACTCAACCACATTTGCTCTACTGATGGTGTAATGGGGTGAGGGCATGTACGCACATTAACGCCCTTACGAACGTAGAACCCTACTCCACCACCTCGCCCACCTCGAATATTGTCCGGCCGTGGTGTGTGCCGCAGACTATAACCGGATAACCTAGGTGCTTTGTCGTCCTCTCCCGACCTCAACCAAGTCTCATTTATGGCCATAATATCTGGGTTTAGCTCCTCCATTGCCACCAGAAAGTCCTCATGTTTTGTGGAGAGAGATCCGGCATTAAAAATACCAACTTTAAAGTTCCTATTATTATTCATTTGTTATATTAAGTTCGATGTTTGTCCGCTGATACATCGTTTTATGTAAAAAAATAGAGTATGTAAAATAAAATAAATTATGTAATAAGGATGTGAATATGAATAATTGCATTTTGTAAATATAATTTTGTATGCCGTTAACTAAAAATATAAGTAGACGGTGAGAGTTACCAATTATTGTGTTAATAAGAATATTGAATTCTGAATTTAAAATAATGTTTAACTGTGAAAAAGTATTTTGTAAAATAAATTTTGTAGTAAAAAGATACAGTATTTTTATGTTTACTAATGGCCCCTCACACAAGAAAGAAGTAAGAAGTACAGAAAGCAGCTTATTGACAACATAATATACACTTGAAAGCAAAGAAGGTACGACAATGACAGTTACAGACATAATGTTTTGATGTATGATAAACACAAAGAAATAAGGCAGGTAATATAAAATTAAAAACAATTTCCAGGTTAGACCGAGTCATGCAGATTGAGAACCAAAAATGCGCGCCAAGTCTTCTTCAGAGCGAAGCCGAAAGGCTGGTTTACCATCACTTTGGCGAGCGAAAATACGGCCCTGTTTTGTCCAGGAGTATCGCCAATTCAACCTGCGGCACTCCGTACGAACCTGGTTGAAGAGCAGACGGTTCGCTCGAGTCAGCCGCTCGTTGATATAAATGCGTCCCCCCTGTGGAGATTTTATGTTACGGCGGACGCGGGCGGCACGCAGTACCTCGTCTCGCAGGTGCCGGCGCGTTAGTCGCACCACAATGCGGCGCGCGCGGCCACCCTCAGCAGGGGGCGCACCCACGCGTTCCGCGAACACTACGTCGCGATCGTCCAACGTGACGCCCAGTTGGGCGGCCAGTACGGTGACGGTGTGCGTCACGTTCTCCCCTTTCTCCTCAGGAACGTGGCCGATGTCGAGATCAGCCAGTAGCGCCTCTTGGTCCCGTTCATTTAACTCGAGGCTTAGCGCAGCAACCGTACGCTCCAGCTCTGGTACGCGTCCGGGTCCATCTTCAGTCCTGCGGCCCTCGAGCGCTTCCAGACGCTGCTCCATGCCACTCAGTCTCTTGTCCATGTCGTCCAGCCGCTCCGTCAAGGTTGTAATCGACTGTCTCAGCAACATCGTCTCGTTTCTGAACTCGCGCATTTCAGCCATGCACTCGGCGAACACCCGACGAAACTCCAACACATCATTTGGTGGAAAACGACCAGTATCTTCGGCTCCAGGGCTGTCCCCAAGGGAAGATATGGCATCAGTGTACGCCGCTAGTGGGGAGCTGGCAGCTGAAGGCCCACCTGGTGTTTGGATATTATCTCCCTTCCGTGCTCCCTGCTTACAAGTCGGACAAACCCAGTCCTTGTTAATTTGGGCTTTGTCTGTCTGAGCCAGGCACGCCTTGTGGTATTTCAAAGAGCATGAACTACAAGCAGCGGCACCTGCCGCCGCCAAGAACTTTCCGCATGCACCGCACTGTGGCATGGCTCGTACCGGTGTCGTAGTAGCTTAGAGTTGAATATCGCCGATGCTAGATGTCGCTGCGCTGTGCTTATTGTATTGTTTGTATAATTACTATGGCCACAATATAGATGGCGCTAGATGGCGAAGATTTAATAAATAACCTGTTATGTGGGTTTGAGTATGATTTTCAATTTTTAAATTACCCTCTTAGTAACAATCTGTTACTAATTGCTTAAGCAAAAACACCAAAAAACACCACAATCCGATAGAAAATCAGCGCGCCCACAATTGACCAGCTGCACTAACACTTCACAATGCTTTACGAAACGGATTTAGTACTCGTAATGGTATTTAGAAAGATAAATTGTAATTAAAAGCCGCACAGTATGTTGACCAAACGTAGTACGAAACGCTCCTCCATTTAATAATAATAAATAGTTAATTCTGTCGTCGATTAGACGTTTTTTTGCTATTTACTACAAGAATTTATTGCATTTCGTAAAACATTGTTTGCTTTTTAAGCTGTCCGAGCTGAGTCCTAAAAATAGTGTCCCCATTTTCTGTCTAGGTTTTATGCCACTTTTCTGTGGTTTTAAATCCTATCATCCATAAACTTGATCTAAAGATACATTTCTTATTAATTAAATAATCAGCGTTGTTTCCGTTGCAGAATTTAAAATTAATTGACGAAACTTGTATTTATTGCTCTTATAAATATTTTATATAGGTATAACACAAGCACGTGATAATGTATCAAAACTGACAACAAAGTTACATTAGCCAATATCTATTTATTCTATGACGCCTGTGAAGATAGCCGCTATGCGCGTGGGCATATTTTATGGCATGGGTGTGCCCTAAAGCCTCACCTCACCCACCCGTCACTTCACCGTCATAAAGTTTGCATCGCAATGTAAAAGAAGCTATTTTTTATTGTACATACTTCTACATTTTAGGTGGTGGAACCGAACCCGGACCCAGAATGGACGCTGCTGTGGTACTTGCGCAAGAAGTTGCGCCTGACCGGCACCAAACTGGGGTGCGCGGAGGGCGGCTGCGGCGCGTGCACCGTCATGGTGTCCAGATACAACCGACAGGACAACAAAATTGTGTATCCTTTTCCTTAATAAAACCATGAACGACGCGGTGCAGTGGTCAACATGCCGGTCTAACACGCAAAATGGTTCGATTCCCGGCCGGGCAGAAATTGAAATGATGAATATTAATTTATGTGACTGCTGACTGGTCTGGGTGTTACTATGTATAATAAGTATAATTATTTAAAATGTATTTAAGTAGTATATCGGACTGTTGTTTAGCACCCATATTACAAGCTTTGCGTAGTTTGGGGCTAGCTGGCGCTGTTTGAAATTGTTGTCCAAGCAATAATTATGATTATAATGAACACGAATATTGGTTGCTGTTTGGAATTTGAGCTTTTATTTATTTTCTTTATATTTTAGTCTGGATTATTGTCTGTAATCTGCGACCAAGCAATATTGCAGTAAATAACGAAAGCTAAATAATACACTGGCCTGCAAAACTAAGTACTACATAGGTCTATTTTCATACAAACGAGGTAACTTTGAAGCATTGGTTCTCGGCCCAGGATTAAACGTGGTGTGATCTGATGATAGCCATCCAAGGAGCGAATGGAGAAGATTCAGATCCCCATACACACCCAATTGATCTGATCAGCATTCTAAGAGCTGTTTGGATATGTTTAAAAAAACCACAAAAATAGCATTAAAATGTATGGAAATGCTGTAACTGATAACTCTAATCTTTACAGCTTTTAGAATGCTGATCAGATCAATTGGGTGTCTATGGAGATCTGAATCTTCTCCATTCACTCCCTGGATGGCCATCATCAGATCACATCCCGCTTAATCCTGGGCGGAGAACCAAAGCTTCAAAGTTACCTCGTTTGTATGAAAATAGACCTCTGTAGTACTTAGTTTTGCAGGCCATTGTAGTAAAACGCAATCGGTACATTCAACTTAGTATAGGACCCAACTAGTTTATTTTGTTTATCGCGCAGACGTAGGTATGTACTTCGACACTACGAAGAGGATTCTAGAATCGTAGAGTTAAGAGTTATCTGCTACGTAATATAATTACACTTTACCTTTTACTACCTACTTTTATAATCTTTTTTTTCCAATGAGATTTCTTATATGTGTTCAGTCATTTTGCGGTAAATGCTTGTCTGGCACCAGTGTGTGCCATGCATGGCCTTGCAGTCACCACAGTCGAGGGTATTGGTTCCACGAAGACCAAACTGCATCCAGTGCAAGAGCGAATCGCTAAAGCTCACGGATCCCAGTGCGGGTTCTGCACTCCTGGCATCGTCATGTCCATGTACGCTTTAATAAGGAGCTGTAAAAAGATTAAATACGCCGACTTGGAAGTTGCATTCCAGGGCAATCTATGCCGATGCACAGGCTACAGAGCCATCATAGAAGGTTACAAAACATTTATCGAAGATTGGGAGACCCAAAGGCTTGTTGATGCTACTTCCAAAAACTCACAAAATGGAGTCTGTGCCATGGGCAAAGACTGTTGTAAAAATAAGACTGACAAAAACGAAACCAAAAGTGAGACAGAATATATTTTTGACAAATCATCTTTTCTACCATATGACCCCAGTCAAGAGCCAATATTCCCACCTGAACTAAAGTTATCGAACACATACGATAATGAATATTTAATGTTTAAAGGAAAGAATACCAAATGGTATCGTCCTACAGAGTTGACCACCATTTTGCAACTTAAAGAACAATATCCAGACGCAAAAATAGTCGTCGGTAATACGGAAGTTGGGGTCGAAGTAAAGTTCAAGCATTTTATATACCCAACCATTATAATGCCAAACCTAATCCCAGAAATGAATAGCATTACTGAAAATTATAACGGTTTAACAGTTGGTGCAGCAGTGACTCTCATGGATATGGATAATACATTTAGACAATACATGGAAACACTACCAAAATACAAAACACGGACCTTGGAAACTATTGTAGACATGTTAAATTGGTTTGCCGGTACACAGATAAGAAACGTAGCAGCAATAGGTGGAAACATTATGACAGGTAGCCCTATTTCAGATTTAAATCCAATTTTAATGTCGTTGAGGGTGAAACTGAATCTTCTCAGTAAACAAAATGGCCATCGATCAGTGCTAATGGACGAAAAGTTCTTTACGGGGTACAGGAGGAATGTAGTCAAACCTGATGAAATTTTATTATCTATAGAGATACCATTTTCAAAGAAATATCAATACGTGCGAGGTCTCAAGCAAGCCAAAAGACGAGAAGACGACATATCTATCGTTACCGCTGCAATAAACGTAGAATTCCAAGATAACACAAATATTATTAAAAATATTGATATTTCGTACGGTGGCATGGCTCCAGTGACAGTGATAGCTACAAAAACAGGCATATCACTCAAAGGCCAAAAGTGGAATGAAGAGATGCTGGAAAAAGCTTATTCCCATTTATTACAAGAGCTTCCACTAGATCCTTCAGCTCCAGGTGGTAATATACAATACAGGAGAGCTCTAACGATGAGCCTCTTTTTGAAAGCTTATTTAGCTATAGGTAAAGAAATGAGCCGTGATTACGTTATTGATGATCTTATCAAGCCTTATCACAGTAGCGGCGCTGAACAATTTCACGGTGGGATCCCAAAAAGTTCTCAATATTTCGAGTTAGTAGGAGATAAGCAGATCAAATCTGATATGGTTGGACGACCGATTCAACACATGTCAGCTTTCAAACAGGCTACAGGAGAAGCAATATATTGTGATGACATACCCATTGCTGAAAATGAGCTGTACTTAGCTTTTGTTCTGAGCTCTAAGGCGCACGCAAATCTGAAATCTGTTGATCCTCAAGAGGCTTTGAAACAACCTGGCGTTGTTGCATTCTTTTCACATAAAGATTTGACACCAGAACAAAATGAAATTGGCCCGATATTTCACGACGAAGAACTATTTGCAAGCAAAAAAGTGATTAGTCAAGGCCAAATTATTGGAGTTATTGTAGGAGTTGATCAACAAACTGCTCAATCTGCTGCAAGAAAAGTAAAAATTGAATACGAAGAACTCCATCCAATAATCGTAACTATCGAAGATGCAATCAAGCATAATTCGTTCTATCCACAATTTCCAAAAACCATAAGAAGAGGAGATGTGAAATCAGTTTTTGAAGATAAAAACAACGTAATAATAGAAGGGCAATGCAGAATGGGTGGGCAGGAACACTTTTATTTAGAAACTCACGCTGCCTTCGCTATACCTAAAAAGGAAGATGATGAATTAGAAATTTTTTGTTCAACACAACATCCGTCTGAAATAGTGGTAAGTAATATAAGAAGTATATTAAATCACAACAATATAAACGACAGCCGACAGCTCTTTTAACCAAAACTTGTGACATTTTTTCAGAAACTTACCAGTCATATTTTACATGTTCCGATGAATAGAATTGTGGCTAGAGTTAAGCGACTGGGTGGCGGTTTTGGAGGAAAAGAGTCACGAGGGATGCTAACTGCTTTACCAGTGGCCTTTGCAGCCCACAAACTCCAGAAGCCAGTTCGTTGTATGCTTGATAGAGACGAAGACATGCTGATGACTGGTACCAGGCACCCGTTTTTAATAAAATACAAAGTAGCAGCTACTAAAGAAGGAAAACTAATGGGTGCTATCGTGAACATATACAATAATGGAGGCTATTCAATAGATCTGTCTGGTCCTGTAAGTAATAAATAAATATTTCTCAATTTGTTATTATACCTAAATACTTACTATTTTATATTTATTAATTCTGGTATTATTTTGCAGGTAGTAGAAAGAGCAATGTTCCATTTCGAAAATGCTTACTATATACCGAATGTGGAAGTAACTGGTCATGTTTGCAAAACAAATTTGCCGTCTAATACCGCATTCCGGGGTTTTGGAGGACCACAGGGAATGTTTGGTGCTGAGAATATGATGCAAGATGTAGCTGCAGTTCTGGGAAAAGATCTGGAACAACTCAGCAAGCTTAATCTGTATCGTGAGAATTCAACTACACATTACGGACAAGTATTGACACATTGTACTTTGCAAAAATGTTGGGACGAATGTGTTGAGAAGAGTAATTTAGTTGAAAGAAAGAAGAATATTGAAAATTTCAATAAGTATGTTAATTATGGCAAAACTAAACTATACTGTTGACTCATTAGTTTCGATAAAATTTGTCCGATTAATATTTTATTTGACTTGTTTCCAGGCAACATCGCTGGCGAAAACGTGGCATTTCAATCATTCCGACTAAATTTGGTATAGCGTTTACTGAGAAAATGTTAAATCAAGCAGGTGCACTAGTAATGATTTATGTAGATGGATCAGTGCTCTTATCCCATGGTGGTACTGAAATGGGTCAAGGTTTACACACAAAGATGCTTCAAGTAGCATCGCGTGTCCTTGGAATTGACATATCTAAGATTCATATCAGTGAGACAGCGACTGATAAAGTCCCTAACACCTCAGCAACAGCGGCGAGTGCAGGTTCCGATCTTAACGGAATGGCTGTTCTTGACGCATGCCAGAAGCTTGTCAAACGCCTCCAACAGTATAAAGAAAAGAATCCGAACGGAAAATGGGAGGACTGGGTCATTGCAGCTTACCTAGATCGAGTTAGTCTATCTGCAACTGGATTTCACGCAACCCCAGATATCGGCTACGATTTCAAAAATAATACTGGCAAGCCATTTAACTACTTTACCTTTGGAGTCGCTGTAACCGAGGTGGAAATCGATTGTCTAAGTGGTGATCACCAAGTTATGAGGACTGACATAGTTATGGACTTGGGTGAAAGCATAAATCCAGCTATAGACATTGGCCAGATCGAAGGTGCTTTCATACAGGGATATGGATTGTATACAATGGAAGAATTGATTTACTCCCCAACCGGTACACTGTACTCGAGGGGCCCGGGTGCGTACAAGATACCTGGCTTTGGTGACATTCCGCAAGAATTCAACGTTTCTTTACTGAAAGGAGCTCCGAATCCTAGGGCTGTATATTCGTCGAAGGTAAATTAATTTTGATTCGATGACATTTATCACCTAAAGTGTGCAGAGTCAGACACACTATGCCGAAGTTACGCGACCGAAGTTCAACCTAGTTATGCCTGCAATGCTTTGTGAATGGTTAGCACACACACGCGCACACATCTGGCGAAAATTACGTAGCGATTTTTCTTACAAAAATGGTAGCCACCGAATTTCGGTCGCGTAACTACGGTATAATGTGTCTGGAGCTGGACACTAAGCTTTTGACTTGATGCTCATTTGTTTGTATTTTATCACAGGCTGTGGGCGAGCCACCTCTATTCTTGGCGAGCTCCGTATTCTTCGCGATCAAAGAGGCAATAAAAGCAGCGAGGGCAGACGCGGGCGTACCGTTGCACTTTGAACTCGAGTCGCCGGCGACATCCGCGAGGATCCGGATGGCTTGTGAAGATCATATCACTAAGAAGGTTGGTAGATATTTTTGGATTGGAATTTTCTTTAGTAAAACGCCAAAAGGGAAAAATAATAAATAGATAAGAACAAATGACGTAAAAACTAGCGCACATAACTTTGATGATGCTATGATCGTTATCAAACTACAACGTTTTGAAGTCTGCAGTTTTATTCTTTCAAATCCTTACAAGAAAGAATCTTAATGTATTATTGAATTCCGTATCGGAGTAAAGGTTTACTTCAGGTTTTGTTCATCAATATAGTTACATTTTGTTTGTGCACTTAATTAAAAAAATACTTATTTGTTCCAGCTTGAAAAACCGAACCCGAATAGTTTCACGCCATGGAACGTTGTCCCTTAGATACTCGGAGTGTAAATGCCAACATATCACCAAAATAACATAGTTTATTTTATAGTATGCTATATCGAACGCAACTTCGTTGCAAATAATTTTTTAGACAAATAAATATTTCGATAAATATTATAACTGTTGTTTTACTACTTAAGTCAGCCCAAGGCTACTACAAAATTATTACTTACCTCTATCAATTTAATAGTTAATGGGACAAACTTAAAACACATAGGTATATTAATAGATAAAATTATTTATTTAAAATCATATCTAATATAATACAATAATGTGACTATTAACAGTGTTCAATAAATTAAAGATTGCAATAAATGTGGTGAAAATGATATTGCTCGTTTCAGGATGGCATTGTGTACTTTATGCTAAGAAAATTTATACATATTTTAAATTTAATTTAAATTAAGTAACAATAAATTTATTGAAATATCTTGCACCTTTATGTAGGTATGCTTATTTCTAAAACGCGAGTTTACGATTATAACATAAAAATTTACAAACCTACCTATTCTAATTTGATTATTTACTTCAAATTATTATGATTAATCTAAAGATCAAATAAAGTGGAAGACAATTAAGTTGTCAGGGAAATAATTATACTTAGAAATGATTTAAATATCTTAAGTACTGTCAAAGGCACGTGAATCAATTTTATCTATGGTATATAAGAGAGTACCCAGGTACCCAGAACCAAGTAGGTACCCAGACGATCGCAAGCATTGTTTTCAGCTGCTACTACCACTATTGTTTTAATTATTTGACTCGTTTTCGATGTGGTGGTTTACTTTTAAGAACTAGGTAAATATATAAACTTAGGATTAGAGTTCAATGTGTTTTGTCATATTTTAAAAACGACAATCCCAAGTTTTATTGATATAATTTCTCATTAATTTTGTTTTTTATTTAATAAATGCATTTGTGTTTAGACGGTTATATTTTATTATTTTAATTGGTGAAACAATGATTTTCATACAAGTCTTGTATTCGAAGAATATAATGTAAAGGAACAGATATATTAGACTTTGGTATCAACAACGATGATAGATTTGTTTAAGAAAAAAATCATAGAACACATATACATACTTATATACAAAGTCAATTCAAATTTATTGTAATGAATGAATTATAATTAAAATAAATAAACTAGTAGTAAATAAGACTAAAAGATATAAAATATGGCAAGACTTGTTCATTGTTATTAAACTATTTTAAAGACTTAAGAATTATAGAAAGGAAAGACGCAGCCGTATAAATACAGTTATCGCATTAAATATTCTAATTTAAACGGAATAGTTTCAATTACAGAATGGAGAGGATAAGCGTATCCTTTGAAAATTCACTTTAAAATAATTAAATAATAATTATTTTATTTATTTTATTTATTTATTTATTTATAGTCAGGCAACAATGGCCCATAGATACATACCTTAAAACTAAAAAAATAATTATATAAACAAAATTGTTAGTAGATATAACTTAATATTATGTTAGTATAAAGTCAATTTGGCACTTTCTGTGTCAGTTCGGTGGCACAAGGCAACGCCCCTCGGAAGCGCCTGTATACCACGCCCTGCGGCCAGAAGTCCTCCTTCATGAAAGTGTCCAGCCTGGCGGTCGGGATGCGCACCACAAACGACTTAAAATTCGTGTTATGGCGCGACTCCAGAGGCTGAACTCTCAAACAAAAGTTAGCCTTCTTCTTTATGTACTCTATCACATCCTGCACGGTGGTGGTATGGTGCAGGCGGGACAGGTACACGGCCGTGGTCGGTATGGCAGCTCGCAGCAGGAAGTTGGGCCCTGTCGGTGCGGTGCCATGGTGGTTCTTGCTCTCTCGCTGACGACGTCGTCTTTTGTTCCGAACCTCGAGGAATCCGTCTTCATCTTGGCCCGGTCGGACGACATTCTGCAGAGGAGCTTTTCCATCGACGAGAGCTGGCTGCTGCGACTGCGGCCTTGAGTTGGCGGCAGCAACAGCAGCAAAATTTCGTTGACAGCTGACGGGCGCGCGCGTCTCAGGTGCGCGCGGCGCCACCGCGGCAGGTGGCGGCGGCGGCGGGGCGCGGGCGGGGGGCGCGCAGCTCGCAGGGTCGGCGCTCGCGGCCGGCGGCGGCGCTCGGGTTTGATCGGGCCGTGGCGGAGACGGCGTCGAAACTGCTGACTTGCAACTCGACGTCATCGATGTATCGAGGCAGGCCCCACGTCGCATGTTGACGTTTGACCTACTTACGGCTAGTGATTCACGTAAGTCGTCAACTTCTTTACGCAATTCACTCACCGTATTTTCGGATGCCTGAAATTTCAGCATGACTTCGGCCAAACTCGCCTTAAGGGTTACGATGTCCTTAAGGAGGCAGGTCACATCGACGTGGTCGAAGGTGACGGGAGGCAGCTTGTTGAGGTCTCTCGCCACAAACGTCGGCACGTCATCGGGGTCGGTTTCCTTGAACAGGGTGATGATTTCCTGCAGGCTCTTCTGTGTCCCGTCACGTCTCCGGGACACCATCTGGTCGCTCTTGCCGAGAGACTCGTACAGAAGTTTCTTCGCCGTGGCCACATCGTCCTCACTGAAGCTGGACTTGCAGATTTGGAGTGCGCTCACCTCATCCATGACGTCCAGCTTTTGTTGTAGGAACGCCAGGAGTTCATTTGCCACGAGTTTGTCACTCATGGTTGTATACGAACAGCGGCACTTGGCCGCGTCACGCGTTGTGCAATTTCCTAGTACGCGTCTGCACCGATCTGCATCGCACACACGACTGACGACGACGAATTATTTACAATTGCATTGATTTAGTAGCTCTGAGAGCATATTCAGTGTTTTTAGTGCGTTTTTACATAAACTGTCAACGATATCGAAAAGAAAACATGTCGGTAAACGTGCGGATGCCAGTACGAAGCAAAGCGATAGTTTCCGACAACTATAGTACGCTAAAGGGCGAGGCCCCATAAGAGCGAGGCCCCATCAGTGCGTTGCGCTGCGTTGCGTCACGTCGTCGCAACGGAACAACGCATTGTATGCCACACCTGCGTTGCGTTGACGCTGCGACAACGCAACGCAAGAGGGTATGCACGCCGTCGCAGCTGCGTTTCAGTTCACCCGTCGCAATGGATAGATACAAACGCGTTCTTTTGTCGCATCACCCTCCCTCCCGCTTCGTCTCTTGTCCGTCGATCCGTTGAAACGTCGCGCGCGACGACGCAACGGTCAAATGGGGCATGTTATAAAAAATATATGGAAAACGACGCAGCGACGACGCAACGCAGCGCAACGCACTAATGGGGCCTTGCCCTAAGAGCGTGGCCCCATTAGTGCGTTGCATCGTCGCAACGGAACAACGCATTGTATGCCAAACCTGCGTTGCGTTGACGCTGCGACAACGCACCGCGAGAGGGTATGCACGCCGTCGCAGCTGCGTCTCAGTTCACCCGTCGCAATGGATAGATACAAACGCGTTCTTTTGTCGCATCACCCTCCCTCCCGCTTCGTCTCTTGTCCGTCGGGGCTTCGCTCTAACGCATACTAGACGTATATAGGTAGAATTACAGATGTTTTATTTCATATAACACTACCACTACTTGACTGATGGTAAATGACGATTAATTATAAACTGTCAAACATGATTTACCACGGCCGAGCAGACACTTTTTACCGTACTTAGATAGTACTTAGACGTGTAGTCTTTATATTCACATGAGCGCTATGCTTCACTTTGAAGTGAGTTAAGGATAAACGATTATAATTATAATACGTAAGATATTAAACGAGTTCCAATTGCCATCCTTTACCGTGTATGGTCTGTTTCAATGTAAAAGAAACAGTTAAATAAATATAGTTTAAACTATAATGACACATGATCCCACTTAGGGCGACTTGCACCATAAATTAAATAGTTAATTCACTTAAACACAAATTTGTAATACCTACGAAATTGTGTTTAAGTGGTACTTAAACAATATTCCGAATCGGGGTAAATGGTGCGATTTACTGACCGTATATTAGTTAACAATACAAATCGTCAATTAAAAATGCAGTAAGTATATTTATAAATAAAGTTCAGCATCATTTTACACTGACACAGACTATAGCAGCTGCAATATTTTCTACATTAAAATTAGCTCACCCACATTCGTTATTGAATCTCGACAGATGTTGAGAGTTTAACAATTTATTTCTATTCACCAACACATATTTGGCCTCAAATTCCTAGATCATAAAATTACATAACCTAATAAAAACTAGTTTCATTTATCCGATTCTGATGAACATCCCGACCCTGAACTCGGACCTGGAAATAACGTAAGAAAATAAATCTCGTTAGTTATTTTATTAACCCCTGCGCGTACTCTCCATTGGAAAAAAAACATGATTACAGACTAGCGCTTTTAAAATCGAATCGCCATCTAATTTAAATGAGATGATAGATGATAAAAATCCTCCAGAAAATCGACCGGAAAATTAATGCACGCTTAACAATGTTATAAGGTGTGCGGATGCCAGATAAAGAAACAATTTGTAAATGGCGGCGGATACTAACGGAGTCAGCAAAACTAATCAAACAATCAAAACAGAGCGCGTCGAGACGGACAGCAGCATTAATGATAATCTAGACTTATTTTCGATTTTTTGTTTTTGGTACCGCCACAAAATAGGGAGAGGACAGAAGTCTAGCTTAGTTATTGCGCGCGTTGGAGATATGCACACACACACACGGTAATATTATCTCTTTACAGTACTATCCTAACTCGACCCTGTCGACAAAAGATCATCGTATGAATAAAATCTAAATGTAATAAAAGGAGGTTGCATACTCTCAGCTATCTATGCAACCTCTACAGATCAAAACAAAACCACCGATCATTCTTCACTGCGGCGCAATGGGGATGGCACGGCAACGCAAAGCTAATTGTAGATATCGCTGCGTACGCTTGTTCCTAAGACAGTAGACGTTCAGAATAGCTAGGGTGTTTAGCGACAAAAAATGGTCGAACCTTCTTTTTTTTGACAAAAGCATGAAACTTGGTACAGTTGTTCCTTGGGTCAAAATAAGCCGATTAAGATCGGTAGCCCACGGGAGCCCCCCCCCCCTCTGGCACCGGGGGGAGGGGGTCAAAGTGTCGCTCCGCCCGGCCTCATTCTAAAAATTATAACTGTCCATGTTTAGCTACTAGGGCAAGTTCGGTATCATTTTCGGATAAATCAATAACGTAGAATTCATTTCTGGTATAAAAAAATGCAATTTATTACGCAGTTTCTTAAAAATTACATAATAATCAAAATTTTCAAAAAAAAATTGACTTTATGTCACCGTAAATATGAAACTGGTAATTTTATTTGCAAACAAAAAATATAATAACAAAGCCTTTTTAATGCAATTTTCAAAAAATATAACTTTTAAGTACCTTTGTTTACAAAAAATTCTGAAAATAAATTGTTAAACGTCGCGCGCCGTCAAAAAGGTAGAATAATAAGAGTGAAAATCGAGTCCAGTAATACTACTATTATTTTTGTGCTAATAGGTCAGATTTTGTATCATTTTCGCCGTAGAATTGTTTTCTAGTAAACAAAAGCAATTTAATAGGTATGCAGTTTCTTATAAAAAAAAATACTCAATTTCAGAATTTTTTTCTTTCTTTATGTCACGGTGTTTTAATTTGCAAACAACAATATGCTAAAGAAGTTTTCTTCCAACTATGCTTTAATTTCATCACAATCACACTAAAAACTCATTACAAAGCGAGTCTTTAATGCTCTAGAGCAATAAAAATGTATGAAATTTCATTAATGCACAGTTTTTTTTAATCGCACCAAAAGGTGCCAATCTCAATGGATTAGCTCTATTCAGCCAGCCGATTTACTTTTTTTTTTACGTACGTATTATTCGTTTCTATCCTACTTGTTCCAAATTTAAAAAATGATTGCTGCTAACTCTGATTTAAAAATGAAAGAAATTTAAAAAAGTGATTAGGCGGAAACATTGTTAATTTTGCTTGACAATATTTTTGGAAACGATAAAGTGTGATACTATCTGATTTTGAGTGCTTCGGCTTCGAATTAAAATGGAATCATCTAGCGACACATTAACTCCGGAAAACATTCTAAATGAAGCCGACAATGTTATAGAAAATCTTTTATCTACTATTCCTATAGATAATAGTTGAATGAAAAGCAGATTATGCACCTCGCCTTAAGTAATTTATATTGCCCTCATGCCTGTTCGATTAGAGCCCTCGCTAAAGCTCGGGCTCTAAATCAGGCACTCGGTGCAATAATAAATTACTTTGTGCTTGATGCAATAATCTACTATTATTTAATGCAGATTTGAAAAAATAGAACTGTCGAATGGCTTTGCTAACAATAAATAGTCAAAAATAAATGTTGACCTTGCGCGAACATTTTTATTTGACTACACGTCGTCATGTGTGTTACAGTTGCCTCCGCATAGCTATAGCTCCGTGCTTTTCAGAGCTCTTTTTAAACAATTACATCGTGTTTTACATCCCGCTTTGCATTTACATCTTGTCAATTCAAGACAGATACTGGCCATAGCAGGGTTGTCAGACCAGTATGATATCCATCATTTTTTGTCTTCTTCTTGCTTCCATCGTCAGGCAGAGGGACAAGGTAAGTTTTGTTGAGGAACCAACGCCTGGCCCCGAACATTAACCCTTTAATGAACTGCACGTAATGTATGCTGGTAATGAGCTGCTTCTGTTGGAGGTAAATTCTCCAGTTGCCGATCTTTCCTAGTAAACAAAAATTTCCGGCATTCATTTACCGATGTGCAGGTTCTAAATCTGAAAAAAAAAACCCAGATAATATATTTAAATCAACTTAAATCCTAACGTCCACTTGATACTTGTATCCATCTGTCTTACTCTTACCTATCATACAAAGTTATTCCAAACTTTTGTAGTAGTTTTATTGTAAGTAAAAGCGTTTTTCCGTTCTGCTAGCTAAACTATAATTTATTTTAATGAGGTCCTGAAAGAGCGGAAGTCTTCCCAGTGCTCCACGCTTTTAATGGATGCGATACCGTATCATCATTTAATGGAAGGAGTAAGAAAAGTGCGTTCGAAACATGGAACGTATTTATTGAGGCAACAAAAGGCTTCAAACTCCTTCAAGATGGGGAACTAACGGAGGCCAATTTGATAAATTACTACAAAAGTTTGTAATAACTTTGTATGATATGTAGGAGTAAGACAGATGAATACAATTTTCAACTAGATGTTGGGATTCAAGAGTTGATTTAAATATACTATCTGGGGTTTTTTTTTCAGATCAAGTCCCTGCACAACGAACGGTAAATGAATGCCGGAAATATTTGTTTACTAGGAAAGATCGGCAACTGGAGAATTTACCTCCATCAGAAGCAGCTCTTTACCAGCGTACATTACGTGCAGTTTATCAAGGGGTTCATGTTTGGGGCCAGGCCACAGAATACATAGGATCCTTACTGTACCACATGAAATGCAATAAATATATTCTATTCTATTCTATTCATAGTACAACAGAAGCCGCATTTCGCAACATAATTAAATTAAATAACGACTCTTGCTGCGACTCAATAAGGCGCAATTCAGATCGCACACCGCTACAGCGGCTACAGTTATATTCACCTAGAAGTTTTCTCTCTTTCTATCGCGTAGCTCTCATCTCTTCTGACGCCGTTAGGGTTGTCGTCTTTTAAATGAACTGCGTAGCATTATATCATAAAAGGAAAGCGATTTTACGTACTATGGTTAAAGAAAATCTTACAATAATATTCGAACATTTCTATAATATTCAATAATCTAATTAGGTACCTACCTAGTTAGATAGGTAGGTACTTAGTTGTTTATCGTTACTTGTCCTATTTCGTTACCTATATAGTAAACAGTTCTTGTTTCTTGTGTCATACCTACAACACCTTTCACAAATTATGCTTTCTTACGAAGTCAAATAATTGTCATTAATAATTTATTACGTAGGTAAGTAAGTAGGTACACACGACGGCACTTTAGACTATACATATAGGTACATGTTGACCTTGAGACCGCCTTTATGCCCTACGACCTACGTAGTAAAAGCTGTTTTTGCAGTTTAACTGTATGACCTGTAGTGTGAACCTACCTATTCTGTAAATAATTATTTCAATAAATAGTTGGGTGAAAATTGTTTACCAACTAGGACAGGTAGGTACCTACCTAAGAATAAACAGACTAGGTACTAAATACTAACTAAACACCTACCTATAAGTAGACAAGCATTCTTCTGATCTGAATCTTTCGATGTCGTTTGTTTGGAAGTTTGAAAAACGTGAGGTTTGTTTGTATTCTTTTATTAGGGTTCCGTCGTCCGTACCCAAAGGGAAATAAACGGAACCCAATTTACCTTTGTTCGTCTCTCGGCAATGAAAAAAATAACAATTTTTCATTTGTTTTTTTACTCTGACACCCATCCACTGCACAATAATTACGTGGTTTCGACATTTCGACAAAGAAAATATACACTATGATTTCGAGGAGTAAGCGCGGGAAACGTGCGGTGCGAGCGCTCAGGCCAGGCGGGCGTGCGGCGACCCTCTGCCAGATGTATCGTGGACGATACGCCGAACGGTAGGTTAATAACGCGTGGCCTTGAGCGAGTGATGGAGGCCTGGCCAGGCGTTGGTTCCTCAACAAAACTTGCCCTGTCCTGGGGATGGAAGCAATGGATGTAAATGCAAAGCGGGATGTAAAACAGGATGTCATTGTTTAAAAAAAGCTCTGAAATGTACGGAGCTATAGCTATGCGGAGGCAACTGTAACACACATGACGACGAGTAGTCAAATAAAATTGTTCGCGCGAGGTCAACATTTATTATTGACTATTTATTGTTAGCAAAGCCATTTGACAGTTCTATTTTCAAAACTTCTTTAGCATATTTTTGTTTGCAAACTAAAACACCAGTGTAATATTTGCAGTGACATAAAGAAAAAAGATACTAAAATTGTGTATTTTTAAAGAAACTGCATAATAAATTGCTTTTTTAGGGTTCCGTACCCAAAGGGTAAAAACGGGACCCTATTACTAAGCCTCCGCTGTCCGTCTGTGTGTCTGTCACCAGGCTGTATCTCATGAACCGTGATAGCTAGACAGCTGAAATGATGTATTTCTGCTGCCGCCTTAACAACAAATACTTACTAAAAATATAATAAAATAAACATTCAAGGGGGGCTCCCATACAATAAATGTGATTTTTTTGCCGTTTTTTTGCTTTATATTAATAACGACAACAGGTAGACGGTTGAAATTTTCACAGATGATGTATTTCTGTTGCCGCTATAACACCAATTACTAAAAATCGAATAAAATAAATATTTAAGTGGGGCTCCCACATAACAAACGTGATTTTTTTCCGTTTTTTGGTACGGAACCTTTCGTGCGCGAGTCCGACTAGCACTTGGCCAGTTTTTTTACTAGAAAACAATTTCTACGGTTTAGATTTATGCTAAAATGATACTTAACTTGACCTTTTAGTACAAAAATAATAATAGTACAGCTAAACATGGACTCTTAATATTCTACCTTTTTGACGGCGCGCGACGTTTAACAATTTATTTTCGCTATTTTTTGTTTGTGAAGGTACTTAAAAATTATATTTTTTGAAAATTGCATTAAATAGGCTTTGTTATTATCTTTTTTGTTGGCAAATAAAATTACCAGTTTAACATTTACGGTGACTTGAAGTAAACATTTTTTTTTGAAAATTGTTTTTTGAAGATTATTGTGTAAATTTTAAGAAACTACGTAATAAATTGCATTTTTTTATGCCAGAAATGAATTCTACGTTATTGATTTATCCGAAAATGATACCAAACTTGCCCTAGTAGCTAAACATGGACAGTTATAATTTTTAGAATGAGGCCGGGCGGAGCAACACTTTGACCCCCTCCCCCCGGTGCCAGAGGGGGGGCTCCCGTGGGCTACCGATCTTAATCGGCTTATTTTGACCCAAGGAACAACTGTACCAAGTTTCATGCTTTTGTCAAGAAAAAAAAGGTTCAAGCTCTAAACACCCCTACTAGAACAAAATGTATGGGAATACACCGTCATTTTGTAGTCATTTTAATTAACTTAAGGGAGTGTTCTACTAATGAAACTAAACATTTTTGCCCAAGAAACGTGGGTCGAAAAACGACAAAAAAAATTGACTTTCCCATTCAAATACAATGTTTTAGCTGTCTAGTTAGTATGGGAGGACCAAAATTTTTTGACGTTTTTCGACCCATGTTTCTTGGGCAAAAATGTTTAGTTTCATGGGCACAACACACCCTTAAGTTAATTAAAACGACTACAAAATGACGGTGTATAGGTATTTATTTTGTGGTCTTTTTTAACGAAAAAGACCCATTGACCCAAAATGGATATAAAAGACTATTCTACAATGCAAGTGCCAATTATGCAAAGCCAAATTAAGACGTTTTTGTTCTTACAGAATTTGTTATTTTTTTTTTTAATATCCAGATTTTTCGGAAATTTGTAAGTTTTGTGCCAACATCTTTACCGCCTATTACCACAGTGCATATTAAGTTTTTTCAAACAAAAGTAGAGGAGCTAACGTCACTTAGGCCCTTTTGTCATTGCACTCCGTCGGATCGCTAGGGTTGGCATTTTCCGGCCGTCTCGTGGAATGCTACGCGCAAACGCTATGGAAACAACTGCGACGCGATGTCACAACCTCACAACCCTGACCAAAGTACTGCGAACTCTTAGAGTGACGTCAGCCGTCAAATTCGAATGTTTCCATGGAGCTCCTATACTGTTTGAAAAACTTATATAATATGTACTGTGTTATTACACAGAATTTGATCATTTTAAAGCTATAAAGTAAAAGTCCTTTGTTTTGATAAATCTCGTGGAAAAACCGTACGCAGCGCCATTTTGACAGTTGCCTTCCCCGTTGCAACTGTTGTGTGTACCGCGTGCAGACCGAACTCAAGGCGCGTAGGTTTGGATCGCATTTTTGTATTAAGTTCGAATACTGTACCCTTAGCACGAACAGCCATCGAGAAAAAAAAACGCGCGTAAAAAGTACTCGATAGAGAATTATCTATGGAAAATTTAATAGCGCTTAATGACGCTGTATAAATTTCCCATACAAAATTACTCTATCGAATGTTTTTACGCGCGTTATTTTATTGGGGTTCTGCCGTTTGGCCAAATTATTTTTGGTCAAATTTCACTTCCCAAAAAACGTATCGCACTAGTTTCATTTCCCAAATGAATCTTTGGCAAATTTACATTTCGCATTTTATTCACTTGGTCAAATTATCATTTAGCATATTTTTACTTTGTCAAGTTTTATGAGGTCAAATGTTTATTATGCAAACGTTTTATTTTGCCAAATATTATATTCCAAAAAAATGTTTGGTAAAATTGACACTTAACACTCTTAACTTATTTATAGCGTAAGTTTGCCAAATGATAATCTATTTTTACTGATACAGGAGTATATAGGAATTTCAAGTATAAAGAGAACAAATGGCAGAAATAAATATTATTGATAATCGTAACAGGATAATGGTAAAATTATATTTATTTTCATAAATTAAGAAATTCAAAACGATTTACTATGTTTTTTTTAAAATCCAAATAAGTAAGTTTTTTATAATCTTATTAAATTAGTTGCGATACACATTAGTAATTAACGTCTGAATAAAATTTTAGAAAATTGGGAGGATTATAGCACGTATTAATAATTATGAAATAGTGTAATATTCAAGGCTTATTAAATAACTTTATTTCCAGTAAATAAAGTTAAAAAATATTTTCTTTCTTTTGGCAATGTTTTTGTAATTTTTTGGAGTACCTAGATAGCAGGTTTTCTAACATATTTATTTTTAGATAGGTAATTACATAGAAGCTATTCCCTATAAAGTTAGTGTAAAATTGGTATCGATTAAATAGTACAATATTGCGTTAGGAGATTTGGCCGTGACATGTGAAATTGTATTTTATGTCGCATAAAAACTAAAAATAGCTAAAAACTAAGGTAGGAGGTATTGGTACTTCATCGTCAATTTGTATCTTATGTGCTACTCAAATTAATATGTAAATCGTATGCCATGCAATATTTTGGGAAGAGTATGTTTTGCCAAACGATACATTTGACTAAATAATACTTGGTAAAATGAAACTTTGACCAAGTAATTATTTGTTAAACAATAATTTGCCAAAAAGAGTTTTGCTAACTGAAAATTTGCGATAAGTTGTTGTGCTAAATGTTTTTTTGCCAAATGAAAATTTGCGTAAAATAGTTTGCGATGTGATATTTTGGGAAACGTTTTTTGCCTAAACATTAGTAATTAGCTGTTCGTGCTAAGGGTACTGATAGATATCATTACCGTGACTACACAGAATAACCGGAATCTCAGACGAACCTCAAAAGAGTTCGAGTGCGTGACGTAGCGTCGTCGTCGGTCAGTGAGAGATGTCTATGTGTGTATGCGTTGCTCAAGCGCGCGTAGTACTGAGCTTGACTTCTGTCCTCTCTCTCTATTTTATGGTACCGCGCTGTGTGAGTATAATGTGTGAGCGAAATAGCATGACCGCCGGCCGCCATTTATAGAATTTCGGGCTGTCGTATCGGAGTTATATTCGGTCTCCGTGTCCATCGGCAACGGCGCGGGACCTTTGTGGGACCGCGAACTACCTACGCCATTTTTAACGTGTATGATAAAGAGATAGGGTTGTCAGAGTCTTTTAAGAGTTACCCCGTTTTTTCAAGCTAATACAGAAAGCCGTAATTTGAAAATAAAATACGGGGTAAAAAAATCTGTGGTCTTAATTATCTTCATAAAAACCATGTTTTGTTTCCCGTAAATAAATCTAAAACCCGATTTTTTTAAATTAAGTAGTGGCAGGTGGTAACCCTTATAAGAGATAGTGGATCAGATGAAGTTACCTGATTGCCTGGAGTATCTGCGGCGTCGGCGCGGCGCCCGCGAGGGGCTGTCTGAATTGTACTCGGTCTCCGTGTCCAGCGGCGGCGGCGGCAGGGGCGGCGGCCCGTTGCGAGACCGTGAACTACGCCCTTCTTTGTACCTGATGTAAACAAAAAATACTGTATACATCATTCCTACTTTAGCTCGAAGGACCAAAAGATGTCGACTTTAAAATAAAATGGCGAATAAGATTATGAGAAACAGACATTTTGCGAAGTAGACCATTTGAGTAGTGTCCGACCGAAACTGGAATTCTAGCCGAAACCGAAACCAAACTTTCGGCTCTGGTTTCAATTTTGGTTGAAACCGAAACCGTTTTTTTTCACACATTATATAAGTTGTTTTCCACTGTAAATAGAATTATAGACTCATAATTTTTTACCATAAAAGAATCAAATACTTATTATGCTTAACTTGCTTTTGTAATGCAACTTTTTTATTAATCAACATTGTTTATTGTTTAATAATAATAAAATCAGTCTAGTACACCACGTAACTTCAACTCAACACGATCGCAGCGATTCCCACCGGCTGGCGAACTCCGAAGTTAGCCGATTGACGCGCGAAAATACACGAAAACCTAATTTCGGCCAAGCCGAAAGGTTCGGCCCATATTTGGCCGAATCCGAAACTGTGGCCGAAACTAGATTTTTTGGCCGTAACTGGATGAAACCGAAACTTCAGTCGGTCACTTATCTTTGTCTCATAACCAGTTTCTTCATTTTATACTTTTTTAATCTATACTAGCAGCACCCCGCGACTTCCTCTGCGTGGAAAGTTTTTTTACTATCCCTCGGGAACAATACTGTTATTCGGGATGAAAAGTACTCTATTTCCTTCTTTGTACCCCTGAGAACGTTTATGCCAAATTTAATGATGATCGGTTCAGTAGTTAAGATGTAAAGGCGTAACAAACAAACAAACGGACTTTCGCATTTATAATAATAGTAAGGATTTGCAAGCCCCAGGAGTGCTTCAAACATATTTAGGTTGAAAATTATGAAGACAGTAATGAAATTGAAGGGTTAAAAAATAACTACCTATCCGGTGACCGCCGTCTTGATCGTGGCGAGTATGGCGACCGACGCATTCGCGGCGAATACCGGCTGTCCGGCGAGTACCGGACCGTTTCCGGCGAGTACCGGCTTTCCGGCGAGTACCGACTCTCCGGCGAATACCGGCTGTCTGGCGAGTATCGTCGATCATTGTATCTGAAAGTAAAAGGGACATTTTCTGGTTTTTTACACGACTGCCAAAAAAGGAATGCATTGTTTTTATTTCTTTTCTCTATCGCTCGCATGCAAATATTATTATGCTAACTAGTTCGCATGGAAATATTAACCATCATAGAAAGCATCAATTTACATGCGCGCGATAGAGAAAATTGGCGGGTATTTGTACGAAATTCACCCAGTTCGGCGACCGCACTATAGCAGCTTCGACCACGGAAGTTGTCAGTGTGCCGTGTGAGATCAACTTAACTTCGGTGGGTAAGTGGGTACACGTCTCGCGGTCACGACATGTTCTAATGAATTAGTATTTTTTTAATTTACTCAATGGAGGCGGCAACGGCAACGGAGGGACTATACTGTCGCCCACGTGTAGTGGCGACACTTCTGTGTGTAATGTAGTTACCTAGGTGGGTGTGGTAAAGGTAATCGGCATGCCCGCCAACGGGGGCACCATACCGTCGCCAAACGTCTAGCGGCGACGACACTTCTGTGTATAGTGTAGTTATCTCGGTGGGTGTGGTGAAGGTAATCGCCCCAGCGGAAGCGGCAGGAACGGCATGCCCACCAACGGGGGCACTATACCGTCGTCTAGCAGCTACACTTCTGTGTGTCTGTGTAGTATAGTTACCTCGGTGGGTGCGGTGAAGGTAGGCGGCGACAGTGGCGACGGCAGGAACGCCATGTCTGGTAGTGGTGGGACTACGCCGTCGCCTTCGTCTAGTGGCGACGACTCCTCTGTGTATAGTGTAGTGTAGTTAGTTACCTATACCTAGGTGGGTGTGGTGAAGGTAACCGCCCCAACGGCGGTGGCCTTGGCGGCGGCGGTAGTAGCGGCGGCGGCGCGCGTGGTAGCGGCGGCAATAGCGGCGGCGGCAGGAACGGCATGCCCGCCAACGGGGGCACCATACCGTCACCCACGTCTAGCGGCGACGCTTCTGTGTGTAGTGTAGTTACCTAGGTGGGTGTGGTGAAGGTAACCGCCCCAACGGCGGTGGCCTTGGCAGCGGCGGTAGTAACGGCGGCGGCGCTCGCGGCAGCGGCGGTAGAAGCGGCGGCGGTAGGAATGGCATACCCGCCAACGGGGGCACCATACCGTCGCCAACGTCTAGCGGCGACACTTCTGTGTGTAGTGTAGTTACCTCGGTGGGTGTGGTGAAGGTAACCGTCCCAACGGCGGTGGCCTTGGCAGCGGCGGTAGTAGCGGCGGCGGCGCGCGCGGCAGCGGCGGTAGAAGCGGCGGCGGTAGGAATGGCATACCCGCCAACGGGGGCACCATACCGTCGCCCACGTCTAGCGGCGACGACACTTCTGCCATGAGAAATGTTGATTGAGAAAAGTCAAAATTGTGTAATTAGAAAATTAAAAACATCGGCAATTTTTTGCCGCTGCTCGTCGCCGATTCCTTCACGATGATATACATATTTTGTCGAAATTTTCATAGTTAAAATCTTTAGTTAAGGTCTCTTTAACTTTAAGGAAGCTGTCACATTCATAGTTTGACACTTGACTGATTTTTAAATCAATTTTTAATTATTCCTTATTACGCAATAAGCGCACTACATCGATATTTCAGGAAAAATCAATGTATTTAATTAAAAAAATCAATGTTAAAGTTTAAAATTTTAAAACTGCGCCATAACGCTATGGCGCTGGACACGTGACTTGTTGACGTCACAAGCCTGTAAACATTGTAATATCCTTAGCCATTTGACAGCCATCAATCGCGGATACTAAGTCTATGGTCGTGTCAAACGCCTGAAGCCATATTTATTTACAGGCATGTGACGTCATCAGTCAAATTAGAGTGCTTTCGCCACAGGAAAAAAAACAAAAATTATTGCATTTTTCTAGGTGAAATTAATCAATTTAATAGACTTAATTTAGTCCATATTATAGTTGAATATGTTTTTTTACACCATTATCTGTTAGGATGACCACAATTTATAGTATATTTTCAATGTTGTCAAATTGTCTATTGTGTAAGCATTTGGCCGTCAGTGTCTGTACTTACTGTGTGGTGCGACGAGGGGGCGGTACAGAGGCGAGCTTGCGTCCAAGCGTCGCTGCCTCGTCGCGAGCGGCATGAACCTCGCGGACTACAAATCACGCAAAAAGTCTGTAATCTGTACACTCACTGTTGTGCGGCGAGGTGGCAAAGTCAGCCACTACAGAGAGTTAGCGGACAGCATCGGCCTCGCGGGTATTGTGACTACAATCTATAGTGGTGGCCATATAATAAAGGACACCAGTCGATTTTCATACAAACGAGGTAACTTTGAAATCTTGGAACTCTACCAAGGATTTACCGAGCCGTGATCTGATGATGGCCATCCCAAGAGTGAAAGGAGGCGATCTAGATCGTTATACACACCCAACTGATTTGGTCAGCATTCTGAGAGATGTAAAGATCAGTGTTTTCAGTTTTAGGATTTCCTCTAACTACCCTTAATGTCTGTATACTCACAGTGATGCGGCGAGGCGGCGCCGTCGGCCACTACAGAAGCGAGCTTGCGCCGTAGCGTCGCTGCCTCGTCGTGGGCCGCGTAGGCCTCGCGTTAGGTCGTGCACGCCTCTAGCTACCCCTAGTTTCTTTATACTGATTGTGATGCGGCGAGGCGGCGCCGTGGGCCACTACAGAAGCGAGCTTGCGCCGAAGCGTCGCTGCCTCGTCGCGGGCCGCGTCGGCCTCGCGTTAGGTCGTGGACGCCTCTAGCCACCCCTAGTGTCTGTATACTCACTGTGATGCGGCGAGGCGGCACCGTGGGCCACTACAGAAGCGAGCTTGCGCCGTAGCGTCGCTGCCTCGTCGCGGGCCGCGTCGGCCTCGCGTTTGGTCGTGCATGCCTCCAGCCCCCCTAGTGTCTGTATACTCACTGTGATGCGGCGAGGCGGCGCCGTCGGCCACTACAGAAGCGAGCTTGCGCCGAAGCGTCGCTGCCTCGTCGCGGGCCGCGTCGGCCTCGCGTTTGGTCGTGCACGCCTCTAGCCCCCCTAGTGTCTGTATACTCACTGTGATGCGGCGAGGCGGCGCCGTCGGCCACTACAGAAGCGAGCTTGCTCCGTAGCGTCGCTGCCTCGTCGCGGGCCGCGTCGGCCTTGCGTTTGGTCGTGCACGCCTCTAGCCCCCCTAGTGTCTGTATACTCACTGTGATGCGGCGAGGCTGCGCCGTCGGCCACTACAGAAGCGAGCTTGCGCCGAAGCGTCGCTGCCTCGTCGCGGGCCGCGTCGGCCTCGCGTTTGGTCGTGCACGCCTCTAGCCCCCCTAGTGTCTGTATACTCACTGTGATGCGGCGAGGCGGCGCCCGTCGGCCACTACAGAAGCGAGCTTGCGCCGAAGCGTCGCTGCCAAGTCGCGGGCCGCGTCGGCCTCGCGTTTGGTCGTACACGCCTCTAGCCCCCCTAGTGTCTGTATACTCACTGTGATGCGGCGAGGCGGCGCCGTCGGCCACTACAGAAGCGAGCTTGCGCCGAAGCGTCGCTGCCTCGTCGCGGGCCGCGTCGGCCTCGCGTTAGGTCGTGCACGCCTCTAGCCCCCCTAGTGTCTGTATACTCACTGTGATGCGGCGAGGCGGCGCCGTCGGCCACTACAGAAGCGAGCTTGCGCCGAAGCGTCGCTGCCTCGTCGGCCTCGCGTTTGGTCGTGCACGTCTCTAGCCCCCTTAGTGTCTGTATACTTACTGTGATGCGGCGAGGCGGCGCCGTCGGCCACTACAGAAGCGAGCTTGCGCCGAAGCGTCGCTGCCTCGTCGCGGGCCGCGTCGGCCTCGCGTTAGGTCGTGCACGCCTCTAGCCCCCCTAGTGTCTGTATACTCACTGTGATGCGGCGAGGCGGCGCCGTCGGCCACTACAGAAGCGAGCTTGCGCCGAAGCGTCGCTGCCTCGTCGGCCTCGCGTTTGGTCGTGCACGTCTCTAGCCCCCTTAGTGTCTGTATACTTACTGTGATGCGGCGAGGCGGCGCCGTCGGCCACTACAGAAGCGAGCTTGCGCCGAAGCGTCGCTGCCTCGTCGGCCTCGCGTTTGGTCGTGCACGTCTCTAGCCCCCTTAGTGTCTGTATACTTACTGTGATGCGGCGAGGCGGCGCCGTCGGCCACTACAGAAGCGAGCTTGCGCCGAAGCGTCGCTGCCTCGTCGCGGGCCGCGTCGGCCTCGCGTTTGGCCGCGCGGGCTTCAAGCCACGCAGAGTGCGCGCGCGCTTCCACTTCGCCAACTGCAGTACGCCGCAGTGACTCTTGCTCCGCTAATTCTAATGCCAACGCATCACACTTCTCTCTGTCAAAATAACAGCAATGAAAAACATTAGTGTGTGAATAAAAATGATAAAAAAAGGAAATTTATCATCCGGGTAACTCACTTATATCTTTGAACTTCTTGCTGCATTAATTCAATTTTCTCCACTGTACTCGCAGACTCGCCTTGTTTACTCAGCCACAATGACTCTTTCGTGTTAAGTTCTCTAAAATTGAAAGAATGAGATAGCAACGTTTAAATAAAGATGTTTAAAATTAAAACAATTGTTAACCCTATTTTTTTTATAATGAGCATACTTTCTTTCTACCTAAATTGATGTGCTTAACAAGGACACTTATCTAGGTGTATCAATAAAAGCTGTGAAGTAAAGGACAATAAATTACTCACTTCAGAAGTTCTGATTCTCGTTCTTGGAAGTATTTCCCGAGAACATCGAGCCTCGTTAGAGCCTCAGTGGCTTGCTGGCTGGTGGTTTGTAAGGACTCTTGAGTTACTTGCAGTTCTTCCGCTAGCCGAGTGCGTTCTTTATACTCCACCTAAAGTTATTATGTTGCATTACTTATTTATAAACATATACGTCTATGGCACATCTCCGCCACGAAACAAGACCAGCGAAACCGCATTTGGTTCCGCTATGAATTGTCAGTTGTACGACAAGCGAAACAGATGCGAAACAGCCTATTCTAACGCATAGCACATAACAGATAATAGTATACTAGACATCGCTCGAAGTATTACTCAGCTGAAGTGGCAGTGGGCTGGACACATAGCGAGAAGAACCGATGGCCGTTGGGGCGGAAAAGTTCTTGAATGGCGACTGCGCACTGGATAACGCTCCGTGGGTAGGCCCCCGACAAGGTGGACCGACGATCTGGTGAAGGCGCGGGACCGATCGTCGTGGAGATCCTTGGGGGGGGGGGGGGGGGTTCTATACCCACCCAGCAGTGGGTGTCGTGTGGCTGATATGATGATGATGATACTAGAGCGTACAGAAGTTGCACTCCGAAAAATCATTTAAATAAATAGCGACTATTGCTCCGACACAATAAAGCGCAATTCAGGTCGCAAAGCGCTCCCTTCCCTACATATATTCATTTATTAGTTGCCTCTTTCTATCGCATAGCTTTTATCTTTTCTGACGCATGAGATTGGTCCTCCGCCTCATTGAGATTCCGCCCAATCGGCTCCGACAGTTGGCACACCTTCGCTGCGAAAATAATGACGGAAAACCGATATCGTCATATCGTCGTCGATAGAAGACAAGTGCTGGCAGAACTACTGCGGTTTCGCTGGTATTGTTTCGCGGCGGAGGTGTGCTACAGGCGATACGCTTGTTAATTAATAAAAAGATGTAAATCAATTTCGCAGTAAACAAAATCATTGTCTTTATCGGGCAACAAAAGCGATACAGGCATAAGAATTTACAGACTGGAAAGATAAATCTGACTGGGGCATTCAAAGGGCAGTTGGTGATAATTACCTCAAACTTCTTTTCAAATGAGTGTTTCTCTTCCAGGGCCTTCGATAGTTTGGCTTTGATTTCAGTGTGGTCGATGAATGAAGTAACATCGACATTGGCTGAAGCTCCACTCTTCAATTCTTTTATTGCATCCTATTAAAATGAACAAATAATTATATTATTTAGGCAATCAACATTATATTGGCTATATTCCGAATCACGATAAAATCGATGTCAGCGCTCACGTTATCTGTCAAACCCATACAAAATCACCGACTCGGAACGCATTTTAGTGCGCTGTCATCGATTTTAGTGTGATTCGGAATGCAGCCATTGAGACCACTGTCTGTCATGGATGTCAAGGATTTAACTATTTTTTTTTTATAATCTGATCAAATATTACCTACTGTATCTGTGAAATTAGAATATGAACTGTTAAAATATCAATTGGTATCCTTCACTTGATGGCCCACATCTTACTAATATTATAAATGTGAAAGTTTGTGGGTTTGGATGTTTAGATGTTTGGATGTTTGTTCCTGAATCACGCAAAAACTACTGAACGGATTTGGTTGAAATTTGGCACACAGATAGAAGATAACCTGGATTAAAACATAGGATACTTTTTATCCCGATATTCCCACGAAAACGGGAACCACGCGGGTGAAACCGCGGGCGGCCGCTAGTTTGACATAAATTAAAAGTTTCTCACCTTGAGGGCAGTAACTTCATGTTTCTGCAGTTCAATAGTGTTGTTGGCATCTGCTAATTTCTGAGTGATTTCTTCAAGTCGTTTACTTTGCTTCTTGGCTTCTTCTAATGCAGTTTCAGCCGATACAAACTTCAATTGATAGTTGTCTCGGTCGCGACTCACGGATATCAATTCTTCTTCAAAAGCTTGAATTTTTTCTGTTAATAGTATAATAAAATTATTAGTAATAATAGATGATCAAACGAACTTCAGAGTGAAGTTCGATCATTATTATATGAGTACGCTTCATTCTTCAGATATAAAGACACAAACGTAGTACTTTTAGCCTACAAGGCAACTTCGCACATGTTAAAAGAAAAATAAAATCCATCGATTTTTAAACGAAAAACCCTCATCCTACTTCCGGTCGGCGCGCGAGTCCCGCGTCGGCCATGCCATATCCGTCATTCTTTAGATATTTGACAAAACTTTCTATTGGGTTGGGTTTGGGTGGGACTTTATATCTTCGAATGAAGCGTACTCATACAATAATGATCGAACTTCACTCTGAAGTTCGTTTGATCATCTATTATATTTCGACGCTTCATTCTTCAGATATAAAGACACAAACGTAGATGTTAAGAGAGCAGGAAGTTTTATTTAATTATAAGGTAATAAATGAATAACAATTTGAATGATGATTAAATTTTTTATTTATTATAATAAGGATTAACAGAGAACATAATTAAAAAAATTCCAAACTTTTTAATTCATAATAATTACGAGGGGAGTTCTAAGTATTCTCGGTATCGGGATTTTCTGGTTAGTAATGAGGGTAGTTTTTGTCTATGGTTCTCTTACGTCATTATCCAAGGTGACTATTAGAAAATTTCGCCAGTTTACTATAGTTAGTTTTTCACAATCGTGCTTCGAGTGAAACAAAATGTCTGAACGCAAAATGTTGACCAAAATCGACCGCTGGTGCTCGATTCACTCGGCGCACGTTGCCAAGGCTGCTATTGGATTATACAGGAGTTGCTTTAGCCGCAGACGTGGAGGCGTGTCTAGTGCTATGTGCGCTGAACATCGCCACGTCTACTCCACTTTCTGCTAAAGTAGCTTTTACCCATCGGCTAATGGACTGCGACGTAGCCACTTTATGCGGTCGTTTAATTGTTAACAAGAGATAGTTAGAATCAGTTGATCTTAAATTACTAGTGACTGCTAGATAGTCGGTTTATTAGGGTGGTAGCTGGACAAATGTTCTTATTATCATAAAAAAATGGTAAAAATAGAACTGGTTGTTCCCGCCTTGGGGCAGAAGTTTTTACTGTGTCGGATACGACTATTTTCGCCCCACTTGAGTTAAAGTTTATGTTACTAGCGTTTGAATTCTCTGACTAGTACATAGAGTTAGTAAAATTACTAATTTCTTGGTGATCTTTTCCAAAGATAAATGTCTATTTGGGTACCAGACAGCAATGTAATCTAACACAAGTTTCGGGTCCCATGTTCTAATATATTTAGGTATGGAAGGCCTTAGTTTATAGTTGCCTCTAAGGAGAAGTTTTATTTTTTCGTCCTCTCCTACTTTTTCACCTAAAAGGATGGAAAGTGCTGACCGATGGCTGTTTAGCGATCCGTAAGCACAACCCTTATTATGCTGTTCCGTCAAGAACAATAAAACGGATGGAATCGAAAAATCATAATAATTAAGGTTGTTTGCTTTGTAAAAAGACCACCAAATTTTAAAGGTAACGTTATACTGAAGCAAGGTATTCCTATACAGGGAAGCTAACATTAAGTTTAAGGCGTGTTCTGGTGTTCCTCTTCTCAGAAGTGGCGTCCGGATAGCTTCGCTGCAGCCAAGGTTTTCCGTTTGTAGAGCTGAGGACGAGCTCTGTAAGAGAAATTAAGGAGAGCGTCAGACCAGTCTAAATATACAATATCTGAAACAACTAAACTCATAAGAAGAGGAAACCAGGGCTGTGACGGCCAAAAGGGGAACACTAATATGCCTTCGGCTTTGTCTTTAATGATCTTTTGAAGACATTTCAATATTAATGGGAACGCATAAAAATACCACGGCTCCCAGTTGAGAGTAAAGGCATCAACATAGAGCGCATCGGGGTCTTGTTTCCACAATACGTATATAGTACACTTGGCATTGGTGCGTGAAGCGAAAAGATCTATTGTAGGTGTACCCAGAGATTGAACGATCATCTGGCAAGCGTATCGGACAATACCCATTCTATATCTGGGTTAGACTTACGAGATTCCTCGTCAGCTTCAGCTTCGTCAGAAGCGTCAGCTTTTGTTTTCCTTTGTATTGATGTAAGAGGCAACAATCCCTACCTTACGGTTCTCGCACCATTGCCAAATGGTTCTAGCCAATGTGTTAAGGTGGGTGTTGGATTTCGTATTAATTGTAGTATGAATTTAAATTGAAAATGCATTATTTGCAAAGCGTTTATCCTATCATCTCCCATCCCTTTCATACACGCACGTCGAACTATTGCCGTCCCGTTTGCGCGTGTGTGAATTGTGCACCGATGTTTTTTTTTATAAGTAATCGAATCTTCGCGAATAGACCAGTAGTCTTCCAATTGACTTTGTGAATTCGCGACGTGAGCTCAGACAGAGAAGAACGAATTTTTATACTTGAAGAAACCGCTATATTTGATAGACATTGTGAAGTGTTGTGTGGTGTTAAGTGATTTCAACCCGCTTTCGGCGACCGAGAAGAAACCTCAAGGACGCGCATTTTCATCAGGAGAAAGACTTTCATCAAAACCAGGTGTGTGTTCCTACCAATTTTCCCTTGATTTCATGCCCATTTCTCTGTAGCCTAATATTTACAAGCGCTTTGCAACTTTACCTAAATATTCAAAATTTATAGATCGCGAACACCCACGCAACATATATTCTTACATCCTCAGTACAGTCCACTTATTATATATCAAAAACCAGCCCCCGTGTGCTTAGGGAAAAACGCTAATTTTTTGTTTATATCTTCCGCCCAAATTGTGGAGTAAGCACCTCCATTTTTTTTTGGTCACTTCGAACCGAATATTTCTTGGTTACTTTGCCAGAATATTTTGATATCATCACATCAACCGCATAATTTGGTCATTTATACAATTCGCATTAATTCATTTAACTTAAAACACGTATCTGATAACCGCAAACCGCATGCTCAGTTATAACTAAACGGTCACTGTATTGCGTAATAAATAATTGTCGTTTATTTTTATACTTATTTTCCCGCACCGACAACCATTTATTTTGTATTTCCGCTCCGCATTACGTAGTACAACACAACGTAAAGTTATAATCTTTGCAAATTCATTCCATTTTGTAATCCGCCATTTTATTCCACACCGTGTTTTAGTTAAAATCTTGTTCGTTCGGATCGGCTCGCTCCGTCGCGCGTGACCCTCTTTCGTATTTTGCGACTAGGCGTTCGCTACCCGCATCTTCTAATATTCTTCACCCGCAATAATTAATTGTTATTTCCGCTATAAGAATTAATTGTTTTACAATTACAATCGCTAATACTTTTTACACTTTTTAATATTCGTATTAATTACATATATCGCCAAGTAAAAACTTTGCTAATTTAACTTATCGCGTAATTTATATTACGAAAACCGTTTTAATTTTATTTTTCTTGCGAATTAATCACAATGGTTAAACCTAAGAGTAGAAAAGGTAGTGATGCAGACATTTATTTCGACACATTAAGTACAAATAAAAATCAATTATCTTTATATATTGTCAAACGTGATGTCATTTATAAACGCGTCGAAAATATTTTTGAGCTTGCACAAAGGGCAAACAAGGATCGACAGTCTTATCTGTCATTTTGTACTAGTGCCTCGAATATTGATATATTGCGAAAAGACTTTCAGGAAATTTTAGATTCATATAACATGTTAAATTTGCAATTGCATCCCGATACCGAGGTCGAGTATGACGCTTGGTCATCATTTGAAGAAATGTATTGTTATATAAAACAGGTTTTACTCGATAATAAAACCGAAAGTCCTGAACCGCAAAGTTCGTTATTAAAATCAAAACCTCGTCTTCCAGCCATTGATTTAATGTCGTTTGACGGTGATGTAAAAAAATGGCCGTTGTTTTATCAACAATTTAAGAGTATGATTCACGATAATGCATCGCTAACTGCAAGCGAAAAAGTATTTTACTTGGTAGGTAAATTAACCGGGCAGGCGTCTTGCGTTTGCGCAGGGTTGGCTCCGACCGCAGAAAATTATAATGTTATTTGGGAAGCCCTCGTGCAGAAGTATGACGACCCCCGATCACTCGCATCCGCTTATTTAAAACAACTGTTACAGTTTAAACCGCTATCCATGACTAGTTCTAATGGGCTAGATTCATTTATAAATAATTTTGATTCAGCTGTAAAAGCGCTTAAGCAATTAAAACTTGATGATCTAACAGATTTTATTTTTTTGCATTTAGCTCTGCAAAAGTTAGACGCAGACACTATTAAATTATTTGAAATTACCTATCGTAAGGATAAAATACCTTCTTATCATAATTTAATTGAATTTGTAAATGAACAAAGTAAAGTTTTGTCTCGTTCTATGAACCTTAGTAAACCGATAGATAATAATAATGCTCAGTCTAAACAGCAAAGCAGACACATCCCTAAAGTCCCATTGAAGTCCTTTATGAATAAAGACTTAGGGTGTGGTCCAAGCGTAAGCGATAAATGCGCTTTGTGTAATAACAAACAACATGAACATTTATATTCTTGTTCATCGTTTATAAAATTGACCCCGCGAGAAAGATTTAATTTTATTAAACTTAATAATTTCTGTAACAATTGTTTAAGCGTAAAACACAAGACTTTTTCTTGTACTTCAAAACATACTTGTTCTCATTGTTCAATGCGACACCACTCCTTATTGCATTTCAATCCAACTCAAAATGTTCAGTCAAATTGTAACGTTGGATCAGTGGTGCCAAATCCCGCTGATGTTGTTTCCGCTACCGCTCATGACGCGCCGCGCCCTTTGCCTGCCACTTCTATGAATAACCTTACAACCATGACGGATAATAACGCGTCGATTTGTACAGTTTCATACGAACGTAGTCAAACGTTGACTTCGAAATCGACTTCGAATGTGACTACGTTGTTAGGGACTGCTAAAATTAAAGTTGTTGATTCCTTTAACCGCACTCATTTTCTAAGATGTCTTGTGGACCCTGGTTCCCAAAGCGATTATATTTCCGCATCCTGTTGTAAGCGCTTATCGCTTCCGGTTTATAATCAAACCCGCTATTCGGAAGTTCAAGGAATTGGAGGAGCTTCACAAAGAATTCTCGGTGTTACTTCACTTAAATTCAGTTCTCGCTTTGATAATAAGTGCGAATATTCTATAAGGCCGATGGTAGTACAACAGATTACGTCACAGTTGCCAGACACGTGCGTGGATACTGCGTCCATAGAATTTATTCGTAAATTACCGCTCGCTGATGACGAGTTTTCGCAACCGGGACCTATAGATGTACTTTTAGGTGTTAATTTTTATTGTGAAATTTTGCTTTCTGATAAAATTAAAAGCTCGCACAGTGGTATGCCCTCCGCCCTTGAAACGACCTTGGGTTACCTAATTTTAGGTGACGCTCCAATTATTTCCCCGCAACCCGCTACTCGCACTTTGTGTGCTTTCACTTCGGACCCGCTAAACCAGATTGTCGAAAGATTTTGGGCAGTCGAAGAGTTACCCTCACGGACATTTTTAAGTCCCGACGATATGCAGTGTGAAAATATTTATACTTCAACAACTGTTCGTAACTCTGACGGCAGTTACTCAGTCGACCTTCCTTTTAAAGAAGACCCAAACAATCTAGGCAATTCTTATACTACCGCCAAAAAACGCTTTTTACTTTTAGAAAAGAAATTTTCTAATGATCCTAATTTAAAATTAAAATATGACGAAGTTTTTCGTGATTACCTAAATAAAGGTATTCTGTCCCGCACCGCACCTGAGGCGTCCTCCGCCCCAGGCTTTTATTTACCGCACCACCCCGTAGTTCGCAACGACAAGGCGACAACCAAAGTCCGTCCTGTTCTGGATGGCAGTGCCAAGACCGATACAGGGTTGTCACTTAATGATATCTTGTATACGGGTTGCAATCTACAGGCTGATATTTTCCATATACTTTTAAATGTTCGTGTTTTCAGCATTGCCTTTTGTGCAGATGTGAAACAAATGTATTTATGCATTTATACGAATGCTCCGCACCGCAAATATCAACGAATCTTGTATAGATTCTCAGATACCGACCCGCTCGAGGTTTTTGAGTTCACTCGAGTGACATTTGGACTTCGGTCTTCACCATTTTTGGCGCTCCGCACGCTACGTCAACTCGCTAGCGATGAACGGCATAACTGGCCAACTGCGGCAGCCGTGCTAGAGAGAGACATCTATATGGATGACGTGGCTTCGTCTGCTTCTTCTCTTGAGGAAGCAGTCAAGACAGCTAACGATCTGATCCAACTCTTCAAAACTGGTGGGTTTGATTTGGTAAAATGGACTTCCAACGCGCTTGAGTTACTCGAACACATACCCGAATCGCACCGTCAATCTGAAAGCATTTCCTTTGATGATGGAAATACATTTAAGATTTTAGGTTTGCGTTGGTTACCCGCTCAGGATGCATTTATTTTTGAAATTGCTAGTCCCCCACCTGTTTGTACTAAACGCGCCATCTTATCCGCGACCGCTCGCTTATACGACGTTTTAGGACTCGTCGGCCCTATTATTCTCTTCGCTAAGTTAATAATTAAAGAACTCTGGTTTTTAAATCTCGATTGGGACGATGTGCCCCCTTCTCGCATTGTTAAATTATGGCAACAATATTTATTAGAATTACCTCAAATATCTGATTTATCATTTCCGCGCCACTTAGGTATTGAAACCGGTTCTATGGTTTCCTTAGTCGCATTTTCAGATGCGAGCGAATCCGCATACGGCTGCGTAATTTATTTACACGTCGTGAATGGTGATACTCCACCAATTATTTCGCTCGTGTGTTCGAAATCGCGGGTCGCATCCGCTAAGCCTAAGGTCACTCTTGCACGTTTAGAGCTGAACGGAATACTTTTACTATCTCGACTTCTTAAAACCGTTTATGATACCTTATCTAAGCGACATAAAATCGAAAATATCTATGCATTTTCGGACTCTGAAGTGGCTCTCTGTTGGTCTGTTGCTTCGCCGCACAGATTCAACACTTACGTTGCCAACCGCATTTCTCAAATTCAGGAAAACATTTCACCTGAAAATTTATATCATGTCGCTGGCTTACAGAACCCCGCAGACTGTGTGTCTCGAGGGCTCACGCCTACACAGCTCATTCAACATGAACTGTGGTTCAAAGGACCGTCTTGGCTATCTTTGCCTAAACAAGACTGGCCAATACAACAATTTTTGCCCAACCGATCTGCATTGCCGGAGGAAAAAACAGTTTCGCATGTGACTAAATCCACTGATAATGAAAACCCACTTCTAAAATTAGCTTCAGAATGTTCCACTTGGGAAAAGCTGCTGGAAGCTACTGTTTTTTCACTTCGATTTATTAAAAAATTGCCGCAAAATGATATTATCACCGCTGAAGACTTAAATACGGCTGAATTGGAAATTATTCGTGCTGTTCAGTCTAAGTATTTCTCTGACGACATAAAGAATATTTCTAAGGGTCAACCATGTTCCACTAAGTTACGGAAATTATTTCCATTTTTATGTAACGGACTTTTACGTGTCGGAGGTCGCTTATCGAACTCGACATTAGAATATTCTTCTAAACACCCGATATTACTTCCCGGACAAGGACATATTGTTAAATTATTAATTGAATTTTATCACCGCGACAATTGTCATGCCGGACCGCAACTATTAATTTCAATATTAAGATCCAAATATTGGATTATTTCCGCTAGACGTTTTGTTCGACAATATATACACAAATGTAATGATTGTTTTCGAGTTAATCCTAAACCTACGTTTCCGCCTATGGCTGATTTGCCTAAATGTAGATTAGAACAATGTAAAGCGTATCTACACACCGGCGTAGATCTAGCGGGACCGCTTTATATCACTCCTTACCGTAAACGGGGCGTACGCAGTGTAAAAGTTTATATTTGTATCTTTATTTGCCTCGTAACGAAAGCGGTTCATATCGAATTGGTCTCTAATTTAACTTCTGCTGCCTTTATTGATGCGTTTAAACGATTTATATCGCGAAGAGGTCCTTGTAATTTTTTATATTCCGATAACGGAACTAATTTTGTCGCTTCTAAAGCATATTTTAATGAGCTTCACGAGTTTTTGCAGACCGCTGATTTTTATCAAACTTTTAGTCGTGAACTCGCGAAGAATCGCATTACATGGCGAATGAACCCTCCCACAGCAAGCCACTTTGGTGGTATATGGGAAGCGAACGTTAAAAGTACTAAGTCGCTATTATTTCGTACGATCGGGAATCAAGTGCTCACGTATGAGGAGATGTTGACCGTTCTCACTCAAATTGAGGCTGTGCTTAACAGCCGCCCTCTTTATGTTTTGAGCTCTGACCCATCAGAGCCATTGGCGCTTACTCCCGCACATTTTTTGTTTACCTCTCCGTTAGAGTGTTTACCCGCGGCTGACCTATCCGAAGAACGAACAAGTCTTTTGTTTCGTTTCTCCTTAATGGATTCGATAGTACAATCATATTGGAAACGATTTAAGTCGGAATATTTGCATAATTTGCAGCAACGCGAAAAATGGAATACTCCTTCTAAACCAGTCACAGTCGGTACCGTTGTGTTGTTAAATGTAGATAACGCTCCACCCTTACAGTGGCCGTTAGGAATTGTTACCAATGTTTACCCGGGTAAGGATGGTGTTATCCGCGTTGCGGAAGTAAAGACTAAATCAGGAACGTATAAACGACCAGTTGTGCGGTTATGCCCACTTCCGACTCAATAGTCAATTCTTAATATTTCCTTCAGTCATACATATTAGTTTTGTTAATTTAGTTTATCTTAGTTATCTTATTATTATTTATCCGTTCTGGTTATAAGTATCCCCGCTACTTCAGGTTGCTAAGTATAGCCTTTTTCTTAGTTTTCTAAAAGTTTTTTTTTTGAAGGGTTTCTTCAAGGCTGGGGGGATGTTGGATTTCGTATTAATTGTAGTATGAATTTAAATTGAAAATGCATTATTTGCAAAGCGTTTATCCTATCATCTCCCATCCCTTTCATACACGCACGTCGAACTATTGCCGTCCCGTTTGCGCGTGTGTGAATTGTGCACCGATGTTTTTTTTTATAAGTAATCGAATCTTCGCGAATAGACCAGTAGTCTTCCAATTGACTTTGTGAATTCGCGACGTGAGCTCAGACAGAGAAGAACGAATTTTTATACTTGAAGAAACCGCTATATTTGATAGACATTGTGAAGTGTTGTGTGGTGTTAAGTGATTTCAACCCGCTTTCGGCGACCGAGAAGAAACCTCAAGGACGCGCATTTTCATCAGGAGAAAGACTTTCATCAAAACCAGGTGTGTGTTCCTACCAATTTTCCCTTGATTTCATGCCCATTTCTCTGTAGCCTAATATTTACAAGCGCTTTGCAACTTTACCTAAATATTCAAAATTTATAGATCGCGAACACCCACGCAACATATATTCTTACATCCTCAGTACAGTCCACTTATTATATATCAAAAACCAGCCCCCGTGTGCTTAGGGAAAAACGCTAATTTTTTGTTTATATCTTCCGCCCAAATTGTGGAGTAAGCACCTCCAGTGGGGGAATTGAATTCCCCCCATTCTATTAATGTAACTGATCGCCGTAGTGTTGTCTACACGCAGCAAAATTGTACTTTGTGTAATATTTTTTGCAAAGCATTTTAAAGCTAAGAAAATAGCTAATAACTCAAGATAGTTAATATGCTGTTTATGCTCTTGGACCGTCCATGACCCATTTACGCGGTTATTATTGTAGAATGCACCCCAACCTGTTCGCGGCGCTGTGGTCGCCGAGGGAGCAGCTTTGCGTGCGTTGCTCGCTGCTGCTGGAAGCCTGGATATTCCGCCTCTCCCCCCCCTGTTCGTCGGCTGCTGGTAACGAGGAGAGGCCGTCCAGTTTCCCTGGTACCGAGGTCGAGTTGTCGTGCTGTATGACGATGTCGGAGCCTTAGCGGTCGCAGCACTCTTCTTAATCTGCAGGCCCTGCTTCTCTATAGTCTTCGTAGCTTTTATCTTCTTGGACAACTTGTTGCCGAAGAGCGTGTCGTCTCTTTCGACATTCTGTACGACGGACATAAATGTCTTGTCTAGGCTGGGTACTATTAGCTTTATTCGTGACTGCGTCTCAACAAAGTGAAGGTCACTTAGGATACGGCATCCGTCCGACAGTTTCTTTATAGCTTGCACTCTGTTTTGCTTGTCATCGCCGCCGGTGAGCAGCACTGACATGCCCACGTTAATGGCTGTGATGCCGAGGCCCAACTGTTGTTGAATTGTCTCTAGTTTCTTATCCCGCCCTCTCGTCATATCCGTCATCGCTGCGGAGATCTCTGGGTTTAGGGTAGGCGCTTTCAGCAACCTGCAGTTGTCTGGAATAGCATATTCCTTTAGCAGCGGCTCTTTTATCTCCTTTTGGAGTCCACGCCGTAGGATTGGTTGCCATCTTTGAGCCAAATCTTGGTGTATCTTATCACCATAGATCGGCGTTTCATCTACTTTGTCACCAAGAGCTGACAGATATTCAGTATCCAACTCGGGAACTGCCTCTTCAGTGGGAGTAGTGACGGGGTCTGTAGCCGGCGGCGTTTCGGTGTCTTGTAACTCAGCTGTCGTGCCCGGCGAGTCTTCGGCCGCCGGAACCTCGGCTTGTTTTTCCACCGACGTGTCGTCAGTTGTCACATCGATTTTGTCTTCCTGCTTGTCATGATCTAGAAAGACCAAAATCTAAAATTAATATACATATATATTCTTGTTCTTATTTTATTACTAATTTTACAAATGACGTCTTAGTTTTGTGCACTCAAATTGACTAGATGATATATTTAAATAAATCTTCGTCTTGACTCACGGCCAACCCTCTGATAATTTTATGCCTTCGTGTTAACTCACGGTCAACCCCCGGGTAACAAAATTCCTTTGTATTGACTCACAGTCAATCCCTAGGACAAGTTTTAGGACCACTTTTATTTCTCACTTTAACTAATAAGAAAAAAAAATCACCTACCTGAATCGTTTTCAGATTGCGAGGAATCGGAAAAAAGCACGACGCGACGAAGTCGACGTTCATTTCTTTGCTTCTTTTCTTGTAATCGCTTGATTTTCGCTTGGAAATATTCAACTTTCTCACTCTAACTTCTTTTCGGCATTTTTAACGTTCATGTGGTTTCACGCAAAATGGCGGTACACTTGACGTGAATCACTGTGTGACATGTGCTCAGTGCCTCACACGGAAAAAGAATGACGGATATGGCATGGCCGACGCGGGACTCGCGCGCCGACCGGAAGTAGGATGAGGGTTTTTCGTTTAAAAATCGATGGATTTTATTTTTCTTTTAACATGTGCGAAGTTGCCTTGTAGGCTAAAAGTACTACGTTTGTGTCTTTATATCTGAAGAATGAAGCGTTGAAATATAATAATAAATGCTTGAACAATTTTACACAGCCCCAAAAAAAGCAAAGATTGTAATATGGGTGCTAGACAACTCATATACTACATATATACTTTTTAAATATATACTATACATAGTAACATCCAGACCCCTCACGAAAATTCAAAATCATCATTTCAATTTCTGCCCGGCCGGGCATCGAAGCCGGGACCTCTTGCATGGTGGACCGGCATGTTAACCAAAGCACCACTCAGGTCGTCAATGGAAGATGTAAATTACACAGATAAGTCATCATAATAGACAGCAATATCTTAGTTGGAGATATTGCTATACAGGGTGTTTGGTAATAGCCTTATAAAGCCGAATATGGTGAATAGGGACCATCAAACTGAACAACTTTTACTACGACTCCAACTCTGAAATCGCGAAAAAAAACCGCTGTTCCATACATTTTGATATTTTCGTTATTCATTTTTGTATGAAACAGCTGATTTTTTTTCGCGATTTCAGAGTTGGTCCCATAGTAATAGTTTTCAGTTTGATGTTCCCTATCCACCATATACGGCTTTATAAGGCTATTGCCAAACACCCAGTATACAAGAGAAGGTGAAATTTTACCATTAAGCTCAGCAATGTGCTCTTCAGAGTTAGCTCTTTCAGTCAAGAGCTCACTGAGAGTATTTTCAACCTCACTCAAAGTATTTTGAAGTTCCCCAGCGGTATTCTCCGAAACCCTCAGCAATTTCTCATTGTCATCCAAGGATCTTCTCAACCGCTCATTCTGAGCCTTCAACTCATCGATTTCTTCTTTCAACGACTGCACCATGTCATCCATACCAAAGGAACTGTCTTCTATACCGGTAAGTTTGGTCTTAGTAGTAGTAAGCTCCTCTTTAAGGATCTCACACTCCTGAAAATGATCAATACTAGTATTTATAATGCTACCGTATGGCCACTGGCAAATAATTTCAAGACACAGTGGCGAGGGGTGAAATTATGGCGAATGTAAGCCGTTTTAAGAAAATGTTGCGATCAGCATAGTGGATCAGTGGGGTGGGATTTCTGAAAGGTAAACCAAATGGAATCGGCTTGAATGGACCCTTAGCTACTGCAAGACACTATATAACTTATACAGTAAGAGATATCACAAGAAGATTGGTAAAAAAAGGCTTTCTAATTTCATCTGTAGTAGTGGCGAAAGGTCCATACAAGCCAATTCTTACTTTGTAGGAATCCCACCCCACCAATCTACTATGCAGATCATAACATTTTTATAGAACGGCTTACTGACACCATAATTTTACCCCATGGCACTGATCTGCTGCCGTATTACAACCTCTTAAAACTTGCCAGTTTTCTGAATGGCTATCAATGCATCTCTTTTATTTGTTCTATAGCAAGAAAGAGATGTAATATTTGCTCTACAGGGAGAAAGAGATGTAACTATAGCAATCCATAAACCTGGCAAGTTTTAAGAGGTTCTAATAACCCCCTGTAGTATGTGAAAAACATTGTTCCTACCTTACTAGTAAAAAGTAAGTCTCTCTGAAGGGTGTTAATTGTAGCGATGAGTTTTCCATCTTGTCTCTTGTTATCTATGTAGTAATAACCTAGTGTAAACAATAGAACTGAAGTAGCTGTTGTCACTAAGAAAGTTAGTAGTCTGTTGTTCTTCTCATTTGAAGTACCATCACAATAATCTTCAGCATAACAGCTTTGACCTGAATGTAGATAAAATAATAGTTAATAGGTATTTGATTGTATGCCAAATGAGTAAGTAAAAGCACAATATAGAGAGAGTACAGTACTTAAGCTTAAGCATGCTCGAGCAACGCTAGACACCACTCACTGACACTGTGTAACTGGAAACTCAAAAACGATTTTAGGTATGTGACATAGAGTTGTAGTTTGGTGAGAGCTGTCTATGTATGTGAGCGTTGCTCAAGCATGCATTGTACTAAGTTTAACTTCTGCAATCTCTCTATTTTTTGATAAAAGCCAGTAAATTTTTGCTAAACTCACCCCCAGAAGAAAAAATTGCTTTAGATTCCTCAGAAGGGCCGGTGAAAGGGCCCAAAATAAATTTAATAAACGAGAAGCTTTCATCAACATCCCGCTTCTCAACACCTGGTTTATGAGAGCTGTATTCTGTATTGAATAAACTTTCTGTAGTAGGTTGTTCTGTGCTAGATGGCCAAAGATCAGATATTGTTGAGTATATGTCTGACAGTATACTTTCTGTGTTTTCTTCAACAATTTCTTTAGGTGTCTCTACTTCTGGCTCAGTTGTGGGCTCAGCTATGTCATTCAAAATGGATTCAATGGACTGACTGTAATCAATTGTACTTGAAACAGTAGGCAGCTCTGTAGACTGTTCTATAGGTTGTTCAGAAACATTATTATTTATGAAATAGTATGTTTCATCATCAGTTTTCTGAATTTCAATTGGATTGTGGCTATTTATATCATTATGATTAACTTCTGGTATTACATTTGGTTCATCTATAGGTGGAGGTTGCGTAGAATATCGATAAACACGACTGCTGTCAGGAATAAAAGTTGGAACGGGACTAGTCTCATAAAGATTGTTTTGATCTCCCTCTGGGGTGGTATCTAAAGGTGTTTCAGTTGTTGTAGAAGCAGCAATGCTTTCGGTTGGTACAGTTGTGTGTTCTTGTGCAGGAGTTGTCACTTTAAATTCTTGAGTAATCCTTTCTGTCAGTATGCCAGAATTTGTAGTGGGTTCTAAGGTTTGAAGATTTTCTATGGGTGGTTCAGTAGGTGCAACATTTGGTGGAGAGGACGGTGCCTCCTGTGCTAGTGGTAGACTAGTTTCCGGTTCTTGAGAACCATAGTTTGCACCGTTCACATTCTCCACAGATTGTTGACTATTTTTAATCAAATTATTTTCAGTCTTTTCATCTTCAGGTTTAGGCAAGTTAACTATATTGCTTGTTTCAGGCACATCGTTAGTCTCTATGGGTTGTTGAGGTAGTTGCAAGTTCTCATTGTTGTTTGTCAACACATTTGATGTATTTTGCTCCACAGGTTCAGCTGCTTCAGGCTTAACTAATGCGTTCTGAGAAAAATCTTTGTCATCAGGCACACCTATCATATTTAAGGGAGCTGAACTGTCTGTATTTGGGGTAGAAACAACTGCCTGTGGTATTGGCAACTCTGGAATTTCATTTTGAATATTTATCGATTCATCTTCTTGAGGCACTTTATCAACTGAAGCTTTAGGAGTAGTTTCATCAACTACATCATTAATCTCAATTAAATTTTCAGAATTTTCAACTTGTGAAAAAATCTCTTCAGCTTCATTTTCATACGGTGGTACTATATTCTCTGTTTCTTTAGAACTCTCAGACCCAACAACAGTGTTTGGTTTATCATTGTGAGAAAGTAATGTTTCCGGTGTAGCAATTAACAAGGAAGGAGTTTCATTTTCATTAAACTGATTTGGTGTTTCAGTAAAGCTTTCTGGTTGATTAGCATTTTCTGCTGTTTCAGTAGTAAAAATAGTAGTTCCTTCGAACACTTCATGTGCCTGTTGCACCTTGTTGGGTTGAACATTGGGTTGTGTATTTAGAGATTCTAAAGGCAAAACTATTAGTTCAGAACTTTTCTGCAATACCTTGTACTCGCGTAGGAATTTCGAGTTGACAAATCCATAGTTTCCATTGATGTTAGCATACCATAAATCTGGGTTTGAACCAGCCGATTTCATGTATATCAAAGCCTCAGCTTTGGCAGGAAAGGACATAAGGTCTGGGTCGACACTGTTAACATTCAGTACTGTTTTTGCTTTCGATATGGGATCTGTAACCGTAATCATATGTTAGAAAGTAATTTCTAAGAAAACAGATTGACATTTTTACTTATGTTACTGACCTGTACATTTATCATTCACACAAAAAACTTTGTCTGGTAATCGACACTGATACAGCGATACTAATAACATAAATAAAATAAATTTAAACAAAATCATTTTTGCATTATAATAGATTTTCTTAAAAATTCACAAGATGTTAGGCCACATCATCTGTCAAGTCGCTCGTTCGGTCGGAAAATTGACAGAACAGACAGACGTCAGATCTGACGGGCTGCGTTCCGAATCGCCCACAGAAACAGAGGCGCGTTCAGGGGTGCATCCCGTGGTGGCTTCGCTCGAGCGCACTCTTGTTGCATTTCCTCACGACATAAAAGTGCAATATACGGCGTTTGGTGATCGACGGATATCCTTTGGAAGGGTGCACCAGGCGCGGTCGCAGCCTGAAATTTTGGAGGGGGTCACTAACAAATAATTATACAATTGCTTTTTTTTTATTTTGTAAATTTATAGAAGCAGTGCCGGTTTTAGCACTACCAGCACCCTGGGCGATATTTCTATGGGGCGCCCTCTATATGCGATTCCAAGATTTTCAATTTTGCCGGTTAGTTAAAAAACGGCCGCGCAGCGCCTTTTTTTAGTCAGTTTCACCTGCTAATCTTGGAATCTTGCTCGTTTATATAAAAAAGGCCGCGCAGCGCGATTTTTTAGTCAGTTTCACCTACTAATCTTGTAATCTTACTTGTTTATAGTAAAAAAAATGGCCGTGCAGCACGATTTTTAGTCAGTTCGAAATACTGATCTTGTAACCTTGCTTGTTTATAGTGAAAAATGGCCGCGCAGCGCAGTTTTTAGTCAATTTCATCTGCTAATCTTCGAATTTTGCTTATTACAGAAAAAAAACTACAGCGCAGCGTGATTTTTAGTCAGTTTCATGTACTAATTTTGTAATCTCGCTTGTTTATAGAAAATAATGGCCGTGCAGCGCGATTTTTAGTCAGTTTCATTGACTAATCCTGCTTGTTTATATTAAAAAATGGCCGCGCAGTGCGATTTTTATGTCAGTTTCATTCGTCGCTTCGTCGCTCATCACCAGGCAACAATACGATTGATAGTCGACCGATGGTCGGGCGTTTTCGGCGCCCCACACACGAGGGCGCCCAGTGCAGTCGCACCGCTTGCATCGCCCTACTGTCGGTACTGTGACCCCCCCCCCCCCCCCTCGGACCGCGCCTGGGGTGCACCTTCTGAACCCTTAGACCATTTTAAGAAGGGGAGCCATCTTGGATTTTTGTATGAGAGGGAGATAAAATACAATCTTTTTTTAGTATATTTTTTTTGATATTTTTTTTCAAAACCCATCGTGTGTGATATCGGATGGAAGGGATTTTTGAGCTGATTCCAAATATATACAATACTATTACATTGCAGCTACTGGTTTAAATAAATCGGAAAATAATTTTCCAAACATACTAAGTTTGGGCTCTTGCACGAAGAAAACCACTAAATGAATTCTTATGAAACATACGCCAAACAACTTCTAATATACTCTTATCTAACGTCTTGGAAGCATTTTTGAAAAAATTGACACTAAGAATTATTTTTTGAATTTTTTGATTCTGGTACTTTAAACTCATAGAATACTGGGATCAAAATATTACAAAATTTTAAAAAGTTAATTTTTTCAATTTCCCCTTCTTAAAATGATCTAAGGGTTCAGAAGGTGCACCCTGCCAAAGGATATCCCTCGATCACCCAACGCCGTATTTTTTATTGAGCACACCGGACTATTAGAGTATATCGCGCTCGGGTGTGCGCTCTAAGAGGGCCCGCACATTGGGCCACTAGTCGCGGCCACTAAGCGCGACCACAAGCTGCGGACGAGATTTTTCATACATTTTGTATGGTATCGGCGCAAACCGGGCGATCGAGTGGCTGCGTTCGAGCCACAAGCTGCGGGAGTCGCCCGCGTTAGCTGCTACTCGTGGCCGCGTTTGTCGCATCGCGCGCACACTCGGCCACAGAAGCCGGCTTCTTCCCGGGCGGCGCGGCGGCGGCGGGCTGTGGGCTGGATTTCGGCATTCATAGACGTCCGATTCGAAATGTTAAAAGTGTCGACTTTGCTTGAATATTATTTAGGAGACTTCCCACTTGCCTAAAAATAGTATCATTATGATCTAGCATTTTTATTGTTGCCACTGCAAGCTCTCGACGGAAATGAACAGAATTGCCAAAAGTAGTGGCTGCGATTGGTGGCTGCGTCTAGCGGCTTGACTGAGCCACTAGTGGTCGCGATTAGTGGCCGCGACAGTGGCCTAAAGGCCCCCGTAAACGTTCAAACACGTTTGTCAAATTTTACGTTTTTGACAGGAGTGATTACGTTCTCTATGGTTTTGTTTGTACGTTTTCTCAGCGCACACGTTCAAAGTAAAATTGTTTGTTGTGCAGAAGTCTATTTACATTAAAATGACCTAATAATTGCTCAAGTATTATTTTTTCAAAAATCTTGCTTAGGGCAGGTAATATCGATATTAGGGCTTGCAAATATTCGACGAAATCAATATTCGAAAATTCGAATTTTTTTTAAGAAGGTATTCGAATATATTCGAATATTATATTGTTTTAAATTTCCATGGTTATGACGTTAATAGAATAAACTATGTCAGGATACAAAAATACAAAAATAAAAAAGTGCCGTTTCGCGTACAGATACAGTGAGTGTCGTGTGTCGAGAACAATTTCGAGTGAATAGTGAGTTTGCAGACAGTGGTACCGGTATCGAACGTAGTAATAAAAGAACTAGACGGAGGGTAGACCGATTCGTCTGCCAATAACATCTACCCGCACGCAACAATCGACAGTTCTTCCGTGATCATGGTACATGCAACTGCGCCGAAATATCGGAGTCTCAAAAATAAACAGGTACATGGTGTAAATCCCGACATAGTTTATTCTATTATTCGAATATTATTCGAATATTTCTGTAAAGTAAAACAGGTGGTCGTAATTATTAAATATTGTTTATTTTTGAAATGGGGAGACGAAGGCAAAGTGAATTACAGATGGCGCTTCAGTCTTTGGACTCTTTGTCAGTTTGAGCTTATATTGTCTTGACTGTGTATTACGTGATTTTACTTTCTTAGATTATATTTTTTTCGGTTTTGCGGCCAAACAATGTATTCTATGCTAACTTTAGCTCAGATAAAAGAAGAATTACGGAAAAGAAAAGCCAAAACAACAGGCAAGAAAGTTTATAGCAACTTACAAAAAATTGCTAACAAGCATTACATTTCTTTAAATTTCGTGTAAGATTTACAAGTAATCTTTTTATTTCAGATTAGAAGCAAATGTTTTAAATTTTAACAAAGCAACTGAGTGTGATTTCCGTGTTTATAGTTGCCTCATGATGCCTTCTGTGCAATTGTAATTTCAGGTTTCTGTACTGGAATTTCTGTACCATCCAAAATTACACGAACCGTTTTATCATATTTATTTTATTATTCTAAGTTTCTTGAATGACTCTGGCATATAAAATTCTATTAATTCTCTGTTGAATTTGATAGGTATATCAAATATGGAATAAGCCCAATATTGGGGGCTTATTCCATATTTGATATACCTATCAAATTCATCCAAGTTATAAATATGTTAGAAACTACTGAGGTTGAAATATTAAAGAACAAAGCTGTTATAATTCAAATGTTGTTTTATTTTGGCGAAGCTTCATCAAATTCATGAAACATTCCTTTTGATGTATAATGTTTCTCAGGCTCAGCAAAGGAGAAAATCGAGGGAAAAGCATCTTTTTTTTTATATTTTTTTGCCCAATATTTTTTTTGTTACTGGGAAATCGATGAACTCCAATATTTTACAAGTTACATGCATAACATGCATAGCATTTTCTCAGTATAAAATTAAAAAATGCAAAACTCCAAGAGATTCTTTCTTTGAGGCGGCCGGGTACCAGAGACCAGACGCCACCTATCGGGATAAAATTGCGCTTTTCCTCCCCATTAAACCAACGTTAAATGCTTCGTTTAATAGGGCGCATTTTGTAAGATTTATCATCAATTGACTTTTGCATTCGCCCCACAGTTTTAGGTTTAAAACTTCTTTATAGAGCCATAAATCTTTACGTGGGTAATTATTATATACTTATTAGTCCGTTTTTATAAGTACCCATGTTTTGACTTGGGTTGAGTCCGATTTATATACTTTTTAGTTCGTTTTTAGAACGCGTTTTTTTTTGTCAGTATATATTTATTTTTTTGCTTTTTAGTCTAATCTGTGCTTTTTTCTTCGGTGTTTTCCGACTTCACCATCACACCAGGGTTTGATACTATTTTTCAACAGAGTACTTGTCAAGACGAATCAAACGACCCAAAACTCGATGAATTTGTATGGTTTCTTTTTTTATCGGAAACTGTAATTTCAAATGTATTGGCAAAGCGCTTGGTACGGACCCTTGTAGCATCTACTATGTAAGGAAGGGTGATATGCTAACCTGCGTCTTGTACCCCGATGGTGGAAAAGGGATAGAGGAACAAGCTTGTGGAGTTCCCTCACACACTCTTTAACTTTGCGACGGTGACTAAGGCTCTGAAGTTCCGCCGCGGCCAATTTTGAGTTGCCGATGAGCCTGGCTTTCAATCTGCTTTCAATTGATTCAGGAAGTTTAAACTGATACTTAGCAGAACCATCCCACAGGTGACAACAGTACTCCATGATTGGACGACTCTGCGCGTTGTATAACAGAAGCAGTTGGTTGGGTGAGAACTGAGAAGTACCGCTTAGCCCGTGGAATTTAATACAGAATTCCTTCCTTCCTGCTCCATCATCAGACCCTGGACACTAATTCCCAACAGAATACTTGTCAAGATGAATCAAACGAGCCCTAACTCAATGGATTTGTATGGTTTTTTTACAGAGTGTGAATACATATAATAAGTGTGAACACTATTTGAATCTCAGAACATGCCAGAGGAACATGGAAAGAAGCCTAATAAGTGTAACGCTGAAAGACCGGCCAAAATCAGAGGAAATGAGAACAAAAACGAAAGTAGAAGATATAATAAGGAAAATAAGACAGTTAAAATGGCAATGGGCGGGTCATATGGCAAGAGAAAGCAAGAAAAAATGGAACAAAATTATAACAGAGAGACGGAAAAGGAAAAGAGGAAGACAAACCAAAAGATGGGCAGATGATATTATGAAAACTGGAGGAACACTTTGGACGCGAAAAGCAAGAGACAGAACAAAATGGAAACAGCTGGAAGAGGCCTATGTGTTGCAATGCAAGACACGATGCTCACTAACGCCATGAAGAAATAAAATGTATTTTGTTAATTATTAGTGCCAATGTTTAAAATGTTTGTGTTATTTGCTTAGTGTCAGCAATAAAGTAAAGTATTGCAGAGTTCCTGTGGTCTTCTTCCGGCTCCATTATCCGACCCTGGCCACTATTTCCTAACAGAGTACTCATCAAGACAAATCAAACGAGCACAAACATGGGGTTTTATTACAGAGTTCCTGTGGCCTTCTTCCAGCTACATCACCAGACCCTGGAAACCGTTAGCCATCTCCTTTTAGAGTACTAGTCAAGACGAATCAAACAAGCCCAAACCAGATGGGGTTGCATGGTTTTATCACAGAGTTCTTGTGGCCTTCTTTCGGCTTCATCAGACCCTGAACACTACTTCACAACAGAATACGTGTCAAGACGAATCAAACGAGCCTAAACTCGATGGGTTTGCATGGTTTTATTACAGATTTCCAGTGGCCTTCTTCCAGTTCCATCATCAGGTCAGCTCAATGACACTATAATATTCTATTGTCTTCCTGTTCTGACCTATGTTTTAAGTTGAAAGTCTTTTGCTCGTCGGGAACAAGATTAAAATCGTTTGCAATTTGTGGACAAACAAACAACATAGCTAAACAAATAAATAAACGAGAAAGTGAACGTTAACGATCGCTTCATTCTATGCTAACAAATGCTATTCGGGTTTTTAATTAATGTCTTTTGCCTAAATCTAACAAAGTAGAAAATATTCGAATATTCGAATTTCACTGACTTTAGTATTCGAATACCAAAATAAGGCGAATATTCGAATAATTCGAATATTCGATTTGCAAGCCCTATATTGGTCTGTAATTGCTAGGGTCTTCTTTATCTGATTGAAACAATGGTATTACCTTGCTAAACTTCATAAGATTAGGAAATATTCCTTGATCAATACACCGATTAAAATGTCAGCAAGATAAGGGACAATAGTATGCACAATATTATTAATAACCTTAACTGATATTATATTGTTTTAAATTTCCATGGTTATTGACGTTAATAGAATAAACTATGTCGGGATTTACACCATGTACCTGTTTATTTTTGAGACTCCGATATTTCGGCGCAGTTACATGCGCCATGATCACGGAAGAACTGTCGATTGTTGCGTGCGGGTAGATGTTATTGGCAGACGAATCGGTCTACCCTCCGTCTAGTTCTTTTATGACTACGTTCGATACCGGTACCACTGTCTGCAAACTCACTATTCACTCGAATTTGTTCTCGACACACGAGTATACGACACTCACTGTATCTGTGCGCGGAACGGCACTTTTTCTATTTTTGTTGTTTTTACACAACCGGACTACTGGATTCCAGACACTCGACAATTTAATTGAAATTTTTGTATTTGGTAATTTCAATCGCTTCCCTGACCATTCTTGGTATGTAGTGGCGTTCTGTTGAAATAATCTGGGGGTTATGTAACTCGATCCAGTGATTTGTGTCCGAATGAATTAAATGTTCAGCAATGGCCGATTTTTGCGTATCGTTGTTTTTGACCGCTTTTATGTGCTCCTTTATACGGCATGCTATTGTGCGTTTAGTTTGGCCGATATATGAGCTACCACAACTGCAGTCGATCTTATAAACGCCAGGTTTCTCCAAAGAAAAACTATCTTTCGGGGACCGTAGACATTGCGATACCTTTTTCAAAGGAGTGAAGATAGTTTTTATTGCGTACTTTTTCAAAATATTTGAGACCTTATCTGTCGCTCCCTTTACATATGGCAAAAATACTGGCTGTCTATCTACATCCTGCCTCTGTAACTGGTGCTTTTTCGTGTGTCTAGGTGGAAGCTTTCCTGAATATCCATTGCTCTGCAGGACATGGCGCACGTGTTGTAACTCTTTGTCCAGGTGTTCATCATCACAAAGATCATATGCACGGTTTGTTAGTGATGCCACGACAGAGTTTAGGTGCCTAGGATGATGATGCGAAGTAGCTTTGAGGTAACGATCTGTGTGTGTGGGTTTTCTGTATACAGAGTGGCTGAGTGTACCGTCAGCGCGCACATTAATCTTGACATCTAGGAATGCTAAGCTTCTGTCTACCTCCATCTCACAGGTTAGTTTTATTTTCGGATGAATGTTGTTTAAATATGCCAGATAACCTTCAACATCCTGTTTGTTTTCCTTCATTATGCAGAGAACATCATCAACGTACCTTTTCCATCAAACTATTGAAAAGTTCAAACGAGTAACAAACATGACAAGTTCGATCCTTTTAAAAATTACATTTTTGATTTTTGTGTTTTTTGTTTCGATTGATTCTTTTTTTATTAATATTTATGTTAATTAAAAAAAAATACAAAAATAGACAAAAAAAATATAAAAAAAACATTTCCCGTTCTAGTTTCCGTTGTAAAATCCAGAGGCGCTGATTGTCTTTCAAATCGATGTTTCAAAATATTGCCACAAGTGGGCGTTCTTTTCCCTATATATTATTTTATTCTTTGCTTTAGTAGCCGCCAAGAAGCTTAGAGAGGTATAAGCTTCTTGGTAGCCGCGACTATTTTAGTGGCCCAATGTGCGGGACCTGGGGCCCTATTTTTGAATCATTCGACTGGCGTCGAGCGCTCGTATCTAATGATTTTCGTTCGACAAATCAACTCAAATGTATGAGCTGTCGAACGAAAATCAGTAGAAACGAGCGCTCGACGCCAGCCGAGCGATTCAAAAATAGGGCCCCTGTGGACCTACCGCCCAAGTAGCGTCGACTTCGCCGTCGGCTTCGTTTGACAGATGATTGTAATACATTGCTTCTTTTCTTTGGTGAGTCTTTATTTGTACCAAAAAGAAGTAGCAATGTATCTTATCCATCTGTCAAATGAAGCCGACGGCGACGACGATGGACGTCAGTGACGTCGTATGCAGCACTGACGTCCATTATACAAGTACGCATAATGGACGTCAGTGATATGCAGGCATTGACCTGAAATTGTTTTTTCTATTTAACTGGACTGGCTGTCTCTATAATTTGACAGCAGTGTTCTTGTGCCTTTTTGATTTTGACGTACAATGAAAATGGTTGCCCCCCTCTGGTCTCTCCAGACTCCAGACTTTAGTACCTACCATGTCCCTCACGCTATGCTCACGCTACGTCCTACAGCGCCAAAATGGCGGAAATCAAATAGACACAAGAACAGTTTGACAGCAGCCAGTCCAGTGTAATAATATAGAGGTCAATGTCTACAGGTCAACGTGTGTAATGATTGATTTGATGATAAAACTTTACTCATTCATAATTATTTATCTCAACCAATAATAGTAACATGAAGATGGCTATCGATTCTTTTATCTTCTCAATATAGGTCAAGGAGGTTCATATAATAAGGAGTGAGTACTCTACAAAAATTCTCACTATGCGTTTAAAAGAAATTCAACTTTATTCTTTGTGTCATAGAGTTGAAATTCTATCGACGACAATGACTGAAGACTCTACTGTGTGAATGAAACATCACCAAGTAGATGAGGATGTCTCGTTCGCACAATTGCCATTACTAAACAATAATACCACGATGGTAGGGAAAAAAAATTACGTTACCAATCACGTAGTGTATCAAAGTTAAGGATTCGGAGTGGAATATTGAAAATCTACTACTTAAATATTAATTTAGAATAACACATCGTAATTGTAACATAAAACAGAACTTACTCTTTTGATTTAATTAGATTTCTACAATAATGCTAATCAGCATTATTGTAGTTGTATAAATTCAAGTGTCAATCCTGGCAACTCCGATCCGATTTTGACATTGGCGCCGAATTTCAATTTTAGAATTTCAATATTCAGGAAATATTTCTTTACAAAACAAGGGTGACCATAAATTCTACACCATTTCAGATATCCCAAAAACGAAATTGTTCTATCAATTGGAATAACTGGAAGTCGCAGGCGAGGGGTAAATAAAATTAACATTAATTATCAAATTCATGTTTATGCGCCGATTTCGATGAAACTCGGTTTATGGTACTATTTCGAAAAGAAAATAATAACGCAGTGTTGAAAATATTAAAAAATCCAAGATGGCGGCCAACTTTTAAGTTTGTAGACCGATTTAGATGAAACTCGGTTTTTGGTACAATTTTGACAAGAAATAACAAAGCAATTTTTAAAGTATAAAAAATCCAAGATGGCGGCCATCTTTTTTGTTTGTGGGCTGATTTCGATGAAACTCGGTTTTTGGTACTATTCTGATAAGAAAATAACAAAGCAAATTTTTAAATATTTAAAAATTCAAGATGGTGGCCAACTTTTTTGTTTGTAGGCCGATTTCGATGAAACTCGGTTTTTTGTAATATTTTTTTGACAAGAAAATAATAATGGAATGTAAACAATGGAATGTAACAAAAGGTCAAAATGGCTGCCAATTTTGTTTTTGGGTTGATTTTAATATAACTGGGTTGAAAAAAGAACAAGAAAAGAATTTGGCCGCCACCTTAGATTTTTAATACTTTCAATATTAAGTTTGTTTATTTTCTTGTCAAAATAGTACTTAAAGCCAAGTTTCATCGAAATCGGCTCAAAAAAAAAGTTAAGCGTCATTTTGGATTTTAACCACCTCCTATCGGAGCACTCGTCAAGACGAATCAGTCGAGCTCAAACTCGTTGGGGTTGCATGATTTTATTACAAAGTTTCAATGGCCTTCTTCCGGTTCCTTCATCAGCCCCTTGGATATTATTCCCCAACAGAGTACTTGCCAAGATGATTCTAACGAGCCCAAACACGATGGGGTTGTATGGTTTCATCATAGTGTTCCTGTGGCGTTCTTCCGGCTCCATCGTCAGATCAGCTCAATGATACCATAATATTACATAACCTTCTAGTTCTGACCTGTGTTGAAAGTTTCAAGTCTCTAGTTCATCGGAAAGTTAGTATACAATCGTTTGCAAAATTTGTACTCAAACAAACAAACGAAAACACAAACAAACAAGCAACCTTATAAAAACGTGGCAAAAGTATTAATTATAAATAAAGAACTACGTACTTAAGTTTATATTAAACAGTTTAAAGTAATAAGTATGTCTCCGACCAACCATACAGTTTGGTCACCCTAATGATGAAAGAGATAGAATTATCTACTTGACCTCTCTGTCGGCTCGTTTTGGGGCGAAGAGCTCAATCTGGTTTATAACGAAGGGATTTGCTACATCTATGATATAGGTTGGTTATAAAAAAAATGATATGTCACTGGGCGCATTCTACCAGACAAATCTTTGAGTCATCGATCGCCATAGAGCAATTTTTAGTTGATTTTTAGCAATGGAAAGTATTTTGTAAAGAAAGTTCAATATTTTACTTTCCATGGTTTAAATGTACTCTATGGCGTGGCGATAGATGACTCAAAGATTTGTCTAGCAGAATGCGCCCATTGTATGCTCAATGTCAATTAGAGATGGGTAGGTCCGCTCTTAATTAGGGATATATACATCCAGCTCTGGTGATGTACTATGGGCAACAGCGTTGCTCTAGCCCGGGCTTAAGATATCGCGATATCTGATAAGCACCGGCGTCACAGAACATTACATTCAAATCTAAGCCATAGTACATTCACAATAAGGTACAATATTGCGCGCGGTCGCGCGGTTCCCCGGGGAACCCGCGGTGCTTGACAGATTCTGTTGTCGTCACGGTTCCCCGGGGAACCGCCGGTGCTATAGGGGTTAACCAGTTTTCAACAAAATTCGTGTGCGCGTGTATCGCCCCTACACGAACTAAACGTATCGTTGTGACGGCGCGGCGTGCAAGCGATTTTGACCTTAGCAGTGGTTAAGCGTCGCTGTTGCCCATGGTACACCCAGGTCCCGTGTCCGTCGGACCCATGTATGATCGTGAACCGATAGAGGTTCAGACCCTCTAGCCAAAGTAACATTTGCAAATTTTCGCTATCGCTTCGCTTCGAAAAATGTATGGATTTGACGTTTTAAAATTCGATAGTTAACGAAACCTTATGTCAATCCCATACATGTTTCGAAAGCGAAGCGATAACGAAGATTTGCCAATGTTACTTTGGCTAGGCCCTCTGGTTCAGGTTCCCAAAGGCGGAGTAGGAATTGGGACGAAATGCGAATTGAGCAGGATAAATAAAAAATAAAAGTAGTACTTATAGGAAAAATCAGTCTCATATATATTTTGTAATAATCATGAATTATCTAATTAAAAAGTAAAAAAACAAATATCTCCAAATTTGGTAACATAACTGAAAAATCTAATGATCAAACATAAACAAAAACCCCCATTGGGTAGATAACAATGGGGAATGTCCGAAAAAAATCAAATTGGCTGAATATTTTTCTTTAGGTAGGAATAAGCTCCCTTAGTAATAGAAAAAAGTTTCAGAGTTTTCCGTTGAGTAAAAAAATTGTAAAAAAATTAAATCTCGTCGACTTTACAAATGTGTAAAAGTAACAGCAGAATGGAGGTAATACCTTTGCCACCACTTGCCACAACAACAACACGAATAAAAAATAAAAAGTTTTGACATTTTGACATTTGTCATGTTTGAAACTTTTTTTAAATACCTTCTTGTAGTGGTGGCAGGTGGTGGAAAAGGTAAAAGTTCCATTCTGCTGTTTCTTTTGTATATTTGTGAAGTCGAAGAGACTTTAATTTTTTAAAACTTCTTCACGCAACCAAAAACTCTGAAACTTTTTTCTATTACTAAGGGTGCTTATTCCTACCTATAGAAAAATATTCAGCCAATTTGATTTTTTTCGGACATTCCCCATTGAAAAATCTTACTAATATCTATAATACTAAAAACCAAAATAAATACGCCTAACAACAAGTTTGAAGCTAGATAATTTTGAGAACAGGGGGGTAATTACGTAACTTTGTTGCAATCAACTCTGACAGAAATCGCAGTTACATGGCTGCTTTAGTAAGAACCAATGTGACAACTATCATACTTAAAGCAGCAATGCAACCGGAGTAATTTGAAATGAACTGTACCTTGATTACGTAAAGCTGTTGCTAACAATTCTCGATTGAAATCGATTGAAAGCGCGGTTGCATTGCTGCTTTAAGTAAGATAGTTGTCACATTGGTTCTTACTAAAGCAGCGATGTAACTGTGATTTCTGTCAGAGTTGATTGCAATTTGCCGTGTATGTGCCGGCCTAGAATAGCACTACCCCCTATCATCCCGTGGGTGTCGTAAAAGGCGACTAAGGGAGCAAAGCCTTCAAGAGACGGGCAGCAGCGTCTCCAAAAAACCTTGGCCTACTGCGATCGCCAACCTGCCTGCCAAGCGTGGCGATTATGGCAAACCCCCCCCCCCTCATGCACAATGGATCAAAAATTGGCCCCCAGTCCCCGGCAGCCCCGCTATTCCTAGCTACGGTAGCGGCTACGGTAACGGCGGGGCAGGGGGTGCTAAGAATCCCCGGGTGCGGCTCGGCTACCAAGAACGACGACAACTGCACCTGGCAACCTATAACACGCGCACACTAAGGACCGACGCGAAGTTAACCGAGTTGGAAGAAGTTATCAGCAAGGTACACTGGGACATTATCGGGTTATCTGAAGTCCGAAGAGCGGGAGAGGACTCGATAATCCTCAAATCCGGTAACTTGCTTTACTACCGGGAGGGCGACCAACAGTCCCAAGGTGGTGTCGGGTTTATCATCCAAAAGTCCCTTGTCAACAACGTGATTACCATCGGAAGTGTGTCGACCAGGGTGGCGTACCTTATACTCAGAATATCCAAACGGTGTTCGCTGAATGTTATACAGGTTTACGCACCGGCTTCGACACACCAAGATGACGAAGTGGAGGCTATGTATGAGGAGATCTCTAAAGCCATGCATAGCTACAAAACCCACTACACTGTTGTGATGGGGGACTTCAATGCAAAGTTGGGGAAACGATGCGGTGATGAGCTGAGAGTGGGGCAATTTGGAGTTGGGCAACGGAATGACAGAGGCCAGATGCTGGCTGACTTTATGGAGAAGGAGAACCTCTTTATGATGAACTCCTTCTTCAGAAAGCCGGAAAGCCGGAAGTGGACCTGGGTCAGTCCGGACGGTAAAGTCAGAAATGAGATAGATTTTATCATGTCGACGAAAAAGCAAATATTCAATGATGTCACTGTGATCAACGCTGTTAAGACGGGGAGCGATCACCGATTGGTACGTGGCACATTGAATATCAACCCAAAGCTGGAAAGATCTCGACTGATAAAATCAACAATTCGACCATTGCCGGCCCATATTCAAAACCCCGAGAGCTTTCAACTCGAACTCCAAAACCGCTTCTAAGCCCTTGAGAACAGCATAGATGTGGACGATCTAAACAACATGGTGGTGGATACTGTCCGTACGGTAGGGTCCAAGCTCTTTAAGACCCGCCGTCCCAAGATAAAGAAACTCTCCGACCACTCACTCCTACTCATGGATCAGAGACGTGAAATGAGGCTCCAGAGTTCAGTAGATGCTAATCGTTATCGGCAGCTTAATAGACAGATATCTAAGTCTTTGACGAGCGACCTTCGCCAATTTAATACGAATCGTATTAAAGAGGCTATCGAGCGGAATAAAGGCTCCAAAGTGTTCGCGAGAGATCTGTCTATTAGGCAAAGCCAGATGACGAAGCTGAAAACTGACGACGGACGCATCATTTCATCAAAGCCTGAAATCCTGAGGGAGATCGAGAGCTTCTATGGGCAGTTATATTCCACGCAGACACCTGTTGAAAGCAAGGCTAAAGACCCCAGAGCCAAGCTTACCCGACACTATACCCAAGATATCCCGGACGTCAGCCTGTACGAGATTAGTATGGCTCTCAAACAGCTGAAAAACAACAAGGCGGCGGGTGACGATGGAATCACTACAGAACTTCTGAGAGCGGGCGGTAAGCCGATACTCAAAGTCCTCCAGAAGCTCTTTAATTCCGTCATCGTCCAGGGCAGAACGCCAAAGACATGGAGCATAAGTGAGGTGATCTTGTTCTTTAAAAAGGGTGACAAGTCCCTCTTAAAGAACTATAGACCCATCTCGCTTCTGATTCATATCTATAAGTTGTTTTCGAGAGTCCTTACGAATTGTCTCGCTCGCAAGTTCGACGACTTCCAACCTCCCGAACAAGCCGGGTTCCGAAAAGGATTTAGCACCATAGACCACATCCATACGCTGCGGCAGGTTATACAGAAGACCGAGGAGTATAATGAGCCACTTTGCTTGGCGTTCGTGGACTATGAGAAAGCCTTTGATTCGATTGAAACCTGGGCGGTGCTGCAGTCTCTCCAAAGGTGCCAAGTGGACTATAGGTATATCGAGGTGTTGAGGTACTTATGCCAAAATGCCACCATGACGATCCGAGTACAGAACCAGAACACAAATCCTATCCAACTGCAGCGTGGTGTGAGACAGGGAGACGTTATTTCTCCGAAACTGTTCACAGCTGCGTTGGAGGACATCTTTAAGCTCTTGGACTGGAAAGGACTCGGCATCAACATTAATGGCCAGTACCTAACACACCTTCGTTTTGCCGATGATATAGACCTGAACACAATGCTCGAAGATCTCCGTAGTGCTTCCCAAAGAGTGGGTCTTAGGATGAACATGGAAAAGACGAAAATTATGTCAAATGCCCATGTTGTACCCTCTCCAGTTCATGTTGGGAACACTACACTTGAAGTTGTTGACCATTACGTATACCTAGGACAGGCAGTCCAGTTAGGTAGGTCCAACTTCGAGAAAGAGATCTCTCGCCGAATCCAACTCGGGTGGGCAGCATTCGGGAAGCTTCGAAAAATCTTCGCGTCCGACTTACCTCAGTGTCTCAAGACGAAAGTCTATGAACAGTGTGTGTTGCCAGTGATGACTTACGGCAGTGAAACGTGGCCGCTAACTATGGGTCTCATAAGGAGGCTCAAGGTCGCTCAGCGTGCAATGGAGAGAGCCATGCTCGGCGTTTCTCTACGTGATCAAATCAGAAACGAGGAGATTCGCAGGAGAACTAAAGTAACCGACATCGCTCGAAGGATTGCTCAGCTGAAGTGGCAATGGGCGGGACACATAGCGAGAAGAACCGATGGCCGTTGGGGCAGAAAGGTTCTGGAATGGCGACCGCGCACCGGACGACGCTCCGTGGGTAGGCCCCCGACAAGGTGGACCGACGATCTGGTGAAGGTCGCGGAAAGCGAGTGGATGCAGGCAGCGCAGGACCGATCGTCGTGGAGATCCTTAGGGGAGGCCTATACCCAGCAGTGGGTGTCGTGTGGCTGATATGATGATGATGATGATGATTGCAACAAAGTTACGTAATTACCCCCCGGTACCTTGATTGCGTAAAGCTGTTGCTAACAATACTCGATTGAAAGCGCGGTTGCATTGCTGCTTTAGTTAAGATAGTTGTCATATTGGTTCTTACTAAAGCAGCGATGCAACTGTGATTTCTGTCAGAGTTGATTGCAACAAAGTTACATAATTACCCCCCGGCACCTTGATTACGTAAAGCTGTTGCTAACAATTCTCGATTGAAATCGATTAAATGCACGGTTGCATTGCTGCTTTAGTTAAGATAGTTGTCACATTGGTTCTTACTAAAGCAGCGATGTAACTGCGATTTCTGTCAGAGTTGATTGCAACAAAGTTACGTAATTACCCCCCAGTACCTTGATAACGTAAAGCTGTTGCTAACAATTCTCGATTGAAATCGATTGAAAGCGCGGTTGCATTGCTGCTTTAGTTAAGATAGTTGTCACATTGGTTCTTACTAAAGCAGCGATGTAACTGCGATTTCTGTCAGAGTTGATTGCAACAAAGTTACATAATTACCCCCCAGACCCTTGATCACGTAAGTCTGTTGCTAACAATTCTCGATTGAAATCGATTGAAAGCGCAGTTGCATTGCTGCTTTAGTTAAGATAGTTGTCACATTGGTTGTTACTAAAGCAGCGATGTTACTGCGATTTCTGTCAGAGTTGATTGCAACAAAGATACGTAATTACCCCCCTGGGGGGTGATTTTGTAATTTTATGGCAATCAACTCTGACAGAAATCGCAGTTACATTGCTGCTTTAGTTAGAACCAATGTGACAACTATCTTAACTAAAGCAGCAATACAACTGCGCTTTCAATCGATTTCAATCGAGAATTGTTAGCAACAGCTTTACGTAATCAAGGTACTGGTCACACTCCGACTCCGGCCCGCCGCCGCCACCCCGCCGCACCGCACCTCCCCCCGTTGTCCGTAATCCCGTGATTCAGTTCCACAACCGATAAGTTAATCTATGAACTGCTGTGCAATCCGCTCCGGAGTGAACGGAATCCAACTGTACCTTGATTACGTAAAGCTGTTGCTAACAATTCTCGATTGAAATCGATTGAAAGCGCGGTTGCATTGCTGCTTTAGTTAAGATAGTTGTCACATTGGTTCTTACTAAAGCAGCGATGTAACTACGATTTCTGTCAGAGTTGATTGCAACAAAGTTACGTAATTACCCCCCTGTACCTTGATTACGTAAAGCTGTTGCTAACAATTCTCGATTGAAATCGATTGAAAGCGCGGTTGCATTGCTGCTTAAAGAAAGATAATTGTCACATTGGTTCTAACTAAAGCAGCAATGTAACTGCGATTTCTGTCAGAGTTGATTGCAACAAAATTACAAAATCACCCCCCGGTACCTTGATCACGTAAGGCTGTTGCTAACAATTCTCGATTGAAATCGATTGAAGGCGCGGTTGCATTGCTGCTTTAGTTAAGATAGTTGTCACATTGGTTCTTACTAAAGCAGCAATGTAACTGCGATTTCTGACAGAGTTGTTTGCAACAAAGTTACGTAATTACCCCCCGGTACCTTGATTACGTAAAGCTGTTGCTAACAATTCTCGATTGAAATCGATTGAAAGCGCGGTTGCATTGCTGCTTTAAGTAAGATAGTTGTCACATTGGTTCTAACTAAAGCAGCAATGTAACTGCGATTTCTGTCAGAGTTGATTGCAACAAAGTTACGTAATTACCCCCCAGGTCGTTGGATGTACTATCGGCAACAGCGTCGCTTAACCAGTTAGCAACAAAATTCGTGTGCGCGCGTATCGCCCCTGCACGAACTAAACGTATTTGACAGCGGGCGCGGCGTGCAAGCGATTTTAACCTTAGCAGTGGTTAAGCGACGCTGTTAGCCATGGTATATCATCACTGTGGCATGTGATGCAGGTCCACTGATGCGTATCCAATGGACCTACCCATCTCTAATGTCAATGTCATGCATGTCATATGTCATCATGACATGTCTCTGTCATATATGTACTTATGTTCTTCTTTTTCATTGTTTACGTTAAAAATATATTTTGAGTTTACAAATTTACTTTAGCAAAAATATAAAAAAACATCCAACCTATTGTTTAAGGTGGTGTAAGTGTGTGTTTATTCAGTGCTTTTATAAATTCCTGTGTGCTAAAGGAAAGTAAAAAATATGTAAGTATTGTAAGTTTGGTCAGTGTCGTTTTTTGATCTGTATATATAAACTTCTTCGCATTAATTTTATAATATAATAAACAAATTATGTAGGTAGGTATTATCAAGGTATTATGGTATGCCCTGCCCTGTCATGAATATCATGATCATGATAGAAAAATGTACCTAGTGGTTGGGTGCATCCCAGCAGACTAATTAAGTAAAAATATATATCACTAAAAACATGCAAAATATACAGCCGTTTTCCCATAAGTTTGAAATCTGATATTTTGAACATGAATGAATTACAATTAATTGTCTAGACAACAAAAAACAAAGAACCCAAGTATCTACGATGGAGACAATTAAAATACAAAAATGTAGTATACTAGTATATTGCAAAATTAGAAATTAGTTACAGAAGATATAAAATGGCGGTTGTGGCGAGAGCGTGTGTCTGTTCGAAGATTGAAAAAAGGAATGAGGCGGGCGGCGGGGGTCCAGTGTTGGGAAATGTTGGATGCTAAATTATGGTGCTGCCAAGCTAAAAATTATTGTATTTTGGGTCGAATTATTGTACACTTTAGGCAATAGTTTTTAATATTTAGGCCGCTAATATGCGATTGATTTTACAAAGTACTCCTGAAATAAAGTCGCCCCACTTATTTTGCGCTTGCTCTTTTCTTTCTCATAAGTAATTTCTCGAGTGAATTAAGGTTGAAGCGGATCATTCAATACAACAGCAAACCTTCAAATACAAGTTCAAATTTTTTTTTTGAATAGGTAGGTAATGATTTAGTTATATTTTTTTTTGTTATTTTTTATTTTTTATAAAATACATTTAATTTAGATTTTTAAATAAAAAAATATATATTTTATATGATTCCACAGGAGAAGGCAAGACGTTTACTGCCAATGCCTTGATATTTTACTGCAAATGCCAATGTTGGCAAGCATGAAATGAATGCGAATTGCCAACTTTACGGTATTAATAGAGACAAAAGACAAGACAGGTGTGACGCTACAGATTAATAGTACCTAGGTGATGCGTTTCTTTATTAATTTTAGTGTCACGTGCCATGATATTGGACCTATATTGTGTCAAATCGGAAAATATTGTACAAAAGCGTACAGTAATGAGAAAGCTATGTTTTATTGTACAATCTAGTTTCGTATCACGAATTATTGTAAGAATCCAATAATTATTGTACGTTTCCCAACACTGCGGGGGTCGCCGCTCGCCGCGCTCTGATTGTGGCTGCGTTCGCGACGTCGGCGTAGACTCGCCCCGCACCCCTCCACCCGTGCGTGCAGAGCTAGGCGCGTACACCAAGGTTCTACTTTCCATTATTGGACCACGATTTTGGGGAGGAGGGGGAGAGGGGAGGGAGTAGGGGGATGGGGGTAACCCCTCCCTAAAGTTTGAAAGTTAGGAGATAGATACTTTTTTTAATGGTTTAAAAAAACTAAAAATATGGAAATTAAGCAGGGGAGGCTTAGAAAAGGTGGGGAGAGGGGAGGGGACGTACGTACAAAATTTCGCACGTAAAAAAAATAGTTCCTGGGGCTTCGCCGGCCGCTGCCGCGGCACAAATTTCGTATACGTGTTCCAAATCATGAGTTTTTTACATAAAAAAGATATGAATTCGAAACTCGTGGTCCAATAATGGAAAGGTGAGCCGAACCCATTGAATGTTTATGTTTTTCTTATGTTTTGTGTAAAAAAAATGTATTTTTCATACCAAAATCTTCTTAGGTACAGATTCCGGCAAACATCTTGACGTTCTTTCGATGGAGTGGGGATAAGATCGCGCATGAGCACTTTGAGTGACCAATAGCGCGCGCCCCTCTCCCACTGAACTGTACGTACTTACTTCACTGCTATGCATACCTAAAATTATCAAAATATGCATTCTGCGCAATCCCCACCTAATTTCAAGTTGTTTGCGGGCTACTGTACTGTATATACTTTAAAAAATGTAGAATGTTATCAAATTTTTTACACAGAACAGAAGTATTGTAAATTTTGTAAAGGAAAACAGAATTCTTCTGCGTAAATAAGTTTTTTCTAGTTTTTTCTATTGGTCTTTTGTCTTCATATTTTTTTTTCAAGCCATTGTGTGTGTGGTAGTACTTACTCAGAAATAACCTAGGTACTTTAGTGTTATGGTGTTAATAATAAAATTGTAATTTTATTTGCCTTAGGAAATATCAGAGTTGAATCTAGTTAGTCCAACCCAAAAATCATGATGATGAGTTCGTTGGAAGAAGCGTTGGACAGGGCTATAGAGAATCCAGAAGTTGATGACAATGATGTCAATGATTTGGGTATTAAAGTGGAAGTTGATGTGGAAATCCAGGTAGAATGTATATTTTTCTTTTTTCGTTATTACCAATTTTATTCAGGGTGGAAATAAAAGACGGCAGTTGGAGGGAAAGTACCCTAAATATTGATGATGGCAAATTTTACAGTATGAAATCATTCCTGTATTTTTTAAAATAAGTAAAACTGCATTAAAACATTTTTGATAAATCGCTTCAGCCGGAAATTGAACGGGCACTACCGAAAAAATACACCCTGTACTTTTATTATGATACTAATCGATAGGGTCAATGATAAAGGTTGATTTCTTGTAAATAACTAACATCTAGTATTTTATATTAAAAGCAGACTCGTGAAAGATAAGAAAATAGTTACCTACATACAATAAAAAAAAAAGAACTTTTTCTTAATCTTTCTTGGGTCTGCCTTTAATTTAAGATACTATGTTATTTAGAAGAAATTGACTCTTATTATTCCTATTGATCGATTTTGTTATTATAAAAGTAAAGAATGTATTTTTTTCATATTCCCAGGCGAGACAAGTTATTTATTAAAAATCTTTGAATGCAGTTTTACTTACTTTTGAAAATAAAGGAATATTTATTTTCAAGCCTCTCAGAAAATTTTCCATCGTCAATACTATATTTATTTTATTTTAGAGGTACTTCCCCTACAACTGCCGTTTCTTATTTCTACCCTATGTAGTTAGGTACTTAGCTATTGCCACTACTCAAATAAATAAACGAAAAAAATGTGAACCCACACCTAGCGTCTGTGCGTACGCGCACAGCTTCATGCGCATGATGCGCGAGGTGCGCGCGCGCAATTCAGGTGCATGCATACCAGTTTGCTCCTTTGACATGGTGCGCGCGTAGCAGAGTCATGCACGCGCGTTGGGGGGGCGTGAACAGTTCACAGTTCAAACTGCACGCGCGCAAATCTCAAGGGGCCGATGTCTTTCTTTTCTAGAGTTAAACTTAAATAGTTTAAAAGAGAGTAACGAGTGTATAACATAACAAGACGTGTGTAACTATACATTTGCTATACTTTATTAGTAAGAGCGAGTGTATTTTTTTCTGTCTTTAAAAACTTACTTAATTTTTGCTCCATAAACAAACCAATTTGTATGTAATGCTTTTACCCCTAATATGTTATAAGGTACCTACGCTCTTATTTAACGTAGGTATAAGTAGTTTGTTTAGTAGTATAATAGTCTTAATTATTAAACAATTTATTTAAATTTTAGGCAAACATGGATGAACCTAGTCCATCAACATCCTCACCATATTCTCCATACATAAAACGACCAAACAATAAACCTTTAACAGCGAATGAGAAAGCAATTGCATTAAACATATACAAATTCATAGAAGAGAGTTTGGTTACTTATCCTTACAAAGCTGATGTTACAAATGCCACTGCAGAAATAATGGGAATATCAGATAAAACAATATCAAAAGTTTTAAGGGAGTATAAAACTACTGGAAAAGTGTCGAGTCCACAAAAAGGGGGTCCAAAAACAAAAAAAAGTATTATCGATAAATTGGATGACTTCACCTTAGCTGCAATAAGAGTAAAAATTGAACAACTTTGTTGTGATGGTATCTGTCCAACTGTTGATCAAGTCCTTAATGTAGTTAATGAAGATAAAACGCTTCCTTCATTTTCAAGATCCACTATGAATAAAATTATGAAGAAATTAAACTATCACTGGCCTAAAAGATCCAGAAAATCATGAAGAATATAGACGCAGCTAATCATTTTAGTCGTATTTATATCGAAAAGCTTAGATTTGCTACCGATATGTTAGTTCCTTGATTTGTATCCAGTGGCGGCGCTAGACCACACGTGGACGTCGCTCGGCGATATCAGGTTTGCGAGGCCTCTTTTATTTCCCAGTCAAAAAGTCCCGAGTCTCACGCGCGAATTTGCCTTACTTTCATTTCATAGTATTGCCAGACAGAGGCTGGATACCCGTAAAGTACTACTCACTCTTCACTCGCACACGTGTACGAAAATAATTAAAAAGAATAAATGAACTGTAAATAACTTGTAAAACATTTTTTGCGAGGCCCACTCACTCAGGCGCGATGCCGTCGTCGGTCGCCGACGCCTAGCGCCGCCACTGTTTCTACCTTACCTTGTGGTATTTTGGTAGGTACTAAGAATTATTATGTTAGATTAAAAGACATTACAAAAACTAAGATGTGATTAAGTATAGTTTATTACAATTAAAAGTGTGGAAAAGTTTAGCCGAAGTTAGTAGGTTTCTACCTAATTGAGGATATCTATCCTATTTACCTAATTGAGGATACAGGATCCGTTTGTATGTGCTCCACTAAGTTCATTATGATAGATAATAAAATTAAGAAAATGTAAATTAATTCGAGAAATAATAAAGTGATTTTTTTATTAATTAACTTACTTTATTATTTACCTTGCCTTTATTTAGGTAAGTACTGGTGCTTGTGACTGATTTGAGATAGCCCTAAGAAGTGAGGCCCTAAGTGTTTCGTTGCCCTCAGCCATGCATGCAGTCGTTTGCAATCATACTCATATTTTTGCCTTTAAAGTACCTAATACCTCTGGTTAAGTACCAGTAATACCTATCTACTAAAGTCGGAACAATTTCGCTGTCGTTTTCGAGCAAGTGTATTCGAACACCCGCGTTGCTCTAAGCACAGAACATTTGCTCTAAGTTCGAACATAACTAAACCTGTAAGAACTCTTTATTGTAAGATATTGACATTGACAATATAAATTAAAAAGGAACAGGACTGACAGTTGACACAAAAATACTCTATGATTAATAACATGTCGATAAACAATATAAAATATAAAAATTTAAAAAAAGCATTTTAGATTGCAACCACATAGGAAATAATCAATTGATTGTTACTACAATTATGTCGTTGGATGGTCACGTCTCTTTATTGGATTTGTCGCAGCAATTTCCTTTTGAAATAGGTAAAATTAAAAGTTATTTTATAATTTGGTCTTTATGGTGGCGATCTTCGATCAGCTAACTAAATGATCGAAGGTGGCGATGGTAAGTGAGCATACGAGATACACATTATGATATGAGTACTGTATACATTTTGTATAAGTTCATCATATCAGCCGCACGACACCCACAGCTATAGCCTAGGAAGTAGTGGCAAAAGGTCAAAATTTTTCATTAGATGAATTCACTTGGCACATATTTAGCTTAGGTAAAACTGAGCTGATTTAGCCCGGTAGCCATCCTCCCCCCCTTGGCAGGTAGTGGGGGGTGATATTCAAAGTTTCACGCCGCCGCACTTCAGAAAAAAAATCATATCTCCTTTAATATACCTACCACCTCGAGTGTGGTATCATTTTATGATAAATTAGGGATAGGGGATTCATTTTTGAGACATTTTATGTACAGTTTCATAGAAAAAAAGTAAAATATTAACGATAGTATCAAAATCTCTTTGCTATTTTTTTTATTTAAGAGTCGGTATCTTCGAAAATATTAATTTTGTGCAAAGAAAAAAAATACTGTATTAAAGCAAATATATTCAGCTTTTAAAAAATATATACTTTATATATAGGTATCGTACAATGTCTATCTGAAAAAAAATCGAACATGGTATGCGACGGTGTTTCCCAACGTTTCCGAGAGCAAGTATTAGATGTTTTATTTCATGCAAAATGTGTAGAACACAAACTTAACTTTGTAGCAAGCATAAAGAAATTTCATTTTTGAGATATTTAATGTTATAGACATTGAAAAAAAAAATATATTGCTGAAAGTATCAAAAATTGTTTTGCTATTATTTTTATTCAACAGTCAGTATCTTCGAAAATACTAATTTTGTGCAGAGAAAAAAAAATTAGACTTAAAGCACACTTATTCAGCTTTAAAAATATGTATTCTTTATATATAGTTATCTTACAATGTCTCTCTGAAAAAAATCGAACACAGTATGTGACAGTGTTTCCAAGAATTTCCAACTGCAAATATAAGTTGGTTTTTTCATACAAAATGTATAGAATACAAACTTAACTTTGGTATATTTTGTCGCCTATGTTCTTACGGTCTTACAATCTCTCTCAACTATCCTACGGTCTAATACATACTTAGATCTTTTTGTGGAAGTCATAACGACTATAGAAAAAATTAGACATACTTGTTCTCAGTACGAGCAAGTCATAAAACGACGACGCGACGTGGCGTCAAAAGAGTAGATCTCAAAATGACCCAGGTAGGAAAATATTTTACCACATTGAGTCTAAAGTGCAAACAATGTTTAAATTATAATTATTAGGTACCCAAGGACCTAGGCATATAAATATATCGTAAAAATGAAACTATTGTTGCATTAAGTATTTTTATACACTTGTGAGCTGAAAAAAATGATTAACAGGCCTATTTTCAAACAAACGAGGTAACTTTAAAGCTTTGGTTCTCCGCTCAGGATCAAACGAGATGTTATCTGATGATGGCAATTTAAAGAATGGATGACGGAGACTTATTATGCTAAAGAAATCGAACGGATTAGATAAGTCATTTAGCTCAGGGTTGAACTTAAAAAAATAACAAGCGAAAATTTTAAAGTATGGAAAATGTAACACTCAACACTCTAGACGGTCTCTGGTGTAAACGACTCTTCTGACCCGTTAGGTTTCTTTAGCGATCTGTGCCTTCTCCATTCATTCTTTAAATTGCCATCATCACATAATACCCCGTTTAATCTTGGGCGGAGAACCAAAGCTTTAAAGTTACCTTGTTTGTATGAAATAGGGCTGTTGTTCCATTTTTCTGCTCACGAGTGTATAAAAGTACTCAATGCAACAGTAGTTTTATCTTTACGATATATTTGTATGCCTAGGTTCTTAGGGTACCTACCTATTGCGATTTAAACACTTTTTGCACTAACTTAATATGGTAGGATAGGACGTTTTCCTACATGATCGTTTTGAGATCTAATCTTTTAACGCCACGTCGTCGCGTCGACGTTTTGTGACTTCCTCATTCTGAGATCAAGTCTGTCTATATTTATCAATTGTCGTTATGACTTCCACAAAAAGATTTAAGTATAAATTAGACCGTACGATAGCTGAGAAAGACTATAAGTCCGTAAAAACATAAAGCGTCAATTGGCCGCAAAGTTAAGTTTGTACTCTATACAATTTGTATGAAAAACCAACTTAACTTGAAATTAAAGACGTTCGGAAACACCTTCGCATACCATGTTCGATTTTTTGTCAGATAGATATTGTATGATAACTATATATAAGTTTGTATGTATTTAAAACTGAATAAATGTACTTTAAGATAGTATTTTTTTCTTTTGCATAAAATTTGAATTTTCAAAGATACCAACTGTTGAATAAAAAAATAGCAAACTGATTTTGATAATGTCGTCAATGTAGTAAAATATATCACATTTTTTCTATGAAACTGTACATTAAATTTCTCAAAAATGGCTTCCTCATCCTTCATTTATCACAATATGATACCACACTCAAGGTGGTAGGTATATTGAAGGAGATATGATTTTTTTTCTGAAGTGCGGCGGCGCGAAACTTTGAATGCCACCCCCCCTTACCTGCCAAGGGGGGGCGGATGGCTACCGGGCTAAATCAGGTCAGTTTTACCTAAGCTACATATGTGCCAAGTGAATTCATCTAATGACAAATTTTGACCTCGCCATACATGAGTGCCACTACTGACCTAACTACTGGGTATAGGCCTCCCCTAAATGTATAACTTAACTAATGTAATTTCTTAAGTAGTTTATTCATAAGGATTGGCAAGCTATGTTACCTAGTAGGTAGGTATGTACCTACTTGATAAATTACTACGACTAGGTAAAGCTATTTTACGTTATCACAACAAAATAACATTAAATGCTGTATCAGTATGAAGGTAAAGCGCATTCGCTTAGATAGTGTCGCCCTTTCATCGCGCCGCCTTTGCACATGCCGCTTCTTGTCAAAGGATGCCGCCGCATAAACAAAGGATACCGCGTGCGGCGTACACCCGCAAGTCAATTTGGATTTTGGCAGTTTACATCGAAGCGCCGCGCCGTAGTGAAAAGTTGTGTTTGTTGACTCTTCTACGTATACTAAAAATGTTTTTTGTCCTTGGGAGGACAGTGAAGTGCCTCAAGATGAAACTTTAAGTGAACCAACAAAAAAAAGACGGGTGTTTTGCAAAACATGTAAACACAAAAAAAAGTGTAGATCACGCAATTAAAAAACAAAATCAATATTTTGGTATGGATCGGAACGTGATGAAGTTGGATCTATTATTATAAATACAGGTGATAATGACTCCGACACTTCAAGTAATGAAGAATAGTAGGTAGTCTTATTTTTTTTATTTAATTTTTCATTAAAATTATCTTTCCACCTCGCTTGTGTGTATTATTTGTAATCGTATTTTATTACAATAAACACAAGTAGGGACGGACACCGTAATCTTAAAAAAAACACGACCCCCCCCTCCCGCCGCCCGCACACTATGGTACAACTTAAATAATTATCGATACCGATAACGATATGGTTTACCGTTGTCAGTAACATTACCAAAAACTTGCCGGTATGCCTCTCTCTGAACACATTTGCTTGCGGGTGTACCGACACTATCTAAGCGAACGAGCTTTACATAGTCATTCCTCCTCAGTTATAACACAGCCTTACAATCACTAAACTGTGGTTATAGGCATAAGTAGTAATAGTAGGTAGGTACAACTACAAGGTTTTAGGGTTTACTAACTAAATATTAGACACCCTAGCTAGACACCTAAAACCAAGCACAAAAAATTATATGGTAAGTGGAATAATGTTCACAGCAAAATAGTTATTACTCTTCAGTTATAAGTAGTAGGTAGGTACCTCGTGGGTATTTTGTATTTGTACCTACTAGGTACAAATACAAAATACCTACGAGGTTTTAGGTTTTTACTAATTAATAGACAACTAAAGCCAAGCATATAGAATGCGACAGTTGGTATAACATAACGTAGTAGGTACCTACTTTAGAAAACCCAGAATTCGGCGCTATAGCGCGAAGTCAGGTTAGCGCTCTAGCGCGCGCTAAGTACACGTTCTGTTTGGAGAAGCCTTAGATATGAAAATAATTTAAGTAGTACATACTTAATTACTTTTATAATATATTATGTGTGTTCTTAGATAGCCAAATAAAGAAAGAAATATGTTTTGGAGAGACCCTTGTTATAAGTTGCGGCCATTACGAAGGCGATATTGACGCGGAGTCTTCAGACTCTGAGTGGTCATGTCATGATACGACAGAATCTGAATCCACCATTGAGGTAAAACAGGAGCCGGCTATTGAACTAAAAGACCGAGTAGAAGAGGAAGCAGTTGAAGACGAAGCTGGCGAAGAGGAAGATGATTTCCACTTTTTCTTCTTTCCTGATTGTAATAAAACATTACCGCGAAACAGTAAAACAAGTATTATAATAGAAGATGGATTACCCAAAATCAATCCTGATACCAAGCCCCCAGTAGCCTGCACTTGTGGAAAAGACAAGAAGGGAACATGTGAATGTTTTGTCAAATTACCCTGCAAATGTGGGGCAAAAACTACAGCTGAGTGCCTCTGTTACAAAAAAAATATATGCATTTGTGACGAAAGTAAACCACCTAAGCCTGTATGCACTTGCAAGAGAGCCAAGGTCTGTATCTGTGATCCTGATGGTAAAATTAGGACAACCTGTACTTGCGATGATGTAGATAAGCCTTGTATTTGTCATCCTGATAAATTTCCATCTCCTGTGTGTACATGCAAGTGTAAACCTAAATTTAATATTGAAAAGAAAAGAGAATTTGCTGAAAACGAAGATATTGATGAAATGGAGGAAAACGGTGAAACAGAGACAGTGGAAGGTAAGAAGGAAGAGGAAGAAGAAGAACAGCCATGTGAATGTCAAAAGCCAGAACCAATACCACCTTGTTCCTGTATTAAAGGAAATGAATGCACCTGCAATAAGACCACTTGTATTTGTGGGGTGCAAAAAACATGTGTTTGTGAACCAATAGGTGCTCAGGATCCTATTTGTATAACCCAAGAATCTAAGTCCATATGTAGTTGCGATGTCCCGAAGGAGTGTACTTGCAATGCTACCAACAGCGATGATTGCAAATGTTTTCCAAAGAAAGTATGCAGCTGTGGTGATGCAGAGAATTGTAAATGTTTCAAGGTATGTGAATGTACCGCACCGTGTGTATGTGATACAAAAGATAATGAAATTGAATGTATTTGTTTAGATAAAGCAAAACAATTGGCTAAAGGCTTAGTTTGTACGTGTTCTGTTCACGGACAAGAAGAAGACCCTATGATATTAAAAAGACTAAGAGCTGGAAAACATGGCTATAGGTGGTGTCATCAGGTTGATCCCCGACATACCTTCTTTGATTACGGTTATGATAGACATGATAAAATATCATACAAAATACAAGAGCGAGAGAAAATAAAAATCTTGGGTCTTTTGGATAAAGAAGAAGAGTTAAATACTTGTCCGGTTCATGGTATAAATGCTCCTCCGTATAAAAAGAAAATTCGGAAGCCTTCTATTGACTGTTGCAGTGCAGTTGGAGGTATGTTTATCAATTAACATTTAATTAGTCCTATGTAAACTGAACGCTCGGTGGCGCAGTGGTTTAGCGCCTGGCCCAGCGATTGCGGAAGTTAAGCAACGTTCGCAAGGATCGGTCATGGGATGGGTGACCAAAAAATTTATTATCTCGAGCTCCTCCGTGCTTCGGAAGGCACGTTAAGCCGTTGGTCCCGGCTGCATTTGCAGTCGTTAACACCCACCAATCCGCACTGGGCCCGCGTGGTGGGTTATGGCCTACCCAAGTAGCACACAAATGCTGCATAAGTGCTTAATTAATGCTGCCATCGAATCTTAAAGCTGTTTAAGGGTATACCAATTTGGCTGTACTAAAGCTGTTTAAGCGCTTAAACAGCTAAAAAGGGCCCCAAATTATACAGCCTTTGGTATTACAATGGCTGGAGAGAAGCATCGGTCAGGCTTATTTAAGTTTTAATAGAGCATTAATAAAGCACTGTAAAAAGTTTAATTCTGTGCAGGACTCTCCCAACCAGCTCTTAACCAGCTTCTAACCTTTTGCAACTCCCTATTCAAACTTTTTTAACGTCTTTGTTCTTAGCAAGTCATCTTAAAATAAATTAAGTATGTAAAGGACTGTTAAAAGTTATGGTGTAAAGTTAACTATATTCAATCTTCCATCATCGTCCACCATTTCTACTGGGATATTTTTTGTTAGAAAGTTTTACAAATGCGCAGTTTATACAAATGCGTTCAGGATGCGAGTGCAACTACATCGTGAAGTTAATACCAATTAACTACAAAATTTTCATGCGCCCTTCGAATAATAAGATTTTAACTTAGGAAATATATGGACAAATCACGAGTGCAAAAGTTTTAATCTATTATTATGGAAAATTAAATGAGATATTTAGTAAAAATGGTTTCTTTAAATTGCCTATGAAGTAAGAGCTTAAATTAAGGCGGATTCTTGCAGTTAAGAATGTTTTAGAAAATAATAAAAAAGCTATTTTTAGGTTAGTTATGGCGTCCATGAGGTGCTCAGCTTTAATCGTTAAAATATTATCTTGTGACACTATTTGCTGAACAAAATACCATTAATCAGCCATAGACTGCTCGTGTTCTGTATAAGAGACGTTAATTTACACTTTTAGTTCATATATGGATTCCGGAAATGCCGTTCTAATGACTTATGAGTTATATTGTATTTCAACAACTATTTCTTGCAGCAAGTTAGGGGTCCTCTACCAAAAAGAAAATCATCCTCCAACTAACATTTATCTTATAGGTAGGTATAGTCTAAAATATTACTTATTTTCTTGTAAATTCGGTACTATTAACCAAAATAATAAAATTTTGCAATAGATAGGTAGAAAAGCTGTTAAATGGAGTCAATAACAGCAACGAACTTTAATTTGGTGTAATTGGGTGCCAAAAACTGTTTAATAGTATAGACAAATTACATTCTAACTCTTTGAGAATTACAAAGCGCTTGAAAAATGGTTTACAACAGTTTCTCAAATAAAGCTGTATAAATATATGCTGTGATACACTTCTTCAGCTTGAAGAGTTATTATTTTCTACTTAGGCGTAATTTCAGCAGCAACAGGCTGTTAAAAGTATTTCCTTAATGATCTTAACCAGACAACCTTACAGTGGTATTATATTACTCCACATGTAGCTCAAAAGCGTCATAAAAGATGCCTTCAAGATCAATGTACAGCTTCTAACTTTACAATACCTTTCAGACGTACTGTTAACCAGTTGGTGTTAGAAAGGATTAATTTTAGACCATTCAACAGCAAAAAACATTATAGAAGAATTTCTTTACGCCGCTTTTCAGCTGCAAACGTAGTAAAACATGTATTATGAACTCTTAAACAGCCCATAGCTTAATTAAGTATTTCTGGAGTGCCTTTTACAGATTATTGAATAAATAACTTTTTTAAATGCAACATATCAGCCTTGAGAAGCTACGAAAACCTTTAAACATCTTTAATCACACTTTTAACCTTATGTAGGTGTATAATTTAACACTTGATCAGCCAATGTGCTACTTGGGTATCCTCCTTACCACCCATAAGGAAGGCCTGTGCCCCAGCAGTGGGGACATCAAAAAGGCTGATAGACAAACTGAACGCCTCACTCTAATATCTATTGTTTCAACGTGTGAGTGCAACACTAAAGACTTTACAATATGTTTATTCCTTGAGTGGCAATACTTGGAGGAGGGGTATGTAGTTTTAGATTCTTAAAACAATTTTTTCACCTCTCCAGCACGAAAAGGGCTCTTTTGGCGCGTAAAAACTCGCAGCAAAATCGATTTTTGCTGCGAGCGTGAGGCAAAGTGCTTTTTTAATTTCTAACACCAACTTTTAAAAGACTAAAGAAAAAAAAATAAAGTGACAAGGAGAGACTTATAAAATTGATATGTGAGAAAAGGATAGATAGAGTGCTTTATGGTGTCATACATGGATTAAAAAGTAAAAAAATAAAATGCACGGATATACCAAGGAGTTTTAAATAAGGATTATTAAAAAAGAAGGTTGATACTTAATTCGACATAAAAAGTATGGACGAAATGAGGTCGCATGTATGAAATAAATATAAAATAAGAAAAATTAATGCAATTTATTAACAAATTAGTGTTTTATGATTATAAATAAGTAAATGAATAAGATGGGATGATGAATAAGAGGAAAACACAGCGTAATGTAAAACAAAACGACGGTAATCTACTTTACTCTATGCATATTTTTTAGGTTTGATCGAACTATTTTTGTGATAAATTACAAAAAATGAGTGCGTCCAACGATGAAGATAGTTGTCTAACTCCAAAAGACTTGAGTGAACGTGTTTCGAATGTAGAATTTAGCTTTTTAACAAGAAATCACGTGAAAATTTTCTCGCTGGTTGAGGTGAAAAGTTGTATGTTTTACACGAGACCAAAATTTTGTTCTGCCTCGTGCCTTTAAATCACTCACTGTGCTCAGTAGTCTATATTAGAATCACTCGCTATGCTCGTGATTCAATTCTAGACTACTTCGCTAGTTCGTGATTTAAAGTCGCCACTCGCAGCACAAATTGATTTTGGTCACTTGTATAACAAACAACTATTGTCATTATATATTTTTAAGTAGGTAGTACCTAGCTAGTTAAAACATGATTATTACTAAATCAATAAAATTATTTGCTGTAGGCATTAGTATCAGCGTCGAAACTTTGGGTGAAGATAAAGATAAGTTTCTGGTGCAAGTGGTATGTCATGCGTCAAAAGAAGGCGCAAAAACAGGATCCAAACTTGTCAGCATTTTGGACTGTAAGTTACACACTATGGAAGAAAATAGGACAGAGTAAGTTATTTTAATTTTCCGTAATTTGACTGATTACGATATGTAGTTTTTTATTTTATTTTTTATTTCCTGGAAAACAAACGGCTATTTTACTTAAACATTAGTACAGTGTTTCTTAAAAAACGAAAAGCCTTAAACAGTTATCACAAGTAGAAGAAATTATTTGTATTACAATCACATTTATACTTTTTATGAACGAACAGTATTGTAACGGTACTTAAATACATATAAAATGTTATGATAAGCCATGATTGCACAGAGAGAAAATAAGTTATAAATTTATAAAGCCACATCAACCCTAAAATATGTTATATTATTGTTTGAAAAATTTTTCATTCATCACTTTCGCAAAGTAACTTTTTGTTGTGAATCAGCATTAACATTCAGTCACCTTTTATTATTACTGAAAACTGATTGAAATAATTGCTTAAACCAGGGCTTTATAACGTTATCAATTAACAGTAAAAATAACGTTACGTAACGTTATTTTCAATATGATACCTTGATAACGTTATTTTTTTTAACGATACCTAATAACATAACCTTAATATAACGTTAAATTAATGTCGATAACGTTATATTTAACGGTAATTTTATAAATATTGCGTATTGTAGGTAGGTACCTCTACTACCTAGTACCTACCGCAGAGACTGATCACGTCACGGCGGCGTCAACGTCAATTACACATTGCTTTTAAATATTTTTATACAGTAACATACAGTCAGTGGCACGAATCATGAAATTTTTTCGACGGAGTGGGGATAAGTTCGCGCACGTGCTCTTGTGAGCGACCAATAGCGCGCGCCCCTCTCCCGCCGCCCGCGCCCCTCATCGCAACGCATACCCAAAATACCTACGCGTTCCGCGCAACCTCCACCCGATTTCATGATTCGTGCCACTGACTGTAATAACGTTATCAAGGAACGGAAAAATTACGTTAAATTCTGTTGTACCGTTATTAATTTTACCGTTATCAATTTCTTTTTCGTAACGTTAAAAAAAGTTATTTTTTTAACGTTACTAATTTTTAACGGTATTTGAAGCCCTGGCTTAAACTTAATCCTGATAGTTACAATTCGAATATGGTTGTCACGCCAAGCTTAGTAAAGAGTTACACAATGTATGAAATGTATTTTTCAGATACATAACAAAGAAAGAGTTAACAAAAGAACGACGAAGCTATATGACTATTTGCGAAAACGGCTATTACAATAAAGTGACCCGAGTTTGTGGTGAACGTGACACCATAAAACGATTTTACCATTCTTTCGAACAAGCACGTAATTTCCTTCTGGAAGGTGCTAACATTGTATTGCTGAGATACTTAGGACTAAGTCGGTATAGAGGCACAATCAAAACTGATTGTGTTTTGATGGACGGCACCATTTGCGAAAGCATTTATGTAAGTGTATAACTTAAACATATCTGTGCTTTCACATAAAATACTATTGTCATTAATTTATAAAAGATTTCGTAACTGTTGGTTTTAGGTAAGTCTTGGAGTGAGTCAAGCAATAGTGAACGGAAAACCACTTTTCGTAGTGAAAGTGGAGCGGCATATCATTGAGCCCTCTGGATTTCTTCATCAGTCTTTAACGGTTTTGACATTGAGAGGTACCTGTATCAAGCTATTAGTAAAGCTAGCAAAAAGTCATTTATTAACTGACTTCAAAAAAAGGAGGAGGTTCTCAAGCCGACGGTATTTTTTTTTTATTTTTTTTATGTATGTTTTAACATAGCTTCGTCCTTCGAGCAACAAAAGGCTTCGTTTGTAACGAAGGGAGAAGCCTTAGCGATTATTACTCTATCCAAATTATTCTGGCATTTTTTGCGGGGGGGGGAAAGTGCACACAAGTGCAGTTCCGCATACTCACATACAAAAACAACACTGTAATGACGACACTAACACATAAAAAATAAAACAAAACAGCAAAAATTTGTGTACGGATGAGTCATAACTAACACAATGACACGTTTTTGACAATTTTTTGACATAAAGGGCTGGGCTCAACTGTCGATGCAGCAATATCGATAAATTTCGAAAAAGGAATAAAGGTAACAAACTCAAAAAAATTACGTATTAATCTTTATTATTATAATTATCTTTATTTATCGGATAAAGATACGGGATTTCCACTTCCGGGAAAAACAATTTTATTGAAACCGCAACGTTAAAGACTCTGAATTTCCTGGGAATGTGGCAATTATTATAAGCTTTTTTTAATTTTTTTAGGAGATTTACCAAATTACCAAAAAGTTTGTTATAGTTTTTTGCTACTTTATCGGCTTTACTTTACAAAATTGTAAGATGTTTATTTTTGCCTTGATATAAAGTTTAATGTTGTAGTTAAAATATAACTTGTTATTTTTTTTTATTTATGAAGAACTGTACTTTAATAAAGAATGTCCAATTTTCAAACGCTTCTCCTGAAAAATTTAGAGCCCGGGTTACCACATAGGATACTTTTTTATCCCGGTCAAAGGTTCCCTAAGGATTTTTCGAATATCCACGCGGACGGTTTTTAAAATTAATTAATTTTGTGTAAATTTGGCGGATGCATTTATTTGGGTTCGATTTTCTCATTAGAAAATAAATTCTAGTGTCTATGTATTTTTCCATGATTAATCGTGCAAGTTCTAAATCATGGTCTGTAAAATCAATTTCATAAGAGTGATAGGTGATGAATGGGAATAAATCTTTTCCAATGAATTTCTTCAATGCTTTTGACACAATTTGATTTGTGCAAGATTGACCAAAACTTTATCGACAAACATTATATAACGGTAACATCACTAAGTTGCCCATCGGCGAGAACTCGGATTTATCTAGCGACAGATCTGAAATTTGTACGGACGAGTCATGGACTAGCAGACCCGATGTCACTGAACAAATCTGACAACTCATCAAGAATAAAATATACGAATTTAATGTTTTAATGTAAACAAATAGCAATAATATGATACAAATTTACTTTCATGTGAAATGTAACACCGTCTTTTTGTATACTTGATGTTCCAGACCTCTTTTAACAGCAAAAACCTCATCCATTCGACATTTTAAACAGAGCAGCGTTCACATGCGCGACTGGACTCGGTCTAGAAAGAAATCCGGGCGCAACTGGTTTTACTAATGCGTATGCCCATTTGGGCTTGTACTTCGGCAGAGGGGAACGCTTCGTATGGCTACTCCCTTCCGAGAAGGCCGCGATGCTCTATGGCTTCGTCAGTTGTTACCCGATTTGTACAATTCTTTTTTTATCTCAAAAGTAGGTCCAAGGTCCCATAAAATTTTTTCAGAGATCTGGCCAGTAGTTTTCTCATAATCCTGAAAAATATTAATTATTTAGCACGCCATCGCACGAGTTTTTATGGAATTTCGGACATAACATCTTTGTTTATGAACCGATTTAGATGATTCTTTTTTATTTGAAAGGGTATACTTCAAGAGTGGTCACTATTTAATTTCATCGTTATTGGACTTCGAACTTCGAAGATACACAAGGGAACTCCTCAAAGTCAAATAGTATATGTAAAGTGATTTAGGTTTTGGTAAATTTATGGCAATCCAAAACAAACCAAATCATGGTTTGCGATGCAACGTTCTGGACTAGACTTGGACTACGAAGACACAACGGAACTCCTCAAAAACAAACAGCGTAAATTTGGAAATTGAGTTCTGGGCATTTTACCATTGAAAATGTTATAATATAAAGTTAAAAAATATTTAAACGCTGCGCTTACATACCTACCACTAAAAAGTTGAAAATAAAAAAGCATTAAAAAAAAAAAAGAAAAACCGCTTCAATAGACGTGTTTTATTAATATTGATATGTGTAACGAATGATTCGAATATTATTTCTTGCTTTTTAGAGGTATTTAATTTTTAAGCTGTTTTTGTTTTCAGGGTTTTTGAAGGCGGTTTTACTTTTTTTTAGAATGCTTTTTAATAGATCTTTTTGTTAGATCCGTCGCTACTGGGTGGGTAGCCCCCCATGGCTAGAAACCGAATAGAAAAGTGGCCAATTGAGTAGTCAAATGGCCACTTTTCTATTAGTTCGCTAACTTAAAAAATAAAAATAAGCCATAAACTCCAAATTTAAGTGTCGGAGGCTTGTCAATTCCATACAATACAACAATGTTTGTGATTTACATAAACTTGCGACTTGTGACTTAATTGCCTATTTTTATGATTTAAGTTAGCGAACGAATATAAATGTTGCCATTTGAGTAGGGGGGCTGATCTAGGGTTGCCAACCATACTATATAATATAGTGTCCTACTATATTGAGGGCTCGCCTACTATATTTTTTGAAAAAATATATAAGTAAGGTACTGTGACCTAAGATGGCCCGGCTCTTATCATGGCCCACCTTTAAAAATTAACAGTTTTGGCTGTCCAATCTAATTAAAAACTCGTGGGTGTATGCGACTGCAGCCATAAACAATATTGCAACTTCATACGACTATCAGCAAGCTGCCATTTTTAATATGGCAAACGGTTTGCTGTGTTGCGTCTAACTAGTACACGTTTTCTAACTTTAGAAGAGTAAGTTTTTATTAAAAATTTGCAAAAATAAGTAGATTTTCTTTGTTTTAACAAGTTAAACTACATTTTTAATCTGTTTGCCATCAAATTATCGGTAAGTTTTATTAATTTCTTATTTTTGTTACTTTTTATTACAATTTATATTGAACTGGGGTAAAGTTTCCTATGAAAGCCCACCCCATTGGTCCAAAAGATAGCCCACTTTTTTATTTCCAATTAAAAGTGTTTTAAGTATTATAGAAACAATTTATATAATAAATAACATAAATATAAAATAAGTTGGTTAAGAATTTCGTGTTGAATAGTTTGATTTTTTAATTGTTACTAAATTATGATTTTTTAATGCTTATTTTTTTGCATTAAATGCAACTATCAAATATATTATAAGTAATTATAATCAAAATAATCAATCAAATGTCATTTTTTGGTGGATTCATGCTTTTGTGTTAGGTTTTTTAAAGTAAATGTAAGTCGATTTTTCAATACCCCTAACTTGGCCCACGTACCAAGGTCATCGAAAATTAATCACCGAATAAAGAACTTTTTGATTATTTTTCTTTTACCTACTATTCGGATGAATTTCTGTTTGTGTGATATATTCAATTTAATAAACATATGGTCGTTTTTTAATAACTTTAATTTTTAATAGATTTAAGATGGCCCATAACCAAAATATGGGTAATATTTTAGACTTTTGTTATTAGTTTTATATGAAAACTGTATTTCTCGATCAGTATTAAAAGAAAAAAAAGTTTAGATGTTGGTAAAGCATAGATTTAAATTAATATATTACGGGCCTTGTTAGGTGACCACCTTCCTAAGATGGCCCAACATCAACTTTTAAAAAATGGTGATTTTTTTCTATTAACATCGAAATAATATTGCATTTTTTTATAAATTGTATTTCTCAATTAAATACCCTAGTTTTATATTTATGTTTTTTCTTTATAATATCCAAATTGTCAATTTCACAAGGTTTTGAAATTAGGTGGGCCTTACAGGGTGCTAGTACCTTAGTAGACAAAACTACTATATTTTTTCAAGTGAAAAAATTAAACAAAAGCAACAAAAAATATGACTCATATGCACATTAGTAATTGCATAATATTTTTTTGTGATTGAACACTTGTTTTTATGGTTGTTGAATAAATTATGAAAATGTTAGTACTTATTTAAGTATTAAAAATGCAACTTCTTCAAAATCCTCCATACAAAACGGCAACCTACTATATTTTTTTGGACTTTTTCGCCATCTACTATATATTACACTAAAAATCTTGGAACTACTATATTTGATCCAAAAAAAGTTGGCAACCCTAGGCTGATCACACCCCATTTGCAAGACCGTTTCATCGGATCCGACTCAACTGGATATACAGCAAAAAACGCATTGGATTGTGTGTACAACTACATATACGCCATTGCCGAATAAAAACGTACTTATCCGATAAACCGCACCCTGATTATCTAAAAAGAAGTTTAAAAACGAAAACCCGACTACGGAAAAATCGTGCTCTAAAAAGTAAGAAACAAGAAAATATTCATAAAAAGGATAACCGTAGTCGCATGCCACTTTGTCCTAGACACGCACGGCACGGGCTGGAGGTGGCATGCGACTACGCTTATCCATTTTATGAATATTTTCTTGTTTCTTACTTTTTAGAGCACGATTTTTCCGTAGTCGGGTTTTAGTTTTTATTATTAAACTTTTTTTTTATTTTAAATATTTTGGAGTTGTCAATAGGGTGAAAGCAAGCAAAGCCACGGGCAAAAGCTAACAATTTATATAATTTTGAAAAGAGCTCATTAAGCCCTTTAATTTGGTACCCAACACGGCATTATTAAAAAAAAAAAATTTTTTAGCTCATGTCTTTAACTCCTCTAGAGGGCGCCACATTCAATTTAATGTAACGTCATATAGCCTATGTTCATTGGACGATTAAGACGCTTCTAACAATACCTCATTTGTCAAATTCTAACAAGTAGTTTAGAAGTTATGAGGGAACAGAATATGAATTTACAAACATACACACATACAGGTCAAAATCATATACCCTCCGTTTTGGCTTCGCCGTAGTCGGGTAAAAAAAAGAAACTATTTAGCGACCGGTTGCATTTGACATACATTGCCACATTTCTTTGGTATGTTTTTTTTTAATCCAAAAAGAAGTAGCAATGGATCACGATCATCTGTGAACTGCAACCAGTCGCTTGTTGGTTTTTAATTAGATAATCAGCCCGCCGGACACGTAATACGGATCGCTGTGTGTATTGAGAGATTGAGATGAATGAAAAGTATAGGTATAAGACCTATGCCCATACTTAGCTGATAAGATGATGACTTTACAGAGTGGGATATCGGGTCGAGTTTGATATCGGGTCGAGTTTGGCAACGCGTAAATGATTTTCAGGTTCTCTATTACAACGAGTTTTCACTCAGATGGCGTGTTATAGTTTTCTGTTGCCGAATAAAAAAAATGTAGGTATATACCTAATTAAGGCCTGGGCACACCGGATGCGTAGACACGCGCGTGGTCACGCGTGCGTGTACACGCGCGTAGTTACGCACGTAACCCCCTGACACACCGGGTTACGCATACGTCTACGCTTACGCATACGCATACGCAACGCAGCCTGTCCCTTGCGTACCCGACGGGCACACCGGGTGCGTAGACACGCGCGTAGTCACGCACGTAACCCCCTGACACATACCCAGCCGCTGCGGCAGCCATACTTTTTCTGTTTGCAATTCTTGTGCACGATGTCTGATGATGATTGGATGGACGGACCAAGTAGTTCATCGAAGAAGAAGAAGCAATATTACTACTGGTGTGCCAGAATATTCCTCGGCATGCAAAAAAACAATGGGTTCATGCTATAAATGAAAGTAGAGCAACACATTGTGAATATCATAACCTTTGTCGTGAACTTGAATCACAGGTCTTTAAAACTACGCAACGGATTTTAATGCGGTTTCTTTTAATTGATAGACTGATTCAAGAGAAAGGTTTTTAATTATGTATGTATCGTGTCAAATTCCACACTACACCGAAGCGAAGCGAGGGCGGGTCACAAGTCCTTTTTTTGCCAAATGCGACCTTTGATTTGATTTGATTTTTTTCGGACATTTCCCATTCCATAATACATTATTTATTTTGTTAGAGCTCAGAAGTTTATTATGCAGTGCTTTCGATGCTAGGCTTCCCAGGCGGCTTAATTTTTGCCGACATTTTCATATTTCTACATACATAACCTCAACTTATAATTCACCTATAGCTTCCTCAGGAATCACTCTATCATTGGGTGAAAATCACATGAATATACGTTTGGTAGTTTTTGAGTTTATCGCGAAGCGCAGACAGACAGACAGACGTAGTGAGGGACTTTGTTTTATAATATGTATGTAGTGATATCTAGCAATTGATGACTAGTTTAAATTCATAGAAGTGACGAAGTTCTCTATTTGTAAGAAAAAAAGTAAAATTCATAGGTGGGGGACACGAACAAAACAACTGAATGCGTAGTCACGCGCGTGGTTACGCGCGTAGTCACGCGCGTAGTGACGCGCAGGAAAGATACGTGCGTGTTCGTATTTGTTCGGTGTGACGTCCAATAGGGAATGCCATTGAGTACAACGTCATCAATGCGTTCCGCTCTGCGTAAGTACGCAGCCTGGTTGTCTCATGAGAGCTGCAATGCGTAGGGTTACGCATCGGTCTACGTGCACGCGTACGTTACGCAAGCGGTGTGCCATGTCTCATAAAGTTTAAGGCATTACAACGTCATGGTACGTCTACGTGCACGCTTACGCATACGCTTACGCATCCGGTGTGCTGGAGCCTTTAATCAGTGTTGCGGTTGCCATTAAATTAGTTAATTTTGCAGGTCACACCGTAAGTCACGAATGGGCTGACAATGCGTACATGTTGCATATAAACCCCCTCTTACGCGTAGTGCCCGAGAAGGATTTGATAGAACCACATGCTCCTTTAAGAGAAAAGTGGCGTGAAGATCTCCAGCTGCTGTCGGATTATCTCGATTTCAAGGTAATACAACGATATACAAACTATTATATTATAATAGTCATGTAGGTCGAGTCGAAGCATGTTTAAAAAGTAGAGTAGAGTGTGTATGGGACTTTAGTGGTTTAGCCTGCTAAATAGTAAAAAAATTTTGGACAAATAACTTTACGACATTATATTTTATGTGTGACCTTAAAACTATGTAAGTATCAAATACTTACTATAAAATAAATAAGTGAAATATGTCAAACTAGCGGCCGCTCGCGGTTTCACCCGCGTGGTTCCCGTTCCCGTGGGAATATCGTGATAAAAAGTATCCTATGATTTAATCTAGGCTATCTACTATCTGTGTGCCAAATTCCAACCGAATCCGTTCAGTAGTTTTTGGAATTTGGCGTGTTTGAGGAACAAACATCCAAACATCTAAACATCCAAACCCAGAAACTTTCACATTCATAATATTAGTAGGATAAATTAACCAATTAAGATAATGAGGCTGAGGCCAAATTACAGTGCACAATAGCATTCAACTGTCCTATACATAATGTAGCATTGACAGTCGACAACTGGAATGGGACATTAATAATTATCCTAGTCATCCTAAATGGTAGATATAATCCCCTTGGCTTAGTACACTTGGCAATATTGAATAACCAAATGGACAATCTCTTATAAAGGGGAACTGAATTTGGTGTTAATGATGAATAGGAAACTGTATTTCGTAAACAAAATAGGTGGCACGTTCCAAATGCATTCAAGCGCCACATTCTAGGTGATTTTTGTCATTTCCTCAGCATTAACAAAAAGTGATTCTTACAAACTTTAAATGCCCAGAACTTTTTGAAAAATCTTTTCGTGAATTTATGCCTTCGGTAGCCATTTGTACGGCATATTATGCCGCACCCAGCATGCCAGTCTATTGAGAAGAGGCATTAGTTTGTCCTTAACCTTTTGTAAATTTTCGTAACAAACAGTTGAACTCTTAAAAGAGGTACTCTACGTGGAATATAGGTAGATCTTTGAGGCAAGGTTATAGAACAGAATAACTAATAGTACAATATAGTCTATTACAGAACAGATACCTACCATGGCAAATGGGATATGAAAAACGGTACCTGTACTTGCGTTATGTTTTTTTTCCCTTTTAGAGTACAAGAACATCAGAAGGAGCTCGCTATATGGAAGAAAATGGTGTTCTCACGAATACTGTTCGCGATTACCTTCAAGCACTGCTTCTGCTCAGACCCAGCGATGCTTTACACTTCACCAGGCATTACTTCGGATCTGCCCTCTCTTCCTTGGACTTGCCACACGATGAGTACTTTGATCCAACCACTAAACATGTGAGGTATTATTTTTTTGAGCAGTAACGTGTTCTAAGGTTTGTAAGGTCACATGGGATGTTACAGAAAATTTTCAATTTTAAGGTCAATTAACAATTGCATGACGTGAGATACTTACATATTTTGTTAAATATTTAACTTTCTCATTCATTAGAGTCTTTCTTGATTGACCGGTGCTATCAAATTCACAACATTTCTAAATCTATTTCGTGAATGAATTTAAGCTTATTGTTAAAAAAAAAATTGGTTCTTTACTTTCGAGTGCTTTCTTCCTCAATAATTTGTTATGAAAATCATTCGTGTACTGCTCGGCTCTATGTGAAAAATTTTCTTTAATATTCGGGAAGGAAATTCTTATTTCATTTTGTATTGTCACATTTTTCTCTTGTTTACGCTTATCCTTTACAATAAAATAACAATGATTTTTATAGGCACTTTGCTCGTTTTAGAGTTTGCTTGCAAAAAAATTACGAGCTCTTTACTGAGTATCAATAAACTGAAACGAACACCAATGTATTCCTAAAAGATTTTACTTCAATAACTTGTCTTATTGACAGTTGTTGTGAACCTTATTTTTCTCTTTCAAGGGTGTAATATATGGATAGCAACAGGCTGTTTTATTATCGTTTTATACAAGCTAGGTACCTATAACATGTTTCTTCTGATAAATGAAGGCGGAAAACATAGTTCTGTGGTATTTGGGTAAACCTGATAACTCCAATTTGGTAATTTTTGGTTGGGTGATAATTTTTTTTTGATTTTAATAGAATAAACTATGTCGGGATTTACACCATGTACCTGTTTATTTTATGAGACTCCGATATTTGGGCGCAGTTGCATGCGCCATGATCACGGAAGAACTGTCGATTGTTGCGTGCGGGTAGATGTTATTGACGATGTTATTGTTTTTTTTTTTAAATTGTTTGATGTTTTACTGATTAGTCTACCTTATATAGAAATGATAGCTGAGCTGGCAAACATACCTATATGGTAATCTAGGATTCGTCCATTTCGTTTTTGTACATTCGCGATTTAGAATAATAACACCTAGAACGATAGTTATCTACAAAGCGCACTGTAAAAAGTGAGGCAACTAAAACAGCCAAAATGGCTCCGTTATCGAATTTTTATTCTCCATCATTACCTAATCATACCGAATAAAGTACAAAACATTTTCAATTTTCCTACATTTAGGAGATTAGTTACCTACTATATTATTATTTGACGACCTCCGTGGTCGAGTGGTTCACACGCCGGTTTTCAAGGCGTCACCATCTCTTGAGGTCCCGGGTTCGATCCCCGGCTGGGTCAATGCAGAAAATGAACTTTTCAATATTGTCTCAGGTCTGGGTGTGTGTCATACCACCGTTGTTTCTGATTTCCATAACACAAGTGCTATAGCTACTTACTTATTAGAGCAATGTATGTGATGTTGTCAAATAAAAAAAAAAAAAGTATCGAATCAAAACAACTCGTAAAAAATTAATAATACTTTTTTTTTTTCTTCTTTCTTCTTCTTTCTTTATTGGATTTTAGTTACGATTAAGTAACTTTGCATACGAGGACATCGCTTCTAGATGTTATTATTCTAAGATTTGTGATAAGTTAACTTGTCTGTAATATGTTAACTTTGCATACGAGGACATCGCTTCTAGATGTTATTATTCTAAGATTTGTGATAAGTTAACTTGTCTGTAATATGTCCTTTTTGGATTTAACAGGTTTCTCCCAAACACTACAGAGTTATTTAGTCAGCTTTTCAAAAATGTGCGTAAATATGAGGGAAAAAATTGTATACACTTTGGTAATGTTTCGAAGATTATGCTATAAGCACTATACGTAGTTACCTGTCTACCTATTCTATAAAATAAATTTGAGTAACATAATAACGTAATTACCTAATGTTATTAAGTAACGCATAATTATGTTAATTATGAATGACGTATAATTACGTAGGTAGGTACTATCATGTTAATCAAATTCAATATAAATTAAATGCCAAAAACTCCGATAAATCATTCATTTTGCACATCAGGTCTCTCTATAGGTAGGATACCTGTTCAATTAATATTCCGAACGTCAAATTTGATCGATTGATTGTTTGATTCCCAGAACCTATTTCATTAATATTTTCATTTAGGTTGACACGAAATTCATTTGTATAGGTACGCCATTGTACAATACTTATTTATGATTTCAAAATATAATAATTATCTTCAATACTAAGCGGAATTTTATTGCGCAATTCATTGGTATTCCGGAATTGCGGAATCATTGAATGACAAAATCATACTTGTTCCTACATATTGTTTGATATGTGCATTTTACTGTTTTTTTTATATTTTAATAGTTTGATGATTTAAATAAATTGCATTTCAGTATTCCTTTATTGTTTTATTTTGATTTTCTGTCCAAAGATTACATTGATTATTTGGTTTTGATTATAAATCATTTTTCAAACTTAATGAAATAAATGTTACTTACCTAATTCCTTCTGCCCGATTAGATAAAATAAAAGAGATAGTTAAGAGTTACCTAAGATAAATCCATCCAGCCAAAAAAGATGATTGAAAACCTGAATTTCTTCCTTAGTTTTTTCTTTCGTTTCATGTGATTTCCTTCGTCCAAAATATTTATGAAAGAAAAATGATACAATTCTAACTTGTTATTGTGTTACTTCATTCTTAAATTTTCCGAACTTTCTCAAAGCGAAGTATTCGCTAACAATGATGAAATCAAAGAAGCATCGGAGCCCGCCCATCGGGCGAGGGAAATCCTTTCCGAGTAACTTTACGAAACTTTTCTAAGAATGCATTAACGAATGAGGAGAACCGGATTCTACGTACGTTACGAAAAAATAACCACATTTGCGTACGCACATATTGCTCGTAACGAAATGACAAAACCGCGGCGAATGTTGTCCCGAGACAAGAAAAGAATTTTAATTTTTGTTTCTTCTCCACAAAGGAATTTATTATAAAGCCCAGCGACACAAGCATACGATATTATGGGAAGGACCACCCCAATTTCGCCTCACCTACGTTCGAGAGGAGAATTTTGATAAAAGAGCACCGTTTCCTTTTCAATTACTTTCAATATGGCGATGCTGCTCGCGTACATATGCGTAATGTGACACGAGGCACATTTTTCCAATTTCATTCTTATTGACTACGCCTCTTATTACCCGACGTTATTTATAACCTACACGTTGAATATTAAAAGCGTTATTAGGATTATGATATATTATGTGTTAGATAAGCACATATTATACAGAATGGGAAAAAAGGTCTTCAAATAAGTGTTATGTGAATAGCAGATGACATATTGTATAATGTTAAACTCAAAGACCGAAATCGCTAATTGAGTGAATAAACCGCTAACAACGCGTTGTGGTCACTGCCAAATAGCCACAACTCGAAATTTGAGTTGTGACTTTTAAAAACGCCCATGACGCGTTGTGGTAATCACAAAAAGACAACAAAGCGTTTTACGCATCGTGGTCATCATACCAAACGACCACAACGCGTTGCGAAATGAAGAAAAGCCATGACGCGTTCAGAGCACTATACAGTTGGTGCTATAACCGCATAAAACTATAACTGCATAAAAAACAATTAAAAATATCTAATAGATTAACCACAAGAAATATTTTTCAGTTCTGTTTTCAGACAATTTTAATTTTCTAATTTCCTCGACCAATTTTGATATTCCCTCTTGACTTGAGGTAGATACTTAGATACTTATAAATAGACAGTACCTACGCTATGATATTTTATGAAATCATAGACAGTACTAAAAGGGGTTAAATAAAACATCACCAGCAATTAAAAGTTACAGTTTTAATTGCATCAATGTATAATGGTTTTTTTTGACGTTCAACAAGAATTCCACAGAATACAATTACTCGATATCATGGGAAAGTAGAACTATTACCAATTTAAACAGTATTGAAAAATAATACACTAATACCTGACCTTAAGCAGTGGTATCTCTCCAGCAGGAATAGCGTGTCACGACAAATTCATCAAAGTTTCCTGATATTACGACTTTACTTAACAACTTTATTGAAAACACTTATTCCACCGTTGAACCTTTCACTGTGACGACTTGAGCACGACTGAGCGCGCCTCTACCCCGTCACCGCATATTTAAACGTTATGCGTGGCGTGGTAGGGGCGAGCGTGGCGTGACTGGCGTGGTAGGGGCGACTGCAGTCACTTGATTACTATAACTACCGTTTAAGTACTTTTAATGGTATAAACACACAAATTTAGTTGTACTACATGGTTCATCACGAATAATAATTAAAGTAATTTATACAGTAACCTTACAGTCGGCCATCCTGCTAGAGCGAGTCCCATCGCGTAAAACAATCTCTTTGTGATTTTACTCTTATAATTCTGAGTACATCCAGTCAATTAGTCATAAAATATTATTAAATAAGAACATTATTTTATTAGAAGTAAAAAAATTGTAGCATTCCAACAAAATATTTCACATTTTTGCGAAGGTCAAAATTATTGTTTAATTACATTACAAATATTTATTGTATGACACAAAACGTAATTACGTTTTCATTTATACATAAGTAGGTATTCAGAAAACATCCCAAAAGAGAAAGGGTAGGTATATAAAGTGACAATTATGATAATTAGTTATATAAACATAATTACATTACTTGACTTAATTTAGATTTAAATTATACAATTCAATACAATTCCGTTAGCATCAATAAAAATATAGCCGTATGGCATTTCATCTGAGCACGTTATAAACACGAGCAGTAGCTTGTTTGACATCAAAATTCATTAATATAGTAAAAGATACTTTAGAAATTATTTTAAAATTGATGTTTACCTTAAATATATTGCTAAGGAGTTAGTGCATTGCACCGAATTATAAAGGTTGCAAACTTAGAAATATATATACATATATATTTTATCATTAACTATTCCAAACTTATTTTATTTACTTAAGTCTCAGAATACTTAGTTACGTGTAAGCATTTCAATATTTGTCTCCAATACAAACTTAGTTTAAGAAAATACCTACTAACAATCAACAAAAAGTCATCAAAACGCTATACATATATATTAAATTTAATATCTTTCTCATACCATTTGTTATGCTTGAAATACTTTTATAATTTTAATACCATAACAATAATAAAAAAAAATAATGAAGGAGTTGCTTTCGCAGCGGCGCGCGGCGGCGCTATGGCTATAGGCAGCATTAATTGCATGGAGTAGACGTTTAAATAAAATTTGGCTTGAGATAACTTTGGGGTGCACCCAGTGATCCAATTAGTATAACACAGTGACAGAAAAAGCATATTTCAGTTATACATGTCATCAGTTATTATAGTATCCAATAATTGTAATCATCAATATGTAAAAGTTCTCTCTTTTTAGTAGTTATAGTACATAACAATTGCACTATTATGTATTTTGTGACACAACTCAGAGTAAAATATGTTACTTCTTGAACTAATAAAAAATAAGTACCTATCCTACATTACAGCAAGCTAAAAGAACTTTTTTTTTACAAAGTATTCTGAAGGTCTTTTGAATTAGTAATGGTTTTAAATTTACCTTTACTAATTTAACTAGGTTAACCTTTTATTTAGTTATATGCATTAGCATACTTCCCTATACAATGGATATGTAAATGTTATATGTACTAAAGATGAGTTTAGATGTCGTAGAAGTGACTCCACTACACACACAGTACGTTATGTGGAGGTACCTTCCTTGAATATAACTGCACATTTTAAAAACTCAATCAGAATAAACACAAAGTAATAAAATGATTTTAGTAATCAGTATTTTGGAAATCTTACTTGCCATAGCGGGCACACAGAGTCACATAGTCCAATCAATCAATGTACAAAAGTAATTTGCTATAATCCCACACAAGCACCACCCTTACTATCTTTCTGCTTTAAGTTTTTCCAGTACCTACGGTGCCCAATATAATGTGTTCTAAACGCAGATTGGATTGTCCTACTAAGTAAGTAAGTAGTTACTTCATTTTATCGCGACACTTAGTCACGGGGAACAAGAAAAATCATGATAAAAGGTTTTATTTATTTATTATTATTTTAATGAGGAGCACCGACATCACCAGGGCCGTGCGTGACTCTACAGCAGTGCAATTCTCTAAGAGACGCTTTATGGCTGCGTTGATTGCTGTGATCACAGCAGTCACAGCCGCAGCATCGTCTGCTGTGATCACGTCATGTTATCACGGAATTCACTAAGCTCTGTTAGCTCACTGACGATCTCTAAGCCGCATGATCGCTCTGCTGTTCTCTCGGCTGTGCTAGAGTGGTGACATAATTTTGTTTTTAGAATCGATCAATTCTCGACTAGTACATTTTGGCTATTTTCTTGCAATAAAAGTAATATTAACAAACATTAACGTATGATAAATGTAAGCAATGATTGAATATACATTATTTAAGAAAAAAATCCACGAAAATTATGAAAATACAGTAAATATGAAAAAAAGTTTGCCGGCAAAATTAAAAAAAAAATGTCACTGTAAATAATTATACTTAACAGCAAATAAACGAACCACAGTACTTATCACTTAAAATACCTTTAGCAGGTCAAATCAACACTCAAAATGTTTAGAATATGTATCACAAGCAAAACGGGCCAAAAAAACCCTATTCAAAGAATTTTCAAGTGCGACTGGACTGGATCGAGCGACCCACGCCAACCACTTGAGTTTATTACGAAATGTTAGACTTGTTGTAAATATTATACGTCCACGTTCTTTGTTCACATTCGTATCGTAACAACCAAGAAGTGTGCAGTGATTTGATTAAGTAGTGAAATCTACAAAAAGTAAGAAGTAAGTGTATTTTTGCTATTTAGGTTATAATATAATAGTAGGGCTTAAGTACCCTATCTCTAAAAATAAAAAGTTGTGGGTTTACATTTGGTAGGTACCTATCTTGTAAAGTTATTAAATAAAATAATTATTAAGTTTCCAATACATACTTACATTTTTAGTGTACATTACAAGCATTTATATAAGTAAGACCATGAACGTTAGTACTATTATATATTCTGTGACCATGATCAAAATCAATGTTCAAAATTTAGTTACTTATAAATAAAATTATTTGCTTTCAGTGGCCCCTGTAATGCAGCACCCTCTCCAGCCCAGCCAAACTGATTGGGCTTTTGGAAACAAAATCATATTTGACACTGGACATGTGGAATTGTGGACATGCAACAATACAGTAGGTACAGTGCAGCCAATGCTAGAACCAGGATGTAAAATGGTTGGACAAAAGTCGCTAGGATTTTAAAAAGCGATGGCAACGTGTGTGTTCAAGATTGGAATCAGTGGGCTAAGGTAAGGCAACTTGATGTAGTTGTTTGTGATAAGATGATTATATTTATTGATACCTACCCAATTAATTAGGTATACCTACTCATTAGATTTTACTTTACTTTTCGTGTTAAGTAGGTATTGAAAGGACAAAAAGCTACAATAAAGTGAAAATCCAATATGCGAAGGCATCTAGGCAGAGGACAGCTGGTAGGGTTGATGTAGATATGGTGGAGCTCACTGAACGTGAGCGTGTGATTCTCACCATTGCTGGTGGTCTAAACTTTGCTACTGGTAATATAGGCACCTCACCATAAATCTATTCCCAGTGCCTATTTATGTATGTACTTACATAAACAATTTTGATAAACAACATAGGTACCTGCTTAATAAGCTGTAATGAATTTCTGTATTTAATGTGGTTAAAAGTATGTAATCTTATAATAGTGTCACCAACATGTATTATTTTGTTTTTTTATATTCTATAATAAAAATATACAATTAGTCGCCAGACTATGTAATTATGATTGGTGATTTTCACGTTAAAGAGTGAAGAAAGAAATGCTTCAGCCTCTCTTAGTCATAAAACTAATTTCTTGTTTTTTTTATTAAAGCAATTATAATATATGCAACATAATTATGTTGTAATTTTTAGGAACATAAGACAATATTATTCCGACATCGACAAGACAGTCTAAAAGTTTATAGCAGGCGAGATTTTTTTTACAAAAGTATGCCTAGGTTAGGTATGTTTTAATTAATGTTTCTTTTAATAAATATTGTTTTTCTTTTTCAGGGAAATCTTGGACCTTCCACATATTCCATGATGGTCACAGAAGATGAACCTTTGCAGAGTAATTTTAATGTTTGATGCAATCTTACAAATTTGTGAAAATCATTTTTTAAGTCATAAAGAAGGCTTTTTCCCTGATGGGTTCAAACTTAAATTAATTATATACACTTTTTTTATCTGAATTATATACCTACATACATCAATAACAGTTTACCTACTTTTACCGTGTTTTCCTCAGTACATGTTCATAGAAGACTAGGGCTCAAATAAGTGTGATTTTTATTAAACGAAGACACCTACATTTCTAGGTGTCTTTATAGTTTATTTAAACTAAATATTGGAATTGTTAAATTATATTTCTGGCTATAAATTTTCCAAAAAGAACAATATTGTGCGATGGCTAGAGAGTTTCATGCATTGCTTTAAAATTAAACTACACGAATTTTGACAGAAAATGTATGGAAAATTTGTTCTCTTTTTTCGAAGAATGTATAAGTTTCCCTAGCCTTCGCACTAAGTTATTTTTATCAAAAATTTTTACTCAAGATACTAAGCTAATTCTAGGTGTCGTCATTTAAAAAAAACTTGCACTTATTTGTAGCCTAGTCTTCTATCAAAATATACTGAGAAAAACACAGTGAACGCAAACTTTAATTTAATCAATGTAAGTTGTTTATTTTAATAAAATTGTAATAAAACAATTGGTTTAAAAATAAAGTATTTATTATTTATGATATGATATAGGTACATACTTACCAGAATCTAGAGTAAATGACACGTCATGTGTGTTGGGTTGGGTGTAACAATTTTTTTATGCACATATCTAGGTATTTCACAGATTGGGGTCTTACTAACTTATTCGTTTTCTTAGTTTGCAATGTGACATTTGCAAAACCTTTTCTTGATTGTACGTACACCTAGATATTATTATTTTATATTGGACCACTAAATTAAAGATTATAAGTATTGAAAATTAGTTTTTATTTTTTAAAATACATGTCTTTCGCAAATTAAACTAGGTAGGTACGGGTCTGCAGGCAGTTGGCTGTCTATGCTGTGACACGAAGGAATTTCCCTTACCCCTAAGTTTTGATAACTCCCAGTCCCAATAGCCAAAAATCATAAGTATCACCATGAATTACACAGAATCTGGAAAAAAGAAATAGAGTTTAATATTGGTAATCCAATTATGCAATATTGTTTCTAAAACAGGTAACATTATTATTTATTAAGGTATCCTCAGGTATCCTATTGATATATGATATGAAAACATAGTTGGACATTGACATAAAATTATTAATTTGATTATCAAACAAAGTCCTCTAACTATTCCTTGATTGACTTGTAACTTGCACCTATCTAAAATCTTACAATCTTTTAACTTGCAAGTAATTACCTATGAGTATCTTTTTATTTACCTTGGTAAGATGTCAAATTCTTCAATCTGTTAAGCTGCCTGCCTGTTGTTATGAGCTTATGAGACATAAGTAGATCGCGTCTTTTAATCAAAGGGTCGCGTAGGTATCCTACGACCCTGGCAGACGTCTTTTATATACAAATTGGCTTCTTTCATTAAGACCAACGTACCAGAAAGTCCAGCAGGCCCTGTAAAGATATCACATTACATTGTTTCTTACATAACCTTTTAGGATGATGTATCTTTAAAATTCACATAAGTTTTTGGTCCATAACTTAAATAAAACAGTTTGAACTTACACATTTATAATTTAATTTGATAATTCACTTCTAATTTCACTAAAATCCTTGCGAACAGCCACCAAATACAAGCTTTTGTTTTGACATTAAAAAATCTAGGCGTTCGTCGAGGCTGCAGAGCGAAGTTAGCGCTGTTTTGCTTAGAGAATTCCGATTTTCATACTTGAACTGTCAAATCAAGTAATTCTGTATCACACCGTCTACAGCCTTGTAGCGCTGGCATCGAACAGCGGAGAAAAACGAATTAGAGAATTCCAATCTAGTGTTCACTGCTGTCACAGCCACTGCACTCAAGGCTTTTACAATATTTGAGCTTAGAGAATTGCATAGCAGAATTACTTAAACATTTTTTTTTTGTGAAGAGTTTCACCCAGTTTATGGATCGCCTCGAATTTCTCAAATAGAAAAAGCAGGGTAAATTACCCAATTATTAGTATTTAGAGCAATAATCCGATACAAAAAACTTTTACCTATTGACTTTAGTAACACTATTTAGAATAAATATTGTGAGTGTTACACGCAATACACAATACAGATATTATTTATTTTGTATTTTGTATGTATGTCGTTTTAAGCTATTACCAACATACATACACCATCATAATGTATAAATATATAGACCCATAGTCCATTCATTGGTACCCTTCAACCTATTATTGGCATGTACCGATCAAATTATTGGTACACCTTACGCCAATAATTTAATAGGCTACAGTTAATAAAATTATAGGTATTATTCTCAGTACTTTTATTAAAATATTGGCACGCTTTCACCAATTACTTGTACAACTTATAAACTATTGGAAAGAGGCCATTTTTTTTGAAGCCATATACTTCATTATTTCCATTGTTTGATTTAAAAAAAAAATCATTTAATGATCTTGAAAATCATGTTCTAAATTCTCATTAAATATTAAGATAGTATGCGTAAACATTATAATTGTGTTTTTTTTTCATAAACTAGGTAACATAGTTTTTTTATTTTGAATAATATTTTTGTTTTTTTTATGTTAAGTTAAGAGCGCCCATGAATAGGAGAGGTGTAATAAGAGGTCAAGTTACCCCTACATGATTGATGTGAGGAATTTTTTTTTTTTTTATTAATTTAAAATTGTAATAATGTGGTAGCGGAGATAAAGTGCAATGAATACGAAAATTATTATTTTGTCTAGAAATTTTATTATTGATTACGAAATTTCATTTCATTTTTTTCATTTCAAAATTCTTTATTTCAAATTATAAACAATATTGTTACAAGTACATAGATAATACATGTACATTGATTAATTTAAAGATACATTATTAGGCTAAACTTACGACCTATGAAAGCTTTAGATGTAATATGTAATTCTACTTAAATTTTATCACCTTGAAATATTAACACACAGTATTTAAATAGCACTATTCGCAGAAAAAAAAATGATACAAAACATTTGTAGGTGATTTGCTTATTGCATATCAGATTACGAAATAAAAAGCACAATAGTTTTGTTTTTCAATATTATATTTGTAGGAATGTGAAGGAAGAGTTAGAATTAATATTAAGTATAGTAAAATTTCTGTTGTATTCATGTGTATATAGTTTTATTTTAAGATTTATTTGTAATTATTTCTTTTATTTATTGTTTGTTTATATTTTTATCAAATTGGATCAATTATTGTTATCTGAAATAAATGAATTTTATTATTTTTCTTTTATTACCGGTAAACTTCAGTAGAGTAGGTAATTGCTCATCATGGCCATTCAAAAATATATATGCTCAATAGACTATTATATCCAGCATCATATTCTATGACTTATTAATTACTCATTAAATGACTTGGCAACAGATGCATAAACTGATCATAGTGTAGTAAAATTAATAAGAATAATATTTAAATTTGAATTACTACTATATTAAAAAGAACAGTAGGTATAGCTATAATTGGCAATAATACATGGCCGGACTCTCGGACTCAACTGCTTGCAGTAAATATATTAAAAGAGGATTTACATTTAGCATACTTAATTATTTGATATTTATTGTACTCACAAAAGAGTTGCAGAGGAATAATTAATTAAATCATTGTAAGGAGAAGTGGATTTATCCATCAGATAGCTTTGTCGCAGGTTCCAGCAACCCAGGTCATGTTAGGGATTTTTCAAGTAAAGTAAGTGTTGCGAAGAAGAAAAAGTTATGCCTGTGGGCGCGTACCTGACTACTGTCGCACCTTCTCTTTCTCGTGTGATGAAGCTTCAGGCCTTCAGCTCTTCTTCAAAATATCTCCATAGGCGATGGGTGACGCTGGTTCCGAGGTTGTTGATGTGCACTGATTTTCACAGGGTTGCGTTTTCCACAATAGATAAAGTTCACAAAACGATCACAAATTTCGATAGCACCGCGACGAGGGTGCTTCTCATGGGGCTTAAGAACTTTCACGAGCGACGTGTTCTCAGCTCAGCGATTCGAACGAGACTGTTCGATGCTCCCACAGAAAGCCAAGCGCTACCCACATTAGGCATGATAAAAATTACATCGAAAGATCTCGGAGTACCCTCCAAGTTGTGTTTTCTCAAAACTAACAAATTATTACAAAATATCTACGATAAAATGAGTTAAAATATTCCGGTACGGAACATTCCGCTCACCTTAAAAGAACTAGTTTCTTTTAACGCATAACTACAAAATAAGCTTAACTAATTGGTACGAAACAACAAACTAAAAACTAAGTATTTATTTATTGCGATAATTTAATTTAATGGAAGTGGGCAAAGTTTAACAACCGGACGCTTAGCAAAATGGTTACCAATTTGCACCGTAACAACGCGTGTTTGGTTATCAGAGCCGGGATGCAACGCATGGACGCGGGCGAGCTTCCACATAAGCGGAGGGAGGTTATCATCACAAACCACAACAACCATACCTTCACGAATCGGAGAACCGCGTTCGTGAAACCATTTACTAGTCTGTTGGATCTCATGCAAATATTCACGGCTCCATCTTTTCCAAAAGTGCTGGACGCATTGCTGAATCCAACGCCAACGAGTTAAACGATTAGGATTCGAATCTACTAACGAAATGTCTGGTAGCGCGGTCAAAGGTTCTCCTATCAAAAAATGAGACGGAGTCAAAGGTGTGGGATCGGTAGGGTCCGCACTCAAAACGCACAGGGGGCGCGAGTTTAGCACTGCCTCGATTTGGCACAATAATGTATGCATTTCGTCGTATGTTTGTGTGCGTGTACCGATAACGCGATACAAATGTGATTTAAAACTTTTCACACCCGCTTCAACTAAACCAGAAAAGTGACTTCCGGTCGGGGGGTGAAAATGCCACGTTATGTTTTGATTAAGCAATTTATTATTCAAATCATTTTGGACTGAGTCACTACGTAAGAATGCAAACAACTCTTTAAGGTAATTATTGCAACCGACAAAATTCCTACCGTTATCGGAATAAATATCTGTACATAAACCTCTGCGGGACGTGAAGCGTCGCAACGCAGCGAGAAAAGCTTCAGTTGAAAGGTCGCAGACCAATTCCAAATGAATGGCCTTGACGCTCATACAAACGAAAACTGCAACATACGATTTAACTATTTTCGCATTACGCACTTTATTAGCGCGCACATAGAAAGGGCCACAAAAATCGGCCGCTATTTTTACAAAAGCTCGCGCTGATTGAGTACGTACGCCAGGTAAACTAGCCATCGACGGCTGTGGGTGAGTAGGTCTAGCACGAAAACAACGAACACAACGGTGAATGTGTTGCCTAATGACGTCACGAGCTGACAAGATCCAATATTTTTGCATTAAAATATATTGAATAGTTTGCGCGCCAGCATGCATATGTGTGACATGCGCGTCTACAATAATCAATGTGGTTAAATTATGTTTTTTAGGTAAAATAAGCTGATGTTTCGATTCAAAAGAAATATTCGAATTATGTAACCGCCCACCGACACGTAAATAATGAGATTTATCAACAAATGGAGTCAAACGTTTTAATTGATTTGAAGGACGATTTCCTTTAGTAATATTGTTTATATCCTCGATAAACTCGTTATGTTGTACTAAATAGATTAATCGATTTAAAGTGAAATTATATTCGGACACGGTAATATAATTAGGAAAGGACGGTTGCACCTTTTTACACTTGTAATAAAAACGAAATATTATTGATACTACACGAATAAGTTTTCCTAATGATGAGAAACGAGTAATGATTGAATCTAAATCTTCACTAGGTTTTGAAATCGATATGTTTACTGATAGCGGGAGATTACGTTTTTCCTCGCAAGTACTAACGACGCCCGTCGACTCGGGCCAAAGCGACTGATCAAGTTGGAGCCAAGGAGGACCTTGAAACCATAATGAGTGATTAACGAACGAACTAACTAGCATTCCGCGAGATGCCGCGTCACTTGGGTTATCCTGGGAACGAACGTGCCGCCAACAACTGGCTGGCACATGAGATAAGATTTCACTGGTGCGATTCGAGACGAAAGTTTTCCACTCATGAGGTGATGATCGTAACCAGGCTAACACAATGGACGAATCCGTCCATGCGTAGACATTATTTATAACGATTTTGTCGCCGTAAGCGCGCAATGTTTTACTAATGAGTTTCGACAAAATTAAGGCAGCCATTAATTCCAAACGTGGTATTGACAATTTCTTTAAAGGAGCAACACGAGTCTTGGCTAAAACAAGATAAACTTTAACAGGTTTGTTATCCTGAATACAACGAATAAAAACACAAGCGGCATATGCCATCTCCGAGGCGTCCGAAAAACCGTGCAATTCGAAGGTTGCCGAGGGAAGAAACACATGACGTGGAAACGAGATTTCAGCTAAAAGTGGAAGTTCCCGCACAAAGGCGTACCACGAGTTCACTATATCGATAGGGGGTGGTTCATCCCACTTGGTCCCTGCGATCCACAATAACTGGATCAAATGTTTTGCATACAATGTGACTGGAGATAAAAGACCTAAAGGGTCGTAAATTTTGGCAATTTCCGAAAGGATACTACGTTTAGTACAATTATTTAAATTTGATATTTGGACACTGAATGTAAAAACATCAGATTTTGGGTCCCACTGAAGCCCTAAAACCTTTATTTGTTTATCATTTTCCAAAGATGAAAATGAAATACGATCGGGCACCCGCTCACCATGAGAATCTGGCGGGCGTACCGCATCAAGTACTTCGGGGGCGTTGCTATGCCATTTACGTAGCTCAAAACCTGCGGTTTTACAAATGGCTATAAGTTCCGTACCGGAATATTTTAACTCATTTTATCGTAGATATTTTGTAATAATTTGTTAGTTTTGAGAAAACACAACTTGGAGGGTACTCCGAGATCTTTCGATGTAATTTTTATCATGCCTAATGTGGGTAGCGCTTGGCTTTCTGTGGGAGCATCGAACAGTCTCGTTCGAATCGCTGAGCTGAGAACACGTCGCTCGTGAAAGTTCTTAAGCCCCATGAGAAGCACCCTCGTCGCGGTGCTATCGAAATTTGTGATCGTTTTGTGAACTTTATCTATTGTGGAAAACGCAACCCTGTGAAAATCAGTGCACATCAACAACCTCGGAACCAGCGTCACCCATCGCCTATGGAGATATTTTGAAGAAGAGCTGAAGGCCTGAAGCTTCATCACACGAGAAAGAGAAGGTGCGACAGTAGTCAGGTACGCGCCCACAGGCATAACTTTTTCTTCTTCGCAACATTTTTTGATCCTTCTAACCGGATCCATTTTGTTCGTTTGTAGGTACCGGATCGATCGCACATTGATCCATAGTTAATCCGTTCGAATCGGATTAATCGGTAATCAAATCCAGGTTGTGTTTTCTTAATTTGTCGTACTACGTACATATTTTCGTTTCGTAATTGTTTTTAGTGTATTTTAAAGTAATTTGTACTTAAAATATACTCTCGTTTCGTGCATTCATTTACGTCATTATTGACTCGCAATATGGCGGATGAACCGAATCTTGAACAAGACCTTTTCGAAAGGGATATCATTTTAGAAGAAATCAAACGAACTTTGCTATTTGCTACAACTGACATTACTCAGTTTCGTTCGCGATCTAGTGATTTAGCTGCTCAACAACGGAAGTTTAGCAAAATACAATCAAAAATCGAAAAAGCTTTGTTAAAATTAAAAACTTTTAATCGTGACGAACAACTTAAAATTCGTAATGATTTTAACGATTGTTATTATGCCATTTTAGTGCATGTGAATAAAATGAAAGAATCAGATCAGGAATGTAGACGTTTGAGCCGTGCCATTCCGCAGTCCTATCCTTGTGAAAATAATAATTCTAAAAATTTAACTAATTTACCTTTGCCAACTTTTAATGGTAAGGCAACTGATTGGCCTACTTATTACGATCTTTATTGCGGGCAAATCCACAACAATAATGCTTACACACCGGCCGAGAAGTTTCGTTATCTTTTGCTTACGTTAAAAGACGAACCATTTAATTTAATTAAATCGATACCTATTCGCGATGAGAATTACACTATCGCCTTAGATATTCTTATTTCTAGATATGAAAACCGTAGAATTATTGCATCCAATCATTTAGATCGTATTTTGGATTTGGAACCATTTACTAAAGAAAATCATTTTAGTATTCGTAACATGGTAAACACTTATACGGAAAATATCAAAGCCCTTGAAATGATGCAGTTTCCAGTTCAAGAATGGAACTTTATTTTGTTAAATATTATGTTGCGTAAAATCCCACAGTCACTTCGTAGACGTTTTGAATTATCTTTAGCCAAACCTTCGGAAATACCCAACATAGATATTTTCATTACATTTTTACAGCAGGAAATCTCTGCATTCGAAATTATGTCGAGTCAAGAGAGAGCTCTCGTACCTAATAACAATAATAATTTATTAAATCAAAATAATAAACAAAACAAAACGTCAAATAATTTCCAATCGATTCCGCATCGTTCATTTGCTGTCAGTACACCTCATTCTCAAAAGTTTTCTAATCAAAATCAACCTAATTGCAGTAGTAATAAAAGTCATAATAATTGTATTTGTTGTAATAACGCACTACATTCGTTATCAAAATGTCCCGTGTTTTTAAGTAAATCTCCTAAAGATAGATATAATTTTGTAAAATCACAAAACATCTGTTTGAATTGTTTGTCACTCGGACACAACGTCAAACAATGTAAAAGCAATTATTCTTGTCGTTCTTGTAATTCGAAATCGCATCACACGTTTCTTCATTTTGATAATAATATGCAATCGGAGGTTGTCCCCCCCGCCGCGGAGAATCGTATCGTCGCCGCCGCCGCTGCACCTGACGGTGTCACTATGCAACAACAGAACGTGAATCATGCGATGAACGGTAGTAACTGTCTCGCATCCAATGCGTCGTTTCCTAGTAGCCCGCGCGCTATGACGGTTATGTTATGTACCGCACTCGTCGATGTATGCGTAGCTGACGCGAAGTTCACGGTGCGCTGTTTGATAGATACAGGAAGCCAAGCTAGTTTTATGACGGCTACCTGTGCGCAAAGACTAGGTTTGGTGCGCAGACACATAAACGTACCAGTGTTTGGTATTGGTGAATCGCAACCAATACAACCTAAAGGAATTGTATCATGTAATATAACTCCGCGAAACCAATCAACTCCTATTATTTCGGTAGATGCTTTGATTTTGCCAAAGATAGTTTCGCAGACACCTTGTGTGCCAGTACCTGTTCAGACTTGGCCGCATATCGTTAACTTAGACTTAGCCGATCCAACCTTTAATGCGGTTAATCCCCAACCTGTCGAACTGCTCCTAGGAGCTGATGTTTTGTCGCAAGTCTTTTTGGGACAAATAGTTAAAGGTCCACCGGACTCGCCGATCGCGATCAATAGTATTTTCGGTTTTTTGTTGATGGGGAAAATTTCGTATTTTGTTCCGTCGCCACTCCAAGTCTGTCATAGCTCCTTCTTCGAGGACATCGACTTACAAAGATTTTGGGAGCTGGAGACAATCCCCGAAGAACGTACTCTCACACCTGATGAACAGTTATGTGAAGAGATCTATCAAACCACTTATGCACGTGACAAAGATGGTAGATATGTCGTATCTCTGCCGTTCAAACCCGATGCACCTACACTAGGTCAATCACGTGACATTGCTCTCGCTCGTTTTCGAAAATTAGAATTTCGTCTTGATAAAAATCCTAAACTAAAACTAGAATACAATGCTTGTTTGCAAGAATATCTCGACCTGAATCATATGGAGCAGTGTTCTCCACCCCTTGATGATGAACAACATTATTATATACCTTATTTTGCTATAATTAAACCGTCTAGTGAGACCACTAAAACTCGAGTCGTTTTTGATGCTGGTTGTAAAACCACAAATAATCATTCGTTAAATGATATATTGCTACCCGGTCCTAAATTACAATCGGATATCGTCGATATTTTGCTTAATTTTCGTATTCACTTAGTAGTATTTACAAGTGACATAAAACAAATGTATAGAAACATTTTACTTAGAGAAAATGACCAAGACTTTCAACGTATCGTGTGGCGGTCATCTCCCGATCAACCAATACGCGATTATAAATTGCGAACTGTCACATTCGGTGTCAGTTCGTCCCCTTACCTTGCTCTTCGAACAATTCGCCAACTCGCACTCGATGAAGCTTCGCGCTTTCCGCAAGCATCTAAAGTTCTTTTGCAACAAACCTTCGTTGATGACATTAGCGGGGGTGCAGACTCGATCGAGAACGCTTTGAACTTGCAACAAGAACTTATAGCCATTTGTAAAACCGCAGGTTTTGAGCTACGTAAATGGCATAGCAACGCCCCCGAAGTACTTGATGCGGTACGCCCGCCAGATTCTCATGGTGAGCGGGTGCCCGATCGTATTTCATTTTCATCTTTGGAAAATGATAAACAAATAAAGGTTTTAGGGCTTCAGTGGGACCCAAAATCTGATGTTTTTACATTCAGTGTCCAAATATCAAATTTAAATAATTGTACTAAACGTAGTATCCTTTCGGAAATTGCCAAAATTTACGACCCTTTAGGTCTTTTATCTCCAGTCACATTGTATGCAAAACATTTGATCCAGTTATTGTGGATCGCAGGGACCAAGTGGGATGAACCACCCCCTATCGATATAGTGAACTCGTGGTACGCCTTTGTGCGGGAACTTCCACTTTTAGCTGAAATCTCGTTTCCACGTCATGTGTTTCTTCCCTCGGCAACCTTCGAATTGCACGGTTTTTCGGACGCCTCGGAGATGGCATATGCCGCTTGTGTTTTTATTCGTTGTATTCAGGATAACAAACCTGTTAAAGTTTATCTTGTTTTAGCCAAGACTCGTGTTGCTCCTTTAAAGAAATTGTCAATACCACGTTTGGAATTAATGGCTGCCTTAATTTTGTCGAAACTCATTAGTAAAACATTGCGCGCTTACGGCGACAAAATCGTTATAAATAATGTCTACGCATGGACGGATTCGTCCATTGTGTTAGCCTGGTTACGATCATCACCTCATGAGTGGAAAACTTTCGTCTCGAATCGCACCAGTGAAATCTTATCTCATGTGCCAGCCAGTTGTTGGCGGCACGTTCGTTCCCAGGATAACCCAAGTGACGCGGCATCTCGCGGAATGCTAGTTAGTTCGTTCGTTAATCACTCATTATGGTTTCAAGGTCCTCCTTGGCTCCAACTTGATCAGTCGCTTTGGCCCGAGTCGACGGGCGTCGTTAGTACTTGCGAGGAAAAACGTAATCTCCCGCTATCAGTAAACATATCGATTTCAAAACCTAGTGAAGATTTAGATTCAATCATTACTCGTTTCTCATCATTAGGAAAACTTATTCGTGTAGTATCAATAATATTTCGTTTTTATTACAAGTGTAAAAAGGTGCAACCGTCCTTTCCTAATTATATTACCGTGTCCGAATATAATTTCACTTTAAATCGATTAATCTATTTAGTACAACATAACGAGTTTATCGAGGATATAAACAATATTACTAAAGGAAATCGTCCTTCAAATCAATTAAAACGTTTGACTCCATTTGTTGATAAATCTCATTATTTACGTGTCGGTGGGCGGTTACATAATTCGAATATTTCTTTTGAATCGAAACATCAGCTTATTTTACCTAAAAAACATAATTTAACCACATTGATTATTGTAGACGCGCATGTCACACATATGCATGCTGGCGCGCAAACTATTCAATATATTTTAATGCAAAAATATTGGATCTTGTCAGCTCGTGACGTCATTAGGCAACACATTCACCGTTGTGTTCGTTGTTTTCGTGCTAGACCTACTCACCCACAGCCGTCGATGGCTAGTTTACCTGGCGTACGTACTCAATCAGCGCGAGCTTTTGTAAAAATAGCGGCCGATTTTTGTGGCCCTTTCTATGTGCGCGCTAATAAAGTGCGTAATGCGAAAATAGTTAAATCGTATGTTGCAGTTTTCGTTTGTATGAGCGTCAAGGCCATTCATTTGGAATTGGTCTGCGACCTTTCAACTGAAGCTTTTCTCGCTGCGTTGCGACGCTTCACGTCCCGCAGAGGTTTATGTACAGATATTTATTCCGATAACGGTAGGAATTTTGTCGGTTGCAATAATTACCTTAAAGAGTTGTTTGCATTCTTACGTAGTGACTCAGTCCAAAATGATTTGAATAATAAATTGCTTAATCAAAACATAACGTGGCATTTTCACCCCCCGACCGGAAGTCACTTTTCTGGTTTAGTTGAAGCGGGTGTGAAAAGTTTTAAATCACATTTGTATCGCGTTATCGGTACACGCACACAAACATACGACGAAATGCATACATTATTGTGCCAAATCGAGGCAGTGCTAAACTCGCGCCCCCTGTGCGTTTTGAGTGCGGACCCTACCGATCCCACACCTTTGACTCCGTCTCATTTTTTGATAGGAGAACCTTTGACCGCGCTACCAGACATTTCGTTAGTAGATTCGAATCCTAATCGTTTTAACTCGTTGGCGTTGGATTCAGCAATGCGTCCAGCACTTTTGGAAAAGATGGAGCCGTGAATATTTGCATGAGATCCAACAGACTAGTAAATGGTTTCACGAACGCGGTTCTCCGATTCGTGAAGGTATGGTTGTTGTGGTTTGTGATGATAACCTCCCTCCGCTTATGTGGAAGCTCGCCCGCGTCCATGCGTTGCATCCCGGCTCTGATAACCAAACACGCGTTGTTACGGTGCAAATTGGTAACCATTTTGCTAAGCGTCCGGTTGTTAAACTTTGCCCACTTCCATTAAATTAAATTATCGCAATAAATAAATACTTAGTTTTTAGTTTGTTGTTTCGTACCAATTAGTTAAGCTTATTTTGTAGTTATGCGTTAAAAGAAACTAGTTCTTTTAAGGTGAGCGGAATGTTCCGTACCGGAATATTTTAACTCATTTTATCGTAGATATTTTGTAATAATTTGTTAGTTTTGAGAAAACACAACTTGGAGGGTACTCCGAGATCTTTCGATGTAATTTTTATCATGCCTAATGTGGGTAGCGCTTGGCTTTCTGTGGGAGCATCGAACAGTCTCGTTCGAATCGCTGAGCTGAGAACACGTCGCTCGTGAAAGTTCTTAAGCCCCATGAGAAGCACCCTCGTCGCGGTGCTATCGAAATTTGTGATCGTTTTGTGAACTTTATCTATTGTGGAAAACGCAACCCTGTGAAAATCAGTGCACATCAACAACCTCGGAACCAGCGTCACCCATCGCCTATGGAGATATTTTGAAGAAGAGCTGAAGGCCTGAAGCTTCATCACACGAGAAAGAGAAGGTGCGACAGTAGTCAGGTACGCGCCCACAGGCATAACTTTTTCTTCTTCGCAACCATTTACTAGTCTGTTGGATCTCATGCAAATATTCACGGCTCCATCTTTTCCAAAAGTGCTGGACGCATTGCTGAATCCAACGCCAACGAGTTAAACGATTAGGATTCGAATCTACTAACGAAATGTCTTGTTGCAAGTTCAAAGCGTTCTCGATCGAGTCTGCACCCCCGCTAATGTCATCAACGAAGGTTTGTTGCAAAAGAACTTTAGATGCTTGCGGAAAGCGCGAAGCTTCATCGAGTGCGAGTTGGCGAATTGTTCGAAGAGCAAGGTAAGGGGACGAACTGACACCGAATGTGACAGTTCGCAATTTATAATCGCGTATTGGTTGATCGGGAGATGACCGCCACACGATACGTTGAAAGTCTTGGTCATTTTCTCTAAGTAAAATGTTTCTATACATTTGTTTTATGTCACTTGTAAATACTACTAAGTGAATACGAAAATTAAGCAAAATATCGACGATATCCGATTGTAATTTAGGACCGGGTAGCAATATATCATTTAACGAATGATTATTTGTGGTTTTACAACCAGCATCAAAAACGACTCGAGTTTTAGTGGTCTCACTAGACGGTTTAATTATAGCAAAATAAGGTATATAATAATGTTGTTCATCATCAAGGGGTGGAGAACACTGCTCCATATGATTCAGGTCGAGATATTCTTGCAAACAAGCATTGTATTCTAGTTTTAGTTTAGGATTTTTATCAAGACGAAATTCTAATTTTCGAAAACGAGCGAGAGCAATGTCACGTGATTGACCTAGTGTAGGTGCATCGGGTTTGAACGGCAGAGATACGACATATCTACCATCTTTGTCACGTGCATAAGTGGTTTGATAGATCTCTTCACATAACTGTTCATCAGGTGTGAGAGTACGTTCTTCGGGGATTGTCTCCAGCTCCCAAAATCTTTGTAAGTCGATGTCCTCGAAGAAGGAGCTATGACAGACTTGGAGTGGCGACGGAACAAAATACGAAATTTTCCCCATCAACAAAAAACCGAAAATACTATTGATCGCGATCGGCGAGTCCGGTGGACCTTTAACTATTTGTCCCAAAAAGACTTGCGACAAAACATCAGCTCCTAGGAGCAGTTCGACAGGTTGGGGATTAACCGCATTAAAGGTTGGATCGGCTAAGTCTAAGTTAACGATATGCGGCCAAGTCTGAACAGGTACTGGCACACAAGGTGTCTGCGAAACTATCTTTGGCAAAATCAAAGCATCTACCGAAATAATAGGAGTTGATTGGTTTCGCGGAGTTATATTACATGATACAATTCCTTTAGGTTGTATTGGTTGCGATTCACCAATACCAAACACTGGTACGTTTATGTGTCTGCGCACCAAACCTAGTCTTTGCGCACAGGTAGCCGTCATAAAACTAGCTTGGCTTCCTGTATCTATCAAACAGCGCACCGTGAACTTCGCGTCTGCTACGCATACATCGACGAGTGCGGTACATAACATAACCGTCATAGCGCGCGGGCTACTAGGAAACGACGCATTGGATGCGAGACAGTTACTACCGTTCATCGCATGATTCACGTTCTGTTGTTGCATAGTGACACCGTCAGGTGCAGCGGCGGCGGCGACGATACGATTCTCCGCGGCGGGGGGGACAACCTCCGATTGCATATTATTATCAAAATGAAGAAACGTGTGATGCGATTTCGAATTACAAGAACGACAAGAATAATTGCTTTTACATTGTTTGACGTTGTGTCCGAGTGACAAACAATTCAAACAGATGTTTTGTGATTTTACAAAATTATATCTATCTTTAGGAGATTTACTTAAAAACACGGGACATTTTGATAACGAATGTAGTGCGTTATTACAACAAATACAATTATTATGACTTTTATTACTACTGCAATTAGGTTGATTTTGATTAGAAAACTCTTGAGAATGAGGTGTACTGACAGCAAATGAACGATGCGGAATCGATTGGAAATTATTTGACGTTTTGTTTTGTTTATTATTTTGATTTAATAAATTATTATTGTTATTAGGTACGAGAGCTCTCTCTTGACTCGACATAATTTCGAATGCAGAGATTTCCTGCTGTAAAAATGTAATGAAAATATCTATGTTGGGTATTTCCGAAGGTTTGGCTAAAGATAATTCAAAACGTCTACGAAGTGACTGTGGGATTTTACGCAACATAATATTTAACAAAATAAAGTTCCATTCTTGAACTGGAAACTGCATCATTTCAAGGGCTTTGATATTTTCCGTATAAGTGTTTACCATGTTACGAATACTAAAATGATTTTCTTTAGTAAATGGTTCCAAATCCAAAATACGATCTAAATGATTGGATGCAATAATTCTACGGTTTTCATATCTAGAAATAAGAATATCTAAGGCGATAGTGTAATTCTCATCGCGAATAGGTATCGATTTAATTAAATTAAATGGTTCGTCTTTTAACGTAAGCAAAAGATAACGAAACTTCTCGGCCGGTGTGTAAGCATTATTGTTGTGGATTTGCCCGCAATAAAGATCGTAATAAGTAGGCCAATCAGTTGCCTTACCATTAAAAGTTGGCAAAGGTAAATTAGTTAAATTTTTAGAATTATTATTTTCACAAGGATAGGACTGCGGAATGGCACGGCTCAAACGTCTACATTCCTGATCTGATTCTTTCATTTTATTCACATGCACTAAAATGGCATAATAACAATCGTTAAAATCATTACGAATTTTAAGTTGTTCGTCACGATTAAAAGTTTTTAATTTTAACAAAGCTTTTTCGATTTTTGATTGTATTTTGCTAAACTTCCGTTGTTGAGCAGCTAAATCACTAGATCGCGAACGAAACTGAGTAATGTCAGTTGTAGCAAATAGCAAAGTTCGTTTGATTTCTTCTAAAATGATATCCCTTTCGAAAAGGTCTTGTTCAAGATTCGGTTCATCCGCCATATTGCGAGTCAATAATGACGTAAATGAATGCACGAAACGAGAGTATATTTTAAGTACAAATTACTTTAAAATACACTAAAAACAATTACGAAACGAAAATATGTACGTAGTACGACAAATTAAGAAAACACAACCTGGATTTGATTACCGATTAATCCGATTCGAACGGATTAACTATGGATCAATGTGCGATCGATCCGGTACCTACAAACGAACAAAATGGATCCGGTTAGAAGGATCAAAAAATGTTGCGAAGAAGAAAAAGTTATGCCTGTGGGCGCGTACCTGACTACTGTCGCACCTTCTCTTTCTCGTGTGATGAAGCTTCAGGCCTTCAGCTCTTCTTCAAAATATCTCCATAGGCGATGGGTGACGCTGGTTCCGAGGTTGTTGATGTGCACTGATTTTCACAGGGTTGCGTTTTCCACAATAGATAAAGTTCACAAAACGATCACAAATTTCGATAGCACCGCGACGAGGGTGCTTCTCATGGGGCTTAAGAACTTTCACGAGCGACGTGTTCTCAGCTCAGCGATTCGAAGGAGACTGTTCGATGCTCCCACAGAAAGCCAAGCGCTACCCACATTAGGCATGATAAAAATTACATCGAAAGATCTCGGAGTACCCTCCAAGTTGTGTTTTCTCAAAACTAACAAATTATTACAAAATATCTACGATAAAATGAGTTAAAATATTCCGGTACGGAACAGTAAGTATGGATAAGTTATAAATTGCAAATATCTAGAGTACCTACGTTACTATTGGTTTTATGGTACGTTTTTCGCATCAATGTCTATCATTTTAACTAAGAAAAATAACAAAACAAAACAGTAAACGTGACTTTGAAAGAATCTACTATAGACGTTCTCCTTTGTATGATAGGACACAGTAATTAATGAATAATCGTCATCAAATAATACTTAATAAAGCATGATTGTTTAGTGATAGACTAAACAATAATGATGATAAAACAATCTGATGATTTAGATTTAATAGAAATGATAATAATATAGTATTCAAGAAAACTTGTTAAAATGACCTTATGGCTTTTCGCAATAATTTTACTTGCTTGTAAAATAATAGACTTAAGAACAGTTTTAACAAAATTAAGATAACTTGCACGAGTCGCATGTTCAAAAACCGAATACTTAAACAGTTTTTTTTTCACGCTACATACTTAATGTAGTAGTTTGATGATATGAAGTTATTTAGACTATGTCTACCTAACATAGTAAAATGTTTAAATAATACAAACAAGTAGGTAAGTAATTTAGAAATTATTTTCATAAAGATATATTTAAAGAATTTTTAAGATATAAAGAAAAGTTTCAGTCTACCTAAGGCTATTAAAATGTAAGGATGATTTCTTTATCCTCGAATTTATTATTATACTCTTACATATTCTTTTTAAGCAAATTATATACACTTTTGTTTTATTTAATAATTTATAAAACTAACTTAAATTAAGGTTATCAACTTTTAATCTCTTGCAATTATTTTCAAATAAGTACCTATATATTAATTGATGAAGTCTCTCTCAAGCGTATAAGTTTTGACTCTTGATATCGTATAAACCAGCATGAATGCTTGCGGCTTTGGCTGACTTTCAGGCGTCCGCTTCCTTACTTAAAATATCGCCGTCTGAATATTTTACTAGTTGTTGACTACGGACGTCTTACGCTCTCACAGCTGCGTCTTAAATTATACATATTAATAACATACGAGCGCTTGTGGCTTTTCCCGTATCTGTTAGGGAATCACTTCCACTCCCTCGCTCGTGTCATTAGTAAGGGGCCGTACAACGTCAAATACATATTTTAAAAAAAGATTACACAGTATTACTTGATTTATCGATCCCAAAAGTTATGAAGAATTTAAATGTGATAAGCGATAATAGACATATAGTCTATAAACTTAATTTAAAAAAACTTAGCTAGCTCTCTAGTTATTTTTTTAATACCAGTTTTCCAAATAAGAAATAGTTTATTCGTTATTAATTAAAAATGTGATAACCAATAATAGACCTTTAGTCTAGAAACTTAATTAAAAAAAACTTAGCTAGCTCTCAAGTATTTTTTATAAATAGTTTTCCAAAATAAGAAATAATTTATTCGTTATTAATTAAAAACGATAAAGTCAATAATTTCGAAAATTCTTACAATTAAAATTCCTTCCAGCGTTGTACGGCCTCTTAAGGATGATATCTTACGCTCTCACAGCGGCATCTTAAGACATATAAATATCATACATACGATATACTTGCAGCTTTGCCCGAATCTTCAGGCTCCCTTCTGCTTTCCCATTTATTATGAATCACCACAGTGGTCGCTCACCAGCATCAGTTGAAGTCAGCGTTTATACAATGAGTCTTGCACTCAAATTCCAATATCCGATCTGAATTTTTCATTTCTGAAACTTGCATAAAATTGTATATAATTAATCACTATTAGTCACTTAATAAATCCAGAACAGTCTTATCATATTTAATTAACTGAATCGTTATTATGATTGTACAGAATCCGTAATCTATCTTCTATAATATGAAAAAAAAAATGAGTCGCTGAATGTCCTGCTAAGCGCGAATCTCGAAATCAGCTAAACCGATTTCGCTAATTCTTTCCTTGTTGCATTTGCTATAATCAGGAGAAGGTTCTTATGGAAGAAAAATAAAGATAATTGCGTGGAAAATATGAAAACTTAGCCACCATACAGAATTTAATTTGGACTTTTTTTTAATGTAATCTTATGACGTTTGACATGGAATAGACAGATTTCGGGCTGCCAAAAAAAACTGAATGTCGTTTAAAATTCAAATTCAATATTCATAAATCATAACTAAGACAGGACAACGTCTGTCAGGTCAGCCAGTACTCAATAATTATATTTCAGTTCTTTACGTTCAACGACTTTTTTAAATAATATATTCAACAATGGTTTAATCATCCATCAATAACTTAAGGATTTATCAATGTAACGTGATACTATTTGTATTCAATGCAAAGAAACAGCAGGGATAAAAATTCTAAATTGATCTTAAAAGGACAGTTATTTTCCAACTTTAACTGTTATATTGGTAATATTAGTATCACATCAGTATCAACAAATCGGTTCATTTAAACTAAACCCGTATTGTATTTAAAAGACATCAAAAGAGTAACTATCTTAGAGAGAGAGAGAGAGTGAAAAAAAAATGTAACATAATCCGCCTCTGAGCACTAGGCGGAATAATTATAGATAATAAGCAAAAAAAAAACTTAAGAATTACTGAAATTAAAATCTTTAAAAATTAATGATTTCTATAAATAGTTTCTCCCTCTAGTTATCCTCACAGTATGCTAAGTGGAATTCTCTATTTTATTTATTCTGTGCGGGCAGGATAAGCGAGAATTCTAAGGAATCTACTCGTTTATCCCACTTCTGAAGTTAAAAGGGGTTAAATAAAACATCACCAGCAATTAAAAGTTACAGTTTTAATTGCATCAATGTATAATGGTTTTTTTTGACGTTCAACAAGAATTCCACAGAATACAATTACTCGATATCATGGGAAAGTAGAACTATTACCAATTTAAACAGTATTGAAAAATAATACACTAATACCTGACCTTAAGCAGTGGTATCTCTCCAGCAGGAATAGCGTGTCACGACAAATTCATCAAAGTTTCCTGATATTACGACTTTACTTAACAACTTTATTGAAAACACTTATTCCACCGTTGAACCTTTCACTGTGACGACTTGAGCACGACTGAGCGCGCCTCTACCCCGTCACCGCATATTTAAACGTTATGCGTGGCGTGGTAGGGGCGAGCGTGGCGTGACTGGCGTGGTAGGGGCGACTGCAGTCACTTGATTACTATAACTACCGTTTAAGTACTTTTAATGGTATAAATACACAAATTTAGTTGTACTACATGGTTCATCACGAATAATAATTAAAGTAATTTATACAGTAACCTTACAGTACGATATTTTTAACCCCCGACGCAAAAAGAGAGGGGCATTATAAGTTTAATGTTCTTTATTCGTTAGAGGCAGATCCAATAACAGATAAATTTAACTTTAAAAGCAAAGAATTCTATTGAGGTTACCATTACCACAAGCTGTTCATTATAACTAGATAAATATCGTAATAAAATTCGGGATCTCTTAACTATTTTTTGATGACGTAAGAATTTGCATTACTTACCATTTTTGTAAAAATAATAATTATCATTTAGCCTAAATATTTCTGGCTTATTGGTAACTAGCGGCTGCCCGCGGTTTCACTCGTGTGGTTCCCGTTCCCGTGGGAATATCGGGATAAAAAGTATTCTATGTTTTAATCTAGGCTATCTACTATCTGTGTGCCAAATTTTAAGCAAATCCGTTCAGCAGTTTTTGCGTGATTGAGGAACAAACATCTAAACATCCAAACTAAACTTTCACATTTATAATATTAGTAGGATAGGATAATAAGTAAAATTATATCATTAGAGAACCACGTAATTCATTCGAGTCCCTATTTCCTACACATTTTGCGATTTCAGGGTTAGGGTTACCAATTTGTATGCAAGGTTTGGTCCAGCATCGAGGATAGTCCCTGTTTGTAAACTGTATTGGCCTGCGCGGACCCGTCCTAACTACTTCTAACGCTTATCCGACTTAGCTTGATGAAGCAAATTTTAGTCCCTTTGGAGAATTTAGGTAGGTATCTAAATTACTGATTGTATTTGTTTTCATTACTTATATCAGACAGGCAGGCGAAAATAGAGGTTATTTTTTTATTATTTTTTATTTGAGACTAGCGACCCGCCCTCGCTTCGCTTCGGTGTAGTGTGGAATTTGATACCATGTATTAGACATATAAACCTTCCTCTTGAATCACTCTATCTATTAAAAAAACCGTATCAAAATCCGTTGCGTAGTTTTAAAGATTTAGCATACATAGGGATATAGGGACAGAGAAAGCGACTTTGTTTTATACTAGGTTATGTAGTGATTTTAGCATTCATAATGCTATTTTTTATACAATACTAGCGGCCGCCCGCGACTTAGTCTGCGTGGAAAGGTTTTTTGCTATCCCTCGGGAACAATACTTTTTGTCGTGATGAAAGGAACCCTATGTCCTTTTCTGTACCCCTGACAACGTGTATGCATTTATAATATTAAGTAAGGACTAAATAATACACTAGAAAAAATACGACTCGCACACCAGATCTATTCTCTGGACCCAGAACAGATCTGGTGCGCGAGTCGTATTTTTCTATTATTATTTATTTTTTATTTACCTATTGTAGAGTTAGGTACATTTCTTCAGTTGGTATTACAAAATTAGTATGTTAATATAATCTATGCATAGCGGTGAACGTCTGCCTTCACTGATGAACATCGGCAGTGAAATTAAATTATTTAGATAAACATTAAGTAATTACTTAATATCAAAACTGGGTACGTCACGTAGGTATTCTCCCACCATTTTATAAGAATAAATTTAAATTCGAGTTTGATTTTGTAAAATAGATCTGATACAGTGCCGAGAAATTGAATATAATATAGAAAACAAGTCATCTCAAAACTCGTTCGACTTCATATTGAGAGGTTTTCAATTTGTTCATACAAGTTGTATGCACTTGGGGAATTGCATCGGAAGTGAGAAAGAATGGCCGGGACGTAAACAAACAATAGAAATGCACTCACACGGTATTATCAGATTACACCGTGGCTCGGGTGTGTTCGGGTCAACTCGAAATTGAATGTTATTCTTATTGCTTTAGAATAGAATTTAAGTTGGGAAATATAAAATTCAGCGTTTGTCTTAAAATAATTTCTTGATAGCGACAATATTATAGATCTTTGGTAAACGTTTGGCGATGTATTAGTACCTAGATGTTTTTGAAGATTAAACACATTAACAAGAGTATAAATCGTACAGAACTTGATATTAGCCATACTTATTTCAAGCGATTCTCAAAAGCATAATATAAAAGCAGCAGCACATCAGCAGTTCCAAACTAAACAAAGCTTGAACTGTGGTGGGTGACTGAATACCTAACAGATATCATCAATCACATAGCCGATATTAATAAAACATCAATAAGAATAATAATCATCCGTAACTCGGGAACAAATTCTTCACACAAACAAACACATACATCGGCTATGATTCAAACCTGGGACATTGTCTCAGTAGGTACGCAGGAATGCTACCGCTGCACCAAGCGGATTTCATAAGTCGTCATTAGTTAGATAAAAAATGCAATATACTTACTCACAACACTCACAGTTTGTTTACAATACATACTGTGCTTTTAAACGGCGGGCTGATTATCTAATTAAAAACCACCTAGCGACTGGTTGCAGTTCACAGATGATCGTGATCCATTGCTACTTCTTTTTGGGTTAAAAAAAAACATACCAAAGAAAAGTGGCAATGTATGTCAAATGCAACCGGTCGCTAAATAGTTTATTTTTAGATAATCAGGGTGCGGAATTCCATTTCCCTATTTTAATACAAATGGAGTTTATATTTGTAAAACAGAATGTAAAGCCAACGTAAAGACAGCATCAATTCGCCTAGAATAAAATTCAAAATGGGTTTTTGTTTGGTGTTTCGGTAGATAAAGGAAGAGGGGAAATGGGGTTCAGTGGGAAGGGGGTGGTTGACGTATCCATCATAATCAGCTTACTGTTGCGGCTGCGGCCTGCAGAGCGCTCCAGGTGACGGTAAGCTCCTTTGCCACGTTAGTATTGCATTTTGCTCAGGTAGAACTTATACCCACCATTACGCTGTATATGTTGCATATTGTTCGTAATATAAATCCTTCGAGTGACGGAAGTGAGAACATGTTAAGTGGCAATAGACATGTTGAATGCAACCTATGTTATTGCTATTCGAGATCAAGTTGTCGGTTCAGTCCATTAAATTTCAATGTGTGTGTTCTGTCTCTGGAGTCATATGCAATAATAAGGTCTTTTGATATAGGTCTATAGAATAAACTGTAACTTAAAAGTTGTTTCTTGTCTCGTCAATGTATTGTGAAGCATTATTGGAAGACTTTATCTAGACTTTAACCTACATTCTCGACAGTCCCGATACCTATCTTGACGTTCGATTACGATTCGCAAGTATACAACATGCTTGGTCCAAATCTATACATATAATAAAGCTGTAGAAAAGTTGTGTCTGTACAAAGAAAATATTTTGAAAAAAAGTGGTTGGGGTGTTTGATAACAACCTATAAAACCCATTTCTATCATTTTTGGAATTTTTGTATGTTTGTCTGTTTATCTGTATGTTTGTGCGCTAATAACTTAAAAAGCGCTAACTCAATCGTAATGATGTTTACATAGAAATGTACTATGTATTTTGCGAAGTAATTTAGTCTTTATTTCATCGCAATCGGTTCACTCATTCAAAAGATATACGTCTTTAAAGTTTTTAAGAAGAGTTTACGATGAATTCGTTGTAACAATATCTTTGGGGAATTATACTGTTAGAACGACGACTACCTGGACCTGGTATTCCCACATCTGGCACGGTAAAATGGTCAATGGCTTAAAAGTAAACAATAAAGTGTCGAGTTTTGGGTCTGTCTTTTGTAATTTCTCAGAAAAAGTATGCACGTGCATGCAGTAAAATCTAAGCCCGCTTTCTAAGTATTATATTATTTTATACTACTAGCTTCCGCCCGCGACTTCGTTCGCGTGGACATTCGAGAAAATCCTAAAGGAACCTAAATTTATTGGCTTACTGAACAAAGCAATATATTAAAGGTATAAAAACATATTAAAAAATAATAATCAGCAAATAAATTTTTCAACAGAAGATATATTGAAAAATATTAAAATTTAAATTTGGGGTATCTCTGAAATCGAAAAAATATTGGATTTCTGTACATACTTATTCTAACTAATACATAAGTACGTACACAGAAAGTATTTTAGCCCGAGGAAATATTCACAGAGAGATATGAGCGATTTTCATGTTTAGGTAAAAATACCTAACTTCTCGTAATTAAATTTATTGGATTATTGTTCATCTGTAATCTGTATTACCTAACTTCATCACATGCCAAATTTTATTGACGGGAGAATTATTCGGAAGTCGCCATACAACAAATATCCTCATTGATTGGACTATAGTGACGTAAGGTAGGTACCAGTTTCCGACTGATGTAGGTCGAGGTATTGGTGAACTGCAGCCATATCCTACGGGAGCCGGTGCCCATCAAATGTACAATAAATTAGCTTCCATTGTCAACGTTTTATTGGACAGCCGATGCCTCAGGGAAGCCTGGGCTTTAGAGCCGACTTAATTAACTCTTTTAGTGCTTGCAATCTTATTAATATTAAAGCTAACATTTCTGATGGAGCGTCAGTTTGTTAATTAAATTGAGCTGCTCATGTCATATAAAATTAATTAGGTAAACATAATTAGTTTTTTAATTAACTTAACGATAATTTGCTAATTAATAGATCAAAAGTACCTACTATTGAAAATAGCTATTTTAATTAAGTTGTTAGTTTTAATTTAAATTATTTGGTTAGCCCTTTTATCGATTAAAACATATATCTTATAAATAATTTACTTACATTAAAGATGTCAACTGTCGTTCCCGAAGAACGTAAAAAGGCTCAAGATCTGTGTCAGACTCAGATATAAAAAACGCATAATAATTTCAGCGTTAAAATATTGTGGTAGTTGAAATTTAGACGCGCCTCCCGAGCGGCATAACCGCGAAAGTTCGTAGAACGTAATAAAAAGTTAATACACGGGCGACGGCGCGGCCCGGATTGCGCATTACTCGGTACATTATAAACAACCCCCGACACCCCTCTTTTATGACCCCCACTCCGAGCCAGCATGCATAATTAAATCTCCGCGGTCAAATTAGCAATTTGGAACCCCTGCAATAGGACATAGTTCAGCTTAAGCGTCTTTATTGTTCAAACAAATTTATTCAACCATTACTCTGCTCAATTAGCACAGTACACAGGCTATTGTTTCTTTTCATGTCTTCTTTGAGGTTTTTTTGAATCTACATCATGCGCAACTTTTTTCGGATTGAATCACGCGGCTCTACAGTTTTTCATAGTTCTATAATCTTTCCACCGCTTAGAGATATTAGACGTGGGCGTTGAATGAACGAACAGTTTTTTTAGACTGTTTATTGGGCATCAACTGTTCAACTAGTTTATGGTCTACTGATAAACTAGTTTATGCGTGAACGTAAGTTGCCAGCACGTTGCTAGAACGGTCCGAAGCCGCGCGACGGGCGGCGAGGCGACCAATACGTCTATCTCTGTTCATCACGTGCGCTCGTCTCGCTCACTCGATAAAACGATAAAACGACGACACTGTGGGCGGTGTTTTATTAAAATGAACTTTAAAATTAAGGGAAAAGAGATTCAAATCTATTATTTTTTTTGGGATAAATAAATGTTTGAACTTTGTTTACCTATGAATGACAGTATGACAATTAGTCTTGATTCTAAATGATTCTAAATAACAAATACATAGTTGATTATGTACATAAAATGAACTTTTAAATATGCCAGGCGTACTGTATATTATTATTAGTTCCTATCATATTATTGTCAACTAGCGGCCGCCCGCGCCCGCGATTTCGTCTGCGTGGACAGTTTTTTCGCTATCCCTCTGGCACTATACGTTTTTTCTGGATGAAAAGTACCCTATGTCCTTTTCTGTACGTCCCTGACAACGTGTATGCAAAATTTCATGATGATCTGTTCAGTAGTTAGGACGTGAAGACGTAACAAACAAGCAAACAATCAAACAAACAAACGGCCTTTCGCATTTATAATATTAGTAAGGATGCCTGCCAGTCCTAAGCCTGGAAAAAGAATGAAGGGAAGTTCATTTTCACCGGCCACAAATTTACTGAATCTCGATTACCAAGCAACAACATTGTCTAAACAGTTTATTCTGAAAGTAGTTTAATGATAAACAATCATTTTAATGGACTACGACAACTAAACTACTTTTCTGGCACAGTTTCATGTTCAGTTCACTGTTTTAAACTAGTCGAAAAAAAAAACAGTTTATTAAACTAGTTTACGGTAAACGATAAACAGTCTCGTTTCGTTGATCGAAAAAGCGTCGACGACCCACCCCTAAGAGATATCGTTTGCTAGAGAGAGAATATACCACTGCACGGCGATAACCGGCTGGCCGATGCCGAATAGCACTTTTCTAAATACATGGAGCTGCGGAAAAATGCGGTGCTGGGCGGGCTAATGTAGGTTCACCCTAATTAAACATTACTAACTTAAATTATCGGATTTTAGGACCGATCGTCGTGGAGATCCTTCGGGGAGACCTATACCCAGCAGTGGGTGTCGTGCGGCTGATATGATGATGAACTTAACTTAACCACCTTATAATTCTTAATTATAATTTGCTGTACATATGTTTTTTTGTTGACAAAATGGTATACTGGTACCCAAATATTATTTCCTTTTTTCTAATTATGTTTGGTATTGCGTCCCCGTTTACTTTTCCCGGGCACACGGTAACGGCACCCGTGACGACGGTACGTTCCAGTTATTACGGCGGAGTTTACCGTAACATTATATATTTTTCATGGAAACTAGAGTAACCCTGCGCAACCTTAATTAGTAGCTACTAAAATAATAAAATATCTCGAAAAGGATTCTGCGGTAAACAGAGCTAATGTTTCGAGTTAAGGCGCTTTCCTGACCGAAAGTGGCGCCGCGGTGAATTTTTATTTAATATTGTAATTCTAATACACTATTTTAATAAAATTTCTCGTGGATTTTTTAGGGCCCATAGTCTAGTATTTTTAGACGGCATCATTACTTACATTCCCTCGTAGTCACTGCTAGAATAGCAGTAGATAGCAAAACTGCTAAAAGTGGCCATTATTGACACATTTGCTATCTACTTCTACGAATGACTGCGAGGGAATGTAGTGATACCTTCTAAAAATACTACACTTTGAGCCCTAAAAAATCCACGAAAAGTTTTATTAAAATCCGTTTCTATTAACAACTTATTAAATAAAAACCTCTGAGGGTGCCACTTTCGGTCAGGGAATCGTTTTAACAAGGAAATACTTGTTTTGTATTTTTTGCTTTATCTAGTCTTCGTATTTTCTCGTGCTAAATTCTAACGGAACAGAAAAGCCATTTACTACGGGCCATGGCCATATTATCCCATTTCACAAGGCATAAAGGCAAGTGTGCTACGCCGTAGCAATGCCTTTACGAGCTACGAGCTTTACATGTACGACGCTACAGCGTAGCCGGTCTACGAACCAAGAAAGATTCGTAGTTCGTAGTGACGCTGCTTTACCGTTTATGTACAAATAGCAAGAGATTTCATTTTTACTTTATGTATGTAGGTATGTGACATTGAAGTTAGAAAATTTACGCGGAGATTTTTAGGTAAAATATTTGCCATATTTTTTTATTATTTTATACAAATACAAAATCAAAAAGAACTTTCCTAGTCTGCATGTCCAAAATAAGATAATGAACGTCAGCTAGTCTTTGAAAATCTCATAAAGAAAACATAAAACATAGGCTTATAATGTTGAGATATAATAGTTATTCATCTAACATCGCATTTATTAGCTCTATATTAATAGAACGCGAAGCGCAACAAATTGGTATAACTCAACAAATTGATAATGGCTTGATAAATGGTTGTATAAAGGTTATTTACAAAATTGGGTATTATTTGGGATGATGAATATTTTATCGGTATGTTATTACGAATTCCCGCGAAATCCGCTAGATATGGAAATGCAGTGGGGTGCGAGAAGCCTGGTGGAGTCTGATAAAGGACTTAGTGTTATTCGATCGGTTGACGGTACGTACAGATCGAGCAAATACTTACTATATTAGGTACTTAGTTAAATACGCCATCGGCTTGGAATAATAAATGGTATTTGGTTGAGGAGTAACAAGTCTTGGTAATATATTTCTTTTTGGTAGAGAAAATTGAATAATAAAATATCGTTTTGATAGCTGATTTAAAATTATATAAACTTGGGTCTCAAATCGTTTGAATCCGTCCAGTAGCACGTAGATATTCATACATAAATCCAACGCATTTTTCAAATGGGGAATATTAAGAAATAAGTTCTTTAACATTCTGATAAATACAAAAAAAAAGTTTCAAACGAAATCGTCACGTTTCCGCCTTACTTGTTGTTAAATATCCGATCGTTAGCGTACCTACACTTACTCGGTTACCTGTCAAATTCACGATCTTTCATATCTAATGAGTCGTTAAACTCGGCGCGCCAGTCGGAAAGGTATTTATTCGGAATACCGTGTGATTTTCTACTCGCCACCCTTTCATCCCAGTCGGCTGAAATTCGGCGTGAAGGTGCTTCAAATCGTCCATTCCATTAGAAATGTTTGACGTACATGTTGCATTAGTAATTGTTAAATAATGGATAATGTATATGACAAACTTTAGATCAATTTATGCAACGTTATTTTGAAATCAGTTTACTATTTAACAAAGTTATGATGTAAGAACTTATTGTTAATAGTAAAGTTTTATAGAACAACCAAACTAATATTAAAGTACGAGTTAGTTCCAAAGATTAAAGTTACGCTTTTGGGAATAAGCTAAAAATAATGCATTCTAACTTTGGGAGGACGTAGTGAAACTATCGTGAAATATGGCTGCATTTGATAAAGTTATGTGCTCTCGAAGGAATCTAGAAAATTTTTAAGAAAAGTCCGCTGTCAATAAATAATACTTATCTAAGGCAAATATTCATTCGTTTTCGATGGGACTGATAGTTAATTTGAATAAAAAATATCTTCGTTCATAATGAACCTTTAGATAAAGAGTAGGTAAAACATACAGTGAGTGATGGACTTATTTAGAAACACCCGTCGATTTTCATGCAAACGAAGTTTAGTTCTCCATCAGGGATCGATCTAGATCAAGGGTCTTCAACCCGCGGCCCGCGGTTGCATTCTTTGCGACCCGTCATTATATTGAAAAAAATAAATTCACATGTCTTCAAATTATACCTATTTACAAATTAAAACGATTTTCTTGTGTTGCGGCCCACCAAACTTTTATCAGAGAATACTAGGCCCTTGACTTCAAAAAGGTTGAAGACCCTTGATCTAGATCATGGCTAGGGAGTGAATAAAGATCCAGATCTCTATACACACCCAACTGATCTGATAAGCATATCAGAGAGCATAAGAGCTATTTGGATATGTTAAAAAAAAACAAGAAAATAGCATTAAAATGTATGGAAATCATGAAACTGAGAACTCTCAGTTTCCTTCAGTCAGCCTTACAGTACGTACAGTCATTCTGATCAGCATACTAACAACTGTAAGGATCTAGCCATTAGATCAGTTGGCTGTGTATGTCAATCTGGATCTCTTCCTTTCACTCCCTGGATAGCCAAATGGATCATAGTTCGATCAATCTCTGGCGGAGAACCAAGGCTTCAAAGTTACCTCGTTGTTTGAAAATCAAGTGGTGTTTCTAATTATCCGTCCACCACTGTGTATCTATTTTGGACAGTACATTGCGTCATCTTTTTACACAGATTTACTGAAAACTTATTCATTTAAATAACATCCTTAAAACGCCAAGTATAATGAAAATCGGTTGAAAAAAAGTGTATCCCTAACATGAATTAAAAAAGAAAAACCATTGCGAAGTTTCATGATAAATATAAAGAAATATCTTTATCATTTCCCTCTTAGAAAACTCCGGCAGTGAGGAGAAAAGTGGGTCAGATATCGGTCATCTCGATTTGTAGGTGGTTTTCCTTCGCGACTTTTGTGATCACTGAGAGATTATTTTAAAGGGTTTTTTTATTTTAAGCAAAGACGTTTAGCTTTTAGAAGCGTTTGCATTTATAGAAATGGTTTTTATCTTACTCTATTGAAATGGTTTTCCCATAGACTTTAGACATAGACATTAGGGTTTACCAAGAAGCTTATACCTCCCTCCAAGGGTTTACCTCTATATTTTTCTCTCGGTGTCATTTTAAAAGAAGTTTCATCAGCCTCGAGTTTGTAATCGGAAAACGATGCTAATATAATAGTTACTTGCCTAAGTGCTTCAAGCAACAAAGGCTTCGTTTGTCAGCCCGTCTTACTCTAAGCCTAAGTGTATGTAAGATATTATTATGATTGCTTAGTTAGCTTAGTAAACGTATGATTTGCTTAATACAAACAATTATAAAGAAAAATCATATACCCTATATCTCTTTGTGCTTTGTGTGTTTATTCATTATTTGTATCATACCTACTTTTGTGAGGAATTATCGTTAACAAGGTACATAATGCTTCTTTTTTAGTTAACACGAAATGCACTTGACGTTTTGTTTTAATTCAGCAAATCCTGTTTATCCAATTAATAGTTGAGTTTACTTTGGAAACTCAACTGTGCGTAACCGTTTCCAGTTTGAACATTTAATTTTAGTTAACGTCAAAAATTTAGGTAAGGAACTTACTTACAATTAATTTAAACTTTGCATTTAATCTTGTTGGCTGACGAAACTTTCGCGAGGAGATAAAGTATCACCTAAAACAGCACCCGGAAGGACGATCTCCCGGGTGGACACGCTCGAAGTGGGTTTAATTTGGTGTTTGATGGCAGGTACTGTTGGTGTTAATATTTTTGAGTGTACCTATGGATAGTACTTATTCTGTGCTATAGATACAATAACAAAGAATATTGGGACTTTTACTATGGACAACTTACCTACAGCAAACATAGATGATTCATACCTTATTTTAAAGCTAATGACGTCTAGGTGTACTGGATAAAAGTGCATTATTGTGGGCTACCGGAATATTGAGATATACCGGAAAATATGTTATATGAAAAAACTAGTATTTTTTAGCTAAAACTGATAGATTTCATTTTTTTTTAAATTTAAGGTATAGGTACCTAGTATGTTTCTTAGAAAGTTTAATTGTTACGACTGACCCTATTGATTAGTATCATAACAGTACAGGTTGTAATTTTTTTGAAATTTGTAACCTACGTAAAATTGTCTAAAAACTACCATAATGTTTCATTTGTGTCCGCGATGTAAGGTCAGAAAGGCCCAAATCTCTTTTCTTCAAAGCCAAAAACAAACAAAAACTACAACAATTTGAGGACCTCTGAAATAAGTTTCGAGATTAAAACAAAAGAAATCTTTTCAACGAAGTTTCTATTGTTCATTATTTGGTTGCATAATGTGACGAATAGTCCAAGTTATCCCTATTAAAGTTTAATATCAAGGAGATATTTAAAAAGTTATAAGTTCAACGTTTATTTACGTAACATCAAAAGAGTTCTTGAAGCGGACACTTGGTAGTCGACAATGCCTCGTCCACTACGCCCAGAGGAAATATGTGCCTTAAACTTATCCCTCTGTTACTATTTTTTGCAAATCTCGAAACTTGGTGGACTCGCTCGGAAGCGGGTGAGCGATACGAGAAGCTCAAGTTGTAGTACCTACCTACTAAAAGGAAATATGCGTACTGTGAAACTTTGTTTTACCATTGAAAATGGTTATCAGATGCAAATCGCCTGAGACGTATTTTTGGCCATATCTCCGAGGATTTTGAAAGGATCGAAATGAAAATAGTACCAAAAGTTGAGGAGTTTATTAAGACACGTGTGAACGTTTGAATTTTGAAAATCTACTGATAGATTTTTTTGAAATTTTGCGAAATATCAAAAATTCCGGGTTTTTGGGGGATGTTTGTTTACTAAATTGTAAATATTTCGAAAAAAAACAGACTTAAGAAAAAATGAAAAAAAAGGTCCTAGGGTATTATGTTAGCTATCAAATAGCGAAATAATTTTGAAAATCGGTTTATAATTGTGACCTGTAGGTGGTCCCTTTAGATTTGGAATAGTAGAAAAACGGCTGTTTCCGTACATAAAAAGTGATGTAGCTTCTATGATTATTGACCGATCGTCATGGTAATAGTGTTATAAGATGCAGAAGCAGACGAGAAGTGCATTCATTGGAATTTTGAAAATTGGTTAATATTATTTCGGCTGTGTCGAGGCAGTCAGCGGGCGCTTTTGTGACACGAGGCGGAGCCGAGTAAATAAATAGATACTACCTAGGTAACTTTAAAAACATAATAGGACTTTGCATTTGATTTGATTTTGGTTTTTCGTAAATTTTTGTGTTCATTTTCAATGCTCCGATTCTTGCGGGGACTGTAAAATCTGTGAATTTTTGATAATAGTATCTCTTGAGATATGTTTATGTAGACGCCCCATTTCCTCATACTTGATACTCATATGAGTTTTATATCAAAGTGATGGGCTTTTAGTCTTAGCTTTTAGTCTTACTTTCTAGAAAAAAGTTCTTGATTGTTCGGAGACTTCGGAGTCTCTCTGCATGTGTAGAGTAACGCGCATAGCCAAATTTTCTTGTCTCGAAAAAAAAACAAGATTTTGATATAGGTATTAAGTACTTTTTGTATGGTATAAGTACTAGATGTTCAAGGTAGTGAGAAGAAGAAAAGTTTAAAGTGTGTGTTTGCAAAGTTCCGCAATATTTGAACAGACTGGAGTAATTCAAAGGGAAGGCGGTTTACCGCAGTCTTAGTTCGTAGTCAAACATTATGAAGTTTTCTCATCGAACCCTATTTTGAACTGTATTTGTATTTCGTAAAGTTATTATAAGACGATCTACAGTTAAATGTATTTTGTTATTGGATTCGATATATTGCGAAATCCAACTAGGGTACCTACTTACTTGTTATTTTTTGACGTCAATTTTTTTTAAATTACTTCATATACCTACTTAATATTGAACTACCTAACCTACCTAGAGCAATGACTTGATCAAGTTATAGTTACTTGATTTTAATTGTCTCCATCAGCCATTTTTTAATGTCACCACTGCTGGGGCACAGGCCTTCCTTATGGGTGGATAAGGAGGACGGGCCATAACCCACCCCGCGGGCCCAATGCGGATTGATGGGTGTTAAAGACTGCAAAATTCAGCCGGGACCAACGGCTTAAAGTGCCTTCCGAAGCACGGAGGAGCTCGAGATAATAAATTTTTGGTCACCCATCCCATGATCAACCCTTGCGAAAGTTGCTTAGCCTCCGCAATTGCTGGGCCAGGCGCTAACCACTGCGCTCCTATATAGGTATACTTACCTACACTTAATAAAAACATACCCGTCGTACTTAATTCACACGTGAAGTGAATTAAGTGGTTATTAGTATTTGTTTCAGTATAGTTTTTAAAGTTGTTTCGTGGCCGCGGCATTTTCAAGAAATGAACTTATGATCAAGCTTATTATGATGCTTATATTATACTTGGCTAGCGTCGATAACTAAACTGAGCTGAGAGCTGTCAGGGACACTCGCAGCCAGCAGGCTCCGGGTCATTTTGGCTGAAGATAAACGGCTAAATATAACGGGTAGGAAAATTGGTATATTTTCGGTCTATGTGATCTACTTAATAACGTATTTTTTAATCACACTTTTTTGATCTTACTCTAAAAAGGAAGATTATCTTATCTGTGTCTGTTTATTCTTAGAAAGGTATTCTGGATTTGTGTTTTGTGCTCCTAAATTGTGATTAAATGGGGGGAGTCTACCGCGTAATATGGATATGAAAATCAGCCTTTTTTGATATTTGTCACGCATTTTTATAAATTACATGGAGATTTCACGTATTACTATAAAAATAGGAAATTCAAATGTCAAAATAAGCCTGAACTTCATATCCATATAGTTAGACCCATTGAGCATGTTTTTCATCAACTAATCAATGTTTGGTGGTAATATACTTTGCAAAGTTTTTTTCGCTGAAAAACATTATTTTCAGGCAGCTTTTTGAATGACAAATTGAAAGACAGGTAGGATAATCAATCTGCAATAAACCTGTGTCACCTGTGTAGCTGACTTGCACTTCTGTGTGCCTGAAGTACGGAAATAACGTCATGTGATCCTTGAGTGCAATAAGCTCACAAACAATTATAATTTTAACAGTCAGAACCTCCTCGGGTCCCCTGGTTTTATAATACGTGTTTAAGTAGATTATTTATTGTGACGGCTCATAGGTTACGATCTGGTCATATTCCGCTAAATAAATTTAAACATTTAATGAAAATATCAGAGTCCCCAAATTGTTCTTTGTGCGGAAAATTAGACGATGTCCATCATTTATTAATGGAATGTGAGCGTAATCGCCATCTCAGGGCCGTAATCTTTAATTTGTTAAATTTAGATAAAAACTATGTTGGTTGCATGTCTAACCTTTTAGCTGAACCGTTGTCGGAAGCTGCTAAAATTATTATCAACTTTGTTATTCATAGTCTTAAGTTGGATTAGCTATTAAGATTAGGGTAAGATGGAGCTGGCATGTTCGAACTGTCGATCAAAGCTCCTAATCAAATAAAGAATTAAAAAAAAAAACAATCTGCAATAAACCTGTGTCACCTGTAGCTGATTAGGACTTCTGTGTGCCTGAAGTACGGAAATAACGTCATGTGATCCTTGAGTGCAATAAGCTCACAAACAATTATAATTTTCGGATCATTGAATCTTCTTATACATTTTCTAATCCAGCTCACGGCTGTGTGAAAAAAATCTTACGGTTCGCGCTACAAAAATATTTATTAAATCGTATTTATAACTTTTCTGGCTAAGACGGGATTCACGGGTTTTATGTCTAAGTTTGTTTCAAATGTCTATTTTTTTAACAAATTTTTATTAGTTTTTCAGTAGGTATACTTTTAAAACAAAAACGTTTTGTCTGAGGGCGTTCTAGCTGTTTTACCCTGATTTCTATAATATTCGTTTCGTCTATTTGTTTTGGGTAGTTTGTCTATGACGTAAAAATTCCCTAGGCCTCAGCCGTCCGGTCCGGTGGCCGTCCGGTGGCCGTTGATAAATAGTCGTGGGTCCTACGTGGTGGCATCCCGCTGACTCAGTCATCGTGTGAGTTAAGCGCTGGTAAATAAATAAGCGGTGCTTAAATCGGCTTTATCACTATCTAGTTTATCTTTTTTTTCTTATTACGAATCTATCCAACATCATATTTTAATATAATCATCAACAGTCAGATGTTTGACATTTCGTGGGATGTTAGAGAAATATAGATCAGTTCTAAATAGAGTTTACTATATTGCTTATAATAATGTGAGCTACCCACAAATTGATAGTTAAAGCTGGCAGTATATGAGGTAACGCACTCCTAAAGAGCATGCGATTTCTAAGATTTTATTATACAGTGCCTTTGGTCTTGAACTAGCGACAATTTAAAGGCGTGAAATACACCTAATAGACCGGGCGGCCACCGCACGGTTACCTACCCCATCGAGTTACTGGATATTACCACCTTCCACGAAAAGTAGACCTTAAATAGGTAAGAAAAATGTTGGTCTGCCGGGGCTCAACCTGGAGGAACCTTGGTGGTGCAAAGCTGTGCTACCTACTTTTGACCATCATTTTACCTCATGTGGTTACTGAACAAAACCTTTTCGTTGCTTTTAGTCTCTATTAGTAGAGTTTAAATAATTATGTCTGCCGAGCGAATTCTTGGAGGGTTCCGCAGTCCAACCATTTTTAGGGGCCGCATGGGGGTGCTATTTTACCTCATCGAGTTACTGGATGAAACCAAGTTCTCCTAGTAGCTAAAATGATCCCCTTTAAATATTAATTGGTCTGCCAGTTCACAACCTGGCAGTTTTGGCAGTCCAACCAAATAACTACATAGTTTAAAACAAAATCGCTTCCCGCTGTCTGTCCCTATGTATGCTTAGATCTTTTAAACTACGCAACGGATTTTGATGCGGTTTTTTTTTGATAAATGGAGTGATTCAAGAGAAAGGTTTATATGTATAATACTTGTATAATATAGTAGAGAAACACTGATAATTTTAAAGCTTTCTAATGTGTTTCGTAAATAAACATTTCTTTTTGCGTTTCCATTGCAAACGCTGGCTGAATCCTACAAGATAGATCAGAAAAATGTACTACAGTATTGTTCACCTTAAAGAGGTCCACAAAAACGTTTTCAATGGTATATGTCTATCTCTTAGGCATAACCCACAATAACCATTTTTATCCTTTCTTTTTATGAGAAATAATGGCTTATTTACGAAGCTATTTTAAGCAATACAACATTAATCCTTATCCAATTAAGTACCTTAAATACATTGTGCATGGTTGTGATATAGATTAATATAAACTTAGTATCAGCATTGCACCCGTACCAGGGTGAGTCACTAGTTTAATATAGTTTGAATTTTATTTTTTCTGTCTATAGACGAAATTTTTGTATTTTATTTATTTGGTTGATTTCTGTTTACCTATTTATTTTCAAACGGAAATATAAAATACAATTAGTTTATTATATGCGAAAAACTATTCATTATGTACTTACCGTAAAATGGGGGTACTTTGACATTACGGGGTTATTGATAACTGTCTGCAGGTGTTTTTGTTAAAACATTTTTTTAGCAGTGCACTGGTGACAAGCTATTTTCAAGGCAAGAAAAACTATTAGAACCACAGAACAATCCCCATTACAGTTTTTTACCCCCAGCAGAAGTCGCATGTTGGCGGAACCCGTGTTATAGCAAGAATGCGTAGCTCCGCATACTTTGAATATTGCTCCTCCGTCGAGTGAGCGAACGCCATACAAAAATAGTATAAAAATGCAGAGTTGCATTATATAAAAGAACAAAAACTATATCCACAAATATCATTTGGGTCATTATTTAAAAAGCGTTCTCCGCGCAATTTTCGTGGCGAAATTTCACTTCGAGTTATTCGAATAAATAAAATTAGTATATTAAAGAATCCAAGAAATAAATAAATAGTATACTCAAAATATGCTAATCGGTACATAAATCACTGAGATATTAAATTTTGAAAATTTGAAAGCCACGAAAGTTACGATGCACTTCACAAACATTACAAAACGATTTACTACAATGTACCGCTTATGCTTATACAGCCAACTGGGCACTGAAAACCTAATATTGAAAGCTTCGTACCTTTATTTGGTGTATAAGTAAAAAAAACGATGTTTTAGTGCAATGTCGTGACTAAGTAAATATCACCACCCTCTCCCCTTCTCTGTGTAAGAATAGGTTAGTATATGCATATATAACAAGTATATTCAAACTAGCAGACAGGCTTCTTATCAATTTGAGAAGAAACTTAAATTTCATAGCATGGTCTGTAATTTTCGTGGACAAATTGCCACGAAAATTATGCCACGCAAATTACGATAATTTACTTTTTTTTAATTTCAAAGTTATGTTATGGACAAATTATGAAAGTAAATACTTATATATAATCTCGAGGACCTATCCTATTCTAAAATATATAGCAAAAATCGATGCATACGGCATACTCTGTCCATGAAAGTTGTTTGACTAAGGTCATCAAACATTTATTGGAGAGTTACGGACCGATATTTGTTTTTCAGCATAGCAATGAACAATATGTGTATCATCAAGTGCTAGTATGATCAACAGAGCAGCAGCGCGGCTATTAAAACTAGTTATAAGGCGATAAGCTTTAAATTTATGATTTTTTTTGCTGCGCGCTCGAAAAATTGCTAAATCGTGTGACAGAGAGAAAATGCCCTGCAACTTTTTTTCATTCACGATAAAAAAAAAATTTTGGCACTATTAAACATGAGTTAAATACAATTATTTTGATGTATAATACATACATATTACTTAAAAGACAAAGAAGTTATTAAAGGTCGTCCTAAGTGCGAATAGAGTGTGACACCCGAAGAACAGCGTTTTTACTCCCAATTTCGATCTTTGAAAATTATTTTAAATTTTATTTTAATAAATACCACGCATTTTTTATTAATATTGAATAGAACTGTAAATAAAGGATCATTTAGTTTTTTTCTTAAAGCTATATTTACAATAGGTTAGGAATAACAAGCGTGTGACCGCCAAAAAAAGGACCTCGGAGAACTACCCATTTAGCAATGCTTAAAATATCAGAGGCAAGCATTATTTAATTTCTTTTTAATAAAAAAGGATTATGCCGATTTTTCTCGTTGGTTTAAACATAAACGTATGTTCTGTTTCCGAAACAAACACACACATACCTTTTAGATTCTAAAAGGTTTATATAATGTGTGTGTGTGCTCCAAAATTTAGAAGAAAACAACAGTGGCCTAGCGCACGAGGATGGATTTTCTTAGTAGGTTATCATTGTGTTTGTTATAATTTCAATAACACATAACACAGATAAACAGTCAGATTTATAATACAATACATACGAGTATGTACCTAAGCCTTATGCACAACGAATTGATTATAACAAAAGACTGATTGAAGAAAGATTGAATTGTACGTTTCAAAGCTAGATATTTTGATAGTAAAAAATTTTTTTGCAGACTGCATTTTGAAATTGTTTCCTAAAAATATTTTTAATTCTTTAAAAAATACGTTGTTTTTTCATCTGTGTTATAAAATCAGTGAACACTGATTCTCATTAAGTTTTTTTTTAGTCTGATAATTTCTGTGGACATATTGGTAATTTCTGTGTTTACGATTTTTTGGTTTTTGGCTTTTTTGAATTAATTGTTGATTTTTGAGTTGTTTCTATATTTTTGTATGAACCTAATTAAAATATTAATTTTAACTAGGTTCATACAAAATTATGTATCAACATTTTGGTATAAAATATAGAAAGTTTTAATTTTTTTTGTTTATTTTTCATGCTAGAATAGAATGTCCCATTATCATATTTCCATTATTATTGTTTGTTATATCTAAAAGTATACACTTTAAGGAATGTGAAACACAAGGGTTTTTGTTGATTTTGTACCTATTTTAAAGGTTTAAAAACAATCAGAGGTGTCATTGATCAGAGGACGGGTTTACTTTGATCAATGATCAATGTGGGGTGACATTATTTTTATGATGAAAATGAAAGACTAAAAATAGACTTTTGTCATAACTGATTAAGATTTAGTTCTACCAATACTCTATTCAATAAACAATTCGCATCATTGATCAAAATAACCCCAATATACACCGTCATTTTGTAGTCATTTTAATTAACTTCAGGGAGTGCTCTACTAATGAAAATAATCATTTTTGCCAAAGAAACATGGGTCGAAAAACGACAAAAATTTTGGACTTTCCCATACAAATACAAAGTTTTAGCTGTCTAGTTAGTATGGGAGGACCAAAATTTTTTGTCGTTTTTTGACCCATGTTTCTTGGGCAAAAATGTTTAGTTTCATTGGTACAACACACCCTTAAGTTAATTAAAACGACTACAAAATGACGGTGTATATGAATAGCTTTAGCGCGAAATCCTGCGGGCCGGTTTTTATTTTTATTACATTTATATTAAAGGATTAAGCATAATAAAAAAAACTTTCAAATCCCGTTATACAATATACGGTGATCCTTTGATCACCCTATATTCAGCCTCAAAATCAGTTTAAAGTTGATAAGCAGATTTTTTTTCTTTGAAACGGATGGTTAAAAAATATTGTTTTAATTTTATTCTAAAAATGTAAAAACCGATACTTATTCTCATTTTTTTTCGTTTTCGGCAAGATTGTTTTTGATAAAATATATCCATTTGAATTTCAAAAGTGATAGACTGGTAGTTTAAATTAAAGTTTTCAAGTTCAACGGCATTTTGTGAACCATTTTGGCAACATGACTTTTCCGAAGTATAAAAGCCTGCTGAATTCGGTTCTGAATGTTGCCAGGCTTGTTACTTTGCCCAAAATTCAAGATGGCGGCCAAATTGGCCTTATCTTATTAGAACGCGATTCTGGTCGGTGTCCTGGCGTAGGGTTTTGGGGTCGCTGAACTCAGTTACTAGACAAATATGTTTAACAAGTTTATTATATATATATATATATATATAATATATATAATGATATGTATAGTGATATAACTGGGCTATTTACCAGTATTTTACAAAATATTGTTTTAACGCAGTTACTGTACAAAAATGTTTAGTTTATTACGTTATAAGTAGGATAACTGGGCTATTTACTAGTATTTTTTTTCTTGGGCAAATCTTCATGGTTTCAATTCTGTAGAGGATTTTCGAAAAGAACAATTTATAGAAAATTCCGCCGCGCGATAAAAATATTTTTAACACAGTTACTAATTTTATATAGTAAAATAACTAGGCTATTTACCAGTATTATTTTTTTGGGATAAATTTTAATAGTTTTAATACTGTAGAGGATTTTTGAAAAAAATATGGCTGCACTGAGAAAAACGGGCTACTTAAAATTGGCAAATTTGTAATGCACTGGCAGCCAGATACGTATAATGTGCTTTTCACATGAAATAAATAAGAGCCATACTTATAATGAGCCGACACCATGTCCAGTAAGTATGCGGCATAATGCCCTGTAAAGACAATGTAAACGAGTTACTTGTAATGAGGCCGAATCCTTAATACGTAAGCCGCATCATGAAATTACTGTACCCGCACTGTTAACGTTTACGTATGCGGTTTAATGATGCCGCATATGTATTAACGGAGCAGCATACGTAATTTACTTAACCCGCAACAGGAAATATATATGCGCTATACGTACGAAGTTATACAGCTGCATTATTTCAGTATCCAGGCTCTTTACAACAGTAACTGGTTGCCAAATCATTGTACTGACTCCGTCTCATTAAGTAATAGTCCGGGTTACGTACATAATGTACGAGCAGGGTCGGAGATATGCCGATACATTTTACGTACACGGGATAATTAATAATGTCTCCGCCTACATAAACATTTACGTATCCTGGCTCATTTTACGAACTCCGTTTACTTACTGGCAGTGTTCGGTACATAGAATCTTTATGACGTCAGCCGCATCATGAAATTACTGTGGCGCACTCTTTACAGTTACGTATGCGGCTTAATGATTCTGCACGGAGCAGCATACGTAATTTACTTTACCCGTAACATGAAATATGTATGCGCTATACGTACGAAGTTACACAGTCGCATTATTTCAGTATCCAGGCTCTTTATAACAGTAACTGGTTGCCAAATCATTGTACTGACTCTGTCTCATTAAGTAATGGTCCCGGTTACGTACATAATGTACAAGCAGGGTCGGAGATATGCCGATACATTTTACGTACGCGGGATAATTAATAATGTTTCCGTCTACATCATCAGTTTTTACGTATCCTGGCTCATTTTACGTACTCCGTTTACTTACCGACTGTGTTTGGTACGTAGAATCTTTATAACGTCAGCCGCATCATTAAATTACTGTGGCGCATTCTTTACAGTTACGTATGCGGCTTAATGATTCTGCACGGAGCAGCATACGTAATTTACTTAACCCGTAACATGAAATATGTATGCGCTATACGTACGAATAGTTATACAGCTGCATTATTTCAGTATCCAGGCTCTTTATAACAGTAACTGGTTGCCAAATCATTGTACTGTCCCTGTCACATTAAGTAATGGTCCCGGTTACGTACATAATGTACGAGCAGGGTCGGAGGTATGCCGATACATTTTACGTACACGGGATAATTAATAATGTCTCCGTCTACATCACCAGTTTTTATGTATCCTGGCTCATTTTACGAACTCCGTTTACTTACCGACTGTGTTTGGTACGTAGAATCTTTATGACGTCAGCCGCATCATTAAATTACTGTAGCGCATTCTTTACAGTTACGTATGCGGCTAAATGATTCTGCACGGAGCAGCATACGTAATTTACTTAACCCGTAACATAAAATATGTATGCGCCATACGTACGAATAGTTATACAGCTGCATTATTTCAGTATCCAGGCTCTTTATAACAGTAACTGGTTGCCAAATCATTGTACTGTCCCTGTCACATTAAGTAATGGTCCCGGTTACGTACATAATGTACGAGCAGGGTCGGAGGTATACCGATACATTTTACGTACACGGGATAATTAATAATGTCTCCGTCTACATCATCAGTTTTTACGTATCCTGGCTCATTTTACGAACTCCGTTTACTTACCGACTGTGTTTGGTACGTAGAATCTTTATGACGTCAGCCGCATCATTAAATTACTGTGGCGCATTCTTTACAGTTACGTATTCGGCTTAATGATTCTGCACGGAGCAGCATACGTAATTTACTTAACCCGTAACATAAAATATGTATGCGCCATACGTACGAATAGTTATACAGCTTCAATATTTCAGTATCCAGGCTCTTTATAACAGTAACTGGTTGCCAAATCATTATACTGTCTCTGTCACATTAAGTAATGGTCCCGGTTACGTACATAATGCACGAGCAGGGTCGGAGATATGCCGATACATTTTACGTACACGGGATAATTAATAATGTCTCCGTCTACATCATCAGTTTTTACGTATCCTGGCTCATTTTACGAACTCCGTTTACTTACCGACTGTGTTTGGTACGTAGAATCTTTATGACGTCAGCCGCATCATTAAATTACTGTGGCGCATTCTTTACAGTTACGTATGCGGCTTAAAGGATCATTCCCACAGCTCCGGCGCGTCACCGGCGCGTCACCGGCCCGTCCGTCAACGTCAAAAATATGTGTGAACAAGCAGTTCAGATCACCGGCGCCGGCACGTCACCGGCGCGTCGCCGGCTCGTTTCAGTCAAATCAACGTCGCTTCACCGGCAAGGCAAGCAGGGCTGCCACTTTTTTGTTTTAATAAAGTATAGGTTGCTATAATAGGTAGAAAAAAGTACATTGTGGTATGGAAATATAGAATTATTTATTTATTCCAACTTTAAAAACCTACTGTTTAAGTATTGTTTTTTGGAAATATTTTGGTAACTTTACTAGACTTAATTTACTTATTCCACTAAGTTCAAGTAAAGGTAAATATTATTTTCTCGAATTATAATAGAAATACAACAACGTATGCGAATGTCGGATTTTCGGGTAAACAAATGAATGCCGGAACACAAGTGAAGGCATGAAAACATTGTCTACAGAAATTGTTGTATTATTATTAAAATTCGAAAAATAGTACCTTTGCTTGAACTTAGTGGTAAAGGTGAATTAAGTCTAACAAAGTTACCAAAATACTACCAAAAACAATACTTAAACAGTAGGTTCTTAAAGTTGAAATAAATAAATAAATACTTTATTTCTACACCACAATGTACTTTTTTCTACCTATTATAACAACCAATAATTTATTATAATAAATAAGTGGCAACCCTGTTTGCCATGCCGGGGACGCGCCGGTGACGTGACGGCCGGCGACGCGCCGGTGACGTGACGGCCGGTGACGCGCCGGTGACGTGACGGCCGGCACGTCACCGGCGCGGCGCGTCGCCGGCGAGGCACCGGCAAGACAAACAGGGCTGCTACTTTTTGTTTTAATAAATTATTGATTACTATAATCGGTACAGAAAAAGTATAATTTATTTATTTCAGCCTTGAAAAACATTTTTTATAACTTTTGTTCATATTTCGGTAACTTTGTGAGACCTTATTCATCAGTTCCACTAAATATTGGTAAGGGTACAATTTTTCGAATTTTAATAAAAATACAACGTGTGTGGATTTCGGGTAAACAAATGAATCTCAGAAAAACAAGTGAAGGTCAACAATTTCTTTTTGCGAAATTGTTGTTTTAAGTTGTCATTTGTCAATCTTAAAACAGCAATATATCTCGAAAAATACTCATCCTAAAGTGGTGGTGTAAATTTAGCCTATAAAATTTACGAAAATATTAAGAAAAGTGTAAATAAAATGTTTTTAAAGTTGAAATAAATAAATAATACTTTATTTCCAAACCACAATGTACTTTTTTTTCTACCTATTATAACAACCAATACTTTATTGAATCAAATAAGTGGCAACCCTGTTTACCTTGCCGGCGACGCGCCGGTGACGTAACGGCCGGCGACGCGCCGGTGACGTGACGGCCGGCGCGTCACCGGCACGGCGCGTCACCGGCGACTCAACGGCAAGGCAAACAGGGTTGCTACTTTTTGTTTTTATAAATTATTAATTGCTATAATCGGTATAGATAAATACACTGTGGTATGGAAATAGAGTATTATTTATTTATCTCAACTTTGAAAAACATTTACTTTTATTACTTTTGGTAATATTTTGGTAAATTTATTAGACTTAATTTACACCACCAGTCTAGGATGAGTATTTTTCGAGATATTGCTATTTTAAGATACCATACAATTCCTATCTCAAATAGAAATTGTTGACCTTCAATTAATTTTACGTCATTCATTTGTTTACCCAAAATCCACACACATTGTTGTATTTTCATTTAAATTCGAAAAATGTTACCCTTACTAGAACCGCTGTTCGTCTAGCTAGGCAGTTGACGCAACGACTAAAGGTGTAAGGGTTGGCACTCTGTGATTTGCCTTTTTGAATATCAAAAATTAATAAGAAAAATAAGATTGGTACTTCAAAATTCAAGTTATATTCTTTGAAAAAAAATTGTCATTTTTTTCTAAAAGGTAAGAATATTTTTTTTAAATTTGTCTCTTTTTCTTCTTTTTATGCTCTTCAAATAAAGAATAGAAAAACATGTGACTTAGTTTTTGCTCCTTTTCTTTTTGTTTATGGGCCGATTTCGATGAAGCTCGCTTTTTGATATAACTTTGACACGAAAATAACAACGCAATGTTGAATACATTAAAAAATTCAAAATGGCGGCAAACTTTTTTGCTTGTGGGCTGATTTCGATGAAACTCGGTTTTTGCTACTATTTTGACAAGAAAACAGCAACGCACTCTTAAAAATGTAAAAAATTCAAGATGGCGGCTAACTTTTTTGCTTACGGGTCGATTTCGATGAAACTCGGTTTTTGGTACTATTTTGACAAGAAAACAGCAACGCAGTGTTAAAAATGTAAAAAATTAAAATGGCGGCCAAATTTTTTGTTTGCGGGCCGATTTCGATGAATCTCGGTTTTTGGTACTATTTTGCCAAGAAAACAGCAACGCAATGTTAAAAATACAAAAATATCTAAGATGGCGGCCAACTTTTTTGTTTGCAGGGCGATTTCGATGAAACACGGTTTTTGACACTATTTTGACAAGAAAACAGCAACGCAAAGTTACAAATGTAAAAATTCAAGATGGCGGCCAACTTTTTGGCTTGTGGGCTGATTTCGATGAAACTTTATTTTTGGTACTATTTTGACAAGAAAACAGCAACGCTATATTAAAAACATAAAATATGCAAGATGGCGGCCAACTTTTTGCTTGTGGGCCGATTTTTATGAAACTCGGTTTTTTGGCCCGTTTTGGCCAGAAAACGGCATCACCGAGTTTCATCGAAATCAGCTCACAAGCAAAAAAGTTGGCCGCTATCTTGAATTTTCACATTTTTAACTTTGCATTGCTGTTTTCTGATCAAAATAGTGTCAAAAACCGAGTTTCATTAAATCGCCCCGTGAGCAAAAAAGTTTGCCGCCATCTTAGATATTTTTATATTTTTAACATTGCGTTGCTGTCGTCTTGTCAAAATAGTACAAAAAACCGAGTTTTATCGAAATAGGCCCATCAACAAAGGAGTTGGCCACCATCTTGAATTTATTCCATTTTTAACTTTGCGTAGCTGTTCTCTTGTCAAAATACTAGCAAACACCGAGTTTCATTGAAATCAGCCCACAAGCAAAAAAGTTAGCTGCCATCTTGAACTTTGACATTTTTAACATTGCGTTGCCGTTTTCTTGTAAAAAAAGTACAAAAACCGAGTTTCATCGAAATCGGCCCACAAATAAAGGAGTTAGCCACTATCTTGAATTTTAACATTTTTAACTTTGCGTAGCTGTTCTCATGTCAAAATAATACCAAAAACCAAGTTTCATCAAAATCGGCCCACAAGCAAAAAAGTTGGCCGCCATCTTAAATTTTTTTACATTTTTAACATTGCGTTGCTGTCGTCTTGTCAAAATAGTACAAAAAACCGAGTTTTATCGAAATAGGCCCATCAACAAAGGAGTTGGCCACCATCTTGAATTTATTCCATTTTTAACTTTGCGTAGCTGTTCTCTTGTCAAAATACTAGCAAACACCGAGTTTCATTGAAATCAGCCCACAAGCAAAAAAGTTGGCTGCCATCTAGAACTTTGACATTTTTAACATTGCGTTGCCGTTTTCTTGTAAAAAAAGTACAAATACCGAGTTTCATCGAAATCGGCCCACAAATAAAGGAGTTGGCCACTATCTTGAATTTTAACCTTTTTAACTTTGCGTAGCTGTTCTCATGTCAAAATAATACCAAAAACCAAGTTTCATCAAAATCGGCCCACAAGCAAAAAAGTTGGCCGCCATCTTGAATTTTTTTACATTTTTAACATTGCGTTGCTGTTTTCTTGTCAAAATAGTACTAAAAACCGAATTTCATCGAAATCGGCCCACAAACAAAAAAGTTGGCCGCCATCTTGATTTTTTTAGATTTTTAACACTGCGTTGTTGTTTTCTAGTCAAAATAGTACCCAAAACCAAGTTTCATTGAAATCGGCCCACAAACAATAAAGTAGGCCGCCATCTAGAATTATTTACATTTTTAACAGTGCATTGCCGTTTTCTTGTCAGAATAGTACCAAAAACAGAGTTTCATCGAAATTGGCCCGCAAACAGAGAAGTTGGCTGCCATCTTTATTTTTTTACTTTTTAACATTGCGTTTCTGTTTTCTTGTCAAAATAGGACCAAAAACCGAGTTTCATCGAAATCGGCCTGCAAACAAAAAAGTTGTCCGCCATCTTGAATTTTTTACTTTTTTTACATTGCGTCGCTGTTCTCATGTCAAAATAGTACCAAAAACCAAATTTCATCTAAATCGGCCCACAAGCAAAAAAGTTGGCCGCCATCTTGAATTTTTTTACATTTTTAACATTGCGTTGTTATTGCCTTGTTAAAATAACACCATATACCAAGTTTCATCGAAATCGACCAAAAAACAAAAAAGTTGGCCGCCATCTTGGATTTTTTTATATTTTTAACATTGCGTTGTTATTGCCTTGTTAAAATAACACCATAAACTAAGTTTCATCTAAATCGGCCGAAAAACAAAAAAGTTGGCCGCCATCTTGGATTTTTTATATTTTTTACGTAGCTTTTTTGCGTAGCTGTTTTATTGTCACAATTTTGTTAAAAACCGAGTTTCATCGAAATCGGCCTACAAACAAAAAAGTTGACTGCCATTATTGATTTTTCAATATTTTCAACATTGCGTTGCTATTTTCTCGTTAAATTAGTTCCAAAAACCGTGTTTTATGGTAATCGGCCCACAAACAAAAAAGTTGCCCGCCACCTTCGATTTTTTTTTATCATTGCATGTTGTTTTCTTGCCAAAATAGTTCCAAAAACCGAGTTTCATTTTAATCGGCCCTTAGGCGACGGCTACACGTCGTGGTAAATATCGTGATCCAACGTCATAGAGCAAATTTTAACCATGGAAAGTAAAATATTGAATATTCCATACAAATTACTTTCAATGGTTAAAATTTACTTTATGGCGTTGGATCACGGTAAATACCACGCGTCTAGCCGGCGCCATAAACAAATTGGCCGCCATCTTAGATTATATGTTCTTAGCATAAACTTAATATAGCGAAAAATTTTCTAAGTCTATGGTTCTTAGTAGGTAAGGTAACTCGACGTATAGATATCCCGAAACATTTTAAGTAGTCGCATTAGTTAAAAGATACCCTGGAACCGGAAAAAAACAGCCACTATGCGTATCGGAATAACCGCTGCATTATACTGCAGCCCTATTACGTAAATAAGTAAGCGGGCTCATTATAATGAACCGAGCTATTTATAAATAGCGCGGTTACTTACGTCGTCGAACTGCGCATTTAACGTATTTGGGGTTGCCATCACATTAAATTATGTTGTTTGGTGGTCATTAGCTACTTTATAAGTTTATTTAGCGTATTTTTGTTTGCTCTGTTTTTACAACCAAGTGGGCAACCACTTTAGTTGACTAAAAATATAAGCGAAACTAAATAATTCTGTTAGATGCAAATTGCTACCATCTGGCTACTTTCTAACGTTACAATTTTGTATTTTAGTTAGTTAGTATTGGAATGTAAGAATCGAACGAAGATACAGGGGCCGGGCGAAGTGCGAACCCTCGCAGAAAAATTCTCCAGGAACAAATTTTCAAATTTTTTTGGCAACTGTACCTACTTTTTTGTTCAGTCATCTTTTATATTCAGTTAAATGATTTTCTGTCCCGCACTTGACTTAATCTTTGAAATTTTTCCTTGGATAAGTAATTTGGGAATTTTTCCTTTGCAGTACATTTTTGTCGTCATATAAGAGCGCGTTTATTCTTTGTTTTTATTTTACTTGACGCATCCATCCGGAAAGCGTGGCGTGTCTAGTTTTGCCTTCGAATAGAATTTAAAAATAATGTACAATACTAAGTTTTATTGTAATGATGAATGAATAAAACCGGTTTTATATATATATTTTTGAGGTGCTTCGGTATTTCGAAAAATTTTATCTGGTCACACTGACCCCCGCGCAACGCAACGCAAGCACAAGCAGGCAGAGAGAGTGCGAGTGAGTGACATGACGCAGCGGCGGCGCGTGCCCGGTGCCTATTACGTTACGAAGTTATGGAAGAAATTAAGGATATTGAGGAAGATATTAAGTGAAATACAAAGATATTAAAAGTGAAATACTTCCATTTCTTGAAGGTAAGCCAATTGCTCGTCAGTAAAGTTCAAAACGTTTATTGCACTTTTCATGTTGTAGGTACAAAAGTTAAATACTAGTTTTCTTAAATTAGTAAGGCTAGTTTTATAGAAAACTTGTAGAATGCTTGTCAAGCCAAAGATTTAAATCGTTAGATAAGCCCTTACCATAGTAACAGCTCACCGAAATGTGTCAACATTCAAATGAGTGAATTTTCACATACAAACGTGTTTGACGTAATTATTGTTGGTTTTATTGAAAAATCTGAATAATACTAATTACAAATAAGTCCATTGCTTGTTGGATAAAGTTGTAAACCTGAACGGACAGCATTTTTTCTTAAACCAGGGGGTTAAATCTGCTAATTTTATCGTAAAATCGTGTTTCAATGTTGTTCGAATGGTAATGCTTTTTGACACAGTTCTTGTTTCTTAAACCCAAAAACACCATGTGTTTCGGTTTTGGGTATAAGAAACAAGAACTGTGTCAAAAAGCATTACCATTCAAACAACATTGAACCACGATTTCGACGTTAACATAATGCATTAGCAGAATTGACCCCCATCTTTTTTATTGCCGATCTTTTAAATTCCATTTTCGCAATTCCAAAAACATTCATAAACATGCTCTAACTGTCGATGAGCTCTAAAGTTTGTTTCTTAGACTACTCCATTATTTAATACCTACCTAATTAAAGTATAAAACATGAGATTATGAACATATAGACAACTATAAGTTTTAAACATGTAGGCAATTACAAGTAGGTAGGTACATGACAAGTTTTGTATACAACATTATTTTATTTGTATTTGTATTTTTCAGTCAACCATATAACCACAATCCTACTCAAAACGCTGTAAGTACGGGACACTAATGTCGGTGATAATGCAAAAATCTCTACAGATTGTTACTGCAGCTAATAACAATGTAAGTTACTCATATGACATTACTCAGTTTGATAACAAAACGTATTAAAAAAATTGTCGAATTGTAGCGACCATTTTATATGTTTCTGTTCAATAGAGATTTTAATTTGACGCCTGATGGGCAATTTTTATTTTATTTTATTTGAAAACCAACAGCGTTACCATTTATTTTTACTACAAATTCTAACCATTAAAGCAAGGCCAATTACAGATTTTCCATAAAATTACCTTACTTAGTAAATTCCAAACAAGAAATTAATACAATAATGCAATGATAAGACAACAGTCGCAAAGTTATTAGTCAATACTCTATACTTAATTAACTTAAAAAAAGAAAATCACTTGTTATACTTATACTAGGTATAACATTCACTTCATTTCTAATTCAGATTCATCTTAAAATTTCAATAGATTCCTATTAGATTAAACAAATAAACACATTTTTATTTATTATTTTAAGTATTTATTAAAAAAATGTCAAGATGGGCAATAATTAAAAAAATTGTCAGTCACTGATAGTAAAAAGCTTACAATATTGTAGAATTGTAATGTAATACAATTCTGACAGGCGGCCTCATCCCTTTCAATCTCTGCAAAGTGGTAAGCAAATAATAATTACTAGTCAAATTCGAGTCGGGCTCGCACCACGAGGTACCGGTTATGTATATGTTGATACAAACATTCTTTATTCAACAAACAATTCTATCTGATAAAACTAGAAATTGACAATTTTCAGATTTTCCTTTACATTTGCTGACGACCTTGCTTCTTGCTATTTTTAGGGTTCCGTAGCCTAATGGCAAAAAACGGAACCCTTATAGTTTCGTCATGTCTGTCTGTCTGTCTTTCCGTATGTCACAGCCACTTTATTCCGAAACTATTAGGATTACACAAGTGAAACTTGGTAGGTAGATGTATTCTGTAAACCGCTTTAAGGTTTTCACATAAAAATAAAAAATAAAAAAAGTTTAAGGGTGGGCTCCTCATACATGAAACTGTAACTGAAAATTTTTTTTCATCAAACCTATACGTGCGGGGTATCTATACAACGTGTTAATGAAAAAGCGCAAAACCTCTTAGGTGGTGATTGTGCTCATGAATATGAACAACTTTTACTATGGAGCCAACCTTGAAATCGCGAAAAAAAAAACAGCTGTTTCATACATTCTGGTCGAGTAGGTACTGACACCTTGTATGAAAAAGCTGATTTTTTTTTCGCGATTTCAAGGTTGGCTCCATAGTAAAAGTTGTTCATATTCATGAGCACAATCACCACCTAAGAGGTTTTGCGCTTTTTCATTAACACGTTGTAGATAGGTCTTTAAAAATGACATTGAGTTTACTAAGACTATTTTTTCTCAAAGTTAACCGTTTGAAAGATACGAAGTGGTAAAATGATTGTGCCCCCCCCCCCCCCCTTTAACTTTTAAAATAACAGAGTGAAAAATCTAAAAAAAATATATGCTGTAGATCGTAATAAATACTTTCAACGAAAATTGGTTGGAACGAGATATAGTGATAATTTTTAGAGATATATCACATTTTCCAAAACCGCAAATATAACATTGTCATTCATACAAACACTATTAAAAACAAAGTTATTTTTGCATACGGAAAATTATAGTGGTATTCAATATGGTATTGTATACGGTAACTACGGAACCCTACTGCGCGTGGCCCGACACGTACTACGCACACCCCGAGCAGTTCCTGCCGCAGCGGGTGGCCCGCGCCCGGCCGCCGCACCAGTGGGTGAGTGTGCCAGTAGCGTGCTGTACTACAGCGCAGTGTCTAGCTAGCCCCGTCCAGCCCCATGCCGCCGCACACGTGCGCGAACTACGCGCACCCCGAGCAGTTCCTGCCGCAGCGGGTGGCCCACGCCCGGCCGCCGCACCTGTGGGTGAGTGACCCAGTAGCGAGCTGTACTACAGCGTAGTGTCTCGCGAGCCCCGCCCAGCCCCATGCCGCCGCACACGCGCGCGTACTACGCGCACCTCGAGCAGTTCCTGCCGCAGCGGGTGGCCCGCGCCCGGCCGCCGCACCAGTGGGTGAGTGTGCCAGTAGCGTGCTGTACTACAGCCCAGTGTCTAGCTAGCCCCGTCCAGCCCCATGCCGCCGCACACGCGCGCGTACTACGCGCACCCCGAGCAGTTCCTGCCGCAGCGGGTGGCCCGCGCCCGGCCGCCGCACCAGTGGGTGAGTGTGCCAGTAGCGTGCTGTACTACAGCCCAGTGTCTAGCAAGCCCCGCCCAGCCCCATGCCGCCGCACACGCGCGCGTACTACGCGCACCCCGAGCAGTTTCTGCCGCAGCGGGTGGCCCGCGCCCGGCTGCAGCACCAGTGGGTGAGTGTGCCAGTAGCGTGCTGTACTACAGCCCAGTGTCTAGCGAACCCCGCCCAGCCCCATGCCGCCGCACACGCGCGCGTACTACGCGCACCCCGAGCAGTTCCTGCCGCAGCGATTACTCTACGGCTCCACCTGCGTCTTAACGCATAGCTTAAAGCGTTAATCTAGACGTGACGCAGATGTAGCCAAGACTTAACTTTCTCTTCTCTTCTCTTCTAACGTCTTTAATTTACAAACGTCATTACAAATGTCATTAAATGTTAAGTGATAATTCACTAGAAATTAACATTAGCGGCGTTAAAACCTAATGTAGCCAATACGCATTTTTATCGCTTTAATTAAAGCGTAGTTGGACATTATAAAAACTGTCTAAGGCATGTTCATACAAAAGTCTTGTTTTTAGTGTTCCTACTTTTATATGCTGTTTGTTTTCCTTGAATATAAAATAAAATAAAATTATCACTAACGTGAACGATAACGCAGGTGGAGCAGTAGCATTAGTGTTATCAAAAAGTTTATGAAACTGAAAAATGACAACTAATAAAATTATTTTATGAGTCTAATAAAATTAGCTAATAAAATCTGTAACTTTTATGAAACACGCCCCAGGTTAGAAAAACAGACTGTAATAAATATTATTATTAGTTAAAAAATACATTTACAGTTCATTGTGCGTCACTTTGATGTTTGACAGCTCGACTGATGTCATCTCACTTTGCCCTTGATGCCCTTCCTTTTGTTAACATATCCCACCATACCATAGAGTAAGATAAAAAAAAATAGGGGTAGAGAGCCCTCTGGCGATTTTAAAACTTACTCATTTTGAAGCGCCATCTCTGATCGGCGATTTTCTTGTTAGTTTGTTTTTTTTTTTTTTAGTACCTAATCTAGCAATCCTACCTACGGCTTTGTTCTAATTATCTTTTATAACATTCTAAACGCCGTGTTCACTAGTATTAGTATTTTTTCCGAAGAAAATAACTAACACATGAGAACAAACGTTTCAAATGTTATAAGAGATAACTAGAACAAAACAGTTAAAAACATAATTACAAAAGGGAGAAAAGAAAAGGACACAAAATTAAACAATTAAGTGAAAGAGTCATTGTTTTTATTTATTCCTCTCAGTTTATGCCTAGGGATAATTTTATTCAAAATTGTTCATATTCTTATTTCTTAATATTTATTCATTCACAAACACGGTCAGGGTGCCTACTAGCGTAGTAGGTACCCTGACCGTGTTTGTGTAGTACATTAGTATACCTACCTAGTAGTATTAGGTATACTAATGTACCTACACAGTGGCGAAGGGTCCATACAAGACGATTCCCATTGGCTTACCTTTCAGAAATCCCACCCTACCGATCCACTATGCAGATTATAACAGTTTTGTTGAACGGCTTACCTTCGCCATAATTTCACCCCTCGCCACAGCCATTAATTTTTCCCAGGTAAGTATAACATAATCTTGTTAAATGTAACCTATTAAAGAACACATCACTAACACTTAATAAGTATTGCTAGCAGTTTCAATGAAAATACATTTTCATCAAAACATGTTGCGCAGCCAGTAATTGATAACTGAATATTAAAACCATTCCAGTAAAATTATTCGTAAATAAGCAATTAATGCTTCCGCATAGAAAAACAGGAAGGATGGTGCAAGGTCGAACCAAAATAATTTAACTGACACCTATACGAAGTCCTATATATTATTACGAGATATAATACAATCATTTTACTTACACCCTTACTTTAAGTCTATAAAACGATTATGGAGCCAAAGAGTCCCGGAATTGAAACAAGTAATAATACTTGTTTTTTATAAAAAAAAAATTAATTTTCATCATTTGCGGTTGCCACAACTAAACTGCTCGATAGCTCGTACTGCACCTGTATCAGGATGACAACAGAGTGGGATGGGGGTGGGCTGTGATCTGAAAAAAAATGTTTGTAATTTTATTATTAAAAATATTGTAGCTTATGAAATTGATGCATAATGAGGGCATTATGCATGATGTTTGCAGTTACGTCTTTGTAATTCTAGAGGAGCGATGTTCATAACAAAACGTGTGCGTAAAGTAACTGCGTTTTACCTGCACGTAACGGTACAATTATTTTGAGAAATATCTACCCTTAATTTGCGTAAACAAAACTTACATGATATTTCTGGTATATGAAGACGAAGTGGGATGGGTTGGAATTGAAATGGGTCTGGAACTGGGATGGGTTGCCTGAAAAAATATAACATAAAAAACTATATTTTCATAAACACTAAAATAATAATACAAATTTCCGCGCCGGGGTTATAGTATCATTTGAAAGGCCTTACGAAACTCTACAAAGTTATATATATTTCAATTTCAAAATCAAGCGCCCCATTCTTAAAGCCCCAAAAAAATTTACGTGATGTTGCTTCAGTGGAAACGCACCCTTAATCAAGGAGGTAGTAATTTGATTCTACTATGGTACCTACCTAGTACCTACATAAAAAACTTACACGATGAATTGCCGGTAAGTGAAGGGAAGGTACTACGCCTACAGGCCTTATCCTGCTGGCGAAGGTGCTGGTAGCAGACCCCATTCTTTTAACTTGTCAACACATTTTCACTAACAATCTCTACCCAATCTTTAAAACTATCCGGGTCCTTATTCTTTTGTTGGGAAACGGTGGAAAGGAGCAACTGAAATAAGTAAACGTGCGAAATAAACACAGAAAAAGATTTTTGTGATATTGCTAAAGGAAAATTCTGACAATTAAATTTTGTTTTTGATAAAAAGAGTATACCTACCTTTATGAATGTACTCTCGCTAATGACTATTAGAAAATCATTGTCTATTCCCAAACCATAAACTGCTTGACAAGCATTTACGTGCTTGTCAAGCATTGCTTGATCGTTGAGGGAGTTCTTATAAAAAAAAAATTGTATGAAGTAATGATCTTCGCCAATGAGAGATGAAGGCACTTCCTTTACAATAATGTCACTTAGTATAGGAGTGTCAAGAGTGTCCCCCCCCTGCACCATACACATATAAATTACAGGTATTGACTATGAAAAATCAAGAAACATTACTGTGGCTAAAAAACAATGTCGATCCATGGAAATCTGTTGAGGAAAATTGACACTGCAGATCACCGCCTAAACCGCATCCAATGTGGAAAAGGTGATATAGCGGATTACTTCAAAGATTTACCAGCCTTAAAACAATCACAAGGCTATACCTTGGTAAGCATATATACTGCAGCTTTATTTTTTTACTTAGTCTTTGTGGTCTTTCTATAAAAACGTACGCAATGACATAGAAATGACAAAAGTTTGTTTATTTCTTTTAAGACAAATATCTGAATTTTGATTGCCATGTAAAATTCATAATGTTAGTTTCCGTTTCTGCCACGATTCTTCTCTTTTCGCACAGACTCTACACTCTTGTAATACCAAAAGTAACACTCGCACGCTGCCGACATTGCAGAACTAGCTATTGTGCACGCACTAAAAGAGACAAGCTATTTTAGTGCTCGCTTAACAACCCAATAAGCTCTGTGGTTGCGATCCGGACCTTTCTCTCCAGTGGAAATAACTAAGCGTACATTTATTGTATTTATTCTTTTTTTCAGCTAATGAATGATTTCAGTCGTCTGTATCCGGGAAAGGAAAACAAATTATTTTGCCCTATCACCATCAAATATGAAGAAATTATAAAATATGCTTCATTAAAATTACGAAAAATTAGAGACGAAGACACGAGAACAAAAATAGCAAATATAATTGCACTGATTGACGGTAAGAAGTTTTTCTCAAATATTCGTTCTTACTATAAAACCATCATAAAATTAAGTCTAAAAAATTAACCGAAACTTTTTTCTTGGATACAGAAGATGAACCAGAGACACATCTAGCAAGGTTGCTTTGATATTGCTGGCCTATGTCATCAACATTCCACCTGCACCGAATATAAAAGGAAAGCCAGCGTGGAAGCTACCTAGAGCAGAGGTATGCGACTGCTATATATCCAAAAGTTTGTTTATTTCTTATAAGACAAGTGTCTGAACTTCGATTGCCATGTAAAATTCATAATGTTAGTTCGTTGTGCGTCACTTTGACGTTTGACAGCTCGACTGCTGTCATCTCATTCTCCCCTTGATGCGCTTCCTCTTGTTAACTCATCCCACCATAAACATTTATATGTGGTTTACGTGTGTATTACAGGGATTGTCTATGAAGAAACATTACTCTGGCTGATAAATGAAAAATCATGGAAATCTGGAAACCATGGAAATCTGTTGAAGAAAAGTAGGCGGAAACTGCCTAAACCGCATCCAGTGTGGAAAAAGTGATATAGTGGATTACTTCAAGGATTTCCTAGCCTTGAAACAATCACAAGGCAATACCTTGGTAAGCATATACCGCAGTCCGCAGCTTTATTTTTTACATAATCTTTGTGGTTTTTCTATAAAAACGTACGCAATGACATATAAATGACAAAAGTTACTTATTCTTTTTTCAGCTAATGAGCGATTTCAGTCGTTTGTATCTAGGAATGGAAAACAATTATGTTCCTCTTATGCTTCATCAAAATTGCGAAAAAATAGAGACACGAGAACAAAAATAGCAAATATAATTGCACTGATTGACGGTAAGAATATTTTCTCAAATATTAGTTCTTATTATTAAACCTTCATAAAAATAAGTTTTAAAAAATTAACCGAAACTTTTTTTCTTTGAATACAGAAGATAAACCGAGACATCCTGCAATATTGCTTTGAAGTTGCTGGCTTATGTCATCAACATTTCACTTTCACGGAATGCGACGGCTATATATCGCAAGCTGCTTTTGAATCCGACGTATCCAACAAGATCATTCAAAGAAAGCATAATGTTTCACGGGTACGCCAATTTGACGACCATGTAATTCTAGAATAGTATGATTAATTAAGCTTGTTGTGGTTTTTTTGTAACTAAGTATGTCTCAATTTTTGCGATTGAAAATAAATAATATGAATCTTTTATGTCTATTTCCTTTTAAACATGTTAAGCTATAAAACTTGTACAGGGTTTGAGAACGGAATTTCTTCTGTTAATAACCTTGTAAAAGTTAAAAAATAAAAAATGTTGTATCATGGCTGTGTACACTAAATGTATATGTATCGTGAAGTATGATTTTATCTAAATTACCAATTATTATATGCTTTTCACTTACAGGTCTGGACTTTGGTGCTATATCGGTGCAGCTGTTAAGTTTGCTATAAAATTATTTTGCATAATAATAATAATAATAATAATAGCCGCACTAATATCGTACAAGTTCAACAAAAGTAGATAAAGCTTGACCAGAGTTTAAAAAAACCCTGCAATAAGGACGCGACCTTTGTGATTTATTTATACGTAACTATTGCCAGTAAAAGAAATTAAATGTGAAAAATGCCGCATGCGGGTTTTTAAAACATCTGGTCAGCTTTAAAATGATACATCATTCTTTATCGTACCCGCACCAATATTTATAAGTAGATATCTATGTAATCAGTGCAGGTTATACTACAAAGAAGCATAATGTTGTACAAAACTTATTAACTGTTATAGTAGAGGTATGAACGGGAAGTCGAAGCGTGGGCAGACCGCCATTCCTAAGATGTCAGGGCCTACCTCAACCAGATACGCCGCAACAAGGACGACATAGAAAAACCATGGGAGAAGCATATCTCCAGCAGTGGACAAATATATATGCTGAGAAGACAAATAGAAGGTATGATACTAGTGTGGGACAATAAGGCACCATACCATTCACCATACGTATGTACATAGATGGACGGCTATTAGACATACTTGATTTTTAGGGTTCCGTGCCTCAAAAAAAGGAAAAACGGAAACTTAAAAATCAAGTGTGTCTAATTAGACTCACGCCCGAGTACATGCGATACTGCTGCGGGTATAAGGCATGATGCACTATTGCACTACGTGTTACGTATTGCACACTATGCCTTACGATAATTGCACCTGTATTTTCCTTATGTTGGCATGGTACAGTCAGTGTCATTTATATACATATATACAGCCATTGAGTCAAAATATGTAAACACCAACCTTATTATCAGTGACATAGAGGTGTGTAGATATTTTTGAGCTCTTGTTAACGTATATATATATTTATGACGCTGGCCGTACATACATAGGTGTTCAGATAATAATTTTGAATATTAACCAATCAAAGTCAATTAAATTTTGTAGACATGGTCTAGAAAGTAATACCTAGGTCTGTGGTTTAATACAGTTTCGTAAAAATGTATAGTTTAAATATTACAGGGGGTTTTCATATTTTCATTAAAAACTCCCTGCAATATTTAAACTATACATTTTTACGAAAATGTAATAAACTATAGACCTAGATATTAGTTTCTCGATCGTGTCTACAAAATTTCATTGACTTTGGTTAATATTCATACTAATTATCTGAACACCTTTGTATGTACCATGCCAGCATAAGGAAAATACAGGTGCGAGTATCGTAAGGCATGGTGTGCCATACGAAACACGTATGGTGCACCATGTCTTACTACACCCGCAGCAGTATCGTACGTACGCTGGCGTGTTACATAAGTATGGTTCACCGTGCTTTACTGTTCCCGCACCAGTATCGTACGTATGCTGCCATAGTATATACGCACGGTTCATCATGCCTTACTGTACCGGCAACGGTACCTTACCTCTACTACGACAGTTAATACGTCGGGCACATCATGCTTTACTGTGCCTGCCACAGTATCCTACCTATGCCGCCATGGTGCACACGTATGGCGCACCATGATTTACTGTGCCCGCCACAGTATCATACGTATGCCACCGCGGTGCACACGTATGGCTCACCATTATTTACTGTGCCCGCTACAGTATCGTACGGTTGTCGCCGTGGTACACACGTACGGCTCACCGTGCTTTACTGTGTCTGCCACAGTATCGTACGTATGCCGCCGCGGTGCACACGTATGGCTCACCCTTATTTACTATGCCCGCTACAGTATCATACGTATGCCGTCGCGGTACACACGTACGGCTCACCGGGCTTTACTGTGTCTGCCACAGTATCGTACGTATGCCGCCGCGGTGCACACGTATGGCTCACCATTATTTACTGTGCCGGCTACAGTATCGTACATATGCCGTCGCGGTACACACGTACAGCTCACCGTGCTTTACTGTGTCTGCCACAGTATCGTACGTATGCCACCGCGGTGCACACGTATGGCTCACCATTATTTACTGTGCCCGCTACAGTATCATACGTATGCCGTCGCGGTACACACGTACGGCTCACCGTGCTTTACTGTGTCTGCCACAGTATCGTACGTATGCCACCGCGGTGTACACGTATGGCTCGCCATTATTTACTGTGCCGGCTACAGTATCGTACATATGCCGTCGCGGTACACACGTACGGCTCACCGTGCTTTACTGTGTCTGCCACAGTATCGTACGTATGCCACCGCGGTGCACACGTATGACTCACCATTATTTACTGTTCCCGCTACAGTATCATACGTGTGCCGTCGCGGTACACACGTACGGCTCACCGTGCTTTACTGTGTCTGCCACAGTATCGTACGTATGCCGCCGCGGTGCACACGTATGGCTCACCATTATTTACTGTGCCCGCTACAGTATCGCTCATATGCCGTCGCGGTACACACGTACGGCTCACCGTGCTTTACTGTGTCTGCCACAGTATCGTACGTATGCCGCCGCGGTGCACACGTATGGCTCACCATTATTTACTGTGCCCGCTACAGTATCGTACGTATGTCGCCGTGGTACACACGTACGGCTCATCGTGCTTTACTGAGCCCGCTACAGTATCGTACGTATGCCGCCGCGGTGCACACGTATGGCTCACCATTATTTACTGTGCCCGCTACAGTATCGAACGTATGCCGCCGTGGTACACACGTACGGCTCACCGTGCTTTACTGTGTCTGCCACAGTATTGTACGTATGCCGCCGCGGTGCACACGTATAGCTCACCATTATTTACTGTGCCCGCTACAGTAACGTACGTAAGCCGCAGTCGTAGTTTCAGGAGTATTCAGTGCGACTTGCGCACTACGTATGTACGTAGCCGGATGTCGGGCTACGTACGTACGTACAAAAATCGACCACTCGTAAATTACGTAACCCGCTCCATGATGATCGTCAGTATGCCGACTACGTATGACTGACTACTTACGCGTAATGTAGCGGGTTACACACGTCATTGTGGTCGATTTTTATCCTTATTTTACGTAGTGCGGCAGAGGAAATTTTTCTCAGTGTGAGAAAATTCCGCCGCATGATGCAAATTAGTTTTTTAACACAGTTAGGTACTAGACAAAAATATTCAACATGTTTATTACACTATTTAGTGAAATAACTAGGCTATTTACCAGTGTTTTATTTCTGAGGCAAATCTTCAAAGTTTTATCTCTATAGAGGATTTCCTGTAGACAAATATAGAGATATTTTCTTGAATCAAGTCATTGTAAGAGCAAAACACGGTTGAAAAAAATAAAATAAAATTCGTCAGAATCGAATTCAGCCGCCTTTTTTACATCGGGAAACTCATGTTGCCCAAATGGTTCACAAAATGCCGTTTAAACGGTGAAGGAAGCGGATATTAGATTTTCGTCCAGTCTATGATCAAAGTACCCCCGCGGTACTTTCTTATTTTAGTTTAAGTTCATAAGCAATAACAATAATCGTTTCGTAAGAAATTAAAACATTGTGTTGTGTTGTGTGTGACTTATATGTTTCTTTTTTGACCCTGTAACATAGTCCATAACATAAGTATGTATAATATACTTCAGCATGTAAATAAATAGTTACCTACATAAATAAATACAAAGAAACAAGCAAACAAGTAAAATTTCGTCTGTAGACTATTATAATGGTTAGACTGCAAAAACTGCCAGGTTGCGAACTTTAAGGGCATCTTTTAGATACTAGGAGAACTTACAAACTATATTAAACTAGCGACTCACCCTGGCTTCGCACGGGTGCAATGCTGATACTAAGGTTATATTAATCTATATCACATGCATGCACAATGTATTTAAGGTACTTAATTGGATAAGGATTAATGTTGTATTGCTTAAAATAGCTTCGTAAATAAGCCATTATTTCTCATAAAAAGAAAGGATAAAAATGGTTATTGTGGGTTATGCCTAAGAGATAGACATATACCATTGAAAACGTTTTTGTGGACCTCTTTAAGGTGAACAATACTGTAGTACATTTTTCTGATCTATCTTGTAGGATTCAGCCAGCGTTTGCAATGGAAACGCAAAAAAAATTGTTTATTTACGAAACACATTAGAAACCTTTAAAATTGTCAGTGTTTCTCTACTATATTATACAAGTATTATACATATAAACCTTTCTCTTGAATCACTCCATTTATCAAAAAAAAAACCGCATCAAAATCCGTTGCGTAGTTTAAAAGATCTAAGCATACATAGGGACAGACAGCGGGAAGCGATTTTGTTTTAAACTATGTAGTTATTTGGTTGGACTGCCAAAACTGCCAGGTTGTGAACTGGCAGACCAATTAATATTTAAAGGGGATCATTTTAGCTACTAGGAGAACTTGGTTTCATCCAGTAACTCGATGAGGTAAAATAGCACCCCCATGCGGCCCCTAAAAATGGTTGGACTGCGGAACCCTCCAAGAATTCGCTCGGCAGACATAATTATTTAAACTCTACTAATAGAGACTAAAAGCAACGAAAAGGTTTTGTTCAGTAACCTCATGAGGTAAAATGATGGTCAAAAGTAGGTAGCACAGCTTTGCACCACCAAGGTTCCTCCAGGTTGAGCCCCGGCAGACCAATATTTTTCTTACCTATTTAAGGTCTACTTTTCGTGGAAGGTGGTAATATCCAGTAACTCGATGGGGTAGGTAACCGTGCGGTGGCCCCCCGGTCTATAATTTTATCGACAAAAACACATGTTGGGGTCTATCCCCACTCCTGTTGGAATGGCCGCCATTTTAAATTTGACTTTTTGTTTTAGGTGACTTTACGGAAAAATATTAATTTCTCCGGATTTAGAAGTCCTACAGTTATAACAAAAAAATGTTCGAAAGCTAATCCTAGCCTAACCTATCAATTAAAAAAAAGTGTTAACTTTCAACTTAAATACGTCATAAAAAATTACTGAAGTAAAATTTTATACGAAATTTGTGTGCTTTTTTTGGGATTTTATTACATTTCTCAAAAACAGTAACCAAAATCTAATCAAATGCAAAATTCTATTATATTTTTAAAGTTACCTAGGTAGTAGATACCTATTTATTTTTACGATTGTGTAACAAAAGCGCCCGCTGACTGTCTCGACCATAAAGTTAATATACCTTTCGTAAAAATGATTGAAATAAAGCATATTATGTTTATGTCTAACGTATCTTTTTTGCCGCCATTCAGACTTCGTTGATAAATCATTGACTGCGTCGCCAAAACACGCCAAAGCAGTCGCTGACTCAGCAATTTCGTAGAATCAGCCTTTTTTGTATTGCCTACGCCCTATTCAACATAGGCCTGAAAAGACTTTAATAAGCATTTTATAGTAAAGCTTTTATTTGCGCAAGTATAAATTAAGTAAGTAGGTACCTACCTAATGTTCATCCTATGTTGAAACAACTTATACCTACTTATTATGACGATGATTTACAACATTTTTGGTTAGTGTTGTTTTACGAGATATTTTTCTGGCCTACCATGGGATATTGTAATAACTACTACTTTACTGATTTATTTCGCTCTTCGGTATCATTTTGGGCCTAAATTTCTAAACATTGAACTTAAAATCATAGTAAGATTGCCACATTTTAGTTGTCTGTTGCTTAAAAATAGAGAATAAAAGGTTGAAACGGCTATTTGCATAAAAGGAGCATTGAATTTTAGTGATGCAAAATAAGACATAAAACATTTTGTTCCGCCATCAGATCAGTCATGTTTACCGTCGTCATAGTTCCTTCAGCAAATAGAAAGGATCATGCAAAATGGCAGTTCGCTATTTTGAGCGGAACGCAAAATCCAGAACAACAGTTGGCAGTCACGAAGCGCGTAATCCGGTATGTATTCACCGTGGTGGCGGCGGTCCCAGACTAGCTGCTGAACATAGATACAGATAGAAAACTATACAAAACGTACTATTATACACCGACCGATATATTTTTAAAGTATATCTAAAAATTAAAAGGGGTGTTTAGACCACGTTAATGAACAACTTTTACTATGGGGCCAACCACGAAATCGCGAAAAAAAATCAGCTGTTCCATACATTAAAGTCGAGTCGATGTTGTACTTTTCTATGGAACAGCTGATTTTTTTTTCGCGATTTCGTGGTTGGCTCCATAGTAAAAGTTGTTCATTATCGTGGTCTGAACACCCCTTTTCATTTTTAGATATACATAAACTTTAAAAATATCGGTGTAAGTATATTCTGTGACAAAACACCAAAATCTTCAATGAAATGAAACTAATTGTAATTTGAGAGTCGATAATATTGATTAATCGTGATGAATGAAGTTTAATAATTTTAGTGATACTTAAGTGTAATTAATATTCGGTTCTTGTTTCCACAAACAATTCACTAAATCCAAAATGTGTTTCATTTAGCGGTCCATAATAATTATGATGATTTCTAAGACTATCAATTGAATAAACATACTTAGTATTTCGTATTACAGAAAATTGTTTACACTCTCATGTAAAAACCGCTAAATGCGATTAACATAATGAATAACCCACTAAGTAAAACTTAATGATTCTAATGGAAGATTTCCGGTTCTCTTGTAATGCATTTTTGTTATGAAAAGGAAAATATTTTACGACCTCGAGTTTTCCGATTTTCTCGATGTCATAAGTAATCGGATGAAACATTAACGAGGTTAAACATTGAGTAAAGGAAGAAGTAAAATATAAAATTGTCATTTAACGAATGGATATTGTGTTTATTGAGATGATATTTTTGTTACCTACTTTCCTGGTAATATTCTTTTACAATAATATAGATAATATTACTCATGCTTTAGATAGGGGAATTGGTTTTGGATTTTTTGTCGAAGATAAATACTTGATCTGACAGGGGAGAAAATTGTGAAGACCTTGATTGTGAGGAAGCTAGAATCTAGTTATGTAATCTTTCCTTCACTCTCTTAGAGCATTCAATCGAATGCTCTAACTAAGTTCACTCTATTAGATTTTAACGGCTTTGATTTTCACCAAAAGAAATTCGAACAGAATCAACGATTCATAAATTTATATTTTTTTAGGCGCTCTTTCATTTGATATCCCACATTGCCTTAGTAGCCCTACTTCGAATTTTTGAGACCTTCTGTTCAGTCCCTGTTGCAAAAATATATTTTTATTGCTTTCTTATTTGCATTATAGTTGGGTAAACGTCATCTAAAACTATTCCTTTATAGTTGTTTTTGAGATATCCAGCTGTAACAGACGGACAGATAGACTGAGTCGCACCATAAGGGTTCCTTTTTAACATTAAACGTGGGGCGCATTTTGTAAAATTCTTCATCCATATTGTCTTTAGCATGCGCCCCACGTTTTTAGGTTTAAAATTTCTGTAGGGTAATAAATATTTAAAGAAAAAAATATTTTATACTTTTAAGTCTGTTTTTACTAGTCCGTTTTAATGTTTTTAGTCCGACTTTTTTGGATGGAATAAAAACGTGTTTTTAAAAAAGATTTCTTTCCTAAAAATTTTATTTTCTGCTTTTTAGTTAACGAGCTAAGAATAAAAATATACCATCTCCTATCGGAGCACTCGTCAAGACGATTTAAACTCGCCCAAACTCGATGGGGTTGCATGGTTTTAATACAGAGTCCCAGTGGCCTTCTTCCGGCTCTATCATCAGACCCTGGAAACTTCCCAACAAAGTACTCGTCAAGACAATTCAAACGAGCCCAAACTCGGTGGGGTTGCATGGTTTTATTATAGAGTTTCTATGGCCTTCCTCCGGCTCCATTATCAGATCCTCGGACACTTTCCCATTAAAGTACTCGTCAAGATGATTCAAACGAGCCCAAACTCGATAGGATTGCATGGTTTTATTTAAGAGTTCCTGTGTCCTTCCTCCGGCTCCATCATCAGACCCTGGAAACTATTTCCCAACAAAGAACTCGTCAAGACGATTCAAACAAGCCCAAATTTGATGGGGTTGCACGGTTTCAATATTGAGTTCCTATGGCATGGCCTTTCGGCTTCATCATCAGATCCTAAACCAGGTCTCCTATTAGAGTACTCGTCAAGACGATTCTAACGAGCCCAAACACGATGGGATTGTATGGTTTCTTCATAGAGTTCCTGTGGCCTTCTTCCGGCTTCATCATCAGATCAGCTCAATGACACCATAATATTGCATTGCCTTCCAGTTCTGGCCTATTTTCAAAGTTTCAAGTCTCTAGCTCATCGGGAAGTTAGAATAAAATCGTTCGCAAACTTTGTGGAGAAACACACAAACAAACAAACAAACAAACAAATAAACAAACAAACAAACAAACAATCAAACAAACAAACAAACGCGAAAGCAACCTAATAAAAACGTGTTAAAAATACTTGTTGCTACGGTCGAATCTTAATAAGTTAACTTTTCCCTTGTCCATCAGCCATTTTTAATGTCCCCACTGCTGGGGCACAGGCCTTCCTTATGGGTGGATAAGGAGGACGGGCCATAACCCACCACGCAGGCCCAATGCGGATTGGTGGGTGTTAACGACTGCAAATGCATCCGGGACCAACGGCTTAACGTGCCTTCCGAAGCACGGATAGCTCGAGATAATAAATTTTGGTCACCCATCCCATGACCGACCATTGCGAAAGTTGCTTAACCTCCGCAATCGCTGGGCCAGGCGCTAAACTACTGCGCCACCGAGCTCCTCGGAATCGTCAAAAGTAAGTATTAAATTATCGTAAAGAGTTACAACGAGCTATAAATAACATGTTGGATAATTGACAACATATCAAAATTTTTATCCTGTTTTTTTGTTTGTTATTTAGAAATTACTGGTGAAAACATGAGACACGTATTTTTTTATTTTCCAAAATTTTTATTTTAAGTCAACGTAATATTAATTTGAAAACTTATCTATTCTAAAAGAGCGTAAGTGCCGTTTAAAGGATTTTTGGCGGACAATATCCTTTGCCCATATGGATAAAAAAAAACATTATGACGTCAACCTGCCAATCTAATCTATGGACGGTAATGACGTTTGTTTGTTTATCTTTTGCTCGAGGTTGTTTTATTGTATAATTTTTTTAAGATAAAATCACACAACTTTTTCGCGCAAAGGAGTTAAATATTTAATATTCCTTTATCTCGATGATACAGTGTTTTTTCTACATATTTCGTTAAATTATTGATCAAAAGCCCCGAAAAATTATGTACGGTGTCAGAAATTCAAAAACCTCGAAATGGTTTTCGTTTTAAGGTACCTTGTAAAAAATGAAAACATGTCAATTGTAAGATAAAGTTATATGCTTCACGTTTCTTGAAAATAAAATAAAAAGTTAGTCTTATAATATTACTCCTCCGTCCTAGGAACTGTCTCTGTTTGTCTATTTACTCCTGTGGTATTGATCTCAAGTCGATCCGGTTCCCCGAGGAGATAGGAATAACTTCAATGGCGAGGTAATAAAGTCACTGGCAGGTGTGACGCTAGTTAAATGGAAAACTCTTGCTTAATCCTGAATTCCAGGTGGAGATGCATTCTGTGTGTTATTGGAAATCTGGAAACACGTACGTGAGCTTGAAAGATATGAAATTAGGTTCTTCTTGTATTGATTCCGCGTTTGTTCGTTCCCAGATGTCTTTTTCTATTTTATTGTACTTTTTTATACTAAAAAGGTAAAAAATCTTGTTGAAATAGTAAATACAAGGTGCATTTGTAACCACTCTTCAAATTTTAAGGATCTGTTCAGCCATGAAACTTAACAACTTTTTCCATGAAACATGTGTCGAAATACGCCAAAAAATTTTGGTCATCCCATACTAAACTGATCACGTGATCTCTTTGATTTGTATGAAAAGTATTTTTTTTTACATATTTGACCCTATGTTTCTTAGAGAAAGTTGTTCAGTTTCAAGGACTGAACACATCCTTAAAATTTGGAGACTGGTTACAAATGCACCCTGTATAGAGGTGTGATAAATAAAATAAGTTATTTTTATAACCTGAAAAAGATTATAAAATCATTATCTAATAGCGGCCGCCCGCGGTTTCACCCGCGTTGTTCCCGTTCCCGTGGGAATATCGGAATAAAAAGTCTTCTATGTTTTAATTTAGGCTATCTACTATCTGTGTGCCAAATTTCAACTAAATCCGTTCAGTAGTTTTTGCGTGATTGAGGAACAAACATCCAAACATCCAAACCCACAAACTTTCACATTTATAATATTAGTAGGATGATTTATTCCACGTAAGTATATGAAGAATATCAATGTTAAATGACAATGAAACTTAGATTTTACGTTCTGCCTGGCGCTAAATAAACTGCGAAAACCCGTTACGTAATATCGAAAAAATTGAGAAGCATGAACTAGGTACCTATTTGGTAGCCAATCGTTTTCCTTAAACGTTTCCAATCTCGTCAAAATGTTAACGAAATGATGTGTATGTGTATAAGCAAGCCGTGCGGGATCTTTTAAGCCCGATCGCCGTCCTACGCAAACAATAGATAAGTGTAAACAGTTTATTTATGTAATAAATTCCGCCTGACCGAAAAGGCTTCTATCTAATATAGAATGACAATTTTACGCTTGATGGAGGACTGACAGCATTCGCTTATTTGATGCGGTTTATTGTGAGCATAACAATAACAAAAAAGATTCCGCTTTTTTACAACGAATTATACTGGTAGTGAAATGTTTTGTCTGCTTTTTATATGACCCATCGAATAATATTTTGAATTCGAACAAAAAGTTTATTTTTTCCGTAAAAACCCTTCCAGTAAATATGTGTTGAAACTTTCCCACACGGTAGTTGATTAAACATGTCATATTTCGTTCTATGTTGTTGCAATTAGAATATGAATATAAGATTCTTGGTTGCAATACTTAAAAGTCTGATGCACTTTGAACCGTCTTATTTGTTTAGAATTCACTTCTTATTCTATAAATCTGCTGTGTTGTTGTTTTTTAATAAATGTGAAGTTTAGACAGCTCTGTGTTTTAGGGACCATGATAATTTTTAATGTAATTGTAAAAAGTTACCTAAGTATCTACTTACTCTTTTGTTCAATTCACATTTTAGGGCTAATTATGTTTGTTTCGTTAAATATAACAAACTGGATTAAGTTCGACTAAAAATATTACAGAGATAAAAATAACAAAAAAAATTAAAACTAAAATTACCCAAGCCTTAAATCATAAAAGTATTTTCTCCCTGTAATGTAAGACATCTCACAAAATTAATAGCATAAGAATAAGTGAAAGGCTATCAAATTGGGAACTTTTTCTATACCCCGCATACCTATATATCGGTGGAAAGTGGTAATATAGCACTCTCACGGGAAATCTCTCCTATTGGCTGTTTGTTTTGTACTGACGGCGGCGGTAGGCTAGTTGACTACTATGGAATTATTGCTCTCCGATGAATTGTTCACTCATTATTATATCAGTACCTGGACGACCGAGCTTAGCTCCGTTATTACTATTTGTTGTAATATGGTGGACTAAACTTTTCTAAAAACAATAAAAAAATAATAATATAAACTTGAACATATAAAAAAAAACAAAAGTAAGCCACCGAGCGGGATTCGAACCCGTAACACTCGTTTCTTGCCATCCGCGTCTTAACCCGCTGGACCAGACGGACAGTGGCCGGCAGGACGAAATTAGCGATCATATATTCTGCGTCGAAAGAAAAACACATGAAAACTCGAAAACACGCGTTTTCCCAAACATAATACTAATTTAGATCGATTGTTTACCCCCGAAAACCATTATATACCAAATTTCAGCGAAATCGTTAGAGCCGTTTCCGAGATCACAGAAATAGATATACATTAAATAAATATACAAGAATTGCTCGTTTAAAGGTACCTATAAGATATGTTGAGTACTGGTTTAGGGGCAATAGGCTTAAGGCGCCGTACTACCCACTACTAGCGCCGCCAAAACCTTTAATTTTATACTCGTGAACCAAGTCAATATTTGAAAAAGCTAATATCATGCCCTCTTACATTGTCTCTAATATTTTTTTAATAACTCATATACAGTTCATTCTTTCTGTAAGTTTTAAAATCCATTTAAGCCAAAAGTCTTTGAGCTAAAATGGATTTTAAAACTTACTGAAAGATTGAAAACTGTTGAACAGTTATTCAAAAAATGTTAGAGAAAAAGCTAAGATCATGCCCTTTATTATTACGCATAAATAGGTACTTAGTACTTACGTTTCGTACTTACTAAGTTCAAAATAAAGGTAACTAAGTTCTGATAATTTCATTTACTAATTACGTTTTAATTTTGAGTTAAGTAGGTAGATATACTTACCTTTTGCTCCCAACTTACCTATTTAATGCTTTCCGATTCCACCGCAGTAATATTAAGGCAACACCAAATTCTTATAAAATGCTAATGTATGTGCATTAACATCAGTAATTTATAAGTAAAAACTTGTGTCCTAGCAGTAAGGACATTTAAAATAGCAAAATAGCTCGTGATGAATTCGTATTGAATGTTACACGTCGTAACAAACAAAAACAACCACAAAATTTCATGTCTGTCATCTCATCATCCCCGCGTTCCAAATCACGCCAACAGCACTGTTAGCGTATAATCCATTAAATGAAGTGGGTATACAAATACCCTATCTGTGTAATACTTTGTGACTATTTGATTTGGTCGGATTCGCGCTAACAGCGCTGTGAGCGTGATTCGGAACGCGGGGCATGTAATGTCATTGTCAAATTGACTGTCAAAAAAGAGGTCACAGACTAAATAAATGTTTTTTACTGGGAAGGCAAAAGAATTTAATTTCTTTCAGCCTTTGTGTATAGTTTTAATTTTGTGTTACTTGTATTTAGTTTTGCTTTTTTTTTATAATTATTTTATTGTATTTGTGTCGTGTTCGCCGTTTCTGATGTCATTGCTGTGCTCAGCAGAATACCAGTGCAGCAGGCCTAGCTTGCTGCTTATACTGAGTTGAGCACAGTTTTGGCATCACAACGTTGCACAATGTGTTATTTTACTGTTTTTGTGATATGTCTGTTTCATGTACTTTCATGTTGTGTATTCGGTGTGTATGTCCAAATAAATATATTTTCTTTCTTTCTTTCTTTTCTAAAACTTAAGTAGCATTGAATTATTATGGACTTTCTTTTTCACTAAATTTTTTCGCGAATTTTGCTTAGCTTAGTAAGAATATTTTCTGTCTCACTAGCCAAAATGCTTCACATAAATTAAACAGAGGCTACGTTTTAAATAAAACATGTCTGAAATTCAGCAAAGTTTTAAAACACCTTGGTGATATTAATACAGTTTCAAGTAGTAAACAGAAACAAGCCAGGTGGAATGGTCTCACAACTAGGGTTACCAGACGTCAGGAATTGTCCTGACATGTCAGGTTTTTTGGGTTTCTGTCAGGATTTCGACCGGAGTTGGAACATTTCAGGATTTTTAGAACAATTTAGATTAACAAAAACAATACAAACCTTAAAAATAAAGCTTTCTTTTGTATGTTTCTTTAGTAACAATCTAATATAAGTAGTAAGCCACTTTAATAGGTCACATTTGACATTTGTCAGTCCATAGTATGTAATTTGTCAAAGTAATAGTTAAATTTACTGAAAAAAGTTAAGCAATTTTATTATGCCTTCGAATAAATAAATATTGTGTGCCCACCGTTAAAAGGTTACGTTGTTGAGTTTTGATGGCGTGTCAAATGTGACCTATTAAATGTACATTAATTTGGAGTAAATAAATAATCAATGCAACTAAAACTAAAAAAACGAAAATCTAAATTTTTATTTTTGTTTTCCTAATTTGTCTTCATTGTTTAAACTCAGTTCATAATACGAAAAAAAAGACTAAATAAATACTTATTAACTAAAATAGGTTTATTAAGCGTTTTAATTTTTAGGGTTTTTATGAACTCGGTAAATTTTTTTAGGACATTTTAGTAGAAGTCAGGCTTTTTATCATGATTTTATTGATATACTATCTGGTAACCCTACTCACAACAATGTTGCCTAAAATGAATTATTCTCTAGTGAAAGCAGTCTGAGTTCTGTTTGATGCAAATGAGATAATCATGAATAATGGAATTAGTCGTCAGGCACGTGTTACGTGTAATTGCGTCACTACCCTTTTCGCGACGTACACTTAATGCATTTTTAAATAAATCCATTTGAGTTAATATCGCTGCCGTGGCACTGGCACTGATGTTTTTGTTCCAATTATGATGTCATTTCTCATTTGGTCCTGTAAATAAAATAAAAGGGAACAATCGCTTTTACCTCAATAAGATGATAGAGTGCGTGATTTTTTATTTTTTGTGTTTTTAATTAAAAAGCGTGGCTTTTCTTTGTGATTTTGGTAAAATGGTTCTTAATACTAATAGGTTCAGTATTCCCTCCTGTTTTGCTATTTTAACTATTCTTATCTTTGACGGTTGTCATTTTTGCGGTTATTGACGGATAAATAAGTAGTAGCCACACATTATGACATTATGGGCAAGAAATATTTTATGAAAATGGTATATAACATTGACAACATTATACCGGGTGTCCCAAAACTTTGCCACACGGAGGGAAAGTACCTTAAATATTGAAGATAGGAAATTTTACTGAAAGAAGACTTCATTTTGATTTTTAAAATAATTGGAACTGTATTCAAAGATTTTCGAAAAATCGCATGCCTTAACCAGGAATCGAACCCACCAAATTAGAAAAAAAACAATCTTTTATTTTTACGACACCGATCGAAAGGGTTACTCATTAGGATTATTTTTTGTTAAGTAACACAGCAGCTTACACAAAAGGAAGACCATGAAATTTTACATTTTAAAATTTAATGATTAAGTATTGTATCAATTTGTATAGGAAATAATGCTATATTAAAAAAAATCTTTGAATGCAATTCGCATTAATTTTTTAAATAAAATGTCTTGTTTTAGTAAAATTTTCTATCTTCAATATTTAAGGTACTTTCCCTCCAAGTGGCAAAGTTTTGGGACACCCTGTATAAGGTAGGAGTTTTTAAATACATACTTTTGTCAGTCATTCGTACGAGTATTAAAAATTAGCATAAAACATAACAAGGTTTCATAAACCTACAATATTTTTTTAAAACAAAACAATAAAATACAGACCTCAAATATTTATTTTATACAATTCAAGAGCAGCAAATACGCAGGAAGCGAGTTAATCCATACCAATACTCGCTTGCAAATACTTAACATAAATGTCTGTGTTTATACCCCACGTTCGCTTTACTGTTCAAGAGAGAAAATTTTAACTTAACGACAGCAATAACGACCTCACCGTAGCCCGTTTACACCTCCCTGTAATATTTCCAGCTCCTCGACCAGAGGCGGATCTAGGGGGGCTAGGAAGCTTAAGCGGGGGGGCTTGCAACTTAGGGTAGGTACCCACTTTGGACCGCGAACCTGCAACAGTGCGTCATAGTGTGTATTGTAGCCGGAAACATCTTGAAATGTTTGCCGTAATCTTGTACGTGTGTGTGCAAACCTCGATGCGCGCTCCGCATCTTGCGATCTGATGCGAACTAACACAAAAGGAGAGCAAGTAGAAGTTCGCAATAGCGTCCATATTGAGCTCCGCGAACCTGCAATACAGGTTGGCAGAGCACGAGGTTTGCGAACCTAAGTGGGTTGGGTATCCATCCTTAGAGCCTTTACACACTACAAGTTAAACGCTATGTACTATCTTTTTATTGCGAATGGAGAACTGTGGTGTAGCGCGTCTGTAGTGATGTAGGGGAACGACGGGTAATGGGAGCGGTCGGGTAATGGGAGCCATGGTGATTAAACGAAACGCATGCACATTCGAGCGATCGTAAGCACTTGGCTGCTTCCGTCAACTATCGGCAAACTTCGCCTGACGCGCTCGAACCGTTAGTGCCATTCGTTTAGCCACGAGGGACGGTTGAGTGTTTTTCGATCTAGGTACGCTTACAAAAAATTGCCAATTGCCAGCATCAAGTTAAGAATGAAATTATATTCTTATTTTATTGTATTTATGCTTATTATAACCTTAGATTCATATACTAACAAGTACAATTAGTTGAAATGTGATTGCAAATGGAATTCCATACTTATGTTATTTCTTTTCAAAATGGCGGTTAGCGGGTAATGGTAGCCTAACTTGGCTCTTTAAAAAATATTTTATAACTTGTGTTACAAATAGTTTTATTGTGTTGATAAATTATAATAACTAAGATCTCATTTAAAGTAAGTTTTGTAAATGTTTTGGTTTAAGAGTAATTATAATGGCTCCTATTTCCCGTATGAGCGTTAAATGGGCTCTCATTAGCCGCATCTGTCGGGTAAAGGAGCGACTGACTTTTTTTGTAAAATTGTTACTGTACCTTAATACATGTCTGTACTTGATTATAACTGTGATTAAAGTATTCTTTAATAACAAAGGTAGGAATTGATAATTAAAAATTACAATAATATTGACAAACATGGTTTTTATTAAAACTTTTCCTTAGTAGGCTCCCATTGCCCTGTTCTCCCCTAAGCGCGCATTCAAAAATCGCGTCGCTAAATGTCGCAGTGTGTAAAAGGCTCTTAACCGACTTCAAACAACGGAGGACGTTTTTAAGACAACCGGTTTCTTCAACTATGTTGCACCAGACTATCAGCAATCTTAGTTATTGTTTTATTACACGTCATGTCAAGGTTTAAACATGGAGCCAGAAGCCCTTAGCTACCCTTACTAAAACACTTATCCCAAACTGAAACCCTGGATCCGCCACTGTTCCTCGGCTACGGAAGCAGAGAGTAACGGAACGTATCGTATCTATAACCACGCCGCGCTTATCCGCAAACGAAACGTTTAAATCCCATTTTATATATTCGGGAGAAGTTTTATAACACTCTCTTGTTTTTTTTATTTACGCAATTCGTGGCAACTGGCAAGGCAACGCACCAAATGGCATTAAGCCCGCGTTTCGTGTGAATGTAAGCAAGTAAAACGTAGAAACATTGACGGGAATATTATGCTTGTTGTTTACCTAAGACACGTTTGTGAATTCTTACGAATTATGGTTACAAAACTTTTACTTGACATGAAATTTCAGAGATTAAATTTATATAAACGAGAAGAAAGAACATAAAAGTTATGCTAAAAATGGTAAAAGGTTTCCTAAGTGACCCTTGCCAGTGCAGAAGGTCTATGGTGATTTAGCCATACCTAGTTCTGGCATACCTACCTAGTTGTAAGTAGGTATACAGGTTGGATTTTTGATAGTATCTAACAGGAAAACGTTCCTAAGAGACCTTCCATAACTTTTTAAGATATTCTGAACTGTATTCACAGATTTTGGAAAAAAGTTACTGTTAGCAAAAAAAAATGCTAAAATACCAAAAATTTTTTTTATGCCAATCGATCCTTTTTCGTGTAGGGATCAAAAGACTCTATGGGACGACAGAAATCGCCAGAACTTTTCCCATACATTTTGTACGGATAATCGAAAAATTTACTCGAAATATTTTTAGTGCCAAATGATCTTATTTCTTACTGTGATCAAAATACTCTTTAAGGCCAATTGAAATTTAAGTACAGAAACTACTTTTTTGATCTAATGTTGTAAAAGATTGTGCCTGCGTGTGAAGACGATGTTGTGTGTGACTTAAGTAGTTTCTGTATTTAAATTTCAGTTGGCCTTAAAGAGTATTTTGTTCACAGTAAGAAATAGGATCATTTGGCAATAAAAACTATTTCGAGAAGATTTTTCGTTTTTCCGTTCAAAATGTATGGGAAAAGTTTTTGGCGATTTCTGTCGTTTTTAGTACTCATAACTTAACTGGTCCCATAGAGTCTTTTGATCCCCACATGAAATAGGATCGATTGGCATAAAAACACATTTTTTTGGTATTTTAGCATTTTTTTTGCTAACAGTAACTTTTTTCCAAAATCTGTAAATGCAGTTCAGAATATAATAAAAAGTTATGGAAGGTCTCCCAGGAACGATTTCCTGTAACTATAACGGTTAAGGTATCTGCCCTTAATGTACCGTCTCAAAAATCCACCCTGTATGTAGGATATAATAATATGATACTAAACAGTTTCTCAAAATTTTAATATCTTCTTATTAATTATTATTTTACCTTAATTGATTTAAATATTGCTAAAAATACAACAAATATCGGACTTTCTGCTTCAAAGTTCTTGAATTGACCGCTAAAATAAACGTAGGTACTTACCTATTATATTAGTTAGTAGGCACTCATAACTCACCCCTTTACGACGTTACCAAGCTTCACGCTTCAATTCATCTTAAATCGGTAAATGGGTCATTATTTTGCGAAAAGGCTTTATTATTTCCATTGGCATGAAATACGCCTGTAAGTCCACAAGTGTGTCAAACAAACTCGGGTCTGCCGTATAGTGGTATGATTTAGATAAGTCGTCCGCTCACAAAGTTGCTGTGTTCCACTTTGGACCAATAGTTAGTTGCACTTTTATTGCGATACAAATAGAAACAAAATGTATTTTTACACGACTGCCCAAAAACAGAGTGTGATGTATTTGATTGAATCAGGCGTCACTTGGCGGAAGTCCCAAACCATTTTGAAAAAAGAAATATATGTAGCTTACTTCCGCAAACAATATATGCAAGATTTATTTATTAAATACCGGACATCAACTATTTGATGGCCATTCCTATGAGGTTTTACAAGGTCTACGACTGAACGTGTTGGAAAACCTAGAAATTATCAAACACAATGTTGATGGAACCATACTTAACAATCAACTTGACGTCTCTTCCTCGCCATTGCTGCGTATTTTCTCAAATAATAATAATTCTTAAAATTAAATATCTTATTAATAAAACACATTATTTAATGTATATCAATTTATTTGTACACAATTTAAATTAAAATCATTTTTCCTTCCTTTTTCCTTTTTATTTGAAACTGGCAACATTCTTCAAACGCTGTCAGTCACTCGGTGCGGAGTGGGGAGGAAGAGAATAAATACGGTGTCGGAGGGCAATGTCGCTCATTCGGTGTTGGTTTACGCACGATCTAACTCCTGAGGATGCCCCGGGTTGGGGCGAAACACGTGTAGAGTAGCCTAATTGGTGAAGGTGCAAGGTGTGTTGCTGTCTTGCTAAATGCAGGTATTGTGCACTGATATTTTGTGGTGTGCATGTGCATATTATTGCGGGCGGGCGGGCGGTGCATCTTGCATATATTGTTTGCGGAAGTAAGCTACATATATTTCTTTTTTCAAAATAAAGAGTGTGATGTGTTCAGGGTGCATGTATGTTTGTGGGTATGTGAGTTTCTTTATTCCACCATTACTTTTAAATGCCTTAACGGATTTGATAACGATGTATAGCAGTTGTGCTCATATGCTTTTTTTCTTAAGGAGATCGACCTAGCAAAAATGTATGACTGAGAGATCGACATTGTGACCGTATAATCCACCAAAAATATCATAAGTAAAACGTGGTAAAACTGCATTGGGTGCAAAATGTTAAATCTGTTATCCTTGGCCATCGACCTTAAAACCTCTCGCGATATGGGCACCTCTGGGTGTATAGGGTATCGTAGTATCGCGAGTACACTAGCTATAAATTAAAAAAAACGCGGCAACTAAAAAAAACAGCCGTCTTTCTAATAAAAATTATTTATTAAGTATTACAATATTGGTATCAAATCAAAGTCAAAGTCAAATAAGCTTTATTCAAATAAACTTAATTATTAAGTACTTTTGAATCGTCTATATTTTCCTACCACCCGTTCCAGACTTTTTCCTACCACTACTAAATGAAAAGCTTTGATGAGAACATTTCAAAACTGTATAATTTTTCATTAAAATGTATGAAATAAAAAAAAAAATACACGACTGCCCTACCAAAATGAACTAAAAAGTTAAATAACAAGTGTCATTACAGTCGGAGGCCTCTCTGATTAAAATTGTTCCACATAACGGGCCCCCGACTGCAATGACACTAAATTGTTATTTAGCTTTTTAGTTCGTTTTTGGCAGTGCAATCGTGTTTTTAATATCTTTTAATTTTTTACGAGTATGTAACTTGTTTCCTTAACAACTACTTATATCAGTATGTGAACGCTTAATTTAAAATGTACTTATCCCCTTCAGTTCGTTCAGATATCTGATTTAAGATAAAATTCCTGATAATTTATATAAATACTAACAAATTCAGCAAAATCGTACAATTGACACTTAATTATGAATACATTTCATAAATGAGTATTTCTGCATAGACTCGGAAACAAAAGGTTATTTTAGTCGCACTATCATTCAAATTCGAAACTGTAGATTTGGAAATCAACGTCTCGCTTTCCTAGAGCACGCAGCCGTCATAATTTGCACACAGGCGGACACATAAACAGCAGCTATTGTTCCAGGCCACAGCGGAGCGCACCGTTTCGTGGCCGCTCAGTTTCTGCCCCAACTACTTCTCACACGGTGCATTACCCTCGTCCACCGCATTCGAGAGCTATTTGCTGCCGGAGATCAGATTAATGTTGCCACTTTTCTACTTGTCGTAGCCACAAAACTTTCGCCCCAATAGTCTTTATGCGGAACAATTGTTTCGTGGATTTATTTCAGTGTGGGATCGTATCTAGAAAATGTAGTAGTGCCATTGCTAAAATGAATTTTATATGTTACCTAGATTTTCCTAGGTGCTTTGCGTGTGCATCGTACTGAGGTTCCTTTTAAATGGCTGAATGTGATGCAGTATATTAAAACGCTTTCCTGCTATATTTATAATTCTCGCTCTGCCTAATTTGAGTTTTGTTAATTTTTTTTTCGATTTTAGCCTATACGTACGTAAAGGGTAAAGGACACTAAAGGAAATGATCATTATAATGTAGACTCAGTTAATACTTAAGACAAAACTTCATTAAATTATCGAAAACGGGAAGAGTTCAAGAGATTATTCATACTGTTTCTTTTTGAGATATTTAAAATAACTGTAACTGCTGGACTACCTAAGTACCTATATGATCTTTTTCCTACAACCAATCGAGGAGTCTTATGTGAACTGGGACTCAGTTATGCTTTTTATTACAATTAACACAATTTTGAAAACATATAGGTACTACTTACTGTAAGTATTATGTTATAGTAGTAGCTGTTGGTCATCCTAAATTCAATAAAAAACAAATACTAACATTGTCCCTTCGTTTTGATGTCTGTGCGTTTTTCCAGAACATCAACGAGTAATAGAAGAACGGTGTCTCTGCCTGATGATGCAAGCAGAAACTCTACTTCCAATGGCTAAACCAAAACTGACGCTACACGAACAAATACGCGCGCTCAGCTAGTAAAGGAGTGTCAGCAATAATAGAGCCTAATTATCTTTTGATTGCTCTAGGAAAATAGGCTTCAGATATTTGTTTGGTACGTTGTGAAATTGGAAATTCTGGAAATGTACTTATTGACACAAAACTCGCTAATAGTCTGAATTAATGTCTGTTTGTCTTGTCTATGGTGATATCGGCGTGGGAAGCTCTTTGTTAGATTAGGTAAACTTTGTCAGGTGGCAGTACGAGGAATAACTACAAACGAAGCTTATGTTGCAATAACTTTGCTTATAAATTTATCCTATTATTTGTTTTCAATATTTTGTTTTATTATTTTTTACTTAAAAACTTCTTCTGATGGAGTATCCCTTGACTAATAAGTATTATTTGCCCTTGTATCTCATCACCTTTAGTATAAGCGATTTGATAGAGTCAACGGACAGTAGCACCCGAAGCTAAACAAGTGTGAATCACAGACACGTAGAAGAAGAAATGGTTGCCTTCTGCCCTTCTATTACAGTTTACAGTTTCCGATATGCCCAAATAGCCACTTAACACTTTGAATGCGTCCCGGAATATCCAGTTACACGTTATTCTAGAATGTCACGACAATCACTACGACAGTGCGCACTAGGTTGTACAAAGATACACGGATATTTTATGCTCCGCCACACAAGATGCAATGCTGTGACCTAGATGCACAACAACATAACAGACATTGCCAATGTTGGAATTCAATTGTGAATCTGGTCCGATATCGGCCTTAACGTTGCCGAAGTCAAGATTCGAGTTAGGGTGACTATCATAAAATACCCGCTATTTGTAATTTACTGTAAGGAGAGAACGGCTGACGCAGCGGTCGTCGGGCGCGAGAGGAAGGTGCTGGCTGGCTGGAGCCGAGACAGCGTCTTAGGGACTCGGGTGCGAATCGGTCGTGTGCGCGTGCGAGCTTAGGCGTGTGACGTAATTGCGTGACTTGGTGAACTAGGAACTCTGTTTAACCTTTGTATTAAATACCATTCAATGTTATTAGGTGTTTTCTTTTATTAGTTTCACTTCTGATATCCATTTCTACTCTTTCCTTATATCAGCAGTGGGATTATGAAAGAAAAATCTCACGGCCTTATAATACGCTTCGGGCTACCTATCTAAGTTTTTGTTTACACGTTTTGCATTTTTTTGGTCTAAGTAATTAAGTGAATGTGGTGATATTATCCGATTTAGTGATTCCTAGATTAGGATTAGGTAGTGAGTAAAGTATTAGTGCGTACGTAATAGAATAGAAATCATTTTTAATATCAAAGTTGGACAATTACTCTCGGTTTAAGTGATTAAGTGAATTTTGTGATATCTGTGACATTATTAGTTTTTAGTGATTTCCTAAAGTAATAAGTTTAGTTCACGGCGTAATAACAAAAGCCAAATATCATAGTTGGCCTATTTACGCATTCCTTTGTTCTAATTCGCGGAACAAGTGCCGCGCGATAACAGCATGCCGGGTAATCCGAGCTCGCAACGCCGGCAGCGGTCGCGGGGAAGGCCCCAAAGTCGTCATTCCCACGATAGAGATCGGGAACGTACCTCTCGTAGACTTCGGTCACCGTCTACGCCTCGTAGCGTTCGTAACGGAGATAGACGCCGTAGCACGGATTCAATTCGAGACATGTTAGGCGCTATTCTAACACGATTAAATAATCACGAAGTTGACAATGGAATCAATTTATCGCAAACATCACATTCTAATATTCCAGTTGTGAAAAGTAGTGACAAAATTCGTGAAAGTAACAATAGTGATACACCATCGGGCACGCCACCGCGAAACTCTTCGCATGATTATCATTGTCGCTAGTCGTATGATAAAGTAGGCGCGGCCGCAATAGATATGCAGCCCGTGTGTAGTGCATCACCATTCACCGTCTCGTCGGGTCAACTATTGACTAACGCATTTAGTGACGCGTTACGTTCGCTGAACACTGCCGTACGATACAATCAGCCATACTTTATTTCGAATTTGACCCATCTATCCATAACATTGAAGTTTGGTGTCAAGAGGTAGACCGGGCTAAAGTTGTAAACAATTGGAGCAATATTGAATGCTTTTCTCGGATCGGTAATTGTTTAAAGGGTGACGCTCGAACATGGCTTAACGAGTGGGTTACAAATGATCGTAGTTGGAGTAATTTTAAAAGGGAGTTTAAACCATTGTGTCCGAAAAACATTAACGTAGGTGACATACTGTTCGATGTAATGAAAACTAATTCTGACCAGTTTTTATCGTACGCTGATTATGCATGTTGCTCATTACTTCGTTTATGTATTGTAGCAGGTTTAACTGAGGAATTAACTTCTGCAATCATAATTCGGGGCATTACTGACCCACAAATCAGAGCAGCTGCAACTAATGCCAATTTATTGCCCAATGATTTGGTTAAATTCTTTTCTATTTATAGTAAGCCTAAATTAGAATCTTATAAGCAGCGTGAGGAGCTCGATGGCGCAGTGGTTGAGCGCCTGGCCCAGCGATTGCGGAAGTTAAGCAACGTTCGCAAGGGTCGGTCATGGGATGGGTGACCAAAAATTTATTATCTCGAGCTCCTCCGTGCTTCGGAAGGCACGTTAAGCCGTTGGTCCCGGCTGCATTTGCAGTCGTTAACACCCACCAATCCGCATTGGGCCCGCGTGGTGGGTTATGGCCCGTCCTCCTTATCCACCCATAAGGAAGGCCTGAGCCCCAGCAGTGAGGACATAAAAAATGGCTGATGGACAAGCAGCGTGATAATCCCAAGGTTGTTAGAAAACAGCAATTTGAGGGCAACACATGTTTTTCGTGTAGGCAACCGGGACATATTTCAGCTAACTGCGATAAGAGAGCGAAACTTACTCCGGATACTCGTGGTTTACCCACGGCTACACAAGTGTCTAGCACTCAGGTTACATCTCATTTTAAAGCAGACTCCTGTTCTTTTTGTCAAAAAACGGGCCATAAAGTGGATACTTGTTTTGCCAGAATTAGATCTGAATCCCGTAATAAAAATAACGTCAACGTTGACTGAAGCTGTGTCTTCTCTAAATTGAAGTAAATTTATGTTCATTTTTAGTTACTAAGATTTGGGTTGTTTATTCTATCAGTCGGATTGTTTTATCAGCAAGTATCAGCAAACAAGCCCATTTCATTTTGTGCCCATTTTCAAGTGAAACTCTAGTTGAAGTAGTTTCTTATAAAATGATCCTTTTGTTTTGTAATTTTATGATAAGGCAGGATGCAAGCGGGTTAAAGTGACATTTTTGAAATGCTAAATTGCATTATTTGGTTCACCAAAGTTAATCGTCGCCAATCGAGTTTGGGTGTTTCAAAATACTGAATTTCTGCAAAACAAACGAAACAAAACGTTTTGTTATCAAAAGCGCACAATCTACAAGAAAGCTTGATTCAGGCATGCGCGGTCCTACTACCGCGTAATGAAGATTTTACCTCAAGGGAAGCACGAACGAGGTGCAGCTTGTTGGTGATTGCTATGGGAAGTTAACCCAAGCAGCAGCAGAGTCCGTGATGCTGTGGAAAGGATAATGGACTCCAGATTCTGTCTGGCTTTCTTTTAAAGTAAGCTCATTATGTTTTATTTTGTGTGTGTTTTAGTGACCAGACTTCACCGGGGCCCTGTGCGAGCACACGTCGCAGTCATTCAGTGAGCAGACCTCACTGTGGCCCTGTGCGAGCAGACCTCGCGTGACTACCGTGGCCCTGTGCGAGCAGACCTCGCGTGACCACCGTGACCCTGTGCGAGCAGACCTTGCATTTGTTTAGTGAGCAGACCTCACTGTCACCTTATGCGAGCAGTCCTTCCAGTTATTTTAGTGAGCAGACCTCACTGTGGCATTAAGCGAGCAGACCTCGCAAGTGAGCAGACCTCACTGTTGCCTTAAACAAGCAGACTTCGCAGTTCTTTTAGTGAGCAGACCTCACTGTGGCATCAAGTGAGCAGACCTCACTGTTGCCTTGTGTGAGCAGACCTCACAGTTTACTTATGCGAGCAGACCTTGCAAGTGAGCAGACCTCACAGTCGTGGGCTACTGTCGTGAGCAGAGCTCACATATAACCTCAGAAATTTATTGTTTGTTTTCAACACAGATGCAGAACAAAACGAGTCCAAGGTTGTTGGAGCCCCCGACGAGTCGACACCTGCTGACGCGCCTCAGGAGAACGAGAACGTTCTTCCGTCAGGAGAGGCCGTGTAAGGAGAGAACGGCTGACGCAGCGGTCGTCGGGCGCGAGAGGAAGGTGCTGGCTGGCTGGAGCCGAGACAGCGTCTTAGGGACTCGGGTGCGAATCGGTCGTGTGCGCGTGCGAGCTTAGGCGTGTGACGTAATTGCGTGACTTGGTGAACTAGGAACTCTGTTTAACCTTTGTATTAAATACCATTCAATGTTATTAGGTGTTTTCTTTTATTAGTTTCACTTCTGATATCCATTTCTACTCTTTCCTTATATTACATATTTTTTCGGCACAAGTTAGGTACAACCTAAAGTTACCAATATAGTTTGAACTACTACTTAGATTAATTACTAAGTTAAATAGATTAATTAGGTTAGATAGAACTGTGACCAGCTAAATTGTGGACGAGTTTAGATTGAGCGATTTAATACTGGGTACCAGGTTGACGATGAAAGTGAAAGTGAAAGTGAAATATATTTTATTTAAATAAGCTCACATAATAAGCATTTTTAAATCGTCAATTCTTTTACCCTACCACCCATTATGACGTCTTTTAACTGACAAGAAAAATGGGCGCAAAAAACTTGTCAGCTTTATCAATCAGATGGAACGATATTTACAAATATGTATATCGTTTCCAGACTTTATATTAACAAAGATTAACAAATAAATAACATTATTGACTTAGCTCATTTCTTAATGAGTTTCAAATTTCTTAATCAATTTACAGATTTTAAGCTAAATTCAAAGTTTGAACTTGTTATTCAGTCTAGGATAAAAATAAAAGAAAAACATACAATTCAATATGCATTAAGATAGGTAGTCAGAAGCAGACCCATTCCCACTGGCAGCACCAGTTCCCGAACATGACGCATGAACCAGCCATCTCTTCGCTCAACCATATTTGAGGGAACGTAACGACCCGCCTCATACGACACCACCGCAGAAATGATTAAAGAGAGCATGACATACTAAGACTACCTATGTTAAGGCATCGAATTGAAAATTTATATCCAAAAGCTTTTCATAGGTCTTTCACTAAACTACTGACTATAGAAAGTAAAAATATTGCAATTAAATAAATCAAAACAAGGTAAGCTATTAAGAATTATATTTTTTGAGTAAGAAGTGCCATACATACAGACAATATAAAACAGATCTTTTATATACGAGTTATACGACGCCCTTAATACAAGCAGACAGAAGCAGACCCATTCCCACTGGCAGCACCCGTTCACGAGCATGACGCATGAACCAGCCATCGCTTCGCTCAACCATATTTGAGGGAACGTAACGACCCGCCTCACACGACACCACCGCAGAAATGTTTGAAGTGAGCATGACATACTAAAGCTACCCATATTAAGTCGTCGAGTCAGGAAGCCAGAAGTACGTTTTTAAGTAGGTAGGATACTTCTCACAATTTTATACTTAGAAAAGAAAATCACGATTCGAGTTTAATTAAAGGACTTTTATCTAGACCTATGAAAGAATTCCGGACTTGTTCTAATCAATACTGAGGTATTAGAGTAATAATTAACAATACAAAAGCTATGCCCATGCCTTTTTATCCTTCAAATAATCGTCAACAGTGTAATAACCTTTACTCATTAAATTGGATTTAACAGTATTTTTAAATTTTTCCAAGGGCAGTTCTGTGACTTGTTCTGGTATCTTATTATAAAAGGTAATACATCTACACAAAAAAGAGCTTCCGGTTTTATGCAGTCTGCGCCTTGGAACAGCAAGTTTGTTCTTGTTTCTTGTATTGAGTTTATGAACATTACTATTTTTTACAAAGCCATCTAAATTTTTCTTTACATACATTATATTTTCATAGATGTATTGGGAAGCTACCGTTAATATTTTAATTTCTTTAAATAGGTCACGAAGAGTATCTCTAGACCGTAAGTTGTATATAGCGCGCACTGCCCTTTTTTGTAAGATGAATATGTTATTAATATTAGCAGCTGAGCCCCACAACAACAAACCGTAGGTCATAATACTATGAAAATAACTGAAGTAAACCAATCTTGCTGTTTCAATGTCGGTCAGAAGCCTTATTTTCTTAACTGCAAAGGCAGCAGAGCTAAGTCTGCTTGACAGGATATCGATATGAGGGTCCCATTGCAACCGCGAGTCTATAGTAATACCTAAAAATTTTGTTGAGTCAACAAATTCGACTGCTTCGCCATTTACATGTATAGTCATATGAACCTGCCTCACATTAGGAAGTGAAAATTTGACACATTTAGTTTTACTAGAGTTAAGCTTCAGATTATTAATAGTAAACCAATGCATCACCTTGGAAAGAGTGCTGTTTACATCGTCACTGCAGTTACATCCTCTATCAACTTTAAAAATTAAAGAAGTATCATCAGCAAACAGTACTATTTCACATAAGTTTTTAGTATAGTAAGGAAGGTCATTAATATAAATAAGAAAAAGCAATGGACCCAATATCGATCCCTGCGGCACGCCCATAGTAATAGGTGCTTCATAGGATTCTGTTTTATTTACAACAACTTTTTGGGTTCTCGCCGACAGATACGATTGCATAAGGCTTACTGCATTTTTTGATACACCATAATGTTCCAATTTATCTAATAAAGTACTGTGACTGACACAATCAAATGCTTTAGAGAGATCACAAAATATACCAATTGCATCTTGTTTACTCTCCCATGCTTCAAAGACGTGTTTGAGAAGTGCAATTCCAGCATCAGTTGTGCATCTACCACGAGTAAAACCAAATTGTTTCTCGTGAAGTAGTTTGTTGATAAGAAAATGTGCTAATAATTGATCATAAATGATCTTTTCAAAAATTTTGCTTAGTGCTGGCAAAATGGAAATGGGTCTAAAGTTAGCGGGATCGCTTTTGTCCCCAGATTTAAAAAGAGGGATGATTTTACTATATTTCATTAAGTCTGGAAATATCCCTTCATCAACACACTTATTGAAAATAAAAGCAAGATGGGGAGCAATAGTAGTTATTATAGACTTAATTATGTGAGTTGAAACGCCCCAGAGATCTTCAGTCTTTTTTATATTTATTGAATTAAATGTTTTAAGAATGGTATCACTATTGATATGTCTAAATTTAAATACATTATTGCACTTATCAACACATGATTCCAAGAGGGAGACAGCAATTTTTGGAGATGAATTTAAATTACTGGTAGTTGCAATAGGTATTTTAGAAAAGAAATCTTGAAAAATTGTTGCCACTCCTTCATCTGACTCAATAATTTTATTGTCTGATACTAATGAGTATTCACGGTCATTATTTTTAGTTTTCCCAGTCTCTTTATTTATAATATTCCAAGTGGCTCTTATTTTATTATCTGACTGATGAATTATTGAAGATATACATTTTGCTTTTGCTAAAGTACATACTTTATTAAACATTTTTGAATAGTTTCTTACATATTCATGAAATTCGGGATCATTTGAAATTGTTTTCTGACCATATAATTCAAACAACTTATTTCTGCTAACATATATGCCTGGTGTTGCCCAATCACTAAATTTCTTTTTAAAGTCTTTGGATTTAATAGATCTTTGCTTAAATGTTTTATCAAATTCTACTTTAATTAAATTAAATAAATCATCATAATGAGTATTGGGATTATCATTACTAGGTAAGCAAAGAGTTTTGGCAGTGACATTATTATGAAAATTTTCCAATTTATTTTTAGTTAGAGGTCTGCAAATTATATTACACTGATGAGGAACATGATGGTGCTCAAGGGAAGCTATTTGTCCGCTATGGTCAGAACGAATACAATTTATTATTTCTTTATCAAGTACATTACAATTGCTAAAAATATTGTCTAGGCAAGTTTTAGATGTAGCAGTGATTCTTGTAGGTTCACAAAAGGTGTTTGCTAAATTGAAGGACTTAAACAAATTCAGAAACCTACTTGCAATTGAGGACGGCTTTAAGATGTCTACGTTAAAATCACCGCACACCACAATTTTTTTATTCTTTTTGATGACTAATTTTAGAGCGTCCTCCATAGCGGACTCAAATTGAGGGTAGTTACCAGTTGGTGGGCGATACACACAAATCATTATCAACTGATCTAATTCCACACATGACAGTTCAACGTGTTGTTCAATAGAGAGGGATATCACATCTTTTCGTTCCTTAAAATTCATATTGTTTTGCAAAATTATTAAAGATCCCCCTCTAGTGGTGGATTTCCTACTGAATGAACTAGCAATTTTATAACATTGAAATCCTGTAATTAATTCATATTCCTTAAGCCAGTGCTCAGTGACACATAAAATATTAACATTTTTTTCAGTTAAAAAAAGTTCTAATTCTAATTCTTTGCCAGAAAAGCCCTGAATGTTTTGGTGAACTATAGTTAAATATTTAGGCTTTTCCTTAGTCATTACACGGCTAGAGACTTCCTCTATTGTCTTATTATGTAATTTAAATTACTAATAAAAGAATTACTTGGGACAAATGCCAAAGTGTTATTTTTAATGTCAACAATTTTTTGCTCAATAGGAGCAGGAGTAAAAATTGTATTATTATTACTTGGAACGGATTCCAAGGTCACATTTAAAATGTCAAAACTATTCTGCTCAATAGAAGCAGAAGTGATAGCCAAGTTCTTGGCTAAATGTTTAAAATAAAATGATAGCGCTAAAGCTACTTGTCTTTTAAAATAATTTGTAAGATAATATTTATCTTTTGTCAATTTAAAATTAAATATTAATTTATTTATGTCTATTATGTGACATCTCTGACTATTATAATAAGTCATATTGCTTAGTGTTAAATTTAAATTATATCTGATATTATTTTCTTCCTGTGGCAAGCTAGCACTGTAAGGTAGTGTAAACAATACAAATTTATTTATATTTAAACTGCATAACTTATTGTAGTATGAAATGAGATCCTTCTTGTTTACATTACCTCTTTGACCAACTAATATAATTAAATTGGTATTTTCATTTAAGTTTAGAGTTATTACTTTTCTCATAATGTCATGTAGGGTCGCACCCGGTATACAATAATTTAAAACTTTTTCTCCCAATTGATTATTGAATAAGTAGCCTAAATCTTTTCCAATTTCATCACACAACATAATGTTTGAACATTTGTTAGTGGTAAAGGAATTATTTTCACTTGTGCTTGCTAAAATATTTACATGTTCTGAGATTAAGGGCTCATACACTGTTTGGTCTTGTAAATGGTCCCGAGCATCTAGGCCTGACGCTAAGGAGCTATCATTATGGGTTGAATGGTTTTCTGACAGAGAGGGGGTGGATAAACATTTAAGTGCCAGTATATATTCCCCTATCTCTTTTTTGGAACGGTCATAATTTTGGGTCATCCTGGATAATGACTCCTGTAATGAGTGAATTTTAGTATTTAACATAGCAATGTTATTTTCATATGTCAGTCTATTCTCATTGATTATAATTTGACATGTATCCAGCTTTTCAATTAGTTGTCTACGCTCTCTAATGTGACTAATATTTTTGAAAAAGTGTTTCTGCTTATTTAGTAACTTTTTTGTTTTTGAAATATACTTGTTAATTTTTACATATTTCTTTAGCTTGTTTCTACTACAACCAACCATTGCCTGACTCATAGTGCAATTAATTGAGTCTTCAGAAGTTAAATCAATTGTAATTGTTGGCTTATGGTTAAGTGAGGGAGAAACAAGTTTTGGGTCACAGCCGACTAACTCATCGTAAAGACTCAAGTTCTGAGTGACTACCGCTTGGTTTTGTTCTGACTCTAACTTATAAATACGGTTATTAGCGTCATGTAGCTGCTTTTCCAGTCCAGAGATGAGTCTGAGGGCCTTCTCATACTCATCTCTGCACTGGTCGAACCCATCGATTAAAGTTTGTAACCTATTACGTTCCTCAAACATATTCTGTTGTGACAAATGTAACTCAGACATTTCCTTTTTGAGTTGTGTATTGCTTTGAAGCACATCTAACAATTCCTTTTCATTCTCATCTCTTTCCAAATGCAGTTGCTTAACCAACTCCTTGGTGGCCTTTAGTTCCTGTAGGGTTTGATGGAGTTTAGCCTCCTCCTGGCGAGATGCGGCCTTACGGGTCAACATTGTGAAAATAAAAAGGTGTTTGTTAAACCTAAGTAATTCCAAGGGGATGTTTAATCAACTATAGTGAGGTTATCCAAATGATAACACTACACTATCGGCCTTAAATGTAGCCTTACTAGTTATAAACTGAACAGATTAGACTAAAAGCACATACAAAAATTACTACTTTGAAAGAGATAACAATGATTTACAGATAAAAATGCAATGTCATGTCATACCGGTAAGTGAAAGTGACCGTAGTTCGACGTCACAAAACACACAAAATACACAAACAACTCACTGTTGGTTTTCACTACACTTAATTTTATACGTAAATGTTACGTGATTCAATGGAATTAGCCACAATTATTATGCTAATAATTAAAATATTTCAAATTTAAATACGGGAGCAAAATTTGACAACTGGTGCCGTCGGTGTTGCCACAGGAAAAAAAGATGATTCTTTTTATTGCTTTCAATGCTCTCTTGGGATTTTCCTTATGTCCACGTGGACAAAGTCGCGGGCGAAAGCTAGATGGGTAATAAATATAGACGAAACGATCATTGATCCCAAATTTGTGCAGCAATATCGATGCATACTAGCGCTTGGGCTTAACACAATACTGCAAAGTGCCTGCCACTCCGTATTATCGAATATCGTCCATGCTCACCGATGGTCGACGATTGAACTGTACAAGACACGTGATATAAACTTGTCATAGATGCTATAGCACAGAATACATAATATGTAGTACTATAGTGACTACTTCATACTCTGTCTCTCTGTCTCTGTGTGTTAATGATACTACATGTACACGATAAAAAATATTTATATTCATCTCGATAGCGAAGTTTGTTAGTTTGCTTTTACAAATTAAGTAGGTGCATATGTGTTACGTATTGCCTAATAATATTATTAATTTAATAATATTCCATATGTTTATGTTTCCTTTGATTCTGGTTGGTATTGGAAATATACCTACGTAGGAAGAAATATTTCTTCATTTTTGTTGTAATGATAAGATATGTATATTTGTTCCACAAACGATCGGAAGTAGGTAGTTGCGATAATGAAGCTGTTGAATAATTCGTTTTTCTTTGTATAAGCAAATATAAGAATCCTTTCAACAAAAAAAATACGTCAGGTTTTGATCGAGTAGTATTTTATCGGAAAAGCATCACCGGCTGCGTGGATTCTCGTGCAATAATTTTTTTTTTTTTTTTTAAATAATAAATAAATAATTTATTTATTCGTCTTTCACACAAAGGTTACATTACATCAATGTTAGATGATACAAAATGCAGGTATAATTACTATGATGTCATGTACGATGAATGCAATTAGATGATACAAAATGCAGGTATAATTACTATGATGTCATGTACGATGAATGCAATAGTGTAAGAGACTGGCGCCGGAAATAGGTTTTCTTAAACCCGTAATACAGGTCACCAGTGCCTCCCACCTTGGATTAAAAACATACTTAATTATCATATAGTTGTGTATCATAACACAGTAACAATAGTAACCAATAAGTTGATGTGACGACTTAAGAATAGAAAATAAAATAAAAAACAATGAATAGGGAACTACGAGTAGTATTAAAACAATAAGGCAACCAAAGACTATTATTAATATTCTGTGACAAAAGTAAGATGTAGTGTGTGAGTGTGAGTGTGTGTATCGTGTGTGAGTGTGAGTGCGTGCATGATGTGATGAGTATAATATTGTAATGTAAGTTTGTAAATATGTTTAGTTATGGCATGACAGTCCATTAGGTAAGGTCCTAAGGATAAATGCTATCAAATGGAAAACATATTTTTAAGGCTTTCATACTGACTGACTAAATTGGGAGAAACTAAAACTAAGTATTCATTGCAAACAGCAAATCCCTCTTTTGACCGTATTTTGGTGTGTGAGTGCACTTAGCTGTTTTAATCGAAATTTCTTTCAGCTGTCATTAAAAAAAGCTATATCCATGTTCAACAGAGAATACTCGTATTTTTATTGAGTTGCAATTTAATTCAAAACATCTATAAATATTATTATTTAAAAAAAAATATTCAAGGATGTGATACTCAAAAGAAAAGGTTATGTTTTTTAATGCAAACGTCATAATACCTATACTTAAATGGCAAAGAAAGACATTTGTCATAATGAGGTAAGTACTTAATTATAATTAAATTATTAGCAACCCTTCCAGCAACTGTAGAACATTGTTGCAGAATCGGTAGGGAACAATTTAATCCTCAATCAGCGTTTCGCTCGCAATTTGCTGATGATATCGGCAGATAACGGTTTTTTTTAATTACTTGAGGTATCGGATTAAATTTAGTTCGTAGGAATTAACTGGAAAGATATTGCCGCCGTGCGGTTACAAATTCTTTACAGGAATCGTCAAAACCGCCGCTTTTTTCAGTAAGCTACTTTGTGCATATAACGTTTTCAATGTTGCCTTCAAACCGTGCGCTTTTCCTTTCAACTTTCTGCCATACTTTGACGTCATGCGCTATAGAATGCAATGAGGCATGCCTCTGTTAAAATTTCCAGGGGAACGAGAAAGCGACTGTGTCAGACACACCTTATTAGAAGTAACTAAATAATGTAGTGTAGGGTTAAACCCTCGTGAGTGTAACTGTACGTACATGACACACTTTTGCTTTCTTTGATGTACAAAACTGTACCAAGATATTTCGATAAATATGACGTGTTGTCGCGAACTCGCGAGCTATGTCCACATGAGTTATGAATAAATTCATTTAACACTTTATATGGTAGTTTTTTTTTACTTTTCTCTGCAGCACCAAGTTTCACATACGAGATAAATACAACGGGAAAGCACATCGCATCATCTGCGTAAAATAGGATGAGCCTAAAATGCTATGTTTTTTATATAAGTAATAAGTAAAATACTTAATTTCTTACTTTCTTACATAAGAGCACGAAACAACACAATTTGGAAGTGGGTTTGTAGTTAAAATTTGGTCAGCGAGCCCATTCCAAATTATACACTAGTTAAAATATTACTTTCTACGTTCCAAAGAGGAAAAAAAAAGGTGAACTTTGTGGAACTGAAAGTTATGTCAAAATAAATGTGTAACAGACACAGGTCAGCTAATATTTGTTGTATTATATTAAGAGCTAGCCGCGGAAAAAGGTGGACAATTTAGAGAACGACGAAATCCCTCTTGTTTATTACACCTCGCACGCGCAATCGCAGATTTTCAGTGGTGGGAGGTGGGAGTGGTTGAGCAACAAAGGGGCTGCAAAGCGATTGTAGGTATACATTTTACAGAGCTTTGGATTTGGTTTGGTATAATAGCAAGCCAATCAAGTACCTATCGAAATTGAATATAACATTGCCATTCATTTTGACTGATGGAAAACCACCAACCACTCCCACCCCCCACCACTGAAAATCTGCGAGGTGCCCGGATCTGTTAATAATGATAGTATGGCAAACTAACAAGAGAGATTTCGTCGCTCTGTAAATTGTCCACCTATTTCCGGGGCTAGCTCTTAGTCCATATGGTCTGTGGAGCCAACTAATATTTTGTTAATGGATGACTAAAGTCCAGAATTAATAATCAATCCACAGATAGGGGTAGACCCAACGAACTAAGATCTTAGTTCGTTGGGTAGACCTGATCCTGATTTGTTACTAGGCACCCAGGCAACAGTAGTTATTTATTTTTTAAAATCAAACGTGGTATCGCAACTAATCTGGTATTAGTCCTACTCTATATACTATATGTGAATTGATTATTAATTCTGGCCGTAAGAAGATACGCCGAAGACGTAAAGCCAACGTAAAGCACACTTGGTTTGATAAAGCACAGTTCTTCTCCTTAAAAACATTTTGGTGCCTATTTTATAAAAGAAAAAAATACTTACCAATTTAAAAAAAACATTTATACCGACTTTTATTTCGCAGAAATAACAAAAAAATCGCAAAAGTACAAACAAGATTAAAATGTACTTGTTAGTAAGAACTGAAGATTTTTGTACAGGCAAAAGGCAGTTAACTGGCAGTACTCATCAATAATTTGTCATTAAGAAGTTCTTCCAGTAACTCTATGGTGGAATAAGGAATGGATCGCGTGCTGCCGAAGATTTATAACTCAATCCAGCAATCAGCGAAACGCTTAACTAGCTGACGATAACGTGTCAGCGAGAGATTGCCTTCGACTATTTGTGGATAATTCCCAAGTTCATTATAATTCAATAGGCTGCCGGCTGTACCACTGTGTTCTTACATTATGTAATATGGAATAGTATTAATTTTATATTACGTTTGCTCAGTCAATAAACGTGTTGAAAGTAGGCCTGTTTGGGTAAGGGATCGCGTGTTTTTGAAGATTTATAACTCAATCTGACAATCAACGAAAGCTTAACTACTTAGTGTCGATAAGGTGTCGTTGAGTGATCCCTGTCGACTCTACCGATAACTTGAGTAGGATCATGTTCATTTCGGTTTATATTCATTTGCAATTTACTGGTTTAACAGTCTGTTGGAATGAGAAGGAAATAATAATAATGTTGATGGACGTTAAACCACTTTTAACGATAACAGTATGTAATTAACGGCTCTTTAACTGTTATTTAAAATAAGCTTGGTTGGTGGTAGGGCTTATTTCAAGTCCGCCTGGCTAGCTACCACCATTTTACCTAAGTCTGATGGGATAAAAACTATTTAACAATTGTTGTGTTACGGCAGTTAGAGGTAAGATAGCTAGATCCTCAGTGATGTGGAATACCGGGTGTAATGCGCTTCCATACCTTCGGCCTTATCATCACATCAGGTGAAGGCCAAGCACAATCCCGTTGTGCATAAAAAAAGGCTTTTTTTTACTAAACTTCGCTTCAAAATATACTAGCATGTAGAGCAATTTACATTAACAATGTGTTGCTTTAAAATATACGATAAATACTTTTCTTCAGGATTTCCCTGTCAGCAGAAAGTATGCCAGTAACAGACAGAAGACTGAGAAAAAGAAAATATCGAGTGGAGGCTGCTCTCCGTAATTGTAAACCGACTTTAGCTGTTCTCTGATAGGTATTATGCATGCATTGAGAGAAAACAATAAAAAAAAACTCGCTGTAAACAAACCTTGATTGTCGGGAGAGAGAAAATTTTACCATTGAAAATGGTTATCAAATGCAAATCGTCTGCGACGTATTTTTGGTCATAGTTCCGAGGATTTTAGGAGGATCGAGATGGAAATAGTACCAAAAGATGAGGAATTTATTGAGACACGTGCCAACGTTTGAATTTTGAAAATCGGCTCGAAAAATTCGGGTTTTTTGGGGGCTGTTTGTTTACTAAATTGAAAATAAATGAAAAAAGGGTCCTAGGGTATTAATTTAGCTACAAAATAGCGAAATTTTTTTGAAAATCGATTTATAATTGTGACCTGTAGGTGGTCCCTTTAGATTTGGAATTGTAGAAAAACGGGTATTTCGGTATATAAAAAGTGATGTAGTTTCTATGATTATTGACCGATCATCATGGTAATGGTATTGAAAGATGCGGAAGCAGACGAGAAGTGCATTAGTTGATTTTTGTGAATCGGTTAATAATATTTCAGCCGCGTCGAAGCAGTCGGGGCACTTTTGTGACACGAGGCGCAGCCGAGTGTCACAATCGATCGTAAAAATAAAAAAATACCTAGTATACCTTAGAAAAATTATAGGATTTTGCTTTTGATTTGATTTAGTTTTTTCGTAAATTTTGTATTCATTTTGAATGCTCCGATTCTTGCGGGAACTGCGAAATCTGTGTTTTTTTTTGTTTAATGATCAAGAAAAACAAGATTCTTTTAAAACTTATTCTCAAACTAAGAATATTTGTACGTTCAAAAATTATACATAATCATGCTAACTACGTAATGTCACAATTGACAACACTTCGATACTCGAATTATATTTGTAGTACACTGAGTACTATTCACCATCGAGCGATTCAAAAATACGGATTTAGCTATGTCTAAAGAAAATGAGAAAAAGAGGGGTCGACACCAGTCGAAGGGTTCAATAATAGGGCTCCAGGAGGGATGATTTAGCGAAGCGCAGACATTGACATAATTAGATCCCGACTTGGATTCCACAGCAGAGTTATCTGTTTCCAACGCAGAGTTAAGACATGATCTTTGATTATTGGCATTGATATTATGTATAGGTATATTAATTAGTTTTGTAGTATTCGTAAATATAATTACTACAAACGTAGAAATAATCAAAAATATTTTTAAATGTATTAATACCTAGATCAAACATGATCCTTATTTTTATAAGATAAAAAGACACAATATAATTATTTTAATGAGAGACTTAGGGCGACTTGCACCATAAATTAAATATTGTTTAAGTACTAAAGAAGTACTACTTAAACAATATTAAAATGGTGCAAGTCTGGTTAATCCAAACATTCTCGTAAGCGAAATCATTTGTCTCTGTCTTTTTCTTTACGTGTAAAGATTATGGAAAATAACCTCACCTATGCACTTTTTCGATGTTTTTCGTTGTTTTTTCATCATAATCTTTAGCACAATTATCTTTCTTGAAAAAAAGTTATTCAAGCAACTGCAGAGTACGTTAAAGTGTATTTTGATGTAGATTTCAATACGTTTCCGCTATAATTTACGCCAAAAATATGACCCGCAACAAGCGTTTTTGATGATATTCTGTTTTTTTTACAATCATCTGTGAGGCCAATACGCAATTTAATACTTGTAGCTACTAGATAATCTCTTTAGCTTGTCGTATGTTTTTTTGTGGCTATAACTTTACGTTTTCTATATAAAAATATGGCCCGCGCAAACCATGTTTTCTTATTATGGACCCTTAATTAAAACGAATACCTACATACTACAGAACTGAACTGAATATAAGTAACCAAGCGGAATAGTTAAAATTTCAATTTGGGCCCAGATCTATTGCATTGAAATAGGCATATTGAAATAGGAATCGGATTATGAGCCGACATTACCAAGCGTAGCTAGAACTGCCGACAAATAGATTACGAATTAAATTATATTCGATTGAAATTCGGCTATAAGCCGGTAGCTATACTTTGTCGATTCTGACGATTCAAAACGAGGTTTTTACTAACCGAACCGAACAAAGGTTGGGTCATAATATTCTCATTTCCCTCCCAATCCCTTCTCTATATTTTTTCCATGGCTGCGACGCTTCGCACACATCCCTTTTGATCCCTTTTTGTACTAATTTAAAATGTGAATAGCCTTAATATTCTGTTCCGTGATTGTTCTGAATGGCCATTCGAGTTCTAACAATAGAACGAACCAAATAACTTTTTTATTTTGGTGAAAATACTCTGATTTGGTGTGCGCGGTCTGAATTTCTTATTTGTTGTTTGTAAGTTTTTCTTTGTAACGTGATATTATCATAACATTCATGAATTTCTTTATTGTGCACACAAAAGTGTGATTTAATTTTGATTTATCGCTTCGAATCAAAACTAGTGTTAAAAAACAAATAAACTAATACGACGAGTCAGGAACATGACGAACCCGGAACAAATCTTAACAAAGACATTGCATAAAATGTATATTATAATCTATCACATATCACAGTTCAAATCCCACATTTTTGAGTAGCAATCTAAATCACACCAGAGTACAAAGTACACTGCAATGAACAACTCCATACATTTGCGCAACTAGAAAATAGTGTGGTTTCAGAGTAACGAACGACATGTACGGTTGTTATAAAAATAAAATAAAAATACATTGACATGACAAATTCAAAATAATAAATAATAGCCTTATAATGGTTGGTAACAATGTGACTTAAAGCTAGGTTAGTAAATACTTATTATTAAATTAAATTCATTATCAAAATCAAATCAAATTAAAAAGTAGGTACCTACCTATTCGCTGGGTGCGAAGGTATAATAAAATCAACCGCAGCGCTCATGGTGGCAAAAAGTAGAAATAATGTAGGCTCTGTAATCTGTTTGAAAACGATATTTAATTTATTACTAGCGATACAGGAACAATTATATATGTTTATTATCACTTAGTAAAATTATTAAAGTAGCTTTATCCTCTTGTTTTACAAAACTTACAACTAAAAAAGATGAAAGCAAACCCTGTTATAACCAAAATAAAACACTCTTTTTGAATAGATCTTACTTGCCATATTTAATTTAAATGACCAAAAATGATTTCGCAACACTTTGTCCACCCAAATCACAGTAATTTTGAAATTTACATTAAAAACACAATATGTTTGGTATTTTTTAATATTTTGTCACAATGCCGCCATTACATATCAAAACGTCAAAACGGTCAGGTCAGAGCCAACAAAGTTAAAAAACATTAAAACGGACTAGTAAAAACAGACTAAAAGGTATCAAATAAAATTTTCTGTAAATATTTATAACCCTATACCTACAGAAATTTTAAACCTAAAAACGTGGGGCGCATTTTATAAAATTTATCATTCATATTTTCTTTAGCATGCGCCCCACGTTTTTAGGTTTAAAATTTCTGTAGGTATAGGGTTATAAATATTTACAGAAAATTTTATTTGATACTTTTTAGTCTGTTTTTACTAGTCCGTTTTAATGTTTCAGTCCGATATTTTTGTAATAATTTAGTCCGTTTTAAAAACGTGTTTTTAAAAAGGTTTTTTCATTAAATTTTTATTTTCTGCTTTTTAGTTAACAAGCCAAGACTAAAAATATACCATCTCCTATCGGAGCGGAGCACTCGTCAAAACGATTCAAACGAGCCTAAACTCGATGGGGTTGCATGGTTTTATTACAGAGTCTCAGTGGCCTTCTTCCGGCTCCAGCATCAGACCCTGGAAACTATTTCCCAACAAAGTACTCTTCAAGACGATTCAAACGAGCCCAAACTAGATGGGGTTGCATGGTTTTATTATAGAGTTTCTAGGGCCTTCCTCCGGCTCCATCATTAGATCCTCGGACACTATTTCCCATTAAAGTACTCGTCAAGATGATTCAAACGAGCCCAAACTCGATGGGATTGCATGGTTTTATTACCGAGTTCCAGTGGCCTTCTTCCGGCTCCATCATCAGACACGGGACACCTGTTTCCCAACAAAGTACTCGTCAAGACGATTCAAACGAGCCCAAACTCGATGGGATTGCATTGTTTTATTACCGAGTTCCAGTAGCCTTCTTCCGGCTCCATCATCAGACCCTGGAAACTATTTCCCAACAAAGAACTCGTCAAGACGATTCAAACGAGCCCAAATTTGATGGGGTTGCACAGTTTCAATATTGAGTTCCTATGGCATGGTCTTTCGGCTTCATCATCAGACCCTGGACCTCGTCTCCTGTTAGAGTACTCGTCAAGACGATGCTAACGAGATCAAACACCATCGTGTTGTATGGTTTCATCATAGAGTTCCTTTGGCCTTCTTCCGGCTTCATCATCAGATCGCTCAATGATACCATAATATTGCATTGCCTTCCAGTTCTGACCTATGTTCAAGGTTTCAAGTCTCTAGCTCATCGGGAAGCTAGGATAAAATCGTTCGCAAACTTTGTGGAGAAACACACAAACAAACAAACGCGAAAGCAACCTAATAAAAACGTGTTAATAAAAAGCTAGATGGCGCTAAAAGCGTGCACGGAGCCAATAAGGGTAGGTACGCGTTAGCATTTCATTTTCCAATGTATGTAATGTAGTCACTATTGAACCATAGACTTGTACTAATAGGTCTATTGCAGTACAGACTTTTTCAAACAAAAAAAAGTTTTGATTGGCTATGAATTCTAAATTCAAATTAATTTTGTTTTAAAAATATGACATTCTATTTACAAAATCAGTCTTTTGTTTATTGATTAGCGTTGTATTTTCATTACATTTCAACATTTTTCCTCATAATGGATACTTCGAAATTTCGTGTAATTATGGAATATGAGTTCCGTCGTGGTACCAACGCGGCACAAACGACACGTAACATCAACGACGTTTACGGAGAGAACTGTACAAACGAACGTACAACCCGTTATTGGTTTGCTCGGTTCCGTTCTGGGAATTTTGACTTGAAAAATGAACCTCGTGGACGTCCGGAAACTTTGGTCAACAATGATGAATTAAAGGCGATTGTGGAAGCAGATGAATCGCAATCTACAGCTGAGCTGGCAGCAGCTTTTGATGTTAGCATCAAAACAATATTGGTCCATTTGCGACAGATTGGCAAGATAAAAAAGCTTGATAGATAGGGTGCCCCACTGCTACTTCACGACAACGCGCGACAAGCTGCATGAGTTGGGTTTGGAAGCTCTCCCTCATCCGCCATACTCACCAGATCTTGCGCCTACCGACTATTACTTTTTCCAAAATTTGGACAACTTTTTAGCGGGAAAAAAATTCAATTCCCGAGAGGCAGTACAAAACGCCTTTGAAGAGTTTGTTGTCTCCCGTCCAGCAGATTTTTTCAAGAAGGGCATCCCTAAACTGCCACAGCGTTGGCAAAGATGCATTGATTGCAGGGGTGATTACTTTGAATAAAAGAAATAAATAAGTTCGAAAAAAAAAATACTTTAACTTTTTTCAAACAAAACGGCAATTTCATAGGTAAAGACCTAATATTAATTATCTATTCTGTTACCATAGCAGCATGATTCATATAGTGACAGTCAAGACGATTCAAAAATGCATTGATGATGATGATGTTAGTGCTGGCGCACCAGAGCAGAGATGTATATCGCTTACGGATGGTGGCATAAAATCGATTCACGCCTCGCAGGCTGATTATGTAAATAGAAACTATTTAGCGACCGGTTTCATTTGACATACATTGCTACTTTTCTTTGGTATGTTTTTTTACCCCAAAAAGAAGTAGCAATGTAGCAAAAAGAAGTATCACATTCATCTGTCAAATGAGACCGGTCGCTAGGTGGTTTCTAATTTAGATAGTCAGCCCGCCGTATTCAGCGAACATCCCCTTTTCCGATGCACTACAAAATCGTGGCAAACCCAACATCACCCTAAAAAAGTATTTTCACAGCTATAAAATCTTAACCTATCCTATGAAACTTTTCTAAAGAGATAGACGTTATAACAGACATTAAGCAGTGGCTGTTAATGACTGCAGTTTTTTTTTATCAATCTGTCAGTGTCAATCGTTTTCACGACCAGCTTTTTAAAGAATATTGAATTATCTCTATACTTACTGAATATTTAATTATCTCCTACTGAGAATCGAAATTGATATTCGTTATCTATGAATTGAAATAGTATACCTAAACTTATGCCAGAACGAAGACAAGCAAAAGCCATTGGTATAAACTATTCGAATTGAAATATTTGTACCTAAGTTGTTTATTACTTGAGTTAGAGTTTAGATGATGTTGAAAAGTTGAACTTCAAAATGACAAGAGTTCTTCAGTGGCAGTTCGATTTGTGGCTAGTATTATTTGGTTCTGTTCAGGGGTCTATTCCCGACTGCACTTTCCTCTAGTTTCGGGCACGCGTGTTTTCTACTTTCTAAGACCATTTATGGACAGCCCCCATAGCCAAAGTACCATTTGCGTCGCTTTGCTTCGAAACATGTTTGAATTTGACGTTTTAAAATTCGATTTTTAAGCCCGCCGGTAACGATCAATTGCGATTGTCAATTTTTTCGTCAATGCCATTGTTCGAGCAAATGACAATCGCTTCAATTGCACGCGTAAGCGATCAATTTTCGCAACAATGGGCGTCAATGACTTAAAAATTGACAATCGCAAATTATCGTTACCCGGCGGCCTTTAACGACACCTTATGACATTCCTAATATTTCTATACATGATTCGATGGCGAAGCTATATCAACGATTTGCAAATGTTACTTTGGCTTTACGATAAAACCAAAACTAAATCGTTCCCGTTTCAGTTTCGTTTACAGAAAAATACTCGCTTTAGTTTTGTTAAAATAGTTAAAAGCAATGCCCAATAAATAAAAGGGAGCCTAGGATGCCAATCTTGGACAATTTAAAAGAGAATTCTAAAGCTAAAGCAAAGATTTATAAATAAACATAACCTACTTATAAGTAATTGATAACGTAACGGTTTTGGTTTTATCGATCAGAATTAGCGCGATTTGGCCCCAGGTCCATCTGTAGAACGAATGTTTATGGATCCACAAGTGTGGTTTCCATAGCAGCATATCCTCCGTAAATTGTCTTCAGTTTACTAACTTAGACCATCCAATCCGAAATTGAGAGTAAGGTTTAGCTCGAAGTTTTAAGAACATTTCGTACGGTCCGAATCTACGAGTGCAGTCGGAAGTAGACCTCTTGTTCAGAAGACTGAGGACTGACTGATGAGATAAGTTTCAGAAGCTCAATAAATAACTAGCTTCTTAATAACACTGAACAATTTAGAACGATTAATCAACAATTTATTTAGGTCAAGAACTATTTGAAAATTGTTCCACTTACTCCAAGGACCATTAACATGGCGTCTTTATAGCGATTGCCGTCGATTGCCCTATAATCACCTTTTATTAAAGTCAATTTAACGATATTTAATAACGTAGAGAGACCCAAAAAGTTCATTATGCTGATATTGCTGATCCTTGGAATTTAATAATTAATTAGGGCAAGTATCAATTATAAATTCTCGTTTAAATTAATTATGTAGAATAACTATTGATTCTTGTCAATAATTACTGAGTATTTCTTACCTAAAAACAATTGAATGAGGAATGGCTTGGCTGAATATTTTCTAAAGGTAGGAATAAACTCCCTTAGTAGGTAGATAATAGAAAAAAGTTTCAGAAATTTTTGGTTACCTACGTGAAAAAAAAATTAACAGCTACGAAAGTAACAGCTAGCCACCACCGGCCACAATCACATCTTCACAACATATAAAAAAAGTATTGACATTTTGTGCCGAAACTTTTTTAAAATAGCATTTGATTTTTTTCAGACATTTCATTGATTACCTATAAAAATGATAGGTAATCAATTGAATGTCTGAAAATAATTCAGACATTCCATTGATTACTGGAATAATAAGTTTAATATTAAAGTATAACTCGGATAGTTATACTTTCTTAGGCGGCAAAATGTCTTTCGTAACAAATCGAATTGTTACGAATTATTATCACAAATCGCGGTCCTCGAAACGCCATGATGTAAAGTTGAGAAAAGTGATTCGTGAAACAAATAAGTGTTCCACGATAAGACACTCAGTTTACACCGAAGCACTCTCATTGTTGCATAACAAAGGGCCCGCCATTGTCTCGGACGTGTTTTGTTTAAAATAGCTAACGCTGAGAGCTTATCCGCGAAGTATTAACGAAATGTCAGCCGTAAGTGGGTAATGCCGCCTGTCGATGGAACTCGAAACGTCGTGATCAACGGTACTCATTTGTTTAATTTTCTTCTTGGTTGCATAAACGGAAATTTCGCAGAGTATTTTTCTTCTGTCTAGATCTCGACTGTTTTTATTTAAATTTTGAATTTGTGTTTAGAAAAAGTTTCGTGTAGGTAGGTGGTGATAATCCATACCTCGTTATAATTTAACTGTCATTGTCGTATAAATAGCCAAATAGAATGCATTCTCAATGTTCACTTAGGGCCCATTTAGTGCACGACCGATGGTCACCGCTGACGTCCGTCAAACGTAGCTCTATTCATTAAAATCTATGAACAGCTTCAGTGCAACGCCGATGATTACCTACGCGCGTACAGCTACGCCGCGCTGATGGGGACCATCGGCCGTGCTCGTCCGCCCGGCGTACGTCGGTCGGCTGACGCGCTGTGGCGGTATATGCATGCGTTCAGAGCCACGCCGCCCACGCCGACCGATGGAGCGACCGAGCGCACGCTCGTGCGTGCGTAGTATTGCTACGAGAATTTTGCAACAAGTTTTTCGCAAGGGAAAAAATTAGTTCCATCGGTTCTATTGATACAGAGCAAGTTATTACTGAAGTGCGTCTGCGACTCCCGTTGTGGGATCTATCTAGTAATTTATATAAAGATCAGGATGCAAAAATAAAAGCTTGGACAGAAATCTGGTGCCACTGGAGCACTATACATGTTTTGAAGTTTCAATTTTAAATCAAGTTTTGCTAGCAGCTCGTCGAAACTTCTAATAGACATCCTAAAGTAGTCGAAAAAATTTTTCTCGTGATCCCGCAATTTCGAATAAAGTGTACAAAATTTTCCTTCGATTAGCCTGTCTATATTGCGTATTCGTTTACGTAAATAATACGAACATATTTAGGCGTTTATAAACGGATTCATTTTTTTATTTTGTAAACGGGTTACTGTTCTTGGTTAAGTTTCTTGTCAGCGTAACACATCGGCGGCGTTCAGCGTCAGAGCTCACCGCTAGCGCTGTCACCGTAACACTAAACACAAATTTTGATCGGCGGCGCTGAGCGTCAGCGCTCACCGTCAGCGCTGGCGGTACGCGCTCACCGTCAGTCGTGCACTAAATCCAGCCTTAGTGTGCATGTGCGGTGCAGTAACATAGACAGGACGATAGCATCCATTCAACTGCTTTGTATACTTTGAAAAATATAATCAATGTAAGTATTATTTTCAAATAAACTAACAATGGCTCTATTAAAGGCTACAGTAAAAAATATAACTGCATCGAAAATAAATGGGACTTTAAAAGTACTTTTTTACATATGCAAATTAATAATTTATTATTGTACAACATTAAAAATGTGTGGTAAACTTCGGATTTGATAGTCTGAGAAGATCAAAGATATTATGATGAAAGGAATCAAATTAATTCAAACCTTAATAGTGTTGACTGTCTGCCCTCCGACAATGTTAATGTAAGATTAGTATAACTAGCTATGGATATAGGTTGAAGTTGTATGCAAGAAAATAATTATATAATATTATAATACAAATTTCAAATGTTTATCTTTGCAACTAGAACTTGGGGTGAATGTGGCAAGGGTGTTTGCAATCTACATTGTTGCCCTGTCCTAATTGGCATCGGTCGTGCGATCATGCGTTGCGATTTCATCGTGCGATGAAACTGAACAATGGAAAATTTGGTCGCATCGCATGATCGCGCGACCGTCAATTAGGACATTCAATAGATATCACATATCACTATATAGGTTTGATCGCACGGTCGCACGACCAGTTTCATCGGACGGATGCACCATCGCACGACCGATGGCCAATTAGGACAGGACCTTAGATCCTACATATCGTCTATCAGCCATTTTTAATATCCCCACTGCTGGGGCACAGGCCTTCCTTATGGGTGGTAAGAAGGATGGGCCATAACCCACCACGCAGTCCCAATGCGGATTGGTGGGTATTAACGACTGCAAATGCAGCCGGAACAAGCACGGAGGAGCTCTAGACAATAAATGTTTGGTCACCCATCCCGACCCTTGCAAACGTTGCTTAACCTCCGCAATCGCTAGACCAGGCGCAAAACCACTTCGCAACCGAGCTCCTACATATAGTATAATATATCTGCATATTATGCAAAGGAACTCTACCACGGACGAATCCATGACTCTACACACTGCGACATTTGGCGATTTTTGAACGATGCAAGCGCTTGCATCGCTACACATACTCTCGCAATTGAAGAAAAGGAGCTCTCCTTTGAATTGCTACTGTATCATGTTTGCACAGCTCGCTGCTAAAAGTAGCAGCATGTAAAGACTCGGATACAAAACATTTTTTATGTAAGGTTTATCAACGCAGTAATTAATGAATGATGATGACTGTGTAACCAGTACCCGTAGCGAGAAAAAAAAATTGAAATCGACATCATTTGAGCCACCAAAATGAGTCTAAAAGAATGAAAATATGATATACTTATATCAAAAATATGAAACCCTCCATACAATAAAGGGATAACCAAATTTTTACTCGTTCATAAACTCATGGGTACCGCAGTTTACGTATATTATGCAACATTCCATCCGGCCAAACTAATGAAACGTCGACTTATTGTCAATTTCGCCGATGTTATTCTGTGATATCACTCAACCTCCCGTGTCTCCGAATATTAAGGCCCTCCACATGTACTCCATATTATATCTCTTATATCACTAGATGAACGGCAAAGAGTCTTGTACCGTAATATTGCGTCCCACGGCAAACTCATAAGCTTTACGACATCCACTTACTTAGATTTTATTGCAAATCCTAAGCGGAACCCGATGCAATAACGCGTATATCACTACCCTTATACCATTGTTAAGCTTCATCTGTCACGGTGTGTTTATCAAAGAGCAATTTAGTTTTAATTTAATCCACTTTCACTCAAAAGTACATTGCGTTTTATTCGCGAAATAAAGGGAAGATAAAGATTTTTATTCGCTACTTATGGTAGTAAAAATCAGGTAAAATGTAATGAAGTAATTAGAAATGATTTTCCTGTCGAATAATCACTTATTTTAAATTTTTAATGCAACGCTCTTAGCATACCGTTATCGTTTTGGTTTGATGGTTATCAGATAATAATTAATCAAGGTTATGCTGCTGAATAAAGTAATAACTTTGATAGAGCCGATGTACTTATTACATTATTCTTCGTCACAAGTGTCAAAAGAGTGCTTCATATGGAGTATCCGTTGTGGTATTTGAGCACATTTTTACGTGACACAGAAGTGCGCCTTTTTGAAGTTGAATAATGTGAGTTCCCGCTATTGTATTGTCGTTATTTCTCTTTCTTAACGAGCGTGGGAAACTTAGAAAAACTCGCATTGTTTACAATGACAAATTTGCTTGCTCCAAGTTCGAGTGTAGCGCAAGGAAGTTATTCGGCCCGCGCGTTCGACATTGAAATATGATGGCAATTTTCAAGCTGCCGAATATACGAACCGTTAGGAGAATTTGCAGTCAATCCTTCTGTTTGTCGATCAACCCCGCCAGGGATCGGCTGAAATTGAAAATGTTATTCGATTCCGAAGCGGGCATTTATTGTCATTTTTTATGTCAGACCCTTCGGTAACTCGAAGCTTGTTGTGGAATTAGCGGCGGCGAAATGGATAGTTTTTGATGTATTATGGAGCCGAGAAATATGATGTGCGGGTATCGTCTACATTTTTCCGAGGAAATATTCTGTTATGATTCAAATTTGGCTTTTAACCCCAAAAAGTTGCGTTGGCTTTTTACATACCTAAATATTTCGCCGCAGAATAAATTGCCGGAATAATATTTAGAGTTTTCGAAAGAATATTATTTATACCTATTACCTACCAAAATATTTGTAATACTATTAAACATACCCATACGAAATGTGATATAAAAGAGATGACTCTGTAAGATTTTCGGTTTTCATTGCAACGCCCCAGCGGTCGCCGACGACCGGACAACAATAGAAAATCTATTGTGTCTCGTTTTCCGGGCGTTGACGAGTAGCAGCTTTATTTGACGCCGAAAACTTATTTCGTTTTTAAACAAAAAACATAAACGTAACAAGGAAAATATATAAATTGTGTAGGTAAATTCCAGAATCTTCATGAGAGTTTGTAAGGTAGAGTTTCGCAGGAACTCTCAACAAGCCGTCGTTCCGTCAAGGTGCCTCATTAGCCCAACACACGCCTCCATATTAGAGATTATTACTTTTGATACGCTCTTTCGTATAAAGAGCCAAGCCGGGGAGACACTGTAGACGCTTTCATAATTTTAAGACGGATTTTCTTAATAATCTCCTGTGTTTGTTGATAAATCTTCATTGTTGAGGCTGTTTTTCTTGATATTAGACCTACAGTTTATACGCATGCCGGTTTTATATTTCTAGCTATACATGAATCGCGTAAGCTTGAGAAGTGAATATTTCTCGCTTTATTTTGCTAGATGGGTGATCGAAGCATTATTATTTGAAGGTCCTGAAGACACTACCTACCGTTGACCTTCACACATTACGAAGTTCTGTGCCTGGCAGAGGGATTTTTATAGATTGAATATGACGATGATATAAATAAAGTTTTTCAATTTCATTATTTGCTTGCGTTCAGTCTTTTTACAAATTGCACATGCGACAGTTATGCAAAAGTGTTTTCTTTCAATGTACTACGTGCGCCAGAAATCTGCGAAGTAAGTTAAATAATGTCATTTGGATTCACAATGATTAGTTAAATAAAGTTTAGCAGAAAGTCATTATATATATTTACAATAACGAAAATCATGATAAGTCATTATATCTGCTATAAATAAATAACAAAAATCATGAATTAAGAAGATATATCCAGAAACTCGGGAAATTGATACATTGAAATGATTCGTCTAAAATAATTCTTGTTGCCGTAAACAATTTATAATATTTAACACTGATAAGTTTATTATTCATAATATCATTGACTGTCGATTTGATACTTAAGTTATAAACCGTATTTATAGTAAAAGTTACGGGTAGCAATGACATTAAATAGTCTTTTCATTTCGAATATCAGAGTAACTTAGATATGTACCTTTCAAAACGTAATGGAAAAGCTTTACGCCTTAATTTGCAGAATTCATTAGAAACATCGCTATAAACGAAGCCATATAATTCGAGAAAGGCTTATTCCGAACAAGCAGCCACTCATAAACAGGCTGTATAATACGAGTATTTTACTCCGGAATCAATTCTGCAAAATGATAATTTTATTCATAGAGTTCCCGCTAGAATCGTATCGCTTACTTTGTCCGTGATTCGGTTCGGAAATATTTTATGAAACAATTGTTCTCATGCACATGTTGCTAATATCATTCGATATCTTTGTTGCCAGTCGAATTAGCCGTTTTTTTAATGAAAAAAAAAATGGATATCAGATATTATTCCAAAGCGTATAATTTTAAATAAATATTATAGAAGAATATTTAAGAGCAATCGATATGATAATAGGGATTAATCATGTTTAACTAACAAAAGAAAATGGATTTTGACAGTTGATTGTCGGTAAAACGCTATTTCACTCGTAGTTCAGTAAAATTACGGGAGCTAGTATGACGAAATAGAAATAATTTGCAATAGCGGTCTTTCTTCTTTTGATCGTTAGATTAAATGGCTAGCTGTCATTTTGTAAATGAATCCAACTAATTTTCACAAGTTTTTTTTTTACTTTACTGACCAAAATATTAATTAATTTAATTGCTTTAGCAAAATTGCTAATTACATACTTTCTTTACTTTTTGCTTGATTTGGAACTATAATTTGATTGTGAATGTAAATCCAACAAAAAAAAGTTACAACTACGCTGTATTTTTTTGTATTCGTAAATTTAGTTGGATTCGTTAATATTAGTGTTTTATAATCACATCTAAGTCAGATTGCAAAATTACAGCTTATTACCATTTAATGTTTTGCGAACCCGTAATTTTACTGGACTATCGATATTATATCGTGTTTTGGTTTTCATGCTAGTGGGGTAAATATTTAGAACTATGTATTATTTGCATGATAAAGGCTTTATTTATTTCTATCTGCAGTTTTCTGTTGTTGATAGTCTATGGTGTATTTTCTTTCATACGAAACAAAGACGGATTTAATCCGTTAAAGAATTTTGCTAAAATACAATGTTCTTTTGCACTTTCTTCTACACTTTTTTTAAGTTTATGCAATTCAGCACACAGACAGTGCATACTTATGCATATATAATACTTTCCCCCAGTTATTTATGTTCTTACAAGCGGGCAAAAGCTAGTTAAAAAAAACTAGGCAGTTCACACTATATCCAGTGAACTAAAAACTATGGAAGTGTAATTGCAAACAAATATTGCTTAAAAATGGCACCACAGGGCCGAAGAAGCTCAGCTTTAGTCGGGCCAGCCACGCACCCGGTGACTGACGTTGGTGTTTTTTTCAATAATTGCAGTTTGTATTGTAGAGAAATGATAGAAAGAGAGAGTTTATTAGAAATGACGTCCTTTATAGTCAAATGGTGTAAAAGACGCAAAGAAGGCAGTAAAAAGATGCAGAAATAACGTATCTTATTTTTTCGTTTAAGTATAGAAAATATCTATGAGTATACAATTTATAGTCGCTAATAAGCAACCAGTGTTCAGACGTTTTGTGCTGCATAATTAAATGCCAGCATTTTTAGCTCTATCCACTTAGTTGTACTTTTCGAGTGGTGTCATTTTTTGAGCGGAATGCTTATTCCATAGATTTTAGTTCGCTGACTATATCATACATTATTTGTACGAGATGCAATATTCCGGCGTTCAAATAACGACAGCACGTAGGTATTTATGTTCCAGATATCGATCGTTATTGCTCTCCCGAACAATTTATTATTACTAGCAACAACTGTTGACTGTGGTGCTTAATTTAACAAGGGTGTGTGATAATTTTACATGTTTGCAAAGGATTTTGTCAACATTAGTGTTTTATTATCGTTTAGATTTAAACATTTACGTTTGTCTCCCAAGGGATAGACAGGGGCTAAAGATTTTCTCTTGTTATGATCATTAAGTATCCTAAATACATACATACACTCACGCCTGTTTCCCATGGGGGTAGGCAGAGACTATGGATCGCCACCTGCTACGATCCTTGCACACTTCTTTCGCTTCATTCATATCCATCAATCTTTTCATACATGCCCTGCGGTTTAAATAAATATTATAATTCTTCCAAACAAGACTTCTGTTTGTATTTTTATTCCCGAAATTAAGTGTAATACTGCAAAAAACACTTCTGACATATGTAACACAAAAATATATACTTTCAAAGTTTAAATGAGTATAAAAGAGTGTTCCTACAGCTGTAATATACCGCAGACTGATTTCAGATAACGTCATACAAGCTAGCCAAGCCAGTTTGAACTGTGAAGCTCCACAATTCCACACGGTCTGTGTCATATTTCAAAGCACAGTTATCAGTGTAGGTGCTCTGAACTGGACGTACAACCTAACTAAATTAGTAGGCACTTAATCACGCCCCAGTCTCCCCAGTTGCCCGTGATGAAAGGGACTCGGAGTTACCTAGCTTCTCGTATGCAAAATCTAGTCAAACTTGCGGTCGGGATAATTGTGGCGTCCTACAATAAAACTACGGAGTCACGTTCATTTCGGAGTTTTGGAGTCCTTGGCTGTCCCTTTTGGTGAATGTGATGTGGTAGATACCTATTTGGTGAAGGAAGTTGATGCGTTTGAGTAGAAGGTGAAGAAACGATAAGTCATCAAGAAGTCTGTAGTAGGAGTATACCGGGTGTCCCAAAACTTTGCCACATGGAGGGAAAGTACCTTAAATATTGAAGATGGGAAATTTTACTGAAAAAGACTTCATTTTGATTTTTAATATAATTGGAACTGCATTCAAAGATTTTCAAAAAACTGCATGCCTTAACAAGGAATCGAACCCACTTAATTAGAAAAAAAAGACGATTTTCTATTTTTACGATACCGATCGAAAGAGTTACTCATTAGGATTATTTTTTGTTAAGTAACACACCATTTTAAACAAAACGAAGACCATGAAATTTAACATTTAAATTTTAATTATTACGTATTGTATCAATTTGCATAGGAATGAATGCGATTTTAAAAAAATCTTTGAATGCAGTTCGGATTATTAAAAAAAAAAACGAAGGCTTCTTTCAGTAAAATTTCCTATGTTCAATAATTAAAGTACTTTTCCTCCATGTGGAAGTGTTTTGGGACACCCTGTATAGGGACTACAGGTATTACATACTGTTACTATGTATTGACTGTTAGTGTATACTTCATCTGAGTTTCAATTCGGTCTCCAGTATTCAACTAATCATATAAAGCATTTTAATGTAGTAGAACTCTAAAAGAAGGCGTACACAACGTTGGAAGAAATTTTCATAAAATGTATCGAAAATATTGAAAACATTCTCGTTTTTAATTTATAAAACTAATCCATATTTTGAAAAACCGCCAATCACAAAACTATACATCTACAAGGTTTTCTTTTATTATAGTTTCAAGATTATAGGTTTATTATTGGTTGGCACAAATTCTACGAAATTGGAGGTCACTTTAGAATATTGGACAGCCCCTTAATATCGATAATCGATAGGTATAACTAAAAGGGCTTCTCGCATTCTCTAGTCTAGATAAACCACTAACATAAAAATGTCCTTAGATTTTTTTCACTCATCGTAATTTGCTCTTCGTATAAAATTTCAAAAGCTTTTTATTCAACACACGGAAAACATCGATTTACTATTTCAAAACTTTTGACAGCGTCCATTTGCTCCCGCGGGCGATTCAAGCTATCTTTTCCATAAAACAGTTCGCAAACGTACGCTTTTACCAGTTCTCAACTTTCTATTAACGTGAAGAACAAGTGAAATTTTGTTCGACATGGATGTACTACTTCATAAGAGCTGGAGGAGAAATGACAGGCATTTGTCATGTCGCTTTCTCGAGCTGTTCTTTGCTTGCCACCGACTGTTTTATATTCACGGTATACGTCTTACAGATGGGACTTGTTGTTTGAAGGCAACTGAACAGCGTTAGACGACGCCAAGGCGCTTACGCAACTGACAAACGTCTTGGCAGAATGATACTTACCGTTCTTGATCGTAAGACTTTTAACATTAACTTCGTTGTTACCTACCATGTTTTTTACGTATATATCTAAGATTATGCAGTGGTTTAAAAGAACCAAACCAAAACCATTATTATAGATTTTGTGAAAGTCTTGACTCCATGAGAATACTAATGATTTTTCTTGTTTTTGTTTTGAATACAATGTTTTATTGTAATTAATTATATTTGAAAAGTAGCAGGACTTATAGAAAACTAGCAAAACGCAAAACTTTCAAAACTTCTAGAATATGCTTAGTCTTGGCTTTAATCGATAATGAAATTGGTGTAATCAATCTACTTAGTATTACAAACATGTTCCAGCAGTTATTTGCGTAATTACTGTGATGTCCTTCTCAAAAAGCAAAATCACACTGTCTTCGTAACTATTAAGTTCTTCAAGAAGGAAAAACCGTAGCCTAGGTTTTCGCACTAAAACACGCTTAGAAGAGCCAGAAAGAGACAGAAAATAGATGCATTTGAGATGTGGTCTCATGTGGTGTTGGTGGCGAATGCTTGGGATACCCTAGACAGCCAAAGGCACAAACGCACAAATGTTTACATCGCGTACTCTCATACTTTGGCCACATAATGCGAAGAGGAGATGGGAGTCTCGAAAAGCTGGTCGTGGTTAGTGGAATAGAAGGCCAGAGAGCCCGAGGTAATGCGCCACCCAGAGGCCCAAGTCTGCTATTGTTAACGTCGCCATAATCGTGTTTCGATCGTGTTTGAGTTGTAATGCTTTTGACACAGATCTTGTTTCTTAAACCCAAAACCGAAACAAGATTGAATCAAGATTATGACGTTAACAAGAGCAGACTTGGGGCCCAGATGGTCTGATCTGTCTGACCAAGTAAGAGTAACAACCTCCTTAAGCAAATTCCAGCATCAAGCAGTGCGAGCAACTGGGGACCGCGACCGATGAAGACAAATAAAAAATCATACAAGCAGCCAGTGATCAAGGTCCTCAGCGGGGCTACTCAAATGGCCACTTTTCTATTCGTTCGCTAACTTAAAGATTAAAAATAAGCCATAAACACCAAAATAACGTGTCGTAGGCTTGTCAATTCTGTACAATACAACAATGTCTGTGATTTAAGTACATGAGCTTGCGACGTCTGACTTGATCATTAATTGCTTATTTTTAAGATTTAAGTTAGCGAACGAATAGAAAAGTGGCCTTTTGAGTAGCCCCCCAGTTATATTATGAGGGAACGATTTAGAGATTAAAATATTTCAAAAGTAAAGTATAATAAGTATAATTTGTAATTAAGATTCTTTAAATAAAGCGGATTTCTTGATGAAGAAGCTTTGTCTTGCAAGTGGTTTTTGCTACCGCTGTCTTCGAAGCCGAAGACGTCGCCACGTTCTCTAACCATAGAATGGATGTAAGTACCTATAGGTACTACGTTTAACTTCAAGAAATTAGCCCAATGGCTGCTTTTTATTATTTCATTTTATTTTCGTTGTTTGGAGCTCTTTTTATTGACTTTCTGCTTCTGTAAAAATGCGTAACTATGCCCCTTTACGACCAGTCACCAAATTAGTTAGCCTTTCCCAACGATAGTGTATGCCATTCCAAACAATTTTGATGTCTTTAGCTACAATTTTTTTGAATTACGTTTTTCCTTGTATTGTACAATTACTGTGGCGATCAAAAGGTAAATAATATTACCTTTAAAAGGTAACGATAGTTATATAGAATGTTAGTTAGAATATTCGTATTACCAACAGTTCTCCGTAATCTTGTATCAAGGCTATCTGTATCGTTTCATTCCACGAATGTGTATATGAATACTTTAGGTACCTCTACCAACTCACTTTGCGTTATATGTTATAATGTGTTCTGATTTAAATGTCTAGAGTATATTGTACATGTATATTTGGTTACTTCGTCTACTCTTTGACGAGGGTTGTTTTTGAATAAATTGTAAGACCTATTCAAAGAACGCCTGAATCCAGTTACTTTATATTTAATCTATTTACAGAGTTTTTTATTCTATTATAATATTAGATCATTATGTATTTTACTATGAATGACCTTACATTTTCTTGACGAAGTCTTAATTTTTGGTGAGTTAAATAATATTAAATGGCCTCTAGTTTTCACTGACAAGAGATAAACCAACTAATTAAGCTAGTAGCTTAATGTATTTCTGTTCATTCATTTATTAAGTCATAGAAATAAGAGCTAAACTAGAAGCGAAATTTAATAGTTTCTGTGTCCATTCGGAGTGAAAGGAAAACGGTAGGCCGCAGAGACCCAGCGGCGTAGCATTTCGACCGTAATCAGGCTAATGGACAAACCCTGGCCGATCCGCAAAAGAGGTACATTTTACTGACACTTTAACAACCTTATTTTGTTTATTTGTTCTTACAATGTAGTTTGATATCGATTTCAGGGTTAATCGTCCAATGAGCTTCGTCGGAAGTGTATATTTGTTTTTGTTGTTTGGTAACCCTATATATTTATTTTGGGATAATGTTGCTATGTTGATTTCCTGTAGTCTTTTAATAGATGACGTCTTTTCCGAGCAAGTTTCTATGGGGATCTCTGCTTTTGCTTCGGTTATTTTGTGTCATTCTGGTGTCATTGATGATTTAGTCTGTTCTATTGTTTATTTGCTTCGTTGGTCTTCAGAATATAAAAGCCTAGTACATATACTGGAATATGACAAACATTCATTTTAAACGTCAAATAATTTAAAGGAAGGGTTAAATATCGTTTTCCAAAATAAATTCGGTGGAATTTTTCGGGGCTCGCCTGTGCGAAGCGTTCACAACAAGGGCAGTATCTCGGTATTGCAGGTGATTCGAGAAGGGCTCACTGAGATAACGCTTCCCGGTGCCTCCATTGTTGTCCCACTCGGTAAACATGCTTTAGTATATGTTATAGACAAACTACAAAGTTCGGGCGCTCCTAGGTTTGACTAGTCAAACCACAGGTTTGACAAGAAGGCATAGTCAAAGTCTAAAACTAATGCGTGTTTCAGCCTTTGACTAACGAATTTATGTTTAAATCTGGGAGAGACCAACTTGGATAGTCAAATTCCGAAACTTAATAACGATCAAATCGGAGTTTGACTAAAATGGTTATTTTGTATGTTAATTTATCTAAATTAACTATCTTCCTGCGAACCAAAGATTTCTGTTGTCTGTTAAAAAAAAAAAAAAAATCATTCATTTCCGATGTTAGAACTAGTCAACGGTGCCTTACTTACATGTAGGTCACGTGAAAGGTTGGAAATTTCGTGGTTATTTTTTTAACAGACAACAGAAATCTTTGTGTCACAGGTAAATCGTTAATTTAGTTAAATTTTCACTCTATAAAAAGTTCTTTATACAAAATAACAAATTCTGTACCTAATTTATGTCTGACTGGTCAAACCCCGATTTCGAATCGAGTTTTGTCGTTTGACTATCCAAGATGGTCTCTCCTAGGTTTGTACATACATTCGTTAGTAAAAGGCCGAAATACGCGATTAGTGTTGGACTTTGACTAAGCCTTCCTGAGGTTTGACTAGTCAAATTTAGAAGCGCCATAGCTTCGGCGTTTGACTGTTGCATATACACGCTGAAAAGATACCCCACACCATGCGGGATTAATTGGATAATGTATTTAACTTTGAATTTGGCAACACAACAAATAAGCCATTAGCGAGCGTTCAGACCAACCTGAATATTAGCCGAACGTGAGCCTGCGTATGCAGATTAATGATTTTTTGAATCAACAATACTGATGTGCGTCGAGGTTGTTTTGGGTGCTGCGACTATAAACTGATGTTGCAACATAAAAGTTTATTTTAATAATTAAACTTTAGTTATTGTTGATTTGATTTTTCATTTATCTATCATTACATGATGAAATTTGACGTGACAGCATTCGGAAAGCTTCTAAATATGGCGCGATTACGTTTGACGTCATCAGCTATTTTTTATTGTTTCCATTGCTAGGGCACAGGCCTTCCCTATGGGTGGATAAAAAGTATGGGCCATAACCCACCACGCAGGCCCAATGTGGATTGGTGGGTGTTAACGACTGCAAACACAGCCGGGACCAACCTAAACGTGCCTTTCGAAGCACGGAGAAACTCGAGATAATAAATTTTTGGCCACCCATCCCATGATCGACCCTTGCGAAAGTTGCTTACCTTCGAAATCGCAAGACCAGGCGTTTAGCCACTGCGCCACCAAGCTACCTTTAAAAGAGTTGTATTCTAGGTCATAAATGTGGGCTAGTACGACAGTTTAAAATAAAAAAAAACCATTGAAAGTTTTGGCTTTTTATCTTTTGATTATTCGCAGTTTAAATGTAAAGTACACGGATTCAGCAGGTAGGTTACAGCGCCAAACGAGATAAGACCAGCCAGCATTGTAAAGCGGACGCTATTTCCTTTCTGTAAAATAGATGTACCTACACACTTACCAGCTTCGTAACATTTCATAATATGCACGAAGGGATAGTACATTATGTAAAATGACTAATGACATCAAAAACTGTTAAAGACAGAGTGCTAATGAAAATTGTAGGAGATAACAGCAATTCTTTTAAAATTATAGATGCTTGGTCAAGTAGCTTGTGAAAAAAATACTTTCATTGCTTACTGGACGTCTAGTTAGGCAAGTTACTTGATGAGTTTCAACGAAGAGTTTCTTAATCATTACTTGAACTAAGATTTTAATTTTGAACACCGATGTTTACCACTCACATAAGTAAATTGTTTGTAACAATGCACTTTCTTGATGAAATTTAATGTAAAAACCAGCTTCCGCCTGCGACTTCCTCCGCGTGGACATTTGGGAAAACTTTATGAAACCTTTGCCTGGGATCAAAAATATTTTATGTTTTAATCCAGGCTCTATACGTGTGCAGTCGTTTTTGCGAGATTGAATAACAAACACGTATCCTTCCTTTACGTTTATAATAAGGAGGATACGAGATGTTGCATTGCAGGAGTACTTTATTATGTGGCCGTACGAGGTACATACCTATGTATAGTGTGTCCGCTTTGTAGTTGGGCTACCGACCCGCAAGATAAGAGCCCAAGCAGAGTCACTATTGTTGTGGAACGTAATAAACGGCGTTATTAAGGGAAAGGTAGAGCAGGTTAAACGAGTTTCTAAAATGTCATACAATCGGATCATTTTGCTCCCAAATGAGAGCTTTAACCATGACAAAAAATTGCAGGCTCGATAGATGGCGTTCATAAAATTGTATGAGTCAATGTGACAGGCAGATGTAACCCCAAAATATTTCTCTTTGGGTAGATGTCAACCAGCGAGCGCATACTTGCCTCTTTGGTACAGGCCATTTTTTTTTTTCACACCACATGCTCGACAATGCCGAATTATATGTCATGTAAACCTTACCGAAAGCAAGACATTATATCTCTTGGCTTTAGCCGGGTTATAATGTTATATTATAACCCGCTGGTCAATAATGTGATTTTCACTTTCATAATTCTTATTGCAATGTACATAAAGTCTAATTTCACTAAACAGAATGTGTCCTCAGCGGGCGCGGCCAACTCGATTTTCGAAGACCGAGGCCGTGCCCCACTAGATTCGCATGAGACGTTTGTTTGTCAAATCGAGTAGGCCACGCCAGCTGAAAGAAGTTGCTATAGCCGTAGCTAGTAGTACTACTAGCTTTAGAAGATTCTATATATATTTCAAAGAAAAAATAAAAAATTTCAAGTGATGAAAGTATTTTGTCTCCAGAAGCTATTAAATTAGATGCCATAGGCATTGTCAATAATCTACTCCCAGAAAAGTCAAAGGAAAAATACCTGAAAGCCTATAAAGATTTTGACACATGGAAAACTAAATAAACTCTAGCTCAACCTCGATAAATGTACCAAATAAAAATAAAACGTTATCTTTCCATAATTGGACTAATGTCTCCAATATCAATTTGCACTTTTAATATGCTGTAATAAACACTATCTACTAAGCCTGGTTTTTTATTGTCTCGCATAAAGTGAGAAAAGTAGAGTATACACCACCGGGATAAAACTGTTTTTTTCTTGGGCGCTTGAATCCCTCACTGCACTCAGGACTCAATCTTAATTCCCTCGCTTTGCTCGGGAATTAACTTATAACACCCTCGCTGCGCTCGGGAGTTAAATTTGGAGTCCTTCGTTACGTTCAGGATTCAATGTAGCGCCCGTGACATAAAACAGTGCTTTATCCCCTTGGTGTATAATCTACTATAAAGCTAATCTAATGTGGCAAATAGCTACTTACTATGATTATTTTTTAAATGTCACTTTGAAAAGCCCTCTAATGCAGTAAAAATCATCAAGAATAAAAGATGAAAATAATTGAACTTTGTTTTATTCCAATATAACTTTTATTGTTACAGAGAAATACTTGGAGAAAATTTTAAAAGAGGGTGCTTCTTCAAAAGCTCTTGGCCGAAATGATGTTTATTTATTTAAAGTACTTTTTTACGCTTTTGATAACCCAAACTTTGATAGACAAAGTATAACGAATAAAGTCCCTTTTGGGAAATATGAATAAAACAATGATGTACTTAATCAATAAGTTATATTTTCGTTGTACAAGGGAATAGTACAAACGGTGAAAGTGGTTTGATAAAACTCTTATAAGTGCCTCCATTGTTCCTCTAGAAAAATACCTAATCGTGGTGTCACCTTTTAAACGTTGAAGCAAGTCATATCTCCGTTATGCAGGTGACTATAAGCGGGCGGTTGGATAAGACTCGTATAAGTGCCTCCATTGTTCCCCAAATAACCTGGCATTAAAGTCCACGAGCCCCCTAATGGATACCCCCAACATCACTTCTAATTATTTTAATTCTCATCAAGTACATTTTTAAGTGCTTTCTGATCCCTTTCATCCCAATTTAGGGCTTTGAAAGGTTTCCACTCATTGTTTTTAATGAACCTTTGTCCGAAATTAGGCGTGTTTTGGTAAAGCTCCTTAAATGGTAAGTTTGCTTACGTCATCCTATTTGTGTACCAGCCCATCTCTCTTGTAAGAGGGTTGAAATGCTTAATGCGTTTTAATTAGTTACGATTCGATTCCGGTTAATTAATGTAATGTGGTATTTGACTATTTCCTGGAATTCATTTTTATAGTGTTTCTATTTGTTTAATTCAAAGGAGATTTAGGTAGCTGATTACATGGCCATTAAAGTTTGAAATAATAATTAACTTTAATTGAATTTATTTAATTAATTAAAGGACATGTGCCATCACGGCTATGTCATTTGCCTCACCATTCTCAAAAAATGAAAGTCTATCGCGTCTTAATCAAAGTAGTTTGTCAGAGTAGGTATTTTACTCTAGAATCAGATTGATAATTATTTTCTGCATTAAAAAGTGGGATTTTTAAGTTAAAACGCTTTTAAATCACAATTTTTTATCATTAGAGTACTGTTTACTTACATTTTTTTCACAAAATTCTTCAGAAAACAACTTAATGTTTTTGTAATTATTTTTCTAAATAAAAAACAATTCTTGACTGATACTATACCTAAATAAAATGTAATTAGCATTTTTTAATTATGAAAATAATTAAATAAAATAAAACTGGGGCAACGCTGGGACATCTCCTTTATTTAATTAATTTAATTTATTTAATTAACTTTAAATTAGTAAGCTTTAATTTCTTCAACTTTTTACTCTTGATTTAATTAGGTTTCACGTACATTTTATACAGTAATTTGACTGATACTTTCTGGTGTAGTGTAGGAAATAATCCCGGCAACCTAAATTTTTGTTTTATTTTATAATCCTTTGTACTGAAACAAATATTCACAACATAAAAAATTAAAAAAATATTAAAAACACGACTGCCCTGCCAAAACGAACTAAAAAGTTAAACAACAAGTGTCATTGCAGTCGGGGGACCTTATCATGGAACAATTTTTGATCAAAGAGGTCCCCCGACTGCAATGACACTTGTTGTTTAACTTTTTAGTTCGTTTTGGCAGGGCAGTCGTGTTTTCAATATTTTTTTAATTTATTTATTTTTATTTCACACATTTTAGTGACATATTATATAGTTTTGGAATGTGCTCATCAAGGCCTTTCATTTGATGCCCATATTGTAATAATAGAAGAAAAAAATTTTTTTTTCACATTTGAAAATGGCGTCGTACAGTCGCCATATTAATTTTTTCTAAAAAAAATATAGCTAGTGTCACTCGGAATGTTGTAAGAATTCTAACGATACCCCATTTATTCAAATCAGTTCAGGCATTTAGAAGTTATGGTGGAATAAAGAAACTCACATACCCACAAACATACATGAACCCTGAACACATAACACTCTTTTTGCTTTGGGCAGTCGTGTAAAAAAATACAGTCCACATGTCGTAAGTTTGAGTATTTTAAAGCTCAAAATGTTATTCCACAAATGCACAAATACCTATGTTACTCATTTATGCATTTTAAAATTCGCATCGCATTTGTCGCGTTCATGCGTCGCTGACGCGAGATATAGGTCAGTGGATGTTGTGATCCGTTCGACACTATTATAGCGTGAATCGTATTTCTTTTAGAAAATTATTGAACCATTATATCTACATTATTGAAACATTGAAAACCGGTATACGACCACGGAGGTCATAAAAAAAAATCAGTTTCGTTGAAATAAATTTAAAATTCGTTGAAACAAAGATAAAAACATACTTTCGCATTTATAATATAGGATAGGAAGTAAGGATGGTTAATTATATTAGGACGTTTAATTCCATTATTGAAATCTTTGACTAAGTTTATGTCGGTAATATACGAGAAACTATATTTTGAAGGATTTTAGAATTTATGAAGGAAATGAATGTGGATCATAAAGAAGAATGGCCGAAAAATGAGTAAGTGGATGGCCATAAAGTATTAACCCCCAGGGTCCAGAAATATCGTAAGTCTCACTAAGATGGAACGGTCGGTACTCATCATCCATAAGAAAATCTTACATAAAACTCTTGGTCAGATATTTGTAGGTACTATTTATTACATACATACTAAGGTCACGCCTTTTCCCATAGGGGTAGACACAGATCTCTTCTTTCACTTTTTCCTTTCACATTTATTTTGCCTCATCTACATTAGTCACTACTATTACTTACTTTTACTACCGCTACTTTCTCTATCCCTCCGGAACAGTACTTTTATCGGTATAAACCCTCTATGTCCTTTTCTGTACCTCTGACAACGTGTATGCAAAATTTCATGATGGTCGGTCGAGTAGTTAAGACGTGAAGGCGTAACAAACAAACAAATAAACAACAAGAAACTTACTATCGCAATTATAATATTATAGATATATAGGCAGATATATTGACAAAAAGGATAATAATATAATGTTAATAAGTAAGGTTAAGGATATATGACACCTTAGAAGTTATGGTAAAACATACATAAAGAATACCGTCGCTTTGATAACCTCCTCCTTTTTCTGAAGTAGGTTAAAACAGAACATGTGAAAAGTAATGTTGTAGTGAGTAGTGTAACTACAGAATAAACAAAAAATTTTCAGTGCAACCCTTAAAACTGATTATATCACACTATTGCTCTATGGTCCGTGTGTTCAGTTTACCAATCGTAAGTGTAATTTCATCTTTGATTTTTATTGTATTTTTATTAAATTGTCTAACAGTGAGGGGATTTTTAACACGTTACCTTTCGTGAAACAGAAGTGGCTTTTGTCCCCCAAGTAGATTTTGTATTGGTACTTGACGCATCAAGTCCGTACAAGTAGCATTTTCACTTTGTAGTAAGGGCACTTAGGGTGCGCTCACATGCGAACTGTTGCCCTCTCAATTTTAAGGGTCTTAATAGTAATACATTTGAGTCGTCTCTTAACTAGAACAGGGTTGTATGCTCTCCTGTACAAACGGAAGGAAAGCACTCTGTTGATATTTAATACTTTACGGTTGAATGAACGTACACACACAGATGTGACGGTTAGCATGAGCCGATTAGAATTTAATAAGTAGTAGCGGCCGCCCGCGACTTCACGTGAAAATTTTTTGCTATCCCTCGAGAATAGTACTTTTTTCTGGATGAAAGGTATCCTATATTCTTCTCCGTACTTCTGACAACATGTATGCAAACATAATATGATAAAAACGATTAGTGCCCTTACTATTGTTAAATTTATTGCTCGCTAAGTACATAATTGTATCGAAAATTCACACGTACCGATTGATGCTAAGATTCCATAGTTTAAATAAACTATGGAACCGTATGTAAATACAAACAATAACCTCTGTAAAATGTAGTAGGCAAATGTGCCAAAAGTTGCCACTTTTTGCTCTTTTGCTTACTACTACAAAAAACTATATATTTTTACAGATTGTTTGTAAATAAACTATAGAATCTTAGCCTCAATCGGCATGTGTAAATTTTCGTTACATAATGTACTTAGTGCGGGCACTAATTGCCTTAAGACGTCGATATGTGAGCTTTATAGGTCCTAACTTGTGTTATCGATATTTTTCTACTTGTTAGTATTAGTACAACTTAGTTGTTTTCTTATGGCCTGCATCTAGTATCTTGCAAAGTTGCAATGTTTTACAGCCCTTGTTTTTCGTTATTCTTTTGTTCGAAACAACAGTGTGTAGCTCCCATTGCGTTCATTCGACTAAAAGCACTCGATCTCATAAAACGAGTACTTACCTAGGTAAATAGATATTTGTTCACGTTTATTTTACTTAATTTGGTTTAAGTAGAATCGCGAACCTGCCTTCTGCGCGCACTGGAAGCCCGCCCCAGAACAATTTATGTTTTGAAAGTAATTTCATTAGGATCTTGCAAACCTTTATTGTAAGTGATTAGGTGCTAATGGAAATGAGAACAAAAGGAAAATATCATTACTGAGTAGCATTCGCAAGGGATCTCGAATAACCCGTATCGATGTTTCGATAATGTTTTCGTCTGTTTCTCGGCAGGAAAAGGTTGTTTTTGAGCGTGAGTTAGGCTGTGTTTCCATCTAATATGTTTGAGAATTCGTAGCGAATAAAAAGGAGTGTTTTTGTTTCTACGTTCCTCGTATGTACAGTATTTAGAAGTTCCATGGAAACGTTCAAATTTGACGGATGACGAGCTCTAAGCAAAGTTAGCAGTACTTTGGTCGGGGTTGTGACATCGCGTCGCAGTTGTTTCCATAGCTTTCGCGCGTAGCATTCCACGAGACGGCCGGAGAATGCCAACCCTAGCGATCTGACGGAGTGCAAAGACAAAAGGGCCTAAGTGACGTTAGCTCCTCTACTTTTTTGAAAAACTTATACTTATATGTATATACTGTGTCGTATGAGTAGAAAATCTAAGTGGTTTAAACCTGCGTGCGTGGATTACTTCGTTCGTCTATTCTACATAGCTGCTGTCGAGCACTCTATAGTAATTGTTTCATTTCACGAAGTCCGTTTGGTTAGGCGTGCACATGCACATTATTTTAATGTGCGTAATATAGACGCACACTAAAATAATGTGCATGTGCACGCCTAACCAAACGGACTTCGTGAAATGAAACAATTGATAGCCAAACGACTTCGTGAGCTATAGAAGAACTATACTTCAGCTATATAAGTATCGTTACAATCCTCGCTCGCATCTCTTGCACAGTGGCGATTCCTCGCTCGCATCTCTCGCTCACACCTTTTGCTTTATTATGTTTGTATGACACTTTGCAACGGAAGACCTTACCCACTAGAGCTGCATTTAACGAGGCTATAGGTGGCTATAGTTTAGGAATTTGAAGTAATAGGTGTTATTGGTGTATTCTATCGTCCCGCACCGCTCAGCTACTCCTCATATATTTGGTGGATACGCAGCCTTAGTACCTTTATAAGTCAATTAGACACATCTGTAACATAAATATTGTATTATGATGACGTTAGTGGGGTATAAACAATACGAGCAGAAGAGGAAATTAGAAACGCAAATTTTGTGAGCAAAGGCCTTAGTTTTGTATGATTTACGATGTTTACACGAGCGACGGTGTGTTTAATAACCCAAAATGTATGTACGTATGTAAATGCGAGAATGTACCTAATTTACATAGGTACTAAACGAAGTAAGTGAGATAACATACACAGGTGTGCGTTCACGGAATTTAAATAAACATTGGCCTGAAAGGTCTCAACATAATTAATAATAACTGGTGAATTTTTTTAGTAAGTTTTTAGCTTGAATATTTTACAATTACGTGATTGTTTTCATATCTAGAAATGTCTAGAGAAGATATCATAAATTTTCTTTGTGGATTTTCGCTTTCTGTTGGAAAGGAAACAAAAATTTTATTGAGAAAGAAGTTAATTCTAACGTTCTACAGAATTTCTTTGAAATTTATTTCGGTTGTTTATCACATAAAAGAATGTAGATAAATATTACTAATATTCTTTAGGTCTGTCTTCACTGACTCGCTTCAACTTTCAAGTTAACTTGCGTCAAACGCATGCACCACATTGCCTCGAAACCGTGCGTTTGCCCTTTCAATTGTCTATTCAACTTCCGTCAGCGTTTTACGTTCAATTCTCTGCCATACCAATTTGATGTTTTTGTGGAGATAGGGCATGCGCTATAGCATGCCCTGAGCATGCCTCTGTTGAAGGCGCAAGAGGAAAGTGAAAGCGCACGGTCAGCGTGCGCTATTGACTGCCTTGAGGCATGCGTCAGATGAAAGTGAAAGGGAACGGAAAAGCGATCGTATGAAGACACACCTTTTATTATTTAATCCCAAACTAAGATGCTATTACTTACTGGTAAACATGAAATACCTATAGGTATTGACGTCATATGAAAGTGAAAAGAATTGCTGCAGAAATAATCGGTTTATCATCAAATTATTATTTAAACGAAAAAAATTACTTGTATTTAAAAGTTAAATGAAAAATAAATAAGTGGCCTGTCGTTCGTTGTCACCACAAACTTCAGGGTTGAAAGGAGCAAATAAAAAAACGCTGAAAAGCCATTGAAAACTGATATCGAGAGTGACCTCGCAACTTTACGCAAAAAAAATGTTATGCAAAAAACTATCCGAAATCTGATGTGGGCACCATCCATCATCTTAGACGACAGGGGCGAAGGCTAGTCGACCCTAATCGAACTATAAACATAATATAGATGTGACACATATCATATATAACGTACATAACCCACGGACATATTGCTTTTTCGAACTATCTTTAAAGTTTATGGGACGCTATAAATTGCGGACGTATTACCACCGGTTTTACAGTGGACGGAGCTCGTAAACTCCCGTATGACAATTCGATATATAAAGAAAAGATATATCAATATAAAATTTGCGAAGCGCAGCGTGATATTGCTCGAAAACAAAATTATTGTAGGTTTCTTCTTTGTAACTATATAAGTACTTCGGAATCATTAATAAAGAACAAAAACTAACTATTGCTGCGCCAAATGGTGTTTTCTCTCAGGCTGACCCCATACATATAATAAAACTATACATTCTAAATGTTTGTGCGCGAATCAAGCAAAACCGCTAAACGGATTTTAATGGGCTTTTCACAGTTTGGTAGCTTGGGGTCCAATTTAAAATCTAAGCCATGTTTCATTTAATTCGTAAGCCATGTTTCATTTAATTCGGGTGGGTAGAACCAGGGAAACAGCTTGAACTCTCCGTAGTACTAGCTTTCATATACACTAATGGTATTTTTTTTTGTAATCATAGTTTTTTTTTTTCTTCGTGGGTAGTCGCAAGTGAAAGTCACCTGATTTTTAGCTCCCGCTTTTATTTAATTTAAATACCAAAATTTTACATTATTTATTACATCTACATATGGAATAAGTACCTAGTGGGCTCCCGCACAGCTGTTGTTATTAAATCTTAACACCTTTCCACTTCTAATTGCACATATCGCACCTACACCATGGAACACAATCTGTCCGAGAATTTGAAGAACCTGGAGAAGCTCTTTGAATCACGTCTGGGTCAGTATGAGGAAAAGCTACAGAAGGCAACTGCAGGATCTGCCGCTGTAAACCCTGACATCGCAACACTGGCACGTGAGTTCTCCGACTTCAAATCTTTCATATGTCAAGCACTGCAGTCCATCAAATCTCAGCTAGATCTGCTCACGATCAGCCATGACAGGCACGAGATGGCTATGAGACGCAAAGTTCTTCTTTTTCATGGCTTGCCTGAGACCCAGGGTGACTTGACGGAGGAGGTTCATCAAGTTATTGTCAGCAAGTTGAAGCTGCCAGACATAAGTAGGGACAAGTTGGAAGTCTGTCATCGACTCGGCTCTTCAGGCAACAAAACACGCCCTGTCCTGGTCCGTTTTCATGAATACGAGCACCGCCGGCTTGTCTGGGAGAGCAAGACTGCTCTCAAAGGCTCCGGTGTAACAATTTCCGAATTTTTGACTAGGCTTCGTCACAGCGTGTTCACATCTGCACGAAAGCACTTCGGTATCAAGAACTGTTGGTCGGTAGAAGGCAGGATCGTTATCAGCCTGCCTGATAAAAGCCGTCGACGAATTGAAACCGACACTGAGCTGCAAGCAGCCATAGCGCTATTTCCATCGAGTACGGCGGGTGAAGAGCAAGCATCCCCTAAGGCAGCTGAAACTGCACCCCGTGGTGCCGTTAGGAAGACGAGGCGGCGTTGAAAATGTTTGTTTGACGTTTTTCCATACACGGATTTTACATTGATTTCTTCGTATTTTGGCCGGTCTCACTAATTGTGTGGTTTGTTGTGGCATTTTCTAGTTGTAACATTTTGCCCGTGCTGGTAGATGTAATTATTTTGTTTCCGTTTTTATTTGAACAATTTTTCAAAATTCTTTCACGGTGGGTGACTATTAAATTAACACAAATTCTTTTCTTTGACACTTTGACACTGTCAACTGTCAATCATCTGTCGCTGTCAGTATAGTACCTTTTTTTTTTTTTTTTTTCGTTCCGTAGAACAGGCTAAGGTCATAGACCATGCTGCCTCACCAGTATAGTACCTATGTCTCTCTTTTAAAAAGTTTACGGCGTTGGAACAAAGTCTTTTTAGGAATTAGTTAACGATGCCACCACAGACCAGCGAACTTTTATGTTTAGAGTTTTGTTTATTAAATACCTTATTTACCTACTATTTCTTTCGACAATTTTAATGCTTTAACACAATTTTGTTAAATGTTTATTTGTTTTGCTGTCGTTTTTTGCTGGATACCCGGCTTTAGATTATTTATTTATTCAACTTCTATGTTTTTGTGCTCTTTAATAATTGTTTATTACTTAAGATTACCCGTGTAATTCCCTACTATTGTTGCCTATTACTTGTGTTTTCTAATTTCTTTGTAAGCAGCGTGTGTGTAAGCTCCCATATAGTAGCTTATTTATCTTCCAGTTATATTATCACTTTATACTTTAGTTATTTTATTTGTTTTAGTGTTGTATTGTTATTTATTGATATATTTAATATTTTTTTTATTTACCTACTTTGATGGACTCTTTTAATGTAAACGATAGTTTCTTCTCTTGCTCCTCCTCATTGAGTAGTTTTGTTACTGCCACGGACAGCGATTCCAGCATTTCCGGGACGTTGCACGATAAATTGGTTTCCAAGTTTTCTAATTTCCCACAAAACTTCAATCTTGCACACGTCAATGTGCAAAGCATTCCTGCTCATCATTCTGATCTTCTGGCGTCTATTAGCAACTCACAAGTCGATGCTTTCTTAGTTTCTGAATCCTTTCTCAAACCCTCTCTTCCCTCTTCACAATTTGCTCTCCCAGGTTATAACCTAATCCGAAATGATAGGACTGGTAGGGGTGGAGGTGGAGTAGCCATATACCTCCGTGCTGACATCCCGTTTCAGATTATTAGATCTTCTCCTTCTGCCTACACCGCATCTGCCGAGCATCTCTTTTTAGAAATTTGTATTCGCCACACCAAACTACTTCTTGGTGTTTACTACTCTCCCAATCTATCCATAGACTACTTTGATTCTTTTGACAATCTGCTCGAAGAGTTAAGGCCTACCTACGAACACATCATAATAATGGGTGACTTTAACACGTGTCTTTTAAAATCTAATACACGTTCTTCTAAACTTCAAACTATCCTTTCTTCTTATAATCTACAGATTCTTCCTCTATCAGCCACTCATCACTTCCCAAACTGCTCGCCTTCACTTCTTGATCTTATGATAGTTTCTTCCCCTCAAAAAGTGGTTTCTCACGGTCAAATCTCGGCAAGCTTCTCTTATCACGATCTTGTTTTTCTCTCTTATCAACTTCGCCCCCCCAAACGTAAGCCCCTCTTCATTTTGCGCCGTAATTTCAAGGGTATTGACCTGTATACCTTGCGACAAGATGCTAGCGACATTGACTGGTCACCTGTGTTTGAGGCTACTTCTTTAGATGACATTGTCACTAGATTTAACACCCTACTCCTCAACTTATTCGACAGACATGCCCCCCTTAGACGAGTTCGCATTAAACGATCCCCCGCTCCTTGGATTAACGCTGACATCAGAGAGCTCATGTCTCTGAGGGATAAAGCCAAACGGAGATACAAGAAATACCCATCTGAAAGCAATTTTGCTCGCTACAAATCTCTTCGTAATCGCTGTTGTCGTTTGTGTAGGGACACTAAGAGACGCTTTTTTCACGACTCTCTTTCCAATCGCAATTCGGCGGACACATGGAGATTCCTACGCTCCATCGGTGTTGGTAAACCCACCTCTTCCGTTCCTAATGGTATTGATCTGAACGCTTTGAACAGGCATCTTTCTCTTCCTCCCGTTTGTATAGACCGCAGTACAAAGGATGCTTCATTAGAGCAACTTACCTCTCTCCCCAGACCTGACTGCTCTTCATTTAATCTGAACACGGTTTCTGAGACAGATGTCAGAAGTGCCATACTGGCCATATCCTCAGAATCCGTCGGAGAAGACAATTTGTGCTCGAGAATGTTCATCCCCATTCTACCCATTCTCCTCCCTATAATAACCTTTATTTTCAACTTTTCTCTCTCTTCAAACTGTTTTCCTAAGATCTGGAAATCAGCTCATATAATTCCCTTACCCAAAATTTCTAATCCTTCTTTACCTTGCCATTTCAGACCCATTTCTATCTTACCATTCCTATCTAAAGTTCTCGAGCATATCGTCCATAAGCAACTCTCTTCTTTCCTCCTGTCCAACTGTCTTTTGAACCGCTACCAATCCGGTTTTCGCCCTGGTCACAGCACAGTCTCTGCTTTACTAAATGTCACAGATGATATTCGCTGGGCCATGGAAAATAGAGAACTAACTGTCTTGGTTCTGCTTGACTTCAGTAGCGCCTTCAACTCTGTTGATTTTGACCTTCTTCTTGCCACCCTTCGCTCCTTCAATGTCTCTTCTTCAACTCTCTCATGGTTTGACTCTTATCTTCGGGGGCGCACGCAATGTGTTCGCCTTGATGATACTATATCTGACAGATGCGAACTCTTAGCGGGCGTACCTCAGGGAGGTGTTCTCTCGCCGCTCCTTTTCTCCATCTTCATCAACTCCGTCACTAGAGTCATTCTCTCCAACTTTCATCTCTACGCAGATGACCTGCAGCTTTACCGTCACTTTAAGCATGAGGATTTGGACCTAGCTATAGCTAACATTAATGAAGACTTAAATCGCATCACCACCTGGGCTAAGCATTACGGCCTATTGGTGAACCCAAACAAATCACAGGCCATCATCATTGGTGGTAGATACATGCGCAACCAATTAAACAGTCTCTCTCAGTTGCCACCGGTACTGCTGGATGGGATTACCATCCCATATAGTGACAACGAAAAACTTAGGAATAACCTTTGACTCCTATCTTTCCTGGACGACTCATGTCGCTGATGTTAGTCGCAAGGTGTACTTCTCACTTCACTCCCTCAAATGTCTCCAAAGTTTTTTACCCTTGGCCACCAAAATCTCCCTTGCTCAGTCACTCATTCTCCCTCTTCTTGACTATGCTGATGTATGCTACTTAGACGCCACTGAGCTTCTACTGAACAAACTTGAGCGCCTTCAAAATGCTGCCATCCGCTTCATTTTTGGTCTACGTAAATATGACCACGTTTCCAACTTTCGGAAGGAACTCAAGTGGCTCCCTATACGTCTGCGCAGGAATGCTAGAATCCTCTGTTTCCTCTTCAATGTCCTTTTCAACCCTGTTTATCCGTCTTACCTCCGTGAACGTTTTTCCTTTGTTCATCCACCCGATGCCTCGTGCAGATCCCATCTCAAATCCCTTCTAAAGTTCCCCTCACATCATTCCGACTTTGCTTCCTACTCCTTTTCCGTACACGCCGTCCGTCTCTGGAACTCGCTGCCCGCTGAAATACGTGACTGTGGAACACTATCACTTTTTAAAAAACGAGTGAAGGAGCACTATTTAGCTAATATTCCGTAACACTGTCCTATTTATATCTATTCACTTCTGTCCTCAATATAAAATTATCGTAGGTATTTATGTATTTATATGTATTGTATTTATTTATATATTATGTGTAAATTATGTGTATGTATATTCTTACTATTCTTTGCACACGGACTGCCCTTCTCAATGTCTTTTCCTATCACGGGCCAGCTGGAAGAAATTTCAAAATGAAATAAGCTGTGCCCTTGTACAATTTTTCTGTCCATTTCTTTTCTGTTTAAACTTGTATGTGTGTACAGAATCAATAAATAAATAAATAAATAAAAAAAATAGTTCTCACACTGCTAAACATCACGCTTGATAATGCGATAGTAACTGTGGAATTACACTGCCAGGTTTGTAAAGAAATCACGCATGAAATGTTACACACCACACCAAAAATGAATCAATGAGAGTGATTTTTTCAAAAAAGTTATTGTCTATATTACTTTTAAGAAGTTTAACCCTTGAGGTAGGGGCCACGGGCTCGACTCCCAGGAGGGGGGTATTGGTTGGTGGTAGGTCTTATTTCAAGTCCGCCTGGCTAGCTACCACCATCTTACCTAAGTCTGACGCTATAACAACAATTTAAAAATTGTTGTGTTCCGGCAGTTAGAGGTAAGATAGCCGTTCCTCAGTGGTGAGGATTCCGGGTGAAGTGCGCGTACACTTTCGGCCTTATCGTCGCTTAATATCAAGTTCTGGGTAAAAAAAGAGGGTCAAACTAAAGATGATATAATTTTAAGTTTACAAAAAGACCCGATTTTTTTTTCCTAGAAACTGTATCCAGAAATTCTGTTGAAATCCTGATTTTGTTTGTAAATTACCTGTTTACTTAACCTTATACTAAGTTACACTCTGTGAACATCAGCTCTGAAAGGCATTTATTACCTTTGAACTTTGCGGTCCCTTAAGAGCTTCTTTACACGGGCAACAAGTGAATCCTTTTGATTCGTTCTGAAGGTATTTCTTTTTTTTTAAGTAAAAGGTTGGTGAGACTTTACTGTAAGAAAGTGGTATCGCTCGGTCAATGAACCCAAAATATAAAATAAGTAGGTACTGAAATGTATGTACATTAGAGTCCGACGCTTGGAGTTCATTTTTATTTTTACTGTTTCTTGTTGTTGGATGTAGGCATGTACCTAAATTAAATATTTTTAGTAAAACTACAGCCCTAAAATAATAATTAGCTAACTACCTGTAAATAAACAAGGATTATTAAAAAAAATACTAGATATTATGATAATACATAAGAAAATTGTAAGTAAAGGTGGACCTATTCTTATCTTTCCTTATAAAAAAATAAAATAAAAAAAAAACCTTTATTTCTTGCAAATGTAGTTTTACATTTTCCTAATTATAGTTTTTCTTAAAAATTCTTAAGCGATGGTCTGCAACAAACGCCGGTAGCGACGCTGGAAGCCGCGTCCAGCGTCCCAGACGCCGGACGCGGCTTCCAGCGTCACTGCGATGGTCACTCGGAACTGTTTTTAAGTTTCCTTCCCTATATAATATAATAATAATAATAATAATAATAATATCCTTCCTTATATAATATCATAAATGCGAAAGTCCGTTTGTTTGTTTGTTTGTTACGCCTTCACGTCGTAACTACTGAACCGATCATCATGAAATTTTGCATACACATTGTCAGGAGTACAGAGAAGGACATAGGGTACCTTTCATCCCGAAAAAAGTATTGTCCCGAGGGATATAGCAAAAAAAACCTTTCCACGCAGTATCTGATTAAGATAAAGATAAGGTGTGCTAATAAAGATACAGGTGACAGACTGTAGAACTTGTACCTACTGCTTACATAATTATTACGAATGATTTTTAAACACCTGTTTTACTTAGACAATGTTTAAATGTGATGCTGTCTTGTCTTTTTCAAACAATATTGTCAAAAAGTGACAGCATCAGATTTAAACAGTGTGCAAGTTAAACAGGGGTTCAAAAATCTTTTGAAAACATTGAATGTGTTTGAAGATCTTTTCACAGATATCTCTTAGAAATCAATGGTATACTCAGCAAACGTTTGTAGTGAACCTAAATTGCTGTTTGTACTGATAGGGGGTGTGTTTTATCAATCTTCCGATTACTGCACTCGGCCGGCCGCACGCGATATCTAATCTAGATAGAACGAATCGTATACATTGATCACCATCGTTAACTGTAAATTGCTGGTTGCAAATTTGTAGGAAAGAACCTAGGAAATTATAAAAAAAGGTACCTAAAATGTAATAAATTTTCTATGTTAACTTTCATTCGTTATACCTACTCAGTTGAGTTGATTAAATAATATATCATTAGCTTTTAATATTTACAATGAAATAACATTTTCCCCAAAATATCATAGTGTATGTTGTGTAGTCATCATCATCATCATCATATCAGCCGCACGGCACCCACTGCTGGGTATAGGCCCCCCTAAGGATCTCCACGACGATCGGTCCTGCGCTGCCTGCATCCATTGGCTTCCCGTGACTTTCACCAGATCATCGGTCCACCTTGTCGGGGGCCTACCCACGGAGCGTCCTTTCCGCCAACGGCCATCGGTTCTTCTCGCTATGTGTCCCGACCCGAAAGCTACTAGCATTAATTCCGCCTCTTGTACTGTTATATAATAAAGAAAGTAAAATTAATAAATATTAAGGTGGTTTAATTTATCAGGAATCAAAAATGAATCTTATTACCTACAGTTTTTCTTTTTAACAAAAAGACGTAGACAACTTGCATCTTAGCTGTACTAAGCTAAGATCTGGGAGCACGGTAGTGCTCCCGCCAAGTCGAGCAAGCGAAGCGCATGGGCACTACCTACCTTTTCTCGAAGCGCTTCGTCGTTTTTTTGAACCCTCATATCTTGAGTTTGGAGTATACTAGATAAACAAAATTCTCGGAATGTGGTGTCATTATATGTAATGTGTTATTAAATATATAAAGTTTCAATTGCATAGCTTTTATAATATAGATTTTAGTGATATCTGAAAAACGCCGATTTCGTCACTGACTCACTCATGATCATCAAAATTCATAGGGTACTTCCAGAAGTCCCAGAAAGCTGAAATTTGGTATGTAAGCTAGTATTGGACATACACCACAAAAAAATATAAAGTTGGACTTTAACCCTCCAATCGCTTAACCCTCATAACTTGGGTTTGGATTACACCAGAACAACAAAACTTTCGTAATATGTTGCCAATAGTAGACTTATTAAACATACAAAGTTTCAATGGCATAGCTATAAAACTTTGGATTTTATTGAGATCTAAAAAACCCCGATTTCGTCAAAAATTACTGATAATCATCAAAATTCTTAGGGTACTTCCTGAAGTCCTAGAAAGCTGAAAATTGGTATGTAAACTAGCATTAGTATACAAACAACAAAAAAAAACTTGGAACTTTTACCCCCCAACCCCTTAAACTATGTGATGGAAGACTTCTGCAAATTTTAAATATGTATTTGAAAAAATCTTTAAATATTTAGTTATTATTTTCAAGACTTAGTAAATCACTGTTAAAGCAACGGAAAAAAAATATTCATAAAAAAGAAATTGTGTTCATTTCAAAACTAATTCTTTCGTGGCGCAAGAATTTATTTTGCTCTTTGCACTGTCACAACCTTAGGTCACAACCAAAGAAATTGTAAGTACTACGTACAACAAGAAGGCATCCCCACTTGATCACTAAGGAATCTAACTCGGGTGAAACCACGAGCATCCAACTTGTAATCATTAATCTACTCAGTAGTTTAATACGTCCGTAAATGTGCACTTAAATATTCTAATGCTGTCATTTTTTATAATAAAATAGGTTCAAATTTCAAGTTTAAATTATGCTTAGGTTCAAACCTATGACATCATCTGGTTCAAATTTCAACAAAAGCGGTTCACTACACGAAGCATGAAAGCATATCGAACAAATGCTTTCGCGTTTATAAGTTAGTTTAACTAATAATTGCATAAAAAAAGAACATGTCTATTTGTTTTCAAACTTATGGTTACCCTTTAGAGCGAGACAAACTGACCTCGTACTTTCTAGCTCAAGTGGACCGTTTTTTAGCCGCAGAGCACCTTCCTGTACGAAGTACAACGTTTGGAAACGTTTCTGATAAACAATAGTTCTTGTAGTAACGAAACGGCCAAGCCACATATTTTGACTAACGTTTAGAGTTTTTGAAAGTCAGGGCTTCTGGAGTTAGGGCGTATAGCGTTAGAGTAGCTTGGCTCTACATGAGATCTGATAACTTTTTGACAGTCCTAAGTCTTGGCAGCAATATACATGAAAATGTTTTTGGTGGGATTAATATTATCTAATAATTAATGAATAACTTATTTATCATTATTGCATACAGATGCACACTAACGGAATTTTCTTAGTAAAATTATTATAATATACCGCCCGCCAGATCTCGCTTCAATGAGAGAGAGCTAAAATAAGAGACGTCAGCGTTCAGTTTCTATGCAAAGCCAGTTGGTAATTAAACTGGCACGGGAAAAACATTCAAGAGAAATTTTCAACTTTAGATTTGATTTTGAAGACTTATAATTATATTTTTAATAGTTTTCCTTCTTTATTACATTTACGTTGAACTTCGTAATTCAAGATGAAACAGCTCCCTCCTACTAGTCCATCGTTTTCATCACGTAAGATCATGTTTCCGTAAAAATACTAACATATAATCGCTACGGTTTAATGTGCTTAGAATCTTCTTTTTAGGGTTCCGTACCCAAAGGGTAAAAACGGGACCCTATTACTAAGCCTCCGCTGTCCGTCTGTCTGTCTGTTTGTCTGTCACCAGGCTGTATCTCATGAACCGTGATAGCTAGACAGTTGAAATTTTCACAGATGATGTATTTCTGTTGCCGCTACAACAACAAATACTAAAAACAGAATAAAATAATTATTTAAGGGGGGCTCCCATACAACAAACGTGTTTTTTGCCGTTTTTTGGTACGGAACCCTTCGTGCGCGAGTCCGACTCGCACTTGGCCGGTTTTTTCTTTTATGGTATTGTATTCCTATAAAAAGAAAATATAGATAAGACTAGATTTAAACCTATGGAAAGAGTTTACGGCCACCAAGGAATCGAAAAACTTGTTTGCATTAATTAAGTACATTATCCACTTTCCATCAAGAAAATGTTACCCAGTTTCAAGTCACATTAAGTTTATAATTTCGCCATGAATTGTGCTTAAAACCTTTTTTTTCTATTATATTGTTTTCTAACAAAAAGAGAAGATTGGTTGATTTGGAAAGTGTTTAGGGAAAGTTAAAAAATATCTATTTATCATTTACCGAATTTTAAACATTAATATGACCACCAACAAACCGAAAGACTTGCTTGCATTAAATAAATACATTTTCAACTTTCCATCAAGAAAATGTTACCCAGTTTCAAGTGACATTAGTTTGAAAGTTTTTAATTTCGCTATGAGTTGTAACATGAAAGTTCAATTTGCTAAGTGTATCAAAGGCGTGGAATACGTTAACGATTTAGCCGACCAGTAATGAATGGTTTAATTGACATAATGAAAATAAAAACTATAGTCCAATCATGCTTACAGGAAAAAAATGTGTTTGGTTACTCAATGTAATATTTTTACTATATTTGAAAGTAAATAAATAACTGAATTTATAAAGTATAACTATACGAAGTTTTTTCAGTAGGTACGTACGTACGTTCAGTTCAATTTTTAAAGTATATATGTTGAAGAAGTTTTAACAATGCATAAACAAAACAACTCGTTTAATTAAATAAATGATTTAAAGGCCAAATTGACGTGTGACATTAACAAAATTACGTTCCGAACGGCAGCGGAAAATTTGTGATGAATTAATCATTAGGTCAGTTGTCCGTCTGGCTAAATCCCTGCATGCTGCATATTGCATCGCCGTGAATATCAGACTGCAGTCGCCGCTGGGACACGCGCTTGTCGCGCGTCAAACTGACTGTCCGATTGCTCAATGGATGGGTGTCCGCTTACCCGATACACCCTCTGGGATTGCGTTAATGCTGCTTTGGCTTGCCTCCACTACCGTAATTGATCGGTTAATTCTGGACTAAGCATTGCTGTCTAAATTTTGGATTAAATAGCTCTCCCTAATTGATTCAACGCAACGTAATGCTAAGATTAAAATTTCATCAGTGACAATCTGACTGTCCGATTGCTCAAGTTTATGGCTGGTTATCCGCTTACCTGATATATCCTCTGGGTTTGCTTAGCTTGTCTCTACTGTCGTAATCTAGGGGTACAATTTGTACTCGGTGTGGTTGGTGGTAGGGTAAGCCCTACCACCAACCACACCGAGTTCCGTCCCAATTCCGCCTGGCTAGCAATACAACCATCTTACCTAAGTCTGACGCCATAACTACATTAATAGTACATTATGAGACAAGTTAGCTTAGGTTGCTCATTGCACACAAGGCTGTGGGTTGCACCCCGAGCCGCAGGCGAGGGCGTAACTCAGCCGAGTGTGCAATAAGCAAGAGCTTACGAGTTTCATACGACGTTTTTCAACACATTTGCGGGGAAAAACAAAGTAATTTACCACACAGGAACAAATACGACAAAAACAAAATATGATAATTATGGGGAAAGGGGCGCAGGTATTTTTTTGTATTTTTCACACGCCCAATGCAAGAATATTATGCGAACAACAGGGTTAGTGAGCATACAACCTACCGCAAAATATAATTTTAAGTAATAAAATGCAAATATTTTAATATTTTATAACAAAATATTATAAGTTATGGATAATTTGATAATACAAAATATTTGTTTGACTTAATTAAGGACTTAGGACACGTTTATTTATTCCAAAAATGTATATACATTTTCAGCGGCATAAAACCACTTTGTTGTTACTGAAAAAATAACTGTATTTACCCGGTTAAATTGGGAATGCTCTGTTTACTCGCATACAACTTGCAGTAAGGTACCTATTTATCTTTGTAGGGATAATTCTATAACCAACTAGTGTTTTATATATTATTGCACGCGTTTGTTATAGCTCGGTTTATGGCCCTAAAAGCGATGTATTAGGGCTCACTTTACGAGCAAGTGTGTTGAAAAAATTATTATGTTCCGTCAGTTAAAGGTAAGATAAGCAGTTCCTCAGTGATGAGGCTTCCGGGTGTAGTGCGCTTCCATCTTCGGTCTTATCGTCACTTAACATCAGGTGAGGTGAAGGCTATAAGATACCCCGTTGTGCATAAAGAAAAAAAAATAGTTTCTGACACAAGGATGGGTCCATTTTGATGGGTTTGTAGAATAATCAAAAATTAGGTAGGTACGAAGTTAAATTTCAAAGTTCGTACGGTCTGAAAATATTTAAAAAAATATTTCCGTGGATATGACATCCATGCTGAAGCGCTGAACGATATCAATCAAGTTTTTTTTCACGGTTCAAAATGTTGGCACAGCGACATGCCTAAATAAAACATGTGACGTTCCTAGTTTGTGGGTTTAGAAATTTCAACTTTTTTATAGTCACCTTTTAAAATAATTATAAATAAAATGATTATTTGACACTGTTTTATAATTTAAGACGGTATTCTGAAATATTTACCTTGGTTTTTTAATTTTTAAAGGAGAGTGGATTTTTATATTATATTGTAGAATGTATAAGAAACATAATTCTATCATTGTTTTTGGTAAAAATATTCAAATAAGTTGATAACAGGAAGCAGCAATCAATGTAATGTATATCTAAATTAATTGTAGCTTGGTGATTGCCGCCTTAGAAAACAATTGTTATAGTAACTATTTTTTTTATTTGATCTTAGATTTTTTATTTTTCATAACTGCAATAAAATTTATTCAGTCTTTCTGTCTTTATAGAAGGCAGTAGGATATTCCCAAATGTATAACAGACATAGTTTGTAATCATCATTTATAAACTAAAACAAAACCCATATATCGTGCATATCGTCAAATCTCACCATCCACTAAAAAAAGCCATAAATAGCCAACTAAGCCAAACCCCTATTCTGACTCAATTCATCCAATTGGAACGGCTATAAATATAATGGCGTATTTTATTCCGCCGGAATTACAGCAGCAATAAAAAGAAAGATTTTCTTAATTAGAAACCAAGGTGAAGATAACTCGCTAACGTCCGAATCGTCAGCTCTTTGCGTGACTGCTCCACGATTTATGACTTAATAGCGGACTCCGCGTTAAGTAGGACTTAGATAAGCCGCCTCTAAGTGATTGTCGGCATTCACAACAATCGTAATTACTCCAAACTACTATCTTCGTTTACCGCACGCGATCGCTCCCATCGGCAACTCGAATTGTGTTAATTGCGAGAACTGTATTTCAGAGATCGTTGTTGATTGCCGAAACCTGAAAACGTGAGGGAATTTTGAACAATGCCGATACAATCTTGCCTGTTTTCTTTGTTACGCGGATCAAGTTTCTGTGTTACAGTCTACCGAGCCCTTTATTGGGGTCCAAGTAGCGAAACTTGCCGAATAAATGTTTTGCTAAATTAATGACGATTCAATGGAAATGATGAACAATAATTTTGGCTTCATTAAGTTTCATTGATTCCCAACGAACGAGTCCTTTGAAACGATTTCATTGCTATCATTATTTTGAAGTAAACAATCTTATTTGTCCTGTTTGTTTGTGCAGATCTGATGGTACGATTCAGATTTATTTTTACCTTTATATAATTTGTTTTTACTATAATGAAATATAATGCGATGCAATAGCTGAAATATGAAATTTAATTACAGTAATTTCAATGTTCATTTAAATAAAAACGATATCCTTTGATTGATTCATTTGTTTGATCAAAGAGCAAGGTAGATATCCCAGTAGTATTTTTTTAATTACGAACTTCCATTGTAATGTAACGCTTTTTACTACCTATTACAGGTCATGTTTGATATAGTCAATGTCGAGTCGCAACATTACCTATCTCACTTAATACGAATTAAAACTCATCACAAACGAAACACATTTTCATAATGAAATATGTCCGAGCTCGATTCTTATTTGTTCTCTTGAATTAATGAAAGAAACTTGGGTTGTTTGTGCTTATTCCAATTAGTATCTTAAAGTTTAATTAAAACGTTGCAGGTATTCTCAACTTTTTCCATAAATCTTAGCGTTACAACGCTAACCACAGTAGGGAACGTCGGTGAGTGGTTCAGTTCGCACGTTATTAGCGCAGTTCTGTTGAAATGTTTTCATTTATTTTGTAACCTTCTTGCAAAGTTAACTTGTGACGGTATGCATGTTGCATTAAGTAAACAAATTTTAAAAATAATGCTTTATAAAGAGTCACTGAAGTATTTTTTTAGGGCAGAACACATTTCGTAAAATCCCAAATAGTAAAATGTCATGTAAAGAACAGCTATTGAGCCTTTACTAATTTTTCGGTGCAGCATCGGTACGACATCAGCATGCTCGGTATACGCAGTACCGAAAACATACCTACCTAAAGCTTACTGGACGCCTATATTTCACTAGAGCGTTACTCATTTGTCGACGCAACATCAGCTCGGCGCGGTACATATTCGGTACAGGATCTGTACCACGCCGACAAATGAGAGGGGCCTTAATTTTATAGAAACATCCTACTAAGTGAAAGTCTGTGGGTTTGGGTGTTTGTTCCTCAATCACGCAAAGATGGCTGAACAGATTTGAATGAAATTTGACACACAGATAGTTTAAAACCTGGATTAACAAAGGATACTTTTTATCCCGGTCAAAAGATTCCTAGGGATTTCCGAATGTCCACGAAGACGAAGTCGCGGGCGGAAGCTAGTTTTTAATAATTTCCAAAATCGTATTAAAAATTGACAATCGTCATTAAAACTTTTTAGTAGTACCGTCATATTAGTTATTCTGTGGTACCGTAGCTACTTACAACTATGATTATTGGGAAGGAAACTCCCAATAGTACTACTGGTAAAACTACTTGGCAGGACTACTGGGAACAGCGGTTTTTTAAAATACACAAACGAATATAAAAATATGAGGCTCCGTTATGTGAAATCATTTGTCTCTGTCTTTTTCTTTACGTGTAAAGGAAAAGGAAAATAACCTCAATTCTGCACTTTTTAGATGGTTTTCGTTGTTTTTTCACCATTATCTTTCTTGAAAAAAAGTTATTGGTGCAACTGCACAGTACGTTAAAGTATATTTTGATGTAGAATTCTTTAGGTTTCCGCTATTATTTACGCCAAAAATATGGCCCGCGACAAGCGCTTTTGATGATATTCTGTTTTTTTTACAATTATACACAATTTAATACTTGTAGCTACTAGATAATCTCTTTAGCTTGTCGTACGTTTTTTTGTGGCTACAACTTTACGTTTTCTATATAAAAATATGGCCCGCGCAAATCATGTTTTCCAATTATGGCCCTTTAATAAGTATACCATTGCTGTTTTTTGCGATCCACGGACAGGTTCCTTTGAAAAGCTGGAACATGAAATATACTGAAATGAAAAAAAATAAAAGAAGATGCTTGACAAACAAAGCAGGAAGACTTGTTCTCATTAGCATCTACTTTCAGAAAATGAATATAAGGATGGAAGCTGTAATTAAGAAAACAGTACTGAATTTATATTAATTGCAGTGCGGTATAAAAATACCTTGTAAGAAAAGTTATCTCCTAATTAGTAACATGTTTTTCGTATAATTACAGTTGGTGATATGTTTAGCGATATAAACAAAAAAAAAACAATGAAATAAAAGAGACATCAAATTGAGGAAAACAGATAATTAAATAATTAGACATTATTATATAGTAGTACTAGCGGCCGCCCGCGGTTTCACCCGCGTGGTTCCCGTTCCCGTGGGAATATCGGGATAAAAAGTATTCTATGTTTTATTCCAGGCTATCTTCTATCTGTGTGCCAAATTTCAACCAAATCCGTTCAGTAGTTTTTGCGTGATTGAGGAACAAACATCCAAACATCCAAACCCACAAACTTTCACATTTATAATATTAGTAGGATTAATATTATTATTATATTGTTAAAGTGTTTTTATTGGACATAGTAAAAATCGGATTCGTAATTTATCGGACTCATCGGTAAGTAATCGAATAGAAGTGTTAAAAAAGCTGTATGATAAAATAATAGCAATATACTTATATTAATTTGAAAGCATTTTAATATCTGTCACATTTTTAGTAATTAAGTTCTCAAAAATATTAGAGTACTTATTCAGAAGTTTGTACCTGTTCTTCATTGTTTTTATGTTAGGAACCTAAAAAACATTCATAGTATAAAAAGGTCGCTTACGTCATTTCAGAATTTTCATTTGATGGTAATGATCGCTCATTGTCCCGAGCAGAATAAAGAATGGCACACAATTTCGTGGATCCAATTAGTGAATTGCATAGAATACCGACTACATTTCTCTTCTTATTTCTATACTTTCAGACGGGGATGAACAATTGTGTGCAAATTAGCAATGACAAGCCACAGCGGGCGACCGGGTACTGTCGGTGACACACTGTCATGAATAGCGAAAAACTGAAGCTTTTCGACTGAAATACGGATTTTCGCTGTTAAATGAAATGAGATACTGACTGGCTTATCAGAGGACAGCCTAAACTATTGGGTCTACGAACTTGAAATTTTTGCACAAGTATTATTTAATATATATAAGCAATTAATGCTTTTATTTAGAAATAGCGCATTGCTTTATTTATTATGACATGCTTGTGTTTACTCTGCTTGCCCCAGTGAAGGTTCTAAACATCTGTAAAAAGTAGTTTAATATTTAAGAATTAGATTACTGTTAACTTCTTGATATTCACTTTGCCGTGAAAACGGTCACTAAGGTCAGCTAATAGTAACAAAAAATTATTCACCAATTCTTAAGCCTGTATTACACGTAGAATATTAATCGTCCTCGCAAGTAGGGAAGACCTTTATAATGAAGTTCTGTTTTACCCGCCGCATTTCTAGTTTCAATTTTTATATTGTACTGCATCACAGTAATTAAAAAAAACCTAAGTAACAATACTTTCTCTGTCATAATGTATGTATTTTTCCATTTCATAACTGCTGAGCTTAGATTCGCTCGCTGGTTATACAGGAGAACATTTTATTTAAATGAATCCATACTTAATAACTATCAAGAAAATTTTAAGTTAGAAATATCGGACTTTAATGTTTGTTATTTTATGTTTAATCAAAACTATGAGTTTAACATTGTTCGATAGTATTTAGGATAAAACTATAATAAAAACTGGCCATATCTCTGGGGGAGGACGACACATTGTACCACTTTGAAAGAGTATTTCAAACGGTTGACTTAGAGAAAAAGTTTTAAGTCAAAAGTATTTTGGAATCCTAAAAATACCTTGTTTAATCGTCAACAAAAAAACGAATAAGTAAAGTGCATTCCGCATCGGAGTCCGTTTGAGTAAATAATACCGACGACGAGGACTACGGAGCTTTTGTTGACATTTTTACTTTGAGAGCCTGTTGTCACAGTACTCAATAGGGATTAAAACTACACCACACGACTGGAGTGGAACACAGGCTTAATTTTTTAAACTTCGCTTTGACACAAACGGTGGGCTTCATGCGAAAATTGACAATAGTTTTCTGCTAACTGTATACAAAACCTAATGGTTTTAAGGTAAATGATTTGATTTTATATTTATTACAACACTAGCGACCGTCAGCGACTGTTTTGTCTGTCCCTCGGGAATGGTTCATTTTTTCGAAATGAAAGGGTACCCTATGTCCTTTTCTGCACCCCTGACAACGTGTATGCAAAATTTCATAATGATCAGTTCATTAGTTAAGACGTAAAGACGTAACAGTCAAACAAACAAACTGATGACTGTCGCATTTATAATATTAGTAATGGATTGAGAATTATCTTTGTAATGTTGCTTTAACCACAATAAAACCTGGTCTTTTCTTCATTTTTATCTTCACATTGTGTCGGAAAATTAAACTTAGCGAAAATTACAATTAAAACTTCACGTTTATACACTCGGTGGGCTTCGTACGAAAATTGATACGTTTTCCCTAAAATTAGTTCACAGTTGTAGATAATAATGATGGTTTTTTAATCAGACCAATGAACACCAGGGATCATCATCATCATCATCATCATCAGCGTATTATCGTCCACTGCTGAATATAGGCCTCTCCGAATGCACGCCACTGAGCACGATACGCGGCTATACTCATCCAGTTTATGCCAGCCAACCTGCGAAGATCGTCGCTCCACCTAATTGAAAACAATATTGTTCATTTCTTTAAAACATAAGCCCATAATAATTTTTAAATTGAATCGGAAAACAACATCATTTGACTAGGAGCGGAACATTGCTTAATTTTTTAAACATGGTTTTGTGGTGTTTACACTCTTTGGGCTTCATGCGAAAATGTACAATACTTTGTTTTCTACTAACTGTGCAAAATCATCAGCTCAAGGTTGTGTTATACTAGTAAAAATATAAAATAAAAGAGAAAATAACGGAGAAAATATTATTATCAAATATTATGTTTTCTCAGTTCATTTTATTGAAAAACATAATCATTTCTATATTGTAGTGGTATTACCAATCAAAAAGCAATCAACGATCAAAATGCGATCGAAGCATCGATATAGCATAAGTCATACTAGTAGTTACTATAGGTATATCTAAACCGCCGTTCTAATTCAATTTCCCTCAGGGCTCACTCCTTCAAACTAATTGGGCCTAAAATAATATAAGTCGCAAAGCTGGAGGCTTATGGTAATGGAATTAATTTGGAATTATTAATCAATACCGCCTATGATATCATAGAACTCAAATTAAAATGGCTGGGATTTTTTTACGGCGGCCGAGCCTGTATTTTTTGCTGGAAAACTGAGAGAAGAGTCAGCGTTTTTCAGTTGAAAAAATTCAATGCTGACGTCATCGCTTTTTAAAATATTTACTTGACTTTGGATTATGGTATGACCCAATAACTAGGATAGAGTTTTATCTTTGAAACGGCATTTTAAGTTTTTTTTATGATTAGAGTTTATCTAGTCGTTTCGTTAATATTGGATCTGATGAAATGAACTACCTACCCTTACTAATACCTACACCTGAGTTACCATTACTAAAGTAATAAAATTAATTTTCATGGTGCAAAGTATTAATTTTAAAGCTAACCAATTAAATTGTAAAGTGCAAAGTATTAATTTTAAAGCTTAGCATATTTATAGTGGAAACCATTATTTTTAAAGTTCATTCAATAAATGTTGAAGCTAAACATTTTAAAGTGTGTAACATTATTTTTAAAGTGCATTTATATATTCCCCAATTTCATTTGAATACCTACCTAAATAATGCTTAATACCTTAATATTGTTTAGTACAAAAGTGATATGGAATTGTAAACATATTTGAAATAAATATAATTGAAAGGGGTAAGTACTAGGTAGTTACTCCCTTAAATGATGTATATACTTAATTTCTGTTTGAAATTGTTGTTTTATTGATCCTTAGTAATTTGATTTTTAGTAATCGGTAAATTCAAGAAAATTAAACTAAATTTGTGATAGCTCGTTTCATATAAAACTTCTGCAATTAGCAAAAAACCATCAAAAATTTGAGTGTACGTTCGCGAGTTCTTGAAAAAAATAGAGAACAAAATAGATTATACCAATTACAATTATATATTATAAAATTATTACAAAATCGATTAATGTTCTCTTACTCAATATTTGATTAAAAGTTTAATCAATGTTGTGTTGAAGTTATTGCTAAATATTTTTTTTTGCATCCATTATTATAATGGACTTCCACCACCTAACGTCTGATACTACTAATAACAATGAAAAATCAATCAAACTAAAAAAAAGACTAATAAGAAAAAAAATACAACAAACGCGCTCATGTCCAAAAGCAATATTCTTATTTGATAGTACTTAGATACGGAAAGCAACGAAGTAGACGGTATTGTAGATGTTCTGTTTATACCGCAAGTTGTCGCCTCATTCGGCCGAGATTTTCAATCCATCCGGCAGTTAATTAGATGATAGCGGCCAGGAAAAAGGCCACTGACTCGAAAGATAAACCCGTAGCGCTTATTCCTCTCATTTCCCGTGTTAAGAACTCGCTCTGCATGTGCTACGAAACATTTCCACTCGATATTGTACCTGAATATCTGTACAGTGGGTCTGTTTTTCTTTGTTCTACTAAATTAGTAAAAGTTACTGTCAAATCAGTCGTGAAAAGAATAGCAGACTGCACGTTTTTTAACAGTTTAACTGCTTAATGTTTTGTGTTTGTGGTAATAAACGTGGCATAGCAGTAGCAGTGCATGAATATTTTTGTTTATGGCGAGCGAAGCGTATATCATAAACATCAGTTTCATATCTTTTATGAAATATCCAGCGGATGTGTACCGTCTTTTGATGTGGATTTTGAGTTTTAATCAATTAAGTAAGTTTATTTTTCTGTTAGGAATTTAATTGAAACTTTATTGAACTATCTGAAGTTAAGTTATTAATAATAAGTGCCGTGTATGTGCCGGCCTAGAATAGCACTACCCCCTATCATCCCGTGGGTGTCGTAAAAGGCGACTAAGGGAGCATAGCCTTCAAGAGACGGGCAGCAGCGTCTCCAAAAAAAACCTTGGCCTACTGCGATCGCCAACCCGCCTGCCAAGTGTGGCGATTATGGCAAACCCCCCCCCCCCCTCATGCACAATGGATCAAAAAATTGGCCCCCAGTCCCCGGCAGCCCCGCTATTCCTAGCTACGGTAGCGGCTACGGTAACGGCGGGGCAGGGGTGCTAAGAATCCCCGGGTGCGGCTCGGCTACCAAAAACGACGACAACTGCACCTGGCAACCTATAACACGCGCACACTGAGGACCGACGCGAAGTTAACCGAGTTGGAAGAAGTTATCAGCAAGGTACACTGGGACATTATCGGGTTATCTGAAGTCCGAAGAGCGGGAGAGGACTCGATAATCCTCAACTCCGGTAACTTGCTTTACTACCGGGAGGGCGACCAACAGTCCCAAGGTGGTGTCGGGTTCATCGTCCACAAGTCCCTTGTCAACAACGTGATTACCATCGGAAGTGTGTCGACCAGGGTGGCGTACCTTATACTCAGAATATCCAAACGGTGTTCGCTGAATGTTATACAGGTTTACGCACCGACTTCGACACCAAGATGACGAAGTGGAGGCTATGTATGAGGAGATACTTACAACCACACGCAACTTCACACAAAATGAGGGCGTAGTCGTTTATTTCAGGGATGTACTGAACATAATCGTAGAAGAAGAACTTGTTTTAGACTCTAATTGCTTAACTATAAAAATCAACTCTAACACCATAATTTTAGCAATATATCGACCTTCAGGTTGTAGAAATACTGATAATTTTATTAATTCATTAAATGATACCTTGCAAAAATACGCATATATACAAAATATTATCATAGTTGGCGATATAAATATAGATATTTTAAATGATAGTTTGGATAATAGGAAGGCTCCTTATCTAGATATGTTAGCATTTCATGGGATCTTACCTGCGGGGCTACTCAAACGGCCACTTTTCTATCCGTTCGCTAACTTAAAAATTAAAAATAAGCCATAAACACCAAAATAACGTGTCGTAGGCTTGTCTATTCCATACAATACGACAATGTCTGTGATTTACATAAACTTGCGACGTCTGACTTGATCATTAATTGCTTATTTTTAAGATTAAAGTTAGCGAACGAATGGAAAAGTGGCCATTTGAGTAGCCCCCCTGGTCACACTATACCAACCCATAATAAGACATGTTTGGATCATGTAATGTTGAAGTCTAGGTCATCAGCACGATGTCTTGTACTTCAAACATGTATCACTGACCATGAAAGTGTTGCACTCTATTTATCAGCAAAAATTGGAATAAAAACGATTAAGAAAAGAACCTTCTTAGATAAAATCGGCCTAGGTAAGGCATTGAAAGAGACAGATTTTACCCCTATGTATTTAATGAGTGATGCTAATGCTGCAACTAACTTCTTCATAGAGACTCTACGTAACTTAATTTTATTGAATACTAAATCTGTGTCTATCCCGAAATCTAAAAGAATTAAGAAACCCTGGATTACACCAGGGCTTTACAAATGTTTGCGTAACAGAAACAATTTATTCAAAAAAATGAAAAAAGAACCGAATAACGATGTCCTAAGAGTTACCTACAAGCGATACAGAAATTTCTGCTCTAGTATCCTAAAAAAAGTGAAAAGAGACTATGATAAACAACAGATACAAAATGCTAAAAATAACAATAAAAAAATTTGGAATATTATAAAAGAGATTACTTATACAAAAAAACCGAAAGAAAGTTCCTCTGACTTACTTTGTAAAAATGATCCATTGCAGTCAGTTAATAATGTGAACTCATTCTTCGCTAATGTAGGCAAAAAACTAGCTGAAAAAATTATTAATAACTCTCGTACAACCATGCCAACCCGTTGTAGTCGTAGCTCTAACTCTTTTGTATTGTTACCCACTGATTGTGACGAGGTCAATTCTCTTATTAATAATCTTAAAATCGACTGTGCTGTGGGATTGGACCTAATCTCAGCTGATATCCTCAGGACTTATAATGACATTTTAACGTCCCCTATTACTTACATCTGTAATTTGGCCCTTTCAACTGGAGTCTTCCCAACAGCCTTAAAGAGATCAAGAATAATTCCGATCTACAAGAGTGGCTCCAGAGACTGTGTCAATAACTACAGACCTATTTCCATTCTTCCAACGTTGTCCAAGATCCTAGAGCGAATTATCAATAGTAGGTTGGTTAAATATCTTGAAGACAGAAAGCTGTTAGCTCAGGCTCAATTTGGTTTTAGATCTAGAAAATCAACAGCTGATGCCGTGCATGAAGTTACTAACTTTATTGTCAATCAATTAGACAATAAAAAGAAAACTATAGCAGTATTTCTCGATATAGCAAAAGCTTTCGACACAGTCTCTGCAGATAACTTAATTGATAAACTCGAATGTATTGGTGTTCGGGACCTCCAGTTGAAACTTTTCAGAGATTATCTCTCTGATCGCACACAGTGTGTCCAAATTGACAGCCACATCAGTGAAGAGCTTCCTATATCTTTCGGAGTACCACAAGGCAGCATATTAGGGCCAACGCTCTTTCTAGTTTATATTAATGAACTGTGCCAACAAACTATCCCCAATGCTAAAATAGTTACCTTTGCCGATGACACAGCTCTACTCTTTAGTGGGAACTCATGGGAGGAAGTTTTTTCACATGCACAAAGGGGTTTTAATCAAGTGACGCAATGGTTGAGAGCTAATATTCTAAATCTTAACGTAGATAAGACTAACTTTATGACCTTTTCTTTGAGAGACAAATGTCCTGACAACCCTAACTATTGCATCGTATCTCACAGCTGCAAAAATGACAATGATACAGCATGTTCTTGTCCTAAATTAAAGAAATCCTCGAGCGTCAAGTATCTGGGAGTTGTGATAGATGACAGACTTAATTTCCAGTTGCATGTCGATATGGTTACATCTAGGGTTCGCAAATTAATGGTTATATTTAAAAACCTAAGGCATGTTGCAGATGTGAATTTGATAAGGTCTGTCTATTATGCGCTTTGTCAGTCTGTCCTTTCTTATTGTATAATAGCGTGGGGTGGTGCAGGAAAAACAACTCTCTTAAAACTCGAAAGGGCTCAGAGAGCAATTCTAAAAATTAGTATGTTTTTGCCATTCCGACATCCGACCTCTGACTTGTATCAAAGAAGTGGGGTCTTGACAGTACGGCAACTATTTGTTTTGCAAATTCTGCTAAAACAACATTCTGTCATGGAGTACGAACCACAAAAGGTCAATAAAAAAAGGCGAAAGGACTTAGTTTGTGTCGGGAATAAGTTTAATACCAAATTCTCACATCGTTTTTTCTGCTATCAGGGTGCCAGTCTATACAACAAAGTCAACAGAATTCTGTCAATCTACTCGTTGCCTAAAAGTCAATGTAAGACCTTAATAAAAAATTGGCTGCAAAAATTGACCTACTCAGTAACAGAAGACTTCCTCTGAATGTTAGAGGGCTTCCTGCCTGAATTAAATTAATTAAATGAATTAAAATGAAACTATAAACAAACGATTCTTTTGATTGAATTAAAAATCTCTGACGCACACACCTCACATTCACATACACACACATACACATACATACACAAACATACACATACACACACATACACACACACATACAACCAAACACCTTCTAGTTTTCCAGCTCACATTATCTATCTATAGATTAAAGATATTATGTTCTATGATTGTATCCGTGGGGTGGGGACCTGGTGATCTGTAATACAGGTTATTCCCATTTCAGACACCAGCTCCTCACATACTATTTGCTTAAATGTCTTTAAATTGTACCAAAATATTGTTTTGTGAGGAGAAATAAATTTTATTTTATTTATTTATTATTTAGATCTCTAAAGCCATGCATAGCTACAAAACCCACTACACTGTTGTGATGGGGGACTTCAATGCAAAGTTGGGGAAACGATGCGGTGATGAGCTGAGTGGGGCAATTTGGAGTTGGGCAACGGAATGACAGAGGCCAGATGCTGGCTGACTTTATGGAGAAGGAGAACCTCTTTATGATGAACTCCTTCTTCAGAAAGCCGAAAAGCCGGAACTGGACCTGGGTCAGTCCGGACGGTAAAGTCAGAAATGAGATAGATTTTATCATGTCGACGAAAAAGCAAATATTCAATGATGTCACTGTGATCAACGCTGTTAAGACGGGGAGCGATCATCGATTGGTACGTGGCACATTGAATATCAACCCAAATCTGGAAAGATCTCGACTGATAAAATCAACAATTCGACCTTTGCCGGCCCATATTCAAAACCCCGAGAGCTTTCAACTCGAACTCCAAAACCGCTTCGAAGCCCTTGAAAACAGCATAGACGTGGACGATCTAAACAACATGGTGGTGGATACTGTCCGTACGGTAGGGTCCAAGCTCTTTAAGACCCGCCGTCCCAAGATAAAGAAACTCTCCGACCACACACTCCTACTCATGGATCAGAGACGTGAAATGAGGCTCCAGAGTTCAGTAGATGCTAATCGTTATCGGCAGCTTAATAGACAGATATCTAAGTCTTTGACGAGCGACCTTCGCCAATTTAATACGAATCGTATTAAAGAGGCCATCGAGCGGAATAAAGGCTCCAAAGTGATCGCGAGAGATCTGTCTATTGGGCAAAGCCAGATGACGAAGCTGAAAACTGACGCATCATTTCATCAAAGCCTGAAATCCTGAGGGAGATCGAGAGCTTCTATGGGCAGTTATATTCCACGCAGACACCTGTTGAAAGCAAGGCTAAAGACCCCAGAGCCAAGCTTACCCGACACTATACCGAAGATATCCCGGACGTCAGCCTGTACGAGATTAGTATGGCTCTCAAACAGCTAAAAAACAACAAGGCGGCGGGTGACGATGGAATCACTACAGAACTTCTGAGAGCGGGCGGTAAGCCGATACTCAAAGTCCTCCAGAAGCTCTTTAATTCCGTCATCGTCCAGGGCAGAACGCCAAAGACGTGGAACATAAGTGAGGTGATCTTGTTCTTTAAAAAGGATTAAAGAACATAGACCCATCTCGCTTCCGAGTCATGTCTATAAGTTGTTTTCGAGAGTCCTTACGAATCGTCTCGCTCGCAAGTTCGACGACTTCCAACCTCCCGAACAAGCCGGGTTCCGAAAAGGCTTTAGCACCATATACCACATCCATACGCTGCGGCAGGTTATACAGAAGACTGAGGAGTATAATGAGCCACTGTGCTTGGCGTTCGTGGACTATGAGAAAGCCTTTGATTCGATTGAAACCTGGGCGGTGCTGCAGTCTCTCCAAAGGTGCCAAGTGGACTATAGGTATATCGAGGTGTTGAGGTGACCAAAAGTGACACAAATCCTATCCAACTGCAGCGTGGTGTGAGACAGGGAGACGTTATTTCTCCGAAACTGTTCACAGCTGCGTTGGAGGACATCTTTAAGCTCTTGGACTGGAAAGGACTCGGCATCAACATTAATGGCCAGTACCTAACACACCTTCGTTTTGCCGATGATATAGTCCTTATGGCTGAGACCATGGAATACCAGGGGGGTGATTTTGTAATTTTGTTGCAAACAACTCTGACAGAAATCGCAGTTACATTGCTGCTTTAGCTAGAACCAATGTGACAACTATCTTACTTAAAGCAGCAATGCAACCGCGCTTTCAATCGATTTCAATCGAGAATTGTTAGCAACAGCTTTACGTAATCAAGCTGCTGAACACAATGCTCGAAGATCTCCGTAGTGCTTCCCAAAGAGTGGGTCTTAGGATGAACATGGATAAGACGAAAATTATGTCAAATGCCCATGTTGTACCCTCTCCAGTTCATGTTGGGAACACTACACTTGAAGTTGTTGACCATTACGTATACCTAGGACAGGCAGTCCAGTTAGGTAGGTCCAACTTCGAGAAAGAGATCTCTCGTCGAATCCAACTCGGGTGGGCAGCATTCGGGAAGCTTCGAAAAATCTTCGCGTCCGACTTGCCTCAGTGTCTCAAGACGAAAGTCTATGAAGAGTGTGTGTTGCCAGTGATGACTTACGGCTGTGAAACGTGGCCGCTAACTATGGGTCTCATAAGGAGGCTCAAGGTCACTCAGCGTGCAATGGAGAGAGCCATGCTCGGCGTTTCCCTACGTGATCAAATCAGAAACGAGGAGATCCGCAGGAGAACTAAAGTAACCGACATCGCTCGAAGGATTGCTCAGCTGAAGTGGCAATGGGCGGGACACATAGCGAGAAGAACCGATGGCCGTTGGGGCAGAAAGGTTCTGGAATGGCGACCGCGCACCGGACAACGCTCCGTGGGTAGGCCCCCGACAAGGTGGACCGACGATCTGGTGAAGGTCGCGGAAAGCCAGTGGATGCAGGCAGCGCAGGACCGATCGTCGTGGAGATCCTTAAGGGAGGCCTATACCCAGCAGTGGGTGTTGTGTGGCTGATATGATGATGATGATGATGAATAAGTTAGGTATCGAAAAACAGTTTTAGCTTAGATTTTTGATGTAACGTACAATCACGAGCAATGACATGAACACACTTTAGAACTAAGTCACATTCAATTAATATTTCTCAGTGTGATGATGTTATACCTAGTTTATTCAAAACGTAATGTGATAAAGTTCTATGGTGTGTACCTACATCTTATTGCTCGTGACTGTACACATAGGTATTTTTTATAACGAGGTGTGCAAAGGTAATTCGTAAATAAGACAACCTATTTTAAATGTTAATTATTAGATTACAGAGATAGATTATTTAGTTTGCTGGAGGAAGTAATATTAATCGATACATTTTTCGAGTTATGTACCTAATTAATTAATGATCGATCTTTGATAAAAAATGAGACATGAGGCCAAAACTCGAATTTACAGACATGATTTTTAATAGCATCGTAATACACCCGATACTATTCCCTTACATAATATTTTGTATCCAAACAAATAGCAGGCCAGTTTGTGCCTGTTTCATAATACACCTAACCTACTCTATTTATTTTTAGCGGTATACCTATAAAGTTTTCGTTTACCATAAACTCTACTATCATAAAACCTCTGTACATCGTCTCAATAAAGATTTACTTTACGGTTATTTTGGATGAGTACATTCTGAGCGATCATTTGTCCCGACGAACCTCACCTAAAATGAGGGAATGTGTTGCCAACATAACGACGAACGTCGAAATATTTCGCAATATTCACCTTTATCGGCAACGAAACACGGTCCACTGTTGATATGAGTGATGTGTAGCTAGTTGTACAAGCTTGCGTCTTTTCTTTATTTAATAAACTTACAACATTACTGAACGTAAACACTATGTCATTAAACTCACTTGCATGTTTAGATAACAAGACCGAGCTTTTTTATTTTCATAAAGGGAGGCATTTGGTATTTCTTTTTTTTTATTATATTATAATAGGTATTTTACATGGGACTGTTTCGGTGATTTGGTTGAAAATATGTTCATTCAATCACGCAGCCAGGCAAAATTTAAAATTCGAATTCGCATCGTTTATTATATCCATAGATAGAACATACAGAGTAATTAATATTTTTACAACTAATTAAAGGTAAAGAAAGTGTTCCAAAAATATAAATTTTACTGCGTTAATTAGCATACCATCAATGGTTAATTATATTATCCAACAAAAATGGGAAATTAATTTAACCTGAACAAGCCATATTTAATTTCGAAGCCCGGCAAGTACCCACAACAGACTCTTCTGAGAATTTTGGATAAACGATGAAAATTTAAGACAAACCGCTCATTTGTAATTTAGGAATTCATTCTTGCAAATGAAAATCTCTAAAGGGGCCGATGTGAAACTTTACAACTACTTTCGTAATTGCGTCCAAAGTTGGGAAATGAAAAGAGCCCCTGGCTGTCGAGTTAAGATGACGGAGTCAATATCCCACAGGAAGAGGTAAAGAAACCCGAATTTGTGGGATCGGAATCTATTTCACTCAATGAATACCTCTTTAAGTTCAAAGTTAATGTAGTATTGAATTGCAGCAAAATTATTTTCACGTTTTGGAATGAAACACGTTTTTTAGTTGATTAATGTAATCAGAATAAAAGGACGCGTCATGGGAGGGTCTTTACACATGCTCGATCTTATGACTAATTCCTATATTCCTAAGTACTCATTATTATACTATGGTTAAGATATGTAATATTAAGTTGATCTTTTAACGTTCATTCGACCAAGTTCAAACATTGTTTGAACTTGGTCAAAGTTCAAACCTCAAAAGCTTTTGCTTTATTGCAATATCGAGAGTATTTCTAGGCCGCCTTTAAGGGCGCACTGTTTGTTCTTAATTTAGACTAGAGCTTTAGTCCCTAAAATTCCTCAAAACGCCTAGGGCCACACTGAAATCTCAGACCAAATAAAAAAAGTAAGACGGAGTCTTCCTTTACCGGCCTCACTTCATTGTTCGCAACGCTCCATCTTACTTTTTTATTTGATCTGAGACTAAAATATAGTCAATTTAGTTAAGGGAATATTTTACAAACAAAAAACTCAACACTCTTTTAAATGAATTCACTTTTAAAGGTACCTACCTTACATTGTCTTGAATGCTTCATGAATGCGGACGTGTAGCAGCCGCTTGTCTGTTATCACCCGCATGCCAGCCAAACCCGCATGTGGGTGAAAATCCGCATCACAGGAAAAGCGGTCTTAATCGCTGGCATTTTTATTTTAAGAATCTTTGAAGGATTGTTGCAAAAAGAAAAGGGGAGTTAAGCATTTATAAAGTGGTTGAGTTAAAACTATTGATTAGACAATTGAAATACCTAGTTCCTAGTTCTAAAATATTGTGTAAAATCTATACATATAAAACTCTAAATTTATTGATTGACTGATTCATTCATTCATTGTTGGGATAAGCGTGGAGCCCTAACGGCGGAAGGTAGAGACACCACTTTTGGAGGGTAGATACCTTTCATGATGTAGATGAGCACTAAGAAAGGATTTTAGAAAACTCCTGTTATACAGGTTGCTACAGGGTGTTCCAGTTTGTTTAAGGTAGAGACACCATTTTTGGAGGGTAAATACCTTTTATGGTGTAGGTAAGCACTAAGAAAGGGTTTTGTGAAATTTTCGGTATACAGGGTGCTACAGGTTGTTCAAGTTTGTATGAGAATTTGTATGGGGCTGAAGGTAGAAACACCATTTTTGGAGGGTAGATTCCTATTATAATGTATGTGAGCACTACGAAAAGGGTTTTGGAAAATTCCCGTTGTACAGGGTGCTACAGGATGTTCCAGTTTGTATGAAGGTAGAGACACCATTTTTGGAGTGTAAATACCTTTTATGGTGTAGGTGAGCACTAAGAAAGGGTTTTGGAAAATTCCCGTTATACCTACAGGGTGCTACAGAGTGTTCCAGTTTGTACTTACATGAATTTTTATGAGAAAATTTAATGTGTGAAATGAGGTCTATAGATAAATACCTAGGTATATTGGCAATCCGCGACTTTCAAAATAAATGCAAAACTATCTTAATCACGCGAACGAAGTCGCGGGCAAAGGCTAGTATAATATTTAGTAGTAAATAATATAAGTAATACTTTGCAGGCGACTAAGTTTAGTTAAGTATTTGGGTATCATAATATAATACTACTCAAACGAGATTTTTTTGAAAAGGTTTTTTCAACACATTTGCTCGTAAAGTGACCCCTAATACATCGCTTTTGGGGCCATAAACCGAGCTATAACAAACGCGTGCAATAATATATAAAACACTAGTTGGTTATATAATTATCCCTACAAAGTTAAATAAGTACCTTACTGCAAGTTCTATGTTCGAGTAAACAGAGCATTCCCAATTTAACCGGGTTATACAGTTATTTTTATAGTAACAACAAAGAGGTTTTATGCCGCTGAAAATTCATATACATTTTTGGAATAAGTAAATGTGTAAGTCCTTAATTAAGTGAAACAAATATTTATTATTAACAAATTATTCACAATATTTTGTTATAAAATATTTGCATTTTTTATCACTTAAAATTATAATTTTGAAGTGGCTGTATGCTCACTCACCCATTTGTTCGCAAAATATTTTTGCATTTGGCGTGTGAAAAAAAAAAAAAACCTGCGCGCCTTTTCCCATCAAAATTATCATATTTCGTTTTTGTCGTATTTGTTGCTGTGTGGTAAATTACTTTGTTTTTTCCTCGCAAATGTGTTGAAAAACGTCGTATGAAACTCGTAAGCTCTTACTTATTGCACACTCGGCTGAGTTACGCCCTCGCCTGCGGCTCGGGCTGTAACCCACAGCCTTGTGTGCAATGAGCAACCTAAGCTAACTTGTCTCATAATGTACTATATTAATATTAATTCAATGTGATTTTATTTGAATTTTATATTGTTCAAAAGCTGTAACAGTCAACTTGCGGACTTTACTATCAAAATCACTATATAATTTCTCCTATTTGCCGTGTATAAGTTAGAATTGAAAAAGTAAAATTTCACGTGTTTTTATAAGAAACTCCAATTTTTTTATTTAAATATGAGGAATTATAGAGTAAATTTAAAAGTCTGAAAGTTGATTATTACACTTTCCAAGTTCAAATAAAATCAGATTGTATTAATATTAACAAACCTTCCCAAAATTAGATCGTTTGTATGGAAAACCGACAGAACAAAGATACATGCTTTCTTTGTTTTTTGGGAAAACCATATAATGGCACCAATTTTTTTTCTAGCAGTACATAAACAGCAAATTATTATGTTCATTTGCCGTGCTCAAATACAAATGTTTTACTATTGAAAATGGTTATCAGATGCAAATCGCCTGAGACGTATTTTTGACCATATCTCCGAGTATTTTGAGAGGATCGATATGGAAATAGTACCAAAAGTTGAGGAATTTATCGAGACACGTGTGAACGTTTAAATTTTGAAAATGTACTGGTAACTTTTTTTGAAATTTTGCAAAATTCCAAAAATTCCGGGATTTTTTTGGGGGGGTTTGTTTACTAAATTGTAAATATTTCGGAAAAAAATCTGACTTAAGAAAAAATTAAAAAAAGGGAAGGAAAGGAACCCTAGGAGTGTTCTTAGGTAGTTTAGCTACCAAATGGCGAAATAATTTTGAAAATCGGTAAATAATTGTGACCTGTAGGTGGTCCCTTTAGATTTGGAATTCTAGAAAAACGGCTGTTTCCGTACATAAAAAGTTTTTGAAGTCGGTTAAAAAGTGATGTAGCTTCTATGATTATTGACCGATCGTCATGGTAATTGTGTTAAAAGATGCAGAAGCAGACGAGAAGTGCATTCGTTGGAATTTTGAAAATCGGTTAATAATATTTCGGCTGCGTCGAGGCAGTCAGCGGGCGCTTTTGTGACACGAGGCGGAGCCGAGTGTCACAATCATAATCGTAAACATAAATAGGTACTATCTAGGTAACTTTAAAAATATTAGGATTTTGCATTTGATTTGATTTTGGTTTTTCGTAAATTTTTGTGTTCATTTTCATGCTCCGATTCTTGCGGGGACTGCAAAATCTGTGAATATTTTTTGGGTTTTTTTAGTCTATTGGACTCATTTCTTTTTAGTACTCACACTAAAAGTTCATTGTAGTTGTATTTGAGTATAGCACTAATTTTAGTTCATTTAAATAAATGCAAACAATCTCAAGTGTCGAAAACATAACAGTGGAATAGTGAATATAGAGCTAAATTTCATTTTATTATACGAAGCATTGTTTCCGTTGTTACCACAGCTGATAATTATCACTAACTCCATGTGACTGTTCAAAATTTAACTTTGTACTTGGAGCAGAGGCAATACAGACAAATTGCGAACCAGACAACCTGCGAAACACTCCAAACTACAATTAGGAACCTTTAACGTACCTTTAACTAAGGTTTAGTTTCGACTAACTATAAGTACCTTTTTTATTATGAACAGAAGATTATGGAAGGACCTTATCCGATTTATTACACCACAAGCTTAGTAGAAACATAAAAAACCGGCCAAGTGCGAGTCGGACTCACGCACGAAGGGTTCCGTACCAAAAAACGGCAAAAAACACGTTTGTTGTATGGAAGCCCCCTTAAATATTTCTTTTATTCTGTTTTTAGTATTTGTTGTTATAGCGGCAACAGAAATACATCATTTGTGAAAATTTCAGCTCTCTAGCTATCACGGTTCATGAGATACAGCCTGGTGACAGACAGACAGACAGACTGACGAACAGCGGAGTCTTAGTAATAGGGTCCCGTATTTACCCTTTGGGTACGGAACCCTAAAAATGAAGAATAACCTGAAAAAGTGTTTAATTTCAACCTACAATGTAAAAAATAAAACATGTAAAAAAAATCGAGTAATGCCGAATATGTAGATAGGGACAATCAAACTGACAACTTTAACTATGGGCCAAACTCAAAAATCGAAATAAAAAACAGCTGTTCCAGACAATTTGAAATTTCCATTATTAATTTTTGTATGAATCAGCTGTTTTTTTTTCACGATTTCAGAGTTGGTCCTATAGTAAAAGTTGTTCAGTTTGATGATCCCTATTTTTGTAACACGTTGTATACTGCTATCTAAAGTCTGTTCATCCTTACTTGTCTTATTTAGTAAACAGTTTTTGACAGTTGTCATACGTCTTTTAAACTTAAATCATTATTTAAAAATATGTTAGTAACTTTATGAAATTGTTTTTAATTTATTAACAATTTATTTCGTAATCTATGTGTGGAAAACCATTTGTTGTATTTTATAAATGATTATTTCAATAAAGAGTTGGGTGAAGATTGTTTACCATATAAGACAAGTAAGGATGGACAGACTTTATAGTGTAGATTCTTATATTTTGGAAGTGACAAAAAATGTGACCTGGATTTCGATTTTGGAGAAATTTTTATTCTAATAAAATAGGAACCTAGTTAGTTCGCCAAAGGTATTACTTTCGTTTTAATTACGCCTTGGGCAGTCGATGTTCGGTGTCGACTTATGTAAATTCCACTCCAGGACCCAATGAAGCGAGCTTCCATTTAGAAGGGACCCACTGATCTGTTACTCAGACTTCAAAAGCTGATTGTCACTAACGCACCAAATTAATTGTATTTTCTACGTTGTATTTCTGGCATCTTTTGTTTTCAGACATTGGTAAAAAATATTGATATTGTTCAACTCAGTGAGGTTACGAATAGGTAGGGATAGTTGTATTATAGTATTCAACGCATCCACGGGAGAGTTCTAATTCTGTGCACATACCTTTATCAATATGGCCAGCTAAACAGTTGCGAAATTTCAAGAATCATAACAGCATTACACTTCGTATTCAGTATGACCTTCAATATTAACTGGTTTCAATATTTTAGTCAATTTTAGAATACAAGCATTTGCTAAACTAACGAATCTTGTATATTTTATTAATCAATGCCCGCGCGGTCACCGGGGCGTCCGGACAACAATAGAAAATCTATTGTGTCTCATTTTCCGAGTTAATATAGTAATGGTCTTATTGATTCACAAATGAATTTCATAATAATCCGGTTTAAAACCTTTTTCATTGAGAACAGCAGATTGGGTGGAGCCGCTCCTACTTGTAGGAAAACCGTCACTGCAAGCTTTTCTGACAGATTTTAAAAAGCTTATACAAGTTATCCCAAACTTTAAGTAGCATTATTCCTCAACTTATCACAGAATTTTGTATATTAATGAAATTAAATGATACACTGTTAATTTTTAAGTATATCTAAAAATGTAATGAGTGTATCTCTTCCCCATTCTAATCGAGTATGTACAGTTAAAAGGTTTATTACTTAATAATTGGTCCAGATATTGAGGTTTGTTTATGTCCCAAAATTTTACTGATTTCTGGTTTTAGAGCTCAATATTTATAGAATTACACGCGTGTAACCAAAAGATAATATCTTGTTTACCTACGTAAATCATAAAAATAATGAATCTACGCAACGCACGCGTCTTGCTATTTTGTGAGTTTTCCGATTAATCAAGATATTTTTCCGATATTTTCAAACTATTAATTTTTAACTGCACATTCACATTCAGAAAACGTGGTCTGATTCCCCATTTCATTTTTAGATATACTTAAAAATTAAACGGTGTATAAAAGTAATGATCTTATTGATTCACAAACGAACTTCATAATAACACGGTTAAAACCTTTTTCACTGAGAACGGCAGATTGGCTGGAGCCGCCTCTGCTCATAGGGGAACCGTCGCTGCAAGCTTTTTGTGTCAGATTTTAATAAGCTTTGGGCTTTAGCGCCGCCACCACCCTTGGAAAACATAAATAACTTTAATGTTATTATCCTTATTATCTGTTTGATCATTCGCCTGGATGGGGACATAAATCTGGCGTGACGTGTAATTATATTTGAGCCGATCGGTTTCTGATTAAAATAATTGCTAGTATATCAATGTGTCGATTATCGATATGTAATCTCTGTTAATAATATGCGTTTAGAATATCGCTTGTGGGCGCTGTGGAAGTATTTTTCACTCATTAATAATATTAAAAATCAAACCTTGTTTTAATAAATAAAAAAAAAGTACTTTAAAGTACTTTATTAATCGTTTCTTCATTCACTCCTTGATGACCCACAAATCACGTAAGTCAATTATTAACACGTATTTAAGTAAATTCAGTTTAAATATATTGGTATACCTATCCTTTTTATCATCTCATGAACTATCTACTTATCATTAAAATCAGACATAAAAATCCAAACCCAAAACTAAAAATAAAAATTAATAAAAATAATAATAGTTAATAAAAAAACCTTGAATAAAAGACAAAGTTTCCTAACTATATAAGTAGTTAGTGAAATCCTAATTCCACTTATCCTAACGATGTGATTCGAAAAAAGATTTGGCCCTAGAAAATCTCTTGGGTCTGTGATGATGAATCGAATCGAAATAAAATCTAGATCGTAACAAGATTAGTGCTCCCCAGTGAAACCGAATCGGGTTCATCGATATTGCATTACACTTTATTAATAATCTAGATATCGAGAGAAATTGGAAGTATAAATCCCTTAAGTACGAGTTACGTGCTTACTAATATTGCTTGTATAAGTTGTATAGAAACTTTAACTTTGTCAAACTACCAAAGTTGCTTTAAAAAGAAGGAGGCCAAACTAAATATTAAAGAAGTTTACAAAATAAAACAGAGAGAGAGTGTTTACACATATTAATAAAAAATTCACAGATTTTGCAGTCCCCGCAAGAATCGGAGCATTGAAAATGAATACAAAAATTTACGAAAAACCAAAATCAAATCAAATGCAAAATCCTATTATATTTCTAAAGTTACCTATAGTATTTAATCGGCCAAATGTTATATGGCACTTGGCCGATTAAATATAACATGCGAAACAACACAGTTAATCGGCCAAGTGCCATTAATTGTTAAATATTACACCATTCTGCGCTATAATCATGGAAAGAAGTATCCAATAGCTCTTCCATTACATAATACAATAACAAAGCCCTAAGTGAGACAAGACCAATATTTAAACATAAAATTCTAATAAAAAAAAGGTAGTACCTATTTATTTTTACGATTGTGACACTCGGCTCCGCCTCGTGTCACAAAAGCGCCCGCTGACTGCCTCGAAATATTATTAACTGATTTTCAAAATTCCAACGAATGCACTTCTCGTCTGCTTCTGCATCTTTTAAAACTATGAGCATGACGATCGGTCAATAATCATAGAAGCTACATAACTCTTTATGGACGGAAACACCCGTTTTTCTAGAATTCCAAATCTAAAGGGACCACCTACAGGTCACAATTATTTACCGATTTTCAAAATTATTTTGCTATGTGGTAGCTAAACTAATACCCCAGGACCCTTTTTTTCATTTTTTCTTAAGTCGGTTTTTTTCCGAAATATTTACAATTTAGTAAAAAACCCGGAATTTTTGGAATTTTGCAAAATTTCAAAAAAAGTTACCAGTAGATTTTCAAAATTCAAACGTTCACACGTGTCTCGATAAATTTCTCAACTTTTGGTACTATTTCCATCACGATCCTCTCAAAATCCTCGGAGATATGGTCAAAAATATGTCTCAGACGATTTGCATCTGATAACCATTTTCAATGGTAAAAAAATACACCAAAGACTACAACCACATTCATTTGATTACAAAGACGAGAAACAGTAATTTATATGGGCATGCCGAGAGCGCTTTACGAACAATTTATACATTTTGAGCTCGCTAAATTAAAAAAGTTTGCAATCACTCCAGCCTAAAAACAAATTAAAAATACGCCCCGAGTTAACAAGTGCGCGCGCGAGGCAAAACGCACACTCCAATGTGGCTAAGTTTTTTTTATATTACTATGTGCAAAAGTAAAATGTGACTTTATTCGTATACCGTTAAGCTCTAAAGTCAATAACCCATCCATAGTTTGAACTTTTGAACAAACATGCTGCAGTGCTTCAGAAGCACACTTCGGAAGCTGAGGGCTCTATTACAAAAACGAATTGCGGTAAGCGTACGATGTTCGTCCCAATCCGTGACATTATTAACTCAAGTATAAGATTTAAAATCAAGTAAATAGACCAACGAACATCGTCCAACTATCGTGATTCTTTTTTGTAATGGCCCTCTGTTGTTATGAGTGGCCTTCTCTGTAAGTAATGTAAATAAAAAATGGAATAATGTTGGGAATAGAATTACGAAACACAGTTGCGTTACAAATTTTCACCAATTAAAATTTGTGGAGGGTGCTGAGCTGAAAATTATACGGAAAGTAGGTACGGATAGGGTGACCATGAGGTCCATGAGAGTTCATAAATACTGACTCTTATTTTTTTATAAATGTAAGATTTAGATAAATACTTAAGTACCTACCAATTTAAACATTTGGAAAAACTGTATCTAGAGAAACAGACTTCATAGAATAAAATACAGTGACAAAAGTTCACACTAATTAAAATAATACGGCCGCGGGACTGTTTTATTAGCCGCTGGTAAGTGGCGACGCCACAGATAATCTAACGTAGTTGTAAACACTCGCATTTAGTATGTTATCACGGAATCTATAAGAGTGTTCTCTTGAATTCCTAGTTGTATGAGCAGCTAGTTTAATGAACAGAGTAAATTGGTAAGAAAATAATTTTATTAACCATGTAAATGATGTTACATCAGAAAATCAACAATAAGCTAATGTTGTAACTGATCTCTGTCATTTACGACGATTTACCTCGTCGCTCTAAGTGATGGGTTTTGATAAAATAGTGCACCCAATGGGGATGGCAACGCAAAGCTAATTGTAGATGTCGCTGCGTACGCTTGTTCCTAAGACAGTACACGTTCAGAAATAAATGTATGGGAAAATAGGTATTTATTTTGTGGTATTTTTTACCGAAAAAGATCCATTGACTCAAAATGGATGTAAAAGACTATTCTACAATGCAAATGCCAGTATTTGAAGCCAAATTAAGACGTTTTTATTCTTACAGAATTTATCAATCTTTCTATATCCAGATTTTTCGGAAATTCGTGAGTGCCAACATTCTTAAAGCCAGAGAACACAGAATTTAATCATTTTAAAGCTAAATCAACGATTTTTTAAGTAAAAGTCCTTTTTTTTCATAGTTCTCGTGGAACAAGCGTACGCAGCGCCATTTTGACAGTTGCCTTCCCCATTATCTGTATCAATTTGAATTTGGACCAGTTAATCAGGTAATTGACGAGTAGTTTAATTTAAAATGTGTTAAACAATCACCGGAGCCTGAGGCGTCATGCAACATGCCATTTGAGTATTTTGATTGTTTTTTTAAACTTTACAGGGTCGTCCGGCAGCATGTCCTCGAAATTTCGAATTTATGGATTCCCTAAGTTTCCTGCTAGCCAGTCTGTCCTTACCGATTAATATTAATGAACTGTGACACGCCGTTCAACATCGCCTGCCCGGTCGTGTTTCTTTTGATTGTAAATTCTGAGCTTTGCGTACTTGTTGCATAGTAAACGAATACGTTACGCTACGATGTTTGGAAAAAGGATGCAACTTCACCCCAACTAATGGAGGTAATGCAGAGGTAAAGTATGTCAGTGTTAGTCAAAGGCAAGTTTCATCTGAGTTAGAAGTTCAGGGGGGCTACTCAAATGACCACGTTTCTATTCGTTCGCTAACTTAAAAATTAAAAATAAGCCATAACCTCCAAAATAAGGTGTCGTAGGCTTGTCAATTCCATACAATACAACAATGTCTGTGATTTACATAAACTTGCGACGTGTGACTTGATCGTTTAATTGCTTATTTTTAAGCTTTAAGTTAGCGAACGAATAGAAAAGTGGCCATTTGAGTACCCCCCTGAGGTACCTAGATTATTTCAGGCGTGAAAAGGTAAAATAAAGACAGAGTTTATGGATAATATTGTGGGTGGATTATTTATCAATTTGTGATACTGTAAATTGTATTGCGATACCGTATAGTGAGATCATTGCATTATCATCACTCCAAACGTCATTTACCTTGGCATGTGACAGGATCTCAATCGAATTTTCCCGGGTTCGAATAAAAATGGGTTCCTTAAGTGCTATAGCTTCGACAAAAACGTTTACAAACGTGACTACTCAGTTTTTACACGTCTTTGCTATTTCTGTGTAAAAAAATACGAGGGAAGAAGGACACGTGAAATGTACTAAAAATAAAGAGCTTAAATGATCGCAGTTTAACTAATTATTTTTATTTTTTAAGTCGTTCTAATTGAGCTTAATCCTGTAAACTTCTTATAAAATAAAATAAAATCCTTTCATTGCGTTGTTAATCCTCGAAGCACTATTTTTAAATAAAATAATCTTATTAAAATTAATCCTCTAATTTAATGATATTATTTTAGTAGGTAGCACTTTTATTTTCTCCCTGTATAAGCTTAGTAGTTTATCGTTTCAAAGTAAGTAGTCCTTTTTGATAACACAGCCGGGTAGTTTCACAAAGACATACCTAAATGCCCGACCCGACTGCACGTATTATGTTGCTCGCTGCAAAGTATAAGCACAGAATATATGTATATAGTACTAAACGTGTATAATTGCATATTCGACGACGGGTTGTCTTCCGCTTGCGCGGGTGCAGTGCAGTAATTATATATAAATAGACAGGGCGATTCAAATAAGGAAAAAATTCAATCAAACGAACTTAAAATAAAACCCTAATGTTTTTCAATAAGTGATGCACTAATAATAATACTTACCTTATTTTTACATTTTCTATAAAATGTACGTGTATGTAATAGGTGTATTTTTCTAAAAATGATACAAAAATTTAACAATAATATTTTATTTGTTTTATAGGTACAAAAGGGACAAAGTACAAATTGAGTCTTTCCTTACAACTTGATTATTAACAAGTGTTTTGAAGATTCAATTATTGAAGCAAACTCTTTCCACGCCGTTAAAAATTAACTACGAATTTACATCACGAAATTAAAAATAATAATCTTAATCTTATTTTTACAGTTCACGCGTGTGACAGAGGAGAGGAGTGCTCAGTAGTTCTAAAATGGAGATGTATTTTACTTACAATATACAAAATTTTAAGAATAACGTTTACTTTATTTAAATTTATTCAGATTTTATACAAAAAGGACAAAATACAAATCAAGTCTTTCCTTACAACTTGTTTAATAACAAAAGCTTAGAAGTTTTGAATATTCAATTATTGAAGCAAAATACTTTCTACGCCGCTAAAAATTAACTCTGAATTTACCTCACGAAAGGGTGAAAAATTAGAAATTCAATAATATCGTGCTCTTTCTAAATTTTCTTAAGGTTCCTTAGTAGCTCCTTATAGAAAAGTAACTAGGTAACTTAAGATTTTTTGAATTCACTTTAATCTTATATTTTGTAAGATTCATTAACATCGGCTTATCCTTGCTACGACGGCAGCCGGTCTAGTTTTTTTTTCAAGACGTTCTTAAGATGGCATGGTTGATTAAAATTATCCTAGAAAAGTAGCAACGTCGCAAAGAAATTGAAATTTTACGGCAAGGTTTATGATGAAAAAATAAAAAATGAAAATGGTACTATGAGGTTTATAATAATTCTACTTTTACGTTATACTACGAGTACAATTTTGCCAGCGCCTGTAACTCTTTTTAAAGTAACCGTTCAAAATCTCATCAAAGCTTTGAAGTTGATAAAATCATGAATAACATTAGAGGAAAGACAGTATAAATCATTCAGAGTTACGAGAAACCACGCTTATGAATAAACAAACGAAATGAAAAATATTTACCAATTCCTCGGACACCTGCGAGGCTCAAAAGGAAATAAAAGTAAAAAGATAAGATGATGGATTAAATAAAACGACGTCAAATCGCTAAACGCACAAAGTGAGAGAGCAAAATACGAGGAAAGAGAGATAAAGCAAAATGGCGGGTGCGTCGAGCCACGGAAAATAATGTGTCCGTTGGAAATTACTATGGGCGCTGGAACGCTATAGTGGCACAGGAAAGGCGCGAGTGTGAGGGCTAAGTGGCTTTTTTCCAAGTTATTTGACGTGTCTTTCCCTTCACATGGTCTCCTTCGCTGTTGCAAAAAAATATCGCGCATCACAAAGCGAATCGCGGCGCGCGAGGCAAGAAATGTAATCACTTTCTACATTATCTTCAATGTAAAAAGTTTACAATGTGACTTTTCTCTTCATTCCGTTAAATCAAAGACATTGCTTTTATAGCTTTCATTTTTGTTCCTTTATTATATAAGGTCCTTCTTAAATAGTGCACGAAATTTTAAGGGGTCGGGTAGTAGGTACCTATCGAAAAAAAAAACAGCTGTTCCATACATTTTGATCTATTCGATTTTAAATTTTCTATGGAACAGCTGATTTTTTTTCTCGATTTCATTGTTGGTCCCATAGTAAAAGTTGTTTGTATGCATGAGAACATTGACCCCTTAAAATGTTGTGCACTATTTAAGAACGACCTTATATAATAATTTGAGGGAATCAAACCTTATTCATTGTGAGAATATATTGCTAACGCATACACATAATTTGGTTACAGCAAATAAAATTAAAAATAATCAAGAGTGCTAAAGTTAAATATAAAATGCTTCATAAAATGTTACGGAACAATACGGATGAGTTTCAGCAAGACATCGAAAAGGCTAAACAGACGTGTAACAAACATGATTGTATTATGCTCATGCAGGGCTTTATTTTTGGATAGCGTGTCAGACTTAAATTTAATTTCCAAGAATCTGCAAAAGGGAGTGAAATATTCATAATTGAAGTTTCAAAAAACAGCAAATAGAACAGATTTTTCGTAGCTTCGACGTTGAAAAAACTTAACGGAAATAATACTGTAATTACACCATGCAGCTTTTTGAACGCTTTTTTTGGGCTATCATCTTCGCTTTTGGATGCAATGATAAGCATATAGAGCGTCATTTTCTAGTCGTTTTAATTACTTAAGGGTGTGTTGTACCAATGAAAATAAACATTTTTTCCCAAGAAACGTGGGTCGAAAACGACAAAAAATTTTGGGTCTCCCATACTAACTTAACTAGACAGCTAAAACATTTTATTAAGTAGTATGGGAAAGTCAATTTTTTTTGTCGTTTTTCGACCCATGTTTCTTTGGCAAAAATGTTTAGTTCCGTAAGTAGAACACTCCCTTAAGTTAAATAAAACGACTACAAAATAACGGTGTATATTTTTAAATTACAGTTTCACAAACGTACCCAACAATCAATTGGTGTGAGTTAAATCTCAACCCAAGTTTACCAACTTATTTTAGGGTAAAGATTTTTGTGACAGCCAATACGAGTATGTAACTACACAACAGAACACTGTGTAAAAATATGAACTAGGTACCTAGTAGGTACTCCTATCTAAATATTTTTGGGTAATATTAAATTTAATCGGGTAACAATAAATTCCCATTTTGAGTACCTATCAAAAATATAATACTGATAAAGCGTACTGAAATACCAAGTGGGCGACGGACTGAGGGCGACTACAAATATTGAAAATGGGTAATTTTAAAATAAAAATTAAGTGGGTACCTAACTGAATATTCAGAATGGGCATTATTTTAATATTAAGCAACCAAATTTATATTCGGGGGACAGACAACATTAGGGCACACTAAAAATTTAAAATTTTGGCATATAGGTATTGGTACTAAAAGTATTTTTATTATTAAAAAAGGCCACTATTAACCTAATCGAGATGATAAAAATACTATTTTGGGAAATGATCCATGGACTTAGTAAAACATATAGTTACCTACTTGGTACAATTGTTGCCCACACAATATTTTTGTCACTCATTTCGATTTCACTGTTAACTTAAATTATTTATCTCCCACGTGTAGTTGCTCCTTTTACGTATTTTTTGTAATCTACAGTTTGTCGCCCGTTACGCTAGGGTTTACTATCCTAGGAAACCCTAGCTTTGGGTTATTTTGTCGCAAACAAAGTAAAACGCTGCCGGGTTTAGTATTTAAGTCCCAATTAAAAATATTCCAAATTTTTTGGACATTTAAAAAAAATCAGCGGAACCATTGCTTTCACAGGGAGGAAGTGCCACCAACTAAGATTTTTTTATGTATGTTTTATAAACCTTGTCCTATTTTACTTACTGGGTACTCACTACTCATGTTGCTTAACTATATGATATTTTTTTTTGGTACAATAGGGAATATGCATCAATTTTTTTTTTAATCTTAATCAAAAGTATAATACGTGAGAAAATTAACTGTAATATTTAAAATTTTCTCTTGCGTTTTTTTCTCGTGATATAGTTACTTGAAGTTAGCGCGCAGCAGCACCCGCCGAAAACGCTCCATACAAAATGGTGACGTCACACATCACGTTTCAGGTGTGTTTCGGCGCGTTTAATATGGAGTTAGCCAATAATCTTCAATTATCTCCCTAAATTTTGCGTTTAAGTACATATGTGTTTTACAAAATATTGTTTCTTATTAGATATTCTATCTGACTGTAAAGTGCATTATATCCGAAAAAAAAAAAAGTTGTTATTTTTTCCTGATTTCATCGTGTGATAAAACTAAAATAATACATTTTTTTTATTTTTTTTCCTGTTCCATCATGTTTTTATAAGTGTCCGCAGCGATCAAGCTCAAATTCATCAAAATCGGTGACTTATGCATATTCCCTATTATAATTACCTACAACCACATAAATCATTTTTTGAATACTTACGTTAGTCTTGAATGCCAACCCTATTATGATAGCTATGGCTACCAGAGTGACGTGTTCGATACCACTAAGTTATTATACTCGTACCTTAAAAATCCTTTCTCATATTCTACGTGTGTTTTGTACAAAGTACTTAAGCCCGACGCCCAACATTTTGTTGGTGAACGTTAATTGCGTGGTTAGGGAGATTTGATAGGCCTCATATATTATGCAGGAAGAAATCTGTACCGAGTTTTCCAAGACGTTGTGTTCTAATGAAAGACCTCCTCTCAGGAAAAGTACTTTGCAAGGTTTTGTTAACATCATTAAGGGGAATACTTTTTTGTTACAAAAATCTGTTCCGTATGAAAGTTAATTTTAATTGCTAAGTCGTTTAAAAATGTCGGTGTTATTATAAAAGATTTTTAAACACATGTTTAACTAAGATACTGTTTAAATGTGATGCTGTCACTATTTTGACAATATTGTTTGAAAGAGACAACATGAAATTTTAAACAGTGTCTAAGTTAAACAGGTGTTTAAAAATCTTTTGTAATAACACCAATCCTGTTCATTATTTTAGATGTATGCAAGGCTTCCAATCTATGTGTATGAAAATTTATAATAAGTTACCCAGTAAAATTAAAGATGAAAAGAACTTAAATAAATTTAAATTGATTTTGAAAAAATATCTTAAAGATAAATGTTTTTATTCGCTGCAAGAGTTTTTAGAAAGTAACAATAATAATGTAAATAGATAAATATTAGGTAATTAAGTTTGTTACAACAAAAATATATTAGATAAGTTTAAGAATTTGTTATAATTTTATTTAAATTTTTAAAATTGTTAAGTTTAGTTTTCAATTAGATACGTATCTAGATTTAAAAAAAAAAAAATAACAATAATAATTTTGCCAAATTACTTAAGTATTACCTAACTTAAGAATTATTTTAATTTAAGTATCTACGAATATCTATAAATTTAATACACCTTATTTTGATAGTTGCTGTGCCCTTGCAGGGTTTCATGTTTGATTCTACTTTTGTAATAACATCTTTGTACAACATGAAAAGTGCAATAAAAATTTTGAATTTGAATTTGAATTTATAAATACTGACACTGTTTAGATATTCATAATCTTTATTTTAAGTAATATTAATTTAATTCTGTTTTTATTAAATTTAACAGTAAAAATATAATTATTCTTTTAACTGTAATTAAAATTATCTGACAAACTGTCTGTTAAATGTTTTCAAGCTCTTGAACAGTTATCAGTATTCCAAATTTCTGCATAATCATGTATTGTGTTTCGTAAAGGCATTTCAAATATTGAAACTCACAGATAAACTAGAAATAAAAAAACGGGCTTGGATATATTATAGGAACTCTTTATGCTCATCAACTTTTATTTCTTCCAATAGCAAAGGTACTTGCCTGCATTTGCATAGATGTAGAGTTGGTTATGGGTATATTTGAAAATAAAAATACAGGACAGGTAAAATATTGAAGCTTTTATTTACAAAATTACCAACATATAATATCACTTTGGGAATTTGCAGGTTTACTTACATAACGCCGTTAATATACATACCTATACAATACTAATTCATAAAAACAATACAAAGGATACAATTCCTCAATTGTTTACATGGTACCTACCATTATAGTAGGCTATAGTATATTCGAACTTTGATACAAGAACTATGGAATTAGGTACAGTATAAAATAGCATTGCAAAGTCGATCTTAGTTAAAATGTATTCATCAATGTAATATTTCATTGACCAGTAAATTTCAGCTAACTTAGTTAAATAATAATAGTTATAATTATACAATATCAATCAAAAATATTTTGAAATTTATTTAAAGCTTCGCGTAAACTATAAGTTTAGAATGATTTACAATAAAATTCTCATAGAAATAACAACAAAATTAACGCAGCTGTACTGAAATTAATTGCAAAAATATATCTGGAATTTTCAAACATTAAAGCTAAGCCATATAATAATTATATTAATTAAGTCAGATATAAATAGCTATTGTTTCTATTCGTTAAATGTAATGATCGTTTCGAATCGAATGAAATCGTTACAATTACTAACTTTTTAAGAATAAAAATTTAACAACAGTGAAATTCATTATTATAAAAGGAAATTCAAGAATTAAAATGATTAGCGTATTCAGCTTATTATGTGCATAATTGATTTACTTACAATGTAATTAACTAATGAATAACCTTAAAATGCCGTCAAGTAAATCAAATGTATTAAATTTATTTGGCCATGAGCTATGCCTACAAAGCGTAATTTATATTTATTGTCACAGGTGTGAGAAGAAAACGAGAAACAATTATTTATATCCAATATAAAGAAATGAAAATGAACATATACAATTACGATCGTTATTTACAATTTATTTATGGTAAGTAATAATTACACATTACACTGAATATCAACATTGTGTGAGTAACATTTTGTTTTATCGCGAAATAGATATGTTTCACATTTTACAATAAAATAATGACTTTTATCACAAATATTAGCCCTCAATAATAATTGTGTTTTCAACTGTCGAAATCTACGTACTGAATTAAGCTGAGATGGTTAGCAAAACATTTAAGTCAATCATAGACGTTTTCGCAGTTCGCGATAGTAGAAAACTTACTTATTAAAGCTAGCCGTAACCTATATAAATAAGTATATTTTGTTAACTGTGTTGCAAAATGATACAATTCCTTTATGTGACTAATGGGGTAAATGATACAATTCCTTTATGTGACTAATGGGGTTATTAGTCTTTATTATTACCGCAATAATGTAAAAACCTTATTATTTCAGGCATAGCTTATTAGTACCATGACCTTGGTATACTGGAAAACCATAGCTTTTTTATTTTCAATTAACAACACTTATAACTAAGTTCATGGAGTTTCTGTCAATTTATAGAATTCCAGTAGGCATTATAAAATGTATGGTAAAATAGTGTTTTATCTTTGAAGTATTCAAAGTCAGTATTGTAATCAAGACTTTCTGGCGTTTTAATTTAAGGGCTAACGCATGTTAAGGTTTACTTGCATACTGTTAGTGCAAGAGCTGAGCTTAGTTAATTAGCTAAGTTACACTGGCATTGTTTTGGACCACGGTGGTTATTAAGAATATCAGTCTTTTTACTGTGGTCGAGACAGTTGTCATATGCGTTAGCCACACAAAATTTGTAAAGAAATTATATTTTTTTAGAAAATTATTATTACGTAATAGTACTATTGATGTTTCATATTGGTGTAATGTGTTGTATGTAAACTATTGACATAGTTAATTCCTTTGAAGCTCATCTTCTTTACTTCTCTATATTCAAGATCCAGGATGAATTGAGCATTAGATTAAATCGCTAAATTATTTCTCATTCAGGACTCCGATTAAACGTCGCCGTTTAGTAAAAAGGCTAATCAAGCGTGTTGGTTGCGACATAAACAACAAATAGTTTTTTCAAGTATAAAATAAACACAGAATAAAATTAAATATTCAGTATGGGTAAATAATAAAAAAAAAATTAAAGAATTAAACATGGTATTTATGAAATTTAATTAAGAAATTGTTTGTTGTCATAAAAACGATACAAACTGAAACAATGTATGTTTACTTAGGGTTTTGCTTTAATTATAGTTTAGCCATAACAAATAATATTAATAAAATTATTTTATATTTCATCGTAATATGTACATTCCTTTAAATACATTTATGACACACTAGCCTTTCGCTTCGATTTGAAAGTTATCGTTTTAATGACATTATTCGTAAGAAATTTTACATAATTATGGAAGACGAAATAAAACAACAAGAGAAACGATAGATACCCAAAATTTTACAAATTATGGGATATCTAAATTTTTACATAATATCCTTATTAGCATAAGTATAAAATTTACTTAATTTTATATTTACAATATATATAGATAAAAATCAATAATATATATTATTATTGATTTTTATAACGTTGTCAGTACAGTTTTGATTTAGAACCGGAGAAACACTGTTTGTTGGTAACTTAAAATACTTATATGAAAATAGCGACCAAACTCATTAATAATAATTCTAATGTATGTGAGCTAAAACAAGGCTAAAATTCAATGATCAAATATTCGTTTTCAATATAAATTGTAATAATTAATTATAAACTATATAAGTAGTGGATTCCAATATTAAATTGTATAAATCTCGATAAAACATTGGTATTAATGGATCTTAATACAATATTTTTTATAATTGTATTTTTTATCTAAAACAACTGAAGGTGGCAGTAACCGTCGCGTTATTCAAAGTAACTAAAGTAAACCTTGAAAATAGCTTGAACACTGTAGTACCATGTCACACGAAATATGTGTTAGTTCAGGAAATAAACTTTTACTAAAAACATCATTAGTATGACATGGCGCTTAAGCTAGGGTTTCCTAGGATAGCGGTGCCGTCATATTACGGCCGTAATATAGCGGCGTTGAATTTTGTCTATGTAAACAATATGGCGACACCGTAACGTCAGAAACCGCGCCATATTTTTTGCATAGACAAAGTTCTACGCCGCCAAATGACGGCCGTAATATGACGGCACCATCATCCTAGGAAACCCTAGCTTAAGCGCCATGTCATACTAATGATGTTTTTAGTAAAAGTTTATTTCCTGAACTAACACATATTTCGTGTGACATGGTACTACAGTGTTCAAGCTATTTTCAAGGGCAAACATACGTAATCGGAACTGAAACAGGGTTGGTAACATTTACAAAAACTTATTTATTTCCTTCGTTGCTTGCCCATGAGCGCTCTTACTCTCTTAAGGTTAGTTAATGTGACGTCATCGTTTGGCTGCAGTTGCAACGCACGGCGATACGACGAAGCGGCTGCTGAGTATTTTCCATTGAGATGCAGAATTGCACCTAGGTTGGAGTGGTATTCTGCATCCTGTGAACAAAATTATATTTTAGCATCTAAAAATGATAGGGCTATTCGAATAGGCAGAAGTCACAAAATAAATGCTAGGTTGTTTTTGCCAATTTATCGGACGAGTTAAAAAATCTCGTGCAAATATTTAGTATTTATTAACGTAAACACAAAAATCATTTGATAGCATGTGCAATATTGTAATTCCTGGTAAAATTTCAAAATAAAAAAATAAGTACTTGTATTTTTTTTTTGTAGAAGTGGACAAAAATGAAAAATATAATTTTAATAAAATTAATAAGAAATCTATTTACGAAACTCCATTGGTTCTACCATTGGGGTTTCGTAAATTTCGTAAAAACTCGTAAAGATAAAATTAATGTTTTTACGCACAGTGTATTCTTTCAAACATTCAAACACACAATATAACAATTTGTTGAAAAATAACAAAAATAGACGAATGTATTATCGAGAGAGAAAGAGAAACACGGTGTGCACCATTCGCTATGACGCAAACGGAACGGACAATAAAAAAACAACCCTCTTGCAGTCGGGTAAAAAGAAAAATAAGCAGCGAAATTCACTTGCGCGCCAACAACGTGGCGTGATTACTGGTTTCTGATTCGCTGAAATGTATCGAAAGAAAAAATGGCATTGAAATACTGTTTTAATTGTAAAACGCTTTGTGTTGTAACGTTTTATTTATTAAGTCAAATCGAGAAGATTTTAAAACCTTAGTTTAGCTTCAGTTTTTTTAGGCTCTTGCTCGGCAATGAATAATGATTATAATGGTATAGTAGCGACCGCCTCGGGAAAAAAGGTACCCTATATTCTTTTCTGCACCCCTGACAATATGTATGCAATATTTCACGATGATCGGTTGCGTAGTTAAGACGAAAGCGTAACAAACAAATAAACAAACAAACAGACTTTCGCATTTGTTAATTATTAGTAAGGATTTGATTCCCTCTCCATAATTATTATTGGCTCTTACTTGTCCCAGTTCAGCACTTTTTTGTTTTACACCTCATGAAGTAAAAACTCTACAAAGTTCATAGGTAAATCCAATTGCTAACTTAATCTTATCTAAATTACTCGTTGACGAGAATAGTTCGTCGCTTCTAACCAATAACGTAAAATCGTTTTACATGCCTCCGAGTCTAGAGGTGACCTAAAATTGGTTAACCAGATCTTGCCGGTATCTATTTATAACTGGTTAATCTACCGTTCATCCGCTTGCTAATAAAGGGTGAAGCTTTGGATAGTTATGTACAGTAGAGTTTTGATAGCGACACTCGAAAGTTACTTCTTTGAAGTAGAAATTAATCTCACTCTATTCATAAGTATACCGAAGGCCTTCGGGGCTACTCAAATGGCCACTTTTCTATTCGTTCGTTAACTTATAGCTAAAAAATAAACAATTAAACGGTCAAGTCAGACGTCGCAAGTTTATGTAAATCACAGACATTGTTGTATTGTATGGAATTGATAAGCCTACGACACGTAATTTTGGAGTTTATGACTTATTTTGAATTTTTAAGTTAGCGAACGAATAGAAAAGTGGCCATTTGAGTAGCCCCGCTTGTTAGTCAATGTAACTTTAACTATTTAATAGTAGTATCTTCTCAGATACCTCTTTTACTTCTTCGTCCTTATACAGATACTTTTTGGTCACAACAGGGCTTTTTTCTTCTAATCATTCTTCGTAAGTATATCCCAGTTTTTAAACAATACTAAATAATGTACTAGAAAAATACGACTCGCACCAGATCAATACTCAGACGGGAATCGAACCCGCGGTCAGAGCATTGGACCGGATATCCAAAGGTCGCGGGTTCGATTCCCGTCTGAGTATTGATCTGGTGCGAGTCGTATTTTTCTAGTACATTATTTAGTATTGTTTAAAAGTAGCATTGTTAATGCAAAAATCTCAAATTTTAAAATATCCCAGTTTACTCAACTAGTTACCTATTTACTACCTACTTTATAAGCTTCTGGTTTTTGAAGACGTGTTATGATGAAGTAATGCCGGCTCCATAGCTAATTTTTTACCAAAACATTCAACAAAAACACACACACAAAACTTTGTTTCGGAATCACGTTTCTCTACACACCCCGTTCGCAGCGATTGCGTGTAGACAAAACTTCAGTGTTGCCAAGTTAGCATTTTATGTTAGCACTAGAAAAAAGACCCTATCTTTACATTTATCAAGAATTAAAAATAGAAGATCGGTTTGGTAGGAAATTTTTTCGCTTCTCCGAATCAAATTTGGAAGAATTACTTTCATTAAAATTTGGCGCACAAAACGCTAGCGAGTTGTCACCTCGGGTTCCCTATGATTTTGCATAAAAAAATTGTCCTAATATGACATAGCATAATATGATTTCGCCGAATATTATTTACGCATAATATTACTTAGTCATAACAGCTTAGGCATAATTTTTTTAAGCATAACTACTTTAAGCATAATCATATTTAAGCATAATATTCTTTAGCATAAATTTAAACACGCATAATATTATTAACGCATATTTTTAATAGACCTAACACTTATACGCAGAATAATTAACTCCTAAAACTTTATACATTATATAACATCTTATAATTATAATATTGCTCTGATGAAATTTGTAGGCGTTTTACATTTTAGGTAGAACGTAGCAATTTTTTATTTTTCAAAGACGACGGTGGACGTATCGTTAACTATTCTGGGTCTAACTATATTATTGCAAAGTTGTAATTTAATCATTTTATATTAAAAGTAAAGTGAATTATAGTTACCAATGCACACTTTTATTAGTAAAAGAGGAGGAACTAAATTAAATGTTAATGGTTTCATATATGAGAAAAATCGTGAAGTAAACAACAAATATTATTGGGTGTGTGAATTGAGAAGAAATAACAATTATAAATGTAACTGTCGACTTATTACGAAACTGAACGACGACCGACATGAAATTTTATCAAAAAAATTACAGAGTCACAACCATGAACCAAATGCTCTCAGAGAAACGGTAAATTTTGTGTTTACATTTTATGAAATAATTATCGTGTGTATTACAATCATGTTGGCGGCTTACGGGTGGCCCAAGGGCCACCCACGCCGCACCTTAACCTATTATTACTCTATATTACCCAAGTAAGATTGGTTATAATTAGTACTTTATTTTTGTGTTTCAGGTTCAAAATACCATGAGTAAAATAAAAGAAGATGCAAAATCAAATCCTAATAAAAAAATAATAAAAATCAAAGGATAATAAAAATAAATAAATGTATTGGCGGCATATAATAATTTATAAATTTCATAATATTAATTAATAAATTTCATTAACCTTATATTTTTGTATAATATCTATGTTTTTGCATGAAAATAAATGAAGTAAATTTATTCTTATTGTTTTTTTTAGTTTTATGACTAAATAATATTAGGCGAATAGACAATATGCCAAATAACATTATGCGAAAACAAATTAGTCTAAATGATAATTATGCTAATATAAATAGTATGCCTAAAAACAATTATGCCAAAGTATTATTATGACAAAAAAAATTATGCCGAACCTCTTATGCCAAATCAAATTAGGTATAAAAACATTATGCGAAAACAAGGGATCCCGTCACCTCGACCCGCACAAAATGTTTTATGTAGGTGTGTTTTCCACCGGGCATGGAAAGCAAAAACATTGTTTCTCTACACAAAAATGTATCGCGAAAAAATGTTTTGCTTGGACGATTTTGTTGAACGTGGAGATGTTTTTGTTGATTGTGTAGGGCAAAACACGCGCTATGGACCTGGCTTAACAGAACAGTACCTATCAAAACAGGTAGAAGTAGAAAAATTGTCTCCTCGAATTCTACTTAGGACTTTATTGCATTTGGTCGCGTGTTTATTTTTCCATCTGGTTGCAACATTGTTATAAAATGGTCGAAATGCATTTCACTTTAAAACACTACATGGTTACGAATTTGTTGCTCGTGTTTGCTGTTGGCAATTTTTTGCTTCCCCTACATTTCGCTGGTCAAATGCACGCTTTAATTCAGGTTGCTATCGCGAAAATGCACATTTTCAACGCGTTGCTCCACCTTTGCTAGGATTCCATACGTGTGTTTGCTTACCTACTCTGCGCAACTTAATCATCTTTTTTATCTTTTTATGTTGTTTCAGTTTCGTTAATCTTTTACGAAAGCGAATGTTTTTCAACGGATTTTGGAATTACGAAATTTTAAAAGCTTTTCAATATGACCACCACAGAATGTAAAATAAACACTTTTTGAAACTTTATTATTTTAGAGAGAAAATTCTGGAAAAACTTTTTTTAATTCTGAAAAATCTCATCACAAAAGACTTATTTGTTAGTTATCTAACGTTATTTTTATTCCCATGAAATGTAGAATAATAAACGCAGCAAAGTCTAGTCAAACCTTCACAGTTTACTAATCCTCCAAGCAACGTGACAACTCAAAACTACGTTACTAAAAAGTATGAAAATTAGCAAAAACTACCATTGAATGATTTGAAACAGTTAAAGTCACGTGGGAATTAGATAAAAAATGGACTCGATATTTTTAATGGTTAACTTAACTTTAAGTTTATACGACGAATTAAGAAATAAAGTAGACTAATCTATTACTAAGAATAGATTATAACTACGTAGGTGAGTCTATAATTTGTTGAACTTTATTGTGACTTCATAATGTCTTTATTTAATAGTAATCTTGCAAAGTTGTAAGTCTTGCTTTAGTTGTTAATAACGCGAACAGCATTGTAACTTGCTTGCATTACCATTCACAAAGTTTAAATTGAACTAACACCTACTTCGAAGGAGAATTGTATGAAAGTAGGACAAGTTTACCACAGTAGTATATCGATAGGTCATGATTAAGCAATGTAATTTTGTTGTTCCCCACCACTAATTAATTTCTACTCCCTAATCTATCCGGAGAGGTCTTGAGGTTGGCCGTCTGTTGTGGTTGTTTAGACGTCTAGAATATCGATAAATGGAAATTGTTTTCAAATTAATCACCGATACATTACTAAGTGTTTAATAACGATACATGGGTAGAGAATGTTAGTGAAATAAATGAAACAAAATGTTTTGTTGTTAATTAATAAAAATACAGATTCTGTCAGCGTCAATTTTATAAATGAATACAGCGCTCATACTATATACAAAATCTAAAAAAAAATAGTAGGTACCTAATTAAAAATGTAATAATCACACCAAACAAAAAAAAAAGACAAATTCATTGAAAATCTGAGACATTTTTGCTGTGTCGATATCACTTAAAATATTTACAAATATGACAAAATATGATAAAATAATCAGCAAATGAGATGTTTTCAAAGTAACAAAAGCATGACGTTACTTTTTACCATATAGAATATAGACTGATGTTTATGTGATCAAACACAATTATTTTCAATGCTGTTTTACTTCATCTTTATCTTCATTTTTATGTATTATTATTTCTGTAAAATATTGTGCTAATATTTGAATAGCGTGCCAGTGGTGGATAAATACGTAGTAATCACTTTTGTGTTGTGTTTTCTCATAACAATGAAAATTACACAATTTTTGATCATTAAATTACCTACGCGATCCTACCAAATTTTTTAAGTAAAAGTAACAAAAAAGAATAAAAAAAGTTTTATCAGTTGTCGGTTTTTTCTAATTTACTTGAAGTAAAATTAAATTAAACAAAACCCAACGTTTATATTGGAAATTTTATTGAAACCTTAATTTAGTACCTATTTCCATAGAGTGAGTTTTTTTACTATTTGTATAAAAACAGGAACGTTTTAAAGAATTTTTAAGGAAAAAATAAAAAGCTACCTATGTTTTTTTGATACCGATCTATACAGTATTAAATCGATACATTAAAATAAAACACTTTTTCATTTCTCATATTCGGAAAGTGATGTATATTTAAACTGAGCAGTGGATCAAAAACTCTTCGTTCCACCCTAGGGTGTAAAAGTAATTTAAAAATAGAACTCAATTTGGTAACATAATCAACATAGAGTTACCTCATCGGCAATGAAAAAGTTTACAATAATTAAAAACAAATAGTTTAAAAAAATTCACAGATTTTACAGTCCCCGCAAGAATCGGAGCATTGAAAATGAACACCAAAATTTACGAAGAACCAAAATCAAATCAAATGCAGTCCTACATATTATATTTTTAAAGTTACCTAGGTAGTACCTATTTATTTTTACGATTGTGACACTGTAACGTTGCGTTCTGACAATTCCCAAGTTTAAATTTTGGCGCGGAAGCGAAATGGTAGTTTTCAGTACCTTACAGGAATTGGCACCTCCCCCTTAACGTCATTGGCGGATGTGTGTAGCAGCCGCAACTTTAATAAATGTCTTTTCGAATTTTTTAGTATTTGAATAGGGTTTTGAAATGAATAAACATTGGAAAACAGAACAAAGTCTCTCAATATTCGCTTCAGTTTTGCAGAGAATTTGACGATAGAAAGTGGCGCGTGCGGCGTGTCATGATTTCGACCAATACGAATATAAGATTCTTGATTTCGACGAATAGCAACAACGCCCAATAGGAAGGCTGATTTTGGTGCCGCGGTGTTGCCATTTCGCGTCACATTCTTCTATCTGACACTTTTAATGAAGTTATGCACAAACACCTTTTTGCTGATTGAAGCGTCGAGTGACAGTTCTTTGTGTTTTGTCCAAAAGATTTATAGTCGACAAAACACAGGTATTTGTTTATGTAGGTTAAATTTTTATTTACAAAAATATTTGGTCAATTTTTAATTTCAAGTTATGGTAGGATTTGGGAAAACGGAACGTTTTGGAAGAAGTTTCAAAACGAGCAAGGGCAACACCAAGCAAGTTTTCAGATTTTCAGAAAAGAAAGATGACAGTTGTGATGAACGAGATTCCATTTGGTTATTTTATTTAACGCGGCGAGAGTCGCTCGCATAATAATTTATAGTCAGAAAACGTTACTGAGGTAAGTGCAGTTTTATCTGTTTAATGCAGATGTCGCAAGACGCCAGGAACATTTTTTTTGAGGTTGTTCTTATTACAGGTAGAACCACTGGTCACTGGTTTGAGGGTGTGCCAGATTCCCCAATTTTACTTACTGTGGTTGAGTTCGGCCAGGCAAAGTTTCAAACGGGTGGTGGGAGCAGGCGGTTTGAACACCCGCTAAACAGGATTCTGTTCAGCGAAAACCTGGTAAGAATCTTGGAAATATTATTTCCCACGCCACGCCGCCATGCCGCATAGCACAACGTGTTCGTGGTCGGTTTTCCAGTTTGCTAATCATACATATTTTGTTACAGCTATGGGAAGTTAATTTTATTCGACTCATCGTTTTATGAGAATACCCTACTTTGGGACGGTGTCCATCCACGGCCACGTCACCGGCCTGAACAAATTGCTGTCCACCGAGTCCTAATTTCATTCAAGACTCACAGGAGCATTAATAACTAGAAGTTGTCGTCATATCGGACACATGAGGTCGGTGTAACTTTCACTACAATTTAGCTCTTTTAGTGAACCGTGGTATCTCCATGTAGGGCTCGGTTTCTTGACGTAGAACTGTAACTTTTACCTTTTGCGGCCCAACGCACACCAACCAAATCGTACCCATGTAAAGCGACCCCTATCGCTAAGCTAGTATTTTGGAATTTTTCTTATGTAAGGTGTAAACCAAATTTTAACAATATAGACCATTAAACCCATACCATCTTTTATTTATTTTTGTTTACTCCTTATATTTAATTTTCTTTGCTCCGTGGCTCTCATCGGGCAGTATTCAAAGAGAACCACGTGGCAAATGGCGCCCACATTTATTTAAAGATATTGTTTGGTGTGTGTTGGTCAGAAATATCCCCCATCTTTCTCATATCTGGGCCCGGACCGCAGGGAATATTGTGTGTGTAAGATTTGTCCTGGCCCACACCTTTGGCTTACTTATGGAATGATTTTAGTACTGATTAAAAGATTGAGAGAGGGTAGGAGAGAGTAGGGGAGTTTTTTTTGTTTTAATAAAAGTTTACAGTAGAGTCATATTATTTTTTTTGATTTTGAAAAGAGGGTAGGTATATATTTTTGCTTAACTTAGAATCATATTTTTGAAAGTATTTGGTAGAGTCATTATGTATTTTGTGTAACTTAGAGTCATAATATATTTTTCAAACAAGAATATTTAGTTCATAATTATTGAGCGAATAACATTTAAGATCATTTTTTCTGCTTGAACAACATAACCACAGTAAAGAATTGTTTTTCAATTTAATAAATTTCTTTGGAACATTTTATTAGGAATTTGTTTTTTTAACAGTAGCGGCATAGATTTAAATTGATTTTTAGGATTGGAATACCACGCGTTCTAGTTTTGTAATTTTATGTTGTGGTGTGCTGCTATTGTGAATGTTATAAAGTGAAAAAAAAACACAAGTGTGGTTGTTTCATTTCCTTTAATTTTTAAGTGTTAAGCTTTTGTTCCATGTTGTATGTTATGTGTTATATGTTTTTATAAAACTAAGATTTATATGTATAGGTATCTACCTACATGTTTCATGTTTAAAAGTTAACTTCAAGTTATATTGTTTTTATGTAAAACTGTAACTAAACAGACATAAATATCAGATTTACATTTGGTAACAAACTAGTGTTGTGTACACATTCATACTTTCAAAGGAAAGATTTCAGTTTTCAACTTAAAACTTTATTTTGTTTTTACAATGAATACATTTTGTTAAATTTAAAAGTTCATACAGTTGGTTTATAAATTTGATACATTTTGTTAAAACTACCTACATTTTATACATTTGGGTGAAAATTTACAAAATATTACAATATTGTACAAGCGGTGTGTCGTTGTGGTCAATACAATTACAAATAATTTTCTTGAATACTGTGTTTTCTCTGATTTAGTGTTTGATAATTTAATATTACCTTTTATTTAAATTAATTGTGAAGGAAATACCACCAGTTCTTAACGATGGATTTAGAAATTTTAGTACATTCTCTTTTAAAAGATGAACTTACTTATGAAGTGACAATTAGGTCTGAAACACCGACTTCTACGGTTCCTTTGTTGAGGAAGCAACTAAAACAGCTTCTTATTGAGTGTCCCTCTGAGGTAATCACAGAAACAGAGTTTGAAAGTGGTTCGGAACTTAAAATTATTTCAGATAAAATTAAAGAATTAAAAGCAAAACTTAGTGAAAAATCTGTTACAGCACATTGTTTGAGCAGATGCCGTGGTTTGGTACGACACTTACATCATAGGCTTTTGCGAGTTGTGTCGGATGACCCTGCTGTTTTGTCACAAAAGGCAGAGTTGTCTGGCGCAATTGAGTTTTTATTGTCAGTTTCTGAAAAGTTTTTCTTGTCAACAAGAGCACAGCATCCGGATCAGAGCGATACCCAGGTTGAACCGGTGCCAGTAGTAGCAGTTGCAGAATGTTCTGGTGATAGGAATGTGGCAAAGTGGAACTTGAGATTCAACGGGACCACAGACCCACGCTCATTTTTGGAACGTGTCGACGAGCTCCAAATTTCATATGGTGTTTCTGACGGCAAGTTGTTCAACTCAGCCGCTCAGTTGTTTTCAGAACAGGGTTTGCTGTGGTATCGTGGCATTAAAAGTCAGGTTGACAGTTGGGCAGAACTGAAATCTTTGTTGCTCGAAGAATTTGACCCGGTCGATTATGATTACAGGTTACTGGGTGAGATCCGTTCACGAACACAAGGAATGGAGGAGCCAACACACATTTATTTTTCAGTAATGGCATGCCTATTCAACAGACTGAAATCACCACTGCCGGAGGAGAAGCAGCTTGAAATCCTTTTGCATAACATCAGACCGTATTTTTCACAACAGTTAGCTTTGTTAGATATTACTACAATTTCCGATTTAAAGACAAAATGTCGTAAACTTGAATCTGCTCGCCAACGTTCGGATTTTTTTGTTGAACCGACTAAGTCGAATTTTCTGAGTCAAGAATTTTGCTATAAGGGTAAAGCAAAACAAGTCAATTATGTAGCAACACACAACACCAGTAGACCGCCAACAACATCACAACAGTTTAATTCTAATTCAATGCCTTCTGCAAACCAACGAGTGTGTTATAAATGTGGCAAGGGTAACCACAATTTCAGATTATGTAAAGTGACACCTCAAAATATAAAATGTTTCAAATGTGGCAAAGTAGGTTTTACTGTCACATCGTGTCCGAATTGCAGTAAGGGCACAAGATTTAAAAGTTCACCACAGACAAAAAACTAGTTGGTGAGAACCGAGGTAATAATTTAGTGGATAGTGAGGGTAAATTTAAATCTTTTCGTAGCATCGCTTCGGTTCTCTTCGCACCTAGTGAAAATGATGTTAGGCCTTATTTAAAATTTAAAGTGAATGATTTTGAAATTATTGGTTTATTAGATTCAGGTGCTTGTATCTCAATTTTAGGGAACAATGCACATAAACAATTTATCAAGTTTGGGTTTGAACTTCAGGAGCGTGTAGACAGGTCGTGTAGTGTTGCAAATGGAGTTCAACTAGAATCTTTAGGGTTTATTTTTGTACCGGTTACTTTTGGTAAAATTAGCCGGGTAGTGAAATTTTTTGTGATTCCTAGTATAGTCACGGAGGTGATACTAGGTTGCGATTTTTGGAGATCTTTCGATTTAGGAAAGAACATTTTTGATCAAATAGATTATAGGAACGCTCCTAAATCATTTTTTAATAATTGTAGTTCAATTCCCTCAGAACAAATAAATAGTATTCAGTCATATAATAGTTTGTCTTTTAGTCAAAAAGAATTGGCTGATTCAATGGTGAAAGACTTTGAATCAATTTCTTCAGAAAGGATTGGGTTAGGAAGGACCCCTTTAACTGAGCATGTTATTGATACGGGAGAGGCCATACCTATTAGGATAGGTCAGTATCCGTTGTCGCCGGAAAAGAAGAAAGCCTTAAATGACGAGTTGGATAGAATGCTGGAATTAGACGTTGTAACACCTAGTGAAAGTCCGTGGAATAATCCCGTTCTATTAGTTAAGAAGGCGAGTGGCGATTGGAGATTCTGTCTTGATTGTAGGAAGCTTAACGCCGTTACAAAGGGCGATGCATATGCTATTCCGTACATGCCTCAGATACTTGACAGCCTTAAGGAGGCTAGGTACTTATCCTCGATAGATTTAAGCTCCAGTTTTTGGCAAATTCCACTCCAAACTGAGTCGCAGGATAAGACTAGTTTTACTGTTCCGGGAAGAGGTATCTTCAAATTTAAGGTGATGCCGTTTGGACTCTGCGGAGCTCCGGCTAGACAGCAACGTTTGATGGATAGGTTGTTGGGTCACGGGTTCTGCAGTGATATTGACAACGGAACAGTTTACTGTTACGTTGATGACATTATTATCTGTAGTTCTGATTTCCAAACGCATTTACTACTTTTAAAACGGGTGTTTGACAAGCTTAAGGAAGCTAATTTATCTATTAATTTTGCAAAATCTAAATTTTTTCGTAGTTCTATTAAATATTTGGGTTACGTTGTAGACGAATTCGGTCTGAGAACGGATCCGGAGAAGGTTTCCGCAATTTTGAACTTTCCTACTCCAACTTCAAGTCGTGAGGTCAAAATGTTTCTTGGAACGTGTTCCTGGTATAGACGGTTTATTCGTAACTTTTCGACTATCGCCGCACCACTAAATAAGTTGACGTGTAGTGGAAAGAATGCGCCACCCTTCTCTTGGTCACAGGAAGCCGAAGAGTCTTTTAATACTTTGAAAAACGCCCTGGTTACAGCACCGGTTTTAGCTGTACCAGATTTTGGTAAGCCTTTCACTGTACATTGTGATGCATCTTCATATGGGTTAGGAGGAATGTTATCTCAGGAAATTGAAGGACATGATCACCCTATTGCATTTGTAAGTCGTTCTTTAAATAAAGCAGAGAGAAATTACAGTGCTACAGAAAGGGAAGCCTTAGCTGTTTTATTTTCGGTCGAGAAATTTGAACCTTATTTGGGATCTCGTCCTTTTAAAGTTGTCACGGATCATTCATCTCTTAAATGGTTTACTAAGCTGGAGAACCCTTCAGGTAGACTGGCGCGTTGGTTTTGTCGACTGTCTCAATTCGATTTTCAGGTTGAGCACAGGAAAGGCACAGACAATGTGGTTCCAGACGCGTTATCCAGACTTATGGACGCTAACACCTTAAACGTGATCAACTCTGTGGAGGACGAGTGGTTTGATAAAATTTTTAATGGTTGTAAGTCGCATCCACTTAATTTTCCTAATTTTTGTGTAAAGGATGGTAATTTGTATCGTTTTTCAAAAAGTAAATTTAGTTTATTGAGTGAATTTGATTGGAAGCTGGTAGTACGGAAGGATCAGAGAGAGGCCATTATTAGGGAGAACCACTGTGAACCAACAGCGGCTCATTTGGGAGTTTTCAAAACTCATAGACGCCTTTGTCTACGGTATTATTGGCCAGGAATGTACAAAGACATCGTTGATTTCATTAAACACTGTGACACTTGCGCCGCATACAAACCATCACAAAAGGCAACTCCAGGTTTAATGGGTCAACCGAAAGTCTGCCATAAACCATTTCAGGTTTTATCCGTGGACATCGTCGGTCCAATGCCAAGGTCTCGTTCTGGTTTTGTTTATCTTTTGGTAGTTACCTGTTGCTTTTCTAAATATTGTTTAATTTTTCCAATGAGACGTGCTACTTGTGCGGAGGTGGTGAAAAACTTGGAACAACGCGTAATTTTAGTACACGGCGTTCCAGAGACTGTAATTGCTGATAACGGAGTGCAATTCACAGGATCTGAATTCCGCCAAATGCTCGAACGTTATAAAGTTCCGAAACTCCATTTTACCCCGCGTTACACACCTCAAGTAAATTTGGTTGAAAGATACAACAAAACCATAATGACAGCTGTTGCTTCTTACGTTAAAGATAATCATCGTACATGGGATGAACAATTGCCAAAAATTCAGTTTGCAATTAATAGTGCCGTGAATGAGTCCACTGGATTTTCACCATTTTTTCTAGTACATGCTAGGGAACCAGTCATTAGTGGTACCTTTTATAGGGACACAGATAAGGAATACGAACCTGGGGTACCTAGGGACGAATACGCCGGTGAATTTCACAATTTAAAGACCATTTTCGAAGAGGTACGCGAGCATTTATTAAAAGCCCATGCTGAGAACACCACTCACTATAACTTAAGAAGAAGAGAGGCTAAATTTTCTGTAGGTGATGTTGTGTGGAAGAGAACATTTACTCAGAGTGATGCGCAAAAATTTAAAATGGCAAAGTTGGCACCTAAATTTGAGAAATGTAGGGTCAAAAAAGTTTTATCGCCTTTGGTGTATGATTTGGAAAGGGTTTCTGATGGTCAATCTATAGGTTCTTGGCACATTAAGGATTTAAAAGCTTAGGGCACTTATTACATCTTCTCTAGTAGTGTGTCAAATACACGAAATTTGGCACACGAAGCGTATGTCTGTGTGTGGTGTTTACAGTTATTTTCACTGTAACACTTTTGGTTTACATGGTGAGGTATGAAAGGACAAATGGTGATGAACGAATGAATGACGATTGCATGCGGAGGAATTTGGGTGTGAAAGAGCAGGGAATTGCCGGTAGCCAAGCTATAGGTAGATGGAGGACTGGTTTAGTTTTTTTGTGTGGTTCAATCTCTAATGAGTTAGAATTCACTTTTTGTTACGAGTTTCGAATCTATTTTTTTACCTAGGTGTAGATTCGGGTAAATCTTGATATTTTTTTATTTTTTGCTGTTTGGGAGGTAGTGAAACTTATATTTTTTTTCCAATTCATACTCCAATTTTGAAACGACTCGTTATGGAAGAAACCGGCATGTTTTTCTGCTATTTGGGTGACTGAAATTTATGTCACAAACTTTTTTAATTTTGAATATTTAGTTGTTGTACAGTCACAACAACTGTAGTTGCATTTGCGTATTTGGTGAATGCTACATTTTTTTAGGAGCGTAGTTTCGACTCCTTGTTTGGTTTACAACTTGTGTTGAGTTGTAAATGTTTTGTTGTTTTGTGTTTTGTCTCGTTAAGTGGAAGTCCTGTGTCGTCAAATGTGATGTCACTAGGGTGACGGGTTGTACGTCCAGGGTATATATATATATTTTTTTTTTGGGTTGTCGGTCGACATGGTTCGTTGAATCGTAGCATTCAATAGATTTTTTTTCTAGGTTTGTGTTAGTAGTAGGATTTGTAGTTTGAGGACGCTGAGGGCAGCGCCTTTTTTTCAGGAGAGGGGGTATTGTAACGTTGCGTTCTGACAATTCCCAAGTTTAAATTTTGGCGCGGAAGCGAAATGGTAGTTTTCAGTACCTTACAGGAATTGGCACCTCCCCCTTAACGTCATTGGCGGATGTGTGTAGCAGCCGCAACTTTAATAAATGTCTTTTCGAATTTTTTAGTATTTGAATAGGGTTTTGAAATGAATAAACATTGGAAAACAGAACAAAGTCTCTCAATATTCGCTTCAGTTTTGCAGAGAATTTGACGATAGAAAGTGGCGCGTGCGGCGTGTCATGATTTCGACCAATACGAATATAAGATTCTTGATTTCGACGAATAGCAACAACGCCCAATAGGAAGGCTGATTTTGGTGCCGCGGTGTTGCCATTTCGCGTCACATTCTTCTATCTGACACTTTTAATGAAGTTATGCACAAACACCTTTTTGCTGATTGAAGCGTCGAGTGACAGTTCTTTGTGTTTTGTCCAAAAGATTTATAGTCGACAAAACACAGGTATTTGTTTATGTAGGTTAAATTTTTATTTACAAAAATATTTGGTCAATTTTTAATTTCAAGTTATGGTAGGATTTGGGAAAACGGAACGTTTTGGAAGAAGTTTCAAAACGAGCAAGGGCAACACCAAGCAAGTTTTCAGATTTTCAGAAAAGAAAGATGACAGTTGTGATGAACGAGATTCCATTTGGTTATTTTATTTAACGCGGCGAGAGTCGCTCGCATAATAATTTATAGTCAGAAAACGTTACTGAGGTAAGTGCAGTTTTATCTGTTTAATGCAGATGTCGCAAGACGCCAGGAACATTTTTTTTGAGGTTGTTCTTATTACAGGTAGAACCACTGGTCACTGGTTTGAGGGTGTGCCAGATTCCCCAATTTTACTTACTGTGGTTGAGTTCGGCCAGGCAAAGTTTCAAACGGGTGGTGGGAGCAGGCGGTTTGAACACCCGCTAAACAGGATTCTGTTCAGCGAAAACCTGGTAAGAATCTTGGAAATATTATTTCCCACGCCACGCCGCCATGCCGCATAGCACAACGTGTTCGTGGTCGGTTTTCCAGTTTGCTAATCATACATATTTTGTTACAGCTATGGGAAGTTAATTTTATTCGACTCATCGTTTTATGAGAATACCCTACTTTGGGACGGTGTCCATCCACGGCCACGTCACCGGCCTGAACAAATTGCTGTCCACCGAGTCCTAATTTCATTCAAGACTCACAGGAGCATTAATAACTAGAAGTTGTCGTCATATCGGACACATGAGGTCGGTGTAACTTTCACTACAATTTAGCTCTTTTAGTGAACCGTGGTATCTCCATGTAGGGCTCGGTTTCTTGACGTAGAACTGTAACTTTTACCTTTTGCGGCCCAACGCACACCAACCAAATCGTACCCATGTAAAGCGACCCCTATCGCTAAGCTAGTATTTTGGAATTTTTCTTATGTAAGGTGTAAACCAAATTTTAACAATATAGACCATTAAACCCATACCATCTTTTATTTATTTTTGTTTACTCCTTATATTTAATTTTCTTTGCTCCGTGGCTCTCATCGGGCAGTATTCAAAGAGAACCACGTGGCAACACTCGGCTCCGCCTCGTGTCACAAAAGCGCCTGCTGACTGCCTCGACGCAGCCGAAATATTATTAACCGATTTTCAAAATTCCAACGAATGCACTTCTCGTCTGCTTCTGCATCTTTTAACACTAATACCATGACGATCGGTCAATAATCATAGAAGCTACATCACTTTTTATGTACGGAAACAGCCGTTTTTCTACAATTCCAAATCTAAAGGGACCACCTACAGGTCACAATTATAAATCGATTTTCAAAATTATTTCGCCATTTGATAGCTAAACTAATACCCTAGGACCCTTTTTTCATTTTTTCTTAAGTCGGTTTTTTTTCCGAAATATTTACAATTTAGCAAATAAACATCCCCCAAAAAACCCGGAATTTTTGGAATTTCGCAAAATTCCAAAAAAAGTTACCAGTAGATTTTCAAAATTTAAACGTTCACACGTGTCTCGATAAACTTTTCATGTTTTAATACTATTTTCATTTCAATCCTCCCAAAATCCTCGGAGATATGGCCAAAAATACGTCTCAGGCGATTTGCATCTGATAACCATTTTCAATGGTAAAAGTTGCAGCCTTGTATTAGGGCGTATTCACGAACAACAACAAAACATGGTATAAACAGCCAGTGCAAAATTAAAAACATTGGGCGGAGCAGCCGGCGGACGCGGCGTGTTCCAAATTTAAAATAAGAAAAACTATAAAATATTGGAGGGATACCTAACTCTGTGACTTTGAGCTGTGTGTGCCGTTTTAAAGTTGTGTTTGTGTTTTTACTAAAAATGTGTTAGTACTAAAACAAAAGGTTCATACAAAATAAAAGAAACAATAAAACTACGCTCTAATTCACCTCAAACAACTACTTCAGGTGAGTCTCTACCATTCATGGACTTACCGTCTAATCAAAGACCAAAGAATATCTTTAACTTTTACAGGCATCCAACAAAGCCAAATCCAACGAGAATGTAAAAAAAAACTAGCGTTTTAGCCAAATCTGTCATCATACTATATCAAACTGTAAATATTTCAAGCAAGAATTTAACTTTAAATTTCACAAATTGTTCTAATTTTCAATTAAATTTAAATTGGTTAGGTAGGTAAGTTAGTAAAATAATTATAAGGTCTACCAATGTAGTTACTAAGTACATGTTTTTATTAATAAACATTTTGGAAAAACTAAGACTCTTTTTACTTTCCTTATATTCGAAATGAAAAGTAGAGTGTTTAACTCGGGCAAAAGTCATCAATTCCATCCTCGAACTATAAGCCTAAAATAAAGTCTAAATATCTCGTATGGGAATTGCTTCCTTTGGCCCCTCGTATAACAATCTACTATTTGTGGATGCATGCGCGATTTAATTGAAGCTTTTTTGATGTTTAGTGTTTTATTTTATTTTAGGCTTTTCTGATATCCGACGTTTTGGCACCTTTGTAGCTAGGTACCGTGGTCACGACGTGGCATATAAAAGAACTGCGCTTTTATCCGTAAAAAGCTTTTATTTCTATAATATCATTCACTGGTTTAAAACTAAAACGTTTCCGCCCTACCAAACCAAAGGAGATACCTATTTATACTGTGTAGAAAAGTCCAACCTCATGCCGGGTTTTAGAAGCGGTTGGTTCGTTCCAAGCGAAAGTATTTTTATTATTTTGATAGGACGGTCACGTACTGTCCTTAGCGCCCGTGCGAAAATAGACGCTTGGTCGTGCGATCGCGTCGCGTCGGTCGTCGCGTCATCGGGCGGCGGTAATGTTGAAACAGGACTGCAATTCATTGGTGTTTGTTTTTAGTTTTTTCGCAAAACTATAAAAGGCGTAGGTCTTTAGTAAGGCTGAACCGAAAATCAATAACATATATAGGTTAATCAATCAACGTTTTAAACTTTTTTTTTTTTAATATTATTCATCTCAATCAACGTTTATTAAGATGTATGTAAGTCGAAGTTAGGTAAACGCCATTATCGCCTTAGGGTCAAAATAAAATAACTTTAAGGTTCGGTTACGCTGGAACATTTGTCTCTGGCTTTTTTCATGTAAAGAGTAAGAAAAATAACCTCAATTCTGCACTTTCTCGATGTTTTTTCGTTGTTTTTTTTATCATTATCTTGAATAAAAGTAATTGAAGTAACTTCACAGTATGTTAATGTGTATTTAATGTAGAATTCAATACGTTTCCGCTACTACTATTTACGCCAAAAATATGAACCTACGCAAACGTTTTTGGTGATTTTTTTAAAGTCATCTGTGAGGTTTATACGCAATTTAATATTTGTAGCAACTAGCGAATCCCTTTAGTTTGTTGTAAGATTTTTTGTTTTTCATATAAAAGTAAACAAGTTTATGTTTTCTATATAAAAAAATACCCCCCCAAACCATGTTTTCCTATTATGGACCCTTAATAAAACAAAAGCAAGGAATTATAACCGATGCTTATTAAGTCGCAACGTACTATAGAGTGCAGCGTTGAATAAAACATAACATCATAAAATGTAATCAGCTAAGACTGCATACTTAACTAAGCTGAAGCTTTATAACGAACTTTGCATGTAACATACCAGTTCAATTACTGTACAGTACTGCTTTATATAGCAGCCATTGGCTCGACGATTACGCAGAACGAGGCGATTATTGCGTACTTTAATAATGCACTAGCCATACATAATAAAATGGCTTTTTACAGCTTTCAAGTTCTAAGATTATAGAAGTAGGCATAGGTTACCATATTTCAATTTAAGTCAAATTACAGCACTGGCTCTGACAGGTTTTACAAGAATTTAAATGGAAAATTAGTTTCGGCATTTATCAGATGAAATATCTTTGTGAAAGTTATGCGTTTTTGTGACCGATTATGTACTGCAATTGAAAGCTTTTACGTCGAAAATGGTTGCATGAAAAAAACCGGCCAAGTGCATGTCGGGCCAAGGGCGGGAACCTACTGGTTTCGTAGTTACCTTATACCATACTTAATACCACTATCATTTTTCGTTTGCAAAAATAACTTTGTTTATCATAGTGTTTGTATAATATATATATATATATATGCAAAATATTTTTTATAGCATTAAGGAATTTATTGACAAAAAGTAATTTTATGACATTTATAATTAACTATTGACATGTATTATTGACATTTTGAGACCTAGTTTTTATAGAATGCGCTGTTTTTCTTTTTTATCGTGTATATTAATAATTTGCATGCTATTTTAATAGTGAAACATGAGCACTTTTATTCACTTAATGTAACCACCATTTTATACCATGTTTGATGTGAATAAATGATTATGATTATTATTATGATTATAAATGACAAAGTATTAACTGGTTTTAGAAAATGTGCTATATCTCTAAAACGCTCACTATAATCTAGTTCGAACCAGTTTTTGTTGAAAGTGTTTATTAAGATCTACAGCATTTATTATTTTATTTTTCATTCTCTTATTTTAAAAGTAAGAGGGGGGGGGGGGATGGGGGGTGACTCATTTTATCACTTTGGAAGTACACAAATCATAAAGCGGTTTACAGAATACATCTACCTACCAAGTTTCAACTGTGTAATCCTAATAGTTTCGGAATAAAGTGGCTGTGACATACTGATGGACAGACAGACATCATGACGAATCTATAAGTGTTCCGTTTTTTGCCATTAGGCTAAGGAACCCTAAAATAAGTTCCTTTTGTTTAATAAAGAGCCGATTCCCCTCCTGTGTGAATAGCGTCTTACCTCAGGTTTCAATTGCACAGCCTTCGCGTACCAGCGCTCAGCGGAGCGGCAGCGCCGCGCGTCGCGCAGCGCCCGCGCCGCCGACGCTGCCCGTATGCTGTCGGTCGGTGCTAACTGCGCTGCTGCGACTAGCTGCTCGGCTGACTCGCGTAGTCGTCGTTGCGACCTCAGGAACATACCTAGAAAACATAGATAATATAAGCATTTGGCTTCCTAGGAAAAGCGAGGCCATACCTAATTACAAGTTTGTAGTAGGTACTTGTTATCGACATCAGCCATTTGTGATGTCCCCACTGCTGGGGCACATCAGGCCTTCTTTATAGGTGGATAAGGAGGATGGGCCATAACCCACCACGCGGGCTCAATGACGATTGGTAGATGTTAACGACGGCAAATGCAGCCGGGACCAACGGCTTCACGTGCCTTCCGAAGCACGGAGGAGCTCAAGATAATACAGTTTAGGTCACCCATCCCATAACCAACCCTTGCGAAAGTTATTTAACCTCCGTGTTCGCAGGGCCAGGCGCTATCACTGCGCCACCAAGCTCCTCACTTGTTTTACTTCAACTTTCATGATCTCCATTGCTGGGGCACCTTTTATGATAACGCCATAAGGAGAGCTGACCGAATGTGAAGATGGCTGTTATCAACTGCTAAAGCTATTGGTTTTGACGGCTTCCAAAGCGCGGTAAAGCTTTCGGACCCCCATCTGATGGTTGGCCTTTGTGAAAATGGCTTTAACTTTTTTTATTCTTAAAATTTAAAACAGTACGTACTACATGTTCGATAAGCTGATATTTAACTACTAGATACCCCAATTAGAAGTAAGTATTGGGCGAGATATTTAAAAAAAAATATTTTTTATAAAAAATGAATTGATGATTTTCAATTTAAATAAAATGAAAAGTAGAAATTGCTTTATTCTGAACTCACAAAGGCAACTAATTTCGTTACGATTACAGCCTGAAATAAAACAATTTAACTGCGCGTTTGCATAATAAAGCAATTTTTGCTGTTTCACTACTAGATTTTTTTTATAAAGTAATTTGCAGCGCAAAGCAATAAAAATATCGTCCAACTTAATCCTTTCTTACGGAGTGGTCTTGTTATGCCTACATTTTTGTTTCTACGTTTATTTTGCATTACCCTTGCATTTAAAAGGTTGTGTACCAATATAAATATATCTAGAAAATTTTAGTATAATAATCTATAATAAATAGTGAGATGCTCTAATTATTCAAATATGATAATAGAGTCAATTGACATTGATAATTTGGCTCAAGGTTACGTTATTTTTAAATTGTTAAATGTAAGATCTTGACGTCATATTAAAAAGAACAAGCTTTGTTTATATTTTGATTTGAGATTTTTGCATTCACAAGGCTATTATTTTTATACAATACTAAATACCTTACTTAATAGAAAAAAATCGACTCGTCACCAGACAGATCATATCCTCATTTGGTGACCAATTTTTGTTTCTTTGTACTTAGTGTGAGATCTCCGAATTTTAAACCTTGAAAACAATACAAAAGTCTACCTGTAACATTAAATAAAACTACCTTCGGCCGTACGTAACCATCCCTTAGTTACGCGTAGGCACAGTATATGTAGGCGTCACGTGTATTACTTTTATGTAACGCAAAAGGTCGATATTGTATTATTTTGACGACCCAAAAACGTCGCCTCTACATCACCCTGCTTTTGCGAGATTCCACTTCTATTTTACGGGCGGGTCATATAGAAGGGGACTTTTCTTATCCACACTTACGTATAGATGCCTGTTTTCATCTAAAAGTATAGTTGATACCAATAGATAGTAAAAATAATGTACCCACAGTCTCTGTCAGAGTAGTTGAAGTATTTTATCACACCATAACATGTACGGGTATGGTTTTTACTACAAACGGGACGTACTCCGTACGAAAAACTGAAACTGAAAAAAAAGCACTACCATAAACAACAAAGGAGATAGATGAGCTTTGTTTGACGTATGTTTTATTATTTTCAGGACAGGCATAACCTATTTTAGCAAACGTGTCCTTTTATTGCCCAGGCATGGTAGGTACTTAAGTGTCTGATACTTCTGAATTCGACCGCAAATTTATTTACATTGTGTGTCGACTATAGATATTATACTGTTAGCATTGCGTGAAAATCGAACAGTACTTTGGTTCGCACCTAGTGGATTGCAAGCTATAAAATAAAATGCACCGTCCCGATGCAATACTATGCAGCTGTGTTACCAATTTAATTTTAAGAGTAAAGTATGTGGATTTAGGACAGTTTCTCTCAGTTTCACGGGTTTCGAGTAATTTCCACTTAATTCACGTGAAATAATATAAATGTTACATTAATCATATACTAGATTTATGTTTATGCAGAAATTATTTGTCTCTACTTTACTCTTAATCGAGATATCTCACACTAAAAGGATTGAGATACAAAGCAACATAAACATATTTTATTTTGTAGAAATAATTATTTTTCAACCTGTTTACATTTTATTCATATTTTTTTTAAACAACCTGTAAACATTTGATACTGGTTGTTTTCAAAAAAATGGTAATTGCTGCTTATTAAGACTTGAAAAGTTTACTTTTCGCACAGGAGAAAATTTAAACCAAACTCAATACCTACTTTTCTGCCCAACTAAATGAATATTAAATAAATACTGACTTCTGTGCGCTTTGCATTAGCTGCCAGACAGCCAGATTCTATACATAAAATCTTTTATAATCTTCGCATATTGCAGTGTGAATTTATGATGCAATATGCAAATATTGCTTTGCTGTAGCGAAGAAATGATTCCGTTTATGATGAGATCTGGTAAAGGTCATAAAAATTTAATTGGCGGTATAAACTTCAATAAAAAGCTTTAGATTTTATTTATTTACTATCCCCGTCAATTGGTAATGCGCCTGGCGGCCATGATTTTAACCTCAAAAACGAAAAATAATTGTAAAATGTTTATATACCTAGGTATATAAACATTTTACAATTGTTTTATGTTTTTGGTAGGGTCTAGACCCTATCTTATTGAAAATAATAATTCAATAATTAATATATTAGATTACCTATTGGAATTTTCTTGTTTCATGACATTTTTAGTTGCGGCTCACGTCAACGTGGATGTTAATGTGACAAGGTTCCAGCGCATTACCAATGACGGGGATTATATATTTAAAGAGTAGGTACGTTTAAAATTAAATTTTTAGTTTAAATTATCACAAATGACGAGTGATAGTGGAAACCTTTGTTTGTAGCTTCTATAATATCCAACACACTAGTAGTCATTATGATTTTAAGTCATTTAGTAGCTCTAGCTACCTAAAGATCTTTTTAAAAAATTTCACATTAAAAGCAGCCAATAAAAAAACATTGGTAATAAATTATGAATTTGTTTTTTTTTTATATTTCAGTAATTTATAAGGGTTGCAATACGGGAGAGGTTTATGTTGTTGTATGCAGAGACTTGTATAACACTTACTATTGCCATTTTCAATTCCAAACAACGTGTTCAGTTTGAAACAGTCAATCAGTGTTTACGAATGCAAGAGGCAACAATATATCAAGCGGTCGGCTTATGCGATTTGAGCTGGGTATCTCGATTTCGTGTCGCCATTTATAAGGACTGGCCGGCTGGCCATGTGGCCGGTGTTCTTGGCCATGGAGCTTAGTGCATTGTTTATGCATCATTGAATTGAGTTTCAGTGCAATGTGACGGTTCGTGGATATAATTTAAGTGCTTTATATGTGGTCTGGTGGTTCGTCCACCCGTGGTCCTGGGTTCGATTCCCACAGGGGGTACAGTTTGTACTCGGTTTGGTTGGTGGTAGGGCTTATATTAAGTTCGCCTGGCTAGCTACCACTATCTTACGCCATAACAACAATTTAAAAGTTGTTGTGTTCCGTCAGTTAGAGGTTCCGCCGTGATGAGGATTCCGGGTGTAGTGCGTTAACATCAGGGGCCGTACCGGCTAACGAATCGATTATTGAAAAATCTGCCGGGTTTCAAATTAAAACAGATAAATCGAGCCCCAATTGGGCCAAAATGGCGAACCAATGATGTCACACGAACATCGATATCTTCCAAATTACGTCAACAGGAAGTACAACTTCAACTACAACAACAAAGAAATTCCTTACTTTGATTTTTCTGTTTTAAGTTGAAACTCGGCAGACTTTTCGATAATCGATGCGTTAGCCGGTACGGCCCCAGGTGAGGTGAAGGCCAAGCACTATCTTGTTGTGCACAGAAAAAAGTAAAGCTTGATGTTAAAAAAAAATGCTTACAATGTAACTTACCAAATTGATCTCGTACGGATGGATCATTCGGTGCTAATGTTAATGCTTTCTTGAACCACATCTCCGCTTCTATTGATCTACTCGTCTGTAAAAAAAGGTTTGTTTAAAACTTGTCATATACACATTTATAGTTAAATCTATCAATAATGACACAATAAATAAAAAACATACCAAAGGCATAATATTGTAAAAGTCCGCTCGTTCCCACTAAGTAGTACATTTTGAACTGTTCAACCATTTAGTTGCAATAGTTCAACTCTTAAGGCTCCAGCACACCAGATGCGTAAGCGTATGCATAAGCGTGCACGTAGACGTACCATGACGTTGTAATGTCTGAAACTTTATGAGACATGGCACACCGCTTGCGTAACGTACGCGTGCATGTAGACTGATGCGTAACCCAACGCATTGCAGCTCTCATGAGACAACCAGGCTGTGTACTTACGCTGAGCGGAACGCATTGATGACGTTGTACTCAATGGCATTCCCTATTGGACTTCACACCGAACAAATACGAACACGCACGTATCTTTCCTGCGCGTCACTACGCGCGTGACTACGCATTCAGTTGTATTTGTTTACAAATAGTACACCGGTACTACCGGTAAGTGGTGTTTTATTTTGTTTTTAAGTAATGAATAATGATTTAAAGAAAAACTAATTACATTAGTGCAAAAAAATTAGTCCATTTACTCAATCTACGTCTGACATCGCGCACTAGAATCGCAAACATGGCTGCCACAGCGGCTGGGTACGCAAGGGACAGGTTGCGTTGCGTGCCGCGTAGACGTATGCGTAACCCGGTGTGTCAGGGGGTTACGCGCGTCACTACGCGCGTGTACACGCACGCGTGACCACGCGCGTGTCTACGCATCCGGTGTGCCCAGGCCTTTATAGACAAGTGAACTACTGAGATAAAAAAGTTGCACTAGTTCAACGGTTGAACTAGCCGGGTGTACTAGTGGGAGCGAAAGCATTTATCAAGTAATCGTCATACAAATATTCGTGTTTAAATAACTTTTGAAATTCGTTTCCTTATTTCAATTACAACCCAGTCGCCCGAACAGAACAAACGCTGGCAGCAAACTTTCTGGAAACCTGACAAAACGTTTTGAAACTAAAAAGCTCGAGTTGTACCTACCTACAGTCGACATAACCTTAAATATTATTTCTTTGAAATCGTGTTGGCTGTAATTGTGCCCAGGGGGGTAATTACGTATCTTTGTTGCAATCAACTCTGACAGAAATCGCAGTTACATCGCTGCTTTAGTAAGAACCAATGTGGCAACTATCTTAACTAAAGCAGCAATGTAACTGCGCTTTCAATCGATTTCAATCGAGAATTGTTAGCAACAGACTTACGTGATCAAGGGTCAGATCTTCACAAAAATACATCTTCATTAATTGATAATTTAAATTTAAGACAAAAACCCTGGTCGTTTCATCGATTATAAAAAAAATAAAGACCATAATTTGAATTCATTGAAACCCTTTGCAAAGGGTTGCGTTATAACGCAGTATGCCTAGTCGCGTTATGCCTAAACGTCATTTCAAATTAGCGTTTATAGTATTAGTCTTTATGAAAAATAGTGTTTCTGTCACAGACCATACAACAAGTACCTACTTACGTACCTTCTGTTGACGAGTGCTGGGTTATTCACCAACTGGTCACTAGGTACTCTACATACGTGTGCCCAAAGTTCAAATAATACGAATTGTAAATATTGTAAACATTTTCAGGTTTTTTACTTGTTACACAATCACGCAGTACCTATTGTAATTGTTTGAGCCTTGAAATGGTTTTCAAAGTGACATAATCCTTTGAGAATACACAATAATTATTTTGACTATTTTTGTATTCCAATCTGCTGATTTGCGATCGTCGGGTAATGCAGAACTATTTTCTTAAAAAGCTCAGTTTTCTAAGACACAACTACTCTTTAAACACGTGTTTCGTCGCGGTGTCGAGTGGCACTACATACTTGCGCTGTCACATTATAGCGCACTTCCGTTTTTGCCGAGGTGTTGCCTCGCTTCAAGTGGCTTCACTTAACAATTTGCATTTGAGTAAGGTAAATAGCGTCTTAACCTGTTAGACCGAAAGTTTGTGATACAAAAATAGCTAGCAAGAAGCAACTTTAAAGAGATACGTAATTAAGATAGTCATGTTACGTATCATAAATTTCAGTGTTTATAGCTAAACATATATGTAGGTATGGAATGATATTATTATCTTTGAGTTGTATGGTTGGAAAAATGCACAAATTCCCTGCATAGCATGAATTACTAGCTAGAACATTGAAAATGAAATTCAGGCATAAGGAAATAAACGAAACGAACACACAAATAATTTTTTTTACAAAATACAAAAATTTGAAATTTTATTCGGAAAATTTTCATAATATTCCAAAAATCCTCCATTCACCACATACAACAATAACACCCTACTTCCTCTTCTCGTCCTCGTATTTTTTTATTTACAAAATTTTGATCTCATTCGACAGCTAACTAAATTCCCTAGGACGATTTTTTTTATTTCGACTTAGTTCTCGAGACATCCGGGCCCAAAGTCAAAAATTCAAAAATTTTCACAAATTCCTTCACCATCTGATAGATCTCGTCAATCAGCGTCCTTTGACCCTATTTGTCTATGAACTACCAATAGCTTCCATACAATCGCCGTGTCGCACTAAACTCCCAAATGGGACCTAGTACCCAGCGATCTAAAAGTCATTTTCAATGACAAAACATGGTTATCTACTATCCCCGCCAATTGGTGAAAAACAATTGTATTTTTTTTATTATATCTAAACCCTATCGTATTGAAAATAATAATTCAGTAATGTTTATATTACCCATTAGAATTTTCTTGTTTCATGACATTTTTAGTTGCGTATAACTTTAACGTAGATGTTAATGTGACGAGGTTCATGCGCATGAGCAATTGGAGGGAATAGTATGTTTTACAGGGGCGAAGTAAAATTACAGTGAAGGTAAGCCGTTCTACAAAAATGATATGAGCTGCATAATAGTGGATCGGTGGAGTGGGATTTATAAAAGGTAAGCCGATTAGAATCAGCTTGTATGGACCCTTCGCCACTGATATATTATCTCGCATAATTCATAAAATAAATCTACTAAGTAAATAACGTGTGCTTTACCAAGATTACTACTTAGATAAAGATGCAGTACAAAAATTGTCAAGATGAATCAAACTGCCAACCGAGTATGAAAGACAAAGCTGAAATATTCAAGATGTTATGAAATCTTAAGGCTACCTGAGAACAAAGAAGCTTTCCTTCTTGTAGAACCTTACTAAGGAATTTTTGATGAGAGCACTCCTAGAACTTTGTTTAGCTTATGCAGTTTGTTTAGTCCATCTATCGACCTGCATTTTGACAATGCAAGTGGTTCTAAAGGCAGAGGCTCCCGAACTGTTTATTAAAAACTACATAGAGCTTGAACTGAAAAAAGCATTATTAAAGGCTTGGTATTTTTTCTTATATTTAAAGTCTTTGGAATGGAGAAGCTATATAACTTACGTTTCTCGCGAGTATTTGTGCTAGCGTGAGGTGTGTTTCCACGTGGTTTGGCGCCATGGCTAACGCCGATAGTATACTATGTTCAGCCTGTGGCCACTGCTGTAGCTGGACGTGGATCTCCCCTGCCATGGAGAGCACGTTCTGCAGCAAAGAGTTGGGTTATTGGAACAGTGGTTTAGTAATTAGGTACCCTACATTTTGCCACATTTCGTTGTTTTTGGGGTATTTTCACTCAAATATGACGACAGACAACGAACTAGCCATCTGATATAGTTTGCCCTCGGTCACGCATATGTTTTCAGCTATGATTTACGATATTTTGACAAAAATACTTTATCTGGCAGAATTGCTGCTCTTTTTTGTACTTTTTTGTAAGAGCGGGCAGACTCGGGTAGGCAATGCGATTTATGTCAGTGTCCCCGATGGGAGTGTAGCTACTTGTTGGATGAGATGTAGAACCTCGCGTAGCAACGTGTTTTAAAAACTTACATGTCTCGTCCATCCGACAATGGGTGCGTTCGTGTCTGGTAGTATTTGAAGCGCTTCTTTATACGCTGACAGCGCTTTATGCCAGTGCCCTCGATGGGAATGTAGCGCTGCTAGCTGCACCAGGGCGGAGACTCGGGCGGACTCGTGCTCCCGTCGATCTCGGACTCGCACGCCCTCGGCGCGGGAGCCGGCTCGGAGCGCGCTCGCCGCTTCGGCCAGCCGCCCGTCGGCCATTAGTGATGTGCCCAAATTGACATAGGCCACTGAAAGTTTGAAAAAGCATTATTATTTAATTCCTTTTCAATACGAAAAATAGTAAGTAAGTATATAAAATTCGACACAACACAAAAACGCTAGCCATAGTAGCAAGAGAATTAAAAAAAACCGGCCAAGTGCGTGTCGGGCCACGCACAGTAGGATTCCGTAGTTACCTTATACCATGCCTTATTTAATATCACTACCATTTTTCATCTACAAAAATAACTCTGTTTTTCATAGTTTGTATAAATGACAAAGTTATGTTTGCGGTTTTGGAAAATAAGCTATATCGCCATAACTACTAAATATATCTCGTTCAAACCAATTTTTGTTGAAAGTGTTTATTAAGGTCTACAGCATATATTTCTTTTAGATTTTTCACTTTCTTATTTTAAAAGTTAGAGTGGGGGGAAAACACATTTTACCCTTTGGCAGTGTATATCTTTCAAACGGTTGACTTTGAGAAAAAATAGTCGTAAAAACTTCAATGACGCTTTAGACACCTCTCTATAGACACCCCGCACGTATTAGTTTGATGAAAAAAAATATTTTCAGTTTCATTTCCATGTATGGGGAGGTTTCCTTTTATTTTTTATTTTTGTGTGAACATCTTAAATAGGTTTACAGAATACATCTACCTTCCAAGTTTCAACTGTGTAATCCTAATAGTTTTGGAATAAAGTAGCTGTGACATACGGACGACGGACGGACAGACAGACATGACGAATCTACGAGTATTTTTTGCCTTTAAGCTACGGAACCATAAAAAGGTGTTTTTGTGACTTTAAAACAAAAAATACGAAACGACATTAAAATGTAGCATAAATATCAGGATAAATTATATCTTTAGTTTCAGAGTAACTTAGACTATTTCACAGATAGTATAATACATAATATTATTATCAGATATACATTTATTGCCTAACTAACAAACCTACTAAAAGTAAGACTGACGCAGCGACCATTTTTCTAAGTCTAAGAGTAAGACAGTAAACGTATAAGGTGTGCGTTTGTAAGAGTGAGGGCACAGGTAATAAGTAAGTATATGAGTTTGATATCAAACACGAATCCCTATCACAAAATATAAAAGAATCATTATTATGTAAATGTTCTTAGTTTGAGTTTTTACTTTGAAAGAGAGACTTTAAGAGACATTAAAAAAGCAACGTCAATAAATTCAAAGCTCCTCAAAGGAAATCTTCAAACCATCTCCGGAATAAAAAGTTGAATTTCATAATAATTTCTTCCTTCCTTAATTATTATAAACGGGAAATTTATTCTTGGAATTGGATTCTTCCCAAAGATATTTATAATTGTATTTTATCTACAATACTCACGAGCCATTGAAGGTCTGAAATAAATTGCCCTTTCGAAACTTTTGATAGCTTCGCCGTATCTCCTTTGGTTCTGAAGTAAAATCCCTCTGTAACAAAGAAACAGAAACTTTAGAATTTCGCCGGAGCAGTGGTTAATATTAGCCTAATAACGGTCGACTTCGGAATAAACTGAAAACCTTCAAATCAGCAAAAGACAAATTTAGAAAGTACGTAGGTAAGCAACGATTTTATGTACTTTTGCTATAGTTATTATTTCTAATAATAGAAATAAGTAATGTTCTCCTGTATTTAGAACCTGTTTGTTCTAAGAACGACATTAGAATTTAAAAAGAAAAATTAAAAGTAATAATTGTATTGGCTATCATATGTCAATTTTTTAAGCCATATATATGGCTTAAAAAATTGACATATGATAATACTGAAAATATTCTTGAAAGATTGGAGTAAGGTAATAAACACTAGATACTTCTCTAATAAATCAGATACACGCAGACATACACCACAGATACAAACAAATACACACACACACACACACACACACACAAACACGCACACACAGACACACACACGCACACACACACACACAATATTACTTGTTTAATTGGAACGATAGCTAACTTTTTACTACTTTTATATATTTTAGTTTTATGTGATAAAATTGTACACTTCAAAAAATTACTTCCTAATTATACCATCATGTTGTACTTGTTTGCTCAATAGTTTTAATCTAGTACTAAGGCAAGAGCGAGTCACCTCAACACGAGTATTTATATTACTCTTTGGGGCTGTCTCAACGCATATTTGTAATTTAATTATTGAGTAATAAACTACATTTTATTTATATTTATTTTATTTATTTAGTTCTACGAGTATTAAATATCCTAAAGACAAATCAAATTAAGTTCTTACTGAAATATGTTGAATTACACCCAGCACTTATTGAAAATGTGAAAACAACAGCACTATTAACCGAATACTAGACTCTTATAGATTTTATGCATTTGTGAAATAGAAATTGCAACCTTTAATAATAAAATGGTCATAAAGATATATTAGATCCTAAAATCTTGGGTTGGGTTTGTCCTTTCTGATAGTTTAAAAACTATTATTTATTTTATTATGCAACTGCATAACTCTATCTAGATTTGTGCTAACATAGCAGTAAGAAGCACCACCTTTCTTTGTATTTTTAATTTAGTATACTAAAATATTATGTAGGAGGTGTTGAAATGTATTGTCTGACATAATATAACATCAGACATCAGTGGACATAGGAACCAGCCAAAAAAATAGGAACAACTAGATCACTAGACCTATGGTAAAGTGATATACTGAACCAGGTATAGCACTCCGAGACAGAAGAAGTGACGTGGTCTACACAAGCTTACGTCATCTCCGCTATCGGTATTGAAAATTACGTTCCTTCATATTTATCTTGAACTATTTAGTTTGCTAAGAGAAACAAATCTCCATTCGTTCGCTAACTGAAAGCTCTCTTTTTAAGCTTTAAGTTAGCGAACGAATATAAAAGTGGCCATTTGAGTAGGGGGGCAGACCTTGTTCTCTTGAACCATGACAAGACTCTGTCTGAATTGAACAATGTGGAGAAAAAGAAGAGAATAATTATTTCTAGTATAGATTCGAGAGATGGCGATAGTAGGTTGTGTTATCGAGGACGTAGTAGCTTGTATTGTAAATCACGAAGTATATTAAGTATGTGATTTTGACTGCTGAAATATTAACTAACCTAATTAAACCTATTTACTCACAAAATTGTATATTATGTTTAGTTTTAAGGGCCATCGTTGCCTGATAATACATAAATAAAAATATTAAACGGTATCAAAAGATGATCAACTAATTCTTATAAACAGAACACAATTGCTGTTGTCGCGTTCACAGAAGTCTGGAAATTATTATGATTGTGTCAGAATGCTTCTGAAATTTGCATGTTACATATTTATGAGGACACTACACTTTGTTAGCGAGGAATCCGTTTTGTCTGAACTTCTTTATCAGGTTTCTGTCTGTAAGAGTTAAATTTTCGGTGAATTAACGGTATTTATGTTTTGCTGTGTTATGTTTTGTTTAGTCACCTCTAAGTAAAATCTCACTGATATAAATTTTATACACTTTTAGTGTGTTGAAAAAAAACCGACTATACTAACTTCCATTAGCTTACATTCGAGAAAGGAGGGTAACCAGGATTAAAAAGTATTTTATTATGTTTTAATTTCATCGATTTCTATTTTACAATATTTTTCAATATGAAATTTGAACCCATATTTTAATCCCTTCTTAGTGGTTAAATCATGTCCACCGTGTTGAACTTTAAAATTACGAAAAATTTGCATTTGTTTGCTTACTTATTAAATTTAATGACTTTTTTCTATACACAACGTCAACCCCCTTTTCATCCCTTCAGGGGCAATTATCAAAAACGCTGAGACATATCAATATTAATTTTCAATCGTCAGCCTAAACACATGAAGATGCTAGTTTCGAAACCGACGGACTTTCATACAAAATTTCATCCCCTATTTTATCCCCTTAGGACTGGAATATCCAAAAATCCTTTCTTAGTGGATGCTTATACTGTATAAAGTCTCTATGAACAAAATTTCATGTATCTACGTCCAGTGGTTGGGGCTGTGCGTCGATACGTATCAGTCAGTCCGTCAAGACTTTGAATTTAATATTATAGGTATAGAAGAAGTTAGATTTTTATACTTACATTGGAAAACTTGAATTAACAAAATAAAACTATTGTTTTTACTGTTGTTAACCTTCTAGATCTGCTTAAATTATTTTTAATTATTCCGTTTTGATACCCAAGTGGGTAGCCCGAAAATATGTATATCCTCTTATTACCTACAACATATTTACGATAAACCTTATAAGCACTTTTAGAAAAATCAACCAATCACCAGTCAAATATGCATACATTGATAAAGGTAGGTACAAAGAGAAATGATTTGGCGATAGTCATCGATCATTCCCTGTCTATACTAACAAACGCATTGTCATTAGTACGGAGCTCGGATCCCGCACAAAATGTCATAATGATACACCTTCATTCCATGTACTGTCAACCAAATAAATAATATCAATAACCCATTTATTGATATATTTTTTTTATTAGACAACATCAAACATTGCTCCGATTCCAAAGTAGCTAAAGCACCTAGACCTGAGCCAATATATAAAATATAGTTTTCTAAGCTGATTCAGCCGTGGATCAAACCCGGGACCTCAGAGATTGACCCTTGAAAACCGGCGGACAAACCACTCGACCACGGAGGTCGTCTATTTGTCATTCTTGTTTTCTACAGTCGGCCCATGAAAATGTTGAGCACAGTACTGTGTCCAATTAAATAACAGATAAGACAAAGAGTAGTAGTAGAGCTAGTATAACAGGAGTTTCAATATGACAACATTCTAAGAATTTTCAACATTTGTGTGCTCGTACCTGTGTGGGGAAACATTATTTTCATAAACACTTATTTGAAGATTAAAAAGTTTCGTTTACCTTTATTATGATTCATTGTTAACAAGAATGATAAGTTTTTTGTTGACTATATTGACTTTCTTCTGCGCGTGACTTCGTCCGTGTTGAATTCCACTTGCCATGGGAATTTCGTAGAAGATATACCTTTATAGCCTAAGGTATTAAGAGACAGTGTATCTTTCGATTGATGAACGATTTCTTGTAATTAGTTAAACTTAGCTAAAAAACTTAGTTAAAATTAGCTAAGTTAGTGTAGCTCAGTAAACGAAAACTATGTCTATGAATTGTCTAATATTTTTTCGTAGAATTGGGTTTTCCTTTTGAGAACGCTGCTGATATCTGCGTTTCATACCCGCATTTTCACCATAGTAATATTCAGATAGCGAGCTATTCATTAACGCTCATCAAATGAAAGAGCCGTTTGTTTCCGGCCTCTCGGTACATAAAAGCATTTATTCATAATTAGACTCAACACCGGGCTACAGTTAAGTTACAGAATCTCCGCGGCACGAATATTTGTTTTTTAATTTCGTGTTAATTTCTTTGCGGGCGGTACCTTTAGATGCGGAGAGCAATATTGTCCGTATGAATAATGCAAGCCCCAACAAACCGGGCTCAGAGTTGCCTCGACGAACACTAATGAGACCTATCCAACTCGTCGGTGCTATTAGACCGCCCCCTATAGCAATAATTTGTTACTAATTCCCTTCTAATTATTGCAGTCTCTTGTGTGAGTGGAATTGCATGTTTTTGCGAAACAATGCTACGATGGGCGTGCCAGTATTCACGATAATTTGTTCGTGAAATTGCAGTTAATGCGTGGTATTTGAAGCTTTTAAGGCGAAAATGCAAGGTCCAACTACAATCTCTTGCTATGTCGAACTTCGATGCTGTTTATTGTGGCTGCGGCACACGCACATTCCTTCTTCTTAGTATTTTTTTGGCTTCTTATCGTATATGGTAATTTTATTTATTAGTTGTTTATTTAAACAATTTACTACCTCTAGAGAGACAGTTCATCGCCACCTTTAGAGCTTGTGATGTGTTGTTTATTTTTTCGAGATTCAGATTCGTAAATTATTACTCAGGTATACACTCTAATGTTTATTTTAAGCGATTACAACTTTACCATTTTGTCATTTTATTTAAATATTTCTTCAGCATTGCCTACATTCTTTAAGTGTAGTGAAATTAAGTCTTCATGTTCCATTTCATTACTAAAGATAGAGTAGCGATAGAAAATATTCCTTTGTTTTGATGTGACATAATGAACATTGCCATTATTTTAAAGCGATCTACGCTTTACGGTTAAAAGCTGTTTCATGTAAATTTTAAATGCATGATGTCATGTCCATCGTGTCTCCATTTACAATATTTCAATAATTATTGAGTCAATGTAGGTTATATGCAAAAGTAAATAAAAGTGCGACGACTATCATGGTGTTTTATTTACTTAACGAATTATTAACAAGTTCACTGAGTGTAAAGCTGGACAACTTTTTTTCGGTTTGCTTAATACATTTTGGTATCATCTATAAACCTATACCTAACCTAACCATTTTGATATATTTATAAATCTGTAGATTACCTTGGAGATTTTGGAGAATAACAGGAGGAAATTCCAACCGTACGATTTCTTCGGTGATAAAGTTAGTGAAGATATAGGTAATGAATAATTAGGAGTCATCTTAGTCTTCATTTATTAAAAAAATCTTTTAAAGAGACAGAAAAAAATGTTTTTAGATGATAACAAAAATAGCGCAGGACTAAACGTTAGTGACTATTGGAGGTACCCAAAGGGAGGGGGGGGGGGGGGGATATGATATGATAATGATGATCGAGTTATAAATACCATTACTAATAAATTGGAGCTGCAACACTCAGTAAAGAAAACTTACATACAATGAAACGACTCATTTATATTACTTCTTTAACAGAATATTCTTAGAAATAACACATTCTACCTCTATTCACAACATTGGAGAAAATGTATTACTTAATGAGCTCATCTTCTTATTATTTCGTAAGAATGAGAAAATTATTTTCATGTAAAACTTTCTTTTGAGATTACTGTGGTTAAATGAATTCTAACATAGATTATAATAATAATAAGATCTAGCAGGTGTACCACACGCATTTTAGATTAAAGGTACTAAAATTACCTCTACATTTTGGATCCATATCCAAATCCGTGAGTCTAAATCGTACAATAATAAAAACAGAAAATATAACACCTAATTCCTAAACACTATGTATGAATATATTTGTTCAATATGCAAACAGCAAATATGTTAGGAGCCTACAAGTACAAATATGGATTGTAACTATTGCATAAAAGCCGTAGCGGAATAGCTAAATAGGCCTATGTGAATACGAATGTGTAAAGACCCCGGAATCGTAATTGTCAATCCGACTTATTTCCAAATTGCTGCCAATTCATTAGCCTTAGTATACATTAGCGAATCCGCTGACGGGCGCTTTTTTGTAGCTGCGATAATCGCGGCGTTAATCGCGGCGATAGTCGCTGGCGAAATGACACGACAAAGGTTTTATTTACCAAAGACAAAAAACCGACCAAGTGCGAGTCGGACACGCGCACGAAGGGTTCCGTACCAAAATCTGCAAAAAATACGTTTGTTGTATGGGAGCCCCCTTAAATATTTATTTTATTTATATCACGGTTCATGAGATACAACCTGGTTACAGACAGACAGACAGACAGACGGACAGCGGAGTCTTAGTAATAGGGTTCCGTTTTTACCTTTTGGGTACGGAACCCTAAAAAGCGCCGCGATTATCGCCGCGTTTATCGCAGCTACAAAAAGTAGCTCGTGGGCGTTTACGTATTCAACTCTGTATGTTCTATTCTCAGCGGCAAAAAATCGCTCAGCGATTAATCGCCCGTCAGCGGGGACGCTTATGCGTATTCGATTCATTATCATAGTGACATTGCAGTCAAGGAACAACAAAACTTCTTTGTCGTTTCGATAATAATGGCGCCTTTCCTTTCAATAGTAGGTACCGGTAAAATTAATGATGCTTGCTTACATTACATGGAACAGAACAGTGTTGAAAAAAGTTTTTGCGTCAATTCATTAGTTCAAACGTGTAAGATGGAACCCGCTACGTTGTAAAACATTTAAAACACGTTTCGCAGTGCCTAGAGAAGATACTTATGTCGTGTAAAGCATGTTTACCCGAGGTCCACGAGCCAAGACGCTTCGAGGGAATTCGCTTTGCGCTGCAAGCATCAGCCTCATGCGACAAATATAAATAGGTGTATGAGCAGTATATGTCAATACCTATAAGGCCACTCACGAGGTAGTGCTATAAGTAGCAGTGAAATTCAATAGACATTTGAAATGAGACTTGGCGGGAACTGACCACAGAATGACGCATCAATGACAATATTTCGTGGCTTACTTGTTAATGCATCCATCAGCCATTTTTAAAGTCCCCACTGCTGGTGCACAGGACTTCCTTTATGGGTGGATAAGGAGGACGGGCCATAACCCACCACGCGGGCCCAATGCAGATTGGTGGGTGTCAACGACTGCAAATGCAGCCGGGACCAACGGTTTAACGTGCCTTCCAAAGCACGGAGGAGCTCGAGATAGTAAATTTTTGGTCACCCATCCCATGACCGACCCTTGCGAACGTTGCTTAACTACCGCAATCGCTGGGCCAGGCACTAAACCACTGCGCCACCGAGGTTCGCCTAAACCACTGCGCCACCGAGCTCCTCCTATGTGTTAATAAGCTTTGCTAATTGTTTTGTTCTTTTTGCTGAAACTGGCTTTCACCCGTATTCAAAAACAATACCCAAATGAAACTTGCCTATGCGAACGCACTGCGTTGAAATAGAGCTCTGTGAATGGTTTTTTAAAACAAACGTGTTTTACGTATTACGTATATGATTGGTAGTTGAGACTTTGTGCGGCCGCGAGCACTGTGAGACCTAAATGTTAGTAATGTTTGTGAATAGTCTAGTCAGATTTAGTCTGAATTGTGTTTTCACCTGATCACATTCAGCCAATACCTGGCAATCTAATGACGTCAATTTTCTTTTATTTATATTATGACAGTCTGTAGTCAGAATACTGTCACGGATTTCATAGCTCACCTTGGATAAATTATATGTAATTTATGCAGTCAGGCCTCGCAAGCGCGGATACCGCTGCGCGAGTCACGCGATCCTGACATTCCGCGATTAAGCCGAGGTGACAAATTGTGAATTGAATTAATGTTCAATATCGCTCACGGATCATAATGCGCGCAAAGTTTATAGTGCCGATAAAATTATAGGCAGTTATAGAGCTCACTGATTATACCTATAACAGCGCAATGAAGTTAAATTAATTATCGGTTCGGATCGGAGTAATTAGAAAGAAAGGCAAGTTTTAAGATAGATTAGTACTAATATCTTTTCTGTGGATAGGGCTTCTTCTTATCGAATGAAGAATAGTGGCCACCTCTGATGTTAGAGTTTCTTAGGCCGCCTGTAAGGCCTCTAAATTGGCTTAACGACTGTTATCAGATGACAACAGCCGTGACCGACGGTTTAACGTGCCCTCCGAAGCACGGAAGCGCTCATTTGTAATGCCACCTCACGGTCACCCATCCGACACCCGGCCGGATCGAGCGTTGCTTAACTAACGCGATCGAGTACGATCAGTCTGTCAAGTTCCGCCATGAGCGCTTCATGTGGATAGGTATAGAAACAAGACAATACACGTGTAGAAATAAAACAATACACCTTATTTCTACACCTTTCAGAAACAGACGTAAGCGAGCGTTATACCAACGGAATCCTACGGCTTTTTGCTTGAAAAACCAAATAATTTGATCCTACACTATTGCTTTACGCGTACTACAATACCAGCCGGGAAAACAAAGTATAAATACCTAGAACTCGTTGTCACTACTCAGTTTGGTGGGAATGCTAAAATGTGTGTGTGTGTGAGCAAACACGAGTTTAATCTACACCTTATCGCGCTACGAGGCGCCACTGTAGCAATGCCTCGCCTCGCCTCTCCCACTCCTGATTCAAATTACTGTTTGGATACCCGTACCGTACGCTGTACCCTATTTCAATTACCGGTTTCATTTATTATTTCACTAGTAATATCCCGTTGAAATATCTACAATATAACAATTTGTTTTTTGTTATTATTACAATAGGTTCTTAATAAGCACAAATTAATAAAATGCCAGTTTGATCTTATTTCATCAAATCTAAAACCTTATCTCCCGACGTTCTTTTAAAATTTTGAAAAGTCAGGCCTTATCAAAAGCTAAGTAAATAAGTTACTTACCTACTTAACAAGTTTCGGGATCGTTATATGAAAGCAAGTTTTACCTGCTGCAAGTCCTACGTGCTCAAGTGATTTCCTGTGACTAAATTGGAATAATCTAATTTTCGTTGAAATCGCAGCTTACCCTCATTACCTTTGCTTTTCAGTAATAACTTTATTATAATAGGATTATATTTCATTTCTTTTTCCTCTGTCCATCTTTTTCCTGTTTGAATCATTAGTCTGAAGGTTTTCTAATTGAAATTGAAAGATTATCGAAAAGATTTCGATTTCCTTTGTGAATATTTTTTCATTATTTTCATTACGTCAAATTTTAGGTATCTAGGATTTAGTTTTTGAACAGTGTTACGTTGTTTTAGAATGAAAACGACTGAGTTTTACTCGTCTAAAATTAAAATAATGTACACCTTAATATTTTACCGAATAAGATATTTCCTTATTTTTCCTGTTCCTCAAAAATATTTTAGGAAGATAATGCAGATAAGTACATAAAAGTAAATAAAGGCCCACGTACATAGATTCTGTTTTACAAATTCTCCATCTAATATCGGCAAGAACATCCGCAGCAGATGGTTACGCTGTACGTGCGTAATACGCGGTCTTAATAGAATAAGATGCGTACAACGTAGCCTGTTCCATTCCTGTTATCGACGGACGTCTATCGTCACGTACACCGAAGTCATTACGAGGGTACACAAGAAATGCAAATTTATCGACAAAGTTTAATAATGGTATTTACGTTGCAAGCCGCTTTTTAAAGTACCGATTTCTGTCGAAGGAGCTCCGAACGTATAACTTCCTTTACATCACAGTCGATCGTTCTACCATGTTAGTATTTATTTTGTGCCAAAACGAACACTTTTACGGATATAAGCGCCTGTATTGTATTTTGCCTAATTTTGTTTTATGAGTTTTCGCTTCTCGATGTTTCGGCATCTTTTCCAGCGCTATGACACATGACATACATCACACAGATCACATGAAATTAAATTTATAGTAGGTCAAATTAAATGAGGCGAATAATTAAGGCGTTAACATGCGTCAATCCGAGCGGGTCAATCCGTGATGGAGTGAAATCGAACGTAACAGGTCCTCCGACTGCAATGACATTACTTATTGTTTAACTTTTTAGTTCGTTTTTGGCAGGGCAGTCGTGTAGTTAAAAAAACTGTTTAATTAATATTGAAGGTATTAACATCGCTGATTTTTATGCGTTGGTTTTGACATAAACAAATGTTCTGTTTCCGGAAAATTTAGCAAATACGACCAAAAACAGGGTCCACGGGATATTTTTTTTACATCAAAGGTGGTAACATTTTTATAAATGTTTTCTTTTAAATCTATTGTGTATTATTTCAAGTGCATTATATATTTTTTCTATGATAGCTTCACGCGCGTAGTCTTTCAATATTTTAAATTGAATATTGGTATTTGACGCATGTTAACGCCTTAACTTACAGGTACTCAATAGTTAGTTAATTTACTAAAGTATATCTGGGATTTTGAGCATTCGGCGCACTTGTCGAGTCTTGAAATTTTTAGTTTCAAAGAAATTTTAATTTCAGACTGTTCAATCTGCCATTCTTTCATTGTACATAGTATAATTAGAAGAATATTTCTTTTTTTTTCTGTGAACAGCAGAAAATATAATCAAACTTCTAAATATTATCCATGAAAGTCCTTTACACATGAGCAAGGGTAGAAATAATTGAGTTCTACCAAAGCATCTTACAAAATTAGAGATAAAACAGAATACATTGTCATCGCCAGCTGAGATTTAAGTGGGCTTGTTCATAAATAGATACGTGTTACGCAACACACTGTCTTTGAATAAGGTTATTCAGGAAAATCTATTTTCTGGTTCCAATAATCTGCTCAGCCGTCTCCCGTGTTTAGCGTTATTATTAAATTAATATTAGGCGTTAAAGTATGAAATTGCCGATTTGTACTGAAAAATAAAAACTCGTTTTTTTAATGTAACATACAATATTTATTTAATCAAAAGATTTACCCAAATTATCTATACATTGTTGCCATCTAATCGGAAGTGCATTTTGTACCCTAAAAGGTAAAACCGGTTATCTGCAAAAAAACAACTTTACAGTATCGCAATTTGAAAGTTTGAGGTTAGATTTAGGCATTAAAATTAAATAATCTTTCTGGTTGCAGATACTATTATGAAGGACAAACTATATGTTTGAAGATCTAAATGATAAAAACTGTAAATTTAATTGGTTTTACCTGAAAGAAAGTTCATTTAATAAATATTAGCTGATTCAATCCATGAAATTTTAGAATGCTAAAACTATGTTACTCTGTTTTAGTTGTAGCGATTATGAAATTTTTTCATTAATTTTAACAACAAAAACTAACTAAAAACACGTTACTGGGTTCTACTCGAAAGTAAAAAAAAAGACATAAGATTAACATAACCTTAGTTAGTTTTTCCTGGAGATATTTTTGAAATATAATTCTGTATCTCCTAAACTAAGCGGAATTCGAGAAAACGGGTTCTACCTGTAGACGCAGCTTGAAATTTCCTATCGATTGGTATAAAAAACGCATTTTTGTAAAAAGTGCAGATAGCCGGTTTTACCTTTTAGGGTGCGATTTATGCCTTTGCGACAGAATCTGGGGATCTAGATCCGACCAACTGCGTGAAAGCATTTTGTACTGCCTCTTGGGGAGTCAACTTTTTACCACGTAGAAAATTGTCGTCTAAATCACGAAAAAAATAGTAGTCTGTTGGAGCAAGGTCTGGCGAGTACGGAGGATAACATATAGTTGCAAACTGCACTTCCTGTAGAGGTATTTGGGGTTTAAGAATAAAAATTGCCGTTTTTTTATGAAAAAATTAAAAAAATGCAATTTCCATAGTAAAATTTTCTTAATTTACTTAACAACCATGAACGCTAATCATTTAATATTTACAGACTCAGATAACTAATGCCACATGTGTTAAGTGAAAAAAATAAGTATCGGCTAAGTTACAACGAATTAAGTAGTCGTTTCTGCTAACGAAAAAAGGAGTCACAGGCTTTTTTTAACGTTCAGGAAAAAAAAAATATTTTGATCGATGATAGTGGGCCGTTATGATCATAATTCGAAACAATAACAAGTAACCGAATCATCTTTAACATCATAGAAGATATGAGAAAAAATCGGCAATTTCATACATTAACCCTTATTATTATTTTTCGACACTGAAAAATAATTTGATGCCTGTGTGTAGGATGCATAAACTCTACGAAAGAAAATTTATCTTTTTAACCTTTTAGGGTTAAACCATGGCTTCAAAGTAAATGCTGTTTTTGCAATCAATATCCCAGTAAACCTCAATAACGACATCCATTTAGATTTTTAAGTTTATTTACCTCTTATTAGGGGTTAATTTTCTGAAATTTACGAAAAATGTGATTGTGTTTTAGTTTTCAACCATATACCTACATGATTTTAGTGATGTTTATTTGAAAATGATTCTTTAAGCCCCTTCAGGGGTGGAAGTGGAACTATCAAAAATGCGACACGCCAATAATAATTATTTTTATCAGAATAAATACAAGAAGATCTTAACTTTGAAACTGACGGACTTTCATGCAAACTTTAACCCTGTATTTCTTCCTTAGTGGATACCTACCCTGTATAAAGTATCTATGTACATCAAGCCCTTGGGAATAGTTGTCCCTAAGTATGTGTTGATATAGTATAAGACAGGTTCAGGACTTTAAATTTTATTTATGAAATTAAATTTTCCTAACTTAAACTAACTATTTTCTTGTCAAATATGGATTTAACCTGGGGGGGATAAAAATTTTCTTTGTTCTGTGGATTTAACTATGGTTATTATTAACGCGACACCGAACAATTACAACAACAGAAAGATAAGTTACTGCTTCTAGTGTTTCAAATCCTTGCAACTTGACGTTAATTGCGAGCGGCCGGAAACCTAACGCTTATGTGGCAGGCGGGACGAACTCGATTAATTCAAGATGTGCGACTCATGGAGTAAACGCGCGCTGTTATGTCTTATTGATCGTACTTCGGACGGGACAAACATTGTATTGTCTTTCCCTACCAATGGCACATCATGATGAATGGTGTCTTTGTGTGGAACAAGCTACATGTAGAAATAAGTGTTTTTCATCAATTAAAATGACGACTTCAAGTCAAAACAGACATTAAAATTGTAACAATCGAAGTCCATCACCATCACCCACGTCTGAAGTGAATGATATTTTTTTTTTTAAATAATTATGTGGCCTTTATTATATTTTCTTAAATGGAATCGATAGTAATGGTTGAAAATTGTTCCAAAACGTATTATTTGCACCAAACCGACCAATTACGCCAACCCAAGAGAACTTGACGCTTCCAGTGTCTCAAATTCGATATGCCATCTCGACGTTAATTTGCGAAACTGCACGGAAACCTAGCGCTTATATGGCGGTACAGTCAGCCTTAAAAGTGGCTGAACACGTTCATACTTTGTCATAGCAGCTACGACGCTTGTTCCGTTGCAATCCTACTGTAGGTACGTACACAATCATTGGTGCGAAATGGTTCTAAAATGTTCTATTACTTCTGAAGCCAACTGTAGTAACACGGTAAATTCAAGATGTGCGACTCACGGCAGGGTAATGGGACAAATACTGTTGTTCACCTATTGATCGTGCTTGGGACGGCACAACATTGTATTGTCTTTCGCATCCAGTTATTTTGAATGGAACATCATAATAAAGGGTGGCTTTGTGTTGAACTAGCTTTTTCCCTTTGTGTTGATATTGAGTGTAGAAGCAAATATTAGGAATACTTTGTTTATTATTTGATATTGTAAATGTGTTAATTAAACTCAAAAAGTGACTGGTTTTTCTTTGTATTCATTTTTATTCTATGTTTATAATGATTATTAAGTATTTTCATGTAAATGATTATTCTAATGACACTCAGAATGGCAAATTGTGAACTATTTACCTGCTATAAGTAATCATTACGCCGATCTTTGTGAATGGAATTGTTGTATTTTTTTTTACTTGTTTTACTTTTATCAAAGTAGATGCTGTAGTTTAATAACTTTAATGATTATGTGTTGTATAAACAACAAAAAAAAATGTATGGAGTCTGGGCTACTGGACTAGGGAAAAGTCTGGTAATTGGAGCAATTTTTTTCAAACGCATATTTTTTGCACTTTTTCAAATGTCTATCATATAAAATGAAACAGAAACTATTAGGCTCTGCATTTATTAAGCATTAATCAAAATGATTCGTGTAGTTTTATTAAAAATCAACACAATATGAGATCCGAGCTTTGTTCCAATTTAGCCAACTAGTTTTGTAATTTAGACCACAGGGTTGTTAAATAAAATTGTACTTCGATAGATTTCGAGCTTAAAAGACCTTAACAAAATATCATAACTTATACACGGTTATTTTTAAAGTATATCTAAAATGAAAAGGGGTGTTCAGACCACGTTAATTAACAACTTTTACTATGGGGCCAACCACGAAATCGCGAAAACAAAATCTGCTGTTCCATACATTATAGTCGAGTCGATGTTGTACTTTTCTATGGAACAGCTGATTTTTTAGCCCTTAGTAAAAGTTGTTATATATTGTTATAATAACCGTGTATACCTTACTTACGTTACTTACTTAAATTATGTGAAAGAGGAAATATGTAATTAAATCACATAAATCTAAAAATGTTAGCCCCTCAAATAAGACAATCATCACAAATGTTAGGGATTTAAGTACAAGTTTCTTTAATCCAATTATGGTAACGCACACACTGTATCCAGTCTACTTTATAATTATAATTAATTTTGCCTTTGATATAAGTATTCATTCTTTTTGGCTTCTAACTCAACGCTGCTATCTTTGTGTGGTCAATTTTATCCAACAGGGTGAATATTACTGTTAAAAAATCGAATAAAAATATAATCTTCAAATACCGGAAAACTTTTAAGTTTTTTAACGTACACAAATATACGCTTCCAAATCATAAAATAGAAACACTGTATACGTACTTATTGAACTTTTTAGATTTTAGGCATTCACAATGCTATTTCTATATTAAGATTATTAATATAATTGAAAAAAATACTGGAAAAAATCGACTCACCCTAGCAGGCTCAGACGAGATACGTACTGTACCTTTAACTGAACTACACACTTAGCAAGAATCGTTAAAAAATTACAACAAAAACAACAGAAAAAGATTTTTCAAAACAAAACGCACATGTCAATGTCACAGCAAAAACAATATGGCTGACATATACTGAAGTTAGCTGCGTATAGCTAGGCGTTGCCAACAAAGAAATTAAAAGAATACTTTACGCAATATGAGGGTGGTTCAATTTAGTTTTTGGTCCAAAATACTTACCGACCGACTTTCCCCGATACATGCCTAGTATACGTGTCTTTACATACGAAAATATAGGTAAGTAAAGACACGATAAAAGTTTCTGAGCAATCTCTAAAACCGCTTCGTTTAAAAAAAAAAAACAATAAAATATGATTTGTGCAATAAAATGGAAACAGAACAAAACTAAATAATGTCATTTTGATCCTGTATGTCTGTCACTGTTAGTCAAATGGTCTTGTCTTTATCATCCATAGTATTGAAAATTATTTATAAAGTTGTGTATTGCTACGAGAAATCGTAGCAACTACGAGCGCAGCTACGATTCGTAGGTATGATTCACTATCGTTTCGTTCCCACTAAAACTAGTTAATTACGAGTCAAAAGAATTGTGATGGAGCTCGGTCTGCGGTTTCAGGTCACTTCAGGTATCGAGAAATCCTGTCTGCTGTGCGAAATGCTTACTAATTGTTGGCGGCTGGCTGGGGAGCAGCCTTTTTATACCATGCGTATATTTTTTAGTAGTTTACTTTGTTTTCAAAACTGGTTGTCAGCCAATGGTCTTGTTTTTATCATACACTCTAGTGAAAATCCATACTAATATTATTAAAACGAAAGTCCGTTTATTTGTTTGTTTGTTTGACTATCGTGAAATTTTACATACACATTCTCAGGAGTACAGAGAAGGACATAGGGGCACCTTCCATCCAGAATAAAGTACTCTTCCCGAGGGTTAGCAAAATAAACTTTCCTCGCAGACGAAGTTGCATGTGGTTGCTAGTTATTCAAACTAATAAAGTGGGCTTATAAATGCTTCGAGAAATCGTAGCAAATGCGAACGCTTCTACTATTCGTTGGTGTGATTTACTATAGTTTCGTTTCCTCTAAAACTGGTTAATTACGAGGCAAGAGCATTGTGGTGGAGCTCAGCTGCGGTTTCAGGTCACTTCAGGTGTATGCGTATACTATGCGTACATTTTTTACTTCTTGATCTTATGTCACTTGTCATTAGTAATAAAGTAGTTGTCAGCCAACGGTCTTGTCTTTATCATCCACTTTATCGAAAATTATTTATACTAATAAAGTGGTCTTATGAATGCAACGAGAATCGTCGCAACTACGAGCACAGCTACGATTCGTAGGTATGATTCACTATCGTTTCGTTCCCTCTAAAACTAGTTAATTACGAAGCAAGAGCATTGTGGTGGAGCTCGGCTGTGGTTTCAGGTCACTTCAGGTGTATGCGTATACCATGCGTGCATTTTTTACTTCTTGATCTTATGTTACTTGTCACTAGTAATAAATTAGTTGTCAGACAATGGTCTTGTCTTTATCATCCACTTTATCGAAAACTAGCGGCAGCCCGCGACTTCGTCTGCGTGGAAAGGTTTTTGCTATCCCTCGGGAACAATACTGTTTTTCGGATTAAAAAGTACACTATGTCCTTCTCTGTATCCATGACAACGTTTATGCAAAATTTCATGAAGATCGGTTTAGTAGTTAAGACGTGAAGGCGTAATAAACAAACAAACAAACGGACTTTCCCATTTATAATATTAGTAAGGATTATTTATACCAATAAAGTGGTCTTATGAATGCTACGAGAATCGTAGCAACTACGAGCGCAGCTACGACTCATAGGTATGATTCACTATCGTTTCCTTCCCTCTAAAACTAGTTAATTACGAGGCAAGAGCATTGTTGTGGAGCTCAGCTGCGGTTTCAGGTCACTTCAGGTGTATGCGTTTACCATGCGTATATTTTTTGGTAGTTTACCCTTGTTTCCTTCTTGATCTTATGTTACTTGTAATTAGTATTAAAGTTGTCAGCCAATGGTCTTGTCTTTATCATCCACTGTATCGAAAATTATTTATACTTATAAAGTGGTCATAAGAATGCTACGTGAAATCGTAGCAACTACGAGCGCTGCTACGATTCGTAGATGTGATTCACTATCATTTCGTCCGTTCCCTCTAAAACTAGTTAATTACAAGGCAACAACATTGTGGTGGAGCTCGGCAGCGGTTTCAGGTCACTTCAGGTAACGTGAAATCCCGCCTTTTATACCATGCGTATATTTTTGGTAGTTTACTCTTGTTTTACTTGTTGATCTTTTGTCACTTGTCACAAGTAAAAATAAACTAGTAGTCAGCCAAAGGTCTTGTCTTTATCATCCACTTTATCGAAAATTATTTATACTTATAAAGTGGTCTTATGAATGCTACGAGAAATCGTAGCAACTACGAGCGCAGTTACGATTCGTAGGTATGATTCACTATCGCTTCGTTCCCTCTAACTGGTTAATTACGAGGCAAGAGCATTGTGGTGGTGCTCGGCTGCGGTTTCAGGTCACTTCAGGTACTGAGAAATCCCATTTATGGCTGTGTATTTCATAGCGATCAATATGGATATAAACACTTTATTTTTAATGCCTGCTTAAAACTGATGGAAAGAATGAAAATTATTAAAGAGTTATTCAATAAATAAAAGAGACATATTAAAGGAACTCATTTGTAGTTTTTTTTTTATAAATTAATCACAGCAGTGCTGCAGCAGTAATGGACGCATGTAGGTGAGCCTCTAGGGGTCGTACTGTCAAATACACATTTTTGAGCAACGATTTCACACAGTATTACTTGATTTATCGGTCCAAAAATAATGTAGAAAGAATGCAATTGACAGAAACATGATACCTAGTTCAAACTTTTCTCGATAAAAAATCGTAAAGTGACCTTCAATTTCGTAGTTTTTCAATGCTGAGCCAACCAATTACATAAACCTGAAATCTTAGTTAGCTCTCTAGTTTTGTGTCAGTTTTCTAAAGTAAGTAAAAGTTTATTAGTTATTGATTCAATCGTTTCGATATTTATTTTTCAATAAAAATTTTCTTCAGCGTTGTATGTCCCCTTAAAGCGAGGATTAGAGTGCAATAAAAATTAGAAAAGTTCATTTTCGCAAGCCACACCATAGTTTGCGCCTTGAAAATAGCTTACTGGATACTCTCAAAATTTTGACATCTTACTTGCTGCTCACATTCATCTTTATTTCATAGAATTGCGCGCTGTACATTGTCGATTTTTTTTTCGTAGACAGTTCCATACGGCATTCATTGAAATCAATGCCGAGATAACAAAAGGTTCTCTACGGACATGACAAAGTTACTCTCATATTTCTTTTTATTTGAAATCGAATCCTGGCGTTATTTTTGCATTCAGTTGTAGGTACTCAAAGTAGAATACTGCAAAAGCAAACTAGTTGGGGTACATAAAGAAGCATTGTCAAAGCGCTAAGTCACAAAGAGTTCATACATGTCTGCTGAATCAAAATGAGTGCGGAATTTGCCTTGTAAAATAAAAAAATATGGATGGTCAACAGTAAAAGTGCTTAAAATGAAAAAAATAAAACAATTTTCTAGTACCTTAACGTTTCTTACACAATATTGTGCAAATACTTAGTTGTTTTATTTGATAAAAAAGTTAAAAATCTTACTTGTTACAAATTAAAGCTAAATTACAATTAATTGAAATTAAAGAGAATAGGGATAAGTGTATCAATCAGACAATTCAGACAATACAGAAGTGTGAAACTCATTTCATGTTATGAATACTATTACACTCATTTGTTATACAAAACATACATTAAGACAATATAACGTGCCTGTTATTGTTACGTAACACACGTGTCGCGCGCGTTAACGAATACAGGTGACCTTTTTCATATCCATTTCATTTTATTAGCTAATGCATTTCACGCGCGCTTGATTAATGAACAATGACTACTGCGTGTCGTATTTCAAAACAAAACGGATTTTCATTTAAGAGAAAAACCTACTTCAGTCTGTATGGTATTTATATTTAGTACCTATAAGAATTTTGCTCTCTTTATAAAGACAAAGCAATATCGAATCAGTGTTTTATTCACTGATTTCCAAAAAAAACTTTACTTATTACAAAATGTTGTAAGTTGTTAGTCCATTTACTCGTGTTGTGTGTTAGGCCACAGTGTAAATAATAATATAATAGTACTAAGTTTTGTCACCAACGAAAGCAACAATCAAATAACTTAAACGTAACAATAATTATCCCTTCTTCGTCTCTGAGATTTAATTTGTTACAAAGTAGCTCTGCTACTCGTTCGCACTCTGTCGCACGTAGTTCAGCGCCCAAGCGGGAAAGAGAAAGCAATAGCCTTCCCCTCCCCGCCTCCGACCATCGCTGCCCGCCGCCGCGTCAACCTCATTCTTTGTTGCGCGCGCGCGCAAGACGCACGTAGTCACAAAAATGTAACTTTTTTGTTTAACTATAGTCTTAAAATCAGTGGAATTAAAGACGTGAATTAATTCGCGAGAAACGGTAAAATACCGTCACTATGCAAGTGATACGAATGTTGAAGGTAGACTCACAATTATCTTTTCTCTTAGTGATGAAAAGTATGCAAGTTATTCACAAAGGCAAACAGCCTTATATTTGCCTCGAGTCAATACGAGATATTGACCAATGGTACTTTTTTCCCGAGTCAATACGAGATATTGACCAGTGAATTTTTTTTCCCGAGTCAATACGAGATATTGACCAGTGATACTTTTATGAGTTAATACGAGATATTAACCATTATTTTACAATAAACTGCCGAATACTTGCCTCAAGTCGATACGACATGCTTTTGTGAGTTAATGTCTTCGGACGAATCCTTCATATATTATGACTGAACTCAACTTACAGGTAAGTTCGTTTAATCATTATTAACCGCTTCATATTTAACAGAATATGAATAAATTTGCTGGTGTTAACTGCAAAATATTTGCTTTGAGTCAATGCGACATATTTGCTTTTATAAGATATTTTTTCCCGAGCCAATACGTGATATTGACCAGTGATACTATTTTGAGCTAATACAAGATATTAGCCGTAATTTTATAAAAAATATATACCTAGATTTGCTGACGTAAACTGTAGATTATTTACTTAAAGTCACTACGAGATACTTTTATGTGTTAATACGAGATTAACCGTTATTTTACAAATATTAATAAAATATTTGCTATCAAAGTTGAAGGCCTAATAACCTTTTTAGTAAAACATCAAAATTGTTGTCACTGATACAGCTATGTACATACAAGTACTTTTATATGTTTTCGGTTTTCTCGAACAACATTATAAAACAATATTCTGATTCCTTCTTATTTTGTTTTTTCTTCGTGAAAAAATCAGCAATGATGTTGAACATCAATATACACTCCCACAAGTGTTCAAGGTGCCCTTAAGATCTGTAAAGTTTTAAAAAATATTATTGGCAAACTCATCGCCGATTCGTTGAAAATGAATCATGCGATTATCATGTATTATGCCACTACTGAAAATCGTTCGTATAGTGTCTTTAAAGACCATCAGCGCGACGACACCTACTGCTCAGTCCTCTCTAAACTTGGGGTCTGCCACAACAACCATAACCATATCTTGGAACACAAGCAATTGGGCCGAGGTGACGGACAGCAACCAGCAGGGCCAGTTTAACGTGTTTCATCAGCCTTGCGGCACCTACCTGCAGCTTCCAGCTCCAAGGGCTACCTGTAATTACCACCGTCGGCACCGTCGCGCTACTGGATCAGAACAAAAGGTCTGTACCTTGTCTGTATTTTTAACTGGTCAGCTAAAATACGTTCTCGATTCGAGTAAAATCTATCACAAACGACCGTTATGTGCTTTCCAATACTAATCCTAAGTATTCAGTTAGTTAAATTAGAAAATAAACAAATATACATATTTTATTTTCTTTACAAAAGAAAATAGAACATGTGGGTACTTTCTGAACATTTTATGGAGGATGCTAGAACAACAATAAACTCATAACCTGTGTCCTGATAATGTCATGGCACAACTATTAGTCTTTGAGAACAGTTGCTTTTACACACAGCGCAAAAAGCATTTAAGACTAGCGGCCGCCCACGGCTTCGCCTGCATGGAAATCTTTCTTGCTATCCCTCGGGAACAATATTTTCCTTTCGGGATTAAAGGTACCGTATGTCCTTCTCTGTAACCCAGACAACGTGTATAAAAATTTCATGATGATCTATTCAGTAGTTAAGATGTGAAGGTGTAACAAACAAACAAACAAAAGGACTTTTGCATTTTTAATATTAGTAAGGATGTTATTTAGACACTAAACTTCATGAGTTTTGGGTCTAATTCTTTGGCTTTTGCACAGCACTACACATAATCATCATCTTTACTCAATGTTTTAAACCAATAATTTTAACCATTAATTTTCAGGCTTCAATGACCTATTAAGATGACACTTATGTCTGGGTATTAATTACCAAAATTTCTTAAATTTACAAGTATTAGAAACTGAAAACAATGATTCAAATATTTAAGATCCTCATTAACTATCAAGAAAGTACTATTACTCCCAGCCAAACATGTAAATTCTGTGGCCTTGTATTGAATTTCTAAAATTAGTAGTATATTGACAAATAAGGACAAACAAAATATTTTTAGAAGAAGCTATTAAAATCAAATAAAATACATTTTAGTGACTTTGTCAGATACTTAGGAACTATTACAGCAGTTTGTACTGCGGTAGCATTACTATTTTAACACTTAAAATTGTAATATTGGACAAGCTTAAGGCTTGTACAAATTGAGCATAAATGTTTAACTATATTAAAATGATTGATATAATAATTACTTTTTATATCGTACTATGAACCTTTTTAACTTTGTATTGTATGGTGAAAAAAGAATATATTTCTTTTCCTGATACTAAGACCAATATGATAAACGAATAGTTTTCAATACTTTCTCCGTTGCTTTGGCAATGGGCTGTGCAGCAGCCGGTTAAAGTGAGACAATATAAGATTTTGCACAAACGAGGAAAAATTGCTGCTCATTAATGACCTGGATCTGCTTTTTTGGTATAAAATCCTTCGCATACCGTGCGTATACTAGCACTGATGGTCTGTTACCCGATGGGCGGCGCCTACCACTGCGGCTGCGCTGGCTACAGCTGGGTCGTGCACCACGCCGTCTGCCTGCAGGTGCCTATACTGAAGTTTTTTGTTGTATATTAATAACACCACTGCCATTTCATAAATTAATCGAATTAGTGGTGTTCATGTCTTGCAATTAAATCAAATTGCTAAATTGCTCGCCGAGGAATGGCAGTGGTATGATCAACAATAGGCGTAATAACGCCTCCCCAGCATTCTTTTTCCTCACTTATTTTAAAAGAATAACTTTATTGTTTATGACAAAGCCAAATGACTTAATAGCTATCATGGCCATGGTTTCTCAATGAAATGAAAAAAAAAAAAGGTTTTTTATTTTCTGCAATTACACAATACATTAAATACACTTATATTATTGAAGCTACCCAGTAAACATAATAATATACTTGTGGCAGGCAACTCCATTCCCTCGTTGAAACCTTAATCAACTTGCTGTTAAAGAAATAGCGATGGTAATAGTCACATCAAGCGTTAATTTATTTTCATCTGTTCGCAGAAAGAAACATCATCCTCACTCTCAGTTTTCTCTGGCTGCATATTATAAGGCAAACGTTCCTTAGTCAAGCGTTAGAAGTGTTTATTGATATCTTGCCTCAGTATTTGAATAATACTGCAAGCAAATCTTTATTTTTATTGGAACTATTGCCAAGAAATAATATCTTATTATATACTAATTAATGATTTAATAGGTTTTCGAAACAACTGTTTTATAAATGAATCCCACTAAACAATCATTGCTCAGATATCTCCCAATATTTTTTTTAAATCTATATCACCGGCAATGATAAACTAAAAAAAAAAAAAAAAAAATATAGATATGTTTGTTACACTATAACGATGGATCTCACAATAGTTTAAGATTACCTGTTAAACTTACTCCCAAATAACTTACATTTTGAACAATTAAGCACCCATTGGTCAACTTGTAAGCCTTGGCTACAAGTAAATGAATACAGATCATGTACTTAACTCAATTACTCAGATCATTGTATTATATTATCTGAGATAACACAGTAAGATTTGACAAAATAATTTATTATTTAAATTTTAAATGACAGATGTTTAATCACATCTTCTGTAAGTCTCAACTTGTTGAACTTTCCATTCTTTAAGTTTTTATTTCTGTAATAAAAGTATTTATGTTTATTTATATAAATATCTTAAATATTGTCGCCCATATGAACTAATACAAACCCCAAAAAAAAAAATACATATCAATGCTGCCTCGTCACAAACATTCGGCAAAATTTATAATGGAGGAATGTTACACCCATTTTTTTTATCTCATTACCTGTTTATCATGTTGTGTAACATGTGATAACATCGGCGCGGCGGCCAAGTTGCTGCCATTCGTGAAGAAAAATTTGTGCACTTACTATTCTGTGTGCCGAATTTTCTGTGGATGCTTTTTGCAATCTGCTGTTTGGACTGAACAATCGACAATATTTGCGTGTTTCCAGGCATGGGGCTCTAATGTCACAGAACCGACATTATAATAAAACTACTTTTTTTTTGTGTTGCAGTTGCAGGAGCACTGACTTAATTTCATCTTATTTAACTATTAAAAATCATTTAATGTGTGTTCACTTAACCCTTGTTTATTTATATAAACAAACAAGGCTTTCCTCTTATTAGAGGATGTTATTACATTGATATCTTCTCTAAACATCCTACTTTGTAACAAATTAAATCTCAGAGACGAAGAAGGGATAATTTAATGATCAAACGAACTTACCCTAAGTGAAGTTCGATCCTAATTATCCCTTCTTCGTCGAAGAGATTTAAAGTCCCAGCCCTCCCTTGCTAGTTGTTTGTTCAACAACCGTATCCCTATAATAGATGGGGATATCAATGTATTTCCTTACTACTCCAAACTGAATGAGGTTGACGCGGCGGCGGGCAGCGATGGTCGGAGGCGGGGAGGGGAAGGCTATTGCTTTCTCTTTCCCGCTTGGGCGCTGAACTACGTGCGACAGAGTGCGAACGAGTAGCAGAGCTACTTTGTAACAAATTAAATCTCTTCGACGAAGAAGGGATAATTAGGATCGAACTTCACTTAGGGTAAGTTCGTTTGATCATTAAAAAATAGTCAACAGACAAAATAATAATCAATGAATTATTTTAACTTAATGCACTCTAGAAGTTTAAAATTCGTTTAGGACAATATTAAGTAGGTAATTCAGTATCTACCTGCAGTAAAATTGATGCTGACGTCACATACTGGACCATTAAAATAGATTTGTAGATACTTGTCCATTCGTATTGCTGAGATAATACTTTCATGAACCCTCTCTCTCACTCAACAACGTTAGGCATGTAAAATACGAATTTCCATCGTAAATTTTTACACATATTTATGATATTTTCCTTTCCCAAATGTCCCTTATAGAGATTGGACCTTTTGCCTTTTCAGTCCCCAGAGAAGACAGGCTGAATATTATTCTTCCTAAACTAAAGCCAAACTCGCCTTTGGATCGTATTATTAAACTTTTGTTGTTATTGAGATTAGAATAATATGAGGTCCACATCCTATTTTTCTTCTAACTGTTGTTTGAAAGCTTCCTGTTTATGTTATTTTGGGTAAGAAAAACGACTTGAAGGTAATATTGGTAGTTGTCTTTTCTTTTGTTTTTGGGCTTCGCTTAATCTTGTTTTCGGTCTAAACGGGGATTACTCCCGAAACACGAACGAGAAACTGAGATCGAATGGGGAGGAAAAGCGCAATTTTATCCCGATAGGTGGCGTCTTGTCGTTGGTACCGAGCCGCCTCAAAGAAACTGTCAAAACATATGGGAATCTCTTGGAGTATTGCACTTTTTAATTTTATACTGAGAAAATGCCGCATTGTTATGGATGTAACTTGTAAAATATTGGAGTTCATCGATTTCCCAGTAACAAAAAAAAAATAGTGAGCAAAAAAATATCAAAAAAAATATGCTTTTTCCTCGATTTTCTCCTTTGCTGAGCCTGAGAAACATTATAAATCAAAAGGAATGTTTCATGAATTTGATGAAGCTTCGCCAAAATAAAACAACATTTGAATTATAACAGCTTTGTTCTTTAATATTTCAACCTCAGCAGTTTCTAACATATTTATAACTTGGATGAATTTGATAGGTATATCAAATATGGAATAAGCCCAATATTGGGGCCAAACAGAGAATTAATAAAATTTTATATGCCAGAGTCATTCAAGAAACTTAGAATAATAAAATAAATATGATAAAACGGTTCGTGTAATTTTGGATGGTACAGAAATTCCAGTAAAGAAACCTGAAATTACTATTGCACAGAAGGCATCATCAGGCAACTATAAACACGGAAATTCACACTCAGTTGCTTTGTTAAAATTTAAATCATATGCTTCTAATCTGAAATAAAAAGATTACTTGTAAATCTTACACGAAATTTAAAGAAATGTAATGCTTGTTAGCAATTTTTTGTAAGTTGCTATAAACTTTCTTGCCTGTTGTTTCGGCTTTTCTTTTCCGTAATTCTTCTTTTATATGAGCTAAAGTTAGCATAGAATACATTGTTTGTCCGCAAAACCGAAAAAATACAATCTAAGAAAGTAAAATCACGTAATACACAGTCAAGACAATATAAGCTCAAACTGACAATTGTTCCAAAGACTGAGCGCCATCTGTAATTCACTTTGCCTTCGCCTCCCCATTGGTAGGTATCGAGTAAACGTCAAAACAGTACAATGGAAAACATTGCAACCGTTTTGTGTACTAAAATAACAGGTTCTTTACGTTTATTCGATCCTGATGTGAACTCGATCTCGTTAATTCCCGTCGAGGGGGATTTTTGTTTAAGATTGTTAGCATGTAAAAAGATCAAAGTTAGACAATTAAAAGCACAAGTGTTTTTTTACCCAAGTAAAATACAGGAATCGAAATATGGTATGGTTGTATGCTTCTGACAATTCCATAGCTACCGATAATACTGCAGCAATAATCTTCCAATAAGAAAATTATATATATTTTTCTTTTAAACTGTGTCACTAAAAGCAAGATAATTTAAAAAAATATTCTGTAAAATTTGCGGAATCCTTAGAAATTACGGCTTTAGTTAAGCAATATTTGTTATTGAAAATGTTAATTGATAATTCTACAAGTTCAGCTATATAATCGGGATCTAAAGTGAGGGTTAACAGTGTATCAAAGTGTTAACCATTGAGCATTAAATAGGTGTTCTGAAATTAATTGACTATCTCGCACCCTTAACATGGATCACTTAACATGGATCACTTAATGTTAATTAATATTCACTATAGATGTATAATATTTTATCTATTTGCATATTTAAAATTGTAGAATAGCTAAAGTTATTTGCATACTTAAAATTGTAAAATAGCTAAAGTTACTATAAGGGAAAGAGACTGTAATCTAAGGTATTAACTAATAAACAAGGCGACTGTTCGGCAGAGATATATTTGAGCCACACAATTTTCTCTTTTGACAAGAAGTGAAACAAAGTAAAGCAGAAAATAGACAAGATAGAGTAGAAATATAAAAGCTATACAAACTACATGAACCTACAATCCACCACAGTTACAAAATAATCAAATTGTCGAAAATCCAATCCATTTTTTTCATCGTCAATTTATTTCAAATCGAAGTGTTTGTGAAAAAGTCTAATAACAAAATTGTTGACCTGTCGATGAAATTAACAGAGTAATTGGTACTCACAAGTTATAATGAACATCGGCCATATTAGGTCGATATTTGAGCGCCCTCTCAAAAGCCGTTTCTGCTTCCGCGGTCCGCCCTTGCGCGGTGAGCACCGATCCGAGGTTGCCGTACGCTGTGGACAACGAATATTATATTTTAACACCTTATATATAAAGTTGAAACTCCTATACAGTTAAGAAAGGTACTATAAGACTTTGTTTAACATTAGCACCAGAGTAATTAAGAATGAAATGTCCAATCTAACGTGACAGTCCAATCTCGTTACTTTGAAATGTTAATTAATGACTTAGGAAAAAATTAAGTGTTTGTAAATAAAAAGAAACACCATAGTTGAATCCACAGTTAAATAAAAAAGTAGGTAAGTACATTGTATTGCGAGAATACTATTTCAGAAAATAACAAACATTCTAAATTACAGTCGTTCTTCCAGTAACTAAAACAATTGTTTGGAATTAGTTACAATAACAATAATTATTTTGTCAATCAATTCGCTGCTAATTACAGAGTGTTTAGTAATAGCCTTATAAAGCCGAATATGGCAGCCAATATAATAAACAACTTTTACTAGCTATGGAACCAACTCTGAAATCAAGAAAAAATCAGCTGTTTCACACTTATTACACACAAATTAATAACGAAAATATCAGCTTTATAAGGCTTTTGCCAAACATCCTGTATAATTAAATTGCACAAATTTCATATTGTAACGATTTATCTATTTAAAATAAGGATCGTGTAAGACTGATTTCAAATTTTTAAGTAAGCCACTATACATCGTCATTCTAAACTTACCATCAAAATTTTAAGGATGTGCTCATTTCGTGAAACTGAACAACTTTCTCTAAGGAACAGGACCAAATATGTAAATATGTAAAAGATCGACTATCCATAGAAACCAAAGAGATCACGTGATCAATTTAGTATTGATGACCAAAATGGCGAAATTACACACATGTTTCTTGGAGAAAGTTGTTCATTTTCATGGACTGGACACATTCTTGAAATTTGAATGGTAAGTTTAAAATAACCCTGTATAAAAGCGTGAATAATTGGTACCTCATGGGCGCGCCACTATTCAGTACCAAATAATTTGATTTACTCATTAAATGTGGAAAATGATGGCTACTAAGTTGATAATAATGTTAAAAATATAAATTACTGCAACAAATGTAAGTTTGTTTTTAAAAGATAACACTTAATCAATTTTGTTAGTCAAAGCATTTATATTAATTGATTAAAGCAAAGGGTATTACAGCTATCCTTCCTAGAACAAAACAACTGAACATAGATGTTCATTTATTTCCATTTGATTAACAGCGCGAACGTAAACGAATTACATGTAAATTCCGTAACGGCATCGTGTTGGTAGATAATTGTATTTTTGTCCGTCACGGTCGATGTGGGGTGAATAATACTGAATAAAGCTTTTATTATTACAAAACCCGCCGCCCTGTCGTGCCTAACGAATGCGAATAAACTCCGACGCCTCACACCGTTACCCTGATGAAAATTAACTCGCTCGCTATATTTCGTCGCGTTATAACACATTCAGTTAAATAGTTGCTGACGTAATTACTATGGTGGCCGGAATTATTTTTACAGCGCTTTCAATTTGTTTTATTGCAGTCTGCTCGAACTCGTTTTCGGTGCGGGTGATATGATTGTAGTTTATCACGTTAGTGTGATTACGTAATAATCTTATTAGAGTATATACTACACACATTGCTCAGGGGCTTTACTTTTGGAAGGCGGCAAGCGCGCTTTACTACTCATTTGGTTTAATTTCACAATTGACAACACGCACTTGAACAGCACAAACTCATGTTGATGATGATGACTCGAACAGCACAAACTCATCTAATTCGGTGACGGCATCACTGTCGTCTATGTAGTCGACGGCGTAACCTAGGTAACAATAAGTAAGTAATAATACACAGTTCTATTTTGGCCACCGGGGATTAGTTTTTGTCAAGTACACTGACGAATACTGGCCAACGAGCGATTTAAAAATACGGATTTTGCTATGTCGAATGAAAGTGAGTAGGAAAGAGCGCTCGACGCCTTTTAAAAATTGGGCCTCTGATCTACAGAACACCCCTGATTCTATGCTAAAGACCTCTGATTCAGTTTACTTGATATGTTTATATTTTAATCGATTTTTATAAAATTAGATTGAGCTACTAAGCTCACCAAAACCTAGGTAAACCGTGAAAATTATTATTATTTTCTTGTTGTCGATTCTTGGTTTGTATTATGATACAGCACAATACAAAAGAATATTTTATAAAGAATAAACAGAGTGCCAAAACATACAAAATGAATTTGCTTAAATGGTCCAGCAAATATGTACAAAAGGTACTATTAGTTATTCTTCTTTAAATTTGAATTTCGTAGTCCGAATTTAAGTCAAACCCCGATATTTTTCTATTCACAATAATCTCATTATTTTGTGGTTTCAGTTGTTAAAATGTAAGTCACTAAATTCAAGCGTTACGCAGCTAATTGAATCAAGTTAAGTCCCCGTGGAGCTTTTCTGTGAAATACTGACTCAAATTTGAACATTCGAGGTTCGACCTGTGCGTGGAGTTATCTAAAAATAAGCGACTTTTTCTCTTTTTGAATGTGAAATACTCACTTAATTTATTTTGATGGAAAATTCAGAATCATAGAAATAATAGAAAGCTGTCCACGGGCGACTCAGTACCTATAGTTTCAAAATAAGTCTTGTTTTTAGTAAATATAATATTTTTATTTATTTCCAGTGTTTTGTAACTATTTTTTTAATTTACAAACAAAGCCTGTTAAGCGATTTTCACCTTTTTTCTAGGAAAACTTAATAGTTAGTTAGTTATTACTAATAATCAGTGGAAATGATGATGCACGGGCCACTTTAATAATAAAGTTTAACCATTTACTATTAAGACGGTTGTATCAAATATTATAGTTGGGTATGTCTGGCAACGCCAACTCAGCGTAATGAAATTAGATTTTCATCAAACGTTTTCATTACATTCATATTTTACCGCTATTCACGGCGTCGGTTTGCCAAATTATTTACTTACTTACACATATTATATTTTATTGGGTAAAACGGTTAAAAAGTAATGAGACAGCCTGAAACTTTTGATGATTTTTGTTCGGGTTTGAAAATGATAATACCTATTAAAAATAATACCTGATGACCAAAATCGTTTTTTTGTTGTAACTTTTGACTTGCATTTTGGTGTTCAAATTGTCTGAGTGATATACACACAGCACACGAGTGGAGTTATAATCAAAACTTGAAAATCATTTTTTTTGTTTATTGATTATCTATCGAAGTCTGAAATTAACAGTACCTACTACTTGTGTTATACTTAAATTACTAATTATAATGAAATGGACAAAACATTTGCCAAGAGAAAAACCAGTGGTCTCTTAAAACCGCAATGGGTCGTATGTGGTAGATCGTTAAAAAACCGCAAATCAAAATTTACACCCTGAAATACCGTTTTAATTCACACATTGAAATTAATTATGAATATTAATTTGTTTTTAATTACATGGTATATTTTCCTACTAGTTGAAGCTTCATAAATATTACTTGTTTAAATAAAAAAAAAAACGTAAGTATTTGTTCACAATCACACCCTGATTGGTTCAACTATTGTAAAGTTACTTAGCAAGCAAAGAACATTTGATTACTTATAGGTATTTTCTGTCTTTTATTGTTTGTAACTGTAACGTGTGGTCCTGTGTGTTAATAAAAAGTATTCTCTCTCTTTCTCATACACAAAAGTTAATTAGTTAATTAAGATAAAGTTCTCTTATGATATTAATTAACTTATGTTTTGCATGTTGTGGTCCTGTGTGTTAATAAAAAGTATTCTCTCTCTTTCTCATTCACATAAGTTAATTAGTTAAGTAAGATAAAGTTCTCTTATGATATTAATTAACTTATGTTTTGCATGTTGTGGTCCTGTGTGTTAATAAAAAGTATTCTCTCTCTTTCTCATACACATAAGTTAATTAGTTAATTAAGATAAAGTTCTCTTATGATATTAATTAACTTATGTTTTGCATGTTGTGGTCCTGTGTGTTAATAAAAAGTATTCTCTCTCTTTCTCATACACATAAGTTAATTAGTTAATTAAGATAAAGTTCTCTTATGATATTAATTAACTTATGTTTTGCATGTTGTGGTCCTGTGTGTTAATAAAAAGTATTCTCTCTCTTTCTCATACACATAAGTTAATTAGTTAATTAAGATAAAGTTCTCTTATGATATTAATTAACTTATGTTTTGCATGTATACTAAAAGAGGTGAATTCGCTGAAGTTTTGTTAAGCTCCGCTACGTGTTTAAAGAATCATATTACAAAACGATCCGTCATAGGTGATTCTAAATCGATGATTGTTACTTTTTAAAGTTAAAGTGATTGTAATCTCATTATCCTAATAACTCATATTGATTTTAAAGTTCCAATTACTAGATAGGTAGACTTAGAAGCCAGTAAACAGATCAAATATACCTGTGCACTCGATAATTCACTAATAGTCCCAACGTTGTATTGTTAGGAGCACAATCACGATAAATCCTGGCTTCCCATACACGAAGATGGTATTGCACTGATTGGGTTGCCAGCCTCTATAAATTAACCTATAACGTTCGCACTAAAGCCTTTGTAAGATCATCTGGGACGCCGATAATATTGCTCTGTGGACCATCCATTAATTCCGTTGAGAAAAATGAGCTTTCTGTTACATGTGTATTTGGATTGTATATGCCAATATGTCTTTTTCTTAAATGATCTGTCTATTCAAACATGTTTTTGGTGATGGTTTTTAGGGTTCCGTACCCAAAGGGTAAAAATGGGACCCTATTACTAAGACTCCGCTGTCCGTCTGTCTGTCTGTCACCAGGCTGTCATGAACCGTGATAGCTAGACAGGTGAAATTTTCACAGATGATGTATTTCTGTTGCCGCTATAACAAAAATACAAAAAACAGAATAAAATAAATATTTAAGGGGGTCTCCTATACAACAAACGTGACTTTTTTGCCGTTTTTTGCTCGCTATTAATAACGACTGCAGGTAGACTGTTGAAATTTTCACATATGATGTATTTCTATTACTGCTATAACAATAAATACTAAAAACAGACAAAAAATATTTAAGGGGCTCCCATACAACAAACGTGATTTTTTTGCTATTTTTTGGTACGGAACCCTTCGTGCGCGAGTCCGACTTGCACTTGGCCGGTTTTTATTATATCCTTACATACCTAGTTATGAACAATGAAGCTTGCGTTTCGATATTCTATTACTTAGGCGAAGCGGCTTCAGTAATATCAAAATAACATTGTACTTTATCAACGTAATAGTGTCCGCCCGCGGTTTCACCCGCGTGCTTCCCGTTCCCGTGAGAATATCGGGATAAAAAGTATTCTTTGTTTTAATCCAGGCTATTTACTATCTGTGTGCCGAATTTCAACCAAATCCGTTCAGTAGTTTTTGCGTGATTGAGGAACAAACATCTAAACATCCAAACCCACAAACTTTCACATTTATAATATTAGTAGTAGGATTCTATCACATCAATGAAGAAGTAACGCTGAAAAATGGTTCATGAATAAAAAATAGGTAGACCAATTATACTCAAAATTAAATAAAGCCAGATAAAAGGGTATTTTTAAATACTACACGTTACACATACATTACATACATTTTATTCAATAGTTAACAGATTGGCTGAGCCTTTTATATATTAACAAGGCTTAAAGCACGTAAAGGCTTTGTTGAATAAAAATAAACAAACATGGCGTGAGTATTGAAACATTAAAAACGTTAAATGGTCTGTAACGTTATCTATGATCGGAATTACTCGGGCTCAGTGTTTTAAACTAGCTATTTAACGACAAATAAAATATTCATTTACTATTGTTAAACGATAAATGAGAATTAGTTTTTTTGTAACGCAGTATATGTTGATGTGGAAACTTTTAACGAGGTTAATTTCTAAGGTTAATCACTAACTTTCATTAAAATGGTAACTTATTGATTAAAAAAAGCCTGAAAATTGTAATGCTCTTTAAGATAAGTACTCGAATGACATAGAGTTTGGGCTCGTAATCCAATTGTCTTTTTAGTGTTCAATACGTGCGGGGTATCTATAGATAGGTCTTTAAAAATGACATTGAGGTTCCTACGACGAATTTTTTTCATAGTCAGCCGTTTGAAAGATAGACTCTGCCAAAATGGTAAAATGTGTGTCCCCCCCTCTAACTTTTGAAATAAGAGAGTGAAAAATCGAAAAAAATATATGCCGTAAATCTTAATAAACACTTTCAACGAAAATTGGTTTGAACGAGATATAATAATTAGTTTGTGAGATGTGCATATTTTCCAAAACCGCAAATATTACTTTGTCCTTCATACCAACACTGTGAAAAACAAAGTTATTTTTGCAGACAAAAAATAATACTAGTATTTAATATCGTATGGTATAAGGTAACTACGGAACCCTACGGCGCGTGGTCCGACACACACTTGGCCGGTTTTTTTATTTATTTAATGGAATTTCCACAAAATATACATATGTATAAGATTTCACAAACAATTTTCACCAAAATATTACTTACCTCTAATTTTATTGCTAAACTTCATACAGACATCAAAAACTACTTCATTATTTTATGAATCAAGAGATAACATCGCGATAACCGATGTAATTGTGGATTCCTTAAGAAAACGTCTGTTGGGCAGAGTCTATTAGTTAACACATCGGGCCGGTTCACCCAAAGGATCACTTAAACTAAAATATATGGTCCCTAACAGTCCGTTAAGAGTGGTTCTCAGTATTGGACGCGAACGCTTAGTCGATTAAATTCGATTCGAGAGACCCTCGTCGGTCGATCGTCATAAGCGGTAATGCGGCCGTAAAATATTCGAGTATATCCAGAATGTTCGCACGAAGTACGACAGCGACGTAACTTTTATTTACTAATACGAAGCGGTCAAATTTTGGAGGATGACCCTAATTAGAATTCGTTTTGTTTAAAAATGCGGTGAAATGTTAAATTGAGTGTCAGAAGTTTTTTGTATGTTGAAACTAGCATCAAATCCTTTCTATATTTAGGTAAGTGTTCGATAAAATTAACGTGGTGAAAAGTTGTGCTTGGCATAGTTTTCCGAGAGATAAAATAATTAACAAATTCTATTTTTATAAATTCATCAGTTTCTGACCATTATAAACTTCTTTTTTTTACCGACTTCCAAAAAGGAGGAGGTTCTCTGTTCTCTCTGTATGTTTTTTTTTATGTATGTCCACCGATTACTCGAAGACGACTGAACCGATTGAAATAATTCAAACGTTATTAGACTGGTTTGTTCCCAAGTTGGTCCCATTTTTTGAAATTTTGAAATCGGTTCAGTATTTTTCAGGAAAACTTGAAAATACTGTCGTTTTCGTTACCATTTTATGCATTTATACGGATGATCGACCATATCTTCTTTGTTTATGTACCGATTTAGATGATTCTTTTTTTGTTTGAAAGAGGACACTTTAGTGATGATATCATTTTGATTTCATTGTTATTGGACCTTGGATTTTAAAGATACACTAGGGAACTCTTCAAAGTCAAATAGAAACTGTGTAGTGATTGAAATATTGCTAGGATTATGACAATGTTAAACAAATTAGGTATCTAACTATGGTCAAGGACGTTTTGGACTAGACTTGAACTGTGAAGGAACAACGGAACTCCTTAACAACAAACAGCACGAACAGTGGAAATTGAGTTTTTAGTGGTATTACACCACGCAAAAGTGTGAAATATAAAAAAAAATACATAACATCATCGCTTACATTTACATAATATACATATTTTGGGTAAAAGGTAAAACAACCTAATACAGAAGGTACTTAAACTGAAAAGAAAAAAATAAAATTTTTTTTAAGAACAAAAAAACCGACTTCAAAAAACCTGAAAATAAAAACAAAATTAGCTTAAAAATTAAATACCCCTAAAAAGCAAGAAATAATTTTCAAATCATTAGATACGCATATCATTGTAATTAAACACGTATAATGAAGTCGGGTGGGGCTGGAGAACAACTTCTTTTTTTTTAATTCTAGAAGCCCCACCCGACTTCATTATACGTGTTTAATTACAATGATATGCGTATCTAATGATTTGAAAATTATTTCTTGCATTTTAGGGGTAAGTATTTAATTTTTAAGTTAATTTTGTTTTTATTTTCAGGTTTTTTTTTTGACCATAAGAGCGCGAAGCGTCTCTGTATTTAGCTTGGGCAAAAATTATTTTGGCTGTCCATCTGTTGTCCTCTAAAGGTCGTATTTCTGGTGAAATAGATTTTTTATGTCGATTAAGTTTTTTTTTTCAAAATGGTCATAGCATTTTGAAAAAAAAAACTTAATCGACATAAAAAATCTATTGTAACCACTAGATGCCACTTGTAATATCTAGCTTCATAATGTTGAGTGAGTCAGTCAGTAATCCACAAAGATTTATGAATTTTACTTATTATTTTGTTATTGTCTTAAAATCAAGACTAACCTAAGATCAACAAAAGTTACTCCCTGTTCTATTCAAAGTTTTTGTTGAGGTTAATGTAGAAATACAAAATGGCCAAGAACAGACATTTCGTCCAAAAGTGGGTCGAAGGATCAAATCCCACAAGCTCTGGAGGATTTATGCTAACAAAGGGTATTATCGAATAAAAGCAATGAAGTCTCCCTAAGAGAAATTCCTTAGTTTGCCCCTTTGACATCGCTTAGAGGAATACATTAAGCCAAACTTTTTACAATAACCAATGTAAAAAAATGTTACAAACGAATTTGAGAGGTTGGCATATTAAATATTGTCGTCTCCTTTTGCTCAGTTATAGGAATAAGATAGGTATGTATGTAACACAACTCGCTTCAAAATGTAGTTAGTAAAACAGGGCAGATGGAAGTAAAGTTTCCCAATTTTCCTTAACGATCCCTTAAACCATAACACGTGTCCAAGTATCCCATGCTTAACTGCAAACAGTCGTATTAAACTGTTACAGCACTCTTTCCTCAAATGGGGTACATCAAAAAAGAAAATAAAATCTTATCCTATTTACGATCAACACCATTAAGAAAAACATAGAGCTAAAATATAAAAAGGATATGACGTTGCTTAGTCGTTCCAGTGATTGGTATATTGCTCTGACTGAAAGCTTTTTTATGTACGCACTTACAGATAATGTACGCAATATTGCCGGGGGCATGCGTAGATACTTAACGCATGTGTTTACACACCAGGCTCACTCAAAGGGGATTTGAATTACGTGTACATATATGCTTTTAATAATCTGCTTGATTGACTAGCACCGTTTGATGGAAATTTGCTTGTGAAAATTGACTTCACCTTGGCATGATTTCAATGTGCGACGCTGACATCGCATATCTCGCTGTATGTCGTCTTTAAACTATTTAAACAGTTAATACCTAATAACAGTTTCCTCTTCAATCCATTAAAAATGGTTATTACTTATATTGAGGGAATAATTATTAATTATTAAGTATTTTTTATGGTATTGTGTTACCTACCAATAAATATGTTAAAAAAATAGTTTTTTAATGTAAATACAAGATTTTACTTAGGTAAAACTTTTAATCGAAATATACCTGAAATAATTTACGTAGTGTAATAAGCTCAGATAAGTTGAATTTGGAAACTATTCGTTAAATTAAAATTTATTTATATGCAAATCAACAGGTAGGTTTACCTATCAATTTGATGGATCACAAAAGCAATATACTTGCTACAGACCTACGCAGTTATGAGAGTAACGTAGGCGTTGATGCAGTAAAACGAAAACCATTTCAACGAAAACTTTTTACATAAAAAAGGTATTAATCCCTGTTCTTTCGTTTTACCAAAATTTGGCCTCGCATAATTATATCAAAATGTCACCACATTTTTGTAACTTTTACAGCTCCTTTATACTTGCCCATTTGAATTTGCCTCCAAAGTTGTAAAAGCCGCGACTCACGCAAATTGATTTTACGCCATTTTATAAACTTTTCCATATCGCGGATGGCCGTTAAAACTTTTTAGGTTCGATCAATTCAGTTTGTCATTTTTGTAATAACACCCTACTGTGCTGATAATAAAAATTTAAGCTTCTGAGACAGTTTGTGCACGTTATGTGACACAGAGCTTAAGCCGTTTTCGTTTCGTTTACTAATTTGTTGTAGCGTGTTCATAATGTTTGATGTTGAGCCCCGTGACGTTCTTAAATAAATATGAATATCATGCGAATATTAATAATTTGATGTGAAACGTTACGCGTTATTAACTTACAAACTAATGATGTCTCTTTTGCACTTAGTCCTTAGATCACAGACTTGTCTGGTCTGTCTTCTGTCTGTCTGTTTCTGTAAGGTCTGTGCCTTAGATCTTATTCAAGCTATAAACGAGGGTTACCTCATTGTGAAACACGAAAAAGATAAAATATTTTTTTGGTGCCGTGGATAAAATACGACACAAATTTTTTTTTTTTAATTTTTGACTGAGCGAGCGTGAAGCGCGTACGTGGCGTTTCTGCTTCAGCTTGGGCTTTTGAAAATACTTTCATATGACTGTCTGGCTGTCAGTCTGTTCTCTACAGGTCGCATTTCTCAATCGATCCTCGTGAAGTTTTGTAAGCAGGTTCGATAATTATATTTACCTGGATTAATTTTTAATCCTTTAAGTCCCAGAAAATAAGACACAATAGATTTTCCATTGTTGTGCGGCCGGATCGGGCCGCTCGGGTGTTGTCAATTATTTTTGATGGCTGCGCCATTTTTCCCAGTCGTTTTGGTGTTCTACCAATGAAAGTAATATTTTTTTTTGTTGTTTTTCGACCTGTATTTCTTTGGTAAAAATAGTAAGTTTCATTGGTAGAACACAGTTCATTGAAGTTAATTAAAACGACTACAAAATTACGATGTATAGAGTCGAGAGATGCTGAATTTAGCTTTTAACCAGAAAAGTCACGTGAAAATTTATATTTTTACCTATTACACTTTTCTCACTGGTAGAGGTGAAAGTTTTATGTTTCACACGACACCAATTTTTTGTTAAATGTCGTGCCTTTGAATCACTCACTGTGTTCAGTAATATATATTAGAATTACTCGCTCAGCCCTCGCAGCACAAATTAACTTTGGTCTCGAGTATAACAAATAACTAATTTTCATCAAAGCTAGTTTATCTCAAACATCAGACAAAAGTGGGCAACTGCTTTAGGTACTTACCCGTTTAGTATAGATTAGAGCATTTACTTGTGTAGCAGAACAGCTGCTTTTATCTATCACCCTGCCAAGAACATCTACCACATTTAGTTATACAGAAACGTTATATTGCATAGAAAATTTCGCATTGATGCTCTAGTTTATATTCAACTTTAGCGACTATATTGCGATAATTTTTTTGTACTGTATTCAGTTACCTTAACGTAAGCACGATCCAGCAGGCTTACGCAACAGCACAATTTGACGATCGTCGTGATCGTGATCGTAAAACAGTGAAGATATAGTCAGCGAGTCAAGCTCTTTATCGGACACACACTGTAAACTCTATAGATATTGTGAGATAGTGAAAAAACAATAATTTTAAGCCAAAGATGATTGAAAATGTTTGATCTATACACAAATAATTGGAACAGAAAAAAGCTAAGACCTATTTAAAGACTGATAAATATAGGTACTCTGAGTGCCACTTACGTGGTTACCCGGCATGAACCATAAACGAAATTGTGATATTTTCTAGAACCACACACACATGCACTAGCATGTGAAATAACGAAAGAAATAAAGAAATAACGAAACTCATGTATTGTAAAGCCGTGGTCGTCGTTAATGTTGTAATGTTACTCAACAGCACTATCGCGAATTATTTCGTATTATTGTCTCGCGGCTGAAATACAAATACTGTGCAATTCTCTATTGTTTTGTTTTTAATCCTCAACTATTGTACGTAACATTGTGACTTCACCGCTAAACAAAGAAAACAATCCCAAGTCGAGACTTCTTTAATTATAAAGTTGCTCGTTAAAGCTGCAAGGAGCAAAAGAAATCATTAACAAAAGGTTGTCTTGAGGTCAAACTATAATATCCATTCGAAAATCTTATTGAAAACAAAGGTAAAGTCCATTATCAGTTTTAATTATCGCTCAAGCGAACTAAGAGTGAGCTCAGATGAGTCTTTTCTGAAAACTATATACGTATAATAGAGACAGATTATTTTACATAAAGTCTAAAAGATAATTAAAGTTTTTAAATATATTTTTATACAAACAAGATATGGATTAAAAGTATTTAAGATTAGATAAAACCAATATAATTACATCGTTAATATATGAAATCAACTGTAATATATGTATAAATCATAATAAAGTTTACCTAATTACGTCTTGATTAAATTGGTCTTTTAATTCATTATCCTTACTAATATTATAAATGCGAAAGTCCGTTTGTTTGTTACGCCTTCACGTTCTAACTACTGAACCGATCATCATGAAATTTTGCATACACGTTGTCAGGGCTACAGAGAAGGACATAGGGTACCTATCATCCCGAAAAAAGTATAGTTCCCAAGGGATAGCAAAAAACCTTTCCACGCAGACGAAGTCGCGGGCGGCCGCTAGTCTTTGTATAAAGTTTATTTCCAAACCATAACGACATTGGATGAAATGAGCTTATGACGTCAAAGCTATGCATATAATAATATACATATATTTTATCAGAACTCAAATTAGTCTAAGATAATTGACATGATTATTAAAAGACCTAGTACCTAATTGAACAAGCAATTTTACATGCTGACTTCAAGTGAATATTAGCGTTTATTGTAATGTAAGTACCTATTTTAATTAAAACATTTTTTTATTTAATCCGCCTTATATCTTCACGGCATACTCGTAACTCGTACTCGTAAACATCATCATTATAATTTATATCTTAAATCATCATCTTAACGTAGAAACACCCTACAAATGTTGTATCAACCTACGCACGATGCCTGATGCTAACAGTTTGTTGTTTTCAGTCAGAAGTCAGCACCGGTTAAGTAGCCGTGGAATAAGTTGGCAACAGAGATAATGGTGCTAATCTCTGAAGTCGCCACTCAGCGCGGCATCTGGCTCGGATGAGGCCGATAGAGAAGCCGGCTTAACTGATTACATCGGCCATGTCGACTGAAGAGTTTTGTACGAGATTACACTGTGTTGATAGGCATGTAATAGCAAAGCTTAGGGCAACAGCGTCCGATTGTTGTTGCCGAGTGCTGAGTTATGAGGTTTTCATAATTATTGGATATCGTTTTTGACTTAGTGATCGAATAATTATTTCAGGGAATTAAAATGTTGCTATTAAATTATAGTTTTAGCGCGAGCCTAGAGTGGCCTTAAATCCACTACAATTAAATTTCAGATCAAATACAGGTATTTGAAGTTGTGTATGAAAAATAAAATTAAAAAAGCACTTACACTAAATATTTAAAACTGTGATATTAGCATAGAATTCTGAAATGTTCATTGAAAAAAATCTTTAAAAAACAAAAAAACCGTCTTCAAAAAACCTGCCTCTAAAAAGCAAGAAATAATATTCAAATCATTAGATACGCATTATCATCGTTATAATAACGTCTATTGAAGTCGGGTGGTGTACGAACGTACCGTAAGTACGTACGGGAAATACAACTTCCTTTTTTTATTATTCTAAAAGCTCCACCCGAATTCAATAGACGATAACAATAATACGTATCTAATGATTTGAATATTATTTCTTGCTTTTTAAAGGTAGGTTTTTTGAAGTCGGTTTTTTAAACAATTTTTATTTTTAGTGTAAGTACCCTCCGTATTTAGGTAGTGTAGGTATATTATTATATACACACACACATAGCGAGAAGAACCGATGGCCGTTGGGGCAGAAAGGTTCTGGAATGGCGACCGCGCACCGGACGACGCTCCGTGGGTAGGCCCCCGACAAGGTGGACCGACGGACGATCTGGTGGAGGTCGCGGAAAGCCAGTGAATGCAGGTAGGGCAGGACCGATCGTCGTGGAGATCCTTAGGGGAGGCCTATACCCAGCAGTGGGTGTCGTGTGGCTGATATGATGAGGTATATTATTAGGTAGAAAATTCGGCTCAGCCAAACGTGAGATAATCGCGGAGAAACATACATACATACAGGTCAAACCAGAAAAATTTTTCTTTGTTCTGTGGGTCAAACTGAGAACCTTATCTTTTTTGAAGTCGGTTAAAAAGACTACACTAAAGGTAGGTATCCCTTTTCCAACACAAAAACTTCATATAATTCGGTTCATAAATAACAAAGTCGTCAAGGTAGTTAATGCAAAATCATAGTATTTTCAGGATCACTTGAAAACTACTGAACCGATTTGAAAAAAATAATAATGGGAACATCTCGCAAGAATACTCAATCGAACAAAAAAATCATCAAAATCGGTCCATAAATGACTAAGAGATACGCGCGAACAACGATAAGTATACAATCGAATTGAGAACCTCCTCCTTTTGATGAAGTCCGTTAAAAACGTGATTATACTTGGGCCTAGAAATCTAAATGTGCACTCGAAACAGATAATATATACCACCAGAGCTTCGCAAAGATGCATTTTACAAAGCTGATAGCCGATTAGAACCCGCAGTAGCGTACCAAATCCTGCAATGGTTAGCACCGTGTGATTGACCGGATCCCATTTGGACACTGGCAAATTGGATCTAGATAACCTCTTGCTTGTCTTTTTAGCGAATCGAAATGTCATTCTCTTATTTTTCGTAGTTGCTACCATGTAGTAGCAAACAAGTTCATCAATTTGGTGTATGGAACGTGAAACGGAGAAAAATAGAAAAGAAAGTGAATGCTAAAAGTAAGTCTAACAACCAAAATGCTTAAATTAACTAACGTTAGGTTGGGTATAAAAAATCCATACCTATGCATTACTTAAGGCGGTTGTATCACCGAAAGTTGCGCCCTCAGAGGTTTTTATTTAATAAGTTATTAATAGAAAAAGATTTTAACAATGTTTATCGTGGAGTTTTTAGGGCCCATGGTCTAGTATTTTTAGAAGGTATCACTACATGCTGTCGTAGTCACTCGTAGAAGTAGAAGTAGATAGAAAATGTGTCAAAAACGGCCACTTTTAGCAGTTTTGCTATCTACTTCTAGCAGTGACTACGAGGGAATGTAACGATACTTACCGTCTAAAAATACTGTGGGTCCTAAAAATTCCACGTAAAACATTATTAAAATTGTGTATTATAATTATAAGATTGAATAAAAATCACCGCGGCGCCACTTTCGCTCAGGGTACCTTAAGTCGAATTCGACTTGTAAAAAATGCATGGGTACCTAATATTTTGATATTGCAACCCCAAAACTGCTTACTTGCAAATATCGAAAAGCAATTTCTACCTTGTCCTACATTTTTGTTCAACGTATCGAAAGGTCAGATCGCAACCAGAAACAGATGAATCTTCCCTGCTTAGTATTCCTTACACAGTACAAAAGATAAAGTGGAACATACAATTTTGAGATCACATCAGAAGACTATCAAAGGACTCGTACCGTTTCTTTAGTTCATTCGACTCGCTCACTTTATGGAGGAGGGGTAAGCCAAATCGGAAATTAGACTGCGATAGTTTCCGATGATACTCGGAGCATTCAACATTGCGATGGTCATGACATGTTTGATGATCAAGATCTCTAATACGTTAGAGGAATAATAACAGATCCACTTCCTAGCGCTGAATGCTTGCTCTGTTATGTGTTCGGTTATTTCTAGGATAAATTCTTTTTTGGGTGAAGAGATCTTAAAAATATCAAAATTCAATATAATCTTATTGATTTGATTTCCTAACAAGTAATTAAAAATGAATTGTACGCTCAAGTTTTAGCACTCATCAGCGAGCGTGAGTGTTAAGCTTAACTCATCTCTTTAACAAGGGCTGATCTAGACTTGACCTAGTGCATCTGTAAGTCCCCGCAAACTACAGACCATACTATCGGCCAAAAGTTGGGTCGGTCCTTTAACCAGTAGGAAGAAGTATGCAAGTGCGCACAATACAACGATTTGGTGTCGGCCGATTCTTCATATTAAAAACGGTCCGACCCAACTATCGGCCGATAGAAAGTCTGTAGTCTACGGGAGCTCTAAGACTTTTTACACACTACATTCATAATGTTAATTTCATAGAGCAAAAACTTGAAATAGTGTAGCGAATTAAAATTTATTTGAAATAATAATAAACCAATCAGTGTGCTTGATCAACTTGACAAAGATTTATAATTATAATCTAATGTGTTGAAAACTTGTCAGTTGCCTATTAGTTGCATTGAGGGTACATACCTACTGCAATGAGGATCAGTAACAGGTTTGAATCCTATAGTTTTATTGATATAATATAAACACATATTGATGGCTATGAAACCTAGTGAAAGAATTTTTGAAATCCGTTTAGAAATTATTGAGTTAAAAGGGTTTAAAGAAAATGCCAAGCTCAATGCAATATGTGCTTTATCACGTACGACATAAGGTTCGCGTCCGTCGCGATGACGTCATAGGGACCCCCAAAAAATCAGTGTTTTAGCTCTTATAACTTCTCAGGTTTAAAAGATATCGTAAAAAAATTTACACAGTTAATCATATGGTGGCATTAGCTTTCTAATTAGCCATTAAAAAAATCGTTACTGATCCTCATTGTGTATTCATAACGGTATAAGTACTTGTTATGATTGTAATAGGTATGCAATAATAAGCTTAATTTCTATGTTATTATAGTCTTGTTTAGTTAATTGTATGAAAGTCTCAGGCCAGTACATTTTTAAAATTCTAATGAAGTTTATTTCGTTTCAACTTCATTAACGAACTCACCTCAAAATCTTAAGATACATCAAACGGCTATAATAAATAGTCTTTGTATAAAAGAGATGATCATCTTTTGATTGTATTTTTGAATTATTTATTTTAAAGCGACATCGTAGTCAATTATAATTGTCACCGCAAACCATGAAAAGGGTTTGATAGAAAATGTAGATAAAGTAGGATCATAAAAAAAAATTCAATCTCGTTGCTTTACAATTTAAGGGTAAAATTTAGATTTCGTTTTTATTTGAAACATTTTAATACCAATAGGTACAAAGAATACAAAGATATTAATTTCCAAAAACCAAGCACTGCCGTTTTGAGGCCTTATTTTAGAATATATGTGCCAGAAGACCCCTAGAAGTAGAATATATGCGCTATTAATTTATATAGTCAATCAATTAGAGACATATGCTCCATAGCCCCCGGGGGCAATTTAATATTTTATTAATTTTCTTTTTATTCCCTTCTGACCCCAAAAATAGTACCCATTGCCCCCAAAATAAAATCACCTTAGTAAACCTGTAACTGACTGTACTTAAAAATCAAAAGGTTCTGGGGGCAATGGAGCATACTTTCAATGTTTGGGGGCAGTGGGGAATTTCTTTAAAATATTAAATTGCCCCCCGGGGCTATGGAGCATAAGTTATTATAAGCATACGATAATATTAAGTAGTGTCAAAAATATACACCAATGTATTTAAATATGCATGGCCTAATCACTCAGTAAGTACATTTGGTTCGTTTAAGTCCAATTAATTGAATCATTGATCAGGTACGTAGCACCGGTTGTTTATAACGGACGCCATCCTTGGCCCCGGCCCGTGAATAAATAAAATACTTTGCTTTGTTCTCTCACGTAAAGTTGGCGTTTGGGTTGGGAGTTTATTTTTGATATCTAGTTTTGATTTGATGATTTTCAGTTATTTACTTTCGGATTAAGTCATCTCTAAAATTATCATTTTTAGTAGATCTTATACAGGAAAAGGAAAATTAAATTTGTAGCGGTTATTATTTACGAAATTATGGTTGTTATAGAAGGTTCATTCATGAACGTGTATTTGTTATGTGCAGTGCAACCCACAGAACGGTAAAAAAAAAATCGTGCATCTTTTCTACTTAGGTAAGGTATCTTAACAGAGGCTGTCACCTAACAACAATAAAAATATCAGAGGATAAATCATTGCATTCGGAATTTACAGGTATCACTTGTAGATTCTGAATACAATGATTTATCTTCGTCATGGTAAGACATGTTTACCTCTCAAGCTTACGCGCTCACTAGACATGAAATAACACACTTTCAAGCACGAATTTATTGAGAGTACTTTGGTAATTAGTTGGTATTTAGTTTGATTTTTTATTTTCAACATTTCGGCACCTATCTCGGCAGCTGCAGAGGTCACGGGGGAGTGAAGCTACTCGTGAGCCTACACTTAAGCGATGATTATATAAAGACATTCATTTTATATTTTTTTTTATTGGTTTAAGTTATTGTTATAATTTAATGTTGTGAATTAATTAATAATAAAAAGCAAGAATCTACTGGATCTACCAACATTTTATGAAATTGGGGGGCTCCTCAAAGAAAGAAATGGCGTAAGAAAATTATTTATTCATTTATTTTTAAAAGGGACTCGCTAAATCATTAGATCCTGCAGTGTGTGTTTGGGGCTTTAACTAACTTGTGAATGATGGGCCAAGCTGGTGGAAGTTTTCAACCATCATCTCTATTGAAAAGGATATTTATTGATTTCAAAAGCCTCGCGGAGCATATTCTAGGAATAAATTTATGTTTCCTGGCAAGGATTTGGAGTTTGTCAAATCTAATATAATGGTTGGGCCCCTTAAAAGCGTGTTCATACACTACAGACTTATTCTCGCGCGCCATGATAAGTCAAAAATCAAACTAACAAATTATCAAAGTACTTTCAATAAAACCGTGCCTTGAAATAAAGCACTTTTAGCGAATACTAATCCGTTAAAATATTTCGAGGCATGTTTGGTGAGCTCAATGGTCAAGCGCTATTTATTTTAAGAACTAAGTAAAATTCAGAAGCAAAATAGAGCGTTTGTGCCTACGATTTTTATATTCGTATTAAAAAAAAATGAAACAGCCACATTTCAAAATTATTTTTAAAGGAAATAAATTTTATACACTAACACTACGTGACAAGGTTCGATACCCTCTCGGCCATTTATGATTTATGTTCATTACGAAAATTGGCTCCCATTTTCGTACATTTTGTTGTGTTGAGTTTATACGACTACGCAACTTGGACGAACATAAATTAAACATGAAGGTGTGTTATCGAAGGCGAAATAGGCAACCGAATTGGAATCTTATTTGTTTACATTAACTTTAGGTCAAGTTGTTATTTAACTTAACTTGGAATCTAAAACGTGTAAACGTTAATCTGAATAATTAACAATAATATTTGTGAAATTTTATTTGAGTAGGTTCGAAACGAAATACGTTTTATCAACATTTTACAATTTTTAAAAATTAATTATAATATCAGAAACGTTTTTAGTTGCTCAATATACTTACATTGCAATAGTGTCGTATGTTTTTTCTTTTATATTTTATTCCTTTTCCAAAACGTGACGTGTGTTTTATTATATGTTGTATTTTACAAATAAAAGTACCTTAATTGAAACAACGTTTAAAGTTTAACATTAATTTAAAACTTTTTGTACAATCATCGTGTCTAAAGGCGAGGGCGGCGGCGGCGAAGATGTATTTCGAAACTTTTATTTCACTATACATTACCACAGCATTTAATCCTCGTGAGAAAATAAGTTCTGGCCCAGCTGCTCGGACGCTCTTCCTCAATATTTTACCAGTGATTCCAGATATCGTAAAAATACAAGAAGTTCGGTGGAAACTTTTAAAAAGCCACTCGGCTCTCTTATTTTTTCCTTACAAACCCATAGCCGAAAAGTTGGATAGTTTTACATCAGGGACCCTTCGATAAAGTGTCATAATTTAGGTGAAATATTGTTTTTAGAGGGAAGCATATTTTGCTACTTGGATTGTAAATAGTTCGTTAATTTCGTGAAAGCAAATTGTTATGGAAACCTGTTGATAAGCAAATACGTTTTTCATGCGTACTAACCATTTGTCAAACGGGAGGTTATTATTCGGACACGTCAACGCCAGTTGGTATATGACATGTATTAAAAAGTTGGTCCAGTGAAATAACAAGCAATTGATTAGAAACTTCGTTTTGTTAATTAAATTTCACAAGTGAATCGTTTTAATCAATTTGTTTTCGGTGTAGTATTCGACTTAATTTGAAACGAAAACCATCTACTTAAGTGATTAAAAGCTAAAAGCAAATCCAAACCATATTCATAAACAAACAGTTTCCAAAACAAAACTAATATAATATTCGCATTCGAGTCCAGCATTCGCCGTATGAAGTGAGCCAAAATGAGAACCATCGGGTGAAACTTTTCTCTTTGCGAGAAAGTTTGTGATGTGAACAGAAACCCGGGCGAGTCCCTCGGGACGTCGCACATGCATGTTTAATGGCGTCCTAGAAAGGTCAAGAGTCTCACTGTAAAGGTAGTGAATACATTACTACCTCCCAAGTGGGTGTGTAGGCAGCTGCCTTGCAGTGACAGCCTCTTTTCCAACTTCGAGAAACTAACACGCGGGCAGGTAGTTTGTAGCTGTCTCTCAAACAAATTAATTGTGTCTTAGTTTTGAGTCGTAACGAGGGAACTCAAACAAACTTTTGAGGAAGGTACACGAACGCCTCCCCGTCTTCAAATGTTATGGCGTGAATTCGCAAAATTATACTGACAGCTGACGCGACAGGCATTCGTTAATTGGTAAATACCGAGACTTCTCGGAAAGTGTTTAACTTCGAAATGTAGCAATTAACTTATACTTTGCTAACTACTTAAGGAAAAAGTTTTAACGAGGAAAAAAATATTAAGAAACTCACCTTTTGGAGGGTTGATGTGTAGAGCGCTTCTAAATAAGCTTTCTTCATCACGCCAGTCGAGATTCCGGCGCATGGTATTACCGCACATCGCCGACAAGGCGATCAATAATGTCAACATGAACACTCGACTCCTCGCGTCGGTCCGATGGCAGCCCCGCGTCACGACTCCAGCTCCCAAGCCGAGCAATAAACAGAAACCAACGCTCGGTATGTACAACACTCGCTCCGCAACCACAAAACCAACATAAAATAGGACATTAGTAGCAGGCACGAACGGCAAGATCATAAATGCCATGAACATTAGCAAAGCAACTTGAGGGCTGCGGTAAACGTTCCTCTGGGGGTTGGGCGCTTTAGATTTCGTGCTCGTCATTTGGCAGACGCAACTCGAGTAGTGCATCATGGTATTATTGTTGTTGATCGCCCGACATGCGCTCGTGTGCTCCTCCGTCAGCGAGTGCCTGCAACCCGTGCAAGGACACAATATCTTCTTAGATGACACATTCTCTTTGTGTGGCGCATGATAGCTTTTTCTTTCGACGCAGTCTTGTCCTCTATTGTATTGTTTTGTATTGTACGTCCATTTGTGTCTGATCTTGCAATTCTGTTTCTTGTAATATTTTACGTCTCTCGCAGCTCTCTCGCGTCGTTTACTCAGTTCATTTTTAATAGCTCGGATTGTAACTTTGGATACTACGGCGTAGAAAATAACTGTGGATATGTTTCTAGGGTCAGATATGGTTGTGATTCGCGGTATTGATTCCATGGACCAGTCGAAGCTAAGATGGAATGGGTATAAAAGGAGGAAGAAGTTGAAGACTGGGAGGTAGGAGAAGGTGTAGAATCTGGTGAGGATGGAAGGGTCTCTGGATGCTGGATTGTCTGCCGCGGCGAAGGGTGTGGGAGTACCCGCTACTCGGAGCCTCCAATAAAGTAGGGCGAAGCCGCCTGTTCCTAGTGCACATATACTTCGCCAGCGACTCTGTAACAAAACAAAACAATCTATTAGAACACATTTTATAAATTTTAATATGAGTAAATGCAATTCAATGCATAATTATTTACCGATAATGAGAGAAAATAAATATATTCCCATTTTTTATCCTAGACAAAAAGTTCAATCTACTAAAAATAATGAAATAGATTATTTCCAATTGTCATGTGCGTATCGTATTTTTGTGAGTGTTTTTCAAAGCATCTTCCTAACTTCATAGTGATTGATTACCTTTTGGGAAATATGTCATTAATATCTGCCAAAGAATTTGCCCTTATATTTCAGATTTTTATAGATTATTTCAACATAGGTATCTCTAGCTTCAACATGAAGAATAATATTTATGATACTTTATAAGTGGGTAACATGATTTAAATTAAATTAAAACCAACTTAATAAAACTACCACTTAAAAATCAAATGATGCAACTCCTATTGAATAACATTCCACTAATTCATTTTACGGCAGTTCATCGTACGTTACACTTTCCGAAGGGAAGTAATTTATTATCCAAAGTTAATACAGATGATATTTGTGTACGATAACAAGACCTTTTGCGGCGGATAGACGCGAAGGTTCCCGTCCCATGTTTCAAATCGCCCATTCCGGTTCAACCTAGCGCTAATTTTAATCCTATGCCAAGGTAACTCGATAAAATTGATTTATAACGGAGCAACTCGCAAGACGTCCCTTTAGATTATTAAATTACCTAGTGGCGCCGTAGCTACCCTCTTTCAGCATATGATTAATATGGTAATACTATCGGTTAGGTATTTTAATCTACTTAAAGTGGTGTTATTATGAAAGTTTTCGGGGTTATTTACTGGTGGGCTGTGGAGTGAGGCTTGTTAGTTGTGGGAAGAGCGAGGAAAAGATTTATTAAGGTAACCGCGTCCCCTGCCCGCCCGCGAACCCAGGGGATCCGGGGGCAGATCTAACGACGCCGTTTCAGATTTCCAGCCCAATTTACAAGGCGCCACGGCAAAACGGAAAACTCGGCGAACTTAGATGAGCGTTGGATTAATCAATCGAAACGTGGATAGGTAACTGAATAATACAGTTTTTCGCACGTCGTTGCTTCCCGATCGATCTGGCGCTTCCACTCTCGGTGATAATTCAGACCCGATGGTTCGCCGATCAGATGGTATTAATATTGCGAGTGCGGGATGAATACGAATGTTATGTGCCTTACTTTCCGATGATGTGCAAAGATTTACGGACATTGTTGTAATATACTAGGTACTTCAGTCTTTAAAGGAGGAATATACTTATGTTACAAAATTAAATACCTCTAAAAAGCAAGAAATAATATTCGAATCATTCGTTACACATATCAATATTAATAAACACGTCTATTGAAGTCAGGTGGGGCTGGAGGACAACTTATTTTTTTTCTAATAGCCCCACCCGACTTCAATAGACGTGTTTATTAATATTGATATGTGTAACGAATGATTCGAATATTATTTCTTGCTTTTTAGAGGTATTTAATTTTTAAGCTGTTTTTGTTTTCAGGTTTTTTGAAGGCGGTTTTTCTTTTTTTTTAAGATTTCTTATTTTCAACTTTTTAGTGGTAGGTATGTAAACGCACCATGTAAATATTTTTTAACTTTATATTATAATATTTTCAGTGGTAAAATGCCCAGAACTCAATTTCCAAATTTACGCTGTTTGTTTTTGAGGAATTCCGTTGTGTCTTCGTAGTCCAAGTCTAGTCCAGAACGTTGCATCGCAAACCATGGTTTGGGTTCGTTTTGGATTGCCATAAACTTACCAAAACTTAAATCACTTTACATATACTATTTGACTTTGAGGAGTTCCCTTGTGTATCTTCGAAGTTCGAAGTCCAATAACAATGAAATTAAAATGTGATCACTCTTGAAGTATACCCTTTCAAACAAAAAAGAATCATCTAAATCGGTTCATAAACAAAGATGTTATGTCCGAAATTCCATAAAAACTCGTGCGATGGCGAGCTAAATAATTGATATTTTTCAGGATTATGAAAAAACTATTGGCGAGATCTCTGTAAAAAATTTATGGGACCACACACGAACTATGTTCTTTGAGATAAAAAAAGAGAATAGAGATAAGAATTGTACAAATCGGGTAACAACTGACGAAGCTATGTTAAAACATACATAATTTTTTTTAAAAAAAAACCGTCGACTTGAGAACCTCCTCCTTTTTTTGAAGTCGGTTAAAAAGACAAAGAGAACTATATTCAAGACTGAACCTAGTTTGGCTAAAACTATTTCAATTATTGCTCTAAGCTTAGACTGTATGAGCAAGTCACTATGATTTGTATAAATCATCTTAGTCTTTCTTTGTTTAAATCAGTAAAGCTAAAGCAAACTTATTGGATTCTATTTAAAGCATAATACACTATTATATTACCAACGTACCTTTAATACGTTATTTCTCGGTAAAACAATTAACTGTAATTTACTTCGAATTACGGTGAACTACTGTTCCGATTTCACTCTGTACTAACAAAGAAAAGGCGTAATTGTGTTGCCTACTCTGATTATTCGACTTCACTTTTACTAAATCAATATAGGTTTTGTTATACTTAATTTATTTTTCTATCGTTACGTTATTTTTTATAGTTTGTTATGTATATATTATAGTTCCATAACGTAGATTATAGGGAATATGCATCAATTTTTTTTTGTATCAAAATCGAAAGTATAATGCGTGAGAAAATCAACTGTAATAATTATTAAAACTTTTGTATTGCGTTTTTTTCTCGTGATTTAGTTACTTGAAGTAAGCACGCGTCAGCACCCGCCGAAAACGCTCTATACAAGCGGACATGATTTGTGACGTCACTTGTCACGTTTCAGGCCATTTTCAGGCGCGTTTACTATTATGGAGTTGGCCAAAAAATTTCAAATATCTCATTGCGTTTAAGTACATATGTGTCATACAAAATATTATTTCTTATTCGTTATTATATCTGACTGTTAAGTGCATTATATCCGAAAATGAAAAAAAAAACGTATTTTCTCCTGATTTCATCGTGTGATAAAACTATTTTTTTTTTCTGATCCATCATGTTTTTATACGTGTCCGCAGTGATCAAGCTCAATCAAAATCGGTGACTTATGCATATTCCCTATTGACAACATTTCATAAATTTTGTCGTATGTTTTTATTTGCTATTTAGAAATTACATCTAAAAAGAAGAGACACGTGAAAAATCTCGAAATGGTTATCGATTTAAGGTACCTTGGTAAAAATTAAAACATGTCAATTGGGAAACTTAGAATACTTATTTGTAATCCAAATGTAGACGAGATTAAACCAGGTGTACATAATATTGCATTGTGGTTTAAAATTATCGTTGTAATCAGTTTCAGTTGACATATAGAAGGCACTAGCTTCATTAACGAACTGAAAAGGGAATAATGTAAATGAGCATTAGCATCAGACGTTGACGCAAAGTGTCTGCTTCTGAGACAAACGTAATGAGTCACACGAATATGCAAATAGTTGGAACCTAAACGTCTGACGAAACACTTAGATGGTGTAACTACGATAAAATCAATTGTAGAAAATGACGTCAATGTATTACTCATAAAGATGGAAGCTTGAAAGCACAATCTTCGAAACTAGATTTCAATCATTCTTATGAATTTTCTTTGATTTCATCGGATAGGTTTTAGATCAATTTAATTATTTAAAAAATTAGGTGTCTTGTATTTATTATACGCATGCTATACTTACATAAAGGTATTAAAAATATTGTGATGAAATATAAAAACAAATTTCTCAAAGCAACGCCCAATTAACATCTGAAACATTTAATTAAAGCGCGCATCGGCTGATGAAGCATTATATATCTTTCCAAGAAGACGTAATGAATGACATGAATATGCATGCAAGCGTATTTAATTTCTCCAAATCTCGTCAGCCCTCTCGCAGTCGAAGTAAATAATTAAATGAAACATAAACCGGGCCTGACCTAGTCGCTTGCTTATCACGGATAATTTACTGTGTGACATCTTGACAGCGCTGCGCAAATACACACTCATTTGCCAATCCGATTAAAAAGTCTATCAAGAGACTCAAATTGAGTTTTAGTATGACTTGGAGTACTCACTGAGTTAAAGCCGCGTTGACATGATCAAAGTATACTTGGACCAAGTAGTTTGAATGGAATGACTACTTGGACACTACTTGGATTAGGTAAACGAGCAATCCAAGTGCATAGCACTTTGACGTTGCCGTATCCAAAAAGCTACTTTGCCCAAGTTACTTAGTCCAAGTATACTTTGATCGTGTCAACAGGTATCCAATCCAAGTATACTTTGATCAAAGCTACTTTCTCCAATTTACTTGGTCCAAGTATACTTTGATAATGTCAACGCGGCTTAATAAAAGTATTAATTATGTCAATATATGTCACATTTTAGATTTGGACGCAACAAGAGTAACAAACAACCTAGGGTAAGTACTCAGCTGAATGAGCACCCTCCAGTGAATCATGAAAGGATGTGTTATTTTTCTATTAAATAAGAAATCTTTTGTTTTCCACTCAAGGCAGCATTGTTTTTACAAAAGGTCACATTTTTTTAGGTATTTTATTTAAAAAAGGTTGAAAACTCATTTGCCAATCCGATCAAAAAGTCTATCTAGAGAGTCAAATTGAGTTTTAGTATGAGTTGGAGTACTCACATACTGAACTGAGTTAAAGCCGCGATGACATGATCAAAGTATACTTGGACCAAGTAGTTTGAATGGAATGACTACTTGGACACTACTTGGATTAGGTAAACGAGCAATCCAAGTGCATAGCACTTTGACGTTGCCGTATCCAAAAAGCTACTTTGCCCAAGTTACTTAGTCCAAGTATACTTTGATCGTGTCAACAGGTATCCAAGTATACTTTGATCAAAGCTACTTTCTCCAATTTACTTGGTCCAAGTATACTTTGATAATGTCAACGCGGCTTAATAAAAGTATTAATTATGTCAATATATGTCACATTTTAGATTTGGACGCAACAAGAGTAACAAACAACCTAGGGTAAGTACTCAGCTGAATGAGCACCCTCCAGTGAATCATGAAAGGATGTGTTATTTTTCTATTAAATAAGAAATCTTTTGTTTTCCACTCAAGGCAGCATTGTTTTTACAAAAGGTCACATTTTTTTAGGTATTTTATTTAAAAAAGGTTGAAAACTCATTTGCCAATCCGATCAAAAAGTCTATCTAGAGAGTCAAATTGAGTTTTAGTATGAGTTGGAGTACTCACATACTGAACTGAGTTAAAGCCGCGATGACATGATCAAAGTATATTTGGACCAAGTAGTTTGGATAGAATGACGAATTGGACGCTACTTGGATTATGTAAACGAGCAATCCAAGTTCATAGCACTTTGAAGTTGCCGTATCCAAAAAGCTACTTTGTCCAAGTTACTTGGTCCAAGTATACTTTGATCGTGTCAACAGGTATCCAAGTATACTTTGATCAAAGCTACTTTCTCCAATTTACTTGGTCCAAGTATACTTTGATAATGTCAACGCGGCTTAATAAAAGTATTAATTATGTCAATATATGTCACATTTTAGATTTCGACGCAACAAGAGTAACAAACAACCTAGGGTAAGTACTCAGCTGAATGAGCACCCTCCAGTGAATCATGAAAGGATGTGTTATTTTTCTATTAAATAAGAAATCTTTTGTTTTCCACTCAAGGCAGCATTGTTTTTACAAAAGGTCACATTTTTTTAGGTATTTTATTTAAAAAAGGTTGAAAACTCATTTGCCAATCCGATCAAAAAGTCTATCTAGAGAGTCAAATTGAGTTTTAGTATGAGTTGGAGTACTCACATACTGAACTGAGTTAAAGCCGCGATGACATGATCAAAGTATATTTGGACCAAGTAGTTTGGATAGAATGACGAATTGGACGCTACTTGGATTATGTAAACGAGCAATCCAAGTTCATAGCACTTTGAAGTTGCCGTATCCAAAAAGCTACTTTGTCCAAGTTACTTGGTCCAAGTATACTTTGATCGTGTCAACAGGTATCCAAGTATACTTTGATCAAAGCTACTTTCTCCAATTTACTTGGTCCAAGTATACTTTGATAATGTCAACGTGGCTTAATAAAAGTATTAATTATGTCAATATATGTCACATTTTAGATTTGGACGCAACAAGAGTAACAAACAACCTAGGGTAAGTACTCAGCTGAATGAGCACCCTCCAGTGAATCATGAAAGGATGTGTTATTTTTCTATTAAATAAGAAATCTTTTGTTTTCCACTCAAGGCAGCATTGTTTTTACAAAAGGTCACATTTTTTTAGGTATTTTATTTAAAAAAGGTTGAAAACTCATTTGCCAATCCGATCAAAAAGTCTATCTAGAGAGTCAAATTGAGTTTTAGTATGAGTTGGAGTACTATTTTTATTTTTTTTATTTTTTATTTTTTTATATTGAATGGGTTTGCTCTTGACCCCAGTCTTGCCCAGAAAGCAAAGACAGGGTCTACGATGGAGCGAGCTTGCCCAGAAGGTGCTTATTCACTCTGGCCTTGAATAGAGTCAGGTTGTATGCGCTCGGAAACACAGACGCCGGCAGGGAATTCCATTCCATAGCTGTGCGCATTATGAAAGATGATGAGTAGCGTTTGGTACGCAGAAAAGGTATATCAACTAAGAACGGGTGGTAACCTGCAGTGCGTCTGGATGTCCGATGGTAGAAAGGAGAAGGTGGAATGAGTTCATGCAGTTCTTGAGCACACTCACCGAAGTACAATCTATAAAAGACCGATAGGCAAGCAACTTTTCGGCGGTGAGCTAAACTGTTAAGCTTAGCTGCTACCAGTTCTTCATCGCCTATTAATCTCTTGGCTCTGCGTTCCACCGAGTCCAGTGCAGCAAGTTGATATTTCGCCGAGCCATCCCATAGGTGGCAGCAGTACTCCATGCAAGACCGGACTTGAGCTTTATAGAGAGTTAAAAGCTGCCCAGGCGTAAAGTACCGCTTGACTTTATTTAGGACGCTCAGCTTCTTAGCTGCAGTTTGAGCCTTGGACTCGATGGAGGTGCCGAAGTTGAGATCAGAAGATAACTCCATGCCAAGAAGCTGGAGAGAATCGGTTACTTGAATAGATGTACCACGGAAAGTAGGAGTTAAGGTAAATGGACTCCTTTTCGCGGTGAACAGACATGCCTGCGTTTTAGAGGCATTGAAGCTGACGAGATTTTCATCACCCCATTGGGAGACGAGACTTAACGTCAAGTTCAATCGCTCAATCATGGCCTCTCTCATTATTTTTACCTCATCTCCACCGGTATTCGCGCTGGACAGATATCTCTCCATGACGGTACTGTCGTCCGCATAGCCAACAATGCCCGATATTAGTAGGTCATTGATGTGTAGCAGGAAAAGCGTCGCAGAGAGCACCGACCCCTGAGGAACTCCGGCATCAATCGCCATGAGGTCAGAGGAGCAGCCGTCAATGACTACTCTGATCGACCGTTCACTCAAGAAGTCGGCTACCCAGCTACAAAAGCCAGCAGGGATTCCGTACGCTGGAAGCTTGCTCAGCAGACTTGCGTGCCAAACCCTGTCAAAAGCCTTTGAGATGTCAAGCGAAACAGCAAGTGCTTCGCCGTGTTTCTCAATGGCCTCGCCCCAGCAGTGCGTCACATACACAAGAAGATCCCCAGTTGATCGACCTCGGCGAAAGCCATATTGACGATCACTGAGGAGATCGTTATCCTCTAGGTATGTGAGCAGCTTACCGTTCAGTACTCTCTCCATAACTTTACACAGTATGGAAGTGATGGCGATAGGTCGGTAATTGGCAGGGTCGGCACGACTACCCTTTTTAGGTACTGGTTGCACATTGGCAAGCTTCCAAGACTTCGGTACGGTTTTGGACAGAAGGGAAAGGCGGTACAGACGCGTCAGTACAGGTGACAACTCAGGCGCACAACACCTCAGCACTCTTGCTGGTATGCCATCAGGACCACTGGCCTTATTCACGTCTAGATTAAGTAGGACTCTACGGACCTCTTTGTTGTGTATTGTAATCTCCGGCATCGAAGAATTACAGCGAGGTAGGGTTGGTGGTTGTGTAGAGCCAGTATCCAGACGCGAATTACTCGCAAACAGAGTGGCAAATAGATTCGCCTTCTCAACTGCGGAGTGAGCCAGCGTCCCATCGGGCTTCTGCATGGGAGGCAATGTGGGACGGCAGAAGTTAGACTCGACCGACTTCGACAAGGACCAGAATCGCTTACTACCCGGTGGATAGGATGCGAGTTTCGCCCCTATGCGGCTGACATGGTCGAACCTAGCTTTACGCAACACCCTTTTGCAAGATTTTGCGGCTAAATTAAATGCTCTCTTTTTGGCGCGGACTCTTCGCACTCGAACCTTACGATCGCGGGCTTGCACCCAGGCTTGGTATGCAGACTGCTTACGAGCTTCAGCACGAGCACAGTCTGCATTGTACCATGGTCGGGCTTTGTGATCGAGCGGTATGTCGGAGAATGGAATGAAATATTCCATTCCCTGCCGAATCACATCAGCAACCACATCAGCAGAGCAGGAGGGGTCTCCTGAAGAGAAGCATACTTGTCGCCACGGGTAAGATGCAAAGAAGGTACGCATCTCGTCCCAATCTGCCGACTCGTAACGCCAAACTCGTCTCGTGCCCTTTGGACTGTCATCCGGAGGCGAGTGGTTCGATACGGATTTCACCACACAGTGATCGGATGTACCTAGGGGAGCTGAGACCGATACCGAATGTCTGTGTGGATCAGTTGTCAGCAGCAAGTCGAGGCAGTTGGGTGTATGGTCAGCGATATCTGGTATCCGCGTTGCTTGATCCACCAGCTGAGTGAGATCTAGCGCTAAGGCGAACCTTCGCGCCTCTCTCCCGGCATGGTCAGTTTTCTGGTATGGGAACAGCCACTCCTTGTGGTGGGCGTTGAAGTCCCCCAGAAAAACAAGCTCCGCCGTTGGATATCGCTGAAGTGCAGCGTCCGTCGTCTCAATGAGGTGTTCAATGAGCTCAGTTGTCTCCTGGTCACCGCTGTGCGACCGGTAGACACCGACATAGATCGATTTTTCTACCCCAGTGTCCACCAGGAGCCACAGCACGGAAAACCCTGACTTCTCAAAGCAACGGAGACGCCTACAGCATAAGTCATCGCGAACGTACACACAGACCCCTGCATGTTTTTTGAACTTATGTTCAAGAGTGTAGCCAGGGTAGTTGAGGTACGCCGCATCCGATGGTGTTGCTATCTGCGTCTCCGTTAAGAAGAATAGGTGCGGCTTTTCGGTCTCGAGGTGGTGATGGACCGGATCGAGATTTGAGTGCATACCTCGGATATTAGTGAGGTGCACTTTTACTGGGAGGAAGTGCCGCCGTTGTTTAATCTTGTTCTTCTTTCTTTGCTTTGACATTATAAGTTATAGTGATTTGTGGGGGATAGGATAAAAGCAGTCGAGGCACTGCTCATTTAACCCATATTAGTACTTTTCGGCTCAGCTGATCCGAGGGGGAACTCGTTTGGAGACTGCGGGGACGCCCGAACCCCCCAGATAACCCTCCACCGGGTCCTCCCGTCCAGTCGCCAACTGGCACGGTGGAGCATTACGGGATTTTTCGCGAGTTGGCGGGGCAGCCTTTGACACGTGGCTAGCGCGCAAGTCGGGCCCCCTACTACCTGCGGTCGGCCAACAGCTGGCACCGTGCTTCGGATCCCGCTACCCTCCAGATACAGCATCACCTAAAGACAAAGACCGGTTCTAGGCAGTGCAACTGACTTAATTTCCAACCCCCAATGGCACTGGCACTCCCGCACATCGACGGAACACAGCAGAGCTGCTTGGCGCCGGACTGCGGCGGGATGGTGGTTGCGAGCCAGGCGGTTCCTTTCGGAGCCTACCACCGCTATTGAGATCTTCAGCCGTCACCACAGTTTAAAGGTTGTGGAGCCGTTGCCCGGGGTGGACCGCTAGGAGGTAGATCCCACCACTCACATATTGAACTGAGTTAAAGCCGCGTTGACATGATCAAAGTATACTTGGACCAAGTAGTTTGGATAGAATGACGACTTGGACGCTACTTGGATTATGTAAACGAGCAATCCAAGTGCATAGCACTTTGACGTTGCCGTATCCAAAAAGCTACTTTGTCCAAGTTACTTGGTCCAAGTATAATTTGATCGTGTCAACAGGTATCCAAGTATACTTTGATCAAAGCTACTTTCTCCAATCTACTTGGTCCAAGTATTCTTTGATAATGTCAACGCGGCTTAATAAAAGTATTAATTATGTCAATATATGTCACATTTTAGATTTCGACGCAAAAAGAGTAACAAACAACTTAGGGTAAGTACTCAGCTGAATGAGCACCCTCCAGTGAATCTAGTTATTTTTCTATTAAATAAGAAATCTTTTGTTTTTCACTCAAGACAGCATTGTTTTCACAAAAGGTCAATTTTTTTAGGTATTTTATTTAAAAAAGGTTGAAAACTCATTTGCCAATCCGATTAAAAGTCTATCTAGAGAGTCAAATTGAGTTTTAGTATGAGTTGGAGTACTCACATATTGAACTGAGTTAAAGCCGCGTTGACATGATCAAAGTATACTTGGACCAAGTAGTTTGGTTAGAATGACGACTTGGACGCTACTTGGATTATGTAAACGAGCAATCCAAGTGCATAGCACTTTGACGTTGCCGTATCCAAAAAGCTACTTTGTCCTAGTTACTTGGTGCAAGTATACTTTGATCGTGTCAACAGGTATCCAAGTATACTTTCAAAATATAGTATACAATCAAGGTTCCCTATGTATTTGCATAAAATTATAAGGCATAATATGTCATAGCATAATATGATTTCGCCGAATGATATTTACGCATAATATTACTTAGTCATAACAGTTTATGCATAATTTTTTTAGGCATAACTAATTTAAGCATAATTATGTTTAAGCATAATATTTTTTAGCATAAATTTAAACACGCATAATGTTATTAGCGCATATTTTTATAAACAAAACAAAGAATACACTTCGAAACTTGCACATATAAAAGCTATTGGCAAAAATTTCCACTTGAAATAAATATAAATATTGTTTATCACATGCATGGCTAGGGGTATGTATTTACAATGCCAAAGTTGAAAAGATCGAATTTTTCAAGACCCATGGACGAAACACCGAAAATCGAATGGTCGAACGGTTGTTTGGCCGTACGTTTATAACCACGAAAGGACATTTTAACAAAAATACTAAATCCCGAAGCTTAAAACACTGAAGGTTAATATTGAGGGTTACATGCCAGCTGGTCGGTTCTGGCACTTTGCCGGCCGCTTCCGCGGCACGCTCACTTCGCTCGCTCGGCTCGTGCGTTGTAGGTCACAATGTAACTTAACCTTCTCCTCGCTCGCTACGCTCGCTCGTCGTCGCACCTAATAGACCTAAACAGACTTTCGGAATTTTGAACTAATGGCATTTTAACTTTCGGAATTTCGAACTATCGGTCATTTAATAATCGATCTTTTAAGTTACGGTCTATCGGATATCGATATTTAGGATTTCCGGTATTTTGAAAATAGGTGTTTTATACGTCGATATTTCGGTCGTATGTGTTATAAATTTTCAGCATTTTAATACATACCCTTTTACAAGAAAATACATAAGTACGTAAAAATATTTATTCTTATTGTTTTTAATTATTATGTCTAAATAATATTAGGCGAATAGTCAATATGCCTAATAACATTATGCGAAAACAAATTAGTCTAAATGATTATTATGCTTATATAAATAGTATGCCAAAAAACAATTATGCCAAAGTATTATTATGAAAAAAAATATTATGCCAAATCCGTTATGCCAAATCAAATTAGGTATAAAAACATTATGCGAAAACAAGGGATCCCTTTGATCAAAGCTACTTTGTCCAATTTACTTGGCTCAAGTATACTTTGATTATGTCAACGCGGCTTAATATTTTTGTTTTAAGTCAATGTCACATTTTAGATTTCTTTACATCTTGTATCCACGCAACAAGAGTAACAACTAAGGCAAGTACTCCGCAGTGTATTATAAACGGAAGTGTTATTTTTCTATAAAATAAGAGAATCTTTTTTTTCTACTCAAGATAACATTGTTTTTACTAAAGGTTAAATTTTTTAGGTAGCTACCTACTTCATGTACAAATGATAGCAAAATGCAAAAATATATTCTTTTTGTTCAAATATCTCTAAATTTCTTTTTTTGTAATCGAAATATACTATGCTACACGAGTTTTGAAATTTTCGGTCGAGGGCTATGCCGAAAAGCTTTCAAACCACTTATCGCCTTTAAGGTTCATTCATTGGAACACTTATCTCTCAAACACATTTACATAGCGCCATCTAGTAAAAGAAATTGATAATATTTTTCTTAAATGTGTCATTGAACAACTTTTTGTTAATAGTTGCTTTTAAATAGCTAACTTGGCGCAGTGACAGCTAGCATAAGCATTAAATCCCAAGCTATGGATGTTTGTATCCTTATTTATGTATTTATATCCATTACATAGTCATTTAGGTAGTACAGTACAGGTTTTGCTTAGTTTGGGACTTAATGTTTGGAAAGATTTATTCCGAACATTTAAAAATATTATTGACATCAATACAGTGGTATTGATGATGTCAATAATATTTTTAAATTTTTAACATTGACGGACGGGTAGTGACAGGGGGTCTGATTATGTAACTTGGTTGCAATCAACTCTGCCAGATATCACAGTTACATTGATGCTTTAGTAAGAACCAAAGTGACAACTATTTTACTTAAAGCAGCAATGTAACTGCGGTTTCAATCAATGAGCGGTTTTCAAAAGGCAGTTTAAGAAAAAAAAGTAGTACCTAAAAGACGGCTAGATGTCGTTGTTCAACTAAGTACGTAACTTTTTAAGAAAAAAGCAAAGGATTTTGTCAATTTGACAGTTAATTTTCTTCTTCTTATTTTTGTTATGGCATGGTTATGGCAATCTACTCCTCTTCAGGGAGTAACTTTTGCCCGTATCGAGTCGATAATTTAGTGTTATACCATGGTTATACTCAGCTCCTAGGAAAAATTAAAAAAAAACCTACCTAGTTGAATAACGCCATCTATCAACATAAAAATAAACTAAAATTCTCAGCTGTCAGAAAACCGCTCATTTCAATTGAGAATTGTCAACAGAGTTATGTAATCAGCCCCCGTCTGTCAATGTTGTTATTCAATCTTTTGTAGAATAATCAAAGTTTTAAACAATTTTGTTCTTTGTCTTCCTTGTTATGAATTATAATAATATTTCAGGATTTTAAAGGAATTGTAATTTTATTCCAAACCACTACCCAACGCTGAGTGACTGGTCCTGTAATTTTCAAAATAGACGTAACACTGCTTTACAAAAGGATTCCACGTATTTTAACAGTTAAGTTAACCAAAATCTCCTACAGCTAGTAGAGTCTGTCTTAAAAGTCAGTTTACCTAAGAAATTATTAAATTATTTTAAAAAACTTATACTGGTAACCCTGTTGGTGCTGTCAAAATTCTATGTTGTGTTTCAAAATGCAATGTTTACAACATAAACTTAATATTCCACTAAGTCTATGGTTTACAATTAGAATTTTGACAGCACCAATAGGGTTACCAGTATAAGTTTTTTTAAATAATTTAATAATTTCTCAGGTAAACTGACTTTTTAGACAGACTCTAATACAATAACATTTCTATTAATACAAAAGTAAAATTAAATACTGGAAGTAATTTCTCCATACTTATTTTACCTTTCAATAAAAACTTAAAAATGTTTTATCTCCTTGTTAAGTATGAACACAAATTCAATATTTATCTCATATCCAACTTTGTGTATGGTATTGATTTCTTTACCGGAAAGAAACAGAACAGCTAGGAACTCGGTATAAACTTTGCAGACTCGAGCGATGGCAGAAATAGGTATTTATTTGCTTAAGAATTTTAGCCACTTGAGTTTTGTTATTCTTTATATGTTTATCTCTCTTATTAGGATAACTTTGTTCGTAAATATAATTATTTTGGCTAGTTCAGTTATTCTCAGTTAAAATGACATTGGTTTTTATAGGATGAGCTTGGAAATGTGTTTAAGCTGTTCATAACCATAACTTCCATAAATAATAATTTGTTTAAATGAATCAACATATTTAATTAGAAAGTAATATTTTTAGGGATAAACAAATATTTGGCAGTACCGAACGGCACACCGCCACGTGTAAAGATGAACTTTGACCTTTATCAAAGTAAATTCGCCAATAACTGTCAGCTCAAGTTAAACCATTCGATCATCCGCCAATCACTGATGTGTTATTATAGGTAGGTATAATATATTTATTAAAATAAAATAAGAGGTTAAATAAAACCCAACTTCACTCATTTGAGAGATGGAATTCATACGAAAATTGACTAGGTATCTTCTACGCAAACCAGTTTCATCGTTGGTTGCATCATCAGCGCCCTTAGCATGATTATCGAAACATGTTGTTATATGATATAGCATTTTATCGACATTATATCGGGCAGGCGTGATATAATAATAATAATAATAGTTTATTTGGAACAGGTTACATTGTTACATTGAGCATTGTACGTTAATAACCGCAAAAGTTAGAAAACTGTGTCGCAGCAAATAGATATCGGTCAAACGCTTGCCTATCTCTCATAAATTGTCGTTTTTAGAAGAATGAAATGAGGGCTTTTCAAAGTGACATTAAAAAAAATAAAAATAGTAACTATTTGCCTCACTAGATGGCGTTGATGGAAAGAGATGCGTAAAAATGGGTTTTTAAAATTAAACGGCCTGTACCAAAGAGGAAAGTAAGCGCTCGCTGGGACGCTGGCTCACATCTGCCCAAAGAGAAACATTTTAGGATTACATCTGCCTGCCTACCTGAGTACCTACTCTTCGAAGATTAGTAAAAAAAATACATTGAGACATACATTTTTGTCAACGCCATCTATTGAGCCTAAAAGTTTTTTGGCATTTTGAAAAGCCCTCATTGATAGTTTAAAAAAAATTGAATCTGCCTTGGTGAGAGAATTGGTGTTAGAATTGTTAATAAAATACGAAATTAGCACACAATACCTATTTATATGTTTATATTATAGTCTCTTCTTGCATGCAATGTCAAACAAAAATAAGTACCTACCTATGAAATTCTCTAATCTAAACGCACACGTTTATTTACTCATGTGCCGCACCGTTGTATAGTCGAAGCTCTCGGATTATACATTCAGTAGAGCGACAAGATGACAGATAGAATAGAAAGGCATTGCTTCATATGTTTTGCAAAATTACTAATTTCCATACGTTACGTCAAGTTTATATTTTGTGCCGTCTGTATCAATGTATTGGTGTTCTGTCAAAGTAACATAAATCGATATTATTATATTGTATTTTTTTATATATCAACTATCAGAAAACCTCCAAAACAAACATTCGCTTTTTTATGTTCACACTTCCTTAATCATTAAAACCCTAGTAACTTCTTTATGTCCTCATATTCTTGATGTTTCCCTTAAAACAACATAAACGCTTTTAAGAAATCCGCACGCAAAGTAATATTATATTTTCGGTGGTTCCGTCCTATAAGTCCATGAACGCAAGGTGACGAGGCCCCATTAACTTTAACACCCTCATAACTACATGACGAAATCTCTACAACAGGGAAAAGCTTTCTTAATTCCGCCCACCATTATTTCACGGAAATCTTAAGCCCCATTTGGAGCACTTCTATCTCAATAAGATTACGAAATTGCTCTTTTACTTTTATATATAAACTGTTAGGATGCAAAATATTATTGTAAAAACATTTTATGTGACTTAAAACTATTTTAATTAAGTTTTCTGTTCTTTTGTTTTCGACGTGTTGTTTTCGTCTGTTCCTCGTTTGATCGAAGAAACAAATATATTGCTTTCAAAGTAATATACCCTAGTCACAATACTAAAGGTAAATAAGCAAGTTCCTGTAACGAACGAATTTCATATCGCTATAACCAGGTAGCTTGCAAAATTCAAGTCACGTGCACACAGCAGCAAATAATATTATGAGAGAAATCGTGTCTGTTGGGAATATAACTTTATCGTGTTCTGTTATAGTTGTGGTGAGGTACCTGTTATGACCAAATAGGTATTCGAGAATAGTTTCGATGTTAAGAACAATCGTTTCGCGCTTACGTATTGCTGGGTCACATCAAACATGCTTAGAATCTGACAGCGGGTCGACCCTTCTCATTCTTAAGAAAAAAGAAGTCATCAAACGGTTCTAAGTAGAAAGTTGAAGCGGTCACTACTATCCAGGGAACTGGACCCAGTATTTTCTTTCCCTATAATAGTTAAAGAATGCTGTTTTTACTTTGTATACTTGTTTCTATTTTTAACTTCTTTTTCATTCTGACATACTATCATGCGAAGATAAAAGAGCTATAGTTATTGCCATAACCAATAAACTAGGTGCACCTTTAGCGCTCTATGCAACTGCTTTATTTTGTCCTAGTAAAATATACCTAAACTACTTTTTACCATTGAACAAGTTTAGCAAATTAACCCTAAAATTGATGTGCCAAGTGGCTGTTTGCGTTAAATTTAAGGGTGTCAATGTTAAAATATCTGGCATTAGAGACAGTTACGTAGTTATATTCTTTCGCGATATATTTACACAGTAATATGGTTCAGCGTATTACGTCCGCTCGGTAAATAATGGTAAACCGAGTATTTACTGTGACAGTCAATGTCAACAGACTGTTCGCTTTGTACCGACTCGGAGAGCAAACAAAGGTAATCCCACCGCCCTGGAGCGAGATAGCCCAAGACGAAAGATGAGAGATGTTCAATGTTCAACATTCTGAAATAGGTGAATTGATTGTAGCTTTATTTTCAATTTGTCATCCGTACCGAATCGTGAATTGGAAATTTATGTAGCAGCAAAGTCGCACTGCTATTTTCGAATGCCAGAAAATTTATAGGACAGTGCCTTTGTTACAAAGACTCGATTGTGAAATGGTCATGAAATGCAGCAGTTTTTTTGGTGAATTTTTGGTTCTTGGCTGCAAGTAGCATTGCAAATAGCATTATCAGTGTCAGCGGAAATCTGGGAACTTTTCCTTAGTATTGTTTGCCTAGGAAAAAGGGTAATTTTAGATGTTTTTACATTCAGGCTTTCAATAAGTTAAGTTTTAATGATAATGAATTTAAGGATATCGATATAACTATACGGACTATATCTTTCTTCCATTTCAAGACAAAGTGGTCTACGGGGTCTATTAAATAGACAATGTTGTGTATTTTCTTGATTGCTAGTTGTTGTTGCAGATCATTTTGTAGTGTTTTCACTTTCGCTTAACTACCTATATATGTAGGTACTTCTAAATTAGTATCACTCATTGTATTTTTTTAAGTTAAATATAACTAGGTATATAAGTCGAATAGATAGTTAATACCGTTGCATGTCTGCTTATACTAATTGAGGAAACTGTATTGCCTATTGCATTGTTACTTATACATGTCATTTTATGCGAAAGTCCGTTTGTTTGTTTGTTTGTTTATTTGTTTGTTTGTTACGCCTTCACATCTTAACCACTCTACCGATCACCATGAAATTTTGCATAAACATTGCCAGGGGTACAGATAAGGACATAGGGTACCTTTCATTCCGAAAAAATGTTTCGTTCCCGAGGGATAGCAAAAAAACTTTCCACGCAGACGAAGTCGCGGGCGGCCGCTAGTTACTTGTACATGTCATTTTACGTAAAAGCAACTGTTCGTTTACCTTAATAATTTTTTTTTATTGAAATTTCAATAGCTAATATGAATTGTTACATTAATTAAATATTTTCTGGTAAAAAATATTTTTTTCATTATTGATTTTGATTGCGTGTATTAATTGAAAACCTACCGCTATCAATAACAAAGGTAAGTATGCGAAATTCTACAAGAGTATAAAGCAGCCCTTCGTAGAAACTTGTTACGGTGTTCCTTTGATAAGGTATACTTGAGCAAAAAGTACCAAGTCTTTATTTCTCAGTAATACCCAAGAGCAATTACAGGAAAAGCCTGCTACAATTCCCCACGTGTGCTTCACAATGAACGTTTTACGCACTAAACTGTTCTCGGTAAGTGGTATTATAACGCATAACGTCTCTTGCACAGTTAAAAGGTATTACCGTAATTTCCCTGGCAAAAAGTAATCGACTGGCAAAACAAGCTATCTCGAAGCACACACTGAGCTAGAGTACGTTTTTATTTTACCTCTGAGCTCCGTAATGGGACATAGGGCTGCTGAATTACTGTGCCTGTATCAATTTACATGTAAGACAGACGGGAGATAAAATGTGGCTAGGGATAGGAAATGTACGTAGTAACTTGTGACATGAGGTTGAGAAATGCTTTGTCAGTTACTCTCTTGGCAATAAACGGAGTATAAACTAAGAATAGTTGGGTCACGATTCACAGAACACACAATTGTACCTACAACTAAATAATAATGAAGTTGAACTGCCATTTGCTTAACAATTCCTTAAGGAAATGGGATTGCTGTCTATGCAGCCGCGTTTGCTCGACTTGAGACGTCGTAATTTAGTGAGTTGTCGGTAGAGCTGTTATTTACCTAATAAACAGTAAACCTAATGCAATGAGCTTTATAGGAGTAATACTATAATTTGTATGCCTATCCAAATCATAAATCAAATAAAAAGAAATAAACTTAAAATAATTAGATTACGAGGCCAACATTCATCGAAAAACAGTAAGTAACGAAATACGTCACAAGGAAAGAATCTGGGTTAAGTGTTTTGAATACTTCTCTTCACTAAATATAATAGTCACGTCGTATACCTATTACTGGATATTACTCACAATAACCACTTGATGTTTCGTGTGCAGGACTCATAAAAACTATGAGGAGTAACGAGCCAACTTGGAAACGGCGAGTAGGGAAATTGATCCCTGAAAGTGGGTGAGATTTTTGAAGCATAGCACCTTTAATTTGGTTAAGTGTTGAAACAAAATTAATGTTTACCTCGAAATTTAGATAAGTTTTTTGGGTGTCGAACTTATAAGATACGAGTAAATCCTAAAGGAGCTGATGTATAAGAATAATGACCAACAATCACAAAAGTGACATTGCAAGAATGAGAATCAAGTAAGATTTTCTTCTCATATAATAACGTCGTCTTTGCAAACTATTGGACTATAAATTGTGTGTATTAATAATCACTACATAGTATAAAATAAAGTCACTTCCCGCTATCTGTCCCTATTTATGCTAAGATCTTTAAAACTACGCAACGGATTTTGATGTGGTTTTTTTTAATAGATAAAGTGATTCAAAAGAAAGGTTTATATTATGTATAATACATGGTGTCAAATTCCACACTACACCGAAGCGAAGCGAGGGCGGGTCGTCAGTAAATTATATAACAAACTTTTATAACCTATGTACCAAGTGTGCCGTGTATGTGCCGGCCTAGAATAGCACTACCCCCTATCATCCCGTGGGTGTCGTAAAAGGCGACTAAGGGAGCATAGCCTTCAAGAGACGGGCAGCAGCGTCTCCAAAAAACCTTGGCCTACTGCGATCGCCAACCCGCCTGCCAAGCGTGGCGATTATGGCAAACCCCCCCCCCTCATGCACAATGGATCAAAAAATTGGCCCCCAGTCCCCGGCAGCCCCGCTATTCCTAGCTACGGTAGCGGCTACGGTAACGGCGGGGCAGGGGGTGCTAAGAATCCCCGGGTGCGGCTCGGCTACCAAAAACGACGACAACTGCACCTGGCAACCTATAACACGCGCACACTAAGGGAAGACGCGAAGTTAACCGAGTTGGAAGAAGTTATCAGCAAGGTACACTGGGACATTATCGGGTTATCTGAAGTCCGAAGAGCGGGAGAGGACTCGATAATCCTCAACTCCGGTAACTTGCTTTACTACCGGGAGGGCGACCAACAGTCCCAAGGTGGTGTCGGGTTCATCGTCCACAAGTCCCTTGTCAACAACGTGATTACCATCGGAAGTGTGTCGACCAGGGTGGCGTACCTTATACTCAGAATATCCAAACGGTGTTCGCTGAATGTTATACAGGTTTACGCACCGACCTCGACACACCAAGATGACGAAGTGGAGGCTATGTATGAGGAGATCTCTAAAGCCATGCATAGCTACAAAACCCACTACACTGTTGTGATGGGGGACTTCAATGCAAAGTTGGGGAAACGATGCGGTGATGAGCTGAGAGTGGGGCAATTTGGAGTTGGGCAACGGAATGACAGAGGCCAGATGCTGGCTGACTTTATGGAGAAGGAGAACCTCTTTATGATGAACTCCTTCTTCAGAAAGCCGGAAAGCCGGAAGTGGACCTGGGTCAGTCCGGACGGTAAAGTCAGAAATGAGATAGATTTTATCATGTCGACGAAAAAGCAAATATTCAATGATGTCACTGTGATCAACGCTGTTAAGACGGGGAGCGATCACCGATTGGTACGTGGCACATTGAATATCAACCCAAAGCTGGAAAGATCTCGACTGATAAAATCAACAATTCGACCATTGCCGGCCCATATTCAAAACCCCGAGAGCTTTCAACTCGAACTCCAAAACCGCTTCGAAGCCCTTGAGAACAGCATAGATGTGGACGATCTAAACAACATGGTGGTGGATACTGTCCGTACGGTAGGGTCCAAGCTCTTTAAGACCCGCCGTCCCAAGATAAAGAAACTCTCCGACCACACACTCCTACTCATGGATCAGAGACGTGAAATGAGGCTCCAGAGTTCAGTAGATGCTAATCGTTATCGGCAGCTTAATAGACAGATATCTAAGTCTTTGACGAGCGACCTTCGCCAATTTAATACGAATCGTATTAAAGAGGCTATCGAGCGGAATAAAGGCTCCAAAGTGTTCGCGAGAGATCTGTCTATTGGGCAAAGCCAGATGACGAAGCTAAAAACTGACGACGGACGCATCATTTCATCAAAGCCTGAAATCCTGAGGGAGATCGAGAGCTTCTATGGGCAGTTATATTCCACGCAGACACCTGTAGAAAGCAAGGCTAAAGACCCCAGAGCCAAGCTTACCCGACACTATACTCAAGATATCCCGGACGTCAGCCTGTACGAGATTAGTATGGCTCTCAAACAGCTGAAAAACAACAAGGCGGCGGGTGACGATGGAATCACTACAGAACTTCTGAGAGCGGGCGGTAAGCCGATACTCAAAGTCCTCCAGAAGCTCTTTAATTCCGTCATCGTCCAGGGCAGAACGCCAAAGACATGGAACATAAGTGAGGTGATCTTGTTCTTTAAAAAGGGTGACAAGTCCCTCTTAAAGAACTATAGACCCATCTCGCTTCTGAGTCATGTCTATAAGTTGTTTTCGAGAGTCCTTACGAATCGTCTCGCTCGCAAGTTCGACGACTTCCAACCTCCCGAACAAGCCGGGTTCCGAAAAGGCTTTAGCACCATAGACCACATCCATACGCTGCGGCAGGTTATACAGAAGACCGAGGAGTATAATGAGCCACTTTGCTTGGCATTCGTGGACTATGAGAAAGCCTTTGATTCGATTGAAACCTGGGCGGTGCTGCAGTCTCTCCAAAGGTGCCAAGTGGACTATAGGTATATCGAGGTGTTGAGGTACTTATACCAAAATGCCACCATGACGATCCGAGTACAGAACCAGAACACAAATCCTATCCAACTGCAGCGTGGTGTGAGACAGGGAGACGTTATTTCTCCGAAACTGTTCACAGCTGCGTTGGAGGACATCTTTAAGCTCTTGGACTGGAAAGGACTCGGCATCAACATTAATGGCGAGTACCTAACACACCTTCGTTTTGCCGATGATATAGTCCTTATGGCTGAGACCATGGAAGACCTGAACACAATGCTCGAAGATCTCCGTAGTGCTTCCCAAAGAGTGGGTCTTAGGATGAACATGGAAAAGACGAAAATTATGTCAAATGCCCATGTTGTACCCTCTCCAGTTCATGTTGGGAACACTACACTTGAAGTTGTTGACCATTACGTAAACCTAGGACAGGCAGTCCAGTTAGGTAGGTCCAACTTCGAGAAAGAGATCTCTCGCCGAATCCAACTCGGGTGGGCAGCATTCGGGAAGCTTCGAAAAATCTTCGCGTCCGACTTACCTCAGTGTCTCAAGACGAAAGTCTATGAACAGTGTGTGTTGCCAGTGATGACTTACGGCAGTGAAACGTGGCCGCTAACTATGGGTCTCATAAGGAGGCTCAAGGTCGCTCAGCGTGCAATGGAGAGAGCCATGCTCGGCGTTTCCCTACGTGATCAAATCAGAAACGAGGAGATCCGCAGGAGAACTAAAGTAACCGACATCGCTCGAAGGATTGCTCAGCTGAAGTGGCAATGGGCGGGACACATAGCGAGAAGAACCGATGGCCGTTGGGGCAGAAAGGTTCTGGAATGGCGACCGCGCACCGGACGACGCTCCGTGGGTAGGCCCCCGACAAGGTGGACCGACGATCTGGTGAAGGTCGCGGAAAGCCAGTGGATGCAGGCAGCGCAGGACCGATCGTCGTGGAGATCCTTAGGGGAGGCCTATACCCAGCAGTGGGTGTCGTGTGGCTGATATGATGATGATATGATGATGTACCAAGTAACTGCTTTTAAAATGGATCTACTTGCTGTATACCATTAAAATTAATGTTTTGCACTAAAAAGCGATCAAAAGTAATTTATCAAATGAATTAAAGTGAACGACAAATATAGCTCTACTTATTCGTAAGTCAATCGGTTGTGCAATAGCGAAACTGAAATCAATATAATGTCATTAAAATAAAAGCAACTTGATATAAGTACATTGTTCAAAGCTTTCACACTAATTAAAGATATTGTCGTTACTTCTATTAATGACAAAAACATGAAGCGATACCATCACAATATTAGTGGAAATTATATTTCAATACTTTATTTGTGATTTTTTTTTATCATTTTGTAGTTTTTAAACCATAAAATTAACGTTTAAAAAACTTTCAATGAAGTTGGCCATTCGATTCTATACTTTATTGATGCTTAAAGCACAAATACAAGCAGAAAAATCTTTGAAAATTCAGTAAAAATATCTAATTCTAGTTAATCAATTTGAAACAGGAAGGATTCAATTAGGCTTTCTAATATTTCATGTAACCAAAATCGACAATTTGAAATAAATTGCTATTTCTCTCATATGAGCTTGTATCCACTGTACCATTGGAATATTCACCCTATTCAAATTGGTGTGGTTTGTAGTTCGAAGCGGTTGTTTGCAATTATCATTTGGACCTAATAGAAACGTATGACATCCAATTATAGGCGTAACTATATTACACATAAGCTTCTATTTTCTATGATGAATCTTTTGCACTTTCAATTAAAAACCCGTAACTTTATTAATTATTTACACTTTTTACATGATAGACTGAACTAACAAAAACTGAAAGTTATCTTTTTGCAATAAAATATACTTATTTTAAATAATAATGTTTATATATAATAATGTTTATAGTTTCATTTATCATCTCCCGGTCCATTGTGAATCCGATTTCTCTCCAATTTCTAAGAAAATAAAAACTATGGGAAAACTCTAGTCATATAAACTATTATTGTAGAAGGTTATAATATTCATATTTATACATATTTTCCCTATACATATTTTTTGTGTTAGTAATAATAATTTTAATTGGAAAAGTTGAGAGAGCAGCAGAGTTTAGTTGTCTATAGTACAACAGGTCCGGAGCAAGGCAACTTTTGCAATTAAAACATTATTACTTATGCAGAAAGGTTAACTAAAAAAAAAAAAATTTATTCTGATTTTTTGTTAAATAACTCTTGAGCCAGATTTTCATTGTAAAGACTTTTTATTATGTTGCTTATACTATACAGGGTGTAAGGGGAACTCTTTCAAAAAAGGAGTAAAGTACCGATGCTAGAAAAAATTGCATTAAAACAATATTTTTTTATGTGTATCAATTTTTTCAATTGCAATGGCGTGAAATAAACATATCCCACTAAAAACATTTTCATGTATAATGCTGCCAAGACTTCCATCTGTCAAAAAGTTATCAGACCTCATGTAGAGCCAAGCTTCTAACTCTACGCGCCCTAACTCTACAAGCCCTAAGGCATCCATTACACGGTAGGTTTTGCTGTCAGTTTAACCACAGTCATGGGCTGTGACTGACGATTAACCTACTGTGTAATGTAGTGACTGATGGTTGCATGATGGGATTTGTTCTTTCCATCAGTCAATCAGTCAAACGTAATTCATGACTGATGGAATTTGACTGACGCTTGCATGACCATGTAATGCCTGCCTAACTTCAAAAACTTACACACCTTAGCCAAAATATGTGGCTTGGCCGTTTCGTTACTACAAAAACTATTGTTTAATAGAAAGGTTTCTATGTAGCGAAATGTAGAATGCGAAAAGTACCCTATGAGTTTTGATGATCATGAGTGAGTCAGTGACGAAATCGGGTTTTTTTTAGATGTCAATAAAATCTATATTATATGTGCTATGCAATTGAAACTTTGTGTTCAATAAGTTTACTACTGACATCATATCTAGAGAATTTCGTTTATCTGCTATACTCCAAACACTAAGGATAACGAGAGTTACGAAAAAGGAAAAAAAAACTTATGTAGCAACTGGTTGCGAATCAGGCGAACCAGGATGCCTAGTTGCGGTTAAGGAAAAAGTTTTCTTGATTCGCAACTGGTTGCGAACAAAGAATAAAAATTCTTGATTCGCAATTGATTGCGAATCGCAGTTGCGAAAACGGAAGCCAGCCGAAGGGTTCAAAAATAAGACCCCTGCTGCATTTATTTTCAATTGACATACCTATTTGACTAGCCTCAAATGAGGTTAATGACGAAATAGTCCTCATCTTAGAGCAACGCCGGCTTCGCAGAAGCCCGTCTTGCTCTAAGTTCCTAATAATAACAAAAAATTCACAGATTTTGCAGTCCCCGCAAGAATCGGAGCATTGAAAATGAACACAAAAATTTACGAAAAACCAAAATCAAATCAAATGCAAAGTCCTATTATATTTTTAAAGTAACTTATAGGTAGTACCTATTTATTTATACGATTGTGACACTCGGCTCCACCTCGTGTCACAAAAGCGCCCGCTGACTGCCTCGACGCGGCCAAAATAATATTAAGCAATTTTTAAAATTCCAACGAATGTACGTCTCGTCCACTTCTGCATCTTTTAACACTATTACCATGACGATCGGTCAATAATCATAGAAGCTACATCACTTTTTATGTACGGAAACAGCAGTTTTTCTACAATTCCAAATCTAAAGGGACCACCTAAAGGTCACAATTATAAACCGATTTTCAAAACTTTTTCGCTATTTGATAGCTAAACTAATATCCTAGGACCTTTTTTTTCATTTTTTCTTAAGTCAGTTGTTTTTCCGAAATATTTACGATTTAGTGAACAAACATCCCCCAAAAAACCCGGAATTATTGGAATTTCGCAAAATTCCAAAAAAAAATACCAGTAGATTTTAAAAATTCAAACGTTCTCACGTGTCTCGATAAACTCCTCAACTTTTGGTACTATTTTCATTTCAATCCTCCCAAAATCCTCGGAGATATGGCCAAAAATACGTCTCAGGCGATTTGCATGTGATAACCATTTTCAATGTTAAAAATTTCTTTGAAGCTTGGAGGATATACTTTACAGCGCGTGTTTCACAGATTGCATAAAGTTATAGAGTGTATTGTGTCACGAACAGTTTTCGAGTAGAACAGTATGGAACTATGCACGGAACACGCCCGCCGCAGCGCGTTGAAGTTGAAGTGGGTTAGCAGATGTGAAAAGGTACGTAATTTTCTCCATATAAATCTATGAAAAGCGAAACGCTATTGCTAGGATTAAAATCAATCATTAGCTTAGGCTAGTTTAAGATAATCATAAGTGCAGGCTTAGCGTAACATCTAAATGCACTTTCTGCGAGGTGATGGAAAAGAAAAAAGATATTTTAAAAGTAAAGGTCCTCTATATCGTACCATACTTTGGCCGTGCCAGGAATCTATCAGGCAAATAATATTATTTGTATGAAAAGTATGACACTATTTCCACTAGATCGTTCCGTCACCGGCCATGCACTTAAATACTTTTCAATACTAAAAATATTTTTTGCCTGACACCTTTCTAGCACGGCCATGGTAGTGGCCAGAAACCTTTAGAAAATTTAGGAAAAACAACACGTAAAGCTACACAAGATTAGGTAGTCATCAACGAAATTTTAGGGAAAGCGATACCTACTTATCCAATATTCTTCGGAAAAGTTTTAATTAAGCAGCGTTCATTACAGTTTATGCTATTGCAGAATCGCGGGATGAGCCCCACTCATTATTATGCCTAATTATAAGCGTCGGGTGAGATCTCGTTAACGTCGGCACGTAATAAAAATATACAAAGAATTGCAAAGAGCTGCTGGAAGTGATGAGATTTAGTTATTTTTTATATTTTAATCTAAAAATTATATTTTTTTGCTTGTGACTTACACTTGCTACTGAGAAAATAAATCTATCTATCATTCCCTTACTACTAGTAAAAAAGTATGTATGTATATTATTATTATTATTATGTAGATTTGTAAACGTTAAGTTCGTCCTTTGAACTGTAGGTTCCACTACATGGTTCCATCAGTGGGTCCAAGTCCAATCGTAGGATTATGGCAGGCATAAAAAAATAAAAATAGTCTGATTTAAATTTTCTACTTTTTTATTGTTATTAATTAACTATTCATTATTCATTTCAATTAATTAAGGGATTTAACTTTAGTTTTCTGTAATTAAAGATGGTAAATAGTAAGTCCATTTCTCATTTCTGACAGTTCTCTATGTCAAAATATCCTACTCGGCAAGTTTTAGTACAGACCTACGTAATTTACATTGCAAGTTGAATTTAAACAGTTAATTATTAGAAAAATATATTATACATTAATAACAGCTTTTATAATATTATCTTGACACCAACACACATTAATAACATTACATACATAATAAACTTTGTCACTTCCATTACGTTTCTAACGCGCGAAAGGTAATTTCATACCAAAAGGCTCTCAGATTATGCAAATGGTAATCACATGGCGAAAAATTAACCAATCTACTCGTTTGGCAGTACGTGTCTCATATATTATATTACTGAGCCAATTTATCTCGAAGGAATGCTAATAAATGGATTACTCATCATGAATGTTAAACACGACAGTTATTAAAACGTGTAGACGAATGTTAAGTCGTACATAATGAAACTCTTAAGATGTTGGATTTATGATTTGATATGTTTGTTTTTAATTAAAGTTTCGTTTATTTGAATTCAATACAGTAAATATAAATGGAGTTTAATGTTTTTTTGTTTGATTTAGATTAGAGATGAAACGGATAGCAGTTTGGCTGGATACCGGATACCGGATATTCGGCCAACCATGTGGCCGGATAACCGGATATCCAGCAGAACTTAACCGTTTGGTGCATCACACACACATACACTTGCGTAGGCGGCGCGCGAACGATCGAACTCGGTTCGATTCAGAATCATATTTCTTAAGTGATACTAAGACTAACTAAATAAAGCAAATAATTACCTAAAAATATATTTTTTATCCAGTTTATCCGGCCGAATAGTAGTTATCCGGTATTCGGCCGGATAGTATCAAGGTCGCCGGATAGGCCGGATACCGGATAGTTACCGGATATCCGTTTCATCTCTAATTTAGATATATTTTCAGACGCGCTCAGTCACTGAACAGTAATCACTTAGGTACCTATAGTGTTTTATTACAGTAACATAGAGAGGTTTTTTTTTTTAATTACAATAATCTTTCTCCCCTCTAAATCCCTTTCGAAGCATTCATCGCTGCGTCTGAAAGATCGAGTAATTAGTATTTAAGTTCTATTTCATGTAATAACACCCGTATGAATAACATCGTTTTCGAGAAAGATTTTGTATTTGTATTACCAGTCTGTGCAATTATAAAATTAGGACCATTTCTAGTATCTCCTTCCTAATTGAGACTTCAATTAAGCTTCCTTCGGTATCGTTTGTTTCTGTATTTCAGTTCTAAGGCTTGCATTGTAAATGTTAGTCTAAAATCGGAGATTTAAGCCGTAATCAGCCTGAGTCGACGTTTCACTATATCCTTGCGAAAACTTTGTCTAGCAAGTACCTAAAATGTAAAATCTTACGTTGAGTTAGAGCCAAAATGATCTAAGCATTCAAACCTACCAAAATACCTAATCATTTGACAGAAATCAATCTTATCTTAAGACATTTGATGTCTGAGAACAAACGAAAGTACACTTTAACGTCTTTGAGATTAGGTTGATTTTCGTCAAATGATTAGGTTTTCTTTGTAGGTTTGAATGCTTAGATCATTTTGGCGCTGTCTGTACCTTTCAATCCAATAAAACTTAAGGAGAACTTTGTGAACCATGTTATAAGAACGACCATTTCTACTCTACCGTAATATTGTTTCTGATTTTTAAGTTTCTAGTTAATGTTAAAATAATTTTATTTACATTAGAATAGTACTGTAGCGGAAAAGACAACGAAAATAACATTTCATCGTGATCTTTATAAATGTTTATGACAGTAACCGAATATCCGGTAACACAAACAACTCATGAAAGCATGTTCGTTTATTTGTTTTAACTTTCCAAGTAGCTGCAGGAAGATTAGGTTCGCTCTTTTTAACTCCACGAAGACTTACAAAGATTACGAAGCCACGTTCATCTCTGAAATGAAAGATAAACATTCTCGAATGTTCGTACATCGTCTGGGTACTTCGGAAATTAAATAATATTATTGTCTCTCGTCTCGTTCAATCGTGCGCATTTGACTGCAGGCCATTTCCATCCAGCTATTACGTATATCGCGTTCATTAGGCCTTGTTTGGCTTAAAATGGAATTCGAATTACGACCCTATAGTGAAACCGATTGTTTAGCTTTGATTTTCAATGCTTTTCCGGCGAATAAGTTTTGGTGAAAACAACAATTCAAATCCAAAATACAGAATTTAAAACGTCATTATATTAGAGGTAAGTATACTTTAATTATATTTAAAAAAAAAAAAAATAATTTTCTTTGTTTTTTTTTATTTTTGCTCTAGCACAAAATAGTTTAAAAAAATCTATATAATAAATTTTTGATACAAGTAGGTACAATAATGATTATTAAAAACTTCGGAATCTGTTCGCGAATCTATGGAATTTGACTTTTATATGACAACGAATAACAGGAAAAAACTCACCAAAAGCTATTTGTTTTTCTCAGTTTTTCCTTTAAAAATTATCGTCAATAAGATAAATGTAGGTACGACGACAGTATTTTCAAATGGTTATCTATTATTATAAAATCCATACATTTAGTTACTAAATATATGGATTTAAAAATGAAATTCATGGATAAAAATACAAATGTTGAAACCTACTGTAGGTTTCAACATTTGTATTTTTGAAATTACATCTTTATAAGTACTATCAAATGTGATGACCTTACCAACATCGTCTGGATATGCATTCTTTTCCTTATGTTTATTTTTTATAGCAAAAAGAAGGGGCTTATTAAATTCAGCCAGGATTTATAAGTGTGTAGACAGACCAGCTCTGATAATAAAGTTTTTTAAGCAAAGTTTCTTTCTACTCATACCGCAGTGTTGTCGGTTTTTTAATCAAAACATTTTTGTCTCGAAACTTGTGAGATATTATTTTGCCTCTGTTGTGAATGTTCGTTGGATAAAAATGAAATTCTTGTGATTTTATTTCAGATTTTCAAAGTTTTTGATTAGTAATATTATTTCATTCAAATATATTTTATCCTATACTAACATTATAAATGTGAAAGTTTGTGGGTTTGGATGTTTGGATGTTTAGATGTTTGGATGTTTGTTCCTCAATCACGCGAAAACAACTGAACGGATTTGGTTGGAATTTGGCACACTTTTTATCCCGATATTCCCACGGGAACGGGAACCACGCGGGTTAAACCGCGGGCGGCCGCTAGTTTTTTATATTTAAGCTAGGTACTTAATTTACATTACATAAAATCAATAAAAATATGAAGTTTGCTTTGGACTAACTCGTAAAAAGTGTTATAATGGCGTGTTTATTAGAATGTGTACTACTTCAAAAAATATTTTAATTCCTACTTACTTATCATTAGGTCGGTGTCGGTCAGATTATAACTGTTATTTCAATATTCATCAAAAAGTATGTTTAATTCAATACCATCATCATCATCATATCAGCCACACGACACCCACTGCTGGGTATAGGCCTCCCCTAAGGATCTCCACGACGATCGGTCCTGCGCTGCCTGCATCCACTGGCTTTCCGCGACCTTCACCAGATCGTCGGTCCACCTTGTCAGGGGCCTAGCTACGGAGCGTCGTCCGGTGCGCGGTCGCCATTCCAGAACCTTTCTGCCCCAACGGCAATCCAATACCATCATCAAGCATAATCTTAGAGCATTCAATACTTGGTTGAATGCTCTAAGAGCATAATATTCAAAGTGAAAATAGAATCAAAACAAAATAAACAAAGAACAGAAAATAATTTGACTGATTGAAAACGAACATAAATATCAAAGTCCATTATTCACATCAGCTTAAAAAAACAAAATAATAACGACGTACGATACGAGTACCTACATAAAATCAATTCACGGAAAATCCAACGAACCGGTCTTGTTCCGTTGAAACGAAACTAAAAAAACGGATATTAGAACGAAGCTATAACTAGTTAACTGTCCGCGTGCGTGTCCGGAAGGCAGTTACCCGATTTTTAAGTTAAGTGAACAGTTAATAAAAACGGGGTCACGTTAAACTTAAAGTGGGCAACATCGTGTATTTAGGGGAGACTCATCTCCCCACAGTTCTCGTTTTAGAAGGCGTGATTGGGATATCTTTGAGGATACCATCTACTTTAATCATTTTCAAACGATTCCAATTATTCGACGATAATATTCGAAGAGCCAATTTCTACAGCCGCCGTACTGTCGACTTTGATTAAATTAAACTCAAGATAATAGCAGTGATAGATAATGAATGATTTATTTGATTACTTATTTAGGTACCTACCTATTATTATATAACTTTAAACATTTAAACGTAATGTTTAGAGCATGATTGTCTTTGTTAAGACAACCAGTTTTTAATAATGAAATGGCTGTCGAAACAGGCGAAGACGAAGAGCAAACAGTTTTTCAGACGCTCCATATACTCCAGTTACTCGGTTCCATAAATTCAGCTAGGAGTCATCCCGAAACTTCTCGGCAGCGCAAGGGTATACGTTATTGTGAATTACAAAACACTATTCCACGTTTTCGCTGTTCCGTGTTTGAGCAATTCCATCTAAAATACGAGGTCATTGTTGGTGGCACCGAAGACGGCGACGGAGGCTGGGGTGGGGAGCTGAAGGAGGGAACAAACCCATTACAGAGTAGTAGGCGAGAAAGAAACAGCTTGCGTTGTCCTCTCTCTAAGTAATTGTGTTTCATCTATTCGTCTTTCACAAAAAAAATCTAGAACTTAACATACCATTGTATTAGGATTCCAAATTATTTTATACACAAAAACTTCCAAACTCCTTTAACTACTGATTAATTTAATTAATTCCAGTCTACACGCTATTATTCGCAATCTCTTTGATCTTGGAAGCTTGATGTTCGTTCTGCTTTATAATGTGATCAGAAGAAAATTCTTAGGATATTATTTTAAGCGCAAATAAACCACAAATCTCAATTAATATACAAGGACTGAAAGTTCCCTCGTCGTCGGTTTTCCTTCATTAATATAAACAATATTTTAATTACAAACATTACTTTGTTCCCGTACATAAAATAACCAGAATCGATAATGATAATACCACTTAGTAGAGAGATGTATTCCTTATGACAGGAATTGCAGACTAGACGTTCGCTACATTGCGTTTAGATCAAGATGCTCTATATCAAAATCAATCAATTACTTTCTTGAAAATTCTTGAAATTCGTTATTGGAAAAAGTAAAAATCGGCAGATATTTCATAAATCTGTGAATATCTCTATACATTTTCTGAAAAAAAAAAAGAACAAATTGGCTGAATATTTTTAGGTAGGACCGAATAAGCTCCCTTATTAATAGTAAGAAGTTGCAGAATTTTTGATTGCGTGAAAAAAGAAATCACTTCTTCATTGCAAATGTACGGAAGTTACAGCAGAACGGAGATTATTCTCTAATCACCAAAATATAAAAAAATGACAAAAACAGCAGTTGTCAGTTGACCTTTGTCTTAATGTCGTGATTAGGGAATCTCCATTCTGCCGTCGTACATTTCACGCAACCGAAAATTCTGAAACTTTTTTCTAAGAGACAATATTCCTACTAATAAAAATATTTAGTCATTTTGATTTTTTTCAAACATTCCCCATTGTTTTTCAGTATTCACATGAAATCGTAAGCACGCGCGGCAGTCTGGCATCAACACTGACGTAGAGGGGGCAATTTGTTTCACAAACCGCGCGGCTCAACTGAAGGGTCGATGCAGGTTTGTAGATCTTGAATCGCGCGGTACGGGCACCACACGGTAATATACACGATATAACTGTTTAGTATAATCTTGTACTTAAACGACGTATGTGGACTTAAACGACTGTTATCGGGCAGCCGGCACCATATTATGAAACATGAGATAACAATTTTTGGCCACTCACTAACTCGACGACAAGTCACTTGCCAAATTTGGTTAACTTTTACTGGAATTAAAAAAATCCATGTAGCTGGTGTATTTGAAAAAAAAAAAACCGGTCAAATGCGAGTTGGGCTTGCGCACGAAGGATTCCGTAAAAACATCACGTTTGTTGCATGGGAGTCCCACTTGCCCACTTGATCGTGCTCAGTGGCGTGCACTCGGAGAGGCATATGTTCAGCAGTGGACGATGATAGGCTGATGATGATGATGATGAGTCCTACTTAAATATTTATTGTATTCTGATTTTAGTATTTGTTGTTATAGCGGCAAAAGAAATACATCATCTGTGAAAATTTCAACTGTCTAGCTATCACGGTTCATGAGATAGTCTGGTGATAGACAGACGGACAGTGGAGTCTTCTTAATAGGTCCCGTTACCCTTTGGGTACGGAACTCTAGAAAGTAGTTAACATTTTAAATTTACATTAAAAATTATATTATTCATAATTACATTGGATTTGATCTCTTGGGTATTAGTATCTACAGACAAGCCTTCATTAAAATTATGAATGGCTTAGTTTTCTTGTTTCTTTGGATTTATTATTGTTTTTCAATCATGCATCGTTAAGCTTGAAAGTAAAATACCTAAGGTATTTTTTAAAATAAGGATTTATCAACGATGTCAATGGTAAATTTAGTGTCTATTGACATGTTATTGAGTTTATATAAAAACCGCCGAGTTTACGCTTCGTAGCCCGCCTACTGTCGCCGCTTCCAAATGTCTATAAGATTATTTCTCGCATCGCTGGAGAATGTGACTTTCGCTATAAAGGTTTCGTTTTATCTCATTTTTGCTTGGGGTACTAGCTTTATCAACTGAGCGTATCGTTACGCAGGTGTAAGACTCTTCGATTCCAAACTTGGGGTACTATTCGCAAGTTTGTTCGCCGCTCTTTCTATCGATTTTAGATTAAGGAACTTTGAAAGAGAGTAAAAATATTCTTTAATAAATTTCGTACTCTCACCTGGTACTGGGTTTTTCTGAGTATTTATTGGAGCCGGCAAGTTATGACGGTAATGTCGGAGTTTTAAGCTGGCTGTTTATCTTCTAAGTATCTTTATTTAAGTACAGACCTCTTTGTTATTTCCAGGTATATCGTATTTTTCGGTAGCTCCATAGGTACTTCGTTCGTAATCCCTTTGGAAAATCTTTACAAATTGGTATGAATAAATTGTTCTTACCTAAAATAAGTTTACAGTGGGTATAAATACTACGTAATTTTATGTAAAGAAATTTGTACGCCTGATAATTTACATCACAGGATTATTAATGCAAATAAAAATAGTTATTTTAGAGTCAAAAATATTGTTGTCAATTAAGTGGATATTGCGATAAAAATAATGATTGTTAACTCATTCAATCGTTATTAATATTATAATGAAAACTAATAAAGACTGAGTTTAGGTGTGTACTATACTATAGTTTTATTATTTAGTGTATTATACATTAAAGTAATTTCATGATAATATATAAGAGGAAAATATTACCAACGTAAACCATTAGCCGCTTTTTATTTCTGTCTGCTAATGTTTTGTTTGACAAAGAGCTGGTGTGAAAATGTATCAGAAAAATAAAATTTCATTTTACCCGTAACGTGAGGCAGTAAAGTGCGGAAAACACACCTACATAATACGTTCTGTACCTATTTTGTCTCACCTCTCGTAAAAGAGCCGAGCGTGAACCAAGTACGAATAAAATTTTGAGTGAAATGTAACACGAACTTCAATGTAATATGAAATGACGGTTGACCCCGTCTTATGCAAAATGCCAGCTCAACACATTAACAGAACTGTGCGTTGCGTATTATAAAACCTTGGATAAAGTATAAAACTTATTAAAAACCGCAATGCGTTGTCAAAGCTTGCAATGACTTAAAAATATAGGTATACTCACATAAAGTTTAAAGCTTTTCGATCGTTTTTTGTTGTGACAAATGTAAATCATTTATCAGCATGTATAACTCTGAGATTATTGTTTTGTCGAAAACGTAATCCTTATTACAAGTACGGATGTACTTTCGTCCGTCAGTACTTTTAGTATGTTGTTTTAGACACCATTCCCTACAACTATGCCTAAAATAGCTCATACACGAGTTATTACTCCTATGAGGCAGTTTTTGGTGTTCCTTCGGTGGGCTAGGAAACGTTTTATCGCACTGCATGTTTTCACAACGACAAAAATATGTCTTCATGCAACAATTGAATGTGGCAGATTTCAACGCATATTAATGCCAGTGTTTCTTCGTTGCCAGTTTCCGGGTCTTTGTGAATGCACGCCACCAACCTTTTGTGGTCGTGAGCATACGTGAGCGCAGAATTGTCCGAGGCATTAAGGTGCTTTGTGCCACTTACATTTTATAAACGCTCTTGGCGTGATTAGGTACTTTGGATTCTTGTGAGAATTCGTTAGATTGGTTTGATGTTGTTTAGGCTTTGTAATATTGCAAAATGAAAAGTCAAGTGTGTCTTGATTCTGTTTAATTTCACTGGCGTCAGAAAAACCGCACCTTTTCTTCAAAGTTAATTTAATCCGATATAATTCAATGATAAGAGTTATTATATACTTCTTTTATTATATACTTCTTATTACTTGTTATAGAATTTAAATGATATAATAATCATAGGTAACATTTAAATGGCTAATCATGATATAATAGTTTAAGACACAATTCCTCCAAAAAAATTTCAGGTAGAAAAATGTGTATTAAATTTTCCTTCTACTTATCTTAAATAAAAATATTTATCCCACCTTTTAGGGTACTGAATAATTAATCAAAACAGAATATTACTTTTTCTGTGTAAAAAGGACAGTAGCTGGAATTAAAGAAAATATATTGCGAATCGACGTAACGGTAAAGTATGATCGGAAATCGGAAATAAGTGACACTAATAATACATCTCGAAGAATTATTGCCGCGCAAACTAAAACAATGTCCCTATCAATAAAACAGCGATAGGCTGAAATCTGAATAATTTATTGTGGCAAGGCTTTTTCTACCACATGTGATCCCGATCCAGCGAAACATAAAGATGAAAATATGACATGAAAGTCGATAAATTTGGTCAATAGCCATTATACGAGGTTGTCGGGGTGCGAAAATATGGAAGTGTGGGGGGGACTTCACGGCTCTTTGATTTAGGACCAGTTCTGTGTCATATTATAGAATTGGCATGGAAGAGACTTTATGAACTGCTACTGTCAGTTACTGGTCCCTATTTCATCTGATATTATCTGGACCAAGGAAATGTTCGCGTGGAATTGGAGTTTCATTCTCGACTGGTGATAAAGACACAGATTTACGATAAAACTATTCCGCCTTGGGTCAGTGTGGTGAATAAGGGGTGCTAACTTACATGGGAAACTGTTGGGGAAGCCTTATTAAAAAAATGAAAAACGTTTTTATTAAATCCCATTTTTTACACAACATAGGTAGATAAGAATTTAAAAATATTTGTGTCTTTCTGTACCAACGATTTGTGGTGCCTTTACTAAAAAGACAGACTGAATGTATTAATTCTTCAATGCCCGCGCGGACGCCGGCGTCCGGACAACATTTCAACTGTCTCATTTTCCGAGTCTTGGTGGATTAATAATAAAGGTACAATTCCTTTAAACTGCCAATCGCTTCTAGTACATGACCGATGCATTTATGTCCACGTCTAGCCGGAGGGACACGAAACGGCGTCCTCGCAGCTGGCAACCATCCGAGCACACATAACTATACGTAGTGTGGACTAACGAAATAGAAAATACCATTATTCTTCTCTCAAGACAACGAGGCGTTCAAGCTGTGTTATTTACAACCTCTTGTTTATCTCTTTTCAATGATATTGGGGAATAAATTATGGTTTTTGGCGCACGGAGACACTATAAGTGTCGGGGTGAGCAATGTTTACTTTAAAATCAGTTGATTTTTTTTCTATTGAGCTTTGCAACTTTTCTAGTATTCTATGACTTGGGTTGGGATTGAAACTTCTTATAAATATGATGTATGTTTGTAATCGATATCGAAAATTTTATTTCTTGTTATCTTTGACCACGGGTCATCAAATGTTTTATTGTTACTTAGAATTTTGATAATATATTATATAATATCTAGATAGTCAATTTTTCAATATATTTTGGTCCGTTTCGTTTATCAGTAAAAGGATCAAAAATGATTTTTTTCTATTTAGGTAACGGTTCCAGTTAACTTATTGTTATAAAGGGGTATGTATTATTTACTCGTTAGTAACTTTGATAGCCTTGAAGCTGATTCATCTATTACATATTCATCATGTAGTTTATAGTGATTCCCAATATTCCACTGTTCCAATTTCTAAACGGTCGTACGTTACAAAGTCCCTGTTCCGTACAGAAATTACGTAATTTTCCTGAAATTGTTATAGAAATTCTTTATACTCTATGAACGCTTTTGTTCTAACTTTATGCTCAATTACAAAAGGCGGAATACGGCGCTACGGCTTTCGGAGTTTCAAACAATTATATTTCAGGGACTTTCAAAGAAAAGGAACAGCTAAGTATTGTAATCATGAAGTATTAATAAAAGTGTTCGGAGCAAAAATTTCTTGTCAATTGCCGTTAATAATTATAACTTCATGTCGACTTCAAAATTCTTATTTTCAATAGAAATAAATTATTACAGAGTTGAGACTTTAATGTCATTAGACTTTTAGTTTTAAATCACCATAGCTTGTTCTAAAAATATATTCTATTTTCAAGGCAAAAGCAATCTGTACCAATTCAATTTAAGGGCTATCAATCTACAAAATCGATAGTATTACATATTGCCTGTAATGAAATTGAAACGCTGCTAATAACTTGAGTCCAATTTATCAGACACACAAAATGAATAAGAATTTGTAAGTGAGATATTTCATGTCCAGATGGTCGTTTGCTGGGCCACGGCAATCTTGGGGCATTCAAATTGATGGTAAGGGTACGTTTCACCATTAGAGGGGACTTATTAATTCCCCTTTCGACAGGCGGACCGAGGAGGCCATAAATTCACCTCAACCAAAGGGATGACCAATTTCTGAACATTTACGAGCCACAAATTACGCGACCGCTGAAATATACTGGGCCATGGCCTGCAAAGAACGAAGGGTAACAGCGAGAAAAAGCCCAAATGTTAATTTAATGTGGAGAGCTACAGAAAATTGCCCCAGTCCTCAAGGCGCGAGAAATATTGGCCGCTATTCGTGGAAAGGGCCATACTAATTTTATGCAGAGTAAATGAGCCGGCAGTACGCTGATGTTCAATCGATATTCATTCGGCTAAGCGAACGTTAATTTTTACTGTAAAACGATTTCGTATAACTACTCGCTTAAAAGCTTTTTTAGATACGAACAGAAACTTCGCTGATTACGCCATTTTCGCTTATAATGTTCACTGGAGTGAAGCAGAAATGAGTACTTAGAAATGGAATCTGAACAGGGGCCCTATTTTTGAATCCTTCGGCTGGCGTCGAGCGCTCTTTTCTACTGATTTTCGTTCGACATTTGACTCAAATGAATGAAATTGAGTAAAATGTCGAACGAAAATCAGTAGCGATTCAAAATAGGGCCATGCTGGTGTGAATACACCTATTTTCAGAAACGTCAAATAACACGAGTCGCATGAATTTCTCTTCGTACGTATTGCTTTTGTGTGTCTTGGGAGCATTAGTATTCGTGTTTAGAAATGTGCCGGTATATCGGAAATATGAAAGAGTTTCTTCTGAATAGAATGAGTGAAATATATGGCAACACTATTGTACGAAGGTGATGTTTGCAGTCGTTATACTATTAATCGAGATTAAATTAAAATGATGAATAACATAAATGTCTTGGTGATCGTGAAGTTTTTACCTTTTTCTCATTTTATAGTAATTTATTCAAAACCATAATTTAAAAACAAACATCAAAAGTGTGATTTTCAGACCCTATTTTGTAAAAATAAAAATTGAATTGATTTTTATTATTTTTGATTGATTGATTGAAATAGTAGAAAGATTTATGTTAAAATTATCAGTTTAAATAAAGTCTGTTACTTTTCCCCCAAAAATTGAAACAATGTAGTAATAGATATAAATAAATAAATAGAATAAATAAATTGAAATAATATAATATAATTGGCCAAATTATTTTTATAAACAAATAAATTTTTATTTACTCACTTTATTTTCTGGAGCACAAATCACCGCTTATATTTAACTAAAAATCTTTAGCATTGAGTGATTATAATGCATTTGGATAATAAAAGTGAAATGTGGTTATATTCTTAATATGCACATTTAGGTACGTGAATAATTCTAAAAAATATTGTTTTATCATTGAAAATGGTTATCAAATGCAAATCGCCTGAGACGTATTTTTGGTCATAGTTCCGAGGATTTTAGGAGGATGGAGATGTGAATGGTACCAAAAGTTGAGGAATTTATTGAGACACGTATGAACGTTTGAATTTTGAAAATCGGCTGGTATTTTTTTTTGAAATTTCGAAAAATTCGGGTTTTTTATGGGGTGTTTGTTTACTAAATTGTAAATATTTCGAGAAAAAAACCGATTTAAGAAAAAAAGAAAAAAAGGGTCCTAGGGTATTAGTTTAGCTACAAATTATTACAAAAAAAATCGGACTAAAAACATTAAACCGGACTAAAAAGTAAAAAATAATTTCTTCTGTACATATTTATAACCCTACCTACAGAAATTTTAAACCTAAAAACGTGGGGCGCATTTTGTAAAATTTATCATCCATATTGTCTTTAGCATGCGCCCCACGTTTTAAGGTTTAAAATTTCTGTAGGTAGGGTTATAAATATGTACAGAAGAAATTATATTTTATTTTTTAGTCCGTTTTAATGTTTTTAGTCCGACTTTTTTTTGTAATAATTTAGTCCGTTTTAAAAACGTGTTTTTTAAAAAAGTTTTTTTTTCAGTAAATTATTATTTTCTGCTTTTTAGTTAACAAGCTAAGACTAAAAATATACCATCTCCTATCAGAGCACTTGTCAAGACGATTCAAACGAGCCCAAACTCGATGGGGTTGCATGGTTTTATTCTAGAGTTTCTATGGCTTTCCTCCGGCTTCATCAGATCCTCGGACACTATTTCCCATCAAACTACTCGTCAAGACGATTCAAACGAGCCCAATCTCGATGGGGTAGCATGGTTTTATTAAAGAGTTCCTGTGTCCTACTTCCGGCTCCATCATCAGACCCTGGAAACTATTTCCCAACAAAGAACTCGTCAAGACGATTCAAACGAGCCCAAATTTGATGGAGTTGCATGTTTTTATTCTAGAGTTTCTATGGCTTTCCTCCGGCTCCATCATCAGATCCTCGGACACTATTTCCCATCAAACTACTCGTCAAGACAATTCAAACGAGCCCAATCTCGATGGGGTAGCATGGTTTTATTAAAGAGTTCCTGTGTCCTACTTCCGGCTCCATCATCAGACCCTGGAAACTATTTCCCAACAATGAACTCGTCAAGACGATTCAAACGAGCCCAAATTTGATGGGGTTGCATGGTTTTATTCTAGAGTTTCTATGGTTTTCCTCCGGCTCCATCATCAGATCCTTGGACACTATTTCCCATCAATCCACTCGTCAAGACGATTCAAACGAGCCCAATCTCGATGGGGTAGCATGGTTTTATTAAAGAGTTCCTGTGTCCTACTTCCGGCTCCATCATCAGACCCTGGAAACTATTTCCCAACAAAGAACTCGTCAAGACGATTCAAACGAGCCCAAATTTGATGGGTTTGCTTGGTTTCAATATTGAGTTCCTATGGCACGGCCTTTCGGCTTCATCATCAGACCCTGGATCTCGTCTTCCATTAGAGTACTCGTCAAGACGATTCTAACGAGCCCAAACACGATGGGCTTGTATGGTTTCATCATAGAGTTCCTGTGGCCTTCTTCCGGCTTCATCATCAGATCAGCTCGCTGACACCATAATATCGCATTGCCTTCCAGTTCTGACCTATGTTCAAAGTTTCAAGTCTCTAGCTCATCGGGAAGCTAGTATAAAATCGTTCGCAAACTTTGTGGAGAAACAAACAAACAAACACACACAAACGAGAAAGCAACCTAATAAAAACGTGTTAAAATAGCGTTTTTTTTCTGAAAATCGGTTTATAATTGTGACCTGTAGGTGGTCCCTTTAGATTTGGAATTGTAGAAAAACGGGTATTTCGGTATATAAAAAGTGATGTAGTTTCTATGATTATTGACCGATCGTCATGGTAATGGTATTGAAAGATGCGGAAGCAGACGAGAAGTGCATTAGTTGATTTTTGTGAATCGGTTAATAATATTTCAGCCGCGTCGAAGCAGTCAGGGGCACTTTTGTATAATATCATAGCTTTGTGTGTTTCTTAAATGACAGTTATGATGTTTTTATCGTTCTATGTAATCGGAGTATATTGTGCTTTCATGAATTTAAGCACTCCTCTATTTAATTGTATCAACAATAACTTATTAAAAATCAACTTTAATAAGATTATATTTAATTATAGTAAGATTTAAATTTTAAAAATATAAACGAATAAATGCATTTTTGAGAAAAAAAAGTTGTTAAAATTTATTAGGTACTAAGTAACCAGTGTTAACGATGATGTATTAACTTGCCAGTATAAAATTATTGAGTACAGAGTATCTAAAAACTTTTGGCATGCCCCTCGCAATAGAAAAGAAGTGAAGAGTGAAATGACACTTTTAAACACTGGTTTGTGTGAGTTATGATATTATGAAAAAGAGAAAACAAAACATAGGCAAGTTTCCGCGTTTAATGGCAGTTTTATTTGTTCGCGTCGATATATCCGCGCCAGTTTGGTAACGTTGTGCTAGCTAACTGTTTTATCACTTTATTGCATGAGATCGCATAAACTTGCGAAGGCGGCGGTAATAAAATGCTACTATAAGGAAAATACTTGGACGAGTTGTTATGTAATGCCGAACCTTTGCTATATTTTTTGAATGGAAATATGAGATACCCTTCAGTTTCGCGCATGATTTGTAAGTTAAGTGTTCACATGGGAATTTTAGGAGCTCCTCAAACCGAAGGCGGTGTGTTGCGGCGCGGCGTGGTAATGTACGTTCGGTGTGCATTGTATCTTATACAGAGTGTTTGGTTATACCCCTATAATTCCGAATATGGTAGATAGGGTACCAATACATCAACCCCGGAAAATTATTATAAACACTGAAAATCACCACATGGGTAAAATATTGATTTTATTTTTTTTTGGAAATTTACAAGCGGTAACCCTAGAGCTAGACACAGATAGACTATTATTCTCGATAATTAATCCCATTAATAGGCAAAAGCAAAACACCTTTTCGGTCTAGGGTTGCCACTATGCAGTTTTTTGTAAAAAGAAATAAATATTAATTTTCAGTGAAATGGTGGTTTTCAGGCTTAATAATAATTTTTCGGATTCGTATACATGGTGTTTTCTACTGTATTTGGCTTTAAAGGGGTATCATCAAACACGCTGTATAGGTTTAGTGTGTATTGTGTCTTAATATACACATATACAACTCGATTTAATTTGTGAATTCCAAAACATACATAAAAGACACTAGAAAATATCCTTTTCTTGCGAATGACGAATAATGGCATAGGGAATTAAGAAGATTGGAGAAGAAATCGATTGAATGACGAGAAGACGAATCACTAACTAGGTGGCTAGGTATCTTATTATAATTCAGCGACATAATGGTAGAGTTTTGTTAATAATATAATCCTAAATTGCACGTGTAATCCATCGCACAGCGGATATTGTGAGGAAATTCATGCCAAAATCATTATTATTTTGCTCAGTCGCGGAAGATGGATCAAATTACTCGTTCTGATGTTCGCTAACGATTAGTGAGATGTGGCTGAGTAAATACTCCGATGAAATGATAAAGCTTTGTCTATTTACATTATATTTCTCAAACATGTTTGGAAATTGGAACATTATTTTGACAACCTTCTTCGTGCTAAATAGGAGTTACTGGACAGACAACCGCTCCGGCAATTTTAGTATGAGAATCCATCAGTAACGTGTAATAAATGGATTTTTATACAAAAATTGCCGGCGTCTGACCGTAAATGTTTCTATTAAAGCTCATTATACACGTGTAATTCAGAAATGGAGCGAACTTTTCAATGAAACACGAATATGGGTATCAAATGATAGGCCTTGATGAGTGAGCACATTCCAATTTATTTTTATTTTTTTTAAATATTAGGTACCTATATGGGCCTCACGTGAAAGGCCTTAATGAGCACATTTCAAAAAACTGGAAAAAAATAAAAAGAAACTGGAAAAAAATGAAAAATGAAAAAAAAAGTTCGTTATGGGTATCAAATGAAAGGCATTGATGTGCACGCACATTCCAAAAAAATTAAAAAAATCATTTTTTTCTGTTTTAAATTACTGTAATTTGAAATAAAAATAAAAAGTTAAAAATATTTGAGAAAAGTACTATACAAGTCTTGGCGGCAACTAGGCATTGATGGACTCACGAATATGTGCTTCGGCTTCGCCTCGGCCCACATTTTCACGTTCGTCCTTCAATGCCTGTGTTGCGTGCCGCTGCAGTAATGTACTATTGTTTTGAATTTTCGAATGAACAAATGAAAATTGAAAGTTGTTTGTAATTATCTCGTGAATAATTATCTCTTGAGATAACTTAACGCTTTAATCCCATAAAAAAATTATGACAACCATTCCTAAATATATAATTTATATAAAGTTTTCCGGTGTTTTGTTAACTATTCTCACGATATTTCGGCGAACATCATTAGCAGCAGTAAATCCCAGAATCAATTAAAAAAGTGCTACTTTTCGTCTCTAGTGCTAAAAAGCAGGTTTGATATTTAAACCAGCAGTGTGACGGGAAACCGCAAAGCTTTTGTGGCACCAATAATTGCTCTCCTCGAACTGACTAATTTGCTTTGCCGACGGACATCCTTCACGGTTTAATGGGGAGGAAAAGCGCAATTTTATCCCGATAGGTGGCGTCTGGTCTTGGTACCGGGCCGCCTCAAAGAAAGTGTCAAAACATATGGGAATCTCTTGGAGTATTGCACTTTTTAATTTTATACTGAGAAAATTCCGCATTGTTATGCATGTAACTTGTAAATTATTGGAGTTCATCGATTTCCCAGTAACAAAAAAAATATTGGGCAAAAAAATATCAAAAAAAAGATGCTTTTCCCTCGATTTTCTCCTTTGCTGAGCCTGAGAAACATTATAAATCAAAGGGAATGTTTCATGAATTTGATGAAGCTTCGCCAAAATAAAACAACATTTGAATTATAACAGCTTTGTTCTTTAATATTTCAACCTCAGCAGTTTCTAGCATATTTATAACTTGGATGAATTTTATAGGTATATCAAATATGGAATAAGCCCAATATTGGGGCCAAACAGAGAATTAATAGAATTTTATATGCCAGAGTCATTCAAGAATCTTAGAATAATAAAATAAATATGATAAAACGGTTCGTGTAATTTTGGATGGTACAGAAATTCCAGTACAGAAACCTGAAATTACTATTGCACAGAAGGCATCATCAGGCAACTATAAACACGGAAATTCACACTCAGTTGCTTTGTTAAAATTTAAATCATATGCTTCTAATCTGAAATAAAAAGATTACTTGTAAATCTTACACGAAATTTAAAGAAATGTAATGCTTGTTAGCAATTTTTTGTAAGTTGCTATAAACTTTCTTGCCTGTTGTTTTGGCTTTTCTTTTCCGTAATTCTTCTTTTATATGAGCTAAAGTTAGCATTGTTTGTCCGCAAAACCGAAAAAAATACAATCTAAGAAAGTAAAATCACGTAATACACAGTCAAGACAATATAAGCTCAAACTGACAATTGTTCCAAAGAATGAAGCGCCATCTGTAATTCACTTTGCCTTCGCCTCCCCATTAAGTGCGATGCAGCTATCTGCTGCGAGCTGGTTTCATTTATTATACCCGGTTTAAATTTTCTTTTAGGGTAGTAAGATTTCTTTAAATATATGGTTTACTTAATCAGCCATTTGGCTAAATAGAAATATTAAAAAAATGTATAGTCTAGGTTTCATTTATTTTACCAAGTTAAATTTTTCTTTGTGGGTAATGGGGAGGCGAAGGCAAAGTGAATTACAGATGGCGCTTCATTCTTTGGAACAATTGTCAGTTTGAGCTTATATTGTCTTGACTGTGTATTACGTGATTTTACTTTCTTAGATTGTATTTTTTTCGGTTTTGCGGACAAACAATGTATTCTATGCTAACTTTAGCTCATATAAAAGAAGAATTACGGAAAAGAAAAGCCAAAACAACAGGCAAGAAAGTTTATAGCAACTTACAAAAAATTGCTAACAAGCATTACATTTCTTTAAATTTCGTGTAAGATTTACAAGTAATCTTTTTATTTCAGATTAGAAGCATATGATTTAAATTTTAACAAAGCAACTGAGTGTGAATTTCCGTGTTTATAGTTGCCTGATGATGCCTTCTGTGCAATAGTAATTTCAGGTTTCTGTACTGGAATTTCTGTACCATCCAAAATTACACGAACCGTTTTATCATATTTATTTTATTATTCTAAGTTTCTTGAATGACTCTGGCATATAAAATTCTATTAATTCTCTGTTTGGCCCCAATATTGGGCTTATTCCATATTTGATATACCTATCAAATTCATCCAAGTTATAAATATGCTAGAAACTGCTGAGGTTGAAATATTAAAGAACAAAGCTGTTATAATTCAAATGTTGTTTTATTTTGGCGAAGCTTCATCAAATTCATGAAACATTCCTTTTGATTTATAATGTTTCTCAGGCTCAGCAAAGGAGAAAATCGAGGGAAAAGCATCTTTTTTTTGATATTTTTTTGCCCAATATTTTTTTTGTTACTGGGAAATCGATTAACTCCAATAATTTACAAGTTACATGCATAACAATGCGGAATTTTCTCAGTATAAAATTAAAAAGTGCAATACTCCAAGAGATTCCCATATGTTTTGACACTTTCTTTGAGGCGGCCCGGTACCAAGACCAGACGCCACCTATCGGGATAAAATTGCGCTTTTCCTCCCCATTAGATTTAATTTGGTTATACCATTTTTAACATTGAAAATGTTTTTTCGATCGCTTCGGTAAGGTACCCAATTTCAGCCAAAGTGAGACATTGCCCTGGTCCCGTGAGTTTTGGGTCTACGTGTATGTACTAAAAATCAAAAGATGCGTCTCAGCAAGGGCTACAATATAAATTACGTGATTATTATTTATTTACATAAAAGAAAGATGTGCCAAGCCATGTGATGGTTTTCTACTTTTAGTTCCCATCAAATATAAAGTAAGAAAGTACAATAAAACAAATATCGATATAGAAATGCACATCACTAGGAGAAATAATATAACCTCTACGACATGTAATAAAAAATCTGATATTTGCAAAATCAGCAAAGAACTGGGCACAAACGACTATTTGCACAAATTATTAGTATATTATAATAGTTTCAAGCTATTTACACTACATAAAAACATCTAAAACAATATAAACTTACCGATGAAATCATAATGTTAATTGATTATTTTCATTTCTTCCTATGCGAGATTTATAGCCTTTAATCGCACAAGACATAATTTTACTGGTAACGCATAAGTATCCCAAACAATGCTATGACTTTCTTTTAAGTTTTTTACAAGAGTATTTTATAAATTTCTACATTTTACTAGTCTGCATCAGAAATACGCTTGAATGACATTCTGTCACTACGATTTATTATGACAATGGATTTTATTTTTTAATGAATGCACAGATAATATAAATACAAGACAAATAGACTCAACTCAAACTTCCTGACATTCCCAATTTGGACTAGATTTTAGTTTTTTTTAAATAACTCAAAAAATACTGAACTAAAAAATTTGAAAAGAAAAATATGAGCTTAGAACACTAAAATCTCGAAATGGTTTTCTAATTTTAGTACTTTCTCAAAATGAAATGTTGTCCATTATTAATTATTACGAAGATAAATGAAAAATGATTTTTTTTTTTCTTTTTTCATCTGGATTGTATTAATTTCTATCTGTGAAAACAGATAAAGGCATGTATCATATTCTAGTTTTATCTTATCTATAATTAATACATGAATGCTGTTTGTTTTCCATGAATAAACAAAAAAAAACTGAACAACTTTCTCCAAGGAACATAGGTTGAAAAACAAATTTTTAACGCCTTTCATAGTAAGTATAAGTAGGTCAGCTGATTTTGCATGGGAGTATGATTTTTTTTCGTATTTCGACCTATGTTCTTTGAAGAAAGTTATTCAGTAAGCAACACTATTCTCTGCCTAACTGGAGCTCAGCAAATCACCCTTTTCCGATGGTACGGTTCGCCGAAATCACTCTTAGTCGACGGTTGGTTCCACGAATAAATCCATCGCCGATAGAACTATTCGCCGAAAACACCGTTAATCGATGGTTGGTTCAGCTATAACACTTTTTACCGATCGCCGACTTATGTAAATCCTTTCCTTACATATTATAAATGCGAAAGTCAGTTTATTTATTACGCCTTTACGTCTTAACTATTGAACCGACATCGTTGGAGGTCTCAAGTGGAACAAAAGTACCAGGACAGCATAACATCGCAGGAGATAATTGTTCTCACCCCTGAATCCAACGGCTCCTCCGTTAGTACATAAGTATTTCAGCGATCGGTAAAAGGTGTTGTAGCTGAACCGACCATCGATGAACGGTGTTTTCGGCGAATAGTTCTATCGGCGATGGATTTATTCGTGGAACCAACCGTCGACTAAGAGTGATTTCGGCGAAGCGTACCATCGGAAAAGGGTGATTCGCTATACCGTTCTGAGCTCGCCTAACTGCACTAACCTTAACATTATACTATGTAGGTATACAACGTGTTACGAAAAACCCCTAAATCCGAATATGGTATCATGTATAAAAACCTGGAAAATTACGCCACTTTTTGAAAAAAAAAAGTTTATCCTCGTCCTATTATATTTAAACCTCGTCGATTTTCGACAGAGATCCTATACCAATATGCTGACCTACTTACCGTCCGAAAATTATATATATTAAGTGTAGTACTAAAGGTTCACAAAACCTTTGGATATGATCCCGCACTAAATAAGAAAAGGCGAAATAATGTAGTAGCATTTAGACCCACAAAAACAGTTTTTGCTAGAAGACAGTATGTTAAACAATCAGCTCGGCTATACAATATTATTAATTCAAAACTACGTATCTACCCACTTAAGATCTACGATTGTAAGTGTATAGTTATAGACTGGTTAAAACAATTAACTTATACAGAAACTGAATCCCTTCTGGAAGTTCAATCGTAAATAGTTGTATTAATATAATAATAATAATATATAATTATGAATATTTTTGTAATGTATGTATTTTTGAATGAGAAATATATAAACATAAATATTATAATATAGACATACGATATCACCCACACACACCCATTCACACACACACACACACATACACACACACACACACACACACACACATACACACACACACACACACATATACACGCACAATACACTCCACACTCACACACACATTGTAGTCGTAGTTACTTAATAATTGCTTTATAGAAATAGTAACCTCTTTTTATAAACTCAATCGCTTGTTTGAAATAAGTTTTAGGAAGAGCGGATACTCCTGACACAAGTGTTTTTACAATACTTAAAGGGGGTGTTCCAATAAATATTGTGTTATATTGATTGAGGAACTGTAATAAACATATTTTTTTTTTTTATTTTTTTTTTATATGGTGAAAAAAATATTTGAAAAAGTTAAAAACTTTTTTCGAAAATAGCATAAATGTAGAAAAATGACACACTTTTTCGGGGTCTTTTCTCACTAAATCGACAATTTCTCAAAAACGAAAAGTGATATCGAAAAAATTAAAAAATCCCCTAGAGATATTGAGTTAGGCTACCTACTGAAATTAGTAACGGGTGGCGCAAAAGTAAAGACCCTATTTGGTTCAGCTATAACATTTTTTCTAAATTAGAAAACTAGATTTAGGTTTTTTTAAATGTATATTTGTGCCATTAAATTTCGTACCATTAGGATTTAAAGATGATGTCTTTTAAATGGTGACCTCCAGAGTTGATACACATTTGAGCCCTATTTATGACATTTTGCATAACTTGCCGTAACACTTCCTGCGATATGTTCGTTATTTCTTGACGAATGTTTTCTTTTAGAGCTGCGAGAGTCTGTGGCTTGTTCACATACTTATTAGACTTAGGTCTATCCAATGTTGAGCCAGTTGCTTCAAGGCGTGTGGCAAAGCGTCGAATTGTGCGACCAATCGGTGCCGGACGGTGGGGAAATCGTCGACGAAATTCACGTTGTGTTCGTATCACTGATGAATTATTCCGTAAGAACATTGACACAATTATTCCACGTTCTTGGGGAGTAAAACGGTCCATGTTTATTTTCAGTGTATTTTATATTTGTTCACTACACAATTTTCAACAACAGAATGACAGAAAATGTCATATAAAAAAAATAAAAGTATTTTCTTTAGTGCCAGTACTTTTGCGCCACCCTTTATATGTCCCTGACTCTTACGGTCTGGGCTGTAGCTTATCCTTTATGAAGCAAAATGTTGGGATACCGCGGGCGACGTGCGCGGCGCGGGATAATGGTAATACGTAGTAGGTACGATTGAAGTTTTTAAATAATTGTATATTTGAAATAAGCTTGTAATAGTGTTTTATATTTTGTATTTTTTATTTATTTCCACATTTTTTATAAATAAAAAAGTATTTAGATATATATTAAAACCATAATAATTTAAAAATGAACAAGATAGCTCAGTGTCACTCAAACAAACAGTTTAATAAATTTTGGAAAGCTACTAATAGCTTAAATCATAAATCGGGCCTCCCAGTGAGTGTGGCGGGTATGCACACACCAACAGAAATAGCGAATGCATTTCGTAGGCACTTTCAGGTTGAACCACCACCGGTCGCTACGTTGGGACAGATGAGCAATGCTGAGGCCATCACTGCCGGTAGCCCCACAGTAACCAGTTTCTCGGCTAAGTCTGTTGCGGGTGTTATTAAACATATGGTGAGGGGGAAATCACCCGGCTATGATGGCCTGAGCATTGAGCATTTGAAGTATGCAGGTGATCATGTTCCTAGAGTGCTTGCAATGTTTTATAGTTTATGCATAAGTCACAGTTACTTACCTGCGGACTTGACTAGAACTATGGTGGTACCTGTTATAAAGAATAAGACGGGCGATGCTTCCGACATTTCTAATTATAGGCCAATATCACTAGCTACGATTATGGCCAAAGTATTGGACAGTCTGCTGGACAAAATATTGGCTAATCACATTGAATTATATGATAACCAGTTTGGTTTTAGACCCGGTCTATCGACTGAAAGTGCCATCTTGTCCCTTAAGCAGACTGTTCACTACTACACATCTAGGAAGACGCCGGTATTTGCTAGTTTTCTAGACTTGTCTAGAGCTTTTGACGTAGTTAATTATAATAAGTTATGGCAAAAGCTGTCTTGTGAGACTGACGTACCTCGGGAGATTGTAGCAATATTTAAGTGTTGGTACGGCAGTCAGACAAATACTGTTAAGTGGGCTGGATGTCATTCCGATGAATTTGGGCTACAATGTGGTGTGAGACAGGGTGGGTTAAGTTCCCCTCGATTGTTTAACCTTTATATTAACCAGCTGATAGGTCGACTCAACGGTGCCAACGTCGGCTGCTACATAGATGGCGTTTGTACGAATACTATCAGTTACGCTGATGATATGGTTCTGTTGAGTCCATCTATCGGTGGGTTAAGGAAGCTCCTGTCAATATGTGAGTGCTACGCAGTGGATCATGGACTTAAGTACAACACCAGTAAAAGTGAGTGGATCCTGTTTAAGTCAGGTACGCTTAGTTATACTAACCTTCCCGAAATAACACTTTGCGGGAAGCATCTGAAGCGGGTTCAGAGTTTTAAGTACTTGGGCCACTGGGTCACAGAGGACTCTGATGATAATTTGGACATAGAGAGGGAACGTAGGTCGCTGGCTGTTCGCTGCAATATGTTGGCTCGCAGATTTGCACGGTGTACCAGGCCAGTCAAAGTAACGCTTTTCAAAGCATACTGCCAATCTTTTTATACGTGCAGTCTGTGGGTTACCAACACGCGGCGAGCATTCAGCGATCTAAGAGTCCAATACAATAATGCCTTGAGGGTGCTATTGGGGCTGCCATGGCGATGCAGCGCCTCCAACATGTTTGCAGAAGCTCGTGTTGACGGCTTCCATGCGATAGTGAGGAAACGGTGCGCCTCCGCGCTGACTCGGTTACGTGGCAGCAATAACGGCATCCTTAAGGTATTTGTTGACAGATGGGACATGCCTCTGTTGCAAAGGTGGGTTCATGCTCACACCGTGACAAATACGACGCTTTGATATTAATGTAATATTTGGATTGAATTTTATCTGATTTAATTTAGTTTGATTTGTTTTAATTTAATTTGATTTAATTTGACTTAATTTGATTTAATTTAGTTTGATTTGATTTGATTTAATTTAGTTTTGATTTAATTTGACTTAATTTTATTTATTTTGATTTATTCTCATTTATTTTGATTTAATTTGATTTAATTTGATTAATTTGATTTAATTTTGTTTGATGTGATTTAATTTAATTTGATTCCATATAAATTCTACTATTATTCTGTATTAATTGATGTAATCTTACTAACACTAGTCTTAAGATATTGTTACTAACATTTTATGGGCCTTGCCTGAAATAAATTATTTGAATTGAATTGAATTGAATTGATATTGATTAGCTATTATGACGTGAATAGAGCGTGAAGCGAGAGCTGATTCCAGATCTAGTCAAAGATTTAAAAATCGTTAGATACTGCGGCGCGGGGCGGTACCATAGTGTGACTGCACTGAAATGTCTCCATAATAAGTCCATACTCAAGTAAGTGACGTCGCTTACTATGTGAAAACGAAAGAGAAAGTAGTGTTATAGCAATAACTGTAGGAGCAAAAGAGATGACGCTATTATCTACAGCACACGTGCTAGGCGTCGTAGTGAGTTTTTGTGTGTAGAGAAACGGATAAACGAATCTTGAGCGAAAGTTGAACAGAAGAGAGGTTTTAGTTTGAGGCCCGAGGCGAAGCCGAGGGCTTCTACTAGATCCAAAATATTATATATCGTGGGTTGCTGTTATTTCAATTTCGAGATTTGAAATTACTCGATCAGTCACGTCTTTCTTAGTGACTCTGCGATTCCAAATTTTACAACGATCTCTGAGAATGAGAGTGTGATGATGATGCCTAGGTAAACATGAGGGTTGTTATCGCACATTCGAGTGATGATGAAGTCGGCGCGAGAGTCTCGCATGCTGCATTTGATTTTGATTATTTTTTTATTAGGGTTTATTTATTTAGAAATTCAGATGTTTTAGTTATACATAGTACTTAGGTAACCTTTCAATAAAATATTAATAGAAAAGAATAATAAAATATTTTGTTAAATTCATTTTCAATGTACCAGAAGGTCGTGAAAGGCACGAGATCTGTGAATTTTTTATTTATTATATGGTTTACTGATTTAATGATAATGCTTATAATCACCCATTTGACTGAATATAAATTTAGAAAAAAAATCTTCTCTATTTATATTGTATAGTCTAAATAGTGTCATTTGCTGTTGTAGCAAGCTCGAATAAATGCCGTCGATTATAATGCGTCTGTGATGAAACTATAGGAAATTCAAAAATCACATCATATAATTTAAAAAAAATGTTGATAATCGTTTAATCATGTAAATTGAATCAAAACAGAACTAATTTAAAATTATGAGCAGATACCAACTGCCACGCCTACACTAATAATTATTTCGTGGAAATCTTCATTTATATATAGCTTTGATCTAGTCTGCCAGGGTTATTATATAATCTTCGTCTATATCAATATGAACTTGATCGAAAAGTGTTCACCCCCGCGTTTGCCTTTGCGAGTGGCCACGAGTTCTGTGTTACTTACACTGTAGTACACTGTGTATGATTCACAGTGATCATGATTGTTGTGAGTTCAGTTTGTAATTGAAATTTTAAAATTGGTTATAAAAATGCAAGATTGAAGTCTGGTCAAACAATAATTTTTCGTTCTTATATTAAGTATACTACATCTGTTATTCCTATTGTATAAAAATTAAACAAAATGTTTAAATTACTACCGAAAGAAATCTAATTAATACCTAACTGGAAATGAGTTTTCGAAAAGCTAAGAAGACGTCATTATTTATCTCTCTTATTGATTGATTGCGTCACCTTTCTTAAATTGGTTTCTTAGAAATTTAATAGAATTGAGGACTTTGTGGAGGTAAGTGCTAAGAGCCCATTGAAATTTAAATTCAATCAATTTATCAATTGGCTTATACTGAAGTAGTGGACATAGACAGTTTCTTTGTAGTACAAATGCTGAGCTAAAATAAATTTGTTCACCATTATTTTGCTCATTGCTGAATAGCTTCGAACGCCGAATCTTACTCTTTGAAAAGAAATTAAATCGAATTTTTAAGCAAGGTTATTCCATTTGCGGTCTAACTTGTTTGTGATGCTCATTTCATGGTGAGGTTTTGCCGGGTCCATACCATAGCGCGTATTTTGCTCCACACAATCAACAAATTAAATTCAATCAATTTATCAATTGGCTTATACTGAAGTAGTGGACATAGACAGTTTCTTTGTAGTACAAATGCTGAGCTAAAATAAATTTGTTCACCATTATTTTGCTCATTGCTGAATAGCTTCGAACGCCGAATCTTACTCTTTGAAAAGAAATTAAATCGAATTTTTAAGCAAGGTTATTCCATTTGCGGTCTAACTTGTTTGTGATGCTCATTTCATGGTGAGGTTTTGCCGGGTCCATACCATAGCGCGTATTTTGCTCCACACAATCAACAAAAACATCAAAAAAAGTATGAGGAATTTGTTTCGCGAAACAATGTTTTGTTGATTGTGTCGGGCAAAACCCGCTATGGATCCGGCCTTAGCTAGACTAAAAGAAAACCTAAACCCAATATAGGTCAGGTAAAAATAATCTGAAATCATTTTTTCACATTTTTGTAAGCTTAGGTACTTTATTGAAGTTTCACTCACGTAACCAAATCTCGTCAAAGCATCTACTTATTTTTATTGTAGCATAAAAAAATCAATGTAGATAAAATAAAATATAAAAAATAGATACATACCACTAGGTAAAGAGTCTACTAAACCCTAATAAGGAATGCCGCTCATTATAAAACTATAATTATTATTAGTCCCCAACTAGAGAATACATAAAGGAAACGACCTGAAAACAAAATAATGAATTTAATCATCACAAAACCAAGGAGTGCTAGGGATTCGAACCTGGTTTCTTGACACATTCAATAAAGCTTTACGAAAACAGCCCCCGAAGGGAAAATATCAATAGCTACAACTTTGAGATTGAGATGCAATGTATGTATTGTCGGGTTTTAGATCGACTACGTTCGCGTTCAAAGCACCTAGAGGATGCCGCAGACAGAAATTACTTATATCGTCGAGTACGAATTATCCGGGCAGTATTTCTGCGTTACTCTGGGCACTGGGTGGAAAATTAAAAACTGACATGGAAATACTCCGTTCCAAACACGATCAACGCAATCTATTTTCAGGCTGGATTAATTTCGCCTTTCGAATCTTTCGGATAAACTTCGGAGTGTTCCGAATCTGATCCATTCCTTACTTTATCCAGCACAAAGGCTTGGTTGAGAGCAAAATAAGGTTTCTGATTATTATGTACGAATATGTTGATTGAATCGCTATCTGTTCCAAATATGGAAATAAAAATCATGGAATATGCAACTTTGTAGAGAGATGTGTATAAGATTACGGTGTATATATAACTTTATTTGGTTTTTCATTTAAAACCTAATAACAATTATTATGATAATAACAAACTAAAAATAAGTTTAGGTACTATTAAAACTATTGTGAAAAAAAAACATCTTCGTTTTTGTTATTTTGAGGTAATGGAGTCACTAATTATAATATTTTTTTCTTGTTTCTTAACAATCATGAGCTTGTTCCATATATTATGTTAATAAGGGTCTTTCAGGTAGGAAATATATGAAATAATATGAATATTATAGTCCATTTCATACATTATCTACGTAAAATGCCGCGGCAGCGGCATGCCGGCGCGCCAGAAACGACGTTTTTGTAAAATTTAGTATCGGTAGAGGTCTTACACACAAAAATCTATTCGTCGGAGCTCATTGATAAATAGACACTTCTTTTCTACAACTACGGTTAAATTAATATTTTACACACATACTCGCTGTGCATTCGGTATTGTATAAAATACCTAGGTAAAGTAGAAATTTAATATTATTTCATACCCAAGTAGCAAAGTTCTCCTGTAGTGCACAGTTTATAGGCTCACAGCACTAGTACCTCTCTCTTAGTGGTTCCAGGTTTTACTACCAAGCTTATAACAGGTTACACGGAGTTCGTTTGGGTTTATAGTACATCTATTCTTATAAGTTGATCGTGTACAGAACGAAATTATAGGCGCAATAAAGGCTAAGATGGCCTATAAAAGTGTTGCATATGTGTAAATACACTTGAGAAAACTTGCTCCAGTAAGTTACACTTATAATCGCCTAGAAGAAGTAAGTAATTATAAATCCGCTATAAGTATCATACGCCAGTAATAGTAATTTAGAGAACTAAATGCACTTAGAACCATTTGCATTTGTTACTTGACCTTATAGGGGTGTATTAGTCAACTTTATGTGTCAATTATAAGTGAATTAGTTCTACATGGTTTCTTCTAAGAGTAAGTGTACTTGGTATTATTGTGGACTCTCGAATGCTGTTATAGACTTGATTTCTATATAAAGGTTTCTTGTAAAACTGTTAGTGTCCAAAGATATCTTCGTGAAGTCCATTTAAGCTTTTAATTTTTATCGCATCTTCACGGCCATTTTTTCGTCACAATATGGCGCGACAATGCTGTTAGAACTAATATTATTTTTAAACATTACTTAGTAAATACGCCATGTTCACAAGGCGAACAAAAATTGAGATGTAAAACACAATATACTTCACCGATTACGTGCGAAATACTTACTTGTTAATACATTATTGGTCTAAGTGGTGCTCGCCAAGTCTACTAGGAGTGTTTTATTAGCAAAAGTACGCGTATAAATTGGGCCCTTTTCCGTGGTTATAACTTTTTACTAGCCTGTTATAGACCTGGCCCCGGAACCACTACAAGACCACATTTTGTTACTTGGGTAGGTTACCTGAACGTTTTAGGTGTTGTATACAATACGGGATTATACGCAATGCCGGTAACATAATTATAATTAATAAAGTAATTCCTCACTAATTTGTGGGTATTGGTTTTAAGCTCCAGTACTAATTATATGTGGCTAACTTCCCCCAGTCCCCTAATCAAAGTTTCCGACCACGAGTTCCAAACAATCAAGACGTTCAAAGGATGAGAATTGGATTAGTAGTGACTTTAGTTTAAGAAGACAGATTGTTCGGTTTTTAGGGGCCGTTGCGGGTAAATATTAAACCTTAAACATGAAACTTTGTTAGTAAGTGAAAGTGCTAAAATAGTACTTAATTTTATGGAAACATTTTACTTTACTAGGACTCATTGCATATTCTTGTACTAACTACTGAACGAAATTAAATACTTGAACGGAACTTTATTTAATTTTTCATCAGTTGCACCACTTTATATCGTTGTAAAGTAAATAAATGTATGAACAGAAAATTGGGCGCATCTCTCTATGTGCTCAATCCTATTTTCCATTGCACTCCATTCCTATTATGGCAAAGAATTCAACCAATTAAAAAAAAACATAATCGACGCAATCAATATTGCCATTCCTTCAACTTTTTTATTCCTATTTATTCCCAATCGTAGCTTGTTTGTGATTCAGCTATCAGTCCTATATAGACCTGAAGAAAGTTTCAAGCAATCACTTGGTAGTTTGGTATCTACCCTGATAAGGGCCGTTTGTGCAGCGAAAAGATTCTGAGAAACATAACGAGCAAACTTTTCGAGATAATTGCTCGGGCAAATAAGTTTCTATGATGGAATGTTTTTTTTCGAATGAATCAGCAGATAGTTGAGTTTTTGTAGTTAGACGTAACTTGGTGTTGTAGGGTGTAGTGGAAATATTTTTCCCATATATAACTTTTTTTTCTTTTACATTTTTCAAAAACCTACAGTTAAGACAAGAATGCTTGGAAACTGATTTTATATACATTTTTATCGATTCTATATTCTCAAACTTACGAAAGATAACAAGAATTTCATATGAAAGTAAGTTTCTGAGCGTCTAAACCCAAATACCTGAAGAGAGGCAAAAACGGTTTATTATCTCTTTATCAGCTTCATATTGCGACTATAAAGCAATAAATCATGTTCAACCCCACTCTCAAAGTTGAACATAAAACCTTCCAATATCGAAATCTCTCTTAACTTTATGATACTTGACTTTATACAATCAAAATACCCTTTTCAAAAAGGCAACTATTGAACTATAAAAAAGTTTCTCTTACCTTGGAATAAGGTTCCTCCTGGCGCGTACCCTTGATAAAGTCATAGAATATGCAAAGAGGTAGGACCATTATCGCTGGCTCTTTGCATAGAGTGCCCGCGGCTGCAAGGAGCAGAGTCCCAGATAACGTGAGCCACTGTATGAGTTCACTACTTTCTTCACTTACACTATCACTTTGACATTTGAGTTTCACGGTCTCAGCTTTCAATTCACACGGGTCGAATACTTTCATGGGGCCAGCTTTGCTCGCCTTCAATAGTCTACGAAAGTTCATCATAATATGCTGCACTAACCCGTGGCAGCTCAACCTAAAAGTATGGTCACAAGTCTCTAGTTTTCTATGCATCACAATGTTTTTGCTTATATTACGACACTGGCGTCTCTGGTGCTCTTCTCGGAGCCTTATATGTTCACTGTACAGTAAAAAACTGAGGAGGAATAAATTGCAAGCTGCTAAATCCGCTCTTCCGACGATTCCGGCCACGGCTTCTGTGTGTATCGGGTGGGCAGCGAAAGTCAAGCCCGCGACGACAGTGCCCACTCTGGTATAATAATGGGGCAATAGCCGTCTGGCGACTGTGACCACTAGGGCGGTAGCTGTACAATGGAATATGACGTTTAGGAAATGGTAGCTCCACGGCTTGAATCCACTGAAGGCGTAGTTGAGCCGGTAGGTAGCGATGCATAGTGGCCGGTACGAGCCGTGCGAGCCGGGGTCTGAGAGCGGCGTACCCCAGAAATCGTTTTCAAATAAAGCCTCTATCGGTGTATGCCCGATGACGTCCGGATTGGAGAGGATCGCCCGCCTGCGGAATAAAATGCAATTTTAAATTCAACCATTTTTCTGTTGGAATCTCATCAGATAGGCATTTTTAAGAGTAACTCGCAGAATTCGTTATTGTGACTAGTGACTTCACAACTTTATAAAGTAGATCTTTTTTGTTGAGTATGCTAAAATAGTATCAACATTATTTAGTCCAGTAGTCATGGTAAAGGTTGTATTTTTGACATATTCAAAGTTTTATTTTCTTCCATTTTTGATGTAGGGTTTTATGGAGAAATGGGGTAGTCCAAAGGACTATAGCACAGCAGTAGCATAATAATTATAAATAAAATTCGTATTTACATTTACATACGCGAAAAAAAAATTACACAGAAATGTTTCAACTTATCAAGGCTAACGTTTATCAATTCGGTCACTTTTCATGTACGTATATCTTTTGTGTAAAGCCAGCGCTCTCGAGCATTCCGGCAGAATCATAAAGACCATCAATCAATTTACATTTCATCCATTCATTAGGGGTTGATCAATGGATTGTCATGCGAGATATGAATAGCTAAGTACCTACGTTGAAAGATTACCAGTATTCGATACGTTTTATAAAAGTACAGTCACGAAACGACCATTGAAATGTACAGGCTTTATAACTAGGTATGCCATTATTTTAAACTAGCGGCCGCCTTCGGTTTTTTTCTATCCCTCGGGAATTATACTTTTTTCGGGATGAAAGGTACCCTATGTCCTTCTCTGTACCCCTGATAACCTGTATGCAAAATTTCATTATATTCGGTTCAGTAGTTAGGACGTGAAGGCGGTTATAAACAAACACACAAACAAACGGACTTTCGCATTTATAATATTAGTAAGGACTTACTTCCTTAGTCTAATTTAGTTTTATACTACTGATAACATTATGAATGTGAAAGATTGATTTAAGATGTTTTGATGTTTGTTATACCTACTACTCAATCACGCACGCAAAAACAGCTAAAAGGATTTGGAAGAATTGAAGAAATTAAGGCTTTTTCGTTGGTGACCAAACTTTATAGGTAGTTAAGTCAATAGACTAAATTTTTTAAGATGTTTCGGTTACGACTACGTCTTATTGGACGTAGGTAACCGAAACATCTTCAAAGAATAAACTAACTTTTAATGGAACATTGTTATAAGCAGAGAATAAGTTTAGAATAGAGTTATTATATTAGCTACAGTTTTTACAGAAAATAATAATTACTCTCTCGTCTCTTATTCATTAAAATATTGATTAAAAAACTTTCGTAGGGCAAGACTTTTCTCGCTTTTATTAATTGTATGTTTTTGTTCTTCTATTTAGATGCAAAACAACTTAATAAATCGTGATTTATAAAAAAATATACCTATTGTATTTGATTGATGACCAACAGTTTATTGACTTTTGTTAGGAAAATACCATCGTAATTTAAATTGAAAAATAATAACTTATTTATTTTATTTTTATAAAAAAACGGTTCTGTGATAATACCTACTCGTATGTTTGCCAAACAAACATGTTACATAAAAATTCCATATATTCTTTAAAATCTATGTTTGCCGTTTCTCTTGGCCCGCTGCCCTAAGCTTCTGTTTTGGGCCAATAGGGTGTGGTTAATAAGTTAGAGCGAGCGAGTGAGCGAAGAGGGCGGAGCGAGCGAAACGGAATTATGTGTCAATGCTTTGCTGTCGTTTTGATTTAATAAGTTACAAAGATATCAATGGAGATATTATTTAATTAAAAAATAGTTTTTATTCAATAGTTTAATATTTAATAAAAAAAAAATGTAACCAAGTAGTTTTTATCTAACAAAATAACTCTTAATTTTATTTGTTATCTCGTAAAAACAAAATGTTTATTACACACAATGACATAGTTAACGATAAATGATTGCTTTTTTTAAACGCTGATTTTTTATGTAAATAATTTTTATGGAGAAGTTTGTTAAAGTTGAAAGATTTGTCACTTAAAAATCTTTATTGTTCCTTATATAAGATACTTCTCATACCTATGATTTAAAGTCACACATTCTTATGATATTTCAAGTATTACTTGGGTGCATTCTCGTAACAACATTACGCTCAGTGAAAATTGGGAAATGCTGCAACAAAACATGATGTACATAACATCTACATAACTAAAAAATACACGCTAAATTGAGAATGAGAATGAAGATCTAGCTCTATTCGCAGCCATGTCTGTACCTATGAATAGGGATAAATTTAAACAGGCGATTGTCTTGGAATAAGCTTGGAATTGATTTCACTGTTTGGTTTCAAGTTCTCACTTTATTAGAATATGGGCCAATAACCTGAAGTAACAAGGTTGGTTTTTATTTCTGATTATTTCTAATTATTTTGTAAACACGCACAAGGTTTCAAACCTTATGGATGGCATGCCGTTAACCACAAAAGAAAAAGTCTGTCTATTAGCGCGGCAACATATAGGTACATCTAACAGAATGTATGAAAATTCCGAACCGAAAAATAACGCATGTATGTGCTAAGGTATGTGCTGTGTAAGATTTGTATGGATTTGCTGCGTTCGGAATCATTCCGATTCGGAATTTCGTATGTAGTGTGTGGCCAGCCAGGCTTAGACAGAAGGTTTACTCTGGCAGTAGTGGAAAGGTTACCCGTCATATTTTTATACAATAATAAATAATATCCAAAAATACAACTCTCACCAGATTAATTTATCGGACGGGAATCGAACCCGCGACCTTTGGATGTCCGCTCCAATGCTCTGACCGCTGAGCTACTAAGTCACTGTTCTACTACTACTACCGTCATATTTGTTTCGTTGTGCTAGTTTTAGAAGTTACTGCCCACAGACATTCGCAATATAGTCTGTGTTCTGCCAGTGCTGAAATTTTTTGAAATCATTCGTTTGAAATCGTTCGTGTGACTGAAGTCTAATTCACATGCGACGTAATGTCACAAATTGACACTCGAATAAGGGCTTTTCAAAATTACAAAAAACTGTAGGCTCGATAGATGGCGTTGATAAAAATGTATGTGTCAGTGTGATTTTTTTTTACTAAGCTCCGAAGAGTACTCAGGTAGGCAGGCAGATGTAACCCTTAAATCTTTCTCTTTGGGCAGATGTCAGCCAACGAGCGCTTATTTGCCTCTTTGGTACAGCCAATTTTGACACTTCTCTTTCATTCCATCAACGCCATCTAGTGAGGCAAATAGTTACTATTTTTATTTTTTTAATGTCACTTTGAAAAGCCCTCATTGTACCTATATACTACACTGACAAATACTTGTGATAAAAAATTACGTCGAAATAAAATGAGTATGATAGCTGTCGAATAAAAATTAGTACTAAAGAGCGCTCGATGCCAGCCGATGGATTTCAGTAAAGGGCTCCTATTTTCAGTTGGCCTGAGAATGGCCTGAGATTTCCTGTACGAAATGTCTATGTGTGCGTGGTCTAAGGTGAAATACCACTGGGCTAAGTACCTACCTATCGCCTATCGCCAGACACCATTTGACTACCAAAATAATAAAATAAAAAGAAAATAGTTTCTCCTAAATCAGTGAAAGTCTAGGTTCCTACCTGATCGACTATATTCTCAGGATCAATGTTTAACTTTTAGGATATTTCGTCTGGTATGAGACAGTTAACATATACCGTAAGTACCTACAGTTGATTAACTTGATCCTGTTAATATGAATGAAGATGTTATGTTTGAGTAATATTTTATAGGTATTTCATTTTGTGTTCTATGTTGATTGATTGACGAATGTTTTGCGGTAAACTGATTGAAGAAACTATTTGTTCATTAATCTGAAATGGAATTCAACCTATATAAAACCATACAAATGCTATGGTATTTCAACCCACAAACCGTAACCACTACATTATTCTAGATTTCCAGTAAATCCGATGAAATAGGCGATTGAATAATATATTTTTATGGGACCGAAACCGCGCTTACTTTGCGAAGAAGGAAAAATCATCTCTAACATTCACCCATTGTATTGCAAATTGTGAGTAAGACGCCTTTTCCTCCATTTATTTACATACAAAGTTTCGTCAAGTATTTTGTTCGTAAATGACTTTCGTTTTGGACTCCCGCTTCAAATCTCGCAAAAAATATACTTTCTAAATAGCGAAGACGAAACGTTTTTGTACTCTATATTACTGAATGTAGAAAATTATTATTTGGGTCCAATAAATACTATAACTAATTTTTAATTCGTTATATATTTTTTATAAATACTCAGTTAAGTAGTTTGTCAGTATTATAGTTACTCAAGGTACATTATTATTATGCCCAGAAAATTATGAATAAAAATTACGTAAAAAAATAATAGTTATTAATGCAGCTGTTTAGCTTCAAGAGTTTTAAAGAAAAAAGATAACAAATTATAATAGTGTTTATCTTTTGACCAAAATGTGTCTATAAAAATCATTCTTAAAGCCATTACACAGGCTCCAGATATAAATAAAATGTAAATCTTTTATGTCAACATTGTCCGAAAAGGAAAACGTGAAAAATTACGCGGGGCGTCCACAGTCTAATAAATATTATTCGAAAAGGTTCCTCTTCTATTTTATACAATTCTCATATCTTTTGAGAAATATATTAGGGGGTAGTGTAGACGTTCGCCTTATAATAAAATGTTGGAAATACGGAATACCTTTTTAGGCTCAGATATAGGCATTCCCAGTTTATGGCGGCGGCGTGGTCGCTCTCGAGTGGCTATAGGGTTTTCACACACAGACAAGTGCGTCCCTAGCATTTTATTTATGTTGAGTTTCTCTTCACTGCTTTGATTTTCATAAAATGTAGACTAAATTTTGCCAGTTTTCCTCTCGCTGTGATTTTTAGCATTGAAAAATATATATGGTCTATGCCGAGTACAAAATTTATTAATGGGTAGAATGGACCATTTACAAGCCTTGCAAAACTTGCAAACCTGAACATAATTTTAATGATTCGTAAGATTTATACAATTACTAGCGGCCGCCCGCGACTTCGTCTGCGTGGACAGTTTTTTGCTATCCCTCGGGAACTGTACGTTTTTTTCTGGATAAAAGGTACCCTATGTCCTTTTCTGAATCCCTGACAACGTGTATGCAAAATTTCAAGATGATCGGTTCAGTAGTTAAGACGTGAAGGCGTAACAAACAAACAAACAAACGGACTTTCGCATTTATAATATTAGTAAGGTTTATTCTTTTTATTTTTCAGGTACTTTACAGTGATTTTCTTACCAATAAATATTTAATACGTGTCGTTATTGAAAAACTATTCATGAAAGTAAATGAGGTACCACTGAAAGCAAATGGGACCGAGTGAGGTGTGAGTAAATTCTCGGCCGTCTGAGAATTGAATTCATCGGCTCTAACCTCAAAATCTATTTCAATATCCATTAAGCATCCCTACAAGATGAAATCCCCATTACAGCGCCGTCAAACCAATATTAGCCGATACAAGTTTCATGGGGCGCCGATAAAAACAACTCGCATTCGCCGAATCGAAGATTGAGATAAAGTTAGGGATAGTGGGCAACTTTTTGCGGGCAAGTTGGGGCCAGATGCGGCGACTCGTCACGTAAGCCCTCAATTACGAAACACTGAAGTGGTTTTCGGAGAGCTTTGATCCTGAACAAAGTTTGGATACTATCACTATTAACGGTGCAGTGAAATATGGTTCGGAGATATAATTATCTTATCCGAAATAGAACTATTACTTTGCACTTTTTGTACTTACGTATTTTTTTAATAAATAGTACCTATTTTAAAATAAATCGAGAAGTTCGATGGCGCAGCGGTTTAACGCCTGACCCAGCGATTGTGGAAGTAAAGCAACTTTCGCAAGGGTCGGTCATGGGATGGGTGACCATGACCAATAATGTATTATCTTAAGCTCCTCCGTGCTTTGGAACGCACGTTAAGCCGTTGGTCCCGGCTGCATTTGTAGTCGTTGACACCCACCAATCTGAGTTGGGCCCGCGTGGTGGGTTATGGCCCATCCTCCTTATCCACCCATAAGGAAGGCTTGTGCCCCAGCAGTGGAGACAATAAAAATGGTTGATGGTCATTTTAAAATGCAAGATTAACGCTGTCGGTTAGCGTTTTCACACCTAAATCATTGAACTACTCGTAATTATGATGAATTTAGTGTGAAGACAAATTGGTTTGACCTTGACAAAAAACATTATCATTATTATCATCATTATCATCACCACCATAATCACAACAGCCCATTTATAGTGAACTGCAAGACGTGCAGTAACCTCCACTTTTGGAAGGCGGGTTGGAGAAGTAGATAGGTTACTATTATTCTACTTCTTAAAGTAGACAAAGTCACAGACAAAAAGCTAGTAATGCTAGTGTTACGGTTGATAAGATAACCTTTCGACAGAAATACAAGATTATATGAGCTAAACCTTTACTTTCTTTCTTCCGAATAATTCATAAGTTTATTGAAACTGGAGTAATGGTCAGTATAACGGTCGCTACTTATCCCTTCAGGCCTTGGAAACAGATTTTGCTATTCCCGATATGACGACATTAGGGCGGCGAAGGAATTACTCCGAAAGGTCAGGAGAATTCGTGTTTCTTATTTAATTTGAGAGTACCGGATGGTTGGGTGATTCTAACTTTATTTTAGTTGAACTGATTCCAAAATTCAATTTGGATATTGGTTTTTATTTTGGAGACCTATTTGCCATTAGGGTATCCTAACGAACGTGATGTGACGTTGCGTCATTCTGGTATTTTTACACGTCTGCAAAAACCACTCATTACCGGTTTCTTATTTGTTCACCGCTTTATAAAAACATAGTAATTTGTTGGATGTAGTCTTCGGAATGTTTGAAATAGAATCCACTGCGCCGTCCTCCAGAGGGCGCGGTTGGACCCAAATCCGTCCATTCGCTGATTTTGTTGATAAAATGGCCTCACAAAATATCGAGTGCCGCAAAATTGATATTTCCGAAATATGGGATCATCAAAATGCCAACAAAAATCATAAATATTAACTATTTCTAATAAGAAAATAAAAAAATAAAGCTCAAATGCATTAGTTCAAGCTAAAACTCCAAATTCAATCGTCAAAATCGACGATCACACAAAAAAGGTCATTGGACCCACCACACACTTTTTCTCAAAAATTTGGACACCACTGTTATAAAACACTATGATCTATACACCTACTTAAAGTAGAAATAACAAGAATTCTTTTTATGTAAAACAACTCATAGAAATACGCAGAAATAAGCAAAACCCCTGGTACATTGGACACAATAACAACACAATTAAATCTCAGACGAAACATTTTTTTTCTCATCGAAATTTCTATAGCCATAGTCGGTTATTGGCATAAATCGCTTACAGTGTATTATTGCCATATGACAAAAAATTTAGTCACAGACTGGGATAATTTGCTAAAAAAACAGGGGTTTAATACCGTCCGTCTGAACTGGTTAATATTCCTACCAGAACGTTTTGCGCACTTTTTTTTGGTGAAAAATTTCACCAGAACGTCTCAGTGGCTAAATTCGGAAACTGAAAAATCAAGAATCATTGAGACTACTAAAAAAGGGATCGTGATAATAGAATGGTGTTTCTCGTTTGATATTACTTATTTCTGTGAATGAGAGTGAGAGTGAATGACGTCACGAAGCGGAAGGAACGACCGTGGTTATCGGACAGTATAATTTTTTTCTTCACGAGAATCGTATCGTGATGAAAAAACGGTACTATAAACTGAAATACAGTTTTTGGGGTGAATTTCAGATTATATATTGCTATTTAGTAGGTAAGGAAACAGGACATTTTATTAAGATAGATTATATGTCTAAAATTGTCTCTTATATTTTTTGGATTACTCTTTAACATTTCTCACTCTTTGTACTAGTTTTAAAATGCAACTGAAATGACGGTGGCAACTTTTGGTTTAAAATGGATTTCAAAACATACAGAAACATAGAAAACAGCTGTTGAAGAGTTATTAAAAAAAATTTAGAGACAATTTAAGAGGGCATGGTTGTTTCCTTTTTTATATTAACCTGGTTTACGTATTATAAAAATAAATGAATTAGCGGTTAAAGGGGCGATAGTTGATAGCTATAGGCGCCTTAACGGGTTACGGATAGCCTTATACTAAAAAAAAATTGAGATAATCAGACGATTTTGTTTTTATTTATGTAAAAGTATATTTTTTTAAATATATTGAATATTCAACTAAAGATAAAATAAAACGAAAAATAATCCTGTTTACTGCATTCATTTTATTTCAATATAAACTTCCATTGCTTTACGTATCCAGTCCGCCCGATCTTTTCGACTAAATCTTTTCGCCTTTGACTTCCATTTTGCACATAATATGATTGTAATCCCCAGATAATTGGGTCTGTGACCCAAGTGAATGTGGATAAAAAAAGAAAAAAGATTTTGTGTTTTTGCTGTGTAGGATTTTAAAACAAAAATAATGTTGTATTTGTATAGAATACCTCGCACTCCCTGTTTTGGCAAATGCTGCAATTGAATTATTGATAAAATGTGCTGGGTTTTTTAAATTCAGTACAAAAGTTGGTACTGAAAAACTTAATTGTTTTTTTTTAAATATTGTGTACCTTTTTAGTACACCTGCGTTCTTTCGCTATATTTATTTATATGGTTTACTTGCTATGCCGAATTATATTGCTTAAATATTGTCAAAAACGTACTTTACAGAAACAGGGCTCCAGCAGAAATTATACTTTTAGAGCCAGCTATGAAACCACCGATGCAATATCGGTGTAACTGCACGTGGCAGCGATGTTGCATCGCGTTTTCGCGTCTATTTGCGTTCGATCATGGTATCGAAAAGATGCGTTTTATCGATTGTAGCGATGCTGAAAACGTACTGCTATATTTAGCTATTGTGTGATGCGTTTTCACGATTGAATGCAGCGGCATTAAAATTGTGCGGGTTGAAGCAAACAGTCACTGCATCTAGCTTCCGAAAAGTAGCATAGTCGATTGCCAATGCTAAAAGTATCGTGTGTGCTTAAGGCCATATTAAAAAGCCATTCGTTCTTCTTTCCTAATTTTTGCATTGATTGGTCAATTTTCTGTTTGGATCTCTCCCTTTGTGTAGAAACAATGATAGTGTAATAACGATACGAATGGAATCAGTGAGTTATGCAACTGTATACCTAATTATGTACATACAAGACTTTATCTAGAACCATTTTTTATTTGGAAAAAAAAACAATATTTTAATACTATGAATTAAAAACACCCATTATATTTATCTACACCCATAATATGTACCTTCTATAAAGGGTTTTGATTTTGACTTTCCTCCTCCTCCTAGTCATTTTATCATTCGAACGAGTGTTATAATTTTGTACTGAATTTAATAATGTAACTCGTCGCGCGTGGGCGCGGAAAGGAGCGCGACATCCTCTCGCTCGGATATTGTAATGTTGGCATTAAGCTAACCATTTTAAAACCCTTTACAGAGGGTATAAAGCATGGGTGTAGATAAATAAAAGTAAGCAATTTATATCAATTACCTGTCATCGTAAACGAATCCCGCGTCCAAGGTGTTATAGTACAGCAGGAAGGCCAGCACGGAGCTGGCCGCCGTCACCCAGTGGCCCATATTGCTCTGGTCTACATCTGGATTGGTTTTCTTCGCCTCCTGAAAAAAAACATGACTGTCACATTTTATGCACGCAGATTTTATGTGCGTACCTGGGACGGCCAAATGGCCGTCGACCGGCTGGGCGTCCCAGATACCGCTGGAGAGACGAGGTTGAGAAGGATCTGTGCGAGCTCCACGCGGACGACTGGCAAGAGGTGGCGCAGGACAGACCCAAATGGAAACTCTAATTATTGGAGGCCAAGACTCACTTTGGGTCGCTGCGCCATCCTAGTAAGTCACATTTTATGACACAATAAAAAAAATTGTGTTTTTAATGTATAGGTAATTCGTCTCTTGGTATTATTTTTGTATTATTTATTGATTTAATTAAGCACATAAATGCCTTTCTCAGGCGGTAGCCGCTTCCGCTTTGGGTAGCTGTAATACCCGAATGATATCCCGCCGGGTAGGTATTTGGTATGGCATTTTATGCTGTCGCAAAACCGGAACCGCATACCAGATGGGTGCGCGATACGTACCGCGTGTTCGGCAAAACTTTTACTCCTCCCGCGGAAGTACCCCGCGTCGCGCGCCAGTACCGCTACCGGCTCCGGTAGCGGTAAAATTCCGCTATCGTTTGAACAGCTCGTTATCCGCACACCCATTGGGGTATCATCACAAAGTACTTTTTTATAATAGGAAATAGAGACCAATCTTCGATCATTTTTATGGAAGTATATCACTAGCGCCATCTGTCGATTGAAGTATGAAACTTTATGTTCGTATTTTTCGTATAAGAAAATTTTATTTTATTAATCTTATGGGTGACCCTTTTATTCTTTATTTATAGCAAAATATGAATGAAAAAAGGATAACTCAAAACAAAAACACTCATTAACATTTTGCACTCATATAGGTTTGAACTTAGATCTCCACAGTAGTAGTGTCAAGTATACAGTGACTTTGTATCCATTACGCTAACTTGTCATTATGTTTAATGTCGAATTTTATCATTATATTGATTCGCACCATAACCATACTAATATCTCACCGTCTAAACGTTGATGTGGCGCCATCTATTCAATTGCTAAATGAACTATCTTATAAGTAAAGAGCCCCCTAGAGATAGAATTACGCAACTTTCACAATAATAAGCTTCCAGGTTGACAGTACTAAGATTACGGCCCCTGGGTATCATTACCGTCACCGGTAGCGGATACCGCTCAGATTTTAGTAAGTCTCAAAAGTCACACTCTTTCCTCTCACATCGCATCGCACATCTCTTCCGGTGGAAAATTACAGAATCTGTATTAGCATAGTATAGGCTTATTCACTTCTTAAGCTTACGCGCTCACTATTTCATAGCATAGGCTCCTGTAAAAACTAAATTAAGATAACGAGGTGATACAGATTGTGCTGTTGCGTAAGCCTGTAGGGCTCTCTTATATACCTATTTATATGAAGTAATTTTGTTTTTGTACCTAAACTTTGTTTTAGCATCCACACCTGTCTGTTACATTCGCTGTTACAACTGACATCAAAACAGATACAAGAGGCAAAAGTGATCACAATTCAAATGTCTATCAACATACGATAAAGTGGGAGTACGTCACCCTCTTCCTATTTAACACAACATGCTATTCGTTCTTTTGTTTTGCATAAACTGATTGAACGATACACGGCAGCCATGGGATGGGACACATTTATATGTACATACATTTATAGCTTTATGGCGGGTGAGCTTTAATTTATCGAGCACAATGCTCGCGTGAATGGCGCGATACGTGCAATCTTTTTAAAGTGTTTTTTACGTTTATGTGTTGTCTTGTCACTCATTTATGTTTGTTTACGGCAGATTATTAGCACAACTTAACATTAAAAAGCGACAAAAGTTTATAATTTACAAATTGTGTTGCATGTAGGTAGTGCCCTTATACCTAAGATATTCAATTGTGAGTATGTATAATTGTGAATATGTAGTACTTGTAGTATTAAATTTTATAGAAACTTTGAATGATAACTATCACTAGAAATTGGCTAAATTATTGTGTAATTATATTTTGTATTCGAAATAATAAAACTCTTGTAATTTTAATTAATATAGTTAGATAGATCGTGAAAACAATCTTCTCTACCCATTAATATTTAAAGAAGACATTAACGATCTCAGACACGAAAATGCACCTATTAACTGAATAATGTTTAAAGCCATTTTAGTATATTTCGCGAAACGTGTGATTTAATGCCTCTCTGTAAACTCTCTGTGGACGGAACTTTCCCATTTAGTAAATTTTTCACGTCGTGTCATCACATTAACCGAGCTTAGGTCCCGCCCGCTTTCATTACTTTAAAAGATTTTAATTTTCAAATGGTTCACTTTGAATGCACGAATGTTTTAAAATAGTTAAAAGTAAGCAATGCCAGGCATTGCTGGGCCATCGAGAACATTTTTCACATGTCACCCGTCTAGTGCGGATTGTAACAAAAGTTTCAACATTTACAGATTTATGTTGGGAGCGCACCCTGATCAAGTGAAATATCGATCAGCCGTTGGCTGTTACATCTATTGACTACGTTAATTTGTGATGGGACAGTTCCTTTTTGTTACGAAATATTTTTCCGCCTCTATTATTAGGGTTTTCTGATATCTAATACGGAACAAATTTTATATGAGAGTAATTACGTAAGTAATATAATGTTCGAACAATAATTACATATTATAGATTAGTTACATAAAAACACGAGTAAACTTAATCTTAAATCTATTCGAAATTATTGAAAAAAATAACCGGTCAAGTGCGATTCGGACTCACGCATGAAGGGTTCCGTACCAAGAAACGACAAAAAAATAACATTTTCACCTCTCCAGCACGAAAAGGGTGCTTTTGGTGCGTAAAAACTCGCAGCAAAATCGATTTTTGCTGCGAACGTGAGACAAAGTGCTTTTTTAATTTCTAACACCAACTTTTAAAATAATAAAGAAAAAACAAATAAAGTGACAAGGATGACACTTGTAAAATTTATATGTGAGAAAAGGATAGATAGAGTGCTTTATGGTGTCATACACGGATTAAAAAGTAAAAAAATAAAATGCACGGATATACCAAGGAGTTTTAAATAAGGATTGTTAAAAAAGAAGGTTGATAATTCGAAATAAAGAGTATGTAGGTAATGAGGTCACATGTATGAAACAAATATGAAATAAGAAAAATGAATGAAATTAATTAACAAATTATATGTTTTATGATTATAATAAATAAATAAGACGGAATATTAATGAATAAGAGAAAAGCAATGTAATCAAAACGACGGACGGGAATCTACTTTACTGACTCTATGAATAAAAAATTTCAGCATAGGTTTGATTGAGTCATTTTTGTGATAAATTACAAAAATGAATGAAGATAGTTGTCTAACTCCAAAAGAGTTAAGTGAACAAGTTTCTAATGCTGAATCAAGCTGTTTTACCAGGAAAGTCACGTGAAAATTTTCTCGCTGGTCGAGGTGAAAAGTTGTATGTTTTACACGAGACCAAAATGTTGTTCTGCCTCGTGCCTTTAAATAACTCACTGTGCTCCGTAGTCTATATTAGAATCACTCGCTACGCTCGTGATTCAATTCTAGACTACTTCGCTAGTTCGTGATTTAAAGTCGCCACTCGCAGCACAATTTGATTTTGGTCACTTGTATAACAAATAACTATTGTTGTATTGGAGCCCAACTTAAATGTTTATTTTATTCTGTTATTTGTTGTCATAGCGGCAAACGATAATATCTAATCTACATCATCTGTGAAAATTTCTGTTATCTAGCTATCACGGTTCATGAGATACAACCTGGTGACAGACAGATAGACAGACGAATAGTGGAGTCTTAGTAATAGGGTCCCGTTTTTACCCATTGGGTACGAAATCTTAAAAATTAATAAATGTATTGATTAAATGATAAATTGTTACAGCGTTTATTATTTTTATATCAGAGCCAAAGAGATAATATCTGTTAGAAATCCTAAGTAATATTTAAGGAATTGATGTTATTATTCTAAAAAAATAAGAAATAGATGCTTCAAGGCAAAAAGTTGCTGTATCACAGAAATCATAATAAGACAAAACATTAGAAGAAGAAATCGCCAAGTCGGCTGTTTTGTGAAGTTAATCCGGGCAAACGGGTAATAACTCTGTTTCATTGTTATAACGGAATGATCCAATCGCACAGAGCAAATAAACCGAAGTTTGTGGAGCAAGGATAGACAAAGGATCAAGAACAGGTAAAATAAGAAATGGCAGCCGCCGGGGTGGTGAATTCTCACCGATATAAGGCGGCGAGAGACCAGTTCACCGCGCGTGCGTCCTACGGGTATTTCGAGAGATGTTAAATTTAACTAAAATACTTATTCAAGTTAAAAATATTATGAAAACATTCAAGAACAAAATTGAAAAATATTTTGATACTTGACAGCGACAGTTATGATGTTTTCAAGATAAAATCACTCAATTTTTTACGCAAAGTAGTTTAATTTTTAATATTCCTTTATCTTGATGCTACAGGGTTTTTTTCCACATATTTCGTTAAATAATTGATCAAAACCCCCAAAAATTATGTACGGTGTCAGAAATTTAAAAACGTCGAAATGGTTTTCGATTTAAGGTACCTTGTAGAAAATGAAAATATGTCAATTCTCACCGATATAAGGCGGCGAGGGACCACGAGATCACCGCGCGTGAGTTCTGCGGATTTGTTCCTGATTCGTCATATTCCTAATTCGACACTTTCCTAACTGGTCATATTCCTAACTTGTCATACCATGTACATTTGCCTGCACTGCACAAACTTATTATAGAAATCATCTGTAGTAAATGATAAGAACCTCTTTAGATAATTAATAGATTAGTGTTCCGTCTATCATGAAGTCAATCTCGTCGTCGTGACCGCGCAGATGGTTGTCGAGACGTAATACACCCCCTAAACTAAAGATCAAAACTACTTGTCAATCATTTACATTGCATCGGCTTATCAATCACATTTTGATCGTCTAGGAGCTATGCTTGGCAAACACTTAGGTATTACGTGATTACCGTGGCCTATCAAAGGTAGATCACGCCACGCCCCCAAATGGTAGTAGTGGTGGTAATGCAATGTTAATTATTAACAAGCCATGATTGGCCATTTAAGAGGTATGCATAAGACGTAGACCGCGTGTGCGGTGATGTTGTGGTCACTCAGATAATAAACCTTTACTTTTATTAGTGAAAACAGCGGGGCTACTCAAATGGCCACTTTTCTATTCGTTCGCTAACTTAAAAATTAAAAATAAGCCATAAACACCAAAATAACGTGTCGTAGGCTTGTCAATTCTGTACAATACAACAATGTCTGTGATTTGCATAAACTTGCGAACGTCTGACTTGATCATTAATTGCTTATTTTTAAGATTTAAGTTAGCGAACGAATAGAAAAGTGGCCATTTGAGTAGCCCCCCAGATGAGATATCATTTTCAATATTACATAACTATGAAGATACTCGTGTAGCTATGAGACAACTTAAAGTGTTTTAAAAATTCTGAATTGTGACTGTATTATTTTTCCAGCTTCGGGCAAAAACTAAAAACTAGTGCTTTGTTCGTCGGACAAAGAAATCACTGGCATACATGCAACGATTTTTAAATAATAATAGCATGTTTGAGTTATTTACGATCAAATTCTAAGCTTTGTCTCTCTTTTCATATCTTTTCTATCTCTAACATAAGAGCCTAAGTAATGAATCTTTTTTATGTCTTTAATATTCCTTTGATAAGAGCCTACTGTAAAAAAAACTTGTACATTTTAACGCTTAGGGCTTAGTGACATAGAATACAGACGTTTGCATCACTCGAAGCGTCTTTCACACCAGATTAACGTTCAATTCTAAACGTAAATGTCGCTTCAAAAGCTATAAATTTTCCACCGCGGCTCATTTTACTCGTGAGAACGCACAAATTTATCGGAGATTAGAGAAACTTCTCGCTATGAATAGACGCGTCTCTAGTGCCAGGGGTGCGTACGGATGTCTTATAATGCCCTGCGCAAATACTATGGTTCACAAACGTAACCAAATTATGGGGTTTAATTTTAAGCCCCTGATAATATGTCTAACAATGCCGATTTAATAATGTTGATGTGCTTATAAGCTTTGTTAATCTTCTGACAATTCCAAATATGAATTTAATTACGTTTGTGTTTTTACTATTGTGGATTTAACCGTTATTATTACTATGTGGATCCTAGTTTTATCTATAGGTATTTATAAAATACCACAAAAGGTCTCTATCTATTTTTAAAATACCACAAAGGCTCGGAAATCAAGATCGGATAAAAAATTAAACTATGAGTAATAGTTTCAAAACTGTACAAAAAATACATTATTATACTCGTAAGTGATACGATTATGTAATTGGAATTGAAATGCATATTATATAGGTAATAGTTTGTAGATTTCAGCTTAGTAATTTATGTCGGCTATATTTCACAGCTGTGCTATCAAATTCCAAGTCCCAAGGCGTTTAAAATTATTAAAGTTCTAAATTTAAATGAAACTTGTTCAATGGTAACAGAGGAATAATAGAAGGATACCCAGGAGTAGATTTATTTAAATAAAATCTGTCCGTACACAATCCGGTTAAAATAAAAACACTTTTTGGGATACTAATGCGGTTTTACTAAAGTTTATTTAATTTTTAAATGTATTTTATAATATATTTTTCCAATCTTTCTGCGCCTTTTGCCTGCAGCCCGTGATCACAGCAGTTGCAAATGTCCAAAAACGCCGGAAAATTTACTTGTAAGACAATAAAATCAATAGATAGTTATATTTTTGAGTTATTTATCAACACAAGAAATGTACTTAAACACGATTAAGGTGTCACTTCTTTTATTAGTTTGATTGTTTTCTGAAGCATGTATTCTAATTATTTTAAATATATTTTTTTTCGGTACCAGAAAATAGGGCTTTCTTGATTTTAATAAGCCAAAGCTGGTAAAGGCTTGGCCTTAACCTTACCTAATGTTAAGTCACGATAAGGCTGAAGGTGGAAGCGCACTCTACACCCAGATTCCTCACCACTAAGGAACTGGCAATGTCATCTCCAAATGCCGGAAAACAATATTTTTTAAATTGTTGTTATGGCGTCAGACTTAGATATGATGGTGGTAGTTAGCCAGACGGGCTTAAATAAGCCCTACCACTGACCAAACCGAGTACAAATAAGAACCTTCTGCTGGGAATCGAACCCGGAACCCCTGTTACACGGGTGGGCAAACCTGTATAGACCTAGACCACAGAGGCGATAAGATAAGAAATACCTAGTACTCTACACATTTCAACTCATAATGTGTGAAAATAACATTGGTTTAATCTGCTTCAAAACCTTATTCATTATGTACAAGTAGTTTTATGATACGAAAGGCGTCTTTCGTTTCGGACGATCGCTAACGTCCAATAACATGAGAGGTCTTTTATGATTACGACATACCTTCCCTAACAAAAGTTATAATAACTCTATTATAACACTTATCTTTGGGACTGTCACGTGTGAGTCGTTAGATAAAATGTTCAATATCAAGGCACTAATAAAGGTTATGAGGCAGGGATGGGGTGACAAACTGGGGCGATGCCTACACCCGATCGAACGATAACGGAGGTTCAATTTCAATCTGTTACGATGAACTTCACACCTGCTATTATTATTAAATGTTGATTTGAAATAATACGTAACAAAGTACGATATAGGCAGGGGGTCTCACTCTGCCCTAAAACTTTTAAATAAGCCTACTGCTCACGGCTCACTCAGTCGACCCAGCGCACGAGGGATGTCGTGTATCGGTTGAGACAAAGCTACGCGACTAAAGCGACAGAAAGAAAAGCTGCATATAATAATAGACACGCAGTGCAATTTGAAATTGTACTTTATTGCCGTGCTGCGAGAGTAACTTATTATTTGATTGTCCTCGCGCAGATGGACTTCTGTTCGTTTACTACTATTATATATTCTGTGGTATAGATACTTTTTTTGCACACAAGCCATACTTAATTCATATTATAAATGCGAAAGTAACTCTGTCTGTCTGTTACGTTTTCACGCCTAGACCGCTGGACCGATTATGACGAAATTTGGTAAGTATATAGACAGGACCTTGGGGAAGGACATAGGCTACTTTTTACCCCACCGTTGGGCTCAGGTCTCCACCCGCACGAAATAACTTGCAGTCCATGCGGGCGAAGCTGTGGGCGGGAAGGTTTTCATAAACCAATGACTTAGCAATTTATTTAAAAATTGCGGGTGGAAAGCTAGTCTTTCATAAACCAATGACTTCTTTAGCAATTTACTTAGAAATATTTGTTTTTTATTTTGTGTTTTATTAAGTAGAGTTTGATATTATGTATCTATTTGCTACTTTTAATGATAGCAAACAATATTTATCTTTGAGATTTATAAAATCAGATGTTGTATAAATTGCAAATCCAATGTGATTATTTTATTTAGCCAATTAGCGACACTCTACATATAATTACTAGAATCATCTCGACTGTGGAAAGGAAAAAATGCTAAAGCGCCAAAATGCTAGTTGTGGGAAATGAGGTTTAAAGTTTCATTTTTTCGAAAAAAAATCATAACTTTTTTGTTATTAACGTGAGCAAATTCATGTGTATGAAAGACCATATTATTTATTTTTTTCCCAAATTTAGGAAATACTCATTGGTTTCTAATTCTATTATATCGCGAAATACTTGTCGCTTAAGCAAAAATACTTATTTTTTTGAGAAAACTCCAGTCATGAAAAAATTACTTATGTCCACAATATTGTAAGAACCCAGTCAGTGAAAACTGATTATAAGTCGCAATGATCTTTTCTAGGGCAATAACAAAATGCTTAATGACCTTAACTTTAACAGATGCAGTGAAGAAAAGTTTACTCAATTACCCATGTTGGCGATGATTTACCCGAACCCTTTAGGGAAAATTGCTTAAATGCACCAATGCTGTAGAATAAATGCAAACAAGTATTGCTGAACACCAACTCAATTACTCTATATTAGATTTCTTTTTTACTTATCGATATCAGTAATAAGTATTACTATGTTTCAGTTAATTGTCTATTATTTCGCCCTGGTGCGCGGGCTACTGAAGCAGCCCGCGGGCATCGCCCTGGTGGACTGTAAACGGCGGCCTTTGGAGAGGCTACTGCTATGCTACTGCTCGGCTACTGCCATCCGATCAAATCACATTGGAATTTGTCTGCAAGTTGCAGTGCGGTGTGGTGATGGTGATGCACGGTGAAAATTAATGCTGTATTATTTTTTCTGAAAACTTGCTGGCTAATATTAAAATCATCATCATATCGGCCTCACGACACTTACTGCTGGGTACAGGGCTCCCCCAAGGATCTCCACGACGATCGGTCTTGCGCTGCTTGTATCCAGCGGCGCACCGCGACCTTCACCATCGTTGATCCACCTTGTCGGAGGCCTACCCACGGAACGTCGTCCAGTATGGGGTCGCCATTCCAAAACCTTTCCGCCCCAACGGCCGTCGGTTCTTTTCGCAATGTGTCCAGCCCACTGATACTTCAACTGAACAATCCTTCGAGCGATGTCGGTAACTTTAGTTCTCCTGCAGATTTCCTAATTTCTGATTCGATCACGCAAGGAAACGCTTATCATGGCTCTTTCCATTGCAAGCTGGGTGACCTTGAGCCTCCTTATGAGACTCATAGTGAGCGACCACGTTTTACTGCCGTAAATCATTATCACTGACAACACGCACTGACTTTCGTCTTGAGACACTAAGGTAAATTTGAAGCGAAGATATTTCAAAGCTTCCCGAATGCTGCCCATCCCACAACTTCAAGTGTAGTGTTCTCAACATGAACTGGAGCGGGCACAACATGCGCATTCGACATAATTTTCGTCTTACCCATGTTCATCTTGAGACCCACTCTTTGGGGAGCAAAGCACTACTGAGATCTTTGAGCATTGTGTTCAGTTCTTCCAAGATCTCAGCCAGTACTATATCATCGGTAAAACGAAGATATGTTAGGTATTGACCATTAATGTTGATGCCGAGTCCTTTTCAGTTTAAGAGTTTAAAGATGTCCTCTGATGCAGCAGTGAACAGTTTCAAAGAAATTACATGCATGCAATTGCAGTTGCATTGGATTTGTGCTCTAGTTCTGTACTCGTACTCGACCGGATCGACATGGTGGCATTTTCGTGTTAGTACCTGAACATCTCGATATACCTGCAGTCCACTACCCTTGGCACCTCCGGAGAGACTGCAGTACCGCCCAGGTTTCTATTGAATCAAAGGCTGTCTTTTAGTCCACGAACGCCAAGCAGAGTGGCAAATTATACTCCTCAGTCTTCTGTATGACCTGCCGCAGCGTATGGATGTGGTCCATGGCGCTGAGCCTTTACGGAACCTGGCTTGTTCGGGAGGTTGGAAGTCGCCAAACCTGCGAGCGAGACGATTCGTAAAGACTCTCGAAAACAACTTATAAATATGGTGAGATGGGTCTGTAGTTCTTTAAGAGAGTCATGCCTTCGGCGTTCTGCCTTCAACGATGACGGAATCGAAAAGCTTCTGGAGGATTTTAGTATTGGCTTATCACCCGCTCTAAGAAGTTCTGTAGTGATCGGTTGTTATTCAGCTGTTTGAGAGCCATACTTCGACGACCTGAGTAGTGCAGAGGTCAACATTATTTGGGTGGGTGAAACCAGGGAAGCATCAAAATCGGTGACTTCCCATTGAGTGTCTTGGAAGCGTGAAGTAATTAGTATTACTATGTTTCAGTTAATCGAAATAATGTCAAATTATGACTTCTGTATTGTAATATAGGTTGCATCAATAAATCTGAGAGTAGTATTTTCGCTAACGTTTAGAGTAATAATAACTCAAACAGCTAGCAAAAATTGCTTAAGCGCCAGCCGTTCTTACTTCTTAAACCAATGATGTTTTGCTAAAGCGCCAAACCATTGTAGTCTATAAAATGCTTAAATTACTAAATCACCATTACTTTTCAAATTTGAATAAACGAAAATTGCTCAAGTGGTACAAATGAAATAAAGGTGGACCGGATAAAAATTCTTATGCTACATTTGCTACAAAAATAATAAAAATACGTCGCTTTAGTCATATTGACAGCGTAAATTTGTGAAAAACGTTGAATTTTAGAAATGCTAAAGCGCCAAAAAAGTGCTCCGATTGCTTTGAAACCTAGACAGATCGACGCAGAAAAAAAAGCGCTATCCAATGATATATATAACTCATAATGGCCAAAGTGGCGCTTTAGCATTTTTTCCTTTCCACAGTCGATTATTCTAATAAATTACATTCAATTCTATTCAACTTTGCATAATTATCATTTGTTAGTAGTAAACAAATGACTCTTTATTAATTTTAATAGTGCTAGAAAAATCATAATTATTTTTACTTTGATTGAAGATTTATTTGATGATTTGGTTGGCAACAACTTAAATAAATTGACAGCACTAAACTCAATTAAGATTTTCATTCTTTTCTTTCTGCATCGAAAAGAAAAGAACAGAATGCTGAAATTAAGTTTAGTTCGTCTATTTAGTTAAGTCATGCCAACCATCTATTAGTCGATAGTATGATCGTAAATTCGTAACACCTTCGTGAAATATTTTGTTATAAAATATTAAAATATTTGCATTTTTATCACTTAAAATTATAATTTTGAAGTAGGCTGTGTGCTCACCACCCCTTTGTTCGCAAAATATTTGGCATTGGGCGTGTGAAAAAAAACAAAAAAAACCTGCGCGCCTTTTTCTATAACTATCATATTTTGTTTTTGTCGTATTTGTTGCTGTGTGGTAAATTACTTTGTTTTTTTCCTCGCAAATGTATTGAAAAACGTCGTATGAAACTCGTGAGCTCTTGCTTATTGCACACCCGGCTGAGTTACGCCACGCAACCCGTTGTGTGCAATGAGCAACCTAAGCTAACTTGTTTCATAATGTACTATTAGTTTGTCGTCATTATATAATATAAGTAATTTTTAATACCGAAAGTTTTAAGCTGAAAAAAGACACTAATGTAAGCAAATCAACAAAATTGGACAAGTAGTTTAAATTGGAAACATTCAAGCTCACATAATATAAAAATACGAGGTCTGCCCCCCTACTCAAATGGCCACTTTTCTATTCGTTCTTCTAACTTAAAGCTTAAAAATAAGCAATTAAGACGATCAAGTCACACGTCGCAAGTTTATGTAGTTTAATGATATATTAGACTGTAAGTTGTATTATATGAAAATAACAAGCATACGGCACGTAATTTTAGATTTCATGGCTTATTTTTATTTTTTAAGTTAGCGAACGAATAGAAAAGTGGCCATTTGAATAGCCCCCTGATCTTGTATTTTCAAAAGACTTTTTAAATAGGTTTTTCTTTAAAAATTATCTATATAAATGTGTTTTTTAATATTGCAATCTTTGTTAAACATTATCGTTCGGTAATAGATAAAATAAGTATTTTTACTCCAATATTTATCTCCATAATAGCAAGTAATTAGTTAATTTATATAATACAGTACTATTATATTTTTTTTCTGTGATAATACCTACTAGTAAACCCAATAGAAGTAAATTGAAATATAGATACAATATTTCTTAGTAAATGTTACAAATTTTTTAATACAACTTTTTTCAAAATGATTTGTGATAGATTGCATTACAGTAGTACTCCCAAATAACAAGAATCAATTAGTAGGTAATACGAATTCAACATCTATAATTATTACTGTATTTATAACATTGACGTCGGCCTTAATTAGTGACAATGGTTTTAGCGCCGAACTCAAAGGGAAATAAAGGAAAGAAAGTATAACATATTGCTATACATTTATCGTGTAACAATCAGTCTTCATAATAGCACAATACAGCAGTCGCAGAAAATGGCTGCCATTCGAGATTAATCGTTTGCGAGTGCGACCGTACGCACTTCATGGGTCATTAGGTTTGTTAATTGTGAGTGTATGTACTATAGAATTTTATTTTATATAAATTTTGGACACTCTCTCGATTAGGTACCAATGTATTCTGATTTCCCCTTTTATCTTTAGATAAACTTAAAAATTAACGGTGTATACAAGGTTATTTTTAGTTTATACAAAACCTCTCGTGGGGTTGATCAGACCATCAAACTGAACAACTTTCATTATGGGACCAACCTTGAAATCGCGAAAAAAAAACAGCTGTTTCATACATTTCGATGGAGTAGGATTGTACTTTTGTATGGAACAGCTGATTTTTTTTCGTGATTTCGAGGTTGGTCCCATAATAAAAGTTGTTCAGTTTGATGGTCTGATCAATCCTACGAGGTTTTGTATTAACTAAAAATAACATTGTATATTACGGCTAATACCCGAAGTGCGGCTAAACCTAGTTTTAGCCGGCTAAAACTAGGTGTGATCGATAGCTGTTTGCTTAAACTAGGTGTTACCGATCTGCTTTACTCCCGTAGGTCCTGGGTTAGGTTAGAAATTTAAATTTCGAGGTAATTTTTTTTAACAAACAGAAAAAACATTCTTTATATCCCATGCTGGACCTAGTTTTAGCCGGCTACACCTAGTATTAGCCGCAAGTGAATCGGCTTCACCTAGTTTTAGCCAACAGCTAGCGACTACACCTTAGTTTTAACCGGCTAAAACTAGGTTTAGCCGCACTTCGGGTATTAGCCGTAACATATATAAATGTAATTTCTGACAATAAACAAAAATTTTCTACGTCCAGCATAATCTAAATCTTCGTTTATAGTTTGTGTATTCCAATTGAAAATACTATTCAAGCATTATTTAGCAGAGATATACTGATGTTTTCTCTCTAATAGAAATGTTCGAAGTCAGGGTACGATGACCAAGCGGATGCATTAATCAACACATCACATTCTGTGGGTCTTTTAATGGGACTTAATTGAAAGAATTAATTTACAAGTGTGGATATTATAATTATGTCAACACTATCCTACTAATCCTAGTATTTTAAATGTGATAGTTTGTGCATGTGTTTGTTGGTTACGCCCAAACGACTTAACGGATTTGGACGAAATTTGGTTGGTAGACAGATTAGGACGTGATTAACATACAAGATAATTTTTATCCTGGTCAAAGGTTCTCTAGGAACCACGCAAACGAAGCTTGTATTTTGATTACTAATTAAGCGATATCACTATATAAATAAGAATATACACGTCCTATACATGGCTAAAATGCTTACTCATCTCACAAATATGTGTCCCTACTAGGATTCGAACCTATTAAGTTCAATAAGCAAAACCGTTACTATAACGCCGTCAAATGTACGCAATTTTACTAATTTGTATTTATACTAGGTTTTTTAAGTATTGGTTTTCTTTAATATTTCGTGAAGCACCTTTTCAGGTTCACAGAAAGCAAATAAATACTTTATGACAATACACACAAAATATTGTATTTTTATATTACTCAGACGAATCAGAAACATAACATTTTCCCGAAAGCTTATATTATGTGTAAATGTATGTTGTTAACGGGATGCGAGTGAAATAAGGGCCTATAAAAAACACGATAGTCGAAAATGATGTTCGTTGTTCGATTTACAGAGTGATACGAACATCGTACGTATATATCGTGATTCTTTTTATGAAATAAGCTCTCAGGTTGGTCGGAATCAACGTACTATTTGAAACCCATTTAATTAACCCTTTTATATTTTACGTATCACTTTATCTCAAAACAATATAATAATAATAAGACTGAGAAAAGTAAGACCTTTTCAAAATAATAATAATAATCTTTAGTAAATGCCTTCGCAGACCTAATTAATGTTATGCAAAAAAATGCAAAAGGCTTTTTTCCAAGTCCTAGTATTACAATCGTCAAGTGACGAAGTGAAATCGTTAGCGAACTCGGTCACGCGCTTCGTGTAGGCCGTTTGAGGTAAGTTAATTGTTAATAATGATACTCGTACGTTTTTGATAACGGGTTTATTCAATGAAATCGACCCGGCACAGTCAAAATTTAACAAGCAGTAGAGTTAACCATTCTTATAATTTGTATATCTAAATTTAATTGTAGCGGCCGCCCGTGACTTCGTCTACGTGGAAAGTTTTTTTTGCTATCCCTCAGGTACTCTGTACCCCTGACAACGTCTACGTAAATTTCATGACGATCGGTTCAGTAGTCAAGACGTGAAGGTGCAACAAACAAACAAACTAATAAACGGACTTTTACATTTATATTTTTAGTAAGAATTGTAAAATTGTAAAGTAAGTAAGAAATCTTAGAGCAACGATACTTTCATTTATTAGCTAATCGATGGTAGTATAGATGAGGAGAAGGAATCAATGAGTGTATAGGTAAGAAGCTCCTTACCTACTCAAATTTGTTTTTCATTTTTTATAATGTATGTAATTTTTCCATTTACTTTAAGATAATGGATTTTGAAAACAGGTAACAAAGTGAGAAATAAACATTAAATAGAATAAGCGAAGCGCTCATGGCAGAACTTGACTGACTGATCGTACTCGATCACGTTTGTTAAGCAACGCTCGGTCTGGCCAGGTGTCGGATGGGTGACCGTTAAAGTGGTATTTCAACTGAGCGCTTCCGTGCTTCGGAGGGCACGTTAAACCGTCGGTCCCGGCTGTTGTCATCTGATAACAGTCGTTAAGCCAAGTTAGAGGCCTTACAGGCGGCTTGATAAACTCTAACACCAGAGCTGGCCACTAATCCTCATTCGATAAGAAATAGAATAAAAAATCAGGCTCCAATATTCTGCTTTCTAAATCCAAAAACAGCACATAATTTATTTTTCTCAACACTCTCATTTTTTATCACAAATATTGAAATAAATTATTGAACCACAATTTGATTCCTCCAAATATTTACATCAAGGAATTCATCGTAATTTGTGCGTATTTACTTAATTTTTTATGTCCAATGTTTACAAAAAAGTGTATTTAATAACAAAAGTAGGTATGAATAGGAATTATGTTAACAAAAACATACGAAATCCAGGTAAACATCAAACGTTTTAATGGATTTTGCATTTGTTTACTGCTCTGGAGGGGTTTTAAAAATATTTTTATTTTTATTCTACGGAATTTGTTCTACAAACAATGAAAAAGGTATACTGCAAAAATGAAAGAAAACAATAAACATCCTTAAGAAATAACGTTAAAAGCAGATCAAGGATTATCTAAAACTTTAAAATCGATCTCATGTTTGTTTTGTTTAGTTTTAGATCTTCTAGATTTCTTTTCAATGAAAATGCTTTAGCTAGTGATAGTATTCATAGTATGTACAACATACGCATGCATTACTGAAACTACATACATACTACACCAAGGATCAGAAAGACTTAATTCTGAATCACAGCAATATTTACATTGTACAGAAAAACGTTTTTCTTTGAATTTCAGCACAGTATTTGAAATTACTACAAACACCACCCAAAAGTGTATTTTAATCTCGCATACAATTGATACTCTACTTATAAAACATCAAATCTGTATTTTAGTGTGTACACAATAACACATGCAAAGAAAATACTAACCGTCCAAATTACCAAGAAAAATAAGCAATCTGAGTGATTGATAAACGTAAATATGCTATTTCAATCACAATAGTGAAAAATTTACGTTTCAAATAAAATTGGTAAAAAAGAGTTAACAAAACAGAAAGCGAAACATTATTAGATTGTTTGCTTTCGAAGTAACATAAACATTATGTTTACATAAACATCTAATAATTAGGTATACGGCTACGTATTTGCTACGCCGTAGCACGGACTACGAAATCATATGTTTGCTACGTGACATTTACTCGTCGATTTCAAAGTTTCTAGTAACAAAACTTATAAAGGCATCGTTGAAGATCAATAAGCGCTTCGTAAATGCTTGCTTAATGCAAGCATTTATGAAAAAAACGGGCACTTTTTATTCAGACATGAAATACCCATATATCTGGAAATCAAAATTAAGTATTTTTTATCTCACGGTAAATGAACATTCATACTTTTGTATGAGAATTTTTACACTAAAGAAGAGCAAATGGTACTATTATAATAAAAAAAAATTCTAATTTAAATCAGTTTTTCCGTTTAGTGTGCCCAAGAAATTGTGTTAATGGTAGAATTCTTGTAAATGGAGTGGTGTTGTTTATTCGTGTTGTAGACTAAAATGTTTCACTGATGATAAACAATATTTATTTTGGGAAAATTAACTTGCATAAGAAAATTATAAAATTACGATGAAAATCAGTTCCGTAGCCTTGATGAATAACCAGTTTCAAGATGTTGTCGCCACCGTACGCTCTATGATTTATCTATTCCAGTTACGGAATAGATAAAAACATGTCTCTGTAAAAATTACATAATTTCTGATGTTCTTATTGGATCTTTAATTTGACCAAGGAAATTAAACCAAAGGGAAAAAGAGAAACCAAAGTCGTCTGATGAGCCCCACGTCTGTGAGCCCTCAGATCTGTAAGTATTTTTCATCAAATTGCAAGATGATTGTTTTGTCAATTCATGTTGAATGTGATTTATTTGATTATTTACCTTTCCGGCTACAATCCTTTCTTTGTTCACTTCATAATCTAGTTCCTGCACTTATAGTGTTCGCTTCGTAATCAAATATGACGGGAGATAGGCCGTAGTTACAAGTAATAATCTGCTTAACGGCAGTTTTAAAAAGTATAGATTCGTTCTAAATTTAAAATTGTATCGCGGTGACGAAACGTGTGGTCACATAGAGCGTCCGAAGGTACCGGCGCGTAGATACTACAAAGGGGTAGCGTGTGTGCGGCGGCGGTATCGCGGGGCCATACCCGAGCGCGCCCGACGCCCGCCGCTACTCGACTGACGTTGGTCTACACGACACATCTGCATTTAAGAAGCCGCTATCGTTATGCGACTAATCGATTGGTCCGAGCGAGTGGAACTGTCTCCCATCCCGCTTCTCCCGGCTTCTCTCTCGGCTCTCGCGCACGCGCGTAGCTCTGTTCTGTTTTAAAAGTGGCGGAAAGTAAATAAACTCATACGAACTGTTTGTTAAGAGAATAGAGGATGCAGTGTGAAGTGAAGTGACATTCGAATGTATGAGTAGTTCCATCGGAAAGGTTTTAGAAGTTGCTTTAGCGAGTTTTTAAAGTCAACATTCTTAAGTCGAATGTTGGAAGGGAATCTTTTGGCTTTGATGGCAAGGGCCGAGACGTCACTTGTTGCGCGCCGACTTTGTCCCGATGAAAAACCACGCACGGCATTGCATGCCACCCGGTTTCCTTTCTGTTATTACACTGGTAATTAATTTAGACGTGTTGGGCTTAAGTTGTTCGTGCTTTCTATGTCTTAGAATACTAAGGACAGACAAATGACGTGCGATTATCATTATTAATGTAGTTAATTTGTATTGTCACATTTTGGTTTAATAAGTAGGCTCGTAAAAGGGGACCAGTATTTATCTACCTACCTTGTGATATGTACGTTTTTTATTTGATTTCTCTTTTCAATGTGTTTAATAAAACGAGCTTCCACTCTTGACATGCCGTGACCCTCGCTAGAGGTCAGTGGACCCAGGTATTGCGAACAATTCACGTTTTCTTGTAGAGGTACTTGTTCTATTTGTTGAGTTAAGACTTATATTAGATTCTTGAGTTACTTCTGAAGTAAAAGGAAAAACTTGCGTTATTTTAAATTCATAACATTTTTTAGGTATTGAGTTGAAAGGGTCTATACTTTTTTCACCACCTCATTGAAGTTTGCGATTAGATTTTTAAGTGATTGTCGTCGATAAAAAACGCTAAAACCGACCAGCAAGTCGCCTGCCAATTCGACCCGTGTAAATACCACATAAGATTTAGTAACTTAACATTTCAAATTAAATGCCTTAACATTATTAGTATTAGTATATTTATAAGTGTATTGAAATCAATTTATAAATTTTAGTCATGTTATAGTTATTAATCTAAATGGTTTGTTCATTTCAATAAGCGGTAATTGTTTAAACCTTTTAGATATTGGTGAGTCAGCGTTCTATCATTTAGATATCCTGATAAAATAGATGTACGGATTGTTGTAAATTGTAAATGAAATAAAATGAATAAATATTCGTAAACAAAATAAAATATTATGTTCTAGCTACAGCGACTCTTTTGATGGTTACATGCCAATGGTATCATGAATGAAACCTATGCGCAAAGATGGTTCATTTGATATTAAATTCACTGGTCTGTGAAAACTGTACCATTGTACCATGGTAAAATGATTTTATGTATATATTTTTTTAAAACATAATTTATTTTACCTAATTTTTTTAGGAAAGAAATTCCAAGAAGAATTTTAGTTGTCTGATTGCATCCAGATAGAGAATGCAGACAGAGCTTTGCGATTTTAAAGCTTTCGATTTAAAAATAACTACAGTTTTCGAAGTCTTCTCGATCGCATTCGATTTGCTCAAAAAGAATGAACCTTTCATATTTTATGCAATACTCAGGAACAGTTTTACGAGCTACAAATTCATGTGTTTCGATCGAAATTGATAATAACCATTATCCGGCTAGTAAAACGAATAAAAAAACCGGATTGTTGTATCGTTGGGATTGTGAATTTTGTCATTGCCCTCTATTATTTATAGAGTCATGTTTTTATAGACTAGCCGATTTATATTTGAGTGTCATAACTACCTTTCCGATGTTTTCATCCTATGTTATCAATATAGGAAGCCAGCTGTAAAGTTTTGTATTTGTATATATTTTTCAAATTAGTAGTAATTAACACGTTTTTATTGGGTTTGTTTTTCTACATAATAACACAAAAATGTTTAGATAATCGTGAGGTAAAAACTGTTAGGTATATTGTTAATTATGTTATATTTATTGAAATGAATGCATAATATCAACTATCAGAGCTTATTAAGAGAGAAAAAGTTATGCATCTACAACTACAACTGATACTTTTGTTCTTCGAAAAACTAACCAAACTTTTTAATATTTGTCTTGGAATATTGCAAAATCTTCCACAGTATTCTTATTAAAAACTTGCTTCGCTATCTGAGTTAAGTAATACAGAAGAATTTAATTAATAGAAACAGAACTATAGTTTCGTCTATTAAAAGTGACATACGGTTCGATAATTTGATGAGTCTACATTTTTAAATTATATTAAACAGTTGTTTGTTAATTTTTATGCAGATATTAATAAAATAACTGTCCGGGTTGTAGGTATTATTTATTTATTGAAGACTTAACCATTAACCATATTATTTCTTCATAATTATTTATGAGAATACCTTAATAGAAAAAATCACAGTGCACTTGAAATCGTTATTAATATATTTGTATTTTTTTATTGTAAATTGTTGTAACCTGAATCGAAGTGACTAAAAACAAAATTACTTAAAAAGAAATTAGCAGTAGTGTGAATAAACACCTAGTAATCGACATTATAAACAAAAGGCGTTTTGTCAAAAATATTACTCCTACTCTCAATCAACACTTTAAAGCAATAATTGACCAAGCGAACGCGAAGCGTGAGCGAAGCGTCTCCGTTTCAGCTTGGCCCAGAAATGCTTTTCTATGTCTGTCAGTCTGTTCTCCTCTAAACCTGTAGAAGAGAACAGACGGACAGACAAACGCATTTCTCAACAGATTCTCCTGAAATTTTGTGGGCAGGTTTGATATGTAACTTTATCTTAAATTACGATTTCGTTTTTCGAAATAAAATAAAAAAAACTTATTTCTGCGATTTCGAAAAATGTTCAAAAATATCACAAACGCGATGTTTACAGCTCACAGAGCCACCATTATTAGAAGTTATAGTTGCTCTACTATTTCATTTCATAGAAACGTCGTAAAATTTACATGCTATAAAACAGAAAAGGATCGGTGCGCAACACGAAACAAAGAAAATATCTTATTCAACGTCGTAACTTCACAGGAATAGGGATGAAGGTGTAAATTTTCGTTTGCTAACCGTACGCCGACTGTGTGGGGTGCAGTGGGCAGAAGGCGTTCCGTATGTCCCGCGAGAGTTTGATCCGTTGCTATTTCAAGCTTTTAACCTCGAAAAGGTAACGACAGTCTTTTGTTCGAATATATAATGTAAACAAAGGATATTAAGGTGGTTCGATGAGCTCACTAGCGCCACCAATGGAAATAAATCATTTACGTTTTATCAAGGGCTTAGAATATAAGTTTTATTTATTTTGCGCAAATAGAAGAGTAAAGTGCAACATTTAAGTGGCCACATTTAGCAATATTGACATTCATAACTTATTGCTTATATTTGAGGCCATGAAAAAATATTTAAATATTGCACTTTACTCTTCTATTTGCGCAAAATTATCAAAACTTTTAATCTAAGCCTTTGATAAAACGTAATTGATTTATTTCCATTGGTGGCGCTACTGAGCTCATCGAACCACCTTAAGTTATAGAACAGAATTGTTTATGACTTTGTTACAGAACTTACGTAAAATTGTACTTAATCGAAATTCAGTAGCGTCAAAGATTAAAGATGTATTATTCTCGCGCATTGATATCAAAAGCCTGTTTTGAAATTTATTTGATGCAATAATATAATCCTTACTAATTGAATAAATGTGAAAGTCCGTTTTTTTGTTTGTTACTCCTTCACGTCTTAATTACTGAACCGATCATAATGAAATTTTGCATACACGTTGTCAGGGGTACAGAGAAGGATATATGGTAGGGTACCTTTCATACAGAAAAAAGTTTTCACGTCGTCGCGGTAGGTCGCTAGTTCTTACTTAATATTATAAATGTGAAAGTCCATTTGTTTGTTTGTTACGCCTTCACATCTTAACTACTGAACCGAGCATCGTGGAATTTTGAATACATATTGTCAGGGGTGCAAAAAAGGACGTATGGTACCTTTCATCCCGATTAAAGGAACTGTTCCCGAAGAATAGACAAAATACAATCCACCCACACAAAGTAGCGGGCGGTAGCTATTAATAATAAAGTCATAAAATAACAAACAAATCTTAATGCATTATATAACATGTAAACATTAAATAACATTTAATACTACTAACATTTACAGCTTAATAAAACTCACTTGGGTACAATATTCTTATTGACTTTAACTCATAATTGTTTCACAGAACAACAGATTCAAGCTGCGTAGGTTGGCAGCCCACGCAGTTCAAAGAAAGGTAAAAGGTAGTTCTAATTACAATACCCATAAAGGCACAGCAATTTTATGTGACTAACAAGATTTTCTTATGTAATGCCTTCTTTATCAACCACACAACGCAAGGACCATTCAAATGTATGTTCAAAACCATTATCAATTTCAAATAATCTTTATTCAAGTAAGCTCGCTTAATAAGCATGTTTAAATCGTATTTTTTTACCCTACCGCACCCATTTTATGACGTCTTTTAGTTCGTTGGTCAGTCATTCATGGACTAAGGCGCGGTCACATTTGTCTTACGTGTTAACACGCCGTCAGATGACATCGGTTTTCACAGTAAATGTATGCACTAGAAGCACACATATCGTATATAACACGCCCATATAATTACAGTGTGTATCACGAAGCCTCAGACAAATGTGACCGCACCCTAAGTCATGTCAATTAATCGAAATCTGTATCTGTTTAATTATGTAAACTAATGCCACAAAGTTCCAAATCTCCAGCACTATAAAATAAACGCCTATCTCTACTACCTATAAAGAGGTTGAACTGTCAGTCGGTTGGTTGTGCTGACCGCGCATCTCGGCCGTGTGTCCCCAGAGGTCGGCTGGGGCTCTTAACATTTAGCTGGAGCCGTGGCAAACGACGCGGAAATTCCCACTTTACTCCCTGATTGCCACACTAGGGGGGCTAATGCCATTGTTGATTCGGAATGCCGAATGCGTTTAGTGGGATAACGGTTACCACTTCTAAATGCCATTTCTTAAGACGATTGATGGTGTTTGTCTAATTGCTATATAGTGTATTGCTTAAAGGCAGATGAATTATGAATTATCATTTCTGTTGATGATTTATTTTGATGGAAATTTTTATTTTTAACTGGTGTTACGGTGACCCAATAACGGTTGTAAGATCGCGTATTCTAAAGTTTTGAACGAATCACGATTGATTTATATTTTTGGATTAATTAAACTTAAAGCAATGGCATTTTTTATGAAAATTCGCGCGCAAAATAAAAAAAAAATGAAAGAACAACAAACAGTCCAATGAATTCACGAAATATTATTTCTAGTAAAGAACGCTTTATAATATTGTTTATATTCATATTGTTACATATTAACGCTGCCACAATAAATAATTCAATAAGGATTTAAAATAATATAAGACTATAGTAAATAAGTTTTAAGGGGATTACATAGGCCAGTATTAGCAGCTCGAAGTTCGAAGTGATTTCGAATTAAAAGCTTAACCTATTATTAGAAACAATAATATTATAATTTGGTCGAATAAATTTCGAGGTAATAGGTAGGTTTATAGTCTTTAAAAATCAATTAAAAAAGGTGTTTAAAAAAATAAAAAAAAATAATTGAATTTATAAATTAAAAATACTAATATTTCTTTGTAAAAGGTATATCAATAACATATATTTTTTTAAATTATTTTTAGTATTTTGAGATAATTTGATCATAAAATAGTGAATTTTGTCAGTCTTGCCTGTGTAATTCCCTTTATAATCGTGTCGCTTGAACAATAACACTACTGTTTCACTATACCGGCAACTAAATGCTACTTAAGCCGACAGTTTGTTGTCAAGTAGATGCTTAGATTTGATTAATTGACGATTTGGGAGCCTAATACATGGGCGACGATCCATTCAAAGGCAACATCTTAATCATTAACGAACAATGTTTATCAACGTGGTATGATTTATTTCATAAACTGGCTAATTAAAATGGCATTAGTGTGTACTTGTATTATTATATAGCTGAGATAATTATACTAATTGGAATCACAAAATTATAGGTTATGTTTGTCATTCATTCGTATCTATCGATATAATAAAAAACACATTTTTTTGTGTGAAACTATAGAAATCAAAGACAATTGTTGAATTAGTAGTATTGTTATAATAATAGTTACTTGTTATTAAGGCCAACTATCAGCAATATGATTTTTTTCCTGTACGTTAAAAAAAGTATCTTAAAAGTGTCTCTTTTTTCGTTAGCAATGACCACTTAATTCGTTGTAACTTAGCCGATACTTATTTTATTCACTTAACACGCATTACTTAGCTGCGTGATTAAACATTTGTGCATAGAGGTTTTAACACATTAGTATTCATGTTTGTTAAATAAATCGAGAAAATGTTAGTAGGAAAAATGCGAAAGCTTCAAAATTCTCCATACAAAACGGCCACTTCATACCTTAACCTCTAATTATTTGAATTATATTCTACTATACAAGTATTATAAGGTTTCATATTCATAAAGTTTATTTAAACTAGAATTTGTTCAAACAAAGAAGGAAAGTATTCCTCTCTTTAGTTTAACTCGTATTGCATTGAATTTAACATTGTTGCAATCAAGAGTTAATTGTTGTAATAATTTAATGATATTTTCACGTTGCTTTTGACCTATTTTTGAGAAATATATTAGAGTTCTATCTCGTGAGATTTGTTATTTATTAAACAAAATAAAGATCTCACGAGATACAATTTTTCGCAAATTCTTAGACACATCAAGCTATTAATTTCTTTAAATGGTTATTTCATTTGGTAATTGTACCAACTCGTAGGTGTAAGTAGATTTTGTAGCATGTGCTTTTTTTGGCGATGTTTATATAAAATTATGAATATTCTCTATTCATATCTGGCTGTTCAAATTATATCTATCTAAATTGTTCATTTGAGCGTATCCGTTATGATGGCACAAAAATAGTAGTGTCCATCATGCGACTGAAAAAATACCTATAACAAAAAAAATACGGATTTTAAAAATAACAAGCAACGGTAACAGTAACAAGGCAACCGAAAATGATATTTTTTCAGTATTCAGGTAAACCAACAAAAGTCCCAAAAATGAGATTTGTTTTCCAGGGCAGGCTGAAAGTCGAGATAAAATCCATTTTCACAGGTAATGGAGACAACAAGCTTTGCGAAAAAAAAGGGAAATCCATTATTGAAAACAATAACGCATGATCAGCTCTCAGTTTTTAGAACATTTTTTTATATTATTTTCTCAGCTCATTGAGTTTAGATAAATCTGGTTTGTATTTCGTGAAATAATATTTCACAAGATTCATTAGAGAACATTAATTCAAAAGAAACACATTTTCAATTGTTTACTGTATTTTACAATACCTAACTACGTGGAATAGGGTTTTAAGTTAGAATAATTACACCTAGAACGATAATTCCCTATAAAGCGCGTTGTCAAAAGTGAGGCAACTAAAACAGCCAAAATGGCGCCGTTTTCAGATTTTTATTGTCCATTATTACATAATCATACCTAATAAGTACAAAACAGTTTTAATTTCCCTACCTTAAAGAGATTATTTTTTTATATTATTGGACTATAGTTACGATTAGGTAACGTATGAAGGATATAAATCTGAAAACTGAGCCATTTTGGCTAAGTATAAGTTGCCTCACTTTGCATACGTGGACACGGCTTCTAGGTGTAATTATTCTAAGGGTTTTAATAAAAAAATATGGTGTACGCAGTGACAAAAACCGCAGGGCATGTATGAAAAAATTTATGGATATGAATGAAGCGAAAGAAGCGTCCAAGGATCGTAGCAGGTGGTGATCCATGGTCTATGCCTACCTTCATGGGAAACAGGCGTGAGTGTATGTCAATTATATTATTCTTGTAAAACTAAACTTAATATAGGTACTTTTCAGCTTGATTTCTATTCTTCATTTTTATTAATAGAAGACTAGTTAGCTCCTGGACGGCAACCTTCAATAAACCAGCGGCAGCAGCTGTCAAATGGGTGACCAAACATGTCTCATCCAGCAATATTTGTAAATAACATAGTGTAGAAAATGTATATACTTTTATTTTAGAAATTTGACTCGTGTTTTACATTTTTAGATAGACGTCGAAGTTTTCTCTCACTAATTAGAAACCAAAGTGTAGCTGATTATAGCCCCAAGACATTTAAAAGAAAATTAATTACGGTCAGACCGAACTTTCTATTAAATATTTTAGTACGTAGTCCACCTTTTTTGTCCATAAAATGTTTAGTGATGTTTGTGACAGTCTAAGCTATAAAAGAAAAGAAAAACGTCTCTTCTGAGATTGTCTTGGTAGAATCCGACGTTTTCACAAAATATCCGACATAAAACAAATTAATTAAACTATACGCAGTCACAATAAACAAAAGAACAGTATTAGAGGGGAGACGGCACTAATGAAATGTACGTACGGGTATCTTATTTTCGCATCGTTCGAATGCTAAAAATAAATGATCTCTTTCATCTTCAACTTTAAAAGATTTGTTTGGAAATATTATGTTTAACCAACATAAAGATCCTTAAAAAAGATTATGCTACAGAAACTACAGATTAGGTTATTTGTTAAAATACTAAACTATCTTCTGAATTACGTAAATGTATAATAATCTTGAATTATTACTGTAAACTTCTAAGCCAGAACCTCATTGAATTAGAAATTACTTTACAGGGTTAACCCACTAATTTCAATAAGAAACGTTAATCAGTGGTATTGTCTTAGAGTTAGATCCGTTTCGGTTTCGATCCAATTAGTTTTTGTTAGATTCAGTATTTTGGTCTTATAATGACTTAACTAAGGTCATTAAGTTGAGGTAAAGGACATAAGGTTTCGAAATTTTCATGCTGTGATTCTTAGGACATTTGAGGGACTATTACAAAAAAGCATCGCGATATGCGTACGATGTTCGTCCCACTCCGTGGCACTATGGACTCACGCAAAAGGTTTAATATTAAGTAAATTGAACGACGAATCGCGTCTGACTATCGTGATTATTTTTTGTAATAGGCCCTCTGATTCTTTAGAAAAATAGTGGGAAAATTCGGCTGACAACGAAGCAATCTTGCAAACATTTTCGATCGGGTGGCTGAAATAACCCTATGATGTACTTTGCAAAGAACAGGCAGGAGGTTTTGATGTTAAACAACGTCTTTATTGGACAAATTAACGTTCCGCTCATGCCTTATTGTTATGTTTCAGTCATTAATATAATGATCCTCTTTCCATCTGCTCGTACTTAGTGTGGATTGGTAGTTATTAACGATTACCATGGCAATGGCAGCCGGAAATGTTGTATATATAATTAATACCAAATATAGAAATAAGTGAAATGATATAATCACCATACATTGCGGAAAATAAGTTTCCAGGTAATTATGACTTTTGTTATGTAATGGGTAATCACGTCAGAAAATTTAGCTTTTGGGCTTAAAAATTAATGTACTCTTAACTGATTCGCTATCTAAATTAGTGGCTAGATTTATCACACTTGGATTTGAATAAAAGGAGTTAAATAATTGCTGCTTGTTAAACCTGAATTAGTAGGTATTATAAAAGCTATGAGGGTCAGTTTATGTTAATTTGATAATCAGATAAACATAAGCCTTTATAACGTTAATATGGGCTAGAAACGAGCAAAAGCTCCGCTCATTGATACTTCTCTCAATACAACAAAATTGTCGAACTTACTAGTTAGCTTATCTTACTTTCGAAAATTCTTTCGTTTGCAGCATAAAACCAGTATGAACTTCGCAGGCCAAATGTAGCGAAGCGAACGTTCAGCTCTTCGTACTACCGTCTGAGTTCGAAATATTGATTACTCTATCTATGGCAAAGGCGGAGACTTTCCTCTTTATATTGTAAGTTGTTTTTGGTAGCAAATATTATATAGCTTGTTTGTATGCATACCATAATTTTGTGTAGTGCAAGCTCTATTTCTACTTAACTTTCACGTTTTTTATAAACGAATAATGACCAACATCACATGCACGGCACTGGTCCTAAGGTAAGAGCGTTTGTGTTACAAATAACAAATAAAATAATAAACATTGATCTGACTAGGAATCTAGGAAGATGGTATTATTAGAATCGGTGATTAAGCAACTTGCTCACACTCAATTATAACCCACTCAAAAACCGTTAACAAAACCGCTATATCATTCAATGAAATGCACTCTACGATTTCAGAATGTGCAAATCCAGTCTTATTCCGGCACCTCATCAACCTTGGATTGGTGCCAATGTAATTTCGGTACCATGTACAGTAAAATATTACTCGTGTGGCTTCAGGAAATAATTATGACGCGGCCAGTACACGTGAATGTGATACGCTAGGTTAGTATTAAAATAAGCAACAGGCAAAATAAAACTACGCAAAACTATCAAAAACTACTCAAACCTATAAAGATACAGAGTTATAGAATGAATTGAATGCAATTTGAAATGAAATTTATTTATTTTACATTTTACAATGTTTTCCTTAATACTAGTTACTTACTAACCTATTTAAGTAAATTGACCTTAGGGCAAAAAGAAACAGTAGTGTCATTTTCTCAGTATATAGTGGTGTGGGTAAAATGATTTTAGGGTCTGTTGTGTCGCAGAGGAATAAAACAGAGATTTAGATAATATTGTCAGGGGAGAGAAAATTCACCCAAAGCACGCCTTGTAGTGCACAAACGATAGTGCCTAGGGCGAAAAAGGGAAATGAATTCTTTATTAACGCCCTTAGTACACCGACGCATGCGCATGCGGAATCTTTGCGAAACCAAAAGCGAAACATCTGCGAATCATTACTAGTGAATTGACATGCATCGGTGCGACTATCTTGCAGATACTCGCGCGACTGTACCGAAAAGGCCGCGACTATGTCTTCTCGCTAATAGTAGAGTGAGACATAGAATTATGTGAAATGCTGCCATACAACTGAAAGATTTTTCGTTGTTTTATGTTTTAATACAACTAGTAAAGATATTTATTAGCCAATTTTTTATCCGCCCCTTTGAAACTATTTGTAAAGTGGATTCCAAAAAACAATATTTTAAACTATCTAAACAGTGTAGTAGCGCGACAGATTTTTGTTTTTATTAATAACCTCAAATTGAATGAAGAAACTAAATTCTAAAAGCCATCTTTGAATTTCTACATGGTAGAACTAGTTAATAATAAATAAAGCAACTACTACTAAATTACAAATACGTTATAAACAAAATTGAACATTAGTATTCTGCAAGTACATGAACTTTATTCAATATACATAAAGTTAAACAAGAGCATTGCATGTAAGTAACATAATACCACGACGGGACGGGACGGCGACGCGACGCTGAGCAGTTGTAATGTACTAAATACAATGGTCGACGTCACACTGACCGGCGTGGCGCGACGTGTCGCGTCCCGTCGCGCCACGCCACCGTCGCGCCGAGCGTGTTTACAGATCCGAAGCGCGGCGCGGCGAGACGGCGGCGTGGCGCGACGGGGCGCGACGGGACAAGGCGTGGTCACGCCTGCAGTGTGAACTCCCGTCACGCCCCGTCGCGCCGCGCCCCGTCACGCCGCGCCCCGTCACGCCCGCTGTGTGGCTTGACCTTAAACGATAACCGTATTTAAAACTGGTGCCTATATAACATTTTTTTTACTACACCTAATATACACTAATTATTTTTTTAACCAGCTATTTTTCAACACAAGGAAGCATTTGGCCATTATTTATCCTGATTTATCCCCTTAATAACTTATCATGAGCTCAAAAGAAGAAGCGAACCTCCCTATTATCCTTAAACACTGAGGAACTAACCATCTTACCTTAAAAACAAAAACATCCAAACTACAACACTGTGAACTTATTCACTACGCTACGGAGATGTATTTTGCCAAAGAGGAATTGAACACACTTGGTGCTGTACTAAAAGTTTTCATTGTAACATCTTAACTTATGCAATATACCGTCTTCTCTTTAATACTTCGCAACGCTCGATTACATTTAACGACTCTATCTGGATGAATTTTCTTATTTGCTGTAAGCCGCCAGAAAATCGGATCTGGCAATTTTTAGACGGCGATTTCACACTAGAAGAGCTTGATAGGCAAAGTTTCGTTGTTATTCCGAGACGGAGTTATAAACAAAGGAAACACAGTCTTGCGTGGCGTAACAAGAAACACAATTTCATATTCTTCGAGGAAAATATCTCACTCCCCTAAGTCGCAATTAATGGAACAGGGCTTAATATTTTGTAACAATTACAAACTTCAAATAAAGTGCCAATAAATAACTTTTGGAAATATCAACAGTTGTTATAATAAGTTTGATTGATGCTTCTTGCTAAAAGATCTCTAAACAGATCAAAATCACCAAATATTGTTTAGTACCCAATAAAAAAAATAGTGATTGAAAACGATTACCTACATCGATTATTTTGAAATGAGAAAGGCTATGAAATCCTGAATAATTGCTCCCCTCACTATAATATGACCACCGATGAAAATTGACTTTAACTGTTGAATTTTGGTTTGCAAAGCCTATCAAGTTGAAAGAGCTTTTAAGCAGGTTTTTTATGCTCTTTTTTTGTTTAGTAACGGATTAAATGATTACCTATAATAATATAAAAAAATAAGTGATATAATAGTTTTTTTACTGTGTTCTAGAAAATCTGTCTAATGGGGTATTTACATGGGCGAATAAAGCCGCACAAATTTCGCCGCACGCCGAAAATCGACCGTGTAAATGGCAATTCGGCCTAGGCCGCAGGTGACTGAACAAAATCATCTGATCCGGTGGCCAAAATTGGAACTATCGTTATTACATATTGTAACCTAGGTTACGCCATCAACTACATACCTAGACGACAGCGATGCCATCACCTGCGATTCAATTTTGGAAGCGACTTGCTAGGTGACTAAAATCGACTCATGTAAATAGCCCATTACTTACATGACAAGCTTACTCTGACTTTGTCACTTTCCTATAACATTTAATCTCTTTCCCCTGATGTTATTAATTAAAAACGTAATTACAAAGTTCCTTTTAAAAGCAGCGCGTCACTTGTCTTTGACACTCCATTAATTAATACTCCGTCTCAATTTGACATAAATACTATCGCCTTTAAAATTTCCATATTCACGTGTGATTAAATTATTCGGCGCCATGCAATATTCTGGAAGATCGATCAAACGGTCAATCATTAAACACTACAATGGCTGTGATAGCTTTGTGTAAGGGCTTTGTCCATTTTAGTAAGGTTATTGATGGCGAGAGTACTGACGCCCCCCTATCGATCTAGGTGATTTCAATAACCCATCGACAAAAAGCTGTTGCTGTCATGGCCGTAATTTAATTTGAACCTAAACGGTTTCTGGGTGTGGTCATTATGGGGAACCAGGGAGCGTGTATTACGTGTCGTGAAGTAGTCTCTATTAAAAATTGTTTATAATCCTACTAAATATTATAAATGTGAAAGTTTGTGGGTTTGGATGTTTAGATGTTTAGATGTTTGTTCCTTAATCACGCAAAAACTACTAAACGGATTTGGTTGGAATTTGTCACACAGATAGAAGATAGCCAAGTCTCAAAATATAGGATACTCTTTATCCCGATATTCTCACGGGAACGGGAACCCGCGGGTGAAACCGCGGGCGGCCGCTAGTGTTGTTATAAGTTTGATCTAATTATAAAATGTGAAAGTTTGATGTTTGGATGTTTGTTACTTAAGCGAGCAAAAACGGCTGAACGGATTTGGACGAAATTTGATACACTAAATAGTTTATAGCCTGGACAACATGAGATTATTTTTATCTCAGTTAAAGATTCCTTGGGAATTTTCTGAATGTCCAAGCGGATGAAATCGCGGGCGAAAAATTTCGTATGTCGTGAAGAGAGATTTAGATAGTACGTGATCATGTAAATATACTTGATACACACAAAAAAAATGTTTTTAGAAAACTTTAGTGTAACCCCGATTTTTTATCATACTTATACGCATTTTCTATCAGAATTTTCCGATGTTATGAGTGAGCTTCTATTTTATATCGAAACAGCGAGAAGTAGTAACTTATTCCGAAGATAATAACCATCGTAAACATAGTCAACAAAATTATTACCACAATATTTATTGTAATAGTGACTGTGATATGTAATTGGTGCCCAAATTCTGTAAATAGGCCGAACCACTCACAGCAAATGGCATACTAATTATTATTAATGATAGGTAAGTTATATAGAAAAGTAGGTTGTGACGTACTACCCTTACCCAGCCTGTTAAGGAATCTAATTTGGCGCCCATCAAATTATTAAGTAAACAATTGAAGTTTCTGTGTCCCTATTATCTTTAATAAGTTAAGTAGGACATCAATTTGGGTTGGTTGTTAGTAGGTGTATGTATAAGTACGTCTAATGGCATATGAAAGTTTATTTTTAAGTGACTTGTGAGTTCATATAATGTCTAGGTCTATAATAAGACTCTGCTTACACTCGAAAACATTATTTTATTTTATTATTTTATATTTCGAAGTCGTGCGAATTTATCATTTAGTGATGACATGAATATTGTTTGTGAAACAAAATATACTATTCTCAATACAAATGCTCCTAAGATAGACAAATTGTTCGAATATTATAAAACCGGCCAAGTGCGAGTCGGACTCACGCACGAAGGGGTCCGTACTAAAAAACGGCAAAGAAAACACGTTTGTTGTATGGGATCCTTACTTAAATATTTATTTTGTTCTGATTGACGGTGTGTTTATGAAGAATTACACTAAAATGGAATTAAATTAATGATTTCAAAAGCAGTTCAGTATCGTCATAGGATAACGATTTTAACCAGACAGTCGTAGAATTTTTTACTTCATGCATGTTTAGATGATATATATTTCTACTTTTGTTTACCTTATTATAGAGAAATGGACCTAGAAAGTTAAAGAATTTATGAGCGAAGGAGTGCTTGGTAACAAAGGAGGAGCACACTTGATAATTACGAAGCTTAGTCTCAAAATCCTTGTTGTATTGCAACAATGAGTGTTGTTTCAAAATCACCTGTAATACGAATAGTTGTCTTTGTCTCAAAAGGCAAAAAGTTTACTAAGGGCTGATTTTTCAATCCTCGGATAACAGATATCAGCCAGTTTAAATATTAACCAAATCTAATAAAACTCATTCAAAAATTTGACAGACAGATGAATGACAAACATTTTCAATTTGGCAGTATAATATGCTACCAAACGGATATAGCTCTATCTAGGCATTGAAAAATCAGCCCTTAGGCAAGTAATATTATTAATCTTAACCAAGAAACCCTTAAAAGAAAAATAGGAATAAAACAGTTTAATTTTCTACGCTCCCTATTTGCTACTTTGATTAATTCATAGAACTTACTTATTCAAAAATATTTTCAAAAAAAAAACTACTGAATAAAGTAAAACAACAACAATTTTCGGAAGTAAGAAGATTAATATTATTATATATGAGTTTAAAATAATAGGTACCCCCTACTTATTTTTTTAATTACATTACTTATGCTTTACTGTACGAAAATCATATTTAACCTACACATGTATTATGTTCGGATACAACAACAAATGGTCTCGTATTTTACACATAAATAATTGGGCTAAATTACAATATTAGATTACGCTATGGAACCATACTTAAGGAGTTGAGCCAATTTGAATGTGGTTCCTTTAGTAGAATTAAGTAGCATATTTTTAAGGCTTCGTTGAACCGTAAATACTTACCTTAATTATAATGACTATTATTAGAAACAATTTGTTAGTTCCGTTACGTTACAGTTTGTTGTTACGTTTTGTTCTTTAAAAAAGCCTACTTATTTATTTCAAGTGTTCTATTTAATTATTAAAGTAAGTAATATCAAATTCAATTAATTACAATTAATGGAATTGTATGTCAGTGTATGTTGATTACCGGTAGCACTCAATATCTGCATAAAATATTTTAGTTAATTATGAACAAATAGTTTACGTTATACAGGGTGTTAACGCGTAACGCTGAATATGGTAGATAGGGACCATCAAACTGAACAACTTTTAATATAAGACCAAATCTAAAATCGTGAAAAAAAGCTGTTTGATTACAAAAATTTATAACAAAAATATCAAAATGTATTAAACAACTTCTTTCGCGATTTCAGAGTTGGCTTCGTAGTAAAAGTGGTAATTATCTACCATATTGGGCATTAAGTACGGGTTTTTTTGTAACACGTTGTATAAATATTAATAAAATATATTTCTAATAAGTAGCTACTTACCTCTTTTGCTGTCTTTATAAACAATCATAATATTTATTTCGCATCAGTGAATAAAATATAGGTTACTAGCGGCCGCCCGCGGTTTCACCCGCGTGGTTCCCGTTCCCGTGGGAATATCGGGATAAAAAGTATCCTATGTTTTAATCCAGGCTATCTACTATCTGTGTGCCAAATTTCAACCAAATCCGTTCAGTAGTTTTTGCGTGATTGAGGAACAAACATCCAAACATCTAAACATCCAAACCCACAAACTTTCACATTTATAATATTAGTAGAATAGTAGAAAGTAGAATGTATGTAGAGGAAACGATGTGCAAATCCATCTAAAGCTTCCAATAACAAAAAATCCTGGCTTTTGACGCCTTCACTTCCGTAAAATTAGGTACATGCACTCTGGTATCCCACAATCCTTTAAAAATATATGAGATGTGGTGTAAATCTGACGGTCGGGCCCCTTGCCAAATCCATTCGCATTGCAGAAAGATGAGCCATAAAACTGATGCATATTACATTCTGGATATGTATGTTTTTAAGCGTAACAATTCTCATTTCTTAAACTATTTCTATTTTTAAAGAACCATCTTTAAGATGCTTGTTCCAAGCTGTAAAAGCTATACATAATAGAAACACAAGCCGTAGTCAATGGTGATTTTGTCGGTAAGGTGGATCGCTGATCTAATTACAAATATTCTAATAAGGAATGCAATTCTACCAATTTTAACTAAACGTAACTCATTTGAAGTTGAATCTTTAACAGGTTTTAATAACCAATTAGTACGTACATGAACTTTATTACCTTTTCTACGTTACGATAGCTTTGACAATGAAAAATTGTGGTTACTGAAACTAATACGACAAAGTTATCAATTAACATAATTACAGCAAACCATGAATCTTGATCAATAGTTAAATATACATATAATCGAACTTTTAGGTACCTTGACTTTTACCATAAGAATAAATAAAACTTTATTCTTATGCTTTTACCACCATTGTGTGATATCCAAACTCGATTTAAAACTTGCTCAAGTGACGGTGTCAAAGTTTTTCCTATAAAAGTACTCCCATAATCTGATTCAACTTAGTTCGTTTTACTACCAGCTTTGTTGGTGGTTGGAGGGCCAGACCGTCTTTTTCAGTTTAAATCTTACAAAAAACCAAACCCTTCAATATTTTTTGCAAATACTCGGTTTGACGCGATACACATGGTTTGTCAAAGTAAATTAGTTCATGTCTACAGGTATATAGCATAAGTTTAGTCTCTCCAACATTATTTAGTGTTGCTAAAATAAACAATAAACAATGTACGTAAGTCGCAACAACGCTACGTACCTAGGTATGTATGAGGAATATCGAGCCTTGATGAATACGTGTTTATGTAGATGGCGCTACTGGGAATACATTTGACTACCACACAACACTCAATAGTACCGCATACGAAATGGCCACTTTCCAACTTTACCAAATTGACTTTGCATCTTTCGATTTTATTCGTGATATAGACAATAAAGTGTAATAAAATATAAAACTGTAACATTGCGATCCAAAGAGCAAAATCTTAGTAGAGTTAAAAGGCACACTATCTTGGTGATGGAAATTAAATAAAAAAGTGTTCAAATTGACCTTACTCACATTATGGGTGTAAACGCGCATCACGTCCCATTTTTTTAATTTTGAATACAAATGATCAAAACAACTCTGCGCGAGCCGTAATGAGGGCGAACTTTGAAAATTCGTATTAAATTATTAAATAGTTATAAGTATATACAAAACACGCAATACATTAGACAAATACCTCATTATTCCTAAAAAAAATAAACAATGACTTTAGAATCTGTAAATATGTACCAGTAAAAAAACATATTTGAGCATTTTTTTTATATTTTATTTCTCCGTGCTTAAAACATTTTATTTTTAATTTTCTCTCTATAGCACTCCTTGAAAATACAAACAATAAGTGAAAAAATAAATATGAGTCTATTCTCATTTGTTACAAATGACGAAACGTTTGTGAAAAATACCTCTAGAAATTCCACTTGAAAAGATTGTCTTCGTTTTAAAATACCTGATGATTTATTATGTTTTTCTCTTACGGCACTAATTTAAGAATTTGCACCCTAAAACTAAAATTTACATCAATTGTAATGCTCCTATTCTTTAGATAACTTCTTTAAGAGCGCTCCACATTCGCGGCGTGAACACCCGTGAAAGGCGTGAAGCGCGAATGTGGATGGTTTTCGCGCCCGTTCACGGGCTTCGCGCCTGTTCACGCCTTGTTCCCCGTTCGGTGTCGGTATTTGCGCCCGCTTCAAAGGGTTCGCGGTGCGCTAACCTCCCGTGAACGCAAGCGCATCCACACTCGCGCGTGAAAACAGTACCGTGCCTTAAGGTTTTTATTTATTTGCGGAGTACGGTGCGTCAAAATGACCGTCATTTGGACGAACGAGCAGGAACTTGTGATGATTGAGTGTTATCATGCCGAAACCATTTTATGGGATGCTAAAAAACAAAGATAGCAGTGCATAACTCGGCGTCCATTCTCGACGAGCGCGCGAACTAAACTGTGAACGATAGCGAGTGTGGAGGGTCATGCTTTTCACGCCGACTTCGCGGCAAAATTACGTCGTGAATTCACGCCGTGAATCACGCAGGAATCTGGAACCTGCTTTTGGAAAAACGAAAATTTCTTTGAAATGCGATTATACACTCTTAAATAAAACAAGCCATTTACGTCTACGTTGAACACAAAGTACCTTTATGTTATAATGCGACGTATTTTTATGGTCGATCATGTGCCCCGCAGTCACAAAGCATGATCTTGTTACCTTTAAATCTATGCTTTTATTGAACATAGAATCAAAACATTATTCATACTATTTCCGCAAGTTACCTCATGGACACCTAACTCTGTCGCTTAGAAAGTTAATATTTTCCATTTCAATGGTTCATCACCGTCCTCATAATTCGCACTCGATTCGAAATTTCCCAACTTGCGGTGTCCCCGTTGACATCAACGGCGGGCGAAATGTTAATTTATTCTAAAAGATAAATCGTCCGGCGCTAAAGTGTTAACAATCCAAGTGAAAAAGTTTCAAGGGTTGAGTGATGTTCATTAACTTTGTTACTACTTCTAATTTCAAGTTGGGAGCTTTTAGTAAATATTTATTTTATTTGAGACTCGAATTTCATATTTTATTTTTTAATGGACGATGGTTTTATGTGCCATTATAATAAACTAGTCTTAACCTAGGCCAAGAACAATATTATTTTCAGCAGATATAGATATTCTTGTAAAAGTTTCTAGATAACAACCTAATGAAATTACTTTTTTTAAAAGACATTACGTTTATTAAGTTTTCATTAAATATTTAAATTGGGTAATAGCTTTTTTGTAGAACCTCATTGTAGTCTCATTCTACTGGAAATCATAAAATACATAAGTAATAACAGTCCCGGTTGTGTGTGTATGGCACGACGTGTACCCACGCGTTACAGTTATGAAATAAAATGTGTATAACAATCTTAACGTTCTATATTATTATTATTTTATCGTAGCATACATATACGTTTTTATTTATTGATATTAAGTTAGACCTACGACAATATTATTGTCGTTTTTAATTTCTAACCATTTTGCAAAGTAAGCGGAAAGTAGGTACATATTGAGGTCAAAACGGCTAAGTTTTATTTTACGAGGGTGAAATAAAATATTGTTTTTAAAGTTACAATAATCGCATGAGTAGAGATATAGCTTCCGCGCAGACTGCCACCCTGCGCTGGACCGTTTACCCAACTTCATAAACTTTGTAAAGCTCAACGAAATTTTAAATTAGGGAGAACACCCACGAGCAACTTTAGTCTCCGTAGTCTACTATTTTGTCTCTCACATTGGTTTGTATGATAAGTTGCCGACTGTCGTCGCTACGTAGTAACCCGTAGACTTGATGTGAGAGACAAAATAGTTGCAGAGCCAAAAGTTGCTCGTGTGCGCTCTCACTAACAGAATATAGGTAGATAATAGTACGAGCTTACAGAAGTTGCACTCAGCAAAATCGTTTAAATAAATTGCAACTCTTGCAACGACACAATAAAGTGGAATTCAGATCGCACAGCGCTCCCTTCGCTCCAAAACATTCACCTAGTACTTGCCTCTCTTTCTATCGCGTAGGTCTTATCTTTTCTGACGTATGAAATTTGTCCTCTCAGAGGATGCCGATCGCTTCATACTCGCGCGCGGGGTGACAGAGCCCTGCTAATAGTTAAAATGTTTCACAAAAGGATTAATTCAATATAGTTTCTTGTTTTTGAAGTAAGTAATGCCATGAGCATTGTGATCGAAAAATTAGGAAATCATCTAGTTTGTATACGGCAACTGCAGTTCTTGATACGCTGCGTTTGAGCGATTATTAGAAATTGGGTGATACATATTTATATTTAACTTTTTCAATGCATTTTATAGGTACAGAGTCTTTTACCATAATAAGAATTAAAATGTACATGTCAAAGATATGAACCTGAATCCTGGTAGCTCAAGGGCATAATCTCCGGGACGACCTCCGTGGTCGAGTGGTTCGCACGCCGGTTTTCAAGGCGTCACCATCTCTTGAGGTCCCGGTTTCGATCCCCGCTGGGTCAATGTAGAAAATGAACTTTTCAATATCTCAATGTCTCAGGTCTGGGTGTGTGTCATACCACCGTTGTTTCTGATTTCCATAACACAAGTGCTATAGCTACTTACTTTGGGATTGGAGCAATGTATGTGATGTTGTCAAATATTTATTTATTTTATATTTATAATTTGTATGTCACAATAATTACAATAAAACCATACTTTATTGATGAATAAAATTGATTTAAATCTATTATGTTGCAGGTTATGTACATTTTAATTAAAACCTATCCAATCTCCTTGGACATTTAGAAGCCTTAGCTCAACATGGATTAATCGTGGAAAATTAACTTGGACATTGTTATAGTCGAATGGTCATATTGAACTGATAGGTATACATCATAGCGTGTCAATTAGTCAGCTTACTGTCATTAGACTGGCGAAATCGGTTTATGCAAAGCCAAAGCAAATAATTGAACTTGCAAGTACCTACCCAAGTAACTATACGATTCTGATATACTTACACATTAGCGGCTGCCGTCGACTTCATCCGCGTCTCGAACCTTTGATCAAGTTAAAAAGTACCTAGCCTATATGTTAGTGTTAGTACCTAGCCTATTTGTTAATCCAGGTCCTAATCTGTCTACCAACCTCCACATAAACACACATACACAGAGATACACATACACACACACACTATTTTATTATTATTACTTGGACGAATCAAGTATTATTATGATTTAATGATTTCCATAATATGTATGGATGGATGGTTTAATTCGAGTTCGTTTGAGTACCTACGTAAAATCCTCATACACTTACATTCTGTAGATTGTATTGTGATTGCTGAAGATTTTTAATAATAATAACCAAAATAATGACGATATTTGATGATAAAAACTCACTTTCAGACACTGCAAAACTTAAGCAAACATTTTAGTAGAGTTACCTATCTGGGGGCACAGTAGTGCCCCCCCGCCAAGACGTCCAAGAGAAGCTCAAGGGCACTACCTATCTTTTCTCGAAGCGCTTCGTAATTTTTTTGAACCCTCATATCTTGGGTTTAGAGTATACCAGATATACAAAATTCTCCGGATATGATGTCAATAGTAAACTTATTAAACAAACAAAGTTTCAATTGCATAGCTATTTCAATATATAGATTTTATTGATATCTAAAAACCTCGTTTTCGTCAATGACTCACTCATGATAATCAAATTCATAGAGTACTTCTTGAAGTCCTAGAAAGCTGAAATTTGGTATGTTAACTGGTATTATACTTCAGATTCATCCGAAGATATTAGTATATTAACAAATGTAGTATCGCTTGCATGTATCACCACTTAGCACGTTATTTTAAAGCAATAACCTAAAAAACCTAAAAAGAGAAGGTTTTTGACTTAAAATTGACAGATATTTTGACATTTCCGGTCCGAGCTCTCCTCGTCACTACTAGACGCCAACCACTTCATTCGTTTTTCGTGCTTCGCCACGGACGCACGTATACAGTCTCAAAGTGAGACTTCTTTAAAATTATATTTTTACAGTGAAAATTAAACTATACTTAAAATGCTTCGTGAAAAAAGGAAAAAAATTTCAAGACGGAAGAGGACAAGACGAAGGTACACTATTAAATGCCGTTCATTTGGTTAAACAGCATAATTGTCTGCTTACCTTTATGATGGCGTAACTGCCACACTGGTCTTTTACCTTATTTTAATTTTTGTTTGATGCGAACTTACCATACTGGGTATTTTCTGTCAATTTATTTATTTATCTGATGCGAACTTACCATACTGGGTACTTTCTGTCAGTTTATGTATTTGTCTGATGCGAATTTACCATACTGGGTACTTTCTGTCAGTTTATTTATTTGTTTGATGCGAATTTACCATACTGGGTACTTTCTGTCAAGGTATTGTGTCTCAAAAGACATCAACTAAATATCTATTGCACTCGAGATAGTCATACTGGACTATTTCACCACATAGATAGGTCAGACAACGCAACTACACTAACTACACCAACTACCAACTCAAAGTGCCGCTGACGACGCGACATTGTAAAAAGCAGACTACCCTCAAAGGTTGCCACGTTGAAACCGCTGCCGAGCACCGATCGGGTGACTCCGCCGTCCGCTGGATCCACCGCCATCTACCTTCCAGGCAGGCGACCGCCGTGCTGGAGCTGCAACAGCAGCCCTGACAACAGCGTTGCTCATCAGGTATGAGTTTTGATATCATGTTATCATGATATTCTTAGTGTTGAGTTGAGTTAACACCAACGGTGTAATAGAATACCATCGGTAGGTACTAAGATAATTTAAAACTGACAGAATTAGCTATAAATGCTAAAACTTAAGAACTTAATGGAACCAAATATTGAGTTATACAGCAACTAGCTAATACCTGATACTTCAAACCTTTTATGTGAAATAGCTTAGCCGCTGAAATAGCTAGCTGCTGGCATGCTGATAGAAATTTCAATGAAAAATGGAATAACAGAATCCAAACATTTTATTCATATTCATCCATAATGTTTGTTGGTCATTATATTATTATATTAGATTACTTAGTAAAAAAAAAAAAAAAAACATTTGCCTAAACTAGGAAACCTTGTATTTCAGGCGGGTAGACCTAACATGTTGAGAAACTTGTTAATCACTAACTATTTAGTATGGTTCTACTAGCTATGCCCTTGTACAAAATTATTTCTATTACTTTTCAAATTTAATTTGTGTGAATTTGTACAAAATAATGTTTCTGATGTGAAAAAATATACAAGTTACAATATACAAGCTACAAGTACCAGTTATGTTTAATGTATAGTATTATGTAATCTGTGGTTTAAGGCAGCTTTCCAATACAAAACTATATACACCTTTTGTGTGACAGTATTTCACATTTTTTACATTATGTGGGGCATTACGACGTTCGGTTATACCGTACACGGTCAACTATAGTGTAGCTAGGGCTGTTTGCTTAAAAGACCACCGACAGTTCAGTCGAATATGAATGATCCATTGGCCACAGGCCTGATGTGAACGATCGAAAAAACTGTAAGTAAATCGGGCGCAGTACTCAATAAAACATTTTTAAAATTGATTTATATATTTATTTGCCTTAAAAACGACAAACAAAAGACGTAGGTAAGTGTGCCACATCACCACATGCTTCATTTCTGACGGCAAACAAACAGTGGGGCACGGCGAGGAGGCCCCATCAGCGATTTGTTTCGTCAGGAAGTCCGATTGCCTTCGATCATCGTACGTGGGGTAAGGACACTCATTAGGATAATGTATTCATGAGGGTGCATGCTGGTGTGGCATTTGTCTGTACTCAGCGAATACAGGCAGTGGTCGCCAACTACAGGTGCAAAGGTCCACTCAATCGCTGGCGCCGGTAATCTTCTATGTATGGAAGTACCATTTAGCCGGCTAGCAGGGTACCTAGATAATTCATCATTTTTTTTTCTTTGGCAGACTATATGAGTGTTATCTCTTTAATGATTCACTTTTGTAACATCTCCAGAGATATATTATAGTTTACCATTAATATGACTTAAATTCGGGCAAAATGCATAACAGTTATATTATATTACATATGAATAATAGTTTTGTTACATTTTGTTGAAGGTTCAATAGAAAGTGATCTCTGTTAAAAAAAAACAGGTTGTCATATCAGATTTAGTTAATAACTGTTTAACAGTTAACTTAGCTTTTAGAAAAAAAAATCGTACTTAAGTAAAACTATAAGCATCTAAAAATAATAATATCACAATTAAAAAACGCTTATTGTTTTTAAAAAACACAGTCTAGAGATCCCATCACCTATAAGGTTTTAATTTTGATAAGGAAAGAGATAGAAATACACGAATTTAAAATCGTAACTTTTGGGCATTGTAGTGCCCACATTTTTATTACAAAACTACCGCCGCTGCCTGGCTAGGATGTTTTTTAAACAGCATGATTTCCCTGTTATTGGACGATATTTACTATAAGGGTCTCAAAACCTATATTATTATTTTTTTAATTGAAGTTCATTCTTTTTATATTCAATTTATTTTTTATATATACAGCTACCGTCGCAACTTTCCATTCTATTACAAATGTAATGGCGATTATGGTCTTCACAAGACAAACGTTCACATAACTGCAAAAAACACTTATTTTATTACCTTTTTTTTATAAATTGATTAAACTGGTAGATACCGGTATGTCATCATATTATTTTACTTAGTTGAATATCATCGATACTTACACCGAATTAGAGACGTTTCTTTTGTGCCTTTAAACAATGGGGTAGACTAGGGGACACTAGTGATCATATCAGGAATCACAAATTGTAAAATAATAATTGCATATCAATTATCTAGAACAGGCAGCTTATGATATTTTCATTGCCATTTTTCTAATTGCATTCAGTGCGGGGTGTTAAGTATTCTAGATGTTATTATTCTGATGCTAAACAGAAATTATTCAATTCATTAAAATATCAAAAACTAATCACCAGTTTTGTTTTGTTTTGTTTTTCAGAGTGAGTAAATTCGAATGCAAGTCGAATTAGGCAGTAGAAATCAAATGAAGTAGACTTTTTTCTATTTCTAGCATTTTTAGCCCAAAAACATTTTATTTTATAATTTGAGATTTTAGCATTCACAATGCTAAAATCTCAAATTGGTTTACTATTGTAGAAAGACTATTATGACACTAAGCTCCCTACTATTTTATTTCTGTTCCACCAGTTTCTTAAACTAGAGGTGATAACGATTGTGCCATCCTGATCGTCACAATTTTGAGCCTTAGTTTGGTACCTCTTATTCACATGTAAGGTACTTCTTCGTATCTTTTATTCTAATATAAAGTATTCACATCCTATAACTTTCAATTTCAGGGACGGTAATTAAACGCATAAATAAATTGGTTTTCACAACATTATCTAAGGTGGTATGATTTTACAGGTATATTATTTATGTTATTATTGAAGCTGCTGTCTACTAATACTATCAGGAAGAACAGAGTTTGGTAACGGTTCGATTATTTAACAAATAATAATATAGACAGAATAAACACATTTTCCTTTACAGAAGTGTATATTATACAATTTAAATATCAGTATTAGATAATATTGCGTTCATTATTGAATAGACAAAATTGAACTAATCTCAAGTTTGGTAAATAATTTAACTACCTACGCGTTTGCGTAGACTCCATTATTCAAATACAATGGATATATTAGATTACTTAAAACTTTATTTAAATATTTTTTCAAATTGGAAAACTTTAAATATTTTCCACTTTTGTTCTTTTTTTTCAACTTTTTTATCCTAAAAATTTAACTTTGATTACCTTGCCTATTGCACAAAAAAAAGACAAAAAAAAAAACAAGATTGTATTAGTATACACATTTATATTAAGTATAATAAACAGTTCATAATCACTTCTTATTTAGAAAGAAATTAAATTCCTATATGTATTGTAAATAATAGATTGCTGAAATAAAACATTTAATGATAGTGGAGTAGACTCGTGTCCAACCAGTTTTAACACTCGACGTACGCCAATACCTTTAAAGCCTTAACAAAAAACGATATTATAGATGTTCCAGGTAACACGGCGGGATGGTTAATTACTCCACTATAATAGTAAAATATAAAAACATAATAATCATCAATAATCAAACTGAGATTTCCAAACCAACCTTGCACTTAAAATATATTATCATCGATAAATCAAACTGAGTTTTCCAAACCAACCTTGCATATTTTTTTTTTGTACCAACCATCTGTACGTACCCTTTTTAGTAGTAATCATGTCAAACGTTCAGAACTATGTTAAATGACTTTCTTTTCTTTTTTAAAAGACTAATACGCGAGAAATGATATTTCCATTTTCTTATTATAATGCTTTAAACATCTACATTTGTTAATATACTAATATCTTCGGATGAATGTGAAGTATAATTAATGATTAAACGAACTTACCTGTAAGTGAAGTTCTATCATAATTATACGAAGGATTCATCCGAAGATATTAGTATAGAATCCCACCCTCCCTTCTCATTATTGTAAATTACAATAACTATATACCCACTGAAGAAAATGAGGAAATATCATAAGATTTGGACTTTAAACTAAATGAAGTGGTTGGCGTCTAGTAGTGACGAGGAGAGCTCGGACCGGAAATGTCAAAATATCTGTCAATTTTAAGTCAAAAACCTTCTCTTTTTAGGTTTTTTAGGTTATTGCTTTAAAATAACGTGCTAAGTGGTGATACATGCAAGCGATACTACATTTGTTAATATACTAATATCTTCGGATGAATCCTTCGTATAATTATGATAGAACTTCACTTACAGGTAAGTTCGTTTAATCATTAATTAGTACACAAACAACAAAAAAATTATGAAAATTTCACTACAAGGAAAACATTCTGATAAACAATAGTTCTTGTAGTAACGAAACGGTCCAGCCACATATTTTGACAAAGGTGTAGAGTTGTTTAAGTTACTGATAACTTTTTGACAGTGCGAGCCATATGGAAGTCTTGGCAACATTATACCTACATGAAAATGTTTTTGGTGGGATTAACTATACCTGTGCAATTAAATTTTCTGTCAAGTCAAACATTCATAACCACTCGATTGCTTCGCGGTACTGTAGTACCGTAAGCAAAAGACGGTCCTTTGTCGCGCGGTGCTGTAGGACCGGGTCGATCGCTGTTCGATTTCTACCAATTTGGTAGGTTTTTTTTAGGCGGCCACACCAAAACCTCTTGGGCTGATTTAGATTATGATTTTGGCAACACTAATATCGCAAAAAAAAGTAGAAAAGGCCTGTGATTGGTTGAAAAAAATAATTTTGAAGAGTTTCACGTCAGTTGACGCCATACTTGTTTTTTCTGTGTGAAGTGCTCTAATTTGATATGCCGTAAGTATTTTGTTAATTTATATTTCTGTTTGATGTCATATATTAAAAGAATCGTCATATTGTGATTTATTCGATCATATAAATATCTCGTCACAAATTTAATGTCTAGTGTTAAAAATCATAACAAAACCGTAGCCCGGTAAATTTCTTGATGTATTGTTTCTGTTTACAACAACATTATGTTATAATTTAGATTGGTTAATCAAAGAATTATCCGAAATAAGATAATAATACTATTAGTGAACAGTTTCAAAGTGGTTTCAAAATATAACATTCATCTGTTTACACAGGATGATTGATGCAACGCAAAATAGTGAGTTTTTATTACGCCATTATCCACGGTCAAGGTAACAAGGTCCTGTGGGACCTTGAAACAAACTGGCATTTTGGCAGGGCTGCCTCACACGCTTATTATTTTCATATTAGGTTGTGTTTATGTTGTTTTTATACATTACCTAGTGAATGTTTTTTTGGTTTTGGTGTTGGTTATTGTGATTGGTGTTGGGTGTCTAGTTATAATTTTTTAGTCCACATCCATTTTATATTTTATGCTGTGTACAGTGAAAATCGAGGAGAGTGAGGCAGGGGACGAGGAAGAGGAGAACTATTAAAAAAAAAATGTGACTATAAAATTAAAAATATAATAAAAAAAATTAAGTACCTACCTAGTTTTATTTAATGTGTGCGACAACCCTGAACTAAACTCGGCTACGCGCGGCCATCTTGGCAGCGAACGGCCCGTACGCCAGCGCCCGGCAGCGCGAAATTGGATTATTTAGATCGAAATTTTACATACATTTCGGAAGAATCTTTCCTATGTATTGCATACTGTTAGAAACTGCAGGTTTTGCTCTTTCTGTACATATAATTAGTACAAGGTAATCTTGATCCAAGTTTAACCAATCAACGCTTGTTACAAAAACACAATTTTATCATTTATAGTGGGCCGCTTTAATGTTATAATTTTTTACAAAGATACTTTTCTTCAAGAGTCTCATCTTTTTTTACAAAATATGAAAGTTGAAATCTGTATCTTTCTAAAGTATATTTTATTTTTGTCACAAGCCTTCCACAATTGGAATAAAATACTACGAAACAGCGCTTAGACTCAGCAGCGAATTAAGACGCGCAGTAAAAATTTGTGCGATATACAAACATTATTAAGACCGTTGAATTGCTTCCAATTCATAAAAAAATTGGCATGTACGGAAAGGGGTATTATTCTAGTTTTTAATTATGTAAAAAAAAACACTAGTTATCGATTTAGATTTAATATTAAAAATCAATTCCCATTACAAGTCGTGAATTTTCTCTTTAGCTAAATTCACGAATTTTTTAGAAATTATTTTACCATTACAGGTACTCGTTTTTTTTTCAATACTTATAGCTTCATCCATTACCTATACGAAATAGAACATTATTTGTTCGTATAGAAACAGGAACGGGTCATAAAAACGGTTTTAACGCAGCTGTGCAAGTGCACTGCTGTAACGCAAAACTGCGTGACAAACAAGGAAATTGCGCGCCGGCCGCGCGACAAACGAGTGGATAAAACATTGCCGAACTAGCTAAAACGTCCTAATGTCAACATTAATTTTATGCCATATCGACTTTTGTTTTACACAGCTGACATTTTCCTTGTACTTATTTATTAAATAACAACATTTCCGAGATTTATGAATGTAAGTTACGGACATTTCATTAGGTTACTCTCTTGTGTAGCAATAGGTGTCGTTATTAAACCGACTTAACGTAAACAACAATCGACTTTATGCCTCGGAAATACTGTATATTATTGTTTAACGGTCAGCCCATGAACATTAGATGACACAAACGTTGCTTATTAGCCACAGTTGATTGCTGTGGTAGATTGGATGGGGACCTGAGTACACAGCGCTAATACTAATCATGCTACCTGACAGATTATGTTATATCAATATCAGATTATTTTGTTACCGCTAATAATTGGACACTATGATTTATTACGGTTTGGGAATCGACGACCTTTTTTTGGGCTGTGATAACGGTTGGCTGGTTAGAATAGCAAAACAAAAGTCAACTGTTTTGCCATTGTAATCATTAGGACTGTCTGTTGTGTCACATTTTGCCTATACTATACTTAATTATAAAATTATACATACTTTTAATAAATTTTTGTGTCTTAAGTTTTTGCTACGTTGAATCCGCAGTATTATTCAAATTTCAATTCAATCGGAATGACTGCTGGTGTATGTATGATTTCCTAATATAAATTTTCCTATATTTTATGTTTATATTGACGTTTAGTGATAATATTAAATGATGATAATAGTAATTTATTAGAATATTTTACAAGCGTACTTTGTTTAATATGGTTAACAAAAATAATGTAATGGCAGCTCCAAATATTTACATTTCAAGTCCTGAAAACATATCAAACCGGATATACACTAACATTAATATGTTACAAAATCATTTAAGTATATTACATTATTATCCATTTCTATCAGCTTTAGGTACGCTTATAAAAAATATTAAAGAAAGTAGCAGGAACGTAAAATAAGCTGTAAAACATGATTTATGTGTATAACGGAGACATTATTTTGTATTTTACGAGGCGTAAAATGACCTGCTACATTGCGTAATACTGGCTTTTAGAGATCCATTTATATAGAACTCGTATATTAGTTACATAATAAAAATTATATCTGGTATTTCTAGAAAAGGGATTCAGGTGTGTTGCCTCTAATGAAATTTATTACACGTAAGTGATACTCATAAAAAATGTGCGAAAATATCCTTCAATCATTAAAGTATTAATTTAGATGAAGTTAAGTAGTCATATTTACTTATAGTTTGCGTTAATATGCGTTGATGCAGAATGAATAATCTAGAAATTTTTTTCATCTTACTTTAGAAACATAAAATTTTGTTGATAAAGTGACGTCAGGCGGTTGAGTCCGTTGCCCTTGTGACCACACCTCATAGTTAGCTTTGCATGTCAGTTAATAGAATAACTAGTCCATTTCATTCAAAAAGGGTTAACAGAACCAATTAGCCATCGAAAACATCGCTAACTGACATTTAGAGGCTGGGCGGGACTATTTGTCATTAATTTGGGGAATGAGGTGACAGCAACACAGGCGCGGCTTGCAAACAAATTAATAACTGTATCACTATTAAACGGTAATGTGAGACAATGTTTATTAACTAGCTGTTTATTAAAGTGATGTTATTATAATTTTCATTCGAGCCTGCAAGCAGATGTAAGATTTGATAGCAATAATTATTTTTTGAACTGTATAAAAATGCTTCCAAAAAGTATTAAATGAAACTTGCCTTCGTCCTGCGACAGGCCTGCCCCCTACTCAAATGGCCACTTTTCTATTCTTTCGCTAACTTAAGGCTTAAAAATAAGCAATTGGACAATCAAGTCCCACTTCGCAAGTTTATGTAAATCACAGACATTGTTGAATTTTATGAAAATGACAAGCCTACGACACCTAATTTTAGATGTTTCGGCTTATTTTTAATTTTTAAGTAAGCGAACGAATAGAAAAGTGGCCATTTGAGTAGCCCCCCTGGACTCAAACTCGGCCCCAGGATAGTACATAACTTTAACATAGTACATACCGAACCTATAGGTTTAGGATTCAAATTCTAGTAGCGCTAGCAGAAGTTAGGTACAACCATTCCGTAGAAATTTTTCGCTAGTACATTTGCAATTTCCTTAACAGAAATAAATTTTATATCCATAGTTCACGATTTATGATTACTTACGGACTAAATAATGAATAAAATTCATACCACGAAAAAATCTATAGCACAGTTTTTATACACCAGTCATTCGATCCCAAAACATAGAATTCGTTCGAAGGTTACCTACTTTTAGTTTGTGTTTTGCGAAATTCGACCTCCAAGGGTTGAAAAAGGGATGAAAGTTTTCAAGATTCACTTACCTAATGTAGCATATTTGGGTCTCGCGCGGGGCTGACGCCGCCGTGATTCAACATAACTCCCGAAAACGTAGGTTGGAGTCAATTGACTCTTTACGTGACTATTAGCACATAGTTTTTTTATTGTTTAAGAACATGACAAAACAGATAATTTTAATGGGAAGTGAATTCAGTGTACATCATTCAGAAGTTATCGTAGTTAAGATTAAATGGGAAAATGTATAAAACACAACGGTTACAATAACTTGCGATAAACAATAAAATGTTTTACTTTTCTATGGAACTGTTGATAATTTACAATTTTAGATTTGGTCTCAAAGTTGAATAGGAGCTATAAGTTGAATTAATTATTACATTATTCGATTAATCAAATGAAACTTTAAAACGATATATTAATTCAAATAACGACAATTCAAATACCAAATAGCTGATGTGAATCACTCAAAACGTTAATTAGCAATTTGAACCGAAAATCAGTTGACAATTTGTCATGCGGAATTTCACACCGCAATTGCAATTGCATCCGGGTGGCAAGTAAATAAAAGCCTCCGACTCCCACCATCAAAACTGCAGAGATGAGTTTTGGCACAAATTTTGCATAATAAGTAAAGTGACTACACTTTTTTGCGAAATGAGGACACAATGAAAAAGTTGTTGAATATTGAATTTTTGGATTTTAGGCATTCACAATGCTATTTTTATATTAATTACCTTAAGTTGTTGATTACTTTATATTATCAATGGTTGCCCCTTTATGTCTTACTCTATTGACTTCGAAATTATATGCGACACATCAAAGTTAAAATCAATTAGACAAATTAGACAGTTCTGGGAAAACTGACAATTGTCAGTCATCATTAACCGTCTTCAAAAAAAGAAGACATCGCATCGGTTATCCATTCATTGCGTATATAAATTTTTAAATAAAATTATGAAGTAAAGTAACATACCTATTTAATCTTTTCCGTGCTTGATAGCTTGAATTACATACATATTGAAGTTCGATAACGTGTGATGCTCTAGCATCCATATGCCATAGTAATATATTGATAAGACCAGATAAACCACATTATCAAACCGTATTATAATAAATTGGGACTCACTAGTTTATTTTGGTCTTATAATTCCTGTTCTTAATTATAAGGTAATTAGGAATTCTATATAACAGTGTTTTCATGCAAAACAGTATCACGAAGATAAAGGGAACTATCCTTTCAACGCATAATTTCATGGACCCCTGAATAATAACCTCCTTCATATTCACTACTGAGCGAAATGGCGAAATGAGTGCACACAGAAACGACAGAGCTCGCTATTTGTTTGGGTTTTTCCTCTCTTTATTGCTTGTAATTGAGAATATTAAAATTTAACAATATAAGATAATTATGTCTTACTATAATCCTGCTTCTTATAAAATCATTATGTACATTTTAGTTAAGTACGTTAGGTATACATAGTTCAATTATACAGGTATTGAATTTGATGCGACTATTTGTTGTGTTTTTTTCGGTTTTCTCACCAATTTAATAAAACTATTAAAAATACTCCCCTCTCTATCAGAATGACCTTTTAGCTGAAAGACAATTCACATTGGATGATGTGAAAGCAAGGTAGGTACCTAAAAGCCTAACCATTGCATCAATTTTTTTAAATCAAAATCAAAAGTATAATGCGTGAGAAAATCAACTGTAATATTAAAACTTTTCCCTTGCGTTTTTTTTTCGTGTTATAGTTACTTGAAGTTAGCACTCAGCAGCAACCGCCAAAAACGCTCTATACAAACGGTCATGATTTGTGACGTCACTTGTCACGTTTCAGGCGCGTTTATTATGGAGTTAGTCAAGAATCTTCAATTTTGCGTTTAAGTACATTATGTGTCATAAAAAAATATTATTTCTTATTCGATATTCTATCTGACTGTTAAGTGCATTATATCCGAAAATTAAAATTAATATTTTTTAATTTTCCCCTGATTTCATCGTGTGATAAAACTAAAATAATAATTATTTTTTTCTGTTTCAATCATGTTTTTCTATGTGTCCACAGGGATTAAGCTCAAAGGATTATGCCGATTTTACTATACAATCTAGGCCATGATGCGCTTTGATGAAATTACCAAAATACTATAGTAATTTTATAGTGATTGCGTGGGAAGAATATCATTAAAATATAATGCGGGAAAAAGAGAAATATCAATCTCAAGGAGCCGTTTGGAGTTATAATTGTTTGACATTTTCCTATTATATGACATTTTGTTATCTACCCCTTTTTGACATGACATGAGTCTGGCACAGATATGTATGGTTAATGCGCATCATGGCCCAGAATGCGGCATGATCCTTTATCAAAATCGGTGACTTATGCATATTCCCTATTCTAGCATCATGAAAGATTCAAACAGTTATATATTTTTATAGTGTCCTTTATATTAAACATTTTAGACATTAATATTTTTGAAACACACCTTTATCATTTTAAAGCACTCGGTTTAGGAAAGTCATTCAAAATGAACAATGTCTCCACCTAAGTCTTAATCCTTGATAACCCAGTAAGATTTATTAAAACTTCAAAATTTAATCTTACAAGTTATAATTTTTGCGGAAAACTTCAGCGAAAGTTGGAGATAAAAGAAACAAAACAGCGGAAAGCTTTTTCAGTTTGTTATCAAAGGCCATTATCTCTTGACCTGAAACGTGGAAATATATTTTGTTTCTTCTTATAAGGAGTAAATAAGTTACCCGGAGAGGGGACGTAATTTAAAAGTTACGAACCAAGTGGTCGTCTTTCCAAAGCTTACTTAACAAGTAACCAAATAAGATTTAAAGGCAAAAAGGAGACGGTGCCCGAGATTTGTGAAGGAAATGTCGCCATAATACCATAAGTAATCAATGAAATTACGCTGTGATCTCAAAAGCTCTCCATACATAATGGTTTTTCCTTATTGGGGATGTAAAAGGAAACATAATCGCATTGATTACGTGTTCGATAAATACCATTCATGATTTTTGTATTATGTATGTATTTATCATTCAATTGGCTTAGAAATTGTAATACTACTTTAGTACATTATCTCTACAGTAGGTATATGATATCCTTTCGCAAATTATGCAAATCTATGTAAATAAAAATGAATCGCCGAAATGTAACTTAGATTTTTTTTTAAACTTAAGAACGACTGCATCAAATTAGATAATTCTTTTTTGGTGCGTGGTTATTATTAGGACAAGGTTTGTACAAAAGAAAATTTTGAAAAAATGCACGGAAAAACGTAAAAAAACAAATTTTCTCTTTTCCATCATATAAAAATGAATCACCGTAATGTATGTAAAGCGCATAACTTTAGAACCACTGCACCAAATTAGATCAGTCTTTTTTGTAGTGTTTGTTATTATCAGGGCCCTATTCAATAAAACTTACAATTTACAATTACAGGTGACAGGTGACAATTTTACAAGTTTCTGTTTAATAAAAAATACAAGTTACAAATTTGTAATGGTGGAAAATTTACATATTTGTCGAATTGTACTTACAATTTTACATATTTCTGTTCAATAAACATTTTCCTGTTACTGGTGACAATTTACAAATTTGTAGAAAAAACTGCTTTATTGAACGCATAATTGTATTTACAAGTTTACTTATTTGTAGAATTGTAATACATTTCTGACAGGGTGACCTCACCCTCGGTAATTTTTTTTAACTCGGCCTTATTTTTTTGTTTTAGCTGCTTTTTTTACCAAAATCCAGTAGTGAGAGGAGTGACAACGATGAAATCGTGCTAATCGAACGACAAAGAAAAATATTTAAAAACATAATATTTTATTCTTTTGATGTTACTGATTTTACATTTAATGAGAAGTTTAGGGTGAGTAAGGCAACTATCGATTATTTTAAAAATCTAATATTTTTGAAATCTATCCTCGTCAATTAAGAATTTTCGACAAAAATTTCTAGGAGCTCGGTGGCGCAGAGGTTTAGCGCCTGGCCCACCGATTGCGGATGTTAAGCAATGTTCGCAAGGGTCGGTCATGTGATGGGTGACCAAAAATTTATTATGTCCGATCTCGAGCTCCTCCGTGCTTCGGAAGGCACGTTAAGCCATTGGTCCCGGCTGCATTGGCAGTCATTAACACCCACCAATCCGCATCGGGCCCGTGTGGTGGGTTATGGCCCGTCCTCCTTATCCACCCATAAGGAAGGCCTGTGTCCCAGTAGTGGAGACATAAAAATGGCTGATGGACAACAACAATTTACAAATTTATGTAATTTGTAAATTACAACTACAAATTTGTAAATACAATATTGTCATCAAAATCTACAGGCGTTTTCTACATATGTAAACGTTTATTGAACAGCATTTATAATTGTAATATTTGTAAGATTTTTACTTGTAAAATTCTTACATTATTGTAAGGTTTATTGAACAGCACTTGTCATACAACTTGACAAATATGTCACTTATTGACAAATTTGTAGGATTGTAAGTTTTATTGAATAGGGCCCAGGATAAGGATTGTATAAAAGTAAATTTTCATTTGTTTTAAGGAAAGGAGTAAAAAATCATTTTTTCACTCTTCTTGCTCTAAAAGTACGTCATTGTGAGGTACAAGAGCCAGGATAAAATTGCAAAATTACCCCTAGGGGATAAAGTTTTTTCTTTTTTAATGTTTGTCTATTACCAATGAATGAGCCTACTAAAACGAAAAAGTCTTTATTCATAATCACGAATAAAGACTCGCTCGACTTAATACTGTTTCTAATTTTTATTTTTGAAAATGGAACTAAAAGCAGCGATCTCTTCGGTGAAATCATAGACTTATTTATACTCTGTGACTTTAAGTTTGATCGTAGAATGCGTGCATTGTGTTTCTTAGCTGCTACAGTAGAAATTAAAAAAGGCGCGAAATCTTTAGAATTTTTCTCTAATACCCAATATCAAACTGATTGAATTGTGTGACTGTAAGTAATAGGAAAGAAATAATTTTAATCTTTTGCCGTCAAGCACAAATCATTTATTTAAATACTGTATGAAAAGTTTAAGAAGTGGAGGATAGAAAAACGAGTGGATTCGTTTACGGAAGTATAAACTAGGTATTTAATATTGTATTTTATTTTCTCGCAATCTTAGTGAAAAGTAGAGTGTAACACACGACGCTAAAACCCATTGTAACTCGGTTTCTATTTATTCCCTCGCTAAAGCTCGGGAATAAAACTACCTCGTATGGAATGGGTCATTTTAGCGTCTTGTATAACAATCTACTATTTCTCTTTTGCGTCATTTTAAATCGCAATATAACTAACTAGCTTCCGCCCGCGACTTCATCCGCGTGGATATTAGAGAAAATCCTTAGGGAACCTTCAACCAGGATCCGACCAGCCGTTTTTACGTGATTAGGTAGGTCCCCAGCAAGCGCGCTGCCTCGCGAGGCAAAACGTTTGCCGCGTGTGACAGGCCTCGGTACGAGGCTGCGCGCTTGGTGGGGACCCGCCTAATCGCGTAAAAACGGCTGGTCGGATCCTGTTTGAAGGTTCCCTAAGGATTTTCTCTAATATCCACGCGGACGAAGTCGCGGGCGGAAGATAGTTTATTACAATAATCAGAATTAGGTCCAGAGATATTAGTAGTATCGCGTTCCCGTTTCTTTACTTTTTTCCGTTCCAACTCCGACTTGTCCGCCCAACTTTGAAGGGTTACAAAACAAATAATACGCAATATATAAAACCAAGAGGTAAACAAGCTACAGTAGGTACTCTAAAAGTTCAATATGTTTACAATTTTTATTTTGTTATTTTATTCATTAGTCGTCATCCCTTTAAGTAAGGATAACATCGCATATTTCAAATAAAGTAGGTAATGGAATAAAAACGCTAACGTCTCATATTTCATTTATTGATTGCATATCTTATACCTTTAAACGAGCAATTCTTGTATATATATTTCGGTGATCTCGGAAACGGCTCTAACGATTTCGCTGAAATTTGGTATATAGGGGTTTTCGGGGGTAAATAATCGATCTAGATTAGTCTTATGTTTGGGAAAACGCGCGTTTTTGCGTTTTCATGCGTTTTTCTTTCGACGCAAAATATGGTCGCTAATTTCGTCCGCGGCCGGCCAATGTCTGTTTGGTTCAGCGGGCTTAGACGCGGACCACAAGAAACGAGTGTTCCGAGTTCGAATCCCGCTCGGTGACTTACTTTTTTTATATCTTCAAGTTTATATAAAATATATATATTATATATTTTTTTCATCGTTTTTAGACAAAATAAAAAAAATAGTTAAAGGTGCTTTTGAGTTTTAATTTTATTGAGACTTGTGAAGCAATAGTGAATAACAAAAAATTTACCGATACAAATTTTAAACAGTTTTTCGGATAAGTTTTGTGACGCCATCTCTCGGCTAATGCCATAAAAACTAACTACTACACCTCGCGGAATTATTATGTAATTAACTACATCTTATTACGAAGCTCACGAGCTATAGACAATCGATGGCGTTACTCTGTGACAAGTGCTGGGTTGAGAATACGAATATCGAAAAAACATCACATGCTCTGAAATCAAAGTAGCGAAAGCACTTTTGTTATCACCTAAACACTACCATTTACAATAAATAGTAATAACCGAGTTTTAGCTCGGTTGTAATGTAACCAGGTACTAATACCTAAGCGTTAATTACTATTTGTCATCTAAAATTGTATTCAAAAAGCCGCCTCGTTATTGTTCGCCTAAACGCTTTTGGACAAAGAGCAAAAGTGTCCATCCTATTTATAGGACAGTGACGCTTTTAATTTTCAAATAGCTTTAATTAATTAATAAAAACACCAACAGCAAGGGACACATTATTAGTATTATTTACATGACAACGAAATTAAAAACGAGCTCTCATTTCCGTTCTACCCATTTGCCTAATGGACTTATACGGCACAAGGGACTTTCATACCAACTTTCATCATACTAAAAGCAACGCACGGAAAATGCCCTCAGATTAATAAACTTCATATTTTCTCCTGCCTGAGAGCCATTTCTGCTGGTATTAACAGCTGGATTAAATTCGTATCAGTTGTTCGTTGAATGGTACTCCAGATTGAGAGAGTTTTAAGTGAATTTTGGGGAGCTTCGAATACAAATGTTGTTTAAGTTTATAAACGCAATTGCATGCATATTCATCAGTTTTAAAATATAAAATAGAGTCTGAGTATTATGTTATGCAATATGAATACGATTTTTTTTAAAGAATATTTTTTTTTTTAATTAATAATAAAATTTATTCAGAATTTTCCACTTATTTCGAAAATCTTTCCGCCGTTTTATAATTCATTTATTGTGTTTTTGGGTCCTACTTATAGCACTTATTATTATTTGGTTAGTAAAAATTTGGAAAACTATTTGATAAATTTGGAAACTACTAAAATATAACTATTACTAATCATACTATGATGATTTTCAACTACAACTTAGTCTTATTGAATAGATAATTGACATGTTTTCATTTTTTACAAGGTACCTTAAATCGAAAACCATTTCGAGGTTTTTCAATTTCTGACACCGTACATAATTTTTCGGGGCTTTTGATCAATAATTTAACGAAATATGTAGAAAAAACACTGTATCATCGAGATAAAGGAATATTAAATATTTAACTCCTTTGCGTGAAAAAGTTGTGTGATTTTATCTTAAAAAAAATATAATCATAAAAACTGTCGCTGTCAAGGTTACAATTTATGTCAAAGTCTGTGTCAAGAATCAAAATATTTTTCACTTTGATTAGTTTTCTTTTGAATGTATTCATGATATTTTTAACTTGAATTAGTATTTTGGTTAAATTTAACATCTATCGAAATATAATATCAAGTTTTCTGAATGATTTTTAATAGCAGACAGTCGCAACCTTACCAAAATGGACTTCATCATGCTGCAAAAGCTGAATTCTTCTGCGAAACATTTTATTTTTAGAAATAAAAAGATATTGTGTACGTTTGAATTTGTTTAATAAATAAAGTTTGTTTTGAAGTGCATTAGTTTCAATTTCCATAAAACTTTAAAGCAACACACCACTTGTAAACGTGTAGACTTTGGTTTGGCACGTAAAACAGTGTTTGTTTGGGCATTCGGTCACAGTATTTTTGCAGGCAGGAACTACACATGAGATTATGGAATCTAATTTACGAATATCTTTATTCATTATTGTTGAAAATAAGGTAAAAATAGCGACAATATAAGAAAACAACCTCGAGCAAAAGATAAACAAACAAACGTCATTACCGTCCATAGATTAGATTGGCAGGTTGACGTCATAATTTTTTTTTTTATCCATATGGGCAAAGGATATTGTCCGCCAAAAATCCTTTAAACGGCACTTACGCTCTTTTAGAATAGATAAGTTTTCAAATTAATATTACGTTGATTTAAAATAAAAATTTTGGAAAATAAAAAAATACGTGTCTCATGTTTTCACCAGTAATTTCTAAATAACAAATAAAAAAACAGGATAAAAATTTTGATATGTTGTCAATTGGGTGTATCTTTTCTACCCTATGCTAAAAAGTAGGCATCAAAAATAAGTAAGTAAAACTCCTCACTATGTTATTGTCGCTACGATCTACCTTATCGCAAGATTTGTTGTTGCTAGCTCTTTTCATTCGTAAATAACAAATGGGAGTAGGCAAAACTTTGCCTCCGCATCATTCTGTTTGTGCCACATTTCTTGAGGTGAGATACAGCTTAAGTGGCCGCCTAGGTGCACAATAATAATGTGCTTTCCATAAATAATGTAGCTTCGCAATATATTACTTAAGTTTATTCCGATTTAATATTTTTTAGTTGTTTGTAAGCAGAGTGAGATATTTACTTGAGTCGTGAGAATTTAACTTATTCGAATATTTTGAGTATCATAACGGTGACGTCATTCTCCATAGCTGGTAGATACACAGTTTTTCCGATACGAAATAATTATTCTGTCAGAATTTTATTGTAGGTCTATCTATCTATTAGATACAATAAAATTCTGACAAGTAAATATCTATCTATTCCAGCCCTTGTAGAGTCCGTCTTCGGACATAGGCCTCCTATCTGCCTCTCCACTCTCGACGGTCTGCTGCCACGCTCATCCAATTGATGCCAGCCTACTGCCGGATGTCATCCGTCCATCTCTTGGGCGGTCGTCCTCTACCGCGGGTATCAGAGCGCGGGGTCGCCATTCGAGTAGTCTTCTCGCCCACCGGCTGTGGTTCATTCTGGCAATATGTCCTGCCCACCTCCACTTTTTCCGTTCGATTTCTTCGACCACGTCAATAACTTTAGTCTTCTGCCGGATCCACTCATTCCGTTTATTGTAGGTACCTATCTATATATTATCTTCTATCTTTAGTTTAATAACTAAGATATTTATGGCCACTGAATGTTAAAGCTATTGCTGCATCAGGTCTTTTCCATCGAAATGCATTAGTACCACAAATTGTTAGTTACCTATAACATTGGTATTTTTTCTCACATACAAAGAACCTCATAACTTCTGTGATTTAAAATATTATCAGTCGTTGGATATTACATCAAATTATGACCATAACCCTCAACCATCAGCATAATTAAAGTCTATTTATTTTGTTTTCTTCGCATTAAAAAAAAACCTTGAATGTGACTCCTTTTTTTGTTAGTGAAAATGACCACTTTATCTGTTGTAACTTAGCCAAAACTTATTTTTTTTGCTTAAATTATATTTCCCATGTTAGTTTAATGTTCAAACATTTGTACATACAAGTTTTGTTGCAATAGCGTTTACGGTTGTTATGTAAATTATGAAAATGCTAGCGTGGAAAATGAAATTTGTTAAAAAGTTCCATAAAAATGCCAATTTCGTGGGGCTAAAGGTTTTAACCTACTATTATGGTCTGCATGCAGATGACGCTGGTAGATGGGATGTCAAGCAGGACAATTAAGCTCCACCCCTTGCAACGCAAAGTAAATATCCAGAAAAACATTTCCATCATAAAATCCATCCAAAATTCAGCCTTGAAGAAAGTTGCTTAGCATTCACAATTTACTACTTTCATGCAAGAAATCCTGCAGATTTTTAAAGTAAACATGTTTTCCTAAGACACGGAACAGGGGAACCTAAGATGACATTATAATGAGGTTCTTATCTTTCACGGTTGCTGGGCTCTGGCAAGTCTTTGCGGTACTCGAGGGTAGTGCCAGTCTGGTCTCAAGTATGTTAAGCCACTTGACTATCATTGCATGGCTGTGCATTGAGAAGGGTTATTAGGCGGTACACTCAAATACTGATTACTCTCTTTTGCAGTAAAACTTCTCGAGCACTCTTCAGGATGGAAAGGCTTAATTTAATCAAAGTTTTTGTATTTAATTTTTCAGTTTCAAGTGTATTAATTATCCTGGCTGGCTACGCATACGAAAACTATTTACTTCGAGCAAAGTTTGTTTATTTCATTAGGTATTTGCTAATGTTTTGTACTTTTGCAAAATATTTTAAAACAGGTTTGTACGTAATAAAACGATCACATTGTTTGTTTTTAAATAATTATGAATTTACTTACATCGGTTATATGATGTTTGAATAAATAACATGCTAGTAATGCAAAAGGCTTTAAACGCTTATTTTTTAAACTAATCGTACTTAAAAAAATGTTTTTACCAGGTGCACAATATCAGTAAAAAAAGATTTTTAATTCTTCACTAATTTTATTTCTTGAGGATTTTGTTTACTGTTTTGCCGACACTGTATAGAAAGACAATTTAAATAAACTCCATAAGGAAAGTCTCACTTTGCATTTCTTGCAAATGTAGCTTTACATAATTAAGTATGTACATACTTATCAACTTGCTTAAAACTTTGATAAGAATTAATAGCCCACTAAGTTTCTGTATCGTAAAGACTTGGTACCGTGTTAGAATGTAGTTGAATCACGTTATCTCAATTTATTATGTGTAACAACGTGTTACTTACCTGTTGAAAATAACATTACCTACGTACTTATATTGTAAAAAAAACCTAGGTATGGAACAAACCAGCGAAAAGTTATGAATTTTATTTATTAACTAGCTTCTGCCCGCGACTTCGTCCGCGTGGATTTTAGACGAAATCCTTTTAAGGAACCTTCAACCAGGATCCGGCCAGCCATTTTTACGCGATTAGGCGAGTCCCCATCAAGCGCGCTGCCTCGCGAGGCAAGACATTTGCCGCGTGTGGCGGGCCTCGCACAAGGCTTCCAGTTCCCGTTCCCGCTCCCACTCCCGTTCCCCGTTCCCGTTCCGTTTGCGTTCCCGTCCCGTAAATGTCCCGTAACCGTCCCTTACCCCTTCCGTTTCCGTTCCCGTTCCGTTCACGTTTCGTTCCCGTTCCAATTCCCGTTCCGTTCCCGCTGCGTTCCCGTCCCGTAAACGTCCCCTAACCGTCTCGTACGCCTTACGTTCCGGTTCTTGTTCCCATTCCGTTCCCGTCCGGTTCTTGTTCCCGTTCCCGTTCCCATCCTGTTCTATTCCCGTTCCGTTCCCGTTTCATTCAAGTTTCGGTTCCTGTTTCGTTTCCGTTCCGTTCCCGTTACGTTCCTGTTTCATTCCCGTTTCGTTCCGTTCCCGTTCCGTTCCCGTCCGATCCCGTCCCGTACTCGTCCCGTACCCCTTCCGTTCCCGTTCCCGTACCCGTTCCGTTCCGTTCCGTTCCGTTCCGTTCTGCTCCGCTCCGTTCCGTTCCGGTCCGGTCCGGTCCGGTCCGGTCCGGACCGTTCCGTTCCGTTCCGTTCCGTTCCGTTCCGTTCCGTTCCGTTCCGTTCCCGTTCCCGTGCCCGTGCCCGTTCCGGTTCCCGTTCCCTGGATGTGCATGTCCAGGTCCAGGTCCATATGTGTCATGTCCACCGCGTTGGGTTGGACTTCTAAATAAATCTCATTTTCGCAATCACCATCCCATAAAACCTCAAGAACGACATCCATATCGATTTTTATGTTACTCACCCCACTTACCCTCTAAGGGGTTGATTTTCAAAATCCCAAAATATATATTTAGACGTGCTCCTACGAATTTTAAAGTTGTAATTTCGATTTTGTATTGTTTTTCCATACAAAATTTGAACCCCATTTTTACCCCTTTAGGGGTTAAATCATGTCCACCGTGTTGGACTTCAAAATAAATGTCATTTTTGCAATCGTCATCCCAGAAAACCCCAATAACGACATCTATATCGATTTTTATGTTTACTCACCCCATTTACCCCCTAAGGGGTTGATTTTCAAAATAACAAAATATATATTTGCCTATTTATTTTTAGATGTGCTCCTTCGAAGTTTAAAGTTGTAATGTCTATTTTATATTATTTTTCCTTACAAAATTTGGACCCCATTTTCACCCATTTAGGGGTTAAATCATGTCCACCGTGGTTGGACTTCAAAATAAATGTCATTTTTGCAATCGTCATCCCACAAAACCCCGATAACGACATCCATATCTATTTTTAGGTTTTTTTAACCGTTTGCACCCCCATGTCATCCCCTTTGGAGTTGAAATCCTAACAAAAAATATATACGTTGCTTTAGATTTCTATCCATAAGCCTAAATTATAAATTTAGCGATTTTTACTTCGAAAATGAAGGATTTTCTTTAATACACAACTTCATCCCCCTTTTGACCCCTTCGGGGGTAGAATTTTGAAAAACGCTGTGACCCGTATTTATTAATTTTCAATCGTCAGCCTAAACACAAAATTTGAAGATTCTAGCTTCAAAACTGAGGGACTTTCATACAAACTTTCATCTCTTATTTCATCCCCTTAGGGATGGAATTTTCAAAAATCCTTCCTTAGTGGATGCCTACACTGTATAAAGTATCTGTGTGCAAAATTTCAAGTCTCTAGGTCCAGCGGTTTGAGCTGTGCGTTGATAGATCAGTCAGTCAGTCAGTCAGTCAGTCAGTCATTCAGTTTACGATTTTATATATTAAGATTTGGTTCAAGTTAACTGATTATCAAGAAAAAAACCTTGTAAATAATTATCTTCTTACTTATTGGGCCTTCATCGTCATTGTACGATGAAAATACAGTTTTGAATTTTCTTTAACATAATTGAGAAAAAAATTACAGGCTCAGTTGCACCACCTAACTTTAACGATAACTATAGGTAGCTTGTTAAAGTACCGGTTAAGCACAAGTTAGCCAAAAAACAGAGGTTGCCAGCCAGCATGATGTCCTTTGACAAGTTTGAAGTGACAAATGGGTTGAAACCTCTTTTTTTGGCTAATATGCTTAACCGGTACTATAACAAGCTTCTCCATCAGCCATTTTTAATGTCCCCACTGCTGGGGCACAGGCCTTTCTTTATGGGTGGATAAGGAGGACGGGCCATAACCCACCACGCGGGCCCAATGCGGATTGGTGGGTGTTGACGACTGCAAATGCAGCCGGGACCAACGGCTTAACGTGCCTTCCGAAGCATGGACGAGCTCGAGATAATAAATTTTTGGTCACCAAACTTTTGGCTTTAACAAGCTTGTTATCGTTAAAGTTAGGTGGTGCAACTGAGCGTTACACTATTTGGTGAAAACCTCTTTTTTATTACAGATAAAAAAACTGTAGTGAGTAATCCCGTTATAATCTAAGCAATCTCACCATAATAGCTGCGTGACCACATCTAACAGTAACCCTTTGAAGTATTCAAGTTCCACTTTAATATAACTCGAACAATGCGCTCCCTCGCAGTAACAATGACTAAGTTTTCGCTCTAAGTCTCCTTTACATCAAACTGGACCCTTTGTAAGGAGCCAGTAACGCTACACTAATTCCAGGGACACTGATTTACATGAGAATTAGATATTTATCAAGAATCCAGTGGACATGGATGTCTAAATTGAATATGGAGAGTGGGCTAAGCGCTTATTGTTTAATAGAAACCTCGAATTAGTTTTAATACTCAAAACAATGCATAAATCTATTGTTTGTGTATAAAGATGGATAATTATTCTGGTAGGTTTATATTAATGGTTTAATAATAAGTGGATGCACTAAACACTGCAAATTTTAATTTAGTTATGTTGGTGTTTTTGTATATTTTGGTATAAAGTTATCATATCGACGGGTTCCGGGCTAATTGTATTAAGCGACACTCTGGGCGATATAGACTTTTATACATATTTGGAATCAGCGAATTTTTCTGCGTCGTTTGAGCTGGGTTTGGTGACGATCGGAGCACTTTTTTGGCGCTTAATACCTTTTTCGGCCCATTTTATGACTGCAATGTATGAAGCGACAGAAAATATTTACAAATTTAGGAACTGTGTACTTAAGCTCACTACCAAATACCTGACAGTCGTTTAAACTTTTTTTCCTGGAGCAACAATTGACAGGCAACGTACGTTAAAGCATTTAGCCTGACCTTATAAATATATAGAAATGTCGCTTAATACAATTAGCTTCTTTGTTAAATTCACAAACAATCTATTACAAAAAAATCAGTCGCAAAAACTAATTAGCCATACATTAATAAGTTTAAGATATGGTATTTAAATCAATTAGCTTAGGTTTGAAATATGACCAACTCTTTGACTAAATCACTTAGCTTAGAGCCATTATTTGCATGCCTAGGCGGTTAAGTCATTTAGCTTGGAACAAGAAACAGTAACCATAGGCGGTTAAGTCATTTAGCCTGGAACAAAAAAAAGTAAAATATGAGTCATTTTGTATTAAGCGACATTTATCTTCGTTAAAAATAGGAATATTAGAAAAAATATTAATCCAATCATGGGTAATATGTTACAAAAACAATAATATCCTTCTTTTTTAAAAAATAATACGATTTGCTTAAGTTATGAATTTTTTTCTAACAATTTTTTCTAGAAACTTTAAACTGCTCTGGTGTAAAGTTTCAAAAATGTCGGTTAATACAAATAGCCCGGAACCCGTCGATATATTATACTGATTAGCATTTTTATAAACTCGATGACCGTACGTAATTTATTGTAATTTACTTTCTACAAAGTAGATTTTGAATTGAAAGCCAATATTGAATTACTATGCATTTCACTATGTAAAGCCACTGATAACAATACGTTTTTCTGCGTTTTTCACATAATTAAAGGCTTTTTTGACATTCGACAAAAAGGGTTATTTTTGTTTTATTTTATCTTTTTTGAATTTTTGTTGACGCTGTAAAAATATTGTTTAGACTTTATCATACTTAGGGCCAATTTTTCAATCCTCGGATAAAGGGACCAATAGTTAACTAAAGAATAAAGTTATTAGTCTCTTTATTCATCTGTTAAGTGATTGTCAATTTTTCAAGCAATATTTATTCTATGAATAACTAACTGACCGAATATCTCATCTGTGGAAACGCTAACTTCACGAAGTTGAAACAAATATAGACAATGAACGAATGTTAGAACAGGACAAACTATTTCTTTGATTTTGGACATCTGGCAATCAGTCAAACAAAAGAAGGGTCCGCCGTCATTCAACAATATGAGGTTGTTTGGATGTGCTGTGGACGCTGTGGTGTGGTGTTTTTAATTGTGATTTTTCGATTCAAACTAAGTATGTAATTAATTACTTACTATAGAAACCAAAAAAGTATTCTGCGAAATTCAATCTAGGATTCAAATGCTTGTGAGTTTAGTCTCGTACTATTATTTATTCTGTGGTTTAGTTCCTGAGAGGTATGTCTCTACAAGCAAATAATAAAATAATAGATGTAAAAAAAGAAATTCTTTGTTTGTTTAGTTTCTATCGAAGAATGTGCAGGGAAGAATATTAAAACTTCTCTCAACTCGGGTAGAATTACATCAATTCTTTCTTTTTTATTACTTTGATTCATATAACTCATTTATTATGACTTCTTCCTCGATTGCCATCTCGTCAACCGTTTTGAAAATATCAACTTTACAACAAAAAGCACAAAAACTAACCTCAAACTTACTGTTTATCTGTAGAATAAGGCGTTATCTGGCCCTCAAAGTGTCAGATAGAATTATTCCTCAGATAAGAGAGTTATTCGTCGAATAAGGCCTATTTGACGATTGAACAACAGATTTTTTTGCTATCTGTTGAATAAACCCTATCTGTCTGTTTATCTGAGGATTGAAAAATCGGCCCTTACTTCAATGTAATTATACCGATCTGAATCAATTATTTAACTCTGAAACTAGGTGCCTAACGAATTCATAAGATTTTTACCCGAACTTATTATTTATTCTTGAAAAGACAACAAGTCTTTAAAGAGTCGATTAATTGCCTCATCGAGAGGAATGGAATCCCCAGTTCGAAGGGGGCCAAGTTCTCGAACTTTCTCTAATTAGTCGCAAAACAAACAGGAACAAAGACACAATGCTTGAGGAAGACTCGTAAATATTTGATCGTGGCAACCGACCCCTTTAAATGAAAACGGGTATTTATGACGCTGTGGTGGGCTGGTAGGCAAAGTTGACAATTATTGTTTTTTGAGGTTACGTCCCTTAAAAGTGTAATGGAAGCCTTGATAGAATAATTTCGTGTCTGTCTGTTTATGTTTATAACTTTTTCCTCAGGAACACATAGGATTTTACTGTGGAGTTTCTTGAGGTCTATGTCCTTAATGCCCAGTAGTGGGTGTCATGCAGAAAATACTAAGATGCTAGAATGCAATGACGTGTAGCCTTTGATGCTGCATATTTGGCATTCCCAATAATAAAAATCTATATCTATAAACTATGCTTAGACAAACATCATCATATCAGCCGCACGACACCCATTGCTGGGTATAGGCCTCCCCTAAGGATCTTCACGACGATCGGTCCTGCGCTGCCATCCAGTGGCTTCCCGCAGCCTTCACCAGATCGTCGGTCCACCTTGTCGGGGGTCTACCCAAGACAAACATACTCACAATAAGATTTGGTTGTTGCCTAGTTGACAGATACTATGCCAGGATATACTATGTCATACAAAAGGATAATAGAAACACGTGTATCTTTTTCCTTGTAAAGGGGAACATGACTTGAACTCTGGCATTCATTATGTGATATTAAATAAAAATGCGAAAGCTAAATTACTGTACATTAATTACAAAAATAGGTAATGAATAACGTCTGTTTAAATCAGGAGTCAAACACTTGTCACTTTATAATAATAAATAAATAAAAAGTTATTCCGAACTAAAATAGAATTATCGGATACGGTAGCTAGTTGAGACTTGTGTTAAAAAGTAGATATTTTAGTTGTGGGAACTTATTTTAAGTTACCAAAACTAAAATACCTACCTTTTTTCAATAGGTACCTATTTGTTTACAATTTAACATTTTCTCATAACAGCCAACCGGTTGAACTTACAAAATAACAACCAACCATTTGAAGATTGAAATAATACCTTCAATTGGTTCGTGTACGTCAAAAAGGTAAAGTAATACAATACCAAATATTTACCAACCGCTATAGTGTTTCAAAGTGAGTATTGTTGGTCTAATTTGCTTTAAATATCAAGTGGCAACCCGAGAGAGGTCGAGGAAAGTATCGACTAACAACCCCTGATTACACTGAAGACCATTGCAATGGGAGATTATTAGTAGCACTTTGAGAAACGTTTAACATTGTTATACGATACTAAATAATATAATGATAATATACTAGAAAAAATACGAGAACACCAGATCAATTCTCGGACGGGATCTGGTGTGAGTCGGTTTTTCTAGTATATTATTTAGTATTGTATAAAAAAACCATTGTGAATGCAAAAATCTCAAGTTTAACATTGTTGATTTACATTGTCTAACTGATATTCGTACCACTTAGAAATATTTTCATTGCTGGTTAAGTTGTCTAACAATTTTTTTTTGTTATTTTATTGATTCGTAAAAAATGCGCGATGTCTTTTTCAAATTATAATTTTTTTATACCCATAAATTTTTAGCTTTTAAACTTTCACGTTGCATTGTATTTTTGGAGTTCCGTACCTGAAGGGTAAAAACGGGACCTCTATCTGTCTGTCACCAGACTGTACCATAACAGCTAGACAGATATTTCACACGTCATGATGTATTTCTGTTGCCGCTATAACAACAAATATTAAAAACAGAATATAATAAATATTTGTGTTAGCGTTACCCGCTTAATTTGTATTTTATTTTCACAGATTATTTTTAAATTGGAAATTATTAGTAGATTAATTGACTTTGACATATGTTAACACGGGCGTATGGCAATATCGAGGCAGTCAACGGGAGGGTAGGACGACTAGCGGTCGTGGGGCTGTCTGGCGAGTGAAAAAACAAGATATGAAAACGGAATGTGTATGATCAAAACAGTTTATTATCGGATCCTCTAATCAAACTAAACAAATTGTATGCTTTAAAAGTGAGTACGTCAATAATTTCAGAAGCGGGAACCAACATCTTGGCCCACAGGTATGTTTCTTAAATACAATTAAGCTAGTTTCTTTAGGCTGGCTCAAATTGAGCTGCCCAATATGAAAAGTCACATAAATATAATATTTAAAGCCAACACAACCCATTGAATTTAGAAATGCATGAGTTATTTGTAGAACTTATAATTTCTATGGTTAAAATCCAGTATTTACCTTCGACATAATAAAGAAAGACTTTAAAGTTTAACTTTAAAACTTCTTAAAATAGTTGTAATACTTGTTAGGAGTAAGCGCTTATTAGTCTGCGGCCTAAGTATTAGTGCATGAAATTGTAACCTTTACATTGCTGTGAAACAAAACTTACTTAAGATGCCTCTAAGATAAAACTAGTAGGTTATCAATTGCTTACTACAAAAACTCACTGTGTTATAGCGGAATAACCACTGACTTGTTGACTACAAAATTATAAGTTTTCTTGTCGGTAATTATGACAGTATTTTCTGGTGTACATACATTAGAATCTACATAGATAATAATTGTACAACTTTGTAGCTGTAGACTATTATAGGCGATATTGCTTTATAAATATATTTTTTCATGATTCGCACAATACTTTAAAGTTCTACTTACTGCTAATAGTATCTAATTCTACGAGTTAGTACTAGTATCTGCTCAGAATTTGAAAATATTCCCTCAGCAGAAATTAAAGTAGGATACAAAATTACAGAGAAAAAATAATTTTAATGAAAGAATTATTAATGAAATTTACCTCTTGAGAAAGTAAACATAAAGTAACAGATTAATTTCATCCATAATGGTAGTACCTACATTAGATATCAGGAAGTATAATTCTAACCATGAATTAACTTATCTTGTGGAATTATTTTGAAGACATTTTCTCACAATTTCCAAATTAGTAGATTATTAGTAGAAACGGCTATTCTGGGAAATGGACCAAATGCGAAAGAGGTGTTTTTCGGCAAGTGGAACAAATGAGAAGTGGACCAAGTGCGCCTAAACACTACTCTACTCAACGTAGTGATCACTCCGCCTATACAGGAAATATGCTACTGAATGTAGTGATCCACCCAGTGAAATATCCTACTTAATGTAGTGATCACTCCGCCTATACAGGAAATATGCTACTGAATGTAGTGATCCACCCAGTGAAATATCCTACTTAATGTAGTGATCACTCCGCCTATACAGGAAATATGCTACTGAATGTAGTGATCCACCCAGTGAAATATCCTACTTAATGTAGTGATCACTCTATTTATACAGGAAATATGCTACTCAATGTAGTGATCCACATAGTGAAATATCCTACTTAATGTAGTGATCACTCTATTTATACAGGAAATATGCTACTCAATGTAGTGATCCACATAGTGAAATATCCTACTTAATGTAGTGATCACTCTATTTATAAAGGAAATATGCTACTCAATGTAGTGATCCACATAGTGAAATATCCTATTTAATGTAGTGATCACTCTATTTATACAGGTAATATGCTACATAATGTAGTGATCATTCTAATTATACAAGGAATATGCTACTGAATGTAGTGATCCACTTGTGAAATATGCTACTTAATGACTGTAGTGATCACTCCATTTATAAGTTTGTAAGCATAATTTAATGCAATAATAAATGTTGTTTTTATACTATTTTAAATTAAGCTTTGGGTTATCTGCTGCAATTTAGTTTACATGTTTAACCTGCGATACTATGCTTAATTTTGCCGTCTTGAACTAGGTGTATCAAGCTTACATAATTATAGGCAAAACTATTGTCTGTGGGTGGGCCTGACGAACTGTAACATAGATTTTTATTCTAAAACCTATTTTGAGCCCCAGTTTCTAGACTATAGAAACCTTTGTGGTAGCTTGGTTGCCACTATACTTAACTTCTATTATTTGTGAAGGGAAAATAAATAAACATTTTATTATTTTTATTTTTATTATTGATACAGGAAATATGCTACTTATTGTAGTGATTCATATTGTGAAATATGCTACTTGATGTGGTGATCACTCTATTTATACAGGAAATATGCTGCTTAATGTAGGTGGTGATCCGCATAGTGAGATATGCTGCTTAATGTAGTGATCACCCGTTTATACAGGATCAATGCTTATTAAGAAATATATATATATATATATAAAAAATAAAAATCAGATTTACATCTCTATAAGATTAGTAACGTTAAAACACTTTATGAGCTACTTTAACAATGTTTTCCTCTATGAAGCATCTGATGTTGGCTTTGGTGAGCTGAAAGATCGATTAATGCAGTGATCCAACCAGTGAAATGAGCTACTTAATGTGGTGGTCAATGGTCACGCTATTTATACAGGAAGTATTCTGTCTGTTGTAGTGATCCACTAATTACATGGAAAAAAAGATCTACTACTATAAGTGTAGTGCTTGTTCGGATGCTGTATGGTATGGTAGTATGGTATGGTATGGAGGAGGTTAGCCATTAGTAGGAAGGCCAAAGTGGAAGATCTTCCTCCGGGCTGGGTAGTATTAGCCCGGGGATCGCGGTCCACAACCGACGATGGTTGGCAGTTGTATATATGCTGCTTTATATATGCTGCTTCGCTGACATAACTCCGTTAGCGAAATGTAGGTTACTCCATTTGTTTCTCCATACTACGAGGTACTAGTGCCAACTAGTCACATAGTGATGAATCTTGTTGCAACCATGTGTTGGTATGTGCGGCGGTACGGTAGATGCCGCTACATGCTCATTCTCTTTATTAACAAAGATACTACTTATTGTGTAGTGCTTTGCATGTATCGTGAAATATAATACCATATGTAGTGATAAGTCTAGCGACATTTACTATAAGCTTACATTTGGGTTGTTTTGAATAGAAATATGAATGTGTAAGTAGTAACTTCAGTAAAATAAAAAGGGGTTTCAAGTTAGACATCTCAAGAAAGAAAACAAAACATTAGAAATAGTTTTCAATTCAAGAGACCCTAAGCTGATTTTCAATTGGTACCTTTGTTTCTTTCTGACAGCTAAATGTCCTATTTAAGTGAAATCAGGACACACTCATATAATAAATTATTATTTTAATCCTTTTACCTAATATATAGGTAAAAGTGAATGTTTATTTGACTTAAATATCTATACAACACATGTTGACATGTGATGACAATGACATAGGTATACAACACACTCATTTGTATACGACACAAATATAATTTTCGAATATATTGTATAAATAAAAACCTAATAATAAGAGATTTATAAGGATATAGTTGAAATACTAGAATATCCTTATAATCATCTTAATTTAACATAAATTCTTTATTTATCTGAATATGGTCAATACGGTTGATGTTTTGTAATATGAAATTATAATCCTCACATTCTACTGTTATTTTGGTGTAGAAACTTAAATCAACTTAAGAAGTGGTAACTTCTTGATTATTTTATTAATTCTCACAAAATTATAACTTACATGTTACACATAATAAATAAATCGAAATAAACTTAGTCAAACGACTGTTTTAGGAAACTATGATTTTGGATCGGATGTTTTGGGAAACGGATTGAACGTTCCGAAAGGATTCATACTACAATAAAATGTCAGAATAATAATATTAGAAAATTTCAGTATAAATTTAGTAATTTCGGTATAAACTACAAAATTTATAATTTGAGAAATCACTTACTGTATAGGTAGTAGTGAGTACATTTTTATCTGTTAGAATCCAACTGTTTCTGAAGGATGGCCAAACGGCCGTACAAGCTGGACTTGGTAATCAAACGTATTGATGGGAATCTTTGGATTAGGAATCTTGTCACATAATATTGTTCCAAATAATTAGCTGTGGTAAAGTGTTTCGTTTAAAACTTTCCAAATCAGAGATGTTGTCTTGTAACAACTATATTTTAAATCCTTAATTTGAGTGAATCTTAAGAGCTACAAGAATATAGCTGTAGCTATTATTTTACTGTGTAGCTATGTAGCTATATAATAAAATAAGAAGTAAAATAAAATGACAAAAGAAAAAAAACAACAAAAAGACAAAAAAAATATTTAATAAAACGCAGACTTATCCTCATTTGGTAGTCTGTGGATAGACTGCATGCATTGAACATATAAATCTGTGACTGTAGAAAAAAAAACAATGCGCTAAGTGCAGGCAGTATCATACGCAAGAACGCGGAGTGGAGCATAGCGCAGCGCTATTGTCAAAAGCTATTGTCTATGGTAGTAGCCGTTCAGAAGCTATAATGAAGTTTTCCTTTAACGTATCTAGCTAAACCTACCATATTATAATGATCGGATCTTTTATGAACACATACTGCTCAGAACTATAAGTTCATGGTGTGTGTTGTTTGCGTTATCCGTAATAAACAGAAACAACGTATTTTGCTCCATTTTGTTATGACAAGTTCTTAAGGGTTTCTGGCAACTTATTATAAATACGTATTGCCAAAAAAAAATTTTAATACAATGTTAACCTTTGAGATGGTATACACAACATTTGAATTTTCGTCGCATATAGGTGATTGGCAATGTTATTTTAGCAATAAATAGAACTTTATTTACATTTATATTGCAGAAATTGCCAATTCCTAAATACGTATTCTGATATAGTAGAAAAAGAATACCAAGGTCCCAGGATAAGGGCTTGTTAGAATCCAAGTCACCGGCCTCGCATGCATATCTAATGCATCTCTTTTGTAATTTAAAGGTTTTATCCACACCAACAGAATAATCCTATAAAATAATTCCATAACGCAGCACCAATGCTACATAGTCATGGTAGGCTGCAGTCTTGGATGCTGTTTCTTTTACTCACCTTAACCCAAAGAGGAGTCTGTCAATTTTGCTTACCATCAAATCTATCAAACTTTCCAACCACACTCGTCATCGATTATGACACCTAAGAACTTTGTCATGGTTATTTCATAACTTTTCTCGTTATTATAATTAATGTAGAAGTTATTTCTTTAAATTATGGTTTATAATTAAATGTCATATATTTTGTTTTATCTATATTTATTTTAGGTTGTTATTATTCAACCATTTAATAACCTGCCATGGATAGTGATTGCGACTTCTTTCAGTTTAGATTCTCACAAGTTCACAACCTTTTATAATAAGTGTTGTGCCATCGGCAAAAAGAATACGTTGCTGCTTTGTTATGTCAGAAAAAGTCATTCATATAGATGAGAAAAGTAGGAGGGCCTAATACATTTCCTTGTGGTACTCCCACATTATTTATACTGTACGCCGACAAATAGTTTATGTCCCCTATTTTTAGATATTTGAGATCGTCACTCATTGTCGATCGTCCCTTAGATAACTTTACTTTAAAATATGCATCCTCATATTAAAACTCTCCGTGATTTTCTTAATAAGATGAAAGTAAGCCAATTTTATGGATCTTTTTATGGATCCTTGATTTCAAAAAGGTATTAGAATTAGAAAAGTTATATAACTTGTCTGCAAGTACTATTTCAAAATACTTCTGAGAGTACTGATTTTAGGGTAATCGTCTATAATTACTAACTCTTCCTTCGGTCCACTTCGGTACAGTGGCTCAATGACCGAATACTCTATCAAATAGAGATGGGAAATAAATAACCTTGGGGAACATATACATTCTATAACTTGTACTAATGGGATGACTATAAACCCTACAGCGTTACCTTTATCATTTGGTTAGTTATACCATCATATCCCATAGGTAAATTATTTTCAAGGCCCATCATTATGTTGTAAACTCCCTTTTTTTATCTGTCCACCTGTGAAATTGTATATCAGTTATAACATCGTCTTTAGTAATCATTATCAAGATAATTTTACTCGTCAATATTTATTAAATGTATTAAATTCATTGCGAATGTCATTTGGATTACTACATGAAAATTTATTATTTTACTAATTCTATTTAGCCTTTATTAGAATTTCATTGATTCAATAATTCAATATTTGTACTGGTTACGTTTCTAATAATATTCTACGATGCTGCTTTTCATACATCGTTAGACTTTGTAATATAACGCATATTATTGTGCTTCTGTGATTGAGATATATTTTCTAAGTGTAAAGTATAGATGAAAAGGTTAATTTGACAATGTGAGTCGAGATATTAGATACTTAGGACTTTTATTCATGTAGCACCTTCAGACACATTTAGTTAGCCCTTTATTTTTAACTTATTTATTTATTTTGTTCTGACTTATGGAAAATATCAGAATAGCCTTGCAAAAGTGACTGATGGCCATATCCGCAATTTGTCTTCCAAGTACATCATTATATTATAGAGAACTTATAAATTCTCTAAATGTTTCTATGTTTCCCTTACTCATATCCCATACGTTTTGATCAGTAACTTAATCGTTCTAATATTACTTTTCGGTGATTAAATCCAGTCAGATATTTTTCGAGATGCTTATGTTATATACTTAGCTTATTATTTATTTATTTATTTTTATTACTATTAAACAGAAGACTAGTTATGTTTTATAGTTTGTATATTATCAAGCAACAATTATTAAAGTTCCAATCACCGCAAAGTGCCTATGATATTTTTATCTCGTTTTATAGACAGCCGTATCAGTAAAGATTCTATTCATATTAAGAAATCCTACATTTTTGTAGTAGTTCTATAAATGTTAACTATAGTGCACATTTACTGCACATCATTCAAAAGTGTATAAAGTGGCCACCGGAATTTCAAGCGTCCTATTTCTTAATAGTATATACATGAACGATCCCTACGTTGTTACTCTCTACAACAGTTTGCCGCAACTTAATGGTTGGGTATATGAAGCTGTTGTTCTGAATTATTCTTTATTTATTTATTGAAAAGGTTTGCCGACATTACAATTTAATGAAGTTTGACTTCTTTTATAACTAATTGTAACAAATTCTTACAGGAAAGAAGAATAAATAAATCGGTGAGGCAAATGACATTAACCTCACCTACCTCTTTAGTAAGCTCACTTATAGTAACTGTAAATAAGTCTTCTTCACTTGTTACGCTCTGACAGAACACAGTCTAATGTTTTTGTTATGTCAAAACAAAAAAAAAACAAGTTATAAGCATTTATGATTTTAGAGGCTGATTTGGTGAAAGGAAAAATACCTATTGTTTTCTGTAGTTACTAAGCTTTTTATAATTACCCTCATTTTTTTAGTGTTACACAGTTTACTCCGGCAGCTACACTTTCTGCTAAGCATTTCCTTTACTTTGTGCGATGCTGGGGAATTAGACATATATTGTAAATAATCAAGTTCCATTTATCAAAAAAAGCAAATCACTTATAAATGTCTATTGTTTACATAACTGTCATTGTGTGATTATTAAATATGCAATTGTCATATTTTGTCAATAATTTTATATTGTAATTGAATAGCTCTTTTTTTTAAATATTTAATATATATCTTAAAATTATGTGGTTTATACAATGCGACACATTGTTGGAAGAACAATAAGGTTTCTGTCGTTTGCACCTAACGTTAATATTACAATGTCATTTGCACCTAATTAATGCTCTAACTGAACCTTCACAAACTGTTTAAGATCTGACAACAGGATACATCTTGTATAACCATAGTTATGATCCATGCGGATCGTCATTATTATGTTTCCGAGGATCACCTACCTATGTATTTCCTCTATCCTACTCTTTATAGTTTCTTGATCCGTAATCTCTAAAGTACCTATATATTTCAATGAGTTTATTTACATACATGGGAAGTTATAAGATGTATGTAATTGTAATAATTTTCACTTTGAATGCTTTTGTATAAGCAATAATGATAAATCTATGAATGATCTTGCCATGTAATATGTTACATATTAACAGTTTTCTCAAAATGAAATCAAAAACATTGTTGTTTCTACTATTATGTATTTACTTAATTTTATGTTTTAATAGTTATTATTCCACCATAAGATTACAGAATAATCAATGAAATTAATAATAATAATGATAAACAAAGAAATTCATTAGTATTACAATAGCTGTAATTTCCGTACGATTATCGAACTAGACTAGGTGGTTTTAGTTGTGAATATAGTTGTTAGTTTAGATCATATAGAGACTCACAATATTATTGTGGCTACCTACTCGAATGGCCGGGTTGGAATAGGGACATTCCAAAACCAGGACGGCCGTCTGTTAGCGTTACCCGCTTAATTTGTATTTTATTTTCACAGATTATTTTTAAATTGGAAATTATTAGTAGATTAATTGACTTTGACATATGTTAACACGGGCGTATGGCAATATCGAGGCAGTCAACGGGAGGGTAGGACGACTAGCGGTCGTGGGGCTGTCTGGCGAGTGAAAAAACAAGATATGAAAACGGAATGTGTATGATCAAAACAGTTTATTATCGGATCCTCTAATCAAACTAAACAAATTGTATGCTTCAAAAGTGAGTACGTCAATATTTGAGTGGGGCTCCCATACAATAAACGTGATTTTTGCCGTTTTTAGGTAGGTACTAAACCCTTCGTGTGCAAGTCCCATTCGCACTTGCCGGTTTTTTTACAGGACAGTCAACTTATTTATTTGAATAGCAGTTAAATATTATACTTATTTTATTTAAACATGCATGTAGAAAAGTATGAATTTCAATTTAAGTTTGTTAGGTACTTAATTATACCAAATCGAAGTTTACTAAATAATTTAGGCTAACATTATGAAATTAGGTACATTCATATAAAACAAACCTTCATTTTTTATTTATAAAGATAAAACATTACAAAAACACATGCACCCTTTTAATATAATATTACGGGAATTTGCAATATTAGTCTCTACCTTTTGAGAAAGAAAGTACTTAAGTGACTTTATAAGCCATTTACTCGTTCAATCTTTTCTACACTGTTCAATCTTGGGATTAAGGTATAATAATATAATTTATTTACCAGCAAACATTTAAGAAGCTTGTTTACTTTCAAATTTCATCTAATTTAGTTCTATAATCTCGTTGCGAAGTTTATTTTCTCCAAAGCCAAAGATTAATAATATACTTACTCTCGAAAACACGAACTTTATGTTTTGCAAACTGAAAATATTATGGTAATTTACTTGAAGATAACTTATACATTCAAGTGTTTGGACTTATTGTATTGTAGGCATATGCTTAATCTAATTAATCTTTTAAAGAAGGCTGCATATTACTTGAATAAGTTTCAAAAGTGAAATTTTAATAGGATTCCCTATTTTTTTTAAGCATATTCATGCATCAAAATTTTTTTTAATCAAAATCAATAGTGTAATGCGTGAGAAAATCAACTGTAATATTGAGACTTTTCTTTTGCGTTTTTGTCTCGTAATATAGTTACTTGAAGTTAGCACGTATCAGCTCCCGCCGAAAACGCTCCATACAAATATGTGACGTCACTTATCACATTTCAGGTGTGTTTCAGGGGCGTTTAATATGGAGTTAGCCAAGAATCTTCAATTATCTCCTTAAATTTTGCGTTTTAGTACATATGTGTCATACAAAATATAATTTCTTATTGGATATTCTATCTGACTGTTAAGTGCATTATATCCGAAAATGAAAAAAAAAATATCGTTATTTTCGCCTGATTTCATCGTGTGATAAAACTAAAATAATTCATTTTTTTTTTCTTTCTGTTCCATCATGTTTTTACTAGTGTCCACAGCGATCAAGCTCAATTTTATGAAAATCGGTGACCTATGCATATTCCCTATTGTGACATAAGTAGGTATAGCTAAAGTTTTTAACAGCAATGAAAAAGTTTTTTATTGCAATTTTCATCAAAAGTTAGGTAGTCGTATATGTAAAAAAAACAACTTTTAGCGAGCTACTCTTGGGCCATAGGATTGAGTAATTAGTATGGGAATTTTCAATCTCAGAAAACTAATAAAACAAACTATTTAAAGCAGAAAGAACAAAATGTTTAATAGTAGGTACCATTTACGCCGATCATATCTAACACTAGAAATTAATTAATGATTTCATAGTGTAATTATTGTGTAGATTAGATTTTTTAGCGTTGAGCTACGGTAGAGCCCTACACACACACCGATTTAAGTACTTGAAGAGCTTTGACTCTGTGTAAGTGTGTTTGTCAAACTTTTTAACCGTGTGTCTTTTGTTTTATCGTTGATGATCTTGAAAGCTCTGCTATACTATCAAAATCATCTAAAAATTCATTAGCCACTTAAATCGTTCAAGTTTGCCAAATGTGATTTTTACTTTTTGAGTAAAATAATATCCAGCATTTTGACTGTGAGCCCACTAACTCTACTTAATAAACAAAATTATTGTATTGAATTTAAGTACGTACATACATATAGACAGAAAAGCATTTATATACTAGCAACATTTTTTTTACTGCTGTAAACACGGATAATTTTTAAGTATATCTAAAAATGAAATGAGTATTTCTGTTCCCTATTCTAATCGAGTATGTACAGATAAAAGTTTCAACATTTAATAATTGGTCAAGATATTGAGGTTTGTTTATGTCCCAAAATTTTATTGATTTCTGGAATTAGAGCTCATTCTAGAATTTCACGCGTGTAATCAAAAGAGACTATTTTGTTTAAGTAGGTACCTACATAAATGATGAAAAGAATGAACACACGTGTCTTGCTATTTTTGCTAGTTTGCCGATTAACCAAGATTTTTTTCCAGTATTTTCAAACTATTAGTTTTTAACTTTTAACTGCACGTTCATATTCAAAAACGTGGTTTGATTTCCCCATTTCATTTTTAGATGATACTTTAAAAATTACGTTGTATATCTGTGTAAACATTATTTTAATTAAATAAAACTAACATTGTGATGTTTTATTGTTGTCTCTTAATACCAGTGTTTACTTCCTTTCACGTTTATTATGCATTTGTAACACAAAATAATCAAATTATTTCAAGACAAATTGTACCTTTGCAAAGCTAAAACGCGGATCTTATTTTGTTATACTATCTACCTACGTTTTTAGACCTCAATAACTTTCCTTGAGTGTTATTCTACCCAGCTTATAACATAATAAATAGAAATAATATTAAGATTTCATTAATGGATCTGAGAAGAGGGCATTGTATTGACCACCCGATAAAGTGACAGGAAGTAGGTATTATTAGAAAATTAAGTGGCGAAAATGAGACGGGGTCAAGCTGGGTCGTCGCCTACCTCACCTTGTTATAAAATCGTTGGAGGGGATAAGTGCCTAATGGAATATTTTGGGAAAATGTTTTTGCGTGGTAGAAGGTTCGGGTGGAGTTACTCTGTATCTTATCGAATCATGAAGCAATTTGGTTGACATTTAAGTGGTGTGAAGTGCACAGCAAAGCGTTCAGGCTGCTATTGCGGAATATAAGCAACTTTTGCAAATGCCAGTCATTAGATGGGTGACCGTTATATTTTATCTAGTTTTTTATGGTTTTAAAAACTTCTTGGCTTACTTCCTGTATGCCAAGAATTTTTTGTAGGCCCTATCACATGTGTATCACACGACAGTTATTTTTATTTTTGGAGTTTTTAACTTTATAGGTTTGCAATGACAGTGACAATGAATGACAAATTGCAATGGCAATGACAAAACAGCTGTCTTTGTTTGTAACGTATTTTATTCTAATAGTCAGCTTTTGAATTGTGTAATCTGAACTTCACTAATAGTAATATTTGCCCGTGCCTTTCTCAACTTTTTTTAACTCTCATTTTAGGGTTCCTACCCAAAGGGTAAAAATGGGACCCCACTTCTAAGATTCCGCTGTCCGTCTGTCTGACTGACACCGCTGCATATCATCAACCGTTATAGCTAGTCAGTTGAAAATTTTCAGATGATGTAGGTATTTCTTTTACCGCTATAACAACAAATACTAAAAACAGGATAAAATAAATATCATCGATCTCATACAACAAACGTGATTTTTTTGCCGTTTTTTGGTACGGAAACCTTCGTGCGCGAGTCCGACTCGCACTTGGCCGGAATTTTTTATACTTATATCCAGCGATCAGTTTAGCACACAGTTTAAAAACTTACGAAAGAAAATCCTAGCTTGAAATGGTAATTCCATGTTTCGTATCTTCATTTTTTTAAGGGTTCCGTACGCAAAGGGTAAAAACGGGACCCTAATATTACTAAGACTCCGCTGTCCGTCTCTCTGTCTGTCTGTCACCAGGCTGTATCTCATGAACCGTGATAGCTAGACAGCTATAATTTTCACAGATGATATATTTCTGTTGCCGCTATAAAAACAGAATAAAATAAATATTTAAGGGGGGCTCCCATACAACAAACGTGATTTTTTGGCGTTTTTTTGTACGGAACCCTTCGTGCGCGAGTCTGTTTGATTAAATTGACGCACAGAACAAATATCCCCCCCCTCCCTCCCTAGTACTTAGACACCAATAGAAAATCTATTGTTTCATTTTCCGGACCTTGAAGTGTTAAAGGTACTTTGATTTCCAAGTAATAAAAAAAAACACTAAAGTAAAGTAGGTAATTCAAAACCACATATGGTTTTGTTATACAGACTCTATTTAAAGATACAAAATTGTAGATTCAGCCAACTTTAACGCGGGTTTAAAACTGTATAAAATTCTAGGTAAACAGCGAAACTGCAATATGAATGCGCAGATAAAACTCTGGCTCAGTTATCACAGAAAGTGGGCCGTATTGCGGCTCCATAAGGACAAAGTTTAATGTATGTATTTCATTTTCCCGTATTAGGTACCCTGCCGATGTAGCTATGTTTCGGCCCATTTGTTCGAGGGACGTTTAAACGGCGAAAAAACGTGACAAGAAAACAGAAACGTCACATTAAGCTTTCTTTATTGTTTCGCCCGGTCTGCTCTGTGCGCAGATTAAAACGCGATATTTATGAGGGACGTGGACATTATGGGCTTCGAGATGGATACAGTTTGGTGTCATTAATGACCGACAATGCTGGAGATAATTATGCGCATAAGAAAAAAACCTAAGCTATAAATGTGCAAAATAACTCTATCTGTAACCTTTTCTAAGCCAGCCTGCCTAGCATGACCGATTTATATCATGTGATATAACGTTTACGTTCAACTGTCAACAAGACAAAGGAGTTTGACAGTTGAGTGTCAATAAAATGCTGTATCACGCGATATAAATCGGTCATGCTAGGCAGGCTGAGGGCCTATTGTAAAAAAGCATCGTGATAAGCGTACGATATTGGTCCCACTCCGTGATATTATGAACCCGTATAAGGTTCAAAATCAAGTAAATCGTTCAACGAATATCGTCCGACTAACACGTTTTTTTTGTAATAGGCCCCCGGACATAGGGTACAGGTACTTTCTATTGTCCTAAAAATTTATATCAAAAGGAATGAGAAAGGGAATTTAGGTCCGGGAACCTGGAAAAAATCCACGCGTACGAAGCCCCGGGTGACCGCTAGTAAAAAATTAGGGTTACCTACGCTCTAAGCCTATATTAATTGTCGACCTCCGTGGTCGAGTGGCTTGTACACTGGTTTTCAAAGTGTCGGCATCTCTGAGGTTTCGGGTTCAATCCCCAGCTGGGTCAATTGAGAAAAACGAACTATTCTATATATTGGCTCAGGTACTTTGGAATCAGATCAATATTTGTGATGATTGTTGCCTAATATTTATAAAAAAATTAAGCACTGTTGCTAGTCTCACCTCTCACCTATAATCATCAGCCCATTATATTTTAGCGACTAAAATAAACTAACTAAAATTTTGTCCATTACCTTACAGTCAATTATATTATAATTATAATCTACAGCAGGACATATGAGAATGTAAAAGTATTCGGCGTCTTCTCCAAAATGCCTTCAAGTAGCAAGCGACCACGGTACTGTAGATTTACAGGTTTTTTTTACTGTATTTTATTGAAAATTCTAAAAATCCTGAGATTTCCTGAGATTTTCAAAATCCGGCCGCAATCCAGAAAAGTCCAATTTCCTGAGATCTATCTGTGGGTGTTACTGTTTTACACGACCGGGCACTACACAACCATATTGGTAGTAATGCCAAGCACGATGATCTACTATCGAGAAAAAGCGAGTAAAGAACAATGGCAAACCTGCATACAAATTTTTGGTGACAATTATTTTTTATGCATATAAGTATGAAAAATATGTTATAGTATGATGCTTTAATTCCTTAATAGATTGACATTAAGTATACGATTGTCATAAGTCTAGAAATAAAGATCTTCCAGTTTGAAGTTTTTATCGTAGTCCTAAATAGCAGTTCAGTTTGGCCAAAAGACAAAAGTTGATGCCCTAATAAAAAATTGTGACATTTCAAATTCAACAAAATATGGCCGTTTTGCCGTTTCCTAATCAATCACTTGTTGTATGGACTGTGTTATTCCTAATAAACAGACATTCTAGTTTCTTTTTAGATTGATTTTTTTCCCTGACTTCGTCAGGACTTAATTATAATCTGAAAAATCTTGTGAATCTGAAAAATCTAATGAATTTATAATACGTAAATTCGTAGTAAGGACATTTCAATACGCTTAATATTTAGTAACTCAACAAATTATTTCGCCGTTGTTCTTTCATTTCGTTTTTCGGCGGTAGATGGCGCTGTACAAATCTCCCATAAAAATTACTCTATCGAATGTTTTTACGCGCGTAATTTTTTCCATAGCTTTTCGGGTTAAGAGTACCTACAGAGGTACACTAATTGACAGACCAAATTATGTGTAATTTTTCCTATGTCGCTTCAGTACCTAGTACGGCAGTGGTATGGCAGTAGCACAAATTAACTACCTGTCTGTGGTAGTAGTCTGATCAGCTCCACATATGGATTCAGAATTCCTAGAATCAAAATTGGAATTGAATATGAAATCTGGATCTAATATGTGCAAATTACAAAACCAACGAAACAAGGGGGATGGACTTTTAATTACTTATGAAAAGTAACTAGCTAAATTACCTACACTAACACAAAATGTGAATATTGCGGATTTCTGTCGAATTAAACTTAGTTAAGCACTTAGCTTTAAACCTTTGAGTGCCTGCAAGTTATCAAAGTTACAAGCTCTCGTTTAATTATGGACGCAGATAAATCAGGTTATTCAAAGTTCCTCTTCAAATGAATCCTGCAGTCATTAGTAGTAGGATTTTTCATATAATTAACCGAAAACAAATTCAAAATGCCATACAACGCGTTAATGAAATAGCGCAAAATGAGAAAACCGATTCTTCGGACCATCAAACTGAACTTTTACTATGGGACCAACTCTGAAATCGCGAAAAAAAAATCAACTGTTTCATACAAAAAATAATAACGAAAATATAAAAATGTATGAAACAGCTGATTTTTTTATCGAGATTTCATAGTTGGTCCTCTAGTAAAAGTTGATCAGTTTGATGGTCCGAAGAAACGGTTTTCTCATTTTGCGCTATTTCATTAACACGTTGTATGTAGCAAAGAACAAAAAAAGCATCTTGTGTATACCGTACCCCTCAAACATTATGCAACATTTTTATTAGGTTTCATGGCTATTGGCTAGCAAGATTACACAATATTTACTTAAGCTTTATATTGGTTGTGTTGCTGGTAAAATAGGGTACAATAAGTAATGCAGCGCAGACGGCACGCAATATCGGCGACGGACCAAACGCCGCAAACAAACATATGCTGCGATATTGAGTCCTGGCTCCAGGAGTTATGACCTGGGGTCGGTTCTCATATCATTTACTCGATTATGCCTTACATGAACACTAGGGGGGGGGGGGGGGGGGTCACACTATCAATACCGACGTATGACTTTTATGAATATTGACTGACATCACCACCGCATGACGACTCTGTATGAAACGAGGGAAGAAAATGTATAGGTATTGCATGTTTGTCATTTTAATTAGTTGAATGCTATCTATTACCTATACTGTTTTTTATTCTGCCCATTATCAAAACCGAAGATTATTATCATGGTTTTTTCACGAGTAAACATGTTCACAGGTGACAGTTTTGTCGACCGCGTGATGTTTTACAAACTATTTAATTGCTTACACAAAAAAAAAACATCCAATTATTGGGTTTTAGTTAACTTTTTAGCGTCTACCTTTTTGTCATTATTAATAACATTTTATTTGATAAAATTACGTACCCCTACTTATCTTGGACCTGGTGGGAATATAGAACTATAGACTTGTTTACCTCTGGAAAAGACCAACTGTCTCAGTAAGGTCACAAGAAAATGCACAGATTTCGCAGTCCCCGCTAGAATCGGAGCATTGAAAACGAATACGAAAAAAATAAATAAACAAACACTGAAAAAAATGAGTAACCTAAAGTGTTAAGCTAGTTTAAGTTTTGTTACCATCGCCTAAAACTCAGCTTCTAGTTCCTAAACTGAGTTAGGTACTGGTCCTGTCGTAGTTTAGTAAAGGCTGCTTGAGCTACTACAACGTAAGTTTAATAATAGCTTCCTAAAAGCATACTTACCTAAACAAAATAATCGGTTTGGTCAATTAAGCTAAAGTAATTAACTAAACTTATTTCGCTTTAGTAGCTTAAGTATATTTATTACTTCCCAAAGTATTTAGCTAGTGGGTCAAAACGTCTACTTTGGTTAAAAGTTTCGTTCAAATAGCCAAACTTGGGTTGTAACACCCTAATTACGTATTTTTCCATAACAAGTATAGTAATTGCACAAAATTAGGTAAACCACTAAAACTTTATCTAGATATACCAAAGTTTAGTTGTTCAGTGCAAACAAGCCATTTCCCCTAGCCCCTCTCCCTCGTCCCGCCGCACGCGCGGCCGGCCGCCGGGATTTTGCGAAACACTCGGGGGGCACCACAGGACGCACGCGCCTAATGTACCAGTGCAATTAATTATTTTAAAAATAGTTGTGAATCTTGTGAATGTGATGGGTGATGGCATGGCAGACAAAACAGTGGAGGAGTATTTTACGTTCGTGGGGCCTAGAAGCCTATATTGACCAGTGGCTCCGTGAGCTGTAGACCTCGCGGTAAGTTTACATTCTTTAGTTTTTTAAATTACACAACAGGCACACAGGATTGATGCAACTCATTTGATGATTTGTTCACGTTTTAATTCACGTTTTAGAAATTGTTTAATCTTTAATTTAAGTTTTTAGATTATTTTGTTAAATCCCCTATAAGGTTTCAATTTGATTCACAATGATTAAAAAAAATGGGCTCTCAGTTTACCTTACTGCTTACTTAGTAAATTTTCTTTTATTTCAGAGCAAGCTATGGATTCTTATTTTCATTCCTTGTCATATCTCAAGAAGACATAAAGAATTAATACCTACAGTGGGCCACCGGGAATTATTTATAGCTCACACTAATGCATGAAGAAGCATCATGAATATTCCCGCTGTAAGTATTTTATTAATTTTGATATCATATTGATGACATTTACATATACCTAAAGCCTTTTCTTTGGCCAAATATTTGAATATAGTGATTTATTTGCCTTACTTATATTTTAGACATACCTTACCTACTTATTTATATATTTTCTTGTTTTGTTTCAGAATGCAGACATTCAAACTCCGGATACAATCCCGACAGCGCACCTCGTGAAATACATACCATTACATGCCATTACTTAATACATTTTTGTAATGATTTGTAGGTAATAAATAAATATGTTATGACTGATTAAAACATGATTTCCTTTTTTAAGCTATAAGCTACAGCACCCAAATTTAGAAGCTACTGTACCTAAACTAGTTGCTACAGTACCTAAAGCTTACAGCTAAAGTAACTAAAGCTAGCAGCTACAATACCTTAAGTATACAACTAAAGTACCTAAAGCTAGCAGTTACAATACCTAAATTTTACAGCAAAATACCTGAAGTAAGCAGCTACAGTACCTAAAGTTAACTAGTAGTATATTTAAAATACCTATTTTAGTAGAGCTGTTCCAACTAAAGTTTAGTTATAGTGTCTCAAGAGTTTGGTATACCTTCCCAACCATTTTGCAATATAAACTCAATAATAAGGTGACTACATCCAAACAGTTATGCTTTCACTACCAAAGATATTTAGATATAAAATACACAACAGTATAGGTAAAACAACTAAACACTGCGAGCTCTCTCAACCGATTACTTCAGCTTGAATAAGTGAATAGTGAAGCTGCCATACACAAACCGCTGTTTAGTAAACAGTTACTATAAGTTTAGCAGTCACCACAGCAACTAAACTGTTATGTAGATAATTACTTAAGATTTAGTAAGTACTATCTAAACATTTTTTTCAGTGAAATCAAATCAAAAGCAAAATCCTATTATTACATACGGACATAAGTACCTGTTTTTCTACAATTCCAAATCTAAAGGGACCACCTACAGGTCATTAAACGATTTTGTAACCTAGGCCCTGTTTTAATTTTTTCTTAAGTCGGTTTTTTTGCGAAATATTTACAATTTAATAAACAAACACCCCCCAAACAACCCAACGTTTTAAACTTTTCTAAATTCCAAAAAAGTTACCAGCTGATTTTAAAAATTCAAACGTTCACACATGTCTCGATAAACTCAACTCTTGGTACTATTTTCATCTCGATCCTCCCAAAGTCCTCGGAACTATGGCTAAAATACATCTCAGCCGATTTGCATCTGATAACCACTTTCAATGGTAAAAGTCTGTACTGTTATTCATATAATATAACTACGAAGTACATAATGTGCCGATATTTAGTGACTTACTTTCGTAAACTCTTCCAGAATGCCCTACCACAGCGCCTGCATGCAAATGCATGTTACTTTGCATCATGTGTTATTAAAATATTCATAAATCTAACCTGAAGCACCTATATGGCAAGCAACGAAGCGTTTTGTTAATTCGAGTGTGAATAATATTTCACTATACTAAAACATAAAAATTCGGTTATACAAAGCTACTTAATAATAGGTCTTCACCTATGAAATTGCCGTATTGCAGTACAGACTTTTTCAAACAAAAAAAAGTTTTGATTGGCTATGAATCCTAAATTCAAATTAATTTTGTTTTAAAAATATGACATTCTATTTACAAAATCAGTCTTTTGTTTATTGATTAGCGTTGTATTTTCATTACATTTCAACATTTTTCCTCATAATGGACACTTCGAAATTTCGTGTAATTATGGAATATGAGTTCCGTCGTGGCACCAACGCGACACAAACGACACGTAACATCAACGACGTTTACGGAGAGAACTGTACAAATGAACGTACAACCCGTTATTGGTTTGCTCGGTTCCGTTCTGGGAATTTTGACTTGAAAAATGAACCTCGTGGTCGTCCGGAAACTTTGGTCAACAATGATGAATTAAAGGCGATTGTGGAAGCAGATGAATCGCAATCTACAGCTGAGCTGGCAGCAGCTTTTGATGTTAGCATCAAAACAATATTGGTCCATTTGCGACAGATTGGCAAGATAAAAAAGCTTGATAGATGGGTGCCCCACTGCTACTTCACGACAACGCGCGACCCCGTACTGCACAACAGACCGTCTCTAAGCTGCATGAGTTGGGTTTGGAAGCTCTCCCTCATCCGCCATACTCACCAGATCTTGCGCCTACCGACTATTACTTTTTCCAAAATTTGGACAACTTTTTAGCGGGAAAAAAATTCAATTCCCGAGAGGCAGTACAAAACGCCTTTGAAGAGTTTGTTGTCTCCCGTCCAGCTGATTTTTTCAAGAATCCATAAACTGCCACAGCGTTGGCAAAGATGCATTGATTGCAGGGGTGATTACTTTGAATAAAAGAAATAAATAAGTTCAAAAAAAAATACTTTAACTTTTTTCAAACAAAACGGCAATTTCATAGGTAAAGACCTAATATGATCCAGGAATTCCCAACGAATTTATTTATTATAAACAGTTGTTAGAGATCCGTTCCTCAAAAACGAGAAAGGAAACCAATTTAAGGGATCACTTAAATTTTCGACTGTTTGTCTGTTTGTCAATAATGGAATATTGTGATTAAGTTGAAAATTATGTCAAGTAGGTATTATGGTCCCTTTGATGTAAATCAAGCTTGTAAAGTCTACAATCAATGTAGACTTGGCCGTACATAATTGGCCGTATATTTTGATTATTTAGACTCTACATAATCAAAATATATGACCAATTATGTTGCATATTTCGAGTTAATAAAAGAAACAAGATACGCGCGAAACATAACCCTCTTGCAGTCGGGTAAAAATTGGAAATATATTTTCCAATTACTTGGGCAGAAGCAAGATCTTTCAGCACAAGCAAAGACAAAAATAGAAATTGGTAATATTGGTACTGAAATCTGTGCTATTGACGTATGAAGCAAAGCACTAAGCTTTGTTTTAATGCTATAATACGGCTAAAACATACGAAACTAGATCTAGCCTAGTGCATCGATACGGTTAGCAACGAAGAGCCTTGGTAACTCGAGTGTACATAATGCATCACAGGCATAGAATTATCTCGAATACTAAGTTTAGAGGGCATACTAAATTGTTATGCTCTAATTACTCTGGTCAAAAGCCTCGCTGCAAACACTGATATCATTGTTGCTTTGCTAAGTTTAGAATTTAGTGGTTTACTGAAGAGCTAATATCAAGAAATCTTTACCCTTTTATAGGAAATTGATTAGGTTAGAAATAAGTAAATTGTCGGATTCCTTATTTTTACCAATGAATAAATAAGTTCACATTCTATGATAAACATCAAGTGGCATTCAATAGTTATAAGCATTATAATCACAATTTCCTACGAATTTTGTATTAAGTTAAAAGACGGTAGATCTATAATATCTGAGAGAATTTAAAAGTAAAATCTACATCATATTTTTTTCAAAAACGTAAACGTAAAGGCGCTGTTTTTCCTACTCACCTAATTACGCGTCGGTGAGGTTATACAATTTTCAACATGCTCAACCATAATTCGATTTACGAAATGTTCGCTCCACGACCATAACGATATTATAGTTATACTTACTTATATCGATAATAAAAGATACGTAGTAAGACCCTTGTAGAGCACAAATTTTGCTTTGCGTGTCACAAATATTGTGAGATGTAATATTTTTGCAATGCTCGAATATCGTTCAAAGGGAATTTTTATATTTTCGTTAGTATCGTTGAATTGAACCAAATGATCGATTTTCTCCTCGTGATATTTTCACAAAGATTTTATTTCAACTGAATTTGCGAATGAATGGGTTGCTTTGCTTTGTTGAAGTAGTTTATTTATGTTGCCATCTGCAGTACCTACCTAGTAACCATTATCAATTGGTAGGAGTTGTTAAATTCATTTCGCTTTAACTATAATTGAGTGGCTGAATATTTAAATGGGAATGCACATGCTCTTTCTTCAAAGGTCACCTAGAATCTCACAAACATCAAATCTTACTACACTTCTGGATTCTGGACTTCTGGAATTATGGATAATAGTGCCAAGTGCCATCTCACAATAAAAATAGTCGCCAAGTATGTAGATTGGGTACATAATTTATAAAAAAATAATTCTGCAAATGTAATTAAATTTGCTATAATTAAAATCGTGCGCTTAGAAAAGTGCTGAAAGCTAACTATACTTTTTTACACACAGAATTTGTCGTAGTATACATATCCTTGTAATAACGATTTCCGTTGTCGAGTGATGGCGCGCAAATTCTGGAGTCGCTTTTTAAATATGTCCCGGTTTCAATACCTGCCTGCCTAGCATGACCGATTTATATCGCGTAATATAGCTTCTAACGTTTAACTGTCAAAAAGACAAAGGAATTTGATAGTTGAGGGTCGATAAAATGCTATATCACGCGATATAAATCGGTCATGCTAAGCAGGCATGTTAGGTTAATGTACGAAATGATGTTTTCAGTATTTTCTCGTATCTGTAACCATCACTGTTTCTTTAATGTATTGTTTGTTGTAGATGCTTTCGTAGGTACGTTAGGCTGTCCGTCTGTTTGCGTCTGTTCTTCTGTAGAGGTCACGTTTGTGAGCAGGTTTTTTTATGCAATTCAGATTTTTTCAAAATGGCGCAGATATGTGGAAAATCATTCAGTCATTTTTGTAAATTCTTCAAAAATGACACAAACGCTAGGTCTACAGCTCTACAGATCCACTAGTATTTATCAATAATTAAACAAAATTATGCGACTCTAATTGGGGGTTCAAACCAAATGCCGTGCAAACTAATGCAAAGCAAATGCAAATATAAGCAGAACAACAACACCAAAAGCAAATATAAACTGAAAAATCTGTAGTCCCCGAAGCTTCAGTTAATAACGTGTCGGGTCTATTAGGCAGCCAATTATGACGCCGCCGTGTTACTGAGGCTTCATTTTACATTCAAATACGGCCATGTTCCGCTTGCATGCAGATTCCCATCAAAAATTAACGTCACTGGAGGGGAAGCTGTGGGCAAGAAAAGAGAGGAAACATTTTTCACAGTTACTGTCTGGTTTTTACCACTATTTTGACCTTTGGCAATCTGTTGTGCCGCTCTGTGATTGCTCTCGTTCGCTGTGTTGTGCACTGGATGGTGCTCCAGTAATGTTCACCGAAGTGAAGTTTAGCTGCGTAAAAGCGATAGGAAAACTCGCACTGAGTAAAAGCTGTACTTTTACTAAACGCAAATCATGGCATCGAAACGTCATTACTCGCTGCATATTAATTTGAAATCTCATAATCGTAATCAAATACGGCCACGGGTGACCGCACAGACCATCCAACGTTTCAAATAAGCGACTGAATCGCACCATTGCGTTTCAATTTTCGAGGATCGCGTTCAAAGCTTTTTGTTTTTGTGTCACTTTGTATTTGTACCTTGTAATAGGAAAAGTACGTGACTAGAATGTCCATTATTTTATTATCGCTAAGGCGCATTCTGTTAAGCGAAGGAGGAGACGAAGGACGCTCAACTTGCAATAAAAGTAAATAACCAGAGTAAATGTGTTTACTCGCTCGAGAATCGAATGTTTAATTAATTCTAATAATTCAACCACTTTGCGTAATTTGCATGAGCTTGATAAAATGTTGAAGACGAAGTTTGTAGTGGAAACCTTACAACTTCTGTTTTTAATACAACTTTCAATACGTCTGTATTCATAATTAAGAAACTTTATATATTCAATTAGTTTTTAGTACATGCTTATGATTATTTTACTGGAAATTTATTTAATGGGCAGAAAAACTATATCTAGTATTAAATTAGAACTAACGCACTCCTAATTACTGTTCTCCCAAATGAGAAACCTAATCTATGGGCATTGATTTGAATATTAACTGGGACTTAATTCGATTAAAAACTAATATCATAGTTTCCAGCCACCCAGCTACATAGCAAGTGTTTCACATTCAGCCACAACTGCTTAAATTAATTAAATATTCATAGTTTACATAACACAAACATAAGACTTATGTGTCAAAAGTTAATATATATATTTTTCTATATGAAACAGTCATGTTAAACTAATCCATAAACAAGTAAAATAAAATGTTATTATACAGAACTTGACTAAGGAACCATAAAAAGGGTAGGTATATTTTGATAAGATGCAATAAGTCACTAGATCCTTGATAACTATACCCATTAGTTATTTCATAGAAGGGAATGAAAGTTGTTACCAAAGTGTAAAAAACTTTTTAACACTTATCAATCAACGCTTGAATAGCTTCAAGTTGATAAATCAACCTTTGACATTACCAACGTTTTTCAAGAACTTTATACAATGTTATATCAAAAAAAGCTACCTATATTTTTGGAATGGACTATGGCACAAACTCGGGCCGTTTGCGCCATAGTCCGATCCAAAAATTGTTATCAAACACACATTCTGGTGTACAATAAACGTCCGATATACACTATAAATTGGACTGGAGGCGGATACAAAATAAAATTAAAACTACGCTTTTGTGAATGCACTGAATCATGGGGTCTATCGGCTCTCCATCCCCCGAGGATTTGGCAACCGATACATGATTGTGCACTTAGGGCAGTGGGAGGCTCGCAACACTGACCCCTGTACAGACCCCTATAACCGATCCTTACGTAATGGCTTCATTGTGGTTGACGTAGACATTGAAAATTCACGTTTTTGCTGACATTTTATATGATACTCACCGACCTTTTTGGTCGTGATGTAATTTATGAACGCGATACGAAGCGTTTATTTCAACCGACATAATAAAGATATCTATATTATACAATACTAAATAATATAGGTACCATAAAAAAAAAGAAAAACCGCCTTCAAAAAACTGAAAACAAAAACAGCTTAAAAATTAAATACCTCTAAAAAGCAAGAAATAATATTCGAATCATTCGTTACACATATCAATATTAATAAAACACGTCTATTGAAGTCGGGTGGGGCTGGAGGACAACTTAATTTTTTTCTTAAAGCCCCACCCGACTTCATTAGACGTGTTTTATTAATATTGATATGTGTAACGAATGATTCGAATATTATTTCTTGCTTTTTAGAGGTATTTAATTTTTAAGCTGTTTTTGTTTTCAGTTTTTTGAAGGCGGTTTTTCTTTTTTTTTAAAAAGCTTTTTTATTTTCAACTTTTTAGTGGTAGGTATGTAAGCGCAGCGTGTAAATATTTTTTAACTTTATAAAATGGTAAAATGCCCAGAACTCAATTTCCAAATTTACGCTGTTTGTTTTTGAGGAGTTCCGTTGTGTCATCGTAGTCCAAGTCTAGTCCAGAACGTTGCATCGCAAACCATGATTTGGTTTGTTTTGGATTGCCATAAACTTACCAAAACCTAAATCACTTTACTTATACTATTTGATTTTGAAGAGTTCCTTTATGTATCTTCGAAGTTCGAAGTCCAATAACAATGAAATTAAATTGTGACCACTCTTGAAGTATACCCTTTCAAATAAAAAAAGAATCATCTAAATCGGTTCATAAACAAAGAAGTTATGTCCGAAATTCCATAAAAACTCGTGCGATGGCGAGCTAAATAATTGATATTTTTCAGGATTATGAAAAAACTACTGGCCAGATCTCTGTAAAAAAATTATGGGACCACACACGAACTATGTTCTTTGAGTTAAAAAAAGAATTATACAAATCGGGTAATAACTGACGAAGCTATGTTAAAACATACATAAAAAAAAAAAAAAATAAAAAAAAAAATACCGTCGACTTGAGAACCTCCTCCTTTTTTTGAAGTCGGTTAAAAATACAACTTGCACCAGATCAATTCTAGGACGAGAATCCTCGGTGACTCGGTAGCTCAGTGGTCAGAGCATTGGAACGGACATCCAAAGGTCGCGGGTTCGATTCCCGACCGAGAATTTATCTGGTGCGAGTCGTATTTTTAACCGACTTCAAAAAAAGGAGGTTCTCAAGTCGACGGTATTTTTTAATTTTATTTTATTTTTTTATGTATGTTTTAACATAGCTTCGTCAGTTGTTACCCGATTTGTACAAATTTTTTTTTATTTCAAATAACATAGTTTGTGTGTGGTCCCATAACATTTTTACAGAGATCTGGCCAGTAGTTTTTTCATAATCCTGAAAAATATCAATTAACTATTTAGCTCGCCATCGCACGAGTTTTTATGGAATTTCGGACATAACATCTTTGTTTATGAACCGATTTAGATGATTCTTTTTTTATTTGAAAGGGTATACACATACTTCAAGAGTGGTCACAATTTAATTTCATCGTTATTGGACTTCGAACTTCGAAGATACACAAGGGAACTCCTCAAAGTCAAATAGTATATGTAAAGTGATTTAGGTTTTAGTAAGTTTATGGCAATCCAAAACAAACCAAATCATGGTTTGCGATGCAACGTTCTGGACTAGACTTGGACTACGAAGACACAACGGAACTCCTCAAAAACAAACAGCGTAAATTTGGAAATTGAGTTCTGGGCATTTTACCATTGAAAATATTATGATACATATAAAGTTAAAAAATATTTACACGCTGCGCTTACATACCTACCACTAAAAAGTTGAAAATAAAAAATCTCTTTAAAAAAAAAAGAAAACCGCCTTCAAAAAACTTGAAAACAAAAACAGTGTAAAAATTTAATACCTCTAAAAATCAAGAAATAATATTTGAATCATTCGTTACACATATCTATATTAATAAAATACGTCTAATGAAGTCGGGTGGGGCTTTTAGAAAAAAATTAAGTTGTCCTCCAGCCCCACCCGACTTCAATAGACGTGTTTTATTAATATAGATATGTGTAACGAATGATTCATATATTATTTCTTGATTTTTAGAGGTATTTAATTTTTAAACTGTTTTTGTTTACAGGTTTTTTGAAGGCGGTTTTTCTTTTTTTTTTCTATTAGTATTATATAAATATAGCATGGTGAATGCAAAATAATCAAATAAAAAAATAACTATTTTATTTATAAAACACAACACGTGACGCAAAAGAGGGTAAGTAACCCTCTTTTGCGTCACGCTGTCGGGTAAAAAAGAGAAATCTACTGCCTAAATTTTCAGCGTTGAACTATAAGTAGTTGCACAAGGATTTATTTGTAGGCGAACACTAAGAAAAGATTTTTGGAAATTCCCATAATTTTTGTATATTATTATGGCGTACCTACGTTAAGTTTCATCTAAATCTGTTGAGTTATTGTAGCATTATTGAGTTACAAACATCCCAATATTAAAATTTTTCATCTATAATATTAGTAGGATAGAATTTGGTTGCTACATTATAACATTAATAAAAAATAGGTAACCTTCGGTGCACCAGTGAGAATTGTATCAATTTTTGTATTATTCTGAATATTCCAAAAATCACAACGTGCTCTGAAAAAGATACAAAAACTTCCTACAGAGAACCGCAGTAAAATTCGAATACCCTGTTTAAAGTTGGGACTGAGTTTCAGGCAACTGAGAGCGTCCATTAAATGCTGAGAAAACTGCTATAGACTTTTATGACTCTCGCAACGTCATTGTCGGAGTTGTGAATCGTATATTTTAGCAACTTTGTCGAGTTATTGTTGCACGTCAAATGGCGATATAGATTTTTGCAAATGGAAAGGAGCTCGATGGTGCAGTGGTTCAGCGCCTGGCCCAGCGATTGCGAAGGTTAAGGTACTTTCGCAAGGCTCGGTCATGGGATGGGTAACCAAAAAATTATTATCTCGAACTTCTCCGTGCTTCGGTAGGCACGTTAAGCCTTTTGACCCGAGTGCATTTGCAGTCGTTAACACCCACCAATCTGCAATGGGCCCGCGTGGTGGGTTATAGCTCATCCTCCTTATCCACCCATAAGAGAGGCCTGTTCCCCCCTCAGTGGGGACATCAAAAATGGCTGATGGTTATGGCAGTCTGGTAATAGATTTCAACTCCAAGGCTCGAAATCAGACTCATTGATATGTTTCAATATTGTATTTGATGCGTATCAAAAAGAAGTATTAATATTTTTTACCATTTGAGGTCGTTATTCCTATTTATTTGTAGCATCTGCTTTCAATGTTAACTTAAACATTTTCAATACTTTTCTTATAACATCTAAGATAAAGCCAGTGGTGAAATTTATTGCGTAATTATACGCTTTACAGCAGCCCATTTCTCAGTCCACCTGCTTACGGAAAGCAAATTAGTTTTAGACATTGCTAACATGGGTACTTTAAAACATGAGAAAAATTACTGTCGGATTCGAAACTGACCCCCTAGCCAAAGTAACAATTGAAAATTTTCGATATCGCTTCGCTTCGAAACATGTATGGATTTGACGTTATAAAATTCGATTGTAAAGGAAACCTTATGTCAATCCCATACATGTTTCGAAAGCGAAGCGATAACGAAGATTAGCGAATGTTACTTTGGCTAGGCCCTCTGACCAGTTAAGAAAAAAATTGCTATTTGATACTGTTTTACATAATAATATAATATACACTTCTAAGGCTTCCGCGCGTACAGTTCTTTAGATATAAAACACTTTTTTACTGATTACAGTGCGTATATTGGTTTTAATTCAGGTGTTGTTTTAGAATTATTTTGTATTGATTTATTGGTTTTTTGGATTTCTGGGAGGCGTATTCCCTCAACCGTATTGAATTCGTCCCCACCTAGAGACGAATACGATACGGTTTTGGAAATCAAAATACGCCCCGTAAGCGTATCGGTTTCGGCTCCATCAGTAGACGAAATCAACACGGCTTTGTACATTTATTAGTACGAAAGGATATTTTCCAAAAACTTATCGATTATGTCTACAGCTAGCGCGGTGATTTTTTGGTAATAGTTATCTGTTACAATATGAAAACTGTTGACAAAAACAGTATTGAATTCGTCGTGCAAGCAAGTTTAAAGTGAAAGAAATGAAACGAAGTAGGTATGGTAAACAATCAACATCAGTAGAAATATTAAAGTTTAATATAATATGGATAATAATATTACGGACTAAATTATGAAATTGCCGTTTTGTGTAAAAAAAAAATAAAGAAGTTCCATTTACCATACTAGCATTTTCTTAATTTATTTAACAACGATGCGTGCTATGTTTTAAAAATATTATGCATAAATGTTTTACAAGTATGTATCGGCTAAGATACAACGTATTCAGTAGTCATTTCTGCTAACAAAAAGTAGTAACTTTTAGGTGACGAGTATTTTGGAATATCGCGCAAAGAAAATCAGAAATACTATTGCTGATAGTTGGCCATCACGAATATAATTAAAAATAATAACAATGAGATAATATGAGAGTGCGTGTGAGAAAAAAACTACAATTTCATACTTTAATCCAAATTATCATTTAAGGTGCTGGTAACCTTGGAAAGCCGCGATAAGGTCCGATTTAATTCAAATTTTATAGTAAAAAATACAGAATATCTGAAAAATCATCAATGCTTCGTAGCCCCCAAAGTTGTGTTCAGTATATTTTAGCTACAATGAGATAAAGTTAATGTTCTTACTAGGAGCCTAATCAAGCTAGGAGGTGACGAAATCGATACCTTTATGGAACAGAGAAACTGTATTATTGATTTCGTCCCCTCCAGTTGTCGAAACCGATACGGTTTTGGGAAATAATTTATACGACAAAATTAACAGCAAAACCGTGTTGATTTCGTCTACTGATGGGGTCGAAATCTATACGCTTACGGGGCATATTTTGATTCCTAAAACCGTATCGTATTCATCGCGAGGAGGGGACGAATTCAATACGGTTGACCGTTGAGGGAATACGCTTCCGGGAGGACTATCCTCCCGTGACCACGGCTCCTGGAAAGGTTTCGAAACGTCGGGAAACAAAAAAAGCAATAAATCAGTACTAAATAATTCTAAAACACCATATGAATTAATACCAATATACGCACTGTACTGTAATCCATAAAAAGTAATTTATTTCTAAATAATAATATAATTTAGGTAACAGTTAGTATAAATATTCTTTATAATAATAGTAACAGAGGATAATATTATTGTCGATTGCCGATGCCGTAGAGAAATTAGAACTAACGCTTGAAAAATAGAGATTCAGTTAGAAGTTTAAAAAAACCTTTTATAGCAAACTTAACTATTCTTATTCATTAAACTGTGAATACTTAATTAGGATCTCTTTTATCACTAAATACCACGGTATATTTTATTTCCATAACAACGAAACACAAGTTTTGGTAGACATATTAGTAGAAAAATTAAAGCCTACGCTAATTAAGAATCTCTCTGTTATGAATACGAATATTAATGTAACTACGGTATGTAATAACATCATCAGTAAGGATATAGGTTATCGTGATATAGATTGCTTATCAGTTGGCATATTCCGATGCTTTTTTGTAATTCTAACACGTCTACGCGGCGGCAGCGTGTTGCTTTATAAACCAGGCTATTTGAATATGTATGAACCCGCGCAGTCCGTGCCTCGCCTGTATGAAAATGTGATGCCCCGATAAATTGTCAAAAGGGTTGATCGCCTCTATAGAATAGCCAACAAAATATGACCAGAAAATGAAATGCCGTAGGCAACACTCTCGATCGAAATTGTTTGTTTATTGTCCATTAGCTTGTGTAGTTTGTGTGGCTTTTAGCATATGCGGCTTTTGGGCGAATGATACAAGTTTAAATAAACATCGCAAAATAATTTTTAACTTGGTTTTCAGAATGCCGTTATTCTTGGATAAGGTTAAAAAATATAAAAGTCATGAGTTAGATTCGCTCAGCAACCCAAAATAATAATAATCCTATTAAATTCATCCAAAAAGTTATAAAATATATTTTAATTACAAAACCCTTGTTTTTCAAAATATTTTAGACCTAAACATCTACCTAAAATATTTTTTTGTTTACAATCACTTCCATGATTTAATTTATGAGAGAATGTTATAAGTATTTAAAAAAATCCAGGTAACAATAATTTGCATTTAAACATATTAATGATCCATTTAGGCCTTTCCTAATTGGCATCGGTCGTGAGATCATGCGTTGCGATTTCATCGTGCGATGAAACTGAACAACAGAAAATTTGGTCGCATCGCATGATCGCGCGACCGTCAATAAGGACATTCAATAGATATCACTAGGTCTGATCGCACGGTCGCACGACCAGTTTCATCGGATGGACGCACCATCGCACGACCGATGGCCAATTAGGACAGGGCCTTAGTCTTTTTTCTTTAAAGTTATCATAATGAAAACACGAGCATTTCTCAGAAACGAAATAAATTCTGTCTTTTCCTCTAGAGAAAGGCGTGACAGGGAGAATATTAAACGTGCGTTTTAGTCTACGCTATATTATTTCTAGACCTAAAATTTATTCTACGATTCCGTTTGTGTTTTTAATTAATGTAATCTCTAAATTTTAGAGCCTATTTTTCTATTACGAAAAGATTACATTAATTAAAAACACAAACGGAATCGTAGAGTAAATATTAGGTCTAGAAATAATATCGCGTAGACTTAGCCTAATGAATAATAATGGATTTATTAAGTGAAAAGACGTGATTATATTAATGAGATGAGAACTCATAATCTAGAATAGTAGTTTATGAAACTGACACCTAGTTATGTGCAGTTTCATACACTACTTTATCTACACTCATACATTTGGGATTGAACCTACTAAATAAAAGATTAACGTTAGAAGAGAGAGAGAGAGACTTTGTATTAGCTAGGTACTAGCACCTACCTTGTAATAAGTCATTTCCTTAGCTGCATCTTAAATATCGGGCAGAGTACATTTTTTTTCACATTTTAAAGCAAGAATAAAAAACCTACAAAATTCAGTAAAAATAACAAAATGTAAAAATTGAAATCAAAACTTTATGTAAAATGCTTTAGAAATGGCGTGCATTCCATTACAGAAAAAAAGATGAGTGCATTCCAATAAACTAATCGCACTAAGTCATCGATTACCATAGAGTGCATTGTAATCATGGAAAATATGTGGGAAAATATCGTTATTTTTTTTTTATGTTACGGCACTGCCTCATTCTTGGATTTGTCCTGTATCGTAATGAGAAAAAACGGCCAGGGTTTCGTACCAAAAAACAGCAAAAAAATCACGTTTGTTGTATGGGAGCCCCCCTTAAATATTTATTTTATTCTGTTTATAGCATATGTTATTATAGCAGCAATAGAAATACACGATCTGTGAAAATTTCAACTGTCTACATGTAGCCGTTATCAATATGGACAAAAAACGGCAAAAAAATCACGTTGATTGTATGGGAGCCCCCCTTAAATATTAATTTTATTCTGTTTTTAGTATTTGTTGTTATAGCGGCAACAGAAATACATCATCTGTGAAAATTTCAACTGTCTAGCTATCACGGTTCATGAGATACAGCCTGGTGACAGACAGACAGACAGACAGACAGACAGACAGACGGACAGCGGAGGCTTAGAAATAGGGTCCCGTTTTTACCCTTTGGGTACGGAACCCTAAAAAGCATAGACAGAAAAAATTTAGCGAAAAAAGTTATTTTATGATGCATTTGACTGTATCGTAATGAGTTTATTTTTTAATTTTACCTACCCACGAAAATAAAGTACGTATTTATATTACCTTATTTGAATTCATATTAGCTACATACTACTATGTTATATGTGCTATGTTATTTTAAAACCTTGGTTAAAATTTTTCGTAGTTACGTTTTATTTTACGTAGGCAGTCATAATTAAATTATTGGTTTTGTCTCAATGAAAATTTTTGCTTCCTCTCAAAAGGACTACTTTCTAAAAGATAAACAAGATTGTGACTACTTTATGTATAAAGTATAAATCACAGAGGCGACAGGTGTGCGAACGCAATCCTCTTTCGCTCTCGAAGCTTGCGACCCCACGGAAACCCCTTTTAAGTTACATGACTTTTAACTTTCTGACCCATCTTTGCTTTAAAGTGCTCAAGTTTAGATAATTCAAGATAATGCCCAGTTCATTTTAAGATAAACATTTTGATGGTAAAATACTGGTAAAAGATATTGTAGTAGGTATTTAGCCCTATTGCGTCACATCTTTTAATACGTTTTCATGAATCTTTGGTCTAATATATTTATTTGGAAATATAAAAAATGCAAAGAAAATCTTCTTATTAGAAAAGCCGCAAAATTTCTTTGAAATTTATGCGTAGGTAAGCTTTGTAGTATTTATTTCGCATTATAAATGATTCAACTTAACATTAGTTACACACACGCTGAGTTTTTTTATTTTATTGAAAATGTATCTTTGATCCCGTTGGGTTTAAAATTTTCACTTTCAGATGAAAGCAAATCAACCGAATCTCATTCAGTTTTTCTCGTTAGCAGTGGCATAGTAATGAAAGATAATGGAATTTCTTACTGTGAATCAGCGGCGAATGTTTGTAAGGTGTTTCAGCTTTAACGGAATTATGAGGAACAAAAGAGTCCCTCGAGGGGGGAATTTAATTCCGCTTGAGGTCCACTCTCATTATACCCATTGAGGTGAAGTCGATTATTTTGTAAGAACCGAGTAGAAAGTGCTTACATTGTCTAAAGGATTATTCTCTGTCGAATTCCGGTTTGTCGGTCCCGTTTTTTGCTCGTTAGCTAAAATTAGTCGGGGAGAATAATTTGTAGTTTGTGCAAGACAAAGCTTGGGACTAAGATGTTTTTGAAAATTAATATCACTGTCGTATTGTGGAGAATTGTAATATTTTAATGAAATTAGAACAGACTTTTAAGTAACTTTAGTCTTGAGATTTGGTAGGTAAAGAAAAGTTGACTAAGATAAGAAAGCTCAGTTTAGTTTATTTTATTATATCTTTATAACAAAAAATATAATCCCATCCAGCTGCAGCTGTGACCACGGAAGCTGCAAAGGTGTCGAAAAATCAAACCAAATACCAACTAATTACCAAAGTACTTTCAACAAAACTGCGCTAGAATCCTTTAAAAAGTATTTGATTTCAACACCTATTACGTTAACAAAAAAAATATTAAATTATACCTTATCTTAAAAAGCTCATTTTATTTATTAACCTCAGTGTTTTGAATGGTCACAATAAGCATAATACTTACTTAACATAAATCCGATTATCTTTTCGTTATCATTTATTTAGAATAGTAATTTTAATTAAGTATAATGTACGTAATGTTGAAAACGCAATGCGTCATAATTCTTAATTGGCATTATTAATTTTATACAGCAGCACCATTAGTGTGAACGCATATTGTAATTAATTGCAATGTAAATTAAAAAAGTATCGCAAACGATTTTGCTAAAAAATAAAGACTGAGCGTTTTTTTGGCATGATTTTTTAGACTTTTAGAACCCACACATGTTAAATAATTAAAAATGTAATAAGAAGTGGGGTGGGGTTAGGAATAAAAATATGATTGAGAAAACGAAACCACGAAATTCATCATCACCCAAGTTCAAAAGGAGTTTTTTTTTATATTTAATAATGTCAGTAACGAGTTTTTTATTTCTGGCTTTTAATAGCTTTTTATTTTCATTTATTTGTTTCACGAAACTAACAGCATTATATAAAATATTTACGCTGAGTAATTTTACAGTAAGGCCAATAACAGGCTTCCATTATAACTATAATAAGAAACCGAACAAACTAAAGTAACAATCGAACCAAAAGTAAAGTAAAACTAAAACTAAACCATAGATAAATCGCAAAGAAAAAAAATAGCATAAGGGATGCAAAAAAAATTTGAAGCTGTTTTTGTTAGTTTGGTTTTTCAAAGAGGTTTGTTCACAGTTGCTTTTAAATTTTAAATAAAATAAGGGTCCAACAATCTATGTTAATTAAACTATGTTTGGGCTGTGGACTTGACGGTATGTAGGGCGGCTTGTGCATGACGGAACAGAGGGAATGTGGACGGGGTATGCGTTGTAGGATAAGCAGAATTAGCAAAACTTGACATACATGTAGGCGGGCACATTCCTTAGATTGACGTGGAACTGAATAGCTTTAAGCTACATTCTATTATGATTGATTTAATTTGTACGCGATGTTTGAAATTACTTTGACTGTTAGTGTAATTATGACTTTTTTTTTTCATTTATTTAAGGACAACCAACAAAGCAAACACTAAATACATGATCTAAAACACAGTTGCAAATTAATCTAGGAATAGTGTCATCTTAATTAAAGGCTGCCACGGCATGCAATAGAAAATACAGTCTGGTATAAACTTAAAATTACTTTACTACTACTACGTTACTTACCTATCAAATAGGTAACTATCAAGGTTGGTATCTAAAATTAACTAAAAAGTTAGTAGTATGCAGTTGCAGCATTACTAATTGTGACTTCTCCGAAAGTTGCTCTTGTTTTTGAATATTGTATTATTTTATTAAAGTTTTACCTACAATTAATACAATATACTGTTCGTTGCCGTGTATGTGCCGGCCTAGAATAGCACTACCCCCTATCATCCCGTGGGTGTCGTAAAAGGCGACTAAGGGAGCATAGCCTTCAAGAGACGGGCAGCAGCGTCTCCAAAAAACCTTGGCCTACTGCGATCGCCAACCCGCCTGCCAAGCGTGGCGATTATGGCAAACCCCCCCCCCCTCATGCATAATGGATCAAAAAATTGGCCCCCAGTCCCCGGCAGCCCCGCTATTCCTAGCTACGGTAGCGGCTACGGTAACGGCGGGGCAGGGGGTGCTAAGAATCCCCGGGTGCGGCTCGGCTACCAAAAACGACGACAACTGCACCTGGCAACCTATAACACGCGCACACTAAGGACCGACGCGAAGTTAACCGAGTTGGAAGAAGTTATCAGCAAGGTACACTGGGACATTATCGGCTTATCTGAAGTCCGAAGAGCGGGAGAGGACTCGATAATCCTCAACTCCGGTAACTTGCTTTACTACCGGGAGGGCGACCAACAGTCCCAAGGTGGTATCGGGTTCATCGTCCACAAGTCCCTTGTCAACAACGTGACTACCATCGGAAGTGTGTCGACCAGGGTGGCGTACCTTATACTCAGAATATCCAAACGGTGTTCGCTGAATGTTATACAGGTTTACGCACCGACCTCGACACACCAAGATGACGAAGTGGAGGCTATGTATGAGGAGATCTCTAAAGCCATGCATAGCTTCAAAACCCACTACACTGTTGTGATGGGGGACTTCAATGCAAAGTTGGGGAAACGATGCGGTGATGAGCTGAGAGTGGGGCAATTTGGAGTTGGGCAACGGAATGACATAGGCCAGATGCTGGCTGACTTTATGGAGAAGGAGAACCTCTTTATGATGAACTCCTTCTTCAGAAAGCCGGAATGCCGGAAGTGGACCTGGGTCAGTCCGGACGGTAAAGTCAGAAATGAGATAGATTTTATCATGTCGACGAAAAAGCAAATATTCAATGATGTCACTGTGATCAACGCTGTTAAGACGGGGAGCGATCACCGATTGGTACGTGGCACATTGAATATCAACCCAAAGCTGGAAAGATCTCGACTGATAAAATCAACAATTCGACCATTGCCGGCCCATATTCAAAACCCCGAGAGCTTTCAACTCGAACTCCAAAACCGCTTCGAAGCCCTTGAGAACAGCATAGATGTGGACGATCTAAACAACATGGTGGTGGATGCTGTCCGTACGGTAGGGTCCAAGCTCTTTAAGACCCGCCGTCCCAAGATAAAGAAACTCTCCGACCACACACTCCTACTCATGGATCAGAGACGTGAAATGAGGCTCCAGAGTTCAGTAGATGCTAATCGTTATCGGCAGCTTAATAGACAGATATCTAAGTCTTTGACGAGCGACCTTCGCCAATTTAATACGAATCGTATTAAAGAGGCCATCGAGCGGAATAAAGGCTCCAAAGTGTTCGCGAGAGATCTGTCTATTGGGCAAAGCCAGATGACGAAGCTGAAAACTGACGACGGACGCATCATTTCATCAAAGCCTGAAATCCTGAGGGAGATCGAGAGCTTCTATGGGCAGTTATATTCCACGCAGACACCTGTTGAAAGCAAGGCTAAAGACCCCAGAGCCAAGCTTACCCGACACTATACCGAAGATATCCCGGACGTCAGCCTGTGCGAGATTAGTATTGCTCTCAAACAGCTGAAAAACAACAAGGCGGCGGGTGACGATGGTATCACTACAGAACTTCTGAGAGCGGGCGGTAAGCCGATACTCAAAGTCCTCCAGAAGCTCTTTAATTCCGTCATCGTCCAGGGCTTCTGTCCGCCAAAGACATGAAACATAAGTGAGGTGATCTTGTTCTTTAAAAAGGGTGACAAGTCCCTCTTAAAGAACTATAGACCCATCTCGCTTCTGAGTCATGTCTATAAGTTGTTTTCGAGAGTCCTTACGAATCGTCTCGCTCACAAGTTCGACGACTTCCAACCTCCCGAACAAGCCGGGTTCCGAAAAGGCTTTAGCACCATAGACCACATCCATACGCTGCGGCAGGTTATACAGAAGACTGAGGAGTATAATGAGCCACTTTGCTTGGCGTTCGTGGACTATGAGAAAGCCTTTGATTCGATTGAAACCTGGGCGGTGCTGCAGTCTCTCCAAAGGTGCCAAGTGGACTATAGGTATATCGAGGTGTTGAGTTACTTGTACCAAAATGCCACCATGACGATCCGAGTACAGAACCAGAACACAAATCCTATCCAACTGCAGCGTGGTGTGAGACAGGGAGACGTTATTTCTCCGAAACTGTTCACAGCTGCGTTGGAGGACATCTTTAAGCTCTTGGACTGGAAAGGACTCGGCATCAACATTAATGGCCAGTACCTAACACACCTTCGTTTTGCCGATGATATAGTCCTTATGGCTGAGACCATGGAAGACCTGAACACAATGCTCGAAGATCTCCGTAGTGCTTCCCAAAAAGTGGGTCTTAGGATGAACATGGATAAGACGAAAATTATGTCAAATGCCCATGTTGTACCCTCTCCAGTTCATGTTGGGAACACTACACTTGAAGTTGTTGACCATTACGTATACCTAGGACAGGCAGTCCAGTTAGGTAGGTCCAACTTCGAGAAAGAGATCTCTCGTCGAATCCAACTCGGGTGGGCAGCATTCGGGAAGCTTCGAAAAATCTTCGCGTCCGACTTACCTCAGTGTCTCAAGACGAAAGTCTATGAACAGTGTGTGTTGCCAGTGATGACTTACGGCAGTGAAACGTGGCCGCTAACTATGGGTCTCATAAGGAGGCTCAAGGTCACTCAGCGTGCAATGGAGAGAGCCATGCTCGGCGTTTCCCTACGTGATCAAATCAGAAACGAGGAGATCCGCAGGAGAACTAAAGTAACCGACATCGCTCGAAGGATTGCTCAGCTGAAGTGGCAATGGGCGGGACACATAGCGAGAAGAATCGATGGCCGTTGGGGCAGAAAGGTTCTGGAATGGCGACCGCGCACCGGACGACGCTCCGTGGGTAGGCCCCCGACAAGGTGGACCGACGATCTGGTGGAGGTCGCGGAGAGCCAGTGGATGCAGGCAGCGCAGGACCGATCGTTGTGGAGATCCTTAGGGGAGGCCTATATCCAGCAGTGGGTGTCGTGTGGCTGATATGATGATGATGATGATTGTTCGTAACAGCTGTCATATTAAATAGCTATCAATCATTCAGTATCCATAGTCTGTATGAACTTAAAATTCTATTAAATTCTTTGCTTAACTCAATCACTATTCAACATGTTTGAAATAAAATCGAATCTGAATTCTACTCAAGAAAAAGATCTAAGAGAAATGTAATAAGGCAGACTAACAAGATAAAAGTTTCAATACTCTATAAACCTTTCGTATCAATATATTTCTATTTCTAAAATAACCGAGAACGAAGCCCCAAAACTAGCAGATTTCCTTCACACAAACGGCTTTTAATGAGGCTTATATTTCTCCCAACATGGCGATCGGGGGCGTAAAATATAAGTATTAAAAGACAAGCGCGTAAGTCCAGCAAAGCCTTTTGGCCGAGCTTCGGGCGCGTTAAGCCTCTGCCGCGCACGCATCTACCCGCATTACTTCTAATTGTGATTTAATGGCCCTGCGAGGGTACGTTTGACCTTAAAAACAAAATAATATTTTGCTAGGAGCGCTGGGAGGGTGACGTGATTGTCGAAGGGAGTTTTATTGTATACGCGCCTTGGATTAGAATGAATGTGCTTTTATGAGTCCTTTGTTGACTGGAATTAAATCTTGCTTGTTGTGGTTGCTTTTGTGTCGATATCATTTGAAATTCAGGCGGAAAAATGTTTTGTTTCGTTTAAAATGCCAGGAGAATATTCAAAATGTTAAGCAATATTAAAATAGTGACTTAGTTAAAGACTTTAGTGATTAATGAGATAGATTTTAGTAAGTTTGTTTATTGATTGTTGTAGATAAAAGCAGTTACTGGCGATCCACATTAGCTTTTTTTGTTAATAAATAGTAATTTGATTACTTAAAACTTTAAATGTATACAAAAAATAATAACAAAAATATCGAAATGTTTGAAACAGCTGAATTTTTTCGCGATTTCAGAGTTGATCCCATAGTAAAAATTGTTCAGTATAATGGCCCTATCTACCATATTTGGCATTAGGGGTTGTTTTGTAACACCATGTAAGTACCTATATATGTTTTTTAAATTGAAATTTTTGACCAGCCGCTGAGTTGGACTATTCGCGAATCAGACAAACTAAGAAAAAGGTAAATTTGACCAAATGCGAATTATAATCATAACATTTAAAAAGATTCAATGTTCATTTTATCGTTCAAAATTTGCTCGTTCAGTTTTCAGGGGCTTGGGTCTGCTATTTTAACGTTATAATCGTGTTTCAATTGTGTTTCGGTTTTATGTTTAAGAAAGGGTTAGGCAGCTACTGGTCCACTTGCTACTGGTCCCTGGGCCCAGTAGCAAGTGGACCAGTAGCCACCTAGCCCTTAAGAAACAAGAACTATATCAAAAAGCATTACAATTCAAACACAATTGAAACACGATATGACGTTAACAATAGCAGACTTGGGCCCCAGGTGTTAGAATCCTTAATTACAAAATAAAACCACTGAAACTAGAGGCGTCTAATCTAAGTGTAGCCCACAGGGTGGTACCTGGATGGCGAACGATACTGTTCCATTAAGTGCGGTCGCGCGTGAGTGTTCTCCACACGCCGCACCGTCTGCTAATGAAACGGGTTGCACTCCGCCACATGGAGATTTTATTGGTTTCTTAACTAAGTATCTGAAAATATATAACTAACTTAAGTAGGTACCGAGAAAAGTCTTCGATTATACAACGTCAAAGGTTGCATCCGTTTTAGGCAGTGTACAATCAATGACTGAATATTTTTAACATAAAAAGCGACAAAAATATTTGATAAGATAGTACGTTCAGCTGTCTATACGGTCATTTTGTTATCACCGTCCAAATTTTGAGGATGTGTCAGTCCATGAAACTGAACAAGTTTCTAAGGAACACATTTAGTATGGGATGACCAAAATTTCTGGCGAAATTCGACACAATCATGTTTCTTAGAGAAAGTTGTTTAGTTTCATGGACTGTAAACATCCTTGAAATTTGGATGGTAAGTTCAGAATGACCCGATATAGTTAGTCTGTGGATAGTTCCTTGAAAGAATGCAAACGATTTCAATTTTGCCTTGTACAAAACAGGATGAAATCTTGTGTATTTCATTTTTGATTAGAATTTTTATTTATTTTATTAAAATTAGAAGAGTTTCACAGACTTTGAAATCGCGAAAAGCCTACTATGTTTGCATGTACCTATCTATTGCAGAGCTTATTAGAACGTTTTTATCATTATATTGAAAAGCCAGTCTTAGTGGCACGTACCACATAGAAAAGTGGAAAATCTAAATATCTTACTTGTTGCCTATTAAATATCTTAATGTTGCCTATTGATTTTATAACCTTTGACAGTGGATAATTCAAAACTTTAGGATCTTAATTAAAGTAAATTTAGTGCCCCTTAACAGAAAATAAATAAAGGTACAAGTACTCTTACATAATTACTAAGAGAGTTCAATAACTTGTTGATAATGAACCCATTTATCTTTTGGCGAAATTAGGATACTCGCTGGGAATGGCTGTTAGTAAATCATTTGCTAAATAATATAAATATGAAATAAGAACAAATAAACAGATACTCAACAGGTCTCATCTCTTATTTATACCACCTATTACTTAGTTCTAGAATTCTTTGTAATAACTTACGCACGAAATACGTTTGCGATAACATATCTCCGAGGAACACAATATAAGATGTCCTGAGATGTCATGTACAAACGGGATGAAAGAGGACCGTTTTCAAACGCATCAGGTGATACTGATAGTGATATTAACTTTAGATGGAATTCCAAGTAACTCTACCTACTTAACATAAGTTACATATAGGTTCAGTTATATAACAATAATGAATGACCTTTGTCCTAAACTATATTCATACTCTACATTGTATTCTTATTATGATGTTTTACACAATTTTTCCTAAAATAAGCCTAAAATGCATGTAAAGAAAATAAAAATTTTTTCTCATGAATTTGTTACAGATAAAATAAATAATAATATATCTGATATAGTTATTAGATAAATAGTGTACTGTGCAGAGAGAAATTAATGCTATTTAAAAAAAAAAAAATTGATGATATTACGATACAGGGTCTGTTTTACAGGTTCCAGAATAGCACTTAAAAATTGAACTTTTCATGAAATTGTCAGTTAGGTATGACATCTGAAATAAATCTATACTTTTCTGTGAATCTGGTCCTAAATGTGTTTTAGAAATCTATTATTATTTATGAATCTATGGATTACCTAATCGACTGGACTTGATACAAAGATGAACAATCCAAGTGCGATTCGGACATCGTTGAAATATTTAAATTCTTGAACACTGGAAGTCTAGGTACACTCTCATTTTTGGGAAGCGAACATTCGGTAAAGAACGAAATTTAAACGAACGACACGCACACAGAAACTGTGGTGAGAAACGCGTCGTACGAAACTTCGTTTTTCAGAGATAGAGAGTAGACTTCCTGTATCGGGTTGTTGTCTCGTTTCGCAACTAAAAGGAGTTGTGGCACTTCTTCTTGGAAAATCTCGAAGTCGTCTTCACGGCTCATTACGTATACGACCGCATTATCTGCGTACTTTACGAGCGCTCTGATCTGTTCTGTAAGTTTTCAACCATAAAATATAAGCACGGGAGTTACCCGAAAAAGGTAGTCATTATGAAGGAAATAATTGCAATACAGCCTTGAATATTTAGTACTTTGAATGCGAATGTCAATGTTTTTTAACGGGATATGAGATAAGTATAGTAATTTTAACTTAGCGTTTAGCTTCAGCTTCATTTTAGAGTACTACTGGACAATATACAAGGGAAAACGATGATGTAATCGAGTTAAAGTAAAATATAACTCACTTTATGTCTCTCAAGCTATTTTCCTATTAGAATTTAATAATAAACCAAAAGCCATCTCAAAGGACAATTTCTCAGGCTGGACTGTCATAACAACTTTGAATGAAATGTAAATAAATGTCTGGGAAGCTTTCACGGCGCTAAAGCAATCAGGCCTTAGGGATGATAGAATGGCTTAGAGTTATTGGTCCACCTGGTATATGCTAGGAGAATGCTGGCGAAGCTATAAGTATGAAAATAATATCAAATGCTACTCTTCCTTATTCAGACCAAAATTTATAAAAATATGGAGTCAGTTTTGGGAATAATAAAATTATGAGTGACGAAATTATTTTCTTGTGTAAACTAAACACTACAAAATACAAGATTCTCTCTATTATATGTAGCTCAGCGGTAAGATCATTGGTCCGGATTAAGAAACGTGGATTCAATTTCCACTTGAGCGAATACACGAGATTTTAGTACAAAAAATTGCATTGTAAACGCAACGGAACGCAACACATCCAAAAGTTGTGCCATCCACTATCGCGTCGCAAGCGCAGTGGCTTCAACGTAAGAAATGACAAGATATTCATTACCTTTGCTAACAAAATATTTACATTAAATACTCCCCTTTTACCCATTAAAGTTTTACAATATTCATTTAATACAATATGCACATGTATTTGAATGTTCATCGAGATAACGTGGTCGTAACTGAACTGGCGTGAAACAGATCAATAACCGATAGTATAGTACGAGTACTGCCGTCAAAAGCATAAATGGAAAGCTTGGTCAATATTCTTGACTATTCTTGATACTATTTCTAGCTTAAGCAAGTCTTAACTTAGCTTCGATTTAATATCGCATTGAATTGAAACTTCAAAGTCTAAGCTTACTGTGTGGTTTCTTGAATTGCAATATTGAACACCCACGGCTAATCCTCGAAGGCAAAATTCCGGTAAAGAGAGGTCCGAGACGTCCGAGACGCAAAAAGCTCGACGACGTCAAACAGTCGACTGGATTTGGCGATCGTCAGTTAAAAGATGCTACATGGGATCGGGTGAATCAACGTTGTTCTTAACTTCCTGCGTCATTGTCTGAACTCGAAAATCTTTAAAAATCTAATGCATCACAAGGCATAAATCAAAAATATGCCATCATTTACATTATAGTACAATAAAACATTGCATTTATTTGCATATTTTCAATTTATTTATTGTGATGCATTGGATTTTCGAGTTCAGACAATGACGCAGGAAGTTAAGAACAACGTAGATTCACCCGATCGCAAAAACTAATGTCTACTGACCGCCAAACTTCCGTATGAAGATGGCACGCGATGATGATGAATATGGAACAGTCTTTAACCAAGGTTATATCTTAATTGAATTTTTGTAAATTGTTTTCCATACATATCTTACACAAATATTAAACACAATATTATCCTACCTTTATTATGATTAAGTATTTAATATTTGAGGTTTATATCTAAATAATATTTTATTACAATGAAATTATGTCTGCAGAAGTACTACAAGTAAAAGTTAAACGTTTTTAGAGAGATTTTCGTAAAATTTTATAATCTTCAAACTACTATGACCACAATATTAGGTGTACTTACCGTTACAATAATGCCTTTTAGATTTATATCACTCTGACAAAAACCATAAACAAGAAATATAAAAGAATATATATTTTTTTAGATACCTATGTTTTGTGTACAAAAAGTTTTGACACTCGGTCTATCGGCCTATTATCAGGCGGGACGTTTATTGGGTCCGTGAAATGTGACACATCCATTAGTTTGTATCCGCGCTCTTGAGATTTATTTTTACCAATTGTATTGAAGTTTATCACGGGAGTTTACTTTACAATCTATAACTTTTATACAGGGTGTTAGTAACATCCTAGCGACAACTTTAAGGGATGATTCTACCCTTAGAAATAAGTAACTTTCTCTATGGAACCACTTGTCGCAAATGCATACCCCGCGTTCCGAATCACGCTCACAGCGCTGTTAGCGTGTATCCGACCAAATTAAATAGTCACAAAAATATTACCCAAACAGGGTATTTGTGTACCTACTTCATTTAATGGATTATACGCTAACAGTGCTGTTGGCGTGATTTGGAACTCGGCAATAGTTGTTGAGATTTTGATTTTTCGTTCAGAAGCAATGTACGCGTAACAACTCAGTAATATCGCGGGTAAACAGTTGTACATTGCAGGTTTAAAAAAATATATATCTTAATTATTTTTCTGTAAATTTAGGTTCTATGCAACTAAGACAGACTCTGTATGATAGAAAGATAAAAATATAACACAAAAAATTTCATGTATTTTGTGACGGATAGTTCCACTTCAGATAGATTTAGAATCATGAGTCGACTATGCCCTGAAAGTTTTCGCTAGGGTGTTACTAACACCCTGTATTATATCTAATTCTTGGACATTTACAAAGCTACGAGCGAGTGAGACGCGTTTATACAATGTTCGCTTAGGACCAGTGACGGCAGGAAAGTGTGTAATATTAACAGCAGTGTAACCAAAATCGACAATTGACTTTACATACAAAACTCGATCAACTATTCAGGACATTAGTATGGACAGTCGATTATTTCCCTGTTTTCAGTCGCAGAACAAACGTTGTTGTTTATGATTTTTGTAATCTACTCCTGCGAGCTTGTTGGTGTTTTACAAATAACGCTGAATAAGCCAAGTTTTCCCTATTTACTTTCATGAAAAGCTGAGGTAATCAAGGTTTCGTTTTACCCGTTTTGTAACTCTGTGAGAGCAGGCATATAATATTTCGTATTTATACGTTATATACGGGTTATAACCCGAGATAGCAGTGGGCTAGAGGTATCCATGGAATGGTAGTTGATGTATTCCGCTTGTGTACTATTACGGTATAGTGTTCGTGGTATGCGCTCTTTGCCAGAATGCCATAATATCAGCGTATGTGCGACAAGGCGCAAAGGAATTTTATGGTTACATCTTTGTGAAATATCTCAGAGGAAAATTTGATTTGGGCGTAAAATAGAGCATCGGTTCTGTTCAGGGCTTAAACATTTAATTATATTCACCTTCTAAACTTACGCGCTCACTAGACATGAAATAAAATACTTTTTAACGGATACTAGCGCGGTTTTATTGAAAGTACTTTGGTAATTACTTGGTATTTGGTTTGATTTTGATTTTCCCGACGTTTCAGCACCTTTGCAGCTGCCGTGGTCACGTGGAACTTAAGCTGCTTGTGAGCCTACCCTCAAGCGAAGACGTTCAGAAGCGGGCGCGCGGTCATTTGTAACGAAAGCGGTCGCGCGTAACCTAAAAGACCTATGGGATATTTCAAGGATTTAAAACACTAATTATTAAAATAATAATTTATTTCTTTGTGTACACAAGCATTATCACTATGTAAGAATACAATTTATGCCAAAAAAGAAAGTTAAAATAAATAAATATTTACATGGTCTCTTATGTATCGATGTAGTTTTCTTGGATTCATCGTAACTCTTCTTTGAAAAAAAAATTTGTTTCCAATTCTCGTATTACAACTTTATTTGCTCTCAACGAATATTTTTTATAAAAAAGAAACACTAATAAAAGCTTAATAATATTGACTATTACCTAAAATATATTTTATTGACGGTCGCGCGTAATTTTTTCTATGACAGGCGCGTGGCGTGTTTTCGACGTCTGCGCCACGACCATAAAGTTAATATTACCTAGCGGAATAGAGTAACAAAGGGCTGAGCAAGCGAGATGTCACTAAACAGCCACAATGTGTGATAAAAAGAGATGCGTGATTATGACGTGCAGAACTCTTTTTCGCAACTGATTGACAGTTTGTCAGCACTTATCAGCCCGCTGAGAATTTGAGTTCTGAAAATATTTCCGATATTTCTTGAAATCGTGGACATTTTTGCGAAATAATGCTTCGGAAACATGGTGTCCTGTTCAGTGATTGATTGTTGTACAACACATCGAAATAACCCAGAAAAATGTTCATTTCACAGGTAAATTACTCCAAATCGACCCCGCCTAACTTTGTGTTTATTTTTGCCAATACGTTTCGAAATTTTAACACTGAGCGTGATAATTCTCTTCTGTAAACACTCATTTTTGTAAGAAGCAAAGATCGGCTAGACAAAATGCAAAATTAACGAATATTTTGTGTAAAGAAATAATTTTCATTTTACAGTAGGGTTGCATAAAGTTATCGATTTTTTTTTCGATTGTCTATCACGCCGCATCACACGGTAAACGAATATGTTTCACTGTTGTAAAAGTACTTATATGATGTTTAGTTATTATTCATCTTAAAATGTAATCCCATTTAAGATAGTCAAAGTCAAATAAGCTTTATTCAAATAAACTTAATTATTAAGTACTTTTGAATCGTCTATATTTTCCTACCACCCGTTCCAGACTTTTTTACTTAAGCCGATCCATAGGTATCAGTTTCTGACTATTAGAATACCATCATAAGTAATTTAACTATATTTCAGTCAGATTTCCTACCAACTTAGATACATATTATTCATCTATGCAGTAAGCATTTTGAGGAAAAATATTTCCAGATGCGAGGGGTTAAGCGGATTTTGAAAAAATTTGCAGTTCCATCTAAGTTTGTTCCGGTAAGCATTAATAAAATGATACTATAAAATAATAATACTAATTTGTTTCTAAGTAAGTATTACAACTGCAATTTTAGCTTCACTTTTAATAGCAGCAACTTCACTAACTCGCTCAATAGCCACTCATTTCTGTCTTTGTTACAGGTCAATATAAAGCCTATACCTCGCAGGCGTATTGTATATTTAGCCGTATTACATAGCAACTAGCTGTTTTAGAAAACGGCGCCGTATTGTAATACGGCAAGTCAACGATACGCCAGATTGACAATGTGATACGTTGTTCAATACGGCGGATCACGTTTAGCCGTTTTGTATCAAAGTTCTATTGTAGAGTGACCACACTAACAAAACGAAACAGTGCTTAATTGAAAATAATTTAATTTTAATAATTATGAAAAAAAAAAATAGGTTTAAGTTAACTTCTTAAGCACTTAGTAAGTAGTACGAAACGTGTTATTTTTATAAGTTTTAATGAATACATAAGTACTACTTCTATAAAATAAGTAGGTACGGTACAAAAACGGTTTGGTTCTTGTTTGTAAAATTGTAATATTAGCTATTTTTTTGGTTTAAATAATTTTAAATCTTTTTAAAAGTTAACTTTTTCTATATGTAATGTATCAACATATTGTTCTTGCCACATTGTTTGGGCACTGCCCAAAAAGGAGGGTCTTCCGAAATATGTTTCTTTAATCTTCACTAGCTACACTCATTGGTTTTCTCTGTATTTTTACACCAATACTATTGTGTAGGATTCCGCACAACACCAGAAACCATTGCCGCCTTAGCAGTTTTAATCTCGTTCTTTGATCCACGGCTTTCACACTTCCGCATTGAGCTGCGTAGAAATTATTTAACTGCACATTAAAAAAATGTCCTTAAAACAATTATCTGTACACACACGGCACGTTTTCTTGATTTTATTCAACCATATTCTTACTTATTTTTGATGTAAAATCCGCACTTAACGCCATTTTTATTGTTATGGTAGGCAGCGCCGCGAGTGTTGATAATTAGAACTAAAAACTGATGGAAAAGCGGCTTATGAACCGCCCAATTACATTACGGCTAGCCGTATTGAAAATCGCAAAGCACTCTATTCAATGCGGCGTACTTTTGATCAGCCGTTTTGAATACGCCGTATCTTTAATCCGCCGCATTACAATGAGGCACCGTTTTATAAAACAGCTAGTTGCTATGTAATACAGCTATATATACAATACCTACGCCTGCGACATCTGTACTAGTATAGTATTATATTATCTGTGCCTATACGCACAGTGTCGTCCTACGTTTATAGAGATATTGTACCAGAGGCATTCACATATGTACCAACCAAATCGAATTCTAGATCTACACCTCCGCTATTGCAACAGTCACCACCATCGCCTTCTTTCCGACCAGAATTGACGCCAAGGAAAAAGAAGCCCAAAAATAAATGCCATTTTCGCAATCAACATTCTATAAAACCTCAATAATGACATACATGATTGATTGATTGATGATTTTTTCGTTTAATTTATCCCCTAAGGGGTTGAGTTTATTTGTTTGTTTATTTACGTTACATGAAATACGTGTTTATTTGTTTTTAGAAGTATTCCTACAAAGTTTCATTTCAACATGTGTTAATATAAATGATTCTAAATATCTTCTTATCTTTTTTATGTTAAATAAATGATTTTAAATATCTTCTGATCTTTTTCTAATAGTCATAGTTCATTTCAAAATCGTAATTTTAGGACACCCGTGCAAAATTCTATCCCATTTATTTTGAATCTATGGCTGTTAATTAATACCATCGATATCGATATTTATATCAATAGTGACAAGATTACATCACTGAGACTTATACATAAAAAAAATACACACACAAATGTAAATCAATTTGGGTTTCGATTGACAGCTCATGTTTGTTCCTCTATTCCGTAGGTATATTAACTTTATGGCCACGACTTAAACAAATGCGATTTATCCTCTTTGGAGGGTACGAGGAAGGGAGGTCATCTGTTTATTTCGTGCACAGTGATACAATGACAGGCTACTAGAAATGGGAAATGCATACAACGAGATATAACGATGTTATGAACGAAAATATACTGAGTGCGGTCGATTCGACGCCGCGCGACCGCTTAAAGGTTAAACAAAAATTTTAATTGGTGTAAGTTAAAGTTATAATTTGATTTTGTGAATTAATTAATGCTAAAAAGAGAGAATATACTGAAACTACCACAATTTCAGAAAATTGGGAGACCCTCCAAGAAAGACATGGAGAATGAAAAGTTGGAGAGGATTGCCGACCTCCGTCTTTTATTAAATAGGTAAGTACTTAATACTATTTAATACATTTACCTACACTATTAAATACCTAATATTTTCGTTTAAAAAAAAAGTTTAATTCATCAACGCCCGAGCGGTCGCCGGCGACCGGACAACAATAAAAAATCTATCGTGTCTCGTTCTCCTGAGTCGATTGAAAATGTGTTTTTTTGTTATTAGAATACAAAAAGGGTCACTACTAGTATTCAAGCACAGACCAAACAACAACTATGTATTCAAAAAAATTCAAAAAGTTGATACTTTTTAAAATATAACCTTCTAACTGAGTATAAAACCACCAAACAACTCTTTAAACATGCTGATATATTTAGTTTTCACAAAAAGAACCAATTACGATAACGTTATGTGCCGCATGAAAGTGTCACTTTATGGTAAAATATTAATGTATTTCAATTTGGGGAAGCTTGTACAGACCTCTATAAATATCAGTAGGTTTTCGCCTGCAGGGGGCACATAAATACTGCCACTAAAATTCAATTTAACTGTGAACTACCAAAGGGCAAATTGTTGTTTGATGTAAAGTAGGGAATAAGTTAACATTGATTCAGGAAAATTGTAATCTCAAAATATTAGGAACTGGTCTAATAAAGTAATACTTACTTTTTACCCGACTGCAAAGAAAGGGTTATGTTTTTCGCGCGTATCTTGGTGTGTAAGTATGTTTATAACATATTTGCTCGTAAAGGGTCTCTTATTACGCCAATTTCAATATCGTATTGTATCTCATTACGAACTTGTGCGGTAATGTAAAGTAAAACGCACGGTTTATCAAGATGCTTCGTCTAAAACGAACGGTACTTTTTTAAATCTTAGCAAAGAGTTTTACATCAGAATCTTTTCTGATGCGTCATGTGCGATTGACCTCTTGGTCAACATTTTATGAATAAAATTTACTTTATATAATTTATTTTTTCAATAAAAATTTTTTATTCATATTGAATATGGGTATCAAATGAAAGGCCTTGATGAGCACATTCCAAAATTATATAATTTGTGACTAAAAATTAAAAAAAAAATTTTTTTTCGATTTATGAATATGGTTATCAAATGAAAGGCCTTGATGAGCACATTCCAAAATTATATAATTTGTCACTAAAATTTAAGAATTTTTTTTATTTTTTTTTATTTTTGAATATGGGTATCAAATGAAAGGCCTTGATGAGCACATTCCAAAATAATATAATGTGTCACTAAAATTTAAGAAAAAAAATATTTTTTTCGATTTTTGAATATGGGTATCAAATGAAAGGCCTTGATGAGCACATTCCAAAATTACATAATTTGTCACTAAATTTAAGAAAAAAAAATTTTTTTTTTCAATTTTTGAGTATGGGTATCAAATGAAAGGCCTTGATTAGCACATTCCAAAATTACAAAATTTGTCACTAAAATTTAAGAAAAAAAAATTTTTTTTTTAATTTTTGAATATGGGTATTAAATGATAGGCCTTGATGAACACATTCCAAAATAATATAATTTGTCACTAAATTTAAGAAAAAAAAATTTTTTTTTCGATTTTTGAATATGGGTATCAAATGAAAGGCCTTGATGAGCACATTCCAAAATAATATAATTTGTCACTAAATTTAAGAAAAAAAAATTTTTTTTTTCAATTTTTGTTTTTTACTTTATTGTTGTTTGATTTCCTCACAATCGAAGTGAAAGGCAGAAAAATCGACCGATAGATAGTACAAGTGTATCAAAATTTCATCATTATGGAAAACAAGCAAAAATGCAAAGTCCGAGTTTTATTTATTTCCTCGCAAATATGTTATAAAACGTCGTATGACATACGTGCGCTTTGATAATTACAGCCTCTGCTTTCTTGTAGCCCTCGCCTACGGCTCGGGCTAGCAATATCGCCTCAGCTGTAATTTTCAACTTACCGCACTTATATCATAATTTACTATTGCATGTAATATTCTTTATTACCTCATATCTTTCAAACGGCTGAATAGATTTCTGTAATTAAGATATCGTTAGATTTGTCTTGTCAGCCCAAGTGTTCTTAAGAAGGTGGAGTTATAAAAAAACAACATGGCGGCTGTACGGTACTAATATACGTGGTGGAAAAAAAAATTTTTTTTTAGAATACTGCAATATGTGTGTCAAATTAAAGGGCTTATTGTAAGGATTTCAAAAAGATATATCATGACCGTAATATATAATAACTAAAAAGATATAAATAAACAAATAAATTATAAAAATTAAAAAACCCGCCTGCATAAAAAGACAAGTCCACTGAAAACATGGTGTAACGGTTCAAAACTGAACATGTTATTTTGTCTCAAATATTTTTCGAATTTTGTTTCATATTGAGCATAATATTATTTAACTATCGAACAAGTTATTATAATAAAGAGTAGTTCAGGTTTTGAGTTAGCAATAATATCGGAAGTTCTTTTAATCTTTCACGGCGCTAAAATTCAAATATTAGTCTCTGTCTAAGTAACGACGCTAATAGGCCTAAAATTTATTTATATTTATTATTATTTATTTATCAAATTTTATTAGAGCCTCTCGAATATCATTATAATAGTTTATTTTAGAAGATTACTTAAAAAAGGATTGAATTCGGTGTTAATTATTTTTGTAAGTTGTCAGTAGTGTCACACCACGTGATGTGTTTTAGCTAAAGAACGAAATTAAATATAGTAGGTCATTCCAGTGGATCAATCGATGAGAAATCGATTGCCAAATGGTGACTGAGGGTCGCAAGGCAAGTCCCATATTCTTTGCCAAACCATAGTTGTAAATTTAAATTTTGTTTTAGGAAATATTAGACATTAGTTAGATTTGGGGGATAAATGCAAGTTTAGTTGGCTTGGAGAATTTTGTAGCGGATCTAGTACATTTCGTTAATCGTAGGCGGTATTTGCTTAAATAAGGGTATTTTGTTATATCATGCCTTGCTTCATGACACAGTTAAATTGGAGATTTTAAATTAAAATGGAAGTTTAATTTGATTTTATAATATGGTTTGATGTTCAGGGATAATACAGAGGGAAAGAAAAGAAATGAAACTATGTTTTATTCTGGGCGGAGTTTAGTTGACAGTTTAGTGGTAAATTGAAAACTCGAATTGTAAAATAAAAGGGGAGATAATTAATTAATAGAAATATTGTAAGGATAAATCTAGAAATATTATTAAAAAAAAACATAAACAATAGTTATTGAAGGTGTAATAAGAAAGTATTTCATGGGAAAATGTGGATGGAGCCTAATAAAGTTTGTCTTGTCGTTGGGTGTTGTACGAAGAAAGATTGATATGAAGTTTCTTCGAAAGCGGGATTTTATGCTGCAGGTTTATAATTCAAATGAGGGTAGGCATTTAGGAAATGTAAAAGTAGTCGGATGAGTGTTGCCAGTTAGGGTTTTTAAAGTACCAACATTGTGATGCTAAATTGAACGGAAATTTTAGGTTTAATTGGACCGAATACTTAATGGAAAATGTTGTAATACGTATTTTAGCAAATTGATTCTAGAGGTTATGATATTTTGGGGAAGGCGAGATAAAAAGATTGAAAAGGTTGGATTATAATTGTAGCATATGGGAGGTTCAATTTGTTGTGAATATAAAATTCGTATTAATCAGAGTTCTATGATTATAGTACAATAATTTCATATGATTCTGGATAAATATGCTGAATATTACTCAAAGTTGTTAGTTTTGTTAGAAATGATGTAAGGGGGAAAACTTGTTGATTTATTTATGATTGAAACGTTATTTCATACAATTGTATGAATTGCTTAAATCAAATGTAGCTGAAATATCAGTATAGAGAAATATTTAGGTAACAGATTAATTTTAATTTGGTTAAAAATGGAGCGTCATTGTGCGCTTGAGTATAGAGAATCTTGAACATAGGAGGTCATTAGTTAGTTGAATTGTACGTTGAAATTATTGATTAGTATAGGGGTTCATTTTGTAAGATTAGTAACTTAAATATTATATTTACAAGTTGAGTAAGACAAAACTGAATTCTCCCCGTTTTTGAAGGAGAAGGGAAAATTTTAGGAACAATTTATGTAAAGTAGGGAAATGAAGGTAGAAAAAAAAGATGCTTAGATCGTGTGGGGTGAGGTTCCTGGAGTGAGTGAATGATTTTGGGGGGTTATAAAAGACGCGGCTCGAGGGAAATCGCTCTCTTTACTTTCCTCGTCGTCAACGTAGCATCAAGTGGAACCTCGGTAGAAGCCGTCAATACCCTCTTTGTAAGATAGTTTCGAACAAGTAGTATTTTTATAACGCAAGAAAACAGCAAGAAGTCAGGAAGAAAGTGCTTATTTGAGGTTTTGACGTATAGGTCCGCAACCGGGTGCGAGTCTCTTGCATATACGCTTTAATTAGGGCTTATATGGTATAAGTAAGCTTGAAATTAAAGTAGGTAGATTTTGGTTGCGAATGTTCATAAAGTAAAGTAAATTTCCCAATAAATCGAAGAAGTTTCCGAATCAAATTAGTTTGAAATTTATATAAGCAGTTGGGGAACGATAAAGGGGGTTTGATTTTGAATAAATATCAATAGTTTTGTGTCTCTAAGGGGCGTTCGGTCAATCCTCAAAGGGGTAGGTAATGTAGCATTGCTCTGTGGCGTGCAATGCGGGTTCTGTTAAAAGACACCTAGTTCAGTCACTTAATATCACCAAGTTAGCCAACTCGCTTGGGAGCCAACGAACCGAACGGCGCGCAGGAGTGTTCCTCGCCCAATCGTGGAGGATATGACTTGGTGGTGTTAATCCTCTTCTGTCAGGACTCAGCGCTGTCCCGTCCCACCAGCGCTGAGCACGTCCAAGCTGTTAGGAGAGAATTAGGCGAGTCATGCTTGCTCACGCTGTACAGATTCGGGCTTCGGTGATGGGGTAAGCATCACAAATACTGCATAGGAAATCTAAATTTAGTCGCTGGTAGGCAGGTAAACTCATTAGGTTTATAAATTCATTGTTAGGCGCGTAGGAACAGTAGGTTAGGTTTGCATCTCAAGGCGGGAGGGAAACTTGGATGCTGGTAAAAGATTGGACGTTCTCAAGAAGGTCGAGCTGTCAGCAAGGTAACAGCAGTAACGTTAGATAAGCTAGGAACTCTTACATAGGCGAAGAAGAGGTAGGTCAATTCGCAGTGTATCAGATTTAGGTAGGCCGCAAATAGGTTGGTGTACGACAAAATGGCTGTCGAAGCGAGACATAGGCAGGTGGTGTCGAGAATGGTACCAACAAGATGGCTGCCGCAGGTCATTCAGTGGTACATAGGAACTTGACTAGGATGTGATGAGGTAGGATGATTTAGGAACGGAATCTAGGAAGCGCAGAAGTGTTAAATATAGTGAACGAAAGGTTATGTGAAACTACTGGATAGGATCCGAGGGGAAAATATCAATCTTCCATAGTAGGCGCCTTAACAGAGATCTATTAAGGTTATGACCCAGTGTTGTGAATAATTACTACGATGTGCTCAATTGAGTAGACTTTGCAAGCTCCAGTAAGTACACACAAGTTGACCGATCCGAAGGAAAAGTATCAATCTTCCATGGTAGGCGCCTTAACAAAGATCTATTAATGCTTTGACTCAGTGTTGTGAATAATCATTATAATGTGCTCAATTGAGTAGACTTTGCAAGCTTCAGTAGTACCTACAGTTTGATTTACTATTAATTAGAGCTAGACAAATTCTTCTGTTAACATTGGATAATGATTTAATAGTGAAAGATGAATCATAAATAAATAATAGTTATTCATCTTTGAATTGGATTGGTTAAAATTAACCTGTTCTCAAATGGTCGATTATAGTTGAGATAATCTGTTTTGGTGATTGTGGGAGGAGTACTAAAACAAGATCTGGGTGTATGGAATAAGCCCGTGTTACCATTAAACTAATGTTGAATCACAGTTTATGGAACACTAGATCATAGTTTGAGTAAACCTTTCAAATTAACAGAATGAAGGTTATGACTAACAGTGAGATAATACTTTGAAAAGTATCTACCTACTATGAAAATATTATATTATTTAGTGAATATCTTAAATTCACAAATAATAAGTTCAACATATTATCTGAGTTCAAATATTTCAACTAGGTTCAACCAACTCAATTTGAGGATGAAAGAAATAGAATTTTATTGAAATCAAATATTGCCTAGTCTACTCAACATTTAATTGAAATATCGCCTTTAACTTTAAATGAAATGAACTGAAGTCAATTCGGTTTATGGTTGTATATTTATAATTTAGCCGAGATTAAAGTATGAAGAATCCTTCATAGAGCTTTATTACCTTGTTTAGAATTGTCTTTCCTTCAGAATATGAGAACTATCAGTGTCCCAAGTAAATGGATAGTAATGTTGTGTCCATCTGTTATAATGTTAAACAATCATACTAGAATTAATTATTAAAGAAAAAAAATTGTAATTCAGCCATCACAATTGAAGGAGAATTCCTCATTGTGAAAACTGATAGTTCGCTTGGGAGCATTTTGCTCCGTCCTCTTTTGTTGAAACAGACTGACAAAGACCAAATACCTTAATATAGTAATACTTACTAAGTAAATTTATCATGAAAAAAATATGGCTGGCCAGAAGGGAGTTGTCCACGTATGGTGACGAGACTCATTGTATAGAGCGGGGCGGAGCTCGTACCTTAGCTGGCAAAACCACAATTGCATATCCACTACTTGTACAATAACTTAAGAAAGTAAAAGAATCCTTATTTAAAAGCGTTGAGGGTTTTATTATACTTTGATCTCAGGCGACTATAACTTCTTAACTTATCTCCAATTATCTCTCTTATTTTAATGAATTAAGTTGACAAAAGATAATTTACATTATTTAAGATAACGTCATACATGACCTATAATTTGACACTTGGCAGCGGAAGAGAATTATCCAAATTTAACTTTTCTCTATAACCCGACTTACCTATTTTTACCTTACAGTCTATTATGGTTGAACATACCCTCTTTTACCTTATAACAAACCTCCATTTAACTCATAAATTCACTTTGATCATTTCCTATCAACGTAGGTTTATTTCACTCATACTTACTTCATCAACGGAACGTAGTTGGGAACGTTTTCCTCTCTATTTATAGTATTCCCATTTTTGACACTAAAGAACTATGGGGTTTCCCTTGGTAGTATGACAAATATTAAGAATTAATATGAAATTAAAGTAAACTCACTTAGGAAAAATACAGACTTAATTTCTATTTCTCTGGTTATATCAATAGAGCAATAACTTTCATTTAGTGGTATTTTCATTTAGAAATATTATTAGAATAATTAAAATCTAGTAATAAAAGCGAATACTTCTATTGGAAAATGAAAATCAATACTAATCACACTTTTAAAAGAATTTGGGTTCACTAATTATCACATCCAGGGTTCCTCCATTAGACATTCACAGGTCCTCTCAGATCACACAAAGCTTGTTAGTAAGGTTCTTTGTAGGTTAGTTAGGGTTGAATAAAGTAAATTTAGTAAATTGTATTTTGGAGGTTATTTATTCCAGTAAAATTAGGTTCCAATAGTTTAGTTAGAATCAACGGTAAGTAGTAAGCGGATTTTGATTGTCTTCCTGTCCTGTAGGTTATTAGGTTTCCACTTAGGTTTTAGTTTCTTTCATAGGCCGTGATCATCTAGTTCCTTTTGTGCCTTTTGGACGGTTACATCATAGGTGCCGTGAGACCAGGATGTCATATTATTATTGCGAATCTTCAGGTTTTGTGTGGTTTGGGAGTGAGTGACTGTTAACAAGTGAGATTGTGACAGTCACATTTTGTTGCGGTGAAGTGGGTATAAAGGTTTGATATGTTAAAACACTGATTTTCTTTTCCAATGGTTGTTAAGTTATCATTCTGGTACGAGTTATGGCGATTAACTTGTCACTTTGGCTGGTCCTTGAAACTTTCGTTTTGCGAATCATTTGTAAGATCTTAGTTAAATATCTTTGAAAACAAATACACAAATAACCACTGTTTTAGGACAAATTTTGTAAAATATTTTCGATACATATAATGTTTTCATTGTCATTATAGTGCTGCCAAAACTATCGACGCCTCTGATACCTTATCGATATTTACGTAAACTATCGACACTTAGGTTAACTGTATTGCATTTGGTTCTATAGTCATTTTACACACTACGTTTGGTTACAATGATACAATTATGCAGCTAAATCATTACTTGTTCATACAGTATAGTCTCGGTTAAGGTAAATTGCGTAGTTAAGCAAATCGTATCGCGATAGTTTTTATTGATATACACTATCGATAATCGATATAAAAATTTTCCCAGTTCCGGTTTATCTATTCAAGTCAAATTTATTTTACTCTGTTCAAAGGTCCGCATCAAGGTCCGACCGAATCCACTTTTCGGCCATGGACCGAGACCGATTTAAAAATTGAATTCTGACTCGGATTTTATTCACTGATATGATTAAGTTAGAAAAAAAAAAAGGGACTTTTTTATAGATTACCACATATACGATTTTAAATGTATAACTAAGGACAACGAGAGCTTGGCGGTTTCTTATCAATCATATGTCAATACGCATCAATATTGTCATCAGGTGTCAAAGATAATTGACAAAATAATAGCATAAATCACTTTGGGGATCAATACTTCCAAACTTTTGTTATTCTTTTGTCTATACCTAGGAAATAAAGCAGTTCATAGGATATGTTCGATTATAAAATTCTAGTCTTGTTAATTTGATGATTGCGAAGTAGGATGACAGTGATAGGTGGACTGTCAATTGAATTTACGGCTATAGCGAAATCATAGGTGCTTTGTTGTGTCAAAGCTTATGGTCACACGTGTGCACACTTTTATTTATTTTTTTTATCACTCGGAAAATCGAATAAATTGCTCGAAAGCGTGGTTGATAGGACACGGGATTTGTAGTAATTTTAGTAAATGTATACGCACGTGTAACATCATCTGTGTGAGTTTTAGTAATAGTGTGTTGTTACGTAAATGGCTGAATGTGAATAAGGTCAGGAACGCGGCCAAAGAAATTACATGTTATCGATTTCCGAACGAAACGTTAACTTGGGTATATTCCGAGTCACGATGGAATCGATGTCAGCGTTCGCGTTATCTGTCAAGCCCATACAAAATCACCGACTCGGAACGCATTTTAGTATGCTGTCATCGATTTTGGTGTGATTCGGAGTGCAGCCTTTGACAGATTCCTACTCCTTGAATTTAATGACATATATAATGAGTTTTGTTTATGCCAATAAGGTTAAATTATATTTTGTAAGATTTCAGCGTTATTAAACAGTGAAAGTGATAAGAAGGGTGTTAAAGGGGAACGATGAGAAAACGAGTAATCCTTTGTTTGTGTTGTTTCGTTAATCGGTGGTTTTTTTTTTAACAAAAATACTTTGCTATTGTTGGATAATTTCATACTAGCGATTCAGAGAGGCAAAGTGCATTGGAATTTTTACATTGAACAAGTGAAGAGGTACATAATTGTGTTCTCGAGTTGAGGTCAATGGTTATTAGTTCTTTATTCGGTGAGTAAAGTTTCAAATTCAGTCATTTCAGTTAACTAGAATAACATGTAAATGTCATTGCAAAGAGAGATTCAATTGCGTGTTTACAATTTGATTGTGTGATAGGAAATTGATAATGGCAAGCTTGATAAGACATTAGGGTTCAGTGACCATGACTTTATTAATAATTGTACGATAAAAGGGACGTAAGGGTAATGGTGGCATATGCCAACGGAAAATTAACTATGGAAGTGGACATGCAGAAGGTTTTGTCCATAATTACTTTATAGTTATACGATAACCGATTAACTCTAAGCAATTAAGAGGGATTAACGTTTTGTCATTGGCAGTTTGAGAGATGAAATCTGTCGTTGCTTTTATCACGTTTGTGGTTAACTTAATATTATACGATTGATGCGTTAGTTAATAGGAGCGGCAGTAACGTTTAGTAATACTGAAGTCGTGGAGAAATTTAGGGTTAGTAAATATTGTAAGATAATCCTAGATTCAACTTGCAAAGTTACACAAAAAAATTTATTAGCGTATAATGTAAAGATTAGTTTTAGAGTTTGGGTGTTATCGCTAACTTCTGAATAGTAATAGTGAAGCTAGAGGGATATTAGTAGCATAGAATGATGGGGTCGTGAAATATTTTAATAAACTTTTAAAATTGAAACTAGAAAACTTAGTATGTGGTGATTAGATTTTAGTTTAACTTAGTAACCTACCTTTGAGATTGTACTATTGAAGGGATCGTGATCGTTTAAGATTTGAGTTAGTCATTTATAGATTATCATTTTGAAATATTTATCCGAGGTGAATTGATTTTGAAACTAATCGTCGTGACTTTCGAAAATTATCTAACTGGGGGTCGTTGTAGAACTAGTTACTAAGACGTTTTAGTTGTGGAAACAATGTTGAGGAAGTTGGTTAGGGAGGTATAAAGTGTTGGGATTTAATGATAAAAGGAGAGTTTAAAATATTTAAATCATGTAGAATAGTAATGGTAGCAAAGAATGTGATTGACGTTTTTCTGAGAATTAGATATTTAATTCGAAATGATTAGTTTCAACATTTACATAAGTCGAATATTAGGGAGCGTGGTTTTGTGGAATCCTAAGCGGTGGATATTATAAAACCAAATTAGTAGGGTTGCTATATTTTAATTATTTAAAGATTTGACCTTACACAAAGGGGAGGAGTTGCAAGAGCTTTCGTAGAAATTAAGTTTTTTTAGGGTAAACCGGGCAGAGTTCGGACTCGAGTACTTGTTATGAATCATTTGATTGGATGGAGTAAAGGTAGTTAAAAGATCTAACCTAAAAAAAAGATCAGTTTCAATAGTTATTGTAGAAATTAAGTCTCATTAGGGTAAACCAGCTATAGTTCGGACTCGAGTTCGTCGCGCACTCGAGTGTTATGAAACATTTGAGAAGTAAAGATAGAGTTAGGATATAGTTAGCCAGAGGTTTTAGTTCGATTCAATCCTAGACTAGTGGTGGAGATGTTAAGGTTAGGAATGGGATAATGTTTAGTTGATACTAACATTGATGTAAGTGCAAATTTTTGGTGAGGAGACTATAAGTAGAATTGATACGCGGGTATTTAGGTCGGTATTGTTAGTTAAATATTTCGTACATGATATTCGGCATGGTGTTGACTGGAAGGAATTGAATTTTGAGTTATTTATATATTCAGAATTAGCAGTTTTTCTGTACAATCTAGTAAAATTGTCGTAGCCTTAAGTCGTTTGGATTGCATTTTGAGATGGTGTTGTTTGGTACCGAGGCAATTAAAACATAAGTTAGTGTTACATCTCGAATTAACACGCCAAATTAAAAAATCCTTACTAATATTGTAAATGCGAAAGTCCGTTTGTTTGTTTATTTGTTTGTTTGTTTGTTACGCCTTCACGTCTTAACTACTGAACCGATCATCATAAAATTTTGCATGGGCGTTGTTAGGGGTACAGAGCTTAGTAGCTTTCATCCAGAAAAAAAACGTACAGTTCCCGAGGGATAGCAAAAAAACTGTCCACGCAGACGAAGTCACGGGCGGCCTCTAGTTATTTATAAATGTGAGCGTTTTAATTGTAACGTGATACCGTTTTGCCCGTCAATGTAATATAAAATCAATTGTTATTTTGAGTTATCAGTGGGTGTCGTGCGGCAGATATGATGATGATGATTACTGTTTTGCTTGTTTATTTTGAATTTAGTACTTTTCTTTAGTTAATACTTTTTGCACTCTAGGTGGTTCTAGAAAGTAGATTGAATATCCTTATATATTAATCCTAAAGACTTCATTTTTAAAGTATACAAAATAGAAGAATGTAGGTTTTAACAATATACGATCAGGCTATAAATACTTCACAGTCAGGAACTAAAATTTTCTAAATCCTTGAAACACTATCTCAAGGATAAGTTTTTTTGAGTTGAGACTATGTTGGATGTCGTGTGCGGTTTGATGAAGGTCTTGTAGCTTAACTAGATACAGGTAGTGATTTAACATGTGTTTCGGAGTTTTGCTAGTTTTAGGTAGTGGTATAGCAAGTAGTTTAGAAGATTTTTGGTATAGTTTAAGATTAGAATAGTTTAAGACTTTAGGTATAGGTTATAAAAAAAAAGAAAAGCCACCAACGCACATTTTCTTTTCCGGGGGGGAATTTTTTTTTTGATTAAATATAGGTCTAGGCAGTCGTTAAGATGATATAGATCTAGGTAGTTGGCAGGAGGTCCGACTGTGTTTAGGCAGGGTTATGAAGAGGAAAAGGCATATACAGTTAAATATACCATAATTAAAATTGATAATGAGTCAGTTACATGAAATAAGTTCATATATAAAGGGGTAGTTTAAAGTTTTACGTTAACGTAAGTTTGAAATGTGTTTTGATAGAGAACACCTTGTTTAATGTGGGAGGAGTGTAAAGCGTAGTGTATTAAGTGCGTGATATAAGATTTTTTTTTCTTTCTCTCTCTCTTTTCTCTTTCGTAAAGTGTTTGAGATAATACATTTTTGCAAATGTTACATATAATTTCTTCGGGTGACAGTCAGCGTATTGAGTCTAACACGGTATAATTAATCTCTATACAATTTAGTTATTTATATTTGCATTCAGGGTGTAGTTATGATATAATCTTAGGTGGCGTGAATGTAGGCTAGTGAATGAAGACAGTGAATGCAGCGTAATAAGAACAGATGAATAGAATGAGAATCTAATATAGGTTATGAGTATGATTGGAATATTAATTTTAAAGGTTGATTAGAATGAGAGTTAGTGTGAATTAAGAGTAGATGCTAAATTTAGATTCTATATGGAGGGCTTTGGATTATAACATATGTGAAACCTGAATGCAAGCTTTATTATTGATTCAAGAGATAAGACCACCACACTGCTTTAGCGCTTCGTTTGTGCTTGCGGCCGGACTGGCGTTCTAGAGTTGACAACTTGAATTTTGTACAGTAGGACTTTTGGTGTCAGGATAGAGAAAAAAAATTAGAAAAACGAACACTGTTGATGTTTGTGATTGTCCTGGTGTGAACAACTGTCCGAAATTCGTACTACACAAGAAGCTAAGAGCTATGAATTGAACTCGACAACTGCACACTCTCCAAGGCGATATTAGGGTTGTTCTAGAGTCTTAAGTAAGCTTTTGGAAATATAGGGTCATTGTATAGGCTCACTTCGAACCGACGGAGTAGGCCCTGTTGGCAAGAAAGGAGTAATACTTGATTGTGGAAGGGTACAATGCACAAATATGTAGCGTCATACGCAGACTTTTTCATAAGGTTAGAAAAAGACTTATTTGTCCATGTAGGCTTACTAGGAGCTGTGGATTCACAACCCACACCTTACCGTGATTTTGTACGACTCTGGTGTTGAATATGCATAAGACGGAATTGGCAAAAGTCACATAAAACTTAAAACTCGCTTGATAACTTTTCAATATTGTCTTGGTTTAAATACACTCTACAATCTAAATCTCATTTACATTAGGGTTCACCCAACAATTCTTTGATCTTGGAGAAATAATAATGGTTAGGGTTATTAAGGGGAAGGTTTTTTTTTTATATACAAAAGGGATGTATGAGTAAAAATTGAGGAATAAGAGTAGAGACGGAATAAATATTTGAGAATTGAGAAGGAAAATCCTACTCCGGATCCAATACGTAGTCTTGTCACCTGTGCAGGATTTTGGGGTCGAGCTGTAACGGTTCAAAACTGAACATGTTATTTTGTCTCAAATATTTTTCGAATTTTGTTTCATATTGAGCATAATATTATTTAACTATCGAACAAGTTATTATAATAAAGAGTAGTTCAGGTTTTGAGTTAGCAATAATATCGGAAGTTCTTTTAATCTTTCACGGCGCTAAAATTCAAATATTAGTCTCTGTCTAAGTAACGACGCTAATAGGCCTAAAATTTATTTATATTTATTATTATTTATTTATCAAATTTTATTAGAGCCTCTCGAATATCATTATAATAGTTTATTTTAGAAGATTACTTAAAAAAGGATTGAATTCGGTGTTAATTATTTTTGTAAGTTGTCAGTAGTGTCACACCACGTGATGTGTTTTAGCTAAAGAACGAAATTAAATATAGTAGGTCATTCCAGTGGATCAATCGATGAGAAATCGATTGCCAAATGGTGACTGAGGGTCGCAAGGCAAGTCCCATATTCTTTGCCAAACCATAGTTGTAAATTTAAATTTTGTTTTAGGAAATATTAGACATTAGTTAGATTTGGGGGATAAATGCAAGTTTAGTTGGCTTGGAGAATTTTGTAGCGGATCTAGTACATTTCGTTAATCGTAGGCGGTATTTGCTTAAATAAGGGTATTTTGTTATATCATGCCTTGCTTCATGACACAGTTAAATTGGAGATTTTAAATTAAAATGGAAGTTTAATTTGATTTTATAATATGGTTTGATGTTCAGGGATAATACAGAGGGAAAGAAAAGAAATGAAACTATGTTTTATTCTGGGCGGAGTTTAGTTGACAGTTTAGTGGTAAATTGAAAACTCGAATTGTAAAATAAAAGGGGAGATAATTAATTAATAGAAATATTGTAAGGATAAATCTAGAAATATTATTAAAAAAAAACATAAACAATAGTTATTGAAGGTGTAATAAGAAAGTATTTCATGGGAAAATGTGGATGGAGCCTAATAAAGTTTGTCTTGTCGTTGGGTGTTGTACGAAGAAAGATTGATATGAAGTTTCTTCGAAAGCGGGATTTTATGCTGCAGGTTTATAATTCAAATGAGGGTAGGCATTTAGGAAATGTAAAAGTAGTCGGATGAGTGTTGCCAGTTAGGGTTTTTAAAGTACCAACATTGTGATGCTAAATTGAACGGAAATTTTAGGTTTAATTGGACCGAATACTTAATGGAAAATGTTGTAATACGTATTTTAGCAAATTGATTCTAGAGGTTATGATATTTTGGGGAAGGCGAGATAAAAAGATTGAAAAGGTTGGATTATAATTGTAGCATATGGGAGGTTCAATTTGTTGTGAATATAAAATTCGTATTAATCAGAGTTCTATGATTATAGTACAATAATTTCATATGATTCTGGATAAATATGCTGAATATTACTCAAAGTTGTTAGTTTTGTTAGAAATGATGTAAGGGGGAAAACTTGTTGATTTATTTATGATTGAAACGTTATTTCATACAATTGTATGAATTGCTTAAATCAAATGTAGCTGAAATATCAGTATAGAGAAATATTTAGGTAACAGATTAATTTTAATTTGGTTAAAAATGGAGCGTCATTGTGCGCTTGAGTATAGAGAATCTTGAACATAGGAGGTCATTAGTTAGTTGAATTGTACGTTGAAATTATTGATTAGTATAGGGGTTCATTTTGTAAGATTAGTAACTTAAATATTATATTTACAAGTTGAGTAAGACAAAACTGAATTCTCCCCGTTTTTGAAGGAGAAGGGAAAATTTTAGGAACAATTTATGTAAAGTAGGGAAATGAAGGTAGAAAAAAAAGATGCTTAGATCGTGTGGGGTGAGGTTCCTGGAGTGAGTGAATGATTTTGGGGGGTTATAAAAGACGCGGCTCGAGGGAAATCGCTCTCTTTACTTTCCTCGTCGTCAACGTAGCATCAAGTGGAACCTCGGTAGAAGCCGTCAATACCCTCTTTGTAAGATAGTTTCGAACAAGTAGTATTTTTATAACGCAAGAAAACAGCAAGAAGTCAGGAAGAAAGTGCTTATTTGAGGTTTTGACGTATAGGTCCGCAACCGGGTGCGAGTCTCTTGCATATACGCTTTAATTAGGGCTTATATGGTATAAGTAAGCTTGAAATTAAAGTAGGTAGATTTTGGTTGCGAATGTTCATAAAGTAAAGTAAATTTCCCAATAAATCGAAGAAGTTTCCGAATCAAATTAGTTTGAAATTTATATAAGCAGTTGGGGAACGATAAAGGGGGTTTGATTTTGAATAAATATCAATAGTTTTGTGTCTCTAAGGGGCGTTCGGTCAATCCTCAAAGGGGTAGGTAATGTAGCATTGCTCTGTGGCGTGCAATGCGGGTTCTGTTAAAAGACACCTAGTTCAGTCACTTAATATCACCAAGTTAGCCAACTCGCTTGGGAGCCAACGAACCGAACGGCGCGCAGGAGTGTTCCTCGCCCAATCGTGGAGGATATGACTTGGTGGTGTTAATCCTCTTCTGTCAGGACTCAGCGCTGTCCCGTCCCACCAGCGCTGAGCACGTCCAAGCTGTTAGGAGAGAATTAGGTGAGTCATGCTTGCTCACGCTGTACAGATTCGGGCTTCGGTGATGGGGTAAGCATCACAAATACTGCATAGGAAATCTAAATTTAGTCGCTGGTAGGCAGGTAAACTCATTAGGTTTATAAATTCATTGTTAGGCGCGTAGGAACAGTAGGTTAGGTTTGCATCTCAAGGCGGGAGGGAAACTTGGATGCTGGTAAAAGATTGGACGTTCTCAAGAAGGTCGAGCTGTCAGCAAGGTAACAGCAGTAACGTTAGATAAGCTAGGAACTCTTACATAGGCGAAGAAGAGGTAGGTCAATTCGCAGTGTATCAGATTTAGGTAGGCCGCAAATAGGTTGGTGTACGACAAAATGGCTGTCGAAGCGAGACATAGGCAGGTGGTGTCGAGAATGGTACCAACAAGATGGCTGCCGCAGGTCATTCAGTGGTACATAGGAACTTGACTAGGATGTGATGAGGTAGGATGATTTAGGAACGGAATCTAGGAAGCGCAGAAGTGTTAAATATAGTGAACGAAAGGTTATGTGAAACTACTGGATAGGATCCGAGGGGAAAATATCAATCTTCCATAGTAGGCGCCTTAACAGAGATCTATTAAGGTTATGACCCAGTGTTGTGAATAATTACTACGATGTGCTCAATTGAGTAGACTTTGCAAGCTCCAGTAAGTACACACAAGTTGACCGATCCGAAGGAAAAGTATCAATCTTCCATGGTAGGCGCCTTAACAAAGATCTATTAATGCTTTGACTCAGTGTTGTGAATAATCATTATAATGTGCTCAATTGAGTAGACTTTGCAAGCTTCAGTAGTACCTACAGTTTGATTTACTATTAATTAGAGCTAGACAAATTCTTCTGTTAACATTGGATAATGATTTAATAGTGAAAGATGAATCATAAATAAATAATAGTTATTCATCTTTGAATTGGATTGGTTAAAATTAACCTGTTCTCAAATGGTCGATTATAGTTGAGATAATCTGTTTTGGTGATTGTGGGAGGAGTACTAAAACAAGATCTGGGTGTATGGAATAAGCCCGTGTTACCATTAAACTAATGTTGAATCACAGTTTATGGAACACTAGATCATAGTTTGAGTAAACCTTTCAAATTAACAGAATGAAGGTTATGACTAACAGTGAGATAATACTTTGAAAAGTATCTACCTACTATGAAAATATTATATTATTTAGTGAATATCTTAAATTCACAAATAATAAGTTCAACATATTATCTGAGTTCAAATATTTCAACTAGGTTCAACCAACTCAATTTGAGGATGAAAGAAATAGAATTTTATTGAAATCAAATATTGCCTAGTCTACTCAACATTTAATTGAAATATCGCCTTTAACTTTAAATGAAATGAACTGAAGTCAATTCGGTTTATGGTTGTATATTTATAATTTAGCCGAGATTAAAGTATGAAGAATCCTTCATAGAGCTTTATTACCTTGTTTAGAATTGTCTTTCCTTCAGAATATGAGAACTATCAGTGTCCCAAGTAAATGGATAGTAATGTTGTGTCCATCTGTTATAATGTTAAACAATCATACTAGAATTAATTATTAAAGAAAAAAAATTGTAATTCAGCCATCACAATTGAAGGAGAATTCCTCATTGTGAAAACTGATAGTTCGCTTGGGAGCATTTTGCTCCGTCCTCTTTTGTTGAAACAGACTGACAAAGACCAAATACCTTAATATAGTAATACTTACTAAGTAAATTTATCATGAAAAAAATATGGCTGGCCAGAAGGGAGTTGTCCACGTATGGTGACGAGACTCATTGTATAGAGCGGGGCGGAGCTCGTACCTTAGCTGGCAAAACCACAATTGCATATCCACTACTTGTACAATAACTTAAGAAAGTAAAAGAATCCTTATTTAAAAGCGTTGAGGGTTTTATTATACTTTGATCTCAGGCGACTATAACTTCTTAACTTATCTCCAATTATCTCTCTTATTTTAATGAATTAAGTTGACAAAAGATAATTTACATTATTTAAGATAACGTCATACATGACCTATAATTTGACACTTGGCAGCGGAAGAGAATTATCCAAATTTAACTTTTCTCTATAACCCGACTTACCTATTTTTACCTTACAGTCTATTATGGTTGAACATACCCTCTTTTACCTTATAACAAACCTCCATTTAACTCATAAATTCACTTTGATCATTTCCTATCAACGTAGGTTTATTTCACTCATACTTACTTCATCAACGGAACGTAGTTGGGAACGTTTTCCTCTCTATTTATAGTATTCCCATTTTTGACACTAAAGAACTATGGGGTTTCCCTTGGTAGTATGACAAATATTAAGAATTAATATGAAATTAAAGTAAACTCACTTAGGAAAAATACAGACTTAATTTCTATTTCTCTGGTTATATCAATAGAGCAATAACTTTCATTTAGTGGTATTTTCATTTAGAAATATTATTAGAATAATTAAAATCTAGTAATAAAAGCGAATACTTCTATTGGAAAATGAAAATCAATACTAATCACACTTTTAAAAGAATTTGGGTTCACTAATTATCACATCCAGGGTTCCTCCATTAGACATTCACAGGTCCTCTCAGATCACACAAAGCTTGTTAGTAAGGTTCTTTGTAGGTTAGTTAGGGTTGAATAAAGTAAATTTAGTAAATTGTATTTTGGAGGTTATTTATTCCAGTAAAATTAGGTTCCAATAGTTTAGTTAGAATCAACGGTAAGTAGTAAGCGGATTTTGATTGTCTTCCTGTCCTGTAGGTTATTAGGTTTCCACTTAGGTTTTAGTTTCTTTCATAGGCCGTGATCATCTAGATTCCTTTGTGCTTTTGGAAGGTTACAATGGAAACAAGATTAAATATTAAAGGCAACATAATAACATGCAGTCGGAGGCATATAATTCAAATCGTTCATAACGTCACTTTCTTAATGCATGCCTCCGACTGCATGTTATTATGTTGCCTTTAATATTTAATCTTGTTTCCATCTTTTCTGTGGACTTGTCTTTTTATGCAGGCGGGTTTTTTAATTTTTATAATTTTTTTTTAATTAAGATGGCATTGATAACACTAGTATCATTACCTATTTTAAATCTACATGTTATGTACTTAAATAATTTAATACTTATTAGCAAATAATACAATAATGGTACGGATATTACTTAATAATTTCTTAATATACCTATATATGCAAAAATTAAACGACCTTTAGATATTAAAATTTTCTCAAAAAAACCTACTTATCTACAAAGTGTTTCTGCATTCAATGGCATTATTCATGTACCTAAATAACTACATAGCTATGGGGTAGGATGTCGCCATACAAACAGTATTTGGCAACAACTTTTAACGCAATATAGTAAAATTGGTTTTCCAAAGTGTCTGCGAAACGGACCGGCGAAACACTAGATACGCTTTAAGAAGTTAGGGACAGATTTATAGGCACAAGCAAGGCACAAGCAAACAGTTCTGGGCCACGATGCAATGCTATCAACCAAACAACTTGTTTGTGGAAGCCGACTTTGGTCATTTAAATGTAGGATTTGACAAACTGCGTGCCAAAATGGTGGTTAGGATATTGTGGAAGCTCCTCTTAAAAATATACTGACATTGGTGAGATGTTAATGATTAAATTTATAATTATTCTTCAACAAATATTTGTTGAGACCTACCCGCGTGAAAAAGGGTTGCTTTTATCAAAGATGACAGACCAATGACAGACAATGTTGAGGAAACTCTAAACTCGAGGTCTCACTAAGATTTTTTGCTTTAAGAACTTGGTTTTAAAACATAATTTTTAATATGAATAATTAACATGGAAACTTTATTTTATTATTATTTTGCACAGTACCTATACGTTATCTATTATATGAAATTTCATAAATAATAATATTGGTAAGTATACCTAAATAAACTTTCATATACAAGTTCCTATCTAAAAATATTACTGGCTCTGTAGAGTTGTAGACCTCGCGATTGTGACATATTTGAAAATTTTTCGATATGAATGAAATTTAATATGATATACCCCATATCTCCACCATTTTGATTAATTTCGAAATACTGAATGGAAAAAAACATTCTATATAGTTATAGAACCTGCTCACACAATTTCTGGAGAATCGGTTGAGAAATGCGATTTGTAGAGAACAAACGGACAGCCGGACACGAAATCTAAAACGGAGACGCATAGCTCGCGCTTTGCGCTCACTCGGTCAATAAATTGGGAAAGGCTTATCCACAGTTTTCCTTTCATGATTCGCCGAAAAGCATATCGAAGAACAACACTCAGTGTCGTTTAAATTGAATTGAAAAATGATTTATGCCAACAATCTCTGGCGATACTCTCGTTTCCTTACACACTCGATCGCCCTAAACGAAAATAATAAATAAATCGCGTACTCTTGGAAATTGATCGAGGTATTTTTACGAGGGGAGTGTTGCCAGGAACTTTTAATTTATTTTTGTGTGCGTCAGCTTTTAATTAATTGCTTTTGAACTTTATGGTATTCGTTTGATTTTCTTTGAACGACGAGCTTGGGCTTGTTTCTAAATGAAAACGTTTCAATTGGGGAAACGATAAATATGGCTTCCCTACAAAAGGGGACAAAGAATAAGATTAATAAGGACAATGAATTAGTCACGGGAAATTACAGTTTCTTGTTTAGTAAATTCCTCTGGAGGCGGTGAGCTCGAGCCGTAATAAAAATTGCGTGGCGAGAGCTGCTGGCGACTTATGAAGATGAAGTGTGCGAATTACGAATGTTCGTGGATGTGCCCACATGAGCATTAATATCGCTCGCCTTTGTCGTTATGTACGGCCGTTTGTCGTTTGTCGGGGGTAAAACGAAAGCCATTACATTTGTTTCAAATGTGAATAAAGGATCATTGTAAATCATTTCCGCCAATTTGTTATTTAACTTACAGAAGGATTTACGAAAAAAGACTAGGAAATAACAAATAAGCATTTCCACTGTGAGCAATCTGTGCTCTTTCTGAATAACATGAAAGATTGAGCTGATAAATCTGCCAGGGAGTTGTATTTTCATATAATAACTGAATAGCTTACAGAGTCTAAATTAAAATATTTTCTCTGGAATCTGTATGGATATTTCTTGATGTAAATGCTGAACAAAATGAGCAAGCGAGGCAAACTAAGGAAAACTGTTGAGAATAAGTGGATGATTATGAAAATAAACGTTAAAGTTTGGTCTTTGATACTAGATTGCTTAAGGTTGTACCATCATCATCACGAACCATCGAGATTTTTTTAAGCATGACATTACACATCGTTATTGTGTAGTCGTTTGTTGTTAGTTGTTAATCCCTACATTTTTGCCCTTTCAAAAATGGGTCGAAAAATAACAAAAAAGTTTGGTCCTACCATAGTAAATAGTCAGCTAAAACCATACAAATAGAATGCCAAAGAACAACAGTGTCAATAAACAGGTGATCCGTATAATTTGACTTATATTACATAAAATATGACTATATTATGGCAAAGGAAATTAATAAACTATGTTACATGCTGTTTTCTTCGTCGATAAATGAAGTTTGGTTTTAGAGAAATGTGTGGCAAAATCTTATTTACCTTTGAAAAGTGTGATTACTTGGATTGTTTCTTTTTATCACATCACAATTACTTAGAGCACAAGACACCATGGCTCCATGAACCTTTATTTGAAATTCTAATAAGGATTAACCAATATTTTAAACAGTGATTGCTCATTTGCAAGGCGGGACGCTAGGGGCTCTTACTGTAAAAAATGTTGGCACATTGTCACTTGATTCTTTGTCTCTTTTTTTCACAGACCGTGTCCGTATAATGTTAACTTCTCTTTTCCACGCTTTGTTGGTCTTCTTGAGCGCAGCGAAAATTTTTCTATGTCTAAGTATGGCTAAAACATTATCGTTTTTCGACCCATTGTTTCTTTGGAAAAAAAATGTTTTATTGGTAAAACACTCGGCCTAAGGGATTTAAACGTATTCAAAATAACGGTGTATTATGCACCATTACATTTAATTGAACAGAAAAATTCAAAATGTAGGTACCTATACCTTTATAAAAATGTATGTTTACAAGAGAAAACGGGAAAAATGTATCTTAACCAAACACTTTTAACCTACTAAGTATTTCCTATGCACAACGTTTTGGGGGCGTACTATATTACCTTCTAACGTATTTACATTAACCTTTTTGGTAGTTTACTAAACTAATCTAAGTATAAAAGACCCTTTGAAACGACGTTATCTCCGTTTACTGGAAGAAAGGTCTTGTTTCGTTCTCGCCTCTGGAGCATTGAATAGTAAAGTTTACTTAATCGAGTTAAATGTTAAAATTATTTTTATTTTATTTTTTTGCGAAAAGAGAGACGAAACCGAATCGATGTACAATAGTACATCGATAAATGTATTATTTACATCGATTTCATAAAATGTGAACATAATTTATAGAAAAGTACCTATGTTTTTTATTGTTTCACTTTTTGGTTCAAAAACAAAACCACAGATTTAATTTTTTCATAATCACAGCTGGAGCACTATTCTTTTTTATGGATAAAAGGACGTAATTATTAATTTTTAGGAAACTATTACTCGGTTACATTACAATTTAAGTTTAAAGAAGGTACTTACTAATTACATACATTAAAATAAAAATAAGTTTTATTTTCAATGCGTATTCAATATCAGGCTAACCAAGTCAGTATGAAGAATAAGTAAAAAAAACCGGCCAAGTGCGTGTCGGGCCACGCGCAGTAGGGTTCCGTAGTTACCTTATACCATACCATATCGAATACCACTATCAAATTTTCGTCTGCAAAAATAACTTTGTTTTTCATAGTGTTTGTATGAATGACAAAGTTATATTTGCGGTTTTGGAAAATGTTCTATATCTCTAAAAAGTATTACTATATTATCTCATTCAAACCAATTTTCTTTGAAAGTATTTATTAAAAGTTAAAGGGGGGACACACACATTTTACCACTTTGTCAGTGAACATTTTTCAAACGGTTGACTTTGAGAAAAAATAGTCTTAAAAACCTCAATGTAATTTTTGAAGACCTATCTAATAGATATCCCGCACGTATAGGTTTGACGAAAATAACTTTTTCAGTTTCAGTTCCATGGAAAAAGGCCAACCTGGATGATTTCATCAATCATTTTTTTCGTAAAGCGGTTCACAGAATACATCTACGTACCAAGTTTCAAATGTGTGATCTTAATAGTTTCGGAATAAAGTGGCTGTGACATACGGACGGACGGACAGACAGACATGACAAAACTATAAGGGTTCCGTTTTTTGCCATTAGGCTACGGAACCCTAAAAAGGATGAAATAAAATACAAGATACTTTTTGGTAAATAAATCCGTACAAAATGATTGTGGCAGTCGCTTTTTTGTGGCCACAAAGGTAACCACTTTTTCAGTCCAAACAACAAAGCTTATGATAGTCGTGCGTGGGCTAAACTGGATAGTCATGAATTTTGGGTGAAAATGAGCATTTTATTTTGTTTCATTCTTTATTGGATTCAAAAGGACTGTTTTAGATAACAGTGCTCTGGACTTCGCACTGAATTATTATATTCTGCAGGCCTATTACATAACAACAATCGCGATAAGCGGACGAGGTTCGACCCACTCCGTGGCACTATTTACCCACGGATAAGGTTCAATATCAAGTAAATTGAACGAAGAATTGCGTCCGATTATCGCGATTCTATTTATGTAATAGGCCTGCTGATCACTACCAAATAATATTTGAATAACATGAAACAAAATGTAAACCAAGAGTCAGCGTCAAAAAAAACACTACGATAAAATATGTTTTACATTAGGTTCCAGTTAAGTAGGTAGTTTATTGGATGTGTAATTTTTAAAATAACTTTTTGTGTTAATGGCTTACAGCACATTTGAAACTCAGGTGGATATATATTTGCACTTTATTTAGAGAATTAAACAAAAAAAAAACAGATCCGAGGCAAAATGTAAAACCTTAATCGTCGACCCCATCAAGCTACATTCGGCTTGTTTGTAAGTGAAAGCAAAGTTAATACGGTATACGAGTAAAACCTTTGGACTAGAACTCGTTAAGCGAATTCTAGTCCAAAACCCTTATTTTCGTAGTACTTTTTTTCCAGCAGCACGGTTTGGCGAGGACATGCTCGACTCCCAGCCGCATGCATAATTAATAAAGCCGGTCAAAATAAGCAATTTGGACACGACGGCACTGGTTTGCGGCGTCGTTAACTTTTAATGCAACACATTTACTGTGCTTACTACATTTGACCCCTTTCTGCTCGCTAGGAGTGTTGCTCTTAACCTTTAGGAAGCACTGCATAAAATATGATATTATTTTATGTAGTCTTTATGTGAATAAATTTACTTTCAGAATATGAAATTTCAAAGCAGAGATTTTGATGAATACAAAGTATGTGCTACGTTTAGTTCTATCAAAATAAAAACTGTATTTTTTACAAAGTCTTTGTTTTTACGTAAAAAGTCAATCAATGTAATGAATATACTCAATATTTTATCCCCTAATGGTCATCGGCAAGTGAATATTAAAGTCACACCCGTTAATGACAAATGGATACATAATAAAATGGTTCCGAAAATAATGAGTTTCGATGCCAGTATACTAATAAATATTGAAGGAAAAACAATGATCATCTATTTTTCGATACTACAGGCCGACACATCACGGCTTCCCGTTCATTTAGTACCTTCGTGACAGTGGAGTCGTACGATAATTATTCAATAAAAGGTATCATTTGTCAGTGCTGTCCGAATGTCAGCAAGTTGACATTGTGATGACTAACGCAACAATGTTCCAGCCATTTTAGTACAATTGTGAACAGGGACGTAATTAGGGGGCGTTTGCTGATTCCCCACCTGATTGCAGGATTGCATTAATTCGTATAGGCTGTGTAGGTTGCTGATTTGGCTGCCTTCCATCCAATTATGGATAAGCGCTGTTGTACCTCAATATTATAATGCCGTAAAAAAATTACAACGTTCGGGATGACGGTTTTCAGGAACACTCGATTTTAATTAGTGACTTATGTTCAAGTTGTAATATCGCTAGTACGCTGTGTATACATGTTCAAAGATAAGTTTTTTACTAAACCATAATCTTCCCATCTGCAGGGCTACAATGTGACCTTTCATACTCATAACTCAACACGCAGAGACCCTTGTAAGAAGCATCCTTTTTGTTACCATCGCATTAAAAAGCAAATCATGCAGTGTGATTTAGTGAAGCTATTTTTCTGGACATTATATTTTCATGTTCTAGAACACTGCAATTGATATAAAGCTTCTTTGTATTCTTAACTATTGTTTCATGGCATTATCAGCTGTAAAAAACAGTGAAAAACGCCAATAATAACTGTAAAAGCATAAATTACAAGAAACGGGTAAAATATTCAATTGGTAACCGCCACCTCACGATTTAGGGCCTTAATGCGTGCCACGTTTTCTTATTACCTACTTTTTACCAGGTGTCGTCCCTCCATTAGTCATTCTATTGTGTGATGTGCTTTGTTTGTCACTGTGTTCAAACTCGTTATTAATCTGAATTTTACACGAATTTGCTTTGAACCCCACCAACCAATTCCAACGACCTTTAGGGAATCGACCTCTTTTCGTACAACAATAATTATGCGCAGTAGAAATTAGACTATTGGGTTTTATTGATTATTCAAATGGTGTTTATAATAAATATTAGGGTACCTATGAACTAGCACGATTCTTTTATTCCACTGAGTAAAAGCACAACATTAATAATATTATACCCACCTAGGTATTGATTGATAGTGTTAATATAATTCATCTGAAAGGGTAGCAATTAATCATTTTTATATTAAAAACCAATTGTGTCACAGACATAGACAGTTTTATTTACGAGAAAAAAACGATGTTTTCCTTTATAAATATTTAAATGAATTAGACTGTCCAGGACCACAGAAGAGGAAAAAAAAATACATAAAGGATTGCGACAGCTAAATTACAAATTCATTGAAAAAGTTTTTCACTGCTTCGGCCAAACCCTTTCCCTCTGGCCGAAATAAAATTAATTTGCGATGGACATTATTTAAAGATAACATTTAGGCGTTAACATTAATTGTAAAATAAAAACAATGACCTGAGAACATTGCGTCTGAATTTTTATATTCGACATTAGAAATTTGAATTTAAATTACAAACTTTTCATAGTACCTACTTCTAATTATAACTTTTAAGTGAAAGTCATCTTGATGAAAGTTGAAATGGTTATGATTTGTAGAGATAGATGAAAATAAATAAATTTTTGTTTAGATAGATAAAATAGATGTTTGTATTCCAAAAATAGGTTACGAAATAGGGAAAATATTAAAATACACTTAATCACCTACAAAATGTATTTCGGTCAAAAAACAAGATATCTTTGAAATATTTTCATTATTATTGGTATATATAGATAGGTACTATGATTTATGGCAAGCCTTTTATAAAACAACCTGTGTTAAAAACATTTTTTTCTAAATAATAAATCTTCTACAATCTTAATCAACGGTTAGAGAAGCAATAAACCGTCGTTTAATTGTAAATTGTATCAATAAATCAGTAACAACATAGAATGGGAACGAAGCAAAATACATAATTAATCAGTTGTTAATTTGAAACGGTGATCACTTAAGGGGCAATCATTAGGAAGTTCTTAAGGAAGGGCCACTGCGAAGGGCCCTCCACTCATTATAATGTCATTAAAGAATGTATTTAGAAACGTTTTGCAGTTTATTTTTAACGAAACTCACTAATTGAAGCGTTTTTCGACAAATGACGCAATAATTTTTAATGTCTTTGTAAAGGGTATCTGTGGGTTTTGATGGTAATATTATTTTGTAATACTATGATGTTATTATGTATTAGAGATCCACAACACACAGATAAAATATTTATCTTCTTTCACTCAATGGATGCAATTTGATCCTATCCTTCCATCACCACCTTTTAATCTTTTTTAATTGTTTTTCAATATCAATTTTATTTTGTATTAGAATTTTATTTTATGATTCGTTTATTAATAGTAGATTATTGCATTGAGCACAAAGTAATTTATTATTGCACCGAGTGCCTGATTTAATCTAACAGGCACGAGGGCAATATAAATTACTTAAGGAGAGGTGCATAATCTGCTTTTCTTTCAACTATTACCTATAGGAATAGTAGATAAAAGAAACTCATATCAAATAGTTAAAATAAAAGTTTCATTATTGAAATTAAAACATTGCTATAACATTGTCGGCTTCATTTAGAATGTTTTCCGGAGTTAATGTGTCGCTAGATGATTCCATTTTAATTCGAAGCAGAAGCACTCAAAATCAGATAGTATCACACAAAAATATTGTCAAGCAAAATTAACAAAGTTCCCGCCAAATCACTTTTTTAAATTTCTTTTGTACGAGCAGTACATTAGGTACTTAATAACCTAAATAAATTGCTGACCGCGCGGTCATTGTCGCGCGGTAACATTACGATTTACATTATATATTTTAGTGCAATAAACACATTCAGAGCGAACGGTACTACATCTTTTACATGACCTACCTCACCCTGAGTATTGCATTCCGGGAAACATACAAATCCCTACAAACCTACATTTAACAATCATATTGGGCACGAGCCCCAATATTGGTCCTTCTGCCTCTACAGTGAAGTGAAGTGTGTTTGTGAAGTATTCTACGGTAGCGAACCGGTCTCCTGGCCTCCCACAAGCGGGTCTCACCAGGTAGATTGAGGAGGGACACGCACATATCGTGGAGTACGTAAGCATTCGCACTGAACTGAACCACAGCCTATGCTGAAATACAGTTTCAACTGTTGACTACCTAACATATTTTTTTTGTGAAACATTACAATAACTACAACATTATGGCTTCAAAAAGTGACATGTTATCGCTTTTGCGCCGACAAGAACTGATTGCTGATTGTATGAGCAAGATGGAAACAAACATCAAAAAGGATTCTGCGTCTAGAAAAACATCTGAATACGTTGAGAAACGACTGGAGCTGATTGACGTTTACATCAAGGAATTTGAGGAAAATCACATACAAATCCTTAAGTTTGAAGACAAGACTGCAGATTACTTTACATCTGACGCGTACAGTTTAACTAAAAACTTGTATGAGAAGATACTTACATTATTGCGTAACATAACACCGTATTCGGCGGAGTCAACCTCAGCTAAAACGGAAGAAAGGGGTGGATTTTCGAAAAGTGACGAGTTGATTAAACAACAACCAACCAATTTTCGTGCTTTTTTGAGAGTCGTACGCAGTATTGACATGGAAAATATTACCGAAAAATGGGAAATATTGGATAAACTACAAGCTTTGCAGTCGCGATGGAACATAATTGACCAGGTACATTGGGAAATTGACAATTTGCTAATTGGTTCTGATTTAAACTACGAACAAGATTTTACAAAATACGAACAGATGTACGAAGATTGTAAACGAGATCTTAACCGCAAGTTAAACTCTGCTACAAGCCAAAATCAAGCTACTCCTGCTATCGAGATTCCTACTTTTTCCGGGAACTATACACAGTGGCCCACTTTTATGGACTTATACTCTCAAGCCATACACAAAAACAACATGTTGAGTAAGGCCCAGAAAATGCAACATTTGAAGGGAAAACTTCGAGGAGAAGCGGAGCGCATCGTACAACATCTCAACATATGTACTGACAACTACGATACTTGCTGGGAGCTCCTGAACCATCGTTACAACAATTTACAACTTTTATTTACAAAACAAATACAAGTTTTTATGGGGCAACCACCCATCGTGAAAGTGACGTCATACGAACTGAAGCGCCTGCACGACACCAGCTTGGAGACAATTCACGCCACGGTGTAGAGACAGCTAAATGGGATCCGATCCTGGTGCATATTCTGACTGAGAAGATGGACCCTGATACTTATGCATCCTACATGGAATCGAGAAAGGAACCACGCAACCTGCCATCCTTTGATGAACTGATTGCATTTCTGGAGAGCAAGTTTACTGCTTTGGAACCAGTCAACCGCAAAAACAAATCAGCTGGAACATCAAAACAGGAATCTAGTGGAAATACTAGGGATGCGTCAAGGTCAAACCAACTGAAACCTAACAACTTCAACAACAACAACAAGTCATCCCTAAGAACATATCATGCATTCAAAAATACCCCAAGAACTTGCCCTTTGTGTAAATCAAACCACATTTTGATTTACTGCCCAGAATATCAAAAGTTGTCATCGGAACAAAAACTGCGGTCAATGAACGACCTAAACATATGCAAAAATTGCCTCTATTGTCACAATGCACAGAAATGCAATTCGAACAAAACATGCAAGTTGTGTAATAAGTCACATCATACGACATTACACGAGTTACTTGCGAATCATCAAAATCCAAACAAACAATCAAAGTCCGCATCGCCGATTTCGCAACCTACAGCAAGTCATGTGTCGGGTGATTTTGACGAAATACTTTTAGCTACAATTGAACTAAAAGTTAAGGCTGCGGATGGAACCTACATTCAATTAAGATGTCTTTTAGATCAAGGATCACAAGTCAACCTGATCACGGAGTCAGCTGCGCAACGACTTGGACTACGAAGACGTAAACAAGACGCAACCATATCAGGAATTGGGATTTCGTCCAACAAATGCAAGGGCACTATACAACTAGTATGCCAGTCTTTGTATAGTGACTACAAATTTATAGCTGAGGCCAAAGTTATGACGAAAATGTTAAACAACTTACCTAATTATACGTTTGACAAACAAGATTGGCCACACTTACAGAACATACATTTAGCGGACCCTAGCTACAACATATCTAGACCGGTAGACATACTTTTGGACGCCGGCGTATACACAGAAATAGTAATGGATGGGTTACTACGCAGCTTTAACAATATTGCTCCAATCGCCCAGCAAACAAAGTTGGGATGGGTCCTCCTTGGCAATGTGAAAACCTACAATTGCCACGTGGTGCTGAACAACGTAGATGAAATTGCTCAATTCTGGGAAGCAGAAGAAATTATGGACGACTGTCACACATTGTCCTCTGAAGATGAATACTGCGAGACACTGTACAAAAACACCACAAGAAGAGGTTCAGACGGCCGATACGAAGTGAAAATCCCGATGAAACCGGGCTTCGAAGAGCTTCTCGGTCCCTCAAAACCACAAGCTCTAGCACAGTTTCGCCAACTAGAAAAACGCTTTGAGAAAGATGACACCTTATCCGAAGCTTACAAAATGTTTATCCAAGAATACATTCAACTTGAACACATGAAAAAATGCACAACATCGCATGAACCGAGCTTTTTCCTACCACACCATGGCACAGCGGCGGCACTCCCTGTATGTGTGAGCTTGGCGCCAGTCTGGCGGCGGCTACGTCACGTGAGTCACGACTTGTGATAGGGTTGGCTATTAGCATCGTTACATTTAACGCAAGGAAATAATAAAACGAAAGTTTGATGAAGTAAATTTGTATTGATTTTATATTAATTTAAATGCTAATACATTACAATTATATGGATCAATAGCTAATATGATTTCTTGATTTGCACCAATTTCAAAGTTTATTTTTCGTTTGCCCGACTTGTTATTTTTATTAAAATACTCGTATCAACTTCTGCAATTACTTAAACATTTCCAAGATTTCCGCGCGTACAGTTTTTACGGATTACCGCTTTTATATTGGTGTTAATTCTTTAGAATTATTTTGTTTAATTATCTTAATTAGTTTAATTTAGGTTTAATTAGTTTGGTTTTAATTTAATTAATTAATTACTTAATAAATGTGTATTAACTATTGCTTTATATTAAAAGGAGCAGAAAGTCCCTCTTTATTCTTATACATAATTATTGTAGCTACTTGAATTCAATAACATTTTAAGTGCTTATTTATTTTATTTTTCTGTAGTATAAAGCACTATGTTTCACTCGGAAGAAAGTGCAATTACCACATCACCCCTCAATGTACAAATACTATTATTGAGAAATGCCTTAATATGCCCTGCATTGTATTGTACGGAAAGCAAATTACATTGCCTGAATGCTGAATGATTAAAGCCCTCGCATGCGGCTCGACACATGTCACTTTAGTTTGTCGTTCTTGTCTGTAATGTTATGTACTATTGTGCGGTGCGAGCGAACTAGGCAAGCCTGATAGCGCGTGACTCCGCGGAGGAGATTCCTCGCCCCGATGGCGTCGCGGCACCCCCGCGCTCGCCCGGCGCACTCACACATAGCCGCGAGCACTTTTACAGCACCCATGCGCAAGTGTCGCTTCTTTTTACGTTAGTATATATTTTCTTTGACCATGGTGTTGTGAAACCTGACTCGACGACAACAAAATTGCGAGCAGTTTTCAATGACTCACAAAAAACAAAGTCTGGTTACAGCCTTAACGAGCTTATGTTAAGCGGACCGAACCTACAACAAGATTTGATGACCATGATTTTATGTTGGAGAAGCTTTGAATTTGTCTATACAGCTGACATAGAAAAGTTTTACCGCCAAGTACGCATTCAAGAAGAGGACCAACACCTTCAAAAAATCGTATGGCGAGACGACAACAAACAGCCTATACAAGAATTTCAGCTGTGTAGCGTGACCTATGGTACAAAGGCTGCAGCCTACTTGGCGATGCGCATGATCAAACAGCTGATAACAGACGATGGTCCTCAATATCCGCTAGCTGCAAGCATTTTAGATTCCCAACTGTACGTTGACGATTTATTGGGTGGACATAACCAAATTGAAGAAGCAATCGAAGCACAAAAACAGCTTATCGTCATGCTGCAAGGCGCTGGTTTTAACCTTAGAAAATGGGCCAGTAATGACGTCAGATTATTACAAAATTTGTCACAAGATCAGATAAGCCAAAACATGCTAGATTTCAAGTGTGCACAAAGCAACAAAACACTTGGAATAACGTGGAATCCGCACACCGACGATTTTGCATTACATACAAAAAATATCGTCGCCACTACAAACAAAGATGACGTCATCACTAAGAGGTCATTACTATCGGACTTATCAAAGTTATATGACCCACTGGGCTGGTTGTCACCTGTAACAATGAAAGGAAAGCTCATATTTCAACAAGTGTGGGCGCTCGAAATCAGCTGGGATGACGTATTACCACAACATATACAAGAGCAGTGGAAATTATTTAAAAACGATATCACAGCTATAAATGATTTAACAATACCACGCTGGATCGGAAATACACAAAAACCGATAGAATTACATGGATTTTGCGACGCGTCCAAGCGAGGTTACGCTTGCGTCATCTACTGTAAAACCACAGATGGTCAGGGGTACATACACATAAGACTATTAGCCGGCAAAACCAAACTTGCCCCCCTGAAGAAAACAATATCATTGCCTCGCCTTGAGATGAACGGCGCGGTGCTTTTGTCACGACTTATGAAATGTGTCATAGAGTCATTAAGATTACAGACAGTCACAATACACGGGTGGACGGATTCGACCGTAGTTCTTGGTTGGCTACAAGGAGAAGTCTCAAGATGGAAAACGTTCGTGGCTAACAGAGTCAACAAGGTGATTGAAGTGATGCCAGCTTCCTGTTGGAAACATGTTCGATCCGACGACAACGCTGCTGACTGTGCGTCCAGAGGTCTACTACCATCTCAGCTGAAATCACACAATCTATGGTGGGAAGGACCTGCATGGTTGAAAGAAACAATACCACCACCTCAAAAACATACATACGAGACTCCCCCTGAAGAAACAAAGAAAAAACAGATTTATGTGATCCAGACATCTGAACAGACACATAATTTTATTGAAACACTTCTAAACAGACATAGCTCTATGGGACGAATCGTACGTGTACTTGCATGGATATCACGTTTCATTAACCGAGCTCGCCGTAATAACAATGCAAGTGTAATGACTTACTTGCAATTAAATGAATTGGAAAATGCTAAACACATTTTGATGAAACATGAGCAAATGAAACATTTTTCTGATGAGATGGAACAATTAAGAAAAAACATGAAGATAAATTCAAAGAGTAGAATTTTGAATTTATATCCATTTTTGGACTCACATGGCATCATTAGAGTGGGAGGTCGTCTACAACAATCCAACTTAACAGACATGAAGAAACACCCAATGATTTTGCCAAACAAAAGCAACTTAACAAATTTACTTATTAATGAAGCACATAAGATTACTCTCCATGGTGGTATGAGATTGACATTAACACATCTACGCAACAGATATTGGATTTTGAGAGGCATCAGAACTGTCAAAGAATACATTATGAAGTGTGTCCGCTGTCGCCGCTTCAAGGCTACTACAAACAACCAACTTATGGCAGAGCTACCTAAGCCACGTGTGACACCATCACGAGCCTTCACATATTCCGGGGTTGATTTCACGGGCCAAGTGGAAATCAAGGCCAACAAGGGTCGTGGAATTAAAACCACAAAAGGCTACATTGCCATTTTTGTCTGCTTAGCTACAAAAGCAGTTCATTTGGAATTGGTTTGTGATTTGACAACTGCATCTTTTTTGGCGGCCTTGAAGCGACTATGTGCTCGAAGAGGAACCCCAAAACATATTTATAGCGACAACGGAACAAATTTCGTGGGAGCCGCCAAAACGTTGAATCGAGAGTATAAGGAAGCCTTACAGTACTACATTAACATTGATCTCGTAGAATCGGCAACTGACCTTGGAATCGACTGGCACTTCAATGCTCCAGCGTGGCCGACAGCTGGCGGGCTATGGGAATCTGCTGTAAAAAGCATGAAGCACCACCTAAGAAGGGCCCTCGGTGAACAAAAGCTGACTTTCGAAGAATTCATAACATTGTTAGCACAGATAGAGGCCTGTCTCAACTCCAGACCTTTAATCGCAGTGACAGACGACGTAGACGACCTGGACTGTCTAACCCCAGGACACTTTTTGGTTGGAGGCCCAGTTCTAGCCCCACCATTGTCGCCAGACCTGGAAGACAGAAACATACATACAAGGTGGCAGCTTACAGAGAAAATGTACAAGGATTTCTGGAAAACCTGGTCCAATAAATATTTGACTACGTTACAAACACGTAGCAAATGGCATCACCCCACAAAAAACCTGGAAGTTGGTGACTTGGTACTCATGAGGGACGATCAAACTCCACCCGCTAGATGGCCCATGGCCAGAGTAACAGAAACGCACGCAGGTATAGACGGCCGCGTACGCGTTGTGACACTGAAAACAAAGAATGGCTCGGCGAAGCGGCCCATCACGAAGTTATCACGCTTACTATTAGATGAATCATACGACAAGAATGAAGCCGATGACGTCACACCTCCGAAAATTGTGCCTGAAAAATTGAAGCGAGTCAGAACTACAAAGAGAAGCGTCAGCAGCTTCTTCGTAACACTTCTGTGGCTGTTGTTTGCATGTGTATCTTCGTTCTCACAACAAATGACCAACATAACAACACTCAATCCTGCGAAACTTGTTTATTTTGATAAAATATCAGATATGCAGATTGCACAAGATCACTGGAATTTAGTTATATACTACAACATGACAACATATTGGCAGAGTATAAACAGTATTGAAAAGTATATAACTCATCTGAACAGTCTATGTGAAGGAGATTTCACACCATTTCGCACCATAGCCGCACAGTTTCATCATGAAGTGAATGAGCTGAAACATTTTAATGAAATTCTACAGTCTGAACATGGAAGGCGTGTGAAGAGAGGGCTCATTGACGGAATAGGCTATGCTGCGAACGCTTTGTTTGGTGTCCTTGACGAACGATTCGCTGAAAAGTACAGAAAGGACATCAAGAACATTCAAAACAATGAAAATCACCTCCTAAATTTGTACAAAGAACACACATCTATTATTGAAGGAGAATACAATCTTTTGAAGCGAAACGAAGAGGTTATGAACAAGCAATTGAACATCATCAACAATCATCTTAGAGAGAGTGAAGAACGAATAAAACTGGATCAAAAACACGCTAACTATATCACCGCTACAGCAGTGGCTATAAATGTGATTATTTCCAATATACACAGAGTACAACAACAACTATTGGACTTGGTGACAGAAGTGAGAAATGGTCGAGTAGAAACCCATCTACTTACGCCAGGAGAGTTCCAGGAACAATTGAACATCATCTCAGGACACCTCCCACGTGACCTGTCCGTGCCATGTCTAAACACACATGAGTGCATAAGAAATATGTACAAAATATCAAGAGTGAATGTCAGAGTTACAGAAACATTTTTGATGATGGAAGTAAAACTGCCGATTATTTCGAATGAATTGTACGAGTTAAGTCGAATTATACCTATACATCAAATAGACGGTGACACAATGAAAACAATCATCCCAACATCGGAATACATGGCAGTCAACATAAGAAAAGATTTATTAATAACATTGAGCTCTGACGATTTGCGGTCATGTGTACATTTGAATGACAATCAATTAATTTGCTCATTAAACCTGCCTATTTACGATATAAAGGCGGCGCCAATTTGTGAAGCTCAAATAATAAACAATCGAGCAATATCAAATTGCCGCATAGCGATAACAGAATGTCGGCATGAGTGGATCCAGTTACACCGCCGTGGCGCGTGGCTATACTCCTGTTGCGAAGAATGCAGCGCGCGCATTTTCTGCCCAGCTGAGACAATGACTCAAACACTACGTCACACGGGCGTCATAACATTATCACAAGGCTGTATACTGAAAGGAAACAACATAATTATCCACTCACATAATAATTTTCAAAGTGAGTTGAATAGAAATGGAGAACATATAATGGACCTACCGCTAGAATCGGAGGTTAACCAGATCGTTAATGAATATAACGCAACACTATTCCCTGAAAATCATGAGGAAACCCTGAAGATCCTGAAACAGAAGATTGACTCCGTCAAAGTCCAACAAGAAACAGTGAACACTCAAATTGATAGTCACGATACCCAACATTATGTCACATACAGCATTTTGACTACAATTATCGTGACACTATTATGTGTTTGGGGCGTAAAACAAATCCAGAAGCGTCGCCGGAACCGAGAGGTGATGGAGCCCCATCCCGCTCCACAAGCGGAACCTGAGCCAGCTCCTCGAGGGCAGCCGCCGCATCAGCGAGCCGTCGCCGGTCGTTACCACACTTGAAGACAACCGCTCAACAGGACGTTTACGTACCATCGGAACCGTCTGTTATTTTTATTAACAAAAATGTTCATGACAAAGCGACGTCTCCTATGTAAAATAATTAGACTTAAGAAAAATGCTTTTTTTGTATTGCTTATTACATTTACACATGCTTTTTCTGTATCGCTTTTACATTTGTTACCCTTTTACATTATTTACCTTTTGTATTCTTAATTTATACATGATTGTTTATTTTGTTCCTTTTTTAAGTCGGGAGCATGTACGAGCAGTACATTAGGTACTTAATAACCTAAATAAATTGCTGACCGCGCGGTCATTGTCGCGCGGTAACATTACGATTTACATTATATATTTTAGTGCAATAAACACATTCAGAGCGAACGGTACTACATCTTTTACATGACCTACCTCACCCTGAGTATTGCATTCCGGGAAACATACAAATCCCTACAAACCTACATTTAACAATCATATTGGGCACGAGCCCCAATATCTTTCATTAGCAGAAATCATTTTTTAAATTTGAAACAAGTAGGATAGAAACGAATAATACACGTACGTAAAAAAAAGTATTGATTTGCTGGCTGAATAGAGTTAATCCATTGAGATTGGCACCTTTTGGTGCGATTAAAAAAAACTGTGCAATAATGAAATTTCATACATTTTTCTTGCTCTAGCTAGAGAAATAAAGACTCGTTTTGTACTGAGTTTTTAGTGTGATTGTGATGAAATTAAAGCATAGTTGGAAGAAAAACAATTTATTTCACCGCAACACAACAAACGCGAATCTCTAACGTCCATACAAGTTCCGTTCATAAGTCTTTAACCGTGTTACTTTGCAACATAAATAACGAGTACTGAATAGCAAACATCGCTACAGTGCTTATTACACTGCGCGGGTGCTTATTAATAAAGCCCCATTGAAACTATACCGTGAGCTGGCACGAATGACCCGTGAAAGGCCCTAGTCGGCTCCATAATGTGTATACAAAGGCTTAAGGGTACATCTAACGTTTCCACCCATTACGAGCGAAACCACCATTCACGGGCTCAAATGAGTCTTAATGAAAGGTACGATACCATTATGAAGGTAATTGTGAGCTCATAAAGGAAATTAAAAAGAGACAAAAAAGGTATGGCCTTTGGAAAAAGATGAAACAAAAAGCTTTAAGTTGCTTTGGCGTGAGGCGAGAGGAAAGATCGTAAGTGTTTTTGCGACGCTTTGTAATGCTTTTGAAATTGAACTCGCTTTATACTAATTGAGGGGCTTCGTATTCAATAAGTTTGATATTACATTTGGAAGGTTATTCACAACCACAAATTAGAAGTGCTTGATGTTTGATGTAACGTTAAAACCGTACCTATTTTAGAATTCTCATAAGGAACTTAGCTGAATCAAAACGCTAATAAACTTATGGTTTCATATCAAAATTAACTAAAAACTGATGGCAAAACAGAAACAAATGCAAAATGGATTTCAAACTAAGGACTTGATGACCATATTATCATAGGCCTCAGATATAATTAAAATAAAGGGTTTCATTTAGTATTATTGTTTAGTATTAACTGTATTAACTTCAGTCAGAGAAAAAACAATAAAATTATAGTACACTTAATCGTTCACATTATTTCCCTATTACAAAATATACATCTTCTCGATAAATTCACAGAATTTCTGTTCCAGTTTAGCCGTTGTAAAAACTGAACTGACTTTAATTTATTTTAGAAAAACTACAACAAAGTAAACATATTTTCTTATCTTATTAAAAATATTCCAAGACCTTGTTTAATTAGGACAGAATCGTGGAATTAAAATTATGTGAGCAAAAAATTTAATATTACCTACCTTTAGGAGAAAATGCGGTCTAACGCAGCCTCTCTTTAAACATAATGAAATTAAAACATAAATTATAATTACACGGTCCACATTCGTACCTCTCATTTCACCAAAAGCATAAAGGTGTAAGGTAATTATTTCACAAAGCTACAGTACACTAAATAAATACAAGCAGTACCGCATATTATAAAATGGTCGTTAGCCATTAGGTTTTATCTAAATATCATTCGATATTAGTTCATATTAAAATTATAGCGTTGAAAAAACCCAAATTAATACCCAGTTTATGTTTTGTTTCATTTGTTTTGATTTAGCATAATGTTATTTGAATGAGTCGTCCAACTAACTATTATTTTATACGAAATGGACTCTAAGTCCTTGACGTATACAAGGTCTCATACTCTTATTCTCTTATTCTGACAAACAAGTCATTACCGTGCGCTGATGTATGTAAATATAAGTACCTATTTAAGTAAGGTGTAAGTACACCATTTGATATTATTTACGTCATATTTTAATTATACTCGGCTCTCGTTTCTGCAGGATACACGATATACTGTAACCGGACCTCAGTTTACGACCGACCATTAGTACTAATGTCTGCACCCGAATTTTGTGTCCCGTGAAAAATAACAACCGATCCATTATCGCAGCAATAAAGGCCCAAGTTTCGACTAGCATCGCTTTAATGGACTATTTTTAGTAGTTCTAGTAATCACCGTCGACCGACCCAATGGCGGTCAAAGTAAGTGACATTACTCGCACATACCATAGATTTCATTCCGCGGACTTAGCTTTGTGAGGGAAGTATTTCATTATCTGTTTTAGGGCACCGTTAATGGACGTACTCGTAGTTATAGTGGTTATAAGCCTCTTTGACAAGAAAGTGTAGTATACAATATGTTTGGTTAGCGATGTTGATCAATTTTATTGACAAAACTTCCCACATAATATATCCCCTCTACTGTTGGAATGGCCGGCATTTTAAATTTGACTTTTTATTTTAGATGGCCCTGCCGAAAAATATTAATGTCTCCGGATTTAAAAGTGCTACAGGTATAAAAAAAATATTTTTCGAAAGCTAATAATATCACTTATCAAGTTAAAACATCATTTATGTGAGTTTTTAACTTTAATACGTCATAAAAAAATTACTAAAGTAAATAAAAAGCTAGGACATTAATGTGCATTTTTTGCATTTTTATAATTCACAGGAATATTATCTACTCAACGACATCAAAATCATTGCTCTGAGTTATATATTTCGAGAATTATTGCTGTTTGAATAGAAACTTACGAACTTTATAACGTACCGGAACTTTGAAGTTTAAACATTATCCGTGTTATTACAAAAGATTTGTTTGACAGAGACAGCATCACGTTTAAACAGTGTTTAGTTAAACATGTGTTGAACAATCTTTTGTAATAACACCGTATATTTCTGATAACTACTAGCGTAGGGTACATACTCAAATATCTTTTACTATGATAGATCACCAATACTTAAATGTTTATCCCCTTCTCTTCTAAATATCTACAGAAGCCAATGTTAGTTTCCATAACAGTTTTAATGGCCTATAAAAGTCGATCGCATCGTTTTCTGGGATTAATGTGACATGAAATTGGTATAATATTGGTGTGAGGTGCTAAAAGAAAGCGATATAATACTGTTTTAGTGATGCGATCGCTGAGTGAAGCTGTGAACTTTTTAAAAGAAGCCAGAAGTGGCGAAGTCGAGATGTTACGCTTTCAGTCGCGAAGAAGCGGCAAAGATGAATGGCTTTCAATATGAAATTGAATTCTGCGGTTCATTGCTTTTCAATTTGTTCGAGGGAACGTTCGACGTTTACCCCGATACCTACCCTAAGGTACGGTGTAAGTTCAGCACAATACGGTATTTTATACGAACAGTTGCAAAGGAGCTACCTATTATGAATGATAGTATCAATTTTGTTGATTGAAATAATTTGTTTATATAAAGCTATTATATGTTGTTCATCGCAGTCCTATTTGTGTTGGGTAATGTTCTTTTTAAGCATTATACGAAACCATACAGTCACACTTCAACTTTTTTCATCCACCTATCCGCATTTGGTCCGCGTGGTGGGTTATAGTAATGGCCCACCCTCCTTACCTACCTACCTGTAAGGAAGGCCTCTGCCCCAGCAATGCTGCTGGGACATTAAAAATGTCTGATTCAAGGCCTCATTTTTAATAAATTCTTCGAGTAAATATAATATCAAACCAAAGAGAAATACAAAATTCTCGAAAACTGTATTAACGTAATAAAAAATAAAAACTTCTTCATCCGCTTACCTGCGCTAAACAATTACCATAATATGCCAAACATAACATCCTCCATACTTACCCGAACTAATTTTGAGCTGAAAACAAAGTGTTTCATTATTCCGAACACCCACGGGGAGAGATCGAGCCCCCCATAATCGTTGAATCGTATTACCATTACAACTGTCCACCAGACGCCAGCTGCCTCCAACAACTTTATTTCATTGAGCCTATTCCGGGGTCGTTGCGTAAGGGACCGATGTGATGATACTTGCTGTATACTTTTGTTTATTTTTCGACGTTGCAGTCGGTTTTACATGGTAAAAAGGTTTGTGAGGCGCCTTTGAGAGGTTTTAGGTTAGAGTATTTTCTGTGCGTGTACCTACACTGTTTCTATTCGCGCATATGGTCGAGTATTTTGTCACACACGCATCTCGTCCGAGCACTGACGCGCTAAACAGTGGAAATACAATTGACTATGAATTACAAACACTGTAAAAAAATATTTTAAAAAGTTTTGGATTTAAATGATGGGTTAAATTTTGTATTTCAATTTTCAAAAGTACTTAATAATTAAGTTTATTTGAATAAAGCTTATTTGACTTTGACATTCCAGTGTCGTAACAGGTACTTCCAAAGTTGACTTTATGGACCTCCTAACTACAACAGAAAATTTCAATTAAAAATGAATACGAGATGCAAGATACAAGATAATAAATAAGATTGGTTATTATTATGCTATATTTTAAGATCAAGATTAAAAGATTACTTTCTTACAATAAAAAAAATATTTAACATAAATATTTTTGAATTGAGAAATCGAATATTTGTGCATAGGCAAAGAAAATATATGCATAGATAAGTTAAGTACTCTGTGAAACAGTCATAAAATGAACTTATTCTTCGCGTACCTAAAAGCAGCGGAGCTAAGGAAACTGAATTAATATAATATTGATGACATCGGGAACTCTAAGGTTACGGTGCATTTAATAACATCGGATTTGCTCTAAGCGGGGAGGGTTGGCTGCCCTGACCCATATTTCATTAAGAGCACTTACAGAGTTTTATCTTCCTAATTTGCGGCAGTTCTTTATCGATAAGTATATGAATATTTTATTCATTAATGTTTTACATTATGATTCAAATATTTCATTAAACATTAAATAAATGCAATAAGATAATATTATTTTGAAAAAGTGCCTGTAGTTATATAAGCTACTTTTTTAGGCATTCATAATGCTATTTTTATGTTAAGATAATTACTTACTAGAAAATATCAACTCACCGGCAGCACCGCAGACGGGACATGAACTCGCACTCTTGATTTTATGTTGGGGTTGCATATTGAATGAAACTATGAATCCAAAAAATATCTGCCTAATCACTATTATTTAATTTAACGCTGCAATAAGTTCAGCGTTAGTTTTGAAACATATTTTTAGTATGAAAATTTGCGGATGACATTCATTGTGGCCGAAACGTTGCAGGATCCTGATGAACAGCCTAGCTGATTCCTCTCTACGCATCGGTCTTCGGATGAACTTGGACAAAACCAAGGTTATGTTCAAAGAACATGTAATTCCAGGACCGATTGCAGTACAATGTAGTCCTCCCGAAGTTGTTACGAAATATGTCTACCTCGGGCAAACATTGCAAATGGGTAGAAACAACTTCGAGAGAGAGGCCAACAGAAGGATACAGCTGGGCTGAGCAGCATATGGGAAACTTGATCGAGTCTTTGAGTCGCCTATTCCTTAGACTCTAAAGACGAAAGTCTTCAACCTGTGCGTCCTGCCTGTCATGACATATGGAGCCGAAACGTGGACACTCACTTGACTGTAGGGCTGGTTCACAAATAGCTATGGAAAGGGCTATGCTAGGAGTTTCTCTAAGAGATCGGGTCCGGAACAAGGTGATCCGACAGAGAACTAAACTCATCGACATAGCCCACCGGATTAGCAAGCTGAAGTGGCAGTGGGCCGGCCATATTAGCCATAGAACCGATGGCCGCTGGGGCAGACGAGTTCTTGAGTGGAGACCGCGTATCGGCAAATGTAGTTTGGGACGCCCTCAGACAAGGTGGAGTGACGATCTTCGCAAAGTGGCTGGTAAAAACTGGATGAGTATAACCGCGGATCGTGCTCAGTGGCGTGCAGTCGGAGAGGCCTATGTTCAGCAGTGGACGATGATAGGCTGATGATGATGGAAATCGGAATCTGATTAGAAATTTTTTCTGGACCAAATCCACAAGTGGGACATAAATTGAATTTGCTGTAGAGCAGGACCGCAAAAGTTCCTACATTAAAACTCATTAATTATTTAAACGTTATCAAAACTGCATTTGACTAAAACTTCAAATGTTAGAGCTTTATAAAGAATAACTCATTAAAAAGTAATATTCGGTTTATAGTTTTCGCTTTGCAGGATCAATAAATTTAATGTCTATGTTTGTTAAATCAATAAGGGGGCTTTAGACGGGTTAAGTCTGGGTGACTTGCTATGCAGTTTTAGTCGACTATAGCTTCTTATCGACAATCACTTGTAAAATCGAATCGCCATCTCATTGAAATTAGGTTTGCGATTCTATTTCACAAGCGATTGACGATATAAATCCCTATTTTTCTAAAGTCACCTAGCAAGTCGTCCGGAAAATCGATCCGTGTAAATAAATGCCCCCTAACTCACACTCGTTAATAACTTAACAATAATTCAATTTGGCATATAAAATTTAACAAATTTGCAAGTAAAACGGCTCCGTTCAACATATAAACAAATCTTTGGTCGTAATCTGTAACCTTAAAAACTAACTCGATTCAGTGACTTATAAATTAAATGATGCTTAGCAACGACTAGGTTCACAAGTTTAGAACGCGAAAGATAAAGTTTGGAGATCATTAATTAAGGAGAGAGAGAAGTTTTTTACTCGTAAATTGTTTGTGCGTCTCTGTCTCTACAGTTATTCTAAAGAGGAGGTGCTTGCTTCAAGTTGTTGGATCTGCAATAAATTGATGGGGCAAGCAACGTCCATGCAGAACGGGTATAATCAGAATGTTCTAAGTTGAAAAAAGCTGAAGTACAGTTTTGTGATTATCGTTTTCATCAGAAACTTTATTTATGGAGAAAAAACAGTTTTTTTTGTTAGCCTAATCTAATAACTATATCAATTATAAACATATTAAACTAACTAAGCCAATGGTAAACATGATGTTACCCTAAAATTAAACTGATTTAAAAGTTTTTTACATCCATTGTTACTCGTATTTTGACAATTAATATAAAGAAAATACTGATTATTTTTCTGTTTGTTAAAATTTTGCTTACAATAATGATATTAATGTTGAATAGGCATCATTATTTTTAATGAGGGGATTATTATGCGCCTAAAGCAAAACAAATTCAGCAGTAAGCGTTCTTGAACGAAAGATGATTCCAAATGGAGATGTTTCATTTGTTTCTCTCGCGTATAAAAATAATGAGGTGATTTTTATAAATAAAACAATGGAGTCCATTAGAGATCAATTTCACGAGTGACTTAAACAAAACAATGTTATCTTCTGTAGAAAGCACTATCGACAAATAAATGTAAGCGTTTCTCTTAAATATTATGTGAAAGAATAAAACTACAAAACAAAAACACAGTACTTGTTGTATGGTCTGTGACTAAAATGTAATGTTCGAGATTATTCTTGAAAAACAATGTAATAATTAAGTCTTGTCCTATGTGATTGTTAACGTCAGAAACTGCTTATTAACTTTTTATTTCAGCGCCTAATAGACTCCTGTATAAATAAGAAAGGTACTATTTTTCTTAAGTGAGAATTCTAATTATTAATTCTTTCGCAGCTTGCACGTAGGGAGCGTAGGAAATGAACCCCTAAATTTCAATTGCTGCATTGTTAGACTTCCCCAGAATTTAGGAGCGTGAGGTCGTAATTTAGAATGAGTAAAGTTCCATTGCCAAGCACGGTTGTAACTAAAACGATACAATTGTTGGCTCCAGGCTACAGACCTCTCTCTAACAAACCAATTCTAGTTTTGTGAAGACATAAATATCGCTGTTGTGTTTAATCGCTACAAAAAGCTTTTAATAGAAGGCAGATCAATATGTCCGTGACTTTTTATATTTCCCGTCACTAAACTGAAAGGACAAGGACACTGGACACTGCTCCTGTCAACCGGCATCTTTCTGTTGGCTCCTACCAAAATTTGAACAAGCTGCATAAGAATAAATTTATGCAAGCTGCGTCATTTAGTTTGTATTAATTGATATCCAATAAAAGCAGACTAAGTCGTGATTTGAGGAGAAAATGGAAAAAAGTGAATTTCATGTGCCGACTTCGCGGAGTGTATGGCGTTATTCAACTGCAATATGGACGAGATATTGCACTGTTTCGTAATCGTGAACGAAACGTGGATTCACCACAACATACCAGAGACCAAACAGCACTCAAAGTAGTGAGTTTCTCGGGGTGAATTTGGTTTGTCAGCCATTAAACTCATGGCGACCGTTTTTTCGGATTCACGCGATAAAATCCACATCGACTACCTTCAAAAGAGTAAAACAAGCAATGGCGAATATTATGCCAACTTAATGGATCGATTCAATGAAAATTTTAAAAAAAAATCGACTGAATTTGGCCAAGAAAAAAGTTATTTTCAAAAAAAGTTCAGACAATGCAAACATGTGCAGTTTCCATGCCAATAATCCATGAATTAGGCTAGGAGTTGCTCCCTCATCCACCTTATTCTTTGGATCTAGCCTAGAGTAACTAATTCTTGTTTCCAAACCTAAAGAAATGGCTCGATGAAAAGAGATTTGACTCCAACGATGAAGTCATCTCAAAAAAATACCTATTTTGACAATTTTTTTTGGAAGGGATAAAAGATCGCAGAAACGTTGGACAAAGCGCATAGAGCTTATAGGGAGACTACGTTGAAAAAAAAAATTTCGTTACCCAAAAATCCGTTTCATTCAAAAAGTCACGGACTTATTGACCCGCCCTCGTAGTATCTAAAATTCAGAAAAGGAAGTTACAAAAAGGAGCAACACTATATTTTTTCAATATTATTGTGACTATTATTTTGCAGACGCGTATGAGATATCCTCGACCTGTGCAAGTGCAGGTTCCAATTTAGAAAAAAAAAAGAAAAAAAACTTTAGTCATAGTAAAACCACAGAATACATAATACCCTAATCAGATTTAATAAACCAGCACTGTAGGTAGGTTTTATTAAGTACTAGCGGTCGCCCGCGGTTTTACCCGCGTGATTCCCGTTCCCGTGAAAATATCAAGATAAAAAGTATTCTACGTTTTAATCTAGGCTACTTACTACCTGTGGGCCAAATTCCAACCGAATCCGTTCAGTAGTTTTTGCGTGATTGAGGAACAAACATCTAAACATCCAAACCCACAAACTTTCACATTTATAATACTAGCGGTTGCCCGCGCTTTAACCCGCGTGGTTCCCGTTCCCGTGGGAATATCGGGATAAAAAGTATTCTTTGTTTTAATTTAGGCTATCTACTATCTGTGTGCCAAATTCCAACCAAATCTGTTCAGTAGTTTTTACGTGATTGAGGAACAAACATCCAAACATCTAAACATCCAAACCCACAAACTTTCACATTTATAATATCAGTAGGATTAGTAGGATTACTAGGATGATCCTGAGTTTAAAGTATAGTCGTAATAGAATGAGTATCTTTCCACTCTTCTATGAAATGTTAACATCATTAATGTAAAGTATTAAATAATAAAAAATGCTCTTTCTATCTTTACAAATAATAATTGAATAGGAGCAGCGTCGAGACAACCTTTCAAACCTAATTGACAAGTAGAAACGACTGTAATGCGAGACCTCTTACAATATTTACGCCAACAATACAAACGGTTTAATGCTTGCAGATATTTGATATAAGGTAATCTGGATCTCCAACATTTTTAAAGTAAGATATAATTTTATATCTATATCGTCGGAGGAAATAAAAATTAATCGCCGAAATGTATGTAAGCGCATAACTTTGGAACGACTGCACCAAATTAGAATTATTTTTTGTTGTGTTTGTTATTATAGGATAGTTTGCATAAAAGAAAACTTAAAAAAAGTTGTACTGAAAAACTAATAGATGGCGCCACCCGTGCAAAGTCGGGGCGGGGTAGCTAGTACTTTAAAATCCGGAACTTTACCATTGAAAATGGTTATCAGATGCAAATCGCCTGAGACGTATTTTTGACCATATCTCATATTATTAAAAGTTGAGAAATTTATCGAGACACGTGTGAACGTTTGAATTTTGAAAATCTACTCGTAACTTTTTTGAAATTTTGCAAAATTCCAAAAATTCCGGGTTTTTTGGGGGGTGTTTGTTTACTAAATTGTAAATATTTCGGAAAAAAACTGACTTTAGAAAAAAATAAAAAAGGGTCCTAGGGTATTAGTTTAGCTACCAAATGGCGAAATAATTTTGAAATTCGGTTAATAATTGTGACCTGTAGGTGCATGGTCCCTTTAGATTTGGAATTCTAGAAAAACGGGTGTTTCGGTGAAAAGCAGACGAGAAGTGCATTCGTTGGAATTTTGAAAATCGGTTAACAATATTTCGGCTGCGTCGAGGCAGTCAGCGGGCGCTTTTGTGACACGAGGCGGAGCCCAGTGTTACAATCGTAAAAATAAATAGGTACTATCGAAGTAACTTTAAAAATATAATAGGATTTTGCATTTGATTTGATTTTGGTTTTTCGTAAATTTTTGTATTCATTTTCAATGCTCCGATTCTTGCGGGGACTGCAAAATCTGTGAATTTTTGATTGGGTATTTCATAGAGTTGTTTTCAAAAACCCTATCAATACGGTAAGCATATAACGATATGCTTACCGTATTGATAGATATTGATAGGGTTTTTGAAAATAAGTCTATGAAATTCCCAATCAAAACCCCTTTAACGGTAAGCGGTTCCGGTCCTTCGGCCCAGGTAGGACTAAGTATAAATTGCTTGAACACGTTTTAAAACCACGTTTTTCATAAAGCCTTCATAGAGTTTCCCCGACAGGGTTTTCGGTTAGTCAACGGACTAACCCTATCGAAAGGGTAACCCGGGTAAGCACTTACCGAATCCGAAAACCCTATCGGGGAAACTCTATGAAGGCTTTATGAAGGGATTTTAAAACGTGTTCAAGCAATTTATACCTACCCAACCAACATTTTGGCGCTAGTTTCCACCTTTCTTAACGTTTGTATTGGTTTAATGGATGTATAAAGGCGTCCAGTAAAACTTTGGTTTGTTCAATGGTCATGACTATAACTAAATAACTCATCAAGATGAGTAACAGCAGCAAGAAGACATAATATGACTTAGGTAGGTATAAAAGAGAAAAGCTGAACCATAGTAACACTAGGTATTGTAACTTCAAGTAACAATAAGTACCTAAGGTAATAGTAAGGTTTCTAGTAAGTCTCACTATTTCCAAGTGTTCTTAAAGAGTGCTTAGTAAATGTTTTATACCACTTAACTAAACTAGGAAACGTTATATTACTTAAGGAGGTATAAACGGTATAGTCGGAACCATCATAGCACCTGCTTTTATAAATTCAAGTATCAGAAAATACTTAAAGTAATATTATAGTTTCTTATAACTCTTTCTACAGACAAGAGCTCTTGAAAGGAGTTAGAAAAAAAAATTATCACCTAAGTTGATATAAAAGTATCAATCGCTACCTATTTACACCTACTTAATTTAGTAATTAGAAACCCCTATATATGATAGCAATTGGTATTATGGAGTTACTTTTAGAGCCCTAATTGTTACAGCGGGGTTCAAATTTACTTTTATACTATACTAAGAAATATTAACATGCAATTTAACCATTGTAACTCTTATTTTCACTTGATATCATAAAACATATAAAATATTACTCTTATAGATGTTTAATGTCTCTAACCTCTAAATGTTATCTTTTCTGATCTAGTAGTCAGAATTTTGTGATTTTCGCTATGAGTTTGTGGATAAAACGAAAGTGTCATTGTCAGTCAGTCAGTTAACAGAAACGTAACCCTAAAATACCACTACCTTTACATCCAAGTCGAACCATAGTAAAACCAAACACCTTAAACTTGTACTCTTATTACCTTTAAAACCCTGTTCTGGTATTACAAGTGCATCAATAGTTCTAATTACAGGCCATCTAGCACTTCTTGTTCTTTAATAGTAATAATAGGAACCTAGGGTAATAAGGAATAGACGCCATGCTAAATCAAACATAACCTAAAAATAATTCAGAAAAAAAACTAGTTTAAAACCCATTTTTGTATAATTTTCTCATTTTAAAACACAATATTATTACTACAATACACAATAACTGTAAAAGACAGAGCCAATGTCCTGTTTTTATCTAAATGTATATTGAGTGTATGCCCCGCGTGATAAAATACAAATTATTTTTAGTTCAAATATCACTTATTTTCAAGGCCCTTCAAAATTGAGATGCAAAACTTATATTATTCTCTCAATAAAGTAGCACTCGCAATAAATGTTAGCCATATGATGAAGAAATCAAACTTGACTGATGCAGTTATTGACAATCTTAATTACACTTCCTTAGTTGGCCATTATTTTTACACGATATCACACATCACACAACAGTAACACTTTAAGAACTAAAATAATGAAAACTATTAGAAGAAGAAAACTCGCTACAGCTCTGAGTTGCGAATCAACACTGATCAAGATACATAAAGTAACTCCAAGAAAAAAATGAACCTAAAAAAGAACTAATATATTACTATAAAAGTTATACCAGCAGACTTTACAACTTGTGTACCACCTATAGTTTTTATTATAACCATAAAACAGACTTTAAAGTGCTTGAGGTAGCAAGATTTATATTATACCACCATTATAGATACGAAAAATTGTTTACCATTAACGCCACTCTATAACTGTAATGTAACTCTGAGTGTTAAAAGAGTGAGCATTATAACCATTCTATTACTTATAGCGCTATAAGACGTGGGCCCAAATAAGAGGTTGTAAGGGGTTAGAGCGTGCTCTAACACCAATTGCTAAAACCTTTGTATAACTCTTGCTTGCCAAAATCACTTTTAAATAACTCTTTTAACACCAATTCTTATTACCAAAATGCTAGTTGGGTAGTCCTACCTGGGCCGAAGGACCGGAACCGCTTACCGTTAAAGGGATTTTGATTGGTTATTTCATAGACTTGTTTTCAAAAACCCTATCAATACGGTTGATCGTCGACTTACCCTATCGAAAGGGAAGCCCTATCATTTGGTAAGCTTTTTAATTGCGTTTCCCTAACAATAATTGGCTTAACCAAAAAAGGGGTTTTCTTATACAAAAATATTCATAAGGAGTTCGATATCGAAATGGGTTAGGCATTCGCCTTGTGATTGCGAATGTTAAAAGCAACTTCGCAAGGGTCGGCCATGGGATGGGTGGCAAAAATTTTTGTATCTTGAGCTCCTCCGTGCTTCTGAAGACATTTTAAGCCATTTGTCCCGGCTGCATTTGCCGTTGTTAACACCCAACAATCCATTTGGCTCGCGTGGTTATGGCCCACCCTCTTTATCCACACATAAGGAAGACATATGTACCCCAGCAGTGTGGACATTAAAAAATTACAACTAACAATAAATATTCATTGTGTTTTTAGAATTAAAATGTTGCTCGGTATTCTTTTTACGGTGAGATCATCTGGTCCGGGAAAATATTTTTATTATATTTTTGCGTCTACGATAATCGGATTACGTTTAAGCAGTCTGTTTATTTGTTTTCTTGAGTGGGTGCAAGTGATTATTTTTTTCATAAAAATAATAGCTACTTTAAATGAAGCTCTCTTATAATAGGTTTAGTGATGACGAGGCTGCGCTTCTCTCAATATCTTCAACAGCGACCAATAAAAACTCGTCTATCTGCCGGAACAGAGAAAAGTTAGTACTGGCACCATGGACCTAATAGAAAAAAAAACCAGGTCGGTGATTGGCACGCTATAGTAATGTGTTAAAAATAAGATGAAAAATGCACGAAGCGAGTGACATTTCACATCATATATTGAAATAGGTTAAGTTCGCCGTACAGTTCCGGTTAAGAATAAGACTGTCCCATCTCATCCCGTGGGTATCGTAGAAGGCGATAGAGGGAAGTTTTTAGGGACCCGGTGCAGATCATCGCACAAAGGGTCACTCGAATGGCAGCGAGGAAACTGTCAACAACAGCATTCCCAAGGAAGGTTGGTGTCAGGCAGGCGGCCGACCGTAAAACTTTGCCAAAACCTAATGCAGTATGTATTACATGCTGCGCCGACCCCAATAGTGGTCGTTCTACGAGCGCAAAATTTTATTTTGTGTAGAGCACTACAAATAAATTGGGATAAGGACAGGAGGATGATGATATTGAAATAGGTTAAGTTCTTGATTTTAAAATATTTTTATTCTTTCGTAGAAATATGGAGCAAATTAGTACCTATACCTCGTAGAGCGGTATTTAAAACCGACTTTAAAAAAGGAGGAGGTTTTCAATTCGATTGTATAATTTTTTGTCGTTGTTCGCGCGTAACTTCGACATTAATTTATGAACCGATTTTGATGATTCTTTTTTTATTACATATTTAATTGAGTTTTCTTCTAAAATGGTCCCATTTTTTTAAAATCGGTTCAGTATTATCAAGTGATGATTTTGGTAGTAACCACATTGATGACAATGGTCGTATAACTTCTTTGTATAGGAAACGTCAAAGTCTTAAAAAATCCTTCTAATAATTCTTTGAAATTGTACCTTGGACTTAAAAGACACCCACGGGAACTCCTCAAAGTCAAATAGGATATGAAAAGTAATTGTAATATTGGTAGGTTTATGACAGTACAAAACAAACCGAGCTATGGTCTGCGACGTAACGCTAAACAATAAAGTGTGTATTTAGAAATTAAGTTATAGGCATTGTACACACGAAAGTACGTCAGGTTATACAGTTAAACTGCGAAAACTCCTTTTATTACGTAGAGCATAAAGGCGGTCTCAAGGTCAACATGTATTGTTTGAGGTGCCGTCTTGTGTACTAATAAAATATTATAAAATTTTAAAAACTTTACACACTTACATACCACAGAAAGTTGAACACAAAAAAAGCTTTCTTGCTATTTGGAGCTATTTAATATTCAAGCTGTTTTTGTTTTTTTTTTAGGTTTTTTTAACTTACCCATCAAGAGCGTTGACATCTGCATTTGTGAGATAAAACATTTGACATCATGAAAGAAAGGAAAGATTTCTAAAGATCAAAACTATTATTTTTGACCGAGCGAGCACGAAGTGCGAGCGAAGCGTCTCTGCTTCAGCTTGGGCAAAAATTCTTTCGTATGTCTGTATGTTCTCTTCTACAGGTCGCATTTCTCAACCGATTCTCGTGAAAATTTGTGAGCAGGTTCGAAAATTATATGGATTTTTTTTGTCGAGCCAGATTTTTTTAATTTTTCAAAATGGCGGAGATATGTTAAAAAAAACAGGTTTTTCGGCTTTCCAGCGCTGTCTGTTCTCCTCTACAGGTCGCATTTCTCAAGCGATTCTCGTGAAATTTTGTGAGCAGGTTTGAAAATGATATAGAATTTTTTTGTCACGCCACTTTTTCGATTTTTTTCGAAATGGCGGAGATATGTAAAAAAAACCTATTGCAGTCCAGCTTTCCGGCTCTGTCTTTTCTCCTCTACAGGTCGCATCTCTTAACCGAACTTCGTGAAATTTTGTGGGCAGGTTCGAAAATTATATAGATTTTTTCAAGTTGAGACAGTTTTCCTAAATTTTTCGTAACGGCGGAGATATGTAAGAAAAATGTATTTCAGTCCGGCTTTCTGACGCTGGATGTTCTCCTGTACAGGTCGCATTTCTCAACCGATTCTCGTGAAATATTGTGAGCCGGTTTGAAAATAATATAGATTTTTTTTTCACGCCAGTTTTTGGAAATTTTTCAAAATGACGGAGAAATGTTAAAAATACATAGTTCAGTCCGGCTTTCCAGGGCTGTCTGTTTTCCTCTACAGGTAGCATTTCTCAACCGATTCTCGTAAAGTTTTGTAAGCAGGTTTGAAAATTGTATAGATTTCTTATGTCAAGCCAATTTTTCATTTTTTTTCTAAATGGCGGAGATAATGTAAAAAAATCAAATTTCAGTCCGTATTTCCAGCGCTGGCTGTTCTCCTCTACAGGTCGCATTTTTCAACCGATCTCGGTGAAATTTTGTGAGCAGGTTTGATAAATATATAAAAAAAAATTGTCGAGACAGTTTTTCGAAATTTGTGAAAATGACGGAGATATGTAAAAAAACATATTTCATTCCAGCTTTCCGGCTGTTTGATCTCCTCTACAAGTCGCATTTCTCAACAGATTCTGGTGAAATTTTGTGAGTAGGTTCGATAATTATATATAACTGTTCAGTCAAGCCAATTTTTCCAAATTTATAAAAAAATACTCACCTATTTTGAAAAATGATCAAAATTAGAAGCACCATCTAGCTGCAATACTCACGTACCTATTGTGTGCTTTGAAAACGACATTTTATTTTATTTTTTCGCGAGGTCTACAGCTCACGGAGCCACTAGTAGTATTTGAAAACAAAAAAGTTATTTATACACCAGTTTATAAAGGCAGTGCAACGCGCAATCTCTGTAAGTCTGTAGTTTTTTCCATTGCTTGCCAATATTGTTAAATTCAGTGCATGACTCCTCTCCTATGGGAGATTTTTAAGAACTGGGGCTCGAAAAAAAAAAGTTTTGAACTCGCTAAACGGCTATGTTGTGCATCAATTTGCGGTTCTCCATTGATTTTGAGCTCGTACGCCTATCACTATCAGGCGTGATAGCGATCAAGCGCTTACCTATATCACATAAAAAAATCTGTGAAGTTTACGTAAAGGTTAGACTGAATTGTTAATCGTAATTTATTTCTAGTAACATTCAAGGTGCAAATCTGTAGTGTGAACCTAGACACTGCAAACAAATTTCGTTCTAATGCCAAGAGAAACCGCTTTGCCTTCTGAAACTTTAATGTAAAACCGACTAGATCTGCTCCCTAGAAAATCCCAGGATCCTGATTTCGTTTTCAGTGCTAAACTCATGTGTTCGCCATTTTGAATTAGTGAGTACCTAAATGCGATTAGTTATTCGCTACTTAGTTCCATGTAGGAAGCTTAGAAGAGTCTTTCCGTAATGTGTCTAACGAAAAGTGGTTTTATCACATTCAAATCGTGCTGTCTATTCGTATTTATACCAGGGGGTCTACTCAAATGGCCACTTTTCTATTCGTTCGCTAACCCAAAAATTAAAAAATAAGCCGTAAACTCTAAAATTACGTGTCGGAGACTTGTCAATTCCATACAATACAATAGTGTCTGTGATTTACATTAACTTGCGACGTGTGACTTGATGGTCTAATTGCTTATTTTTTAAGCTTTAAGTTAGCGAACGAATAGAATAGCCATTTGAATGGGGGGCAGTAGTCCCATCATGGGACTACTACACTGGGGCTAGTGAGAATACACGAAATATCAGGTACTCGCGAATATGACACTAAATTTCATTAAATGTTATCTACTATTTTATTTCAGAAAACCGACCAAGTGCGTATCGGGCCAAGCGCAGTAGACCTCGTTCAAACAAATTTTCGTTGAAAGTGTTTATTAAGATCTATATCATGTTTTTTTTTTACATTATTCACTCTCTTATTTTAAAAGTTAGAGAGAGTTGGAGTTACACACACATTTTACCACTTTGGAAGTGTATGTTTTTGAAACAGTTGACTTTGAGAAAAAACCTCAATGACATTTTGAAGACCTGTCTTCTAATAGACACCCCACATTATATGTATAGCACATAGGTTTGATGATATTATTTTTCAGTTTCAGCTCCATGCATTGTGAGCCCCCCCTTAATCTTATATTTTTGTATGAAAATCATAAAGCAGTTTACAGATTCATCTACCTACCAAGTTTTAACTGTGTAAACGTAATAGTACGTAAACCCATCTATTCAAAATAAGTCGATGCAGTAAAAAAAGAAAGATACGACATAATTTTTTTACCCGTTCAATTCAACCATTTATAAGCCTTTATCAGATACAAATTAAAACTGTAAATCAACACTTTTAGGATCTATCATCTACATAAGAGTACTTACATACTTATAATTAATTTCCCAAAACATCGTTTTTCTAAAAGCAAAAGCAAACAAACAAAAAAACTTAGTTTGTTTATACAAAAGAAAACAACGAAAGTATTTGCAGAACTAGCAAGCACAGGAAAGTACCTATTTTCCACATTTTCATACGAAGATGATCCTGTGAAAATTGAAAAGGGACACCGACTTTTGTTTGGGTGTGCTTGTAAAGATTTCATTTCATCACGAGATTCATTAAACTGCTTTGTAGGGATACGGAGTAAAACTCAAGATCCTGAGTGAAAAATGGAAGAGGATTTTCGAAGTGCAGTTCTTCGACGTAAATGGTGGGAGGTGGGGTAACACCGTAAACTCTTCGTAAGTTAACTTGGTGGGCATTCATCTAAAAGTTGGTCGGCACCTGAACGGCCTGACTTAGAGCTACTGTGACGAGTCGTTGTTTTAAAGTTTAAAATAGAAGTTGGAAATGTTGCGGCGGAATAATGTAGGTAATTTTTGTTTTGTTCAGCCGCTAAAGTCCGGTCGCAAATTTTTTGTACATGCACCGCAGCCTTTTTTGTAATGGCCTTCGTTGAAAAAGAAACAGTTGGATAATTTGTACAGGAAATAGCAAACTATATAAATCATGTAACATAAACTATGTAAAAAAAATAAAGCTCTTTTTGCAGAAGTTTACGTATGAACGTTTTTTTTTTCAGTATCGTTAAAGTAACCAATGAGAAAGGATCTAAGTTCTCGGTTTCAGGATTTCCATACATTTTAACGATATTTTCGCGGTTTTGAACATATCCTTAAGAGGGCTCCACACTCGCGCCGCGAACCGCGGCCGCGAATCACGGGCGCGGTTCGCGCATGAAAACGGTGCGAAAAATATAGCCCTCCAGACTCGCGCGTGAACCAGGGCCGCTAATCACGGCAACATTAGTTCGGCACACAAGTCCTTTGACGCGGACCAAAAAACCGCCACCGGACGGGGAACGCCGCGAAGCGTGAACGCGAAGCCCATACGCGAAGCCGCGAAATCCTCCACACTCGCGGTTCGCGGCCTTCGCGGGCTTTCGCGGCGTGAGTGTGGAGCCCTCTTTACATCTCTTAGAATGTTGATCAGATCAGTTGGGTGTGTATAGCCATCTGGATCTCCTCCATTCACTCCCTGAATGGTCATTATCAGATTACAGCTCTGTCAAACCCTGGCGGAGAAACAGGGCTTCAAAGTTATCTTACCTCGTTTGTATGAAAATGACTGGCGTCATTAATTATGTGGACCACTATATTTTGTTATGATTATTTTTATCCAGGCACGTGAACGAGAAACACGATTCAATGATTTTGGCTTGATACATTTGAATTTCGAAAGTTACAGATTATTATAAGAGGGCTCCACACTCGCGCCGCGAACCGCAGCCGCGAATCTCGGGCGCGATTCGCGCATGAAAACGGTGCGAAAAATATAGCCCTCCAGACTCGCGCGTGAACCGCGGCTGCGAATCACGGCAACATTAGTTCGGCACACAAGTCCTTTGACGCTGACCAAAAAACCGCCACCGGACGGGGAACGCCGCGAAGCGCGAACGCGAAGCCGCGAAGCCCATACGCGAAGCCGCGAAACCCTCCACACTCGCGGTTCGCGGCCTTCGCGGGTTTTCGCGGCGCGAGTGTGGAGCCCTCATTAAAACAACATGTATCATCAATATTCACAATCGTGTAGAAGCATTCCCTTTACCATACCGATATTTACTACCGAGGTTATTTACCAGGAATTGATTTTGTGATGTTTTCGCCTAATCTGCCAAATCGGTCTCGCTCCCGCGCGCGTCGTTTTCTCATAGCAATCTCACTTTATACACTCGAGAGCAAAAAATTCGCATAACAGGCCTATTTTCATACAAACGATGTAACTTTGAAGTTCTGGTTCTCCACCCAGGATTAAACGGGCTCTGATCTGATGATGGCAAATTAAAGAATAAATGGAGAAGGCTCAGATCGCTAAAGAAACTCAACGGATCAGAAGCGTTGTTTACACCAGAGCCTGTATGGAGCTTTTAGTGTTACATTTTAAATACTTTTGATGTCATTTTAGCTTGTATTTTTTTAAGTTTAACCCTGAGCTAAACGACTCAACGAATCTGATAGGTTTCCGTGGCATTATGGGCCTCCTGCATTTATTCTTTAATTTGCCATCATCAGATCAGAGCCAATTAATTCCTGGGCGGAGAACCAGAGCTTCAAAGTTACCTCGTTTGTATGAAAATAAGCCTGTGGGGCGATTTTTCTGCTCTCAAGTTTAGATACTCGCTATTTCGGCTAAAAATAGTTTAGTACAGGTATGAGCTGCAGAGCACTTCGAGCACTTCTATCCAAATGAAATCCTCTAAGCTATTTCCAGTTATTTCCAGTTTACGTGAACACTTGTAAAATACCTATCCTAACCACCTGTTACGATCCATTTGCGAAGATTCAGCAAACGCTAGGTTTCCATGTAAATCTGTTACTAAGCGATTGTGGAACTTGCCTCATATTTCATAGGAGATGATTATGTCCAAAATAAAAGCTTAAGTTTTTAACATGCTAACTTGCATTGAAAGATCGATCGATTTTGAGTTTGGTTCCACAAAATATCGAATAAATACATTTTAATACGAATGCATCTTTTAAAAAATAAATAAAAATACTGTGGAATGCTTAAAAGTACCTAACCAGTAGATAGTATCATAAACTTTCTCGCTATACCTATATATACGTTCTCTAAAGTTCTTTGGATTGCATTTTAAGACAGTCTTGCCTGTTACCGAGACTACCGAAACGTCACTTCGTGGAAAGGTATGTAAAAATGCGAGTGTATTAATTTTGATACTGTATTGCCTGTCAATTTTTACATGAAAAAAACTGTTATTTTGAGTTATTACCGTTTTGATTGTTTATTTTTACTGCTATTTATGTAAGTTAATTATTTATTAGAGTTAATACTCTTTGCACTCTAAGTGGTTCTAGAAAGTAGCTTGGATATTCTTATATATTTATCATAACATTTGTGAAGTACCTATACAAAGTAGAAGAATGTCTTTCTAACGATATAACACACAGTCTTAAAATACTTCACAGTCAGGAACTATGTTTTTTAAATCTTTGAAACGTTAAATCTCAAGCTACTTTTTTGAGTTAGGACTATGTAGATTGTCATGTGCGAATTATGCCTGCCTTTATGTGTATTTTAACCTACCTTTCTTCTACCGATTTCCCAATCCATTGTTAAAATGGAATGTGTGTAGAATGGTAGATGAGCAAAATTTATGGATCACCATTTCAATTTATTGTTTGATCTTACGAATAAAAGCATTTAAAATATTTTAGACGGGGGCTCCCATACAAACGAAGGGGGGCGGGTGAGGTACCATTGATAAGAACTTGTTATGTAGACAAACACTTATCTGAGAAATAAAATTTTATGGAGGTCAATGTAGATAAAGAATAATTTTTTGAAATGAAAAACATGACAAGCTGTCAAAGTCAGCTTTTCTTCTTCAATATTTTGGTCCGAATTATGTTTTAACACGCGCCCGCCCGTGACTTCGTCTGCGTGTAAAGTTTTTTTGCTATCCGTTGGGAACAATACTTTTTTTCGGGATGAAAGGTACCTTATGTCCTTCTCTGGACCGCTGATAATATGCATGCAAAATTTCATGATGATCGGTTCAGTAGTTAAGACGTGAAGGCGTAACAAACAAACAAACGGACTTTCGCATTTATAATATTAAGTAAGGATTTCCCATTGATGCACTTCAATTTGGTAATAATGTTTATTATTACGTACCTTCACCTACGTATATTTTACTAACAAATGCCCATATATTGATAAATATTTTATTTTTTCTTTTAAATCCCCTCATTTTCCTTTTACAAACCAACTTAATTTTACGGTCAAACTCGTAGCTCAGCTAAGCCCCTCCCTTTAGTACTATTTGGTACGGAACTCTAAATGTGCGAATTCCGACACGCACTTGGCCAGTTTTTTAAATAATATACACTTTTCAGACACCACCTAACACGTTGGATTAGTGGATTGAAAGCGTCAGAAAACTTATCGGAAAATAAGTTCCTTTATTAATTACTAGCTTTTGCCCGCGACTTCGTCCGCGTGGATATTCGAGAAAATCCTATAAGAACCTTTAACCAGATAAAGTATTCAATGTTTTAATTTAATCAAAATCAGATCAGCTGTTTTTCCGTGATCAAACGGGTCCCCACCAAGCGCGCTGCCCCTCTTTTTCCTCTTATACCCTATTTTAACCCCTTCATACTTTCATACAAACTTTCATCCCCTATTTTAACTCTTTCAACCATTATTTCGTAATAAAGTGTAGCCTGTGTACTTTCTTAAGATTTACTCTATCTCTGTGCCAAATTTCATTAAAATCGGTATGGTTTAAGTATGGATTTTGTTTTATTGATTTTGAATTTCGTTCTGTCAATTTAACTCTTGGTAATCGATTTAACAACATTAACACGTAGCGTAAAAGTATGTAAATGGGTACCTAATAAATATGATAGTGGCATAACTGCATTAGTCTATTCTGTGGTACAACCAAACTTTCATCCCCTATTTAAACCCCTCCAACCCTTATTTCGCAATAAAAGGAAGCCTATGTCCTTTCTCGAGCTCTACTCTATCTCTGTCCCAAATTTCATCCAAATCGGTTCAGTAGTTTAGGCGTGAAGGCGTAACAGACAGACAGACAGACAGAGTTACTTTAGCATTTATAATATTACTAGCTTTTGCCCGCGACTTCGTCCGCGTGGATATTCGAGAAAATCCTATGGGAACTTTAAACCAGGATAAATAGTATTCAATGTTTTAATTTCATCAAAATCTGATCAGCCGTTTTAACGTGATTAGGCGGGTCCCCACCAAGTGCGCTGACCCGCTTTTTCCTCTCATAAAATTTCATTCCCTATTTTGACACCTACAGACTTTCATACAAACTTTCATCCGCTATTTTAACTCTTTCCACCATTATTTCGTAATAAAAGGTAGCCTGTGTCATTTCTCAAGCTTTACTCTATCTCTGTGGCAAATTTCATTAAAATCGGTTTAGTATTTTAGGCGTGATAGCTTAACAGACAGACAGACAGACAAAATTACTTTCGCATTTATAATATTATTATGGATTAAGTATAGATTTTGTATTTTAGATTTTGAATTTTGTTCTGTCAATTTAACTCATGGAAGTCGATTGAATAACATAATCTCGTAGTGTAAAAGTATGTAAGTAGGTACCTTATAAATACGATAGTGGCATAACTTCTTTAGTCTCTCTATACTGTGGTACAATCAAACTTTCATCCCCTATTTCAACCCATCCAACACTTATTTCGCAATAAAAGGTAGCCTATGTCCTATCTCGAGCTCTACTCTACCTGTAAGGTTACTGTATAAATTACTTTAATTATTATTCGTGATGAACCATGTAGTACAACTAAATTTGTGTGTTTATTCCATTAAAAGTACTTAAACGGTAGTTGTAGTAATCGGGTGACTGCAGTCGCCCCTACCACGCCAGTCACGCCACGCTCGCCCCTACCACGCCACGCATAACGTTTAAATATGCGGTGACGGGGTAGAGGCGCGCTCAGTCGTGCTCAAGTCGTCACAGTGAAAGGTTGAACGGTGAAATAAGTGTTTTCAATAAAGTTGTTAAATAAAGTCATAATACCAGATGACTTTGATAAATTTGTCGCGATACGCTATTCCTGCTGGAGAGATACCACTGCTTAAGGTCAGGTATCAGTGTATTATTGTATTGAATACTGTTTAAACTGGTAATACTAGTACTTTCCCATGATATCGAGTAATTGTATGCTTGGAATTCTTGTTAAATACCAAAAATAATTATACAGAGATACAATTAAAACTAGAACTTTTAATTGCTCATGACGTTTTATTTTAATTCCTTTTAACTTCAGAAGTGGGATAAACGAGATTTCTTTAGAATTCTCGCTTATCCTGCCCGCACAAAATAAATAAAATGGAGAATTCCACGTAAGCATACTATGATGATAACTAGAGGGAGAAATTATTTATAGAAATCATTAAAACCCTTAAGTTTTTTTTGTTTTTGTGCTAATCATCTATAACTATTCACTCTAGTGCTCAGAGGCGGATTACGTAGCATTTTTTTTTCACTCTCTCTCTCTAAGATAGTTTTCTCTAATACAGGTTTAGTTTTCATGAAACGTTTTGTTGATACTGATATAATACTAATATTACCAATATTACAGTTAAAGTTGGAAAATAACTGTTCTTTTAAGATCAATTTAGCATTTTCCCATCCCTGCTGTCTTTTTACATTGAATACAAATAAGATCACGTGTCACGTAACATATTGAGCATAGATTACGGATTCTGTACCTACAATCATATAACAATTCAGTTGCCCAATTAATTAAATATGATAAGACCATTCTAAATTTATTGAATGACAAATAGTGATTAATTACATAAAATTTTGTGCAAGTTTCAGCAATGAAAAATGCATATCGCAAATTGGAAGTTGAGTGCAAGATTCATAGCAACAATTTTGACTCCAACTGATGCTGTTGAGCGTCCACTACGTGGTTACACGAAATTTCAAATTGTAATAGTGATACGAGTGAGGGAGCGGAAGGGAGCCTGACATAGTCGGGCAAAGCCGCAAGCGCTCGGTATGTCTTATTTACTTTCTCTGTTTATATAATTAAGACGCAGCTATGAGGGCGTAAAGCGTCAAACGCAATTTCGAATCGTAATATTTTGCGACACGAGTGAGGGAGCGGAAGGGAGCCTGACATAGTCGGGCAAAGCCGCAAGCGCTCGGTGTGTCGTATATAAGCTGTTTATATATTTTAAAATACAGCTGTGAGAACGTAAGGCATCATCCTTGAGAGGCCGTACAACGCTAGAAGGAATTTTCATAGTAAGAATTATCGAAATTATTGGCATTATCACATTTTTAATTAATAACAAATAAACTATTTCTTATTAAAAAAAAACTGTTATTAAGAATAACTAGAAAGCTAGCTACGTTTTTTATAGTATGTTCCGAGACTATAGGTCTATTATTGGTTATCATATCGATCGATAAATTAAGTAATACTGTGTAATCTTTGTTCAAAATTGTACAATTTAAGACGCAGCTGTGAGAGCGTAAGACGTCCGTAGTAACAACTAGTAAAATATTCAGACGGCAATATCTTGAGTAAGGAAGCGGGCGCTTGAAAGTCAGCTACAGTCGCAAGCATTCGTGCTGGTTTATACGATATCAAGAGTCATAACTTAGGCTTAAGACAGACTTCATCGATGAATATACTTATTTGAAAAGAATTGCAATAGATTGAGTTGATAACATTAATTTAAGTTAGTTTTATTGATTATTAAATAAAGAAAAAGTGTGTTTACGCAAATGCTTAAAGAGAATAATATAAATAATTCGAAGATAAAGAAAGTCTTAGGTAGACTATAACTTTTCTTGGACATGAAGCTTGCTTCTCAATATCTCATTTTTCAAAATTTATCAGAGCATTATCAAGTGAATGCAATTATAATTGTCTGTTGTAAGAAGTAAATACCTAAGTAATAAAATCATCTAGAGTAGGGTTGACTTTAGTACGTACGAGGCTTGAATCTGATAGCAATCTTTATCTTAATTAATAACCCACCTGTTTATATTATTTAAACGTTTTGCTATGTTAGATGTACATAGTCTAAATACTACACGCTACTATACGCTACATACTACTACATTAAGTATGTAGCGTGAAAAAAAAACTGTTTATGTATTTGGTTTTTGAACATGCAACTCATGCAAGTTCTCTTAATTTTGTTCCACTTAAATTTATTTTTTAATAACTGTTCTTAGCCATATTGTTTGACAAGCAAGTAAAATTATTGCGAACATCCGTAAGGTAATTTTTAACAAGTTTTCTAGATTATAATTATTATAATCATTTCTTTTAAATCTAAATCATCAGAATGTTTTATCATCGTTATAAGTATTATTTTACTGTTTTGTTTATATTATTTTTCTTAGTTAAAATGATAGATATAGATGCGACGAACGCACACTAAAACCAATATAAACATAAGTACTCTAGATATTTGCAGTACATAACTTATCCATACTTACTTGAAAAATCCCTAACATGTCCTGGGTTTGCTGGAACCTGCAAGAAAGCTATCTGAAAGATAAATCCAGTTCTCCTTACAATGATTTAATTAATAACTCCTCTGCAACTCTTTTGTGAGTACAATAAAGAGCAAATAATTAAGTATGCTGAATGTAAATCCTCTTTAAATGTATTTACTGCAATGCAACTAATTGAGTCCAATGAGTCCAGCCATGTATTATTGCCAATTATGGCTATACCTACCGTTCTTTTAATAAACTAGTAATTCAATTTCAAATATTATTCTTATTAATTTTACTACACTATGATCAGCTCGTGCATCTGTTGCCAAGTCATTTAATGAGTAATTAGTAAAACATAGAATGTGATGCCATTTATAATGGTGTATTGAGCGTATATATTTTTAAATGGCCATTGTGAGCAATGACCTACTCTACTGAAGTTTACCGGTAGTAAAAGAAAAATAATAAAATTCATTTATTTCAGATAACAATTATTGATCCAATTTGATAAGAAAAAAAAATTTAACAAACAATAAATAAAAGAAATAATTACAAATAAATCTTAAAATAAAACTATATTCATAATACACAATAATGCAACAGTAATTTTACTATACTTAATATTAATTCTAATTCTTCCTTCACATTCCTACAAATGTTATTGAAAAACAAAACTATTGTGCTTTTTATTTCGTAATCTGATATGCAATAAGCAAATCACTTTTGTTTTGTAGATTTTTTTTGTCTGCGAATAGTGCCATTTAAATACTGTGTGTTAATATTTCAAGATAATAAAACTAAAGTGGAATAACATATATTTCTAAAGCATTCGTAGGTGGTAAGTTAAGCCTAATGAAGTATCTTTAAATTAATCAATGTACATGTATTATCTTAGTACTTGTTACAATATTGTTTATAATATGAAATAAAGAATTTTTAAATGAAAAAAATGAAATGAAATTTCGTAATCAATGATACCATTTCTAGACAAAATAATTATTTTCGTATTCATTGCATTTTATCTCCGATACCGGATTATTACAATTTTAACATAATTTTCTCACGTCAATCATGTAGGGGTGACTTGACCTGTTATTACACCCTTATATTTGTTGGCACTCTAAACTTAACATAAAAAAAAAACATGAATATTATTCGATAAACTGTGTTACCTAATTATGGAAAAAACTCAATTATAATGTTTTGGCATATTATCTTAATATTTAATGAGAAATTAGAACCTTATTTTCAATGATCATTTAATGTATTTTTTTAATCAAATAATGGAAATAATAATAATAATTTATTTCATAATTCAGATATTACAATCCATTTTGTTAGTAACAATTAACTTAAATCCTATGTTAGTATTCAGGACAAATTTGAAATTAAATAATTCATAAATAATAATGAAGTTTTCTATAAGGCTTCAAAAAATTGGCCCTATTCCAATAGTCGAAAATAAAACTTCTAAGTTGTACCTGTACTTGGTGAAAGCATGCCAATATTTTAATAAAGGTACTGAGAATAATACCTATAATTTTATTAACTGTTGCCTATTAAATTATTATTGGCGTAAGGTGTACCAGTAATTTGATCGGTACATGCCAATAATAGGTTGAAGGGTACTAATGAATGGACTATGGGTTTATTTATTTATACATAATATGATGGTGTATGTGTGGTGGTAATAGCTTAAAACGACATACATACAAAATACAAAAAAAAAGAGAGAATCCGTATTGTGTATTGCGTTGCGTGTAGCACCCACTATGTTTATTTCAAATAGAGCTACTAAAATCAATAGGCAAAATTTATTGTTTCGGTTTATTACTCTAAATACCAATAATTGGGTAATTTACCCTGCCTTTTCTATTTGAGAAATTCAAGGCGATCCATAAACTAGGTGAAACTTTTCACAAAACAATTAAGTAATTCTGTAGACTAACGCACGGTCCTGGTGATGACAGTGCTCCTCATTAAAATGAAATAATATTAAAAAGAAAAAAAAAATCCTTTTATCATGATTTTTCTTGTTCCTCATGACTGAGGGTCGCGATAGAATGAAGTAACTACTTACTTAGTAGGACAATTCAATCTGCTTTTAGAACACATTATATTGGGCACCGTAGGTACTGGAAAAAAAAACTTAAACCAGATAGATAGTAAGGGTGGTGCTTGTGTGGGATTATAGCTAATTACTTTTGTACATGGATTGATAATACATAATGTGATTTGTATTTGGACTCTGTGTGCCCGCTATGGGAAGTAAGATTACCAAAATACTGATTTCTAAAATCATTTATTACTTAGTGTTTATTCTGATCGAGTTTTTAAAATGTGCAGTTATATTCAAGGAAGGTACCTCCACATAACGTACTGTGTGTATAGTGGAGTCACTTCTACGATATCTAAACTTCTCTTTAGTACATATTACATTTACATATCCATTATATAGGGAAGTATGCTAATGTATATAACTAAACAAAAGGTTAACCTGGTTAAATTAGTAAGGGTAAATTTAAAACCATAACTAATTTAAAAGACCTTCAGAATACTTTGTAAATAAAATAAAAAGTTTTTTTTACCTTGCTGTAATGTAGAATGCTATTTTTTATTAGTTCAAGAAGTAACAAGTTTTACTCTTACTGAGTTGTGTCACGAAATACATAATAGTACAAGTGTTATGTAGGTACAATAACTACTTAAAAGAAAGAAAACTTTTTGCAAATTAATGATTAAATTATAGGATATCATAATAGTTTATAACATGTGTCACTGAAATATGCTTTTTCTGTCACTGTGTTACACTAATTGAAGCACTGGGTGCACCCCAAAGTTATCTCAGGGCAAATTTTTATTGAAACGTCTAATCCATGTAATTAATGCTGCCCATAGCCATAGCGCCGCCGCGCGTGATTTTTTAATTAATATGGTATAAAAATTATAAAAGTATTTCAAGCATTACAAATGGTATGAGAAAGATATTACATTCAATATAGTATTTAGTAATATATATATATATATATATATACATATTTACAGAAACGATTACTTCAATTTTCTATTTTAATGATAAGCCTTTTATAGCGTTTTGATGACTTTTTGTTGATTGTTGTTAGTAGGTATTTTTCTAAACTAAGTTTGTATTGGAGACAAATATTGAAATGCCTACACGTAACTAATGATTCTAAGACTTAAGTAAATAAAATAAGTTGCAATAGCTAATGATAAAAAAATATTTCTAAGTTTGCAATCTTTATAATTCGGTGCAATGAAATATTAACCCCTTAGCAATTTATTTAAGGTATACATCCATTTTTAATTTCTAAAGTATCTTGTAATTATATTAATGAATTTTGATGTTGATAATCTATCGTTAAACAAGCTATTGCTCGTGTTTATAACGTGCTCGGATGAAATGCCATACGACTATATTTTTATTGATGTAAACAGAGTTGAATTGAATTGTAAAATTTTAAGTTTAATTAAATTAAGTAATCTACTTACGTTAATTGTAGACAAATAAATGTCACTTTATATACATACCCTTTCTCTAACGGGATGTTTTCTGAAATACCTACTTATGTATAAATAAAAACGTAATTACGTTTTGTGTCATGCAATAAATATTTGTAATGTAATTAAATAATAATTATGACTTTCGCAAAAATGCGAAATATTTTGTTGGAAGGCTGCTATTTTTCTTCTAATAAAATGATGTTTTTATTTAAGAATATTTTATGACTAATTGAATGGATGTACTCAGAGTTATAAAAGATATTGTTTTACGCGATGGGACTCGCTCTAGCAGGATGGCCGACTGTAAGGTTACTGTATAAATTACTTTAATTATTATTCGTGATGAACCATGTAGTACAACTAAATTTGTGTGTTTATTCCATTAAAAGTACTTAAACGGTAGTTGTAGTAATCGGGTGACTGCAGTCGCCCCTACCACGCCAGTCACGCCACGCTCGCCCCTACCACGCCACGCATAACGTTTAAATATGCGGTGACGGGGTAGAGGCGCGCTCAGTCGTGCTCAAGTCGTCACAGTGAAAGGTTGAACGGTGAAATAAGTGTTTTCAATAAAGTTGTTAAATAAAGTCATAATACCAGATGACTTTGATAAATTTGTCGCGATACGCTATTCCTGCTGGAGAGATACCACTGCTTAAGGTCAGGTATCAGTGTATTATTGTATTGAATACTGTTTAAACTGGTAATACTAGTACTTTCCCATGATATCGAGTAATTGTATGCTTGGAATTCTTGTTAAATACCAAAAATAATTATACAGAGATACAATTAAAACTAGAACTTTTAATTGCTCATGACGTTTTATTTTAATTCCTTTTAACTTCTGTACCAAATTTCATCCAAATCGGTTCAGTAGTTTCGGCGTGAAGGCGTAACAGACAGACGGACAGACAGACAAACAGAGTTACTTTCGCATTTATAATATTAGTATGGATTTTGTATTACTGATCTTGAATTTCGTTCTGTCAATTTTACTCATGGTAGTCGATTAAACAACATAATCTCGTAGTGTAAAAGTATGTAAATGGGTACCTAATAAATACGATAGTGGCATAACTTCTGAAGTCTCTCTATTCTGTAGTACAATCAAACTTTCATCCCCTATTTCAACCCTTCCAACCCTTATTTCGCAATAAAAGGTAGCCTATGTCCTTTCTCGAGCTCTACTCTACCTCTGTACCAAATTTCATCCAAATCGGTTCAGTAGTTTCGGCGTGAAGGCGTAACAGACAGACGGACAGACAGACAGACAGAGTTACTTTCGCATTTATAATATTAGTATGGATAGTAAATAGTAAATAAGTAATTAGTAAATTAGTAATATTAGTAATTAGTATGGATAAAGTATGGATTTTGTTCTATTGATTTTGAATTTCGTTCTGTCAATTTAACTCTTGGTAATCGATTAAACAACATTAACTCGTAGCGTAAAAGTATGGCACCCATTACACACACAATCTGATCAAGCCAGACCGCGCCAGACCGCGCCAGACCGCGCCAGATTGACAGAGATTGATTGTGTAACGTTGTTCGTCATCTGTTTCAATCCGGCGCGGTCTGGCGCGATCTGGCACGATCTACGTCAATTTGGCTTGGTCTGGGCTTAGGGTTGGCACCTTTTTTTCGAGGTAATAGTATTATTTTCAAAACATTTAAACATTATAGTACTTACTTTTGGAATATTTATAAAAATGTAGTACATATTTATTATTAACTAGCTTCCGCCCGCGACTACATCCGCGTGGGTGTAGGTTGTAGGTTGCAGTCTGCTCATCGCAATCTACTGCTATCCGATACATTTTTTTTAAGGCTGAACTGATTAAGATGAAATTTAGGGCACAGTTTAATAGGCTAGATTAAAACATAGGATACCTACTTTTTATCTCGGTCAAAGGTATATATAATTTATTATTATAATATTTTTAGTTGTTAATGAATATGTAGTAAGTACTTACTTTTAGGAAATTTATAAAAAAAATATAAGTCCACATTTATTTTTAACTACCTAGCTTCCGCCCGCGACTACATCTGCGTGGACATTTGAAAAATCTCATAAAAAAACAATTATGAAGACGAACAGAGAACCTCCTTTTTTTTTGAAGTCGGTTAAAATATCAGATCCCAGTAGATTGTGGTCGATTGTCAATCTACCACGGTAGACTGACAATCTAGCACAATATACTGCGATCTAATATTTTTAACCGACTTCAAAAAAGCAGGAGTTTGTTTCTCTGTTCGTCTGTATGTTGTTTTCAAGGCTGAACTGATTTGAATGGAGTTTGACACACAGTTTATAGCCTGGATTAAATTATAAGATACTTTTTATCCTGGTCAAAGGTACCCTAGGGTAAAATACTTTAGTAAGTACTTTTGAGAAATTTATAAAAAATATAGCCCATATTTATTTTTAACTAGCTTCCGCTCGCGACTACATCCGGGTGGACATTTGAAAAATACCCTAAAATAACATACAGACGAACAGAAAAACAACCTCCTGCTTTTCTCCTCCTGAACTGATTTGGATGAAATTTGGCACTCAGATAGTTCATAGCTTAGTAATATAGTATTATAAATATCGATATTTGATTTTACACACACAGCGCCATCTAACCCTAGACAACTGATTTTACTAGGTAGGTACTTACTTTTCGCAATAGATCTGTACTTATTATACGCAGACCCGTCACAGAAATTAAAATATTTCATTTTACCTAAGTCTGACGGCATAAAACTTACAATCACAATTTTAAAAACTGTTGTGTTCCGGCAGTTAGAGGTAAGATAGCCAGTTTCTCAGTGGTGAGGATTCCGGGTGTAGTGCACTTCCACCTTCAGCCTTTTCGCCACTTAACATCAGGTGAGGTGAAGACCAAGCACTATCCCGTAGGTAGAGCATTAAAAACATATATCCCTCATTTCTCTACGATCCACTGACGAGGATTCACCAGTGGATCGAAGGATATTTATTTTCCTCTTTGATCCAACGGTGCATTGAAGAGGAAAAAAAACATCCTTCGATCCACCGGTGGATCGAAGAGAAGAAAAATTTATCCACCGTAGGAGCCTCGTCGGTGGATCGTAAAGGAATGAGGGATCATCATCCCATCCCACTCATTATATAATAACCCCATTTTTGAAGCACATGCCTTCCTCATGGATGGATAAGGATCAGTAATATCAGTCAGTGGCAGTTTAATTAAGTCTGTTTACCTAATTAACAAATGTGCATACAGAAACTCTAACATAATTATATCCGTAAATTTAAGACGCCCGGCATTCAGGTGTGCTTGTTATGCAAATTTAGACACCTCGTTTCATAATGCATTTCACTTTAATTAATACAAAGCATACTGAAATGTAAATTGTTTGAAGACCGAACATGGACGCAATTAATGTTGCTTCACAGAAACGAAACGTAAGTATAAAGGTGGGTTTTCAACATTATGAAAGATGTTTCGATACTGTCTGACTCATTTTCAGCTGTGAAACTGGAGTAATCTTTGTTAAGTTTATCAATAATATTTTATGCCAGCATTTGGTTCTATCGTTCCCTATTTTCATTGTCAACAACTTGAATATTTCCAATGCTCTCTTCTAGCAAAATGAAACGGTCGTGCCGACAGTGAAATAAACTACATAATATTATGAAATAGGCCAACAGGCTGGTGTCGCATATGTGATGCTCCACTTTTTTCGCAAGCCAATATCCTGCTTGTTTCCGTCTTCACGCGGAGATACGTAAAGCTTCGCAGCTGCAGGTTTGCTAGGCATTATAGGTTCATAAACTATAGTATATCTAGTAAAACAAAAGGGTAAATTCAAACACATAACTTTATCCTCAAAAAAAGTAGTTATCCATACTAATATTATAAATGCGAAAGTAACTCTGTCTGTATGTCTGTTACGCCTTCACGCCTAAACTACTGAACCGATTTGGATGAAATTTGGTACAAAGATAGAGAAGACCTCGAGAAAGGACATAGGCTGCCTTTTATTGCGAAATAAGGGTAGGAGGGGTTGAAATAGGGGATGAAAGTTTGATTGTGCCACAGAATATCCATACTTCTTAATATATAAAATCGTAAACTGAATGACTGAATGACTGACTGACTGACTGACTGACTGACTGACTGACTGACTGATCTATCAACGCACAGCCCAAACCGCTGGACCTAGAGACTTAAAATTTTGCACACAGATACTTTATACAGTGTAGGCATCCACTAAGAAAGGATTTTTGAAAATTCCATCCCTAAGGGGATGAAATAAGGGATGAAAGTTTGTATGAAAGTCCCTCAGTTTTGAAGCTAGAATCTTCAAACTTTGTGTTTAGGCTAACGATTGAAAATAAATAAATACGGGTCTCAGCGTTTTTCAAAATTCTACCCCCGAAGGGGTCAAAAGGGGGATGAAGTTGTGTATCCTTTATTTTCGAAGTAAAAATTACTAAATTTATAATTTAGGCTTATGGATAAAAATCTAACGCAACGTATATTGTTTTTGTTATTATTTCAACCCCTATGGGGATGCAATGGGGATGAAAAGGGATAAAAAACCTAAAAATAGATATGGATATCGTTATCGGGGTTTTCTGGGATGACGATTGCAAAAATGACATTTATTTTGAAGTCCAACACGATGGAAATGATTTTAGCCCTAAAGGGGTGAAAATGGGGTTCAAATTTTGTATGGAAAAATAATATAAAATAGACATTACAACTTTCAACTTCGTAGGAGCACGTCTAAAACTAAATAGGCAAACATATATTTTGTGATTTTGAAAATCAACCCCTTAGGGGCTTAATGGGGTGAGTAAACATAAAAATCGATATGGATGTCGTTTTCGAGGTTTTATGGGATGGTGATTGCGAAAATGAGATTTATTTTGAAGTCCAACACGGTGGACATGTTTTAACCCCTAAAAAGGTGAAAATTAAGTTAAATTTTGTATGGAAAAATTATATAAAATAGACTAGCAACTTTAAACTTCGTAGGAGTATATATACAAATAAATAGGCAAACATATATTTTGTAATTATGAAAATCAACCCCTTAGGTAAATGGGGGTGAGTGAACATAAAAATCGATATGGATTTCGTTCGTGAGGTTTTGTGGGATAGTGATTGCAAAAATGAGTTTTATTTTGAAGTTCAACACGGTTGACATGATTTAACCCTTAAAAGGGTGAAAATGGGGTTCAAATTTTGAATGAAAAAAGAATATAAAATAGATATTACAACTTTAAAATTCGTAGGAGCATTTCTAAAAATAAATAGGCAAACACATATTTTGTTATTTTGAAAATCATCCCTTAGGGATGGGGTAAGTAAAGATGATAATCGATGTGGATGTCGTTCTTGAGGTTTCATGGGATGGTGATTGCGAAAATGACATTTATTTTGAAGTCCTACACGGTGGACATGATTGGACCTGGACATGCACATCCAAGGGACGGGGACAGGGACGGGAACGGGGAAGGGACGGGTACGGGACTGGGGACTGGGACCGGGACCGGGAACGGGAACGGGAACGGGTACGGGAGCGGGAGCGGGAGCGGGAGCGGGAGAGAGAGCGGGAGCGGGAGCGGGAACGGGAACGGGGACGGGGACGGGGACGGGGACGGGGACGGGGACGGGGACGGGGACGGGGACGGGGACGGGGACGGGGACGGGGACGGGGACGGGGACGGGGACGGGGACGGGGACGGGGACGGGGACGGGGACGGGGACGGGGACGGGGACGGGGACGGGGACGGGGACGGGGACGGGGACGGGGACGGGGACGGGGACGGGGACGGGGACGGGGACGGGGACGGGGACGGGGACGGGGACGGGGACGGGGACGGGGACGGGGACGGGGACGGGGACGGGGACGGGGACGGGGACGGGGACGGGGACGGGGACGGGGACGGGGACGGGGACGGGGACGGGGACGGGGACGGGGACGGGGACGGGGACGGGGACGGGGACGGGGACGGGGACGGGGACGGGGACGGGGACGGGGACGGGGACGGGGACGGGGACGGGGACGGGGACGGGGACGGGGACGGGGACGGGGACGGAGACGGGGACGGGGACGGGGACGGGGACGGGGACGGGGACGGGGACGGGGACGGGGACGGGGACGGGGACGGGGACGGGGACGGGGTAGGGAATGGGGACGGGGACGGGGACGGGGACGGGAACGGGAACGGGAACGGGAACGGGAACGGGGACGGGGACGGGAACGGGAACGGGAACGGGAACGGGAACGGGAACGGGAACGGGAACGGGAACGGGAACGGGAACGGGAACGGGAACGGGAACGGGAACGGGAACGGGAACGGGAACGGGAACGGGAACGGGAACGGGAACGGGAACGAGAACGGGAACGGGAAGCCTCGTGCGAGGTCCGCCACACCTGGCAAATGTTTTGCCTCGCGAGGTAGCGCGCTTGGTGGAGATCCGCCTAATCGCGTAAAAATGGCTGGTTGGATCCTGGTTGAAGGTTCCTTAAGGATTTTCTCTAATATCCACGCGGACGAAGTCGCGGGCAGAAGCTAGTAATATTATAAATGCGAAAGTAACTCTGTCTGTCTGTCTGTTACGCCTTCACGACTAAACTACTGAACAGATTCGGATGAAATTTGGTACAGAGATAGAGTTGAGCTCAAGAAAGGACATAGGCTACCTTTTATTGCGAAATAAGGGTTGGAGGAGTTGAAATAGCGTATGAAAGTTTGATTGTGCCACAGAATAGACACTAATAAAGTTATGCCACTATCGTATTTATTAGGTACCCATTTACATACTTTTACGTTACGAGTTATTGTTGTTTAATCGATTACCAAGAGTTAAATTGACAGAACAAATTCAAAATCAATAATACAAAATCCACTTAATCCATACTTCCATACTAATGTGATAAATGCGAAAGTAACTTTGTCTGTCTGTCTGTCTGTTACGCCTTCACGCCTAAACTACTGAACCGATTTAGATGAAATTTGGTACAGAGATAGAGTAGAGCTCGAAAAAGGACATAGGCTACTTTTTATTGCGAAATAAGGGTTGAAGGGGTTGAAATAGGAATGAAAGTTTGATTGTACCACAGAATAGACACTAATGAAGTTATGCCACTGTCGTATTTATTAGGTACCCATTTAAAGCTCGTTCGCTTAGATAGTGTCGGTACACCCGCAAGCAAATGTGTTCAGAGAAAGGCATACCGGCAAGTTTTTGGTAATGTTACTGATAACGGTTAACAATATCGTTATATTGACTGGCTGTATAGACGGCGCGGAGACTAAAAACAAAACATAAGCGCGCGAATTAAGTCTGTGTTCTTGTAATTAGTACATACTTACGTACTTAGTACAATAACTTTTGAAAATTGCGCTAGTGTATCAAACGTAACTATAAATTTGTAATTATTTTTACTTTTCACGTGTCTTTTTTAAATAAAGAACATTTTCATTAAGTACATAAACACAGTCTCCTATTTATTTTCTCATAGAAAGGGGCTGAAAAGTAGAGTATATGACTCGGGCGCAAAATATTTTTGGCGAGGGCGACATACTTTCAATCCCTCGCAACGTTCAGGATTCTACTGAAGAATCCCTCGCTACGCTCGAGATTCTACTCTAGAATCCCTCACTTCGCTCTGGATTCAAAAAAGCGCCCTCGCCGTAAAAATATTATTTTGCTCCCTTGTAATACAATCTACTATTCTACCCATCTATTTCACAATCTGTTTTTTGTAAAAACATCACAATGAATTTCGATAAATTGGTTCAATTTCGAGTCCATGATTTGATTTGAGTGGAGATTCTACTTTTGCTTTTCTACAAAATTTGTGAATGTTTTCGGTTCTTTCGTTTTGTTAGAAGCTCTATTAAGCAGCAGCTAGCCTTTTAGATTAAAATAATGTACAAATCTCGTTTGGAAGGAGGAAAAGTTGCCATTTTTGTTAACCCCTACAATCCTTGTTATCCACTCGCAGTGTAGTCAAGGTCTTAAAGTCTGTAACATCAAACGGCAGTTTTCCGAAACCGCCGTGAATGATGGGGGTATATATCACACGTATTCGTTCAGAATAGGTCGAGTACGTATTCACTCGCGTACATTTCTCGAGAGCAGTGCAATAACACAGATGTCACAATGATATGTGAACGCACTAGATCATGTCATACTAATTTCGGGCAGGTTGGAATGGAAGGTAGATTTTGGAAGGTAAATGATTTGTACCTACCTGGAATACAAATTAAATAAGTTTGCTAAAGGTTGTAAATGTAAATTACTTTGCAGGGCTGGACACATAGCAAGAAGAACCGATGGCCGTTGGGGCGTAAAAGGTTCTTGAATGGCGACCGCGCACCGGACGGTGCTCCGTGGGTAGGCCCCCGACAAGGTGGACCGACGATCTGCATGCGTAGCATGAGCAAACGGGACTCTTGTCTACGAAGACTTGTCGTCTCGACCTTCTAGATTGCTGAGCACAGTTTGACAGACAGGTAGGACTCGCTCTCAGAACTTTACAACCTTTTTATGTCTTTTAATACAAATATGAGTTTTAAAATATAATATTTTTATTTCAACATCAATGAACGTCGAAATTATCTAAAATGATTCGAAATGATTTAGTTTAAACATGATACTTATTTTTTTAATAAGTTCTAAGATGAAGAGACACTCAAAAAAGCTTTCACTTCCGTAGACAAAGCTCTCTCGAGCTCGAGAAGAATAATGTTGCCAATAGCATGCCGATGGCAAATATCTATAATTATTGCCATCATTTCTCGTAAAGAGCGTTCCTTTCTATACGTTTCACGACGCAAAACTCTTAAAACCGAGTTAAATATAGCCGTATGGATATAGTTCGTTTGCCTTCCTTTTATTGAGAGATTTTTGAAAAGATGACACAGACCAACGCACTTGTTAATTTAGTAATAAATATTGAAATCAATGTATGAAAATAATTTTAATTTACGTTTTTAAGTAAATAAATTAAAATAGAATAAAATATAAGTAAAAAAAAACTAAATTTGGGAAAAAAGTGTAATATGAGGTGTGTTTGATTATGGAAGAAAAGAAGTTGGATGTTTTATGCGTGAACGAGACGAAAAGAAAGGGCAAAGGAGTCTCAGAACATGGCCCGTTTAAAGTTCTGTGGTCGGGCGTTGCCGAAAATGAGCACGCGAGTATGGGCGTGGGACTCCTGCTGTCGGAAAGGATGATAGAATGCATGACTGAGTATGAGTGTGTTAGTCCCAGACTTCTCTGGGTTAGACTCAAAGTAGGATTACTTCGGATACGCGTCATTGGCGTGTATGCTCCCGATATATCCAAGTCAGCAACGGAAAAGGAGGATTTCTGGAAAAGTGTGGAAGACATCTTGAATGAATGCAAAGATAATGAAAGGATAGTTATGCTTGGAGATTTTAACGGATGGGTAGGTGTGAGAAGAGAGGGATGTGAGAGAGTTTTAGGAATATATGGAGACAAAAGAGTAAATGATAATGGCAGGAGTTTGATTGAGGTATGTTTAAAAAAGAATCTTGTGGTAACGAACACCATGTTTGACCACAAGGAAATTCATATGTACACTTGGCAGAGAGGGGAAAAGAAGAGTATGATCGATTTTGTGATTGTTGATGAAAGACTGAAGGGCAGAGTTGTAGACACCAGGGTCTTTAGGGGTAGTAACATTGGAACAGACCACTTTCTTGTAGTGTCTCGGGTTAATGGTCTGTTCAAAAGTTGGCGTCATCGTCCCACAGTGTCAACAACGGAGCTGACTAGAGTAAAAGTTGAGAACCTGGATGAAGTGGAAGTGCAAAAGACATATTTGTGCAAATTGAAAGAACGATTGGGAAATGTGGCTGAAGTGAAAGATGGCAAGCTTGAGGAAGTTTGGGAAAAGTTTAAAAAAGGTGTGACTGAAACAGCTGAGGAAATATGTGGAGTGAGTAAAAGGAAGAATGCTCCCCCAATAAACTGGTGGGATAGTGAGGTAAGACAGATAGTGAATGAAAAGAAAAAAGTATGGCAGGATCTGCTGGCCATCAAAGCCAGTAAAAGAGTGAATGCAAGTGTTACAGAAGAGGATGTTGATACAGTTGCAAGGGAGTTTAAAAGGATTAAGAAAGTAGTGAAAGAAAAAGTAGACGAAAAAGAGAGAAAGATGAAAGAAAAGTGTGACTTCAAACTCTGTGATAACTTTCGAGACAATATAAAATTGTTTTGGAAACAAGTGAAAACGTCTCGAAGTGGATCACATAAGTCTAAAATGAATGTGATAAGAGATGAAAAAGGTGAGCTAGTGACAGATGAAAAAGGTGTACTACAGGAGTGGATGAAATATTTTGAGAGTTTGTTTGAGGCGGATGGCTCTATGCTAGAAGCCTCGGATAAAAGGGTGGAAGACGAGGAAGAGACAGAAGTGGATGAAAGAGATATATATATGGATGAGATTATTAGTGCAATGAAGAGCATGAAAAAAGGGAAAGCAGCAGGATATGACAGAATTACTGTTGAAATGCTGAGAGGTGGGAAAGAGCTGGTTGCGTCCTGGCTGTGCCTGATCTTTAATAAATGTTGGAGCAGTGGCAAAGTGCCGGAAGATTGGCGTAAAGCCGTGGTCGTGCCGCTGTACAAAGGGAAAGGGTCACGGCAGGATGCTAAAAACTACCGCGGGATCAGTCTTCTCAGCATTGTCAGTAAATTGTATGCAAAGGTACTGATTGAAAGAGTGATGCAAAAAACTGATCAGAGTATTTGGGATGTGCAAGCGGGATTCAGAAAGGGAATGGGATGCACGGATCAGGTCTTCTCCTTGAGGTGCTTAACCGAAAAACACCTGGCTAAGCACAAAAAGGTTTACTGTGCCTTTGTGGACCTGGAGAAGGCCTACGATCGAGTTGACAGGAATGAGCTATGGAAGGTGTTGTCCGAATACGGATTGGAGAGCAGACTGATTCATGCACTGAAATCTCTCTATGAGGATTCCCGTGCATGCATCAGGATTGACGGCGTATACACTGACTGGTTTGGCATCTCTAGGGGTGTCAGACAGGGATGTGTTGCGTCACCATGGCTCTTTAATCTGTTTTTGGACAGTTGTATGAAAGGTCTGAAAGAACGTGACTGTGGGGTTGTGATGAATGGGACTCAAATCAAGTGCCTTCTCTACGCTGACGACCAAGTTATACTTGCGTCTTCTGCGCAAGAGTTGCAGGAAATGATGTCGGTTATGAATGAAGATTTTGTGAGAAAAGGGATGAAAGTGAATGTAACTAAGACTAAAGTGATGGTGTTTGAGAGAGATGAAGAAATGACTGACTGTACGGTAATGTTAGGTGGCGAAAAAGTGGAACAAGTCCGTGAGTTTGTATACTTGGGGAGTTTGTTCACAAGGGACGGAAAGAGTGAGGAAGACATAGAAAGACGAGTGAAGAAAGGAAATTCGGTGAGTGGTGCTATACACTCGGTTATGAGTAGCCAAACCGTTTCTGCAAAGGCGCGAATGGCTATTCATAACGGAGTGCTGGTACCGACACTGATGTATGGAAGTGAATCTTGGGTATGGCAGAAGAAGAATGAAAGCAGAATAAATGCGGTAGAGATGCGATCGTTGAGGAAAATATGCGGAGTAAAACTGAGTGATAGAGTGAGCAATGAGGTGATTCGCAAAAGGTGTGGTCTGAAAGATGATATAGTGACAAGAATTGAGAAAGGAATGCTCCAGTGGTTTGGTCACTTAGAGAGGATGAATGAAAGGCGAATCACGAAAGAGATATACTGTGCGAATGTGGAAGGAACGATTGCACGAGGGCGTCCCAGAAAAACCTACGCGGACCAAATAGAGGTTATTATAAAAAAGGCTGGTGTACGCAGTGACAAAAACCGCAGGGCATGTATGAAAAGAGTGATGGATATGAATGAAGCGAAAGAAGTGTGCAAGGATCGTAGCAGGTGGCGATCCATAGTCTCTGCCTACCCCCATGGGAAACAGGCGTGAGTGTATGTATGTATGTACAATATTATTGAATAGGTACATTAGGTACCTACCTTTGTTACAATAAATTATTTATTGTTTTATTTTAATTTATAAAATTTATGAAAATATTTAAGAATAAAAAAAAAATAAAAAAAAAATTCGTTATTTACTACTAGTAAATATTTATTTTATTTCTTTTTTTATAAATTTTATAAATAAAAAAGAGTCACTTAAATACAATTTTTCATTTTTTTTCTTTCCGGACAGCTGTTTTTCAGTTGAAGAGAAAAGCTCGTGTTTGTCGACTTTTGACATTAGGCCACGACAAAGAACAATACAAGTCTACGGTTGTAAAATGCGAGCATGAGTATCTCGATCTCAACCCGACAAAATAAATTAAAAAAATATTAAAAACACGACTGCCCTGCCAAAACGAACTAAAAAGTTATTAAATAAACAACAAGTGTCATTGCAGTCGGGGGACCTTATCATAGAACAATTTTTGATCAAAGAGGTCCCCAGAAGGAGGTCCAAAGAAACTCACATACCCACAAACATACATGAATCCTGAACACATAACACTCTTTTTCTTTGGGCAGTCGTGTAAAAAGTGACATTTCGGGGTAGACAAGCCATTGTTCTGTGAGTCGAATCTTATCTCGATGTTGGTCATGCTACGCGTGCTGGTGAAGGTTGCTGGAAGCCACTGGATGTGGGAAGCGCAGGACCGATCGTCGTGGAAATCCTTGGGGGAGGCCTATACCCAGCAGTGGGTGTCGTGCGGCTGATATGATGATGATGATGATCTACTTTGCATTATTTTTAAGTGGTAGAAGTCAGTGTAGAATAGTTTCAAGAGATCTTTTTTGTACTAATATGCTAGCTGCAATTTATCATCCCATGACCACGGCTCCTGGACGTTTAAGTCAATAACTCAAAATACCAAACTAAACAATCATAAAATAACATTTAATAATAACAAAATACGCGTTGTAGTCCGAATCTTTTTTTCCAATTAACAGACAGCGGAAATCTAAGATGTGTTTATGCCAGAATGTCATTTTGTAATCTTATAAGTACGTAATTGTAAGCAAGAATATCGGGTAAACTATGATTTGTTATTTATGAAACGATCACAAAAATCTGTGAAATTACAGACATTTATTTTTTCTTTGACCAGTTTGCGTGATAAGCTGCTGTAAGCTATACCCAAGAATTACATTTAATTATAGGCAGTGGATTTGTGAATGAGTATAACTAACTAAGCTAACTAACAAATAATCTTGGGAAAAGTCCGTGTACCAGTAAAAGTTAAGAAATGGACGGTCTTATTACAAAATATTTTTAAACACCTGTTTAACTTAAACACTGTATAAAATGTGGTGCTGTCACTTTTTGTCAATATTTTTTGAAAGAGACAGCATCACATTTAAATAGTGTCTATGTTAAACATGTGTTTAAAAATAATTTGCAACAAAACCGGTAATGTTCATGGAGGTATTGTACCGGTCCAACCCATCAGTACCACCATCTACTAGCTATTTTTTTTTTTCGAATAAATACTTAAGATGTAATAAAATCTGAAGTACTGATATCTAAAAAACGGCATTTGACGTAATACTATCAAAACTAGCCAACGCCAGAATGTCTCTAGTGTTGAGAACTATGAAAAGAATAGTTATTATATTGTCAACTCTTAAACAGCTAGGTCAATTCTTGAAGTTCTTATGATAATGTTAACAGGCATTCTTGCCGACCATTTGCATTAAAACGAATATTTGAAGATGCAGGCTGCTTTGACTAAACGCGGTAAATTATCTATTCTGTGGTACTAGCATCGCCCATTTGATCGGAATGTGTTTGACTAATGTAAAAGGGACATTAAGAAAGTAATCATCTTGTCTATGGTCTTGTCGTTCATATCTGAATGTTACCTAACTTAGTTCATCAACCAATAGTAGTTTAGCGCAATTGCGGGTGTATTTCGGGATTTTGCCCTATTTTAGGCCAATTTAATAACTTTATAGTCCTTGCTATTAAAATATATTCATGTTAGAAAATCTTATTAACTGTCTAAAATGGTGACTGCGGGCGAAAGTAACAAGCAATAAAAGATAAATAATGTATGAGAAGGCGTAAATTAATATTAGCGTAAATATTGATTAGATAATGTAACATTACAAAGACTTGTATGTATTACTTAAAGATGACAAGCTATTATCTTACTAAAATGATTAAAATATCGATTCATTTTATTAGTTATTTATGTATGTATAGTATAGGTATATGTACTTATTTAATTAGTTTTACCTATGTTTTGGTACTAAATTCTATCGGTCGATCAATAAGAATGAGTGGAAATTAGAGAGTCTGGTTGGAAAATGAATGGAAGTGCCATATTGTTATATTTTGTGCAAATAAATTGGTACAAAAGTACAATGCGTAAACCTAGGTAGACAAATATAGGATTTTGAGGGCGATTCAGGAACGAGAGGCTGGCAACCCAAAACTTGAGTAAGGGAGAAATTTTGGGATGGATTGGAAATGACCAAATATGGTAGGGTTTTTAGGACACGGGGATGTGGACGATTCATTGCCTTTTATGGTAATAAAAGAGGGACCAAAAATAAGTATAAAGAGAGCTAGATGAGGATGTCTCGGGGAGTCTTATTTGGAATTCCGTCGCGTGCGTTAGCTGAAAACTGTCAGCCAAGTTTAGAAAAGTTTGTAGGAAGTTTACTAGTTGTTTTTAAATATTACAAAGTTTAGTTTTTCGGAAGTGAAGATTTAGTTTAGGGCTAATATTTTGTGTTAGGCAGGCGTGAGGTTGTGCGGCAGGTAGATTGTTTTATTTTCGAGGGTCGTAACTGTAAATTCCCGTGAGTTTATTTTGCCCGATCCTTGTGGATATCGGGGTTGGTCTGCGAGGCGCCACGCTGTCCGATTCTGATAGCCACAGGTGTCAAAACCATAGTATCTATCCATCGTCGCGATTGTCTAAAAATTCCAAGACATCTAGCACAATGCTAGAGGTCAGCTATGTTTAACTAAATGGAACTGCTTACCGCTCAACCTGGTTCCGTAAGCCACTTCGCTCGCGTAAAGCTTGTGGGAGGCACCCGTCGGCCTCTGAGCTTAGCGAAGTTTCGCGTCGCGGCGTCCGGTTCTATGTATCAGTGCAGAGCGTAATGTTTATGTGGGTTTTGTGATTGTGATGTGATGTGTGTGGCAGTCATTTCCTGTGGGAGAGAGCTGCTAAAATGAGGGAGGTATGAGGAACATCCACTTAATAGACAGGTGGAGTGCGGGTAAGTAGGGCATGTTTCCTAAAATGTATCCCCGGTTAATTAAAGGAAAATCTGTGTTCCCATTTGTAACGCTGTTAGAGTGTTTTGTGTGTATACTAACTAGGTATCATACTGGTATCAGTTCGGTATTATCTAACGATCAAGGTCTTAACTCTGATGTAAATACTGGTTTCCTTGCCTGTACTGTTTACAAATTATGGGGCATAGCTACTGGGTATTGTGCGGTGAGAAATGTTCTGTTCACATATATGATGTGTCTAGTTCTATTTATTGGTCTAAAATACCTACATACTTAAAAGCTAAAGTTCAGAAATACAGTTATATTGGACAAAGTCTATCCACTTATTTCATATTTTAAAGTCTAAGATATGGAACTTGCCCGACTTTATGAAACTTGATATTAAATCTTACTCAGTATTATGTGAACAGGATATCATTGTTTTCATATATCTAACTTCTGGAATCTATATAGGTTCCAGAACAATTATCTAAAATGACAACATTGATCATCTGAGACGGTACTTGTCACACAAGGATTACTCTTTTGAGCATGAATATTTAATGTGTTTGGTTATTGTATGAGTGGTATGCAGTTTCCCTCACATGATTGACTTCAGTTAATTTGGGCATGTAACTCAATAAACTAGTCGAGTGTTATAGTGAGCAAACGGTGCCTTTCATGCAATGACCTACTATCTTTTGATTGAGACTTGCTATTATTATTATAATATTAAGTACTCAAATTATTGTATAGTTTGGAGATCTTTCTTGGGGTCTCTGAATTATATTTTGCATCATGTTATATTTTATTATGATGTTGCTTTATTCCTCATTATGCTATCCCTCCCTGTTGTGAAAGCCTAATGTATTTTAAAGTAATTTTACCTAGTCATTTGCATTTTCAATACCTAGTTATCTATTTGAACAATGCAATCGAGTTGACGGTGAGTTCTTCCATGTTGGTAGAAGTGTGTCATGTGGCAATATGCGTACTTACATGACACAAACTACACAAATTAGTGATATTTTATATCACTTTATTCTACCTATTTACTATTCCAATTTTACTTTGATATAAACTAGCCTGGTTATCTTAGTACATGATTGGCTGTTGACTAGCATTATGATACAGATGTTCCCTGTGGCATAATTATGATAACATCTAAGAATGTAATTATGATTGTGCTCCAGGAATCATTTTGGACACTTTTGCCAGGGTAAGTAGATCATGGAAAACGATAATTAGACTGTTAATCTTAGTCTCTTTGGAATACACACTATACCTTTCATATCTATCTTGGACAATGTAGTAGAATTGCATAACATTTTCAGAGTAACTAATGCTCGGCTGTTGACTTGTTTTACAAGGAAGTAGAGCTCGTGAAATGATTTGTTAGACCTTGTCTGCTCTTGTCTGAGTGGTTTCATTGTCATGTGTGCTAGCGACATGGCAACTTCACTAACACTCAAGTGATCTGTTGGTTATGTCAAATCTTGGCATTCTAATGGATTTTGTGCCTGTATTGGTACGTGATACATGGATACAGTGATATGGAACGGACGTGCTGTTGATGTACTTTTCATCCAACTACCTTCTTTGCAAAATTAGGTTTTCACGTCCCTATCCCTGTTCGCGTCTTTGTTGAAGCACCACTGTCGTGCAATACTTATACACTCGGTAACAGTGCCATTTTGCACGGAGAGGATTCGGAAGGGACCTGGGGCTTGACTTTATCGATTGACCATCCCAGTTGATTGATAAGGTCTATGGAGGTATGCGGTCCCACCAAACTCACAAGACATGTGTCTGTGAGGTTGGTTGTAGGTTTTCCAAAAGAAACCCTATCCTATTATTCTATCCTAACCTCATTTCTACTAAAATACTTGTTATGTTATATTATTTAATTTATTTATAAATATTTTATCCAAATTGTTAGTTTTAAGATATTTGTGATAAGGCTTTTCAGTCATAAGATAGGTTTAGTTATAGTGCATTTGATAAGAAAGCATCGGCTTGAGCTAGGCATACCAGAAAAGTATTTAGGTTATTAATAACACAACGTGGGTCCATTCAATATAGACGATCAAATTTGGCCAATACTATCAACGTCTTCATGAATTTACAGACTGCTTATCTCTGTAGATGATTGAAGGGGTTTAAGGAAGACAGACCAATGGATAGCTAAAGTACTTGGCTGCCCGGAGGTAGTGTTACAATGTTGCCGTGACCGCAGATATCTGGTCTTAAAAATGCCTGGGTCGAGCCGGTGTTTTCAAATGCACACTCTAGGTTAATTAATAGCGAAGCGAATAGGGTTATTATATCTGTGCTTAGCGAAGTTATAGAGCGTAGGGGGCGTAGAGCAAAATAAAAATAAAAACTTGCTTGTAACTTTTTTTAATATTTGTGCTGATGCGTAAATTTATTATCTTGAGTGCAATTGCGTAGGTAACGAAAATGTGCAAGTATTCATGCTCAGTTGTTAGTCCCCATCAAAACAACGGTATGTACAGGCAAGCTGAAACAAAGACAGTAGCGTTTGTAGCTTAAAAACAAACATCACGAGAAAAAATTGCAATCCAATAGCAACAAAAGAATAACAAGAAAATATGTGATACCTAGATAGTTCATTCCATATTTATTCTGCAATTGTGTCGATATTTGTTCATTTATTTATAGGTATGCTGAGTTAACTAATACAGACTTTACAGGAAACATTTTGTAAATTTTCTTTTGTTGACATTTTTTGACAAATATTTCATTGACAAACTAGTGCCGTACCGATACTATCGTTAACTCGCCAGTTCGATTACCGAATTTATTCGATTCCACTTGAACTTAATAAACTATAATGGAATTACTACCAAACACTCTTTAGTGACAAAATAATCGATAAGTTTATTAATAAAATCATTAACTATTTATTTGAACGATAACAATAGTCAAATTTGATATAATTTTAATGGGGGCGAAAAACAGTAGAAATATTTTTTCTTTTGTATTTTACACAGTTATTTTAATGCTTTCTAACGTTTAAAATTGGGAAATACAATTAAAATCAATTTGATTAAAAGATCATTCAAAAGTAGAATCGATAACTCATATTGATTGAATAGCTTGATTATCGATTTTTTTGTCACGTTCCTAGTCTTAAATGTCAAAGCTCGAAATGTCAAAATCTAATCGTTCGTAGAAAACAGACTAAGGATAGGATCATACAGCCTTATTATTAGTTGATATTTTGTTATATGGTTTAGGCCGTCTACACACTGTGTACATTTGCTGAAGAAGGGTAAAAGTTATTTTTAGCTTAAAATTAGTACTCAAACTTAATTCTGAAAGAAAAATAAGCCAATTTTGGCCCTTTAAAATCCCAGTAGTAGGTGAAAGGTATCAATAGAGTAGTTGAAAAGCTGTCTAGGGCAATTTTTTTATATTTTAACCGACTTTAGGTAAAGGAGGGTTCTCGGGTTCTATATTAAAATTTATTAAAATAACGTTTAAGTGGCAAATAGGTATTGAAAATCTAGTGTTTTTGGTAGGACATTACTCCTCGAGTATTTCTAGCTTAAAGAACAACGGTTGTGGCAATTTCAATCCAAACTTTTTCCTCTCATCATCGGCTTAGAACGGGTATCATTTAAGTAGCTCTAGTAGACTAATCGTGATATTCTTGCATAAGAAATCATTAGGGTAGTGTACTAATGCCGGGCACACGTGATAATACACACGGGCTAGTTGGTTAAGGGTTTGTTACACGATGCATGGGAAAACAAAATGTTTTCTCGTTGTTGCGTTACAGACCTTAAATTTTAATAATTTATTAGATTTTTTATTGAGTTACTATATTATTAGGTAAGAACTATAATAATATGGCACTTGTCTTTATATCGCGATTAGGTATCTAGAGTTAAATAGCACTTTATGGCTATTAATTACGAATATGATTATAAATTTAAAAAGCTATATAGCTTACATTTGCTGAGGTTAGATAAAGCCACGTTTCATAAAAATAAAAAACCAAGTAATGTTACGTTAATTCTTGGGAATTAGGTAGGTAAAGCTAATAACTAGTCTACGCGTTATTAGATTACAGTAGTGTAATTGACGCTTAAAAGTTTAGGTGTGATTAGAGCTTAAAATGTTATTTATCGGTGTCATCGGAAAAGTCATCGGATTTTTGTTCACTCGATAGACAAGTCTTAGCCGATGACTTAGCGATGGATTTACTGGAACGTGTCTGACGTCAAGCAAGTATTTTGCTCTGCTTGCAGTTTTTTTTTCAAAACATGAGTTTGTTTTTTTGTGAAAGAAAGTTTTAAAGTTAGGTTTAGTTACATATTGTATACGTATTAAAGTAGTGCGGTTAATTAGTAAATGTAATGAAATAAGTGACATAATGTTTGTTTTGGGAACTGTAATAATGATCAAGATATTTAAAGTATTTTTCTATAGTTGAAACTTTTGAAGAACTTACTCTGAAAAGTTTTACCTTACAGGTATGAAAAATTACATATTTAATATAGGACACATTAAGGTCACCTAGGATGAGTGAGTTAGGATTTTTCTGATAAAGCTTCTTTATTTACTTACTTATCACTAGGGTTCAGTTCAGGAAAGGTAATATTATTTACCTTTGGTAAGATAGGTTCTGCCCATACATGTTAGTAGTCACAACTGTGTCTAAGTTATTTTGTGATAAAATATAGGTATAAAAATATATTTTATAGATACTGAGTTGCTGTTAGCACTAGTTTGGTTCTATTTCAAACTGATATTATTTAGGTACTTACATAAGTTTCATAGTATTTCATTGATATCAAAGAATAGTGACTCTTTGAATAAGGAATTGTAAGTTGCTTGAAACTTATTAAAGCAGTTTTGATCTATTGGTATTGAAAATATTGATACAATGCTGAATGAGATTAGCGGTAACAGTAATACACTCTATACTATAAGTTGAAAATTGAAGGGTTCTTTATTTAAATAAGCATTTTTGAATTATCAGTTCTTTTACTTTACCACCGATTATGATACCATATGGCTGAAAGAAGGAATGAATGCAAGGAAGCTTGTCGGCTTATCAGGTGAAACGCAGCGGTCCTTACTAAAATTGTGGGTGCGGAGGTCTGTTTGTTTGTTTGTTCATTTGTTGCGCTTTCATGTCCTGACTGCTCAAGCGATCATTGTGGAATGTTGCATGTACGTTGCCGGGGGTGCGAAGGAGGACATGGGTACCTTTTATCCGAAAGGGGTAATTGTTCCCGAGGAATAGACAGGGTACTGTCCACGCGGGTGAGGTCCCGGGGGCAGTCACTAGTACATGTTAAAATGAGTTATACAACAGTTGAATAAAGGAACGGCTTAGTTATTAGAGTTGAACTGAGTAGTACAGTGATCAGCAGGTTGGTCTGCCACGGGAAGGTACCGGGTTCGATTCATGGCTGAGCCGAGATTGGGGTGTTTATATTTATTGGAAGTATATTTATTGGCGGAAATATCGGTAACCTCACCAAAATATTTGCTAACTTTATGTTTATAAATGAAAATGAAAATTATTAGTATTATAAATAAATAGTTCTTTTATTGATAGAATATTTTATTTTGTTTCGCAAGCCATTTGAACTATCTTTGCTGGTCCCTGGGGGTATGTGCGCACAACTAGTTGGGAAACACTGATCTAAGATCTTTTATATCTTTTAGTTAGAAACAATAATTTCAATATGCTTAAAGGTAATTAAGGTAATGGATAATATTTACAATATATGATTATAACACATCCTTAAAAGTATTTTCTTTTAAATCTTATTTTAGTTGTTTTGTTTTAATTAGATGGAAGTAGGTACTCTATGATGACTTATTATTATTACTCAATATCATCATACAGTTTTTTTTAACACTCGAGAATTTCAGCTAAGCAAACAGTATATTTTATTTATATTTAGTCTTTATTGATACTATCAATTTGATACTGGTATAATAAAATAATGTTATCATTTAGGTTATTAGGTAGGTATTCTAATTAATTCACATGGGCAGTATTGGTTTTGGTTATGTATAGACCATCCATAAAAAAAAATAAAAACTTTAGGTGACACCTACTAGCTAGAGATTTAGATTAGGACTTTAATTTAAGCGCTGCCTGACGAATCTTAGGTGAACTATATTGTAGGAGGTGTTAGATAACGTTGTTATGGCCAAATTAAGATTGTTTTAGTTCACTAGTAGTTCTATAGATGAAGCTAGAAGAAGAGTCTAGAATTTTACCTACTTCAATAAATTTTAATTTTAAAATTCACCTACAGTTACTTAAGGGTTAGTTCCGCCGCCGCCGAGTACTAGTCTTTTTAACTTAGACTTCAACTTTTGATTCCGTTTTCGGATTTTTCGCGTTCCGTTCAATTCCGCGATCTGTTTCATGTTCTGCTCCGCGTTCCGATCGTGTTCCGTCTAATTCCGCAATGTTCCGCGTTCCGATTGTGTTTCGCCTCGTACCGCGATCCGTTCCGTGTTTCGTTTCGTCCCGCGATCCGTTTCGTGTCCCGCTCCGCGTTCCGTTTAGTTCCGCGACTCGTTTCATGTTCCGTTCCGTGTCCCGTTTCGTCCCGCGATCCGTTTCGTGTCCCGCTCCGTGTTCCGTTCCGTGTCCCGTTTCGTCCCGCGATCCGTTTCGTGTCCCGCTCCGCGTTTCGTTCATGTTCCGTTTAATTCCGCGATCTGTTTCATGTTCTGCTCAGCGTTCCGATTGTGTTCCGTTTAATTCCGCGATGTTCCGCGTTCCGATTGTGTTCCGCCTCGTTCCGCGATCTGTCCCGTGTTCCGTTTCGTCACGCGATCCGTTTCGTGTCCCGCTCCGCGATCCGTTTCGTGTTCCATTTCGTGTTCCGTTCCGTGATCCGTTCGTATTTCGTTGTACGTCTCACTTGTGTTCCGTTCCGTTCCGTATTTTGTTAAGTATGCTGATCAGTTCATGTTCCGGTCCGTCTATTCCGTGTTCCAATTCTGTTCCGGTCCGTCGTGTTTCAATTTTGAGTTCCGTTCCGTGTTCCGGTTGTTCTGATTACCGTTCCGGGTTCTGATTCCGTTCTGTTTGTTTAAATTCTGAATTCCATTCCGTGTTCCGGTTGTTCCGATTTCCGTTCCGCGTTCCGGTAGCGATTATGATTACGGTTTCTGATTTCGATTTAGATTCATATTTCGATTACAATTCCGGTTCCGGATTCCGACTTATATTTATATTTCGATTTCGATTACAATTTCGGTTCCGGATTCCGACTTATATTTATATTTCGATTACGACTCCGGATTCCGATTAAGATTTATATTTCGATTACGATTACGATTTCGATGTTGAATTTGGATTTTGATTTTGATTCGGATTCCGGATTCCGATGGCGATTTTAATTCCGATTTAGTTTTCTATTCCGGATTTGCTTCTTAATTCGTCCGTGTTCCGGTACGTGTTCCGATTTCAATTCCGGATTCAGGTTTCGGTTCTGGTTCCGGTGTTGACTTCCGATTTCGTTTCGGATTTCGGATTTGATACCGATACTGACTCTGGATACCGGATTCGTTTCCGATTTCGTTTCCGATTTCGGATCTGGTTTCCGTGCGGACTCCGGATTCCGATTTCGTTTTCGATTTCGACTCCGGATTCCGATTTTAGTGCTGATGTCAGAGTCGACTCCTGATTTTGAGTTCGTTCTCGATTTCAATTTTGCTCCGATTTTAATTGCGGTTCTTCGATTCCGGATTTCAATTTCAAGGCCGGTTCCGGTTTTGATTTCGGATTTTATTTCGGCTGCGATCACGATTTTGATTGTTTCGGTTACGGTTTCGTTGTGTTTAGTCTATATCGCGTCTCTGTTGCGTTTTGCTTAAATCATACCTAACATTCAACTTTAATCAAAGCACCGTATTAATAAACATGAGTTTTACACAAACAATAATTTTATTTAAGCTATGACGTTGCTCAATGAAACTTTGGAACTTTTCACTATTTATTATTATTAAAAAAATATATCTCTGCTAGTTTGGTTGGACCTATTTGTGTAAATAATTTATAACTCCGGCAAGCTCTTTTATAAATTATTTAGGGGGCGGATGTACCGGTCCAACCCATCAGTACCACCATCTACTAGCTATTTTTTTTTTTCGAATAAATACTTAAGATGTAATAAAATCTGAAGTACTGATATCTAAAAAACGGCATTTGACGTAATACTATCAAAACTAGCCAACGCCAGAATGTCTCTAGTGTTGAGAACTATGAAAAGAATAGTTATTATATTGTCAACTCTTAAACAGCTAGGTCAATTCTTGAAGTTCTTATGATAATGTTAACAGGCATTCTTGCCGACCATTTGCATTAAAACGAATATTTGAAGATGCAGGCTGCTTTGACTAAACGCGGTAAATTATCTATTCTGTGGTACTAGCATCGCCCATTTGATCGGAATGTGTTTGACTAATGTAAAAGGGACATTAAGAAAGTAATCATCTTGTCTATGGTCTTGTCGTTCATATCTGAATGTTACCTAACTTAGTTCATCAACCAATAGTAGTTTAGCGCAATTGCGGGTGTATTTCGGGATTTTGCCCTATTTTAGGCCAATTTAATAACTTTATAGTCCTTGCTATTAAAATATATTCATGTTAGAAAATCTTATTAACTGTCTAAAATGGTGACTGCGGGCGAAAGTAACAAGCAATAAAAGATAAATAATGTATGAGAAGGCGTAAATTAATATTAGCGTAAATATTGATTAGATAATGTAACATTACAAAGACTTGTATGTATTACTTAAAGATGACAAGCTATTATCTTACTAAAATGATTAAAATATCGATTCATTTTATTAGTTATTTATGTATGTATAGTATAGGTATATGTACTTATTTAATTAGTTTTACCTATGTTTTGGTACTAAATTCTATCGGTCGATCAATAAGAATGAGTGGAAATTAGAGAGTCTGGTTGGAAAATGAATGGAAGTGCCATATTGTTATATTTTGTGCAAATAAATTGGTACAAAAGTACAATGCGTAAACCTAGGTAGACAAATATAGGATTTTGAGGGCGATTCAGGAACGAGAGGCTGGCAACCCAAAACTTGAGTAAGGGAGAAATTTTGGGATGGATTGGAAATGACCAAATATGGTAGGGTTTTTAGGACACGGGGATGTGGACGATTCATTGCCTTTTATGGTAATAAAAGAGGGACCAAAAATAAGTATAAAGAGAGCTAGATGAGGATGTCTCGGGGAGTCTTATTTGGAATTCCGTCGCGTGCGTTAGCTGAAAACTGTCAGCCAAGTTTAGAAAAGTTTGTAGGAAGTTTACTAGTTGTTTTTAAATATTACAAAGTTTAGTTTTTCGGAAGTGAAGATTTAGTTTAGGGCTAATATTTTGTGTTAGGCAGGCGTGAGGTTGTGCGGCAGGTAGATTGTTTTATTTTCGAGGGTCGTAACTGTAAATTCCCGTGAGTTTATTTTGCCCGATCCTTGTGGATATCGGGGTTGGTCTGCGAGGCGCCACGCTGTCCGATTCTGATAGCCACAGGTGTCAAAACCATAGTATCTATCCATCGTCGCGATTGTCTAAAAATTCCAAGACATCTAGCACAATGCTAGAGGTCAGCTATGTTTAACTAAATGGAACTGCTTACCGCTCAACCTGGTTCCGTAAGCCACTTCGCTCGCGTAAAGCTTGTGGGAGGCACCCGTCGGCCTCTGAGCTTAGCGAAGTTTCGCGTCGCGGCGTCCGGTTCTATGTATCAGTGCAGAGCGTAATGTTTATGTGGGTTTTGTGATTGTGATGTGATGTGTGTGGCAGTCATTTCCTGTGGGAGAGAGCTGCTAAAATGAGGGAGGTATGAGGAACATCCACTTAATAGACAGGTGGAGTGCGGGTAAGTAGGGCATGTTTCCTAAAATGTATCCCCGGTTAATTAAAGGAAAATCTGTGTTCCCATTTGTAACGCTGTTAGAGTGTTTTGTGTGTATACTAACTAGGTATCATACTGGTATCGGTTCGGTATTATCTAACGATCAAGGTCTTAACTCTGATGTAAATACTGGTTTCCTTGCCTGTACTGTTCACAAATTATGGGGCATAGCTACTGGGTATTGTGCGGTGAGAAATGTTCTGTTCACATATATGATGTGTCTAGTTCTATTTATTGGTCTAAAATACCTACATACTTAAAAGCTAAAGTTCAGAAATACAGTTATATTGGACAAAGTCTATCCACTTATTTCATATTTTAAAGTCTAAGATATGGAACTTGCCCGACTTTATGAAACTTGATATTAAATCTTACTCAGTATTATGTGAACAGGATATCATTGTTTTCATATATCTAACTTCTGGAATCTATATAGGTTCCAGAACAATTATCTAAAATGACAACATTGATCATCTGAGACGGTACTTGTCACACAAGGATTACTCTTTTGAGCATGAATATTTAATGTGTTTGGTTATTGTATGAGTGGTATGCAGTTTCCCTCACATGATTGACTTCAGTTAATTTGGGCATGTAACTCAATAAACTAGTCGAGTGTTATAGTGAGCAAACGGTGCCTTTCATGCAATGACCTACTATCTTTTGATTGAGACTTGCTATTATTATTATAATATTAAGTACTCAAATTATTGTATAGTTTGGAGATCTTTCTTGGGGTCTCTGAATTATATTTTGCATCATGTTATATTTTATTATGATGTTGCTTTATTCCTCATTATGCTATCCCTCCCTGTTGTGAAAGCCTAATGTATTTTAAAGTAATTTTACCTAGTCATTTGCATTTTCAATACCTAGTTATCTATTTGAACAATGCAATCGAGTTGACGGTGAGTTCTTCCATGTTGGTAGAAGTGTGTCATGTGGCAATATGCGTACTTACATGACACAAACTACACAAATTAGTGATATTTTATATCACTTTATTCTACCTATTTACTATTCCAATTTTACTTTGATATAAACTAGCCTGGTTATCTTAGTACATGATTGGCTGTTGACTAGCATTATGATACAGATGTTCCCTGTGGCATAATTATGATAACATCTAAGAATGTAATTATGATTGTGCTCCAGGAATCATTTTGGACACTTTTGCCAGGGTAAGTAGATCATGGAAAACGATAATTAGACTGTTAATCTTAGTCTCTTTGGAATACACACTATACCTTTCATATCTATCTTGGACAATGTAGTAGAATTGCATAACATTTTCAGAGTAACTAATGCTCGGCTGTTGACTTGTTTTACAAGGAAGTAGAGCTCGTGAAATGATTTGTTAGACCTTGTCTGCTCTTGTCTGAGTGGTTTCATTGTCATGTGTGCTAGCGACATGGCAACTTCACTAACACTCAAGTGATCTGTTGGTTATGTCAAATCTTGGCATTCTAATGGATTTTGTGCCTGTATTGGTACGTGATACATGGATACAGTGATATGGAACGGACGTGCTGTTGATGTACTTTTCATCCAACTACCTTCTTTGCAAAATTAGGTTTTCACGTCCCTATCCCTGTTCGCGTCTTTGTTGAAGCACCACTGTCGTGCAATACTTATACACTCGGTAACAGTGCCATTTTGCACGGAGAGGATTCGGAAGGGACCTGGGGCTTGACTTTATCGATTGACCATCCCAGTTGATTGATAAGGTCTATGGAGGTATGCGGTCCCACCAAACTCACAAGACATGTGTCTGTGAGGTTGGTTGTAGGTTTTCCAAAAGAAACCCTATCCTATTATTCTATCCTAACCTCATTTCTACTAAAATACTTGTTATGTTATATTATTTAATTTATTTATAAATATTTTATCCAAATTGTTAGTTTTAAGATATTTGTGATAAGGCTTTTCAGTCATAAGATAGGTTTAGTTATAGTGCATTTGATAAGAAAGCATCGGCTTGAGCTAGGCATACCAGAAAAGTATTTAGGTTATTAATAACACAACGTGGGTCCATTCAATATAGACGATCAAATTTGGCCAATACTATCAACGTCTTCATGAATTTACAGACTGCTTATCTCTGTAGATGATTGAAGGGGTTTAAGGAAGACAGACCAATGGATAGCTAAAGTACTTGGCTGCCCGGAGGTAGTGTTACAGTATCATAACATAGAGGTTTTACGCTCGACTAGGATCTCGTAATTAAAAAGTAACTTACAGGTGGTTTGTTTTTTTCTCAACCATGTACGTTATATAGAAAATACTCTATTGCTAGGTAAAACGCTTCTCCATCAGAGTGTTTTATGTAAGAGAGAGGAAACGTCTTACAAGAAACTGCCATATTATTATTGTAAGAGCTGTGTTTCTTATATCTTGAAATATCATGATGCATTGAATAAATCTTTGATGCAATCGTGGTAAAGTTTGAATCTATAAAAAAAATATGACTGAAGATTTTGCACAGCGTCGATGCTGTTTCTTATATTTATATATTTTATTTATTTATTTAATTCTTAATGCACAATAGTACAATGGCGGACCTAATGCCTTAGGCATTCTCTACCAGTCAACCTTAGGGTGATGTGGAGACTTTGTGTGGTAGGGTGCACAACCAATGCATAAGTAACTATTGTTATGCACTTGTACTATTATTTATTTTGTGGGAGTATTCTTGATTAAAGTTTTGTGGTTAAATTTAGTGCAGTTCTAAACTAGAAATTACATTCAACACAAAAATAAACGTTCAATGTACACACAGTCAAAGGCGAAAACTAACGACTACTAATTGGTTGAAAAGGGTATGTAGTGCTTGTAATATCGACATTTCAAGGTAGCTGCATCTCGAATCAGTGGCTTCAGACAGTTTAATTATTGCCATTTTGAGCCATCAACGTTCATTTGTGAGTTGCCGAGTCTGTGCAAGCGGGCTATTGAACGTGGCTTTATGTGTAAAACGGGCTCAAAGAGAGAGATATCGAGAAGTGCTCTGTGACGCCAACTTGCGAGGCAACGTGAGAGATGGCTTTCAATATCAAATTGAATTCCGCGGTTCATTGATTTTCAATTTGTAAGGGAGTCTCACCATTTACCATAGATACACTGGAGATCCGCTATTATAAATCTCTTGAACTTTTCTCCTTGTTTGTCGACATCTTAGACGTTAAAGTTTTTATGAAAATTCTCACGGACTTACTGCTTTTAGAGCGAATTCAATTGTAAAAGTTAAAGAGAAGTTGGTAAGAAGGTTTATTAATTATATGAAAAAATATGCTTGTGAACGTTCAGTAGTTTTGGTGTTTCTTTTATATACGAATAAGTAACAAGCAAAAATAAGAAGATACAAAAATTCCACAATATATTAGTAAGTTATTGGAAAAATCATTTTACAAAAGAGCTTTGAGCTTAGTTTCACAACGAAAGACGACCTTTATGAATTTTAACTTTGATAATACTAATTTTATTTAAAAACAAAAGCGCAAATAAAGATTTCCAACTGAAAATACGTTCATATTTTCAATTTCTGTTAATTATTTCGTAGATTGTTCGAATCGCATCCATTATTGAGTCAATACCAATTAAGAGTTACATGCTCAATTGTAGCTTCATTTTTCGACGCACGTAGCACATTTTTGTGGTTTGGTTCTTAACTGTGCTCGTTAATTAATAAATAACCTTTAAATTTTCTGAAAACTTTCGCCATTTTCTGTTCATATTAAAAATGAAGGAAAACATTTTTCTCTAACAGAAAGACACGGTTATAACTTAATATCAGAGGTCAGTTTTAAACCTATCTAGGCTACTCATCAATAGACTTCAAAGAAAATAGATTGAGCCTAGAGGGTTTTGTGGAAAGGAAATGTGTGTTTCCCATGATTTATAATCTCAAAAGGGGCGAAAGGCGGCTAGCCGTATGAACCCAGCTCCAGCTGCCCGGCGGCGATAAGCTGGAATCCGTTCTATACACTAAGAAAGAAAATAAACAACTCCTCTCACTTATATTCTCCCAGTAAACCGGGATCGAATATTATTGCCAAGTTATTACTTTAACCTAAAAATATTATAGACGCTTTGTGAAACGTTTTATTCACTTGGAGCTTTTGCTGAGAAAGATTCTATTTAAATGAATTATTATTCTACTCCTGAGAATTCCTTAAAATATTGAAAAGTAGATTTTGGTCATTTTCAAACTGATGTAATTTTATATAGGTACTAGCTTCTGCCCGCGACTTCGTCCGCGTGGATGTTAGAGAAAATCCTTAGAGAACCTTCAACCAGGATCCGACCAGTCATTTTTATGCTTCCCGTTCGCGATATTAGAAATGCCTGTGGAGTACAGACACTGCCTGCTCTGTACCGTTCTGGGTTTTTCTAACTAATAACGTTAGAAAAAGCCTGTGTGTTTCAGAGCATCGCTTGCTCTGGAGCGTGCGGGGTTTTTCGACTAAAAATTTAATAATATCACCGTAAAAAGCCTGTGGAACACAGACAATTCAGAAAATTACAGTTGTGGTTAAAGTATTCCTTCTTCATGTTTCGGTAAATTATGTAGAATATTAAAATAGTGATTTGTAGTCATACTAGCGATATTTTTTTAAAGTGGTATATTTTTTTAGTTTATCCTACTATTAAAATTAATTTATTGTGTATGTTAAAATATTTTTTCTCTTAAACCCATAAAAATGGCAGGCTATGCTAAATGGGATGGATTGGGATGAAAGGCACACAGATAGTTTTTTTAACCTGGATTATAATATAGCAGACTTTGGTTCCTAAGAACGTCGCGGGCTGGAGCTTGATAGAGCGCATTTTCAAGTTTCTTGGATAATTAATAAACAATACCGAATTATGTTTTATTGTATCACTAATATGACATAAGTAATATTTATGTGTTTTTATACTTAATGTGTTTTTCATTTTGATTTATTATTTTTTCATTAATATTTTTGTTATAAATAAAGAATATTACAAAAAATAAATAAAATAAAAAAATATTAAAAACACGACTGCCCTGCCAAAACCGAACTAAAAAGTAAAACAACAAGTGTCATTGCAGTCGGGGGACCTTATTATGGAACAATTTTTGATCAAAGAGGTCCCCCGACTGCAATGACACTTGTTGTTTTACTTTTTAGTTCGGTTTTGGCAGGGCAGTCGTGTTTTTAATATTTTTTTAATTTATTTATTTTTATTTCACACATTTTAGTGACATATTATATAGTTTTGGAATGTGCTCATCAAGGCCTTTCATTTGATGTCCATATTGTAATAATAGAAGAAAAAAAAATTCTTTCACATTTGAAAATGGCGTCGTACAGTCGCTATATAGATTTTTTCTAAAAAAAATATAGCCAGTGTCACTTGGAATGCTGTAAGGATTCTAACGATACCCCATTTATTCAAATCAGTTCAGGCATTTAGAAGTAATGGTGGAATAAAGAAACTCACATACCCACAAACATACATGAACCCTGAACACATAACACTCTTTTTGCTTTGGGCAGTCGTGTAAAAAAGACAAAAAAACACATTATCAGTGATTATAATTTTCTTGTTAACAGAAAAAGCCAGCAAGATTCTTTATTTCCTATATTACAAAAGTACTCTTTGATGTGGGTATACAAGACAGCACGTTAAGTTAAACAGTTGAACTGCAAAACAGCTTTTATAACGTACGGCATAAAGGCGGTCACAAGGTCAAGTACGTATAGTCTAAATCTGATGTGCTATTGACTGTAGGTACAAACATTATCAAACGAAATAAAAAAATGAAATAACGTTCGGCTCGTTCGAAATAACGATTGCGAAAAACTCACAAAATAATTTTCTTTTATAAAAATATAAATTTTTGTAAAACTCTCAATTAATATTATTTATGGTAGGATATTTTCAATTCCCTACACACATTTTTAGGTAAGGTAGGTAAAATGAAAAGTGTGATTGTGCTATGCCGTTTTCGAGAAATTTTGCAAATTACGATAAAACAGCTGTTCTTTGGGGATTCCTTTCAAAAAGGACCTACCAAAAATAAATTATGTCCCATGTTTTTTAGACGAGTTAAAAGTTTTTTTGATAAGAGAGATTTGATATTTTAGTTTAATATCCGAGTTTCACGATACTTAGTGCCTAACGCGTCTGTATCGCTCGGGGTATTTATATTTAGAAAATCACTGTGGATCACAGCGCAAAGTGTCTGTGTTCCACAGGCTTTTTAGGATGATATTATTAAAATTTTTGTTGAAAAACCCCGCGTGATACAGAGCAAGCGGTGCTCTGAAACACACAGGCTTTTTCGACGTTATTAATTTGAAAAACCCAGAGCGGTACAGAGCAGGCAGTGTCTCTACCCCACAGGCATTTCTAATATCGCTTCCCGTTCCCATTCCGGTTCCGGTTCCCGTTCCGGTTCCCGGTCCGGTTCATGTTCCCGTTCCGGATCCGTTCCCGTCCCCGTTCCCGGTCCTGGTCCCGGTCCCGTTCCCCCTCCCGCTCCCGTTCCCGTTCCCCGTTCTCGTTCCCGTTCCGTTCCGTTCCCGTCCCGTTTCCGTTCCCGTCCCGTAAACGTCCTGTAACCGTCCCGTACCCCTTCCGTTTCCGTTTCCGTTTCCGTTTCCGTTTCCGTTCCCGTTCCCATCCCGTTCTCATCCTGTTCCCGTCCTGTTCTCGTTCCGGTTCCGTTCCCGTTTTGTTCCAGTTTCATTACCGTTTTATTCCCGTTTCGCTTCCGTTCCGTTCCCGTTCCCATTCCCGTTCAGTTCCCGTTGCGTTCCCGTTTCGTTCCCGTTACTGTTTCCGTTACGTTCCCACCCGTTCCGTCCCGTACCCGTCCCGTACCCCTTCCATTCCCGTTCCCGTTTCCGTTCCCGTACCCGTCCCGTTCTTGATCCCGTTCCCGTTTCGGTCCCGTAATGTTCCCGTTCCGTTCCCATTCCGTTCCCATTCCGTTCCCGTGCCCGTGCCCGTTCCGGTTCCCGTTCCCGTTCCCTGGATGTGCATGTCCAGGTCCAGGTCCATGATGTGTCATGTCCACCGCGTTGGACTTCAAAATAAATCTCATTTTCGCAATCACCATCCCATAAAACCTCAAGAACGACATCCATATCGATTGTTATGTTTACTTACCCCACTTACCCTCTAAGGGGTTGATTTTCAAAATCACAAAATATATATTATTTTTAGACGTGCTCCTACGAATTTTAAAGTTGTAATTTCGATTTTATATTATTTTTCCATACAAAATTTGAACCCCATTTTTACCCCTTTAGGGGTTAAATCATGTCCACCGTGTTGGACTTCAAAATAAATGTAATTTTTGCAATCGTCATCCCAGAAAACCCCAATAACGACATCTATATCGATTATTATGTTTACTCACCCCATTTACCCCCTCATCATATCAGCCACACGACACCCACTGCTGGGTATAGGCCTCCCCTAAGGATCTCCACGACGATCGGTCCTGCGCTGCCTGCATCCCTTTTCATTTACCCCCTAAGGGGTTGATTTTCAAAATAACAAAATATATATTTGCCTATTTATTTTTAGATGTGCTCCTATGAAGTTTAAAGTTGTAATTTCTATTTTATATTATTTTTCCATACAAAACTTGGACCCCATTTTCACCCCTTTAGGGGTAAATCATCGTGTTGGACTTCAAAATAAATGTCATTTTTGCAATCGTCATCCCACAAAACCCCGATAGCGATCTCATTATCATCCACATCTATTTTTAGGTTTTTTTACCCCTTTTCACCCCCATTTCATTCCCTTTGGGGTTGAAATCCTAACAAAAACAATATACGTTGCGTTAGATTTCCATCCATAATCCTAAATTATAAATTTAGAGATTTTTATTTCGAAAATGAGGGTTTTTTTCAATACACAATTTGTAACGGTTTTCTCCCACAGGGCGACTATTGAGAGTTAAAGGGTGAGCGTTCGGTGTTATAGTTTAAGCTCAAGTGAAATGCGGCTTACTCAGTTAGGCTGGAACATGTTCAGGGAGTTGGCTCTTCCGCACCTGGAGTACAGCGTATTAGAATTTATAGAAGATAAGGGCGCCTTATACGCTGCAGCAAGCGATTTCAGAGATAAATAAAGAGAAAGATTGAATTTAAAGAATTACATTTATTTCTCAGAACAGTTTATCGTTTATTACATATATCCCGCTTACGGTCAAAAGATTAACTTGTAAAACTTATCACTAAGTTAAGAAATATATTTAAAGTTACCGTACATACAGTAGAATGGTTGGTTACTGCTGAATCTCCACTATTTAAGAGCTTTCCAAGGATGTCATCGGTGAGGTTTTCGTCCCTCTCTTGGTGTCAAGGCCGTTGATCAGTAAATACAACTTCCCATCTTGAGTAGGTACGGAACAGTACAGGATGCTTGAAGTATGAAGCGTTGGTCACCACTTCATATTGGAGATGGAAGATATGAGACAATCTCCATCATGATAAGTTGAGTGTAATTCAAGGTTGATTACATCAAAAATGAGGCTGGTACTAAGGATTAGACCAGAAAACTAAAAAGGCACTGTTAAACAGTGTTAAAACTTATGTACAGACATAAGAACAATAAAAAAGAAAAACCCTGGAACAAAAGAACACGCGGTTTAGCACTTGGCGGATCAATGTTCACAATTCATAAAATAATATTATTTCCAAAAGGATTTCTTACCATGTTTACTGCATGGGTTTTAAAGATATTTTAAATTATAAAAATGGGCCGCAGCCCTACAAATTAAGACTCAAAAAGGATAATTTTGCTTCCTTCACTTCATGGTTTGGAGCCAAAAAAAGGACAAGAGAAAAGTGCATGATCATGTCATGTCAGACGATAAAAAAAATTAACAGCTTCGGACACCTAGCGATTTGCCAAATCTCAAAGTAAAACACTGAAAATACCAGAACGAGACTAAAATCGTGAAAGATTTTATTTATAAGTTAGTTGCATGCGATAAAACTATTCAATTTAACATTTTTATCCAAAAACCATAATTTTGTAGTTAAAACTCTAAAGGCGATTACTAATCGATTGTCATCGATTACTAATCGATTAATCTATTAGAAGGGTTATGATCAGAAATTTATCTGTGACACGGTGCCTTGTTCCGTTTCATGTTTTTTTTAGAAGAAAGATACTGCAGAACTAATGTAGTTTAATTTACTTATTTAACTTTATATTATTTTATAAGAAAACGAATAAACGAAAGTTGTTAATTAAGAAATAATGTTTGGATTACTAAGATTTCATCAAAACATCTCAAAGCGTTCGTGGAACGGAGCGGGCAAAACGTCAAAATGAAGTGACAGATTGACCTTTCAACTAATGTCATTGAACTTAACCATTAAAAGTAAACAAATTATAAATTGTTTTCAGGAATTACTTAGATTACGTAAAAAAAGTGTTACAGCACCGTTTTAGGTGGTAAGAATTATTTTATTTTAAAATTTTAAATTTTAAAATAAAATAATTCGAAGAAAAATTCCTCGGACAAAAGGGAAAAAATTTTCAACTTGTGACAAGGTTGAAACCATAAAATACTACAAAGAAAGGGTGTACCTAGCTACCTAGCACCTAGTGGATATCATTAATACCTAACAATACCTATACTACACCTACATAACTTAAACTGTTATAGAAATAACCTATCACCTATCCGTGCGGCTAAGTCTATATGATAAAAAAAAACTAACAACTACTGTTGTTTCATGCAAAACAAAGACTGACTAACATGTAATGAGACAGACATAAAACCTACCAATTACTATGGTTATATCTGTTGGTTAAAATAGAATACCTAAATTTTATTTTCAGATAAAAGTACTAGTGTTAATAAACGTATTTTACTGATTTGTTGTTTATTTACAAAGAGGTAAGTGATGAAGTATCATCTTCATTCAGAGATATGAATGAGATTTATTTACTGGACACTCTGTTGGAATACAAAGAGATGACCAAACATTAAAGTTTAAAGATTAAAACTTATTTATATGGATAGGAAAATTAATTTCCAAGCTTAGAGTAATATGTACTAGAATAGACATACTATTTAAATAGATTATTATTAAAGAAAATTATTCCTTTCTTAGGGAATAAAGAGATACTTATAAGACAAAGTATTTTAAATTGAAGTTAAGACTTCAGGGTGAATAACATAAAACTAAGTTTAACTATTAGAGAGATTAATAACTAGGAGAATGAACGCAATGTTATGACAAGGTTCTATTCTTTATTATTATTGTTACCACACAATAAGAAGGTATTAGAGAAATGTGTTTCTTAGTCAGAAACAGAATCACCAGGGCGTACAATATCTGTTATATGCCACCGGCCAAGAAATTTCCCCGATAAGGATTTTAAACCATATACCAAGGGTGAATATTTTTCAGAAATGACACATTTTTCAAATTTAGGGGCTAATTTAGCAGAGAAGTGTTTTGCAGCATTAGATTGAGGAAAACATCTTTTAAAAACAAATTGCCCTACTTTAAGTTCAACATGCCGTTTACGCAGGTTATAATAATGAGAGTTTTTATTATGTGCCTTTTTAAGGTTATTTTTGACTTTTTCAAAGATAGATTTTAGCTCTTTTAATGAATCAGAGAATGAGTAAGTATGATCAATGGAGATGTTAGCACTCTCTATGGGTTGGTCAAGGTTATAAAATGAACCATCCAATATCATTTCCCTGCCATGTAATAGATAGAAAGGGGTATATTTGGTACCTTCATGAACAGAAGTGTTAAGAGCACATTGCACCTCAGATATGTTCTTATCCCAGTTTCGATGATCAGAACGCACATAGGAAGCAATGGATCTAACAATTTCACGGTTTACCCTCTCAGTTTGGTTAGTTTGGGGGTGATATACTGGATTGTAAAATAAGTGAGGAATCTGATATTTACTGATCAATTCTCTAAATTCTTTAGCTATAAATTGTGGACCATTATCTACATAAACATATTTTGGCACACCATGTATTAGGAATATGCCTTTTTCCATACATTTGACCACATTTTTGGCAGTCACAGTTCTCAAAGGAAAAATAGTCACATATTTACTAAAGTAGTCACAACATACTAGTAAATATTTGTTTTGAGAATAAGAAGGTGGAAAAGGTCCAAGAATGTCGCAAGATAAGGCTTCTCCTGGTTGAGATACACATTTAGGATTTCCCATTAAACCAGCTGGTTTGACATTTAGAGGCTTGTAACAGTTGCATATGTCACAAGATTTAACATAGTTTTTAACATCTTGAAAGAGAGATGGCCAAAAGAACCAATTAGAAATCTTTTTATGAGTTTTTGCAACACCAAAATGACCAGCAGTTGGATCATCATGATACTTTTGTAAGATTTCAAGACGTTTTTCAGAAGGAATTATTTGTTTCCATTCAAATTGAGAAACAGAATTATATTTATTTTTAGAAAGTCTATATAGCTTATTATTTTCAATTTTATAATTAGGATACCTAGATGGAGTTTTAGAGCATTTTTCATAAAGAGATTTGTACCACTCATCAGAAGTTGACTGAGTGTCAAATATGGAATTAGTGTAAATTCTAGATAAAGCATCAGGAATGATATGTTCTTTACCTTTCCTATGAATAATTTCAAAGTTAAATTGACTAAGTCTTAAGGCCCATCTATTAAGACGACCAATAGGATTTTTAAGATTAGAAAACCAAAGCAGAGAAGCATGGTCAGTTATAATGTAACATTTTCTACCTTCAATATAAGCACGGTACTGTTCTAAGGCATAGATTACTGCGAGCAATTCTCTTTCAGTAGCTGTGTAATTTATTTCTTGAGCGTTGAGAGTGCGGCTGCAGTATGCAATGGGATGGTCAACATTGTCAATCTTTTGTGTAAGTACAGCACCTATGGCGTAAGAAGAAGCATCAGTATGTATGCTGAAAGGCAGATCAAAATTAGGACATTTCAGTATTGGGGCAGAGACCAATGCTGTTTTAAGTTTATTAAAAGCTTCATCAGCTTCAGATGACCATGTAAAAGGAATCTTTTTGCTAGTTAAGCGAGATAAAGGACGAGATATTTTAGAAAAATTGTCTATGAACCGACGATACCAACCGGCCATACCGAGAAATCTTTTGATGTCTTTTGCATCTTTAGGAATAGGAAAATTTAAAATGGCATCGACTTTAGAGGGGTCCGTTCTTAAACCATATTGGTCAACAACGTAACCTAAATATTTAAGTTCATTTCTACAGAAAATAGATTTTTTCATATTAATAGTTAGATTAGCAGATTTTAGCTTTTCATAAACTGCCTTTAAGAGACGTTTATGTTCATTAAAGTCAGAAGTACAGATTATTATGTCATCGATGAAACAGAACACTTTATTATCAAATTCAGCTGTAAACAAGTTATCCATGAGACGCTGCATAGTTGCAGATGCTCCTACTAGTCCAAAACACATTCTATTGTAATGAAAGAGTCCTTTACCAGGAACTGTGAATGCAGTCTTTTCTTTTGAGGATTCCGACAACCTTATCTGATGGTAAGCTGCGCTAAGGTCTAAAGATGTTAAGTATTTAGCGTCTCTTAAGTTGTCAAGGATATAGCTGACATAAGGAAGTGGATAAGCATCAGCTTTTGATACAGAGTTAACTTTTCTACTGTCCAAACATAGTCTGAGATCACCGTTGGATTTTTCTACCATGACTACAGGAGAATTCCATGGAGAAAAAGATGGTTCTACTATACCTAGTTCCAACATCCTATCTACTTCTTTTTCAAGAGCTTTTTGCTTATCAGGACTAAGTCGGTAGTACTTTTGTTTTATAGGTTTTGCATCACCTGTATCAATAATGTGTTCAATAAGATTTGTCTCACCGAGACCTACTTTTTCAGTATTGATGTTATCAAATAAAGATTTAATTTCTTCAATTTGCTTCCTTTGTTCAGAAGTCAGAGAGTTAAAATCATTAAGACCAGAATGGTTAGACAAGACTGATACACTATTCACATTTTCTATGTGACAGCTATCCTTAAATATATCAGGGGCTAAGTTAAAAGCCTTCCAGAAGTTTATTCCAAAATGAATAGGGACATTTATTTCAGGTTGAATAACAAATTTAATAATTTGCACCTCATTTTTATAAGAAATGGGCAGTAACATATAATTATTACAGATTAATTCTTGTCCGCTGGCAACACTTAACCTTATTGGAATATCCAATTTGTAAGACGGGATACCAATATTTAAAAATAAAGAATGGCAGTTATTACCTAAGACAGAACAAGAGGCACCGCAGTCTAACAAACCCTTAACTTTAAGGCCAAGTACTTCAACGGATAAATAAGGTCGGTAGTCATCAGACGGAGGTTCAAAATATGTCTCTTCTGTAGTGGGATGCTTGGGACTACTTTTGGAACATGAGGAGACAGAGCCTATTCGTTTTTTGGCAGATTACACTTAGTGCACTCCGGCGTCTTAATACCTTTGTTACCACATTTGAAGCAAACTAGTTCTCTAGACTTCAGGCATTTGTTAGTGTTGTGGTTATTCATTCCACAGCGGAAACAATGTAAAGATTTATTATTTTTAGAGTTTAAAGAGGCAATTGGTTTTGGTTTTGAATTTCCAAAATTAGTATTTAGTTGTCTGGGAGTAGAATTCCTAGATTTATTAGAATAAGTAAAGTCAGGAGCAAGAGAATCGTTTGTCAAAACCGGTTCTTTAAAATCAATGGCTTTTGCCTTCGCAAGTTCTAGTTTCTTGCAAACAAGTTTAAGATGGTCTATGGAAGTAATATCATGGAGAGCTAATTCCATGCTGTATTCGGGTCGAATATTCCTTAAGATGATATCAAGTTGTTCTTCATCGGAGAGGGTTTTCCTTAAACGAGAGAACATACCTACCATGATAGATAGAAAAACGACGATGGTTTCACTTTTTGCTTGGGTCCGTTGCCGAATCTCCGCCAGCAATTTATGGTCCAAATCTGGGATGTCGAAGTCATCTCCTAGAGACTGGATCACGTCCTTGTAGCAAGAGAAATTGGTTTTATTTGCTCTGAACCAATACAACGCTGGACCTTCTAATATATCTGGAAATCCATCAAAAATTATATCATTAGGAATTTTTCTAGCAACCCTAAGTTCTTCCAACCGAGTAATAAAGACACGGACACAAGTATCGCCGCGGTATTTTAAATTAAGAGAGTTCAAATTATAAGTTTTTGGAACCTGTTGAATACACATAGGGTTTTCAACATGATTCACTTCAGGAGTAGAATATGATTCACCCGTATCTTCGGGTTCATCTGCATCATTTTCCAGATGCATAAGAAGACAAATCAGAGAAGTTTTAAGTTTAGCGATACCCTCTTCAGGATCACTAATTCTAGAGAGGCGACAAAGAATGTAATTGCAACGAGCTACTAAACGTTTTACCAAGCGTTCACTGGATGTTAAATCTTTACTACTCGCTTCTATTTCAGCAACCTTCGGCGTGCATACAGTTAATTCGGAAGCTTGGTCAATGACAAACTGATCAATAGCCTTTACACTACCACGTCGAGTAAGTTTGCAAGTATGACGTAAAAGTTTTCGCAAATCATCGGTTGATGATGTAGGTTCAGCTGGTAAATGACGTAATTTAAGTTCGTACACTAGTTCATCTTTGTGCAAGAATTCTATTGGACAACCGGCAGTTACAAAATCCATGTTGTACACTTTTAAATTATACAGTAATAAAAATAAAGTTATTTGCTAAGACAAGTTTATCAGCTTGTAGCATTAAAGTATCACAGTGTGATATAAGTTAGCTTAGTTAAGCTTAGAGTGAGCAAGTAGCTCCAAGAACAAAGTTTACAATCAACCATTATCTAGGTTATGTATTATTTTAGCTTAGACAGCTTAGAGTGAGTAGATAACTCAGAGACTTACATACTATTTAACCGTTTGCTTGGTTAAGTATTAAAAGTAAAAAGAATACAGCAAAGACATGCTATTACTTAACTAAGTATTGTAAAAAGATTCTACTTCTTGTTTTCTATACAAAAAGTTACACATTATGAGTTAAGTTTAACAGAAATGAAATTTAATATTTTCACTAAAAAGAAAGCTTTATTTTTCTCTGAAATCTCCAGGCCAAACGTTGGGAACGCCACTGTAACGGTTTTCTCCCACAGGGCGACTATTGAGAGTTAAAGGGTGAGCGTTCGGTGTTATAGTTTAAGCTCAAGTGAAATGCGGCTTACTCAGTTAGGCTGGAACATGTTCAGGGAGTTGGCTCTTCCGCACCTGGAGTACAGCGTATTAGAATTTATAGAAGATAAGGGCGCCTTATACGCTGCAGCAAGCGATTTCAGAGATAAATAAAGAGAAAGATTGAATTTAAAGAATTACATTTATTTCTCAGAACAGTTTATCGTTTATTACATATATCCCGCTTACGGTCAAAAGATTAACTTGTAAAACTTATCACTAAGTTAAGAAATATATTTAAAGTTACCGTACATACAGTAGAATGGTTGGTTACTGCTGAATCTCCACTATTTAAGAGCTTTCCAAGGATGTCATCGGTGAGGTTTTCGTCCCTCTCTTGGTGTCAAGGCCGTTGATCAGTAAATACAACTTCCCATCTTGAGTAGGTACGGAACAGTACAGGATGCTTGAAGTATGAAGCGTTGGTCACCACTTCATATTGGAGATGGAAGATATGAGACAATCTCCATCATGATAAGTTGAGTGTAATTCAAGGTTGATTACATCAAAAATGAGGCTGGTACTAAGGATTAGACCAGAAAACTAAAAAGGCACTGTTAAACAGTGTTAAAACTTATGTACAGACATAAGAACAATAAAAAAGAAAAAACCCTGGAACAAAAGAACACGCGGTTTAGCACTTGGCGGATCAATGTTCACAATTCATAAAATAATATTATTTCCAAAAGGATTTCTTACCATGTTTACTGCATGGGTTTTAAAGATATTTTAAATTATAAAAATGGGCCGCAGCCCTACAAATTAAGACTCAAAAAGGATAATTTTGCTTCCTTCACTTCATGGTTTGGAGCCAAAAAAAGGACAAGAGAAAAGTGCATGATCATGTCATGTCAGACGATAAAAAAAATTAACAGCTTCGGACACCTAGCGATTTGCCAAATCTCAAAGTAAAACACTGAAAATACCAGAACGAGACTAAAATCGTGAAAGATTTTATTTATAAGTTAGTTGCATGCGATAAAACTATTCAATTTAACATTTTTATCCAAAAACCATAATTTTGTAGTTAAAACTCTAAAGGCGATTACTAATCGATTGTCATCGATTACTAATCGATTAATCTATTAGAAGGGTTATGATCAGAAATTTATCTGTGACACGGTGCCTTGTTCCGTTTCATGTTTTTTTTAGAAGAAAGATACTGCAGAACTAATGTAGTTTAATTTACTTATTTAACTTTATATTATTTTATAAGAAAACGAATAAACGAAAGTTGTTAATTAAGAAATAATGTTTGGATTACTAAGATTTCATCAAAACATTTCAAAGCGTTCGTGGAACGGAGCGGGCAAAACGTCAAAATGAAGTGACAGATTGACCTTTCAACTAATGTCATTGAACTTAACCATTAAAAGTAAACAAATTATAAATTGTTTTCAGGAATTACTTAGATTACGTAAAAAAAGTGTTACAAATTTCATTCCCCTTTTGACCCCTTCGGAGGTAGAATTTTGAAAAACGCTGAACGCTTTATTAATTTTTAATCATCAGCCTTAACACAAAATTTGAAGATTCTAGCTTCAAAACTGAGGGACTTTCATACAAACTTCCATCCCTTAGTGGATGCCTACACTGTATAAAGTATCTGTGTGCAAAATTTGAAGTCTCTAGGTCCAGCGGTTTGGGCTGTGCGTTGATAGATCAGTCATTCAGTTTACGATTTTATATATTAAGATTAAACTTTTCATATAGACAAAGTACCTATTATTTTAGTAAGTATAAGTATGTTTTTGTTTAAATTTGTAAATATCAAAGTCATTTTTTTTATTGTTTTACTTTAAACATTTTCACGCATTTTAAGAGTAGGTACCTACTCGGATAACATTTTTTTTTCAGAATTCATTCCATTAAGTTGATATTGTACCTACACTGCCTATCTTTATTGTTTACTCGTAAAGCTTTATCGAATAGAATATATTTTTTTTTTATTTGAATGACATGGTTTTTTTTTCAGATTGCCATCTAACATAGTTACCGATATTCTTTTTTATGCGGGCCGCTACGTAGAGTTCGTCGTTTGTTCCTAGGAATAACTAACTAGAAACCTCATTTCAATAGTATAATATAATATTATTTTCTCAAGAAAGTAAACTACTAGAAGTTCTAACGACATACCACTTATAAGTTTCATTAACTATCTAATAGACTTGGAAGATGGCTGATAAGATACGAGGTTTCTGCTTATATTATGGAAACTGCAATCGTTTTCTAGGGTTACTAAACAATGTTTTTACTTTATTACTTTTTATTTCTTTAACCGCCTCTGTGGTCAAGTAATTCGCCCACCCGTGTAAGATTCTGGATTCGATTCCTAGGGGGGTACAATTTGTACTCGGTTTGGTTGTACTTAATAATTTATTGTAACAAAGGTAGGTACCTAATGTACCTATTCAATAATATTGTACATACATACATACACTCACGCCTGTTTCCCATGGGGGTAGGCAGAGACTATGGATCGCCACCTGCTACGATCCTTGCACACTTCTTTCGCTTCATTCATATCCATCACTCTTTTCATACATGCCCTGCGGTTTTTGTCACTGCGTACACCAGCCTTTTTTATAATAACCTCTATTTGGTCCGCGTAGGTTTTTCTGGGACGCCCTCGTGCAATCGTTCCTTCCACATTCGCACAGTATATCTCTTTCGTGATTCGCCTTTCATTCATCCTCTCTAAGTGACCAAACCACTGGAGCATTCCTTTCTCAATTCTTGTCACTATATCATCTTTCAGACCACACCTTTTGCGAATCACCTCATTGCTCACTCTATCACTCAGTTTTACTCCGCATATTTTCCTCAACGATCGCATCTCTACCGCATTTATTCTGCTTTCATTCTTCTTCTGCCATACCCAAGATTCACTTCCATACATCAGTGTCGGTACCAGCACTCCGTTATGAATAGCCATTCGCGCCTTTGCAGAAACGGTTTGGCTACTCATAACCGAGTGTATAGCACCACTCACCGAATTTCCTTTCTTCACTCGTCTTTCTATGTCTTCCTCACTCTTTCCGTCCCTTGTGAACAAACTCCCCAAGTATACAAACTCACGGACTTGTTCCACTTTTTCGCCACCTAACATTACCGTACAGTCAGTCATTTCTTCATCTCTCTCAAACACCATCACTTTAGTCTTAGTTACATTCACTTTCATCCCTTTTCTCACAAAATCTTCATTCATAACCGACATCATTTCCTGCAACTCTTGCGCAGAAGACGCAAGTATAACTTGGTCGTCAGCGTAGAGAAGGCACTTGATTTGAGTCCCATTCATCACAACCCCACAGTCACGTTCTTTCAGACCTTTCATACAACTGTCCAAAAACAGATTAAAGAGCCATGGTGACGCAACACATCCCTGTCTGACACCCCTAGAGATGCCAAACCAGTCAGTGTATACGCCGTCAATCCTGACGCATGCACGGGAATCCTCATAGTTATACAGATAATTGGTGGCAACACTGCCACGCATACGTCGTTCAAGTAGATTTTTTATCATAATTAAGTAAATTATTGCTTTGTATTGCAATTATTAGCTAAAAATATAAGTGAATTGTTTATTGTTATCCACAAATTGAAGTTGAGTGCAAATAATTGTCGATTACGGACTAAACTGTGTTTTTGTTGTTGTGACGTAATTGTCGTAAATACTATCAGTTGCTTAATATTGTGCGAAACTAAATACTTATAGTGCCTAAAACAAGCCGCACTCGCGACGTTGTGAAGTCCTTTGATAAAAACAACAACTGTTTAATTAACGATAACAAACTTTATAACCTCAAATTTTTGGAAGGTGTCACGTCACCGTCTATTGTTCCCGCCGGAAAACAAGACATATTTTGATAACTGCCTTATTGTTACTGATCACAGAACCATCTTATCCACTCGATTGCTTCGCGGTACTGTAGTACCGCAAGCAAAAGACGGTCCTTTGTCGCGCGGTGCTGTAGGACCGGGTCGATCGCTGTTCGATTTCTACCAATTTGGTAGGTTTTTTTTAGGCGGCCACACCAAAACCTCTTGGGCTGATTTAGATTATGATTTTGGCAACACTAATATCGCAAAAAAAAGTAGAAAAGGCCTGTGATTGGTTGAAAAAAATAATTTTGAAGAGTTTCACGTCAGTTGACGCCATACTTGTTTTTTCTGTGTGAAGTGCTCTAATTTGATATGCCGTAAGTATTTTGTTAATTTATATTTCTGTTTGATGTCATATATTAAAAGAATCGTCATATCGTGATTTATTCGATCATATAAATATCTCGTCACAAATTTAATGTCTAGTGTTAAAAATCATAACAAAACCGTAGCCCGGTAAATTTCTTGATGTATTGTTTCTGTTTACAACAACATTATGTTATAATTTAGATTGGTTAATCAAAGAATTATCCGAAATAAGATAATAATACTATTAGTGAATAGTTTCAAAGTGGTTTCAAAATAAAACATTCACCTGTTTACACAGGATGATTGATGCAACGCAAAATAGTGAGTTTTTATTACGCCATTATCCACGGTCAAGGTAACAAGGTCCTGTGGGACCTTGAAACAAACTAGCATTTTGGCAGGGCTGCCTCACACGCTTATTATTTTCATATTAGGTTGTGTTTATGTTGTTTTTATACATTACCTAGTGAATGTTTTTTTGGTTTTGGTGTTGGTTATTGTGATTGGTGTTGGGTGTCTAGTTATAATTTTTTAGTCCACATCCATTTTATATTTTATGCTGTGTACAGTGAAAATCGAGGAGAGTGAGGCAGGGGACGAGGAAGAGGAGAACTATTAAAAAAAAATGTGACTATAAAATTAAAAATATAATAAAAAAAAATTAAGTACCTACCTAGTTTTATTTAATGTGTGCGACAACCCTGAACTAAACTCGGCTACGCGCGGCCATCTTGGCAGCGAACGGCCCGTACGCCAGCGCCCGGCAGCGCGGAATTGGATTATTTAGATCGAAATTTTACATACATTTCGGAAGAATCTTTCCTATGTATTGCATACTGTTAGAAACTGCAGGTTTTGCTCTTTCTGTACATATAATTAGTACAAGGTAATCTTGATCCAAGTTTAACCAAATCAACGCTTGTTACAAAAACACAATTTTATCATTTATAGTGGGCCGCTTTAATGTTATAATTTTTTACAAAGATACTTTTCTTCAAGAGTCTCATCTTTTTTTACAAAATATGAAAGTTGAAATCTGTATCTTTCTAAAGTATATTTTATTTTTGTCACAAGCCTTCCACAATTGGAATAAAATACTACGAAACAGCGCTTAGACTCAGCAGCGAATTAAGACGCGCAGTAAAAATTTGTGCGATATACAAACATTATTAAGACCGTTGAATTGCTTCCAATTCATAAAAAAAATGGCATGTACGGAAAGGGGTATTATTCTAGTATTTAATTATGTAAAAAAAAACACTAGTTATCGATTTAGATTTAATATTAAAAATCAATTCCCATTACAAGTCGTGAATTTTCTCTTTAGCTAAATTCACGAATTTTTTAGAAATTATTTTACCATTACAGGTACTCGTTTTTTTTTCAATACTTATAGCTTCATCCATTACCTATACGAAATAGAACATTATTTGTTCGTATACAAACAGGAACGGGTCATAAAAACGGTTTTAACGCAGCTGTGCAAGTGCACTGCTGTAACGCAAAACTGCGTGACAAACAAGGAAATTGCGCGCCGGCCGCGCGACAAACGAGTGGTTAAATAAAATAAATATGCCGCAATTAAGTGAATGTGCTGGATGCAATAAGCCTTTACCTAAAAGTGAATATATGCGGTGCGCATCATGTAAGGCTTGCTATGATCTTGTTTGCATAAATATGAGCTCTCAGCGATTTTATTCATTTTACAAGCTCGATAAGAAACGGCGCGATGGATGGAAATGTCCTGAATGTTTGATTAACACGTTAAACGCCATGGGGGTCACTGGTGACCTCATATGTTCTGTCCCAGTACGCCTTGGGGGTCACCAGTGACCTCAAGTCAGACCTGTTTTCAAGAGATTGCCCTGCGCCGTACACGCTAGTTTGTAGCTATTTGGTGTACTGAGATGACCGGCATGGCGCCCAAGTATAAAACTTTCGTCTGGGACTTAGGTGCCACAGACGGAAGTTATGAAATTAAGACAGTGTATGAAAAAAAAATGTAAAAATTTTGCGAATCCTTTTTGTTTGTGATTAATGTGATTGTTTGTCACTGAAATTATTCAGAAAATGTTCTGAAATTATTCAAAAAATGTTTGGCATAAACCATGTGGATAATCATCATAAATATATACTAAATTTATAGCTTCTTTATGAATGATTGATAGATTGAAAAACTACCTATGTTTTCTCGGAAACTACCACTCCGACGGAAAAGTTATGTACCTATAAGAGAAAAAGCTAGTTTATGGAATAAAACAAAACAATATTATTTATATCAGTACACTTTATTAAAACATACATGACAGACTGAGGCGCGGGGGTGACCGGCATAGTGGGCGACGCGGCGCTGCCGTAACGGTTTTTTAACTTTCCGTCACAGGGCGCCATGGGGGTCATGGGTGACCTCAGTCAGTTTTTTTAAAATAACTTAAAAACTACATTTCAGATATTAAAATAAAATTATTTGTACACGTATCCGGTTATAAGAAACAAATTTACAGCAAAAAGTTTTTTTACAAAAATCACCAATTCCACCTTGGCGTTTAACGTGTTAACACTCCCAAAGGTGATAATCAGATCACCCCTGTGCGAGCTATGTTGTCGCAGTCTGGTAATGTGACCCATCGGGTGAGATCAGCAAATCTTGAGCATTCTCGTGCAGAAACGGAAAATGCTGATAATATTATGTCAGATAGAAGTGAGGAAAGTCCTCTGAATCCAGATCTGGAATGGAAAAAGTTTTGGGAGGAGATGCGTGCTATGCGTACAGAAATCGGCATTTTTCGTACTACTGTTTCGGAATTAACGGCGACCATCAAACTGCAAAATGCTCGCCTGGATGCGCTACAAAACCGAGTTGAGGAGTTGGAGACCAAGATTGGTGAAACGGATAAAAGTATTATAACAGACCTGGAGCAAACTATATGTCACTTACGTCTTGAAATCGAAGAAAGGGATCAAAATATGCTGGGTAACGATGTTGAGATTAGCAGCTATCCTGAGTCCAAAAGTGAGAACTGCACTCATGTTATACTGACGGTTGCTAAAAAGTTAGGTGTTGACCTTAATGAGCGTGATGTGGTTAGTGCACATAGAATAGGTGCTCCACGGGCTCCATCGGACGGCTCTGCCGTACCTGGGCGACCACGACTTATGGCTGTACGCCTGGCATGTCGCGCGCAGCGCGACGCACTGCTACAGGCGGCGCGGGTCCGCCGCAATCTTACTATAGATGAAGTCAAAGGCGCGGGCAACCCTAGTGCCTCCCATAATTTCTACATCAATGAACGCCTTACACACCGTAACAAACAGCTGTTCTTGAAGACACGAGAGGTGGCAAAGCGATTGAGCTGGAAATACGTGTGGACACGTGATGGCAAAATATTTTGTCGCCAAGAAAACGGCAAGGCACGTCATCGAATCGGTTCCGAGAATGACTTTATAAGGGTTTTTGGTACAAATGCGGTTGGTGATGTTAAATCTCAACAATAATGACATTATGCTAGGAATACTTTTTTGTGAATTAAACATGTTTAAAATCTTTTTTTATACTATTATAGCTGAGTTGAACTGCTTGAAAAATGCTGATAAAGTTTCCATTCGCTCACATATAGGTAAAATGTCTGTTTACTTTTTGAATCAATTCAATGTTTTAAACTATCATTTATTTAGTAGGTTCTGTCACTCAATGTATTGGCTCAGAAATAATTGCAACTTATAATATTTTCGTTCCTGGTTATTCACTGCCATTCTTGTTTTTGTTTTTAATTTGGTTCAAAGCGTTTAAGCATTCATTATTTGTTGCAAATAGTTGTGAAAAATATACTACTATGTTGCTACATATATATAATAATATTTTTGTTCTTAGTCTCTTTCTGACATTCCTGTTGTTGCTGTTTTTAATTTGGCTTAAGGCGATTAGGAATATATTATGTTGTACTGCAAATAGTTGTGAAAGGAATACCGCTATGTTGCAACTGTGTGAATATTTTAATATACTTGATATTGTCAAGCATATACATACCATATTTTATATTATCATTGGTTTATTTGTTACTGAGTTATATAACCCATTTACATTACTAAAATTGTATCTACTGTCTGATGTCAACTTACGGGTGGCATTGTTAATTATTATGTTCACAGGATCGGGAGTGTTATTTTTATATAAACATGGAAATACATATTTATTATTAACATCTTGCCAATACAATGGGTTTTTTAATATTTATATTATGTACACCAGTTTATGTTTATTTGTTGATTGGCGTCATCTTACTATAATAAAAAAATATCTTACTAACTCAAAAATTATTTTTAAATCCTATTCCTTTATAATTAAATTCATTAAAAATAAATGTTTGAAAATAGGTTTTGTAAACCCTGGCTCATTAGGTACACACCACGAAGAATTTGTCGTCGCGTTGGAGAGTCGGTCTGTGGATGTCATGGCTGTAAACGAGACCTGGCTGAGGGAGGGCGAGGAAAATCGCGCGCCGTTGCCAACAGGGTATAGACTCCGCCACACCCCACGACCAACCAGCGTTCGTACTCGGGGAGGTGGTGTCGGTTTTTACATTCGCAACGGAATCTACGCCAGACAAATTAAGCCCCCACAGGTAACCGCGGTTGAACAAATGTGGCTAAGTATTTCTGTGAATAGGACCAGACTAGCTGTTGGCACTGCATACCGTCCTCCTTGGTTGAATGTGGATACCTTTCTGGATGCGCTAACGGAATCAGTGAGCTCCCTATCTGCATTCGATCATATCATATTGGTTGGCGATTTCAACATAAATTTACTTGAAAATAATGATCCTAATGCAAAAAAGTTAACAGCTTTCCTGCAATGCCTAAACTTGAATCAATATGTTGACCAGCCAACCCATTTTACAGATCATTCTGAGACACTGATTGATTTAGTGTGCAGTACTGCAGGTGTATCGAACGTATGTGTTGACTTGATTGCTAATCTTAGTAGACATGCTTTTATTACGTTTGATTTGCGTGTAAACAAGCCTAAGGCGGTCCCTAGGTGGATACTGTATAGACCACTCAAGGATATTGATTTGAAGGAGTTCAACGACCTAGTTGACTCAATTTCTTGGGAACGGTTACTTGATGAGAGTGTTGATGTATCTGTTTCGTCTTTTAATGCCTATGTATTACACGTGTACGTTATTCACGCTCCTTTAATTAAATCACTTATTAAACATCAAAGCTATCCCTGGATTACGCCAACTATAAGGGAGATGATGATGACAAGAGATGAAGCTCATACCAAGAGTCGTAGTACCAAACTTGAAGCGGATACTCAGTACTACAAGGAGCTTAAGTCAGTCGTTATTCGGGCATTGCATTCGGAAAAATCCGCATTTTTTCAACAAACTGTGAATAAACATTTAAAGGATCCTAAAAGGATGTGGAAGGGGATTAAAAATAACATAGCTGATTTTAAAAATAAACGGGCGGCTTTACCACCTTGCATTAATGATCCCAATCTGTTAAACAAGCACTTTGTTGAAGTTCCCGGAAATAATGTAGTCCCAATTTCTGACTTAACTTATTTTGAATACAACCGCTTTTCATCCGCCTCTTTTACTCTAAACACGGTTGACGAAGCTTCTGTTTTGAAAATTATAATGGACATCTCAACAAATGCAATGGGCGTGGATGGCATTACGCGTGACATGATCTTACTCACATTACCACGTACGCTTGGAGTAATAACTGCGATTGTAAATAAGTCTATCCGAACTGGTATTTTTCCCAAGATCTGGAAAGAGGCTCTTGTTAAACCCATACCTAAGAAAACTTCCGCTTGTGAATTGAGGGATCTTAGGCCCATCAGTATCCTTCCATTCATGTCTAAGATCATTGAGCGGGTTGTATGCTAGCAGTTGTCTGCGTTTCTTGAATCTAATCACATTTTGCCACAAAAGCAGTCAGGGTTTCGAAAAGGTCACAGCACTTCCACGGCCTTGCTAGATGTTATAGATGATATTTTGGCTGAGCGGGATGAGGGGAATGGGTCTTTGTTGTGTCTCTTAGATTTTTCTCGTGCATTCGACACTATAAACCACAATCTTCTGTTATCAAAATTGGCATATTATGGCTTTGATCAAAACACTTTACGATGGTTCTCCAGCTACCTTAGTGGCCGCCTTCAGCGTGTTGAAATCTGTAACGAGTCTGGAATTCGGTCAGTTTCTGAAGCTGCTCCACTGAACCGGGGGGTCCCACAGGGTTCAATCTTGGGCCCGATTCTTTTTATCTTGTACAGCTCCGATTTGACAAATTTTATCAAAAACTGCAAGTTTCACATGTATGCAGATGATTTGCAGGTCTATATGTCTTTCAAACCTGATGAGACACCATCGGCTGTTGGTAAAATTAATGAAGATTTAGAGCAAATTCAAAAATGGGCCGACAAAAATTGTTTAGTCTTGAACCCTTCCAAGTCCAAATTTCTGGTACTCGGTTCTGACGCTCAAATAAATAGAATTAGTGCCTACCGTGCATCGATAAAGGTTGGGAACACCGCTATTGAGGAAGTCACCGAAGCTAGGAACCTTGGTGTTCTCATGGATGGTAGATTGAGGTTTCATAATCACGTCCTGGAAATAGTTAGAAATTGCTTTTACAGGCTAAAAGTGCTGTATCGAGTACGCGACTTTGTAGACGTTGAGGTGCGGGTGAAGCTCTGCGAAGCCCTAATACTATCAAAATTGAGCTATGCAGACACTGTGATAGGTGAGTGTATTTTTGATTACACCAAAAAACTTATACAACGCGTCCAGAACGCCTGTGCTCGGTACTGCTTCTCGATTCCTCGCAGAGCCCATGTTACTCCGTTCCTTAATCAAGAACGCCTTATTAACATGCAGTCCAGACGCGCACTTCATTTTGCCTCGCTGTTATTTGGTGTTATACAAACTGGATCTCCATCTTATCTATACGATAAACTTGAGTTTTCCCACCGCCAAGCCAGAATAACTCCTCTGTTGCTTTGCCCCAGCCACAGCACTGCAGCGTTTCGTGGCAGCTTCCGCTACTGTGCCACGAAATGTTGGAATAATATTCCACCTCCCCTAAAATTATGTCGCTCTGTTAGAACTTTTAAGGTAAATTACAAAAGCTATCTTTTAAATTTACAAAAAACACATACTTAAATCGCTGTGTCCCGCCTACTAAGTTGAGGTGTCAGGTGGAGCATGGTTCAATAAAACATGAGGTGGAGGAGCTTGACGTTTTCTGAAGTACCTATCTATATAATATATATCAATTAACACTACCTATATTATTTTATATTTACTCACAACTTATTTAATGACACACATTTTGTACCATTTCTTAATAATGATTCTCTATTGCAGTGCAGTTTTTAGATCAGCAAATTGTAGTCTATGCGTAGCAGTGTTTCTTTCATTTATTTTTGGCATTTGCGGAAGACCAGCGTCGTGGCGTTCTTGAATGCTGCGACATTATGCTGAGTAAATGCCTTTTCGGTGCCATTTCTTTTATATTTATTTTAATGTATCTACTTTTAAGCTAAGTATTAATTATCATGTCATGTCACCGAATAAATCATTCATTCATTCATTCATTCATTCATTCATTCATTCATTCATTCATTCATTCATTCATTCATTCATTCATTCATAGAGAGATTTCAGTGCATGAATCAGTCTGCTCTCCAATCCGTATTCGGACAACACCTTCCATAGCTCATTCCTGTCAACTCGATCGTAGGCCTTCTCCAGGTCCACAAAGGCACAGTAAACCTTTTTGTGCTTAGCCAGGTGTTTTTCGGTTAAGCACCTCAAGGAGAAGACCTGATCCGTGCATCCCATTCCCTTTCTGAATCCCGCTTGCACATCCCAAATACTCTGATCAGTTTTTTGCATCACTCTTTCAATCAGTACCTTTGCATACAATTTACTGACAATGCTGAGAAGACTGATCCCGCGGTAGTTTTTAGCATCCTGCCGTGACCCTTTCCCTTTGTACAGCGGCACGACCACGGCTTTACGCCAATCTTCCGGCACTTTGCCACTGTTCCAACATTTATTAAAGATCAGGCACAGCCAGGACGCAACCAGCTCTTTCCCACCTCTCAGCATTTCAACAGTAATTCTGTCATATCCTGCTGCTTTCCCTTTTTTCATGCTCTTCATTGCACTAATAATCTCATCCATATATATATCTCTTTCATCCACTTCTGTTTCTTCCTCGTCTTCCACCCTTTTATCCGAGGCTTCTAGCATAGAGCCATCCGCCTCAAACAAACTCTCAAAATATTTCATCCACTCCTGTAGTACACCTTTTTCATCTGTCACTAGCTCACCTTTTTCATCTCTTATCACATTCATTTTAGACTTATGTGATCCACTTCGAGACGTTTTCACTTGTTTCCAAAACAATTTTATATTGTCTCGAAAGTTATCACAGAGTTTGAAGTCACACTTTTCTTTCATCTTTCTCTTTTTTTCGTCTACTTTTTCTTTCACTACTTTCTTAATCCTTTTAAACTCCCTTGCAACTGTATCAACATCCTCTTCTGTAACACTTGCATTCACTCTTTTACTGGCTTTGATGGCCAGCAGATCCTGCCATACTTTTTTCTTTTCATTCACTATCTGTCTTACCTCACTATCCCACCAGTTTATTGGGGGAGCATTCTTCCTTTTACTCACTCCACATATTTCCTCAGCTGTTTCAGTCACACCTTTTTTAAACTTTTCCCAAACTTCCTCAAGCTTGCCATCTTTCACTTCAGCCACATTTCCCAATCGTTCTTTCAATTTGCACAAATATGTCTTTTGCACTTCCACTTCATCCAGGTTCTCAACTTTTACTCTAGTCAGCTCCGTTGTTGACACTGTGGGACGATGACGCCAACTTTTGAACAGACCATTAACCCGAGTCTTTCATCAACAATCACAAAATCGATCATACTCTTCTTTTCCCCTCTCTGCCAAGTGTACATATGAATTTCCTTGTGGTCAAACATGGTGTTCGTTACCACAAGATTCTTTTCTAAACATACCTCAATCAAACTCCTGCCATTATCATTTACTCTTTTGTCTCCATATATTCCTAAAACTCCCTCACATCCCTCTCTTCTCACACCTACCCATCCGTTAAAATCTCCAAGCATAACTATCCTTTCATTATCTTTGCATTCATTCAAGATGTCTTCCACACTTTTCCAGAAATCCTCCTTTTCCGTTGCTGACTTGGATATATCGGGAGCATACACGCCAATGACGCGTATCCGAAGTAATCCTACTTTGAGTCTAACCCAGAGAAGTCTGGGACTAACACACTCATACTCAGTCATGCATTCTATCATCCTTTCCGACAGCAGGAGTCCCACGCCCATACTCGCGTGCTCATTTTCGGCAACGCCCGACCACAGAACTTTAAACGGGCCATGTTCTGAGACTCCTTTGCCCTTTCTTTTCGTCTCGTTCACGCATAAAACATCCAACTTCTTTTCTTCCATAATCAAACACACCTCATATTACACTTTTTTCCCAAATTTAGTTTTTTTTTTAATTATATTTTATTCTATTTTAATTTATTTACTTAAAAACGTAAATTAAAATTATTTTCATACATTGATTTCAATATTTATTACTAAATTAACAAGTGCGTTGGTCTGTGTCATCTTTTCAAAAATCTCTCAATAAAAGGAAGGCAAACGAACTATATCCATACGGCTATATTTAACTCGGTTTTAAGAGTTTTGCGTCGTGAAACGTATAGAAAGGAACGCTCTTTACGAGAAATGATGGCAATAATTATAGATATTTGCCATCGGCATGCTATTGGCAACATTATTCTTCTCGAGCTCGAGAGAGCTTTGTCTACGGAAGTGAAAGCTTTTTTGAGTGTCTCTTCATCTTAGAACTTATTAAAAAAATAAGTATCATGTTTAAACTAAATCATTTCGAATCATTTTAGATAATTTCGATGTTCATTGATGTTGAAATAAAAATATTATATTTTAAAACTCATATTTGTATTAAAAGACATAAAAAGGTTGTAAAGTTCTGAGAGCGAGTCCTACCTGTCTGTCAAACTGTGCTCAGCAATCTAGAAGGTCGAGACGACAAGTCTTCGTAGACAAGAGTCCCGTTTGCTCATGCTACGCATGCAGATCGTCGGTCCACCTTGTCGGGGGCCTACCCACGGAGCACCGTCCGGTGCGCGGTTGCCATTCAAGAACCTTTTACGCCCCAACGGCCATCGGTTCTTCTTGCTATGTGTCCAGCCCTGCAAAGTAGGTACCTTTAGCAAACTTATTTAATTTGTATTCCAGGTAGGTACAAATCATTTACCTTCCAAAATCTACCTTCCATTCCAACCTGCCCGAAATTAGTATGACATGATCTAGTGCGTTCACATATCATTGTGACATCTGTGTTATTGCACTGCTCTCGAGAAATGTACGCGAGTGAATACGTACTCGACCTATTCTGAACGAATACGTGTGATATATACCCCCATCATTCACGGCGGTTTCGGAAAACTGCCGTTTGATGTTACAGACTTTAAGACCTTGACTACACTGCGAGTGGATAACAAGGATTGTAGGGGTTAACAAAAATGGCAACTTTTCCTCCTTCCAAACGAGATTTGTACATTATTTTAATCTAAAAGGCTAGCTGCTGCTTAATAGAGCTTCTAACAAAACGAAAGAACCGAAAACATTCACAAATTTTGTAGAAAAGCAAAAGTAGAATCTCCACTCAAATCAAATCATGGACTCGAAATTGAACCAATTTATCGAAATTCATTGTGATGTTTTTACAAAAAACAGATTGTGAAATAGATGGGTAGAATAGTAGATTGTATTACAAGGGAGCAAAATAATATTTTTACGGCGAGGGCGCTTTTTTGAATCCAGAGCGAAGTGAGGGATTCTAGAGTAGAATCCCGAGCGTAGCGAGGGATTCTTCAGTAGAATCCTGAACGTTGCGAGGGATTGAAAGTATGTCGCCCTCGCCAAAAATATTTTGCGCCCGAGTCATATACTCTACTTTTCATCCCCTTTCTATGAGAAAATAAATAGGAGACTGTGTTTATGTACTTAATGAAAATGTTCTTTATTTAAAAAAGACACGTGAAAAGTAAAAATAATTACAAATTTATAGTTACGTTTGATACACTAGCGCAATTTTCAAAAGTTATTGTACTAAGTACGTAAGTATGTACTAATTACAAGAACACAGACTTAATTCGCGCGCTTATGTTTTGTTTTTAGTCTCCGCGCCGTCTATACAGCCAGTCAATACATACCAGCCGGCGGCGGCGTTCGAATTCTTTGAAAGATACATTACGTTCTAAATTCAAATCTCTTTTCCTCCCACTAAAAAGTTCTTACCAGAAAAGAGCTATTTTGGTCCCACTTATATAGGAACAAATCATCATTTTTCGAATAGAAGGGATGAAAAAAAATTGATTAGTGCGGGAATGTGACCTGGTTATGGACTAGAAAACTATTTTTAAATATTTTTTGTTACGTATAATTAACCGCGTGTTACCTCTGAGTCTGAAGTTTCAAATAATTGCCATAAATCTGCTCTTTTCAAATAATACCCGTGACCGTGACCGTAACCCTAAAAAAAATTACCTATCTTTGGAGCTTCAGAAGAACTGAGCTGAAATCATCTACCTACTTAGACTTATCTTGATGACACCACAACAGGACCTTATATTTATGAAAGTTGCTGGACGATTGCTAAAAGCGCGTTGTTGTGATATTTGAATAGATTTAAGAATGTTACCAAATATTTCAAAGTAAAAGACCTCAGTTCATATAATACAGGTACAGGACAATAACAGGTGTCCTTTTGATTAATCCAAACTTTCCCCAGAAAAAAGGTCACATGCCAGGTGGCTTACAAAGGCTAAATAATAGTATCCTGCGGTTATATTTCGACTGTCAGACCTACGAATGAACTGATACCATTTGCTACGTTTGTAGATAAAGTTTGTTCTCCCATTTGGTTTGAAAATAAAGGACATCTGTCATGCAAAGATGGGGAAAGACACTTCTGGAAATTGGTGTTTTATTTTAGATGTCTTCCACAAGAATTGAAGACAAACATAGAGGTTGATCCTGTTACTACGCCTTCATCTCACCTGATGTTAAGTGATAATAAGGCCGGAGGTGGAAGCGCACTACTCCCGGAATCCTCATCAGTGAGGAACTGGCTATCTTACCTCCAATAACCTTAATATTATTGCTTACCTCTAACTGCCGGAACACAACAATTTTTAAATTGCAGTTTTGGCGTCAGACTTAGGTAATAGATGGTGGTAGCGTAACCGAGTACAAATTGTACCTCCTCCCCCCCCCCCCGGGAATCAAACCCAGGACCCTTGCGTCTTACACGAGTGGGCGAATCACTAGACCACAGAGGCGGTTAAACTCATCATTCTCTATTGGAATCAGGTGGTACAGTCAGTGGCACAAATCATAAAATCGGGTGGGGATTGCGCGGAACGCGTATTTTGGGTATGCGTTGCGGTGAGGGGCGCGGGCGGCGGGAAAGGGGCGCGCGCTTATTGGTCACTCACAAGAGCACATGCGCGAACTTATCCCCACTCCGTCGAAAAATTTTCATGATTCGTGCCACTGACTGTAAAGATGAAGTTTTTTCTGCGACTACCATGTCATATTCAAGATGTCCAGCGGGCTGTAGATACGTTACGAAGGCTTCTTTACAGCTTTGCCACAAAGATATGGGAGACGCTTGGATAAAATTAAAAAAATCGTTTTTGAAAGCAAATGCATAAGTTTGAATATTAGTAAGATTTTGTTTATTCTTATGGTAAGATATTTTAATGACTTCTTTTTTTATTTTCTCTGTACATAAATATTGCATTATAATATTAAATTATAATTTCTTGTCCTAAAACTGTAACCAAGTTTGGTTGGAAATCTATTTTTTCACAAAAATAGGAGTCCAACCAAGATTCGCAAAAAACAGTTTTTTTTAAGTCGACGCGCAGGTAGAAGGAAACTACTTAGAAAGCTTTTTTCGGTGTTTTTTTAATTATTAGAGAGGGGTCACGTTTTTATTACTGTTACAAAACAATCAGATCAAAAGAAATCCCATACAAGAGCGACTGGTGGTGCTACCTGGCAGAACTCATATTTCCAATCATAAATTAAACGCATATAAAGGCAAACTAAATATATATTATTATTTTGTATTAACTATAACTAATACAACTAGTGTAATCTCACCTTTAGTCAGAATAACGTAATATTTTCATTGATTCGCCAATAAAGGAGATAGGTTCTCATGTGAGTTATGTAGGTATTACGTTTTGAATGGAGCCTAACTTTTATGCAGTCGTTTATAGCGAGATGGAATATAATCTTTGAATTTTTGAGTTTACCTACCTTAAAAGAATTTATTGGATTTTTTTTACTATTAACACAGAATAAATCTCTTAAGCTGGATGTAGGTAAGTAAGTACTATACTGCACTGAAAGTGGCGCACTCAGTAGGTTTTTATTTAATAAGTTGTTATTAGAAAAGGGTTTTAATAAAATGTTACGTGGAATTTCTGAGACCCATAGTCTAGTATTTTTAGAATCATTACATTCCCTCGTACTTACTCGTAGAAGTAGATAGCAAATGTGTCAAAAATTGCCACTTTTAGCAGTATTGCTATCTACTTTTAGAAATGACTACGAGGGAATGTAATGCTGTCTTCTACTATGAGTCTTAAAATTCCACGTAAAGATTTAGGTATTATAATTATGTTCACCGCGGTGCCACTTTCGGTCTGGTTACCGTCTTAAGGACAACAATTTATACCTAATGGACCCTCCACATGTACAAACCTCCGGAGGCCGCGCCTCCGACCTCTCCTTTTACGTAGAGATTTGGCCGGAAGACCGCGCCTCTACGTTCGATTCTGCAGGCCGGGCCTGTACATGTGGAGGGCCTATATAGTACCTAATCGGAAGCCAAAATTTAATCGTTGAATCAAATTAAAATAAATTCCAAAAAGTATTACCTCGAGCCTTATTTCCACTTTATTCTTCCTAAACCCTGTGCAGTGACAAGAGCTATCTAGTTTCTATATACGTGTTATTGTAATTTATATTTTTGTGTTTTTAAAAGAATCTGCAGGTATAATGCACTATGAAACGCAGCATATAAATCAATTTGTTCATTTTTTGAGTCTGTAAACAATATGTAACTTATTTTTACGTTGCCAAGCGAGCTTGATCAACAAAAAATTCAAACCTTAAAAAAACAATTCTGATATTTATTATTCATAGAATATGACGGGTAGAGTGTAATTTCGCACACGCAATATCAATATACTGTCTTATCTCTCCGAACGTAATATATCAAATTTACCGATGGTACGGTATTACAAATATTTGTCTAGGATTGGGTAGCCCTGCACGTCCCATGCCCACCATTTTTATTGAATGATTCCGCGCCTTTGGTATGAGTAATATACGATTATCCTTATTTGATATGGCGGATAAACAAATGAACGAATCGCACTGGAAAGGGAGTGTATTGTCATTGTTTATTTTTTAAATCTGTTATACTAGTGGCTCTGTGAGCTGTAGACCTCGCGATAAAATAAAATAAAATGTAGCCATGAAGTTTTCAAGGCACACAGTAGGTACGTGAGTATTCGCAGCTAGATGGTGCTTCTAATTTTGATAATTTTTCAAAATGGGTGAGTATCTTTTGTAGCGTGGTTTTTTTGCTGTTTTGTCGATTTCCCTTAAAGGGGAAGTTTTGTTGGTAGTTTGTTTCCATTAATGATAAAATTTATTTTTTGGCAGTATGCCTCATGTCCTTTTCCTTATTTCCGTAAAAAGTCCGTTCAAAATTCGCGGCATCGACTTATAAAAAAAAAAAAAAAAAAAAAAAAAAGATTAAGATCGTATTTCTTATGGTCGTCCTTCGCCCACTTCAGGGGCCTTGGCGTTGAGCCCTTATCGCAAGGATTTTTATTCAATTGTTTACCTTTCATACTAGATCCCAAAGGTTAGTGTGAAAGCAGGCCTTAAGCAGTCGTGTTTAAGGCCTGCTTTTGAACTGAAATGGTATTTTTTTTTGTCCGTAATGTCGTAGGTTGTTTGACCGTGTTTGCGGGAAGTCCGATCCGATTGAAGTCGCTTTCGGCGGCGCGATGTCAGTCCAGTCCACGCGCATCGATGAGTGATCAAGTGTAGGAAGTCGGAATGCGTCGTGATGGCGCGAGACTTGGAACGCAGCGAATATCAGCTGTGATTCATTCATATGATACAAAATTTTTCGGTTGGAAGGAATTTGATTTTATATCGCTGTTAAAGTTATTGGATTCGTAATTGTTCCTGATTTAAATAATATCTTGCAGCTATTCATTGTAATTTTCGTCGGCACCATAGAATTTCGCCAAGGTCCCTATTTGTGAATTCCTAGACATTCAGCTGTTGGCAGTGTGAGAATTTGAAATTTATTTTTATCATCATATTCGTTATTTACAGAGGGTTTTGGCTAATAAAAGCCGCCGAGAAGAGTTCTAATTCGTGTCGTGATATCCGATCGAAGGAGGAATACTGATTGACCGGATTCTAAACCATATAAAATATATTGTTATCAAGGAGCCGCAGGTATATCAAAATTTATTGCTATCCATTATCTAGTATTTACTGCAAGGGGTCTCTATCTATTTATTACTTTCAATTTCAGTTCTTTTCATGTGAAAAGAGACTTTGTAAGTTGAGAGCTACGGTATGTTTCTATGTCTCAATTCAATTCGAGTAGATTAGTCTGCTGTGAAGGGGATAGTTTAACAGAAAAGTCAGGGATCAGTAATATTTATTGTCAGAATGAACAGACAAGAATAGATTTCCCTCAGTTCTGCTATTCGCTGCAGGGTCTCCCCGTCATGGAATAGTTGTAGTCCATTTAAGGCCGACGTTGTTAAATTATGGTTTTTGTGCACACCATTCCAGGTGAAGAGTGGCGTACGTATCCAGCCACGAGACAACCACTGCTCTGTCGTCCATTCAAACCCAGTTAAGCGGGAAAAGTTGAAATAAACCGGACTTTGGTTTCTCACCCACGGCTCCGAGGCATAATTAATAGAAAGCAGCCATCGAAGCGTTTCTCTACTAAACAGACTCGCTGCGAGATATTCTAATAGGTACCAGTTAACTCTCAAATCTTTTTAACCCGTAAACTAACCGAAGTATAAGAATCCAGCTATCCGTACTTAGGCCTTCGAGTACGACCTACACGAGCTAGATTTATGTTAGATAATTACCACATTTCTGATATTCTAGGGCAGGCAATTCTTACCCACATAACGCTCTGCGAGTAGTTTTAAGTTTAACCTTTTAAAATAACCCCTCGGGAAAAAGATTAGATTCATAGCTTCGTTTTTCTTCGTGTCCAATCACCGAGTAAATTGGCAGATCTGCGATTACAACGTTGATGTTTATTATTGTATAGAATCAACCGTATTTCAATAAAACTGTAGTTTGCTGTAGACTGTACGTTAAGTGTTTATTTATTTTCCCTTGAGTTGTCATTAAGGTGAGTCATTCGCATGAGTTTATTTATTACTTACTGTTTCTTAAGCCAAAAAGGCAATAAGAGAGAGAAAAAGACATAACAATTGGCGCCCGAACCTATGTAGACATAAGGATTGCCTGAAATAAATTATTTACTACAATTTTTGTGTTTCTGTTTTTTTTTGTTGGTCAAGTAACTTTATTAAGCTCAACAGGAAACCCGCGGATATCAGAGATGTGGAGTTATTTTAGTGGCATGATTATTACATTACCTATGTTTTTATATTGAGTTAAAATACTGAGATTTATTCATTCATTATATTTGTCCAAGACTGTATATGCATTTTCTACAAGAAGGATTGCCAAATTGTAATTTTGTTAGCTTGTGGGATATCAGATACATAAAAATCTTCTTTTTTTTTAACTAGAAAAGCAGCTCTGTATTTTTAGGGTTGTCAGAGGATAGCCTGTGTTTAAAATAATTGATACATTGATTTAAAAGACAAGACTTTATTAATTCATTTTTTTTTACATTGAGAGTTGAGTATTGGTACCTACTTAGGGTCACTTGCTTTACAGAATAATATTGGTAGTAAAGTAACAGCTTGTTAATATATAGGATTTCTTAAATATAGTAAAAAAGGGGTATTGTTTTGGCTGGAATTGCTTAACAATACACTTTTCAGATTTAGAAAGTAAATTACTTACTAGTTAATTGAAATTAAATATACCTACTTACTTTTTTCCACTAACTTAGTTTGACAATTTCAATTTTAAACATAGTTGGTGAATAGATAGTACATAGTTAGTAGGGACTTCAAGTGGGCTTGAATTGCACTAGTTTCTTGCCAGTTTCTTAAATATACCATATACCTATATTTACTTTCTTCTCTTCTCCTTCCTCATTACAAGATGGAGGAGGAGCGACCTATAAAGTTTCATTTATTACATAAAGATGAGTTGGAGTATGAAGCTAAAATTCGGGGCGTTGAGCCAGCGGGTAAGGTTACAGATCTTCGAGCCCAGTTAAGAAAACTAAGCAGAGAGCTTCCATCAGATGAAATAGCTGAAGTGGACCTTGATATTGTATCTGAATGTGCTATAATTATGGATAAATTAGCTTACTTAGACAATTTGATATTGGGGGCTGCCAAGCCGGGGTGCTCACTCAAATCTCTGAACCGGGTGGAAGCGGTAGCTCATCACCTGTTTCATAGGCTTAGTCGCTTAAATCCTACGGCTGAATCGACGGTCACATATGATCAACTGCATAGTATGCGGGAAAATTTAGACCGTATCTTGCATAAACTGGATAATATAATGTATAACTTCAAGAGTGGATTGTCGCAGAGACAGCCCTCTATACAACCAGCACAGGTATTGGATGAGCCCGCCGGTGATGTAAACCACTCGCCTCCTGGCAGCCCTATCAAAGCGATGAAAAGTAATGAGTCCGCTTCGGCTATACATAAACTTGGGATTAGTTTTAATGGTAATACATGTGTGAAGGCTTTTTTACAGAGATTAGATGAACTCTGTCGCTCCCGTAATATTTCTGAGAGCAGACTGTTCAATTCAGCCGCTGAACTTTTTACAGATGAAGCTCTTTGCTGGTACCGGGGCAATCATACCGAAGTAAATAATTGGGGCGAATTAAGGTCCCTGTTATTGGAAGAATATCTGCCTACAGATTATGACCATAGATTAATGCAGGAAATTAGGGCTCGCACTCAGGGATCTGATGAAAGCATAGTAAATTACCTTAGTATTATGCAAAATTATTTTATTCGTTTATCTAAACCACTATCGGAGGAAGATAAATTAAATATTGTCTTATATAACATTAGGCCTTGTTACACTTCTCAGCTAGCACTGTATCCAGCAGACTCTTGGGTTGATTTGAAACGCAAATGCAGGCTTATTGAGATGGCTAAAGATAGGACGAATAACTTTGCTGATCCTCCGAAATCAAGCACATCTTCTTTGGTTCCGGATCTCTGCTACAGATACAGCCGCCCGGCGCCAAAGGTAGCCGCAGTTCAGGCCCCGAATGCAGACTTCTGCGTGCGCTGTAGGGTGGCAGGGCATACGTTGAGGAGTTGCAAAGCGCCTTTCCGAGTCGTTTGTTATAAATGTGGCGAAAAAGATGTAACTGCGAGGACTTGTTTGAATTGTCGTAAGGCCACCGATAAGCTTGTATCTGCGCCAAAAAACGCGCAGGCGTGAGCCGGCGGCGGTGGGCGAAAACATCAGCGCAAGAGTGGACACATTGGCTGAAATTCCTGAAAGATTTTTATTATGAAAATGGGAATAATAACACGTCAATGTCAGGTGCCATTTCCAAACGTCAGTGTCAATGTCACTCGTCGCCGACTCACGTATGTCAAAATAGGGATACCAGACCCTACTTAAAAATTACCATTTATGATATAAATTTTAGAGCTTTGCTGGATTCGGGATCTGAAATTTCTATAATTGGCGGAAACGCTATCAAATATTTTACTGATTTGGGCACTCTCCACAAATCTACCGATTTAGATATAATTAAAACCGCTAACGGTTCAGCTTCACCTGTTACTGGGTATATGTTTTTACCAGTCACAGTAGACGAGCGGACCGCTATTATAAAATTTTACGTAATTCCAGGAGTCTCCACTGAATTGTTGTTGGGTATAAATTTTTGGAAAGAATTTCAAATAGCGCCAGATGTTTTGTCACTGTTGAAGGATAGTGAGTTCTTACCGGGTAATCAGCATGTCAGTGCGATAACTACGACGGACAAAATTTTGATCGATTTCGAGTCACTGTCGGAGTTCGAACGCGAACAGGCAAATAAGGTTATTCGCGAGTTTGAAAGTATTTCAGATGAGAAAAAAGGGCTTGGTAGGACGCACTTAGTAACGCACAAAATAGACACAGGTGATCATCCGCCAATTAAACAGCGCTACTACCCGATGTCTCCGGATAGGTTGGCAGAACTGAACAAACATCTAGATCAAATGCTGGCGGACGATGTGGTGGAACCTAGCAACAGTGCTTGGAATAATCCCGTCACTTTAGTGCGGAAGGCGGACGGAACGACTCGCTTTTGCTTGGATAGCCGAAAACTCAATGCCGTTTCTAAACACGATGCTTATCCTCTACCTTACGTGACTAATATACTAGACCAACTAAAGAACGCGAAATACATCTCGACAATAGATCTAAAATCGGCTTATTGGCAAATTCCGCTAGATGGCGTCGAGAGCCGTGAAAAGACCGCATTCACAGTGCCTTCACGCGGCCTGTATCATTTTAAAGTTATGTGCTTTGGGTTGACATCAGCACCGGCCACTCAGCAGCGATTGATGGACCGGATTTTGGGGCCTGAATTCGCGAATAATGTAAGCTGTTATTTGGACGACATTATATTAACTAGCTCAACTTTGACGGAGCATCTGGAGTTATTGCGGAAAGTGTATAATAAATTGAAAGATGCAAACTTAACTATTAACCTAGGGAAATGCCAATTTTTTAGGAGGCAGCTAAAGTATCTTGGGCACGTGGTCGATGAATATGGCTTGCGCACCGACCCGGATAAGGTGAGGGCGATAGTAGATTTTCCCACCCCTACTTGCAGAAAGGACGTTAAACGCTTCCTAGGTACGGCATCCTACTACAGGCGGTTTATTAAAAATTTCAGTAACCGGGCGGGGCCGTTAAACGCGCTGACGTCAACACGTAAGGGTGCCCCTCCGTTCAGCTGGTCGCCGGAGGCAGAACGTGCATTCGCGGACCTCAAGTTAGCACTGACCAATGCTCCTGTCTTAACATGTCCAGATTTCACGAAAGAGTTTACCGTTCACTGTGACGCGTCCAATTACGGAATAGGAGGTACACTTACGCAGTTGATCGATGGCGAGGAGCACCCGGTTGCGTATTTTAGCCGTTCTCTTGCGCCCGCCGAACGCAATTACTCCGCGACCGAACGCGAGGCATTGGCGGTCGTATTAACTGTTGAGCATTTCCGCCCGTATCTGGAAAGTGACAGGCCGTTCCGCATAATTACAGATCACGCAAGCTTGAAATGGTTTTTAAATCTTAAAAGTCCTGCCGGGCGGTTGGCAAGATGGGGTTGTAGGTTGTCTCCATATAATTTTACTATCGAACACCGCAGTGGTTCGCAAAATATTGTACCTGACGCCCTCTCGCGATCTATGCCTGTGGGGTCTATAGATATATCACAAATAGAAGACCCTTGGTATCTAAATATTATTAAACGTTGTACCGAAAAGCCTCGGGCTTGTCCTAATTTTCAGCTCGTAGATGGTAGGCTTTATCGTTTTACTAAATCCAACAACAAACTGAGTGGAGATTTCCAATGGAAGGAGGTAGTGCCCAAAGAACTGAGAGAAACTATTATCCAGGAAAATCATTCTAAACCTACCGCGGCACACCTAGGCGTCGCTAAAACCTATCAACGCTTAAAATTGAGATATTTTTGGCCTGGTATGTACCAGGATACAGCCGAATTCATTAAAAAGTGTTCTACTTGTAACGCTTATAAACATAGCTCGCAAGCAACGCCAGGCTTTATGGGAGAACCCAAAGTCTGCTGTCGCCCCTTTCAATGTTTGAGTATCGATTTATGTGGACCCTATCCGTTATCGAGGCAGCAAAACACGTATTTATTAGTGGTGGTTTGTTGTTTTTCAAAATATGTTATGTTGTTTCCGTTGCGAAGAGCGACAGGGAAGGTTATTGCGCAGCGTCTCGAAGATCACGTATTTTTAGTTCACGGCATTCCGCAAACCGTGATCTCAGATAACGGTTCACAATTTGTAAGTCATGAGTTGCAAGCGCTTTATACAAAATACAACATACCCCAGATACACCTGGGGCCAGTATACTGCCCTCAGGTAAATCCAGTCGAACGTTATAATCGTACCGTGATTACGGCGATCTCATCGTTTGTGGAGAACGATCATAGGACGTGGGACGTTAATATACATAGAATCCAATTCGCAATGAACACCTCGATGAACGAATCCACATCTTATACGCCATTTATGCTAGTTCACGGTCGCGAAGCTATAGCCGACGGCAAAATTTATAATGATTTTAAAGATGTCAATGAGTTAGTCTGCGCGCCTAGAGATGCTTATGTCTCGAAATTAGGTTACCTCAAAGATATATATAAAACAGTCCAAGAATCACTTATTAAGGCTCACAGTCGTAACATTAAATATTATAATCGAAAACGTCGAGATGTGTCTTTCGACGTTGGCGATTACGTCTGGAAAAGAACTTATAAACAGAGCGCCGCGAATAAATACTTCGCTGCGAAACTGGCACCAAAATATGAGCGTTGCCGTGTAGTTAGGAAGCTTTCGCCCCTGGTATATGAGCTAGAGGACGAGAGGGGTAAATTTATAGGCAAATGGCACGTGAAAGACTTCAAATCCATAGACGCGGGGAGTGATTAGGGTTTCGTCAGGTTTCGTACGAACAGTGTTGCCAGTGTCGTGCGGTGCCTTATGATTTTAACGTGAAAGCGCTGCGCTACAAATTATATTATCATTTTTATTTTTATTTATTTTTCTTTAAACACCGTGTGTGGGCGGTGCAAGAATACTCACACCGCAGTACTTCACTCTCTGCGTGTCGTAAGAGCCGACTTACGGGAGTAAAAGCGCCAGTTAATATCGGGTCCGCGTATTACGTAGTCACGGTGCTACCCTGTGGTACGGATTTAAACGACCATTGGGCATTTATAGCGCCAACTACCATTTTACATAACATAAATACTATAGTACGATTTTTCTTCAATTTTACCTGATTAATAGGCTATGGTTTCATTACAGTGCTACCCTACGGCGCGGATTTCAAACGGTCGTGGGTGATGCTTGAATGATATACCATTTTACTTACGCCTTGCGCGGTCTATCTTGTAGTGCGGATTCAAACGACTACAAGGCAGCACTAGCGCCATCTACTCTATCTTACTACGTACTACGCGTATCTATTTGGTTGCTTTATTGTGTATGTGATCCGGGTGTTTGTGTTGGGGTTTCTCTAGTTTGATGTTTTTCTTTTATGTCAGTCTTACCTGGAGGCTTGAAGGGAATTAGACTAAGGTAATTTAAGAAAAAAAATATATATAAAGATTGGCATATTTATCATATTCTATCTGTATCGTAAGGGTGCCGACACATTTTGTAGTCGGGTTGTTGATATTTTTTTTGGCAATTTTACCATAGTCATGAATAGTAATTTTGGCATAGACAAATTAAGATACGTCTATTCCATCGATTGACAGTCTAAATTTTTAAAATTATTTTAAAGTAGTACAGGGAAGTCGAGCGTGTCTCGTTAGTCATGGCTTGTCAAGTATCACACGGTAAGATCATGGGCTTGTCCAACATCGCTCGCTTAAGAAGCAAGTGCCCATCAAGCATTTTTTTCAGAACAATAAAATAGGACTGACAAGCCGATGCAATGTGAAAACTGACACGCGGGTTTGATTTATTTAAAAGGGGAGAGCTTTAGTGAAGAAATTACAGAATAGAGTATAACATATGGTCAACCTCAACACGATCACATACATTTTTCTACTGGAATATTTTTTTTTTAGTTAGTTTGAGTATGTAACTGTAGAGTCAATTATTATATCGCACACCGAGATCTAAACAGCTTCAAGTCAAAAAAGCACTTTTTTCAGAAAATGGAAAAATCTGATTTCTTGTTCCTGTGCACTGTAAGAGTTTTCTGTAGAGATATATGCTTTGCAAGTGCAGCTAGAAGAAAGAAGCTATAAGAATTTTATGTTTAAGTCAAATATCGAGGCTTAAAATTACAATTTTCGAGTTACGTCCCTATTGCTTAACAAGTATGTATAAATATTTATTTTATTTAGTGTTACACCTGTCTTGATGAATTCAGTTTTGAGTTGACTTTCTTTTGATGATTCAACATAAATAAAAATATAAGTGCGATTGGTATTATTTATATTTAGTTCAACTCAACTCATAGTCTGTGACCTGTAACCAAGAGAAAGGGTACATTTGCTAACGGACTATAAAAAAAAAACACATATTAATTAAGTAATCAAACCAATAAATTATGTTTTATTAATAATACTTCCAAAAGTAACTATCCTAAGCCTCTCGTGTCCTTTTATCAAAAAAAAAATTACAAGAATAAAACTTTTTTAACATAAAAATATAGGATTTTTCTCTTCTATGGAACTGTAAAACGTTTGTCTTAATATTTATGTATCCTACTAATATTATAAATGGGAAAGTTTGTGGGTTTGGATGTTTAGATGTTTGGATGTTTGTTCCTCAATCACGCAAAAACTACCGAACGGATTTGGTTGGAATTTGGCACACAGATAGTAAATAGCCAGGATACTCTTTATCACTCATGGTCACGGGAACGGTAACCACGCGGGTGAAACCGCGGGCGGCCGCTAGTTACTTATATAACTAACATGAGTAAGTATGCTGGAAAATTTAGTTTAAATTTATGAATACAATTTTAATAAAACATTATAATGGCACTTTGAGATCACTTTTATTTAAATCCCAATGATTTTATTTAAATAATAGGTGGCTTTATTACCCTGATTACCCAGAACATCTGTTATAATATTATTATAATAGAGCTTAGGAATAACTTTCTTATCAACCAATTCTTGTAAGTATATATTTTTTATGCATCCGATAATACAAATTTCTCAGTGTATGCCTGTGTTAAATGTAGATTGATCCATGGAGGACTCGGTTCCTCTTGCTCGAAGAACCCTTTTTCGCACTCAAGCTTTCCTAAATACCTCCTCTGTAAAGGAAGTTTTGCAGAAAAACTCTTTAGGGTGTTCTTTTACAACTCTGAGAACTTAAATGTCATGTTTATGTACTCTTTGTCCCTTTCTTCTATCATATAAACTAAAAACCGTCCACGTTTTATTGTTTGTCTGAAAAAGAAAACGTATATTTCAAAATATAAAAGACGTTGTTCGTAAATATTATTTAATAAGCAGCCGAATGAATGTTTTAGTCTCATGAACTATGTAATAAAAAAATAATTGTGCGAAGACCATCTAAAGAGATGCAACTCAAAAATGTATCAGTTAGAACTGTATAGTTGCTTTGATACACATAAAATCTTACTAAGTTAAAAACGCTCTTATCGTTACTGGCAACAAAGTTTGATTTCATACAGTTCTTACAGAAATATAGCAGTTTAAAAAATGACTCAACAAAACAGACTCAACTACAAATTCTAAAATGTTTCAACAATACAGTAACAATTCTAAATAATAAAAAAAACTTTACTTACCTAGCCAGCAATACAGGTTCAACTTAAAATTTTGTAGTAAATTAGTCGTCATTTATCAACAAAATGGCGATAACTCCAAATAATACTGCGTTAATTTTCAACAATACGGATACAACTCAAAATAACTCCACTTCGTTTACGAATGACGCGTGCGGTCCGCTTTGAAAACTGATTGCAATTAGCAATGTATCTGTTTTGGTGGGGATAAAATGGGGCCGCTCGTTCAATAAAAAGGACTCTTAGCGACATCTAGTGCCGAGTATCAGAAATATTTTTAACTCTGTTTTGTTGCTCGATAGGGCGTGAGTCAAGGAATTCGATGGTTAGCCTAACTCAAAAATAGTAATTTTTGAGTTAGCTCCCTTTAGATCTGGGGGTGCGATATATTTTATATCAGTTTTTTTTTAAATTGGCATTTGTATAACTCAACAGTCGAGTCAGTATAAGTTTTGGTTCTTTTAATTTTAAAATTGATGTCAGGGGTGACAAGCATTTACTTGGGCTTGTTATGAATTGCTTTTTACAAAGTAGGTTTGTTTTGGCGATGGAGCAGTGTGGTTGGGACGTGGGCGTCCAGAGAATTCCCTGCGTGAATTCTTGCGTGGCGGGGGACTACTGTAGCGTGGTTTTTTTGCTGTTTTGTCGATTTCCCTTAAAGGGGAAGTTTTGTTGGTAGTTTGTTTCCATTAATGATAAAATTTATTTTTTGGCAGTATGCCTCATGTCCTTTTCCTTATTTCCGTAAAAAGTCCGTTCAAAATTCGCGGCATCGAATTATAAAAAAAAAAAAAAAAAAAAAAAAGATTAAGATCGTATTTCTTATGGTCGTCCTTCGCCCACTTCAGGGGCCTTGGCGTTGAGCCCTTATCGCAAGGATTTTTATTCAATTGTTTACCTTTCATACTAGATCCCAAAGGTTAGTGTGAAAGCAGGCCTTAAGCAGTCGTGTTTAAGGCCTGCTTTTGAACTGAAATGGTATTTTTTTTTGTCCGTAATGTCGTAGGTTGTTTGACCGTGTTTGCGGGAAGTCCGATCCGATTGAAGTCGCTTTCGGCGGCGCGATGTCAGTCCAGTCCACGCGCATCGATGAGTGATCAAGTGTAGGAAGTCGGAATGCGTCGTGATGGCGCGAGACTTGGAACGCAGCGAATATCAGCTGTGATTCATTCATATGATACAAAATTTTTCGGTTGGAAGGAATTTGATTTTATATCGCTGTTAAAGTTATTGGATTCGTAATTGTTCCTGATTTAAATAATATCTTGCAGCTATTCATTGTAATTTTCGTCGGCACCATAGAATTTCGCCAAGGTACCTATTTGTGAATTCCTAGACATTCAGCTGTTGGCAGTGTGAGAATTTGAAATTTATTTTTATCATCATATTCGTTATTTACAGAAGGTTTTGGCTAATAAAAGCCGCCGAGAAGAGTTCTAATTCGTGTCGTGATATCCGATCGAAGGAGGAAAACTGATTGACCGGATTCTAAACCATATAAAATATATTGTTATCAAGGAGCCGCAGGTATATCAAAATTTATTGCTATCCATTATCTAGTATTTACTGCAAGGGGTCTCTATCTATTTATTACTTTCAATTTCAGTTCTTTTCATGTGAAAAGAGACTTTGTAAGTTGAGAGCTACGGTATGTTTCTATGTCTCAATTCAATTCGAGTAGATTAGTCTGCTGTGAAGGGGATAGTTTAACAGAAAAGTCAGGGATCAGTAATATTTATTGTCAGAATGAACAGACAAGAATAGATTTCCCTCAGTTCTGCTATTCGCTGCAGGGTCTCCCCGTCATGGAATAGTTGTAGTCCATTTAAGGCCGACGTTGTTAAATTATGGTTTTTGTGCACACCATTCCAGGTGAAGAGTGGCGTACGTATCCAGCCACGAGACAACCACTGCTCTGTCGTCCATTCAAACCCAGTTAAGCGGGAAAAGTTGAAATAAACCGGACTTTGGTTTCTCACCCACGGCTCCGAGGCATAATTAATAGAAAGCAGCCATCGAAGCGTTTCTCTACTAAACAGACTCGCTGCGAGATATTCTAATAGGTACCAGTTAACTCTCAAATCTTTTTAACCCGTAAACTAACCGAAGTATAAGAATCCAGCTATCCGTACTTAGGCCTTCGAGTACGACCTACACGAGCTAGATTTATGTTAGATAATTACCACATTTCTGATATTCTAGGGCAGGCAATTCTTACCCACATAACGCTCTGCGAGTAGTTTTAAGTTTAACCTTTTAAAATAACCCCTCGGGAAAAAGATTAGATTCATAGCTTCGTTTTTCTTCGTGTCCAATCACCGAGTAAATTGGCAGATCTGCGATTACAACGTTGATGTTTATTATTGTATAGAATCAACCGTATTTCAATAAAACTGTAGTTTGCTGTAGACTGTACGTTAAGTGTTTATTTATTTTCCCTTGAGTTGTCATTAAGGTGAGTCATTCGCATGAGTTTATTTATTACTTACTGTTTCTTAAGCCAAAAAGGCAATAAGAGAGAGAAAAAGACATAACACTTTTTATAAATTTGGAAAAATTGCCTTGACTGAACAGTTATATTATAATTATCGAACCTACTCACAAAATTTCACCAGAATCTGTTGAGAAATGCGACATGTAGAGAAGATCAAACAGCCGGAAAGCTGGAATGAAATATGTTTTTTACATATCTCCGTCATTTAAACAAATTTCGAAAAACCGGTTTGACAAAAAAAATCTACATATTTATTAAACCTGCTCACAAAATTTCACCGAGGTCGGCTGAGAAATGCGACCTCTAGAGGAGAACAGACAGCGCCGGAAATACGGACTGAAATATGATTTTTTTACGTTATCTCCGCCATTAGAAAAAAGGAGAAAAGAAATTGAAAAACTGGCTTGACAAAAGAAATCTATGCAATTTTCGAACCTGCTTGCAAAATTTCAAGAGAATCGGTTGAGAAATGCGACCTGTAGAGGAAAACAGACAGCGCTGGAAAGCCGGACTAAAATCTGTTTTTTTAACATATATCTGCCATTTTCAGAAATTTAAAAAAACTGGCTTGGCAAAAAAAAATGCATGTCATTTTCAAACCAGCTTACAAATTTTCACGAGAATCGGTTGAAAAATGCGACCTGTAGAGGAAAACAGGCAGAGCTGGAAAGCGGACTGAAATTTGTTTTTTAACATATCTCCGCCATTTTAAAAAGTTTCAAAAAACTGGCTCGACAAAAAAAAAACTATATGATTTTTGAACCTGCTCAAATTTTTTTACAAAAATCGGTTAAGAAATGCGACCTCTAGGCTGGAACAGACAGCCGGATATACGAAAGAATTTTTGCCCAAGCTGAAGCAGAGACGCTTCGCTCGCACTTCGTGCTCGCTCGGTCAATAAATAGGAATATGGAATTGGTGTAGGTAGATGGTTTGCTAGTTGCAGTGCAGTACCATCGAGTACCCGAATCTGGCTTACCCTTTTCGGTTTCACCATAAGTAATGGCTGCCGTATGCTTATGCCATCTAAGTAGTATTTAGAAAACCTACATTCAGATTACTAACAACATTATGACACAGCAATAACTCTGCCATTTCAAAATCAAACCTGAAACAATTAAGTTCGTCGTATTCTCCAGTGCCTGAAAGCAATACGTTTACAGTCGGTCTTAGTAGATGAAAATTTTAGTACTTTGTCACATATATTAAAATAGGTGCCCAGTGCGTTGCATTACCATATGAACGAAATAGTTGGTGCGACATGGTGCTAAACTCTAAGTTCTTAGGGGACCGTACCAACAAGAGTATTGTAACTCGTAAGCTGTGAATGCTTGAAGCTTATTGATATACTGCTCTTGTTTCTGTTTGAACACCCTGCCTTTATCAGACTACACTAGTACGCAAATCTAAATCTCCGAAATTTTCGCGAACAAATAGGAAAATAATAAAAGTAGGTCCCTACTTTTGTTATAGGCGAATTTCTTTAAAGATGTCGAAAAATCTCACTCGCCTCTATTGTTATCAGTCTAACAAATTCGATGTTATGGATATTTCTCAATGATAAAAGTAACCCATAGAACCAATACTTTAATTGTTTTATTTTTCTTATCTCGTAGCTAATTATGTGGTTTTAACGTAATGAAAAAGAAAAATCAGAGAAATGTAGAACTTAGTTAGAAATTAAAACTCATCTATATAACCCTTCTCTCACTTCGTACTAAGCAGGTTGAATTGTCCCAAAATTATGTTGAGAAATATATTCGACAACAAGTAGAGTTCAAGATGACTGACGTAGTAGATTTTGATGGAAACATTTTAATATTTTGATGTTTAAATCATCCAGCCCCTGCCCTGGAGAATTATGTAGCGATGTCAAATGTCAAAATTTCATAATTAATCTAGGCAATTTTGTTAGATATAGGAGTAAATAATGAAAGTGAGGCCTGGCAACAGGATCTTGTCATTATAATAGCGTCATCCGAAATTATTAATTTGGTTATCGGCGAAAATACACGGCCATTTTCTCGGTAAGGATAAAGGAAATTGAATTATATCATGGGGTATATTGATCAGGGTTGTGAGAAAGCCGATCACTGAAATGAATATTACATGATTGTGTACGAATAATTTAATTTGAAATAATATGTCTTTCTATTTTCGATGTGATAATTATATTATCTGTTTAAGCTTATTAGATTACGCTTATATCAAATGCCAACCTTTTGGACGATATACAACATTAATATCAAATATGTATTTTATATTATTAACATTTAATTAATTTGTTAGATAAACAGTAAAGCCGTACCATATCCTTACTAATATCATAAATGCGTAAGTCCGTTCGTGTGTTTGTTTGTTACGCCAACCATCGTCATGAAATTTTGCATACCTACACGTTGTCAGGGGTACAGAGAAGAAAATAGGGTACCTTCAATCCAGAAAAGAGTACTGTTCCCGAGGGATTACAAAAAAACTTTCCACGCAGACGAAGTGGCGGGCGGTCGTTGGTTAATTTATAAGTAGGTATTTGTTATCAATTAATGATGTCAAGCATCTAACTCTCTTTATTTCATTATCACTCATAATATAAAATATAATATGACGTGATTTCTCAAGACCTTTTGAAAAAAACAAAATATTTGCTGATCATTCTAAGATAAAACGTAGTGATTATTTCCTCTATGATTATAAGCATAATAGTACCTTACAGCAAATGAAATCGAATAGGCTACTGGTAAAGTGCATACCAAACAATAACTCAATTTCAACTTAAATGGAAAGCATAGGGAAGATTCAACAATTTATTAAAAATCTAGCCAAGTGCAAGTCGGACTCACGCACGAAGGGTTCCGTAACAAAAACGGCAGATTAAAATCGCGTTTGTTGTATGGGACCACCTTTATTTTGTATTTGTTGTTATATCGGCAACAGAAATACGTGATCAGTGAAAATTTCAACTGTCTACCTGTTGTCATTATTAATATCGAGCAAAAAATGACAAAAAATCACGTTTGTTTTACGGAAACCCACTTAAATATTTATTTTATTTTGTTTTTAGTATTTGTTGTCATAGCGGCAACAGAAATATATCATCTGTGAAAATTTCAGCTGTCTAGCTATCACGGTTCATGAGATACAGCCTGCTGACAGACAGACAGACGGACAGCGGAGCCTTAGTAATAGGGTCCCATTTTTACCCTTTGGGTACGGAACCCTAAAAATGGATTGTCAAATACGTTTTACACTGCGCCTCATTCAAATACCTACTTGGACGCGTCGCCGTATTATCTTTGGTGTAAGCTCGGACTTAAATTTGCGTCTTATTTCGAGAGCCTTAATTCGGACAATGGAACACCTACAATCGCGCAGCCGCGGCCGCGCTTTGTTTGCATACCTTGCTCGTAATTGAATTAGTGTCACGGCTCTGCAAATTACTCGGGCAGTTTAAATTAACTTGTTACGAGGGCGACTTTGGCCCTAAACTTCCCTAATTTTGCGAGCGCAACATCAAACTGTACTTCGGCCATATTACCCTGTTTGGGTCCCACGTGAATTTTCAACACTAATTAGTTTGGACGATGTTTATTTTACTTAAGTTTGCGCACACTACAATGATTTATGACTGTGACGAGTGTTGCTGTTGGGGGGTTGTTCGTGTTTGTTCTGGATGCAAATTGCGAACAGTTTTCTGTGTGATTTGGACCCGAGGCCTTAATTTCCTTTCGCATTACGCAGTATAAATGTATAAACTTAATTTATATTTAAACTTCAAAGTCTCGCTAACTAAACTTACGAAATATAATATGCGTATCGAATAAAGCCGATCAAACTCATCGAATTATTTTATTTTATTTATTGGAACAACCTACAAGGTCATACACATTATGCAAATAGGTAACTTAAAAATACAAGGTAACTTGAGATCGCCACGGAAACTTATAACTTTAAAAAATTGAGTTTGGGTGATTTTTATTGTTCAAAAAAAAGCTTTTTAAAAAAAAAGAAAAACCGCCTTCAAAAAACCTGAAAACAAAAACAGCTTAAAAATTAAATACCTCTAAAAAGCAAGAAATAATATTCGAATCATTCGTTACACATATCAATATTAATAAAACACGTCTAATGAAGTCGGGTGGGGCTTTAAGAAAAAAATAAAGTTGTCCTCCAGCCCCACCCGACTTCAATAGACGTGTTTTATTAATATTGATATGTGTAACGAATGATTCGAATATTATTTCTTGCTTTTTAGAGGTATTTAATTTTTAAGCTGTTTTTGTTTTCAGGTTTTTTGAAGGCGCTTTTTCTTTTTTTTTAAAAAGCTTTTTTATTTTCAACTTTTTAGTGGTAGGTATGTAAGCGCAGCGTGTAAATATTTTTTAACTTTATATTATAACATTTTCAATGGTAAAATGCCCAGAACTCAATTTCCAAATTCACGCTGTTTGTTTTTGAGGAGTTCCGTTGTGTTTTCGTAGTCCAAATCTAGTCCAGAACGTTGCATCGCAAACCATGATTTGGTTTGTTTTGGATTGCCATAAACTTACCAAAACCTAAATCACTTTACATATACTATTTGACTTTGAGGAGTTCCCTTGTGTATCTTCGAAGTTCGAAATCCAATAACGATGAAATTAAATTGTGACCACTCTTGAAGTATACCCTTTCAAATAAAAAAAAAATCATCTAAATCGGTTCATAAACAAAGATGTTATGTCCGAAATTCCATAAAAACTCGTACGATGGCGAGCTAAATAATTGATATTTTTGAGGATTATGAGAAAACTACTGGCCAGATCTCTGAAAAAATTTTATGGGACCACACACGAACTATGTTCTTTGAGATAAAAAAAGAATTGTACAAATCGGGTAACAACTGACGAAGCTATGTTAAAACATACATAAAAAAAAAAAAACCGTCGACTTGAGAGCCTCCTCCTTTTTTTGAAGTCGGTTAAAAAGATGTGTTATATTAGTTGTACAGTTTTGTATTAAACAAGTTTTGTACAGTAATTCAAACTAGCTAAAAGTATACTTGTTAAGCCATGAGCAATGTTTTTTCTACTAATAACAAAATATAACCTTAATATCTCAAAAATATTGTTACAGTGGCAGACCTCATGCGGCATATTTCCAATAACCACCGAGTGTGGCAAGATATAGAACCGTAGTATGTTAACAAATATCCGTTGGCGTCGAAACCTCTCTCTATGAGGCGACAAACGCCGGATTAAAAGCTCAGCTCGCTTGCTGTACCACTCGTGTTTTCATCACAGATTTTTTATTTCGGTTTACTGTAAATTGAACAGGCTGTGTGGTTAGTGGAGGCGCGTCACTGAAATTTGTTTGCTTAAACGTGAGTGATGCTTCAAATTGGGTCTCATCACCTTATATTTAGCTTTCAAAATAAGTAGAGGGTTCAAAATATATTTATTTATTTAAACTTTATTACAAACATAGGCATTCTTTTCCAGTCAATTGGTCCAGAAATAAGTTAGGAAACAAAATTTCTATGCCAGATGCAAGGTTATTTTTAGTATATAGGAAACCTGAAAACTGTTTGTTCAGAATCAGTAATAGAATCGATTGCAACATTTTCCATTCATTTAATTTTTTTTACTAAATAATATTTACAAACCCATAATTAACGCACACCCTACTAACGGAACAACACAAAAAGCTGGTAACTTCGTGAGTTTTTAAGGTATCATTATCTTTTTTAGGGTTCCGTACCTAAAGGGCAAAAACGGGACCCTATTACTAAGACTCCGCTGTCCGTCTGTCTGTCTGTCTGTCACCAGGCTGAATCTTATAAACCGTTGAAATTCAGCTAGATTAGCAGCTAAATTCAGCTAGACAGTTGAAATTTTCACACGATTGTGTCTGTTAAAAAACATTTCAAGTTATTGACATGAGAGATGACTTTAATTCATTTTGTATTTTTCCTTAATTTGTACGAAAGAACGTAAAATTGGAACAACACTTGGCGCTAAAAGATCTAGTATTATTTTATTTTCGTCGTGACGCGGAAATACGCACAATAAGAACAAGTAATTTTTGCAGCCATTGTGTCGATGTTTTCAATTTCTTTTCACAATGTAAGTGCTTGACGGCTTAAAACGTTCGAGTATCGAGAATTCCTATACAATTTGAGCCCATTATCCTTTTAATCGATAACCCAAAGAATTCCCATTAACGAAACAGCACTTTGTTGGAGTGTAAAAAAATCCCTATTCACATAATTTTCAATTCTCACGCCTTCCGTTTAGCCAATGAAAGAAATTTTCAGCGCGTTTAATTGAATTTTTTTCGCTTTGACAGATATTGATCGTTTGCTGAATTTCAATAGGTAGCTTTCTGTTTCATTCAGCAAATACTTTAAGGCTGTAATAAATCACTTAAATCGAAAGCCGGTTGCCAAGCCTTTGAAAATCTATAAATCATTATGAATATGGGGCTTACAAACTATTATGGACAGGAGTTTTTCAACGGATGCGGTTGAGGCGAAAAAATTTACGGGTTTTGTTTGTAAAAAAGCAGTTAGTTTAGGAACACTTGTTTTCACGTTCCGTCAAATGAAATATTTTATGAGAATGATAAAAACCTATGATAAAATAATATTCGAGTCAATCATTGTTATAAAAACCATATTATACAGTGAATAGGCTAGTAATGGATAATAGTTTTTATAAGGTAGAGTAAGAATTTTCGCGGCCATACATTTGAAAATAGTCATTTCAATCATTTTAACACACAATGGCTATAAGGAACATACTCATTTCATAGCTACAGGTTTTCACACTACCTAATCCTACACTAAAGAGACCTGAAAAGGAAAATTAATGTTAGCGGAGAAAACTCCGTTGTCCAATACCGGTCTCATTACAGAAAGGCGATATTCGTATATTGAACGTTACGTGATACTATCAGCTCGTAATAGCAGCCGTGCCATGTTTATGTACCGATACCTTCGTTAAGGAGATTGGTTTCCTGTGAAAAGCTCGACCGTGCTACACAAATATGGAATACGAAATTATTTTGCCAAAACTAGTTGTGTTAAGATCCCAATTTTGGGTTAAGCGCCCTTTGATATTCTTGTCGAGAAAATTGCGCGATGATTTGATTAATTGAGCGAATTTAATACTTGTCCTTCTCTATCATCTTTTAATAGGTAGGTAATTTTACAATATTAAAGGTCAATTCCCTATGGAATACGGGACCTATGTCCCGGTAAGTTTCAGTCAGTTCACTTGTAGCCCAGTAAACGAAAAGGTGTAGAGGGAAATGTTTGGAACACAATTTTTGACTTCGTAACTTTGTTTGGACCAGTGAGGAGGTGAACATATCAAAAGTCCCTGCCCGTAGCCCCTATGCCGGGGGGAGGGGGGTTAGATGGTCCCATTTTTCGGTTGAATTGACTCATTTTTTATGAGTTTTTTTACAGAATGAAATCTTATTATATTTGAGACAAGATTTATTCAGTACAATTTTTCGATATCTTGTATGGTTTTTGAGGTATCCGCTCCTGAATATCTGTAATTTAGGAAAAATAATATTTTTTGATTGATGATGATTCGAAAAAATCAGTAGAGGTTGCATAGCTGAAAGTTTGTAGGTGGATATCTTCTTACTTTGGTGTTAGTTCAAACGAACCTATCGCTTTTCTGAACGGCATATTCTATCAAAATTCATATCTAATTTCCCGAACCAGATTATATCTAGCTAGGGCTTATTTGCTATACCATAATCGTTCAGCTACAGCTAGGTCGCGTTGTCACACTGTGTTAATTAATTTTATTTTCACTCAAAGGTTGTGTTTTGTAAAACTATCACATGTCTTATAGACACTCATATATGCACAAAAATGGTCATAGCAAAATATTTTTTTCCATGAAAAATAATCTAGATTTTCCATAATTAAGTGTGAGGAAACTGGTCAGCGGGCCTGGAAGTACAACCTTAACTGAGTATCTGTGCTATTTAGAGATCGGTGCACCGTTGAAGAGTTATCCGGTCAAAAAGAACAAAAAAATGAAGCAAAATTTTTTTATAAAATTACAGACTTTTAATAGTGAATATCTCGAAAATTATACAAGATTTCAAAAATTTAAACATGTTGCAAATTTAACCAGCTTTCATTTTGTAAAATAACTCATGTCGCTGGAATGTATAGTTTTCGAGATATATGTGAAAAACCGAAAAATGGAACCTTTTTTTTTTTACATTAAATGGGCTTACTCTTGGCCACATTCGAGAACCATAAGGCTAAAAAGAGGCCGAAGATGAAGCGAGCTTGCCCAGAAGAAGCCTATTCACTCGGGCTTTAAATATCGCTGGGTTATATGCTTGCGGGAATACAGACGCAGGCAGGGAATTCCACTCCTTGGCTGTGCGCATTAAAAAGGAAGACGAAAAACGCTTCGTGCGCATGCAAACACCCCAGGGCATAGGGGCTACTGGCAGGGACTTTTGATATGTTCACCTCCTAACAGGTCCAAACAAAGTTACGAAGTCAAAAATTGTGCTCCACGCCTTTCCCTCTAAGTATACCTTTTTTGAGCGTTCATTGCCTGAACTATTGACAGATGCCAAAAAACAAATACATGCACTAACTGGCTATTTACATGGGTCGATTTTAGTCACCGTGACGGTCAACTTTAGTTACCTAGTAAGTCGCTTCCAAAATTGAATCCAAAAAGGTGATGGCGTGGCTGTCACCTATGTACTTGATGGCGTAACCTAGGTTATAATATGTAATAACGTAGTTCCAGTTTTGGCCACCGGATCAGATAATTTTGTTCAGTCACCTGCGGCCTAAGCTGAATTGCCATTTACACTTTACACGGTCGATTTTCACCGTGCGGCGAAAGTTGTGTGGCTTTAGTCACCAATGTAAATAGTCCATATAAACAAACGGCACAAAACAATTTTGTGCTCTAATTGTGCTAATGTAAAGACACAAAAAACATCCTTGATGAAAATGGTAAACACAAATGGATCATTCAGTTACGAAGTGGCTTGTCGCGCACCAGGTTGTTGCGTCACAGCTGAAGAGGCACTTTAAGTAATTACAATCTCGCAAAAATCTCGACCGCCTCCCGCTAACGGAACCGGAATAAATTAGCTGACGAACAAAATGATTGATTGTATTCAATGCAAACTGTGGTGGATAAAAATAAAAGGTAATGAAATAACTTTTTAATTCGGAATATATTTTAAGAAATTTTTGTTACAGCAGGTGCACTCGTGAGTACCTATTATCTGCCGTTTTTAATTGGTATGTGATTGAGAATATAGCGAGCAATGAAAATATTACAATGATGAAAAGCTAAAAAACCGGCCAAGTGCGCGTCGGACTCGCGCACGAAGGGTTCCGTACCAAAAAACGGCAAAAAAACTCAGGCTTGTTGTATGGGAGCCCGCCTTAAATATTTATTTCATTCGGTTTTTATTAATTGTTATTATAGCGGCAACAGAAATACACCATCTGTGAAAATTTCAACTATCTACCTGTTGTCTTTATTAATATAAAGCAAAAAACAGAACAAAAACACGTTTGTTGTATCAGATCCCCCCTTAAATAATAATTGTATTATATTTTTAGTATTTGTTGTTATTGCGGCAACAGAAATACATCATCTGTGAAAATTTCAATTGTCTAGCTATTACGGTTCATGAGATACAGCCTGGTGACAGACAGACAGACAGACGGACAGCGGAGGCTTAGTAATAGGGTCCCGTTTTTACCCTTTGGGTACGGAACCCTAAAAACGACAATGATAGCAATGATATCAAAAATGTGTAGCAAACGAAACGTTGTGGAAATAAAAGTAGAACATGTAAGTATATTTAAGCGGCCGCCCGCGGTTTCAACCGCGTGGTTCCCGTTCCCGTAGGAATATCGGGATAAAAAGTATTCTATGTTTTAATCTAGACTATCTACTATCTGTATGCCTAATTCCAACCAAATCCGTTCAGTAGTTTTTGCGTGATTGAGGAACAAACATCCAAACATCTAAACATCCAAACCCACAAACTTTCACATTTATAATACTAGCGGCCGCCCGCGGTTTCACCCGCGTGGTTCCCGTTCCAGTGGGAATATTGGGATAAAAAGTATTCTATGTTTTCATCTAGGCTATCTACTGTCTGTTTGGAAAATTCTAACCAAATCCGTTTAGTAGTTTTTGCGTGATTGAGGAACAAACATCCAAACATCTAAACATCCAAACCCATAAACTTTCACATTTATAATATTAGTAGGATTAGTAGGATGTTAGGATCTCGTATTTATTATTTTGTCCACTTTGCTCATCATTATCAATATAATTGTTATATTCATTAAATCCCACGAGGCCACGTGTGGCTGGGCAACAATGAATTATCTATTGTATTACATTTTCCTGTTCTTGATGGTTTAACAAAAGCCAAAATAAATAAATCTCGTTAGAAGATCCCACATTGACTCACAAAACATTTTGTTAAATGTAGATACAAACCTGAAAATATTAATGTTTCATGCTTTCAAACCGATATTCGGTTACAGTCTTCTTAAGAGATAATGGCAAGTAACTTGAATAGGCTTCACTGAAAAAGCCACTTACTACATGTACCTACTTATATCTTTTATACAACGCAGTAAGTACTTTACGGTTATCAATAATTTGTTTACCTTGACTTTTTTCATTTTACCTCCTACATACGAATACCTTTTAAGAATAAAACAACAAAGTATTATCCTCATTTTTCTCTTACGGAAATCATTTTATAAAAGAATACCCAATAGAATTTTCTTTCAATATTAGATGAAATAAAGGAATAATGTTTTGTGGACTTATTGAACCTTGTCAGGAAAATAACGAGAACTCGATCCTAAATAATAGACTGATAATCTTATTTGCAGAATTCAAAATAATTGTGGCATATTCAAAGGCAAGTTTTTAAAAAGAAGAAAGGAACCTTTAAGGTCCTTATTATCATTAATAACTTCTTTGCTGATGGTTCCATTGACTGTTTGTCAAGATCGATTTTTCCAGAAACTTTTTGTCAAGGTGAAAATATTAAATACACGGCTGCAGTCTGTAAATATGTCAAATTAGGGACGCGATAATTTCTGTGGGGCGTATTCTGTAGTATTCAGTAGGTACGTAAAATATGTCATATGCACCTCATTTCTCAAACGCATCATTAACTTAATAATATCTGTCACCCAAGGATAAAACCGCTTTTTAACCGACTTCAAAAAAAGGAGTAGGTTCTCAATTCGATTGTATTTATTTCTTTATCGTTGTTCGCGCGTATCTTTGACATTAAAATTTATGGACCGATTTTGATGATTATTTTTTATTCGACTGATTTTTGATTGGAAAAGGGATATCTATATTGTTGTCTATTTAACCGACTTCAAAAAAAGGTTCTCAGTTTGACCTGTATGTTTTTCCGCGATTATCTCACGTTTGGCTGAGCCGATTTTTCTACCTAAATAATATACCTACATTACCTAATACAGAAGGTACTTACACTAAAAATAAGTTTTTTTTTACTTAGAAAACCTACTTCCAAAAACCTGCCATGCCATTCAAATCATTAGATACGCATTATCATTGTTATAATAACGTCTATTGAAGTCGGGTGGGGCTTTTAGAATAAAAAAAGGAAGTTGTACTTCCCGTACGTACGTACGGTACGTTCGTACCCCTCCCGACTTCAATAGACTTTATTATAACAATGATAATGCGTATCTTATGATTTGAATATTATTTCTTGCTTTTTAGAGGCAGGTTTTTTGAAATCGTTTTTTTTTTTATTATAACCACAGTTTAAATGGGTGCATGGTTGTTAAATAAACTTATCAAGTTCAAGTTGAGGTTCCTTACAATTTCACTGACGGCTTATCTCGTGCCACGGAATAGACCATCATCACAATCAAACAAACAAGAGTCAATATTTTTCAATGGTCTTAACTAATTGTTTTCGGTGGTATCTTCGGTTTTTTAAAGTCAAATTCACAACAGACTTGACGTTTGTGTTATTTGATGGCACCAATTATTATGTTTCACATAACACTACAACTTTTTTTCACAAGTTAGCCGTCATTCATCATCTAATAGATATGCCGTGACACGTGTCGATCGGTAATTTTGTGAACTGCCAACGTTTTTGAGAAATTGGGAATCGAGTTGCCAAGTAATGTACGAATACGTAGCCTTGTTAAAAAATACTCGTACTGAATTTCGGATTTTTACCATTGATAATGGTTATCAGATGCAATTCACCTGAGACGTGTTTTTGGCCATATCTCCGAGGATTTTGGGAGAATCTAGGCGGAGCCGAGTGTCACAATCGTAAAAATAAATAGGTAGTACCTAGGTAATTTTAAAAATATATTGTAATAGGATATTGCATTTGATTTGATTTTGGTTTTTCGTAAATTTTTGTGTTCATTTTCAATGCTCCGATTCTTGCGGGGACTGTAAAATCTGTGAATTTTTTTCTTTACAAAACTTGTTGGTTTGTTTTGTTTTTTCTTATTATATTACTATCCTAGTTTTAAGGTGTTATGCTGCTGTATGAACAAAATCTATATTTTCTTTGGTCTACATTTCTGTGCTAGGTGGGTGCTAGAGTCTGTTTCTCTAAAAATCATTATTAGTATATTTATTTACCTTAAACTGAACATTCACATTATTAAAGTATCAAGAAATTATGAAATTCAGGGGCCCAATCGCGCTAATTCTGAACGATAAAACCAAAACCGTTACGTTGTCATTTATCTTGTATTTACATAAAAGTGTTTGATTTGCATTGACTAAGTTTGGCATCCTAGGCTCCCTAGGCATAGCTTCCAATAATTTTAATAAAACTAATTGATTATTTTTCTGAAAACAAATCTTAAACGATAACGATTTAGTTTTGATTTTATCGTTAAAAATTAGTGCGATTGGGCTAGTTAACTAGATATGCGTTTTAATAACCAAACATACTGATATGTACCTATATAGATTGATCTGTATAATTTAAAAAAAAAACACAAATTTTGCAGTCCCCGCAAGAATCGGAGCATTGAAAATGAACACCAAAATTTACGAAAAACAAAAATCAAATCAAATGCAAAGTCCTATTATATGTTTAAAGTTACCTAGGTAGTACCTATTTATTTTTACGATTGTGACACTCAGCTCCGCCTCGTGTCACAAAAGCGCCCGCTGACTGCCACGACGCAGCCGAAATATTATTAACCTATTTTCAAAATTCCAACAAATGCACTTCTCGTCTGCTTCTGCTTTTTTTAACACTATTACCATGACGATCGGCCAATAATCATAAAAGCTACATCACTTTTTATGTACATAAACACCCGTTTTTCAACAATTCCAAATCTAAAGGGACCACCTACAGGTCACAATTATTAACCGATTTTCAAAATTATTTCGCCATTTGGTAGCTAAACTAATACTCTAGGACTTTTTTTTTATTTTTTTCTTAAGTCGGTTTTTGTTTCGAAATATTTACAATTTAGTAAACAAACACCCCCCTAAAAACCCGGAATTTTTGGAATTTTGCAAAATTCGAAAAAAAGTTACCAGCAGATTTTCAAAATTCAAACGTTTACACGTGTCTCGATAAACTCCTTAACTTTTGGTACTATTTTCATCTCGATCCTCCCAAAATCTTCGGAAATATGGCCAAAAATACGTCTCAGGCGATTTGCATCTGATAACCATTTTCAATGGTAAAAAGTTTCACAGTCCCTTTTTATAAATAATATAATAAAAATCATTTTGCACCGACTTTCTTGAGCAGTTAGCATACCAAATAGGTAACAAATTTATAAACTTACCTAATTAGGCGAACTCTGGCCCGAGTTTCTTCATGTTTGGTCCGAATAAGTTTCCAAAACTTTCTAATTTGAATCAGACGTAATTACTGTACATCGGGGTCATTTTACGAGGCTGTTTTCATCACCACGTAAAGAACTTTTTTATGGCACGTTTTCGCACCTTCACAGCTGCCATGGTCACGTGTTTAAATAAAAATGTTTTATGGAATAAACTCGCGGAAATCTTAGAAATGAATGTTCGAGTACTTTGTCAACATCTATAACGGGTGTAAAAAGATCAACGAAGCCGAAGTCCACGCATTCCGCCTATCATCAGGATCATTTTTGTCTTTTAGACTATACCTGGGAAACCAATAGTTACGAAATTATTGAAGGTCAAAGTCAAACATTGATTTCAAAATTTTTATAAAAAAAAATATTCATTATTTCCTGATTTTTGTCCAAAGAAACATTATCAAAATTTTGAGTATTTCGTAACAAACAATGGCTTCAAAACGTCATCACTCAATGTATCTCATGAGCACGACATAAACGCTGCCTTTCAACTGGGCTGCACGCCGGCCGTATATCATACACTCGCAGGCGCGGTCTGTTGTACGCGTTACATTGTGCCTTTTTAACACCAAAAATTAAAATCGTTTTCCAGCATAATTTTGAACAGAAATGGTCCTGATGATGGGCAGAATACGTAGACCTCGGCTTCGTTTAGGGTCTTGTTACACCCGTATTAAAGTTCAATAGTGTAAACAGGATCTGACTATAAAATCTGCGCAATTTAAACGAATATAATGTTACTTCGAGCTCCCTATGGTAATAGCCATATCGATATGAGTTTGTTGACAGTAATCAATATTTATTTTATGTGATAATGCAATTGGATTCGAATTAACTGGCAATGCGGATAGTTTGCCCGTATTATTTCTGTGAGTAAACTTTGATTAAGGTAAATATTGTTAGCTTAGGAATTCTAATTGAACTTTATTTGGGACTAGTTTATTGTAACAAATATTATCTCAATCGAATTATTTTGGGAAAATAGCACCTCTTTGTAGTTATTCGGGTGAAATAAATGTTTTTGTATACCTAGTATCTGATAATGCTGTGCTCATTTTGACTAAATTATTGTTGTGGGTTGAATTGTTTATATTTTATAGTTTAGATGAATTCTATGAAATTAATGTTACTAACATCAAACAAGTGTACAAGTATCGTCTGTAAAGCTATATCGAAAACCTCATCCGGAAACCTAGATAACTAATTCAAACTTTGCATTTCATCTTACCGACTCACAAAACTTTGCGGAGAGAGGTAAGGTACCACCTAAAACAGCCGAGCTCTCAACATTAACGATAAGACAAGGAATACACGGTCATTACGTCCATGCAGTAATCTACAATATTATTATTGAATCTTTAATAATAAATTAATTGTTAAAATTATTTTTTCATTTTCAATTAAACTTAATTAATTAGGTATAAAACAGACTCTAAGGCTAAGGCCACACGAATGCCATACCAAGAAATTCGCAACGCGACTTTAGAGGATTATCAAGCAAGCGGTCTCCATACAAACGGCCTTATCGTTTCCCACCCTCTAAGCCTTAACTTACAGCAATAAATTTTTGGTATGTTTTGGAAATTCCTAAAAACTAAAACACCTAAAAGCGTACAGTTTTGATTTTTTTAATATTCAAAAAATATTGGAACTTTTTTGTTTTGTATGAATCACTAAAATGCAAATATTTCAACCTATTATAGATATTTAGAAAATCAAAATGTACAACTTGTTTTTAGGCATATCAAAGACATACCTATCAAAAATTCGTTGCTGTAAGTTAAGGTTTAGAGGGTGGAAAACGTTATCTTTGAAAACCGTTTGCTTGATAATCCTCCTAACATGGGTTTATCACCATGTATAAGTCACCTTGCGAATTTCTTGTGGAGTATAAACTATTTTCGGTGGCTCCATTCGGCAATGGGACTACGGTTATAGTAGATTGTATTACAAGGGAGCAAAATAATATTTTTACGGCGAGGGCGCTTTTTTGAATCCAGAGCGAAGTGAGGGATTCTAGAGTAGAATCCCGAGCGTAGCGAGGGATTCTTCAGTAGAATCCTGAACGTAGCGAGGGATTCAAAGTATGTCGCCCTCGCCAAAAATATTTTGCGCCCGAGTCATATACTCTACTTTTCATCCCCTTTCTATGAGAAAATAAATAGGAGACTGTGTTTATGTAATTAATGAAAATGTTCTTTATTTAAAAAAGACACGTGAAAAGTAAAAATAATTACAAATTTATAGTAACGTTTGATACACTAGCGCAATTTTCAAAAGTTATTGTACTAAGTACTTAGTACAATAACTTTTGAAAATTGTACACAGACTTAATTCGCGCGCTTATGTTTTTTTTTTCAGTTTGCCTCGCCGCGCCGCCTATACAGCCAGTCAATACATACCAGCCGGCGGCGGCGTTCGAATACATGTTCTAAATTCAAATCTCTTTTCCTCCCACTAAAAAGTTCTTACCAGAAAAGAGCTATTTTGGTCCCACTTATATAGGAACAATGCATCCTTTTTCGAAAAGAAGGGATGAAATAGTAGATTGTATTACAAGGGGGCAAAATAATATTTTTACGGCGAGGGCGCTTTTTTGAATCCAGAGCGAAGTGAGGGATTCTAGAGTAGAATCTCGAGCGTAGCGAGGGATTCTTCAGTAGAATCCCGAACGTAGCGAGGGATTCAAAGTACATCGCCCGAGCCAAAAATATATTTTGCGCCCGAGTGATACACTCTACTTTTCATCCCCTTTCTATGAGAAAATAAATAGGAGACTGTGTTTATGTAATTAATGAAAATGTTCTTTATTTAAAACAGACACGTGAAAAGTAAAAATAATTACAAATTTATAGTTACGTTTGATACACTAGCGCAATTTTCAAAAGTTATTGTACTTAGTACGTAAGTATGTACTAATTACAAGAACACAGACTTAATTCGCGCGCTTGTTTTTTTTTCAGTTTGTGACCTCGCCGCGCCGTCTATACAGCCAGTCAATACATACCAGCTGGCGGCGGCGGCGTTCGAATTCTTTGAAAGATACATGTTCTAAATTCAAATCTCTTTTCCTCCCACTAAAATAGCTCTTACCAGAAAAGAGCTATTTTGGTCCCACTTATATAGGAACAAAGCATCATTTTTCGAATAGAAGGGATGAAAAATATTTTTTTCCGTTGTCTCGTCAATTTGACATTCATGGAGCTACGGAAAAGAAGGGGGTGTGTCTTTGGTAGTCAAAGAACACCTGCCTAGACGCACCGCTTTCAGTGTGTGGCTAACTGCGATAGTCTGTTCCCTAGGATTATTCATCTAAGCGAGTATTTTGGCTCTTAACGATAAGCGAGGCTCTTCGTATTGTAGCTTAGTCTAACTGTTCTTATGAAATCAAAATTATAAAATCAGTTCGTCAAACTTAACGTTCGTATTTTCCACAGTAAATCTTCAGTTGGATACCTTTGTAGCTTTAGACAAAATAAACTTTCTGATGAGATTATAGAACTAAATTAGGTGAAATCCGAAAGTAAACTGTGTTTTAATATTCCCCTTTAATATTTCTCGTTGTATGTACTTACTACCTAGTCTTATTAAAACCAATTAATGAAAGTTAAATTATGCAAAAGATAGGTCTAGAATAATTTAAAATAAATAATATTATCTTTACAACTAACTTATGTCATCATCATCATCCTCCTGTCCTTATCCCAATTTATTTGTAGTGCTATGTCTACACAAAATAAAATTTTGCGCTCGTAGAACGACCACTATTGGGGTCGGCGCAGCATGTAATACATACTGCATTAGGTTTTGGCAAAGTTTTACGATCGGCCGCCTGCCTGACACCAACCCTCCTTGGGAATGCTGTTGTTGACAGTTTCCTCGCTGCCATTCGAGTGACCCTTTGTGCGATGGTCTGCACCGGGTCCCTAAAACTTCCCTCTATCGCCTTTTACGATACCCACGGGATGAGATGGGACAGTCCTATTCTTAACCGGAACTGTGCGGCAGTGTGAACAACTAACTTATGTAATAGGTCGAATAAAAAAATTAACAAAAACGAAAAGTGTTAAAAGACATTGCTTATTTTCTGAGGACGGAACATTCCTCTGTAAATATGTTTGTGCCCTAGTAATTGTAATTGCAATTAGTTGCCTTATAATTAATTTTTATTTTCTTATCACATCTATTTCATTATTTATATGTATAATATATATATTATACTATATTACATTTTCTGTAGTGTTTTGAGGTTAGATAATAGACAATATGGAGGACATTGAGTGAGATAAGTCAAATAAATTAGCTACACAATAAAATTGTTCTCAGTCTCAGGAATCGAAAGATAGTTTCAAATATTTCGTAAGTAATGAAAAAAGAATACAATATTATTGTATTTAATAAAGGTAAAAAAACAGCGCTGTAAAACTCATTAAAAAAATATTTGAACAAAAATATGGACGGCGTTGATTGAAATTAGTCATATTATGTAAATAAATTAAACTGTCTTCAATTTCTGGAAATGAAAGATGTGTCGTTAGGAATTAAAAAATTATATAATAATCATTGGATTAATATTATTTTATTTTGTTGAGCCACACGATCTAAAAAGGTAATATCATGAGTAGGCATTGTTGTTTCAACCAAACACACATTTTTATGATGATTTTAAAACCACGAAAATGAAAGTATAACACTCCATATTGGAAACAATAATTGGGATTAATTAAAGTTAAGTTTGTTTGAGTTAAGTAACTCATTCTATATTTTGACTTTATGAACTACTTTGTAGAATTCAGTTATGCTTTGACTCTTTATAAAAAAGCGTTTAAACTAGCAAATGTATTAACTTTCTACATTAGGGGTTGATAATTTTTGTCTGGATTTGCCACACTGGATGCGTTCTGCGTTCTACGGTCCGTTCAACCCATACATAGTGTGAACGTAATGTTCGAGTTGACCGGACCGAAGAACGCAGAACGCATCCAAATTAGATGCAGGTTATATTTATTTAAAAATCGCACGGCGAACGAAAAAATAAATACATGTGATATCTCGCTGCATGCCTTGTGATATTTCGTATTTTTCCACCTCCACTCTCGAGGACGACCCCCAATTGCATGAAGCCGAATTATCTAACTTCTAAGTATTGTCTCGGATCCGTTTGTGTATGTACACATTTTGCTACAGACTTACTTTAGTATCAGAGCTACGTATGAGATGTCATTTCGAAAACATAAAAAAATCATACAACACAGTATAGGTATATAGCTGATGAAAATTGTGACACAAATCTTCTCATATCATACATAATAAGTAATTTTTCACCTCTCCAGCACGAAAAGGGCTCTTTTGGCGCGTAAAAACTCGCAGCAAAATCGATTTTTGCTGCGAGCGTGAGGCAAAGTGCTTTTTTAATTTCTAATACCAACTTTTTAAATAATAAAGTAAAAAGAAATAAAGTGACAAGCAGAGACTTGTAAAATTGATATGTGAGAAAAGGATAGATAGAGTGCTTTAAGGCTCCAGCACACCGGATGCGTAAGCGTATGCGTAAGCGTGCACGTAGACGTACCATGACGTTGTAATCTCTGAAAACTTATGAGACATGGCACACCGCTTGCGTAACGTACGCGTGCACGTAGACCGATGCGTAACCCTACGCATTGCAGCTCTCATGAGACAACCAGGCTGCGTACTTACGCAGAGCGGAACGCATTGATGACGTTGTACTCAATGGCATTCCCTATTGGACGTCACACCGAACAAATACGAACACGCACGTATCTTTCCTGCGCGTCACCACGCGCGTAACCACGCGCGTGACTACGCATTCAGTTATATTTGTTTACAAATAGTACCGGTACTACCGGTAGTAAGTGGTGTTTTATTTTGTTTTTAAGTAATGAATAACGATATTAAAGAAAAACTAACTGAATTAGTGCGAAAAAATTAGTCCATTTACTCAATCTTCGTCTGACATCGGCACTAGAGCCGCAAACATGGCTGCCGCAGCGGCTGGGTACGCAAGGGACAGATTGCGTTGCGTGCTGCGTAGACGTATGCGTAACCCGGTGTGTCAGGGGGTTACGTGCGTAACTACGCGCGTGTACACGCACGCGTAACCACGCGCGTGTCTACGCATCCGGTGTGCCCAGGCCTTTATGGTGTCATACATGGATTAAAAAGTAAAAAAATTCAATGCACGGATATACCAAGGAGTTTTAAATAAGGATTATTAAAAAAGAAGGTTTATAATTTGAAATAAAGAGTATGGATGAAATGAGGTCGCATGTATGAAATAAATTTAAAATATGTAAAATTAATGAAATTTATTAACAAATTAGTGTTTTATGATTATAAATAAATAAATAAGATGGGATATTAATGAATAAGAAAAAAACAAAGCGTAATATAAAACAAAACGACGGGAATCTACTTTATGAATAAAATTTTTCAGCATAGGTTTGATAAGGTTTGATCTAACTATTTTTGTGATAAATTACAAAAAAACGACTGCGTCCAACGATGAAGATAGTTGTCTAACTCCAAAAGAGTTGAGTGAACATGTTTATAATGCTGAATTTAGCTTTTTAACAGGAAAGTCACTTGAAATTTTTCTCGCTGGTAGAGGTGAAAAGTTGTTTGTTCTACACGAGACCAACATTTTGTTCTGCCTCGTGCCTTTAAATCACTCACTGTGCTCAGTAGTCTATATTAGAATCACTCGCTACGCTCGTGATTCAATTCTAGACTACTTCGCTAGTTCGTGATTTAAAGTCGGCACTCGCAGCACAAATTGATTTTGGTCACTTGTATAACAAATAACTATTCCGACTCAGCACACTTTAATATTGTCTGTTACACAAAACAAAAGGCTAGTAAATTCACTTGGTAATATATTCATTCGAACCAAAGCCTTCTTGTTATTCTCTGTCCCCGTCGCGATGACTTCGGGAGAAGCAAACCTCCAAAAATGCAATCACGCAAATTGAAAATTAATGGACCGAGAAATCCAATTTTGCATTAAAGCTTTCTGTACGTAGTCTACTTGATTCTGCTTTCAAACATCGAGCGTTGAGACTTACAGCAGTCTTTCGAAATTTCTAAGAATTTCGCTTAACGTTATTAGAGAAATCTGTTCTTTGTGATCTTTTTAGGTTTTCACATTTTTTTCTTTGAGTTATGGAATAGGTAGATTTTTTGATGTAAAGTACCTATATAAGTAATGACGTTTAGGTCAAAAGAATATTGCCTAAGGTATGTAATTTCTACGAGTATTTCATATTTTTAAGTACGTAACGTATATATTTTTTTGTAAAACACTTTGATTTCGCTTTACATGATGAAAAGCAAATATGTATTTGTTAAATGGATAGGTATTTCTACTACCTAGCTACTTAATATTTTTTACATCCCAGGATTCGGCCACAAAAGACACTTTATGAACATTTACACCCTTTACGAGAAAAAAAAGAATACACAAAGTAACATAAAATGAAAAAGTTCTTTTATGTGTTATTACAATATATGCAGACTCACAATATTTATTTCAAAAGCAAGCTTTGCTAATTGATCTTTGATGTCACATTGTACCTTCATTGTTATGTTTTTTCCCTTTTATCCCATCAAGGGCCGGCATTGTATCGGTTTTAGAAATATTATATGTTTTTATTTTTATAGAGCTGAGTTTTATTAAATCTGTGTTATCCGATAGGTACAATTTGGGGGCCTTCAAGTCGCTAGTGAATAGGTATCTTTTAGGCAAGCACGTTCCATCGTAGATCCCATCATCGCTTACCATCAGGCGTGATAGCAGGTAAGCGCTTGCCCACTGAGCAAGTAATCACTACATCGCTTGCTTATACAATATTATAAAAAAACTGTCTTCTCTGCTTGTTTTTGCATCATCTGCTGATTCTGCCGCTTTTTTTTACCTCGGTTTGTATCTCTTTATATTTTTAACCGACTTCATCAAAAGGAGGAGGTTCTCAATTCGATTGTATACTTTTTTTTATCGTTGTTCGCGCATATCTTCGTCATTTATGGACCAATTTTGACGATTCTTTTTTTGTTCGATTGAGTATGCTTGCGAAATGGTCCCATTATTTTTTTTTCCAATTCGGTTCAGTAATTTTCATGTAATCATGAAAAAACTATGATTTTGCAATAACTACCTTGACGACTTTGTTATTTATGAACCGAATTAGATGAAGTTTCTTGTGTTGGAAAAGGGATACCTTTAGTCTTCTTAGACGTCTCTTTCAATAGACGTTATTATAACGATGATAATGCGTATCTAATGATTTGAATACTTTTTTTGCTTTTTAGAGGCAGGTTTTTTGAAGTCGGTTTTTTTTGTTTTTAAACATTTTATTTATTACATTTTTGCTTGAGTTTTCATTTTTACCCCTCCCTTACAGTAATGTTGCAACAAATGTTGCACACACGGTTCGTAAAAGAGACAACGCCACACTGGATGGTGACATATTGTGCGATATTGCATTCCCTAAGCTTTCTGTCGAGCTTAGTGAAATATTGCACTAAATTGCGTATAAGCCATTTAATTCATTCTAATGCTACAATTCTGACACTCAATGGATATTCTCGTATTTTAGTCACGAGCGTGTTTAATAATAGTGCTGGTGATTACACAAACTGGAATTTCAGTCATAAGCTTTGAGTGTCATGTCAGTGAGCAAAAATAGATCTCGTGTCCATTCCTCTTCAAAATATTATGATATTTTGCAAACCATTCGTATAGTAAGGATTACACAGGGGTAGTTTTTTATTTTAGGTTCACTTGGTGATTGGTCGTGATTGGGTTTAAAAATGATATGAAAAATTTAGCTCGCTATGGTAGCAAAAACTAAAATCTGGAAAATAAAATACATAGTTCAACTAGTGATAGGATTCGAATCACAATTTATTCGAATGATTTGAATGACGTCAATCCAAGCTCGATTATGCTCGTCATCATCACCTGGTTCGAATTGGTTAATTAGAATCTTTGATGGCGTAGCAATAAGGACTAAGAACTACTGAGAAGGCAGTTTAATAATCATTTAAAGTTTTTAATTTCTTTAACCATATTTAGTATTTAAGATATTGTGTACAAATTCTAAGATTTTTTATTTTTGTTTATTTATTCTAAACTGTGTACTTATTACATAAATTAAAATAATAAATCATCGTTTTTTCCCAGGTTGTTATTAAGAATACCTACTAAGATTACACCTAAAAAATATTCCGAAAGTCATTGTATAAGGTAAGTGATAATGTACAAAAAGTAACCTAACGCGTTTGAGGTAAGTACTCTTTACACACATCATAAACAAAGTAAATTTTGAATGGTAGGTAAATATAATACTCTAAGGGTAGGTACGTTCATCTTTGATGAAATGCCTCTAGACTTTTCATTACCATTAAAGAAACGAAAGAGAACCATCGGAATTATGCAAAGTCAACCGACTTTGTTTCAAATCGCCATTAATACTCGTGAGAAAAGGACAACCGACGCAAATCCCTGTTCATATATCTATCATTCCGTGAATGCCTTTTGTGACACTTTTCAAGTTATAAATGAGGTTTAATGAATCAGTGCTTGACGGTAATTGAATATAAAGATTAAATCAAATGGAATGGAATGATTTGGTACTTTTTTGAACTAAGACAAGTGTGCTATTAAGTAAAATCAGGATAAATAATTGACAACACAAATGCTCTGTCGTACATGAAGGTTGCCAACACTACAGGTGGTAACCAACATGAGAAGAACACCTACATACATCGATAGGTATATTTTCAGGTTAACGCGAAGTAAAACCAACAACTATATTTCCGTATAAAGTGCCGTCATTCAGTCCAATGCATAACCAATATTTCCCTATAGCCGACAAAAAGAAAATCGCTGCAATATTTCAATTTCCGTCCAATCCAGCTAGAAAGAAACACTGCACTAGGTAGTTAGCATCCGATCCACATACAGCCGACTTAATACTTAATAACAAACTGCGCTCATACAATCTCCAGATATCCATAATTAAATTCTAGTTAGGAAGTAAGGACGCCTGAGGCACAGAGTTGCTTTTCAGAAATGAAATTTAACAATTCACGTCAAGTTCCAACTAGTCAGTGAAACCCTAAGTTAGAATAATAGAACAAGAATAATAGAGTAGGATTTGGCGTCTGCCGTCCATTGTCGTGTATGTAAAACAATGACTTTTGTGTTGAAGCAAACGCCGTAGAAACAAATAGGTAGGTTCTTGTAATATTAAATAATCCGGTGTGCGCAATAACCTTATTTTCTAATAAACATTCAAGATTACGTAGGAGGATGAGAGAGAATCTCAATGCCTAAGTTTCTAAAAAAATAGTACCTACATACCTACCCTACGTATAGCTACCACCAAAATCCTTATAATCGCTGGTACTTCTTTCACACAAATGTTCGTCGCACGAACGTTCATCCCAAAAACTTTCTTTCAAATTAACGTTCACCGTAAAAAATCAAAACAATTATATACAAAGCGAAAAAGGTTACTAAAGTGTGCATAACACGAGATCGTGTGCAGACGCACACAAAACAATGTGCATGGCATGTACATGCCTAACAACATACATAGCCGAACGGACTACGTCAGATAGAACGACTATTTATAGCAAATTGTCTCATCAGTTTTATGCTAATTTAGAGATAAAATAATCGCGTGCAATGTAGACACTATAAAGAAAAATGAGTCGGCAAACTATGGCAAAGCAGCACGCTGTCACATGAAATTCAAATTTCTGAGTGATGCACCTGTAGTCGTTACAAAGTCATTTAGTTAGGTGCATTACGGGCGCGCCTCAGATATCACCACGTTACTGCGCAAAAGAGAAATTTAAATTGCATTTCGTTTAATTTTGCACTGATTAGAGTGTGATGGAAACCTTTCATGATGGTTTGTTATAATCTGGAATTTTTAAAAGGGATAAAGTTCAATGAAATTTCAAGTGAATTCAGGCGCTTTGTATTATTTTAATGGTTGCGCACAGTTTGCGTTGTTGTATAACTGGACAGGCATAAGTATCTTGTAAATTTAATGTAATTTAGTGGTTAATTATCAGCCCCCAGAACATGCAAAGGTTTAGATATTCTCGCGATTATACATCCTGAACTTAGGTTCTCGATTTTTTTGTCAGGAACTCTACAAATATTTTAGTATTATTAGGAAAAACTTTAAATACTTAAAAAAAATTTTTTCATTTCTCATACTCGGAAAGTGATGTTTATTTATATATATATTTAAACTGAACAGCGGGTCAAAAACTCTTCGTTCCACCCTAGGGTGTAAAAGTAATTTAAAAAAAAATAGAACTCAATTTGGTAACATAGTCAACCATAGAGTTACCTCATCGGCAATAAAAAAGTTTACAATAATTAAAAACAAATAGTTTAAAAAAGTTGCAGCCTTGTATTAGAGCGCATTCACGAACAACAACAAAACTTGGTATAAACAGCCAGTGCAAAATTAAAAACATTGGGCGGAGCGGCAGGCAGACACGGCGTGTTCCAAATTTAATATAAGGAAAACTATAAAATATTGGAGGGATACCTAACTCTGTGACTTTGAGCTATGTGTGCCGTATTAAAGTTTTGTTTGTGTTTTTACTAAAAATGAGTTTATACTAAAACAAAAAGTTCATACAAAATAAAAGAAACAATAAAACTACGCTCTAATTCGCCTCAAACAACTACTTCAGAAGAGTCACTGCCATGGACTTATCGTCTAATCAAAGACCAAAGAATATCTACAATTTTTACAGGCATCCAACTAAGCGAAATTCAAAGAGAATGTAAAAAAAACTAGCGTTTTAACTAAATCTGTCATCATAATATATCAAACTGTAAATATTACAAGCAAGAATTTAACTTTAAATTTCACAAATTGTTCTAATTTTCAATTAAATTTAAATAGGTAAGGTAGGTAAGTTAGTAAAATAATTATAAGGTCTACCAATGTAGTTACTGAGTGCATGTTTTTATTAATAAATATTTTGGAAAAACTAAGACTTTTTTACTTTCCTTATATTCGAAATGAAAAGTAGAGTGTTTAACTCGGGCAAAAGTCATCAATTCCATCCTCGAACTATAGCCGCCCGCTCGGGCGTCTAAATATCTCGTATGGGAATTGCTTCCTTTGGACCCTCGTATAACAATCTACTATTTTTTCATATCTTATTGCTTTATAGGTGATAGTATCGATTACTCGGTACAACTGTACAACAATCGATCAGAGGGCTTTTGTTGTCTTTTCGATTAAATGGCCCATCAGCCACATGGGGCATTTCAATCATTATGGCTCTCGAGGGTTTGGCGCTTTCACTTGAATGTCTTTAAAACTCGAGTCCGAATTGACATTGCTATAATAACAACTACATCGTTGTAAACGTATCTAAATTGAGCAATGAAAATGAAGAGTAAATTGAAAATGCTTTTTATTTCAAAACGGGTTGGCAGAAGTCTGGCCAATTAGAAATCATACTTTACGCCTACTTCATACCAAACAACCAAAACAAAATATAAATCCGAATTTTAAATTGTCCATAAAAATCGCGAACGCTGCAAAGTCAGTTAACAGCACGCACCAATAAATATTACGAAAATCTTTTTTTAGGGGCCATAAAACCCAAACAGCCCGCGGAAAACCGAACACGCGCCAATATTGATACTTAATCGTGCATAATATTTGGCATTTTCGTGAAATTTGCATCATCGTTTTGCGTCAAAATGTCGGATACCTACGAATCCCCTCACAGTCACCAGTCTATTTCCATTTTCAAATGTCGGGCCGAAGCTGCGGCTCAAGTGTTCCGTCAGAATAATATTTGAATATTTTAACATAGAACCAGCCAGCCCTCCGATAAAAGAAATATGAATTTTATTTGTCCCCTTAATCGGTGATAAATCGACGTGTACCTTAGTTTATCATTTCTAACATTTAACTTATTCCATGAAATAAGATAGGTAAAAAGTTGTAAAAAATATATATATTAAAGTAGGTCTTTGCAATTTACTAAATTATAATATCCTAACCGCAAAGTGTTGCTGTAGTGGATGACTCTATCATAAGCTCTATTTAGCTTCGTGTCAAAGTAATGGCATTGGAAACTACAAAACGATTAATAATTAAATATCTATTTTACTTTATTAATATCCAATTTATTTCCACTTAAATTTAACGGAAAAACTGACAATTATTGAAAGTGAAAACGAACTGCACTATGTGGCAAAAAGTTGTTTAGTCTCCCAATTCGGTATGCAATGTCGCGAACGCTGGCGCAGCTAGCCTATTGCAGCTTTAATGCGCTGCGGTTTGGATTCGGTCCACGTATGGACTCCACCATAAAAGTGGTCGGTCTAGCCTACACCCAAATTGTTTTCGACCCACAAACTGACACGGTACAGTTAACACAGTAAAACGGGAAAATTTACTAACACCCTAATGCAGTCTTTCCCAACGTGGGCGATAACGCCCCCTTGTGGGCGCTGCAGGCCTAAAGGGGGGCGGTAAGAGACCCAGAAAAAAAGGGGGCATTATTGAACAGCATCAGATTCAACCTTCACATTAGTTTTTATATAAGAATTGATTATGTTTGTTTTATTTTCAATAAAAGATACTCTGTCCGAATACTATAAATTTGCGTTTCAATAATCAGTTATAAGTACTTAGCGGTTTTAAGTATGTTTAAAAAGGGGGGCGTTAAAAAATAATTTATTCTTAAAGTGGGCAGTAGACAAAAAAAGGTTGGGAACCCCTGCCCTAATGGAATGCGCTGATTATGTTGGTTGATTACTTATACGATAGAATAAAGAGAGGATTTTTTTCTTAGGGCTCCTATATTCCTCAAATGGCGCCCTCAACTTAATTAAATTTATTGCTCGCTAAGTACAAAATGTATCGAAAATTCGCATGTGCAGATTGAAGCAGCTCTAATTGAAGCGTTCTAAAGTTTATTTACAAATAATAACCTCAGTTAAATAGTTCGCTGTAGTAGTAAGGTGCCTTAAGGGTGAAAACATCGTTTGGGGTGTCATATTTTCATATGAAAAACGTAAAGTTGTAGCCACATAAAAAATCATAGGACAAGCTAAAGAGACCCTCTAGTTGCTACAAATATTAAATTGCGTATTTTCACAGATGATTGTAAAAAATCAGAATATCATCAAAAGCACTTGCGTAGGTTCATATTTTTGGCGTAAGTAATAGCGGAAACGTATTGAATTCTACATCAAAATACGATTTAACCTACCGTGAACTTGCTTCAATTACTTTTATTCAAAAAAGAGAATTGTGATAATGATATTGATAATGATGAAAAAACAACGAAAAACATCGAAAAAGTGCAGAAGTGAGGTTATTTTCCCTTACTCTTTACATGTAAAGAGTAAAACAGAGAACAAATTTTCCAGCGTAACCGAGCCTTAAAGTGGTCACTAATTCAATTCATAATTTTTGAATCAGGCGTACCTTAAGTAGCTTTAAGGTACATATTTGACAATTTTTTTTAAAATGCTATGACTTACATAAGCTAAATATACCCAAAATTAAGTAAAAGCTAACGGGCTTCTCAAAATTTCGCCCAGTTATTTCGCCACCAAGTGTTAACAAACAAATTAAAAGTTGTTTCACAACTTGGAGTCATAATTGGACGTTAACATCATAGATACCATCTTTAATGTTTTGTTGTGGCTTTTTTTCCATAGTTACAAAATTTACATCTTTCAACGCTATAATGAAAATGAGCCTATATTTTCTTTTCCTCCCGTTTGAAAGCCGTTTGATCTAAATATTAAAGGTGTGTTTTTGTTTATTAAAATATTACGCATTCACAATGTTGTAGCTATAAAGTGGCGTCAGTAGGGTGAAAAATACGGCGTTTTGTGAACCAGAGATTTCCTTTGGTAGGATTGGTCCTTAGGACCCTAGGATGGATATAAGAAGTGGAGTCACCACGATTTTTGTAGTAAATTTTTAGAAGTTTTGGCTTTCAGCGCAATCTTGATAGAAGTATTATTTAAGCTGCTATGCCCAGTTTGATATCATATTCGTATGAATTTAGGGTGTCGAATTCATTTTTGGATTCATATTTGTACGATTCAATTGTTAAACTATTAAAAAAAAATAAAAACAAAAATAAATACGCGCTTGATTAAAGAAAAAAAATCCATTAAATACACAAATTGGAATATTTGAAAAAGAAAAATACCTCGTAATAGCTCTATTATCCTTTTATTTTTAAAATAATAATAAAAGAAAATATTCTTGTTTGGTTAATTAAAAAACCGGCCAAGTGCGAGTCGAACTCGCACACGAAGTGTTCCGAACCCTAAAAAATAACTTCGTTACGGTTGTAAGGAAGTTATTTTTTTTATTAAATATTAAAATTTTAAAAATCAAATCAGAACTTGATTGTGATAGGCTCAAATTGTAGCAAATTTAGTTAGCTTTATAAAAGTATTGTGTAGAGATACCTGAAAAACGCTTCCATAAGGTAGTTTTTTCGAAAATACTAAACAAATGCTAAGTTTTTCCAGTAGTACAGAGTTTCCAAGGGTTAAAACTACAACATCTGAAAAAATCGTAGTTACATGCGCGCTTGTGATATTTGCCTTTTTTTGTCGATATTGACTGGATTTTTTTGTTTTTCGAACAATTTACTAATATTTTTTACTTCTGCGTCATACTTTTTAAGTTTCTTTCAAAACAGATACTTAAAAGTGTTATAATGTTTATATATTTGGAATCGGCTATTTATTACCTTTCATTTGATACCCATATTGTTATGATAAAAAATAATATATTTCAATAGGTGTAAAAGAAATTGACGGCACGCGACAGTGAATTTTTTTTCCGCTATTTATTGTTAATAAAGAAATTTGTAAGTTATATTTTTTCAAGTCTTCATTCTATATAGCTTTGCATATTTTTTGTTTGCAAATGAGAACATCAATTTAATATTTACGGTAACTAAAATTAAAAAAAATGTGTTGAAAATATCGGTTATTGTGTAATGTTTAGAAAACTTCCTAATAAATTCCTTTTTTATAGCAGAATTGAATTCTACGTTATTGATTTATCCGAAAATGATACCAAACTTGGCTTGGTATCTAAACTTGGGCAGTTATTAACCTTGGACTTCGTTAAGGCAGAATTCCCCCCTCCCCCTACCTGCTTGAAAAATCCAGGTGGCTCCACTTCGTAAACCCATCTTAGGAGGAACACAAGAATCAATCCTACCGAAGGAAATCTTTGGTTCACGAATAGCCGTATTCTTAATTTTTTTGGCTTGTAGGAAATGGGCTAATAACTGCGCATTTTAACTTATACAATAATATTGATGGCTTTCTGAGAATAATTATAAAAATCTTTTTAATTTTGTTTATGTGAATGTTTGTTTAATTTTCAATATCTTTATTTAATTTATTTTGTCAGCCACTTCGTATAGTTAATTCATTCGAATCTACTATGCAGACCTTCGTCATGCTTAGTCATTCTCTAAACTGTTTGAATACGTCTTTTATATTTTGTTTGAGAAATTGTGTCTAAACCTCTGTATAAAACCTTCTTATAAATATAAAGAAATAAGATCTTTATCTTATTTCTTTTTTCTACTGAAAATCTAAAAGCTGTAAAAATTCAAAGTCAACTTTGATACAGATGCTGATCTACAACAGCAGCTAGTGTTATTATTCTATGGTATTTCCATTTTATACGATGTAAACTTGTGAAGATCCGAAATTCCTAAATTCATCACACAAAGAGTAATTCCCGTACTCATCCATGATTATGGACATTCCTGTATTTATTATCCTCAAATGCAGACAATTTTTCTACATTCCAAGAATATCGTACAGGGGCCGTACCGGCTAACTTACACGGCTATCGTGATCGCTTTCATTTGACAGATGGATGTGATACATTGCTACTTTTCTATGGTAAGTTTTTATTTATGCCAAATAGAAGCTGCAACGTGTCAAATCCATCTGTCGAATGAAAGCGATTACGATAGCCGTGTAAGTTAGCGGGTACGGCCCCTGATGGGGCATGGAATTCCATTCAATGATCCAATAATAGGCTCGGTTTTACTTCGGCTACATCCTAATCAAAAACTAAACCGTAGCAACCGCTGCAAGAAAGTAAGAAGAAGAAATATAGTTAATCCAAAAAATATAAGAGATTTTCAGTATCATGACTAACCATATTTTCATTAAAAAAGGTTGGTACTGATATTGTACTAGTGGCTCAGTAAACCTAGCGATTGTGACATTTTTAAATTTTTTTAGAAATGGCTGATATATGATTTGCCCAATATCCCCGCCATTTTGAAAATTTTCGTAAAGCTGAATCGACAAAAAATTATATTATTAATTAATAATTATTGAACCTGCTCACCAAATTTCATGAGAATCGGTTGAGAAATGCAACCTGTAGAGAAGACAAATGGACAGCCGCCGGACAGACATACCTACGAAAGCATTTTTGCCCAACTTCGCTCGCGCTTCGCTCGGTCAATAAGTGAATAAATATTTAAGATACACATAGTATTCACATATATTCAGAGTATTCAGACTTATATTACAAATACGAGAAGGCAGTAAAGTGTATTTTGCATTTTTTATTCGAGCTTCGGGCTACAACAGTTGGAAACAATTGGAAAGTATTTACTCCATTTATATTTCGTATATTTACCCAAGAACCATAAACGTAATTAAATTACAGTAAAAGGCTCAAAGTTTCAGAAAGTTTCAAAATGTTGTTAAATCCACAGGTAACTGAACTTTTGCTTGGGACTTGAATAAATAGCTGAAGGCCTGTTGTAATAAATTAGGACATGAAATGAAAATTGCTTATCAATTAAAAAATGGGTCGTTGACTACTTAAAAAACAGAGCTGAAGCATCTGATGATGAAGCTAAGAATTCAGCGCCATTTTTGCGCAATCTCTGCATCTCTGCAAGTTTTTATAGAGGTTGAAACCCAAATTTAAGTAGATAACACGTTTATCAGATGTTATAAAAATTACACTTGCATTAATTTTGTCAGAAGTCCACCGATTTATTATGTGACTAGATAATGCCCGCGACTTCGTACGCGTGGGTTTTATGACTCCAGGGGGGTAATTATGAAATTTTGTTGCAATCCACTCTAACAACTGCTTTAGTTAAGAATCAATGTGAGAACAATCATAAGATTGTAGGCTGTTGCTAACAATTCTCGATTGAAAGCGCAGTTACATTGCTGCTTTAAATAATTAAAGCAGCAATGTAACTGCGCTTTCAATCGAGAATTGTTAGCAACAGCCTTACGTAATCAAGGTACGAAACGTATTAATATAAATACGAACTAATTTATTTATATAAACATAGTATGTCAAACGGTTTGATCAAAACCTGTTTATAAAGGACTCGTCAAATATACATGAAACATCTAATTTCAAAGCTAACTATGAAAACGGTTACATTTTCTGAGAAAATTTGTATTTTGAATAATGAACACTTCGCTATTCTAGCGAGGGTCATTGCAAAGGTAACTAAAGGAGGGTCGCAGTTTACCAACCAAGGGTCTCGATTCTGCTAACGTTAACGAAACAATCGTGTCTCAATCGTGTTTCAATTGTATTGCTTCTACACACAGTTTCTGTTATGGGGCATTTACACGGGATAATTTTTCGGGTGACTTGCTAGGCGAGTTTAGTCAAACAGGATTTTTTTAATAATATTTGGAAGGCTTACAGCTAACGTTACCGAGTAGATACTTAAATATACTGTAGCCAATTACAAGCCTCCACATATAAAAGTGAAATTTTAGAACTTTTTATGCGCTAACTTTGTAATTAAACAGCTGATTGTGTAATCTACCTATATTAAATTAAACACTAATTACCTGTTTTACAATCAATGATTATTGACTGACTACTGCTTAAATTGAAAATAGTATTAGATTTTATATGGAATTTGATTCGAACCTAATCGGAATTTGTGAAACAGGCTTCGACAATCGCTTGTAAAATTGAATACTATTGAAACACAACTGAAACACGATTATTACGTTAATATGAGCAGAATCGAGGCCCTGGTTTATTTATTAATGAGTCGTAAGCCTCCGACGGAGACATCATCCAAGATTTACTGCCGAATTAAACTCATAAATAAAGATTGCTGTGCAGTGATATTGATATAGTGGGTAACGAGTTTCACAATCAACAACGTTACGGCTTGTTGGCAACTCAGTAATTAATGAACTCACTACACCCACTTTAATTTCTTCCCATTTTTACCAACTCTTTTTTACTCTTTAGTATTTTGTTTTATGCAGTACGGCACGGCAATACCAGTATTTTGCATAAATGAATTTAACATTTGGTTTAAATTTTTCAATAAAGTAATCAAAGAGCTCCCAATCAGTAAAATATTGCTGCGTCCAATGACAAAAAAAAGTGAATACAGAATGGCCCAATTAACCATGCAGTATTGTTACACGTATCATCCATTTTTTTCGACTGTTTAATGCGGTTACATTCACGCGCGGCCAATTCATTATCATGAATGCGCAGAAACTGCTACAATATGTAACGAAACTGCCTGAGTGGGGCTTAAAATTATAACAACATCGTTTTCATGGCAGCACGTCGATCCGAAGTTCGGTGCAAATTTTTATGAGCGTCGCCACACCACGACACACTGGGGACTCACGGCTTTGAAACGACTGGTAGTCAAAGAGAAATGGAGATTTTCCAGTTACAAATGTGGAAATTGTAGGTTGAGGCTGTATTTCTTCGTGGATTACTTTCGCGAAAGCACAGTAACGTGCGTACCGGAATTTTTATTACGCGCGACTCCCAAAGGTACAGTTCTGCGACAGAGATACATTCGGATCATTATGTTTTGTAGCTACTGCGAGGAGAAATATGACTTAAAATAAAGGGACGCAGGAATGACTCCGCCGAGTACGGCATACGTGATTAAATTTCCAGATTCTTATTGATTGCCCCATAACCAGTGAGAAACATTTATAGTTACATGAATACAGATGTATGGCTCAACTGTGTAATCATCTAAGTTTCATTATCAGTTAAATTAAAAAAACATTATCTCAATTTGGTAGATGCTTAAAATATTTGGTAGAGGACATACAATGCAATACTTAATCGTTATACTATGACCATGACCATCAGCCATTTTTTTAATGTCCCCACTGCTGGGGAGCAGGCCTTCCTTATGGGTGGATAAGGAAGATGGGCCATAATCCACCAAGCGGGCCCAATACGGATTGGTGACTGCAAATGCAGCCGGGACCAACGGCTTAACGTGCTTTCCGAAGCACGGAAGAGCTCTAGATAATAAATTTTTGGTCACCAATCCCAAGACCGACCCTTGCGAAAGTTGCTTAACCTCCGCATTCTCTGGGCCAGGTGCTATACCAATGCGCCACCGAGCACCTCAGCGTAATTACTATGGCAGTGGCTTTGTTTATCTCAACAGTCCGAGCATCAGAAAAATATCTGACAATCAAATCATCAAAAACTTTAAATACCAACATACTCCCATTGAACATAAGTCTAGCGATATCAAAGAAAACCGATGGCTTAACGAAGCTTTCGAAGTACGACCATACCGCTTAACTCAATTATGTACTTATCCGATTTCTAAAAGCTAATCTAAAACTTTTTGTTATTAAGCCGAGCCTTTGGTAGATAGCTAAACGGCGACGGAGACGGTGCCTAACTTTCGCTTAACAGCATTAAGAGCTAGTACTTAATAAAAAAATAAGTAGACCAAAATGTATTAAGAAAATTGAGAATAAAATTATATTTTAATAATTATTTTTTCTTGTCAGCTAAAAACGTCATATTGGGTGGTAGTGGTAGGGTAAAAGAATTAACGTTTTAGAAGTGCTTATTATGTCAGCTTATTTAAATAAAGAATATTTATATTTCTGTTTGTTTATATTTGGTATATTAATAAATAATTATGTTTTCTTATGAATTTGTCTTTGTTAGATCCATTCTTACAATATTAAACATACCAAGATGCTTTGAGCAAATTCCTACTTTGATGAATCTATTTAATATATTCTTTAAAATTTTATAAGTAATTGAAGTCGCTTATCGTGTGTTTGTGTTATTAAATTAATGACTTCGCTAGTATAATCTTGATTACAGACTTAAATACAAAATGTTTTATAAAAACTTTTATATTCTGTTTTATGAAAGTGTACAGCATTAATAATATAAAATAAGTATTCTCAGATATTTTTCATATCTTCAGAAAGCTTAATCTCAGTCAGTACACCGCTATTTTTAGTATCCCCAAAACAAATTTACTAACATTTTGGCGTAAACTTATTAAACTTGTAAGAAAACATTTTTGCAAATGTTACCGTCAAGGCCCACTCTGTCGCTTATTAAGCCCCAGATGAAAACTTTACATCATCATATTTTCTGGATCGTTCACTTAAATTAAAGGTAATTTATAACCCAACGTACACAGGCGGTGCCCGTCGGAGCTTTATTAAGCAAATAAAGTAATGAATTGGCGAGCTCTCATAAACAACGCCGATCCTAAACTTTATTATTTAACGCACCAAATTTAAATTAAGTAAACGGTTCTAGGTACTTTAGCCCAGGGATTGAAATACCGTTAAAAAAAATAACGATACAAAAAATAACGTTAAAAATACCGTTTAAACATTTTATCGGTAAATTTACCGGTAAAAATAACGTTAAAAATATTGTACCGGTAAAATTATCGGTAAAAAAGTAACGTTATTAATTGGAATAACGTAAATTTCAAAATTAACGGTAGAAAGTAAAAAAATGACGTTAAAGCTAACGTTATTTACTGAAATAACGTAAATTTTAATGTATTATAACGTTAGTAAATTAACGTTATTTATTGACATGACATAACGTTAAGGCCGTCCGCTGCTTTAAGCGGGATCCCGCCGCGGGTACACGGCGCGGGGATATAGATTGCTGGTTTTTGACGGACAGATGCTTGCGCAGTGCATGAGTAAGCTCTAATCTATGTCGCCCCGCTTGCGTGTCCCGCTCAAGACAGCGGAGGGCCTAATGTTAAAATTAACGGTAAAAAAGTAAGAAATAACGTTATATTTAAAAATAACGTTATCATTCCCAGCTTTGACCTTAATTTCCTTTGACTTTAATACATATATTAAAAGTTACTAGCCAACCTAACTAGATTAAAAGTTTAGCTGTAAACACCGATGATACACAGCTTAGTTCGTTATGAAGTGCCTACCTGGATCAAGTAATATTTCTGTACAAAATTGCTTGTGAACTGCGGGAAATTTGTATTCAACCCAGCAGTGTAGCGTTGGTCACTCCATCACGACAGGGGCATTTGTATACCTCAATGAATGTGGACCGAAATTCTACCTAGCAATATCTCTTGAAACATAACTGTAGGGCTCGCGATAAATTGAAACACGTACTAACTTTGGTACTTTCTTTTATTGCGACAATGTTTCCGAGTAGTTTTATTTCGCTTCTTACCTAATATCTTATATTGTTGCCCAAGGGATACAGAAAACCAATTCTAGTATTATTTTTCGTTGAAACGCCGTTAATCCTAAATATCTCATTAGTTAGTAATAAATAAGTCATAGTAAGACTATTACATAATAAAGCGTAAAATGGATACATAACAACAGTGAAGCGGAAAAACTAATTAATACCAATATTATCACATTTTTTTAAATCTATTTTTATTAGATTAGGGACACAGGTTTTAAACGCGATTTTAACTTTCGCGTTGCATTTTATTAGATTAGGAACACAGTTTTAAAACCTGTGTTCCTAATCTAATAAAATGCAACGCGAAGGTTTAAAAGTGTATAAAATCTATTTTTACCTAAAATCTTGAAATAAGTATCTTTGAAAATATGGAAACGATTTTTTATGTAGTAGAATGGAATCTACAGACTCGCACTTAGCTGTTTTTTAGCAGATTTAAGTCTTGTAAGAACCTTATTCTCATTAGGTATTATTGGATGTGCTAATAATAAAAAAACTAAATAAACAATGTTTAATATCCTTACTTAATACAAAAAATTAACATTTATTACAGAATAGTCTCACGAAAAAAACACTAATTTAAGGCGGTTGTTTGACTGAAAGTGGCGCCGCGGTTAGTTTTATTTAATATAGTAATTTTAATACACAGGTTTATGTTTATGTATGGCACTAAAGTATTTTATCGTATTTGGATGTATGGGGTATCGTTAGAATCCTCACATCATTACAAGTGACACTGATAATATTTTTTGAAAAAAAAGTCAATATGGCGACTGTACGACGCCATTTTCAAATGTTAAAAAAATATTTTTTCATCATGAAAGGCCTTAATGAGCACTTTTCAAAACTATAATTATCATTTGTCACTACAATGTGTGAAATAAAAATAAATTAATTAAAAAAAATATTAAAAACATGAGTGCCCTGCCAAAACGAGCTAAAAAGTTAAATAACAAGTGTCATTGCAGTCGGGGGACCGTCTTGTAAAACAATTTTTAATCAAAACGGTCCCCGACTGCAATGCCACTTGTTATTTAACTTTTTAGCTCGTTTTGGCAGGGCAGTCATGTTTTTTTTTATTTTTTTATTTCACACATTTTAGTGACAAATGATATAGTTTTGGAAAGTGCTCATTAAGGCCTTTCATGATGAAAAAAGTATTTTTTTAACATTTGAAAATGGCGTCGTAAAGTCGCCATATTTACTTTTTTTCAAAAAAGATATTATCAGTGTCACTTGTAATGATATGAGGATTCTAACGATACCCCATACCACAGAATACATAATAATACATCCAAATACGTTGAGCCATTTAAAAGTTATGGTGGAATAAAGAAACTCACATACCCACAAACATACATGAACCCTGAACACATATATACTCCTTTTTGGGCAGTCGTGTAAAAAATACTAGACCATGGACCCTAAAAATCCCACGTGAAGGTTTATTATAATCAATTTCTATTATATTTTTTTTTATAAAAGCCTCCGAGGCCACCAATTTCGGTGGTATAACGACCTTAAGTGAAAATGCTTATACAATCCTTACTAATAAGTATTATAAATGTGAAAGTCCGTTTGTTTGTTTGTTTGTTACGCCTTCACGTCGTAACTACTGAACCGATCATCATGAAATTTTGCATACACGTTGCCAGGGGTGAAAAGGACATAGGGTACCTTTCACCCGGAAAAAAAACGTACAGTTCCCGAGGGATAGCAAAAAAATTGTCCACGCAGACGAAATCGCGGGCGGCCGCTAGTACAAAATACAATAAACTTAATAACGAACTTTGTATCTCCGGATGTTTGCTTCTAGAAAATTGGTAAAATATCTCATATGTTATGAGTTTAAAATTAATTTCTTTTTTATCAGAAAGAACAATGTTTATTTTATAAGAATTTTGAGCTAAGCAAACTTCAACAAAACTCATATTTAAGAACAAATACAGATTCAAGATAAATTATCATAATATCAAGTTATTATGATAATTTAAGAAGCTTTCTTGAAGGGCTTTGGGGTACCTACTTCTAATATGTGAATTACATGTTAAGTCTACACTTCTACAGAGTCTCATGAATAAATAAATATTTAATTCAATTATAATGTATGTACCACTATTACTAACACAGCACTTTAATCTGTTTTCTAAAATGATAGGATCATTTTTTATCGTATTTCGAATCATGTCTCTTTAAAAAATGCCCAATCCCTTAAGCTAGGGTTGCCTAGGATGACGGTACCGTCATTATTACGGCCGTCATTTAGCAGCGTAAAACGTTGTATATGTAAACAATACAGCGCGGTTTCTGACGTTACGGTGTCGCCATATTGTTTGCTTAGACAACATTCAACGCCGCTATATTACGGCCGTAATATGACGGTACCGTCATCCTAGGAAACCCTAGCTTTAGGTAGAACACTCCCACGAAAAGACTTAAAAAAAGGTTAGTTCTAAAACCTAATCCTTACTAATATTATAAATGCGAAAGTCCGTTTGTTTGTTTATTTGTTTGTTTGTTACGCCTTCACGTCGTAACTACTGAACCGATCATCATGAAATTTTGCATACACGTTGTCAGGGGTGCAGAAAAGGACATAGGGTACTTTTCATCCCGAAAAAACGTACAGTTCCCGAGGGATAGCAAAAAAACTGTCCACGCAGACGAAGTCGCGGGCGGCCGCTAGTTTTATTATAAAGCAAAAAAAGGGTTTACTGTAATTATTTTATTTTAAATCTCATACCCTTAATACACAGACCGTATGGTCTGACTGATGCTATTAAAGCTTGTTGTATAACAAGCCTTATAATAGCATCAGTCAGTTGTTCAATACTTACCTACATTGTCACGTCATTTTCTTTAGCTTTTTCCATTTGCAAGAAGAATACAGAATTCTTCTTATATCTTTGTAAATGATACATAAGATCGTATGAAATCAATCAGAAAACAGATAAATGTCGAACAACAAATGCATATAACAGCAATTTCCACGGTTCATTCAAACAAGACTAATTCTGACAAGGTAAACGAGGAATTTAACTGTTACTATTAATTCCACTACAACGTTATTGTTTCCAAGCAATTTGAGTTACGGCCCAAGTTATAATTGCGTTTGAACATTCAAAGATGTTTTATTACATTTACATTTAGATCAGTGAACTTCAATGAATCACTTAACAAAATTAAAGTGTAGTTGCTATGACCCAAAAGTCTAAATCACCTTTTATAAAGACGAAATCAAAATTGACGGACAGCATCCTTACTTAATATTATAAATGCGAAAGTCCGTTTGTTTGTTTGTTTGTTACGCCTTCACGTCCTAACTACTGAACCGATCATCATGAAATTTTGCATGCACGTTCTCAGGGGTATAGAAAAGGACATAGGGTACCTTTCATCCCGAAAAAAGTATAGTTCCCGAGGGATAGCAAAATCCTTTACACGCAGACGAAGTCGCGGGCGGCCGCTAGTTTTACAATAAATATTATTTGACAAAAAGAGGAAGAAACACAAGAAGTAAAGGTTTATTTAAAATTAATTTATAATAATTTATAATAATTATGTAGAATTAAAAGCAACCTTACATAATACATCCTATGATAACAACGGTCCGTAAAAGTTTGGCGATGCCCCAAAACATTACACAATTTAGACAATCCTCATGCGCGGGGAGGCATGAAATTAAAAATATAAATATCGTGAGATACCGCAGCTGGTTAATCCTGCAACCCAGATTATTACAAAACTGTAATCACCCCCTCGCTGGGCTGAAGCTGAGCCAACACTAACAATGCACTCCCCCCGAGCGACATACAATGTGAGGGTTAAAGCTATGGATCCTGGGGAAAACGTACTTTATACAGCAGACCTCGCGTTTGAGACAATAAAAAAAAAATAGAAACAGCTAAAATATTCCTTTTATTCGAAAATCTGAATCGACAAAAATTTATTGAACGTTGTACAAAAATTACCCCTAATGCCGAATATGTTAGATAGGGACCATCAAACTGAACAACGTTCACTATGGCACCAACTCTGAAATCGAAAAAAACCAGCCAAGTGCGAGTCGGACTCGCGCACGAAGGGTTCCGTACCAAACAATCACGTTTGTTGTATGGGAGCCCTCCTTAAATATTTATTTTATTCTGTTTTTAGCATATGTTGTTATAGCAACAATATAAATACACGATCTGTGAAAATTTCAACTGTCTATCAGTAGTTGTTATCAATATCGGGCAAAAAACGGCAAAAAATCACGTTTGTTGTATGGGAGCCCCCCTTAAACATTTATTTTATTCTGTTTTTAGTATTTGTTGTTACTTATAGCGGCAACAGAAATACATCATCTTTGAAAATTTCAACTGTCTAGCTATCACGGTTCATGAGATACAGCCTGGTGACAGACGGACAGCGGAGGCTTAGTAATAGGGTCCCATTTTTACCCTTTGGGTACGGAACCCTAAAAATGATTAGCTGTTTCATACATTTTGATATTTTCGTTATTAATTTTAGTATGAAACAGCTGATTTTTTTTCGCGATTTCAGAGTTGGCCCCATAGTAAAAGTTGTTCAGTTTGATGGTCCCTATCGATCATTAGGGGTATTTTTGTAACAAGATGTTTAATTATTGAACCACGAAATTCGAGATTGAGAAATGCGACCCATAGAGGAAAACTGAGCTGGAAAGACAGACGCACGAAATATTTTTGCCCAAGCTGAAACGGAGAGGACATGCTCGCGCTTCGCCTGCGCTTTGCGCACGCTCGATCAACTAATCAGTTTATCGATAGTTGGTATAGTAGTGACCAAGAAAATAATTAAACATGCGGGATTCTTTAAAGCTTATAATAAAAGTAATTTCGCATTACAATGAGCAAGTTTTTTGACAGCATAAAACAACAAACAACAACGCAACTGTTTCAAAACAACAACAGAACGCTTGTTTATTTAACAAATTAAAATAACTGAACCTTTAGCAAGTACAATATTTATTGGTTAAGTTTCCGTAACTTCCTTTCTCCTCTCAATTTTTCTCTGCAGATTGGTTAATTAAAAATCTATTACAGTGTTTGAAACTATTAAGATACTACAGCTCCGTACATGTTTGACATTTGCTCTGTTAATTATTATATTCTGTTTTAAAGTCAACTTTCATATTTTAATTTAGCACCACCACTTTAATCAAATCAAAAATCAAAGACAAGCCCTAGTTAGCATAACGTTGTTCTAGCCAGATCTCAGCGGTATTCCACAAATGATGGTAATCATTAGGAACTAAGTATAAAAGTTATTTAAGCATTAGCTGTCAAGTGTCCCCTAAACAATTAGAATTTCTGTTGTGTCTGGTGTCTACGGCGGTTAACGAATAGGCTTCTTCCTTCTGGGCAAGCTCGCTTCATCTTCGGCCTCTTCTTAACCGTATTCTTCTCGAATATGGCCAAGTGTAAGCCCATTTAATGTAAAAAAAAAACGTGAAATAATTGTATTTTAGCATATAAGTGGAACGCTTGAATCTCGCTCGATCATTAACCTGTAAGCAGCTTCGCCACTTCGTTGTATCACCTCTTCTGTGACAAATTCGTGTGGCACCGCTGCACAGCTGCTCCAACGCCATTATACCATCTCAGATTACAACACTGCGTGGAAGCTAATAAATGACATAATATATCATGATGCATGATCGTTGCTCCAGCGACACTGCAGGTGCGAGATTAAGTTGGTGCGCGGCAATCCTGCCCTGATTTATGCCATGCGCTGTGTCCTAGCGATGTGCTACGAAACTTTATTATGAATCATGATTCATGACTCTTGTTGTGATACCGCGCTGTCAGGACACGTAACGGGAACATACAGAGAGTTTATTCCTGAATACAGTGAAATATATGCAATAAACTAAAGTAAGTATCATAACCAAGAACAGCTTTCTCCGAACAACTATTTTGATTATAATTATATCTAAAATATTGAGACATCAGCCATTTTTTATGTCCCCACTGCTGGGGCACAGGCCTTCCCTATGGATAAGGAGGATGGATCATAACCCACCATGCGGGCCCAATGTGGAATGATGGGTGTTAACGACTGCAAATGCAGCCGGGACCAACGGCTTAACGTGCCTTCCGAAGCACGGAGGAGCTCGAGATAATAAATTTTTGGTCACCCATCCTATGACCGACCCGTGCGAAAGTTGCTTAATCTCCGCAATAGCTGGGCCAGGCGCTAAACCACTGCGACATCGAGCTCCTAAAATATTGAGAAACAGAGGCTTATTAAAAGTGACAAAATATAAATTGCATAAAGGTAAGCGTAAACAAATGTTTTTTTGTCTGCATTGATTAAAAAATACATATTATATATTATTATTTTAATTAGATTATTTATTGCACTAATAATAATCGTTACATAATCATTATGATAATTGTGAGCAAAGGTGGACTTATCTCTAAAGAGATCTCTTCCAGCCAACCTAAAAGGTGTCAGAGATTTATGTAAGCAGGTACATAAAGTGCAAGACATTATAAAAAATTATAACTAAATAATAAGATAATATTACAAAATCTATACTTATTCATAATATATAATAGACATATACATATATAAATAAAATATAATATACCTATACGTTTGAATGTACGTTAGGTACAAAACAAAACCATAGCTTCAGCGTTTTTTCCCTGGCCCCATCGGGCACGTTCGGCGTTCAAGGGTTAAAAAAACTGGGAGAAAGTTCTTACATTCATATTATTCTTAAACAAATCCTATAAGTCGCGCTTCACTACCAATGAAATGATTAAACCTCTACTCTATACTCTAACAACAATAAAACGGTCAATTTAAAGCAACACATCCCTAATATTAAACTGCATTGCAGCTGTTATCACCACTCACGACGCCATGTGAATTGCGTTCTGCTAACCGTCAAATGAATACATGATTCATATACGAAGTTTACGTTATGTGGAGGCATTCCATTCCACCTGTGTTGCACCAACCCTACAATGCTCACGGCTAATATGGGCCTAATCTACCAGGAAAATGGTCACGTTAGACTGTTTTGGGACCCATTTATTATATCGAGCAGGTTTATAGCTGACAATAAACCACCTCTGTTATTGTCGGTCGAGGTATTGTATTGTAGAATGCTATTGTTGTTTTTCTTACAAAGAATATTGCTGCGCGTTATCATAATATGACTGAAGAAATTGGGCTTATTCGGTTAAATCATTTAAGCAGCATTATAAATGTTTAAATTAAAACATTAAGTTGAATTCACTTTTTGATTTTAGTACTTAAATATTTTTACTCAGCCAAAACTTTCAAAGCTATTTCGTAAAACGAAAGTATTTCCATCTTCCCCTACGCAAACGAAATCCCAAGAGGCCTTAGCAGCGTATAACGGAACGACCGACAATAATTTGTACTAGTTTGCAACGTTTCAAAGATTTCCCTTATTACTTTTCCAAGTATTATGCTGACATAGTATATAAGACATGCGAAGTAACTTAGGTACAATATTCTAACTGACTCATAGTCTTAATACAGGACTGAAGTTAATTTGAGGTTATTTTGAGGTTAGTAACAATACTAATATTTAGTCCACATCAGCATTTATACCCATACTAGCTTTCGTCCGCAACGTCGTCCACGTGGACATTTAGAAAATCCCTAGGAGACCTTTGACCGAGATAAAAAGTATCCTGCGGGGCTACTCAAATGGCCACTTTTCTATTCGTTCGCTAACTTAAAAATTAAAAATAAGCCATAAACACCAAAATAACGTGTCGTAGGCTTGTCAATTCTGTACAATACAACAATGTCTGTGATTTACATAAACTTGCGACGTCTGACTTGATAATTAATTGCTTATTTTTAAGATTTAAGTTAGCGAACGAATAGAAAAGTGGCCATTTGGGTAGCCCCCCTGGCCATAAACTATCTGTATGCCATTCCAAATGCATTCAGGCGTTTTTACGTGATTGAGTAACAAACATGACATGATTGAGTAACAAACATTTAAGCTTTCACACTTATAATATAAGTATAGGATATCCATATCCCGTTCTTGTTCGTACCCGGTCCTGCCCCGTTCCCGTACCCGTTCTTTCACTTCTTTAGGGGTTGAATTTCAACAAAGGGAACGTTTGAAAGGGCAAAATTTAAACTTTCTACGTTAAAAGGTATAGGCTGGGCGTTGATGAGTCAGTCATCCTTCATTTTTATGTACTTAATAGAAGATTTTATGTATCAATCAAGATGACAAGAATCAAAAACTCAAAAGTTAAATCTTGTATCATCTAAAAACACAGAATAATAGTACCATTTAATCTGCTTAAATAACCCACATGACCATTTAGAATGAATCTTTATACAACAGGTACCTACTTGAAATGAATTCAAGCTACTCCTCAACCAACCCTACTGTGGTCACCGTAAAGATTGGATTTTACGATGACGCGAGAAATGTTTGTTTAGCTAATCGATGGGACGTAGAGGGCCGTCAGTAAGCAAAACAAGTTGATCCTAATCCAATATGGAATAGCACTCCCAGCCCTCGATCACTCTATTTCTTAGGCGTCGCCCGACTTAATAAATTACTTTACAGGAATGGAAACTCATTGTCCTGAACTCGGTCAGTTGATATATTGTTAACATCCATACTAATATTGTAAATGCAAAAGTAACTCTGTCTGTCTGTTTGTTACGCTTTCACGCCTAAGCTACTGAACTGATTTTGATGAAATTTGGTACAGATGTAGAGTAGAGCTCGAGAAAGGACATAGGCTATCTTTTATTGCAAAATCAGGGTTGGAGGGGTTGAAATAGGGGATGAAAGTTTGATTGCACCACAGAATAGAGAGACTACAGCAGTTATTCTACTGTCGTACTTATAAGGTACCTACTTACATGCTTTTACATTACGAGATGATGTTGTTTGATCGATTACCATTGAGTCAAATTGACAGAACGAAAATTAAAATCAATAATACAAAATCAGTAATCTATACTGATATTATAAATGCGAAAGTAACTCTGTCTGTCTGTTACGCTTTCACGCCTAAACTACTGAACCGATTTTGATGAAATTTCGTACCTACAGAGAAATAGGGGATGAATTTGTATGAGAGGAAAAAGCGGGGCAACGCGCTTGGTGTGAGTGAGTTGGCAAGTGATTACGTTAAAACGGCTGTTCTGATTTTGATGAAATTAAAACATAGAATACACCTGGTTAAAGGTTCCCTAAGGATTTTCTCGAATATCTACGCAGACGAAGTCACGGGCAGAAACTAGTTACTGCATATATTGAAATTTAATTTACCGCTCCATCCGTATGTTTGTGGGTGTCGTTCAGACAGAAAGGCGTAAGTACGATTCGCTGTTGTTTTCGGGCAGGACCTTGTACGAAGTACTCTGGGTTTTGTGTAGTTGGCACCGTATTTGAAACGCTAGACTGCCTTAAATTATTAGCCGATATGCTTTGAGGTAAAGTGAGTGTGAACCACGAAATCGGCGTTGTATGCTCAAACTCCTGGCTGAAATCAACTGGGTGTTGTGATTACGTGATAGTCACGCTTTCAAGCGTTCTACGAGCGCATTCACTTTCTGCGTTTGTCCCATTGTATTACTTTATAACACATTACCCATGACAGGTCTCGCAAAAGGAGGCCTCAGCCAGAGCGACTTCAGGAGGCGGACCAGCAAGCAGGCCGGCACCGCAAACGGCGGCGCCGTCGGGTGGGGGCGAGGAGGAGGCGTTATGCGCACCTTATTTCTCCCCTAGTCTTCGCAAAGGGGATGGTCCTCAAGACCTTCTGTGTTGGGCCCGTTGCGGCACAAACACCAGGACCGCACGGTGCGTGATATCACGGTCCCGTAGGTCCTATGTGTTAATGCGGAAACTAGTAGGGGGTTTAGTAAGTAAGGCCCCGGCGAGTCCCACATACCTCCGGTATACTTTAAAACATTCCCCCTATTATAAAAATACCCATGACATAGCATACGAAAGCGAACGCGTAACACCACAACGTTTTCTATCTGAACAAACCCTAAGGAGTGACAAATTATACATTTCACTTTATTATAGGTACTTTATCTTCAATAAAATTAGCCTTATCATAGCGTAAAATAATTTATTATCACGGCATAGTCTCTCTATTCGCCAAGTCTCATTACTTTATCGATTGAAGAATTACGCAGAATTCATTATAATGTAATTTAATTCCAACTTGTCTGTACATTATAAGCAGTACAATGTAGGAAAATGATAACCGCTGGAGATTGATTACATTCCAAACTGAAACTTATTTATTACTTTGTAACTTTAGCACTTGTGAATATATTGTTAATCAAAGAAGATTTCGTCTCATAATCAAGATATTGGCTAGTTAGAGAATATAACATTCAAGGAACTATTTGAATAATACGTATCTATATTACTTTCGAATAGTTTTCGTTTTGATATGGTTCCCCTTGTTTGTTTACGAAAATCTCAACACAACGACGAAAAAGACAGCCCCCTTAACCTCTAACTCAAATTGCCAACTTCTATGTGTTAGAACGCCACGCATACTGTTACAGCTTTAAAATGAGCAGTTAATTATAAAATTACGTTCCGCAAGCTTGTCAATTTGATACAATACATAGTGGTAGCATACATCTACATGTGGTAGCTTGTCAATAGCTTTTAGTTATATATATTTGTTGTTATCTGTATGTTTATAAGCTGTTAGCTATCCAAAGACGATAAATAAAAATAATAAAATAACAATACATCAAAGTCTGTGGTTTACATAAATCGACAGAAGCTGAAGTGACATGTGATCACAGACCATAGAACAAGTAGTGCATGTGATTTAAGATCGTTTATTGCTCATATTTAAGCTATAATAGTAAGCGTAGCGTGCAAACGTATTATGTTAGCCATTTGAGTAGGAGAAAATTCTCAATGAAAACATATAGGTAAACAAGATGTAGGGGGACTGAACAGAAAAGTCTCAATGAAAACATGAACAAGATTTAAAAATGTCAATAGAGTGTTGCTAATCCTGCGAGATTCGAGCACACGAGTCCACTTAACGATCTCAAAGTAAATAGTTACTGTGTAATTATACCCACACTTGCTAATTGGGGCTTACTTCAGAGCAAACGAATAATGTTTATATAACAACGGCACGGTCGGAGTTGCAAGAGAGAAACAAGAACACTGTCTGTAATTAACAAAGTAATTATAGGCGTCTAATTGCCTCACTGTTCAAGCCTTGAGTATCAAACAAGCATGACAGGACGACGCCTCAACTTGACAGAGTAATATGACATTTAATTAAGGCGATACTTCGACGGCGGCGTCGAGCTTCGAGTGCACAGTATCGACACATACTGGCCACTTCAATTATCGCTTGCAAATAGAGTTTTCGCTATATTTATTCGTGTTCGACTGATTTGCAATAAGAGGACACGTTTTTGAATATACTGTTACGTAAGCATAGAGGTGTAAGTGCATAGGATAAATAAAATACTGTTTTTATTCAATTTAGGCTGATTATAAGCTCTAATGAAGGATACAAGCTGCACCATAGCGTATCTTGACTTGACCTAAAGTAAGTTTCTTGCAAGATCAAACTTGAAAGTCCTAAATATAATCTTATTTTGGCACATCGTAATGCTTAATCGATGCCCGTAAAATGTATTTACGTATTCAATGCTTCCTGATCATTAAAGAAAGCTAAATGGACTCATTTCAAAAGAAAGCTGCATGAAAATCTCATTGAAAACTGCTTTTACTCAGTTCAAATATAATAAAAAATAAAAAATAGTCAATATTATGGGTTCTAACCCATCTACGCCGGCCGTATACCCCCTTAAAAATAATTAGCACCAGAGAAGATAAGAAAATATAATAAAAAAAATTAATGTTTCATTATAAGTAGATTCTGACGAACTCTATTATTTAAGAACACCAAATCTTGTACTCAAAATTAATGCACATAAATCAATATCATTCATTCAAATATAACACTACAGTACAAGAAGAATTATAGTATAAACAACTGGCTATAGCATCTTAGTTCGTTGTTTCAACATACATAAACGGGATATAAACAAAATGACTTCTTGTTTCTTTCTTTTGAACATCTATTTACTTCCACATTTTTCTTCGAATAAAAACCTAATTTGGCTTGGAGCTAAACGTTGTGTACTTCCAGTTGTTAAACCCCATTATTTTTTATGAAAAATAACAATAAGATTTTTTTGTTCAGATAATAATGTAGAGGAGCAATGTCGTTTAGGGATGACTTAGATCGTGCTACGGCTGAGACTAGGCTCGAACCCGGCCCGGTGTAGCGTGAGTCATCCCCTTTACGTGCTTACTAATGAACATTTCAGCAAAAGCTACGCTACTCCAATGAAATTATAATTCTAATTTCGTATTCCAAGACTAATTTCACAGATTCTGGACAGAATCTATCTTCTAGTTTAATTTAAAAATGGAAAACTTCGAAATCATTTGGCTATAACTGAAACTTTCCCAAACCTTGTGAAAATGGCCCTTCCAAAAGTGACCTATTGATAAAAATTGTGTACTACACTCATTCTATACAATATACCTACTATTTTTTGTTATTGTGACTACACTTGGGTTTCATAATATTCACAAAATCATCCGATTTGGCGCGGAAGGGGCGGGCGGGTGCCCCCAAATCTCGCTTTCCGTGCGATATGCGTCGGCAAAATTAGCTCCAACAAAAAAGCCGTAACGAGGAAAGTTCGGCTGACATTGTTTTCGGTACGCACACTTACCTACAACAGCAGTTAGCTATTCAGCTCTGTCCCCTACGAAGATGAATAGCTTTTCATATTAAATTGAATTCAGCGGTTCATTGATTTTCAATTTGTATAGGGCGTGCTGTCTGGAGTGGAGGCGAGTTGAAAGCTCTTAAAATAAATCCGTAAGCCCATAGACAATGAGTGCGTTGATATTTATACGCCGATGAACTTTTAATTAACCTTAGTGAGTTTCCTTGACGCTCACCTCTTTAATTAAGATTTTAATAATAGCATCGCACTAGTACTCATTAGCTTTTCCAATTACTTACTTTAAAGGTTCGTCCAGTTCTGGTGAATGCGCCGTGAATTATCATTTTTGAGGATCACGAACATTGGACGATTGAGGATGAGGATTGTGGATTTATCAACAATCGCTGATAGTATCAATTTAACAATATGAATTATGTTATTTTTGGTACATAACATGCATTGCATCTTTATATTTATTTTACCGTGAAAACTTCTTTTTCATGAATCCTTACTAATATTATAAATGCGAAAGTTCGTTTGTTCTTGTTTATTTGTTACGCCGTCTTAACTACTGAACCAATCATCATGAAATTTTACATACTCGTTATAAGATTAGGAACACAGGTTTTAAATGCATTTTTAAACTAAACATATGAGTTCTACACCTACCTTTTCCCGACGTTTCGACCGTGTTGCATCGGCCGTGGTGACGGGCTGAAAAAAAGGTTACATACACGTTGTTTTACATCCCGAAAATAAGTATTGTTCCCGAGGAATAGCAAAAAACTTTCCACGCAGACGAAGTCGCGGGCGGCTGCTAGTTACAATATATTTTAGTAAATAAACACACTTATTAAATTGTTACACAAACCTATTCTCATTCCACTTCCTGTTAGTTAGAGATAGAGAGAGCCTTATTAACTGCAACATAAACACAACTACTCTGTGATCAAACAAACAAACAACAGTCTGTTAACTGTTCGGTTATCTAGATAATTTTTACTTTGCTTTTTTCATTCTTATTTTTCTTTTTCGTATCTCGCACGTGCACACACTCGAATTTCTATGTTGTATTTTTCAAAGGAAATTCACACTCAAAATGTTTCCCTGCAAACAGCAGGGACTCCATTTATTATTTTTATTTTGTTTTCTATTTCACTTCTAAAGACGTAAAGGTGCTCTACAATTTTAAAATGCCCTTCAATTCCACCCGAAGACGAGTTCAAATTTGTAGTGGCGGAGTAAGTAAACCACTCCCGACCTACTACAATTTCCTCTCAAATTGCCGTGACACACTATCTAACAACCATTATTCAGGTCGCACACTGTACAAGAAATCACTATGATCAAATGTACAGTTCCAAACGGAAAAGTCATACGTCTACACTTCCAATTATGAAAATACTGTTCTCCTCTACCATGTGCTACGATTATCGTAGCCATATCGTAGCACTGCATTGTGGTCGTACGTAGCATCTCTTCGTAGCGTGTGTAGCCGGCATTACGAACGGCTAGAGAATGGTGTTCACAATTTAATACTTTTCATTCAACGTCGATTTACGTCATTGTTAGTTACAGTCTGTTTTCTCCACCACACATCCAGTAAACTGTGCCGGTGCGACGCATGTCAGGAAAATTCTTTTCAATATGAATCAAACTGAAGATGTTGATAAAGTTGATTTAACATACTAGAACAGATTGTAAAGATATCGTCACGATTTATTTTATTGAATGAGACATGTGCACATTCACAAGCCTCATGAACGTGAACAATATTGAAACGTCTACGATAAATTGTGTACATATTGGAGCATAAATAAAGTGTTAAAAAAAGTTTTAAACATCATTTAGATTTTCAATGTAAGGCTCACAATGAAAATAGATTCACGGCGTTCTTGTTCGTGCCTAGAAATATTATGTCCATTGCGTACTATTATTAGGAATCAATCAATAAGTACTGATAAGTAAATCAAATCAATAAAAAACCGGCCAAGTGCGAGTCGGACTCGCGCACTAAGGGTTCCGTACCAAAAAACGGCAAAAAAACACGTTTGTTGTATGGGAGCCCCCCTTAAATATTTATTTTGTTCTGTTTTTAGTATTTGTTGTTATAGCGGCAGCAAAAATACATCATCTGTGAAAATTTCAACTGTCTAGCTATCACGGTTCATGAGATACAGCCTGGTGACAGACAGACAGACGGACAGCGGAGCCTTAGTAATAGGGTCCCGTTTTTACCCTTTGGGTACGGAACCCTAAAAATTAAGGCGACTTGTTAGTTAGGTTACTTGAGTTGACTAGGGCTTTTTATCGACAATCGCTTGTAAATCGATATCGTCACCTCATTGAAATTAGGTTTTCAATTCGATTTTACAGGCGATTGTTGATAAAAAGCCCTATTCGACTAAAGTCACTAAGCAAGTCACTTTTCCAATTGACTTGTGTAAATGCTCTATCCTCCATCACACAATAATTAGTTTGACTCCCTTATCAACGTTGGAAAGCAAACAGCAATCGTTCTACACGAAGTCTATTTGGTGCAAGGAGAGAGCATTGTCAAAGTGCGGACGGAGAGAGCCACTACTTGAACAAGTTACTTTGTTACTCGCACAGATCGAAATTAATCCGTAGTTACTCTAATTTTCCACAAAATATAAACACTTTGAAAACATTATATTCATATTTCAAATATAATTAACCTAATCCCCAGATCATTGTGTCTTATCAATGTAGGAAAGCAAACAGCAATCGGTCTACACGAAAAGTCTATTTGGTGCAAAGAGCGAGCATTGTCAAAGCGCGCACGTAGAGTCGCCGAGCGCTCGCCCGCGTCCAGATGTATTGGAAACCTAACAGGATGTCTCGCAAATAGAATGCGAGCCGCATACCAAACAGCGCGGCGGAATCCAGAAAATGAGCCCGCGTAATTTTGCGTTTAGTGTCATGTTGTGGTGGGAATTCGAATAAAACATGCTATTAAGTACTCAATTAACATTTTAAATGGTATAATTAATACCTATTTTGTTTTTAGCCGTACACTCTTTGTTTGGGAATGAGAAATAAGTATGAACATGTTAGGTACATTGCTGCGACCGTCGACGAAGCCGGCGTTGCTCTAAGGCTGCGACGCACCCAAGCAAAATAGTTTAATTGAAACCTAATTGCGAATCAAACCCGGGCCTTACAGAACCGGCGTGCTCATATTCTAAGTCAAATTGACCATAAGTACCTACGTAAAAAATAATAAATAAGATTTCATTATAAAATCTTTAATATAATCTAATTTTGGTTATATATTACAACGTGTTAATGAATAAACGCAAAACCTCTTAGGTGGTGATTGTGCTCATGAATAGAGATGGGCCGGGTGGGAATATTCCCAACATTATTGGGAATATTCCCGGCAACGGCACATCTTTACTCATGAATATGAACAACTTTTACTATGGGGCCAACTCTGCAGCTCAACAACAAAATCAGCTGTTTCATTCATTCTGGTCGAATAGGTATGGACAACTTGTATGAAACAGCAGATTTTTTTTGTTGAGTTGCAGAGTTGGCCCCATAGTAAAAGTTGTTCATATTCATGAGCACAATCACCACCTAAGAGGTTTTGCGTTTATTCATTAACACGTTGTATATGTACCTAAAATCTAAAAACGAAAGCAATTTACTAAGTTAAAATAAAATTATTTAAACATAAATAAATTAGATCAATCCATTCTAAGGGCAACGTAAATATTCTGCTAATATTTTCGTACCATCAGTAAACAAGTCACGTTAAGGATCGGCTGCTATATAATATTTGCCTAATTTCTCTTTACTTACGTTAAATGTAAATATTGTGAATGCTGACCTATTTGTTTTGTCAACACAAATAAATAGCAATTCTGAGGGGGTGGTCCGCAGAGCAAAAAGGTAGGTACTCGAATAGAATATTATCATTTTTATAAACCAAATACTTTGAAAAATTTTGCTCGTATTATATGTTCCATTTCATAATTCATGATTTTAATAACCATAAAAATTAAATTGAAATATTATACCGCCTCTCTGTAGTCTAGTGGTTCGCCCACCGGTGTAAGACAGGGTCCGGGGTTCGATTCTCATGAGGGGGGTACAATTTTTACTCGGCTTGGTTGGTGGCAGGCCTTTTTAGGGTTCCGTACCCAAAGGGTAAAAACGGGACCCTATTACTAAGACTCCGCTGTCCGTCTGTCTGTCTGTCTGTCTGTCTGTATCTCATGAACCATGATAGCTAGACAGTTGAAATTTCACAGAAGATGTATTTCTGTTGCCGCTATAACAACAAATACTAAAAACAGATCAAAATTCATATTTAAGGGGGGCTCCCATACAACAAACAGCTTTCTTTTTTTTGCCGTTTTGGTACGGAACCCTTCGTGCGCGAGTCCGACTCGCACTTGGCCGATTTTTTTAAGTCCGCCTGGCTAGCAACCACCATCTTACCTAAATCTGATGCCATAACAACAAATTAAAAATTGTTGTGTTCCGGCAGTTAGAGGTAAGATAGCCAATTCCTCAGTGATGAGGATTCCGGGTGTAGTGCACTTCCACCATCGTAATTTAACATCAGGGGAGGTGAAAACCAAGCACCATCCCGCCGCGTTGTGCATAAAAAAGGATTTAAAATATGATTCCTATCTAAATCTCTATTTTTTAGGGTTATCTCAAAGGATTTTCGTTACAAATTGGTAAATGTTTCGTTGATAAATATTTTAGGTACCTACTTATTTACAGTCTTGCCTTTTGGGACACCCAGAGTAGGATTCGTTCTCTTGATAATAGTATTGAATTTATAATTCTTAGGATTTCGTACCACAAAATGAAAAACGGAATCTTTAGGTACAGGATCACTTTTTTTGTTCATCAGTCTTTTTTTACTTTATTTCATTATCTAACATAATAAGAAAAAAATTTTTTTTAATAAGAATTGTAAAACTATACAACACTAAGCTTTAAATATTTCTTAATTGCTACTTTTCAAGCACTTAGGCTCCTGAAACTTGTAACTCGACTCTGCAGTAATGCCTGTAGGCACTTTAAAGTGCCATTTGCAATTGTAATGGGTCCTAATGCATACAAATGATGAGCTAACAGCAGCCTCTTGTTTAATATTACAAATGTTTGAAGTAAATTGGTGTAAATAAGCTAACTTTTATTCCTACGAAAAGTCAAACATCACATTTACTAATATCTCGTAAACTTTTAACAATCTACCAATTACTTCTTCTCTTTCTCGAGTCGACAAAATCCACAACTAAATTGAATTTTAGTGGGAAATGAAATGAAAGATCGTTAAATACTCAGATTCATTTTATAAAATAATCTAACTTTTCCACTAAGTTCAGCTGAATTAAAATTTAAAAGTTATAAAATGTAGAATTAAATTCACGAATACTAATTTTTTTCGCTGATTTCCCAGTAGTACGATAAAAATTAATATTATGCATGAGCCCTATTTAAAATGGTGAACCTCATTTTCGTCAATTTAAAATTTAAATCAGTGTTTATAAAGTTAAGTATTCAAGGCCGCAAATAGCATTTTAAAGTGTATTTGAGCACCTTTTTACAGTGAGCTGGGAATTTCTGAAGCAGTATTAACGCTTTGATTGTAAATATGATTTAGCATTTCACATTTAAAAACCTTTTTCTCATACAGCTCCTGAAACTTATATAACAAAAAACATTCATTTCAAAAAACGATTTGTTACTGATTTCATTTTCGTTAAAAATATCACAAAAACTAGCATGATTCGAGATAATAAAAGAAATCATAAACCTTTTAGGCGATCCTCTGACGCCCCGCCCCGCATTTAGAACATAACGCGTCCAATTTCACAGCCATATGCCGCGATCTCGAAGCGAAAGAACGCTATAAGAATAAAACTGAAGAACCACACACCGCGAAACGTCCGTCCCCAAACGGTCATTCCGCTCCGGCACCCGAAAATTGTCACCTCGGCTGTCTTCATTTGCAACAAATATAAGGCCGGAGCCTAAGCAATAAATTGCTGAATTTACTTTCCCTCCTTTTCCTCAGACGTGCTATTTTTCAGGCTCTTTGTTACGTTACAAAAAGGGACATTTAGCATCAATTCTCTTTCTTTCAAATCGACTCGGCGAACATTGCAGTCAGTGCCTTTATTTATCTCTTTAAGTTACATCGCACAGATGTCCGCGTTTTGTTGGGAGCGCTTGTCAACTAATGGACTTTTTAACAATTACTACTTTGTGACAGTTATACCAAAGAAATATAACAGTCCATTGTATAGAGGTTTTATATTGTTGTTTCATTTTACCATGGCTGTCGTTATTATTCATTTAAATACGTAAAAAATGTATTATTCTATTAATGGATTAAGTACCTACTAATTGACAAACAAGTGATAAAGAAGTCAAAGTTTTTATCTCAAAAAATAATGTTTTTATTTCTTATTACAACACTTTTTACGTATTTTTGTGCTAACCTTTGCTCGTGATTTCGTCCACGTGGAATCCCACATCCCGTGTTAATATCTTTAATATTCTTACGTCATAATAACTATAATTTATGTCAAGTGGTTAAAGCTGTGTGATAATGGTCTTTTCTAGAATGTTTTTATAACCCACATGTTATATAAAATAAATAGTATTTAAAAAAATGTTCAATGGAAATGTTACGTATTTTCTGAAGAGGCTTGGGCTGAGGGGGGCTGGCGCCCTTTAAACTTTTCATTCAAATAGTTGCATTTTTGAAGAACATTAAAACAATGTAAAGACTGTAATCCTATCAAAATGTTTCGCACGAAAAAATATATCGGAATATTTTTTAGTGAATAGGCTGATAGTGAATATCTGAAAAAAATTCACTGTGTGTAGTGTCGTTATGTTATGTTAAGAACGATACAAATGTGCATTAGGGCGTCTCCAACATTTGGCAAATCTTAAGTGCTCTTATTATATACGTAAGTTGACATTCTAATGTGGTCTCATTATGACGATGACGCTATGCTATTAATCATAACATAATTTAATAGTAATTGTGCAAAGATGTAGAGCCCATAAGTTAAATGCTTGGACGAATTCGTCCAAGGTTAAATGATACAGAAAATTTTCCGAAAACGTATTAGTTTCATCAACGAAATATTTCAAAGATTTTTAATGCAACTTACAAATATAATTTTTATTATTAATATTTTTGACCACAGCATTCAAACGATGGTAAAATAAAAGATAATGTAGATCGATATTTTCCAATATGCCACACTAATCAAACGACTAAACATTGTCAAAAGGCGTCGATCGACAATGACCGTAAATAATACCCAATGGTGGTCCACAGTATGTTGGTGAATCTCATGTGCAACGCCAACCTACACCACGCGTTATGTATAGTGGGTAGCCACTTAGGTTCGCGAACCTCGGCGCTCCGCGAACCTGTACCTACCGGAAAAATTATATCCTGTGTTGCAACAGTGCGCCATAGTGAGTACGTGAGCGAACACGTATGCAAACTTGGTTGGCACACGTACACGCTGTAGCCAAAGTGAAAGTATTTGTTTTGCCGTGGCTCTGTTGCAGGTACCTATCCTTTATAGGGACATTGTAGGTTCGCGCTTTTGTATTCCCACTAGGAGGACCAGCCTAGCATGACCACCGAAACGCGTTAAGATATTGCAATTTATCACTTTTAACTGTCAAAAGATAATGGATTTTGACAGTTGAGTGTTGATAAAATTATAATATCACGCATGGTGTAAGGTTCGAGTTGTACAAGAGTTTGGCGAACATAGTGTGTAGGTACCCTTACCCACCAATAGGTAGGTACAAAGAGAATGTAAAAAAACTAGCGTTTGGTAGGTATTTTATTTTTTAGAGTAATTGCCGATTGACGCCTTTTATCGAAAGGGCTGTTGAAGTTTTGTGTAATGCAAGAGGTTCGTGAATAGTTTGTGCACTCACCGTTATTGTTCCACAGCACAAAGCAATGAGATCACAAACCCGACCCTAAGGGATAGGGTTTTGTTATCAATCACCAATCAAAAATTATTATACAAGTAAAATATAAACACTCAAATACGAATTAATTTAGTCAATTGCCAACATCCCTATATTCCCCAATTCAATCGGAAAGCTATCTTTATTGAAATAAGCTTAGTTTGGTGCTTATACTTAAATAATGGGCGGGCCAGCGAAGGACTTTTATCAAACCAAGGGTCGGCACTAAATCGAAGTGTCAGCCGCACTGCCCTCGTAGTTGACAATAAAGAGAAATACAGTCTCTTTGTTTCGTATACTGGACCGTTCCCTGCTTAAAAATCGGGAGCTACTTGACGTCTGGCATCTTGCGCTTATTACTACTTACTTAAGTGACAAAAATATAAGGTAACTAACAAAAACAACAGTAAATAAAAAATAAAAAAATTAACAGTTAAGGCTATGATTTCCCAGTAAAATTATATTAAGTAATCAAACATAACTGTAAATAATGTTTTATTATTATATCATCGTTTTTTTTTAATTATCGGAACAGCCTTTGAGATCCGGTTGTACCTAACTATTTAAAGATTGATTAATTATATTCAGCTTACATGAAAATTCTGAAACCCTTGGTACCTAGATAAGAAAAATTTACCTTACCTAATAGGTACGTTACTACAAATCCTATACTAATATTATAAATGTGAAAGTTTGTGGGTTTGGATGTTTAGATGTTTGGATGTTTGTTCCTCAATCACGCAAAAACTACTGAACGGCTTTGGTTGAAATTTGGCACACAGATAGAAGATAGCCTAGATTAAAACATAGAATACTTTTTATCCTGATATTCCCACGGGAACGGGAACCACGCGGGTTAAACCGCGGGCGGCCGCTAGTATAAAATATAATGTTCATATAAAACTCCATAATTTAATGTCAAATAAAAAAACGGAATTAATAAAATGAGTCCATGTACATTAATAACGATAAAATTGCACCGATCGACGATGTAAATCTGGTTTATCTCGCAAAATGATTTCACCGGAACGGCCCGAGATTTAGGCGCAAAAACATTGTTTCCCCTACTAACGGAAACCTAAAAACTTTAATAGTCGTATAATACAAGTTGGATCGAGTTGGCACACCGCCAATTGTTAAACTACCTATAATTATGTATGTTAATACGTGCGAGGTGGTTCAGATACCGTCTAACGACTTCCTCTGATAAAAATAAAGTTGCGTTGAAATTTGAGTTCCGTAGTGCAAGTTTATTGCCGAATGGCGTGCTGTGGCTGCAATCAAAGCCTTACTATCGCCCTTTATATAGACATTGATTTAATTTACATGCGAACGTGATGAACTTCATTGTTCCAATCAAGATGTTACACCAATCGAGTAATTTATGGGCTCCCATACCAAACAGGGAGTCATGAGAACTGAACATTATGAAACGTAAATTATTGTTATTCCGTAAACAAACCTTTTTTGCTTTTGTTTTAAGATGCTTTTAAGTTACAACACAACGAGCACTCGTGTAAAATTGTAGACAAAAAAACTAAGATTAAATGTGTTTTTTTTTACCTTGTAATTTCCATTTTTCTTTCAATCTGAAGTGTTAAGGTGAAGTCGGCTCGGGGCTACCGCGATATTGAGGGGGCGAAGCAGCGGGCGGGCGGAGCAAGCGCGGGGGGCCGCGCGCATATTCGTAAACATGCGAGCGCTCGTATTTACGTAGATGAGCATCAAAGTATCGAGCGATGACCAATTTCTCAAGAGAGATCTCGGTTCGAACCTCTGTCGGACCAAAAGTTTTTTGATGGTTTTTACGATATTCTAGAATGTTTACATTGCTTATACAATATTTACCTATATAAGGTTTATTTATATAGGTAGTCCATAATTTTTATTTTAGCTGTTGCACCTTTAAAATATAGTTTTATCTTTATCATTTGTGAAAAGAGTAAAATAACACTTTATAAACCTATAACTTTGCTTGTTTTTATGAAAAAGACAGTTAGTTTATAAAATCTATAATAAACTCTAAAAAACAATAAGCATTTACATCTTTTGTATTTTCTTTTATTATACTGACGCGGTACGTTTGCTGTTTACAAAGCACTTCGGGGTCTTGTAAATAGCAGACGCATTAGTCTGACACGTCTGCAATTTACAAAGCAACTTCGGGTGGCTAACGCGTCGGGTACCTATTTACGAATATGCGGCCCGCGCAGCGCGGCTGCTACTTCCGCGGCACTGTAGGCTGTTGTAGGCGAGATGTCGTAGGGTAAATGTGCCAATAATGATTCCCAAAAAGTAATTGCACAAAAATGTTTTAGTTAATAATAAAAGGTTCTCGAATACTAATAATAATTCGCTAGTTTTATTACAAAGGTATTTACTGTAATAGTCTAATAAATATCACATTGATGTATGTACAATTAATAAACACTACACAGGGTTATTTGTAAAACACCAACAACCTTGCAGGAGTAGATTACTAACATCATAAACAACAACATTAATTTGTTCTACGACTTTTCCGAAAACAAACAAAAAAAACTACTTTCCATACAAAGCTCGATCAATAATTGCATGGAAAATTTCTCGAAAAGTACTCATCCTAGACTGATGGTGTTTATGATAAAATTAAAGGTCTTGGTGAGATTTTCATTTTAGATGACAGCTGTCAAATTTAAGTTTGATAAATTTGAATTTGACAGCTGTTAGATATGTAAAGTTAAGATCTCACCAAGACCTGAATTTTGTTTTTAAATTCTTTGGTCAGCCCCCTAGCACAGAGAAACACAATATAATAAAGCGTTTTATCGAAAGATACTAGTACAATTCCAAGATAGCGGATAGCGGCCAACTTTTTTTGTTAGTGGGCTGATTTTGACGAAACTCGGTTTGGGGCACTATTTTGACAAGAAAACAGCAACGCAATGTTAGAAATAAAAAAATCAAAGAAGGCGGCCATCTTTGTTGTTTGCGGGCTGATTTCTATGAAACTCGGTTTGGGGCACTACTTTGACATTATAACACCAACGCAATGTTAAAAATTAAAAAAATCCAAGATAGCGGCCAATTTTAACATTGAAAATGTTTTTTCGATAGTTTCAGTAAAGTACCCAATTTCAGCCAGAGTGAGACATCGCCCTGGTCCAGTGAGTTTTGGGTCTACGTGAATGTGATAAGCGTCAAAAGATGCGTCTTGGCAAGGGCTACAATATAGTGAAAAAAAAATTTTTTTTAAAGTCCAGAACTTTTTCGAAAATCGCATAAATGTAGAAAAATGACACACTTTTTCGGGGTCTTTTTTCACTAAATCTAAAATTTCTCAAAAACGAAAAGCTATATTGAAAAAATGAAAAAAATCCCTAGAGATATGGAGTTGGACTACGTTTTGAAAATATTAAATGTCCCTCACTCTTACGGTCTGGGCTGTAGCTTATCCTTTATGTAGCGAAATGTCGGAATACTGCCTATTGTTATAGTGATTTTATATTTTGTATTTTTTATTTATTTCCACAGTTCTTTTTTGATAAAAAAAATTAAACTTTAATTAATTAAATAAAACTTTTAAACTTGTCAGTGTTATTAAACTCGACGTTCGTATGGCCTATTAGCGCCAAGATGATCTTTGTTGTGAAAGTTTTTATTTTCCTTTTGAATTGATTTACTGTTTAATTTTGACGAGTAGCACTGGTCGGATGGTCATAATGTTGTACATGATTCAATAAAATTAAATTACCGGATGCATTTTTTACTGCGTCCACTCGCACACATTTTAGAGCGATCGTGACGCGACCCTGGTACGACCATTTATCATAGAGCTACTCTTCCGAGGCAAATGCTACTGCACGATAGGTCCGACATATTTGGCTACTAACCATAACACGATAACTATATTTGTCTCGCGGAATCAGTAAAGCCAATACACTGTAATTTGAATTAGGTAGGGTGTTTTGGCATGACAAAACATAAATAAAATTATATTGCATTGTTTTGTATGTATATGCTTATATCTCCTTATATATTATATAAAACTAAAAAAATAGGGATATAAAAGACACTTAAATTAATCGATTTAGGCCTATAAATCCAAAACACTGTAACTCAAGTTACAGTGTTTTGGATGAGTGTTTTGGATGAATTAATCGAAGTTCTTGACAATCTTTTTTCTACCTACCTATTCGTTTGCACGGCAGTGTGACCCAATTTTTTTTAAAGTATGGTACAGGTTTGAAACTTGTTTCCAAGTATCGATATTATCATTAGGGCAGATTTTTACTATGCACCAAAAAATCTATCCTGGTTAAAAAAGTTACAACTAACTGCACTGAAGCCAAAAAATATGAATGTTTTTTTTGTTAGCAATTACTGTAGGAGCAAAAGAGATGACGCTATTATCTCCAGTACACGTGGCGTACATCTCTAGGCGTGTCGTAGTGAGTTTTTGTGTGTAGGTAAACGGATAAACGAATCTTGAGCGAAAGTTGAACAGAAGAAGGGTTTTAGTTTGAGGCCCGAGGCCACGCCGAGGGCCACAATAGGTACTTACGAGTAGATACAGAAAAGTAGATTCAAAATATTATATCGTGGGTTGCTGTTATTTCAATTTCGAGATTTGAAATGACTTCATCAGTCATGTCACATGTCTTTCTTAGTTACTCTGCGATTCCAAACTGAATGAGAGTATGATGATGATGCCTAGGTAAACATAGTTTGCAATTGCAATGAGGGTTGTTATCGCACATTCGAGTGATGATGAAGTCGGCGCGAGAGTCTCGCATGCTGCATTTGATTTTGATTAGTTTTTTATTAGGTTATTTTATGTAGAAATTCAGATTTTATTTGTTATACTTACATAGTACTTAGGTTACCTTTCAATAAAATATTAATGTTCTAATATATAAAATCGTAAACTGAATGACTGACTGACTGATCTATCAACGCACAGCCCAAACCGCTGGACCTAGAGACTTGAAATTTTGCACACAGATACTTTATACAGTGTAGGCATCCACTAAGGAAGGATTTTTGAAAATTCCATCCCTAAGGGGATGAAATAAGGGATGAAAGTTTGTATGAAAGTCCCTCAGTTTTGAAGCTAGAATCTTCAAATTTTGTGTTTAGGCTGAAGATTGAAAATTAATAAATAAGGGTCTCGGCGTTTTTCAAAATTCTACCCCCGAAGGGGTCAAAAGGGGGATGAAGTTGTGTATTGAAGAAAACCCTTCATTTTCGAAGTAAAAATCGCTAAATTTATAATTTAGACTTATGGATGGAAATCTAACGCAACGTATTTTGTTTTTGTTAGGATTTCAATCCCAAAGGGGATGAAATGGGAGTGAAAAGGGTTAAATGGCCACCATCTAGGATTTTTATATTTTTAACATTGCTGAGTTTCATCGAAATTAGATAAAATTATGATTATCATCTATAATAATTGCAAGAAAAACAATAAAATAATAATAATAATAATAAAAAATGAAAGTTTGACGAGTGACGCAATTTTCTTTAATTCGGCCGCTTTTGCCCTAAATTCGAAAATTTATGTCCCTGAATTCGACATAGAATAAAGGAAAATGAGGTCAGAAACTTTTGATGATATTACATAAATTTTAGAGTGCAAAAATTTACGTCATTATTATTATCAACATGCTTACAAAAATAAGCTTAGCTACAATAAAATATACATTATTATTACGTGGCTGAAAATAGAAAACTTTTTTACTTTTGCTTAGAAATAAGATTTCTATCGGTATTAATTACTAATGTTGTTTTAAAAAAAATCTTTACGTTTAGTAAAATCTATGTCTGGTACCACAACAGGAACAAATAAGTCAGTGTCAATTCCAAATCTAATCGTCAGTTATTTTGTTATTTTTCGAATAAAGGCAGCTGCTAAAATAAGGTCTAGCATTTGCTCATGATTACAATATATTTGACCAAGAAACAGGGTCGATATATTATGAAGAAAAAAGCCACGAGGTGAAAGCGAGCATTATTATTATTTCGCTGTAGTCCATCAAAAATGTTTGCTGACAATCACACAGGGTTCCATTCCATGCGATTATGCGCAAAAAACTTGCTTCCCTACTGCGGCGTCAACAGTGGCAATGGCATCCTGAAGGTGTTTGCATCCAGATTCCAGACCAACTGTCCCATTCAAAGGCAGAGGGCTGAAATAGCGACAGGGCTAAAAAGTAGTTACGGTATTGCTTACTAACATAGGTTTAAGAAAAAAAAATTACTAATTTAATGTTGAATTCATTGTAGTAGCATCAGAGATTCAAAGTTGAAAACCCTTGGGGGGGCTGGTATTTGGCGTATTCACCCTACCATATACATATACTTACATTGAGTTATTTGTTAACTCGTCTGAACATCCGTGATTGGGAGACTGAATTATACAAGGTGCAATACTAAATAATATAGTAGAAAAAGTTCGACTCGCACCAGATCAATTCTCGGACGGGAATCGAACCCGCGACCTTTGGATATCCGGGACAATGCTATGACCGCTGAGCTACCAAGTCAGATAATGATTCGATTCCCGTCCGAGAATTGATCTGATGCGATTCAATTTTTTTCTACTACCTATATTATTTAGTTATTGTATAAAAAAACAGCATTGTGAATGCAAAAATATCAAATTTAAAATACAAGGTGCAGCTGGTTGAAGCTCCTATAGCACCACCCCAGATGGTCCTGGGTCATTGTTGCTTCTATAATACTCGTAAATAAAAAACTCTTAGTACCCGTGGCGGCGTAGTGGCACTGAATAAATAATAGTACAAGTGTTAGTGGTGAGACTGGTCGGCTTATATGCGAGAGTTCCGCAGTTCCAAAGATTTTGATGGTTTATACCATATTTCTAGAATGTTTACATGCTTATACAATGTTATCTACATTTTTTTTGTGATCCAATCTGCAATCAGTTCTCTCAAAGAGTAAAATATTATATTGGGAAAAGAGCGCCCACTCGTGGCAATTTTTTGAAACACTGATTTGAAAGGCCATCTTCGCCTCTGGAGGTTTGAGCGGAACTAATGAAAAGAAATGCGTGAAATTATAATTGATGAAAATTTGTTTTTTCGTATATATTTTGTCGTTTTTGTAATATTCTTTATATAAAACAAAAATATTAATAAAAAAAGAGTTAATCGAAACAAAGAACACAAAAAGAAAAATGTGATCTTTGCTAGGATCGAACTCGGATACGTTGCTTGGGTAGATAACCGCTACACTACTCAGACGTTGCTACAAGTGTCGAATTTACTAATTAGATCCTACTTTAAAATAAATAAAAGAATTATAATAATTACCCTTTGAATTTACTATATTTTTGTTTTTTTAAAGCTACGCTTCGAAATTATTATTTTTTTCGCTTATTCGGCATTTTTCTTCCTCACAAATAAATCGCAACGCTGCCAGGCAAAAAGTAGTACGTGTCTGCTTGCGACGAGGCTCGGCGGCCGACTGAGGGGACGCGGGCGCCGTGCGACAGACATGCAAGTGCGCAAACCGAACGTAATTTTGTGTTTAGGTATTTTTATTAAATTATGTATGTTATTATTTCAAAAAATGAGCCCAAGCATCCATCACACATTTAATGAACAATAAGAGGACACAAAAGATAAATGAAATTTTGGATAACTATTGAATGGTACAGCTTTTTAGTCTAAGAAACGTGTCTAAAAATGCGTAATTAGAGCTTACTTTGCGATTTTTTTCTATCGAGGAAAGTTAATCAAATCGTGTTTTCGGTCCCAAGGATTTATAGCAAATACCTTGAAGTATTAGTGAAAAAAAATCCATCTCGTTTTTTGTGGATTTCGAATAATAAAGTTAAAAATTCCGAACACTATCCCACCTTCGCGCGATTGATTTTGGAGTGTATTTCGCCTTAAAAGCTGTAGCCTACATCATACGTAATAGTCATATACTTGAGCTAACAAATAATAATAAATGTCTGATCATATCAAGTATAGTTAGTGCAAACATTAAGCTGAACCTGCGAAATAATAAGTGACATAAAACTACCTACTAGGTACTAGCTAATTATTCTATACTAGCGGCCGCCCGTGACTGCGTGGAAAGTTTTTTTGCTATCCCTCGGGAACAGTGCTTTTTTTCGGTATGAAAGTTATCAGGGGTACAGAGAAGGATATTTCCTATGTCCTTCTCTGTACCCCTGACAACGTGTATGCAAAATTTCTTGAGGATGCGTTGAGTAGTTAAGACGTGAAGGCGTAACAAACAAACAAACAAATAAAAAAACCGGCCAAGTGCGAGTCGGACTCGCGCACAAAGGGTTCCGTACAAAAAACGGCAAAAAAAACATGTTTGTTGTATGGGAGCCCCCCTTAAATATTTATTTTATTTGGTTTTTAGTATTTGTTGTTATAGCGGCAACAGAAATAGATCATCTGTGAAAATTTCAACTGTCTAGCTATCACGGTTCATGAGATACAGCCTGGTGACAGACAGACAGACAGACAGACAGACAGACAGACGGACAGCGGAGGCTTAGTAATAGGGTCCCGTTTTTACCCTTTGGGTACGGAACCCTAAAAACAGATTTTCGCATTTATAATATTAGTAAAGATAAAACTGCTCCAAATACTCAAAGCTAAAAGTATTCAAAGAGAGGCAGTATTTCCCTTAAAATAAAATGCTGATAAGTCAAAATATAGTTGTTTTATTATTAAAGCACCACCCTATGCCATATCATCGTAAGTCTGCATATGTATATGACAAGTTGATTTAGCAATTACATATTACATGTATTTGTGATTTCGTCCAATGCCAAAATTTGTTACAAAATTTCCCTAGAGCCTCGTAACTGTACGAATTTTATTGAAACAAAATTGGCTAAAGCATTCGTGAATACACAATGGCTGTTTTTCTTGGTGACTGGAACCCTTTTAATTTTTTCTTTCTTTTTATGATGAAACAAATACGTGAATTTCAAATGTATGTACAATCCTTTGTGTTCTATCAAAGGTAGTTTAATAATATTTTTTATTAAATTACAAAAGCTCTTTTTCGCTCTTTTTGAATATACCTACTTTTCGAATCAGTTCACTGAAAAGCATAAAAAAATTAAATAGCTTTTTTACGTTACAAAGCTCATTTTCGCTCTTTTTCAATATACCTACTTTTCAAATCAGTTCACTGAACGCTGTTGTAGTTAATCTCAATAAATCGTTTACAATGTTATAATTTTTTTTATTGCCTTTCTTTTCCAAATATTCTGCACTAAACAGTTCATGCAATTAACAATCTTTAATTAACAATCAAAAATTTTAGAATTTTGCATTGATGTGCTATTTATATCAGCCTACAGAAAAGTAAAAAGAACATACCTACTATAAATTATTTTTCTTTTTAACTTAAGGGTTTTTTGACGTGAACCTAAGGTATACGCGAATAATTTTGTCATGCGTGATTCGCAACACGTGTGCTATACTTTAATATCAAGAATATATCAAGAACTCATCAGACGCAGTAGACTCTCATAACACTTGGTGGAGCACAAGTATGCGGATTTCTGTAACTCATTTCGCGTAACTTGAACAATCTCGTCGCAAATGCTGCCAAAGTTTCATTACTGGACGGATTTGCAAGCAATATAATATTTAATTAAAGCTTGATTGCTGAACAGTAATTTTTATATCCTCTAAATTCAATTTGGTGTAACTTCGATTTTACTTATTATCATGGTACATTTAACGCGTGCCACGAAATAAAATTGCATGGAGGCTCTACCTATAGAAGTCTCGATAGTAATTTTGGCCACCCATCCGCGATGACCGATTGAAGCGATAGTTGCTCAACCATTGCGATCGTAGCAGACAAAATTCCACTGCACCATCGGCAACCATTGAGCTCCTCACGTAACTTACGTAACGTAATATTTAGTTACGTAAGTAATTTAATAGGTTAGGTACCAGACTTCAGGATTTTGTCCTGACATGTCAGAATTTCTTAAGCCCTGTCAGGATTCCGGCCAGATTAAAATGCAAGATTTTTGAATGATTCACATTGTAGTCAAACAAACCTAGAAATTAAGCTTTAAATATTGTTTTATTTTTCTTTTCCTTAGTAACAATCAACTATGTACGTAGGTATGCTGTAAATAATTAACACAACCAGAACTTCGCATAATGTCAGGACTTTAGTAAAAATCAGGATTTTAAAGGCATATCTTGTAAGTTGTAACTCTCAAGATTATCCTTCTTGGTTCACTCAAATAATATGGAAACAATTCAAGAAGTAATTTATCTTTTTGTAAAAATTAAAAACAAATTTTCAATAAAAACAGTTTCGTACTAAAGTTGGAAATAAATTAAACCCATTCTCGCTTTTCACAAAAAATTGCCCATTTAAATATGAAACTAAATTCAGATTTATATGAAACCCAACTGTAGCTGTGAAAACAAGCAGCGCACACATCACATATTAAAATACTGGGTGTCACTCATCAATATAAATGATGGCCGATTTATTCGTCCCCCGGTCGCATGTCGCCAGTTGAGCTTGACAGATGGCAGCAGCGTATTGTTGCAGAGCAACAAACAAATATGGCCGCATCACGCTCTCATAAACGGGCTCAAATATGATCCCTTAACAAATTACCTCGCCGTCTGAAAGAGTAAACAAGTTTAAATAATCGGGGTACACCTTCAAATCTTTGTTAACGGTACCCAGAGAAGCTCTGCCATCACGTTTACGTATTAATCGAGATTTCGTAAAGAGGAAATTATTTCTCCATAATCCATATTGCTTATTTGGGACTTTTCGATCCCAACCTTAAGGGTATGCTTTTAGGATTATAAAGACTCTGTACTTTTATCCCAATATCAACGTTTTATCTAATATCATTTACACCATACAGCATTTGGTCTTAAAAATAGATTTCCATCGATAAATTCACATTAATTATAACTATTACACACCTTTTGGAGACCTCTCGAATTCAATAGCACAAATTGATTACGAAAACAAAATTACAAAGAGAAATTAATTTTCGAGAGCTCCAACCAACGTCTTTCTTCAATTTAGGACAAAGCAAAAAGCAACTAATACTGCCTAAGACCGTTGTCGTAGAAACGAAAGAATAAAGCTGATTAATCAACGCGGCCTTATTAACAAGACAATTGTTGCCGAGGCTTAATTTTGAAAACCAACAATGGGAAATAAAAATGGAGTGGAGTGCGCTACGCCGTCCTAATGAATGAGGAGTAATTTCAGTTTAAATAAAAGCGGGAACAATAAAATACCCATTTAAAAACAGTACGATGAGCAAATTGCTGCGCCATCCAATTTCTACACAATAAAAGAAACTGTTAACATTGCTATTCCAATTAAATATGAAGATAATGAAGGTTTTTATTGTGAGCGGTTTGTACACCTTTGTCTGCAGAAAACTCAATAACAATGAATACAATCCTATTTAAACATTACAAAATTATCTTTAAAAATGTAAGAGAGTATTGTTTACAGAAAATATAATATCAAAAATATTTGTTATACTCGTATGTAATTATTTACACAATATTAGGTAGTAGGCATTATACATTATGTTAAAATTAAGGGATCAGGCATACATAATTAAAAGCACTAAGTCACTGTTTAACAAGGATATATTTGAGTAACTAAAAGCAATACTCGCATTATCAAGGAAACAACATCTTAGACCTTATTAATCACTATAATATTTGATTTACCAAGATTTTACAAGAAAATATAATTAATCTTATCAATCACTATATTTTAACGTAACTTTTATAATCACTAACATTCTAAATTGTGTTACAAATAAAACAACACATTAGACTTTATTATTCATAGTGAATAATAGTATAGCCAATAAACAAATCATAAAACATTAATCATCATGAATAAACAATTAAACTTTACTTTTGTAATCACTTCTATTTTAAATTTATTGTATTACAATGAAATAACAAATAGTCTTTATTATTCATTCTAAGGCAGCCATTACATGGTCATGCAAGCGTCAGTCAAATTCCATCAGTCATGAATTACGTTTGACTGATTGACTGATGGAAAGAACAAATCACATCATGCAACCATCAGTCACTACATTACACGGTAGGTTAATCGTCAGTCACAGCCCGTGACTGTGGTTAAACTGACAGCAAAACCTACCGTGTAATGGGTGCCTTACGAACATTGCATAAAATGCCAATAAAACAACACATTCAATCAAACAAATGAACAAAGTGTTCTGAACAGAATAACATCTTAGATGTAACACAGGTATTCAATACTTATCTTCTTATTCGGCGAGGCACAAAATCAGACTGACCCGTTACACTATTTCGATTTCACTTTTATACATTCATTCTTGGCGGGAATTGAGACTTCTTTCACCGTTACTGTCCATAGTCATTTCACTACTTATTATCTCGAAATAACTGTAAAACATTAATTTCCAAGAAAGCCATGCGTAACACAATTTTGAAATGGACAGTAAGAGTTATTGAAATAGAATCACGCTCATAAGTGTGCTTAAATATTTCTATAAATTTAACGAATGAACCTTGCTCTAAAGCCAAATACACTTCCGTCAATTTACATACTTTTAATCAGTGCACTAAAATCTTATAATTTGTTACTTAACATTTTTACACTACTACAGTTCGTCATAATATTTGTGATCATTAATATAAAATGGTAAATAAATAATTTTAATAAAATTAACAATTAACCATTACACAGTCAAATAATTCAACCGGAAACCAATAAATATGTTGATAAAATTAAATAATCACTTTCGATTTATTTAAATGCTTATAATTTTGCGAAGATATTAATTTCAGTAATGAAAAATATAAATAAACTTATAATTAAGCCTAAAATTGTTTGAAAACATCCGTATGACAAATTTATTATCAATTGTTACCCAGCCGGAACACTCGATATATTATAATTACTATAGCTCTGGAGGATCAAAAGCAATGATATACTACTCGATAGCGATACTACTCGATAGAGATTTATTGCCGGTGCTTACAATATTTTTAATTATTACAATATTTTTCAGAAATTACTATACTTAAGTTCAAAGTTTCCGGTAGCTTAAAATAGCCGTATTTCCTTATATCCGTAAAGCATCATCAAGATTCAAATATTCTCACTGAAAAGTAATTGAATACCTCCGTTTCTCCCAATAAGCTATGAAACGACTGGACAAGTGATAATTATTATCTGAAAAACATAAAGGAAAAACTGTAATGAGTGAGCCAGCAAAAATTCCGACTCATTTTAAATACGAGCCTGACCGACTGAATGACAATAAATATCTTCCGCCCAGTTTACGATATGGCAGATTAAAAAAATCTGCGTAGATAGATCACGTAGTAGGCAAAACAGAGAAATAAATTTAATAACCATCCCACATTTATGAAGACATCTAGAAATGGGGGAGTGCTTTCATAAAATCCCTAAATTGGTACGAAATATTTCATTTCGATCGAATGATTGGCTCCGTCCCAATAACAGTATGGGCGCGGACGAGGCCACGACAGACGCTATCAGATGTTCGAGGTATATGCTATTTTTCTCCGCAAGAATACAAATGTCTTGCCAAATTGTCTACCACCGAACTAGTCCAATTTAGAAAGCAATTTCGCAACCAATTCGTTTTGTAAGCGGATCAAGAGGGCAGGCTTGAATATGGCTATTAAATCTTTTTCGTGGAGCTCACATTCGTCTTTTTAATGCCAACAGACGAATTCCAAATAAAACTTAGTGTGGAAATGGTACCTTCTTCGGGTTGAAAATTTTCAGGAAACATTTCATTTGTATTTAAGTTTCACTTGCAAATTTTATGTGTGCTTGACTTTTCCTAATCTATGTAAAAGAAACAGAAATGATCTATCTCTCAAGAGGGCCTAGCCAAAGTAACATTGGTAAATCTTCGTTATCGCTTCGCTTTCGAAACATGTATGGGATTGGTATAAGGTTTCATTAACTATCGAATTTTAAAACGTCAAATCCATACATGTTTCGAAGCGAAGCGATAGCGAAAATTTGCAAATGTTACTTTGGCTAGGGGGGCTGGTCTCTTAATGAGGTCTACATTTATTTGTTAGATATCAATATTATCCAAAATAACAATACGTTACCCAATGGTCAGTATAGCTGAAGTATCTGATCTATCTCGATTTTAATAGCAAAAACAACACCAACATTTCACAAAATATCTATAAAAATACGAAGCCAAAAGTGAAAGGTATACAAAGGTCGGCATACACGCTCGCTAATGAGCGAAGTTTTGATGCGATTGAAACTGTCGCCATCCGATAGTCATCGCACCCTTTCATTCGGCGACCCACGCGACCCGGGCCGTTACTGTCCGTCCACCCAGATGTTTGATAAAAGGGCTTAATTAAAACTTTACATACACCCAACCGAAGGGACTAGTATTATGTAGTTGCAACTACACGTCACAATCGCACGGACCCTTTCTATAGCTTAACTTTGACGTTTTAGCAAATTAATTCTCTTGTACACGAAGCGAAACTTGCTGATATCTTTGTAAGTTAGAACCCCTTTCTCTTCGACAAATGAGTTACCGAAAAGTTGTCTTCAAAGACTCACTCCGCACGGGACCGTGTGTTTTGACCCACCGCCCTTTCATCTATAATTCAATTCAGTACAACGCAACGACCTAAGAAATAATTTATTTTTCATCAAGTCTCGTCCGTTGGTCGCAAAACAAATTTTCAACTAAAATAGATCAAAATGCGTTTGCAAAAGGCGATTGAGAAGCAGATAAATAGAAAACTAAACGAGAAAGTATTTTATTTCTTGTATACTCTAATATTATGGGTGGCAAAGAATCATTATATGATGTTTTTAGGGTTCCGTACCAAAATGGTAAAAAGGAACCCTTATGGTGTGACTCAGTCTGTCTGTCTGTCACAGCTGGATATCTCGAGAACTAATAATGGTATCAACTTTAAATTTGGAATAGTTTAAGACGATGATAGCCCAACTATTTTGCAAATAAGAAATAAATAAAATAATATTTTAATTACAACAGGGACTGAAAAGGGGTCTTAAAAATTTGAAGTTGGGCTACTACGGCTTGTGGGGTATTCGTCTGCTAACAAGCCCGATTCGGGCCTCGAAAAAAAGTGACACTTATGCTAGACGCCCGAATCGGGCCTCATCCGGCCGCGCGTCTACATTGTTTTTTCTCAATTTTTCAACTCTATATTTCCGTCAATGATTTGTACAGAGTATCTAGACTGTATTAGAGTAGAGAATGGAATGTTAAAAAGGTCATGTCATCGATCGTTTTATTGAGAAAATCAATGTTCTGTGTGGCCGGAATAACTTTTTTTCTTTTAGGGCCTGGCAGATGCGCCTTTGTGATTTTTCAACTTACTTGTAGTTGCTTTTTTCTATATAAATATCGTAAATTAAGGTATCCTTATTGAAATTAAACAATAAAAATATTGAATATGTGTTTTATTTAGAAATAACAACGTTTAACTTTCACCGATCCGTCGCAGACTTGTTCCGATTTCCTCACCTATTTTTGTAGGTGGTTGTTTTTAGACTTTATACAAATGATATACTGTTTTAAAGGTAATTTAATACACATTCTAGAAATATATAGTTTATATACTAGGTTCATACGAGTATTACTCGTAATTCCACAACGGACCGGAACGGACGTTCCGCGCAGAATCACGCGCAAATTTGCGGCAGATGCGCCGAAAACGCGCGTTTGAACCTTAGCATAGGAGGGGGTATCATATGAAAGTACGGTGTTTGTACATTTTTAATAATTTATCATTTTTTAGGCCGTATAATAAGTACTTATAGTTTTTCGACTTATGACGAAAAGTGTAAAAAAATACCGTCTCCCCCCCCCTCTTTTATCTCCGAAGTTTTCAAACAGAAAAATCTGAAATAATTCTATGTAAAAATTACGAGAAAAAGTAAACGATGTCTCAATATAGCACACTTTTTTAGAAATTATCAACATAAAATACATTAGTTTCACTACCGGTCAACATATGCCACAGACCTAAGAAAAAATACATTACTTCCACTATCGGTCAAAAGATGGTGCTGACCTATGAAAAAAATAGAGTAATTCCACTATCAGTCAAGAGATAGCCCTGACCTAAAACTGCAATGGTAATTCAGTATATTTATTATGATGGTACGGAAACCCTCGGTAGGTACGCGAGTCCGACTCGCTCTTGACCGGTTTTTTTTAAATAGAGGATCGAACACATCAGATGTAGGTATTATGATTTAAGTGAGCTTAAGTTGCTACTTGCTCATTGCAGACGAGACGAGGGCGTAATTCAGCCGAGTGTGTAATAAGCAGAGCTCAAGAGTTTCATACGACGTTTTCAACACATTTGCGAGGAAAAAGCAAAATAATTTACCATACAGCTACAAATACGATGAAAAATATAAAAATTATGGGAAAAATAGCTCAGGTTTTTTTCACGCGCCCAATGCAAGAATATTTTGCGAACAAAGGGGTGAGTGCAGCCAACTTCAAATTTATAATTTTAAGAATATTTGATAATAATAAATGTTTGTTTGACTTAATTCAGAACTACACATTTATTTATTTATTCCAAATATGTAAATGGATTTTCAGCAGCATAAAACCTCTTTGTTGTTACTAAAAAAATAACTGTAATACCCGATTTACTCGCATATAACTTGCAGTAAGTAAGTTACTAATTTAACTTTGTAGCGATAACTCTATTACGCAGTAGTGTATAATATATTACGCTCGTGTTTTTTATTTGTCGGTTTATGGCCCGGTTGAAAAATATTTTCATATTCCAAAATATTCTACTGAAATAAGTCATATTAACAAAAATGAGTTTGCTAAGGGACCTCAGGGGTCTGTTCTATCGGCAACCATTTTCCTGCTATTACATAAACGATCTGCTAAAACTGGGTATGATTGGGTATGCAGACGATAGCACTGTTGTAGACAGATACTTCTCCAACGCACGAGCTACTGAGGAGGAGACCGTAGCGCTAAGAGCTGCTTTAGTTGAGCGTAACAATGTAACCCTGTTGTCTCCGATTGGGGCGACGCCAATTTGGTTAATTTTAACGCCACTAAAACACAAGCGTCTTTATTCATCAGCGCCAAACGGAGTCCACTTGACTTGACTTCAACTTTTCGGAATGTACATATTTAAAGGTAGGTAGATTACATTAGTGACCATCTAGACCTCCTTGGACTTGATTTGTCGCCTTACCTCAATTTCGGCCGTTCTGTAGAACATAAAGCTAAAACCGTAACCAAAAAGCTGGGTATCCTCTTTAGGGTGAGACGGTATTTCAAGTCGGGACAGCTTTTAACTCTTTATCAAGTTCAGGTGTATGGAGTACTGTTTTCAACTTTGGGATGGATATATGCTAAATACCAGTAGGCTACCCTGGACTCTATAGAGCGTCGAGCAAAGAGGCTGATTGGTGACGATGATCTGTTCTACCGATGGCTTCAATGTTTGGAGCACCGACGAAGGTTAGCCTGCTTATCAGTATTTTATACTATAGAATCTATAGGTTACATTTCAAGGAGTGCGTTCAGGAGTTACACAACCTCATACATCCTTCCCCGCTTCATCTTCGGACTACCAGACGCACGCAGGGCGGCTTTTCATCCTTATGTTTTCGATATACCACGTATCCGCACGAAACGCTTCAATTCCAACTTCTTTATTCGAACAGCTAAGATGTGGAATGGCCTCCCTGCGTCTGTATTCCCCGAACAATATAACTCAAGCGTCTTTAAGGCCAGAGTAAAAAGGGCATTTACTGACTGCACGTGCTCCATCTTCGTCCTCCTTGTCATTTTCCATCAGGTGAAAGTGAGGTCCAACGCGCAGACGGTCAATACATAAAAAAAGATGAATATTAATAACATAAATTGCACATACCTACACTTATAGACATCATATTCAACACTAGCTTTAAAATATTGCAAGTAAGAATATTTCGCCAACTTCAACGCCTTTCAAAGGCACTCATACAGCTCAGCCTTAGCTCAGCATTATGTTATCCTCTTAAAATTGAAAGCTACCGCAGCAAAAGTTGGATTTATATCCCCAAAGAGTTAGAATTCGAAATATAGTATGTTTCTTTCATAGGTAGTAAGTAAACGCAGTTCCACTCGATATGCTTGCATGCAGGCTGCGCGTGGTGAGCTACCCGTCAGGCGTTAGCTGAGCAAACTCGTAGTACGTGAGTAACATATGGGATAAATTCAGCTTCATTGCACCCTTTCACCGCTTATAGGTATTTTATTTGAGACAGAAGCAGACGAGCAAACTGTATTTACGAAAGCTATCGCTCGGTCAACAGAGCTTGCAATTTAATTCATATATGTGACCTTCTAAAGGTCAGTTCACCAGGTTTGGAGGTTTAGGAATACCTATACTAAAACAGAGTTGGTCCCATAGTAAAAGTTGTTCAGATTAATTGTCCCTACCATATTAGGCTTTAGGGAATTTTTTGTAACACATTGTATAGAGTTAGAGACTAATATGTTGCTATATATAGAACGCGTATAACTTCTAAACGGTAAGATAGCTTCGCGCAAACTCAGAGTACGTGAGCTACATAAGTTTCGCATCAAGCTCGCCCGACATATGGGTCGCACGCCTGTTCCCAAAGTCGTATGTTACAATAAATATTGAAATTTCACTGCGTAAATATGATCCTATATTTTCACCTAAGTGAGGCTGAGTACGCATAAGGCTTGCTGTGATAGGAAAACAAACAGACTATAATACTATCTTGTTTTGCATCTTATCTTTGCTTCCTCGCTATTCTTACCTTTCAGTTTCATTTTCTTTACGGTAACAGCTAGATATTCTCAATTCAGCAATCGTTCTTATCACAATAACGACTAAGACAACTGAAATATTATTATAATTTTTAAGATTGTTTCATAGTTTTATTAAAATTGACTATACAATCTGTAAGCTTACTTACTTCAATAAGTTAATGCAACTATTTTAGCTGATAAATAAATATGAGTAAGAACTTATTACCTAACCTTCCTGTTTACTTTACTTTCTTTCATATACCTAGCTGCTGCTTGCACGTAAATGAGTACCTATACAGTAAAAATGATCGAGAAGCTAATCAGAAATGTTTCTATAAACAGATGTCCCAAATACATACCTGTAACAGGTATCTTGTCGTTTAAAATATTTACTAAAAAACCATATAAACGCTTTTCCACAGCAACATTGATTGAATATGCTAACAAGTGAAACAAGCGTGAGTCGAGCGGTAAGTTAGCTGCACACTGCACGCTGGTAAAGCAAACTCGAGGTACGTGCGCCACACTACCCGGCTCGGACTCGGACCACCGCATAATGATCACCTACTACTGCCGGGTTCGTTTCCTACCCAATGCTTTTAATTGCAATATGCTTATTACCTTAAAATAATAACACCTTTAGTCCGTAAGCCCGCGAAAATATTGCCTACGTCATATGACATCGCGAATGCATGGCACACGGTCGGAAAAGTTGTGCTGAACGAGGATCAGAAAATTATCGCAAATAAAATTGGCCAGAAGCTTGGCCGAAATACCTTAAACTTTAAATTTTAGTTTTTTAGTCATTTCAGAACTGACAGACTTATGTTTGGCCTCTCTACGATTGAAAACTAAATGATGCCACGGGTCTCGTACTGATGTCACATGACGTAGAAATAACCTTAAAATTTTGACCGAAAGTGGAGGATTTTCTTAAGCTTCCGGACAATTTTATTTGCGATAATCTTCTGATCCTCGCTCAGCAAAACATTTCCGACCGTGTGCCATGCATTTCATCGTGATATCATATGACGTAGGCATATTGTCGAGGGCTTACGGACTACTACAAGCCAAAATGGCTTAGTTTTCAGATTTATATCCTTCATACGTTACTTAATCGTAACTAAAACCCAATAATATAGTAACTTATCTCCTAAATGTAGGAAAATTTAAACTGTTTTGTACTTATTCGGTATGATTCGATAATAATGGAGAATAAAAATCTGAAAACGGAGCTATTTTGGCTGTTTTAGTTGCCTCACTTGACAGTGCGATTTGTAGAGAACTATGCTTCAGATGTTATTAATCTAAGGCTTATTACTTTTTTATTAATTGTTAAGATCCCATACGGATGTTGACGTCCAGATAGATTGTTACCAATTTACTTGAGAAAAACATGTTTCAAGTATTTTTATTACATAGGTACTTAATTGTCCTTAAAACATAACTTTAACATGCCTGTAATTATCACAAAAGCGATTTAGTAAAATTTAAAACATTAAATAAATATTTTCTGTTATTTACATTCATATACATATAATAAATGTTTAATCTTAAAGCCCTCAAAGCTTAAACTCCTTTTATAAAAACATAATTTGATAACGAATAAATAAAAACCCTCATAAAAATGAGTCACGATTTTACGAATTAATAATTATTGTGACAGTCGAGCGTTAGCGGTGGGCGACAGCGGGACAATATAATACTCCTTGCTTTTTCCACTTGATTACTTTCGCACAATGGCCAGAACAAACAATAATAAAATGTCGACGGTATCTACTATTGTTGTTGAGCAAAATGATTCCGACTGTGATCCTTTCAGCTCTCTCTTGTTCGCGTTTATTCGCAGTCGGTCGATTTTTCTTTGAATAACCGCATTCTTATAGCGGCTAAACACGAAATGAAAATAAGTCGCAAATCTAGGCGTTCCATGATTGTTGCTAGATTTAGAGGCTACGGTATCATGGTACCCATTGTCACACATCGCTATTCATTTTATAACGCAAAAACTTCGTAAAAAGAAAATAAAGAAAAAATTAATACTTACAGAATATCGCAACCTCACTCTTTATAGAAACCGAATGACTGTTGAATTGCCATAAAACGCGTGTCTGAACGAGATAAGGCGAAGGGTCCTCGTGACATGTTTCAGGGTTGTAAAGTTGTGCCATAAAATAAGTTTAATATAAATCTAGAGGAGAGGCGACACATAAAATTGGAGTAAATCACCGAAAGTCATGCGCTGCAGACGTTTACTGCCTGGAAGGCTGTTAGGTTGGCGGGCCGCGGCCCACTTCGCTGGCATAACGAGATATTTGTACTCAAGAGCAGTTACCGTGCCCCACATATTACGAACATCCTCCGTTATGCAGTAAATTTGTCACTTGTGAGTTCTCGCGAAACATCTTCACTGTGCAAATGAGCCATTCTTTCTGCGGGAAATAATTCACTTTTTACAACCGGATGAACGATCCTCACGGATTCCAAACTGTTTTTCATTTACTGGCTTCTACTTCATAACAATTCACCAAACCTTTTATACCTACATTGTTAATTGATACTCGTAGGTTTTGGTAGATAATTTCTACACTTTACTGTTTTGTGAATAGGTACTTTAATCTAGGCATTGTTCTCTAAAATTATTTTAATTTAAAGCTTATTTATGAAACTAAAATTATTCAACCTTAATAATAGCTTTTCCAATCAATTGCTATCAAAACATGATTTTAGTGATTCTGTTACACTGAAAAAGCGTGCAATGTACTTTTGTTTAGTTTAATTGCACGTCAATTGTTAACTATCATTAAAACAAACTATTAATTGAAACAATACTAAATAATATACTAGAAAAAATACGACTCGCACCACAGATCAATTTAAAAATAGCATTGTAAATGCAAAAATCTCAAATTTTAAAAAATATTAATTGAAAATCAAAAGCCATATGTATTTTGCTCTTCTTCAGTTTTGAATTTGAGCTAATGACCTTTTAGGAGATCTGTCATAGAAATCACCAACAATTTATAACATCAAATCGATCTAGCTCATAATCGAATGGATCTCGTTAAAAATGAAATGGACTTGAATACGAAAGGTCATCAAAAAGTAAGTTAATTAGCACTTAAGCTAGGGTTTCCTAGGATAACGGCGCCGTCATATTACGGCCGTCATTTAGCGGCGTAGAACGTTGTCTATGTAAACAATACGGCGCGGTTTCTGACGTTACGGTGTCGCCGTATTTTTTACATAGACAATATTCAACGCTGCTATATTACGGCCGTAATATGACGGCACCGTCATCCTAGGAAACCCTAGCTTAAGAGATGTCAGTTCTGGACATGAGAGGCATTTCGCTGTAAGTGCCATTTAAGCACAATTTTACAATAGAGACTATTTTGTATGGACTAATATGAATGGATGGTGTATGGACTTTATCCCTGAAAAAAAATTAAAACCAAATGTGTTATTAACATATTTTTTATTAACTTAATAAAAAACTATTCATGATAAAAATTGGCTGATTTTGAGATCAACTTTTTGGTTTTTCTTGGTTAAATTTGAATTAATTTAACAAAACTCCGTTAAATAAGTACAGTGTTATGTTTCAAAAAGATACTCATCATCACCATCATCATATTCAGCCCACATCAACCCATTGCTTGGTATAGGCCTCTTCTCTAATAGCGCCATTTCTCACGGTCCTGTGCCAGCCTCATCCAGTGAGATCCCGTCAACTTGACGATATCGTCTGACCATCGGACCGGTGGTCTGCCCACTGGCCTTGTTGCTCTTCTTGGCCACCACTCTGTAACTGCCTTGGTCCACCGTCCGTCATCCCGTCTAGCCAAAAATTATAAAACTATATTATAATATAATATCAATACGACTTCAAAAAAGTAGGATCAATTGTTTTAACATATAAATACCTATTATAAAAAAACACCTATTGCGTAGGAAATAAATTAATCAAACAAAGAAAACGTAACTAATGATTCATTGTCTACGTAATTTTAACAATATGATCTGGATAAAACATTTTTTAATAATACTAGAAACTAAATCAACTTGTTAAAATTACGTAGACAATGAATCATTAATTACGTTTTCAAAAAATAAACAAGCTCTCAATTTTATCAACTGACTTGTTGTAGTTTATTTTCAACTCGATAGTAATCAATTAAAAACTCGTTTATGGCAACACACTGGACAAAACCGCTAAACTAACCAGGCTTTCAGCGAGCTGAGCCAGCGGCCTAAAACTAATTGCGCTAAACACATTACATAACTTGTGATTTCGAAATAACGCAATGCAAAAGCGTCATGTTATTATTTGAAGCGTTTACACCACTAAGTCTGACATATGGGCCATTTGCTGGCAACATTGCGCGAACTCTACGTTATTCATGGTGTAGGCATTAATAACGCCAATGTGTAGTGGCGGCCAAAATTAAAGTATTTGCTGATTACAGCGCAACGTCATTTAAACCGCTTTTTTATTCCAAATTGGTCGAAATAACGATGGAGAGACAACTAGCCGCAATCGTTTTAATTGTAGTTTAATCGTTCCGATTTCGCGTTTTGAGAAAGAGACTGTGGTAAAAACATTTCGACGTGAGATGTAGACCTCGCGTTGAAAAGTAGCTCTAAAAAATCTACATAAACAAATAACAATTTATTCTGTGTCATTTGTTTTTAATAACAATAACACAGAATATGAATAAAAGACTCTTGATCTGTACGCAGTTCTAGGTCCTAGGTTCTGTCAGAATATTAATATATAATTATTGGTTCTGTCACAAAGTCACAACTTTTTATTTTATTTTATAAAATTTCGAAAAATGTTTGACTGCTGAACGTTTGAATCTCCTAAAAATTAAATATAAAATTACTTTGCACCTCTAACAAAAAAAGTTTTGTTACATTTTTGGTATTTTTTCGAAACTGTTGAAATATGTCTTTTTTACATATCCTCCTTGCCGTGTATGTGCCGGCCTAGATTGCCGTGTATGTGCCGGCCTAGAATAGCACTACCCCCTATCATCCCGTGGGTGTCGTAAAAGGCGACTAAGGGAGCATAGCCTTCAAGAGACGGGCAGCAGCGTCTCCAAAAAACCTTGGCCTACTGCGATCGCCAACCCGCCTGCCAAGCGTGGCGATTATGGCAAACCCCCCCCCCTCATGCACAATGGATCAAAAAATTGGCCCCCAGTCCCCGGCAGCCCCGCTATTCCTAGCTACGGTAGCGGCTACGGTAACGGCGGGGCAGGGGGTGCTAAGAATCCCCGGGTGCGGCTTGGCTACCAAAAACGACGACAACTGCACCTGGCAACCTATAACACGCGCACACTAAGGACCGACGCGAAGTTAACCGAGTTGGAAGAAGTTATCAGCAAGGTACACTGGGACATTATCGGGTTATCTGAAGTCCGAAGAGCGGGGGAGGACTCGATAATCCTCAACTCCGGTAACTTGCTTTACTACCGGGAGGGCGACCAACAGTCCCAAGGTGGTGTCGGGTTCATCGTCCAAAAGTCCCTTGTCAACAACGTGATTACCATCGGAATTGTGTCGACCAGGGTGGCGTACCTTATACTCAGAATATCCAAACGGTGTTCGCTGAATGTTATACAGGTTTACGCACCGACCTCGACACACCAAGATGACGAAGTGGAGGCTATGTATGAGGAGATCTCTAAAGCCATGCATAGCTACAAAACCCACTACACTGTTGTGATGGGGGACTTCAATGCAAAGTTGGGGAAACGATGCGGTGATGAGATGAGAGTGGGGCAATTTGGAGTTGGGCAACGGAATGACAGAGGCCAGATGCTGGCTGACTTTATGGAGAAGGAGAACCTCTTTATGATGAACTCCTTCTTCAGAAAGCCGGAAAGCCGGAAGTGGACCTGGGTCAGTCCGGACGGTAAAGTCAGAAATGAGATAGATTTTATCATGTCGACGAAAAAGCAAATATTCAATGATGTCACTGTGATCAACGCTGTTAAGACGGGGAGCGATCACCGATTGGTACGTGGCACATTGAATATCAACCCAAAGCTGGAAAGATCTCGACTGATAAAATCAACAATCCGACCATTGCCGGCCCATATTCAAAACCCCGAGAGCTTTCAACTCGAACTCCAAAACCGCTTCGAAGCCCTTGAGAACAGCATAGATGTGGACGATCTAAACAACATGGTGGTGGATACTGTCCGTACGGTAGGGTCCAAGCTCTTTAAGACCCGCCGTCCCAAGATAAAGAAACTCTCCGACCACACACTCCTACTCATGGATCAGAGACGTGAAATGAGGCTCCAGAGTTCAGTAGATGCTAATCGTTATCGGCAGCTTAATAGACAGATATCTAAGTCTTTGACGAGCGACCTTCGCCAATTTAATACGAATCGTATTAAAGAGGCTATCGAGCGGAATAAAGGCTCCAAAGTGTTCGCGAGAGATCTGTCTATTGGGCAAAGCCAGATGACGAAGCTGAAAACTGACGACGGACGCATCATTTCATCAAAGCCTGAAATCCTGAGGGAGATCGAGAGCTTCTATGGGCAGTTATATTCCACGCAGACACCTGTTGAAAGCAAGGCTAAAGACCCCAGAGCCAAGCTTACCCGACACTATACCCAAGATATCCCGGACGTCAGCCTGTACGAGATTAGTATGGCTCTCAAACAGCTGAAAAACAACAAGGCGGCGGGTGACGATGGAATCACTACAGAACTTCTGAGAGCGGGCGGTAAGCCGATACTCAAAGTCCTCTAGAAGCTCTTTAATTACGTCATCGTCCAGGGCAGAACGCCAAAGACATGGAACATAAGTGAGGTGATCTTGTTCTTTAAAAAGGGGTTTCCCTCTTAAAGAACTATAGACCCATCTCGCTTCTGAGTCATGTCTATAAGTTGTTTTCGAGAGTCCTTACAAATCGTCTCGCTCGCAAGTTCGACGACTTCCAACCTCCCGAACAAGCCGGGTTCCGAAAAGGCTTTAGCACCATAGACCACATCCATACGCTACGGCAGGTTATACAGAAGACCGAGGAGTATAATGAGCCACTTTGCTTGGCGTTCGTGGACTATGAGAAAGCCTTTGATTCGATTGAAACCTGGGCGGTGCTGCAGTCTCTCCAAAGGTGCCAAGTGGACTATAGGTATATCGAGGTGTTGAGGTACTTATACCAAAATGCCACTGTAACGGTTTTCTCCCACAGGGCGGCTATTGAGAGTTAAAGGGTGAGCGTTCGGTGTTATAGTTTAAGCTCAAGTGAAATGCGGCTTACTCAGTTAGGTTTGAGCATGTTCAGGGAGTCGGCTCTTCCGCACCTGGAGTACAGCGTATTAGAATTTAAAGAAGATAAGGGCGCCTTATACACTGCAGCAAGCGATTTCAGAGATAAATAAAGAGAAAGATTGAATTTAAAGAATTACTTTTATTTCTCAGAACAGTTTATCGTTTATTACATTTATCCCGCTTACGGTCAAAAGGTTAACTTGTAAAACTTATCACTAAGTTAAGAAATATATTTAAAGTTACCGTACATACAGTAGGATGGTTGGTTACTGCTGAATCTCCACCAATTAAGAGCTTTCCAAGGATGTCATCGGTGAGGTTTTCGTACCTCTTGGTGTCAAGGCCGTTGATCAGTAAATACAACTTCCCATCTTGAGTAGGTACGGAACAGTACAGGATGCTTGAAGTATGAAGCGTTGATCACCACTTCATATTGGCGATGGAAGATATGAGACAATCTCCATCATGATAAGTTGAGTGTAATTCAAGGTTTGATTACATCAAAAATGAGGCTGGTACTAAGGATTAGACCAGAAAACTAGGCACTGTTAAACAGTGTTAAAACTTATGTACAGACATAAGAACAATAAAAAAGGAAAAAAACCCTGGAACAAAAGAACACGCGGTTTAGCACATGACGGGTCAATGTTCGCAATTCATGAAATGATATTATTTCCAAAAGGATTTCTTACCATGTTTACTGCATGGGTTTTAAAGATATTTTAAATTATAAAAATGGGCCGCAGCCCTACAAATTAAGACTCAAAAAAGGATAATTTTGCTTCCTTCACTTCATTGTTTGGAAGGACAAGAGAAAAGTGCATGATCATGTCATGTCAGACGATAAAAAAAAACTAACAGCTTCGGACACCTAGCGATTTGCCAAATCTCAAATTAAAACACTGAAAATACCAGAACGAGACTCAAATCGTGAAGAATTTTATTTATAAGTTAATTGCATGCGATAAAACTATTCAATTTAACATTTTTATCCAAAAATCATAATTTTGTAGTTAAAACTCTAAAAGCGATTACTAATCGATTGTCATCGATTACTAATCGATTAATCTATTAGAAGCGTTATGATCAGAAATTTATCTGTGACACGGTGCTTTGTTCCGTTTCATGTTTTTTAGAAGAAAGATACTGCAGAACTAATGTAGTTTAATTTACTTATTTAATTTTATATTCTTTTATAAGAAAACGAATAAACGAAAGTTGTTAATTAAGAAATAATGTTTGGATTACTAAGATTTCATCAAAACATCTCAAAGCGTTCGTGGAACGGAACGGGCAAAACGTCAAAATGAAGTGACAGATTGACCTTTCAACTAATGTCATGGAACTTAACCATTAAAAGTAAACAAATTATAAATTAAGATGAATAAATAATGAAAAATATTAGAAAAAATCGGCTCACCCGTAGCAACTTAGACGGGATTCGAACCCGCACCCTTAGGATTCCGGCCCAATGCACTACCAATTATGCTACCAAGCCGCTGAGAGATGTGGCGAAATTTTCTAATACTTTCCACGCTTCCGCTGAAGATCAGCGCCATCTCACCAATGTGAAGAGAACTACTTCGACATTCGGTTGTAGCACCTTTGCAAGTGCCAGACAATCAATTAAGGTGAAACAGTACAATTTTAAACTTTTTAGATTTTTGCATTCACAATGCTATTTTTATATTAAGATGAATAAATAATGAAAAATATTAGAAAAAATCGGCTCACCCGTAGCAACTTAGACGGGATTCGAACCCGCACCCTTAGGATTCCGGCCCAATGCACTACCAATTATGCTACCAAGCCGCTGAGAGATGTGGCGAAATTTTCTAATACTTTCCACGCTTCCGCTGAAGATCAGCGCCATCTCACCAATGTGAAGAGAACTACTTCGACATTCGGTTGTAGCACCTTTGCAAGTGCCAGACAATCAATTAAGGTGAAACAGTACAATTTTAAACTTTTTAGATTTTTGCATTCACAATGCTATTTTTATATTAAGATGAATAAATAATGAAAAATATTAGAAAAAATCGGCTCACCCGTAGCAACTTAGACGGGATTCGAACCCGCACCCTTAGGATTCCGGCCCAATGCACTACCAATTATGCTACCAAGCCGCTGAGAGATGTGGCGAAATTTTCTAATACTTTCCACGCTTCCGCTGAAGATCAGCGCCATCTCACCAATGTGAAGAGAACTACTTCGACATTCGGTTGTAGCACCTTTGCAAGTGCCAGACAATCAATTAAGGTGAAACAGTACAATTTTAAACTTTTTAGATTTTTGCATTCACAATGCTATTTTTATATTAAGATGAATAAATAATGAAAAATATGAGAAAAAATCGGCTCACCCGTAGCAACTTAGACGGGATTCGAACCCGCACCCTTAGGATTCCGGCCCAATGCACTACCAATTATGCTACCAAGCCGCTGAGAGATGTGGCGAAATTTTCTAATACTTTCCACGCTTCCGCTGAAGATCAGCGCCATCTCACCAATGTGAAGAGAACTACTTCGACATTCGGTTGTAGCACCTTTGCAAGTGCCAGACAATCAATTAAGGTGAAACAGTACAATTTTAAACTTTTTAGATTTTTGCATTCACAATGCTATTTTTATATTAAGATGAATAAATAATGAAAAATATTAGAAAAAATCGGCTCACCCGTAGCAACTTAGACGGGATTCGAACCCGCACCCTTAGGATTCCGGCCCAATGCACTACCAATTATGCTACCAAGCCGCTGAGAGATGTGGCGAAATTTTCTAATACTTTCCACGCTTCCGCTGAAGATCAGCGCCATCTCACCAATGTGAAGAGAACTACTTCGACATTCGGTTGTAGCACCTTTGCAAGTGCCAGACAATCAATTAAGGTGAAACAGTACAATTTTAAACTTTTTAGATTTTTGCATTCACAATGCTATTTTTATATTAAGATGAATAAATAATGAAAAATATTAGAAAAAATCGGCTCACCCGTAGCAACTTAGACGGGATTCGAACCCGCACCCTTAGGATTCCGGCCCAATGCACTACCAATTATGCTACCAAGCCGCTGAGAGATGTGGCGAAATTTTCTAATACTTTCCACGCTTCCGCTGAAGATCAGCGCCATCTCACCAATGTGAAGAGAACTACTTCGACATTCGGTTGTAGCACCTTTGCAAGTGCCAGACAATCAATTAAGGTGAAACAGTACAATTTTAAACTTTTTAGATTTTTGCATTCACAATGCTATTTTTATATTAAGATGAATAAATAATGAAAAATATTAGAAAAAATCGGCTCACCCGTAGCAACTTAGACGGGATTCGAACCGTCATTTTATTCATCTTAATATAAAAATAGCATTGTGAATGCAAAAATCTAAAAAGTTTAAAATTGTACTGTTTCACCTTAATTGATTGTCTGGCACTTGCAAAGGTGCTACAACCGAATGTCGAAGTAGTTCTCTTCACATTGGTGAGATGGCGCTGATCTTCAGCGGAAGCGTGGAAAGTATTAGAAAATTTCGCCACATCTCTCAGCGGCTTGGTAGCATAATTGGTAGTGCATTGGGCCGGAATCCTAAGGGTGCGGTTTCGAATCCCGTCTAAGTTGCTACGGGTGAGCCGATTTTTTCTAATATTTTTCATTATTTATTCATCTTAATATAAAAATAGCATTGTGAATGCAAAAATCTAAAAAGTTTAAAATTGTACTGTTTCACCTTAATTGATTGTCTGGCACTTGCAAAGGTGCTACAACCGAATGTCGAAGTAGTTCTCTTCACATTGGTGAGATGGCGCTGATCTTCAGCGGAAGCGTGGAAAGTATTAGAAAATTTCGCCACATCTCTCAGCGGCTTGGTAGCATAATTGGTAGTGCATTGGGCCGGAATCCTAAGGGTGCGGGTTCGAATCCCGTCTAAGTTGCTACGGGTGAGCCGATTTTTTCTAATATTTTTCATTATTTATTCATCTTAATATAAAAATAGCATTGTGAATGCAAAAATCTAAAAAGTTTAAAATTGTACTGTTTCACCTTAATTGATTGTCTGGCACTTGCAAAGGTGCTACAACCGAATGTCGAAGTAGTTCTCTTCACATTGGTGAGATGGCGCTGATCTTCAGCGGAAGCGTGGAAAGTATTAGAAAATTTCGCCACATCTCTCAGCGGCTTGGTAGCATAATTGGTAGTGCATTGGGCCGGAATCCTAAGGGTGCGGGTTCGAATCCCGTCTAAGTTGCTACGGGTGAGCCGATTTTTTCTAATATTTTTCATTATTTATTCATCTTAATATAAAAATAGCATTGTGAATGCAAAAATCTAAAAAGTTTAAAATTGTACTGTTTCACCTTAATTGATTGTCTGGCACTTGCAAAGGTGCTACAACCGAATGTCGAAGTAGTTCTCTTCACATTGGTGAGATGGCGCTGATCTTCAGCGGAAGCGTGGAAAGTATTAGAAAATTTCGCCACATCTCTCAGCGGCTTGGTAGCATAATTGGTAGTGCATTGGGCCGGAATCCTAAGGGTGCGGGTTCGAATCCCGTCTAAGTTGCTACGGGTGAGCCGATTTTTTCTAATATTTTTCATTATTTATTCATCTTAATATAAAAATAGCATTGTGAATGCAAAAATCTAAAAAGTTTAAAATTGTACTGTTTCACCTTAATTGATTGTCTGGCACTTGCAAAGGTGCTACAACCGAATGTCGAAGTAGTTCTCTTCACATTGGTGAGATGGCGCTGATCTTCAGCGGAAGCGTGGAAAGTATTAGAAAATTTCGCCACATCTCTCAGCGGCTTGGTAGCATAATTGGTAGTGCATTGGGCCGGAATCCTAAGGGTGCGGGTTCGAATCCCGTCTAAGTTGCTACGGGTGAGCCGATTTTTTCTAATATTTTTCATTATTTATTCATCTTAATATAAAAATAGCATTGTGAATGCAAAAATCTAAAAAGTTTAAAATTGTACTGTTTCACCTTAATTGATTGTCTGGCACTTGCAAAGGTGCTACAACCAAATGTCGAAGTAGTTCTCTTCACATTGGTGAGATGGCGCTGATCTTCAGCGGAAGCGTGGAAAGTATTAGAAAATTTCGCCACATCTCTCAGCGGCTTGGTAGCATAATTGGTAGTGCATTGGGCCGGAATCCTAAGGGTGCGGGTTCGAATCCCGTCTAAGTTGCTACGGGTGAGCCGATTTTTTCTAATATTTTTCATTATTTATTCATCTTAATATAAAAATAGCATTGTGAATGCAAAAATCTAAAAAGTTTAAAATTATAAATTGTTTTCAGGAATTACTTAGATTACGTAAAAAAAGTGTTACAGCACCGTTTTAGGTGGTAAGAATTATTTTATTTTAAAATTAAAAAATTTAAAATAAAATAATTCGAAGAAAAATTCCTCGGACAAAAGGAAAAAAAATTTTAACTTGTGACAAGGTTGGAACCATAAAATACTACAAAGAAAGTGTGTACCTAGCTACCTAGCAACTAGTGGATATCATTATTACCTTACAATACCTATACTACACCTACATAACTTAAACTGTTATAGAAATAACCTATCACCTATCCGTGCGGCTAAGTCTATATGATAAAAGGAACTAACAACAAAATTTCATGCAAAACAAAGACTGACTAACATGTAATGAGACATAAAACCTACCAATTACTATGGTTATATCTGTTGGTTAAAATAGAATACCTAAATTTTATTTTCAGATAAAAGTACTAGTGTTAATAAACGTATTTTACTGATTTGTTGTTTATTTACAAAGAGGTAAGTGATGAAGTATCACCTTCATTCAGAGATATGAATGAGATTTAGTTATTGGACACTCTGTTGGAATACAAAGAGATGACCAAACATTAAAGTTTAAAGATTAAAACTTATTTATATGGATAGGAAAATTCATTTCCAAGCTTAGAGTAATATGTACTAGAATAGACATACTATTTAAATAGATTATTATTAAAGAATATTATTCCTTTCTTAGGGAATAAAGAGATACTTATAAGACAAAGTATTTTAAGTTGAAGTTAAGACTTCAATGTTAATAACATAAAACTAAGTTTAACTATTAGAGAGATTAATAACTAGGAGAATGAACGCAGTGTTATGACAAGGTTCTATTCTTTATTATTATTGTTACCACACAATAAGAAAGTATTAGAGAAATGTGTTTCTTAGTCAGAAACAGAATCACCAGGGCGTACAATATCTGTTATATGCCACCGGCCAAGAAATTTCCCCGATAAGGATTTTAAACCATATACCAAGGGTGAATATTTTTCAGAAATGACACATTTTTCAAATTTAGGGGCTAATTTAGCAGAGAAGTGTTTTGCAGCATTAGATTGAGGAAAACATCTTTTAAAAACAAATTGCCCTACCTTAAGTTCAACATGCCGTTTACGCAGGTTATAATAATAAGAGTTTTTATTATGTGCCTTTTTAAGGTTATTTTTGACTTTTTCAAAAATAGATTTTAGCTCTTTTAATGAATCAGAGAATGAGTAAGTATGATCAATGGAGATGTTAGCACTATCTATGGGTTGGTCAAGGTTATAAAATGAACCATCCAATATCATTTCCCTACCATGTAATAGATAGAAAGGGGTATATTTGGTACCTTCATGAACAGAAGTGTTAAGAGCACATTGCACCTCAGATATGTTCTTATCCCAATTTCGATGATCAGAACGCACATAGGAAGCAATGGATCTAACAATTTCACGGTTTACCCTCTCAGTTTGGTTAGTTTGGGGGTGATATACTGGATTGTAAAATAAGTGAGGAATCTGATATTTACTGATCAATTCTCTAAATTCTTTAGCTATAAATTGTGGACCATTATCTACATAAACATATTTTGGCACACCATGTATTAGGAATATGCCTTTTTCCATACATTTGACCACATTTTTGGCAGTCACAGTTCTCAAAGGAAAAATAGTCACATATTTACTAAAATAGTCACAACATACTAGTAAATATTTGTTTTGAGAATAAGAAGGTGGAAAAGGTCCAAGAATGTCGCAAGATAAGGCTTCTCCTGGTTGAGATACACATTTAGGATTTCCCATTAAACCAGCAGGTTTGACATTTAGAGGCTTGTAACAGTTGCATATGTCACAAGATTTAACATAGTTTTTAACATCTCGAAAGAGAGATGGCCAAAAGAACCAATTAGAAATCTTTTTATGAGTTTTTGCAACACCAAAATGACCAGCAGTTGGATCATCATGATACTTTTGTAAGATTTCAAGACGTTTTTCAGAAGGAATTATTTGTTTCCATTCAAATTGAGAAACAGAATTATATTTATTTTTAGAAAGTCTATATAGCTTATTATTTTCAATTTTATAGTTAGGATACCTAGATGGAGTTTTAGAGCATTTTTCATAAATAGATTTGTACCACTCATCAGAAGTTGACTGAGTGTCAAATATGGAATTAATTTTAATATTGGATAAATGATCAGAAATGATAGGTTCTTTACCCTTTCTATGAATAATTTCAAAGTTATAATGACTGAGAATTGAGGCCCATCTTTTAAGACGACCAATAGGGTTTTTAAGATTGGAAAGCCAAAGTAATGAAGAATGGTCAGTAATAATAAAACATTTTTTACCTTTTATGTAAGAATGGTACTGTTCTAAAGCATAGATCACCGCTAGTATTTCTTTATGAGTGACTGAGTAATTTATTTCCCGCGCATCAAGAGTGCGGCTGCAGTAAGCAATGGGATGGTCAACATTGTCAATCTTTTGTGTAAGTACAGCACCTATGGCGTAAGAAGAAGCATCAGTATGTATGTTGAAAGGTAAATCATAATTAGGACCTTTCAGTATTGGTGCAGAGACCAATGCTGTTTTAAGTTTATTGAAAGCTTCGTCAGCTTCAGATGACCATGTAAAAGGAATCTTTTTGCTAGTTAAGCGAGATAAAGGACGAGATATTTTAGAAAAATTGTCTATGAACCGACGATACCAACCGGCCAGACTAAGAAATTTTTTGATGTCTTTTGCATCTTTAGGAATAGGAAAGTTTAAAATGTCCTTTTCGGTATGAATGGTATTAAACAAAGATTTTATCTCATCAATTTGCTTCAGTTGTTCAGAGGTTAAAGAGTCAAAGGTATTGTTATCAGAAGGATTAGAGAAAATTGACAAACTATTTTTATTTTCTAGTTGACAATCATTTTTAAATATATCAGGAGCTAAGTTGAAAGCTTTCCAAAAATTAATTCCAAAATGTATAGGAATATTTATTTCTGGTTGAATAATAAATTTAAGAATTTTCACCTCATTTTTATAAGAAATGGGCAGTAACATGTATTCATTACAAATTAATTCCTGTCCGCTGGCAACACTTAACCTTATTGGAATATCCAATTTATAAGACGGGATACCAATATTTAAAAATAAAGAATGGCAGTTATTACCTAAGACAGAACAAGAAGCACCACAGTCCAACAAACCCTTAACTTTAAGGCCAAGTACTTCAACGGATAAATAAGGTCGGTAGTCATCAGACGGAGGTTCAAAATATGTCTCTTCTGTAGTGGGATGTTTGGGACTACTTTTGGAACATGAGGAGACAGAGCCTATTCGTTTTTTGGCAGATTACACTTAGTGCACTCCGGAGTCTTAACACCTTTGTTACCACATTTGAAGCAAACTAGTTCTCTAGACTTCAGGCATTTGTTAGTGTTGTGGTTATTCATTCCACAGCGGAAACAATGTAAAGATTTATTATTTTTAGAGTTTAAAGAGGCAATTGGTTTTGGTTTTGAATTTCCAAAATTAGTATTTAGTTGTCTGGGAGTAGAATTCCTAGATTTATTAGAATAAGTAAAGTCAGGAGCAAGTGAATCGTTTGTCAAAACCGGTTCTTTAAAATCAATGGCTTTTGCCTTCGCAAGTTCTAGTTTCTTGCAAACAAGTTTAAGATGGTCTATGGAAGTAATATCATGGAGAGCTAATTCCATGCTGTATTCGGGTCGAATATTCCTTAAGATGATATCAAGTTGTTCATCTTCGGAGAGGGTTTTCCTTAAACGAGAGAACATACCTACCATGATAGATAGAAAAACGACGATGGTTTCACTTTTTGCTTGGGTCCGTTGCCGAATCTCCGCCAGCAATTTATGGTCCAAATCTGGGATGTCGAAGTCATCTCCTAGAGACTGGATCACGTCCTTGTAGCAAGAGAAATTGGTTTTATTTGCTCTGAACCAATACAACGCTGGACCTTCTAAGATATCTGGAAATCCATCAAAAATTATATCATTAGGAATTTTTCTAGCAACCCTAAGTTCTTCCAACCGAGTAATAAAGACACGGACACAAGTATCGCCGTGGTATTTTAAATTAAGAGAGTTCAAATTATAAGTTTTTGGAACCTGTTGAATACACATAGGGTTTTCAACATGATTCACTTCAGGAGTAGAATATGATTCACCCGTATCTTCAGGTTCATCTGCATCATTTTCCAGATGCATAAGAAGACAAATCAGAGAAGATTTAAGTTTAGCGATACCCTCTTCAGGATCACTAATTCTAGAGAGGCGACAAAGAATGTAATTGCAACGAGCTACTAAACGTTTTACCAAGCGTTCACTGGATGTTAAATCTTTACTACTCGCTTCTATTTCAGCAACCTTCGGCGTGCATACAGTTAATTCGGAAGCTTGGTCAATGACAAACTGATCAATAGCCTTTACACTACCACGTCGAGTAAGTTTGCAAGTATGACGTAAAAGTTTTCGCAAATCATCGGTTGATGATGTAGGTTCAGCTGGTAAATGACGTAATTTAAGTTCGTACACTAGTTCATCTTTGTGCAAGAATTCTATTGGACAACCGGCAGTTACAAAATCCATGTTGTACACTTTTAAATTATACAGTAATAAAAATAAAGTTATTTGCTAAGACAAGTTTATCAGCTTGTAGCATTAAAGTATCACAGTGTGATATAAGTTAGCTTAGTTAAGCTTAGAGTGAGCAAGTAGCCCTAAGAACAAAGTTTACAATCAACCATTATCTAGGTTATGTATTATTTTAGCTTAGACAGCTTAGAGTGAGTAGATAACTCAGAGACTTACATACAATTAACCGTTTGCATGGTTAAGTATTAAAAGTAAAAAGAATACAGCAAAGACATGCTATTACTTAACTAAGTATTATAAAAAGATTCTACTTCTTGTTTTCAATACAAAAAGTTACACATTATGAGTTAAGTTTAACAGTAGTGAAATTAAATATTTTCACTAAAAAGAAAGCTTTATTTTTCTCTGAAATCTCCAGGCCCCACGTTGGGCGCCACTGTAACGGTTTTCTCCCACAGGGCGGCTATTGAGAGTTAAAGGGTGAGCGTTCGGTGTTATAGTTTAAGCTCAAGTGAAATGCGGCTTACTCAGTTAGGTTTGAGCATGTTCAGGGAGTCGGCTCTTCCGCACCTGGAGTACAGCGTATTAGAATTTATAGAAGATAAGGGCGCCTTATACACTGCAGCAAGCGATTTCAGAGATAAATAAAGAGAAAGATTGAATTTAAAGAATTACTTTTATTTCTCAGAACAGTTTATCGTTTATTACATTTATCCCGCTTACGGTCAAAAGGTTAACTTGTAAAACTTATCACTAAGTTAAGAAATATATTTAAAGTTACCGTACATACAGTAGGATGGTTGGTTACTGCTGAATCTCCACCAATTAAGAGCTTTCCAAGGATGTCATCGGTGAGGTTTTCGTCCCTCTTGGTGTCAAGGCCGTTGATCAGTAAATACAACTTCCCATCTTGAGTAGGTACGGAACAGTACAGGATGCTTGAAGTATGAAGCGTTGATCACCACTTCATATTGGCGATGGAAGATATGAGACAATCTCCATCATGATAAGTTGAGTGTAATTCAAGGTTTGATTACATCAAAAATGAGGCTGGTACTAAGGATTAGACCAGAAAACTAGGCACTGTTAAACAGTGTTAAAACTTATGTACAGACATAAGAACAATAAAAAAGGAAAAAAACCCTGGAACAAAAGAACACGCGGTTTAGCACATGACGGGTCAATGTTCGCAATTCATGAAATGATATTATTTCCAAAAGGATTTCTTACCATGTTTACTGCATGGGTTTTAAAGATATTTTAAATTATAAAAATGGGCCGCAGCCCTACAAATTAAGACTCAAAAAAGGATAATTTTGCTTCCTTCACTTCATTGTTTGGAAGGACAAGAGAAAAGTGCATGATCATGTCATGTCAGACGATAAAAAAAAACTAACAGCTTCGGACACCTAGCGATTTGCCAAATCTCAAATTAAAACACTGAAAATACCAGAACGAGACTCAAATCGTGAAGAATTTTATTTATAAGTTAATTGCATGCGATAAAACTATTCAATTTAACATTTTTATCCAAAAATCATAATTTTGTAGTTAAAACTCTAAAAGCGATTACTAATCGATTGTCATCGATTACTAATCGATTAATCTATTAGAAGCGTTATGATCAGAAATTTATCTGTGACACGGTGCTTTGTTCCGTTTCATGTTTTTTAGAAGAAAGATACTGCAGAACTAATGTAGTTTAATTTACTTATTTAATTTTATATTCTTTTATAAGAAAACGAATAAACGAAAGTTGTTAATTAAGAAATAATGTTTGGATTACTAAGATTTCATCAAAACATCTCAAAGCGTTCGTGGAACGGAACGGGCAAAACGTCAAAATGAAGTGACAGATTGACCTTTCAACTAATGTCATGGAACTTAACCATTAAAAGTAAACAAATTATAAATTGTTTTCAGGAATTACTTAGATTACGTAAAAAAAGTGTTACACCACCATGACGATCCGAGTACAGAACCAGAACACAAATCCTATCCAACTGCAGCGTGGTGTGAGACAGGGAGACGTTATTTCTCCGAAACTGTTCACAGCTGCATTGGAGGACATCTTTAAGCTCTTGGACTGGAAAGGACTCGGCATCAACATTAATGGCGAGTACCTAACACACCTTCGTTTTGCCGATGATATAGTCCTTATGGCTGAGACCATGGAAGACCTGAACACAATGCTCGAAGATCTCCGTAGTGCTTCCCAAAGAGTGGGTCTTAGGATGAACATGGAAAAGACGAAAATTATGTCAAATGCCCATGTTGTACCCTCTCCAGTTCATGTTGGGAACACTACACTTGAAGTTGTTGACCATTACGTATACCTAGGACAGGCAGTTCAGTTAGGTAGGTCCAACTTCGAGAAAGAGATCTCTCGCCGAATCCAACTCGGGTGGGCAGCATTCGGGAAGCTTCGAAAAATCTTTGCGTCCGACTTACCTCAGTGTCTCAAGACGAAAGTCTATGAACAGTGTGTGTTGCCAGTGATGACTTACGGCAGTGAAACGTGGCCGCTAACTATGGGTCTCATAAGGAGGCTCAAGGTCGCTCAGCGTGCAATGGAGAGAGCCATGCTCGGCGTTTCTCTACGTGATCAAATCAGAAACGAGGAGATCCGCAGGAGAACTAAAGTAACCGACATCGCTCGAAGGATTGCTCAGCTGAAGTGGCAATGGGCGGGACACATAGCGAGAAGAACCGATGGCCGTTGGGGCAGAAAGGTTCTGGAATGGCGACCGCGCACCGGACGACGCTCCGTGGGTAGGCCCCCGACAAGGTGGACCGACGATCTGGTGAAGGTCGCGGAAAGCCAGTGGATGCAGGCAGCGCAGGACCGATCGTCGTGGAGATCCTTAGGGGAGGCCTATACCCAGCAGTGGGTGTCGTGTGGCTGATATGATGATGATGATGACATATCCTCGCCATTTCGAAAATTTTCTAAAAACTTCCCCGAATGAAAAAATCTATATAATTATTATTATCAAACCTGCTCACAAAATTTCACGGGAATCCGTTAAGAAATGCGACCTGTAGAGGAAAACAAACAGTGCCGGAAAGCCGGACTGAAAATTATGCTTTTTACATATCTCCGCCATTTTGAAAAATTTCGAAAAAGTGGGTCGAAAAATAAAGTCTATATAATTTTCGAACCTGCTCACAAAATTTTACTAGAATCGGTTAAGAATTGCGAACAAACAGACTGCCGCCGGAAGAACATACGAAAAAATTTTTGCCCAAGCTGAAGCAGAGACAAATACTTTTGTTACTTTCCGAAATGAAAAAAATAATAAGGTAGAAAATTTTCTGACTTTACCTTAAGTCGCTATTAAATTTCTTTGTGATTACGAATGAGCTTAAAAAAGTAATTTTCATAAATATTTTTTTATAAAAGAACGCAAGTCCATTCCGTTCACTAAGCTTGAATTTTTTAAGTACCAGTTTATACAGCGGATGAACACTCTTATTTTCTTGTGTGATCGTCTGTTCAGAGTCATTCACCCCTCTTGTATTCAGACAATATCCCCCGTAATATATTACCTATCAGATTGTAGCTATTTACACGCTTCAACAGAATCAAATAGACATTTCTACCTAGTAAAGAATTGTTTACTATTTTTCTATTTCTTTGTAAGTATAGAGTCGCGATTGATACTCGTAGTTCGAGAATCTTACAGCTCAATTTATTTATATAAGTCCTAGAAGTATAGGTACTCGATATAAAATTAGGTACCTACATGAGGTAGGTAAACTTAATAGGATTAGCTGGGGGGGCGTCTAGGGGTACCATGACCTGACCGCCAAAAGGCCAAAAGATACAGCGATTTATCACGTTTAACTGTTAAAAAACAATTGATTTTCACAGTTGTGTCGATAAAACGCTATATTACGCGATATATATCATGTTTCGGTGGTTATGCTAGGGAGCAGAGTTGAACATGTTCGTAAGAAATACATCTAGAAAGAGTTATATTACTAGAAAAGACCAACTAAAAATTGTTGTTGTCCATTTAGATTATTTCTGTCATGTCAACGTGTTGTCTAGAATAGGCAATAAGTTGGCATAGTAAAGAATATAAGTAAGCGCTACCGCTATATCACTGAAGCATACACTCCATAAATCAAGATTATGAATAAAGACGGAAAGGCATGGACAGAATAAGCCAACGGATCTCGTCATCGTGCGCCAAAACAAAAATATTTAACATTCGTGTCCATACAGCCCAAAACTGTTGTTCATTTTCATTCAAACCCAGCTCTAAAGGACGGTCTGACGTGATTCATTCCAGACTGCATTATAAATTTGTATGCCATTGTTTCTTTTCCAACGGCCAACTGGTTCAGTTACCTATTGTTAAGACTAACAAAAGCTGAGATATGCGATTTTTAAGTGCAGTCGGGATATTTTCAACTATTTCAGCGAATAAAATATGTGACATGGAATTCGACAACTATATCAAGCAAACTTTACATAATTGAGTCGCTTGATTCATTTGCAATATTTTTAAAGAAATGAAGTTGTTCAAAGCTTCTCTTAGCATCAACTCTGTCATGTTATTAAAAAAACTTTAATATCATGTCAGAAATCTTACATACTTATTATAATTATTAAAAATAAATAAACTTATTGTATTTTTATTTCGTGAAAATGTTTAAACGAGTAGGTACTACGTCACAGAGGCAACAGTTTTTCCAGGGAAAAGGCAATTATTATAATCACGATTTCGAGAAATTCATGAGAAAAGTTCCTTTACAGTTTTAAACGAGAAATGCGGCAACTCAGCGACTTAAAGATGCCTACTTACTATTTTAGATTATTTTTTCGTTGAAGTAAATCTCAAATTATTTGCTACTATCAAAATATATGTTTGAATGTTTTGGCGTCATAAGGCTCTTTACCAAGCATCCTGTATATCGGATAGATTTTATTATTTATGCGTTTTCTGGGAATTATTAGGTACCTATAACCTACTTCTTAGGTATTTTTTTCGGTTAACAATACTATTTTTATTCCAGATTAATTTATTGAGTACTTTCAGGAAGCAAGCATCAGCACCGGATACCCTTCGCGAGATTATTTTTTGCTACTTATAGAAACCCGCGCGACGACCAACTCTTGCCATACAACGTTGTTCTTTAATTTGCCAGAAACAGACACGTACTCTCTTATTCAGAGTGCGTTCGTTAAACTAGGGCCAAAGTTAACATGGCGCTAGACTTATACGCTAGATTTTAGCGCAAATCGTATTCAGAGTGACAGTTTAACGTTTAGTCCCACCGTTTAAGGATTGAAAGGTGCATTGTGATTGGTTGACAAGAATAAAACCAGGTTTTGTTAGGACAGTCTTGCACCCCAGTTTTGTGAAACATCTCTGAATAAGACAGGTAGTGGAGCTATCCGCGCGCGATATCCTCTCAAAGACAGTATAATTTGTTTTATCAGTGACGATATCTATGTTATGCTTACGGTGCCTGAAAAAATAATTTTAGTTAAAACCGAATGAAAGCGTGAACGGATATTTCTTAGCATGCATGCCAGGTCGCGTCCCACTCGATTGTGTCAATCGAACATAACTAACGGCGGCGGGATCCACAAAACACAATGGCGGCTAATTCCGCGCGGGGCAAAAGTTGGCGACGCGCGGCGCGTGGGCCCGTATCTCAAATTAAATCTGGCCAACAAATCTTCGCGGGGCGAGCGCTTCTACACGATTTCAGTATCCAATAACTTATGTACTGAAAAAACCATCATGACTTTTCTTTTGAAAAGTATTCAAACGTTTGCCAGCGCCTTTTTTGCATTTTTTTAGAGGCACTGAATTTTAGTCTTGTAACATCTCGGTAGCACAGTGGTCAGGGCAGTGGCCCGGAATTCCGAGGCTGGTTTGATTCTCGCCTAATATGTCGGAGACGAGTTGTTTTTATTATAATTCTACATATTTTGTTTGTTTCTGACAATGTGGCGATGCGTGAGAGCTCACACTATAGGTATATTTGAGCTTATCGCTTTCTATCATATCAGTAAGGCCATTTGCTTCACTTGCTGTTTCTTTTAAGTTCCAGTTATTTTATACATGTCATGATGAAATCAAAGTCATTGGCAATTTTTTAAACTAAACCTAGAAATACCGCCCAAAAATCGACCCGTGTAAATAACTTCGATTTCAACCTGTAGTTAAAAATATTTATTTCCTTTCAATGCATCTTCAAGGCAACACTGCAACAAATAACTAATGGATAATAAATAACACAGATAATGACGAAACACAATGGTGGTTAATTCAGCGCGATGGTAAAAAGTTGGCGAGAAAGCGCGCGTGGTCGCGGCCGTATCTCAAATTAAATCTGGCCTACAAATCTTCGCGGGCTGAAAGCGTTACCACGCGAATAACGCGGGGTTTATTTTTAAAATGTCGCGACTTCGAATGGTGACATTTATTGCTAAAGTTGTTGGCCTGTTCTGATTACTTTTAAAAAGGGCCTACTGTTGTTCTCTCCTATGCTTTTAATGACAAACATTAACATTAAGATAGCTTGAGTTCATATAACAAAACATTTTTGGTGAAGTATGTAGTAAACTGAACTTTGCGTACACTGTCCGTACACTGGTCACTGTCAATATAAATGTTTATAATAATGCGCTTAATCGATTGTGTGTAGGCTTAAAGCCTTTTCAACGTTTAAAAGCAAAGCTTCCTATACAAAACAATGTTGTTCGTTCGTATTTGTAGGTGCACCTCAATATTACACCAAAAAAACTTAATAATCTTCCTCAAAAGTAGAAAGCAAACACTCTTACCATTCCATTCCATTAATCTAAAGACGCACAAAGTCGCATTTCTCGATTGAATTTCATCTCCTCGAAGTTGACAGGTGTAATTCCATCGTAAGCTAAGTGCTTGTGAAAATAGCACCGATGGTAGGAGCCCGGCTCATCTTCCACCAGTCGAGACGGCCCAACTGGCAATTTGTTGGCGAACAGCCTTAAAAATCCGCATTTTATTGTCCTGCCTCTCATTTCTACTTCAACTGCGCCTTCTCAGTGTAGAAATGAGCTTCCCCATGAAAACTCATCCGGACTTTCCTGTTGTTTCCAGGAAAATTACGATCTATAGAAAGCAAAGTGATGGAAATATGGTTTTTCTTGTAGCTTTCCGCGTAAATGCTTATGTGTTTTATTTATTTCAAAGTATGAATACAGCTGCTGCGTTTGTAATGTTATATTGCTTGTAGTACCTATGTAGTAAATTAATTCCGCTGTCATAGTATTTAGAGCTCATTGCGATTTAAAATTTTAGGTGTATTTTCAGGAAATAAACAAATATTCTTTTATTATAATAAGGATTTTACTACGACTTTAAGTAGATTTAAAAAATCCTTATTAACGATCAACTTTTTAATAACTTGGTTCCCAAAAAATAATTATTAAATTCATAAACTCATTCAAAAGGTGGTAATTATAGAAGTTCAATTTATGATCCAACCAATAGAGCTAATCAAAGCGCCAGATTTGTATTTTTAAAGTATTTTTAAGGATCCCTTAAGTAAGTATTTATTAGTATGCAAAACTTTTCCCATAACTCTTCTCGGAACAAAATTCGAAGCTGAAAGCTCACAAAGAATAGGCTTGCATTAGTCACTGTTTAACTAAACATACTTAATTACCTATATATTCGGAACTTAAAAACAAACTCGAACTTCTCTACAAAGCGTGCTACTTTGAACACCGTTCATTAAGGTGTATGTATTTAATCCTAATTTCCTGAGACCGTGAATAAAATTAGTATAGCTAAGTTCTACGTCTGTACTAAAGCTGGGAAACTAAATTTTCTTCCTGCACACAAAACTGGACTTCACCTCAAAACTGAAGGTTCTTAAGTATACTCTGTTGAATTAGTTCCAGAATATTGGCTGACTGTATTGATCAATAGCTATATTTCCAAATGCACTTAGGGCCTGTTACAAACAGAACAGAGTTTCTGTAAAATGTCATGTAAGTTAATTGAAATTTAGAACTTAGGGCACAGGACCTTCCTTATGAGTGGTGGCACAGGCCTTCTTTATGGGTATGCGGGACCAATGCAAATTGGTGGGTGTTAACGACTGCAAACGCAGCGGGACCAACGGCTTAACGTGCCTTCCGAAGCACGGAGGAGCTCGAGATACTAAATTTTTGGTCACCCACCCCATGACCGACCCTTGCGAAAGTTGCTTAACATCCGCAATCGCTGGTCCAGGCGCTATACCACTGCGCCACCGAGCTACACATTGAACATATCACGGAAGAAATTAGCAATTAGTTGTGTCACTGTTGTTCATATCAATTCATAAGTCAGTTATACCATATTGACCTGCCCGAGGATAGAACCCGGGAAGCTTAGAGATGGCGACACTCGACCACAACGATGGTCAATAATATTTTTTTAAAGGCCTACGCTGCCCTATAAATCCAAAACACTGAATCTTTGAAACACCCGTTTTGAGAAAACGGCGTTTAAAAGTTTTTTCATATTTTTGACGATTTAAGTTATTATTTTCAATTAAAGTGTATAGTGTTAGGTATCAATCAAAAGATATTTTTATGATCGATGTAGCCATGTAAGTTTTAGGCCAATACAGTGAATATTCTTGCAATAATACTCATAAACGTGTATTGGCGTAACAAATCCATAAGAAATTTTGCTATTTGTAAACCACAACACTCTATCTCCAGTACATTTTCCTAACTAATTTAAAAGATAATGTATTTAAGGCACTTTTATTGCGTAAATTATTAAAATAGGACTTGGAATATTTGTCAGTGTTATTAAATTCGAGTTACAGTGTTTTGGCTTTACAGGGCAGTACGCCCACTGACGTGATGGCGTGGGATGGAGTGGCACAGCAATGGTGTAATACTACCAGATACGTGAGTAGTACCACGGCCAAAAAAATCCCCTCTGGCCACATGGTCCGACTGATAAAGTATCTTTCACGTATACCACTCTCTTCATAAATAAAACGAAAGACGACAACTCTGGCAGTGAGAAAATAATAAAACTATTTTAGTGAGTGGTGTCTCGACTTTACATTTTCAATAAATATCTTTCATAATTGTTAAGCAAACAATTTTACAAATTCTCTAGACGTAACACTCACCCGTGACCCGCGGCCGCGTCGACACAAACATTAGGTCACAATCGCTGACCTATGCACTCGCGCTACCCTGTGATATATGTGACCACTGATAAAGTATAGTTCACGTATACCACTCTTTTCATAAATAAAACGAAAGACGACAACTCTGGGCGTAAAAAAATAATAAAACTTTTTCAGTGTTTGGTGTCTCGACTTTACATTTTTAATAAATATCTTTCCACGTAACACCCACCCGTGACTCGCGGATGCGTCGACACATACATTAGGTCACAGTCACTGGCCTCCTATGCACTCGCGCTACCTTGTGATTTATGTGGCCACTGATAAAGTATCCTTCATATATACCAGGGGTCACCAAATGGCAGACTGCGGTCCGGATCCGGACTGCCGACCAATCGTTTTCAGCCTTGGTTGCTAGTTATTATTTACCAAACGGACCGCATCATATTTATACTTGTTATAAACGGACCCGTACCAAAACTAATTGCTGATCCCTGATGTATACCACTCTTTTTATAAATGAAACAAAAGACGACAACTCTGGCCGTAAGAAAATAATAAAACTATTTTAGTGTTGGATGTCTCGACTTTACATTTACAATAAAAATCTTTCATAATAATTAAGCCAAACAATTTTACGAATTCTCTCGACGTAACACCCACCCGTGACCCGCGGACGCGTTGACACATACATTAGGTCACAGTCGCTGGCCTCCTATGCACTCGCGCTGACCTTGTGATTTATGCGTCCGTTATTACTGCTCCGTCCTTACAACCATTGTACTTATTTATGAACCGCAGCGGTGCTCGGGAAAATTAAAAAATATCTAGATAACGTTTAAAAGAAAAAGCAGAAGCATCCTTAATAGCAAATGATGACCTGAGTGGTGCACTGGTTAACATGCTATTTATTAAATGGATGTATTAGGTATGCTTTTTTTTCAAAGAAAATAAAATTAAGACAACATATGAATTTACAAGAGAGGTTTGATCTATTTATTGTGATTTTTTTTATTCGAGAACTTTGTCTTTGAAGGTAAAAAAAATAACTAGGTACATCTTTGATTTATATTTGTGAACAAAAATTTCATGAATTCTCTTTTGGAATATTTACAAATTATCCATTAGAAACATAAAATAACAATATTTACAATAACATAAAATCCTACGGTGGAAACTATTGAAAACGTGCTGGTGCTTTAATGAAACTAATTTCGACAAATTTAACATTTTAACATAAACGGGCTATTGATGTTACACCATTTCTATGACAATTACAAGTTTTATCGTGCAGCTAAGAAACAAGAATTGAGCTAAAATGTATCTTATTGTTTTGTAAATAAAGAAAAGTAGTGGTCAGTTTGAAGGCAAGTGACGTAATGGGAGAGACGGCGAGCCTGCAATAGCTCTGTTTATTGCCACCCTCCCATAACGCAAAACTATGAGACAGTCTCATACAATCGCCATTGTATGTGCGTATTCGGTGGAAATGTATCATTTTACCACGTTACTGTCGCCTTTGGAATCACACGTTCCCCGGTTTTGGAATTGTGCCTATTTCCGTAGTCAACACTGGAAAACTGTGAAAACTTAAATAAAATGTAATTTATATTTTAAATACTCGTTTGTATTCATTTATTAGTAACTAGCGATATTTTTATTATTATTTTTATTTAATTTTTATCTGTAAATTATCATAAAAATTACATTCTTTTTTTCTTAATTTTCTTCTAATTAAAAAAAAAAAAATTTGACAACATCACATACATTGCTCCAATCCCAAAGTAAGTAGCTATAGCACTTGTGTTATGGAAATCAGAAACAACGGTGGTATGACAAACACCCAGACCTGAGACAATATTGAAAAGTTCATTTTCTACATTGACCCAGCCGGGGATCGAACCCGGGACCTCAAGAGATGGTGACGCCTTGAAAACCGGCGTGCGAACCACTCGACCACGGAGGTCGTCAATTGTTTGTTTAATGTACCTAAGTGTTTAAGGCTCTGTGCGGTTGCTCTGAGGACATGCTAAATGCTAATTAGTTACCTATCAATTATTTTTAGATCATTATTATTATCCTATAATACTCTCACACAAGACTTCTTAACACTGCCATAAATATTATTTCTTAAGGTCTCTACCCACTACACCGTACCATACCATGACCGACATGACCGTGCTAGGAACGTATCAGGTAAAAAAAATATTATTTGAACCAACGAACTAAGATACTAAGGAAGTGTAATTCCGCTCAAAAAATAGCACCACGCAAACTAACACAGAGTGGGCGGGGCTAAAAAAGTACTAGTGAAGCACGATTTAGTAATGTCTGCCACGCGCTCGGCGACAGTCGTTAGCGTTACCACAAAAAAATAATTAGAAAAATGATTAAAATGACGTCATGTGTGGTCAAGTGGTGAAAAAGACCAAAAGAATGCAGCAAAACCATACAGACATAACATAACATAGGAAAGTAACATATTTTTCGTTTTTTAGAAATATCTATGAGCGTATACATACAAAATATGGTCGTTATTATGCAACAAGTGTTCAGTCGCTTTGTGGGGCAGAGTCAAATCTTCACATTCACTGCTATCACACATTTTTAAACAAGAATAAAACTCTCTCATGGAATTCAGTACAACAAAAAAAAGGAAAATTTAAATCAAAATTTTGTAATGCTAAAAATGGCGCGTCCTGCAATATGCAATACATAGAAAACGAGTAATCTGATGTAATCTCCTTGTTTTTTATTATTATACAGGGTGTAACAAAAACGCTGTCCAATCCGTGAAGGGATGATTAGGTAGGTACCTATAAAGATTCTATTCACGCAATCCTCTTTGATTAACGAGTAAAAATCCCTGGTTAAAATAGAATAAATAAAAAATGAAGAACTCACATTGCAACACCGAAGGCAGCAGAGTGGCACGACAAGTAGTGACGTCATGAGGTCAAGACCGTCAGATCAGAACACAAAGTAATGACAATTTCCAGAAACTATGATTTTATGCAGCTCTGAAAACAGCTTTTTAATAATATGGAGTTTGATCCGCGGATCATTCTGCTGGAACCCCAATGTATGAGATCTGCTGCGAAAATGCTACTTTATATTTCCACCACCAATAGAAATACATGCCTAGCAACGGTGCACTAGATTGTCCCGAACACTTTGCAGCACACCTGTATTCCACTTAATTAGTACAAATGTGGCTATTATTCGCAAACGCATTACGGATTCACTCTCACAAATGTTTTTAAACATCAACTGTAAACATGACCTCACAAATAAAAATCAAGGGGTGTCAAATCTGGAGATCGCGCTGGCTACGGAGTTGGTCCACCTCTTCCAATCCACCGTCACCCATCACCCATATTGCTAGTTAAGGTATTTGCGCACCGGTCAATAAGCATGTTAAAATAGTCTGCATTTGAAAAAGATCTTGACAAGAATAAACTTTGACTTGGTGGAATACGCTGCTATAAAAAATACATTACGAAAAACTGAGAACCTCCTCCTTTTTTGAAGTCGGTTAAAAAGGTGTCGCTATAAGAATTTTGTATTGCCAATTAAAAAATAAAAATAAACCGACGTATTAATACTGTTGTTCTTTATCAGTCACACCTCTAAAAGACGTATTAAGGTGTTGCTCGCGCAAATGTGATAATTATCTACATAATATGTACTTACATGTTATGAAAAAAAATCTTTACAGAATACATTGTCTTTTATCAAGCATACCTATTTTATTTCAATAGCTTGCCTAATTTTAGTCCTTCTTGAAATCATATGTCTTACCAATTCGTGACAAATAATATGATCATCATTCATCAACATCATCATTTTATAATTTTCATAAAATAAAATAACTATAAAATCATTACAGCCGAAAGACGTCCACTGCTGACATAGGTCTCCTTTAGTTTTTTAGAGCGACTAGTTACAGGCGACTTGCATCAAGCGTATTCGAGCGGTCTTTACCAAGTCGTCCGTCTACATAATAAAACAAACATTATATCTAACAAACAATAATGTACTAATTTCATAAAACAATTTTATGATGCCGCCCAGCGCGCCGTAGTAGGTTAGGTGTACTGACTGCATTCTACGTTACACCGTCCTCGCCTCAATGACAAAGGCACGACAACGGCCCAATGAGTGACACGAGGCGAGTCAAATATCCAATCATGTTTGATCTGCGTTCAAACCCCAGCCAATAAAAAACGTCATATGCGTTAGAATACAATCTAATGCCGATTATGCGTGCATTGTAATAAGGTATGTTTTTACTAGTTCATTGTTGAGTTTGCGACGTTTTGTGTTACAGAATATGTGAAGGTGCCATTTTTTATGCAATATTTGTTAGGAGTTAGGCTTCCTTAGATCTTAGTTCGTTGATTTGAACTGAAAAGTATGACGCTATTTCCACTAGAGCGATGCGTCACCGGTCATGCACTTATCATACATTTCAATACAGAGAATATTTGTTTTGACTGATACGTTCTTAGCACGGTCATGGTACGATACGGTGTATTGGGGAGAAACATTAAATCTCTATTTGTGAATAGACAAGTGAGCGATTGTAATTCATCATTTAGAAACCGTTAATCGTAACTTATCTGCAATCTGTCACCCAAAACTGAAATCTCAGCAGGCTAAAATGGTAATAATACCGTAACGAGAGCGATTCTATTACTTTCGCAAGCTCGATAGAATCGTCGCAAATTCCTTGCAATCCCCAAATAAATGCGATTAGCAACCACTCTCTATAATTAAGGCCACAATCCGAGACGAATGGCGAACTAAACTGATCAGGGCGGAAAATCCAAAACAATTTCATTCGAGTTCTTCAATTTTATTTAATCCAAGAAAAGTCGCCGCGACCTGCGCGGCTCAAGTAATTTCCTGAGGGCGCCCGGAGGAGGGGGCAAGAGTCGCTTGAAAAACGAGAATTACACCATTCGCTAATTGCTGCAATCAGTATAATCACAGAATAAATAAGTTACCAGTAATACTCACCTTTTGCCTTTAGGCGTGTTTGGCGTCCGGCAGAATAGATTGACACCAACCCAGGTCTGCAACTTTATTTCGAAAGACGCAGGCTCGATGAACGATTGCCATCGAGGTATCGAGCTCCAGTCGATCTCCTGACAGGAACTCCGGTTGAGCTCCGGTGAATGCTATACACGAAGCCGTAAAAGGCAACCATGAGCAGTGTTTCTTTCAGGTACTATTGAATACTATTGAAAGGAGAAAAACGAGTTGTGTGTAGGTAGACGGGCAAACTAGTGTAGTGATCGACGGACGAGCTCCCCCGAACCTCGTGATTGCCCCCCCGGAGAATTTTGTCTGAAAGAAACACTGACCATGAGTAGTAACTACAACACCTCCGTGGATCAAAATGTGCAGCAGCATTTTCCGATAGAAGGTTCTACATGGTTTTACAATGCAATTTTTAACCCACCTGCCAAGCGCAGAGAATTGTCATAGCATCCATACACTGAACAATACAGTCAATTGCATTGCGCATTAATTTACGTACTCTTGTGTACCGAAGTCTACCGAGATTGCTTAGCTCTTGGTCCACTTTCAATCGTGCTGTATGAAGATAGAATACTGGTACCTTATTTATACTGTGGTATAATGTAGTCGGCACCGAACAGGATGGGATCCGAGTCCGACCAATGGCCGACTTATAAACAACGGGGCTTTTAAAACTGAAACAGGAAAATCTCGTTACAATAAACATTGGTAAAATGAGCATTTCAAAAACTTAGCTATCGCAGTCTGTTGTTTTTTACCAATTTTATTTAAGTATCTCAATCAGAGGCATTCAGAGGAACTTAGCTTTCGAAGTGACATTTAAAAATAAAAAGTAACTATTTGCCTCACTAGATGGTGCTGATACTCTTCGAAGCTTAGTAAAGAATCTCATTGACACCCATTTTTATCAACGCCATCTATCGAGCCCAGAACAGTTTTTTGTCATTGTGCATTCAACTGGTATAATGGTCATTTTACATTAGACGATGAATGACGTTTACATAATGAATGACTGTACCAAAGTACCAAATATGAATTTACAAAATGTCACATAAGCAACTCATTAGCGCACTGATGTCCACGACAGTCAGTTAGTGACACATTGAGTGACGTTATTTCTGACCGCGGATGAATCATCAGCACCTCCCCTATATAAAAATTGCTATTTAAATAACTAGCCTGGTATTTGCGGCCTTTGAAAACAGGAGCATTTGTTTACAAGCGGAAGTTCAGCAATTTCAGCATATTTGAAATACTGCAAGTTTTACGTAAAAGAACAGTCAGGCTTTCTAAGGTGTAATAAAATAAGCGCTATCCATGTTTTCGGTATATCGAAATGGTGTGCTGCTTTGAGTCACAATTATAATGAGTGCTGATGAATAGGTGATCAATTGGATATGTTAGTTTATAATTAAGAAAAAAGCAAAGCAATAAATCCTTACTAATATTATAAATGCGAAAGTAAATGAATAAAATAAGTAGTTCCGGACAGCTCACACCAATAATTTAGTCACAAAATACACACTACACTACACAGCAAACCTGAATAGATTCCACAAGACTTATTAAGAATTTGATTATTTATTTGTATGTATATGTTACGAGCGAATCGATTCAGGTCTGCTATACTTTTATATCAAACGACTTTCTATTTTAATTTGGAATAGGAAGTGTTCTAAAAAAATATTCTCACAGTAATTTGGAATTGACTATCAGTCATTTTTTATGTCCCTGGGGCATAGGCCTTCCTTATGGGTGGATAAAGAGGATGGGCCAACCCACCACACGCTCCCAATGCGGATTGGTGGGTGTTAACGACTGCAAATGCATCCGGGACCAACGAATTTTTGGTCACCCATCCCATGACCGACCCTTGCGAAAGTTGCTAAACCTCAGGAACCGCAGGACCAGGCGCTAAACCACTGCGGCACCGAACTCCTCAATTTGGAATAGTTATCTAAAAAAACTACCGGCCTTTCTCGTCTCCACGTGAGGTGAGATGCAATGTTGCCTGCAGTTGCGAAGTGCCTGACAGTGTGTCTGCGAAAATTGCAACGTATGCAGTGCAGCTGCGTTACTTTTATTACGTCACGGCGAACACGCGTAGCAGCTGCTACGGCCGTAGCATTCCTTTGTGGAATGCTACGGCCGTAGTTTGCTGTTACATCGTAACGTTTCCTCGTAGCTTGTAGTTTTCTACGTTTCTAAGTTTCATTGCCTTATGTAAAATTTGATTAGAAGAGATCGAACTGAAATAAAATTATACGTTCAACAATTCACATACAAGAAAATTAAACCAAAATAAACGTTTAGTTCACATACATTCTCAGAATTGTAAAAAAAAAGAAATGTGATGTGATAAGGAAACAAATGGACTATTTCAATTTCCTTAACGTTGGCGAGGAGTATAAATGCAATACAAACGTTGTCTGCCTTATCGTGCGAAGCCATATTTCCAACCGGCCACAATAAACACGAAAATAAAAGTTAATAACGCTTACCTTGGGCAATAAAATACGCGTATATTAATGTCAGTCCTTAGTCGGATACATACATATAAAGCTATGTGGGATACTATTTATGGCGAAGGAACTCTTTTCGTTTTTTCCTTGGAAAACCTTAGTGTTGGAAAGATATTCATACAAAGTTATTGCAAGGCATGGTAAACATTTTAGAGTAAAACAAATAATATCTTCTAGGCAAGCTAAAGAAAATACGTAGAATGCTTTTAATTTAAAGATACAAATACATGTTAAAAGGTTAAAAAACATTTTGATAGCGTTTTGCCTGCACACTTACTCTATTTTTGTTAAACATTCAAAACGGGAGAAAAATCTGCGAAACCATTCGCATCAAAATGATTTTAAGTTAAATGCTAAAAGCTTTTGATGACCATGAATAATATAAATAAGTAATTGCTGACAACTCACACTATTCATTTTATCGCTAAAGTGTGGAGATAAAATAACTTATATAATCCATAAACAACAATATAAACATCCACAGCTTGGGAACAATATGACTTAATTAGTTTTGGAGAGTAACTAAAATTTTCATACACACAAACAAATTACTGCAAAAGGTTGTTTCAACTGGAGAGTTGCGGTTATGTTGATCCTATTTATTAATAAGGGTCGCTGTTGCCAAAATTGTTTTAGTTTAGTCCAACGTACGTAAAGCCGGTCTCCAACTTGCGAGAGGCAGCCTGGATTACGTTAGTAGGCGCGATAAAATAAACATTTTACGATGTTACACGGGCAAATTGCTACATAAAACGCAATTATCTCAAGAATAAGGCCATCTTGACGTCACTCTTGAGTTGTTTTCCGGCTATTCGTGGCCACAGGCCTTCTTATTTCGTTACACAACAATATACTTTGAAAAGGTTAAGTGACCAGACGAAAAACAAAAAGCCTGTTCATTTATTAATGTGGCTTTGGTTGTGTATTTTGCTGGAGTTCAAGCCTCTTACGAATGGTAACCTAATTTTAACATCTTGAGCGAAAATCGTCCTTATTTTTAATTATGTACCAAACACAGTATCTTCAATTTTACTGATGTTTTTTATTTTATTAACAAACAACAACTTCGATAAAGCTTACAAATCTGGTTCACGTGACTTTCGGGCGCATTTACAAAATATCAAACTCGTATCATATCTATTTTGTGTCATGGCATCATAACGAAGTGTTCACATACAAAACGCAGCGCAGGTGTGTGTGTGGTGTAACTTGCGGGCGAGCTGGCGGTTTACACGCAGTTTACACATGGTGAAAATAATGTAATACACGGTATGATGTTGTTTAAGTCGTATTAGCTTATGGCTGCGCGCACGATCCACTCGCGGTGTCATATAGGATTATCCAGTTCAAACTTATCTATCCGCGCAAACGCCTGAGGGTCAATGTAAACATGTATTGTTTTATATTTCCATGGTTATTTACTTTATTAGAATAAACTATATCGGGATTTAGACCATGCACCTGTTTATTTTTGAGACTTCGATATTTGGGCGCAGTTGCATGCGCCATGATCACGGAATGAAATATCGGAGTCTCAAAAATAAACAGTTACATAGTGTAAATCCTGATATAGTTTTATAGTTTATTCTAATAATGTGAACATGAACTCGCAACTAAGCCGTGCCCGCAACCGCAACTGCGCCCTCTTTCGCGCCCACGCGTTTATCATATCGTCTGGCATTTTAGTAAGGTATACTTTCGTACCAAATCATCGTGATTATGATCAGCGTGATACCAAGTGATTTCGTAGAACCATCTTTTGTTTTGTTAATTAATAGAATTTCTAGAATCCCTTTGTGTAATGAAACTAAATACGAGACATTTTCTCTCTGAATTTATGTTGGTACAATATTCAAACTAACCTTCAATGTGATTATTCCATTATTCGGAATGTTAAATTTGAAGTTTTCGTAGTACATGTGTTAGAGCAATAATAGTTTTTGTTTTGTAATTTGTATAACTATATTTGACAAAGTTTGAATATTACTCCATTTTATTACATTTCTTTAATTGCTTCATTTATTATTTCTACATAATACCACAAAATCAAAGGAATATGTGATCCTCTTATACCGAAAATATCCTACTAATATTATAAATGTGAAAGTTTGTGGGTTTTGATGTTTAGATGTTTGGATGTTTGTTCCTCAATCACGCAAAAACTACTGAATGGATTTGGTTGAAATTTGGCACACAGATAGTACATAATTATCCTAGATTAAAACATAGGACACTTTTTATCCCGATATTCTTGCGGGTGAACGGGAACCACGCGGGTGAAACCGCGGGCGGCTGCTAGTAGTTATATATAACACAGTAAAGAAGAGTACGTTACATAGTTTTTTTTTATAATTTATGACTGCAATTAATACCTATCTAAAACAGGCTTAATTGGCTGTAGCAAACTATCAAATTCTAACATAAAAGTAATATGACAACTAATATTTTATCATCGTCAATCAATAATAAATTAATCGAATCCGAGCAAATGAAAGAATAACCTAAAATGCTATTCTATTATATACTTAACAAAATCAGACTTCCAGCTATCAGCTCTAATAGCAATTGTTTCAAGAATGAAAGAAGCCAATCAATAATGGTTTCAGTTTCACTGAAACCATCGACTCTTAATTTCAATGTTCATCACGTATTTTCGCAATAACTTACCAAATGCTAATGTCAATAAATCACCAGTGTAATACAATATTCTCAAAGCAAAAGCGCCTTTGGATATACTTTGTGTCTAGCAGTGAATATTCACAGTGTGCTAAGTTATATGAAGGATAGACGGCGGCGGCGTAAGTCAGATTTCGCCGCGAAGTTTGGAGTTATGCTACAACTATGTTGGAGCTGGCTAGAGTTAGAGCTTCAGCTGTGATGAGGTGGAAATACATGCTAATAATATTCGATATATAAATCAGCACGCTTGAATGGAATATTAATATTCTGATACAGTAACGTATCCCCCTAAAAGCGCTTATTCTTAAAGAAAGAAATAATGATTTTAAGCGTCCCCGCTGACGGGCGATTAATCGCTGAGCGATTTTTCGTCGCTGAGAATAGAACATACGGAGTCCTATACGCACAGACCATACAATAAGTACTACGTACCACGTAAACGCCCACGAGCTACTTTTTGTAGCTGCGTTATCGCAACGCAGCGTTAAGAGCCAGTTACGATTTTGCCGCTAACTGCTGCTCTCTCGCTCGCACATTTCATGTTTTCTCAAGATTTCTTAAATTTGAGTGCGCAATTGAAAAATGTGTCTCGGCCACTTTTCGTAATATAAGATTACAGACATTTTAATAGTACATTATGAGACAAGTTAGCTAAGGTTGCTCATTGCACACAAGGCTGTGGGTTGCAGCCCGAGCCGTAGGCGAGGGCGTAACTCAGCCGAGTGTGCAATAAGCAAGAGCTCACGAGTTTCATACGACGTTTTTTAACACACTTGCGAGGAAAAAACAAAGTAATTTTCCACACAGCAACAAGTACGACAAAAATAAACTATGATAATTATGATGGGAAAAGGCGCGCAGGTTTTTTTTTGTTTTTTTCACACGCCTAATGCAAGAATATTTTGCGAACAAAGGGGTGAGAGAGCATACAGCCTACCTCAAAATATAATTTTAAGTGATAAAATGCAAATATTTTAATATTTTATAACAAAATATTATGAATTATGAATAATTTGATAATAATAAATATTTGTTTGATTTAATTAAGGGCTCAAACGTTTATTTATTCCAAAAATGTATAATTATGAATTTTCAGCGGCATAAAACCTCTTCGTTGTTACTAAAAAAATAACTGTATTACCCGGTTAAATTGGGAATGCTCTGTTTACTCGCATATAACTTGCAGTAAGGTGCCTATTTAACTTTGTAGGGATAATTCTATAACCAACTAGTGTTTTATATATTATTGTACGCGTTTGTTATAGCTCGGTTTATGGCCCTAAAAGCGATGTATTAAAGCTCACTTTACGAGCAAGTGTGTTGAAAAATATATTCCAGTTTTTTGTTGCTAAAGTACAAAAAGTTATCGTTTCTAACAGTTATTTGAACTGACAAATACGATAACGTTTTGTACTTCAGCAACTCGAAACTGAAATATATGTTGAAATGTCTCTAATCTTATATTGCGAAAAGTGGCCGAGACACATTTTTCATTTACCCACTCAGATTTACAAAATCTTGAGAAAACATGAAATGTGCGAGCGAGAGAGCGGCAGTCAGCGGCAAAATCGGTACGGAGCCTTAATCGCGGCGATAATCGCGGCGCTTTTTTGTCGCTAGCTAAGTAAAACCTTTGTCGTGGCATTATCGGGGGATTATCGCCGCGATTAACGCCGCTAATATCGCAGCTACAAAAAGCCCGTGAGCAGTTACGCTTAATGACACAGACAGAATGCAATTTTGAAATCATCAAATGTTTAACTTACTAAAAATTGATTTTATTTATAGGAATTGTCAAAAACATTTCTTTGACAATATGAAAAATATGTAACTTTGATTGCAAGTAAAATCTTTTCGTAAAAAAATCTTTTGATCTTCTGATCTTTTGATAATTATTTTTTTTGGTTTTTCTGTTTTTCGTAGGAGGCAATAAACTTTGAAATGCATCTAACTTTTGATGCATATCGACGTGATTTCATTGGCTATCGTCAGAAAGAGATTTTTCCAAGCAGTAGTTTCTAACGTTTAATATAAACCTGCCGTATGAAATACGTATCCAGCGTCCTATCGGTTCTACTGATGTATGCCACCAACGGTCCCGCGACCGATGTGCCATGTATCATTCATAAGGAAATGCGGGTGTGAACGAAGACCGCGAATATTTCACGGTCGGTTTATCGAAGAGAGCGCGGTTAGGTGCTCATACTGCGGGCCCAGGTGCTTCCAATATCCCACCAATAGTATGGAGACGTGATCTGGAAACTGAATCGCAATTGGCAAGTCGCGACTTCCTCTTCAAATAATGAAATTTGAAATTTATTGTACCAATCGAACTCTTGCCCGTTCAAGTGTTCCAATAAATTAGCTCGTAGATAGTAGTTGTACGGCGAATTCGCTTCGAGAATTTGCACATTTGAGAAGTTACGTCGCAAGAGTTCGTGCAAAAAACAAAATTAATTCTTTTTGTTCTTTTCGCTTCATAAATATCAATCGCCATGTGTTTTACTTAGCTTTTTATTGCTTGTTGTGTTTGTGTTTTCTCAAGCGTTCTATAGCCTGCGAAAAATAAGCCGAGTTGGTGTGATAAAGTACTAAAGTGATTAGCTGTTCCTGAAGCCAACTCTGTCAAGTATGTCAGTTGTTTTGAGAAGAAAATGAGTGTTTTTTACTGCATGCAGGAACCTTTTGACGAAATAGTCATTGCTGGATTTTATCAAAAGGGAATTATTGTTTTGAGGATACAACTCAAAACGGATTGGACTGGTAAATGCTAGATACACAACACAAACCTACCTTGCAACTTGCCAAAGTGCAACAATACCGATTATGTTCATCTAATACGAAACATTCAGCACACTATAAAAATATCAGGTATTTCAAATATTATTGTGTAAAGCTTTTGCGTGAATAAAAAATTACGACCGACATGTCCATTAGCCATTTTTAATGTCCCCACTGCTGGGGCACAGGCCTTCCTTATGGGTGTAAGAAGGACGGGTCATAACCCACACGCGGGCCCAATGTGGATTGGCGGGTGTTAACGACTGTTAATGCAACCGAGACCAATTTCTTAACGTGCCTTCCGAAGCACGGAGGAGCTCGAGATAATAAATTCTTGGTCACCCATCCCATGATCGACCCTTGCGAACGTTGCTTAACCTCCGCAATCGCTGGCCAGGCGGTCAACCAACAACGACCTACATACTCCAGCTGCATTGTTGTTATTTCTGTTTATACCGTCGCATATAATTTATAAGTAAAATTAGAAACCTCATACTTTAAACATTATGTTTTCAAAAGAATATTCTTTCTTGGAGCTCGCTTTTAAAATTTGAAAGGCAAACTATTACTATCAAAGGCTTTGAAATCTATGCAATACAGAACATTTATTTAAGTGCTATGCACAAACGATCCTTTTCCTATCCGGATCGGACCATCTCTGTAGGCTACTTCAAAATAATGACATTGGAAATTAATAAATGGTAGCTCGTTAATACTTTTATTTTATGGTTGTGGTACATTATTACTTGGGACACAATGGTGTGAAAATTGTGGAACTGAATATTTATTTGCTTTTTTAACAAAAAGTTTAAATTTGTTTATACAAAGATTTTCATTTTGTATTCACTTTGTGTTTTAGAATATACAATGCCTTTGGTCTTGAACTAGCGATAATCTAAAGGCGTGAAATACTAATAAAATACTAATAAAAGTAATTTTAAAACACCCACATGTTGGGGTCTATCCCCACTCCTGTTGGAATCGCCGCCATCTTAAATTTGACATTTTATTTTAGATGACCGCGGATTCAGAAAAATATTAATTTCTCTGGATTTAAAAGTCCTAGAGTTATAACAAATATACTGTTCGAAAGTTAATATAATGTCACCTATTAATTTTGGTGCGGTTAAAGTACTGGCTTTTTTATTAATTTTAATAAAAAGCTTTTGCGCTTGTAAAGAAATCAGTGGACTGTATGATTTGGAAAATTTGAAAAGACGATAAGGGTATTAAAGTCAGCTAATAGTCCACGTATAAAATTATCATACGGCAAAGGCACTTGTTCCAACTATTGAGATGGAATCCAGCTGTTTTAGGTATTTTGAAGGGGAAAAGATACAGCTGAAAATTAAGGAAAAAATACATGCACTTACGTGCTCGTAGAATAACTGCAGTCCTGGATACAATTTAAAAACAGCACTTCACATCACGTGGCAGCAGCCTTTTTCCAAGTGTCCATTCGACGTAGCTAAAGCTTCATTAATACACAAGTCAATTCGTAGATATTGCAGACACCACATAAATCACTACTATGCTGAAAGTACTTTGCGAAATATCAAAATTGTCCAAAATTGTAGGGAAGGTTACACGCAGTAGTTTGTTGCGACCGAACAGACAGAGAGATAATGTTTTTTAATTGGCGCTGACGTTGAATAGCAAGCGCGCACCCATCTATATGTGCATGTATAGGTAAGGAAGAAGGGATGGAAGTATAGATAGCCGTTACAAGTGCGAGAAATTAATTATGAAATAAAAAACTTATAACAATAACCAACAAATTTAAAAAAATGTGTGAACTATCAATTTAAATACGTCAAAAAAAATTAGTAACGTGAAATTTTTGAGTTTTTATTATATTTCTTAAGAACCAGGACATTAATGTCCATATTTTTGCATTATTCAAACACACAGGGATATTATCTACAAAACGACAACAAAATTTATTACTCTATGTTACATATTTCGAGAGTAATTTTTGTTTGAATTATGGCCCTTACGTAACAAAAAAATTATTATTTTCGAAAATGGACATAATTACAAGCATTTTGAACATATTTTAAATTAGGTTGATAATTTTAACTGAATCCAAATTTCATCAAATGATAAAATCTAGATTTTATGATTTTTTATTTTTTTCATTTGTGGTATTATTTGCTTTCGAACAGTATTTTTTAATATCTGTAGGACTTCTAAATCCGCAGAAATTAACATTTCTCAGCAGGGTCATCTAAAGTAAAAAGTCAAATTTAAAATGGCGGCCATTCCAACAGGAGTGTGGATAGTATTTCACGCCATCAAATTATCGCTAGCTTAAGACCAAAGGCACTGTATGTATATGCCTTTAATATTAATTTCAAATACCTATGACTAAAATACTTTACCAAAAATAAAACTTTCAATAGCAGTGATAAAGCAATTTAGGTCCTGCTTCAAAAATGACACTTTTAATTTTAAGCTTTGGAAGTTCAAAAGTTTAAAAGAAAACAAAGAAAGAGCATGGACCGGTAATCGTGACTTCTGTCATAAGTCTGCAATCAAGAATGTCAAACGTCAACCGCAGTACGAAACATCTCGTGCCACCGACAGGCAGAAGCTAATAGAGTGTCCGATCTAGACTCGACTACGGCTGAAATTAAACCGTTAGGAACGTTAACGTTTGGAAGAAAAACATCAGTCTTTATGCTACTGTAAACTTACTTTTAGGTTTCACAATGAACTGAATAGGCAATAACTTTTAGAAATTATCTTATTAGCATTAAGTATAGTAGACATTTCTAATCTGTAGAACGTATTTATATATTTTTTTGGTTTGCGTAGTTCATACGAATCTAAGCTTCACCCCGCGCCCCGCACGCGTATGTCACGTATCATAGTAAACAAATATATTGCGGTAGCTACGCACTAACAAAGGAAATCCACTTAACACCCTAACTAAGAAAATAATGCAGAACTCAATAAAACTAAATAATAATTTATCATCACCTAACTACTTTCAGATTGATTGACCGAGTCTCAAAAGTTACTTACCATAAATAAAATTTCTACTTTTACTAAAATGAGTCTATCATGAAAATCGATATCTTCGGGCGAACTGAAAAAGAGTATTTGTAACGAAATGTTGGTTAAAGTCAAAGTCAATATTCCTTGATTCAATTTAGGCTTTTACAACGTCTTATGAATGTCAAATGAAGCTTCCAATAGAAAAAGGGCCCTTGACCTGAGTTTCTGCAAAATTTTGAATTGTCGTCGCCGGTAGGAAAGCTCATAAAATGTATAGTGATATGGAAGCATAAAAAAAATATATGTACTATTTTGAGTGGATGAGTTATTTTATATCTTTATTACATAATTTTCTCCAGGGACGAAACAAAAAAAGAATAAGAGTGACTGCTAACAGCAATAAATAATATCTTATCGTGACTCGATAAACTTAGAAAAATGTTTTTGGCTATGCAATATTTACATAACTTAGATCTGGATTATGAAAACTTTTTCAGAAAAGTTTACAAAATTTGAAAGCTCTCCAATTAGAAACTAAGTATTTACGACATTTATTAGACCGAGTTTTCTCTTCAATTTGATTTCAAAAATATCGTTGTATTTCCGTCGTACCCATGGACCAACTGAATTGCACAACCAATTGTGCCACAGGTAAATGCTTCGAAAATTTTGTCCCCGTCACATTTTATTTAAATTTATTCTGTTTATAATTCCCATAATACAACTGTTGTACAGTAACAAAGAAATAAATATCAATTGGAGAATCTAATCCCAAAAAATCACGAACTGTTTCAAACTCTTTGTGTGTAGTTTCAAAAAAAGAGTTTACCGAAATTTCGGGGATGCATTATTCAGGCGGGCAGTTCTAATAATTCAGAACAACTAAATTCCGCTTCCAGTCTGAACCGCAACTCTCTCGCTGGCAATAAACGGCGCGAGGAATATTTTCACATCGTTGTGGAAGTTAAAATGAAAGTAACTACACCCTGTAGAGCGATAGAGCCACAGCGGGTAATGTGCCGCATTCCGACGAGTAACATAATTTTATTCATGAGAACAACACGGCTGATTGCATATCAAACAGCGGATATAACGACGTTTCGGGAACAAAACCCGTTCGGAAACGCAATCGGAATATAATAAAAGCCAATCGCATCTAGAGAATAGGGATGCGTTTTCTAGAACTTTGAGTTAGTTAAACTTTTTGTTATTACGTTCTGGAGATTGTGAGATTTTTCTTCTTTTGTTTTTGTTACTTACTTGCCGACGGTTGTCGAAATTTTCACAGATTGTGTGAAAATAGAATGTGCAATCAACAGTGCAGGAAATTTTCACTGTTCGGGTTTATTTCAGAGGAAAATTTTCCATGATCAGAAGTATTTAGTCTAGATTATGTGTTGAACCACAAATAGTACTAGGTAGAACTTAAAATAGTACCAATAGAAAAAGTAAGACATTGAGGTATAAACATGAACCCACGACCACGGGTTCCGCAATCAGAGTTTATAGTTTAGCCTGTGAAATGTATTATCACCGATTATCACTGTAGGTATTCGTTTTTTTATTGTAAGTACAATCAATAATAGAACTTAACAATATTTTAAGCTTTCGACCAAACATCTAAAAATAGTATTTGAAATCACGAAAGTAAATCAACGCCTTAGCAATTTGAAAGCTGTTTTTTTTTTCATTTAATCGGACTTAGGAATTCGGAAAGGCAAATCATTCAAAGACTGGATACAGTTTTCAAAACAAATCTTTAATATCAATAAAAGGCCGAAAGCTTGATAGAATATTCGAATCGAAATGAATTTTCAGCAAAATAACTTGGTACGTTCATTGGCTGTAGAGAAAAGAATAATAAATTTTGATTACTCTCTCACGTCCGCGGTTGTGATTTGATTTCTCAATTTCCTCCGTCCCCTGAGTGAAAATCGCGATTAAAATGTTACGTAACGTTATTCCTCTTTGTCGTAAAATTTTCCCTCGAAAATGCATTGTAATATTAATCGAATACCTTCAACCTTTTTGTTAACTGTTCTCTAAAACCTAATGATGTTGAGTAAAACATTTTACACCTTCTTAACTGAGTGCGTATGTGATGAAAGTCTTAGCCGCTCGCGAATCACCGGATTAGTAAAACAATTAACATAGGATAACTACTTAGATAACTATCAATTGAATCGCCCATACTGATGGCAGTCGTACTTCGAACACGTACGAGGAACAAATTTTCCCGCTGCGTTGTTTACTAGTTACCAAGTAATAAAAAAGTTAGTTTGATAGCAGATTAGAAACTACGGCGGAGAGTTCGGACCGACTTACGTGACCAAATAAGTCGACTCTCGACTCCGAATCGACTACGTACTGTCAGCAACTTAGAGCTTATCGGGATTGGAATCGAAACTCTATTACCAATACGTTAGGTACTACGTCGGAATCCAAAAGAATGGCACACAAAGGTAGGAGCTCGCCATCCACACAGCTAGATTCGCACAAATAACATTAAAGTCTCCGGCTGCTGTGCGAGATAAGGTTGGTTCTGACGTTTTAATGCTAAAAGCTCGAAGTATGTACGGTGAAATATTAAAAATTGATCTTACAGGATTATCGTGTTTTTCCGTAGGTTGGAAAGCTTTTAAGCTATGACTTTAATAACTTTTTCGTGTAAAAACTTAGCCTTGCTGTGAAAAAGCAAATATAAAACTTTATTTCAATGCTCCTATTTTAAAAACTTACTGAAGAATAATAATATTAATTTTATATGAAGCAGTATCAAGAACGTATAGATACTAATTATTTACCGAATAATATGGAGTGATAAACATTTCTGACTAAACATATGAATAGTCAGTTTGTATACGTACTTATATATTTTTTCCAGCTGAATTAACTACTATCTTCCACACACAAAAAGTACTACACATCTTCGTATAAAATTAAAACATTTCTGAAGCGCTCGCACAGAAAATCGTATTTTCACCTCTTCAGCACGAAAAGGGTGCTTTTGGCGCGTAAAAACTCGCAGCAAAATCGATTTTTGCTGCGAGCGTGAGACAAAGTGCTTTTTTAATTTCTAAAACCAACTTTTAAAATAATAAAGAAAAAACAAATAAAGTGACAAGGATGACACTTGTAAAATTGATATGTGAGAAAAGGATAGATAGAGTGCTTTATGGTGTCATACACGGATTAAAAAGTAAAAAAATAAAATGCACGGCTATACCAAGGAGTTTTAAATAAGGATTGTTAAAAAAGAAGGTTGATAATTCGAAATAAAGAATATATAGGTAATGAGGTCACATGTATGAAACAAATATGAAATAAGAAAAATTAATGAAATTTATTAACAAATTATATGTTTTATGATTATAAATAAATAAATAAGACGGAATATTAATGAATGACAGAAAAACACAACGCAATGTAATCAAAACGACGGGAATCTACTTTACAGACTCTATGAATAAAATTTTTCAGCATAGGTTTGATTGAATTATTTTTGTGATAAATTACAAAAATGAATGCGTCCAACGATGAAGATAGTTGTCTAACTCCAAAAGAGTTGAGTGAACAAGTTTCTAATGCTGAATTAAGCTTTTTTACCAGGAAAGTCACGTGAAAATTTTCTCGCTGGTCGAGGTGAAAAGTTGTATGTTTTACACGAGATCAAAAAGTTGTTCTGCTGTCGCCACTCGCAGCACAATTTGATTTTGGTCACTTGTATAACAAATAACTATTTCCTGTTGAATATTTCCAAAACAAAACTAGCGAGCTGAATAAAGTTGATTATTCTGGAATTTACCCAAAAAAAACACTACTACCAAGAGGGAGCTGAATTCTCAATGACAAGTGCGCGACCCAAAAAAGCGAACGTATTGTACCGTTTTAATTTTTTATAGGACCCATATCTGACCCGTGCCCGAAATCTGTCAACATCAACCCCACCTGCGATCACACACGTGGACAAGAAAATGGACGTGCAACGCCCTCTTAGGGCCTTTGTACACGACATTGTTTAAACGAGCTGACAACGAAGAAAGAAAAATACCGCGTTTTGGAAAACGTGCTTTCTGCACATCAACAATCAGTGCAAAGCAGTAGATTATTTTTGAGATTCATTCTTTCTATAGACGTAAACGCGCGTTTTTTGTTCGCTTTAGAAACGTCATGCGTGTGCAAAGGCTCTTATGGGTCTCAATTTTAATTTGAGTCTGCTATGAAGCCACAATGCGTTCTTTCAGATAGACAATGTAATTAAAGTACAAGCAAGAACTGACTATAAAACATTTTGAAGGAAATCGAGATCGAGACTTTGTGAGACATGCAGTACCGACCTAAAGCATAATTATTATGATAAGGCATATTGTATTCTTTTTTTTATCGCAATTTTAGCAAACCTTTCTCCAATTTCTAAAGAATTTCCATTCTTGTCCGCAAAATAACGTTCATATAAGCAAATTCTTGGGCTCTAAGAGTACAATCAAGAAAAAAATAAGTTCCTAATTAATGAACAAAAACAAACAATAACAAGTTGAACCAAAATCCAAGGATCATAGATAGGTACTTCTTGATAAAATTTATTTATATTTATTTATTAATTAAAAAGCAGTCCAATCCACAAAATTCTGACACACAATTAACCGCTGCCACCCTTTTGCTGTTTCTTTTATTAAAGCCAGCAAAATGGTCCCTTCATTCTTTCGGTGAATTGTATCAAATCTGTGTCACTTATTCTATGGTATTCTTCTAATCACTTATGCACTTCTAGCTAACGATACTTTACTATAACCGTACCGTACCGATGAAATAGCGATGTAAAAAACTGTAGCTTTTAATGTACCCTTTGTCTTTTACGCAATGAACTCGCAACCGCCTATGTGGTCTAGACTTATTTCAAGCCAGGTACCACCATCTTACTTAAGTCTGTCGTCATAACAACAATTTAAAAATTGTTGTGCTCCGGCAGTTAGAGGTAAGATAGCCAGTTCCTCAGTGATGAGGATTCCAGGTGTAGAGCGCTTCCACCTTCGCCCTTATCGTCACTTAACATCACGTGAGGTGATGGCCAAACACTATCCCGTTGTGTATATAACAAAAATTCCTTTGACTCAGTAACTACCAGCAATTTCTACATTAGTTCACTTGCCTTCAACAACAAACGTATGCATTTGCAATGTTCTCGCAGTTGCTCATTCGTGTGTGCAGTGTTCGCATCGCATTGATCGTGCAAACTCGCTATAGTTCATTCACATTGCCACGTAAATCAACTGTTATTTGCAAGTTTTTCAATTAAGAGGCGGAGCTGCAACAACAATACGGTGTTGTATTTCATTTCAGATAAAAATGAGCTGAAATCAAAATTGTTAAAAAAGAAATCTCACTTTTGACTCTTTCGAAGTGCTGTCTAACTTTTATAAAATAAAAACGGCATAAATTACTTTTCTACGAATTTTTTTTAGTTAGATGTGGTTAGGGATAAAAGTAGTAATTTGCATATTTTTTTCTGCCATTTGTATATGATTAACGATGCTAATGGAATTTACATTATAAATAGTATCTACAGATATCCAACAAAATATTATCATAATTGAGGTGGTTTCATGAACGCATATCAAGGATATCTGCTGACTAGTCCGTCACGGAAAAACCCCGACCTTTTAATAACGAAAACCCGAAATAAAATTTCATACTTCTTTCATCTTATATCAAATTTCAGGAGCTAAAATAATGAAAAATGTTTTTATATCATTTACCCTGTCTCAGTATAAAAACACAGAAGAATGGGCAAATAACATACACTTAAGTGCCTATCTCAACATCCCCGGGCGATAGCCCTTTTACAATTCAGATGGTATGTTCGTATTATGGAAACAAAGATTAAAAGATGTATCGTTTATTATACGAACGGCCTTTTAAGTGCCACCGTCCCCTCATCTCCACCAAATGAGCTTCCCGCAGACCGAGGAGGGAGACGCCACGATGTAGTGTCACCCACCAGGATTGAGACAAATTTTTTGTATAAAACTGCTCTTTTCGCCATCCGCAAGATTAGATTCAAGAGGATAAATCTCCTTCCTCCCTCTCGCCATTTTGTGTGAAGGCTTTATTCCGGATTATTTATACAGAACATTTCGTTCTGGCGTGACATACTGAATAACCACTCCTTTAATCTTGCGACGCCATAGTTAGTAGTCACCTTTTAACGTGCGGCAAAGTGCGGACTGCTTTTATTTGGATAGGGAAAAATAGGAAGGCGGCATGAAAAGCAAATGAATGAGTTTCGGGATATCTCTTGTACGGCATTCTTGGTACAATTTCACTCAGAACTAATGACTTTCTATCCAGAGGCCCTACTCAAATGGCCAACATTCTATTCGTTTGAACGCTACGCTTAGTATTAAAGCTTTAAAATAAGCAGTAAACTATAAAATTAGGTGCCGTAAGCTTGTCAATTCCATACAATACATCAAAGTCTGTGATTCATAAGTTTTCGAGATGTGATTTAATCGTCTATTGCTCATATTTAAGCTTCAAAAGTAAGCGTAGCGTTCAAACGAATAGAAAGTTGGCCATTTGAGTAGGGGGGCTGACCCCCTAGTCAAAGTAACATTTGCAAATCTTCGTTAGCGCTTCGCCTTCGAAACTTGTATGGGATTGACTTAAGCCCCCCTACTCAAATGGCCAGTCTACTAAAATTAACGCTAGTAGAACAGAATTAAAATGTATGGGAATGACATATAAGCTAGCACTTAGCTCCTGTCAATGCCATACATTGTCATTCTATTCTACTAGCGTTAATTTTAGTAAAATGGCCATTTGAGTAGGCCGTAAGGTTTCGTTAATAATCGAATTTTAAAACGTCAAACCTGTACATATTTCGAAGCGAATTAAGCGTTAACGAAAATTTGCAAATGTTACTTTGGCTAGGGGGGCAGTATACCTGCCTGAAAGTGATGTCTCGATTTTAATAAGAAAGGTACCTAGCAAAGGTCGGGCCGACTCTTTAATATACAAATATTTATAGTCGAGCATATTCAAAGGGTTATTGAGATATTTTCGATAAAGTAACATCGTAAAAGAGATTACATTCCTTTGATACAAGCAGTTTCCCAAGAGCAGTTATTAAATATTTAGTCGAAGGCCATTAGGCCCTACAATGTTTTGATACGGCGAACACAATGCATATTCATAAGAGGAACAAAGCGGCACAGATAGAGAGCCGAAATTATATTTAGAGAGGACGTTAAGAAGCGGGCAATTCCTGATGTACCATGAAGTTAGATTGGAAAACTTGTGTGCAGCGTGCTCGTGCCGTGTGACTGTTCTACCTCAATACTCATATTGTTGTTACGAGGATTAGGTGCCTGCTCGCGATACTCGAGACTTAATGGAATTGAGTTATCTTTTAGATACTATTGCATTTTAGTTTGATTCCGGCTCAATATTCGTGATTCAGTCAGGATGAATGTTTCAGTGTTGTCGGTGAAACTTTACTACTTACAGGTTTGCGAACCTTTTATTAACTCAAAACTATAAATTGATTATTGATTAAAATGGTTAAAGATATTGTAATTTGGGTTGACCGACATTGTACTCATATTATTCAGAGTTGTCGCGCTATTCTAACTATGATTTTCTCGTTCATTTCTTTACCTTAAACATAGATTAATTTTTATTTAGATATTTTTAACAAGGTGCTATCAATTAGTCTAAGTAGCAAAGAGTAATTATTTTAATCAGAATAAAATAAATCGCAGTCGCAGCTTCATCCTCAAAAAACAGTACCTTTCCTTCTATATTTGCGATTGATTGAACCATAGAGTTAAGTGTCACCTCCACTATTCGCATTGTCCAATTCACCGCTCCGAGAATATTCCACCCGAACGCTCAAATTGCAGTTAACAAGAGTGACTCGTCGCACTGCAACTCGACATTAAGGCGCTAAGAAGGGTCAAATCCCAATATTCAATTCAAATTATTGAAAGATAACGCGCGTGTAGCTATCATGGAAAAAAAATATAATGTACTTGGAATAATACACAATAGATTTAATTGAAAGCATTTGTAAAAATATTACCACCTTTGATGTAAAAAAATATTCCGTGGACCCTGTTTCTGGTCCTATTTGCAAAATTTCTCGGAAACAGAACATTTGTTAATGTTAAAACCAACAACACATAAAAATCGGCGATGTTAATACCTTCAATCTTAATTGAACAGTTTTTTTTTAACTTACTTGAAAGCGAAGAAATTAAATAAAAACCTGTGAAAATTGAGAATTCGGCGCTAGTTCTCAACGTAACCGCCGCGTTGATTCGATTTCACACCATCACGGATCGACCCGCTCGGATTGAGGCATGTTAAAGCCTTAATGATATTTGCATCGTTCTTTGTCGTGTCGCATTGCTTTACGTTCTTTAGAAGATTCCAAGTTAATTCAATCTCTCGATGTAGATACATATTATTTTTGATAAATAAACTGTCAAACACTGAAAGGATACACTTTTTGGCGATATTAAACACAGTAAATGACATAATTTTTGGTACTTAATAATTACTTTGAAATCTATTTTTCTCTCCTTTTGCATTTTTCAAATCAGTAGTCGCCAAAACAATAAATTCATTGCTGTCTTTGTTTAGGCGACCCTTTAATCAGTCATAAAAATTTAGTGACGTTAAAATATAGGTAATATAACTGAAACGAAATGTTACTTTCAACTATTATCCTACTATAATATTATAAATGTGAAAGTTTGTGGGTTTGGATGTTTAGATGTTTGGATGTTTGTTCCTCAATCACGCAAAAACTACTGAACGGATTTGGTTGAAATTTGGCACACAGATAGTAGATAGCCTAGATTAAAACATAGGGTACTTTTTATCCCGATATTCCCACTGGAACGGGAACCACGCAGGTGAAACCACGGGCGGCCGCTAGTACCTAATAAGTAACTCTTAAATGAGTTTGATGCCTTAATTTTCTAAATTAACATAAAGTTGATTAATATTTAGTAATTACAAACATTTTGTAAAAGCGCCGCCGCGTCTCCGTGGTATTAAACTGTCTGTCTATGTTTGTGCCTATACGTTGGTCTACTCAGACATTCTGTCACTCTCGATTTCGGCTTGTCCTCAACATGTTTGTGGTGTCACTGAACACTGCGTCATCCGACTCCTGCAATATTGTGCCAACAATGTTGTGTCAACTGCTTGACGCTCCTATATATGATGGATACGAATGTATATGTTCAAGTCTTACGGCTGATCATCATGAAAGGATCATGCCGGAATGCCGGATTCTTGGCCATTCTCAATAAAAAGGAAATAAAAAATGGTTGTACTTATAATTTCCTTGTGGTTTCATAATATATAAATGCGTTAAAAAGATATGAAGAAAATAGTTTCTGACTGAATTTAACCTATTTTGCATTTTTTAGCATAGCTCCATTATCGGAAAGGCAAATAGGGACCTAAGTCCGAACAGCCAATATATCTGGAAATATGTTTTTTTCATTGTTTGACGAAAAAATGCAGATAAATTACATTATTTATTTTATAAAGATAAACCCTCTATAAAATATTTATAGTTTATTTATTATGAATATTTATTAAATATTTAATGATATTCTTCCCACATAATAACAAGAAAATTCCCATAGTATATCGGTAATTTCATCAAAGCGCATCGGAATCAGTCATAAGAAATACAACCATTAATTTCATGAAATGGTCGGCCGAGTCATGAAGTGATCAATTCTTAGATCTGGCCACGACATATAATGAGAGATTTTGGGTTGAAAATCTTTTTATTCAATTTAAGTAATTCGTGGATTAATACAGTTTCAAATCAAACATATTGTTTACTCAAACTGAGATAAAATTCCAAATTAATACACATGCACGGTCTACGAACAAAGAACTCTTTGTTCGTAGTGCACGGTATACAAAACAGTTCTCACGCTAACATGAATAAGTGACTATATAGTATTTTTTAAATCCTGTGAGGTAACTCGAGTATAATTTAGAATGATTCATGTCATGTACTATTTGTGAGGGCCTCTAATTGGTTATCTACTATAATTCCTATTACTTATTATTGTTTGGTGCTGTTGGCCTTCCTAGAAATAAAAATAAAATAAAAATGTTTATTCAAACTGGTATACACTTAACCCTAAAATAACTAACATGCAACATTTTTCATAAAATAGTTCTCACGTTATCATGAATACTGCATGACATTATATTTTGCAAAAGCTCCACCATCACAGAGCTGACAACCGTTCCCCCGTTCAATCTATCACTCCTTTTGACCTACTTTCCAAACTTCTATCGCAACTGGTAATTTGTTTTAAATAAAATATTATACACATGTTACTTTAATAGCATCACTTTTTTCTATTTACTTTTTTCTTCAAAGAGATAACTTATTTACAAAAGCATCACGCTCACAAAAAGCTAAGCAGAGCTTTGAATGAATGGATACATATTCAATCTTTGAGTGCTTAGTACTTACATAACTAAGGGTCTCTTCTACATGTTCCCGTTAAGTTTTTATTAAAATACTGTCTTGACAAACGATTTTCATTAAAATTCTGTTCCATTGTTAAATTAATTTAGAAAATTGTAAGTACGTAAATTAAGAAAGAAGGTCGTATAAATTAGATTTTTTAGTTGTTTATTTATATTAAGTTTCCGTACTTAAAACAATTAAAGTGTTTAAGGTTATTAAATAGTGATAGGTAATTAAAATATCCATAAATATTTATCTTTTATCTTTAATGACATTCTAACGAGTCGTATTAAACGATTGAAATATTTTCAGACAAAATCAAATTTTATTGCCTTCCAATAAATTAACGAAATTATATTCCGTGCAAAATTGTAAAAGGTCAAATTAATGTCACGTACTTTCCTTTGATGTATTTGGACGTTTAATTTTGTCTTAAAATAGTCTATTCTAAACTTTATCTGAAATTCAACAGCAGTTTTGAATCCGATCCACAATTAATAATGTTTTGTAGTTTACTGTGTGTGTGTTTAGTGTGTAAGTAACACACAATACCTACTTTCTAAATGTTTTTTATATTTAGTAGATAACTTTAGTATTTGATTCACACATTCGGAGGATTGCTATAGGCGAGGATTTTCAATCCCTCGGAAACAGCACTGTTTTTCTGGATGAAAGGTACGTATCCTATAGGATCCGTACGTATCCTAAGGATTCATGATAACCGGTAAAATAGCAACAAACAAGCAAAATTAATTAAATAAACAAACAAACTTGCTTTTGCATTTATAATTAGTAAGGGTTTGGTTTATAATTAGTTATATAGGCAGGCCTATACATGGTGGTCCAAATAGTGACGTCCAAAAATTTTGTTTTAAATTACTCACACCTGGGTTTTATTTCGACGAAGTAACATTTTAAAAATTCATTTAAAAATACAAAATAGATATTTCATCGTGTCAACTGTGTGGACCAACCACCATCCCATATTTGATATTTAGCAAACAATAAAATCGCAGACAAACATTTTATAATATGAGGTACACAAATAATAACTTTAGCATTAGTTGTTCATTAATTTTGGCTCTTTATATTTAATAATTTCAATTCCACTAGTTTGCGAAAAACAAATAGTTACCTATTAAATATCTAAAATATTTTATATTATCTATTCTAGAAAATCCAAACTCACAAACGCAATGTTATCTCAGTTATTATTCTAAATTGACAAGCGGGAGTTTTTGTCCCCGTTTTGAAAAAGTTTATACCATACAACCTTAGAATAATTACACCTAGAAGCCGTGTCCTTGCATGCAAAGTGAGGCAACTAATACTGAGCCAAAATGGCTCAGTATACAGATTTGTATTCTTCATACGTTACCTAATCCAACTAAAATCTAGTAATATAATAACTAATCTCATAAAGGTAGGGAAATTAAAACTGTTTTGTACTTTTTTTTAAACTTTTAGATTTTTTGTGCATTCACAATGCTATTTTTATATTAAGATTATTAATATAATTGAAAAATATTAGAAAAAATCGACTCACCCGTAGCAGCTCAGACGGGACTCGAACCCGCACCCTTAGGATTCCGGCCCAATGCACTAACCAATTATCTTACTGAGTCGCCAATGGGATTGGCGAAATTTTTTGTTATAAAGTATGATTATGTAATAATAGACAATAAAAGTATGAGAACGGCGACATTTTGGCTGTTTTGGTTGCCTCACTTTTAACAGCGCGCTTTGTAGAGAATTATCGTTCTAGGTGTAATTATTCTAAGCATACAACAAGCTAATAAAACGAGCATGTCCGCTTTTTGGTTCAAAAAACATACTGTGAAACGGAATGAATGAGTTGAACAGAAATGAATACTCATTTCTCAGCAAAATTCATTAAATTATATTTTTCTTTTCGTTTTATCTGTGTTTTAATAAAGGATTCATGCCGTCACATGTCCATTGTTCCCGGATTGGTTTAAATTTTTCCCGCGGGCTCCGACGTTTGTCGTAAACAGGAGCTTCTGCGGCACACTATGAATAAGCAACCAGTAGGTATTGTATGTCGCCTAGTGTCGTTGATATAATGGGTAATTATCAAAATTAAAAAAACTGTAGGCTCGATAGATGGCGTTGATAAACAGGCAAGTATCAACTGTAGAAAACGTAGGAAAAAGAAAACCCAATTCACATGAAAACAGCGAAAATACGACAACCAACGAACGCTAAGAAATGAAAATGACTTGTTTAAGCACAGGCTGTTTATTTTTCAAAGCTAATTCTGAATGTTTGCTTATCCATCAACGCCATCTAGTGAGGCAAATAGTCACTATTTTTTGTTTTTAAATGACACTTCGAAAATCGCTCATTACATACGGAACGCACTTAGGCTGTTGTGTACCGAAGTAATACCAAGAATCATTAAAGGAAGGCACAAACACGTCGACTGTGGAAAGGAAAAAATGCTAAAGCGCCAAAATGCTAGTTGTGGGAAATGAGGTTTAAAGTTTCATTTTTTCGAAAAAAAATCATAACTTTTTTGTTATTAACGTGAGCAAATTCATGTGTATGAAAGACCATATTATTTATTTTTTTCCCAAATTTAGGAAATACTCATTGGTTTCTAATTCTGTTATATCGCGAAATACTTGTCGCTTAAGCAAAAATACTTATTTTTTTGAGAAAACTCCAGTCAGGAAAAAATTACTTATGTCCACAATATTGTAAGAACCCAGTCAGTGAAAACTGATTATAAGTCGCAATGATCTTTTCTAGGGCAATGACAAAATGCTTAATGACCTTAACTTTAACAGATGCAGTGAAGAAAAGTTTACTCAATTACCCATGTTGGCGATGATTTACCCGAACCCTTTAGGGAAAATTGCTTAAATGCACCAATGCTGTAGAATAAATGCAAACAAGTATTGCTGAACACCAACTCAATTACTCTATATTAGATTTCTTTTTTACTTATCGATATCAGTAATAAGTATTACTATGTTTCAGTTAATTGTCTATTATTTCGCCCTGGTGCGCGGGCTGCTGAAGCAGCCCGCGGGCATCGCCCTGGTGGACTGTAAACGGCGGCCTTTGGAGAGGCTACTGCTATGCTACTGCTCGGCTACTGCCATCCGATCAAATCACATTGGAATTTGTCTGCAAGTTGCAGTGCGGTGTGGTGATGGTGATGCACGGTGAAAATTAATGCTGTATTATTTTTTCTGAAAACTTGCTGGCTAATATTAAAATCATCATATCGGCCTCACGACACTTACTGCTGGGTACAGGGCTCCCCCAAGGATCTCCACGACGATCGGTCTTGCGCTGCTTGTATCCAGCGGCGCACCGCGACCTTCACCATCGTTGATCCACCTTGTCGAAGGCCTACTCACGGAACGTCGTCCAGTATGGGGTCGCCATTCCAAAACCTTTCCGCCCCAACGGCCGCCGGTTGTTTTCGCTATGTGTCCAGCCCACTGATACTTCAACTGAACAATCCTTCGAGCGATGTCGGTAACTTTAGTTCTCCTGCAGATTTCCTAATTTCTGATTCGATCACGCAAGGAAACGCTTATCATGGCTCTTTCCATTGCAAGCTGGGTGACCTTGAGCCTCGTTATGAGACTCATAGTGAGCGACCACGTTTCACTGCCGTAAATCATTATCACTGACAACACGCACTGACTTTCGTCTTGAGACACTAAGGTAAATTTGAAGCGAAGATATTTCAAAGCTTCCCGAATGCTGCCCATCCCACAACTTCAAGTGTAGTGTTCTCAACATGAACTGGAGCGGGCACAACATGCGCATTCGACATAATTTTCGTCTTACCCATGTTCATCTTGAGACCCACTCTTTGGGGAGCAAAGCACTACTGAGATCTTCGAGCATTGTGTTCAGTTCTTCCAAGATCTCAGCCAGTACTATATCATCGGTAAAACGAAGATATGTTAGGTATTGACCATTAATGTTGATGCCGAATCCTTTTCAGTTTAAGAGTTTAAAGATGTCCTCTGATGCAGCAATGAACAGTTTCAAAGAAATTACATTTCCCTGTAGTTGCTTTGGATTTGTGCTCTAGTTCTGTACTCGTACTCGACCGGATCGACATGGTGGCATTTTCGTGTTAGTACCTGTACATCTCGATATACCTGCAGTCCACTACCCTTGGCACCTCCGGAGAGACTGCAGTACCGCCCAGGTTTCTATTGAATCAAAGGCTGTCTTTTAGTCCACGAACGCCAAGCAGAGTGGCAAATTATACTCCTCAGTCTTCTGTATGACCTGCCGCAGCGTATGGATGTGGTCCATGGCGCTATGCCTTTACGGAACCTGGCTTGTTCGGGAGGTTGGAAGTCGCCAAACCTGCGAGCGAGACGATTCGTAAAGACTCTCGAAAACAACTTATAAATATGGCTCAGAAGTGAGATGGGTCTGTAGTTCTTTAAGAGAGTCATGCCTTCGGCGTTCTGCCTTCAACGATGACGGAATTGAAAAGCTTCTGGAGGATTTTAGTATTGGCTTATCACCCGCTCTAAGAAGTTCTGTAGTGATCGGTTGTTATTCAGCTGTTTGAGAGCCATACTTCGACGACCTGAGTAGTGCAGAGGTCAACATTATTTGGGTGGGTGAAACCAGGGAAGCATCAAAATCGGTGACTTCCCATTGAGTGTCTTGGAAGCGTGAAGTAATTAGTATTACTATGTTTCAGTTAATCGAAATAATGTCAAATTATGACTTCTGTATTGTAATATACGTTGCATCAATAAATCTGAGAGTAGTATTTTCGCTAACGTACTAGAGTAATAATAACACAAACAGCTAGCAAAAAATGCTTAAGCGCCAACCGTTCTTACTTCTTAAACCAATGATGTTTTGCTAAAGCGCCAAACCATTGTAGTCTATAAAATGCTTAAATTACTAAATCACCATTACTTTTCAAATTTGAATAAACGAAAATTGCTCAAGTGGTACAAATGAAATAAAGGTGGACCGGATAAAAATTCTTATGCTACATTTGTTACAAAAATAATAAAAATACGTCGCTTTAGTCATATTGACAGCGTAAATTTGTGAAAAACGTTGAATTTTAGAAATGCTAAAGCGCCAAAAAAGTGCTCCGATTGCTTTGAAACCTAGACAGATCGACGCAGAAAAAAAAGCGCTATCCAATGATATATATAACTCATAATGGCCAAAGTGGCGCTTTAGCATTTTTTCCTTTCCACAGTCGACGTACAGAATACAGGTTGTTCTATGTTCGTTATAGTGGTACCTAACTATGATGATATGCAACAAATGGGGATGGAAACTGAGGAACTAATGGCGCCACAAGCGGTTGTACCAAAACATTTGATTGGTTGTTTCAAATATCAAATGTCATTTGTGGCATATTTTAACCAATCAAAGTATTGATAGCGGTTAGACCGCCGCTGGCGCCATCTGCGATTAGCTTTGCGTTGCCAACCCCATTGGTTCGTTTCATGTTATTGTATCTAACAAATTGTTCTACTGTGTGTACGTGCCCATGCCACCTTTAGAGTGTAATTTCAAACCGATTTCAGATGGTTTGGATGGAGATAAATTACTGGGCTTATTTATATTGTGGCTGCGGCAATTCTGCGATACCGCATTTCTACGAGATTAAATTCGTAATACGGATCAGTTTTGCAATGTTCTGTATTCAGTGCACCTACTATAAGAATCTGGAAGCATTTGGGCCCCTCAACAACATTTTGTTGGGTTAAACTTAAACTAGTTCATTTTAAATGTAATAACGTAAGGACATAATATGTATTTTTATGTTATTAAATACAAGAATAATATTTTATTATTTTGCTTGCTTATAATTTTATAACACTTCTTTGTTATAGGAGAAAGAAGAATCATAGTCAGTTTAGCTCGAATTGAGTTATTAACGCCATCTACTAGAAAAATAAAATTGCAATGACTTCACATATTCAGAAAAGGCAAAAGAGCCATCGTCAACACTAGCGTCAAATAAATTTTGTACTGAAACAAGCTAGTAAGATCATTGTCAGTAGCATAATGTAAAAAGAAAAGAACTTTTTCACACTGACTATTGTCTAATTTCAAAATCTATTGCAATCGCTTTCAGGATGTAACACATTGATGCAATGTGTCACATTCGTCTGTCAAATGAAATCGGATGCGATCAAGAATCTTATATTCATATTATTTGGTTGCGATAGATTTTAAATTAGACAATTAGATCCTTCTTTCCCCTTACTAAAATAAATACTAGGTACACCTGTAGTTTGCCATTCATTGTTTTTCCGAGTATTTTTTTAAAGATTTCTATGTTAACTTTTTCTACGATACGACTACATTTTTTTGTCGTTTACAAAACATAAGTGTGTTCCAATCAAAACAAACAACCGATAATGATCATAGTAGGGGCACCAGCGGGCTCTTTTTCAGGGGAACTTATTTGTCAACGTCACGGCCCGCGGAGGTTTCATCTGGATCTGATGGCTCGTTGTTTCGTTTTATTGGTTACGCACATTTTCCTTGCTGCTGCCCGTAATTATTTGTGTTATGGCTTGTAAAAATGTTGGTTCCGTTGTGGTAAACGTTTGGCGTAACGTCGTGACTGCATATTTTGGAACTCTTTGTTTTAGTAAAAAAAAGTTTTATTTTTGCAAACATGTAAACCATCTATATATTTAATAAACATATTATTAAAACTTTAAGAAATCGATTAATCATTTCTAAGTGTATCTTTTTTTGGTTGGTGGTTATTTCAAGTCCGCCTGGCTAGCTACCACCATCTTACCTAAGTCTGGTGCCTTAACTACAATTTTAAAATTTGTTGTGTTCCGGCAGTTAGGAAGAGAGACAGTAGGAAAGGATAGCTTTGGAGAGCGCTTCCACCTTCGGCCTTATCATCACTTAACATCAGGTGAAGTGAAGGCCAAGCACTATCCCGTTGTTCATAAAAAAATGTCACCAATTTAGGCTAAGTTTATATGACCGCGCGGTGCCGCGCGGCACTGCCAACCGCGCGGTTCAAGATCATACTAAACTGTGTTATATCGTTTACATTAGCGCGCCGAGCACCGCGCGCAAGTTACTTGTACCGCGCCACAGCCGCGCGGTGCCGCGCGGTTCAAGATCTACAAACCTGCATTGAACTGTTCGATTGAGCCGCACGGTTTGAGACGAACGGATCCAATTAGTTAGAAAAATAAGTACCTATCGAAGAGGAAATTTTTATAAATTTACTTATTTACGAAGTCGAAAAGAAATACCATTTAGAATCTTAACTCCAAGGCAAATTCAAATAAATTATTAAAGAAGGTCTTGGGAAGAATTAGTTTTAATTTTCTCCTATGATAATGATTCTGAAGAAAAAAGAAAAACTTGGACAAGTTTAATCTACAAATTAGACTGCATTTCTTTTTTAATAAATTCATAAACAAATTGCTTTCTCCTCGTCCATTCTCAGTGATTTTGATGCCAGACTGCCGCGTGGCGATGCGAATGCTCCTACCGCGCGGCGACGCGCGGCACCGCGCGTTCATATGAACTTAGCCTTATTTATTCGCTCAACAAAGAACAATCTAGGTAATTGAAATATTGAGCTCTTTTACAACATAACACTCTATTATCCTTATCCTTACTAATATTATAAATGCGAATGTCCGTTTGTTTGTTTAGTTGTTTATTACGCCTTCACGTCCTAACTACTGAACCGATCATCATGAAATTTTGCATACAAGTTGTCAGGGGTACAGAGAAGGATATAGGGTACCTTTCATCCCGGAAAAAGTACTGTTCCCGAGGGATAGCAAAAACCTTTCCACGCAGACGAAGTCGCGGGCGGCCGCTTGTTAATTATTTTTGCGTATACTTAGACAAACCAAATATCAGTATCCTCCTAAGTGGGTTAGCATATTTTTTCTCCATTTGCCTCCATTCATTTACAGATAAACTTATTCTCTGGAAGTACTCTGTCGATAGTTCAGTTGGACTTTTTGGTTCATTGAAAATTTATTAGGACGCGTTATCTAATAGGCATTAGAATAATTTACTCCAGAAAGGGTTCGGTCTAATCGGAAGAGGATTAAGTTATCGGCACGAACCTAAAGCCTTTATGTTTTACTTGGGTACACTCAGCAGCGTGCCTTTTGTTACTACTTTGAAATATTCGACAATTATAGTACACTTTTTTCTTTAATATTATTTCATCAACGCCCGAGCGGTCGCCGGCGTCCGGACAACAATTGATAATCTATTGTGTCTCGTTTTCCGGGCATTAACGAGTTATATCACCTATGAATATTTATGTCTACTTTTATGACCTGCATTAAACATGATAATACAATAAAATAGCTACACACTTTTCAAAGGTAGGTACTTCATTAGATAGCAGCATTCTAAGTCAAATAAAATATTTTTATGCTTGTATAGCTTCAATTAAAATAACCGCTAAAGTATCTTGCTGGGTTATAAAAGATAGTACACATTGTTACCTGAAAATTGCTCGCCGAGGTACTTGGCCGAAAGAATTTGAGCATAGCTCAAGTATACGACTCACGATGCTCACAGTGCTGACAAGACTAGGACATACAGACATTAAGCCTGGCGAACAGTTCATTTTTAAATATCATTTGTATGACATGTCTTTTCTACCAGCCCCCAGCATGACCACCGAAACAAGATATATATCCTATGATATAGTCACTATGTCATAGGATATTACATGTAGTGTTTATATATAATGCTTTATCTGCACTTAACTGTCATTTTCTTATGACAGTTAAAAGTGATAAAATGCTCAAGGGCTCACGCGCTAGAGGGCTAGCATCATGACCACCGAAATACAATATGATTATAGCGATGTATCACATTTAAAGTGAAATGTTATTCCAAAGTGTTTTTTTTATTTACTTATTATCATTTAATAAACCATCAAAATACAATTTGAGTTAAAAATAATCATCAGTTTTAATTACGAACCCACCAAGCCTCCACTAGCGCCGCCAATCAAGAAAAAATCATTACGACAAAATAATTATGTCTCAAAAAATTCTGAAAAATATAAAAACCTGTCCATCAGCCATTTTTAATGTCCCCACTGCTGGGGCACAAGCCTTCCTTATGGGTGGTAAGGAAGACGGGCCATTAACCCACCACGCGAGCCCAATGCGGATTGGTGAGTGTTAACGACTGCAAATGCAGCCGGGACCAACGGCTTAACGTGCCTTCCGAAGCACGGAGGAGCTCGAGATAAAAAATTTTTAGTCACCCATCCCATGACCGACCCTGGCGAACGTTGCTTAACCTCCGCAATCGCTGGGCCAGGCGCTAAACCACTGCGCCACCGAGCTCCTGACTCTGCCTCCAGCATAAAAACCTGTATTAGTTATAAACTATTTTTGTGTGTATTTTTTTCCTGGTTTAAATGTGTTTGTGTAGTTAATTAGCTACGCGAACACATTTAAACTAAGAATTTGACGCATAGTTGATAGCTAATAAATACTAGTTTAATATTTTTCAGAATTTTATTGAACAAGTTATTTAGTTATAATTATTTTTTCTTGATTGGCGGCGCAGTGCCTATAAAAAAGGTTGTAGAAACATTTAAAGATTTCAGATGTTTTTGTCACAATGGCCAATAACTTCTTTTTAAGGATTTTTTTAAATAATGAACCATCAATACAATTTAAGATTACAGTTTAACTTCCAAATCAATTAATAAATATCAATTTGAATTACTATTTAATTTAAAAAAAGACTCAGTCAGAAAAGAATCAAATAATCAAACAATCGATTAAAATAATCCTGGTAATTTGACGAGTTGTCTCTCCATTTGCAATTATTGTAACATTTTCATCATCAAGGGACATACAGAAAATAATTAAAGAAATTCGTAATGATTATTTAAATCAACTTAGCACTAGAAAAAATGTTAGAACTAGAATAAAAAAATAACATTGACTAAAATAAAATAAGATTTATACACAAATGATCATCAAATATAAAAATAAGTCCAATGACAACATCTAATATGAAATAGCGCCTATCTATGAGACCACGAGAAAATGAAGACAAACGACAAAACAAATATTTACCTTAACTGATGGCCTAATCTCCACAAACAATTGGGAAAGGGTTCAACGGTGCAAAATTATGCCAATTTGGTTACAAGCAACGTTTATTTAAATACCTATGGTATGCTTTTACAGTCGGCGATGTTCGGTTCGCCTAACTTGGGGTTCGCACGTGTGTCCGGGACCGCCAGCTATTTGTCATTTTATTAGTTGCGCGCCCCGCAATATTCTGCGAAATAACTCGGCGGCCCGTGCGGCGAGATTGCTTCCCAGTTTACTGCCGTCTCCGGCGCCGTGAGCGGGGAAAAAGTTGTAAATTTGCCGCCAAATCGCGCGTTTATACAGACCGGCTGACCTCAACCGCCTTTACCGCTGTCCGTAATCCGGCCAGAATTGAACCCACCTGCCGACTACCCCAACAGTTTTAATAAAGCAACTCATCTGCGCTCCTTACGCTGTGGCCGGATTAAACAATTCAATTCTTATGTTAAGTTTCAGGTTTTCATTAAGCCTTGGGAAATTACCCTCTTAAATAAACAATGAGTAATTTCGACAATCTAGCATTGGAGATAAAGTTAATATTTCATAAAAAAGTCTGCCCCATCTTACTTCAATTCAAGATGGACGACATAAAACATTCATCTGAATCAATGTAATTCTTTCGATTAAGTCAATTTAATTTCTTCGGAAAATCGTAAATATAAATTCCTATTAGCATTTATATCTTTTCTACGTAATAAAAAACTGAGTAAAAATTATTATTAACCGTGCCGCGGCCATTAGCGAATTGTGTAATTTTCCTTTTTCAAGTTTCATTCGGCCCTGACAAAATTGCTTCGCCCTCGCAACCCGCCATTTCAGCTGAGAAATAATGAAAATTGACTTTAATAATTGTGGAAATCAAATTATACTTCTGATCTGTATATTAGTAGAAATGTAAATTGGTGTTCAGATTGCGTTCTATGAAACATGATGCTAAATTTACAAGAAAGATGAGTTTTAATATCTTTGCTTTTGTGATGGATGGACTAGCCACCTTCCTTATTATTTTTGTTGTACTTATTTCGTGCGTGAGTGATGCCAACCGTACGATTTGTACGATTATTTATAGCAGTGTACGATCACTTCCAGAAAACTTCAGACTTTGTATGGAAGTACGATTATTTATTTTAATCGCGTACGATCGTTCTCAGCCTTTTTTCATGTATTTTCCAAGTTTGTATGGTTTTTGTACAAGTATATGTTTTTTATAAATTTAATATACGATTCTCGATTTTTAGTACTTGGCAATACTGAGGCACGTGCCCTGTGTATAAAACACACAGCGTGTACCTCAATATTTACAAGTTAATTACTAGCAACTAAAAGATCTTACGCAGATTAAACGCGTTTCTCCTCACAACATTGTCTTACAATAACATTTATAAAATGTTCTAAATGTAAATACGCACAAGTTTGATTGATAATGATAAAACAAGGAGGAGAGTAGTTTTTCAACAAATTAGGCAAAGTGCTCAGCTGCTGCTGCATTAAAAAGGATTTACTTATTGCTTCCTAGTCATCACATACCTTACTTTTCACCCTTATTTGTACCAGTAGTAAACATCAATATACCATGCATCAGAAATAACAAAGAAAGAAACAAGGTACAATACACTGTATGTGTTCCTTAAAAAAAATATAAACTGCCCATATTTGAAAGTTTATTGAATTTAGGTAGGTATAATACAAGTACCTACATATTTGACCACGAATAAGTATATAGATTCTTACGTAAACTAGCAAACAGTCGCTACGAGCTACGTGATGACAAGATGAGGCTGGAAGCGTGCCAGTGCGGTCACTTCCCGCTTTATTTTTTTTCTTGGCACATGCTTAGAGGAATCTCAATAGTATTAACTCCTATCAGATAATCAAATTGGAAGCTTAGAATAGGTTTCAGTAATACAATTTGTTGTAGTGTTATGCTACTTTGGCTTAGCCGACACCGCATCTTTCCATATCTCCATCTCTTTTCGTCACACCGAAACATCATTGCGTAGAGCGAGAAAACCACTTGGCCGCTTCCGCACGCATCATATTCGCACTCGAGTGAATGATGTTTCAAAGCGATGGAAAGAGATAGAGGGGGTGCAGAGTAGACCTAAAATATTTAATCTACTGGTTAATATTATTGCGCTGAAATCTCTCTATGAGGATTCCCGTGCATGCGTCAGGATTGACGGCATATATACTGATTGGTTTGGCATCTCTAGGGGTGTCGGTGGTGTAGACAGGGATATGTTGCGTCACCATATGGCTCTTCAATATGTTTTTTGACAGTTGTATGAAAGGTCTGAAAGAACGTGACTGTGGAGTTATAATGAATGGGACTCAAATTAAGTGCCTCCTCTTCGCTGACGACCAAGTTATACTTGCGTCTTCTGCGCAAGAGTTGCAGGAAATGATGTCTGTTATGAATGATGATTTTGTGAGAAAAGGGATGAAAGTGAATGTAACTAAGACGAAAGTGATAGTGTTTGAGAGAGATGAAGAAATGACTGACTGTACGGTAATAGGTGGCCAAAAAGTGGAACAAGTCCGTGAGTTTGTATACTTGGGGAGTTTGTTCACAAGGGACGGAAAGGGTGAGGAAGACTTAGAAAGACGAGTGAAAAAAGGAAATTCGGTGAGTGGTGTTATAAACCCAATTATGAGTAGCCAAATCGTATCTGCAAAGGCGCGAATGGCTATTCATAACGGAGTGCTGGTACCGACACTGATGGAAGTGAATCTTGGGTATGGCAGAAGAAGAATGAAAGCAGAATAAATTCGGCAGAGATGCGATCGTTGAGGAAAAGATGCGGAGTAAAATTGAGTGATAGAGTGAGCAATGATCACATCTTTCAGACTCTGAAAGATGATATAGTGACAAGAATTGAGAAAGGAATGCTCCGGTGGTTTGGTCACTTAGAGAGGATGAATGAAAGGCGAATCAGGAAAGAGATATATTGTGTGAATGTGGAAGGAACGATTGCACAAGGGCGTCCCAGAAAACCCTACACGAACCAAATAGAGATTATTATAAAAAAGACTGGCGTACGCAGTGACAAAGTGACCGCAGTACATGTATGAAATGATGGATGTGAATGAAGCGAAAGAAGTGTGGAAGGATCGTAGCAGGTGGCGATCTATAGTCTCTGCCTACCCCCATGGGAAACAGGTGTGAGCGTATTTATGTAGTAGTTATCGTATCGTATAATTTATAATATGTTAATGTTCAAGCTAAGCTTAGCTTAACTTAGCTCCATAATTCCTGAAATCAAACCCTACCGTACTACCTTTAAGGTGTAACCTAACTTTTTCAAATACTTAATAAATTGTATTTCTAATATTTATTACAATATTAATGATATAATTATAACATTTTTATTTTTAACAATCACTTTATCCTACTAATATTATAAATGTGAAAGTTTGTGGGTTTGGATGTTTAGATGTTTGGATGTTTGTTCCTCAATCACGCAAAAACTACTGAACGGATTTGGTTGAAATTTGGCACACTGATAGTAGATAGCCTAGATTAAAACATAGGATTCTTCTTATCCCGATATTCCCACGGGAACGGGAACCACGCGGGTGAAACCGCGGGCGGCCGCTAGTAGTCTTATAAATGCTCAACGTTTTTGTATTACCGTACTTTATACAACGTCGTTAAAGAATAAGAAGTATCGACAAAAAAACATTAAAACAACAATAAAAGCATTTCTAACATTTAAGTAACTTCGACAGTTAGATTGCTTCAGGTAAGACCTTGTGAAAATAAGGAAAATTGCCCTAAGTACATTTACGTGTAGTCATGGATATGTTACCGCTAAAATACAAAATTTGCTACATATTTCCTAAGCTCACTGTCTTTCGCACCGATGCATCGGTGAAATTTAAATTTTACAAAAACATCGCTTCTGGCGCTCCGCCGACCGCTGCCGCTGCCGCGGCACGCTCGCTCGGCTCGTGCGTTTTTGATCGCAGTTCTAACCTAACTGAACTTATCGAACCTAATTAAGGCTTTAAGACTTTTTTCATTGCGGGGGACTTAAATAAATAGTTGAGTAGGTAATGAGTTTGATTACCAAAGTACTATGAACTTTCTTAACATTATATGCGCTGTATGGTCATGCTGTATGATTTTAAACATTTAAGGAAATGTTTACATGAATGAACTGCTGCTGCTGTTATTATTGTAAACTTTGGAAAATCAAGTTCAAAATATGATAACTAAAATAAAATTTGAATAATATAGGGACTAAAAATAATAGCAATCTAATTAATTGCATTCGTTTCACAGTTTTTCACTATAGTTAATAAAAAGGCTCGTTACATTGTCGAAGTATTTGTATTACTACGATAATCGGATTCGTATTTTTACGGAACAGCCCTGTAAAATCTGATTACTTAGCTGTTTAAATGCATGAACTTCTTGAATAGGTTTTACAGTGTCCAAGTTGATACCAAATAGTTGGAACACAAGCTATGATCCATAACTTGTTGCGAAGGCGTGCAGTATTGGAAAGAAGCCAGCATGGTTCATGCCTCTTTGGCGAACGGAGCGCACTTTGATTCGTTTAAAATGAATTGCTAATAGTCGAGATGCTATCTTAAATCCTTTATATCTGGTTGTGATAAGCCTTGGCTTTTAATACGGCGTAAATTTTGATCTCTTATCAAGATAAGAAAAAAAAAATTAATTTGTGTTAATGCCAATGAACACCAAGGAAATTGGTTAACGCCTGGACCTCCGTCATGTCACCGAGACGTGATTCACTTCTATCGTTCACTTTTCTTGGTCTCAACTGACTAAAGCAGATGCTATAGAAACTAACCAAGTTTTTTTTATTAAAAGGCTTTCGAACTTAGCTTGGACGAAAGCTCTTTCGAAACACCATTAATGCCACCACCTCATCATTAATTGCAACGTGTCACTGCAGCGGGCTGGCCATTGAGACCTTTACATCTTCAATCTTCTCACCGAGCAGTACCTAGGATAACAAAATGAGATTTTCATCTTTCAAGAAATGACTAGCTACTTAGAGAGGATTCTGTTGCTGACAAACTGCTCAGCCGCATAAGCCTTAACCAACAATCTGGTTGGTCGGATGATGTTTAGTTTTCGATCGAATGTTTAGATTTCGATTTAAATCGAATATAACATTGCCAGGCATTTTGGCTGGTGGGAAAGTAGTGCCAGGCGGCATCAAAGGTGCGCGAAAAAGTGGTAAAGTTTGATGCCGCCTGGCATTACTTTCCCACCAGCCAAAATGCATGGCAATGTTATATTCGGTTTAGATATATGATTGGCTTGCTATTATACCACACCAAATCCAGAGGTCTGTAAATTGTATACCTTCAATCAGTTTTTCAGCTCCCTTGTTGCCCAACCACTCGAGCCCCACCACTGAAAATCTGCCAGGGTCTATTAATCTATTAATAATGATAGTATGGCACACTAATAAGAGGGGTTTCGTTGCTCTGTAAATTGTATACCTTTTTCCGGGGCTAGCTCTTAATCCATAAATATAAAAATAAGGCCTAGTTTACAAAAAGAGAAAGATTCATACTATTTATAGTTTCTCCGAGTTTATATGCGAGTAACTAAGGCTTTTACACACGTAACACAATGAGTCTCTCAAAGGTATTATTCTGCAAAGCAAAAGCAGTTTGACAATAGGACTAAAGGAATTCATATTTGCTACTGTTCCCTCTCACGAGCGCGGAATTTAAATGAACTTTGGCCAGCAACAATGACACCAGCGACTTTTGTTCCGTGAACAATACATTTTACCGGTAGAATTAAAAACAGGGGACAAAAGGGGTACAAATTCATAATGCAGCCTGCAGGCTGTGGCCGTGGCGATTACTGTGAGCCGCAACTGCTAGTTTAGTTGGAATAAGTTTTTTTTGTCTATAGTATTGACTACCCCAAGATGGCGTAGAGGGTAAGCTCTTTCACCCTGCGATTCTGAAAGTTAACCAACTTTCTGAAGAGTTGGTCTTAGGATGGATGACCATTTTATAACATTGAGACTAACCAACCAACATTAAGTCGACTGCATTTGCAGTCGTTACCACCACTTCGTATAAGACCCATGTGATGATGGGTTATGTTAATGATCTGGGGCCCTATTTTTGAATCGCTCGGCTGGCGTCGAGCGCTCGTTTCGACTGATTTTCGTTCGACATCTCATACATTTGAGTTGATTTGTCGAACGAAAATCAGCAGAAACGAGCGCTCGACGCTAGTCGAGCGATTCAAAAATAGGGCCCCTGTCCTTTTTATACCACCCATAAAGGAGGCCTATGTCCCAGCAGTGGGGAATTTAAAAAATAGCTGATGTGCATTAACTATTGCAGTGAATACGAAAGTAGCGCCCTCTTCTAGAGGGTAGTATCCTAGTTTCATTTAAGATACAGCCTTTGGTACGAATGAAGGCGTTAGTGAAATGAACTGAGTTGAATAAGATTACGTTACGTCTGCGTTATCCTACTAATATAATATATAGGTATAGGTAAATGTGAAAGTTTGTGGGTCTGGCTGTTTAGATGTTTGTTCCTCAATCACGCAAAAACTATTTAACGGATTTGGTTGGAATTTGGCACACAGATAGTAGATAGATTAAGATTAAAATATAGGACACTTTTTATCCCGATATTCCCACGGGAACGGGAACCACGCGGGTGAAACCGCGGGCGGCCGCTAGTAATAGAAATAAAAGACACTTTTTGCATGAAAAACTTTGACTTGAAATTCATTTCATTCGTTTTTTTTATCAGTTTTACGCAACATTATCGCCACGACAAACCCATAAACTATATCTAAGAAATCTTTAAGTGAAAGTACCTATTTGCTTTTGAATGTACGGTACGTTCAAATGAAGGTTATTTTCCCTATAGATTGTACATCGCTCGCAACTAAACGGGGTTGTACATTTTGAAGTCAAACAACGGATCACCAACTAAATAATGCAATGCAACAATGCAATACTGAGGCGGCGCCATTGCGCGGAACGTGATTTTCCCGAAATCAAATATAATTGGAGCACAGATTGCGAGTCTGTTATTGCTACAATAATACGTTGCTTGTTCACGTAACATAATATTTAATGGTGAATTATTTTTTTTGCAAACTCGCGCAAAGTTGATACGTATTTGCATTGCAGTTCTGAAAATTAAAGTTTACGGTTTCACGTTTTATAATAGCTTACATTATTAAGTCTTATTTGATTAAATATTTTCAGAGGTCGGTATTATTAATAAACTGAGTTTCTAGAGGGCTCTTTAACTTCAAGCACGTAAAGGCAAAAGTTTAATTTTCACATTTTGTTGTGCCGTCTAGATTCAAGCAGTTCTTGATCTCACATTTCATTAAAAGTTTGAATTCACGTATTTTATTATGTCTTTTTTTTAACATTATGTTTTTCGACAACATGCGTCCAAAGTTTATGAAATGAAAGATATTCATGTTTAAATTTTCTACATACTGCTTGCTGTCTGATAATAGAGTATTTTCCAATTTTTTGAAAACTGCTTAAATTTAAAGCTTGGGACGAACAATTTAACAGAAAAATAAAAATAAATTAATTAATGTCTTTTTTCTCTATTAAAACAATTAAAGTCTAATTTATTTTTAATGGTTTTGAATTTACCGCCAAAACGCTCGGTTCGATGTCGTCTACTGTGAGACGTCAACTTTGTGTAAACAATTTGAACACCTATAATATAATAATAATATTTTTTTTTTATTAATGAAGAAAAAAGACATTAATTATACTTTTAATATTTTTCTGTTAAATCGTTCGTCTCAATCTTTAAATATAAGCAGTTTTTAAGAATTTGGAAAATACCATATTAAAACATCGTGATTGTTATTATAGGGTATTTTTACCGTGTACCTTTAGATATAATTATATATATTGTACAATGACCAGTAAAAAAACAATTTAACAGCAAGATTACAGCTGCTTTTTGTTAATTCCAAAAATTTTACAATTCAACCCCGAATACCATCTGTATTAACATTGTACCAATATTTGTGTAAAAAAAAAGCCTAGGAGTATCACAGAACCCCAGAAGGCACTCGATAAATTGACAAAAGCTGAAACTAACCAAGGCGAGGGTCGTCATTTAATACTATTTCGTCCAACGAAACATTGCTTAATGGGTTTTGTAAAACAACAATTCGACGTTTATTCTTGCTACAATAACAAGATGGAATGAGAAAAGTCCGAGAACGATTGGTTGTTCAGACAGGCGAGCCGACGACAGCCTCTTATCAGATGGAACATGTTATTTGTCCGGAATACGAAAGTCAGCCAAATTCCTCGGCTTGGCCAAAACTAAAAAGCTTCTCTTACTCGTATGGAACGCCCAACAATAACAACACAAAGCGCTCTAAAATGCAAACAGCTTTCATTATAAACGGATTTGTTTTGAATTCGTTTTGCTTGTCACAAGAAAAAAATAATAGGGTTATTCCCAGACCTCCACAATTAAATATTCTAGATAACTTATCTATCAAAATGGTTTGAACTGAGTAGGAACTTGGTTTTTTTTTTTTACTTTTTTTAAGATAAGAGCATCTTAAATATAGATAGACTTTCAGTTACCTACAGTAAATTACAACTTTCGCGTTTAAGAATAAATGAAGTATTTTTTTGTCGATGTGTTAAAACTACGACAGACAGATGATATGATTTAAAAATACAATTTCTTTAACACCCTTACTCCTTTTTTTTCTAGTGATAAAACGATGTTAATCTTTTCAATTGAACTGAATTTCCCATTCAAAGAAAACACATTTGTCGTGTCTTCCCGTCTCGAGGGCTCGTGCTTTTGAGCCGCAATCTCGACTGTAGATCCGGCGTCACTCGACTCTCGCCTTTCACGAAACGAAACGTAACGTTTCACGGAACGTTAGCCGCCCCGCTTAGCCGCCTCTGTCTACCATTCAAAACGAAATCAGTGTTGAGATTTCTGAGCATCATTGATTGTGTACTTACATGGAAAGGTGACATTCAGTTACAGTTTCAAGTTTCTTTAACACAGTAGGTACCTACTTTAAAAAAAACTGGCCAAGTGCGAGTTGGACTTCGCGCACGAAGGGTTCCGTACCAAAAAACGGCGAAAAAATCACGTTTGTTGTATGGGAGCCCCCTTAAATATTTATATTATTCTGTTTTAGCATGATTTGTTATAGCGGCAACAGTGCATACATCATCTGTGAAAGTTTCAACTGTCTACCTGTTGTCGTTATTAATATCGAGCAAAAAACTGCAAAAAAACACGTTTGTTGTATGGGAGCCCCCCTTAAATATTTATTTTGTTCTATTTTTAGACAGACAGACAGATAGACGGACAGCGGAGTCTTAGTAATAGGGTCCCGTTTTTACCCTTTGGGTACGGAACCCTAAAAAATGACACGACACGTGATCATTTTAGAGGAATTATTCCAGAAAACCGGTGAAAGGACGATACTTGTTTAACATGATTACTACTATCTAATATGTTTTGAAAAAAGAAATATATGTAGCTTACTTCCGCAAACAATATATGCAAGATGCACCGCCCGCCCGCCCGCAATAATATGCACATGCACACCACAAAATATCAGTGTATCCGAAATTATTATTCGGTGTTGGTTTACGCACGATCTAACTCCTGAGGATGCCCCGGGTTGGGGCGAAACACGTGTAGAGTAGCCTAATTGGTGAAGGTGCAAGGTGTGTTGCTGTCTTGCTAAATGCAGGTATTGTGCACTGATATTTTGTGGTGTGCATGTGCATATTATTGCGGGCGGGCGGGCGGTGCATCTTGCATATATTGTTTGCGGAAGTAAGCTACATATATTTCTTTTTTCAAAATGCTTTGGGACTTCCGCCAAGTGACGCCTGATTCAATCAAATATCTAATATGTTTTATTGTTTGTAAGTACCAGAAATCAATTTAGATTTTCGAATTGCGTTTTCACTGAAAATACGCTTTCTGTGAAAACATATGGAAGTAGATTTCCAACAATGGGAATATTCCAAGCAGAACAAACAATACCTTAACATACCTTAACATGGAATATTCTAAAAAGCACATCTCCATAATGTATTGCCGACAGCGACGAACGTCAACTTCATTTCGAAAAGTAACTCGAGCGGGCTCTAGCTATTACTATGATTAAATTTCACTTAAATAAACAGGCACAGAGGGACCCCGGAGACCATACAATTCACATGTGAAATCTACGTGGAAATGGTATTATTTCTGTTGGATTGTGCAACGCCCGAACATTACAAAATTAACATTTTTAACTGTAACGTTACCTACCCATTTTGATTTTTCGCTTTCATAATAACTGGCTTTCGAGAGAGAATTCTGTCACGTAATCGGTTTTCATACAAAGCCTTCGATATGAATAAATCCGTTGATAATACTTTGGATGTAAATTTTATTTTAATAGGTGCGGAAATCAATGCATTTACTTACGTAAATTATTTTTCGTAATTATTATCTAACGTAAACTTTAGATCTATCGTAAACTCATTACCCTACACTACACCTTAGTCGTTAAGGCTCGGTTATTCGGAAACATTTGTCTCTGTCTTTTTCTTTACGTGTAAAGAGTATGGAAAATAACCTCACTTCTGCACTTTTTCGATGTTTTTCGTTGTTTTTACATAATTATCTTTAGTACAATTATCTTTCTTGAAAAAAGTTATTGGAGTTCACAGTACGTTAAACTATTTTTTGGAATTCAATACTTTTCCGCTATTATTACGCCAAAAATATGACCCGCGACAAGCGCTTTGGATGATATTCTGATTTTATTACATCATTTATCATCTTTGAGGTTTATACGCAATTTAATACTTGTAGCTTCTAGATAATCTCTTTAGCTTGTCGTATGTTTTTTCTGTGGCTACAACTTTACGTTTTCTATTTATGAAAATATGTCCCGCGCAAACCATGTTTTCCTATCATGGGCCCTTAACCTAGATCTTAAATTAGAAGATTGAAAAAATTATCCTTTTAAATAAACCTTATATTTTTCTCAATCTAATGCAGTAAAAGTGTCTCGTTATAATGCACAAGGAACTACCCTATTATTCCTTGCTTCGCGTATTAGAAGTCCCAAAGTACCATCGGTCCTTATCTCCAAGAACACTGGTTGTTTATCGTCCAACTTCCATTTATGACTTCGTTATTTCCCTATTCTGACGACATAAAAATGTCGTCTGTGAAAATAATTCACCGGATTTATCTCAGCAAATGCGTTGATAAGGAAAAATAATGAAGGGGCTCATTCCCTTCGATCCTGGTTAAGTTGTTATTGCGGATAAGTTAATCAAGTCAAATCGTGGTATACCATCTAATAAACATATTGACTACACTTTAGGAAAAAATACTAAAGGAATTTCTCGATCTTTCTGTTAGCTATAGCTAATGTCTCAAAAACAAACCAAAAAAACCCCAATACTGCAATAATTTAAAATCAAGTTGTTATTGATTAGTATGTAATTTGACGATGAATGACCGAAAACTTATTTTAAATATCTTGTTGTCAGCATAATGCAATTTCTTTAATATTATTATAATTATTAGAAGCAGACACATTATGCTTTAAATTATTTTTCGTATTTCAAATTAAGTATTATACGTATCGGGAGCTAAAGATTTTCCATTATTGGACGGATACTGTTTCAATATTTTTGTTTTTTTTTCTCACACTGTTCTCTTATCAAAGGTACAGTTGTTATTTATCACTTTGTGTGTATATTTTTGCCATTATTTACAAATTCAAATTTCCCTTTCGCATTGTAATTGACGCAATTTCAATACGAAAGCAAAATTTGAATCATAGAGGGTATAAGATAAACGGACTCACTACTGTGGGGAGTTATCCATATACCAGACCTATTCTTTTTACAACGGGCTGCGACTCAAAGTATTAAAAATACAGCTTTTTCAGAATTTATTTGTATTATTTTTTCCAACAAAATACTGATATTATGAAAACAATATCTTACTGTTAATATGTTATTTTTATTAGTGGAATATTGAAAAAACAATTATAACATTATATCTACCAATGAAATAGAATATTTTCTCAAATTAACCTATGTTGGAAAGCATCGGAAAATTTTGATCCTACGCGTAACATACCAACAAGATAACTGAACACGCTGTGTGATAAGGAAACAAAATATTTTGCCTTGTTTAATAAGCTAGTATAAGTAAAAATTTATGTAAATTACAATGGTATAAAAATACATTTTACAGCCAGCATCCTTACTAATATTATAAATCCGAATGTCCGTTTGTTTGTTCGTTTATTTGTTACGCCTTCACGTCTTAACTACTGAACCGATCATCATGAAATTTTGCATACATGTTGTCAGGGGTCCAGAGAAGGACATACGGTACCTTTCATCCCGATAAAAAGTATTGTTCCCGAGGGATAGCAAAAAAACCTTTCCACGCAGACAAAGTCGCGGGTGTAAGCTAGTTTATAATAAAAATAATTAAAACATAAAATTGTATTAATACAATTATCTTTTCTGCGACATGTTACGAAATTTCTAAATTAAATTAAACGAACATCTCTGTGCTGTGAAACTTACTTTTGTGTTAATTGCAAGAATAAACTTTAATTATTATGGAGCTTTGTAATAGTTTTAACGATGCCCCATTTTGCCTCGTTCATAGCGAAAGTTTTTAATTCTGGGTTTAATTAAAATAATTTTTGTTTTTGTAACTCTCTTACAAAATAAAAATGTAGCAATAGCAACAATAAAAATAAATTGATATTGGATTTAAGTAGATACTATTTAGAGTCTACTGAATTGTATAAGCCTGAATATACCTATTACTAGAAATTATTCACTCTCTAGTAACTTTTTGAAATGCAATATAATTTTATTTCAATTTTTAAACCGAACCTTTGCGTAACTGAAAGATATTTGTTGAATTTCGTTCGATTAATAATTTTCATTTATGAGAGCAATTTTCTTGTTTTATTTACATAATAAAATTATATCAACTGTTGTACACTTGTCGACATTCAGACGGAATTTCGATTCGGAATTCCAAAACGAAATCATTCCGAACGTAAGTAATCCATACACATTTTTGTACCTATCACATACATGCGATTTTTTTCCTGTTCGAAATTTTCATACATTATCGATATTCCGTTTCAGAATAACGAATCAGATTTCGTCTGCATATGACGAGCTCGAACGAAATCATTAAAAAACTATAAATAAATTTTATTTAGTTAAAAGAAGATTGTTTAAGTATTCTATTATTATCGCGATTAGATTCAAGATAACATAATGATGTTGGTACATCATTATGTTATCTCGAATTCAGAATGGGCCAAAACATATTCGGAGACCTGGGGGCTAATTGTCTAATTTCAAAAATCTATCGCGATCGCTTTCATTTGACAGATGGATGTGACACATTGCTGCTAATCTTTGGTAAGATTTTATTTGTGCCAAAAAGAAGCATCAATGTATCACATCTTGAAAGCGATTACGATAGATTTCGAAATTAGACAATAAGTACCCGGACACGAGGCACACCTGAATTGGGGTCTTCATAATTGCCATGAAACTCTAAGCCGGGCCGGTATAATTTGCCTTTTTGTTGACTCATATATAAGGAATTTTCAAAGAGGTACTAAATGACCTTTTGTGATCGCACCCACCGTAGCCATACAGCGTACATTTTTAATAATTTGGTTCCCGCAGTGGGATGGTTCCACTCATGATTACAAGCAACTTTTACTTTGGGGCCAACTCTGATATCGCAAAAAAATCAGCTATTCCATACAAGCGCAATACCTTTTTTTTGCAATTTCAAAGTTGGCCCCATAGTAAAAGTTGCTTGTAATCATGAGTGGAACCACCCCACTGCGGGAACCAAATGATTAAAATTTTAGTGTGTTTAAGTTATGTTAGACTTTTAAATGAATTTTACACACTTTAGGAAATTTTATATTCCTACAAAAACTTTCCAAAAAGTCACAATATCTTAAAGACTGAAAACAAATTTTATGTTTCCTATCAAAACTGCGTCTATCATTAAATTACATAGCCACCCGAGGAACCTCTAAAAGCACAAATCAATCTCAATCCATTTCAAGGATATGACATTTTTACATCGAGTCGTCAATCTACGTACGTAACTCTTACGAGCGAGCAAATCGATAATCGCATTTAGGAAACGCTTTTTTTTTAAAACAGCTATAACTCCATGAGTTAATTTATCCCTATTAGTTACAAGTATTTTCTTTCACTCAAGGTTTAAACATAAGAAATGTTAAGGTAAAAACAGAAAATAAAAAAATAATAAAAATAGTGTTAATAAATAGAAACAACACTTTTATAAAGTGTGTTACTTAACGATATAGGAGTTCTTAAATAAAATAAAAAAAAATAAAAAAAAAATTAAAAACACGACTGCCCTGCCAAAAACGAACTAAAAAGTTAAACAACAAGTGTCATTGCAGTCGAAGGACCTTATTATGGAACAATTTTTGATCAAAGAGGTCCCCCGACTGCAATGACACTTGTTGTTTAACTTTTTAGTTCGCTTTTGGCAGGGCAGTCGTGTTTTTAATATATATATGTATCGGCTAATACCCGAAGTGCGGCTAAACCTAGTTCTAGCCGGCTAAAACTAGGTGTAGCCGATAGATGTTGGCTAAAACTAGGTGTAACCGATCTGCTTTACTCCTGTAGGTCCCGGGTTAGGTTAGAAATTTAAAGCGAGCGCGAAGCGCAGCGGAGCGTGAGCCTTAAATTTCGAGGTTATTTTTTTTTAACAGATAACAGAAAAAACTTTCTTTAAATCCCATGCTGGACCTAGTTTTAGCCGGCTACACCTAGTATTAGCCGCGAGCTAATCGGCTACACCTAGTTTTAGCCAACAGCTAGCGGCTACATCTAGTTTTAGCCGGCTAAAACTAGGTTTAGCCGCACTTCGGGTATTAGCCGTAACATATATATATATTTTTTTTATTTCACTCATTTTAGTGACATATTATATAGTTTTGGAATGTTCTCATCAAGGCCTTTCATTTGATGCCCATATTGTAATAATAGAAGAAAAATATATTTTTTTCACATTTGAAAATGGCGTCGTACAGTCGTCATATTGATTTTTCTGAAAAAAATATAGCCAGTGTCACTCGGGGTGTTGTAAGGATTCTAACGATACCCGATTTATCCAAATCAGTTCAGGCATTTAGAAGTTATGGTGGAATAAAGAAACTCACATACCCACAAACATACATGAACCCTGAACACATATTCACTCTTTTTGCTTTGGGCAGTCGTGTAAAAATCGAATAAAATCCTATTCTGAGATCATCAATACAGCAACGAAGAACAAAACAAACAAAACAAACAAAAAAAATTAAAGAGGATTTTTCCAACTTAAATAAGTTTATGAACTCATTATGTAGATGCTATAATCGTTCGTATGTATTATAAGAAATAGGTACATACTATTATCCCATAATGTAAACTTAGTAACATTTCTTGATTATTCTCTCTTCCCTTGCTATTTGCATGGGCAATCTCAAATGACGTCACTACATGGACGTAATCGTCTTATTATATTTTATGAGGGCTTGAATACTCCAGTTCTGTCCCATGTTTGGGACAATTGCTATGGCCCTTATTATACTGTTCTTATTGATGTAAGCTCATGCCCAGTTGCCCATATGAATATAAGACACGGACATTGTATTGTTCAGATATGTTAACGTAGTAGCTATGAGTTCTGTAACTTTTCCTTTAGTCTTTTCAGTGATCGGCTTTCCTATTTGTTTAAACGTGGAGGTCAGGTCTTAACTCAATGAAGGTAGTATTAACGTGTATGGGTACCATAATGGCTGTACCTGCAGGATTATTCTGTACTAGCTGATGCCCGCGACTTCGTACGCGTGGACTTTATGACTCCGGCGTATGCATATAAATATGAACTAATGTTGTTACATAAGAAAATACTTGTAGCAGTGTTATAATGTTAAAAGTTAATAAACTGTTTTTATTTTATTTTTAAATTTAATATTGTAAACATGTAAACATAGTTTAAAAAAATATTTATAAACTATGTTCGGAGTCTTTCATTCGGGAGCCAATATGAAAAGACCCGAAGCGTTACTAACCCTGGAAAAGCCACATAAAATTATCCATGCGAAAAACAACCAGACTTAAGATCGACACCAGCTGTTTTAAACGTCTGGCCCGTATTTAGGCAAGTCGATATCAAGAATTAATCCCAAACTGCCGCCTTCATCACGTGGATACCTCCACGTATCCTTACTTAATATTATAAATGCGAAAGTCCGTTTGTTTGTTTGTTTGTTACGCCTTCACGTCTTAACTACTGAATCGATAATCATGAAATGAAGAATAGACGTTGTCAGGGGTAGAGAGAAGGACAAAGGGTAACTTTCATTCAGAAAAAACGTACAGTTCCCGAGGGATAGCAAAAAAACTGTCCACGCAGACGAAACGCGGGCGGCCGCTAGTGTTATTATATTATGCTAAACATCTTTAGGGAGACGATATTTCTCCGAAACTGTTCACAGCTGCGTTGGAGGACATTTTAAGCAAGAGCTTAAAGAGGACTGGAAAGGACTCGGCATCAACATTAATGGCCAGTACCTAACACACCTTCGTTTTGCCGATGATATAGTCCTTATGGCTGAGACCATGGAAGATCTGAACACAATGCTCGAAGATCTCCGTAGTGCTTCCCAAAGAGTGGGTCTTAGGATGAACATGGATAAGACGAAAATTGTGTCAAATGCCCATGTTGTACCCTCTCCAGTCCATGTTGGGAACACTACACTTGAAGTTGTTGACCATTACGTATACCTAGGACAGGCAGTCCAGTTAGGTAGGTCCAACTTCGAGAAAGAGATCTCTCGTCGAATCCAACTCGGGTGGGCAGCATTCGGGAAGCTTCGAAAAATCTTCGCGTCCGACTTACCTCAGTGTCTCAAGACGAAAGTCTATGAACAGTGTGTGTTGCCAGTGATGACTTACGGCAGTGAAACGTGGCCGCTAATTATGGGTCTCATAAGGAGGCTCAAGGTCACTCAGCGTGCAATGGAGAGAGCCATGCTCGGCGTTTCCCTACGTGATCAAATCAGAAACGAGGAGATCCGCAGGAGAACTAAAGTAACCGACATCGCTCGAAGGATTGCTCAGCTGAAGTGGCAATGGGCGGGACACATAGCGAGAAGAACCGATGGCCGTTGGGGCAGAAAGGTTCTGGAATGGCGACCGCGCACCGGACGACGCTCCGTGGGTAGGCCCCCGACAAGGTGGACCGACGATCTGGTGAAGGTCGCGGAAAGCCAGTGGATGCAGGCAGCGCAGGACCGATCGTCGTGGAGATCCTTAGGGGAGGCCTATACCCAGCAGTGGGTGTCGTGTGGCTGATATGATGATGATGAAACATCTTTAACCTGATCTCTTAGATTTCCTTCCACATCAGATGAGCTTCGATTTTTTGTGAACACATGTTTGTGCAAATAATTTAAACTTGGTTCTGCATCAAGTATTTCAGATCTTCGATTTTATACCTCAACAAAAAATGCTCATCAGGCTGAACAACTTTTGCTAAGGTGTCATTTTTATATTTTGTATAGTTTAGCTGGACACCAATATGGTTCTGCATCAGGTGTTCCAGATCTTTGATTGTTATACCTCAACAAAAAATGCTCATCAGGCTGAACAACTTTTGCTAAGGTGTCATTTTTATTTTTCTAATAGTTTAGGTACCTGGACTATTATGGTTCTGCAGCAGGTGTTCCAGATCTTCGATTGTTATACCTCAACAAAAAATGCTCATCAGGCTGAACAACTTTTGCTAAGGTAACATTTTTATTTTTCTAATAGTTTAGGTACCTGGACCATTATGGTTCTGCAGCAGGTGTTCCAGATCTTCGATTATTATACCTCAACAAAAAATGCTCATCAGGCTGAACAACTTTTGCTAAGGTAACATTTTTATTTTTCTAATAGTTTAAGTACCTGGACCATTATGGTTCTGCATCAGGTTTTCCAGATCTTCGATTTTCATACCTCAACAAAAAATGCTCATCAGGCTGAACAACTTTTGCTAAGGTGTCATTTTTATTTTTCTAATAGTTTAGGTACCTGGACTATTATGGTTCTGCAGCAGGTGTTCCAGATCTTCGATTGTTATACCTCAACAAAAAATGCTCATCAGGCTGAACAACTTTTGCTAAGGTAACATTTTTATTTTTCTAATAGTTTAGGTACCTGGACCATTATGGTTCTGCAGCAGGTGTCTTGATCTTCGATTTTCATACCTCAACAAAAAATGCTCATCAGGCTGAACAACTTTTGTTAAGGCGTCATTTTTATATTCCTTATAGTTTAGTTGGGTCATTATGGTTCTGCATCAGGTGTGCCATTTTCAAAAATCAATTATACCCTAAACTATGCCCAGGCTTAACAGCTATATAACAAAAAAAGTTTCATTCGAATCCGTTCAGTATTTCCGGAGATTATATAGCATGTTTAAACAGACAAACAAACAGACAAACAGACACACCTTTTTTTTCAAATTCTTACTCTATTACTATATCTCCATCGTCCCAGATATTTATTTTTTAAATATATGTAATGTACAGACACACTTTTTCTACTATTTTATTATTTGTAAGGATATGTAATGTACAGACCAGTGGCGAAGGGTCCATACAAGCCGATTCCCATCGGCTTACCTTTGGAAATCCCATCCCAATGATCCACTATGTAGATCATAAAATTTTTCATGATTTTTGTAGAGCGGCTTACCTTCGCCATAATTTCACCCCTCGCTACTGGTACAGACACACTTTTTCTACTGTTTTATTATATGTAAGGATGTAGTGTAATTTCACTGTCGATTTTCGATTAATTTAGTTCATAATTGTAATTTATGCTCGTTCTGAGTATCTCAAATAATGATTTCGAATCACTTTTCAAGATGTTCGATCGATCGACGAAACTGGACGGTGACCGATTGCACCGACCGCTTTTGGCCTAACTGAATTCATTAACTGGATCTGTTTCACTGTAGTACTGGCTAAGGAGACAAAATGGTCGAACTAAAGCCGTAAAGCCATGTATTCGCTGAAAAACAATTGTTAATTAACACTGTTTCAGATACAAAATCTATGTGTTTCTTGTGTTTTCATCAAAGAAGCGACATGACGTAGACAGCGTAGAGTAAGACGTAGACTGACTGTGCCACACTGATGGGGCAGTAGTTCGGAAGAAAAAGGTAAAAAAGATGCAAAGAGATAGAGAGAATGAATTAATTTGAGTTGCTTCGGTGCGAACAATTCTAAGGGAATTTTATTCAAAGTCAGGTAATCGCTCAAACTTAATTCATCATTTAGTTTTGTGACATGCATGCCTTAAACTTAATAGAAATTTTGTTCAATTCTTAGAGGAAATTGTAAATAATAGAAAGCTCGTCAACAGAACTTAATGTCCTCTATTTATAGTGAGAGTCTTTGCCCGGGCTATTGCGCACAATCTCAAATTAAATCTCCAACACATTACATTCCCTTGCTCATAGGAATATGGGAAAAGTTTAATGAAATAACATAATGTATCGTTCCTAATTATTTATAACTTTTAGATCTTAACCATGTTTGTATGAACGGTTTATTTATTTTCACAATGTGCGTTGATGTTTTTGGTAGTTAAAAAAACCCGCCTGCATAAAAAGACAAGTCAACTGAAAATCTTTTCAAACAAGATTAAATATTAAAGGCAACATAACATGCAGTCGGAGGCATGCGTAAAGAAAGTGACGTTATGAATGATTTGAATTATATGCCTCCGACTGCATGTTATTATGTTGCCTATAGTATTTAATCTTGTTTCCATCTTTTCATTTGACTTGTTTTTTTTATGCAGGCGGTTTTTTTTATTTATATCTTTTTAGTTCAGTCATGATATACCTTTTTGAAATTTTTATTCTAAAAAAATTATTTTTCCACTACGAGTGAGTACTGAGTTTAGTAGTTGGCATCGTCGCGTCCCGTGCGGTTGACAAATGACGATAATAATTTTCTTTTCTTGACGTATTTGACATATTTTACCATATATGATTGCTTAACGCTTCAACATATCTGATGGCGAGGAGTTAGACCGGATCCTCGCCAGCACCGGCCCACGTAGTAGTTACGGACTGATGATATACGTTAGTATACGTTAGGTAATAGTTAAAAGAAAGCTTTTATTATAATGTAAGTGCCGATACTTCTTATTATCATCTACAATCAGGGTTTTTGAGAATATAAGAGTTTACCTAAAGGACAAAGGACTGAATGTACTTCTTTAAACTAAAGTAAGATTTATCGATTAGTTGTGATTTATAAACTATCAATATGGTGTGAAATATGATGAATCCTCATACGACATAAAATTACGGACCCTCTTCCATATAACAACACTACTCCTCAAAATCACTAATAATTACACGTATAATTAATTTAAGTACAGCCCTGCTTGAATAATAACAGTATATTTTGTTTGAATATTTAATTCATAATGGAGTGTTCCTGTTTGGAGATAATTGTTAATCAATATACTTTCAATGCGATGGGCTCCAAAACTATGAAAAGTTAGTTACTTAAAAAAAGACACTGTGAAAGCCACGGGAAAACGCTAGTTTTTTTACATTCTCTTTGGCCACGGGTTGGAAATCTCACAAGGGGCAAGTGTAATGAATAAACATAAAGGTGGACATACAATGGAGATCTACACGCAAAGCTGAGCTATAGGTAGATGTTGCTAGTGGCGAACCGGCCGCAATCAACGGTTTTGATTGGTTAAAATACGTCAGAAATGACATTAAATATTCGAAAGGACCAATCAAACGATTTAACACAAACGCTTGTGACGCCATTAGTTCCTCAGTATGCATCCCCAGATCCCCATTGAGTGCACTCGCACAAAACCGCAATGCGCTACCTAGGTTCAGAGCTCTTAAGCGCCGATTAAGTATCCCGATCTAGCATCCTAGTTCGGAAACAATTTCCGGTAGTTGAAAATAAAATATTGTATAATAAGTTCAATTTTAAAAGTGAATTTACATGAAAGGTAAACATTGTTTAAGATTAAAGATGAGAATCGAAAATAAAAAAATCATTAACAATGTTAACCTTTCCGTTATTATTTGTGCAAATTCACTGTTTAAATCGAATTTATTATACGGGTGGCAACTCTAAATTGGTTCCTAACCAGGATGTTAGATAGGGATATGTAATCGCGGCTTTATAGCAACATCAAAGTGATGTTATAGAGAGAGAGCTATGCATCGCTTATAGCGCCATCACGCGTAGGTTGGCTTTGCTAATTTTAGTAACATTGTGTCTCAATGATGGTTTAAATAGTACTTATTACTTTTAGTGTCGTTTTGGTCAAGAACTGTGTAATAAATAAGTATCATTGCTTTGGAAAACTAATTAGTGTCAATTGTCCTAAGCTTTTTTAGCGGATTTCTTCAGCGGTTGTAAAAAGTAAAGAAAATCTAAGAGGTGGATGGTCAAACAAGGCAAGTCGATAACGATGCGTTGTTGGTTTCTACACGTACCATCACAATTATTTGATTAAGAAAAACGTTTTCATGTAAGTATAGGTGTAAAAACTCATTATCCAGAATATCAAATTTATTTCGTTCAACAATTTATACGGTTATTTTACCTTACAATAACTAAGAGCACCGTACTCGAGGACAATAATAATACATTAATTTATTTTGTGACAACACAGAATTTACGTTTTGAAAACGTGGACGTATTAATTTAATCACAACACAATTTGTAAATGATTATTTACATTGTGAAGTTATTTTATTGGAAGTGAGAATAAAATTAGCATTATTGTGAAGTGTAGGTAGGTACATACCAAAAGAGAAATAGCAAAAGCTTTGTTACAATGATTGTGAAGGATGAATAATTTGTGTATCTTAAATAAATGAATATTACATTGTGGAAAGGATTATATACTAAATGTACAATTCAAACTTAAAGTTTTAGTGGTTTCAATATTTTGGCGTAACATGCCACATCTTAAATGAAACTTTTTTGTACTAATACTTACTATTTGTGAAGAATATGAAAAATATTTACACTTTAATTATTGTCCACGTTGTCAAGCGTTTCATAGTTAGTAAGAGTATTTCTAATTTAATTGACATTTCTAGATTTTAGTATGTACAAGATTCATTTATTACTTGTAAAAATGTGAGATCGGTCTTTATTGTTAGAAATGAGTATAAGTAAGTCGAAAATCTCACAACAATGTAAAAGAGTAATCAGTATAAAAATAACAGTACAGAACCCTTGTACTTAAAGGTCTGAAAGAAATCTTAAAAAGATTATTGTAAAATTTTATTCATAAATAAGTGAATGATACAAAAATACAGTAAACAGCAATCAATCAGGTTACCACATGATTACACCTCAATCGATTTTCAACTTAACATCCCACACGTAACGGCTTAAAATAATATGACCTATGTAAACTTGTGGTAACCTAACGTGTTGCTCTCTGTACATTAAAACTAATATGAGTTGCGACGACTAGTCACCGTTCCCTAACTACGGTCATTATAAATGAGTAGGTTTTATATACAAGCGTAATCTAACCAGGGCATTTGTTCATCAGAGATATTTGTTTAATTAATAAAAGTAGAGGTAGTCATTATGAGACTTGGATGCACGCTGGTTCGTTAGATTATACAGTCAAAACTAAAGCTTATACTAATATTACTTTCTCTTCAAGTTATCAGGAATGTAGTTATCTTTGCCAGGTACACCCGTTCCACCAGAATCGCCTAGCCAAGGATACCTGAAAAAAACAAAATTGGTGAAAATATCCCTTTTCCGAGATGGAAATTTAATATTTCCGACAATTTTGTCGGATATTTTGCTTATTTAAGCACTTCATGAAAATGCTTAACCTTATTTAATTACATAATTGAAATTAATAATGTTATGTGGTCTCCGGAATTTTGGCGTGAAATAATACGACTATAATGAGTTCAAACCGAGTTCAAACCCTGCCCCTGATATTTTTTTATTCAATTATTTCAATGTTATCGCATTTCTTAAATCCCAAGTAAAAAAAAAATGCCAATAGATAACTGCAATGTTTCAATGCTCTACTATCCTACTCGTATAAAATGATCAAAAACACATAAGTAATGTGAAAGCCCACGAATATTATTAATTTTAACTAAAATATTTTATAAATAGAGAGTTTTAAACTTCACAGAAGAGCACAATGGTGCTTTCATACTATTTTTCATAATATATATGTTACGGCTAATACCCGAAGTGCGGCTAAACCTGGTTTTAGCCGGCTAAAACTAGGTGTAGCTGCTAGTTGTTGGCTAAAACTAGGTGTAGCCGATTTGCTCGCGGCTAATACTAGGTGTAGCCGGCTAAAACTAGGTCCAGCATGAAATATAAAGAAAGTTTTTTCTGTTGTCTGTTGAAAAAAAATAACCTCGAAATTTAAGGCTCACGCTCCGCTGCGCTGCGCGCTCGCCTTAAATTTCTAACCTAACCCGGGACCTACAGGAGTAAAGCAGATCGGTTACACCTAGTTTTAGCCAACAGCTATCAGCTACACCTAGTTTTAGCCGGCTAAAACTAGGTTTAGCCGCACTTCGGGTATTAGCCGTAGGTAACATTTATAAATATGAATATTCGAACAGGTTTATAGATGAATTGAAAGAAAATTCTAAAAAAGCATATATTTCTTTGGAACCTTCGTATTTCAGATACAATTTGTGGTTTCTATGGTCTTAATGAAAATGTAAATTAAAAATGCTTTTATACTTACTGGTTAGGGCATTCACTACAAGTCTCCATGTACCGCGTGTCGGTGTAATTCGTGTCTGGGTGTTTAAAGGGCAGCGCACACTTGTTGGGCAGATTGCAGGGCGCAGGGGGCAGTTCGCGATTGTCGCACCTCCATGGCTCGTAATTGGCCATTGCCTTTACTGGCTTCGGATCAGTCATCCAGGTCAGAGCTTGTGTCACCGTCACAAACCATACGTCGTCTCTGGAAACAAGATTTCTTTATTTTAAAGTTTGAAGTAGAAAAAATATATTTACAGCCTCTGACGTACGATGTCGTGATAATTTTTTTACTCAATAATTATTAGTAGTTGGTGCAAAAAAGTACAAAATTCGGCAAAGAACCTAGCAAAAAATTCTGAAAACAAAAGATAAAAAAATGGTAGATAAATGTCCTTAAAATAAATGGGTGTTAGGCCCAGAGCTTTACCAATATTAACTATTTACGAGTTGATTTGCCGCATAGAGCTAACTAAACGAAGAAATGAATTAATTAATTTTATCGCAGCTATGAAAATATGGTCTCGATTTTGCTGACATTTTGTACATCAGTCTTTATTATATATAAGCACCTTACTCGTGAAAAGTGCTACTTATAAATTATTTTTACCATACAATAACAATAATATAAATAAAATATCTCGTATAGTTTCTTCACCAAAACAGCTGTATCTGAGCAAACTAATTTCGCTAAAAAGTGTAAAATGTATCTCATTTACGAGAATTTTGCATAATGTCGGCTCTTCGCCTCAGAATATTACTTACAAAATATAAAATGCTTCACCGTTGTATGCTAAAACTTTATTTTGCGAAAAGAGGTTGAAAGCTTTCATGGAAATATTGTATGCAAAATTGTGCACGAATAAAAAAAATGTATTATATCTTAAACCACAATTAGTGGTTCATTGATTAAAAATATTTTTTACAACACTAAACTAACATGAAATAAACTTCTTTATTTCATGTTATTTGTATCAAATGTCGGTCCTGGTATTTGTATCAAATAAAGAGTTAAGATTACAGTAGGAAAGGTATGTAGCTACGTATGTATGTATACTTAGTCACGGTAAAAAAATGTATCAGTATTCTAACTTTGTACAATCGGTCGAATCCATACCTATGCGCCTCGAGTTCGGTCTACACTCGGTACAATACAACAGCCGCGAATGCGCCGAAGTGACGAACGAAAGATTTACGTATTGATTGAAATACAAGTAATTACTATGGCAAAGTGCAATTTGTGCTGTTTTAACTATATTTAATTTAACCAATTAATCCAGACATATTTTTAAATACCCGGAAAGTCCGAAAAATAAGATTAAGATAAAATTAAGTTACTAATTTTTATTATTATTATTATTTAGGTTTTACCAACTAACTATGGCCAGAAAGATTTGAAACTAAATTGTCTCTCCCTTTAATAAGTAAGTAGATATTGAGCTTTTTTAGTTTTCTATTTTCACCATTAGTTTTGTTAACCTAGGTATTTTATTGCTTAGAAATTGATTTCTCGGCGAAGGTAAACAATACAAAACCAGAAAGATACGAAAGTATTTAGATGAAAATAAAATACTGTAGCCTGTACCTATCGCGTGTTGTTGTGCCGCGCGGTTCTATTTAGTTCTTTCAATGACAGTTAGAATACTGATATATTTCTTTACCGTGACCTAGTTTAACTCGTTTAATATTTCGCGGTATCAATCGAGAAACTCGCACGTTGTCGCTCCGCCGTTCGCAGCTTCACGTGGCCAAGGTAATACTGTAGATGCGTTGTATCGCAGCTAACTTTGACAAATGAGTATACTCAAGTTAGTTGAAGTAACTCAAATGTGTGCGCAACTTCACAATTATTTGCGCAGTTCTCTCCGGGAGTTCTAATTACAAGGGAACTTTACTGAAAGGAACTGCGGTTGCTACAAAACTACATGTGCAGTATTCACCATGTCAACTACTAGGTTAGTATTAAATTCATATGCGTCGCACATGAATGTAAGACTTCTAACAAGTTACATAATTATTTTCAGGAAATTTCCTTTTGAACTAACAACAAGTAAAGTATGGAAGTTGAACTCTATATATTTCCGTGTTACTTAAATTAGCAGGAAATTACATATACCTAACTTTTTCAGACGTTTCTGTTAATTTTTTTATATGTTGTTATTATTATTATCATGTTTATTATTATTGTATCACTATATTTTCAGTTCAGCAGTTTTCCGAATAGATCAACCTACCTTAAACATGAAATAGGGACGCAGTGTTGGTACTTGCAAAAATTTCAACAAATTTGAAAACTGTACTACATATCCCAAAGTACTAAAAAAAAAGTACTAAAAGCTGTTGAATAAGTTTATCCAAAACAATAAAACCATAACTCATTTTTACAATCTAGCTAGCATTTCGAATAATCTGAAAAAAGCCCTTTCAAATTTTTTTTCAGTTTTATTGACCGCACATATATTTAGCTTTATCTCACGAATAAATTTCAAATCCAAATCCATTTTTACAGAATTGCCAACATAATTTTGTTTCGAATGAGATAACGTCGACTATAAAACATATACGACAAGGTAAATCCATTGAAGGCTTTTGTTAAGACAAAAAAGTTTCTGTGCTGTCTTTTTGGAGAAATAAATAGACTATTCCTAAGATTTTATCACCGTGTAAATCACTTCTTTGGCAAGGTAATTTTACTGTCAAGTAACCTCAATATTTTACAAAAAAAAATGGATTTGCCCCAGATTTAGATTGGTACCAATAGTCGCAGTAAAGTAAATAACTGAAGGTATTAAAATCGATAAAAATATTGTTTCGTTTTTTCTAAATAAGAACAGTAGTGCCACTAGGAATTGATTTTGATAAATTACGAAAGTAAGAAGAGTGGATTTTTACTTTTTAATAATTCTCCAAAAACAAAAGAAGTCTATGAGAATTTATAAAATGCTTTGTTTATTACATACAATACAACAAGCATTTTAATTTGTGTTTCATCTATTATTATTTTTCGTATAATAACGTGTATTTTCTCTACGAATCTCTCATGAATAATGTATGACTTTTCGATTAGACCTTGTTTCATAAGAAATAATAACTATACTTATTTCAGTTGAAAATTAATGCAAATTGTGATAAGGCATTGGCCCAGCCGAAATTAAAGACTACCAACCAACCAAATTACACAACGAAAAATCTTCTGTCACGTTTACTCCCAGTCTCTTATTTACTTTGATCTTCGTTAACCTTGTTTCATTTTCATTATTAAAACGGACGCTTGACTATTTCAATTTCTTGATGAAGTTTTCATTAATTTGGTCGTGGGTGGAATGAAATTTAAAAGTTTTTGTAATACCTTAAATTTACTTAATTGGCTCTTTAGTTATTTCCTTCGCGTAACTAGTTTTAAGGATTATACTTTTGTCATATCAAATGACGTCTATCCCTTCTCTTTGCTTGCTGTTTTTTACATAAAGTTCAATATAAATACCTTTTCAGATGAATATACTTACTAATGACCTTAGTACGTAGGTAAGTCATTAACGGACTATTGAATCAACAATCTGATGATGAAAGGGCCAGTTTCACATGTTTCGGATTTGTCCCAGATATCTTATGTGCCAGATAATTTCATAATGGTTCTGTTCATTTTCAATTAAACCAGAAGGAATACAATACTATTAATCTGACAACATGCACAATAGTCAACTTCAGAGTGCCTGAGATGGTACAATCGTGTACTTTAATCAGTGCGCTGTACATTCTCGAGTGAAGTTGGCAAGGACCACCGTCACTGTCAAATTAATCGCATTGTATAAAGACAGCGTAGAAATACTCACAAGTCAGACGCCCATTTCAAAAACTTGTGAAAACCTTGCTCCAGCGCCTTGTACTGGAACCAGTTCGTGTGGAAGGGCATCATGTATGGTGCCCTGTTCTGGTCGTAGTGGCGGTTAAAGTCTTCTTGCAGCCATTCCAAAACCTAAAAAAAGTAAATTAAATTTGAAAAAAGAGACTCCTCAATGACTAAAGAAAAAGTCAAAGCGTCAAAGTCAAAGTCAAAGTCAAATAAGCTTTATTCAAATAAACTTAATTATTAAGTACTTTTGAATCGTCTATATTTTCCTACCACCCGTTCCAGACTTTTTTAGCTGACAAGAAGAACGGGCGCAAGAAACTTATCAGCTGTAACAGCCATAAGTAACGATATTTACAAACTTTAATATATCGTTACCAGAAAATTACAACAGGGTGACAGGATTATTGGCAACAACATAGACTTATTATATTACTTCAACAAAGTACTTATTAGCAAGTTATGTGTTACATCATTTCCACGCATTTAGATCTTTAAGATAATCATCTACTTTATAATAACCTTTACCCATGAGCGTTTTTTTAACATGGTTTTTAAATTCATGCAAAGGAAGATCAATCACTTGTTGTGGAACTTTATTAATAAAGGCTATGCCTTTCCCCATAAATGAACCTCTAGTTTTTGCAAGCCTAAATCTTGGAACGGCAAGTTTATCTTTATTTCTTGTATTGAACTGGTGAATATTGCTGTTCTTAGCAAATGAATCATAGTGTTTCCTTACATAAACTAAATTATCATAAATATATTGGCCTGCCAAAGTTAAAATATTTATTTCTTTGAACATTTCTCTCAAAGTATCTCTCCGCCGTAGATTGTATATGGCGCGAACAGCTCTTTTTTGGAGTACAAAAATATTTTCAATACTGGCAGCTGAGCCCCACAATAGCAGTCCATACGACATTACGCTATGAAAATAACTAAAGTATACTAACCTTGCCGTTTCAATATCAGTTAAAAGCCTTATTTTCTTAACAGCGAATGCCGCTGAACTAAGTCTACTTGACAAGGCTTCAATATGTGGATCCCATTGCAGTCGAGAATCTAGTGTGATACCTAGAAATTTTGTGCTCTCGATAAACTCGACTTCATCGTCATTCAAATTAATATTTAATTTTGTCTGCTCAACATTAGGTAATGAGAATTTAACACATTTAGTTTTTTTGGGGTTAAGTGCTAAATTATTACTATTAAACCAGTATGAAACTTTAGAGAGGGCACTATTTACTTCGTCCGAACAGTTATTACCTCTGTTTACTTTAAAAACTAAAGAAGTATCATCCGCAAATAGCACTGTTTCACATAAATTATTCGCGTAGTTGGGAAGGTCATTTATATAAATTAGAAACAGCAATGGGCCCAATATTGATCCCTGTGGCACACCCATATTGATGGGGGCTCCAGTAGATTCAGTTCTATTAATCACTACTTTCTGAGTTCTATTGTACAAATACGATTTCATAAGACTAACTGATTTATCAGAGACACCATAATGTTCTAGCTTCTTTAATAGTGTTTGATGATCAACGCAATCGAATGCCTTAGAAAGGTCACAGAAAATGCCAATTACATCTTGCTTTTCTTCCCAAGCATCAAGAATATGTTTGAGAAGTGCAATTCCAGCATCAGTAGTACTTTTACCCTTGGAAAAACCAAACTGATTTTTATGAAGTATATTATTGTATGTGAAGTAATCTAATAATTGGGAATATATAATTTTTTCAAATATTTTACTAAGTGCTGGTAGTATAGATATTGGCCTAAAGTTAGCTGGGTCACTTTTATCCCCAGATTTAAAAAGAGGAATCAATTTACTATTTTTCATTAGATCAGGAAAGACCCCTTCGTCAATACATTTGTTAAAAATAAAAGCCAAATAAGGGGCTAGTATATCAATTATTGATTTAATTATGCTTGTTGACATGCCCCAAAGATCTTCTGTTTTTTTAACATTAATTGTTTTAAAAGCTTTAATGATATCTGCACTATTTATATATTTAAAGGAAAAACTTTCATTGCACTTATCAACACTTGACTCCAGAAGGGAGACAGCGATGTTGGGACAAGCACTAAGAGTACTGGTAGTTTCTACAGGTATTCTAGCAAAGAAATCTTCAAAAACTTTAGCGACCTCATTGTCAGATTCAAAAGTTTGATCACCAGTTTTTAAACAGAAGGAATTTATATTGGATTTTGATTTGCCCGTTTCTTTGTTAATAATATTCCAAGTAGCCTTAATTTTATTGTCTGCTAATTTAATTTTATTTGCAAAGTACTTGGACTTTGCTAAGATACAGACTTCTCTGAATGTTTGTGAATACTTCTTGACAAATTCAATGAAGTTAGGATCACTAGAAGTAGCTTTCTCTGCATAAAGTTCGTATAATTTCCTTCTGCTCTTATATATGCCGGGTGTGGCCCAGTCACTAAATTTCGTACTATCATTACATTTGATGACTTTTTGTTTAAAAGTTTTACTAAATTCAGTTTGAACTATGCTAAATAAATGATTATATAGGTTATTGGCTTCAAAATTTGGTTCTGGTAATGTTTCAATTTTACTTGTGACATTGGTTCTGAATTCTTCAATACAGTGTTTTTTTACTGGCCTACACATTATTTCCCGTTTAGGCGGAACATGATGGTGCTCAATGGAGGCTAATTGTCCACTATGGTCGGATTTAATACAATTTAAAATTGATTTTTCAATGACATTACAGTTACAGAAAATATTATCTAAGCAGGTTGCCGATGTGGGTGTGATACGCGTTGGTTCATTAAAAATATGTAGCAAATTAAATGATTTAAATAGGTTTATGAACCTACTTGACAGTTTGGCTATTTTAGGGTCTAAGATGTCGACATTAAAATCTCCGCAAATTCCGACTTTTTTATTCTTCCTACAAGTTATTTTTAAAACTTCCTCCATAGTGGACTCAAACTCAGAGTAATTCGCTTTGGGCGGTCTATATACGCATACTATAATTATTTGATCAAGTTCCACGCACGATAACTCAACGGTTCGTTCAATTGAGAGGGATACTACATCTCTACGCTCTTTACATTGTAAACTATTGTGTAGAATAATAAGTGAACCCCCTCTTATAGTAGATTTCCTACTAAGCGAGCTAACAACTTTATAATTATCTAAACTTAAAAGTAATTCGTGCTTTTTCAACCAATGCTCAGTAACACATAACACATCAATATCTTCAGAGTTTAAGAATAAGCTTATTTCTAAATCTTTGCCAGAAAAGCCTTGCATATTTTGGTGTACAATTCTTAAACACTTTGGCTTTTCTATTGTTAAGTCAGGGCTAGAGGACGCCTCTATTGTCCTAGATGGTAATTTAAATGTGAAACATTATTATTACTTGAACTAAGTAAAATGTTATAATTATTTTTATTTGGAACAGATTCCAAAGTTGAATGACTAATGTCAATAGTTGACTGCTCAATAAAAGCAGTTGTTTTACTAGCCAGATTATTGGCTAAATGTTTAAAATAAAAAGATAGCGATAATGCTATTTGTCTCCTAAAAGAACTAGGCAGATAGAACTTATCTTTTGTCAAGTAAAAACTATTAAATAATTTATTGATGTCAATTATGTGTAGCTGTTCACTATTATGAAATGCTACCGTATTCAATGTTACGTTCAACTGATACCTAAAGTTATTTTCCATTTGTGACACACTTTTGCAATAAGGGAATGTGAACAAAATCACTTTTTTTACTTTTAAAGACATTAAGGAATTACAATAAGCTATCAGTTGGTGTTTGTTCACATTACCCCTATTTCCTATCAAAATTATCAAATTAGTGTTTTTATTAAATGTTTTTTTAACAATAATTCTCATCAAGTCATCCAAAGTTGACCCAGGCATACAATAATTAATTATGTTTTATTTTTATTTTTTATTTTATTTTATCAGGTCCATACTTTTTTAATCCTAAATACCTACACCATGCAATAATGATTGTGACTTTATTCTAAAACTTTTACCCCGTATTGTTGAGATAACATAATGTTATCTAGATTAGATACATACAATGTACATACGCCCAGATAGGCATGCAACATATTAAATATAAAAAGCTTATAGATATATAATTCTAAATCCAATAATAATATATAAACTTTTAGATTTTTGCATTCACAATGCTATTTTTATATTAAGATGAATAAATAATGAAAAATATTAGAAAAAATCGGCTCACCCGTAGATCCCGTCTAAGTTCTACGGGTGAGCCGATTTTTTCTAATATTTTTCATTATTTATTCATCTTAATAGTATATAAATTAATCATGTCAATTAAGATAAATTGATATAATTTAAAAAATACTAGAAAAAATCGACTCACCCCTCAGACGGGATCCCGTTTGAGCTACGCGCGGGTGAGTCGATTTTTTCTAGTATTTTTTCAATTATATCCTATCTTAATATAAAAAAAGCATTGTGAACGCCCAAAATCTAAAAGTTCAATAATCATGTGCATATTATATTATGTTACATTCACTATTTTTTTTTATTATATATTTTGTCCGTATGATGCTTATGCAATTATAACTTTACTCTTTTTTGTATTGCTTATTATTGTTCTAATGATGAATTATTAAAAAATAATGGTTTTAGACGTTCATGAACATATTAAAATTCTTTTGGACAAGAAGCTTTCACAGGATGCGTCGGTCGTAATGATTTTTCAGAGTGAGGTGAAGATTTTCTTAATGCGAGTCGTCGCGACGTGATGAGCTAATAAGTTTCGGTACTACAATATACTTTCCTTGGCCAAGAATTTGCTTTGACTAAGAAAGCAAAATATGCAAGAACTTTTAGTTCGAAAAATGCATTCTCAAATACACTTGAATATTATTTAAATAATTAGTATAAGTGTTAAACGAACAAAATTAGTGGTACTTGTGATAAAAAATGTACGGTAACTGTAGTTTAGTGTTAGAATTTTAAATTAAGGATTTATATTTGATGAACCAACTGGACTAAGGTTATTTTCATCAAAGTGCTCAACGGTTTCTTTGCCTCACTTCGACTTCCTTTATAGTATTGAACAATAAATAAAGAATACAATCTTGAATACGATAAATTTTTCCTTCTCTCGTCATAATTCCACTTTCTATATTTCATAGGTCGACTGCGTCCATTGTTAACAATTTCAATAATGTTGGGAAAACTATTGTGTGTATGGTCACAATGCATCCCTAGACAAATCCCGCTTTTATAAGTCACGGGCGTTATCAAATCAATTGCTTCGCGTCACAAATCGAATAGCCTCGTTTTTATATCGGAATTTATTTCGTTTCATATTATTGTTAGCAGGGGAGAGCTAAACAGAGAAATATGCTTTTTAAAATCAGGTTGGTTTCGTACGTATCTACAGTTCTATTAAATACTACCACTATTTGGATACAAGTTGGCGTGAGGAGTGGTATAGCGCCTGGCCTAGCGATTGCGGAGGTTAAATAACTTTCGGGTCGGTCATGGGATGGGTGACCAAAAAATATTATCTCGAGCTTCTTTAAACTTCAAAACGAACGTTAAGCCGTTGGTTCCGGCTGCATTTGCAGTCGTTAACACCCTCCGAACCGCATTGGACCCGCGTGGTGAGTTATGGCCCATCCTCCTTATCCACCCATAAGGAAGGCCTGGGCCCCAGCAGTGGGGACATTAAATTTGCTGATGGTCAAATGTTGATCGTTATTTGTATTTATTTGAGATAAGAGAGCATATGGCCATGACCATCCATGTGACCATCAGCCATTTTTAATGTCCTCACTGCTGGGGCCCAGGCTTTCCTTATGTGTAGATGAGGAGGATGGGCCATAACCCACCACGCAGACCCAATGCGGATTTAAGGGTGTTAACGACTGCAAATGCAGTCGTGACCAACAGTTTAACGTGCCTTCCGAAGCACGGAGGAACATTTACATCATCAGAATCATGGTTATGCAGCACGCACTGGTCCAGGTAAGGGCAGTGACCTCCTTCGTATGTTTCCACGTAATGCGAATTGAAGGGCACCTCCCATAAACCTGAAAAATAAAACTTAGTTGCAATTACAAAAAGACAACATCAATAAAATAAATAAATTAAAAAATATTAAAAACACGACTGCCCTGCCAAAAACGAACTAAAAAGTTAAACAACAAGTGTCATTGCAGTCGGGGGACCTTATTATAGAACAATTTTTGATCAAAGAGGTCCCCCGACTGCAATGGCACTTGTTGTTTAACTTTTTAGTTCGTTTTTGGCAGGGCAGTCGTGTTATTAATATTTTATTTTTTTAATTTTTTTGAATTTTACACTATTTAGTGACATAAAGTTTTGAAATCTGCTCATCAAGGCCTTTCATTTGATGCCCATATTGTAATAATTGCAGATTTTTTTTTTCACATTTGAAAATGGCGTGGTACCGTACAGTCGCCATATTGATTTTTTCTAAAAAAATTAGCCAGTGTCACTCGGAATTCTGTAAGGATTCTAACGTTACCAAATCAGTTCAGGCATTCAGAAGTTATAGTGGAATAAAGAAACTCACATACCCACAAACATACATGAACCCTGATCACATATACACTCTTTTTGCTTTGGGCAGTCGTGTAAAAAAGTAACCATCTCTCCACAAAAAGTGAAGATTATTTTGACGTAGTGACGTAGGCGACAAACATCATATTCTTCCATTAGCTAATTTCCGCCCGGGACTTCATTCAAGTAGAATCCTACTTTCCATGGGCATTTCATTTTTTTTAGCGCAATCCGTCTAGTGATTTGAGTTGTGCAATGATAAATAAATCAGTGAGTCAGGAAATGTTTCTTTACTACGTAGGTAATTATTATAAAACAAAGCCCCTTTCGCTATCTGTCTAACTAAACACAGTAAACTCAAAAACTACTGAACGGATTTTCATACGGTTTTCGGATATAATGGATAGAGTAATTCGTGAAGAAGGTTGAGGTGCATAATTCATTAACTTTTTGAGTAAATGGGCTGTATATGACGATGATTGTTAAAGATGTCGGGAAAAAAAAATATGCCTACTGTGAGCTTTACTGGCATGAGCTCACATGCTTGACGGAACAAGCTGATACGACACTACCACAAAAAAAATTTTGGCGTTTACTCTGCTACCCATGCTAAGCCAGGTTAAGTAGCGAGTTATAAATTTTGAAGTACTCGGTTCAGCTTGCATGCTATAGCAGTAGATACATAAGTGTACATTTTCCAAAGGATTCACCAAATTTGCAACCAACTGGCCAATTACTTGCGAGCGAGATTCCGTTCAATAGAGCGGAATTAAGATAAGATTCCCAAAGGAAATAATGTATTGTTGCGATTCAGAGAAGGTCGTAACGTAAATGCCAAACCTAATGTAATTAAGGCGAACGCATGCGAGACTAGCGTATGTAGAGGTTCAATTTAGTTATAATAATTTACCTATTTTAAGTTCTGTTGGATAACACTATTATTCATTGCTCAGTCTACAACAACAGCAACTGTTGTTTGCATTGCAGTTCTGTTTCCCTAACTTAATTTAGTGAAAGCTAAAATTTTAATTCATATTTCATGGAAAAACCTTTATTTATCGGAAACTGCAACAATATAGCTCTATTTTTTAATAACGCTGCTATTTCCACTGAACTAGGATATAGAGTATTGTGGCTGCGTTTTATGTTTGATGATGACGACTTCTGTGGTTGAATGGCGTGTACACTGTGGTTCGATTCCTGACTAACTTAATTTATAAAACTAACTTTTCTACATAGTCCCAGACTAGACAAAGACACAGACTAACTATAAGTATTTTGTGGTCCCAGATCTGAATATTTGTCGTTTTCAGATTTTCATAACATTAATTTTGTTATTAACTCATAATTGATAAGTAGTCATTTTAATTTTGGATATTCTGAGCATCGTGATTCAACTGTAGTTATATTTTACGTCGCATTATGCAACTTTTGATGGGTCTGGTGATGCAAAATTCTAAAAATGATTATAATCAGCCACCCTGCCCTACGATGACTGTCTGTGAAAGAAAAGGATGTTATAATTGAGATGGCGCTATAGGCAATGTATAGCTGTCTCTCTATCACAACATCGCTTTGATGTTGCATTAAGATCTTGGAATACGGCCCCTAGTCCAATCAATGAGGATATTTGTTGTATGGCGACTTCCGAATAATTCTCCCGTCTATGAAATTTGGCATGTGATGAAGTTAGGTAATACAGATTACAGATGTACAATAATCCAATAAATTTTGTTACGAGAAGTAAGGTATTTTTACCTAAACATGAAAATCGCTTATATCTCTCTGTGAATATTTCCTCGGGCTAAAATACTTTCTGTATACGTACTTATGTATTAGTTAGAATAAGTATGTAAAGAAATCCAATATTTTTTCGATTTCAGAGATACCCCAAATTTAAATTTAAATATTTTTTAATATTTCTTCTGTTGAAAAAATTATTTGCTAATTATTATGTTTTAATATGTTTTTATACCTTTAATATATAGCTTTGTTCAGTAAGCCAATAAATTTTCTTCTTTTATCATATTTTTTTATTTTTTGTTCTAAAGAGGTAATGTGAAAAAATAGTCGGTCCATTTTTATACGTTTATGTATAAATATGATTAAAGAAGAAAATTTATTGTCTTACTGAACAAAGCTTTATATTAAAGGTATAAAAACATTTTAAAAAATAATAATCAGCAAATAAATTTTTCAACAGAAGATATATTGAAAAATATTAAAATTAAAATTTGGGGTATCTCTGAAATTGAAAAAATATTGGATTTCTTTATATACTTATTCTAACTAATACATAAGTACGTATGCAGAAAGTATTTTAGCCCGAGGAAATATTCACAGAGAGATATAAGCGATTTTCATGTTTAGGTAAAAATACCTAACTTCTCGTAACAAAATTTATTGGATTATTGTTCATCTGTAATCTGTATTACCTAACTTCATCACATGCCAAATTTCATAGACGGGAGAATTATTCGGGTTGCATAAGCCCCGTTGATTGGACTACCCAGGTAAGAAATTTTTAAATGAAACATTTCAATTTACCGGGTTAGGCGAAAAGATACAATCGTTGCAATTTCCCATGGCGTGTATAACAACCATAAAACAGAAATGGCAAAATTAAATTCCTCGATGTTAAAGTCTTCAAATTGAAATGTCATTTGAAACGAGAAAAGTTTCGATTGTTCGACGGCACCTGTCATTTCTATTGAAATTTAATACTTGCCGTCTTTGAGAACTATAGAAGCATCCCAGTTAGTTAAATTGTGTTAATTGATGTTCGGATTGGAAAATAATCAAGTTATGGGTTGATTTAACATGATATTTTATTTGTCTTATTTATAGCTTGAATAGTTTTCGAGACAGCTTGAAGAGAAATATGAAACTGAAAAAATGTAGGGGAGGCCGGGTTCAAAGTGCCGATTTTTAAATAACACGTAAAAATGATGTCAAAAATGGGACTGGAGTTTAATATTTGGGCATATATAGATTCATAATTTATTGTAGTTTTAAATTATGTAGACGTATTTATTAAATTATTAATACCTTTTGGATCAGGATACTTTTTTTGAGAAAAGATCCTAAGGAACAATCCACCCCGTCATGGGGCTGGTTGTTCCAACGTTGGGGTAAATAGTTCCAGTAGTATTTTCAATCATTACTGATACAGTAGTAGTTTATGGTTATGTATAGATCAAACACAAAAGTAGGTACTTAACTCAAATATCCATGTATCATTTATTTAGAAATATGAGAATTTCAAGTCAAATAAAGTGACAAAACGTTATCAAGCAATAATAGTCCTGGAATTTTGGGAGTTGGCTTAGAATGCTTTAAATAAAGTGGTCCTTAAAGATTTTAAACTCTGTCGCCGTCATCTGCCCAGCACTGTTTCTGATTTTGATGAAAGGAATGATAGACATGTCAATTTTCACAGCACTGTTAGATGCCAACTTCTTCACTTTTTCTAGTAGAAGACCAAAATAAATCAACGAATATTTTAATCAATATACTCCCAATGCCTTCTCACAGTCTGGGTTAAAAATGTGTCTTGCATAAGCATTATACTACCCTTTTCCTTTTTGAAATAGGGTAAATAATGTCATAATATGGCATATTTCTAATTCCCGAGCGTTTTTAGTTTCTGACCATCTTTAATTCACTTAAGTCATACTAAGTTTCATTTTTCTTTTATAAGTTCTCACCATAAAACAAATTAATATGCGGCACAACCAGCCCCAAGTCAGGGGAACTTTGAGCCCCAAATTCTATTTTCAAGATTATGTAAAATATTTTAAAATAAGTTTAATATAATCAAAAGTTATATTTATAATAGCAATCTCTATAGATTTTCCAATAAATGAATGCAATATATTGTTTTAAATTTCCATGGTTATTGACGTTAATAGAATAAACTATGTCGGGATTTACACCATGTACCTGTTTATTTTTGAGACTCCGATATTTCGGCGCAGTTGCATGCGCCATGATCACGGAAGAACTGTCGATTGTTGCGTGCGGGTAGATGTTATTGGCAGACGAATCGGTCTACCCTCCGTCTAGTTCTTTTATTACTATGTTAGATACCGGTACCACTGTCTGCAAACTCACTATTCACTCGAATTTGTTCTCGACACACGACACTCACTGTATCTGTACGCGAAACGGCACTTTTTTTATTTTTGTTGTTTTTACACAACCGGACTACTGGATTCCAGACACTCGACAATTTAAACCCATCCTCACGATTGAAATTTTTGTATTTGGTTATTTCAATCGCTTCCCTGACCATTCTTGGTATGTAGTGGCGTTCTGTTGAAATAATCTGGGGGTTATGTAACTCGATCCAGTGATTTGTGTCCGAATGAATCAAATGTTCAGCAATGGCCGATTTTTGCGTATCGTTGTTTTGGACCGCTTTTGAAAATGAAAATGAAAATGAAAAATTATTTATTCAATCTAAAGTCTTAACATATTAATACAAGTTGTTGGGACGACCTTTTAAGTATTTGAAAAACACTTGTGTCAGGAGGTCCCGCTCTTCCTAACTTAATGACAATAAAAGACTTTATCTCGTACAATAAAATTATAGTTACAACAAAACAAATTATTAATAAATTCAATTAATTAAAACAAACCAACACCTAAGTGTGTGTGTGTTTGTGTGTGTGTGTGTGTGTGTTTGTTTGTGTGTGTATGTGTGTGTGTGTGTGTGCGCGCACGCGAGGGTGTGAATTAAGTATAGCCAAGCGTAGAATACAGTATAATTTAATTTATCATTCAATATTAATAGTCAATAATAATGATAACAAATTGGATAGATTACTTCATATACTGCAAAAATGCCTCAGTTTCATCATAAGATTTTGCTAATAGCCACTTAATCACAATTTCTTTACACCTTCTTAAGTTTAATTTATGAATATTAAGATCATCATTTAATTTATTGTACATATGTGCTGATTGCCTTTCGTATTGATGCTTAGCAAAATCGGTTCTAGATTGTAGAAATTTAGCTGGTTTGTCACTTCTCCTTTTACGCGTTACATTGGCTTTATATGGCAAGGATTTGTGTAACTTTAAAGTTGTTGCGAGAATGTACAGCCTTCTGACCGAGAGGAGTTCAGAAAAGTGATAAAGGTCGTCAGTAGGAAACCTAAATGGTTTAAAATGCATGACCTTGAGTAGACATCGCTGACTTCTTTCTAATTCAAGAAATTTAGTCTTGTGTGCACCTCCCCATACCGAAATACAATATCCTATCAAGGATTGAGCCAGAGCAACATATATTTGATTGATAAGTTTCTTAGTGACTACACATCTCAACTTCCTAAAAATCCAAGTTAGCTTTCGCACTCTACAGCACATTGAATCTATATGAGAGTGCCAATTCAAATGTTGATCTAAAATAGTCCCTAGGTACTTTGCTGTTTTAACTCTCTCAAGAACAGTACATGTACAAGTTTGAGAAACAGATTTCTCGCACTGGTGTATTTTCAAAGCAAGTGTACTACACGGTTGCGTTTTGCTATTGATGGTGAAGCATATATAATTCGTCTTTTCTGTATTTAAAGTTAGAAGATTCGCTTGCAGCCAATTTGTAACAACTGCAAGTCCCCGTTCAGCACTATTAAAAACTGAATTCCAGTCCCGCCCCGTAAACACCAATGCAGTGTCATCAGCGTAAGAGAATACTCGGCCATTGTTTATATTCAGGTTGGTTAAATCGTTAATGTATATCAAGAATAAGGTAGGGCCGAGTACACTCCCTTGAGGAACACCAAAAGAGACATCCGAGTCCTTACTCAACCAATCATCTACCTTTACCCTCTGCCTCCTGTCCTGCAAATAGTCCGTCAGTAGCTTCAGTGGAATTCCTCTTATTCCAATCGAATCAAGTTTTTGTACAAGAGTAGGCAAAGAATCCGTGTCAAAGGCCTTTTTAAGATCGAGAAAAACTGTCAGACACTTGCTTCCATCATCCAGGCACTTAACTATTGACGACGTTAAGGCTAAGACCGCATCTTCTGTGGATTTTGCACGCCTAAAGCCAAACTGATTTTGCGATAGGATGTTAAAATGTTCAAGGTAGTTGACAAGACGATTATTATTAACTTTTCTAAAATTTTGGAGACTACTGGCAGCACAGAAATTGGTCTATAATTATTAATGTCGCTCCTGTCACCACCCTTGTACACAGGAGTAATTAAATATCTTTTTAGAGGTCGAGGGAAAGTTCCATTTTGAAAGCAAAGATTTGCTAAATGGCTGATTACGGGAACCACTATAGATCGTGTCAGCTTGAGAAAACTAGTTGGGATGTTATCCCATCCAGGCGCGCTTTCGGATTTAAGACTTGACAGAACACTGTCGACTTCATAAGGGTCGGTATCTAAGAGGACAAAAGACGACAACTGCGAGCACGGCTGGAGTAACTGCTTATCAACTCCAATAGTCACATTTTTTATACGTATATCTTCGGCTAGTTTCCTACCAATACCTGCAAAGTAATCACTGACGAAATCAACCGATTCTTTCTGAGTAGCCCTAATATTAAGCAGATCGTGATTAGGTGTTTTTTCTGAATTTAGATTCGTTATTGTCTTAATTGTTTTCCATAATACTTTTGAGTTTTTTACACAGTTAGCTATTTGTTCTCTTTCATATTTAGTTTTTAATTTTTTTAGTAATTTATTGCAATAATTGCGGTATCTTTTATAAGTTATTTTTAAAACTTCATTTGATGGATCAGATTTTAGATTTTTTTGCATTTTATTTCTATTACGGATACAGCGCAAAATACCCTGAGTAATCCACGGCTTAATGTTGCGTTGACGTTTGGGTATGCGTTTTACTATTTTACTTTCCTCCAGAGAGTTGGCCAATTTTTTAATCAGTTGTTCAGCTACTACGTCAGGATCGTCACAAAATAGCAATGAAGATAGATTTTTCTCCAGTAGAATAGCGTGCGCTTTGTCAAAATCGACATATTCTTTAGTCTTTTGTTTGGCAATTCATATTGCGTTTTACTTTGGATACTTTTATGAATACTGTATCATGATCAGTGGTGGTAGTATTTAAGATAGCAATGTGTGATACCATCTTTTTTTGGTCTAATTTAAGCATACAGTGGTCTAAACATGCATCGTTTCTAGTCGGAAGAAGGTGACCAGAGAGAATGCCGTGCGAAGACAACATACTCAGGTAGCTATTCCTATTGTTAATTTTTATTTATTTTTTTATTTATTTATTTATTTATATTCAGGCAACGATGGCCCATAGATATATACCTTAAAACTAAACATAAATAATTTATAAAACAATGTTGTTAGTAAATAACTTAAAAATAATTTAGTAAAAAAAAAAAAATATCAATTTGACACTTTGTGTGTCGAATCGGTGGCACAAGGCAGCGTCCCTCTGAAGCGCCTGTAGACCACGCCCTGCGGCCAGAAGTCTTCCTTCATGAAGAGGTCCAGCCTCGCTGTCGGGATGCGCACCACAAACGCCTTAAAATTGGTATTATGGCGCGACTCCAGTGGCTGAACTCTCAAACAAAAGTTGGATTTCTTCTTTATGTACTCGATCACGTCCTGCGCTGTGGTGGTATGGTGCAGGCGGGACAGGTACACGGCCGTGGTCGGTATGGCAGCTCGCAGCAGGAAGTTGGGCCCTGTCGGTGCGGTGCCATGGTGGTTCTTGCTCTCTCGCTGACGACGTCGCTTTTTGTTCCGAACCTCGAGGAATCCGTCTTCATCTTGGCCCGGTCGGACGACATTTTGCGCAGGAGCTTTTCCATCGACGAGAGCTGGCTGCTGCGACTGCGGCCTTGAGTTGGCGGCAGCAACAGCAGCAAAATTTCGTTGACAGCTGACGGGCGCACGCGTCTCAGGCGCGCGCGGCGCCACCGCGGCAGGTGGCGGCGGCGGGGCGTGGGCGGGGGGCGCGCAGCTCGCGGGGTCGGCGCTCGCGGCCGGCGGCAGCGGCAGTGGCGCTCGGGCTTGATCGGGTCGTGGCGGAGACGGCGTCGAAACTGCTGACTTGCAACTCGACGTCATCGATGTATCGAGGCAGGCCCCACGTCGCATGTTGACGTTTGACCTACTTACGGCGAGTGATTCACGTAAATCGTCAACTTCCTTACGCAATTCACTCACCGTATTTTCGGATGCCTGAAATTTCTGCATCACTTCGGCCAAACTCGCCTTAAGGGACACGATGTCCTTAAGGAGGCGGGTCACATCGACGTGATCGAAGGTGACGGGAGGCAGCTTGTTGAGGTCTCTCGCCACGAACGTCGGCACGTCATCGGGGTCGGTTTCCTTGAACAGGGTGATGATCTCCTGCAAGCTCTTCTGTGTCCCGTCACGTCTCCGGGACACGGGTTAATGTCTGTTGCTACGTCGGTATCTCTAGGAATAAGGTTTATGTTTATATCTCTCATTATAATTATGTTCCGATGAGACTTAATGGTTTCTAAATAAGCGTTAAGTGAGTTAATGAAAACACTTGCATTCAGATTTGATGGCGAACGGTAAATACACAAAATGGTTCGATCGATAACAGTTAATTGAATACAAGTTGCTTGCTCTAATTTTACTTCTTTCATTTTCGCCTTAAGATTGTTTTTAACATATGTTACTACACCGTCGTTTTGATTTACGTTAAATTTAGTAGCAAACGATGTATAGTTCGGTAAATAAGGTATCGGTTTACCAGAGCTAACCCAACACTCGGACAATATTATAGCATCTAGGTCAAAGTTTAGGCTAGATAGGGTTATCTGAAAATCGTCAAAGTTTTTATGTATACTTCTTATATTTTGAGACATTAAAGTTAAGTCATTTTTGTTAATATTAATATACTTGTTTATGTCACTTACGTCACATTTGAAGGAGTTAGCAATTTCAGATTCGTCGATTTCATTTAGAGTTAATTGTGTACTATTCATAATCGATAAAAATTATAGACGAGAACATTAAATAAAATTGTGGTAGACTTAGACTAAGTATTAATTTGGCTATCATTGTCATCACCCGAATGGTATGAGAACATGTATAAGTATTGCTTGTGTGAGTGAATGGTGTGTGATGATACTTATTTGTGTGTTTGTAAGTGTAAGTAAAAATGGAGTGTATGAATGATATGTGATGATGATGATGATGATACTTGTATGTGTGTATGAATGAGTAAATAAAGTGAACTATAACAAAAAACAAAATAAACATTAAAAATACCTCTTTAAGAACTAATACTAGTCATATTCCATTTATAATTTGCTGTACTTGAGCTTCACTCTTGATCAAGATGATTTTTGAGTTTTCTTCTTTTCTAACGTAGACCTTCCCATAAGCTGTCCAGCAGAATTTATATGAGTGCGATTTCACCAAATCACGCGCAAGAAAATAGAGACGTGCAGCCTTGGCTGTCAGCTGCTCCGAAACAAAAATGGGAGTGTCTTCAGCACTTCGCAGGCCTAGATGTTTAGCGCATAGTTTGGATTTATGTTTAGTATTAAAAGCCTTACACAATTTTAAAATATCATTCTTTAGAATTGTAGAAGATGTTTCCACTATAATAGGAGTATTTTGACTTTCTTCCCTCTTTCCACGAATTCTAAATATATCCTTAATATCAGTTTTTGCGATTTGACATCCAATATTATTTGACAGCGTTGTTACCATATCAATAAGGTCGTCTTTTGATTCATTTGCCTTTTTTGGAACGTTTTTTATTTCTACATTTGCTTTACGTCTGTCTTTTTGCATATCCTCGATCTTCTCTTCAAGAAGTGCTATATATTTTCGATCCTCTTTAGCTTGCCCTTCTAATTTCTCAATTTTTTTCTGAAATTCTTTATTTTGCTCAGTTAAAAAGGTGATTGAGTTCTCTATATTTTGGTTTGTTTTCTGAATTTCCTTAAGAGTTTTTTCATTCTTTTGAAATTCGTGTTTTTGGGCTTTCAGTAGCGATGAAAACATGTTTTTCATTTCGTCCTTCAAGTCTGCAATATGATCTTCTTCCCTTTTTCTTTTATGACGTGACAAAGCAAAGTTAGGTGGAGTCACTTGATCTGACGGCGGCCGCGGTATCTCGCATTCCGAGTCCGAAAATGACATTTCGCTATCTATTTGTACTAGGAGTTTATGAAGCAAAAGAAGTTATAAACGATGTAGTGAGTTTCTAATAAAGGTATGTTGAAACACTCACGCTTCACTTGTTCGAGAGATCGAAAGTACCAGGACGGCAGGAACTCAGTAGAGGTAACGGATCGATGAACGTCTCGTAGTATAGCAGTCGTTGCCGTAGCCAGATCGTAGCAACCTGCTACGACGATCCTTGCTGCTACGACTTGAGATGGGGGAGATTGGCGTAGTGAGCACTGCGGCGCAACGTAACCTCCTGTTCTGTTATGCACTCCTATTTTATTTGCCGAATTTATTTTCGTAAAATTGTAATTATAATTTAATTTAAAAGTTTAAAAATTTAATACAGATATTCGCGTGCACTCTGTGAGCGGTCCGAGGGGGAATTGGTGAAGCATGTGTCGAATGTACTACAGCCGTTAGCAGGACAAACGTCATCATACGTTAAGGACTCCCGTCATCTCGTTGACATTCTGTCACACAACAAGGTCGAGGAGAATGAGTTGATGGTCAGTTTCGACGTAGAATCGCTCTTCACCAATGTGCCAGTGGCGGAGTGTCTCGAAATAGTAAAGGTCAAGTTACAAAACAACGATATCCCGATGGAATATGCCAGATTGTTGGAACACTGCTTGTCGAAGAATTACTTCATTTATAATGATCAGTACTACCTTCAAGTAGATGGAGTAGCTATGGGCAGTCCAGTAGCCCCAGTGGTAGCCAATCTCTGGATGGAACATTTTGAAGAACAAGCCCTCGCGACTGCACCTGCCGAGATCAAACTATGGAAAAGGTACATTGATGATGTTCTCTGCATAATGAAGGAAAACAATCAGGATGTTGAAGGTTATCTGGCATATTTAAACAACATTCATCCGAAAATAAAACTAACCTGTGAGATGGAGGTAGACAGAAGCTTAGCATTCCTAGACGTCAAGATTAATGTGCGCGCTGACGGTACACTCAGCCACTCTGTATACAGGAAACCCACACGCACAGATCGTTACCTCAAAGCTACTTCGCATCATCATCCTAGGCACCTAAACTCTGTCGTGGCATCACTAACGAACCGTGCATATGATCTTTGTGATGATGAACACCTGGACAAAGAGTTACAACACGTGCGCCATGTCCTGCAGAGCAATGGATATTCAGGAAAGCTTCCACCTAGACACACGAAAAAGCACCAGTTACAGAGGCAGGATGTAGATAGACAGCCAGTATTTTTGCCATATGTAAAGGGAGTGACAGATAAGGTCTCAAATATTTTGAAAAAGTACGCAATAAAAACTATCTTCACTCCTTTGAAAAAGGTATCGCAATGTCTACGGTCCCCGAAAGATAGTTTTCCTTTGGAGAAACCTGGCGTTTATAAGATCGACTGCAGTTGTGATAGCTCATATATCGGCCAAACTAAACGCACAATAGCATGCCGTATAAAGGAGCACATAAAAGCGGTCCAAAACAACGATACGCAAAAATCGGCCATTGCTGAACATTTGATTCATTCGGACACAAATCACTGGATCGAGTTACATAACCCCCAGATTATTTCAACAGAACGCCACTACATACCAAGAATGGTCACGGAAGCGATTGAAATAACCAAATACAAAAATTTCAATCGTGAGGATGGGTTTAAATTGTCGAGTGTCTGGAATCCAGTAGTCCGGTTGTGTAAAAACAACAAAAATAAAAAAGTGCTGTTTCGCGTTCAGATACAGTGAGTGTCGTGTGTCGAGAACAAATTCGAGTGAATAGTGAGTCTGCAGACAGTGGTACCGGTATCGAACATAGTAATAAAAGAACTAGACGGAGGGTAGACCGATTCGTCTGCCAATAACATCTACCCGCACGCAACAATCGACAGTTCTTCCGTGATCATGGCGCATGCAACTGCGCCGAAATATCGGAGTGTCAAAAATAAACAGGTACATGGTGTAAATCCCGACATAGTTTATTCTATAAATGAATGCAAGTCACACATTAATAAATATAAAGTTGATCGAAATAGACCAAAAAGTTTCAATACAAAAATATTTACAAATGTACCATTTGACACACTTTCCGCCCGTCATGGCGTCACTAAAAGGTTCCCTATGTATTTGCTATTTATTTATATCTATGTATTTATTTATATAAAATTTTAAGGCATAATATGACATAGCATAATATGATTTCGCCGAATGATGTTTACGCATAATAATACTTAGTCATAACAGCTTATGCATATATTTTTTAGGCATAACTAATTTAAGCATAATCATGGTTAAGCATAATATTCTTTAGCATAAATTTAAACACGCATAATGTTATTAACGCATATTTTTATAAACAAAAAAAATGGATACACTTCGAAACTTGCACATTTAAAAGCTATTGCTAAAAATTACACTAAAATAAATATAAATATGTTTGTCACATGCATGGCTACGGGTATGTATTAATTACAATGCCGAAATTGAAAAGACCGAATTTTACAAGACCCATGGACGAAACACCGAAAATCAATGGGCGAATGGTTTTTTGGCCGTACGTTTAAAATCATGAAAGGACATTTTAACGAAAATACTAAATCCCGAAGCTTAAAAAACTGAAGGTTAATTGAGGGTTACATGCCAGCAGGTCGGTTCTGGCACTTCGCCGGCCGCTGCCGCGGCACACTCGCTTTGCTCGCTTTGCTCGCTCGGCTCGTGCGTTGTAGGTCGCAATGAAACTTAACCTCCTCCTCGCTCGCTACGCTCGCTCGTCGTCGCACCTAATAGACCTTAACAGACTTTCGGGATTTTGAACTGTCGGCATTTTAACTTTCGTGATTTCGAACTATCGGTCATTTAATAATCGATCTTTTAAGTTACGGTCTATCGGATATCGATATTTAGGATTTTCGGTATTTTGAAAATAGGTGTTTTATACGCCGATATTTTGGTCGTATGTGTTATGAATTTTATACCCTTTTTGCAAGAAAATAAATAAGTACGTAAAAATACTTATTCTTATTGTTTTTGATTTTTATGTCTAAATAATATTAGGCGAATAGCCAATATGCCTTATAACATTATGCGAAAACAAATTAGTCTAAATTATTATTATGCCTATAAAAATAGCATGCCAAAAAACAATTATGCCAAAGTATTATTAATACAAAAAAAATATGCCAAATCCGTTATGCGAAATCAAATTAAGTATAAAACCATTATGCGAAAACAAGGGATCCCTCACTAAAATAGCTGCCACAAGTGCGCTATGACATGACGTTTTACAACGTGCTTCACACTTATTGCTATCACTTTTCTTAGCGAAGCTATTTGCATCGGAACAATTTACCCCCGGCACTTTGAACCCCGGCCTCCCCTATGCCCTATTTTTGTCTCTTGATCTTAGCACAGAAAATTTATTGATCAGATAAACAACAAATTTAATTAATAAGTTATTTATCTAATTAGTATTTTTTCCGTGATAAGATCTGAGACAAAAATAGGGCATAAAATTCTCAGTTTCTAAATTATCTATTAACTGTCATAGTAAGCATTAAAAATAATGAAAAATAAGACTCAGAATGTGAGTCATTAAGGAAAAAATCCGACAAATTATGTACCTATTAGTATTTAGCTCTGGCTCAAAAGTTATTAAGAGTATTTTTTTCTTTTTAACAGAATCTAGGTGTACCTAAGTATCTAAAGTCACTTTAAAATACAATAAACGCACAAAGCAAACAAGTTACTCCTAACTTGAAATCTCAAACTGATAAACTTAGATTAATGTAGTAAATAACAATTTCAAATTTCCATCTCCCGACGGCAGACCACGGCTGAACTCTCTCAGGTACAAATAACTAAGATGGACAGCAACCTGCCCTGAATTCTTGCTCTGTTGTTGTCGAGTAGATTTACATAGTTATAAAGCCACAAGGTTAAAATAAATGGTAGTTAAGCATTTGTTATGAGTAACGTTTAAGAGCCATATTACATTTCAACTGTGTTTTTTGCATAAATGGCCAATTTTGGCGTTTTTGATCAAAATACACTCGGAAACAAAAATACACTAACAATTTTGACTTATTGAATAGTGCAGAATAGTTCGTAGGAGCCTCGCTATTTGGAAAATATGCTTAAAAAAATTCATAAAATACGCGAAGGCACTTTTTTGAGCTCCTGGATAGAACTATTTCTAATTCTAAACAAATGAAATTAAAAAAAACAATGTTATCTCTTATTTAGTCGAATAGTTCGTAGCGGCCTTGGAATTTTGAAATTACTTCATTCACTGGAAAGTTATGGAACCTTCCAGTGAACCATCATATTACTTTTTGTTGCGGACACATATAAATGTACTAGCTTCTGCCCGCGACTTCGTCCGCGTGGATATTAGACGAAATCCTTTTAAGGAACCTTCAACCAGGATCAGCCATTTTTACGCGATTAGGCGAGTCCCCATCAAGCGCGCTGCCTCGCGAGGCAAGACATTTGCCGCGTGTGGCGGGCCTCGCACAAGGCTTCCAGTTCCCGTTTCCGTTCCCGCTCCCGCTCCCGTTCCCGTTCCCCGTTCCCCGTTCCCCGTTCCCGTTCCGTTCCCGTCCCGTTTGCGTTCCCGTCCCGTAAACGTCCCGTAACCGTCCCGTACCCCTTCCGTTTCCGTTCCCGTTCCCATCCCGTTCCTGTCCCGTTCCCATTCTGTTCTCGTTCCCGTTCCCGTCCCGTTATATTCCCGTTCCGTTTCCGTTCCGTTCCCGTTCCGTTCACGTTTCTTTCCCGTTCCCATTCCCGTTCCGTTCCCGCTGCGTTCCCGTCCCGTAAACGTCCCCTAACCGTCCCGTACGCCTTACGTTCCCGTTCTTGTTCCCGTTCCGTTCCCGTCCGGTTCTTGTTCCCGTTCCCATCCTGTTCTATTCCCGTTTCGTTCCCGTTTCATTCCAGTTTCGTTCCTGTTTCGTTCCTTTCCGTTCCGTTCCGTTCCGTTCCGTTCCGTTCCGTTCCGTTCCGTTCCGTTCCGTTCCGTTCCGTTCCGTTCCGTTCCGTTCCGTTCCGTTCCGTTCCGTTCCGTTCCGTTCCGTTCCGTTCCGTTCCGTTCCGTTCCGTTCCGTTCCGTTCCGTTCCGTTCCGTTCCGTTCCGTTCCGTTCCGTTCCGTTCCGTTCCGTTCCGTTCCGTTCCGTTCCGTTCCGTTCCGTTCCGTTCCGTTCCGTTCCGTTCCGTTCCGTTCCGTTCCCGTTCCCGTGCCCGTGCCCGTTCCGGTTCCCGTTCCCTGGATGTGCATGTCCAGGTCCAGGTCCATATGTGTCATGTCCACCGCGTTGGACTTCAAAATAAATCTAATTTTCGCAATCACCATCCCATAAAACCTCAAAAACGACATCCATATCGATTTTTATGTTACTCATCCCACTTACCCTCTAAGGGGTTGATTTTCAAAATCCCAAAATATATATTTAGACGTGCTCCTACGAATTTTAAAGTTGTAATTTCGATTTTGTATTCTTTTTCCATACAAAATTTGAACCCCATTTTTACCCCTTTAGGGGTTAAATCATGTCCACCGTGTTGGACTTCAAAATAAATGTCATTTTTGCAATCGTCATCCCAGAAAACCCCAATAACGACATCTATATCGGTTTTTATGTTTACTCACCCCATTTACCCCCTAAGGGGTTGATTTTCAAAATAACAAAATATATATTTGCCTATTTATTTTTAGATGTGCTCCTACGAAGTTTTAAGTTGTAATGTCTATTTTATATTATTTTTCCATACAAAATTTGGACCCCATTTTCACCCCTTTAGGGGTTAAATCATGTCCACCGTGTTGGACTTCAAAATAAATGTCATTTTTGCAATCGTCATCCCAGAAAACCCCAATAACGACATCAATATCGATTTTTATGTTTACTCACCCCATTTACCCCCTAAGGGGTTGATTTTCAAAATAACAAAATATATATTTGCCTATTTATTTTTAGATGTGCTCCTATGAAGTTTAAAGTTGTAATGTCTATTTTATATTATTTTTCCATACAAAATTTGGACCCCATTTTCACCCCTTTAGGGGTTAAATCATGTCCACCGTGGTTGGACTTCAAAATAAATGTCATTTTTGCAATCATCATCCCACAAAACCCCGATAACGACATCCATATCTATTTTTAGGTTTTTTTTAACCCTTTTCACCCCCATTTCATCCCCTTTGGAGTTGAAATCCTAACAAAAACAATAAACGTTGCGTTAGATTTCTATCCATAAGCCTAAATTATAAATTTAGCGATTTTTACTTCGAAAATAAAGGATTTTCTTTAATACACAACTTCATCCCCCTTTTGACCCCTTCGGGGGTAGAATTTTGAAAAACGCTGAGACCCGTATTTATTAATTTTCAATCGTCAGCCTAAACACAAAATTTGAAGATTCTAGCTTCAAAACTGAGGGACTTTCATACAAACTTTCATCCCTTATTTCATCCCCTTAGGGATGGAATTTTCAAAAATCCTTCCTTAGTGGATGCCTACACTGTATAAAGTATCTGTGTGCAAAATTTCAAGTCTCTAGGTCCAGCGGTTTGGGCTGTGCGTTGATAGATCAGTCAGTCAGTCAGTCAGTCATTCAGTTTACGATTTTATATATTAAGATAAATTTAGGAGACCCAAATGTTTCTCTAGGTTGTATCGCTAAAATCCGTCAAAATCAAATGTTAGACAAAAAAAATCATAGGACCCTTATAAGTAGTGCGACAAAATAGTCATGTTATGCATTGTGTAGAATGTAAGTAAGTAGGTATAAGTAGAATGTTTGCATGCAACAGACCATACCAAAATTTTCCATTCGCAGTGTCGCCTCCTGTTTGGTCAAGTATTTTCACCTTTTCATACTTATTCCAGTTAATGGATCCAATTAATTAATTCCAAACTTTGGCAAATTATGGTTAGACGCTTACAGGTCAATAAAGTTGATGGTGCGAGATAGGGGCGCCAGTTTTATATTAATAGCCATAACAGTCACACTCCTACGTAGGCTACTGTACAATACGAACTGTTAAAAACTTACCAGGGAAGGATTTAGTAGGGCACGTTCCCGATTTGCACTCGTGCGCAATCTTGAAGTCCAACGTGTAGGGCCATACGGGAATTGGTAGGGGTGGTACGCCAATTGAACTGTCGTAGATGTAGCCGAAATCTTCTAGTGCCTGAAATTTTATAATATTACAGCCTTCTTGTCACTGCCACTAAGATGTAAGTATAAATGTTTTTTCTTATGATAATTAATATTAGAAAAATACTAGAAAAAATTGACTCACCCTTAGCAGCTCAGACGGGATCTACGGGTGAGTCGATTTTTTCTAATATCTTTGATAATCTTAATATATAAAAATAGCATTGTGAATGTGAATGCATAAAATATAAATAATTATTATATACGTAATTATTTTGAAACTTCATAAAGCAAATTCAGGCAGTTTTACCCGTTTATTGGGTTTTTGCTGCTGTGATCCTGTGCCTGTTCCGACCCTGACACCAACAATAAGGGCGGCCTATACTGTTGTTCCCCACTGGGGATATCGGAGAAAAAAGTACCTATAAAAAATAACTTTTTTCCCGATATTCACCAGTGGAGGTGCAAAACTAGGGTACTGTGGGAATAGGTCATAAGGACTGACCTTGAACTGTGTGTTCCTCCCCGGCTTCAAGAACGGCGCGCGCGTACCCACGATCTCCGTGCGCGAGATGTTAGCGAATTTGCGCAGGATCTCGCGCATGCCGATCATCTCTCCCACCCACTCCTCATAGCCCTTATCTTGCAGGCCTTGTTGCTGCGACACTGTGCCTGTTGCCATCTGACACCAAACAACATAAGTTTAACACAAACCAATCAATGCATTTATTTTCTAAATAGGTACAAATAAAGGCGATTTCCTGACCTAAAGTGACCCTCGGAGGTTTTTATTTAATAAGTTGCTAATAGAAAAGGATTTTCTTCGAATTTTTAGGGCCCATAGTCTAGTATTTTTAGAAGGTATCATATCCCTGCAGTCATTCGTAAAAGTAGATAGCAAATTTTAATGTGTCAAAAAACGGCCACTTTTAGCAGTTTTACTATCTACTTCTTACAGTGACTACGAGGGAATGTAATGATACCGTCATATAACTATACTATGGGCCCTAAAAATTCCACGAGAAGTTTTATTAAAATTGTGTTTTAGAATTACAATATTACATAAAATTCACAGCGACGCCACTTTCGGCCAGGAAAGCGCCTTAACAAGAAAACACAGTCATTAAATATCAGTGAAGCGATGCCTATGATTAGGTTTTTCAAACTAGTCTTTTTACTTTTTGAAATATTACTAAACCAACTTAGCAAATAATGTTGAGCTAAGTTTTTTCGTTTTTATATAATTATCCAGTTTCAAACTTGCGTTGTCTAGTATCTCGGTTCTTATTTACTACCTACCATGACACAATTTAAATAATAACTTATCCTGTAAAATGTAAAAAAGTTAAAGAGACGTTGTTCTCGGCATAAATTGTTATCTAATTACCTCGTGACCGTCGTGAGAAAGCGCTTGGATCATAGCGTAATTGCTGGAAAAAACGATAAATGCATTAAAACAATACGCAAACAAAGTTATTACTTAGGCATGTAAAATCTGATGAAAACAGGGAAAAATTAATTTTCTTAAAAAAACGAAGTTCGAATATTTTCCCAAATGGGTAAGACCGTAGATTTTTCCACTTTTTACATGACCAGTGAGATTCATACGTACGATACCGTAACATATAAGTGCCTAGTTACTTTATGTTACAAAGTGGAAAAATCTACGGCATTACCCAAATATTTTTTACTCAGTGCTAACTATCCAAATCAAATTTTCAACCAATACATTATTACAAAATTAATATCAAAGTTTACTTCTCAAGCATTGTAAAACCTCAAGTTATTGGGTCCTAATTCTTAAGGCAGTTTGTATTTTGCAGTTACCTGTACTCGTGTGAGAGGAAAAACGTCCCCCGTATGGGGCAGTCGTTAGGATTCTTTATCTTTCCATTGAAAATTTTCTTGTACATATCGTAGTTGTTCAAATTGACAGCTCCGTCGAAAGTTAGCATGATCATTTGAGGTGTCTGCGGACAGTAAAGTTACATTACGTAAAAAGAATAACAAAAACTATGGTTAACCAGCCAGCCTAGCATGCGCATGACATTAATATTGTCCACACATAATTTCTCGTGTTAACGGAATGTCTGACTCACTCACAGCCCAATTATGTAAGCGGTACAGACATCGAGAGAAGAGTGTCAACAAATAGTCGTGATGGTGTCCATGCTATGCCGGCAACATTTAGGAACATATTTTACCTCTTCAGGGTCAATACCGCCCGGTATCAGCGTACCGTCCTTGGAACAGAAGCAGTATGGGAGTTCGCACTCGGCAGGATCGCATTTTAGCGCCAAATCTGTTGGCGTTTCAGTGATTGGTGCAGGCGCTGAAAAAATGCATAATTAGTGATTTTGATATAATGAATGATGGTACAAAACTTAGATTTAGATTGCTTTATTATCAGTGATCGGAATAGGTAGTGCAATTTAGCGGGATTTAGTAACGTTCTCTTAATATGGATAAGACTTGCAGGATTCGGGATTTGAATATTATAAGGCCGGCTCCACACGTTGGCCCCAACGTTGGCCCCAACATGTTGGCCCCAACGTGTGGATCGAGAAAATAGCGTTGGCCCCAACGTTGGGGCCAACGTTGGTAGTTGGCCGGCGCGTGTCGGTTTCATCAAAGGAATCTGCGCCAACGTTCGCGATTCTGTCCACACGTTGGCGATTTGCTCAGTCCTGTTGCAACACTCATCGAGTGCGTACGTCGAGAGAGAATGGCTTCCAGGCTTCCTCATCCAGAAAATCGCCACCGGGGTGGGTCTATCGGCTACAATGAAGTTAATCTTAACTGTGTTTTGACAAAAAAAAATAGCAATGTATAATATCCATCTAGGGTTGCCAACTTTTTGCATCAAATATAGTATTTTCAAGATTATTACGTGTAAAAATATAGTAGATGGTGAAAAAGTCCAAAAAATATAGTAGTTGGCAGTTTTGTATGGAGGATTTTAAAGAAGTTGTATTTTTTTCATACTTAAGTAGGTACTTAACATTTTAATAATTTATTCAACAACCATAAACACAACGCAATGACTTATGTGCATATAAGTAATATTTTTTGTTGCTTTTGTTTAATTTTTTCACTTGAAAAAATATAGTAGTTTTGCCTACTATATATTTATTTCAAAAAATATAGTAGGCAAGCCCGCAATATAGTAGGTACTATTTTATAGAATTTATTTTTTTATATTAAAAAAATATTTTTCAGTAACAACCAGGTATAATGTAAAGCAATTTCCACTTCTGTATCGGACGTCCTCACACTGGCCCTGATGGGACAGAACTAGTATAGTAGCCAACGTGTGTATGACTCACCAAACGTTGGTCCTAACGTTCGCGCCAACGTTGGCACCAACGTGTGGAGCCGGGGTTATACTAGCTGATGCCCGCTACTTCGTACGCGTGAACTTTATGACTCCGGCGTATACATATAAACATGAACTACTGTAGTTACATAAGAAAATACTTGTATTATAATATTATATATTTTTGAATAGTAATCTGATCTCAATAATATTGGAATCCTTTTACTAGGGTTGCCATCCGTCCGGGTTTTCCCGGACAGGGTCAGGTTTTTGTTGTGTGTCCGGGGAAGTCCGGGGAGGACAAATAGTTTATTAAAAATTGAATTAAAAACTACGAAAGACTTACGAAATATAATTTCAAAAAGTACAACAGCTGTTTACAGTTTCATAACTACTTACTTGGACAAGGGGAATTTTGAGCAAAATTGGCAATAGTGATAAATATACCAGCACTGTACCTAGCCTAGCTAGTGCCTAGGACATCATTCGGTTGCTACATTATGTAGCCTAGCACACATAAAACATAAAAAATAGGTTTAAATTACTTAATAAAAATGTTTAAATATTAAATCCCCGCATTTTTTATTGCGTCCGGGGTTTTGCCCCAAATGCCCCAATAGTCAAGGTTTTTTTGTCTGCTGGTCCTCGTTTCAAGGATTTGGATATGGCAACCCTATTTTAAGCTAACATGTAATATAATCCTTACCAAACGAGAATTAAAGGCATATCCATATTAAGAAAACGTCATTAAATCCCGCAAAATTGCACTACTTATTCAGATTACTGTTTATTATACAAGTAAAATTCTTTATCTGACTTCTCTCAGTATTGTTAGTGGTACCGTTAGAATGTGTAATTATTCTAAGGTAGCACCTAATGGCCTAATTTAATCAAAGTTAATTATGATCTGGGTCTTCCTTCAGTTAGTTACGACCTGATTTCCGCTCATGCTCTTGTTCTCAACCATATAACTGAGAAAATCTATACGTAAGCCAGCAGGGAATACGGAAATGATCTCCATAAACGTGTCAAAACTTTGCAAATAATGACGAAGCCGTTATACCTACGACTGACGAATCCCATTTGTCCAAGAGTTAAATCAATAAGCCTTGATTACAAAGCCAAATGCTTAGTCGGCAGGTATTACGGCTAGAGTGTGTTCTCTCCAAATAGACTGGATGTCAATTAGCCTCTAAATTGCATTACGTTTGACCATTGGTGGAAGCCGCGCCCAACCAAGCGAACACTGTTTGAAAATGCATAGTCACTAACTACCTGAATATACATTTTATGATTTAAGTACCTAGTTAATTATAGAAAATTAGTGACCAACTGAAAATCTAAAATGCCTGAAAATGTGGAAGAGCAAAATGTACAGTAATTAATAATAGCAATAGGCAGAAAACAAAATAATTTATTCAGCGTTGAAACTTTCTAATTACGCAATACACTGATGGTAGGTGTACAACTTTATTATTTATCAAATATATAAAAAAGATGTAATTCTTGTGACCAAAAAGATTGTCAGCTGTTTGTTCTGTTTAAAGTGGTCAAATGTAAATCATTACAGACGATGATAAACATCAGAGATGTGGCAATCTTGACATTTTAGCCAGAAACAGGTGAAGCCTTTGTTATGCAGGTCAGTAGTAAAGTAAATAAATTATTCATATTCTTTCACAATAACAGACGTTATTTTGAGAGAATCTATTATAGTCTGTAAGCCCGCGACAATATTGCCTACGTCTTATGTAAACTCTCTCTAATAAAAGTGTGTTTGAGAATAAATAAGTCTGCCAAGCCATATCTGGCCGGAAGTCCTTCAAAAGTGATTTTTGACCGGAAGTGAAGGATTTTCTCAAGCTTCCGGCCAATTTTATTTGCGATAATCTTCTGATCCTCGCTCAGCACAACTTTTCCGACCGTGTGCCATGAATTTCATCGTAATGTCATATGACGTAGGCAAAATTGTCGTGGACTTACGGACTATTACGTCAATGTTCTTCTTAAAAGCTTAAACACTGCACGTCGTCCAGGTATTTTTTACTTAAAACTGGATTATACCTAGCTTAAATTTCGGTCACGTATTAAATGAAGTATGTAGTTGCTTAAAATTTGGTTCACGTTTTATATTATTCTAGGTTTAACAAAAAGGGAGATGAAGCAGATTGTGAATTACAAAACGACGTTGGTAGGTGTAACAAAAAGGCGGTGATCACATTTGCCTGTCCTATGTCTCTCGGTTAGTACCTACCTATAGGTTTATAATAATTGTTCATATATTGCACCATCACTTTGAGAGGGAGCTTATTATAACACCGGGTCGACGACGAACCGAACTCATGAAACTTATACATCTTTGAATTCTACTCAGATGTTGGGCAAGGAATCGATTTAGTAATGATTGTTTAATTAGAACCTATATACGAACGACATAATAATGTTATTTGAAATTTTTATACCTTAACGCGCAGTAATAAATGAACACTTAATAACCTTAATTAAGACGCTTATAGCGTTCCACTTGCGGCGCCAATACATTTATATATATTACACGTAAACCCTTAGAGCATTTAACCAATTATTGAATGCTCTAAGCGTAAACCATGTCTATATTAAAAAAAGGAAACAACCATGCCCTCTTCAATTGTCTTAAGAGAAGAGTTCTTCTCTTAAGACAATTTAAGAAGAGACTCTTCAATATTTTTAATATGGTGGTGATAATCTACATTGTTATCTCAAAAATTAACTGCATTTTTTTAAACTTATCTAAAACCAATAAAAAAAATATATAAACTTGAACTTATAAAAAAAGTAAGTCACCAAGCGGGATTCGAACCCGTAACACTCGTTTCTTGCCGTCCGCGTCTTAACCCACTCAACCAGACGGACAGTGGCCGGCAGGACGAAATTAGCCACCATGTTCTGCGTCGAAAGAAAAACGCATGAAAACTCGAAAACACGCGTTTTCCCAAACATAAGACTAATCTAGAATCTAATTTACCCCCAAACACCCCCATAAACCAAATTTCAGCGAAATCGTTAGAGCGTTTCCGAGATCACAGAAATAAATAAATATACAAGAATTGCTCGTTTAAAGGTATAAGATAAGTATTCATAATATTACTTTAGCACAAAGCGTCGTTCTATTCATGAACTTACTTGCAGCAATAGGTCCACACCTCGCCTCCACTTTGAACGTACAGAACTTGCTAATATCGTCGAAATATAATCCCGAAGGGCATCTATTCAAATACGGATACCCGTCGACACACTGAAAAGAGAAATTAATACGTTAGATTCACACACTAACTAAATACAAAAACTCGTGGTTATTTTCCATGAAATTAATATGAGGTATAATAAGAAAAAACAAAAAATTAACCATACTTAGGTAAAATTTGAAGTAAAAAAGTAAAACCCACAATACGTTATCAAAGATTTAAATCTTTGTACTATAAACGATACAATTTAATCATTACCACAGAAAAAAAAATAGTACCAGCGTTAATTACAGTAAGTATGAGATGCTCTACATCAGAATTATTGTCAAAGATACGACCAGGGGCCGTACCGGCTAACGAATCGATTATCGAAAAGTCTGCCGGGTTTCAAATTAAAACAGATAAATCGAGCCCCAATTGGGCCAAAATGGCGAACCCCAATTCATGATGTCACACAAACGTCGATATCTTCCAAATTACGTCAACAGAAAGTACAAGACGAAATTCCTCACTTTGATTTTTCTGTTTTAAGTTGAAACTCAGCAGACTTTTCGATAATCGATTCGTTAGCCGGTACGGCTCCAGAATCTATCCTGTGATGATTTTAGATGGCATTCGATGCCACTATGTATTGTAAGATGATAAAAGTTAAGGTAAAAGTTATCTGGATCCTCAATCACAAGATAACTCCTTTTTATTACCGTTGTATGAAAATTTACTTAAACGAAATAACTAAAGATTTTAATTCTTAATTTTGAGTCTGGCCCGCTAGCACACCCTAAATCCCTAAATAAATGGCCTTTTAGAAAAGTCATTTTGACACCCCTGCTCATTTTCAGCAATTTTCAGAGATTTTTCATCCGTAGTACCTAAAGATAAGTGTTTATTTTCAGCATTGATACAGAATATTCATGAATTGTTTATAAATATTAAAATGTCACCTAAATGTTAGAAATAGGTAATCAAAAATTATCGATAATAGCAGCTCCCGCTCTAGTAATACTTAAATGTGATAAAAAGTCAATCAGTATCAGCAATTTTTATAAAAGCGTATCATGGAGTTGGGAATTGGGATATCTTTTCGTATGACAAAATTGAATAACGGACAATTCATTTCATTTCAACTACCGTATACTGTAATAAAAATGTCACTACGTAAAGTCTGTTCATCCTTACTTGTCTTATATTGTAAACAATCTTCACCCAACTCTTTATTGAAATAATAATTTATAAAATACAACAATTGGTTTTCCACACATAGATTACAAAATAAATTGTTAATAATAAATAACAATTTCATAAAGTTACTTACATATTTTTTCACACCACATGCTCGACAATGCCGAATTATATGTCATGTAAACCTTACCGAAAGCAAGACATTATATATCTTGGCTTTAGCCGGGTTATAATATTCTATTATAACCCGCTGGTCAATAATGTGATTTTCACTTTCATAATTCTTATTGCTATGTCCATAAAGTCTAATTTCACTAAACAGAATGTGTCCTCAGCGGGCGTGGCCAACTCGATTTTCGAAGACTGAGGCCGTGGCCCACTAGATTCGCACTGAGACGAACTTCATTTGTTTGTCAAATCGAGTAGGCCACGCCAGCTGAAAGAAGTTGCTATAGCCGTAGCTAGTAGTACTACTAGCTCAACCTCGATAAACGTACCAAATAAAAATATAACGTTATCTTTCCATAATTGGACTAATGTCTTCAATATCAATTTGCACTTTTAATATGCTGTAATAAACACTATCTACTAAGCCTGGTTTTTTATTGTCTCGCATAAAGTGAGAAAAGTAGAGTATACACCACCGGGATAAAACTGTTTTTTTCTTGGGCGCTTGAATCCCTCACTGCACTCAGGACTCAATCTTAATTCCCTCGCTTTGCTCGGGAATTAACTTATAACACCCTCGCTGCGCTCGGGAGTTAAATTTGGAGTCCTTCGTTACGTTCAGGATTCAATGTAACGCCCGTGACATAAAACAGTGATTTATCCCCTTGGTGTATAATCTACTATTAATTAACGATTTAAGTTTAAAAGACGTATGACAACTGTCAAAAACTGTTTACTAAATAAGACAAGTAAGGATGGACAGACTTTAAACGACGTTTGCTCTTAATAGGTACGTACGTAATCGTATTTTTTTTATTATAACCATTTAACACGTTCCTCTTTACATAACAAGATACAAAAGCTAGTAATAGAAAAGTAAACATTAAAAAAAATGAAAGAGTCATAGAGTCACATGTATTACAGCTTGCATTGTCTTTATAAATAATGAGAATTATTTTGAAGAAATAAATTATTTAACAGTACCTTCCTAAATACAATTTTATCAGCTTGGGCAGACACCGCCTTATGGCAGCATTGACATAAGGATCAGACTCAAACTGATCCCATTCAAAGTTGTTCGAGTGTGACAAATCCTTAGAGGAAAGGGAATAATATCGTCATGACTTATGTCGAACTTGTAACTAAGTTTATTCAACTAAGTAAATACAGAGTTAATGGAAATATGACGTATTCCTGCTAGGGGGTTAAAGATGAGGTCAAAACAACTTTTTTTGTTTGATAACTTTTCTCGAAAAGTTAATAGTTTTTGAGATAATTGAAATTAAGCTTTTTTTTACCTAAAGTCGATTTAAGCCACAAAAAATCAAAATAAAAGAGAACTACTCATTCGATTTCATTTTTTTTTATTTTGAGATGAAAACAAATTAATAAAAAAACTGTCAAAAACTACAGGCGTTTTTTCCCGATTTTATGGAAATAACAGTAAATATCTTTTGAAAATTCCTATAACTGAGCGGGCAAAATATTTCAAAAACATTTCCATCTATTCAGCTTTCAGTTGAGGTATAAAACTTATTAATAACTAAAATAAAAAAATTGAAATTAAGACTTGGTTACCTCAAAAACTAAACATTTTGAGAAAAAGCTACTTGTCTAATAAAGTTTTGACCTCATCTTTAACCATTATCAGGAATCTTACTATATAATTATAATGCCAAAGTCCGTTTGTTTGTTTCGCCTTCACGTCTTAACTACTTAACCGATTATCGTGAAATTTTGCATACATATTGTCAGAGTTGCAGAAAAGGACATAGAGTACCTTTCATCCCGAAAAATAGAACTATTCTACTTAACCGATCATCGTGAAATTTTGCATACATATTGTCAGAGGTGCAAAAAAGGACACAGGGTACTTTTCATCCCGAAAAAAAGAATTGTTTCCGAGAGACAGACAAAATACTATGCACGCAAACGAAGTGGTGGGCGATCGCCTACGTCATATTTCCATTAACCCTGTGTAATGCCCGTATAGCTCACAAATGGCAGTCTGTTTCTTGTTATGCCAATTTTGACCTTTTGATAATTTATAAGTTTTTTTTTCAATTCTAATATCAAATTAATTGAACACCTGTTGATTTTTTTTATAATAGACTGGACAAAGTAATACATGGGTAATTAAATCGAAAATCAACGCGCATACCTTTTTGTACTGCACAATCTAATTTATTTGAATGACTGACCCAAATATTGTTTCAGTGATTCATAAATCAAAGTCCGAGCTTTCATTTCATTTGATTCTGTTAACACACGATTGCACAAATGAAATTAATAGGTTTAAAAGGAAAATGGTAACAAGTTATTCATTATCATAACTTTGATCGAAAATCATACAAAAATGTTAACACATTTATTAAAATAATGGTATTATAATATCGGTTTTGTAAAAAATTCAATAAAGTATTCATTCTTACTAAAGAATGAATACTTTATTGATTTTTCTATCTTTTTGATATTCTATCTTCTTGATATTACATAATATAAATTATAGCTAATGATACAAAAAAATACAGTTTTATTTCGTTTTTATTATTATTAAGTATTAGATATCTATTTATTATTTACATGACTACAGGAATTTGTATTTTTTAAGCATCAGTAAACTATTTGCGTTGGCGAAGTATTATTATTAAGTATACTATACCATACGTTGGCAAAATGAAGTTTTTCCGCTATCTACCAACACTGAATACCTATACTAATCTTCCGAGTTTAAAAAATAAAAATACAAAAACAAAAAGACAAAAAGCATTCATTGACTTGAATACGAATAAGAACTTTAAATTCATTGATATAGCGCCATCACTTGATAAAAAAATAAAATTTATTTATTTTTATTTCACACATTTTAGTGACAAATTATATTGTTTTGAAATGTGCTCATTGAGGCCTTTCATTTGATGCCCATATTGTAAAAATTGAAGAAAAAAGTTTTTTCACATTTCAAAAATGGCGTCCTACAGTCGCCATATTGACTTTAAAAAAAAATATAGCCAGTGTCACTCGGAATGCTGTAAAGATTCTAACGATACCCCATTTATTCAAATCAGTTCAGACATTTAAAAGTAATGGTGGACTAAAGAAACTCACATACCCACAAACATACATGAACCCTGAACACATAATATACACTCTTTTTGCTTTGGGCAGTCGTGTAAAAAGGACTAAACTTACAATGCTTCTGGACTTTAACTATATTTTCAATTTCCAACATTTTTTTAATACTAATGGGGAGGCGAAGGCAAAGTGAATTACAGATGGCGCTTAGTCTTTGGAACAATTGTCAGTTTGAGTTTATATTGTTTTGACTGTGTATTACGTGATTTTACTTTCTTAGATTGTATTTTTTCGGTTTTGCGGACAAACAATGTATTCTATGCTAACTTTAGCTCATATAAAAAAAAGAAGAATTACGGAAAAGAAAAGCCAAAACAACAGGCAAGATAGTTTATAGCAACTTACAAAAAATTGCTAACAAGCATTACATTTCTTTAAATTTCGTGTAAGATTTACAAGTAATCTTTTTATTTCAGATTAGAAGCATATATGATTTAAAGTTTAACAAAGCAACTGAGTGTGAATTTCCGTGTTTATAGTTGCCTGATGATGCCTTCTGTGCAATAGTAATTTCAGGTTTCTGTACTGGAATTTCTGTACCATCCAAAATTACACGAACCGTTTTATCATATTTATTTTATTATTCTAAGTTTCTTGAATGACTCTGGCATATAAAATTCTATTAATTCTCTGTTTGGCCCCAATATTGGGCTTATTCCATATTTGATATACCTATCAAATTCATCCAAGTTATAAATGTTAGAAACTGCTGAGGTTGAAATATTAAAGAACAAAGCTGTTATAATTCAAATGTTGTTTTATTTTGGCGAAGCTTCATCAAATTCATGAAACATTCCTTTTGATTTATAATGTTTCTCAGGCTCAGCAAAGGAGAAAATCGAGGGAAAAGCATATTTTTTTTGATATTTTTTTGCCCACTATTTTTTTTGTTACTGGGAAATCGATGAACTCCAATATTTTACAAGTAACATGCATAACAATGCGGCATTTTCTCAGTATAAAATTAAAAAGTGCAATACTCCAAGAGATTCCCATATGTTTTGACACTTTCTTTGAGGCGGCCGGGTACCAAAGACCAGACGCCACCTATCGGGATAAAATTGCGCTTTTCCTCCCCATATCGCTTGGGTATGGGGTATCGACACACTGCCTATGCAGGTATGTCACAACTCACAACATACCATTAGTTAGTAACGAGACATACATAGTAGCTCAGTTTTTATACTAAGAACACAATTACACCATAGCTTGAGTAGGTTTTGTCGTCATTCCGGCTAATCTTGTCAAGAACCGGTCGATCTAGTAAATGTCAACGGTGCTTAATGATTTGCGTGTGCTATTCACGAATTTAGAATCAAGATTCAATGCCGTAATATATCGGATGAATCAAAAGTCCTTGAACAACATAATTCAGTAAATAAGTACGATAATAATGAAAGTTCCTGTTTTGCAAGTGGAAAATGCGTCATCGCTTTTGATTGGAATGGAATGCCGTGCAATGCAAAGAAATGTAACTGCAATATTATAAATACATTATAACAAAACAAGATTAGTTATACATCGATTAAAATTATTGTTACATAATTAACATGCCCATTGCTTTGAAACTTTAATAAATGACAACAAATTAATATTTAATGTAAAAAGAACATAATTTACTAAACTTATACGAAACTTCTTGGAAAAATGAGCAATTAAAGCACCTAATTAGGTACAAATTATGTTCATTATCTTTAAATACCACAATTTAAACGACTGTCTGGTCTGGTTTGAAGCTAGAACGATTTAATTTTTACCATTTCAATATATTTTAATGTAAACCTATTTCTCAGACTTTATAACGGAGAAAGTTTGGAGCCCAAAAATAAGGAGGACTGGATTAGAACAAATTATTCCTATTATTAAAAGTGACATTGCTCTTAAATGGGAATCATTAATAATTATAAAGCAATAAACTGTTATCGTTATCGTTTGATGAATGAATAGTTTGTTTTCTTTTTCCTTTATTTCTAACCATTTTCTAACTGACCTATTTCTGACAAAAAGGGATTCAACCTCAAAAGAGGATACTAAACTAATTTTTAACGACATGAAAATTGGACGTAGGCGTGGGTATCAAAAGGTCAAACACAAACTCAAATGTAATGTGAGTGGACTTAGATTTCTGAATTTAGTAAAGTCTGGTCCAGAAATTTCGAGACTCTGACACGATTCGTAATACATCGGTCGTTAGAATTGATCTAAAATAAGTATGTCAGCCAGAAGTGTTTCTCATTCATCTCATTTTGTTTTTTCTTACTAGGATACTTAGCAAGAAACGCTTTAAGCCATATAAGTGCAGTACCTATATAGCCCTGGGTAAATCAGCATCTTACTTCCATAACAATATAACGAACGATTGAAAGAAACAAAGCTATACCTATGAGCATAAATGGAGCCGGGAGATTTAATAAAACCTAACCATTAAAGGGATAATACATCTAAAAATTTAAACTATTTTGATGTAATGCCATTGGTCGCGGAAAGATCGTAGAGATCTGAAATTAAGATATTTTTTTTTATATCTTCCTCCAGACACGAAAATACCTCTTATTTTTTTTCAAATCGAAATTATTTTCAAACAACATTAGTTATTCAAATCGAAATTGCTTAAAATTGTTTGTATCATCAATAGGTATTCAGAATCGTTTAGGAGAATTTTCTTTAATCGCTTAAGTTATTTACTACGAATAAAATAATTTGATTTAGTGTTTTTTGCGCCAAATCTGCCGAATCATTACTATCTCGTTTTAGGCTTTATTTTAGATGTATCCCCTTAAGTAACAGTAAAGTTAAAGGTGAGTATTGAAGAAGCTTACTTGATAGAACCGCCTGCAAGTGGCTGGGTCAGCGAAATTGCCGTTGCCTCGCGTGCCTTCCGGGCAAACATACTCGGCTGCATCCTTATCCTTCGGCTGACACCACACTGGAAATAATTGATTGAACATTACAACTTTTGAGGAAGTAAAAGTTGGTGTAGTGTTGTGCCATAGTTTCGTATGATAATTCTTGGAGTTTGAGACTGTTTCAAACTTTTAAATTATTTCTAATGAACTATAATTTACTGCTAATAATTAGCTAAATTCGAGCTACATACAAACCACAAAAGCTACGGATGCTAAATAATATTACATCGCAATATAGTACCTAATAGTCCGTGAGCCCGCGACAATTTTGCCTACTTCATATGACATCACGATGAAATGCATGGCACACGGTCGGAAAAGTTGTGCTGAGCGAGGATCAGAAGATTATCGCAATTAAAATTGGCCTGAAGCTTGAGAAAATCCTTCACTCCCGGTTAAAAATCACTTTTTAATGACTTCCGGTCAGATATGGCTTGGCAGACTTATTTATTCTCATTTCATCGTGATGTCATATAACGTAGGCAATACTGTCGCGGGCTCACGGACTATAATTGCAAATATCAGAAAACTATTAAGTTTCGTTAATAGATTAATGTTACAAAGTAGGCAGGTAGGTACAACATATATAATTCTTAAAATCCTTAAATTCATTTATCAATTTCGAAAATGTGCAAAAGCAAGGACAGCTCATATCTTTTTATTTTTTGATAAATTGAAACATACATAAACCTCAACACAAAAGTACTTCAGTTAAAGCACTAAAAGAGTCATATTGCAAGTACTTATTAAAAGTAGATAATGTTAATACTTTTCACTACGTTATTACTTTCGATGAGTTTTGAGTTGCTATACCTAGATTTATATATTTTTTTTATTTTATACCGAACGACTCCTTCAAACTTACCAACACTTACTTTCGATTGTTAACGCTCTTTTTATTATTATTCTAATTGAAAGTGAAAGCATATAGCATATGTGGTGCTATTCTTCAATTAGGAATGATTCATAGCCATACCCGTTAGACCAAACTCGTTACCAAAGGAAGTCACGATCTTCATCGTACTACTGACATAATCATAAACCCAATGTTCGTAACCGGTCTAGCAAAAGTCAAAAATATATAAGTATATGAACGAATATAGCTGATTGTATAACATACAGTGACAACATTTAAGCGTCTGTATTTTTACCGCTTCTCTTAAATCTAGCGTAGTTAGTGAATTTTATTCTTTTGAAGAAAGAAAACTTCTGTCGAAGACCATTAAACTTATTGTCCTTTCCACCCAACTCTTTAAAACTTGTCCGCAATTTTTCTGGTCACAGGTCTGACCTAACCTTAATGTGCATATTATACTGAAATTGGTGCCCTCAGAGGTTTTAATGTAATAAGTTGTTAAAGAAAAGGATTTTAATAAAACTTTATTTTTAAGATTTGGATTTTTAAGACCGATTTTTGACTACGAGGTAATGTAGTGATACCTTCTAAAAATACTAGGCTCGTCTCTATGGGTCTTAATAAATCGACATAAAGTTTAATTATAATTTTGTATTAGACTTACATTATTAAATAAAATTCACCGTGGCGCCATTTTCGGTAATGTCTTCTAAAGAATAAATTAAAATTACTTACAATCAATTGCTATGTCAATGTTTTAAACTAGCTTCAATATTAATTATTATTTGCATGCTATTGTCTGTAGCTGAGTACCTAGGTGAAACTATTGTTAAGTATAAGGTTTTTGTAAACCATTTATAATCCTATTCTACCCTATTCAAAAGGAAATAAATTAATTAATTCATTCATTCATACAGATAAGTTTAGATCGGGTACGCTACTTGAGCTTATTTATACCTGTCGTATGTAGGTAGGTATATAAATGGACGGGCAGTCGGACTAAAATACCTACAACAAATCGTATTATCAAAGCTTTGTCATGACAACACTTTCCAAACGTCACTTCGTTAACCCTTAATTCGACGCTGTATGGTATTTTATACGTTTACTTTAAGAAATTATAACGGTATAGTAGGTAAGTTAACAAAATTCAGAATTTGCATTGACCTGGAAAATTTTGGAATTTTGATAGTCCAATCTAAGTTAATGGTGTACTAAACACTCAATCTAACTCTAGCACAAATCCTGATTTAAACAAGCTTGCACGTTGAGATATTATACCACGTTAACGTATTATAATGCCAACGTGCATACGAGTCTTCTAATGCGTTTAGTTTTGCACCAGTAATTTGCGCATGCAAGGTATCTCTTTTCTGTTGTCAGACAAATGCTTTAATCTTGTCTTAATCTTTAAGCGAAGTTTTATATCATAAAATTATGATGATGATGTCCTCTTATCCCTTATCAGGGACATATAGGGCATTTTAGGTTCCACCCACCTGAATTTGATGAAACATGTTTAGATTTTAAGTTGGACCTCAATCTACTAAATTGTGAAAAATCCATCAAAATTCGTTAAGCGGTTTTTGCGTAATTCGCGCACAAATATTTAGAATTCACAGTTTAATTATATGTATACCTCAGTAAGTACCTATAATGTTTTCTCGCAAATGTATTGAAAAACGTAGTATGGCACACGGTTGTTAAGGTTTTTTAAAACTCGTGACGATTATAAACCCTCGCCTGCGGCTCGGTCTTATAAAACGTCAACTCGTTTTAAAAACCTCCTTACCAACCTTGTATCATAAACTACTATTAGTGTTTCATCAAAATAAAGGTTTTGTAGGTAGATATATTACAATAACGTAGAAATTAAACTTAAAAGTACAAATAGGTAATAATGTTTTATAGCTAGGACCATATTAGGTAAGCTTTTAAGTCCCATACAAACAATAATTTTCTCAAGAGATAAATCGAATCACCGTTTAATTACATCAAAATATTTAACATAATAGGGAAGAATCTTAATTGTCATCGTAACCTTTGAAAATTCTCATCATTGTGAAGTCAAAGCCGCCAATTTCAAGGTTTTTGTCGAAAACACATTATTAGTGACAAAAAGACATCAACGCACATCGAAATCCAGTAACAAATTTCATAGTGTTAAGGAAAGGACTATCCATACCTTCCGATTTAGGATATCCGATTTAGGTCTTCGACAATATTTTTAGCACTACATTGGGCTCTAAAGACACTTTTTTTCGATAATTATAGGATCGAATGGAAAGGTGTAGACAGCGCTTTAAACAGCGGTTATTGGCAAAATATTTCGATTCATTTCTGATAATGACATTTACCAACATGACTTTTACAACATTTTGGTTACCGGCTAAAGATTTTACCAACATCTTGGTTACCGGCTAAAGATGGCATAATAATTTGATAAGTCTATCAACATTTTAACATTTAACTAAATTAACACATTAATATGAGACCGCCTTCAAATATTTTAATTCTTATATAAATAGGTATAAATCATATAGGTATTAAATCTTTTAATGGTAAAATTATGATGAAATTTATTGCGAAATAACCTTCCTCGAACCAACTTGTTTGTTTTTTAGGATATTAATATCTCGAACAGGTAGTTCAGTCAATATCCTCAATCAAACTACCGGTCGTACACCTTCAATGTCAAGTGAAAGAAAGGACGTGCTCGCAGAATAGCAATTAGCTAGGTATTAAAAATATTCGTGTCACATAACCAGAGCTTTCTAAGTATGTAAACAATTAACCAGTAAATAAAAAATGTAAGAAAACTCTCAACAGCGTAAACTTTTCTCACACTTTCACTAGCATTATGGGTATATCTGCCAAACTCGAATCTAACATGCGAATAGCTTTCACTATATTTTGCGGTAATAGTTACGTTAACAAATTGATAGCCGTATTACTTGCATAAGATTACGAATTACGCGTTTGTTACATTACATTAATGAATACGCACATTATCACGCAAATATTTTGTAGGATTTAAAACATCCTTTTTATGGTAAATGGGATTTTGATTAACTAACCGTTTCCTAGAATTGCACAAATGAGAAGAATCGTCGTATATGGTAAGCTGGCCATGATAAGCGCACCGTTCACTCGTACTCGCGACATGGCACCTTTCACCGTCGCGCACGCACTGGCGCGGACTGCGCGCGCGCAGCTAACGTCGCCGCCGCCACCAAAGAAGTCCCGTAGACGCAGCGCTGATATTGTTCAAGTCATTGGAAAAAAGACTCTATTTCAATAACAATTAGACATCGTATATTTTAGTTCCGTCAAAATTCCGCGGGACTCTCGTGTCATCGCCGCCGCCGACCTTCCAGCCGACCTCCACTGACGGCTTTCTCCTCAGATCCTCTGACACTGGCAGCATTAGTGCCTGATGCTAGACTTCGTTGACAATCGTAAGTTCGCGTAACATTATGAGATAACATTTACGATTAGCCTCTTGGATCATCAAGGACAAAGCTCCTTCGTTAAAATGTCTATTTTTGTACTGAATTTCAACAACCTCATCTAGAAATAAAAATTGAAACTTTACGTTCATTGAGTATTTGTAATACACATTTTGATATGATTAAAATTTTCAGGTAAGTTTCAGTTTCGTGAAAGTTGCCTCGTTGGATGCTATTTGCCCTGCCACGGAAGACCAATAGACATTTCTTTACCGTGCTAATAGTTACATGAAAGAAGATGTATTATTACAGAAAATAACAAAATAACGATTATAGAACCGCCACTCAGACAATCGACATTATCTACATTAACAGCATCAGAAGCTCTACGTACGCACGAATAGTTTTTACTTCTGTAAAAAGATATTTTTTCAGATTCAAGAATTCTAATCGTAGGCGTCTAACTAAACGATTAAAACTTTTTCGGTTTTGGTTCAAAATAAGGATAGATAGGTATAATACCTAAGCAATATATAAATCAGTACAACTCACCCAATCATTTGATCCTAAAATGAATGCTCATTATACTACCTACTTGGGTTAGCCAAGTAGGTAGTATAATGAGCATTCATTTTTGACTGGGGAACAAAAACAAAAAAACCAACAAGTAAAAACAGACTAAAAAGTATAAAATAAAATTTTCTGTAAATATTTATAACCCTATACCTACAGACGTTTTAAAACTAAAAACGTGGGGCGCATTTTAGAAAAAAAATATTAATATTACCTTTAGCATACGACTCATGTTTTTAGGTTTAAAACTTTTGTAGGTATAGGGTTAAGTATAGATATTTACAAATGAATTTATTTTATACATTAACTTTAGGCTGTTTATACTAGTCTGTTTTTTTTATTTTAAGTCTTATTTTTATTCTTTTTAGTCAGTTTTCAAAAAAAATTTTTTTTTCAATGAATTTATTATTTTCTGTTTTTTAGTTAACGAGCTAAAACTAACAATATTCCATCTCCTATCGGAGCACTCATCAAGACGGATCAAAAAGCTCAAACTCGACGGGGTAGCATGGTTTTACTAAAGAGTTCTTGTGACCTTTTTCCAGCTCCATCATCAGAACCTGCAAACTATTTCCCAACAGAGTACTTGTCAAGAAGATACAAACGAGCCCAAACTCGATGGGGTAGCATGGTTTTAATAAAGAGTTATTGAGGCCTTCTTCCAGTTACATCATCAGACCCTGGAAACTATTTCCCGAATGAGTACTCGTCAAGCGATTCAAACGAGCCCAAACTCGATGGGGTTGCATGGTTTAAAGATAAGATAAGATAAAATATTCTTTATTGTACACCATGATAATTAATAAAGAAATACATAAAAAGAAGAATAATTGGCGGCCTTATCGCTAAAATGCAATTTCTTCCAGGCAACCATTAGTTGAGCTGGATAAAGTTACAGATAGAAATAGGTAGTTTATGGTGTTCTTAAGTACTTACTTATTTAAAATAAGATACATAAATATACATCATACATACATATATTACAGTAAGTATACAACGGGTGTCCCAAAACTTTGCCACACGGATGGAAAGTACCTTAAATATTGAAGATAAGAAATTTTACTGAAAGAAGGCTTCATTTTATTTTAAAAATTAATGCGGCCTGTATTCAAAGATTTTCGAAAAATCGCATGCCTTAACCAGGAATCGAACCTACCAAATTAGAAAAAAAACGAATCTTTTATTTTTACGATACTGATCGAAAGGGTTACTCGTTAGGATTATTTTTTGTTAAGTAACACAGCATCTTAAACAAAAGGAAGACAATGAAATTTTACATTTAAATTTTAATGATTACGTATTGTATCAATTTGTATAGGAAATAATGCGATATTTAAAAAATCTTTGAATGCAGTTCGCATTCATTTTTCAAATAAAATGAAGTCTTCTTTCAGTAAAATTTCCTATCTTCAATATTTAAGATACTTTCCCTCCATGTGGCAAAGTTTTGGGACACCCGGTATATACATAAATAAATACCTACGATAAATATAGGACAAAGTAACAAATTTATAGTGACAGATAGTGTTCTTTGACTAGCCGTTTAAAACTTTCTGAAGACTGTGCACGTTTTACTTCCTCCGGCAATGTATTCCACAGTCGGGCAGCTTGAACTGAGAAAGACTTGTCTAGGAATTTAGTGGAGTGCTTGGGTATCTCTAACGTCATGTTCTCCGACGATCTCAAAACTCGAGAATGCGTGTCACGAAGGAAACTGAAACGTTCCTTTAGATAAGGTGGTGAAAGGGGATGAAACAAAATATTGTAAAGAAGGGAAACTATGTGCGCATTCCGGCGAAGACGAATTGGCAGCCACTTGAGCTTGGAACGAAAATCAGAGACGTGGTCATATTTGCGTAGTCCAAATATGAACCTTATACAAAAGTTTTGAAGACGCTCAAGCTTATTTAACTGCTCCTCAATAAGGTCCAGATAGCTGACGTCGACATAATCCAGGATAGGTAGAAGAAGAGAGTGTGCTAGCGCAGTTTTAGTGGCCATTGGTAAAAAGTTGCGCAATCTTTTCAGAGATCCAGCTGCAGCAAACATTTTGCGACTGACTTCTCGTACCTGGGGTCCCCATGTTAAATTTTTATCAATTAACACACCTAGATTTTTGACGGTGTCAATAGGGTTTAAGGAAACACCATCAAATGAGATAGCAGGTAAAAGCGACCAATCGATTTTATTCGTAGACTCAGAGCTTCCAATGACTATAATTTGAGTTTTGCGAGGGTTAACAACAGTTAACACACACAACAGTTAACTCCAACACATGTTGGAGTAGGACACATGGCCTAACAAGGCCATGTGTCCTACTCCAACAACAAATCGTTTCCAAGTCATTATTTAAAATATCGATAGCTCGAAAGAGTTGGCTAGTATGTGCTTGAATATATATTTGCAATCCATCTGCATAAAGGTGGTAGGATGAAACTAATCGAGAGGAAATAGAATTGATAAAGATAGCGAAGAGCAACGGAGACAAAACGCCACTCTGCGGCACCCCAGAAGAAATATCGCACCAAGAGGAGTAGGTGTCCTCAATGCGAATCCTCTGACGGCATCCAGACAGGTAACTACGAAACCAGTCAATCACGATCGGAGATATGCTAATGGAGCGGAGTATGCCAAGCAGGATATCAAAGTCGACAGAATTAAAAGCGTTGCTAAAATCTAGTAACGCAAGGACAGTGACCTTGCCACTATCCATTCTCGATCTGATATCATCTGTGACGTTCACCAATGCGGTAGTAGTACCTACTGTGCCCTGTTCGAAACCCGGATTGGTAAGGATTTAGGAGTCGGTTCTTAAGAAGGAAGGAGGACAATTGGGTATGGACAAGGCGTTCTAGGACTTTGGAAAGGAACGGTAGTATGGAAATAGGTCTGTAGTCTGCGAAACATTATGGTTTGGAAGTTTTGGGCAACGGGGTGACATGGGCATCTTTCCAGGTAGATGGAAAAACCCCAGTTTTAATGGAGTGATTAAGGAGATGCGTGATGATAGGAAGGATTTCGTCCAGTATAAGTAGTATCATCTTACGACTGATACTGTCGTTACCAACAGCACTAGAAGTAATTGACATAATGCTCTTCTTAACATCACAATCGGTGAATTGACGTAGAGAAAAAGATGGATAATCTGGGCATGGAAGAGATGAAAGAGAGTTTAATGTATCAGCTTTAGTCGTTGTGTCGAAGCTGTCTGAGCAACTGAAATGTTGATTTAGAGTGTTAATGTCTATATTTTTTGGATTTAATTACAGAGATCATGTGGCCTTCGTCCAGCTCTATCATCAGACCTTGGACACTATTTCCCAATAGAGTACTCGTCAAGACGATTCAAATGAGCCCAAATTCGATGGGGCAGCGTGGTTTTATTAAAGAGTTCAAGTGCCTTTCTTCCGGCTCCATCATCAGACCCTGGAAACTATTTCCCAACAAAGTACTCGCCAAGGCGATTCTAACGAGCCCAAACTCGATGGGGTTGTATGATTTTATTACAGAGTTTCCTGTGTCCTTCTTCCGGCTCCATCATCAAACCCTGGAAACTATTTTCCAACAAAGTACTCGTCAAGACGATTCAAACGAGCCTAAACGCGATGGGGTTGCATGGTTTTATTATAGAGTTCCTGTGGCCTTCTTCCGGCTTCAACAAAGAGGCTGAAAAGCGATTGAAGGTATACAATTTAAAGAGCTCAAAATTTGGTGTGGTATAATAGCAAGCCAATCATGTATCTAAACTGAATATGACATTGCCAGGAATTTTCATTGATGGGAAAGTAGTGCCAGGCGCCAGGCGGTAAAGTGGTAAAGTTTGATACCGCCTGGCACTACTTTTCCACCAGTCAAAATTCCATGGATAGTGAGTTTTGAAAAATCCTTTCTTAGTGCACCCCTAGACCTCATAAGGAACCTACGTGCCAAATTTGGAGTCTCTAGACCCAGCGGTTTGGGCTGTGCGTTGATATGTCAGTCACCAATCAGTATCTTCTTTTATGTATTATATAAGACTAGCTTCTGCCCGCGACTTCGTCCGCGTGATGTTAGAGAAAATCCTTAGGGAACCTTCAACCAGGATCCGTCCAGCCATTTTTACGCGTTTAGGCGGCAGCATCCTGTTCCCGTTCCCGTTCCCGTCTTATTCCCGACCCGTTCCCGTCCCGTGCCCGTCCCGTTCCCGTCCCATTCCCGTCCCGTTTCCGTCCCGTTCCCCTTCCCGTCCTGTTCCCGTTCCGTTCTCGTCCCGTTCCCGTCTAGTTCCCGTCCCATTCCCGTCCCATTCCCGTCCCGTTCTCGTCCCGTTCCCGTCTCATTCCCGTCCCGTTCCCGTTCCGTTCCGTCTCCCGTTCCCGTCCCGTTCCCGTCTCGTTCCCTTCCTATTCCCGTCCTGTTCCCGTCCCGTTCCCGTTCCCGTTCGTGTTCCCGTTCCCGTCCCTGTCCCCGTCCCCTGGATGTGCGTGCATGTCCAGGTTCATGTCCACCGTGTTGAACTTCAAAATAAATGTCATTTTCGCAATCACCTCCCATGAAACCTCAAGAACGACATCCACATCGATTTTCATGTTTACTTACCCCATCCCTAAGGGATGATTTTCAAAATAACAAAATATGAGTTTGCTTTTTCTTTTTAGACATGCTCCTACGAATTTCAAAGTTATTTAGTCTATTTTATATTATTTTTCCATACAAAATTTGAACCCCAATTTCACCCCTTTAGGGTCCACCGTGTTGGACTTAAAAAAATCTCATTTTCGCAATCACCATCCCATAAAACCTCAAGAACGACATCCATATAGATTTTTATGTTTACTCACCCCATTTACCCCCTAAGGGGTTGATTTTTAAATCAGAAAATATATGTTTGCCTATTTATTTTTAGACGTGCTCCTACGAAGTTTAAAGTTGTAATGTCTATTTTATATTATTTTTCCATACAAAATTTGAACCCCATTTTCACCCCTTTAGGGGTTAAATCATGTGCACCGTGTTAGACTTCAAAATCATTTTTGCAATCGTCATCCCAGAAAACCCCAATAACGACATCTATCTATTTATAGGTTTTTTTAATCCTTTTCACCCCCATTTCATCGCCATAGGGGTTGAAATACTAACAAAAACAATATACGTTACGTTAGATTTCCATCCATAAGACTAAATTATAAATTTAGCGATTTTTACTTCGAAAATAAAGGATTTTCTTCAATACACAACTTCATTTCCCTTTTGACCCCTTCGGGGGTAGAATTTTGAAAAACGCTGAGACCCGTATTTATTAATTTTCAATCGTCAGCCTAAACACAAAATTTGAAGATTCTAGCTTCAAAACTGAGGGACTTTCATACAAACTTTCATCCCTTATTTCATCCCCTTAGGGATGGAATTTTCAAAAATCCTTCCTTAGTAGATGCCTACACTGTATAAAGTATCTGTGTACAAAATTTCAAGTCTCTGGGTCCAGCGGTTTGGGCTGTGCGTTGATAGATCAGTCAGTCAGTCAGTCATTCAGTTTACGATTTTATATATTACTAGCTTCTGCCCGCGACTTCGTCCGCGTGGATATTAGACGAAATCCTTTTAAGGAACCTTCAACCAGGATCCGGCCAGCCATTTTTACGCGATTAGGCGAGTCCCCATCAAGCGCGCTGCCTCGCGAGGCAAGACATTTGCCGCGTGTGGCGGGCCTCGCACAAGGCTTCCAGTTCCCGTTCCCGTTCCCGCTCCCGTTCCTGTTCCGTTCCCGTCCCGTTTGCGTTCCCGTCCCGTAACCGTCCCGTACCCGTTCCGTTTCCGTTCCCGTTCCCATCCCGTTCCTGTCCCGTTCCCATCCTGTTCTCGTTCCCGTTCCCGTCCCGTTATATTCCCGTTCCGTTCCCGTTCCGTTCACGTTTCGTTCCCGTTCCCATTCCCATTCCGTTCCCGCTGCGTTCCCGTCCCGTAAACGTCCCCTAACCATCCCGTACGCCTTACGTTCCCGTTCTTGTTTCCGCTCCGTTCCCGTCCGGTTCTTGTTCCCGTTCCCGTTCCCATCCTGTTCTATTCCCGTTCCGTTCCCGTTTCATTCCGGTTTCGTTCCCGTTCCGTTCCCTTTACGTTCCTGTTTCATTCCCGTTTCGTTCCGTTCCCGTTCCGTTCCCGTCCAATCCCGTCCTGTACTCGTCCCCGTTACCGTCTCGTTCCCGTTCCGTTCCGTTCCGTTCCGTTCCGGTCCGGTCCAGTCCGTTCCGTTTCGTTCCGTTCCGTTCCGTTCCGTTCCGTTCCCGTGCCCGTGCCCGTGCCCGTGCCCGTGCCCGTGCCCGTGCCCGTGCCCGTGCCCGTGCCCGTGCCCGTGCCCGTGCCCGTGCCCGTGCCCGTGCCCGTGCCCGTGCCCGTTCCGGTTCCCGTTCCCTGGATGTGCATGCCCAGGTCCAGGTCCATATGTGTCATGTCCACCGCGTTGGACTTCAAAATAAATCTCATTTTCGCAATCACCATCCCATAAAACCTCAAGAACGACATCCATATCGATTTTTATGTTACTCACCCCACTTACCCTCTAAGGTATTGATTTTCAAAATCCCAAAATATATATTTAGACGTGCTCCTACGAATTTTAAAGTTGTAATTTCGATTTTGTATTCTTTTTCCATACAAAATTTGAACCCCATTTTTACCCCTTTAGGGGTCAAATCATGTCCACCGTGTTGGGCTTCAAAATAAATGTATTTTTTGCAATCGTCATCCCAGAAAACCCCAATAACGACATCTATATCGATTTTTATGTTTACTCACCCCATTTACCTCCTAAGGGGTTGATTTTCAAAATAACAAAATATATATTTGCCTATTTATTTTTAGATGTGCTCCTACGAAGTTTAAAGTTGTAATGTCTATTTTATATTATTTTTCCATACAAAATTTGGACCCCATTTTCAACCCTTTAGGGGTTAAATCATGTCCACCGTGTTGGACTTCAAAATAAATGTAATTTTTGCAATCGTCATCCCAGAAATCCCCAATAACGACATCTATATCGATTTTTATGTTTACTCACCCCATTTACCCCCTAAGGGGTTGATTTTCAAAATAACAAAATATATATTTGCCTATTTATTTTTAGATGCGCTCCTACGAAGTTTAAAGTTGTAATGTCTATTTTATATTATTTTTCCATACAAAATTTTGTCCCCATTTTCACCCCTTTAGGGGTTTAATCATGTCCACCGTGGTTGGACTTCAAAATAAATGTCATTTTTGCAATCGTCATCCCACAAAACCCCGATAACGACATCCATATCTATTTTTAGGTTTCTTTTTACCCTTTTCACCCCCATTTCATCCCCTTTGGAGTTGAAATCCTAACAAAAACAATATACGTTGCTTTAGATTTCTATCCATAAGCCTAAATTATAAATTTAGCGATTTTTACTTCGAAAATGAAGGATTTTCTTTAATACACAACTTCATCCCCCTTTTGACCCCTTCGGGGGTAGAATTTTGAAAAACGCTGAGACCCGTATTTATTAATTTTCAATCGTCAGCCTAAACACAAAATTTGAAGATTCTAGCTTCAAAACTGAGGGACTTTCATACAAACTTTCATCCCTTATTTCATTCCCTTAGGGATGGAATTTTCAAAAATCCTTCCTTAGTGGATGCCTACACTGTATAAAGTATCTGTGTGCAAAATTTCAAGTCTCTAGGTCCAGCGGTTTGGGCTGTGCGTTGATAGATCAGTCAGTCAGTCAGTCAGTCATTCAGTTTACGATTTTATATATTAAGAAGATAGAACTAATTTATTTATGCTGTGATATTATTTTAATCTTTGACGTAGAATGTGACAGTGCAAAGAGCAAAATAGAGTCTGCGTGAGGTTTGCGCCATCAAAGACATAGATATAGTATAGAAGTAGTTTTGAAATGAACACAATTTCTTTTTAATTAATATTTTTTCCCGTTGCTTTAACAGTGATTTACTAAGTCTTAAAAATAATTACTAAATATGTAAAGATTTTTCAGATACATATACTTATCTAATTTTTCAGACCTCTATCATCAAAAATTGCGGAAGTCTCATACAAACTCCCATCCCCTACTTTAAGGGGTTGGGGGGTAAAAGTTCCAAGTTTCATAATTTTGTTGTTGTTTGTGTAGTCAAACTAGCTTACATACCAAATTTCAGCTTTCTAGGACTTCAGGAAGTACCCTAAGAATTTTGATGATTTTCAGTATGTTTTTACGAAATCTAGGTTTTTTAGATATCAATAAAATCCAAAGTTTAAGAGCTATGCAATTGAAACTTTGTATGTTTAATAAGTCTACTACAGACATCATATCCTGAGAATTTTGTGCTTCTGGTATAACCCATACCCAAGTTATGAGGGTTAAGCGGTTGGGTGGTTAAAGTCCAATTTCATAATTTTTTTGTTGATTGTGTCCTAAATCTAGCTTACATTACATACCAAATTTCAGCTTTCTAGGACTTCAGGAAGTACCCTATGAATTTTGATTAGCGTATAGTTGGCAGACTCACCATGGAATTAGAAGGTTTTGACTAGGTCAAAAAATTGTTAATAAATAGTGATAAATAGTGAACTATAGCATATAAATAGTGATACTATGATTCAAAAGATATTTGAGTATCTTGGTGAGGCTGCAAACTTGACGTCAAGTTGGCAGACACCTTAAGAAATACAGTTCGTATCATTATGATTTATATGCCAAAAAATTGTTAGAAAATAGTGAATCGTATACGCAAAATTTCAATAACATTGCTTCAATACAAGCCGAGATATTACGGTCTCTAAGTGGGCTGCCAACTTGACGTTTCAGGCAATAGCGATTCCAGAGAAACGGGTACAAGTTTTAAACAAATAAATATATCAAAAAATTGTTAGTGAAATTGTGATTCCTACGATATAAATAAAACAAGAATTCTTCATTGCTATTTTCTAAAAATCGAATGTTAACTTTTACATAATACTCTGAATAGGATGTCGATCAATATTGAACTTTGCTCTACAGGAATAAGGTTCCAACTTTATTGCAATCGTGAGGTGAGTACTATCAAGCAAAAAAGTGAGATTTATATTTTTAGCCATGTCCTCCAAGTATTATTACACTTGTTTTATTAATTAAGTGTTGGTATCAAACAATAACGATATTCATTAATAACAATCATAGCAATAGCGCCATCTCTCGGAAAAGATTGTCAATTTCTCAGTTATAATTTAACGTTAGGTACCTATTTATGTATGAGTTCGAATAAAGATATTATTATTATTATCTGGTGAGATTTATACTAAAACTAGCGGCCACCCGCGACTTCGTCTGCGTGGAAAGAGTTTTTGCTATCCCTCGGAAACAATACTCTTTTTCGGGATGAAAGGTACCCTATGTCCTTCTCTGTACCACTGACAACGTGTATGCAAAATTTCATGATGATCGGTTCAGTAGTTAAGACGTGAAGGCGTAACAAACAAACAAACAAACGGACTTTCGCATTTATAATATTACTAGCTTTTGCCCGCGACTTCGTCCGCGTGGATATTCGAGAAAATCCTATGGGAACTTTAAACCAGGATAAATAGTATTCAATGTTTTAATTTCATCAAAATCTGGTCAGCCGTTTTAACGTGATTAGGCGGGTCCCCACCAAGCGCGTTGACCCGCTTTTTCCTCTCATAAAATTTCATTCCCTATTTTGACACCTACAGACTTTCATACAAACTTTCATCCGCTATTTTAACTCCACCATTATTTCGTAATAAAAGGTAGCCTGTGTCATTTCTCAAGCTTTACTCTATCTCTGTGGCAAATTTCATTAAAATCGGTTTAGTATTTTAGGCGTGGCGTGATAGCTTAACAGACAGACAAAATTACTTTCGCATTTATAATATTATTATGGATTAAGTATAGATTTTGTATTTTAGATTTTGAATTTCGTTCTGTCAATTTTACTCATGGTAGTCGATTAAACAACATAATCTCGTAGTGTAAAAGTATGTAAATGGGTACCAAATAAATGCGATAGTGGCATAACTTCTGAAGTCTCTCTATTCTGTGGTACAATCAAACTTTCATCCCCTATTTCAACCCTTCCAACCCTTATTTCGCAATAAAAGGTAGCCTATGTCCTATCTAGGGCTTGCAAATATTCGATGGAATTCACTATTCGAATATTCGAAATTTTTTATGGAGGTATTCGAATATTTCTGTAAATTTAAAAAAATGGTTGTAATTAATAAATATTGTTTATTTTTCAAGTTAAACCAAAGTTTAATGCTTCGTTTAATGTATCATCTTTGACTTTTGCATTTTCCCCACGTTTTTAGGTTTAACTTCTGTATATGGTCATAAATCGTTACGGGTTTTCAGTTCGATTTTATAACTTTATAGTACGTTTTTAAAACGTGTTTCTATTTAGTTGTTTGTTAATACATTCTGCTTTTTAGTCTTATCTGTTTTTCTGTGGTATTTCCGGTTTCAACATCAGACCAAGGTCTAACACCCATCCGAATACTTGTCAAAATGAATCAATCGAGCCCATACTCGATGGGGTTGTGTTGTATGGTATTATTATGGAGTTTCTGTGCCCTTCTTCCGCTCCATCACCAAACCCTGGACTTTATTTCTCAACAAAGTACTTGTCAAGAAAAATCAAACGAGCACTAAATTCCATGGAGTTGTATAGTTTTATTACAGAGTTCCTGTGACCTTTTTCCGACTCCATCATCACCCTGGAAACTATCTCAATTTCAATTTCAATTTAATCTTCCATCTGAGTACTAGTCTAGAGGTTTTATTACAGAGATTTTGTGGCCTTCTTCCAGCTTTTATCATCAGACCTTGAACACTATTTATTTTCCCAACAGAGTACTTGTCAAGAGACAAATCAAACGAGCTTTAACTCGATGGATTTGTATGATTTTATTACAGAGTTCCTGTGATCTTCTTCCAGCTCCATCATCTAGCCTTGGCCACTATTTTCCAACAAAGTACTCATCAAGACAAATCAAACGAGCAAAAACTCGTTGGGGTTGCATGGTTTTATTACAGAGTTCCTGTGGCCTTCTTGCGGCTCCATCATCAAACCCTGGAAACCGTCTCATATTAGAGTACTAGTCAAGATGAATCAAACGAGCCCAAACTAGATGGGGTTGCATGGTTTTATTACAGAGTTCTTGTTGCTTTCTTTCGGCTTCATCATCAGACCTTGAACACTATTTATTTTCCCAACAGAGTACTTGTCAAGAGACAAATCAAACGAGCTTTAACTCGATGGATTTGTATAATTTTATTACAGAGTTCCTATGATCTTCTTCCGGCTCCATCATCTAGCCTTGGCCACTATTTCCCAACAAAGTACTCATTAAGACAAATCAAATGAGCAAAAATCTCGATGAGGTTGCATGGATTTATTACAGAGTTCCTGTGGCCTTCTTCTGGCTCCATCATCAGACCCTGGAAACCGTCTCCTATTAGAGCATTAGTCAAAACGAATCAAACGAGTCCAAACTAGATGGGGTTGCATGGTTTTATAACAGTGTTCTTGTGGTCTTCTTTCGGCTTCATCATTAGACCTTGAACACTATTTATTTTCCCAACAGAGTTCTTGTCAAGACGAATCAAATGAGCTCAATATGGATTTGTATGGTTTCGTTATAGAGTTCCTGTGATTTTCTTCCGGCTCCATCATCAGACCCTGGATACTATTTCCCAACAATGTCATCAGACCCTGGATACTATTTCCCAACTGTCAAGACAAATCAAACAAGCCCAAACTTTATGGAGTTGTACAGTTTTATTACAGAGTTCCTGTGGCCTTTTTTCAACTCCATCATCAGACCCTGGAAATCGTCTCCCACCAAAGTACTAGTCAAGACGTATCAAACGAGCCCAAACTAAATGGCGTTGCATTGTTTTATTACAGGGTTTTTGTGGCCTTCTTCCGGCTTCATCATCAAACCATGTACACTTTTGAATTTCCCAACAGAGAACTTGTCAAGACGAATCAAACGAGTCCAAACTCAATGGATTTATGTGGTTTTATTACAAAGTTCCTGTGGTTTTCTTCCGGCTCCATCATCCGATTCTGGCCACTATTTCAACGAAGTACTCATCAAAACAAATCAAACGAGTATAAACTCGATAGGGTTGCATGGTTTTATTACAGAGTTCCTGTAGCTTTCTTCCGGCTCCATCATCAGACCCTGGAAATCATCTCATATTACAGTACTAGCCAAGACGAATCAAACGATCCTAAACTAGATGGGGTTGCATGGTTTCACTACAGAGTTCTTGTGGTCTTCTTTCGGCTTCATCATCAAACTATGGACACTATTTCACAACAAAATACTTGTCAAGACGAATCAAACGAGCCCAAACTCGATGGATTTGTATGGTTTTATTACAGATTTCCTGTGGTCATCTTTGGGTTCCACCATTAGATCAGCTCAATGACAGTATATTATTTCATCGTCTTCCAGTTCTGACTTCTGACCTGTTTTAAGTTTCAAGTATTTTGCTCATCGTGAAGCTAGATTAAAATGGTTTACAATATCTGGACTGTAGGGATGAAGTATGGTATGGTAGTATGGAGAGAGGTAGCCACTAGTAGGAAGGCCAAAGTGGAAGATCTTCCTCCGGGCTAGGTGGTATTTGCCCGGGGACCGCGGTCCAACCGATGATGGTTGGCAGTTGTATATATGCTGCTTCGCTGAGAAAACTTCGTCAGCGAGATGAAGGTTGCTCCATATATTTTTCCATACTACGAGTTGCTGTTCCTTACTAATCTTTGTGTTTATACGACACTAGCGCCATCTAGTCACATGGTGATAAATCTTGTTGCAACCATGTGTGGTATGTGCGGCGGTACGGTAGATGCCGCTACATGGACAAATAAAGAACATTAGGTCAACAAATAAATAAACGTGAAAGTGACCGTTAACGAACGCTTCATTCTAGCGCTATTCGGGTATTTAATGAATGACTTTCGCCTAAATCTAACAAAGTAGAAAATATTCGAATATTCGAATATCACCGACTTGAGTATTCGAATAGCAAAATAAGCCGAATATTCGAAGTATTCGAATATTCGAATATTCGAATTGCAAACCCTAGTCCTATCTCGAGCTCTACTCTACCTCTGTACCAAATTTCATCCAAATCGGTTCAGTAGTTTCGGCGTGAAGGCGTAACAGACAGACGGACAGACAGACAGACAGAGTTACTTTCACATTTATAATATTAGTATGGATTTTGTATTACTGATCTTGAATTTCGTTCTGTCAATTTTACTCATGGTAGTCGATTAAACAACATAATCTCGTAGTGTAAAAGTATGTAAATGGGTACCAAATAAATGCGATAGTGGCATAACTTCTAAAGTCTCTCTATTCTGTGGTACAATCAAACTTTCATCCCCTATTTCAACCCTTCCAACCCTTATTTCGCAATAAAAGGTAGCCTATGTCCTATCTCGAGCTCTACTCTACCTCTGTACCAAATTTCATCCAAATCGGTTCAGTAGTTTCGGCGTGAAGGCGTAACAGACAGACGGACAGACAGACAGACAGAGTTACTTTCACATTTATAATATTAGTATGGATTTTGTATTACTGATCTTGAATTTCGTTCTGTCAATTTTACTCATGGTAGTCGATTAAACAACATAATCTCGTAGTGTAAAAGTATGTAAATGGGTACCTAATAAATACGATAGTGGCATAACTTCTGAAGTCTCTCTAATCTGTAGTACAATCAAATTTTTATCCCCTATTTCAACCCTTACAACCCTTATTTCGCAATAAAAGGTAGCCTTTGTCCTTTCTCGAGCTCTACTCTACCTCTGTACCAAATTTCATTCAAATCGGTTCAGTAGTTTCGGCGTGAAGGCGTAACAGACAGACGGACAGACAGACAGACAGAGTTACTTTCGCATTTATAATATTAGTATGGATTTTGTATTACTGATCTTGAATTTCGTTCTGTCAATTTTACTCATGGTAGTCGATTAAACAACATAATCTCGAAGTGTAAAAGTATGTAAATGGGTACCAAACAAATACGATAGTGGCATAACTTCTGAAGTCTCTCTATTCTGTGGTACAATCAAACTTTCATCCCCTATTTCAACCCCTCCAACCCTTATTTCGCAATAAAAGGTAGCCTATGTCCTATCTCGAGCTCTACTCTACCTCTGTACCAAATTTCATACAAATCGGTTCAGTAGTTTCGGCGTGAAGGCGTAACAGACAGACGGACAGACAGACAGACAGAGTTACTTTCGCATTTATAATATTAGTATGGATTTTGTATTATTGATTTTGAATTTCGTTCTGTCAATTTTACTCATGGTAGTCGATTAAACAACATAATCTCGTAGTGTAAAAGTATGTAAATGGGTACCAAATAAATGCGATAGTGGCATAACTTCTGAAGTCTCTCTATTCTGTGGTACAATCAAATTTTTATCCCCTATTTCAACCCTTCCAACCCTTATTTCGCAATAAAAGGTAGCCTATGTCCTATCTCGAGCTCTACTCTACCTCTGTACCAAATTTCATCCAAATCGGTTCAGTAGTTTCGGCGTGAAGGCGTAACAGACAGACGGACAGACAGTCAGACAGAGTTACTTTCGCATTTATAATATTAGTATGGAAGTATGGATTTTGTATTACTGATCTTGAATTTCATTCTGTCAATTTTACTCATGGTAGTCGATTAAACAACATAATCTCGTAGTGTAAAAGTATGTAAATGGGTACCTAATAAATACGATAGTGGCATAACTTCTGAAGTCTCTCTATTCTGTAGTACAATCAAACTTTCATCCCCTATTTCAACCCTTCCAACCCTTATTTCGCAATAAAAGGTAGCCTATGTCCTTTCTCGAGCTCTACTCTACCTCTGTACCAAATTTCATCCAAATCGGTTCAGTAGTTTCGGCGTGAAGGCGTAACAGACAGACGGACAGACAGACAGACAGAGTTACTTTCGCATTTATAATATTAATAATATTAAGTATGGATATTAGTAAGGATGAGTATCAGTTGGTATGTGAGTAGGTAGGAAGTAATATAAGTAGAAATTATTAATAGTTTCTCCTGAATTAATAATATTGAATTAAGAGTAGGGTATTGACCACAGCCTAGTAAAGAGTAGTCTTTATACAGTCGATCATCGCCTTTATTGTTGGCGCAAAAGCCACCGTTCGTAAAAATAGACAGTTGACGCAACGAATAAAAGTGGTTGGCACGCTATGATTTGCCTTTTTGAATTTCAAAAATAAATAAGTAAAATAATACCTAATGCAAGCCACACACCATCCAATTGATCGTCCAATCGGCATGAAACTACCGATTGGATCCAATCTGCAGCTCGTCCATACACACCACACACGATCAATTCTAACTGTCCAATCGGCAGTTGGTATAATTTATATAATAAATGTTTCATCATTGTTATTTAATTTGAAAGTTGTTTTTGTTTTTATTTTTAGGTTTTTGAAAGAGATTTTTATTTTTTTAAAGCTTATTTATTTTCAGCTTTTTGGTGGTAGCTATGCGTATAATATTTTTTAACTCTATATATTTTCAAAATGCTAATGTCATTACTCAACTCAATTTCCATATTCACGCTGTCTATCCATTTTCCAACAAAAAATCATATAATTCGGTTCATAAATAAAGTCATCAAGGTAGTTAATCATAGTATTTTCAGGATTACTTGAATTGAGAACTGCTGAACCGATTTTAAAAAGAAAAAATGTCGCAAGAAAATTCTTTGAATTAAAAAAATCATCATCAAAATCGGTCCATACATATCGAAGATACGCGCGAACAATGATAAAAAATATACAGGGTAATTTTGCGACCTCTTTACAAAATGAAATGTAAGTTCAAGGAAGTAATTTAAAAAAGATTGGTGAGATAATTATGAATTATTTCTTTTTAAATTCACAGTTTTCAGCCACTTATTATGTCCAAAAAAATTAAGCGCGCACGCTCACCCTCGCGCGTGGGACGCGAGCGGAGGAGAGCGGGTGGCGGGAGGGGGGCTCGCGCGGGTCGACCGTGCGATGCGCAAACAGTAACAACAATTTAAATGTGTGTAGTGAAAAGTTTGGGGCAAAATTGAAAAAAAAATATTTTTTTTTACTACACAAATTGATTGTACTGCTGTTATAGAATGACCTGACAAAATTTGAAAAGGGGTCCAAAAATTACCCTGTATATACAATCCAAAAGAGAACCTACTTCTTTTTTAAAGTCGGTTAAAATACCAAAACCTTCTCCTAAATGTAACAAATGTTTTACTGGTAAGCGCATCAAAATCGGTTCAGCTAAACTTGACATAATCGCGGACAAACATACATATACAGGTCAAACTGAGAACTTCCTTTTTTTGAAATCGGTTAAAATACTAAAACCTCCTAAATTCAACAAATACTTTTCTGAAAACCGCATTAAAATCGGTTCAGCCAAACGTGAGATAGTCGCGGATACAGGTCAAACAGAGAACCTACCTTTTTTGAAATCGGTTAAAAGAAAAAAGAAAAAATAATCATCAAAATCAGTCTATAAATATCGAAGATACGCGCGAACAATGATAAAACAAATAAATACAATCGAATAAAGAACCTCCTTTTTTGAAGTCGGTTAAGAAAATCATACGATCGATTGCCCACTGCCACACACCGTCCAATCGGCATGATCCAGCCATTTTGATTTTTCCGTCAGTTCGATCGTCCAACCGATCCACGGCCACACACGGTCAGTTTGGTTGGATCCAATCGGTAGTTTCATGCCGATTGGACGATCGATTGGATGGTGTGTGGCCTGCATAATACATATATAGACACCTAACTTTAAATTATAACTGAGAAATTGACAATCTCTTCCGAGAGATGGCGCTATTGTAATGAATATTATTGTTATTAATGAATATCGTTATTGTTTGATACCAACATTTAATTAATAAAACAAGTGTAATAATAATTCGAGGATATGGCTAAAAATATAAATCTCACTTTTTTGCTTGATAGTACTCTCACCTCATGATTGCAATAAAGTTGGAACCTTATTCCTGTAGAGCAAAGTTCAATATTGATCGACATCCTATTCAGAGTATTATGTAAAAGTTAACATTCGATTTTTAGAAAATAGCAATGAAGAATTCTTGTTTTATTTATATCGTAGGAATCACAATTTCACTAACAATTTTTTGATATATTTATTTGTTTAAAACTTGTACCCGTTTCTCTGGAATCGCTATTGCCTGAAACGTCAAGTTGGCAGCCCACTTAGAGACCGTAATATCTCGGCTTGTATTGAAGCAATGTTATTGAAATTTTGCGTATACGATTCACTATTTTCTAACAATTTTTTGGCATATAAATCATAATGATACGAACTGTATTTCTTAAGGTGTCTGCCAACTTGACGTCAAGTTTGCAGCCTCACCAAGATACTCAAATATCTTTTGAATCATAGTATCACTATTTATATGCTATAGTTCACTATTTATCACTATTTATTAACAATTTTTTGACCTAGTCAAAACCTTCTAATTCCATGGTGAGTCTGCCAACTATACGCTAATGAATTTTGATGATCATGAGCCTTTGCTCTCTGTATACCTATCACGCAGTGTGCCTATGTCGCGTTATGCCTAGACCAAACGAGATGTTGGCCTATTGCGACTTAGGTCAATTACGTTTTAGTTCAATAGCGATATAGGCTTAGCGAGACTAAGTCTCATTGAGTTTTAGTTCAAGAGCGAGATAGGCTTAGTGAGACTACTAAGGTTCATTGAGTTTTAGTTCAAAGGCGAAATAGGAAAATAAAACTATTGTAAAAAAATATTCAAAATTTACAAAAAATATAAACAATTTAAAACGAAATTATAATCCTTATGCTTCGTTACACAATATTAGCCTATTTTCATAATCTTTTATAGGAATAAAAAAAACTATAGGTATTATAAAAACAAAGTGTTTTTTTTATTTTGATAATGTTTTAAAAAAAGCAAATCAAGAGTAAAAACCAATGTAAAATTAGACCAATAGACATAGGCGTATCGCGAAATGGCAATGTGCGATATAGTCCAATAGCGATCTAGTCGTATCGCGAAATGGGCAATATGAGATATAGTCCAATAGCGACATAGTCGTATCGCGAAATAGGCAATGTGTGAGATATAGACTAAACGCTTATTTGAAATGACGTTTAGGCATAACGCGACAGGCATACTGCGTTATAGGTATACAGAGAGCAAAGGATCATGAGTGAGTCAAGGTCCGAACAAATTATCGGACGCGGCTTATGGACGCGGCTTACTGCCGCGGCTGATAAGTGTGCACGCTCTCATAACATCCTGCGTGCCAGATAGCTATCGGACGTCCGATGACGTCATATTAGTCTATGGTTTCGTCCGCGACCTACTACATCCGATAGTTTGCACACCTCAGATCAGCCGCGGCAGTAAGCCGCGTCCGATAATTTGTTCGGACCTTCAGTGACGAAATCGGGGTTTGGGGCTTCTAAAATTAAAAGTTGATGAATATAAGATTCTTGTTTCTGAACAATGTAATATGAATGTAAGATTCTTGTTTCTGAACGACACTCATGCCGGATGCCGGCCGACGTGTAAATGTCAACTTGACGTTTCAACTGTCATCGTTGTGAGTTTTCGTGGTTGGATTGGATGTGTTGATTTCCCTAAAAATTAAATAGTTATAAAAATAGCTGATAATTAAAGAATAATCAAAGCGAAATAATATAGTGAATGGCACCAATTATATCTTTAACATGACTTCCTTGCGAGAACGACAGCTAAGTAATTACAAATTACATTTTCCTTCACGTCAATTTACTTTCTCAGCTGTAATCTTTGATAAAATAATACCTAATTGTTTGTATGAATTTTACAGATGCTCTAAAGCAAATGCTCAATTTAAATCAACCTATCACAAAGAGTATAGCAAATGAACCCACTTGGAAAGTCCTCATATATGACAGAGTTGGTCAAGATATAATTTCTCCACTTATATCAATAAAAGAACTGAGGGAACTAGGTGTGACTTTACACGTGTAAGTACTCCTTAGTTTACTTGTTTATATATGAGTTACATATATAAACAAGATATACACAGATACATTCTCCATAACTAACGAATGGTATAGTAGGCGTCATGTAAAAAGAGCGCTGATAAGTACCTCAAAGGTGAGCGAAAATGTATCTTATGTCTTTTGAAAACAGTATGGATTCCTCCATTATTTGCTTGTTGTTCAGCGCTCTTTTTATGTAATGCGATTTTATATCTTTCAATTCTTTAAAATGTAATGTTTTCTTTTAGCCAACTACATTCAGATAGAGATCCAATACCTGAAGTACCAGCAGTCTATTTCTGTGCCCCAACAGAAGAAAATCTTGGCAGGATCTGCCAAGATCTTGATAATGGAATATACGATCTTTACCACCTTAACTTCATATCACCCATAACAAGGCAAAAACTTGAAGATTTGGCGGCGTCCGCTATCCAGTCCAACTCTGCTGTGAACATTCAAAAAGTTTATGATCAATATCTTAACTTCATTTGCTTGGAAGATGATCTATTTATTATGAAACACCAACAATCAGATTTGTTATCTTATTATGGTAAGTAGAGAGACGAAAACATAACCTACTATCCCCGTCAATTGGTATGCGCTTGGCTTAGTGGCCATTTTTTTACCACAAAAAGGAAAAACAATTGTAAAAATGTTATATACCAATATTATTTATTATTATTTAGAAGAAGAGTTGCCAGCGAAGCTGAACGGGTGATCAGTCACCTTGATTGGAACTATTTCACCCTTTTACCCAAAATATACCTAGATACTATTATAATGAAAATAATAATTATTAAATTATATTAACAATCAGAATTTACTTGTTTCATATTTTTTTGTTGCGTATGACGTTAATGTGGGTGTTAATGTGACAAAGTTACTACATAAATAATATTGAGATTAACAAATTAGTAATGGTTTTCCAGCTCACATATTGCATAGTTGTTTTATGATAATTACTATGCATAGTAAAATTGTTATTTATTCTTTTATCTTAGAACAATCATGATTCAGATACAGAGAGAAAAAAGAGTCTTTATTGCACTAATTCTGCTTTGTTCTTGATAAAATAACTTTTTAACTCATTTCATGATTAGATTTTCCTTTTTTACAGCAATAAATAAAGGAGATACCAAAGACACTGAAATGGAAGCAATCATGGATAATATAGTGGAAAGTTTATTTTCAGTATTTGTCACACTAGGTAAGAAAACTTGTTTTTTCCAATATTCACTGAAATAAAACACATTTTAGAGTTAGACTATTAAATTAAAATGTGTATCTTACAGGTAATGTTCCAATAATAAGGAGCAGTAAAGGAAATGCCGCAGAAATGGTAGCCAAAAAACTAGATAAAAAATTGAGGGAAAACTTATGGGACGCAAGAAACAATTTGTTTCACGGCAACACTGGCCAAGGTGGTTCCTTCAGCTTCACACGGCCTATGCTCATTTTGTTAGATAGGAATGTTGATATGGCTACTCCGTTACATCACACGTGGACTTACCAGGCGCTTGCACATGATGTGCTGGATTTGTCACTAAACAGGTATAGTAAATAAAAGCTCTTGATCTGATCTATATAATAAATAATCATAGTCATTATATTATTAAGATTTGATTATGATAATAAACAATCATAATCATAATGATTATGATTATTGTGCTGTTTATTGTTACAGTAATCTAGTTTTGTTTACAAAGTCAGTAAATTATTAATGATTATTAAAGAAAAAAAACTTGATAACTATTGTTTGGTAAACAGAGCTTAAAATATTAATTTTCCATACTTAAATGATAAACACAAAGTCATCTCATGTATTTTTTTGCTTAATAGAGATTACAGTTCATAAATAATTTAAAGATAAATAAAAATATAATAAATACATTTTTTTATGTTTTAAATAAATAGCATACCAACTGAACATATTATATTCTTTACAATAACCTTATTTATCTGTATTTCACAATAAATACATTTGATTTGATTTGATTCATATTTTACTAACATTTTACAGAGCTATGGTTCCCGAAAACACCAGTACAGCAGTGTCAGGACAGAAAGTAAAGACCCGTGTATGTGACTTGGACTCAAGGGATCCCCTTTGGGTGGAGCACAAAGGCAGTCCGTTTCCTACAGTCGCAGAGGCTATACAAGAAGACTTAGATAAATACAGGTGAAGTATATTTGCATATCAATGAGTATTATTACAGTTTAAATGAGTTTGAAACTTCTTTAAAACATACCTTGCATTGAATTTGATAAGGTCTAAAGTTGAATGCATTGTTTTGATGACAACTCTCAGAAACGATTACCGGCGTGCGATAGTGGATGATCATGGTGATTATAATTTTCTCTTATCGAATTTCAGGAATAATTACGTAACCTTAATTTTCATTAATTATACTCGTAGTTTACAGTAAGTTCTTCCCTAAGTTCTTATTTCTCTACCAAAAACCATAAATATTCATCAAGGTTCAGCAGTTAAGGCATGAAAACTTATCAAACAGACAGTTACTATTGCATTTATAGTATTAGTATAGCTTACACTGGCCGGCGACCAACATCAAATGTGGGGAGCGACCATAAAACTACTGTTTGTTGTTTTAATGATTCACACTTACTTTAATTTCCATAGGAGTTCGGAAGCTGAAGTAAAGAAGCTGAAAAGTTCCATGGGACTGGACGCTGACAGTGATCTAGCCCTGAGTCTGGTCAGCGACAACACCCAACGACTAACCAGCGCCGTCAACTCCCTGCCACAACTTATGGAGAAGAAACGCCTTATTGATATGCATACTACCATTGCAACAGGTAAAGGAATATTCTTCACAAGGCACTAAGGAGCTATTTAATAAATTAACTAAATTGTTTATAGTGTATAATATAATTATTAACTAATTGTTCATAAGGTGTTTTTAATACTACAGACTAGAATGTAGAATTTTATTTGCCACTTTATGGTTTTTTAATAACTGCAAAGTCAAATCAATGTTGCTTAGACAGTTTAGGCTGATCACAGGCTCTCATAAGCTACACCACCGCTACGCAACACACTACACTAAAAAGGTGATCCTATAAGGGTTCCATTTTCCTTTTGAGGTACGGAACTCCAAAAAATAGAGACCTAATTTGAATGCTTGCACTGTTTTTTTTATTCTAGCAATACTGAATGCCATCAAGTCGAGAAGACTAGACTCATTCTTTGAATTAGAAGAGAAAATAATGAGTAAAAGTAGCAGTGTCGAAAGCAAAGCTGTTATGGATCTAATAGCGGACCCTAGTGCGGGGACCGAAGAAGATAAGATGCGTCTGTTCATCATTTACTATCTGTGCACGTCACAGTTACCTGATGACGAATATAAAAAGTTTGAGACAGCACTACAGACTGCTAACTGTGACGTCAAACCTATGACGTATATGAGGAGGTTAAAGTAAGCATCCACTTGAATATTGTTAAGAATAAATTAAATTATTACTGCCGGTAAAGTTTTAAATAAAGCTAAGATCATGCCCTCCTAAATGGTCTATAATATTTTTTGAATAACTCTTTCAACAGTTTTCATTCTTTCTGTAAGTTTTAAAATCCATTCTAGCCAAAAGTGGCCACTTTGATGATCTTAGCTTTTTTAAATTTTGACTTGGTTTACGAGTAATAAAAATAAATGTATGCGCTAGTAGTGGGTAGTAGGGCGCCTTAACAGATTATAACAAGATGTCCAAAAAAGCAGTCCTGAATCTACTCTATGGTCTTATGATAATAAAGAATGAGCGTTTTCTTTTCAGAGGTTTCACAAAAATGTCCAGTCAGTATGAAGGCGGGGGTACAAAAACTGTTTCCATGTTCTCTAAGTTGGTGTCACAGGGTTCTTCGTTTGTAATGGAGGGAGTAAAGAATTTAGTAGTGAAGAAACATGTAAGTGACGATCAAATATCTCGAGATTAGTAATTAATTACTTTTGTTGTAAGTAGGTTTATTAATTCCTTACAACATAAGTAATCAATTACTAATCTTTCTACATTATTTTAGTTGTTAGTAGAGCGCGAGTCGTACTGTAATGCGAGTGCATTAGTAGTTTTAGCGCCTTTCCAGTGAGTGTTTAGATTCTTCCAGCAGTGTTATTTCGTCTCCAAGATGGACGAACAACGTCGTGCAATACATGCGATTTTACATAAAATTCACGCGGCTACTGGCAATTAACTAATGCACTTTACTAAATCGTTACTAAAATGTTGATTTACATTCTTTCAATAGCGAGGAGTGTCCCGCGGCGGGGCATGAGCGGGCTCGCAGGAGGTTCTACTGGAAAGCGATTCTATTTTGATTCAAGTTGAAAGGCAATTAAAACGTTGTTAACAGTTAAGAGTCCACTAGCACCGTCAATCAAGAAGAAATCATTACAACGAAATACCTATATTAAATGAAATTCTGCAAAATGTAAAAACTAGTATTGGCTATCAACAATTTTTAGGGTTCCGTACCGAAAGGGTAAGAAGACCCTATTACTAAGACTCCGCTGTCCGTCTGTCTGTCACTAGGCTGTATCTCATGAACTGTGATAGCAAGACAGTTGACATTTTCACAGATTATGTAATTATATTGATTGCCACTATAACAACAAATACTATTACATTAAACGTTTCTATGAATGCGTAAACTAGCCATAATTTTGACCTCGGCATTTAATGACTTTTTTTAGAAAATTCTTGTCGGGATGCGGTTTCTTGGCAGACTGTAACTAAGTTATCCTATACGGTATATATAGAAGCTTCGTTTTCTGTGGATAGAGGTCGTCAACATCAATATACCATAACTCTGTTCCGTAGAAACTCCCCGTGAGTCGCATCGTCGAAGCGGCCCTTCACGGCGGCGAGGCGAGCTCGGAGCTAACGTGGCTGGACCCGCGCGCGGCGCGCACGGACGCGGCCGCGCGCGCCCGCGCCGCGCGCCACCCGCCGCCCACCGACGCCGTCGTGTTCCTCGTCGGCGGCGGCAACTACATCGAGTACCACAACCTCATCGACTTCGCCAAGGTGAGATTACTACACGAGTAGGGTAACAGTATGCGCAAAATAACTTGACGGCTCGGAAGTTCACTGCAAGTGATATTTCGCGCAGGGTACATCTCGAGTTCCATAGTTCCGAGTGCTTCCGCCCGCGCCCCGTCCCCGCGCACTCCTGTATTCCGTTTAGGCGCAAAATGTCCAATTCGCAATATGTCCAGCGGTCGCAAAACGTCCAATTCGCAAAATGACCAATTCGCAAAATGTCCAGTTCGCAAAACGTCCAGTTCGCAAAAATGTCCAATATTCTTGACTAGTGACCCGCCCCGACTTTGCAAGAGTTCCCGTGGGAATATCGGGATTAAAATTATAATCACAAGACTGCAATTATTTTTTTAGGATTTGTCATGTTGATTTTATATTATTTGAATTAAAATATTTAACATTTTCTTTACCGTATAGAATTTGAAGACATTTTTATTCTCATAAGAACGAGTCAGGAATATTGGACATTTTTGCGAACTGGACGTTTTGCGAATTGGACGTTTTGAAACCACTGGACATTAAGATTATTATTATTAAGTACAGTATGCGCAAAATAACTCAGCGGAACGCTGCGCAGTAGACAAATACAGGCTTGCGCGGGCGGAAGCACTCGGAACTATGGAACTCGACATTTACCCTGCGCGAAATATCACTTGCAGTTAACTTCCGAACCGCCAAGTAATTTTGCGTATACTGTACCCGGTTTTTAGTGGGTCACTGGCTGTGTGGAACCACGGGAGGCCTCCAAGAGAAATATGAATTAATAATAAATGTGAACCATTTACTAACAAGTGTTACTAGATGAGAATAAAAATTCGCATCGGGTCACACTGTTACTCGTTGCGAATAAAGGCAACACTGTCATAATATCACAGTGACAACTTGCCCTTACATAAAACACTATTTCTTTCGCTGTCTTCATGATTCGTTTCACAAATGCGTGGGTGCTTGCAACCTACGCTACTACATACAACAAAAGACATTATATTATTTTACTAGCGGCCGCCCGCGGTTTCACCCGCGTGATTCCCGTTCCCAAGGGAATATCGGGATAAAAAGTATCTTATGTTTTAATCTAGGCTATCTACTGTGTGTTAAATTTAAACCAAATCCGTTCAGTAGTTTTTGCGTGATTGAGGAACAAACATCCAAACCCACAATCTTTCACATTTATAATATTATTTATAATATTAGTAGGATGAAAGCGAACTTTTCCAATAATATTTATTTATTCATAAATCAAGTTTTCGTAATGAACTATGACAATTAATGACACAAGTCGATTGTGCGAGGTTTAAATAAACAATTGGAATCAATCATGTTCCATTAATGTGAATAACAGAAGAGGATCATTCAATCAATTCATTGTAGAATAGAAAAGTGGTGTTAATGTTTTCGTTCTTGGTTGCAATTTATTAGTAGTGTTAATAAAATGCACTTTTTAACTTTAAATAAAAAGAACAGACTCTTTATTTAGATACCTCTTTCGTGTTTGAGTAAGAACCTCACGATTCCAAATGAGAAGTGGACCAAATGCGCCTAAACGTTCTCATTAAACTGGGTTATTTTCTAGTTATCTTACAAATTTTAAGCATGTGTTCAATCCATGAAACTAAACAAATTCGTATTTGTATAAGAAACATTGGGTCGAATATTAAGTATGTAAAAAATATTTCGACTATATCCATAGAAATTAAAGAGACCACGTGATCAGTATAGTAATGGACGACCAACATTTTGTGGCTTATTTTGTTCGATACATGTTTCTTGCAGAAATTGTTCAGTTTCATCATTATTTCATGGACTGAACAGTTCCTTAATGTTTGGATACAGAGAACAAAGGTAGAAAATAACTCTGTATTTGTAAAAGTTTTCAGTTATAACAATAATGGTGTTTTTGTTTTCAGCAACAAGCGTCTAACGGCACCCCTAGGAAAATCATCTATGGTTCCACAACTCTGCCTAACGCGTCGCAATTTTTAAAACAACTTTCCCTCTTAGGAGAGGAGATCCAGTGAACATTCCCATCTCAATGTATAATAATTATGATATTATAAATTATTGCTAAGTATATATATTTACCAACCATCGGATTATGATTTGTATAATATTATTAGGTATACGGTGGACAATGAAACATGTTTCAACAAGTTGGCATTTTATTTACAATGACATTGAAAATATAGCTAACATCTAATACACTACTAATAATTTTTGATTGTTTTGAACAAGAAGTATAAAATCTAAATCACAAGAGTAGTATTTTAACAGTATCAGATCTCAAAACATAAACAATACGAAGCTTCATAAAGTTCTCGAAATAGCAAAATTTTCAAACGCAATATTTTTAACACAACGAAATGTTTTTAATTGTTATATGATAAACATACACTTTGAGATGTCCTGAAATAAATTCAAACCCAGCCCTTAAACTATTGTGCTTATTTAAAAACTAAGCTGTATAATTAATTATTAAAACGCGTAATGAATAACCCTCGAAAAATAGCTAATATGTGTTAGGTATTATCCTAATATTAAACATTTAGTATATTGATAAAGAAAAAAGTATTTAAGTGAACAAGGAACTTGAACATCTTAACTCTGCATGAACAGGTGTAAAAATAACTAGTATTGCTGACGGATAAAATTATTCGTTTATTTTAAAACTTCTGATTAGATATAGTTAACATAATTCTTATAAGTATATCTATCACGGATCATGATATGGATTTGGCACAGTGAATAAAACAAACTCTGGCTTATGAGAGATGTGCGTCATTAAATATTAAGGGGATCCACACGCAAAGCTAACTGCAGGTGGCGCCAGGCAGCGGCGACCCGACCGCTAGCAATGGTTTTGATTGGGTTAAAATATGTCAGAAATGACATTTGAAACAACCAATTAAACGATATTAAGACAGTCTATTAGTTTCTCAGTATGCAAGCCCATTGACAAGACATGTCTAATATATGCTACGACTTTTGGTCTTACTTTATTCTTAGACCGTTTTCACATTATCCGATACGATATCGGTATCGGACAACGATACGATAAAGGAGGAAGTAAAATGTATGAAATATATAGCTCCGATATCCGATATCGGGCCAGACAATGTGAAAGACAGATACATATTTCATACATTTTACTTACCTCCGATATCGTATCGGCGGCCGATACCGATATCGTATCGGATAATGTGAAAACGCTCTTAGGCGGGCCCTAGACGACACAATCATACTGCGCAACATTTAACCCTTTGTAAACTCGTGTGACATTTTTTAACTCTAACGTAACGACCAAGAACTTTAAAGTTTATGGTAGCTTCTCAAAAACAGTTTTTATTTGATTAAGATTATAGGAAAGTTTAAATTATTCGTATTCCAAATAGAAAACGAAGACTATGTACTATTAATGACATTTAAAGTTCTTGGTCGTTCCGAAACTTAGAGGTAGTGAGTTAAAAAAATGACACACGAGTCTACAAAAGGTTAAATATTGCGCAATATTATTGTGTCGTCTAGGGGCCGCCTTACGACAAGCTGATTATTTTATCTACACACCATTCTTAGGCCGTGTATACATTGTGAGGCTAGCGAGGCAGAGATGCGTTTGCCTTGGGAGTCACCATGATCGTGATCGTGCGATATACCACTCCCTCGCAATGTTTATACACGGCATTAAGCTTTAGCATATAGCAATAAATTAAAACAGTGAATAGTCAAATCAAAATTGATAAAAAAAAAATACTTTTGCCAATGAAGTTGTAAAAATTCGACGCCATAAAATAACACCGACCATTGATTGCAAGCAACTCATGAACTCGTGATTATTTCTCTTGTACTGACCGTTTGACAGAATTTAACAATACATCTTAAAATTATTTAAATAAAATCATTACATAAATCCAAATTATAGAAATCATTAAAAATAAAATTAACATCATAGAGTTGAACACAAGATTAAGTCGGTAACTAAAATAAAATATACGTGATTAAAACAAAATACCTAAGTAACTTCATTAATTGTAAATACAAAGTATAAGTCATGTTTCGTATTTATGATATTTTTTTTACATATTATGACACATTTCTCTCCTAAACCACATGAGTGAAGAGAGCACAGATATAAACGTTATTATGCTAACACAGTGAAGTCATGGCAAGATCACAACATATATATTTATAAACAATTCGAATTTCCCAAACTATACGAAATATATGTTTGTGCATAAACAAAACAAGATGTTTAAAATGTCGAAATACAGGCACTAACACTATGATTAAGTTTTTTTTATATAACTAAGTAAATATCAAAGTCATAATGTGTGAAAGATAAATATTCAATAACAACATTAATGTCATACAAACATTTACAATATTGTGCGTAAATTAAAAAAAAACTTTAACATTTAGTGTAAGTAAGTCATGCATTAAATGAATAAAACAAAGTTAATTATATTATCGCACATAATGATGAAAGAAACATGGCACATAAAAATAAGCATCCAAGACTGTGGTTTGAATGGCCAGGCCGAAACAATATAATATTTTCAACGCACGCGGCAAAAGTTAGTGTGGTGAAACTGACACTGAAAGACTTATTAGTATACCATCGACCAAAAAAGTGGTTTATTACCAGTTTTGACAAGTGCAATCAAAATAGCGGTAAGGTTGACATTGGTCACCTTGTTGTCTTATTACGCGAAAAATAACTTCAACCACCGAAGTGTGGTAGACCACATTTTTGACAGACTGTACATGTGCACAAGAAGCAAAAAAGCGCTTCTCAATTAAGGCACAGAATAACCAAACGTACACAATACTGTGTTTGCATACAAAACAGCTCTATTAGTAAGCAGATCAGAATATAGCAGACAAGGCGGGGCCACACCCTTCGGCAAGACAAAAGGAGCCATGACACTACGCACCGAGTGCTGCTTTTTGCTGAAACTGCCTGATCTGCTGCCTGCCTATCTGTAAGATAGTCAGGTGCTGTTTAGTAAGTATGGATGTGGTTTTATTTTTCACCATATAGTGATACCCGTTAATGGAGCTACATCAGTTTTTTTTTATCTCATTCCCCCTTTTTTTGCTAAATAAAATAGACCTTTCGGACTGCGCCTATTTTAATCCCTAAAAAATGACAGGGTTTGACATTTTGTCGTTATCAAGAGGCAGGTAGATATTAATGCCACGCAGAATGTAAAATCAAAAAGGAGTAAGAGCCAGTGCTTGAATGCTTGTAAAGAAAATAATGCAAAATAAAATAAAAAGTGCCTTTGCAAAAACCAATGACAGATCTAATAACAGCATCAACAGGTTATTCTTACAGCTAATGCATCCATTACAAGGACCACAAAGTACTAGTTACACAGATTAAGGCGCATTTAGACGAATATTCCGTGTATACTACACTTAAATATTAAAATCTTAAGCAATTATGCTTTAACTATGTAATATTTAATTATGCTTAACAATCAAGCGGTACATATTATGGAAATACATAACGATAGCATTCTATTCATTAACAAGAACTGACAATCCCTTAAAGATACAGTTGTTTTGTGTGTTTATGGACTGAAATGCCATTGATTGTTCATGTGTTATAGTCAAACCCCGAAGTCCAGGCGCTCCTAGGTTTGCCTAGTCAAACCTCAGCTTTGACAAGAAGGCTTAGTCAGAGTACAAAACTAAAGCGTATTTCGGGCTTTGACTAACGAATTTATGGCCAAACCTAGGAGAGACCAACTTGTATAGTCAAACCCCGAAACTCAATACGATCAAATCGGGGTTTGTCCAGTCAGACTTAAATTAGGGTCAGAATGCGTTATTTTGTATGTAAATATGTAAAAATACATTCTTTAGAGTGAAAATGTAACTAAATTAACAATCTTCCTGTGAAATAAAGATTTCTGTTGTCTGTTAAAAAAAAATAACCACGAAATTTAAGACGATCGCGAAGCGCAGCGGAGCGATCGTCTTAAATTTCTAACCTAAACGTGACCTACAGGAGTAAGGCAGCTTTGACTAAATTTAACATCGGAAATGAATGCTGTTTCTCATACATATTTAGGTTAATCTTAGTCAAAGCTGCCTTACTCCTGTAGGTCACGTTTAGGTGGTTATTTTTTTTTAACAGACAACAGAAATCTTTGTTTCACAGGAAGACTGTTAATTTTACATTTTCACTCTAAAGAATGTGTTTTTCATACTTTTAAATACAAAAAAAAAACATATTCTGTACCTAATTTAAGTCTGACTGGTCGAACCCCGATTCAATCAAATTGCGTTTCGGTGTTTGACTGTCCAAGTTAGTCTCTCCTAGGTTTGGCTATAATTGCGTTAGTCAAAGCCCGAAACACGCTATTAGTTCTGGACTTTGACTAAGCCTTCTTGTCAAACCTGAGGTTTGACTAGGCAAACCTAGGAGCGCCTTGACTTCGGGGTTTGACTATAACACATGAATCACTATTATGTATTCTATGGTAGAATCAACTCACCAAATTAACGAACTTTAGTGTCAAATGTAAAGTTTAAAGTATATTGAAAAAAAATGACATAATAGTGGTTACCAGAAGTGGACAATCCATTTATAACCTTAGTGAATGTAAGAAACAATATATAGAAGAAGGGATAACATGGTCTGTCACAAATATTTCGTCAAAAAAATCAAGGTCTCAATGGCAGGATGACAGAATTTATCCCACTTGGTGGCGCTGCTGTAGATGGAGACAATTTCCCGGTTATTTTTCAATGATGTCTAAAAATAGTTGATAAAAAAATTTATTAATGGAATTTGGACAGTGAACAAATTAAAATCTTAAGTGAAAAAAGAAAAATAACATGTGTTGGAAGAAAATTTATATTAACGAAAATTCACTTCCAGCATCCCAAAAATTGATAGCAAACAACAAGATGACAGGTCTACATCTACGTTGGCGCTACATTAAATTACAATACATTAAATTTGTATCACTGATATCCTATGACTTGAAAACAATTAAGTATACGTAGTTTTACGTATTTACAATAAGTACTGCAAAATCGCTTTCCTAACTTCTTTTCAAGCCAATATAAGTAATCATCTAAAAACGATTCATTTAATGGTCTATATAAGGAAGACAAATAGCAAGTAAGGGAGCGTCCAAGTATTACGCAACGAATTTGGGGGGAGGGGAGGTTTTGTAAAACGTTACGATGCGTTACAGGGCGGGAGGGGGCGTTTGAACTACGCGTTACGTAACATTATTTTTTAACCCTTTAGAAAAGTCGCGTAGAGAGATTATCTCACGCATTTTTTAAATATTTTTTTTTAATATTGAAATCGGCCAAAGAGAAAATTAACGCGAAGGTATTTTAGCGACTTTCTGTTACTTTGCGCCACATAATTGTGATTTTTAGGTAAAAATATTCACTTGGTGGTTACGTAACGTTTTACTAGGCAACGTTTAACGAAATTGAACGCTCCCTAAGTAATACATAATTTAATAAAAATAATTATTTTCAATCCCTTCAGCAGATAAATTAGAATTCATACAATTTACACATACATAATTAGAACAGAAAACTCTCTATACTATTTAATTGAAATGTATGGACGGAAGATACATATTATCTGAATGCAAATGGAACATGTATCTTTTCCAAGTGTTGACCACCATTACGTTTATGCGTAATAATAACTATTAAAATGTTCAAAAGTGACTTTTCGTCTTTGATTTTTTAAATTACACAAGAAAGCCCCAAACCGATGGAATGTACAATTGAAATCCCATTACACAATGATTCTTATAAAAGCCATTTATAATTTGTTAGCTTAAAATTATTTATTTTGAGAAATTATTTAGCTTAAAATTATTTATTTTGAGAAATTATTTAATGAAACTTTATAACACATAGTTATAAAGTTCGGTTAAATATGTTCATGAAATATTTAGCTCCGCAAATACTGAATTTTGGAATGTTGTTTAAAATTGAGTTAGAATCCATCTAAAAATATTAATATTTTTCAGGAAATATGGAATGTATAAAAAGTGAATTTATAACAGGAAATGTGATAAAAATTCAAATACTTAAAAAGCATTTTTGACTCTTTTTATATAAAAAATATAAAATTTTAATTTATACAAAATCATTATCATGCTCATTTTGATTCTATGCAGCTAACAGATAAAACAATTAAAATAATGTAAAAAAACATCATCTCGATTTTTATTAATAACTATTTCTGGGGTACTTACATACAATGGTCTAAACACACCCCTATTTTCTTCAGTCTTGTAGACAGATCAGTTTTTTTTATAATTTTAGAGCCTAATTCATCAGTTTTATGCTCTAGACTGAAAATGATTATGTAAAAAGAAATTATTTATTTTACAATCAGCTATCTGTTGCTAATGACTTAAATTAGGCCTGTTTCATCAATGGCATACATACAGATTCAGTCCAAATTAAAATTTCATATTACTCTTCTAGATGTAATTTCGGATTATTTTACTCATCACCAAATTGATTCAACAGTGCTATAATTAAACCAACCACTATTCTACTTAAAATAGGCATTTGTGATAACCAGACAGGAAGGATAAAACTTTAGAATCAGAAAACTTACACTATATTATATAGCAATAACATTACTTTCACAAATTTGAAAACAACTACTAGGTATTTGAAGGATTAAATAGGATAATGTAATGAGTTTATATTTTTACCATTATGATGATTCCAGTCACATATTTAATGACCATTGTCTTTTAAATTGATGATTTAAAATGTAGGTACACCTACACATTGATTGCATACTTGCTTGCTCTAATTTTGATGTTTAGAAGCTATAAATATATTTAAATATATCTATGTATATTAGGCTTAAAGACCGAAATCGCTCATTGAGCGAAAAATACGCTCACAACGCGTGGTCACTGCCAAAAACCCACAACGCGAAATTTGTGTTAAGGCTCTTATAAAAACGCCCATAATGCGTTGTGGAAATCACAGAAAGACCACAAAGCGAAATGCACGTCGTCGTGGTCATCATACCAAAGGACCACAACGCTTTGTGGCAATGAAGAAAAGCCGTGACGCGTTCTGAGCACCCGTTGGTGCAACCATAACTCGACGGACAGGTTGTAACATTGTAGTTTTTAATTACTAATAATTTGTGTACAAAAATGTGTTACTAGTAAGTTGATTTTTTAAATATAAAGTAATATTTTCAATTATTAAAAATAATAAAAAAAATATCCTAATTATTTTTAGTAAACAGAAACAGTAGTTTCTACCGACTGTGTTCTGTGATTTGTGTACAACTGTTACTAGTAAGTGATATTCTTTTTAATTAAAGTAATCCTAATAAATTGCTAAATATGATGTACTTTTATTTAGATTTATTAAATTTTTTTGTCTCGTACTTAATGGAGGACAAACATATTTCTTAAAGATATCTAACACAAAGTTTTGAGACTTGCAGGACCCAGTAATGATATCGCAAATCAGTGTGTCGTTTCCTACCTATATCATGGTTCCATACGCTACGCGTCATGGTCATGGCTTTTCTTCATTGCCATAACGCATTGTGGTCGTTTGGTATAATGACCACGACGCAAATTTTACTTTTGTTTCTGTGATTACCACAACGCATCATGGGCCATTTTATAAGAGCCATGACACGAATTTGCGTTGTGGATTTTTGGCAGTGACCACAAAGCGTTGTAAGCGTTTTTTTTGCTCAATGAGCGATTTCAGTCTTTGAGCCTAACATATACCTTTATACGATTTATCATTGTTATTCCTAATAATGAATTTGCAACAGATCTTATAATTAAGTATATAATGTAAGTGATTATCACCATACTTACCTAAATTTATTAGTCAGTATCTTTAAAAAGAACATTTTTTAGCCTAACTATTATATTATCCAAAAATGTAAGTTGGGTATATAGGGAGTTAAAAGGTTTATGAAAAATATAATACATAATTATACATGTCATGATGTAGAATGCAGATCATTTGACTTATCAAGGATCTTAATCCTCAGTAATATTAACATGAGATTCCAATCCACTCTTATGGAAGTATATAATGGGATTTACTGAGATGTTAGAGAGACAGTTAACACAAAAAGTTTACAACATTCAATATATTAGATAGTGTTAACAAGTTTTAAATGTTACTCATAGTTAGCAGAAATCATAAAATGACTAGGTATGTCTTATAACAGTTCGTTGATTTCCATTACCTAAATATGCTTAATGCTTAGTAATTAATTTGTAAGCAATGCTCCAATTAAATTTTCAAGCGCTGATAATGTATATTTATAGCAATGACACAAATCTCAGGCATGTCTGTTAGCAACTGGACAATGAACATCAATTACTATGGCACATCTACCAATTTACTAAGAGCCACAGACATATCAGTTTGAATATGGGCACGGCTCTATGTTTTGTAAATTCAATCATATGTATTAAGTACCTTTTTAAGGACATGAAAATATGCTGGTTGGATAGGGGATCTAAAATGGCACAGTTATTATTTGGGCTGGGTGTTAGTGTTACGACTCGAGCTGCTGCTGTTTAATGCCATTTTTTGCATTTGCCGGATCACGGTGGTAGCATGGTATGCTTGTTTCCAGCGGGACTTTGCAAAGTTCTTCTTGAGTTGCTCAGATACAGTACCATGGATATTCTTATTGCTGGCTTCATTTCCAGAGATCCAAGGATGTGCCAATGCTTGCCTGAAAAATATATTAATCCTGTTAACTCTGGCCTACAATCAAAAATCATTTATTCTATCTTGTTTCCAGGGACCGAATACCGGTATAGAATAAAAGTATAAACTATTGATAGTGTTATCATCTAATGGTAGGGCTATACTGTTATTTAACCTTTATATTTTTTGATTGAATATGGGTTTAAAATAAAGGTTGGTACTGGTATAAAATATTGATAGAGTTTTAACAGTATCTTGATGTCTGGACGTAATGCGGCAGCAGCTTATACAAAGAAAAGCTTTATTTATAACTGTTAAGATATCAGTATCGCATCAAACCGGTATATCTATACCGGTATCATCCGTATCTCAAATATTAGGGTAGCATAATTTTCTGATGAAGCCACATTTGGGTACTTGTACAGTTTTAAAATGACATCATACCATATATTAAAGGTACCATTATCCATTCGGTTATTCAGTCCTTGCTGGTTTCTTATAAAAATTAAAACTTTTGAAGTGAATATAGGAAGTAGTCAAGTCAGAGATAGAGATAATAATAAATAAATTCCGTTGAACCAAGAACAACAGCCTTGGATGAATAAAATTTGTCCAAAACAACAGCCCTGGCCGTATTGCTGTTGTTTTATTTAATGCTCAACTGATCAAGTACCTATTTGGCCAAAACTGAGGTGATGAGTTTTCAAGATGTCTTTTGCAATTACAAAATATAAAAAAAGCTTTATCTTCAACCAAATAACTAACATAATATGGCAAATAAACCAAACAAAATAGCTTTCTTAACATCTTGCTATAAATAGTAACACAATGTCAGTATCTCTCATGCAACTCATAAGGCAGATAGGTATTAGTTTAATGTTATGAAAACAATATATGAGATTTTCATATGACTCTCATATTCTGATAATGAGTCTATTTCCAAGAAAGACAAGACAGACTTTAGGGTGCAGAGCCCTTGGAGTAAGTATAAAATATAGGTACTAATTTCTATGACTGGTACGTAAAGTTGAATATAGGTTTAAGTTTATGAATTACTTTCATGCAAGTTTGACTTTATATGCAAATATAAAAAAAACCGGCCAGGTGCGAGTCAGACTCGCGCACGAAAGGTTCCGTACCAAAAAATGAGATACAGCCTGGTGACAGACAGACAGATGGACAGCGGAGTCTTAGTAATAGGGTTACCCTTTACCCTTTGGGTACGGAACCCGAAAAATAGGCATAATTTTAATCAGGACTAAAGTTTACTTATTTTTCATAATTCGTTAACAAAATTGATTTTTGAAAGTACTTACTTGCATGTGTACCTCTTCTCCACGTCTACACACATCAAATGCCGAATGAAGTCTTTTGCCGAGTCACTGATGTCATCCCAGTAAGGTGAATCAAACTCAAAATCACCTTTCAGTATTTGAGCAAACAAGTTTGCATCATTTTCATCATAGAATGGAGGATATCCACAAAGTAATATGTAGGAAATTACTCCTATACTCCATACATCGACAGCCTTCCCGTAAGGTTTCTGGGCCAGCACTTCAGGGGCGACATATCCTGGTGTTCCACAAGCAGTAGCCATAATGCCAGAGTCCTCAATCTTTGATAGACCAAAATCACTTATCATAATTTTGCTATCCTCATCTGCACTATAGTACAAGAGATTCTCTGGCTTCAAATCTCTGTGGACCACTCCCTGACAATGCATGTAGTCAACAGCTTCCAACACTTGTCTCATGAGATAAGATGCGTCCTTTTCGGTATATGATCCCTTTTCAACGATTCGGTCAAATAATTCACCACCTGTCACTAGCTCCATCACAAGGTACACTTTACTCTTGTCTTCATACGTCTCCAGCAGCTGAACAATATTAGGATGAGAGAACATTTTTTTCTCACCTCCTTCGACTTTTGCTTGCTCGCTAAATCTTTTCAGTACTCTAATCTCGTTCTCCAAGGAGTCTTCCTTGCCTTTCAAAGCTTTTTTATCGATAATCTTGCAGGCAAACAGCTGGCCGTTTTCTTTGCTTTCTATCAATCGCACCTCAGAAAAGGCACCTGTGCCAAGCAGATCCTTGACGGTGTATTTGTCCTCGATAGATGGTTGCTTCTCGGACTCCCGTGCATCCTTTTTAGATTTTCTTCCAAAATCTTTCTTGCCAAACAGAGGCATCTTGGCGCCCCACGCTTGCAGATGTCGACCTACACTACTACTAATTATCTAAATATCTACGTACATATGGTAGATAGATGTAATCGAGACTGACTGGACAGAATAATAATCTTTCGGTGGCTTGGCGGACTTCACGGATAAACGGAATGTTGGATTGTTGGCAAATGTTGCGCAGGGCGCTCAAGGTCAGTCGATTTGTCAAAAATTCACTCGATTGAACTCACTGCACGTTACGTTTCGTTCCACACGTTTACGTTTACGAACGATTCTTGTCTTGAGTAAAACAAAATATATTTTCTCGAAAGCGTTTTATTAACATTGAAATTAGGAAGAAGAGGAGGGACAAAACAAGAAATGTCAGAAAAAAAATTCTCTGAACATCGCGCGAGACGATACTCCGCTAGGAGTATAGTGTTCTGTGGACGATACGATATTGTAGCTCAAAGAGTAAAAAAATAATAAATATTGTTGTGGCTTTTCAAAATGACAAAACTGTAGACTCGATACCGATAGATGGCGTTGATACACAAACAGGCAAGTGTCAGTCAAGTCAACTGAAAAAAAACAGGTTCACATGAAAACACCGCTAACAACTAAGGTCCGACCGAGATTTCGGTCTCGGTCTCACTGTCCGCCATGCTCGGCCATATGTCTCAGTCTCGGTAAAAATGGCCGAGAATCTCGGCCTATTGGTACCTACTTACGTGGGCCTACCGCCCAAGTGCCGTCGACTTCGCCGTCGGCTTCATTTGACAGATGGTTGTAATACATTGCTACTTTTCTTTGGTAAGTTTTTATTTGTACCAAAAAGAAGCAGCAATGTATATCATCCACCTGTCAAATGAAGCCGACGGCGAAGTCGACGACACTTGGGCGGTAGGGCCCCTGCCCCCCTAATCAAATGGCCACTTTTCTATTCGTTTGAACGCTACGCTTATTTTTAAAGTTTAAATATGAGCAATAGACGATTAAATCACATGTCTAAAACTTATAGTACAGTAGCCCGAAGTACATTTAAATTACGAAAAAGGTAACCGTTTGCCGTTGTGTGTAAATCTGTGTATGGTCATTTTCCATAGTCACTATTATCAGTGGCAATCAAACAAAGCTGTAGAACACTACAATAGCTAAACCATGTGGTAAACCTCTATAAATAAAAAAATATCATTTTTGGAGATATACAAATATAGGTTACGGCGGGTTGCGATCTGCAAAACTTCGGTTAAAGTATCTATAATTTCGTAATAAATAACTATATCACAACGGCAAACGGTAACCTTTTTAACCGACTTCAAAAACTTTGAAAAGGAGGAGGTTATCTATTCGTAGCGTATATTTTTTGTTTTTTATATGTATGTATACCGATTACTCGAAGACGGCTAAACCGATTGAAATGATTTAAACGTTATAACATGAGGTTTGTTTCCAAGTTGGTCCCTTTTTTGAAATTTTGAAATCGGTTCAGTACTTTTCAAGTAATCTTGAAAATACTGTCGTTTTCGTTACCATTTTATATGAGTTGAGACCGATTTTCAACCATTCCTTTTTTATTTATGGACCGATTTAGACAATTCTTTTTTTGTTTGAAAGAAGATACCTTAAGAATGATACCATATTAACTTCATTGGTATTGGACTTTGGATTTTGCAGATACACGAGGGAACTCCTCAAAATCAAATAGGAACTGTACAGTGATTGAAATATTGGTAGGTTTATTATTGTCAAGGACGTTCTGGACTAGATTTGAACTGCGAAGACCCAACGGAACACCTGTGGACATTGAGTTACTCGGGGTATACCATTGAAAAATGTGAAACATTATACTTAACGTTTTATTTTATAAAATCATCGCTTACATACCTACCTCAAAAAAGTTTAAAATAAAAAGCTTTAAAAAAAAAAGTAAAACCTCCTTCAAAAACCTTAAAAAAACAGCTCTATTATCTAACGGAGGTTTTACTTTTTTTAAAAGCTTTTTCGTAATTTAAATGTACTACGGGCTATTTTAAATGTAATACTATTATATGAATCACAGACTTTGATGTATTGTATGGAATTGACAAGGTTACGGCAAGTAATTTTATAGTTTGTAGCGGCATCTACCTACGACGCCGCACATACCAACACTTCGGCAACTCTCGACGGCATTATCCCGACCTGTGGGTCTATTGCCCAAGTGTCGTCGACTTCGCCGTCGGCTTCATTTGACAGATGGTTGTAATACATTGCTACTTTTCATTGGTAAGTTTTTATTTGTACCAAAAAAAAGTAGCAATGTATTACATCCATCTGTCAAATGAAGCCGACGGCGAAGTTGACGACATTTGGGCAATAGACCCACTGTGGGTCTATTGCCCATTCGTTTTTTTTTCATGTTTTTTTTTTCACGTTTTTTTCACGTTAGAAAAAATCTGCTTTTTTACAACACGACCAACTAGCACTGACCTGATTTTTTTTTCTATTTAACTGGACTGGCTGTCTGTATGATTTGACAGCAAAGTTCTTGTGCCTATTTGATTTTGACGTACAATGAAAATGGTGAATCTCCAGACTCCATACTTTAGTACCATGTCCCTCACGCTATGCTCACGCTACGTCCTACAGCTAGGGCTGCCACCTCTCCGGGTTTGACCCGGAGTCTACGGGTTTGAGTAGTGGATGTCCGGGCTACGGTTTTAACATCAAATTCTCCGGGTGGCGCGAGCGAAAGTCAACCGTACTAGTATTACCATCTGACAGGACAAAAATCGCGCTGCGCAGCTGGTTTTTTTTACTATGACAGGAAATATTACAAGTTTAGGGGTTGGAACTGACCAAAAATCGCGCAGCGCGGCCGTTTTTTACTGTTAACAGGCAAAATTACAAGGTTATTGTTTGGAACCGACCAAAAATCGGCAGTTTTTTACTTTTGACAGACAAGATTACAAATTTGGTGGATGAAACTGACCAAAAGTCAAGCCGCGCCGCTGTTTTTTACTGTAAATAGGCAAGATTACAAGTTAAGTGGATGGAACTGACCAAAAATCGCGCTGCGTGGCCGTTTTTTACTGTTAATAGGCAAGATTACAAGTTTAGTGGATGGAACTGACCAAAAATCGCGCTGCCTGGCCGTTTTTTACTGTTAATACGCAAGATTACAAGTTTAGTGGTTGGAACTGACCAAAATCGCGCAGCGCCGCCGTTTTTTACTGTTAACAGGCAAAGTTACAAGGTTGTTATTTGGAACCGACCAAAAATCGCGTTGCGCGGCCGTTTTTTGCTTTTGACAGACAAGATTACAAATTTGGTGGATGAAACTGATCGAAAATCGTGCATGTTTGCTTGCAAAATGCTTGCCGGGGGGTGCAGGGGGGCTGGCCCCCCTGCTCGGGGGGGTCGGGGGGCCTGAGGCCCCCCGCTATAAAGAAAAACTCTTAATGCGAAGACCATTAGGTTAGGTTAGTGTTTTGACCACTTGCAGCGGAGCGAGCGAAGCGAGCGGAGCTCCCTAATGCTTGCATGCATGCTGCATGCTTGCTTGCATGCTGCATGCTTGCTTGCATGCTGCATGCTTGCTTGCATGCTGCTTGCTTGCTTGCATGCTGCTTGCTTGCTTGCATGCTGCATGCTTGCTTGCATGCTGCATGCTTGCTTGCATGCTGCTTGCTTGCTTGCATGCAGCATGCTTGCTTGCATGCTGCATGCTTGCTTGCTTGCATGCTGCATGCTTGCTTGCACGCTGCATGCTTGCTTGCACGCTGCATGCTTGCTTGCACGCTGCATGCTTGCTTGCACGCTGCATGCTTGCCTGCACGCTGTATGCTTGCTTGCACGCTGTATGCTTGCTTGCACGCTGTATGCTTGCTTGCATGCTGCATACTGCATTCTTGTTTGCATGCATGCATTCCTTGCTTTTGATTGCATGCATGCATATCTGCTCTTGCTTGCATGCAAGTATGCATGGCCTTGTTTGCATGCAAGTATGCATGGCCTTTTTTGCATGCATGCATGCGTGCCATGGAAGCATGCGATTTGATCTTGATTGTACTTATGTTATCATGTTTGCTTGTGTGCATACTTGCTTGCTTGCTTGTATGCTTGCATATTAAAAAGACAACGACAGGTTTATCTGCTCATTCTTTATTTTTAATTACTTACCAAAAACATAATTTTTCGTAATTTAAATCTTAAAAACGATTATTCCTATAATGATTAAGGGAAGTAAACATTCGGCGAAAAAAATATTAGGCGTTACACAATTGTGCGAATCGTTATTTAGTACTTTTAAACATTAGGGATTATGAATAGTTATGCTTAATGATGAATTTGGGAAGTAAACATGCGGCGAAAAATTTTTAGGCGAAGTGAAAATAGGCCAAACAAATTTAGGTCAAATGACAATTGTGCAAAAAGTTTTTAGGCCAATAAGTAGTGTGCCAAAGACAGTTAAGACAAAAAAAATTAGGCATTCCAATATATACCCACAGGCAATACCTATTACAAATTTAGTGGATGGAACTGACGATAAAATGTGCTGCGCGGCCGTTTTTTGGTGTAGATAGGCAAGATTTCTAAATAAGTGCATGAAACTTATTAAAAATCGCACTGCGCGGCTGTTTTTTTTACTATAGGCAGGAAACATTACTAGATTAGTAGATGAAACTGACCAAAAAATCGCGCTGCGCGGCCATTTTTTCTAAAGACAGGTATTATTAATTACCCACCTAAAGTATGATTTATTAAACAAAAAAATAACGATTTTTCGAAAATCTCCGGGTCTGCCCTTGTCGAAAGGTGGCAGCCCTACCTACAGCGCCAAAATGGCGGAAATTAAATAGGCACAAGAACAGTTTGACAGCAGCCAGTCCAGTGGAATATATACAGGTCAATGAACACTAGTCTCGGCTCGGTTCTCGGCGGAAAAGTGGGTTCGGTCGGTCCCTACTAACAACCAACGCCAACGAACACCAAGGAATGAAAATTAAAAAAAGGCCTTTTTTTAAAGCATCGACGGCCGTTTATTGACACTTCACTTGACCAACAAACAACGCCATCTAGTAAGGCAAATAGTTACTGATGGATATTGTTGCGTTTAGTCGGACATCTTTTTATTGAGAGAGCTGTCACTTGAAGCGTGGGACGCAGCCCAGTGTTGCCAGAGTATTGTCCCAACATAACATTCCTCCCTCTAGCTAGAGAACCTAGATATAGATATTAATCAACAAGTATACATTCTATATGAATTTTTTATAATCAATCATTTTTTTATAATCATAAAACATCAGAATGTAAATATGCAAACTATGTTTGTAGAAAATGTAACGCAAAAGGACACTTACGTAGAATGTGCTCTAAAATAAATTATGTGAAGTCAAATGAAACTGAATGTGACGAGGACGATGGTAAGCAGTATATTTGTAATATTCGTTCAATTAGGGGAGAACCAATGGTCGAAACAGTGCTTATAAATGGGATTCCATTCAAATTTGAAATCGACAGTGGTTCTGCAGTTACTGTAATTTCAGAACGCTATTACCAAGAACACTTCAAAGCCATGCCATTGTCAATTGCACAAAAACAGTTAATGTCTTATAATGGTAGAAATTTGACATGTTTAGGATTTATTCGACTACCCATTTCATATGAAAAGCAAATGCATGAAATTGATTTTTATATTGTTTGTAATGGTGGGCCACCGCTTTTAGGAAGAGATTTTATATCTAAATTTAGTTTGCAATGGGGAGGCGAAGGCAAAGTGAATTACAGATGGCGCTTCATTCTTTGGAACAATTGTCAGTTTGAGCTTATATTGTCTTGACTGTGTATTACGTGATTTTACTTTCTTAGATTGTATTTTTTTCGGTTTTGCGGACAAACAATGTATTATATGCTAACTTTAGCTCATATAAAAGAAGAATTACGGAAAAGAAAAGCCAAAACAACAGGCAAGAAAGTTTATAGCAACTTACAAAAAATTGCTAACAAGCATTACATTTCTTTAAATTTCGTGTAAGATTTACAAGTAATCTTTTTATTTCAGATTAGAAGCATATGATTTAAATTTTAACAAAGCAACTGAGTGTGAATTTCCGTGTTTATAGTTGCCTGATGATGCCTTCTGTGCAATAGTAATTTCAGGTTTCTGTACTGGAATTTCTGTACCATCCAAAATTACACGAACCGTTTTATCATATTTATTTTATTATTCTAAGTTTCTTGAATGACTCTGGCATATAAAATTCTATTAATTCTCTGTTTGGCCCCAATATTGGGCTTATTCCATATTTGATATACCTATAAAATTCATCCAAGTTATAAATATGCTAGAAACTGCTGAGGTTGAAATATTAAAGAACAAAGCTGTTATCATTCAAATGTTGTTTTATTTTGGCGAAGCTTCATCAAATTCATGAAACATTCCTTTTGATTTATAATGTTTCTCAGGCTCAGCAAAGGAGAAAATCGAGGGAAAAGCATCTTTTTTTTTGATATTTTTTTGCCCAATATTTTTTTTGTTACTGGGAAATCGATGAACTCCAATAATTTACAAGTTACATGCATAACAATGCGGCATTTTCTCAGTATAAAATTAAAAAGTGCAATACTCCAAGAGATTCCCATATGTTTTGACACTTTCTTTGAGGCGGCCCGGTACCAAGACCAGACGCCACCTATCGGGATAAAATTGCGCTTTTCCTCCCCATTGATGTCAATAAATTATTGCCATGAAAGTAATTCTATTCTTAAAAATTTACAGCTAAATTACAATGAGTTATTTTCAGATAAGTTGGGAACTTTTAACAAATACAATGTAAAATTATTGTTACAAGAAAATGTGAAACCAATTTTCTTTAGAGCACGTCCCATTGCATTTGCTTTGCGTGATAAGGTTGGAAAAGAGATTGATAGGTTGGTTGAATTAGGTATCCTCATACCTACTGAGCATTCTGATTATGCATCACCTATAGTGCCCGTTCTGAAACGTGATGGGTCAGTCAGATTATGTGCCGATTATTCTGTAAGCATTAATAAACAGTTATTGATTGAACATTATCCTTTACCTACTATCAACGAACTATTCTCCAGGCTTCATGGTGGCCAGCAATTCACTAAGCTAGACCTATCCATGGCCTATAACCAGTTTGTTTTAGATGAGGATTCGCAGGCACTTACATGCATTAACACTCACCGAGGTCTGTTTAAATATACGCGTTTAGTTTTTGGTTTAGCGTCGGCGCCTGCTATATTTCAGAGGGCTATTGAAAATGTTCTCTCAGGTTTAGAGGGTGTTCTCTGTTTAATGGATGATATTCTTGTGACGGGATCCGATAGACGACAGCATTTAGAAAGATTAAATGCAGTATTAAAGCGCTTGCAAGATGCAGGATTAACCCTGCAAAAGGATAAATGTGAGTTTTTTAAGGACGAAGTTAGTTATTTAGGATATATTATTTCAAAAGATGGACTTAAAAAATCACCTGAAAAGGTAAAAGCTATGGTGGAAGCTCCCACTCCACGCAATGTTAGTCAACTACAATCATTCCTGGGTTTAGTTAACTATTACCGTAATTTTGTACAAAATGCTTCCATGATACTTAGTCCGTTATATGATTTACTAAAGAAAAATTGTGCATGGAAATGGAATATCGAGCATGATTTGGCTTTTAGGAAGATTAAAGAGATTCTGACCTCAGACCAAGTTTTAGCGCACTTTAATCCTATGGCCAAGTTAATATTAACAGTGGATGCTTCGCCTACAGGTTTAGGTGCTGTTTTGTCTCAAATCGATTCAGACGGCGTTGAAAGGCCTCTATCGTTTGCTTCACGTACTTTGAATTCTGCAGAAAAACATTATGCCCAAATTCAGAAAGAAGCTACCGCTATAATTTATGGTGTGCGCCGTTTCCATCAATATTTGTACGGTAAGACAGAACCTTTCATATTGCGAACGGACCACAAGCCTTTGATATCCATATTTGGTCCGTACAAAGGTAGTCATAGTCATAGTCATAGTCATAATTGTTTATTGCAACATGTTGGTTACAGAGATCTTAAAAGGAAAATGGTACCATGAACATGACCCTGTAAGGGTATTGCAACTTAAAATAAGATTAAAATAAAAATATTAAAATTACTTAACATAGGTAACATAAATGTTTCTTTTAAATAACAAAACGAAAAATCTGGAATAGGTAAACAACATTAGAGATGAGAACAAGGAGGCCTAATTATTAGACTAATTAAAAAAATCTGTTAATGTATAAAAACATTGTTCTATTAAAAATTCTTTTAGTTTACTGTAAAAGTGAATTTCTTTTTGTATGTCTTGTATTTCTTTTGGTATTCTATTATATATTTTTATTGACATATGGTAAGTTCCTGAACTCACTAAATGTAACTTAGTGAAAGGTGCTGCAAGTCTGTTTTGATGCCTTAAATTACGTGATTGTTGATAAAAATCTTTTGCTTGTGGATACATTTGTTTGTTTTTTCTGACTAATTTACATATTTCAAATATATATAGGGACGTAAGTGTGAGTATCTTTAGTTTTACAAAGTGAGGTCGACAACTTTCCATATCATCTATATTTACAAGTATTCTGATACACCTTTTTTGCATCACAAACAATTGGTTTACATGAGTGCTATTACCCCAAAGGATAATTCCGTAGGTCAACCATGCATTAGCGTAAGCATAATAGGCACACATTGCAGTTTTTAAGTCGGTACATTTTTTTAGTTCATATAAGGCGTAAGTAAATTTAGAAAGTTTAGTAGCAATTTTTTCAATATGAGATTTCCAATTGACATTTGTATCTATTTCTATGCCTAACAGGGTGCAAGAGGTTTCAAATTCTATTTTATTATTATTAAATGAGATTGTTGTTTCTATTGATTGCTTTTGTATGGGTTTAAATTGCATCAATTTTGTTTTAGATATATTAATTTCTAAATTGTGGTCTTGTAACCATTTTATTACCTGGTGTAGTGTGTTATGAAACTCTTGTTGAAGATCTTGACTGCGTACGCATGGGAAAACAATGGAGATATCATCTGCATATATTATACATTTTTTATTTATACAGTCTACCACATTATTTATATAAATTAAGAAAAGTACACATCCTAATATACTCCCTTGAGGAATAGAACGTTCAATATCAAGTTTATTTGATCTAACATAATTTAAAATATTGTTTTTGGCATCATAATGTTCTATCTGCACGAATTGTTGGCGATTATTTAAATATGATTCAAACCATATGTGAGCTCGTCCTCGTATACCTATTTCATATAATTTTTGGAGTAAAATTTTATGAGAAACTCGATCATATGCCTTACTCATATCTAACATTATTCCTATTGCATATTGATTTGTATTTATAATATTTAATATTTCGTTCATAAAGTTATATACTGCTGTGATTGTAGATTTTTGTTTCCTGAAACCATGCTGACTCTCGTTAAAAATATTGAATTTTTCACAAAAGGAGTTAATGCGGGTTGCCATTGCTGTTTCAAATATTTTCGAAAAGGTTGATAAAAGGGCTATTGGGCGCAAATCTTGGGGTTTGTTGGCATTTCTCATTTTAGGTATTGGTTTTACAATTGTTATTTTAAGTAAATCGGGAAAGACTGCCTCATCAAAAGATTGGTTAATTAAATAAGTTATAGGTTCTACCAGCTCCTCCCTACAATGCTTAATTAATGAAGGAGGGAATTCATCAGCACCATAACTTGATTTATTTTTTAATGATTTTATAATTTTATCGACTTCGTCAGTGCTGACTGGACGGAGGTAAATAGAGTTTTCAATAGGTGATTGAGTGGGTCGACCTTTGGGATCAATATGATTTTTCTTATCAGATCCTACCGACACAAAGTATTTATTTAATACATACATACATACATACACTCACGCCTGTTTCCCATGGGGGTAGGCAGAGACTATGGATCGCCACCTGCTACGATCCTTGCACACTTCTTTCGCTTCATTCATATCCATCAATCTTTTCATACATGCCCTGCGGTTTTTGTCACTGCGTACACCAGCCTTTTTTATAATAACCTCTATTTGGTCCGCGTAGGTTTTTCTGGGACGCCCTCGTGCAATCGTTCCTTCCACATTCGCACAGTATATCTCTTTCGCGATTCGCCTTTCATTCATCCTCTCTAAGTGACCAAACCACTGGAGCATTCCTTTCTCAATTCTTGTCACTATATCATCTTTCAGACCACACCTTTTGCGAATCACCTCATTGCTCACTCTATCACTCAGTTTTACTCCACATATTTTCCTCAACGATCGCATCTCTACCGCATTTATTCTGCTTTCATTCTTCTTCTGCCATACCCAAGATTCACTTCCATACATCAGTGTCGGTACCAGCACTCCGTTATGAATAGCCATTCGCGCCTTTGCAGAAACGGTTTGGCTACTCATAACCGAGTGTATAGCACCACTCACCGAATTTCCTTTCTTCACTCGTCTTTCTATGTCTTCCTCACTCTTTCCGTCCCTTGTGAACAAACTCCCCAAGTATACAAACTCACGGACTTGTTCCACTTTTTCGCCACCTAACATTACCGTACAGTCAGTCATTTCTTCATCTCTCTCAAACACCATCACTTTAGTCTTAGTTACATTCACTTTCATCCCTTTTCTCACAAAATCTTCATTCATAACCGACATCATTTCCTGCAACTCTTGCGCAGAAGACGCAAGTATAACTTGGTCGTCAGCGTAGAGAAGGCACTTGATTTGAGTCCCATTCATCACAACCCCACAGTCACGTTCTTTCAGACCTTTCATACAACTGTCCAAAAACAGATTAAAGAGCCATGGTGACGCAACACATCCCTGTCTGACACCCCTAGAGATGCCAAACCAGGATATTAGATATTGAATGGGGATCTTTTATGGTTTCATCGTTAAGTTTTAAACTTATATTTTTTAATGTATTTTTGTTTATTTTATTAGTGCGTTCTTTAATGATTTGCCACATTGTTTTAGTAACGTTTTTGGATTTTTTCATTTTATTTATATACTGATTTTTTTTTGATATATTAACTGTAATTTTTAATAATTTGACATATTTTTTGTAATAATTATTTAATACTTCACTATTTGTTTGCAATTTTAGTATTTTAATTAGGCGTTTATTTTTACACGATTTTTTGATCCCCTTTGTTAACCAGGATTTTAATTTATTTTTAATCAATATATTTATTTTTGGTATACAGAGATCAAGTAATGTAGTTAATTTTTCATGAAATACTTTATAATTTTCATTAACACTTTTACCAGGTTTAATAATATTTCCCCAGTTTATAGATTGTAATTTCTTCTTAAATAATGTCATGTTGTTATTGTTAAACTTCCTCTTTCTAACGATATGTCCCTGCCTAGTGTTAAAATTTAAACCAGATTTATATAATGAAACAAATATGCCTTTATGATCTGATAGCCCTTGTTCCTTAACCTTAAAGCTTAAACAGGTTGTATCAAAGTTCGTGAAAATTATATCTAAGCAAGTGGCACTCGTGGCCGTAACTCTGGTAGGTTCATTAATATTTTGATGAAAATTAAAACTTTTAAATAACTTGACCATACCTTTTGATTGTGTGTTGTTAACAAGAAAGTCTACATTTAGATCCCCTCCTATTATTATATTTTTCTTTGCATACTTAGTAGTTAATAATTTTAACAATTTTTCTAATTGTATTTTAACTAAACTTTCTTCTCTTTTTTTATCTGGCCAATATAACACTATCAATATAACACTTAAACTAGGTAGTTCTATACCACACAATTCTATAATATACTCCACTGATAATTTTTTAACGTCTTCAAGCTCGAAAAAGTCTATTTTGTCTTTCACAAACGCACATACACCTCCGCCATCACGATTTTGCCTAGAAAACTGACTTGCCAGTGTATAGCCTTCTAGTGCCAGTAGATCAGATTTGGCCGAGGTAAACCATGTTTCAGTAAAACAGACTACAGACAAATCATATTCTTCAGTGAGGTCCTCTATTAAATGTAATTTATTGCATAGACTACAGATATTTTGATAGAAAAAAGTTATATTTTGGTTATTTTTGTCATTAGGTACGAAAGGAATGTATCTTGTTCTGACCCCGTACTGTGTCAATAGCTTTCGGGTGAAGGTCTTTGTAGGAATTAGTGTCTACTTCCGAGATTGTGTTGTTTGAGATGATATTATTCTGAAATCTATTAGGGATTTTTGTGACCCTTTGTGAATGTTGGGTTGATTTTCTAAAGTTCTCTCTTTCCTGCTTTCTACGTTGAAGCCCTTGTTCATCAAGGTAAGCCGATATCCATAATCCAGTGTTTTTAAAATAACCAATATATTCCAATAGATATTTGGTCATTTTTTTACTTAACAATTCAATTTTCAGAGGTCTCCTGTTTCCATGCCTTCCTATGCGGCTTATTTCTTCAATATATCCTGACAGATCTACGCCAGCTATGTCATACAAAATATCTATTACTCGGTCATGCACTTCATATTCTGTCTCGTATCTATATTCGTTGAGTCCGTACAAAACTATTGTTTTATTCCGACATTCTTGATCCAATGTATTCTTACAGTGTTCGTATGATTTTGAGCTGGGTTCATTACACGTGTTATTAATTGTGACACTGTTTTCTTTAATTTGTTGTATTTCCTGTATGAGTAGCTTATTTTCATTCTCCAAATTATTTATACGTTTAGTATTTGCTTCCGCAACTAGTCGCATTGATTTTAACTCAGTTTCCAAAGATGAGTGTTTATTTGTTATTTCTAGCAAACACGTTTGGAGCAATTTTATAGTCTCTGATAGTTCACGGTCTCGAGCATCCTGTTTTTCTGATTGTTGATTTATTATTGTTCTTAACTCACGTAACTCTGCTAGCAAGGTGGAATCCATGTTGGTCGTAGAGTTGGCTACTATAGTATCACCTCTAGGGGGAGTATCGTCAAGAAATTGTGAATCCTCATCACTGCTTTTCGTAGATTTTTTGTGCCTTAATGTAACATTGTTTGAATCCTTCACTGGAGTATGAGTGTTGTCATATTTTGGTTGTTTTGACTTGCATTGTGGACATTTCCAAACTCGTTTTTTTTCTATGGTCATCAAATAGAAAATTTTTTCAGATACATTTACGCAAAGCAAATCATATTTTTCGGTGCATATCGAGCAGACCAAAAATCGCCTATCTGATATTATTTTCAAGCAAGTTGCGCAATTATGTGCCATCTTTCGGAATTTAGTTGAGTTAATAACTTATTAAAAGCACAGCGTAAAGCAAAGCAACCCTTCGGGAAATGTGCTGTCAAAGCATGCGGAAACAATTTTTCCAATGTGCCGATTGAGTTCCCAGGAAGCACCCTAGATGGCTTTGAAATCCATTTCATACATTAAATATCTAAATTATTCATCTAAATTATTCACTTTTATAGGTTATGAATAGTATTGTTGTTATTAAATCACTATTAAAATAAATTTTTCTTTGATCACTGTATTTTAATGTTCAACAATAACTCAATTTAGTCATTATTTTCGTATATTATTTGATATTTGTTAGTGTAAAAGCAATGAGTTGCAAAAAGATGCTACGCTAAATTTCACTGTGTCTAAGGCTAAGTTTGCTTGGATAACACTCTCACTTATTTTTTGAACATAACACAATGTTTTTATTCACTCCACATTATTAGTAGTTCACTTTATTAGTTTATTTTAATTAAAGTATTATGAGCTGTTGTTCACACGGCATCTAGCGCCATCTACTTTTCCCAGAAGTAAAGTAGTAAGTAAGTTTGTATCCCAGAAGTGTCTGCAAATAGGCTCCAGCGTTATGCGTTGTTTCTTTCTGGATATAATTACAAAATTCAATATATACGCAGTTCAGATAACAGTGCAGCAGACTATCTGTCTCGTGCTGGTGTGCCTGACGTGGTCACCAACAAATTTGATCAAAACTGCGAAGTCGAGTTAGCATGTGATAGCGCTACTTATGTTTGTTTTGTGTTAGATGGTAGCATGCCGATAACTTTAAGCATACTACAAGAGGAAACAAAAAACGACGTTATTCTAAGGCAAATAGGAAACTATATTTTGAATGGCTGGCCGGCAAAAGTTAGTGATATACAGTTAAAACCGTTTCATCTTTGTAAAGATCAATTGTCATTTGAAAATGGTTGCATTATGAGGGGACACAAAGTCGTTCTACCAGCAAGTTTGTATGGGAAAGTTTTAAGTGAATTGCATTCTTCACATTTAGGCATTGTAAAAACTAAAGCAGAGGCTCGCTCTAGGTTTTGGTTTCCTGGAATAGACCAAGCTTTGGAGCGAATGATAAATTCTTGTGAGATATGCATTCAGCTGCGCCCGACACCCCCTCGCGCTCCCTTATCACATTGGGGATTTCCACCAAGCGTTTTTAATAGAATTCACATTGATTATTTGGGTCCGATTAAGGGTTGTGTTTATTTAGTAATAGTAGATGCTTATAGCAAATGGCCAGAAGTATATAATATGATGAACAACAGCTCCTCTAGTGCAGTAATAGAAAAGCTTTGTGATTTCATGTCAAGATATGGTATACCTAAAACGTTGGCAAGTGACAATGGCACGGCTTTTTGCTCGCAGGAGTTTGAGAATTTTTGTTTGTCAAATGGAATTTCACATGTTACCTCACCAGTATACCACCCTGCAAGCAATGGGCAGGCCGAGAGCTTCGTGAAAATTGTAAAAAAAGGAATAAAATCTTGTTTAATGTCTAGCCATACTGCGAGGAGTGCAAAAATAAAACTTTTAAGATATCTAATGGATTATTGTAATTCTGTTCACACTACTACTGGGTTATCCCCTGCTGAAATTGTTTTCGGTCATAAATTAAGAACACAGTTGGACTTAATTAATCCAAAGCCATCGTCGTCCTCGTCACCGGCTCTTTCTAATGTTGTTAAACAAAAACAGTGTTTGCAAACTAATGCACATGGGAAAGCTAAAATTAAGATTTTTCATCAAAATGATCCTGTAATGTTTAAAAAATTTGTGAATGCCAAAGATTACAAATGGTGTAAAGGACTTGTAGTAAAACAATTGGGTAAAGTAATGTATTTAATAAAAGACTATTTCAGTTCACAATGTTACAAAAGGCATATAAACCAATTGTTTTTATTTAAGGGGACGGATAACAATCAAATGTGTAACAAAGGAATCGTGAATATAGATTTACCTGGACCATCAACATCGCCGCCGGTGCCGCTGTCGCCCGTGTCGCCGCCGCCGGCGCCGGTGCCTTCGCCTTCTGTGTCGTCGCCTGGGTTAGCTCCCAGTAATCCATTGTCCGTCACACAATCGCCTCAGCCAAGTTCGGCCAGAGGGAGGAGAGACTTAGATTTAAGCGAACCAAATATCTCTCAAGAGCAGCAGCATAGTAACGTTAGTGATACCCAATCAGATTCAGAAGAAGAATTACAAGAGTCACATGACACTAACAGGGAACAAATGTCGAAGAGATTATTACGTAACCGTCCCCGGATTGATTATAAAAAAATGATTGATTATAAAAAATTCATATAGAATGTATACTTGTTGATTAATATCTATATCTAGGTTCTCTAGCTAGAGGGAGGAATGTTATGTTGGGACAATACTCTGGCAACACTGGGCTGCGTCCCACGCTTCAAGTGACAGCTCTCTCAATAAAAAGATGTCCGACTAAACGCAACAACAACATAACAGTTACTATGTTTTTTTAATGTTACTCTGGAACAGGGGCGTAGCTACCGCCGTATCAGACCCATAAGGAAGGCTTGTGCCCCAGCAGTGGGGAAATAAAAAAAAATATGGCTGATGGACACATAACTATGAAATAAAAACACGTTTTTAAAACGGACTAAATAATTACAAAAAATCGGACTAAAAACATTAAAACGTACAAGTAAAAACGAACTAAAAAGTAAAAAATAAATTCTTCTGTAAATATTTATAACCTTAATAACCTATACTTACCTACAGAAATTTTAAACCTAAAAATTTTAAACCTAAAAACGTGGGGCGCGTTTTGTAAAATTTATCATCCATTTTGTCTATAGCACGCGCCCAAGTTTTTGGTTTAAAATTTTTAGGTTTAAAATTTCTCTAGGTAGGTATAGGCTATACCTACCTAGAGAAATTTTAAACCAGGTAAGTATAGGTTATTAAGGTTATAAATATTTACAGAAGAATTTATTTTTTACTTTTTAGTTCGTTTTTACTTGTCCGTTTTAATATTTTTAGTCCGATTTTTTTGTAACTATTTAGTGCGTTTTAAAAACGTGTTTTAAAAAAATATTTTTTTCAGTAAATTATTATTTTATGATTACTAAAAAAATATACCATCTCCTATCGGAGCACTCGTCAAGACGATTCAAACGAGCCCAATCTCGATGGTGTTGCATGGTTTTATTATTGAATCTCAGTGCCCTTCTTCCGGCTCCATCATCAGACCCTGGAAACTATTTCCCAACAAAGAACTCATCAACACGATTCAAACGAGCCCAAACTCGATGGGGTTGCATGGTTTTATTACAGAGTCCCAGTGCCCTTCCTCCTGCTCCATCATCAGACCCTGGACACTATTTCCCGACAAAGTCCTCGTCAAGGTGATTCAAACGAGCCCAAACTAGATGGGGTGGCATGGTTTTATTAAAGAGTTCCAGTGACCTTCTTCCGGCTCCATCATAAGACCCTGAAAACTATTTCTCAACAAAGAACTCGTCAAGACGATTGAAACGAGCCCAAACTCGATGGGGTTGCATGGTTTTATTACCGAGTTCCAGTGTTCTTCTTCCGGCTCCATCATAAGACCCTAGACACTATTTCCCAACAAAGTACTCGTCAAGACGATTCAAATGATCCCAAACTCGATGGGGTAGCGTGGTTTTATTAAAGAGTTCCTATGGCCTTCTTCCGGCTCCATCATCAGATCCTCGGACACTATTTCCCAACAAAGTACTCGTCAAGACGATTCAAACGAGCCCAAACTCGATGAGGTAGCGTGGTTTTATTAAAGAGTTCCTATGGCCTTCTTCTGGCTCCATCATCAGATCCTCGGACACTATTTCCCAACAAAGTACTCGTCAAGACGATTCAAACGAGCCCAAACTCGATGGGGTAGCGTGGTTTTATTATAGAGTTCCTATGGCCTTCTTCCGGCTTCATCATCAGGTCCTCGGACACTATTTCCCAACAAAGTACTCGTCAATACGATTCAAATGAGCCCAAACTCGATGGGATTGCACGGTTTCAATATTGAGTTCATTTGGCATGGCCTTCCAGCTTCATCATCAGACCCTGGACCTTATCTCCCAATAGAGTACTCGTCAAGACAATTCTAACAAGCCTAATCACAATGGGGTTGTATGGTTGCATCGTTAAGTTCCTGTGGCCTTCTTCCAGTTCCATCATCAGATCAGCTCAATGACACCATAATATTGCATTGTATTCCAGTTCTGACCTATGTTGAAAGTCTCTAGCTCATCGGGAAGCTAGTTTAAAATCGTTCGCAAACTTTACGGACAAACAAACAAGCGAGAAGGCAACCTAATAAAAACGTGTTAAAAAGAATGGCGCACTTTGACCCAGTCACCTTAGTAGTAAGTTTTATTGTTTGTATTATTGTCTGTCTCAAATAAATTATTTTTCTTTATTTCTTTCTTTCCGTACCGCCCCGTACCCTTCTTTCCCATCGTGTGGCAAAGTTTTGGGTCACCCTGTCTATTTTTATTTCTTTCTTATTTATAGAGTTCCTATGGCCTTCTTCCGGCTCCATCATCAAACCCTGGACACTATTTCCCAACAGAGTTCTCGTGAAGATGAAACAAACGAGTCCAAACTCGATAGGGTTACATGATTTTATTACAGAGGTTCTGTGGGCTCCTTCCGGTTTCATCGTCAGACCCTGGACTGAACACTATTTTCCAACAGAGTACTGGTCAAGACTATTCAAGTGTGCCCAAACTCGATGGGGTTTGCATGGTATTATACTAAGTTCCTGTGGCCTTCTTCCGGCTCCATCATCAGACCAGCTCAATGACAACACATAATATTGCGTTGCCTTCCAATTCTGACCTATGTTCGAAGTTTCCAGACTCTATAGCTCATCGGGAAGCTAGTATAGAATAATTTGTTAAATTTGTGGACAAACAAACAAGCAAATAAATAAGAAATTAAAAACGTGTTAAGGCTCCGTACCGATTTTGCCGCTGACTGCCGCTCTCTCGCTCGCACATTTCATGTTTTCTCAAGATTTTGTAAATCTGAGTAAGTAAATGAAAAATGTGTCTCGGCCACTTTTCGCAATATAAGATTACGGACATTTCAACATATATTTCAGTTTCGAGTTGCTGAAGTACAAAAAGTTATCGCATTTGTCAGTTCAAATAACTGTTAGAAACGATAACTTTTTGTACTTTAGCAACAAAAAACTGGAATATATTTTAAAATGTCTGTAATCTTATATTGCGAAAAGTGGCCGAGACACATTTTCCAATTGCGAACTCGGATTTATGAAATCTTGAGAAAACTTGAATTGTGCGAGCGAGAGAGCTGCAGTCAGCGGCAAAATCGTAACGGGCTCTTAAAACGGCTGTTCGGATTTTGATAAAATTAAAACATAGAATAATAATATCTTGGTTAAAGGTTCCTTAAGGATTTTCTATAATGTCCACGCGGACGAAGTCGCGGGCGGAAGCTATCTTAACAACTAAGTGATGAAATTTACTATCTTTTTAGTATATCGTTGATGTCTTTTGTATCTGTAATATTGAGAAAACTAATACAATGAAGTAAAGATTGGTTATGGTCTTAACCATACATACAAATTAGCCAAAGGTATTTCCCCATATTTTCTTTATCTGGATAATTATGCATTTTTCTTATGGACTGTCTAAAGTTTACTTTCTTTTTGGCAACTATTTTTCCTAACGAAATATTAGGTAGGTATATTTCGATAGGAAAAATAGTTGCCAAAAAAAGTAAAGTGTGTTTATTTTATTACCCGGCTACGGCGAAACATGGCTGGCTATGTTTTTTTTTTGTTTCAAGGAGTAGCTTTACTATGAGTATCTCTTACCACAAAATAAGTCTTACATCATAACCAAACAACTGAGAGCAAACAATAATAATTAAGTTATTAACTAAACATATGACTGTTTGTTTAAGGTGGCACCCTGAGCGAAAGTGGCGCCGCGGTGAATTTTATTTAATATCATAATTCTAATACACAATTTTAATAATGTTTTACGTGGAATTTTTAGGGCCCACACACACACAGTTGCAAGAACGATCTTTAAAGTTAATGCTTCATTAATGTATCGCCTGCTTCCTTTAAAAGAAGTAAAGGACGGTGATACCCTTAATAACGCATTAACTTCTAGTATTTTTAGACGGTATCGTTACATTCCCTCGTAGTCACTGCTAGAGTAGATAGTAAAACTGCTAAAAGTGGCCGTTTTTGACACATTTGCTATCTACTTCTGCGAATGACTACGAGGGCATCTAGTGATATCTTCTAAAAATACTAGACCATGGGCCCTAAAATCTCCACGTAATACATTATTAAAATGAATATAAAAGAAATCCTGAAAAGAAAAGTAATTAATTTTTAGGATTTCTTAGTAGGTACTGAACCTAAGTACTTCAAAAGGAAAAACGAAATTTTGATATACTTAAGTAAGTATAAAAAGTTTTGTTTTTCACTTTGCGATAGGCATAGAACTACAAAAACCTAAAATTAAATACGTTATTCTAATTCTTTAACAAAAATCAAACTATAAAGTCTAGAGACTACAATTTGCCTTCAACATCCAAGGCTAAAGTAATTTTGTAAACAAGTTTAACAAAAACCTTGTATAATAAATTTGCATTTTGCTTTTTGCCGTAGCTATCCTACCTACCTACCTAGTTTAAGAACGCAAAATTTATGGCAAAAAACTAGCTTTCCTCCCGCAGTTTCGCCCGCGTGGAGAGGTCCAGGGGGGCTACTCAAATGGCCACTTTTCTATCCGTTCGCTAACTTAAAAATTAAAATGCCGTAAACTCCAAAATTACGTGTCGTAGGCTTGTCAATTCCATACACTACAACAATGTCTGCGATTTACAGAAACTTGCGACGTGTGACTTGATCGTTTAATTGCTTATTATAAAAGTGGCCATTTGAGTAGGGGGCTGGAGACCTTCCAAGCTGGAGACCCGTGCCCAGCAGTGGGATACAATAAGTAGCTTATGTCTCATATTTCTCTACCTTTCGTCACGTCAAAATCGGTCCAGCTGACTAGGCGTGAAAACTTAACAGACATACAGACCGACAGTTTATTTTCGCATTTATAATATTAAATAAGTAAGTATGGATATTGTAATTTTTCCACAAACTTTTAAAGTTTTGCATAACAAGTTTAGGCATACCTATTACGGGGATCTATTAAAAATCATCAAAAAATATTGCTGGACAGAGAATATTTTGTTAAAAATTGCTTAATTTGCGGATAAATTCACAGAAAAGACTTTATTTAAAAATAATTGGAACACTGCCCCAGAGAAATTTTTAATGAATAACTGGGAAATAAAAACCAAATATTTCTGAGATAGGAACGTAAGTAAACTTAAGAATCACTTAGAAATTGCTAAAAAGTATCTGGTGAATTCACTAAATAATAAAACCAAATTAAATCAATATTGCGAAACCTTACCATAACTCATAGTGACAAAACTTTCCCTATTTAGAAAGAATCTTACGCTCTGGCAACTCCGATACTTGCACCCCAACCCTCGGCTCTACGTTTTCCACTGTCTATGCTCTCCACCCCCTGACGTCACGGTGAAAATCGACCAATCCCAATGGGCACAGTGCTCCATGGCCCTCGTAAGTACTACCAGTGTGCCCGTACCGCGCATCACTTCGCACCTTATTCCTTCATGTTTTCATTTTGCGACAATATGTGCCGTTCGAATATGTTCTCTGCTGTGATGAAAATCGTTTAAAATGTGTACTTATACCGCCGTGGTGCTGTGAAGTTGTAAATAATTTTATTTTTCACTGAATTATAGTAAGATTCTAAAATTACGTTAGGGGTGGTGCCGTGATGCCAGTTCGTAAGCAAGGTGATTATTATATCTTTAACGTTAACCGAAATGTTACTGAGGTGCAGTTTTTTAGTGAATAAGGATTCTTTTTATAAGTGCGCATTGAGTTCATCCCCTATTTTATTGTAAACGCATTCGAGTAATGAAGGGGTTGGTGTACGCACGTCTCTCCCCACAAATGCGGCTGTTGATTCGCATCGATAGTTACGGTGTTGCCAACTGTTAAACATACATAACGTAATTGTTATTTATTTCTTGTAAATACGCAATGCACTATGTTGAAATGTTTACTCTACAAGAGAGTTTAAAAACCACACCTAAGTTACATGTTACCCTCAATGGGATGACCAATACACGTAATGCAAGTTTTATTTCCCAAATTCTAAAAAGAATTTAATCCTTCGCCTTCAACCCTTATTCTTAAAAAAATAAAAACTTTTTTTACGCTAACCAGAGGCCCATCGAGCATTAGAACTGCTGGAAGATTACCACAGCAAGCTGGTGAAACCCCAAGACCGGCAACTGCGGCTGGCCATCGAGAGAGTCATCAGGATATTTAAGTCCAGGCTGTTTCAAGCACTTCTAGGTAAGTCTTATCAATTTAAACTGGTTCTAATGGCATTGAAACTACTCGTGCGTAAAGAATTTATCGATAAGTCACTGCTAATAATGAAACAAAAAAGAAAAATACTTCCTTAGCCACTAATATTGCGACACATCAGTTAAAGTACGCGATTTTTTTTGTCTTAAGTAAATAAACAAATAGAGAGTTCGTCAGATAAAGTTTTTAATATGGTCAATAACATTAGCTTTATCATAATTAATTTTAACCTAAAACAAGTTCATGTTTATTTTTATTATCGTTTCGACATACGAAGTAAAAAATCTTCTTTCTATTTTCATAACTAGAAATAAACAACTCGTCTTTGATTGCTCTTCATGTAGCTAAGTATGTACTTAAATTTTTCGTAATTTTTGATTTTTTTCCAGTATTTTGGATTCTATTTGCACTGTTGTGTAAATAATTTGAAATTAATTTAACTTCATACCTCTGAAATAATTGATTATAAATATTTGCAATCGTAAGTAGGTAGCTAGGTACTTATAGTTCAAGAAAGGAATAACAAACCAATATTTACTTAAGTCATAATCATAAGAATAAATAAAAGTCAGTATTATTTATTCTTATGCTTAAGTTTCGTTTTCGATGTAGAGTCGTCAGCGGATTTCTGTGCATTTGAAATAATCAATTTCGGTATCGTAAATTTAAACAATTGAATTATTTAATTCTAAGGTATAGTGTCCATTCAACCTGTTTTGCTAAAAATAAAAGTACAGCGCGTGATCGTACGTCACAATCGCTCTTGAGTGTTCCTTGACCACGGATTGTATTGTGATACGCATTATATTTAGCCGGTTGCAATGAGCGTCCGACGCGTGTCTGATATCAGATAAACACGTTCAGACGGTACGGTTTAGTGAAAATAGAAGGTAGTCTGGCTACTCGAGACGACCCGTCGATTAGAACAAAGAGTATTTCCGGACGAACTGACTTATCCGGTTTGAAGCAGATTTCTGTCAGTTTGCTCGGATCAAAAGCTATGCGTCAAAATGCCCGCGCCGCCGCATACAGCCGAAAAACAATAGAAAATCTATTGGGTCTCATTTTCCGGGCCTTGAAGTGAAAACAAAAACTAAACTCTTCATGGAACGGAACTTTCTGTACATGGAAAAATGTATTCACTGTTCAACAATAATTAGTTCTTGTAGTAACGAAACGGCCTAGCCACATATTTGACTAAGGTGAAGAGTTTTTGAAAGAGTTAGGGCGCGTAGAGTTAGAAGCTTGGCTCTACATGAGGTTTGATAACTTTTTTACAGTGCAAGCCATAATTATGGAGTCTTTGGAACATTACATTATACATGAAAATGTTTTTGGTGGGATCTCATTTTCCAGTCCTTGAAGTGAGATCAAAAACTAAACACAACAACAAAAACTAAAGGTTTTATTTTTTTGCGAACCAAAATATGAAAGTACCTATTGCACTTGAATTTCTTCAAGGAATTTGGTTCTTGAGAGTCCACAGGGAAATGAACTTGTAAGATAAGAAACACGCTATTATTTTCATTCCCAATATCAACGTAAGTAGGTACTTACAATGCGATTAAATTGTCAATAGACAGTGATCCGCTGCAACTCCACTCAACAATTTTACAGATGAAAGAAGTAAAAGAGTAAATTTTACGTCGATTTGTACAGCAAGTGCTCTGAAGTTAGCCACCTTCAGTTGTACGTTGTTGAATTAATCGCATTGCAACTTTTTACTTAAGTAAGTATTTAAACTTTGACGTAAGAGCAAGCGTAAGAACTATGAAAATGATTTTCGAGAACAATGAGTACTTAATGTCTTTTAAACTGCAATTTTCCGATTTTTTTTAAATGGAGAGTAGAGTAATTAAATATTTTCAAACCTATCTATACATACTAAATGTTATACAGGGTAAAATCGAAGTCATAGGCAGTCTAACTGTTATATTGATAACACTGTCACCCGGAAAATCAATCCGGGGGGTCATACTCGGCCTCGGGTCAATTTTCCTGGCGACTTGCTATGCGACTTTAGTCGAATAGGGCGTTTTTATCGACAATCGCTTGTGAAATTAATTTGCAAACCTAATTTTAATGTGGCGATTCGATTTTACAAGCGATTGTCGAAAGCCCTATTCAACTAGTCACGTAGCAAGTCACCCGGAAAATCGACTCTTGAAATGCCCCCTGCCCCCCTAGCATGGCCACTGAAACTCATTTTATCACGTTTAACTGTCAAAAGACAATGGGTTTTGACAGTTGGGTATCGATAAAACGCTATATCACGCGATATATATCATGTTTCGTCGGTCATGCTAGGGGGGCTGGGTCGATTTTCCGGGCGACAGTTATCAATACCGAGGATAGTTCTTAGTATAAAAGATATCCAATGACTTCGATTTCACCATGTATAAAAAACATTAGTACTCGTACTTACGAGTATGTTTAAAAGTTCCAGAGATCCTTGATAAACCTAAATAGGGTTCTTTGTAAAATACGAACAACGTCGCAGGAGTAAAATACTAACAAAACAACAACATTTGTTGTACGACTTTTCCGAAAACAAACAAAAAAATCAACTTTTCATACAAAATGTCTGAACAGCTGATCGAGTTTTGCATGAAAAGTCAATTTTTTGGCTGATTTTGGAAAATTCGTAGAACAAATGTTGTTCTTTATGATGTTAGTAATCTACTTCTACTAGGTTGTCAGTGTTTTACAAATAACCCTGTAAGTATATAGTCGATTTGACTTAGTAAGTACTTTATTATGTAAATTGGTTTTAATAGCAGTAGGGACACCGGAACAAGGGTAAGTACCTACCTAGAGTATCAAGTGACATAAATAACGCGTGTATTTGCGATATTACTTAATCAGTTATTTTTTTATTGCTCTTGTGTCATTGACTTCGTTGGTTGATATTGATCTTTAACCAATGACTTTGTCTTCAACTGATGATGACATCCTAAACATTAACTTTTTTTAACACGTTTTTATTACTTTGCTTTCTTGTTTGTCCACGATTTTTTAATGTTTTAGTTATTTTGGAGGCTTGCTCATAAATATTGTCACGGAGGATTTAAATATAGATCTTTGTATAACGGATATATTGAGATTAACCAGAATCTTCCCCATTTTCACTATTAGTTATTTTGGAAGCTATAAGCATTCCTACATTTGACTTTAGACAGACACACGACCTTTAACATATAATGTGACTTACAGCCAAATCATAGTACTTATATGTCTTTTTGCTGGATTGATTCCAAAAACTTAGGTAGTGCCTAAGTACTTACCACTATTGGTTTATCCTAACTTCGGACTGCAACGTTATTTCCTATAGTTACATATATAAAACACTAGCGGCCGCCCGCGGTTTCACCCGCGTGGTTCCCGTTCCCGTGGGAATATCGGGATTAAAAGTATCCTATGTTTTAATCCAGGCTATCTACTATCTGTGTGTCAAATTTCAACTAAATCCGTTCAGTAGTTTTTGCGTGATTGAAGAACAAACATCTAAACATCCAAACCCACAAACTTTCACATTTATAATATTAGTACGATAATAAATGATACCTTTGGTTTCCCAACGAAAACATTTATATATCATCATATACCTACCTGACCTTAGTGGCTGAGTTCTGGTCATCACAAATATAATAATACCAGAGTCAATACGCAAAGAAGAAGATTACCTACCATATAAAGTCGGAATTGGTTATTTTCAATGCAATTACGTTTGAAGTTTAAAACATAATACCTATATTATATTACGTACTTACAAACGTATTAGTAAACGTAACATAAACGTAAATTCGTATAACTTAGTATGTTTTAATGCGTAAGAGTCACAATTTACAATTGTAATAAGTGAGTTATATCATCATTATCATTTATCATTTCCCAGGTATCGTGGTTTCGTGATGCGAGGAAAGCCCTAAATCTTTAGTCTTTATTGCACATCACAGCTAGGTAATTAGTTATGTCAATCTTTCATAGAAAAATATGACATTGCTACTATTATTTATTGGTACATTTATAGCCTAATAAACTATTTTTGTTTGTACTCTTACAATGTGCTCTTACTTTATGAAAAGGGTTAATGTTGCTCAAAACGACTTAGTTTATGTAAGCACTACTCAAATTGACACTTTTCTATTCGTTCGCTAACTTAAAAAATAAAAAAAAGCCGTAAACTCCAAAATTATGTGTCGGAGGCTTGTCAATTGCATACAATATAACAATGTCTGTGATGATATAAAGTTGCGACGTGTGTCTTGATCGTCTAATTCAGGGGTTCCCAACCTTTTTTTGTCTACTGCCCACTTTAAGAATTAATTATTTTTTAACGCCCCCCTTTTTAAACATACTTAAAAACCGCTAAGTACTTATAACTGATTATTGAAACGCAAATTTATAGTATTCGGACAGAGTATCTTTTATTGAAAATAAAACAAACATAATCAATTCTTATATAAAAACTAATGTGAAGGTTGAATCTGATGCTGTTCAATAATGCCCCCTTTTTTTTCTGGGTCTCTTACCGCCCCCCTTTAGGCCTTCAGCGCCCACAAGGGGGCGTTATCGCCCACGTTGGGAAAGACTGGTCTAATTGCTTATTTTTAAGCTTTAAGTTAGCGAACGAATAGAAAAGTGCCCATTTGAGTAGGTGGGCTGAAATGTATGAATATTATGTCTTAAACTGACAGTTACATTACCTGTTTTAAAAACACTGATGTGATGCATGCAGGCAATGTCTAACTAACGAGATTTGTGGATTTGTTATTATTCTACACTCTTGTAAATCACGTGTTTGTCCGCAAAGATAAGTTTTTGCTATCAGAAAGGTCAGTACAAACAAAATAAGTCAATGTTTTATCAGACCACATTAAGATTAATTCACTAAAAAGATCACTTTTCCCAAAGTAAGGTTGTAAAACTTATATACTCGCGGTTACCAAAGAACTTATAAGTATTTTTAAACAATAAAAAAGAAAAAACCAATTATACATACATACAATTTAATAAACCTAAGATACTATATGCACATTAATTTTATGATTGTCACAATTTTCTTTCAGCTCGACAGTTTCATACCGACCTTGTCTTCGCCTTCGAAGGATGTTATTAGATTTGACAACTTAAAATTCTATGGTTCGCGAAAACTTATGTCAATCCTATTGGACACATACAAGTATTCTGTCGATAAGAATTAATTATTGTTTTCAAAAACGGGCTAGGGGACTAATTTTTAAACATTTGCAAAAAATCATTTAGTATCTCTTTGCTTCCAGTACTTGTTGTATGGTCTGTGGCTTCGAAACATGTACCCTCTACCTATGGATTTGACGTTTTAAAATTCGATTGTTGAAAGCGAAGCGATAACGACTATTTGCAAATGTTATTTTGGCTAGGGTAGGGGGCATGGTCCGCGGAAAACAATATTTCAAGTTCAATCCTTTTCCGAATGTTTTGTACAAGGACTGACCAACAAATGGTAGCTCATTGAACAGTAAACCCTAAAATGTGTCAAAATTAGAGTAGTATTTCATAAAAATTGCATTATGTAGAGTTTTATAAAGGTTTATAAATACACCAGGCTTTATAGGTACCTACATAAAGAGTACATTGGATTAACCTTGCCGCGCTGCGCTGCGTACTTGATTGCAGCAGCGTGCGACTCATCCTGGGCTTCACTGCGAATATTATAATGTACCTAAGTAGCTACCTAACTGTGTTTACTCAATCATTCAAAAATAATAATAATATTAACTGTAGGTAAGTACATAATAATATGTTGACTTACCCCTGTATCTGTAGACGAGTAAGTAAGTAATGACTCGATTAAAACTTGCAATTTTCAAATTATTCTAATATTATATTCACAATCATGCAATTTATAGTATAAATTAATTTCAAATGCACCAAAACTGAACTTAAACTTCATTTAAGATTAATTATACTATAAATTGCATGTAAATAAAATATTAGTAGCATTTGAATTGAAAATTGCAAGTTTTACTCAAGTCATTACTTATTTGTCTCTATACGAGACGGTAACAATTATTTTCCCTAAACTTATAGTTAGTTGATCTTTAAAAAAAACTTGATCTCATAACAGTAAAATTTAATAATTATATAATAAATTATTATTGCCATTCACAATAGCCTTCGGTAATGTACTTACGTAAAGCGTATTTATTATAATCTGTAACAAAACACCAGTTGTTTTCAATAAAACTGATAAGTAAGAAATGTCTCTATCTTTTGTCAGATGTTATTGTAAGATCTTTACATAACACTCACATCCGGGGTAAACATATTCTTGGGTGCCAATTGTGTGAAACAAAAAGAAGTGATATGGGAAATGTTACTTCTGTGACATGGGTAAGCATCTGTACGAAATGTCAAAACTTTGGAGGGATTCTCATTTGTATCGAGATAATTTTTTTCTCTTTATTTTTACAAAGCATTCGGACTTAATGAAAATTAAAAAGGCGTAACTTTTCTTAAATAAGTACCTACCTAACTAACTGATACTGAGAAAATCTATCCTAGTACGTTACCTACCAGTTTTTAATAAAATTATAACCACCTCCACTTTTAATGAACCTTCATTTTTGGAAAATAAATAATTAAGGGGGTATTCTATTCTATTCTAAACATAGGCGTCACATAATAAAGAAATATGTTTGTAATAATTAAACATTTCATCCACGATTCTTAAAGTGTGCTATCAGTTAACTTTATTTACCTCCAAATTTTATTTAAAAAAATGTTCGAAAGTTTGGACATTATATTATTATATGCCAGGCTGGCCTAGGCTAGACTAGAGTATTGAGGCATGGGTAATCTTAAGTAAAATACAAACTCAATATGTTGTGTTTGCTATTTAACAAAGTTAAATATTATGAAGATAACATCTGTAGTTATATCACAGAATACATAATAGTGATATATTAAAATATTTAGACGTTTTCTCATCAACCGCAGGCAGCAAGGACTCCTGGGGGGTTATTCACGATTGTCGGAAACCAACTTTCCGAATCGAATCGGCAAGTCTATAGTCTTCGATCTTATATTCTACCTTATGCTACCTAACTTTGTAAATGCATTGGGCTTTCATGTCGGAAAGTGAATCGAATGCCAGTCGAATGTATTTGTGAATTGCTATATTTATGTAATATCGGAGGATACGGATTTGAATCGAATGCTTTCGACTAGATTTCCGACAATCGTGAATAACCCTACGGAACTACCTAGTCGACCGATTGAGATACACCTAAGTATGACGTAAAAGAGTATATTGTTTTTCAATAACATGTTATTACAGTTATGTAAGTATTTTTCACCTTTCCATTATGTGTCCTATTTCGTATGTCTGTAAGGTATGGCATGGGCACAAAAAGTCTAACCATGCATTTCTATAAAAAAACAGTGAACACGTTCAGACAGTCATCATGAATGAAATGAAATGAATGAAATTCTTTATTCACTGAAAACAGAGTAAGCACCATGGGTCTATAATTTCATAAAGTTCGTCTGTCTTACCAACGTCGGGCATGTGAATATACAAAATAGTTAAAACATTACAATTATTATTATGTCATTATGTTATCAAATCATGTCAAGTAATTGTTAATTAAATATTTGTGTTAATTTTATAATCTAGAAATTCTTTAACAGAGTAAAAACATTTATGAATAAGAAAATTAAATAATTTACTTTTAAACAAATTTAAAGGGAGCTCTGTTAAGGAATGCGGTAACTTATTATTAATTCTTCTACAGCTAGGATAACAGTTCTTTTTATATTATACAAATTTGTTTGCATCCTGGGTAACAATAGCCTGCCACGGAACCTTGCCGATTTGAAATTATCTTTCTTTTTAAATAGATATGGATGCAACTTAACGAAAATTGACGTAGAACGGTATCGTGGAGCCATGGTGTCTTGTGCTCTAAGTAATTGTGATGTGATAAAAAGAAACAATCCAAGTAATCACACTTTTCAAAGGTAAATTTTGCCACACATTTCTCTAAAACCAAATTTCGCTACATTTAATCGTTTATCGACGAAGAAAACAGTATGGAACATAGTTTATTAATTTCCATTGCCATAATATAGTCATATTTTATGTTTGTAAGTCATATTTTATGTATCTCATTATAATGTATATGTTACCGGCCAAACCCGATTTCAGGACAAACTAGTTTGGCCTAGGCTAAACTAGTTTGTCCTAAGCTCGAGGGATAAACTAGTTTAGCCTAGGCCAAACAAGTCGCTCCTGATATAAATACGCACATTCCAGGATAAACTAGTACGGCCTAGTCTAAACTCATTTAGCCTTGTCGAAAGTAATGAAATAGAATAATTGAGGTATAATTATTGTTTCTTAAACATAAATAAATATTAGCTATTTAAAAAAAAAATTGGTAACTACACTGGCCTGCAAAACTAAGTACTACAGAGGTCTATTTTCATACAAACGAGGTAACTTTGAAGCATTGGTTCTCCGCCCAGGATTAAACGTGGTGTGATCTGATGATGGCCATCCAGGGAGTGAATGGAGAAGATTCAGATCCCCATACACACCCAATTGATCTGATTAGCATTCTAAGAGCTGTAAGGATAAGAGTTATCATAATTATCATCGAATGAAGATGAATCCTTCCTATTCTCTAGATTCAACCCCAGTGAGATGTTTTCTCCTACCAAACATGAATAAATGTCTTGGCGGGCAAAGATTTTCATCAAGCCAAAAGGTGATGTCTGAAATGGGCCCTCATTTCTATTACCAGTTTTCAGGCGATGAAAGAAAAAAATAATGGGTTAAAGAGGTAGGAACTACGTTGGAGTGAATACGCAGAGCTACAATACGATTATGTAAAGAAATAAAATAAAATATTCCGAAAAAAAGTCTTTCTTCATTAAAAAGTCATAGACTTATCGAACCAACCCTAGTACAGCTTTTTAAGAATTTTAAAGACTTTCTAAAATGTTCACGCGAATAAAGTTGCGCAAAAGCAGTAACAAAATAATGAAGTGTTTTTTAAAAAAAAACAATAATTTATAACAAATATTAAAGATTTTTTTTGAAATAGCGAATATTTATTTATGTTTAAGAAATAATAATTATACCTCAATTATTCTATTTCATTACTTTCGACAACGCTAAATGAGTTTAGACTAGGCCGTACTAGTTTATCCTGGAATGTGCGTATTTATATCAGGATCAACTAGTTTGGCCTAGGCTAAACTGGTTTATCCTACGGAGCTTAGGACAAACTAGTTTAGCCTAGGCCAAACTAGTTTGTCCTGAAATCGGCTTTGGCCGGTAACATATACATTCGTTTTTCGGATCATCTATTTATTGACATTGTTATTCTTTGACATTCTATTTCTATGCGTAGAACAAACATTACCTTTTTTAAAAAACTAATTAAGAACAATCATACAAACATTATCTTTCTTATTTAGAAAAACCTAATAACGTCTCACACTTCATTCCACAAGACCGAAACGAAATGTGAAAACGTGACCGCAATAGTATTGTTCAGTTCGATAAGAAACGATTATGCGTAATCGAAACATTTGTTTATTCCTTCTGTATCGGTTGAACTTTGCGATAAATATAACTGTGTCACTGAACGAAAAACATCTTGGGGGCCAATTCTACTAAAACTAAGTACTACAGATGTCTATTTTCATACAAACGTGGTTACTTTGAAGCATTGGTTCTCCGCCCAGGATTAAACGTGGTGTGATTTGATGATAGCCATCCAAGGAGTGAATGGAGAAGATTCAGATCCCTATACACACCCAATTGATCTGATCAGCATTCTAAGAGCTGTTTGGATATGTTTAAAAAACCACAAAAATAGCATTAAAATGTATGGAAATGCTGTAACTGATAACTCTAATCCTTACAGCTCTTATAATGCTGATCAGGTCAATTGGGTGTGTATGGAGATCTGAATCTTCTCCATTCACTTCCTGGATGGCCATCATCAGATCACATCCCGCTTAATCCTGGGCGGAGAACCAAAGCTTCAAAGTTACCTCGTTTGTATGAAAATAGACCTCTGTAGTACTTAGTTTTGCAGGCCAGTGTAGTTGGAGAGGTCGCGACAAAGCACTGCAAGAGGTAGGTATCTCAAGGCCCATAATTTTTTCATTCAAATTTCAATATGATTCAGTGTTTTGGATGTACATGAGTTAGCACCTACACATTAGGCCAGGAAATGAAACACCTGGCACGCTTTCAAGTATGTAAAGTTTCAACCAGCTCTACAAGTGTTTTCTCAAAAGAGAAAATTGGCAGTAAACTAGATTATAGTACAAAAAAATTAGAAGGAAGTCAGACCGCATTATTGTGGATCATGCCGAGTTAGCACGCCACATAAGTTATCACCATAAGAGTTTTGAGAGAGAGAGCTGAAAATTCATTTGACCATCAGCCTTTTTAATGTCCCAACTGCTGGTGCACAGGCCTTCCTTATGGGTGGATTAAAAAAGAGGCTGGGCTATAACCCACCACGTGGGCCCAATGCTGTTTAGTAGGTGTTAACGACTGCAAATGCAGCCGGGAACAACGGATTAACGTGCCTTCCAATCGTAGGGCCAGGTGCTAAACTACTGCACCACCGAGATCCTCTCTTCTGTATTCGACAATGGCAAAAATCAATTCGAAAATTTTGATTGAAATGGCTGAATTTTTAGTAGCTGAACGATTTTATGAATTTCTTCCAAGACTTCGTGTTTCAAGGATTTTACGTTCATATTGATCAAGATTTACAGATGTTTTGGAGTATTAAATCGCATTAAATATCCTTACTAATATTATAAATGCGAATTTATAATATTAATAAGGATTGTTTGTTCTTCACGTCTTAACTACTGAACCGATCATCATGAAATTTTGTATACACATTGTCAGGGGTACAGAGAAGGACATTGTATTCTATGTCCTATTATCCAGAAAAAAATACAGTTTTCTGAGGGATAGCATAAAAACTTTCCACGCAGACGAAGTCGCGGGCGGCCGCTAGTTTTCTATAAATACTCGCGTCATCACAAAATATTAGCGCCTGAATCATAATCAATGCGAGTTTTTTCAGTATTAGCCACCGATCAGGGAGGTCACGTTGTTATATAAATAACGGGTCCTTTAAACTAAGATAAGTTTTATTTTCGCCGGGTCTCGGGTAATTTTCTATGTAACCTGTGCATTCACCTTTCCATACTTGAAAGCGCGCACCGCAGCCCCGTTCCACTTCCTGACCTCACAAATAGGTACTGACTCATGTATGTATGTACGTACACCCTAAACACTAAATCATATTGAAATATGGGCTTTGAGACACCTCTTGCAGTGTTTTGTCGCGGGCTCTCTAACTAAAGCAAAAATTGTTTTTTTCGGAACCGAATCGCATGTATCCGAATTGTATTGCAAGCGGTTTTTTGCAGTAGAATAGGCATGTTGACTATTTTTTTATTTTATGTTACATAAATTACCCCTTAAAAAAAAGAAACATTTGTATGAGAATTATTTCGCTAGCATGAAAACTGCCCGAGATATCACAGTTTGAAATGCACAAAATTGGACTCACCCGAAAACGCTCCATACTAACGGCTACCAAGTTATGACGTCACGCCTTCCTACGTTGTATGCAACGCGTAGGAAATTTGTTCGGCAGCTATATTAAATATTGTGTTTATCAAAATGGTTTCTTTGACAAATTTGCTATAAATTTTACGGACTAAATGTATTATTGTTTGTAACAAATTTTATACTTTTTAAATGGACTTGTCTACCCAAATTTGAAGGGTCATAAAACAAATAATACGCAATAAATAAAACCAAGAGGTATACAAGCTACTCCAAAAGTTTGATGTTTACGATTTTTATTAGTATTTCGTTATTTTATTCATAAGTCAACATCCCTATTGGAAATGCATTTTGATTTTGTTCGGACTTGTCGATTCGATTTTCGAGTACCTACACTGGAAAAATCACAAGTTCCGGTAAAGTTTTGAAAGATAAAATTCCATAGAAATAAATACTATTGTTTACTTAGGTCTATGTTCAGCAGTGGACGATGATAGGTTGATGATTATGATGACTTATTGTTTTAATTTAAATCCTAACCAGGGCACATGGTACAAAATAGAGATACTACTATCGGTAGTTATTATAAATTTCAATTAAAAAGGTCCAAAAGAACCTCACCAGAGCGTCCGGGCATACTGTCCGCTGACCTGGTATCGGAAATCTGGGTCAATCGGACCATTGCACACACCACTGCGAACACACTCGCAAAGTCGCAACTAACTATGAATTGATATTTTTTAACCGACATCCAATATTTATCATTGTTGCTGAAAATTGTGTTTGTGGGCACATCTCGATACAAAATCGATTTTATAGGGACTCTAGTTAATATTGATTTTAATAGGTTTGAATATAGCCAGGAAATCCAGCCAGGAAGGAAAAATACCTAGGTACCTTATAAGGTAGGAATTTCCACTGAAAGAATCTTAGTTCGTTGGAAAGAATACTTCATTTTAGTTTTAAAAATAATTGCAAGAGAATTGAAAAATTCCTATACAAAGTTGACAAAATCAACGTTTCGTAGTCCCCTGTTTCCTCCTCCAAAACCAGACCGATTCAAATACTTGTTTCATTAAAATTAAAAAAAAAGGGTTTGGCTGTGTTCCTATGTTTTCCTTTTTTTCATAAATTAATTATTAAAAGAGATATTAATCTTCAAAAAACCTAAAAAATGTCATTTTTTAGACATCCACCAATCAAAATTGAGGTGATTATATAAAAATATCAAAACATAGGAACATAGCCAAACCCTTTCTTTAAATTTTAATGAAACAAGTATTTGAATCGGTCTGGTTTTGGAGGAGGAATTGAATTTTTCAATTCTCTCGACCGTGGTGTTTCCTCTTAAACCCGTCTTACCAATAAAGAACTGCAACCCACCCGTTTTACAACTGTCTAACAATCACAGACGATTACCATCTAAACTTAAAATCATATAAACTACCTAGGTACCTCTACTTCTATGTAATGGTGTTCCAAAACTTTTCCACACGGAGGGAAAGTACCTTAGATACCTACTTACTTGAACATAGGAAATTTTACTGAAAGAAGACTTCATTGAACTGCATTAAATTTTTTTGAAAAAATCTTGTACGATATCAATAAGTAACGATCACAATAAGTACAATACGTAATAATTAAAATTTAAAGACATGGTCTTCCCTTTGCTTAAGGTGCTGTATTATTCAAGAAAAAAATATCTTAATCAGTAACCCTTTCGATCGGTATCGTATCGTAAAAAATCTTGTAAAAATGAAAGATTGTCTTTTGCTCAGTTTTATGTAATTGGGTTAAATTTTTCAAAATTCTAGGGTTCACAATTTTCATTATCATTAAAGTATTTACCACAGAACAAAGAAAAAATGTTTCCCCCAGTAGAAGTCGCAAGTAGGCGGTACCCGTGTATAAACCTCAAGTGAGCGCAGCTTCTCATACTTCTGAATTTTGCTACGTCAGTCAACTGCGAAGTTGTGAAACTGCGTAGGCATTGAAATGTAAATACATCTCGATGTGCGTAGGTAACTTATTTTAAGAGAGAGAGAAGACTTAAATAAAAAAAACACCTATCTAAAAAAACTTAAAATTATCAAATAATTTCTCCCGTAAAGATTTATAACCATACACACAAGTTTTAAACCTAAAAACGTGGGGCGCATTTCGTAAGATTTATCATCAGTGTTATCTGCATGCGCTCCACGTTTTTATTAGCCCCACTCTTTGCAGGAGAAATTAATTATTTCATACTTTGTAGTACGTTTTAAAAACGTGTTTTTTTTTTTTTTTTTCATTAAATTAGGTACTTTCAATGGGTACCTATTATTTTCTGTTTTTTAGTCAACGAGCTAAAACTAAAAAAATACACCATCTCCATTGGAGTACTTGTCAAGACGAACCAAACGAGCCCAAACTGGATCCCCATCCAGTTTGGGCTCGTTTGGTACACCTACTGTTTTATTTATTACAGAGTTCCATCATCAGACCCCGGACACTATTTCCCAACACAGTACTCGTCAAGATGAATCAAGCGAGCTCAAACTCGATGGGGTTGCATGGTTTCAATACTGAGGTCCTGTGGCCTTCTTCCGGCTTTATCAGACCCTGGACCTTCATCTCCCATCAGAGAACTCGTCAAGATGATCCTAACGAGCCCAAACTCGATGGGGTTGCAAGTTTTTATTATAGTTCCTGTGGCCTTCTTCCGGTCCCACCATCAGACCCTGGACACTATTTCCCAACAGATTACTCGTCAAGATGAATAAAACGAGCTCAAACTCGATGGGGTTGCATGGTTTCAATACTGAATTCCTGTTACCTTCTTCCGGCTTCATCATCATGCAGACTCTGGACCTTCGTTTCCCTTCAGAGTTCTCGTCAAGACGATTCTATCGAGCCCAAACTCGGTGGCGTTGCATGTTTGTGGCCTTCTTCCGGCTCCGTCATCAGATCACCTCAACGACACCATAATATTGCATTGCCTTCCAATTCTAACCTATGTTCAAAGTTTCAAGTCTCTAACTAATTTTTAGTATAAAATCGTAAATTTTGTTTAAAGCGCCGATGCCACCCGAAGCGAGGTGAGTCAGGGTGTGTTGCAAGTATTTAAATTACACTAAGGTTCTTTATTTTTAAATCTCGTCCTTTGTTGTGAAACAGACTGCACAAGATATTTATAGCTAAATATAGAAAACTGAATGCCAAGTATTGACTTTCAAAGGGCCGATCGGAAAACGGGTGATACCATCGTCTCGTCGCCGTCGCTCGCTGCTTCTGTTCAAGCTAAATAATTATAAGTCGTTTTATTTATTATTTAGGGAAACATACAGCTTTAAATAGTACACAGTAATTGTGAAACATAATTTTAGTACATTAGCCTAAAGAGTTTCCACCACTAAATAGTACTTTACGTTGAACAGACAAATTATGTAAGCAAACATGTGCTGCCAGATGATGTCAGAAATTATTAGGTAAATAATGATATTACAACAAAAAAAACTTTTTTAAATGACAAATTATTAAGGATGTAAATTTACTGATATTAATCTTTAAAAATGTAAGAACTAACTACTAATTTATCTAACTAATGAACGAAGTCGGGACTTTAGAGCTTAAAATCTAATCTCAAGGCTATTCGATTATCGTTTTCGTATCATTTTTAGGGTCCCGGGTTTACCCAAAAGGTAAAAATGGGACTAAGGCCTGTCTGATACCAGGCTTTCTCATAGCTAGCTACTATCTGGCTAGGCAATTGAAATTTTCGCAGATGATGTATCTCTGTTGCCGCTTTAACAACAAATTAAATTCAAATAAATTTTTAAATGGGTCTACCATACAACAAACGTGATTTTTTTATGCCGTTTTTTGGTACGGAACACGGAAACCTTCGTGCGCGAGTCCAACTCGCACTTGGTCGGTTTTTTTACTAAATAAGCAACTTTTTGGAAATGTAAAAGCTTTAATTTATTTCTTATGTCCTTTTGTAACTTGTTTACGATGTTCCATGCAGAAAAGCACATTTTATTGATAAAATAGTGAAACACAAAAGGAAGTAATACGTACTGGATGGTTCCTATTCCAAAGTGTTCGTTCACGTAGATTAGGGCTGCCACACGTCCCGGTGTACTGGGACATGTCCCGTTTTTAAGTGCATGTCCCGTGCTGCCTCGTTCTCGTTCCGCTCCTGACTAGATAAGTGACTCCCACCCACTCCCAGCTAGTCCCTACTTATGCTAACGACAGACGTGAGTGGGAAAATGTGAGCGAGAAGTGACATGGATTAATGAAAGAGTGTTTAATTGTCCTTAGCAATGGGGAATATCAAATTGGCTGAATATTTTTATAGGTCTATCTATAGCAGGGGTGCCCATACTTTTTCTTAAGGAGATCGACCTAACAACAATTTATGAAAAAGAGGTCGACATTTTGACAGCTTTTGAAAAAAAAATGCATAAATAAAACTACATTGGGTGCAAAGTGTAAAATCTGTGATCCTTGGCGATCGACTTTAAAACCTCTCGCGATCGACCGTTTGGGCACCTCTGATCTATAGGAATAAGCTCCCTTTTTAATGAAAAAAAGTTACAGAATTTTCAGATGAGTGAAAAATTTTAAAAAATTAAGTGATTTCGTCTTCACAAATGTACGGAAGTAACAGCAGAATGGAGATTATACCTTAGCCACCACCGGCCATAACCACAACATTAATTTTAAAAAAAAATTTTTCAACACACTTGCTCGTAAATTGATCCCTAATACATCGCTTTTAGGGCCATAAACCGAGCTATAACAAACGCGTGCAAAAATATATAACACACTAGTTTTATATATTTTCATTTTGCTCCATTCTGTTGTTACATCCGTACTTTTTAAAGACGAAGCTATGTATTTTATTTTTATTTTTTCACGCAACCGAAAATTCTGAAACTTTTTCTATTGATAAGTATAGCTTATTCCTACGTATAAAAAAATCTGCCAATAATTAATTTACTTTTCAGCCATGGAAATCATGGTTCCCGTTAGTTATAGGAGCATTTTATTCTTATGGTAGGTGGCTGATCGTAGTGTCAGTGATTCGAGTATCTAAGTAAGTACGCTAATTTTATCACATTCTATCACATTATTCACATTCTACACGCAACAATTTGTAATGAGAGGTCAGATTCAGAATTTAGAATTTGCAAAGCGAAGTTTCCTCGGACAATAATTGCATAGGTATTGCATTGCCGTCATATAGACGAATCGTCTCGCTCGCAAGTTCGACGACTTCCAACCTCCCGAACAAGCCGGGTTCCGAAAAGGCTTTAGCACCATAGACCACATCCATACGCTGCGGCAGGTTATACAGAAGACCGAGGAGTATAATGAGCCACTTTGCTTGGCGTTCGTGGACTATGAGAAAGCCTTTGATTCGATTGAAACCTGGGCGGTGCTGCAGTCTCTCCAAAGGTGCCAAGTGGACTATAGGTATATCGAGGTGTTGAGGTACTTATACCAAAATGCCACCATGACGATCCGAGTACAGAACCAGAACACAAATCCTATCCAACTGCAGCGTGGTGTGAGACAGGGAGACGTTATTTCTCCGAAACTGTTCACAGCTGCGTTGGAGGACATCTTTAAGCTCTTGGACTGGAAAGGACTCGGCATCAACATTAATGGCGAGTACCTAACACACCTTCGTTTTGCCGATGATATAGTCCTTATGGCTGAGACCATGGAAGACCTGAACACAATGCTCGAAGATCTCCGTAGTGCTTCCCAAAGAGTGGGTCTTAGGATGAACATGGAAAAGACGAAAATTATGTCAAATGCCCATGTTGTACCCTCTCCAGTTCATGTTGGGAACACTACACTTGAAGTTGTTGACCATTACGTATACCTAGGACAGGCAGTCCAGTTAGGTAGGTCCAACTTCGAGAAAGAGATCTCTCGCCGAATCCAGCTCGGGTGGGCAGCATTCGGGAAGCTTCGAAAAATCTTCGCGTCCGACTTACCTCAGTGTCTCAAGACGAAAGTCTATGAACAGTGTGTGTTGCCAGTGATGACTTACGGCAGTGAAACGTGGCCGCTAACTATGGGTCTCATAAGGAGGCTCAAGGTCGCTCAGCGTGCAATGGAGAGAGCCATGCTCGGCGTTTCCCTACGTGATCAAATCAGAAACGAGGAGATCCGCAGGAGAACTAAAGTAACCGACATCGCTCGAAGGATTGCTCAGCTGAAGTGGCAATGGGCGGGACACATAGCGAGAAGAACCGATGGCCGTTGGGGCAGAAAGGTTCTGGAATGGCGACCGCGCACCGGACGACGCTCCGTGGGTAGGCCCCCGACAAGGTGGACCGACGATCTGGTGAAGGTCGCGGAAAGCCAGTGGATGCAGGCAGCGCAGGACCGATCGTCGTGGAGATCCTTAGGGGAGGCCTATACCCAGCAGTGGGTGTCGTGTGGCTGATATGATGAGGCGAACAATAAATAGGTGCCTAGTAGGTAGGATATTTACTAGCTCGATAGTTGGGTCTAGGATATAGACTAGATATAGACGGCTAAAGGACATAGATAAGTATAAATTAGTCAAGTAAAAAATTAACTTGTCGAATTTCGTAGCTCGTAGCGCAATATGCGTAGTCGGCATACAAGCTACTCTAAAAGTTTAATATGTTTACGATTTTTATTAGTATTTCGTTATTTTATTCATTAGTTAACATCCCAAATTGTATAAGATAAAACTACGGAACCATATACGCGCTTGTTTGTAGTGTAGGAAAGGAAGGGAGTGAACCCCCACAGTAAATCCACAGTAGACGAAACTTTACAGTATGATAAAGTATCATAAATGAAACATATTTTTTAAATAATCCAAATCGATTTTTTTTTTGTTTTTGGATATTTGTACATAGGTTTTGGTTCATGCTATGTTACATCCCTGCAAAGTTTCATCGACTGAGGATTTAATGTTGGGGTCTCCATACAAAAGATCGCTTCATTTCCTACACTATTAGGCCGACATGACACGCACTTGTTTGTCATTTGGTCGAATCTTTCCTTTTTCATCTTAGAAGAACTTGTTTTCTGCCTTTTTAATTATTTTCATATAAAAAATTGGTAAGTTACTAATTAACTATACGGTTGGGAGGTTGGGTCTTATCAAGAGTACCTAACTACCTAGGTATTTGTTCTTTTTCTTTATACGAAAGAAATAAGTTACGAAGTCGTTGCCTTTCGGAACCTAAATTAAGTATTTAAGTTTTTAATAGAATAATAATTCGTATAGATACCTACTTATTTAAGTCGCGGTCATTAACTTTATTGAAGAAAAAAAATGTGTTTCATGTCGGCAACCCGAAGTCGCTGTACTTTAGTTATTTGTCGTAGTCGTCGCACATTCGTAGCACAGTCGTAGCAACAACGACAAAGTACCTACTTTTTTGAGTTATTTTCTAACGGACCGTAGTACAGTCAGTGGCACGTATCTTGAAATCGGGTCGGGATTGCGCGGAAAGCGTATTTTGGGTATGCGTTGCGGTGAGGGGCGCGGGCGGCGGGAGAGGGGCGCGCGCTATTGGTCGCTCACAAGAGCACATGCGCAAACTTATCCCCACTCCGTCGAAAAAATTTCAAGATACATGCCTCACACTGTACCTTTCTATATCAACAGCTATTGTGGATCATTATTTAACAAAATTGGCGGTTTTCCGGATTTGTAATAATTTTCCGGAGTTATGCAAGCATGTACCCTATCTACCATTGGCTTTTGGGGTATTTTGACCTGCCGCCTTAATGATAGAGTAGCTGTGTAGGTACACTACCACAGACAGAATAGATATTAGTTAAACTCATTCCTTTGCCGTGTGCCATTAGTCCATTACACAGAACCATTATTGATGGTACGATGGCAAGGCAATACTACTACTTCAAAAGCTCCGCCGAATCCAAAGATTGCAGACGAAAAAAGTTTTCATCGGTAAACAAAACACGATATTCGACCGGTGTTCCATTTCATAACAGTGAGTTTACACGGAGGCATGGCATGGGGTCGGCGCCCGCCCGTTCGATATCGATCGATCTTGCACAACGACTACGCGACTCACGCGATACCTACTCCAACTACCTACCTACGCTAAAGCATACCTACTTACTATTATAATATTCTGTGGCCATAAAGCCCTCTACACACAACAACACAACCAGCCCCCCCTAGCCAAAGTAGCATTTGCAAATTTTCATTATCGCTTCGCTTTCGATACATGTATGGATTTGACGTTTTACAATTCGATTGTTAACGAAACCTTATGTCAATCCCATACATGTTTCGAAAGCGAAGCGATAACGAAGATTTGCCAATGTTAGTTCGGCTAGGCCCTCAGACCCTGATTCCAATGGCTAACTTTCTATTTGTTTTAACGCTAGCAATAGCTTCACATTCAACATTAATGTTTGAACTAGGTACATAAACTTGGGACATACCTACCTATTGTAAACTTTAAATATCCTTATGCGTTAGCGTTCAAACGATTAAAGGGTGGATTTCCCAGATGCAAAATTGACGCGGCACGCATGAAATCGGTAGTGTAGAACGTTACTTTACAGTTCTTATATTTTTTTCTATGTAGAAGAGGTCGTTGCCGATAAGAGGCATTAAATATTTTTTTATTTGGATTGCAGTTAGTTAGGAAAAAATAATGGTAAAGCCTCGATTTTTTCATTTCGGTAGCTGTCCAGAACACCTTTTTCAGTGTAAGTTCCCTCGTACAACAAAAACTATTGATTATTTAGATGTGTGGTTACTTTTATTTAAATCTTGAATAGTGAGGGCATTATCACAAAGTAATTTTATAATTATATCTTCCTAGCTTCATAACTGGTATGAGTAAACGCATGTGTCCCAGAAAGTCTATTAATTTCGGTGACCAAAAGTTTACAAGGCATATTTTTGCATAGAACAACTCTAGCTCCCCCCTCATACGCTAAAAACTTGCGTACTACTGCTACCTAAGTGCTTGTTGTGGAAGGACGTGCACCACTTGCCTGTGGTTCCCGACAAAAATAATATTGCTGTTCGGTGGTCATGGGACAACTTTCTTTTCATTTCCATGTATAGGTATAACTTGCCTTTCAATGAGCTAGTAAATTCAATGAAAAATTCATGAGTGTGCTAGTTGTTTAACGTTTATTGGTGCAATATTAATTATATCCTATAATAAATAGTTTTCTTGTATTGATAATTTTTGTCCTTGATTTTCAATTCGGTGTTTTCATTTCGGTTGATTCGGTGGACTAATCTGTCAACCGAAATGATAAAAAACTAACCGAAATGAAAAAATATATCATTTCGGTGAGTGATAAGAATTTCGGTGTATAATTGTTTCATGTCGGTGGATTTTTTTATCATTTCGGTTTATTATTATTTCATTTCGGTGAAAATCCAGGCCAGCAGGTGATTTCTCAAAATATTTGACTGCATTTTTTATGGGATGTTTTACCTTTTATGGGATGGAATATTAAAATAAACAATTGTCCATCTGCGTCTAGGATTGTTATATTTCCGTTTTCCTACTAATAAAAAGCTCAATTTCTCAGCTATGTGATGGTTTTCAGATCTTATAATAATTTTCATCATCATCATCATATCAGTCGCACGACACCCACTGCTGGGTATAGGCCTCCCCCAAGGATCTCCACGATGATCGGTTCTGCGCTGCCCACATCCAGTGGCTTCCCGCGACCTTCACCAGATCGCCAGTCCACCTTGTCGTCCGGTGCGCGGTTGCCATTCAAGAACCTTTCCACCCTAACGGCCATCGGTTCTTCTCGCTATGTGTCCAGCCCATTGCCACTTTAGCTGAGCAATCCTTCGAGCGATGTCGGTTAGTTTAGTTCGCCTGCGGATCTCCTCATTTCTGATTCGATCACGCAGGAAAACGCCGAGCATGGCTCTCTCCATTGCACGCTAGGTGACTTTGAGCCTCCTTATGAGACCCATAAAACTATGGCGACCACGTTTCACTGCCGTAAGTCATCACTGGCAGCACACACTGGTCATAGATTTTCGTCTTGAGACACTGAGGTAAATCGGACACGAAGATTTTTCGGAGCTTCCCAAATGCTACCCATCCGAGTTGGATTCAACGAGAGATTTCTTTCTCAAAAATGGACTTGCCTAACTGGACTGCCTGTCCTAGGTATACATAATGGCCAACAACTTCAAGTGTAGTGTTCCCAACATGAACTGGAGCGGGCACAACATGGGCATCCGACATGATTTTCGTCATATCCATGTTCATCCTAAGACCCACTCTTTGGCAAGCACTACGGAGATCTTCGAGCATTGTGTTCAGGTCTTCCAAGGTGTCAGCCATAAGAACTATATCATCTGCAAAACGAAGGTGTGCTAGGTACTGGCCATTAATGTTGATGCCGAGTCCTTTCCAGTCTAAGAGTTTAAAGATGTCCCCCAACGCAGCTGTGAACAGTTTTGGAGAAATAACATCTCCTTGTCTCACACCTCACTGCAGTTGGATAGGATTTGTGCTCTGGTTCTGTACTCGAACCGACATGGTGGCATTTTTGTATAAATACCTCAACACCTCGATATACCTGTAGTCCACTTGGTGCCTTTGGAGAGACTTCAGCACCACCCAGGTTTCAATCGAATCAAAGGCTTTCTCATAATCCACGAACGCCAAGCAAAGTGGCAGATCATGACCGCCCGCTCTCAGAAGTTCTGTAGTGATTCCGTCATCACCCGCCGCCTTGTTGTTTTTCAGCTGTTTGAGAGCCCTGTTCATCTGGCTTTGCCCAATAGACAGATCTCTTGCGAACACTTTGGAGCCTTTATTCCGCTCGATGGCCTCTTTAATACGATTCGCATTAAATTGGCGAAGGTCGCTCGTCAAAGACTCGTCGAACTTGGACCCTACCGTATGGACAGTATCCACCACCATATTGTTTCGATCGTCCACATCTATGCTGTTCTCAAGGGCTCTGAAGCGGTTTTGGAGTTCAAGTTGAAAACTCTCAGGGTTTTGAATATGGGCCGGCAATGGTTGGAGTGTTGATTTTATCAGTCGAGATCTTTCCAGCTTTATGTTGATATTCAATGTGCCACGTACCAATCGGTGATCGCTTCCCGTCTTAACGGCGTTGATCACAGTGACAGTGACATCATTGAATATTTGCTTTTTCGTCGAGTGGCTCGGTAGCATAATTGGTAGTGCATTGGGCCGGATTCGTAAGGGTGCGGGTTCAAATCCCGTCTGAGTTGCTACGGGTGAGTCGATCTTTTCTAATATTTTTTCATTATTTATTCATCTTAATATAAAAATAGCATAGAGAATGCAAAAATCTAAAAGTTTAAAATTATATGACTGTTTCACCTTAATTGATTGTCTAGCACCTGTAATGGGGCTGCCTTCGAATGTCGAAGTAATTCACATTGGTGAGATGGCGCTGATCTTCAGCGGAAACGTAAAAAGTATTAGAAAAATTCGCCAAATTCATTAGTGGCTCGGTAGCATAATTGGTAGTGCATTGGGCCAGATTCCTAAGGGTGCGGGTTCGAATCACGTCTGAGTTGCTACGGGTGAGTCGATTTTTTCTAATATTTTTTCATTATTTATTCATCTTAATATAAAAATAGCATTGTGAATGCAAAAATCTAAAAGTTTAAAATTATATGACTGTTTCACCATAATTGATTGTCTAGCACCTGTAATGGGGCTGCCTTCGAATGTCGAAGTAATTCTCTTCACATTGGTGAGATGGCGCTGATCTTCAGCGGAAACGTAAAAAGTATTAGAAAATTTCGCCAAATTCATTAGTGGCTCGGTAGCATCATTGGTAGTGCATTGGGCCGGATTCCTAAGGGTGCGGGTTCGAATCCCGTCTGAGTTGCTACGGGTGAGTCGATTTTTTCTAATATTTTTTCATTATTTATTCATCTTAATGATAAAATCTATCTCATTTCTGACTGTACCATCCGGACTGACCCAGGTCCACTTCCGGCTTTCCGGCTTTCTAAAGAAGGAGTTCATCATAAAGAGGTGTTCCTTCTCCATAAAGTCGACTAGCATCTGGCCTTTGGCATTCCGTTGTCCAACTCCAAATTGCCCCACTCTCAGCTCATTACCGCATCGTTTCCCCAACTTTGCATTGAAGTCTCCTATCACAACGGTGTAGTGGGTTTTGTAGCTATGCATGGCTTTAGAGATCTCCTCATACTTCGTCATCTTGGTGCGTCGAGGTCGGTGCGTAAACCTGTATAACATTCAATGAATACCGTTTGGATATTCTGAGTATAAGGTACGCCATCCTGGTCGACACACTTCCGATGGTAATTACGTTGTTGACAAGGGACTTGTGGACGATGAACCCGGCACCACCTAGGGACTGTTGGTCACCCTCCCGGTAGTATAGCAAGTTACCGGGAATAAGGATTATCGAGTCCTCTCCCTCTCTTCGGACTTCAGATAACCCAATAATGTCCCAGTGTAACTTGCTTATAACTTCTTCCAACTCGATTAACTTCATGTCGGTCCTCAGTGTGCGCGTGTTATAGGTTGCCAGGTGCAATTTTCGTGATTGGTGGTAGCCGATCCGCACCCGGGGATTCTTAACACCCCCTGCCCCGCATTACGACCACGTAAAATAATAATTTTACGTGGTCGTAATGCACGGTAGGTATTCTATCTACCACACTCGGAATCATAGAGGTATTATTTTATTGAACCATCTTGTTTAAGTCCGTATACCTATACCCTCCTTCGGTGGATTTTAATTTCGGTGGATAGATTCTTTCATTTGGGTAGCTAGTTCTTTCATTTCAGTGAACGACTGTTTCATTTCGGTGACATCAAACTTTTAAACATAAATATCTCTTAAGTCTGTAAAGATATTTTGATGGTGTTAAATATGTGCATTAAGAATATAAAGAAATACTATAAACCACGGTTAAAATTTAAAAAAACTTTATAACAAAAAATTCAACCGAAATGAAAGAAAAAACACGACTTGTTGAAATTGACCCTAAAAAGTTAGCCATTTGAAAGGGTGAATGACAAAATTTAATAGGTAAGGTACACAATAAAGCTCACAAACAACTTGCGAAAACTAGAAACAGAATAAATATAGAACCAAAGGCAATACCTACCTATGTAGAGCATACTAAAAAACCCATAGCATACAATATGGGATTTGAGTATGTTGTACACTACCTTCTATCTACCACACTCGGAATCATAGAGGGATTATTTTATTGAACCATCTTGTTTAAGTCCGTATACCTATACCCTCCTTCGGTGGATTTTAATTTCGGTGGATAGATTCTTTCATTTCGGTAGCTAGTTCTTTCATTTCGGTGAACGACTGTTTCATTTCGGTGACATCAAACTTTTAAACATAAATATCTCTTAAGTCTGTAAAGATATTTTGATGGTGTTAAATATGTGCATTAAGAATATAAAGAAATACAATAAACCACGGTTAAAATTAAAAAAAAACTTTATAACAAAAAATTCAACCGAAATGAAAGAAAAAACACGACTTGTTGAAATTGACCCTAAAAAGTTAGCCATTTGAAAGGGTGAATGACAAAATTTAATCACTAGGTACACAATAAAGCTCACAAACAACTTGCGAAAACTAGAAACAGAATAAATATAGAACCAAAGGCAATACCTACCTATGTAGAGCATACTAAAAAACCCATAGCATACAATATGGGATTTGAGTATGTTGTACACTACCTTCAAAGTAATTTTTATTATAAAAACTTACCCAAGTAAAGTTATACTTATGTATGGTATTGGTATGACCAGCCGCCCTACTCAAATTGCCACTTTTCTATCCGTTCGCTAACTTAAAACTTCACACGTCGCAAGTTTATATGAATCACAGACATTGTTGTATTGTATGGACTTGACAAGCCTACGACACGTAATTTTAGAGTTTATGGCTTATTTTTATTAATGTTGAAGTTAGCGAACGGAAAGAAAAGAGGCCATTTGAGTAGGGGTAGGGGGGCGTGTGGGCACATAATATTATGTATAATAGTCTCAGAAATAGTACCTACTAACGTCATAAGTTGTTCTTATGCTAACGTGTGTGGGTCCTACTATATCCCATCCTACCACGACCTACTCTTAAATTAAGGATCTTTTATACTACTCTACAACTACTTAATCTACACTTAATTAATTCTTAAAAAACTACAGTATCATGCCATGCAAACATGGCTTGCTTGAGGTCGTAACTACTCGTAACAAGCTCGTAACGCAAGCGTTCTGAGTGAGGTAGAGGTAACTACCCTTACGCTGAAAATTATTTTTAGATCTCTCTTTTAGATAAGACTTAACATATTTCATTTTTACTGGGCTCATTGTACTAATTTTAGGTTACTGAAATACCCCTTCTTTGTGATTTAATTGTTGCAAACACAAAATAACGAATAAACTCGGAATTGGGTCATCATATTGCCACTTGCCACGGCAGAAATGTGATGTTTTCTTCGCATTCAACGTATTGACTTTGAGTCCAACATTGTGTTTGGTTACGTCTCAGGAATTTTTGCTTTGGGACATCATTGTCCCAAGTTATTTCCTAGTTCGTAAGAAATAAGAAAGATAAGATCAAGACGTGTTAAAACTAATTTCGGCGGCGCCTAATAAAAGATTATAAGTGGCAATGACTATCCTTACTTTTAATATTATAAATGCGAAAGTCCGTTTGTTTGTTTGTTACGCCTTCACGTCCTAACTACTGAACCGATCATTTTGAAATTTTGCACACACGTTGTCAGGGGTAAAGAGAAGGACATAGGGGTACCTTTCATCCCGAAAAAAAGTGTTGTTCGCGAGGGATAGCAAAAAAACTTTCCACGCAGACGAAGTCGCGGGCGGCCGCTAGTCTTAATATATAGTAAGTAGATACATTAATCAAGTAAGTAATATAAATATAGGTCTAGGTAGGTGTAGGTACCAAAATCTGTGATTTGTAAAAACCCTTTCCCCATAGATTATTATTTTTATCTAAGGTCTCACACCTCCACATTACACACTGATGGTCATTGGTCAATAGACTAAAGACGCTGTTACACAAGGAAAATTTCTCGCACGTAATAGATTAGTGATAATAAAACTATGGAAAATAATGTAATGTCATAGTTAGAATGCTTGATGTAAACCTTATTATTTGTTTGTAAGTTTATGTAATACTTAAATCATTATTTGTTGCTAAGTTTATTAAAATGATTTGATTTGATTACGTGATCCATGACGATTCGCTACCGTTTCCTGTTATTCGATTATTTTTGCCTAATTGTTATAAAAAGAAATTGATTTGATGTTGGTCTGCTACCGTTTCCTTTTATTCAATTGTCATTTTAAAATAGGTATAAAATAGATATCTTTATTATTAATTCAATGATAAATAATGTTAATTATATTATATTTTAATTGTCACAGGCTATTTATTTAATTAATGGTTATTTGTATAAAAGTATTGATTTGATCGTTTGGCGCCATATGGCAGACTTGTTTTCTGTAATGCTTACTCCTGATTGGTTGTTAAAATATTGGCGGGATATATCTTGCTCCTGCGGAGCGTAGCTTATTTTTAGTCACATTCTACTGTAGTGAGTCAAGTGAAAAGGTTGTGGAACAGAAAGTTAAGTATTATTCTAACATGTTTTATTTCTACTGTTCACATTATTCCATTCAATTATCCATTATTTTCTGTGTTTAATGCTTGTGTTATTTATTTAATCTGGTCGATAGTTGTTGCATAATGAACGTTAGAGTTACGTTAATTGTGTTACTTATTTGATGTGGTTAATAGAATTGTTGCTTATTGAACGTTCATTTATTGTTAAATGTGTTATATATCTAAGTTAATTTGGTTGATAGAATTGTTGCTTAATGAACGTTCCGATTATGTTAATTATTTAAGATAATAAATTATTTGAACAATTGTTGAAGGACTTCTTACGTTTTATTAATAGTATTTCCCCTTAGTTTTCCTACATTCAGTTAGTCTATATTCAGTTAAATAGTCTACATTCAGTTAAATAGTCTACATTCAGTTCAATAGTCTACATTTAATTCAATAGCTTACATTAATTGCACTTTAAACTAAAGAGATATAATAGACAATAGCTTAGTTTTTGATTATTTATTGCTCTATCTTACAAAAGCTATCATCAGAAGTGGGATGTCTCTGTCCATTTCAAAATATTAACACCGTTTCCTAATCATTTTCAAGGTGGATGCTGATGTGATCGGCCAGATGACTCCGCTCCGCTGCCGTTGTGAGGTCTTGATCCCGAAACCTGCATCGGCGGAGCTACAAGCTGCTGTCGCAACAATTTCGAGTCACTTGCGTCGAAAGGAAAAAAAAAACATCCGGACTCGTTCCCTGGTGCAAAGGCCGGTAAGGCCCTCGGTGGCTGTGTTTTTTTTTACGATAACTGTGATTTATACACACAACCTGCTAGTCAGTTAATTTAGTTTAGCGAATTATTGTCGTAAAATTAGTAGAAGATAAGTAATTGAAATAAAGTAAAGATATTTATTGAAAAAAGTAATATGTGATGGTATTTGTGGTACACATTTGTGGTTTCATTAGTAGCATATAGTAGGATAATGCATTTAAAATGAGGTGAACATACAATTTGTTTATTTAAAATAGGTTCACAAGTAGGTGAGCAGATTTTACTAAGTATGTACAAAGGTTTTATGTATTATGTCCAAACTTTTTCAAGTGCATAGAAATTGGTGACCGTTTGGGTTTAGCAAAATTTTTTTTTTGCGGCATGGCTTATTAACTCCGTCACTAGTACTATTATAAGTCTACACTACGAAATAACTTAATAATTTTATATTATTTGTGTATTTTGTTTGGTCATATTTCCATATTTTATGCATTATGGACGTTTTGGTTATCCTTCCCAAAGTAGTAATAAAATCATTTGACGAAAGCAGTCTTCTAACCTTTATCAAAAAATTAGCATCAAAGGTATTTAGCATTTTCATTAATTGTTTTCTTTAATTAAATTATCTATTTGAAAGTGTGTGAAAATAAAATCGGTCTAATAAGCCATTTTCTTTATACTCTTCGAGTATTTTAATGAGAGTAAGCATATTAAACACAATAATCTGAGCATGCTCCTTGTTCAAAATTTGTTTTTGTTCTGATTCAAAAATATGCTCAACCAAGTAAACTTGGGTTTCGCTCGCCCAATGGTCGGAATTATAACGTTATTATTACTGATAATTCAAATTATATTTTTTTTATTATTGCTGGTTACTAAACTATTACTACCTATTTAGGCATTATACCTCTAATCATACTTATGAAAGGTTAGATTTATTGTCCTCGTTACAAGGTCTCCCGCTTAGGGTTTGCGAACCGATGACCTAGCTTCTATGAAATTGACGTGGTTGTAACAGCCTAGACTAAATTAATCATTTTGAGTTGAGTTGAGTAGAGTTGAGTTGTTGTCTTTTTCTAGTTTAAGACCACGCAGTTCACGAAATCTACTCTTTTGCTATCTCTGTACAATATGGTGGATTTGCATGTGGATTTGCACTATAGCTTTATTTTGGCAGAAATTTGTCAAAATTTAGTACATTTTAATTGATTCCTGAAATACTGGACCATAAAAAAAAAGATACCCGGTATAGCAAAAAGTTATCCTTTTTGTATAAAACATAATTATCATTGTCGTTGAAAATTACAAAATCTGACAAATGGAACTTTATTTCCTATGATGATATTTACGATTTATTTTAGAATTACCGAGCCATTTTTCAATATTCTGTTCGTTTATTGTTTTATGATTCTTTTTTTTTAGTAGACAGTATTTTTTTTGTGTAGTGGAATTCTAAATAATGTCCTCACACTGAAAACTAAAATATATAAATTTTCGTCATATCGTAAACTCGTCTAGCCTTACTTGCTATTGTGCTACTACTATACATAGGTACAGACAGATAGTAGTAGGTACTACTATCTATTATCTATCAACTACTATAATTACTTCTACTTCTACTATTTATAAACTATCCCAATAAGTTTATATCTATCAACTGATTAGACTTTTTTATTTTAATATTTACGTTTTAGTGAGTCTTACAGTTATTTAGTTTTCGTTTTTCTTGAGATCTATATTATTATAGTTTTAATTGTTCACTTTCGAACTAGTCTACAAGAGACGTATTAAGATACTTTTGGTGACTGTTACCACTTGAAAGAAGAACGGCGTGATACCTACTTAGAGCAACGCCGGCCAACATCGGCTTCGTCCCGAACACTATTTTTATTAAAACACAAGGCAGTTGTACTATTATCTATTCTGTGACAAGGCTGATATAATGTATATTCAATTAGGTATTAGTGTTATTACCTATGCTATGTTACATTTTCATGTTATTGAATAATGTAAAAAGTTATCGAGTACAAATTTCTTTGACAACTTTCTTTGCGGTTGTGTAAAAAGCTGTGGTCATAACCAAGAATCTTAAATATTCATATTCTATGGTCATATCTACCGAAGATTTTTTCTGGTCGAGTATTCTATTGGTCTGATAACTATGTTGTTAGATAAACTAAAAGCTTAGTTTCTATATATATACGAGATTCTGATAAAATTTATACTTTTGGAATTCTTAAATATGTTGTAGGTAATAAATATACTATCAGATGCCTTGACTTCAAATCCTTTTTGGAATCCTTTTTGGTATTGATGTAGGCATTGACGTTGCTATTGATGTTGGTATTGATGTTGGTATTGATGTTGGTATTGATTTTGGTATTGATGTTGGTATTGATGCTGGTATTGATGCTGGTATTGATGCTGGTATTGATGCTGGTATTGATGCTGGTATTGATGCTGGTATTGATGCTGGTATTGATGCTGGTATTGATGCTGGTATTGATGCTGGAATTGATGCTGGTATTGATGCTGGTATTGATGCTGGTATTGATGCTGATATTGATGCTGGTATCGATGCTGGTATCGATGCTGGTATCGATGCTGGTATTGATGCTGATATTGATGCTGATATTGATGCTGGTATCGATGCTGGTATCGATGCTGGTATTGATTCTGGTATTGATGCTGGTATTGAAGCTGGTATTGATGATAATGCTAATGATTCATGATTATGATAATGATAATGCTTATTTATTCGCAAACTGATGAAGCCACATGATATCCAACCACATATTTGTTTAATAGAATTCTTTTCTAATCATACATTGATTGATTTTAATTGTAGACATTAGTAATAAGTATAGTGGTTTAGTGCTTTGACTGTTTTTGGGCTACTATTTTTGCCCAGTCCAAGTTTTGACCATATGAATAAATTTATTTATTATTTGACTTTGTTGTTGTGGCTGATGGCCATCAATAGGCAGTGGTTTTGAAAATAATATAGTTATATAACTGTTTCAAGTCAGATTGGCCGAACGGTTTGTGTAAAGTGCAAAAAACCACTGTTCAAAAATCCACTGAATTTAATACCTTTGTGATTGCTGATAGCAATAGAACCAAATTATACCCTTACTTGTATTCAAGTCTGACGTGAACTCCACTTTTTAATAATAATTTAAAACGCTGCTAAGCCACATGCTTGGTATCGAATCATCTCACTGGCAGCGGGTGAATGTGATCGGTATGTCTATGTATGATTTGGCAGTTGTGTTTATTCCATTTAGTATAAATAAATAAAAATAAAATAAAAATAAAATAAAAGTAAAATAAAAATAATTTATTTTCAGACCAAAGATCCATAGTTTGTTAGTAACAATAATATTTGAAACGCTGTTAAGCCACATGCTTGGTACCAGAATCATCTCACTGGTAGCGGGTGAATGTGATCGGTATGTCTATGTATGATTTGGCGATGAATGTTATAGGTATACCAGGTACACGATATTCGCTGGTCGGCCTTATGCTTGGTACTGGTTGATCTCACTGGCAGCGAGTGAATGTGATCAGTATGTCTATGTATTTGGCAATCGTGGCCTCGGTACATGGTATTCGCTGGTCGGTCAGATGCTTGATGTCAGTTATTCTCACCAGCAGCGGGTGAATGTTATTGGCATGTCTAGGTGTCTGGCAATACCTACCTATAAGTTATGTTGATATTAAGAAATTTGTATTCGCTGGTCGGTCAGATGCTTGGTGTCAGTTATTCTCACCAGCAGCGGGTGAATGTTATTGGCATGTCTAGGTGTCTGGCAATACCTACTAAAAAGTTGTTGTTATAAAAATGGAATAAAAAGTTTATTAATTAATAAAAAAGAAAGGTGGAGTAAACGTATTATTATATTAATAAAAGAAAGTGTCTCACGGATTCCGGTTAAATTCCTGTTAAGTTTGTTGACAACTAATTTCATTTCTTTAATTTCCTTAATTCTTAGATTCAAAGTGTTGAAAATATTATTAACCGAAAGTGGCGGAAACTCGTGAGATTTATCAAAGTACTAAATTACTCATTATGAAACAATGTTCAAAATATACTTAAAAATGGGTATGTATTGCAATAATGTTATGAAGAATAAAATAAACATTGTATTTTTTTTCTTTTCTATATTTTTATGTACACACGACAGCACGTCAGGTTATCAATTAAGCTGCGAAAACAGCTTTTATTATAGGGCATAAAAGCGGCCTCAAGGGCAACATGTATAGTCTGAGATGCCGTTGTGTGTACTTCGAGGACGAAGTACTGTCAGTATGGCCGTAATAGATTAGTGATAATAAAACTATGGAAAATAATGTAATGTCATAGTTAGAATGCTTGATGTAAACCTTATTATTTGTTTGTAAGTTTATGTAATACTTAAATCATTATTTGTTGCTAAGTTTATTAAAATGATTTGATTTGATTACGTGATCCATGACGATTCGCTACCGTTTCCTGTTATTCGATTATTTTTGCCTAATTGTTATAAAAAGAAATTGATTTGATGTTGGTCTGCTACCGTTTCCTTTTATTCAATTGTCATTTTAAAATAGGTATAAAATAGATATCTTTATTATTAATTCAATGATAAATAATGTTAATTATATTATATTTTAATTGTCACAGGCTATTTATTTAATTAATGGTTATTTGTATAAAAGTATTGATTTGATCGTTTGGCGCCATATGGCAGACTTGTTTTCTGTAATGCTTACTCCTGATTGGTTGTTAAAATATTGGCGGGATATATCTTGCTCCTGCGGAGCGTAGCTTATTTTTAGTCACATTCTACTGTAGTGAGTCAAGTGAAAAGGTTGTGGAACAGAAAGTTAAGTATTATTCTAACATGTTTTATTTCTACTGTTCACATTATTCCATTCAATTATCCATTATTTTCTGTGTTTAATGCTTGTGTTATTTATTTAATCTGGTCGATAGTTGTTGCATAATGAACGTTAGAGTTACGTTAATTGTGTTACTTATTTGATGTGGTTAATAGAATTGTTGCTTATTGAACGTTCATTTATTGTTAAATGTGTTATATATCTAAGTTAATTTGGTTGATAGAATTGTTGCTTAATGAACGTTCCGATTATGTTAATTATTTAAGATAATAAATTATTTGAACAATTGTTGAAGGACTTCTTACGTTTTATTAATAGTATTTCCCCTTAGTTTTCCTACATTCAGTTAGTCTATATTCAGTTAAATAGTCTACATTCAGTTAAATAGTCTACATTCAGTTCAATAGTCTACATTTAATTCAATAGCTTACATTAATTGCACTTTAAACTAAAGAGATATAATAGACAATAGCTTAGTTTTTGATTATTTATTGCTCTATCTTACAAAAGCTATCACACGCAAGTGGTAAAAAATTGAATGCGATTATCGCATGGCAAAACTCGCCTTTCAATTCTCACTTGCGGGTGTTTACATTATGACAAAAACTTGTACCTATGGTTTGTTGACTCAATCACGCGGTCTAGGAATTGTATTCAAGAGGCGATGCTTGAAGCATCTATTTACACTACGCAACTAGGCATTATAGCCAAGAAAAAATTGCCACTTGTGTGCAAGACACTTTCCTTGTGTAACAGCGTCTTAAAAATATTTTTCACTCCTCTTGCTCTAAAAGTACGTCATTGTAAGGTACAAGAGCCAGGATAAAATAGCAAAATTACCCCTAGGGGATAAAGTTTTTTCTTTTTTAATGTTTGTCTATTACCAATGAGCCTACTAAAACGAAATAGTAGATTGTTATACAAGACGCTAAAATGACCCATTCAATACGAGGTAGTTTTATTCCCGAGCTTTAGCGAGGGAATAAATAGAAACCGAGTTACAATGGGTTTTAGCGTCGTGTGTTACACTCTACTTTTCACTACGATTGCGAGAAAATAAAATACAATATTGAATACCTAGTTTATACTTCCGTAAACGAATCCACTCGTTTTTCTATCCTCCACTTCATAAACTTTTCATACAGTATTTAAATAAATGATTTGTGCTTGACGGCAAAAGATTAAAATTATTTCTTTCCTATTACTTACAGTCACACAATTCAATCAGTTTGGTATTAGAGAAAAATTCTAAAGATTTCGCGCCTTTTTTAATTTCTACTGTAGGAGCTAAGAAACACAATGCACGCATTCTACGATCAAACTTAAAGTCACAGAGTATAAATAAGTCTATTATTTCACCGAAGAGATCGCTTCTTTTAGTTCCATTTTCAAAAATAAAAATTAGAAACAGTATTAAGTCGAGCGAGTCTTTATTCGTGATTATGAATAAAGACTTTTTCATTTTAGTAGGCTCATTGGTAATAGACAAACATTAAAAAAGAAAAAACTTTATCCCCTAGGGGTAATTTTGCTATTTTATCCTGGCTCTTGTACCTTACAATGACGTACTTTTAGAGCAAGAGGAGTGAAAAAGGTCTTTATTCATAATCACGAATAAAGACTCGCTCGACTTATACTGTTTCTAATTTTTATTTTTGAAAATGGAACTAAAAGCAGCGATCTCTTCGGTGAAATCATAGACTTATTTATACTCTGTGACTTTAAGTTTGATCGTAGAATGCGTGCAGTGTGTTTCTTAGCTGCTACAGTAGAAATTAAAAAAGGCGCGAAATCTTTAGAGTTTTTCTCTAATACCAAACTGATTGAATTGTGTGACTGTAAGTAATAGGAAAGAAATAATTTTAATCTTTTGCCGTCAAGCACAAATCATTTATTTAAATACTGTATGAAAAGTTTATGAAGTGGAAGATAGAAAAACGAGTGGATTCGTTTACGGAAGTATTATCTAGGTATTCAATATTGTATTTTATTTTCTCGCAATCGTAGTGAAAAGTAGAGTGTAACACATGACGCTAAAACCCATTGTAACTCGGTTTCTATTTATTCCCTCGCTAAAGCTCGGGAATAAAACTACCTCGTATGGAATGGGTCATTTTAGCGTCTTGTATAACAATCTACTATTTTTCCAACACATTTAAACCGATCGAGGTTAGGAAATTAGATTCGATCGAAATATAAACAATAAGTACATTTTTTTTCAGATATCCAAGAGTTTTACGAGCTCACTCTTCTCGATGACACCAAATCGGTCCAGCAGAAGACGGCGGAGACGATCCGCATCGCCAACAAATGGGAGGCGGATGGCACCCGGCGGGAGGTAAGTTTCTAAATGTTGTACGTAGGGTTAACCATATGTCCGGACTTTCAGACATTTGCCCGATTTTTTAGACATTTGTAATTTGTCCGGGTTTTTGATTTGGCAATGTAGTAGTAGTTAAGAATCATACATAACATAAGTAGCAGTAGTGTTCGAAAGAAATGTCTCTTAACTAAATGTACCTATGGAGTCTGGGCCACGTCCATGTACAGTATACAAAAAAATAGGCGAAGACATCGTGTCTTTTTGCATTCAAAAATTTGACCTCTGTATACCACTAGAAAGAAAAAAGATTTCATACAACAAAAAAGGAAATTGGCAGACTAAAGGTATAATTAAAGCAAGTAAAAATAAAAGACTTTTACAACATAAAATATTACATAAAAAAACATTTTCACTTATACCACACTATAAAAAATATTGTAAAACATTAAAATCTGTTACACGACTAGCTAAACAAAAATACAATATTTCATACATAAATAAAAGTGATAATAAAAATAAGGCAAGGTGGAATCTAATAAAAAAACAGACTCAACCTCACAATTCATTTAGTAATACTATAAACAATATTGTTGTTGATAAAAATGAGGTATCAGACGCTAAAAAAATCGCTGAAATCTTCAATAACCATTTTCTTACATCCGGTACAAGTGACAGAAATTTTACTAAGAATAATAACCCCAAGACACACTCACCAACTTTGTTTATGACACCGGTTGATAAGCATGAATTAAAGAAAATTTGTAATGAGCTTAGGAAACAAAAAAAGTTGTGGTTATGATAATATACCTATTAAAGTAATTAAGAACTCATTAGAATACATATCTGAACCACTTGTCTATATTTTAAATCTTATGATCGAGTCTGGAGTATTCCCCCAAGAATTAAAGATAGCAAAAATAAAACCTTTATTTAAAAAGGGCAGTAAAAAAGATTTTAAGAATTATAGACCTATAGCGTTATTAACCTGCTTCTCTAAATTATTTGAAAAAGTTATATATATTCGTCTTATGCAATTCTTAAACAAATTTAATCTTCTTAACAAAAGACAATTTGGCTTCCAAAAAAAGAAATCCACTGCACTAGCCATTTACAAAATTCTTAAAGAAGTATGGGAGGCATTAAATAAAAAAGTTAAATGTATTGGGCTATTTCTCGATATGTCCCGGGTATTCGACTGTGTTTGTTATGATACCCTGCTTCAAAAATTAGAAAGCTTAGGCGTGCGTGGCTTATCACTAAAACTTTTAAAAAGTTATTTAAAGGAAAGAGAACAATTTACAGTAATTGATTCGTATAATAAGAATAGCAAAACTTTTGAAGAAATAAAATCAGAAACAAAAAAAGTAACAATTGGCCTACCCCAAGGAAGCATTCTTGGACCACTTTTATTTCTAGTTTACATCAATGAACTTCCGGATATCACAGATAACTTATGTGTAATGTTTGCTGATGATGCCACTATATTCATCCCAGATACCCATAATAATAAAATTAACTTTGAAAACAATATTAATAAAACACTGCAAACTATCATAAACTGGCTTAAATCTGTTAATCTAAATGTTAATCTAACAAAAACAAAATTTATTCAATTTAGAAATTACAAAACTTTGAATTATAATTTACAAATCACAGAAAATGATACAAAAGTCGAAGAAGTAGACAAAATTAATTTTCTTGGAGTAACTATCGATAGTCACTTAAATTGGAAAGACCATATCTTAAACATAAACAAGAAAATATGTAGTTACTGTTATGCTCTTTCTATACTCATAGAAACGACATCCGTAGATGTAGCCAGAGCTGCCTATTTTGGACACGTTTACCCACTGCTGACTTATGGAGTGATATTCTGGGGTAATTCAGTAAATGTACAGTCGACTTTCCTTTTACAAAAACGCTGTTTACGCATAATATATAATATGTATACAGATGAAACGTTAAGAAATGTTTTTAAGGAAAAGGGTTATCTAACGTTAACCAATATTTATATATTAGAGGCAACAATTTTCATTAAACAAAATCCAGAGTACTTTGATAATAAAATCACATCACGTCCAATTACCCGCGATAAATATAAATATGATTTATGTATACCTCGAATAAATAATCAAATGTATCATAATAGTGCTTTTAGCACTAGCATAAAGGTCTTTAATCATTTACCTTTAGAAATCAAAGCACTTGATTTGCCTTTGTTTAAATTCAAGCTTAAAAAGTGGTTACTTCACAATGTTTTTTATAGTCTGCATGAATACTATGCTTGTAAAACTAAATAAGTCATAGGTAGATATTATTTAGCAATTACTTTTAAGTATTAATTAGGTGTGTAATTATAATGTAACTCTCAAATTGCATACCCGTTATGGGTTTACTGTTGTTTCTAATATAATACTGCAATTCAACCTGCAAATTGTACACAGTATATGGCAATAAAATATATTCTATTCTATTCTATTCTATTCTATTCTATTCTATTCTATTCTTGTATTTTAACTTAACTATTTATCGAATAGCTTCTAAACTAATCATCCAATTTCTCTAAACTCCTTTTTTTTGGGATGCAACATTTTATCTCGTGTTTTAAAATGAAGCAAGCACACAACAAAAATATGTACATGGCGGAATAATAATTATCATTTTTCAATCAGTTTAAAAAAAATTTTTCCGGACTTTTAGAGCCTGTCCAGATGGCGCGTATCGAATCGCGCGTAAGAACTCGCGCGTTTGCTAGGTACTAGAGCTACATACATCCCGTCCAGATGCTCTCGCGCGTTTCGTCACTCGCGCGTAAAACGCGTACAACGCGCTTGACTCTCGACTCGCGCGTTCAACGCGCGAGAGCCGCGCGAGTCGAGATACTCTGGCGCCATTGCTGCGTCCAGTACGCACGAGTCCGCCGCGAGTGGACGTATTTGAACTAATTATGAAGGTTATTTTGTTAATTTGATTCTCAATTTAAGTTTAAAACAATAAAATATTATTACCTCAAAGTAATCACGAGTTTTTCTTCTGCAGTAACAGTATCCCGTACTACATAATTTTGACATCCGAAAGTAGTTGAAAAACTTTTCACTGTGTTCTCTGAGCTTTGGGTATAATGTTATAAACATACTATGCGTCATTCTGTCACGTAGAATTGGATACACGTGAAATCGACGATTTTCTCTCTCCATGTTATTAACTGACTGAGTCTGTTCCATAAAACTCGCGCGTAGGAACGCGCGCAAATCGCTGTATGTGGATGGACGCACTACAAATAGAATCGCGCGAGTCGATACGCACGTAAAACGCGTCTTCTGGACAGGCTCTTATTGAAATTTACGGCTTTTTGCCAGAACTTTAAAAAAAATTGAAATGGTCCCTACCTAGTTGTACGGAAAAAAGTTTCCACCGTGGTTTTACTAACCACCGGCTCGCTTTGAAACGAAGAAGTTGCAAATTGCATTTAGTAAGTTTTGGTTTCGTCCTATATTCTACCGGTATTTTCCTGTATATTCAGTATTATGGTTGGAATCATCCAGGACTTGCTTGAACTATTTGCAGAATAAACTAATAGGTCTTTACCTATGAAATTGCCGATTTGTATGGAGAATTTTCAAGAAGTTGCATTTTTCATACTAGCATTTTCTTTGTTCATTTAACAACCGTTAACACTCTTGTAACAAAACTTTTATGTACTAATGTTTGAACACTATGCTAACCTATTCCATTTACGATAAGCGAAAAAAATAAGTTTTGGCTAAGTTACAACCCCTCCGGTCACCCTTTTTTGGCTCACAAAAAAAAGAGTAACTTTCAAGATCTTTTTTTAATGCTATGAAAGCTAAAAAAGGACTTTATTTTTACTGATAGTTGACTATCATGGTCATAATTCGACATACGTAAATCAAGATATTGTTAAATATTTTAAAACATAGAAGTTATTATTTTCTCTGTATGTGACAAAATATCGGCAAGTTCATAGGTAAAGACTAATATTAATATTATAGTTTTTAAAAGAAAAGTCTGGTGCCTTAAAATCCAAACGCAATTTTATGACTTTGAAAACAATAAAATAACAACAATTTTACATTTTCATAGGAGTTAATTATTAACTGCCACAGCAGCGAATAAAGCGCACAGTTCGAAGGCAAACTGTAGCGGTATTGCAGTTAGGTACTGAAGTTTATTTTGCTGCCGCAAAAAGTTATCCGTAAAAGCCTGCTAAAGCAGTATCGGATTTTACTTCAATTAAACATGCAAATAAGTACTAAAAGTGGAGTAAACAGATAAGCATAACAAACAAGTAGGTAGGTAACAGATGAATTTCACAATTTTTTTACTTCGATTGCTTTCAGATATCAACATCAGAGGAAAACGACTTCAGAGCAGTATCGAACGCTTTCCTACAAGACAATAACAAGAAATCTGAATCCCGCAATGAAACACCAGATTCGACAAAGGTAAAAAAACGCATTATTTAATTTATGAAAGGCGAACCAAAAGAATTGCAAATTTTCTGAATTAGCTATGCTTTGCTCGACGTTCTTGCCTAAAGCTTTTAAAGTGCCGAAACGCGCACCTGCGCCTTTGTATTCGAACGTGCTGTGCTTCCTACTAGGTAACAAGGTACCTGAAAAATCATGAAAAGTTGCAAAGAGAATGTAAATCACTATGGACCGCCAGCCAAGAGGCTCATTTTCAATCTATCGCATACCTATTGTCCCAATACTTATGCCGAAATTAGATGGTTCATCAAAAGTGATTCATTTTCGATGAATAGTGACCAGTGAACGACTTTTTGTATAGGCACATCAGTGATAAAAGATTAAACTTCATAATTAGACACTTCATTTTCGATGCTTCACTGTGATGAAGCATCGAAAATGAACGAAAAATGAACCATCAAATTTCGGCATTATGAGATAGATTGAAAATGACCCTGGGGGCTAATTGACTAATTTCAAAATCTATCGCAACGCAATCGCTTTCATTTGACAGATGGATGTGACAAATTGCTGCATTGACTTTGACTAGGTACTACGTGGTGCCAAAAAGAAGTAGGTATCAATGTTCTGCACCCTGATTATCTAAAAAGAAACTAGCGACCGGTTGCATTTGACATACATTGCGATGGGACTTTTCTTTGGTATGTTTTTTTTTAACCCAAAAGAAATAGCAATGGATCACGATCATCTGTGAACTGCAACCAGTCGCTAAGTGGTTTTTAATTAGATAATCAGCCCGCCGGTCAAATGAAAGCGATTGCGATAGATTTTGAAATTAGACAATTACTTATTGGGCTGCTTTGATAGGTGGGCTGGTTGGCCGGCGGTCTACTAGGGATAGGTATCTGTAAAAGATTCGACTGTAATAAAAAAAGTTACTAAATTGAAGGATGGATGGAATGGAAGTGGTGTGCCAGTGATGTGATGATCCAACACAAATACTTATTATAATAATGAAAGACGAATACCTTAATCAGGTGGTTCCAGTGCCCATTGTCGTTGCACCACAAAGTGGAAATGCTGAAGAAAAGAAGGCAAGTGTGATTGACTGACTTAGCATGTGCATGAAGTAGGTATTTTTTCCTATTGACTTTGTTCGTGGCTTGCATGCGATCGATGGGTTGTTACTTGTTGTACGAAAAAATTGTTTAAAAAACAAAAAACCGACTTCAAAAAACCAAACCTATTTATCAATAAAATTGGAAAAATATATTTTTACCTATTTATAAAATGTAAGTAACTTGATAAAGAGACAAAGTTCTAAACTTTATACGAAAAAAATGTTAGTAGGGTAGGTATAGCTTACCTACTTTCTCAAGTTACTTAACTACTTGAATTGTTTTCAAAGATCGAGCAACTTATTCCTTCAATATCCTTAGGTACTAATATTAAAATTCGAAAGTAGGAAAGTTTGTTTGTTTATTTGTCTGTTTGTACGCCTTCACTTCACGTCTTAATTGCTCAACCGATCATCATGAAATTTTGCATACACGTTGTCAGGGATACAGTACCGAGAAAGACACATTCAGTTCGAAAAAAGAAAGTTCCCGATGGATAGAGAAATAAGTGACAACGCAGACGGTAGTAAGCGGTCACTAGTTTATAAATAAAATCATTGACTGGCTTTTATGTTAATTTACTAAAGGGCACTGATTGCCGATTGATAGCATATCTTTGGTGCATGTTGATAGTCACCTACAAGAAGTAGCTGTACTCTGATGGGAAACGAGTTCCAGCGTCTAATGATAGAGCCAGAAGAAAGCCACAGGAATGCAACCCCATTGAGTTTGGTTGGGCTCGTTTGTTTCGTCATTCATATCGACTTGACGAACAATTTAAAATTTTGACACACAGCGCCATCTGTTGACAGAACATTAGACTACCACGAATGATCTGTCAGTCGATACCTAATTGCGTTTTGTTTTTTTACTTTTTGATGACGTGACGTCTGAAGTGAGTGAAGCTGACAGAACCGAACGCTACACAACAAGTGGTCGGTAATGGCGGATGGTTGGTGTTTCGCGTCTCGTAGTACTATTTATAACCTAAAATATAGTACAAGTTTTCAGCGATATGTACGCTAACGTTTCTTGGTTGTGTGGATTGGTGCCGTTAAATTTCACTATTGTGCCAATGACGTGCGAACGCTACATCGGCTGAGAAATACTCCCCGTAGATGATTATCAGTGAAATGATATTGCACACAAAATTTTGACATTCACACTGCTGATATTTCGTATTCGTCGCAAGTAAGGCCATTTAATAAACACTAATCTATTTTTAAACGTTTAGTAATTTCATTATACTCTGGGAACGTTTCGATTCTTGGTGAGACTATGCGACTTCTGAGTTAGTTTTGCTTGTAACAATCTGCTATGTTACTAGCTGATGGTTCCTTAGCTCTATAACATTATCGAGTTGTCATAAATTGCACACTAATAACGTAACACGGACATTCTAATTAAAGTTCATCGCTTTGACATTCATACCATCCCATCATTGTACACAAATTGGTAGTAACACGCCTTTTAATTTATCTACTAGTACCTACATTTATTTACTAAAAACCGCTATCGAAAAGGGCTCGGCTCGATTTCTTACAAGTACCTAATAGATAAGGCCTGCTGCAATTAAAATTCTAACATGATTAACTTCCAAACCAGAAAAGAGGTCGCATTCTTATAAAAGAGGTCATAAAACACCTGAAATGTGTTGGTGCAAGTTAGATATGGGTTCTAGGTAGAGAATGGTGCATGCAGAACATCGTCAAGTAAGGTGCTGACAACAGACACAAGTGTGTAACTAACATGCATGCTGTGTACATAGTATAAAACGGACATCAATATAAGTACCTGCAGGCTATGATTGTTAAGCCTCCAAAATGACAGAAAGACGGAAGAAAAAAACACATAATGGATTCCTACGAAAAGTGTCCTCATTGTTTAACATTGACACGGTGAGTAGACAATAAGTTGCTCTATCTTCAGGAATTTCCAAATTAAAGTAATTTTATAATTTTTTTACCTGTTTGATGAAATAAAATGTTCAGTGTATTAGCATGGCTAAATTATGATGATGATTGATGTGAGACTAGGCATTTATTGAATATATTTTGTAGCTATATTTCAGTTGTGTAATCTATGATTTATTAATATCTCATTGGCATCCTCTATCAAAGTCATAATCAAGATTACCTATTGCTACTTGGTCCATGAGTCAATAACATGCCAAATATGCATAGTATTAGAAATATATGAGTGTATGTTGAGAGTTTTATAATTTGATATCATTAAGACATATATTTCCAATCATAAATGTTTGTTGAATGTTAGTCGATACTGTTTATTTGTTTTAAAGTTACTGGCCATTATATCTATCAAGGTCATTAACATATTTTCCCATATTTGTTTGTAATACAAACAAACAAATAAAAATTAAATCTGTTTGTATTTTTTATTAACATTTCACACTATGCTGATGATGATAAAACACCCACAATTAGGTACTGTTTAAATCAGAATCATCTTTTTGCATTTTGAATTATTCATAAATACTAAGTTGCATGCATGATATTGTAAATAGGCAAATATCTCAAAATATAGTACAACACTATTCCAGAAAGTGTTTCAACATTTTATCAAAAGTTAATGAGGTAACTAATTAAAATTCATTTAGTGAATAGCAGGGACGTTCTCATTAATTTTAGGTATTTTATCTTCCAGGCTCACGTTACGTCACCTGAAATGAAGCAGGTAAATTGTTTTCTTGTTTGTTAGGTAATTATTATAAGGAAATTGTAGGTATTATATTTATAAGTAATCATGGTTCAACTGCATGCAGTTTGCACTTTAACCAGTTTCACTCTGAATGCAGATTTCTGACCAGCCTATTTATTGTCTAAATCTATCACAATTGCTTTCAGGATGTGACACCATAACACTCCTCTGTGGCGCAAATAAAAACTTACAAAAGAAATATAGCAATGTGTCACATCCATCTGTCAAATGAAATAGATTACGATAGATTTTGAAATTAGACAAAAGGTATGATTCCGATCTGGGCAGCAAGCAGCAGTGCTGCCACAGCAGTGTGCTCCAAATTGAACCATAATGTTATGAAAGACGGCTCAATTTGAAGTGAGCGGAGAAGCATCAAATTGAGCCTTTTAAACATAATATTATGGTTCAATTTGGAGCGCACTGCTGCTTGCTTTCTAGATCGAAATCATACCTTTAGCCCTGGGCTTGGATTACTTGAAGAATGAAAATTTTGCAATAAAATAATTTGTCTTAATATTTAAGACTTAAAAAGAATGGCAATTACAAGCATAATTTTATAGCAAGTGTGGGTAATATGAGACTCAAAAAAGTAAAATAGTAATATGAATTATAATTTTTATTCTTAAGTTGCAGGTAAATGGGATAGAAGGTGGTGCAGCAGACCGAACTCAAGGAGAGGATGGCTACACCTATCTAACAGTTGTGCTGTCGCGTGCGGGGGGCGCAGGCCTAGGCTTCAGTATCGCTGGGGGCGCTGACAACCCACATGTGCCGGACGACCCACATATCTACGTGACCAAACTCATACCAGGGGGCGCAGCCGCAGCCAGCCAGTTACAAATAAATGATGCCATATTGCAGGTAATCTCATTTTTACACACCTTTCTCTTTTGTACTAAGTTTATTGAAAAAAAAGATAGATCAGTTAATAATTATGTTCGGATACAATCAGATTAAGGCAATTTTAATCAGTTAGAGTAAATATTTATTGATTAGTATGTACCAATTTATAATTTGATAAGAAGTTTTTTTCTCTAACTCTTACTAAAAGATGCATAGAGAAGAGATGTAGTCCCCATGACTACATCTCTTCTCTATCATCATTAAAATAATCCACTATGCAGGCCCAATGTGGATTAGTGAGTATTAACAACTGCAAATGCAGGCGGGACTATTGGCTTAATGTGCCTTCTTCTGAAGCCCCTCCATGTTTCTACATGGAGGGGCTGGAGATACCTAATAAATTTTGGTCACCCATCCTATGACCGACCCTTGCAGAAGTTGCTTAACGGCCGCAACCACAATGCACTATGATCATTCCTACTGTTATAATTTTGTTTAACAAACTTTAAATCCTATTCAGGTTAATGACACGACAGTCGAAAACGTAACGCATGCAGAAGCGGTGGATGCATTGAAAAAGGCAGGCAATACAGTTAGACTGGTAAGTTTTACGTTGTCGCTTTGCTAAATTGGAAATTGCATACTTAGAAAATCAGTGTAAGAAAAATAATAATAATAAATCATTTATTTGTCTCAAATCATCACTTAACAATTTGACAAAGAGGTTTATGACTCAGTGACCACGGGAAGGAAACCCACAGCCACAGCATAAAGAAGTACCAGTAAACCGACTCTTTTGTTGATAAACGCATGCCGCCACTGTGTAGGTATACGGTATACAGAAACTCCGTCAGGGTTGTCACAAACTACTCAAATATGCTACACAAAAGATTGAATTTGTAATAACGAAAGAATACAAATTGTTAATAAGGCTTTTTTAAGAATAACATCGTAACACACAATACAGAAACAGCAAACATGAAACCACTGATTGTTTTCGCGATTTCAAAATTTTTCCCATAGTAAAAGTTGTTCAGTTTCATGGTCCCTATCAAACCATGACGTGTGTTTACAATGGGGAAGGCAACTGTCAAAATGGCGCTGCGTACGCTTGTTCCACGAGAACTATGAAAACAAAGGACTTTTACTTAAAAAATGGTTTTTAAGTTCTAAAATGATTAAATTCTGTGTTATAGGCTTTAAAAATGTTGGCACTTACAAATTTCTGAAAAATCTGGATATAGAAAAAAAAATCTGTAAGAATAAAACGTCTTAATTTGGCTTTAAATTCCGGCATTTGCATTGTAGAATAGTCTTTTATATGCATTTTGTGTCAATGGGTCTTCGGTAAAAAAAACCCACTAAATAAATACCTATTTTCCCATACATTTTGTTCTGAACGTCTACTGTCTTAGGAACAAGCGTACTCAGCGACATCTACAATTAGCTTTGCGTTGCCATCCCCATTAAAAACGGAACAAATTCTGTAAACCATTATGAAGTTTTGAAATTTCGTTACGCTTCTTAAAACGTACCTACACCCCTTCAAGTTAGAGAGCGCAAACTAGAGGAGATTGCGCTCGCTGACTCTGCCGCTCACTTCCCCGCGTACCCCCATCGTTGCCCCGCGCAAGTACATGAGTCGGACAACTGTTAGTAATATTAAAACTATGCCACAGCCTCTGGTATTCTGCCATAACCTTAACAATATTGTGTCCCCCAACAAAAAGACACTACCATGGGCGTACTCAGGTTCTGGGCCAGGGGGGCAAATCAGATTTTTCATAAGCACCTAGTCAAACAAATAAACAAATTAAAATAGGTATTTTTTTAAATGAGCTTTTTCCCATACATTCTCGAGTAGGGTTGCCAGACCAGAAGTTTAAAATATCTGGAGATAATTTGAAAATGTCGGGATTTTGGGGTTGTTGTAAGGAGAAATAAATAGGTTTATAATATAAAAATAACTCAAATGTTTAAACGGCCGCGCATCGCGATTTTCATTTAGTTTCATCCACTAATCTTGTCTTGGCCTACTGCAGCTGCCCCCCTGCCCCCCCTCGGTATGCCCATGGACACTACTCATAATAAATAATATTTTAAGACATCAACTCTAATAGTAATTAAAAATAAATAAACGTTTCCAAAATAACGACAAAATGTAACAGTTTGAAGAAAGCCCCTCACAGTTCCTCAGACCAACTCGAAAAATCACTATTATATGTTTAACCTTTGAACGAGATATTACCCGTCCATGTAGATTTTCTATTAAGTGGCTTACCATCAAATAATTTAATAAGTAGGCAATATTGATTAGGACATCGATTTAATTTTTTGTTATTTCCAGAAAGTAAAACGTCGAAGCACAGAAGATACCCTCAATTCAACACAACCTGTGAGTAAAGAAGAAGCCATAGAGATCGAGTTGGTGAAAGGAGGGTCAGGTCTCGGCTTCAGTATAGCCGGCGGGCTCGGCAACCAGCACATTCCGGGAGATAACGGCATCTACGTCACGAAGATTATGGCCGGGGGTGCTGCCCATAGAGACGGCAGACTACGGGTCGGAGACAAACTGCTAATGGTCAAAAATACATCGGTAAGTAGCTTTTTAGATAAGCAACCAGCACATTCCGGGCGACAACGGCATCTACGTCACGAAGATTATGGCCGGGGGTGCTGCCCATAGAGACGGCAGACTACGAGTCGGAGACAAACTGCTAATGGTCAAAAACACATCTGTAAGTAGTTTTTTTTATACTCCAGCCATCTTACGGACATAATGTTTGTAAACAAAACTGCACATTTTTCGTAATTATTCCACAAAATACGTTAAGTTTTTATAAAACATGCAATAAAATGTACTTTTGAGATTAAGCATGGATGGTTTGTTTGTAAAAATTCTTTTCGTAAATCGGCTGGAGATAGATAGATAAATAGATAGAAAGGAGGGTCGGGCCTTGGCTTCAGTATACCCGGCGGGGTCGGCAACCAGCACATTCCGGGTGACAACGGCATCTACGGTCAAAAATACATCTGTAAGTAGCTTTTCACTATTCTATACACTTCTAGATATTTTTTAAGACGGTACAAACATAGGGTAAAAAAAAGTCATTCACTAAAGGCCGATTTCAATGACCTATCCTCAGTAAGAGATAGGCTTACAAATCATTTGTTGCCTAAAATAGATATTTCTGTTAAATTACAGGAAATAACAGTTGCCTAGTAACAAATCTCTTACTGAAGATAGGAGATTGAAATCAGCCGTAAAAGGTCACTCACAAAAAGGTAGGTAAACAACAGTCTTCTGTGAAGAAATTCCTGTGATACGAGGTTAGTGAACTGACCACTTAAATACTTGATAGAAGTCGGAAATAATTACCTAAAAGGAATGATAAAACTCTGAAGTCAATAGAACCATAGAAATCATTATACAAGGTGTTTATACAAGCCTCGTAAAGCCGAATATGGTAGATAAGGACCATCAAACTGAACAACTTTTACTATGAGAGCAACTCTGAAAAATCGCGAAAAAAAATCCGCTGTTTCATTATACATTTTTCTTCCAACTATGCTTTAATTTCATCACAATCACACTAAAAACTCAGTACAAAGCGAGTCTTTATTTCTCTAGAGCAATAAAAATGTATGAAATTTAATTGTTGCACAGTTTTTTTTTATCGCACCAAAAGGTGCCAATCTCAATGGATTAACTCTATTCAGCCAGCCGATATCAATACTTTTTTTTTACGTACGTGTATTATTTGTTTCTATCCTACTTGTTCCAAATTTAAAAAAATGATTGCTGCTAACTCTGATTTTAAAAATGAAAGAAATTTAAAAAAGTGATTTGGCGGGAACTTTGTTAATTTTGCTTGACAATATTTTTGGAAACGATAAAGTGTGATACTATCTGATTTTGAGTGCTTCGGCTTCGAATTAAAATGGAATCATCTAGCGACACAAAACATTCTAAATGAAGCCGACAATGTTATAGAAAATGAAACTGTTTGATATGAGTTTCTTTTATCTACTATTCATATTCATATTCATATTCATTTATTCACAACACAATGTTACAAATTATATTCGTTACATCATGACCTCTTTTAAGGTATTAGTGAAAATGTTACACATTTGAATTAGTAACAATGGAGAGAAAAATAATTAACATTCAAAGACACTACTAAATTAAATAACTTAAATTCCTATAGGTAATAGTTGAAAGAAAAGCAGATTATGCACCTCGCCTTAAGTAATTTATATTGACTATTTGTGCTCGATGCAATAATCTTACTATTGATATTTTCGTTACCTATTAATTTTTGTATGAAACATCTGATTTTTTTTCGCGATTTCAGAGTTGGTCGCATAATAAAAGTTGTTCAGTTTGATGGTCCCTATCTACCATATTCGGCTTTATAAGGCTTTTACCAAACACCTTTTAGTTCTGCACTTATTATAAGTAATAAAGACAATCGTCTGGATGTTATTATAAAATTTTCCTCAAATCTATTTTAGGAACCTAAGTCCATTCACCTTTAGAGTAACAATTTTCATCACGTCCCGACTGTTTCAAAGCCTTCCCAATCAGACCCTACATTGGCGTCGCGGCTGGAAACTGTAAAAAGTTTTCGGTCAATACAACGTGATTGATCGTGCTGTGTTTATTTATAGAATTTTAGCGAGCGGCCGCGGTTTCACCCACGTTTATATTGTTTCGTTCACGGGAATCCGCTATCCATTTACAAACATTTCTGGGAAAACTTCGTTATTAAAAACAGAACAAACATAATGTCAAATATGTAAACAAAGTATGTTAAGTACAGAATTAATTTACATTCCGTTCACATGCCAGTTCATTTTGAACAGAACAGTAATTATAATTATTCATTTTGGATTGAATTTATTGAATCTTTGGACGAAACGAAACAATGGAACATAAAATTCTGATGAATATTTTGTGACTCACGCGCAGTACGATTTCGACGATGGTTGCGATCGTATGTTTCAACCTAATTTCTATTATTTGTTCTAATATTTCGATACTAAAAATTGTATCAGTTCAGAAGTTTAGTAAAACTTGTACATTTCTCTTGTGACTTGTAAATGTGTGTGTGTTTAGTTTATACTACTTAAGTTCGGTTTACAATGTTATTACAACCTTCGGTTTACTTAAGTAATACTAAGTCCATTCTCCATTCGAATTTGAATTACTATTTGGTTTTTCGTTTTATTTGTGATGTTAAGGACCTATGTGCCCTATTTATCAAAACTTATAAGTCTTATACTTTTTTAAAACAAGCTGAAAATAATTATTCCACAAATCCGTTTATCAAAACACGTAAAATTTAACGCTACAAATGTTTTTGTTTGTTTAACTAATATGTTTTCACTTTCGTGTTAGTGATTTCGTTAGTAAAAAAATCAAAACTTGTAAAAAAAACTCACAACTTGTAAAAAATTAAATTGCAAATCCTAAGTATTTCTGAGGGTTTCCGGCGACTCTCCATTCGTCTGACAATTTTTACAAGATTTTTGCATAAACCATTTGGAAAAAGACATAATTTACATGAATTTTTAAAAAAAATCCTATAAAGTATACTTGTAGACTTGTAAGTTTTGATAAAAAGGGCACTGCCCATCTACTCTCGAAGGGATGCAGTTTACATTAGGATCGAATTGACGTCAATAATCTGTTATTTTAATACTTTGGAAACGGTTACCATGGTTTACATTGTACTGTTTTAACATTTATTCGGTTCGAACTCGATCTCGTCGGTTGTCTCTTGGGAGGGGGCAAGGGGGGGGGGGGGACGTTCGGGATGATTTACATAAAAAGTAGTACAGTGCGAGGCACGTATCTTGAAATTTTATCGATGGAGTAGGGATAAGTTCGCGCATGTGCTGTCGTGAGCGACCAATAGCGCGCGCCCCTCTCCCGCCGCCTGCGCCCCTCACCGCAACGCGTGCCCAAGATACGCGTTCCGCGCAATCCCCTCCCGATTTCAAGATATATGCCTCTTACTGTATAAGAACTGATTCGTTCGTGTCGGTCGCGCGCTCGCAGAAAGCGCGCGTGCTGGCGTAGTGATATCCCTCGACCATGGCTCGACTGTTTGAGCCGCGAGCAGTAGGCTACTGGCTAATATAAAAGTTCAAGCTCGGAGTGAGACCCGCCTGCCTGTGTTCTGTGTAGTGAAGTTCACATTCCCTTATTTGTCGTAGCGCGGCGATGTGAACTTAGACAACGTTACGCACGAAGAAGCGGTGGCGGCGCTGAAGGCGACGGGCGAGCGCGTGCAGCTCGTGCTGGTGCCCGCGCCCCGCCTCGCGCAGCCCTCGCCGCGGCCCTCGCGCGCCAACACTCGTGAGTATACACTACACTAGTGACGCACGAGCGGTGGCGGCGCTGCAGGCGACGGGCGAGCGCGTGCAGCTCGTGCTGGTGCCCGCGCCCCGCCTCGCGCAGCCCTCGCCGCGGCCCTCGCGCGCCAACACTCGTGAGTATACACTACACTAGTGACGCACGAGCGGTGGCGGCGCTGCAGGCGACGGGCGAGCGCGTGCAGCTCGTGCTGGTGCCCGCGCCCCGCCTCGCGCAGCCCTCGCCGCGGCCCTCGCGCGCCAACACTCGTGAGTATACACTACACTAGTGACGCACGAGCGGTGGCGGCGCTGCAGGCGACGGGCGAGCGCGTGCAGCTCGTGCTGGTGCCCGCGCCCCGCCTCGCGCAGCCCTCGCCGCGGCCCTCGCGCGCCAACACTCGTGAGTATACACTACACTAGTGACGCACGAGCGGTGGCGGCGCTGCAGGCGACGGGCGAGCGCGTGCAGCTCGTGCTGGTGCCCGCGCCCCGCCTCGCGCAGCCCTCGCCGCGGCCCTCGCGCGCCAACACTCGTGAGTATACACTACACTAGTGACGCACGAGCGGTGGCGGCGCTGCAGGCGACGGGCGAGCGCGTGCAGCTCGTGCTGGTGCCCGCGCCCCGCCTCGCGCAGCCCTCGCCGCGGCCCTCGCGCGCCAACACTCGTGAGTATACACTACACTAGTGACGCACGAGCGGTGGCGGCGCTGCAGGCGACGGGCGAGCGCGTGCAGCTCGTGCTGGTGCCCGCGCCCCGCCTCGCGCAGCCCTCGCCGCGGCCCTCGCGCGCCAACACTCGTGAGTATACACTACACTAGTGACGCACGAGCGGTGGCGGCGCTGCAGGCGACGGGCGAGCGCGTGCAGCTCGTGCTGGTGCCCGCGCCCCGCCTCGCGCAGCCCTCGCCGCGGCCCTCGCGCGCCAACACTCGTGAGTATACACTACACTAGTGACGCACGAGCGGTGGCGGCGCTGCAGGCGACGGGCGAGCGCGTGCAGCTCGTGCTGGTGCCCGCGCCCCGCCTCGCGCAGCCCTCGCCGCGGCCCTCGCGCGCCAACACTCGTGAGTATACACTACACTAGTGACGCACGAGCGGTGGCGGCGCTGCAGGCGACGGGCGAGCGCGTGCAGCTCGTGCTGGTGCCCGCGCCCCGCCTCGCGCAGCCCTCGCCGCGGCCCTCGCGCGCCAACACTCGTGAGTATACACTACACTAGTGACGCACGAGCGGTGGCGGCGCTGCAGGCGACGGGCGAGCGCGTGCAGCTCGTGCTGGTGCCCGCGCCCCGCCTCGCGCAGCCCTCGCCGCGGCCCTCGCGCGCCAACACTCGTGAGTATACACTACACTAGTGACGCACGAGCGGTGGCGGCGCTGCAGGCGACGGGCGAGCGCGTGCAGCTCGTGCTGGTGCCCGCGCCCCGCCTCGCGCAGCCCTCGCCGCGGCCCTCGCGCGCCAACACTCGTGAGTATACACTACACTAGTGACGCACGAGCGGTGGCGGCGCTGCAGGCGACGGGCGAGCGCGTGCAGCTCGTGCTGGTGCCCGCGCCCCGCCTCGCGCAGCCCTCGCCGCGGCCCTCGCGCGCCAACACTCGTGAGTATACACTACACTAGTGACGCACGAGCGGTGGCGGCGCTGCAGGCGACGGGCGAGCGCGTGCAGCTCGTGCTGGTGCCCGCGCCCCGCCTCGCGCAGCCCTCGCCGCGGCCCTCGCGCGCCAACACTCGTGAGTATACACTACACTAGTGACGCACGAGCGGTGGCGGCGCTGCAGGCGACGGGCGAGCGCGTGCAGCTCGTGCTGGTGCCCGCGCCCCGCCTCGCGCAGCCCTCGCCGCGGCCCTCGCGCGCCAACACTCGTGAGTATACACTACACTAGTGACGCACGAGCGGTGGCGGCGCTGCAGGCGACGGGCGAGCGCGTGCAGCTCGTGCTGGTGCCCGCGCCCCGCCTCGCGCAGCCCTCGCCGCGGCCCTCGCGCGCCAACACTCGTGAGTATACACTACACTAGTGACGCACGAGCGGTGGCGGCGCTGCAGGCGACGGGCGAGCGCGTGCAGCTCGTGCTGGTGCCCGCGCCCCGCCTCGCGCAGCCCTCGCCGCGGCCCTCGCGCGCCAACACTCGTGAGTATACACTACACTAGTGACGCACGAGCGGTGGCGGCGCTGCAGGCGACGGGCGAGCGCGTGCAGCTCGTGCTGGTGCCCGCGCCCCGCCTCGCGCAGCCCTCGCCGCGGCCCTCGCGCGCCAACACTCGTGAGTATACACTACACTAGTGACGCACGAGCGGTGGCGGCGCTGCAGGCGACGGGCGAGCGCGTGCAGCTCGTGCTGGTGCCCGCGCCCCGCCTCGCGCAGCCCTCGCCGCGGCCCTCGCGCGCCAACACTCGTGAGTATACACTACACTAGTGACGCACGAGCGGTGGCGGCGCTGCAGGCGACGGGCGAGCGCGTGCAGCTCGTGCTGGTGCCCGCGCCCCGCCTCGCGCAGCCCTCGCCGCGGCCCTCGCGCGCCAACACTCGTGAGTATACACTACACTAGTGACGCACGAGCGGTGGCGGCGCTGCAGGCGACGGGCGAGCGCGTGCAGCTCGTGCTGGTGCCCACGCCCCGCCTCGCGCAGCCCTCGCCGCGGCCCTCGCGCGCCAACACTCGTGAGTATACACTACACTAGTGACGCACGAGCGGTGGCGGCGCTGCAGGCGACGGGCGAGCGCGTGCAGCTCGTGCTGGTGCCCGCGCCCCGCCTCGCGCAGCCCTCGCCGCGGCCCTCGCGCGCCAACACTCGTGAGTATACACTACACTAGTGACGCACGAGCGGTGGCGGCGCTGCAGGCGACGGGCGAGCGCGTGCAGCTCGTGCTGGTGCCCGCGCCCCGCCTCGCGCAGCCCTCGCCGCGGCCCTCGCGCGCCAACACTCGTGAGTATACACTACACTAGTGACGCACGAGCGGTGGCGGCGCTGCAGGCGACGGGCGAGCGCGTGCAGCTCGTGCTGGTGCCCGCGCCCCGCCTCGCGCAGCCCTCGCCGCGGCCCTCGCGCGCCAACACTCGTGAGTATACACTACACTAGTGACGCACGAGCGGTGGCGGCGCTGCAGGCGACGGGCGAGCGCGTGCAGCTCGTGCTGGTGCCCGCGCCCCGCCTCGCGCAGCCCTCGCCGCGGCCCTCGCGCGCCAACACTCGTGAGTATACACTACACTAGTGACGCACGAGCGGTGGCGGCGCTGCAGGCGACGGGCGAGCGCGTGCAGCTCGTGCTGGTGCCCGCGCCCCGCCTCGCGCAGCCCTCGCCGCGGCCCTCGCGCGCCAACACTCGTGAGTATACACTACACTAGTGACGCACGAGCGGTGGCGGCGCTGCAGGCGACGGGCGAGCGCGTGCAGCTCGTGCTGGTGCCCGCGCCCCGCCTCGCGCAGCCCTCGCCGCGGCCCTCGCGCGCCAACACTCGTGAGTATACACTACACTAGTGACGCACGAGCGGTGGCGGCGCTGCAGGCGACGGGCGAGCGCGTGCAGCTCGTGCTGGTGCCCGCGCCCCGCCTCGCGCAGCCCTCGCCGCGGCCCTCGCGCGCCAACACTCGTGAGTATACACTACACTAGTGACGCACGAGCGGTGGCGGCGCTGCAGGCGACGGGCGAGCGCGTGCAGCTCGTGCTGGTGCCCGCGCCCCGCCTCGCGCAGCCCTCGCCGCGGCCCTCGCGCGCCAACACTCGTGAGTATACACTACACTAGTGACGCACGAGCGGTGGCGGCGCTGCAGGCGACGGGCGAGCGCGTGCAGCTCGTGCTGGTGCCCGCGCCCCGCCTCGCGCAGCCCTCGCCGCGGCCCTCGCGCGCCAACACTCGTGAGTATACACTACACTAGTGACGCACGAGCGGTGGCGGCGCTGCAGGCGACGGGCGAGCGCGTGCAGCTCGTGCTGGTGCCCGCGCCCCGCCTCGCGCAGCCCTCGCCGCGGCCCTCGCGCGCCAACACTCGTGAGTATACACTACACTAGTGACGCACGAGCGGTGGCGGCGCTGCAGGCGACGGGCGAGCGCGTGCAGCTCGTGCTGGTGCCCGCGCCCCGCCTCGCGCAGCCCTCGCCGCGGCCCTCGCGCGCCAACACTCGTGAGTATACACTACACTAGTGACGCACGAGCGGTGGCGGCGCTGCAGGCGACGGGCGAGCGCGTGCAGCTCGTGCTGGTGCCCGCGCCCCGCCTCGCGCAGCCCTCGCCGCGGCCCTCGCGCGCCAACACTCGTGAGTATACACTACACTAGTGACGCACGAGCGGTGGCGGCGCTGCAGGCGACGGGCGAGCGCCTGCAGCTTTACAATCAACGACGTATACAACCTACGATGAAGACGGTAGGTACAATTTGAGATACGAGACAGAGACAGACGACGGCGGCGGCAAGAGACACGAGACCACGACACATCTGCTTTGTGTGCAGTATGCAATCGTAGGCAGAACACTTGAAACTCGCGCGAGACGGCGACAACATTCAAGCGACCCTCCCCACAACACACCAATCCACATTAAGCCTGCGAGGTGGATTGTGGCTTGTGGCGTCCTTCTTATGCACGCATAGCAAGGTTTGCGCCTTAGCAGTTAAAAATTAAAAAAATGGCTTATGTCGATATCCATAAATCTTTTACCAACCATACTTATGTGCAAACACTCCCATACATAAATTCAATCCGTTTGATCCCAAATTAATATAGCCTATACAAACGATGGTATGTATGTAGCGCTACTAACTCACTCCGCGAAGACATCACGGACAGTACCGAAGGGCCCCAAGTAGTGGAACTTGAAAGAGCCCCACAATGGCTCAAACTGCACGTTAATGCATGGCTGCATTTGCAATCGTTAACAATCAACAATCCCCATTCTTCCTTAACCACCCATAAGGAAAGCCTGTGCCCCAGCAGTTAAACATTAAAAACCTATAAAAATCTTTTACAATTAATATTTATGTCCAAAAATCATCAATATTCTGACCCGTTTTTATCCCATAGCTTGTACAAACGACGGTACAACATCGAGCGCCGCCAACTCTCTCCGCCGCGAAGACGTCACGGACAGTACCGAAGAGCCCCGAGTAGTGGAGCTTGAAAAAGGCCCGCAAGGTCTCGGATTCAACATCGTCGGCGGAGAAGACGGCCACGGCATTTACGTGTCGTTTTTGCTGGCCGGCGGGCCCGCTGAACGATGCGGCGAGCTGCGCCGCGGCGATAGGCTGCTCGCTGTCAATGATATCGACATCACGCACGCTACGCACGAGCAAGCCGCTAAAGCTTTGAAGGTATTGATATATTTTTTTATGGATCTTGGTTGATTGGTTTTGCAGTTTAAGTTTAGACAGATACTGTCTTATTCAGAGATGTTTCACAAAACTGGGGTGCAGTGCAAGACTGTACTAACAAAACCTTTTTTAATGCTTGTAAACCAACTACAATGCACCTTTTAATCCTTAAACGGTGGGACTAAACGTTAAACTGTCACTCTGAACACGATTTGCGCTAAAATGGCGTTAGCCTGCAGTCTAACGTCATGCTAACTTCAGCACCAGTTTAACGAACGCACTCTGAATAGGACAGTAGGTCTTTAGACCGCCTACGCACCGACAGGTGCCTAGATACATCTAGGATAGGGCTTGGTCTCATGGTCTTTGGTTGTAAGCCAGTCTACGATACATTCTAGCTAGGCAGTCGCCTAGCTCGCAGTGCGGCTGGTTGCGAACATTCGTGAACGTTCGTTTTACTTCGATATATATCTAAGATCTAGGGCACCTGTCGTCGGTGCGTTCGTAGCCTTAAAGTTTAATAATCTGTTTTAATGGGGATCCACACTCATTTTTGCGCCTATAGCACCAGCGGGGACACGAGTGCTATCAATAGTTTTGACTGATTAAAATACGTCAGAAATTACATTTGACATTTGAAACAACCAATCATACGATTTTAGGACAGTCGCTTGTGGCGCTATTAGTTCCTCATAGTTATCTTGCGTTTTGTCAGAACATAGGATAGGGCACTTATTAAAGCAGTGATATGAGTCATCTATGCGAGTACGACACATAAACCTCTTCAAAAAGAAGTATGCAATCAATGAATCAATCATGACATGAATTATGGATGCATAATTCATTGATATTGCAACTTCAATTATACATGTAATAGCTGTTGTTAGAATGACAACTAACTTTTATACATGTTAGGGAATAAATCTATCTATCTTATAGTCTCTTTGGACCTGTTATAGCTAATCACAAGTTTTCTTCTCAGGGGACAGGCCAAAACGTGAAATTGACAGTGGTCTATAGGCCAACCGAATACAACAAGTTTGAAGCTCGCATCAATGAATTGAAACAACATCACACGTTACTAAAAACATCTCAGAAGCGATCTTTGTATGTAAGGTAAGTGATCATGTTATTATGTAAAGTCGACAAGGAATTACATATATTTGTTACGGCTAATACCCGAAGTACGGTTACACCTAGTTCTAGCCGCCTAAAACTAGGTGTATCCGGCAGCTGTTGGTTTAACCTAGGTGTAACCGATTTGCTCACGGCTAATACTAGTGTAGACGGTTAAAACTAGGTCTAGCCTTTGTGCTTCTACTAAAGGGGAGTAATTTATGGGGTATTAAAAAAGTTGTTTCTGTATTTTTTTTTTGTTTTTTTTTTTTATTTGCAATCAGTTGCAACTTTTAGCAAATGTGTTAAAAAAATAACCACGAACTTTATATTCGGGACCTACAGGACTAAGGCAGATCGGTTATACCTAGGTTTAACCAACAGTTACCGGCTACACCTAGTTTTAGCCGGCTAAACCAAGGTGTAGCTGCACTTCGGGTATTAGCCGTGACTTATTAATTTGATCAAATTGTTTACTTGTATCACAAAGAAACTTAAACTGAGAAGACCATAGACATAGAGTATGTAATATACAATCTTAACCAACTAAGATTTCCCAGATGTTTATCCAACAAATTAAAGTGTTGAATTAATTTACTGTTACGTGATGATATCTGCATACTTGTGCTTCGCATGTCAAATGTGATGATAAATATTGATATTGATTATGCAAGGTGTACAAATACGCTACTCCTATGATTATTTAACACGAGCGTGTTAATTGACTGTTAATCAATTGGAATGTAACACTTGTCATAGAACTATATAAGATATACATACAATGCGATACATTTAACAATGCACAACTGAAGTGACCAACTTCGGAGCGCTTGCGGAACAAAACAACGTACTTTAATCTGTAAAATTTCCTATTTGCCATACATTCTCGAGTGAAGTTACAGTAGATCGCTTTCTATTGTCAATTTAATCGCATTGTATTAGTGCATTAACTTGTATTATGTATGACTGACATATAAAAATATGTTTTACGTATTAAATTAAATTCTCAATTAAAGAAAGATGAAGTTAGGATTTTAGTTAAGTTGAACATTACTTCAAGTGACTGAGATTACTTAAGCAAACTTGGCCTAAAGATAGAACTTTCTGCCATATCTAAACCGCTTGCGTGGTAATTCGCATACCCATTATTGTGGATATTATGATATTTTGGTAGAGGCCAGTTCTATGATATCACAGTTATAAATCTACGCGATGTTTGCGAGCCAAGCGTGCCACATTCTTGTAATAAAGTGCAAGATTTTACGAACGTAACTTCGATAATCGTATGTGGAGGCTTGTGAACAAAATTACACATGTTTAAAAAAGGTCTCTTTGCCCTTCTATCTTGGTTTTTTTTTGTGGCTATAATTCACAACTTACTCCCAGTTTCGGCCACAGCTATATAATAGAGTTTAATTGCCTCTGTGGTCTAGTGGTTCGCCCACACATGTAAGACTCAGGGGTCCCGGGTTTGATTCCCAGGGGGGAGTACAATTTGTACTCGGTTTGGTTGGTGGTAGGGCTTATTTCAAGTCTCCCTGGCTAGCTACCACTATCTTACCTAAGTCTGACGCCATAACAACAATTTCAAAATTGTTGTGTTCCGGCAGCTAGAGGTATAGCCAGTTCCTCCGTGATGAGGATTCCGGGTGTAGTGCGCTTCCAACTTCGGCCTTATCGTCACTTAACATCAGATGAGGGGAAGGCCAAGCACTATCCCGGTAAGCATAAAAAAGTGTCAAAGAAAACCTGAGCACAGAATAAGTAATAGTACAAAGTACAGAAGCAGCACGCCGCATAGTAATTTAAATAAATAGCGACTTTTGCTCCGACACAATAAAGTGCAATTCAGTTCGCGCAATGGCCTGCAGTACAGTTTATATTCACCTAGTAGTTGCCTCTCTTTCTATCGCGTGCTCTTACCTTTTCTAATGACGCAACGTTAAGGTTGTCTTCTTTTAAATAAACTGCGTAGCGTATATCATAATGTGAAAAACGACAATTTTTTATTGGTTTTTTGTTTTTGACATCCGTATACGGCACAGTAATGTCGATTACACATTGCTACTATTATAAAGAGGCAATATCTACGCAGACAGTAAGATGCCGCGCTTGTACGGCGGCGGGCGTGTGGCGGCCCTTTGCTCACTTGTTCGTTCGCACGAACGGCTAGCGGTAGGTGCTTATCGCGCGACCTTGAGCGAGTGAAGGAGGCCTGACCTGAGTGGCCACACAGACAGAATTCCGTACATACGCAACTCCGAACGCAGCTAATACATACAAATCTATGGACCTATCACACACATGCAGGATTTTTCCGTACGGAATTTTCATACATTATCGATATTCCGTTCGGAATTCCGAAGCGGGATTCCGTCGTGGTGGCCGGGCTTATTCGGGAATGATGTATTAACTCTTGGTTATTTTTATTGTGACTGCAGAGCACTGTTCGACTACGACCCGGTGAGAGACGATGGCCTTCCTTCGCGGGGGCTGCCATTCCGCTACGGCGACATCCTGCACGTCACCAACGCTTCCGACGACGAGTGGTGGCAGGCCAGGTACCAATATTAAACATGTTATTAGAGCACGAGGCAAATTCCTCGAAATCGGGTGGGGATTGCGCGGAACGCGTATTTTGGGCGTGCGTAGCGGTGAGGGGCGCGCGCTATTGGTCGCTCAGAAGTAGGGCTTGAAAATCGGAGTATTTTTCAGCTCCGGAGTTGGGTTTCGATGTTCAGAGTTTCAACTCCGGAGCTCCGGAGTTCCGGAGTTTTCAGTCTCTATTTAAATAAAATTGCAGTGATATTTTTAGCGTGTTTATTAACTAATCAAAACTCAATATATACTTTTATCATCGATAAATTAATAAATTGAACCACTTAGGTAGTTAGGTACTTACTTGCTTATTGCGCAAATAATTCGTCTAAAAATACATTTAACTTACATTTCACGCCACTCAAATTTGCCGAGTGTTGGTATCATATCAGTCACACGATATCCACTGCTGGTTTGGCCTCGCTCAAGGATCTCCACAACGTCCGATCCTGCTCTGATCGCATCCAGCGGCGCCCCGCGAGCCTGCGACCTTCACTAGTCACCAGATCGTTGGTCCACCTTGTCAGGAGCCTGCCCACGAAACATTTTGTTTTCGGTCGCCGTTCTAGAACCTTTCTTCCCTAATGGCCATCGGTTCTACATGTTAAGTGCCCCGTCCACTGCCACTTCAGCTGATCAATCCTTCGAGAGATGTCGGTTACTTAAGTTCTCCTATTGATTTCTGATTCGATCACGCAGGGAAATGCCGAGCATGGCTCTGTCCATTGCACGCTGCTGGGTCGCTAGGTGACCTTGAGTCTTTTTAAGATACCCATAGTTAGCGAGCACGTTTCACTGCCTTAAGTCATTACTGGCAACACACGCTGATCAAGATCTTTCGTCTAGAGACACTGAAGTAAGTTTGACGCGAAGATTTTTTAAAGCTTCCCGAATGTTGCCCATTCAAGCTAAATTCAACGAGAGGTATCTTTCTCCAAGTTGTACTTACTTAACTGGACTGGCTGTCCTACTAGGTAATGGTCTAGAACAGGGGTCACCAAATGGCGGACGGACGGATTTTTGTGCGGACCGCGAGAACACAGGAACTACTTTAAGTATCTAATAATCAAGTTTCTGTAATAAATATTCTTTTCTATAAAATGTTGTGCGGACCGCGATGGTCATTTCATTTCTTAAAACGGACCCCGAACGAAACTAATTGGTGGCCCGTGGTCTAGAACTTCGAATATTGTGTTTGTTCCCAACATAAAGGAGTGGGTAAATACAACATGGATATTCGACATGATTTTTATCTTATGTTCATATTCCATCCATCCATCCATGTTCATCCTAAGAGCCACTCTTTCGGAAAACACTACGTAAATATTCGAGCAGTACGAGTATGTTCAGGTTTTACAAGGCCTCAGCCGTGAGAACTGATCTGCAAAAAGAAGGTGTGTTAGGTACTCGCCAAGAATGTTGCTGCCAAGTCCTTTACAGTTCAAGAGCTTATAGTATCCTCCATAGCAGCTGTGAACAGTTTTGGAGAAATGACGTCTCCCTGTTTCACACATCGCTGCCGTTTGATTGGGATTTGTGCTCTGGTTCTGTAATCGGATTGACATGATGGCATTTTCGTATGAGTACTTCAGTCAGCACCTCGCTACACTTGGCACCTCTGAAGAGACTGCAACACCGCCCAGAGGTATATGACCACGGGCGATAAAAATGCTTTCTATTATTATTTTTGAAAATCGAAACTCCGGTTTTGGTCGTGAAACTCCGGTTTACAAAACGATGCTGAAATTCTTCGAAACTCCGGAGCTAGACCAAAACCGGAGTTCCGGACTTCAAGCCCTACTCAGAAGTGCACATGCGCGAACTTATCGCTACTACGTCAAAAAAAAATTCAAGATATTTTCCTCATATTGTACAGTACTTCAAGATAAAGAATGGGCATCAGAAAACATCGGAAACAATCGTCTAACATAACAAAGACGATTAACAAAAAGTAGTTTGGCCCTAAAAGTAATTTACAATTTCAACTTTATGGCAATGAAATAAATGTCTTCTTCTTATTTTTAGTTTGGCAATCTACTCTCCTCTTTTAGGGAGTATTTTTTGCCAGTGTCAAGTGTTAAATAGTTTAGTGGTAGATATTCTATCAATTTTCACTAGAATGCGGGTGCATCGCATTCCAATGCTGCTTGGAGCATTTGGCACCAAATTTAACAAGACAGTTTAATCGGTATGTTCTGCCGAGGTAGCCACCACTACAATAAAAGTCAAGCTTCACACAACCTAGATCGCGCCTATTTCAATTATCCCACATATTGTTCAGTTGAATCAATTTGCAAATAATTAAATTAGACACCAAACCAAACTCGACAAAATGGCACCAAAAACTCCCAAATAAATGTCAACGTAATTTCTAAGAAAAGCACGAAGTTAGCCGATGCCCATTCTTTATCTTGATGTATACTTACTGTATGTTGTTATGAACAAAAAAAGGAGGAGGTTCTCAGTTCGGTTAAATTTTTTCTCAGGACTTCATTCTTCAAAGTTGCAAAAGATATGTTAAGAGGGTTTATACAGCACACTAGCGCCGCTACACTTTTAGCAATAAAACTCCCTTAAACTAAACTACAGGCTATAAAATATTTTCTAAGCGATAAAAAGTACCATAAAGCACGAAGTGCACTATAAGAACACAATTCACAATTTCGTCTTTATTTGCACTATTTTTTTTCCATTGGCGTCGCTAGTGTACTGCATAAACCCTCTTAAATCAGACGAAAATGTTAAAAGATAACAAAGGAAGTGTCGCTGTTAGGGAATCTGCAAAATATAATGAAATAACGCTGAAATATTACTTCATTATAATTTCGGAATATTTTTTAGTTAATTTAACAACAGAACTGCTAAATAGGGGTTAAAGTATCAAATTGCCGTTTTTTTCATACACAGCCAGGCTCTCATATCTTCTATGATGTCAAAGATGCTTTCGTTACCTGTTATTATTTCGAAATATGATCACAACGGCTCACTATCAGCAATAAAAATATTTCTGTTTTGTTTCCTGAACTTTAAAAAAGTATCTTAAAAGTGACTCTTTTTTTCGTTAGCAGAGATGACCACTAAATTCGTTGTAACTTAGCCGCTACTTATTTTTTTTACTTAACACGTGTGGCATTAGTTAGCCGAGTGTTTAAACATTTGTGCATAAAAGTTTTAAAGCATAAGATTTCATGGTTGTTAAATAAATCAAGAATTTTTTTGTATTGAAAATGCGAATCCTTTAAAATTCTCCGTACAAAACGGCCATTTCATACTTTAACCCCTAATGTAAACAACAATACATTCATATTGAAAAATACGACATGCTTTTATTAAGTTACAATAATTCCAATGACCACTGACTTTAATATATCACGTGGCATTCTCGTAACTAGCTGAATTAGTCACGTAGTAATCTATCTCTCATGGCCATATCAGTTTCTCAGTTTGATGTTCTACTTATCGCTTTTTATTCAAGCGTAAATAATGATTCATTGCAACACATCTGAACATTTTGTGACGAACCATGCATCTTTATAACTTTTTGAAAACACAACTGGCAAAATACTCAGACGAGATATTTTAATAGCCATCCGTGGCCCTACCATGAGTTGATACTATACTGCAGAGGTGCCCAAACGGTCGATCGCCAAGGATAACAGTTTTGACATTATGCACCCCCCAATGTAGTTTTACATATGCATTTTTTTTGTTTTTTGGTAGGTTAAACGATCAAAATGTCGATCTCTAAGTCATAAATTTTTGCTAAGTCGATCTCCTTAAAAAGTATGGGCACCCCTGCTATACTGTTTTCCGGAAAAAGTTTTTTCATTTATGAATTAAACTATATGAGCCATGAGATAAGCCACGCCCAGCAAGTTACTCGAAACACCGACTAAATTCTAGACCAACTCGACTAGTAGGTACAGTAATCGTTTTAACGAGTGAATAAAAATTTTTCAAATTTTATTTCAACTTCAATGAACTTCGAAATTATTAAAAAAAGATTAGATTTTTTCAGTTAAACCATGATTCTTATTCTTAGATATAGGTACTTGTAATATAAAGAGACACAACGTTAACAGGTTCCCTGTTCCCATACAACAGTGATTGAACTGCCACACGTCCCTTTGAATAAAAAAATACGTTAAAAAAATTATTGTTTTCTAAATAAAAAAATAATAATGTTCTTCCTACCCCATACTAAACAGTCGAATTTATTCAACTACGGCCATTACTGAGAAGCACTGACATCAATTACGATTTTGCTCATATTTAATTCATGAACTTGATAAAGTTTGTACAAAAAACGTGCCATGATGACTCATATGTGATTCATTGGACATTGAACCTGTAATGGAATATTAGATTGCAACTAAACGTATCGTATATCTTGGTGTACCGCATATGATGAAAGATATAATGATTTGTGTCGCAGAAGGCTGGACAAGGCGGACGCGGACGCCATCGGCATCATCCCGTCCAAGCGGCGCTGGGAGCGCAAGCAGCGCGCGCGCGACCGCACGGTCAAGTTCCAGGGGCAGGGCACGCCCGTCAGCACGGTCAGCACATTATTGTGTACTTACAGCACATCGGCATCATCCCGTCCAAGCGGCGCTGGGAGCGCAAGCAGCGCGCGCGCGACCGCACGGTCAAGTTCCAGGGGCAGGGCACGCCCGTCAGCACGGTCAGCACATTATTGTGTACTTACAGCACATCGGCATCATCCCGTCCAAGCGGCGCTGGGAGCGCAAGCAGCGCGCGCGCGACCGCACGGTCAAGTTCCAGGGGCAGGGCACGCCCGTCAGCACGGTCAGCACATTATTGTGTACTTACAGCACATCGGCATCATCCCGTCCAAGCGGCGCTGGGAGCGCAAGCAGCGCGCGCGCGACCGCACGGTCAAGTTCCAGGGGCAGGGCACGCCCGTCAGCACGGTCAGCACATTATTGTGTACTTACAGCACATCGGCATCATCCCGTCCAAGCGGCGCTGGGAGCGCAAGCAGCGCGCGCGCGACCGCACGGTCAAGTTCCAGGGGCAGGGCACGCCCGTCAGCACGGTCAGCACATTATTGTGTACTTACAGCACATCGGCATCATCCCGTCCAAGCGGCGCTGGGAGCGCAAGCAGCGCGCGCGCGACCGCACGGTCAAGTTCCAGGGGCAGGGCACGCCCGTCAGCACGGTCAGCACATTATTGTGTACTTACAGCACATCGGCATCATCCCGTCCAAGCGGCGCTGGGAGCGCAAGCAGCGCGCGCGCGACCGCACGGTCAAGTTCCAGGGGCAGGGCACGCCCGTCAGCACGGTCAGCACATTATTATGTACTTTACAGAATTATCAATAATCTACGTCAAAGGATGCCCATTTCGGACCTGTCAAAATGTTTTTTTTTATCAATTAGTATAAAGAAGTAATCTACAACGTGTTACAAAAAACCCTTAGAGGTTTTTGTAACACGTTAGGTTACACACACTTTTGGTTAGCCTAAAGTATGGTAAACAGGGACCATCAGACTGAACAACTTTTACTATGGGACCAATTCTGAAATTATGAAAACAAATCAGCTAAGATATTTTAATATTTTCATTCTTAATTTTTGTATTTAACAACTGTTTTTTTGTTGGTACTTACCATAGTAAAAGATGTTCAGTTTGTTGGTCTACCATATTCGGCATTACAAGTTTTTTGTAACACATTGTATAGTAATATATTTATCTTTTCCTTATGGAATGTAAGTACATACTTTTGGTGTTATCGTACTTAAACTAATATTTAAACAAATTCCACAGAGCCAGTCCACATTGGAGAGAAAAAAGAAGACTCTATCGTTCAGCAGAAGGTTCCCATTCATGAAGAGCCGAGAGGACGGCAAATCCGAAGACGGTTCAGACCAAGAACGTGAGTCAATTATATCATTAAACATTCAATGGGGATCCATTCCAAATTAACGTGCTCAACTTATGAATACCGTACTCATTCTAACATAATAATATTATTATATCTATACAGTGACATATATATACAGAAAAAACATAAATGCTTCCACATAACAACTAGCAAATCTTGTAACTTCCGATCTCTTCTTTTCTAATTGTCAATAATCAACCCGAAATTTATAAGATACATAACCATCATACGTATACTTATAGTCATGCAACGAATACTACTTTAACGAATACGAATATCAATCCTACTATTCGGCGAATACGAATACGAATAATTCAACAAGGTAATGATAATGAATAATACACAGTATTCTTTTTTTACTAATATATTTAATAATTGAAATTAACTTCTGACAAAGTTTTGTTCAAAAAGCACAACATTTGTAACTTCTTAGGCATTTTATGCTATGAAGCAAACAAGGAATAATTGACAACTTGAGAATTCGACTTCGTTCATTCATTCAATGTTAGGGTAATCCCCGTCAAAAGATACAAACAGTATAGCGCGTATTAGGTGCGTTCGGATACACGGTGCACAGCCAAACTGTAACTTGGTTTGCTCCTCCATCAGCCATTTTTTGATGTCCCCACTGCTGGGGCACAGGCCTTCCTTATGGGTGGTAAGGAGGATGGGCCATAACCCACCACGCGGGCCCAATGCGGATTGGTGGGTGTTAACGACTGCAAATGCAGCCGGGACCAACGGCTTAACGTGCCTTCCGAAGCACGGAGGAGCTCGAGATAATAAACTTTTGGTCACCCATCCCATGACCGACCCTTGCGAACGTTGCTTAACTTCCGCAATCGCTGGGCCAGGCGCTAAACCACTGCGCCACCGAGCTCCTCACTTGGTTTGCATTCAGTTATAATATAAACTGTTTTTAATATTCGTGATGATATTCGGCGAATACGAATATTCGGTAAATATCTACTATTCGGCGAATACGAATATTCGTATTCGTTGCATCACTAGTACTTATAATCTTCTTCACAAACGCTCGTATATAGCGCTTTTTAGAAACACCTGTGTAATTCAATAATTTTGTTCCAGCTTTCATGCTTTGTTACACGCAAGAGGACACGAACGCGGACGGTAAGTGCACGAATCCTCAAACTACATACTTTCCTGTTACATTCGCTATTTTGCTGTTTATTGTACGTAGGTCATTACATTACGCAGTTTTATTTCGTGCGGCTGCTAATAACCACGTATTGAGTTAGGTTTTATCGAAGCTATTCGCTTATTCTAACCACAAACTTTATTATAACTCACGGACATTATAAAACTGAATCGCGCTCTATTTCCATTGTACAGGTATTAATTTTGCTTTACACCAGTAGGTTTGTATTGTTTGCTAGGCGTAAAAGATGCTAGTATGTCTGAATTTTTTACTCGAGTGTGACGATAAATTGAGGTTTTTATCGCTCGTGCTTTGCTCAAACATTCATCTATACCTGTACTGTTGATTTGCACACTACTGATTTGATAGGTTGTAGATTACGATAACAAACTGTGATACTTAAAATAATAACGACGCGCTAATTGGATAAGTAAATAAAAAACCCTGAACGTAGCCATTTGTGATGTCTTCCATTTATTTTTAATCAAAATTTTATCGGATTTATGTGAGTAAAAATTGTCGCTTGTAGTTATGGATAAGCATGATGATGCCTATAATATAATTATTTATATATAGGTTTAGAGTATTATCCAGTATCAGCATCAATATTGTCGCTTGTCAGATGATACTATGTGGGCGACCCAATGACAAGCTATGTAACTCATTACCTATGTGTGTTAGATAGTTCTAATTTTTGTCAACAGCTCATACCACACAACCGTGTTTTAAGCTACAATCAACTTCCTTAAGTTTACTATAATTTCATTAAACTTAGTCATTCTTTTTTTAATTAATTTCACTTATGGGCTGTAATTTATTTTTTAAGAGAATATAAATTATCTATTTTTATGTTTTCTTTTTGAAACATGGTTGTGGGGCGAGAGCTTAGGCGATTCGAGTTGGTGTTACACATGTAGTAAATGTTATACTAAGAATGGGTCGCAGCGAGCACACGGATTGGTTTAAGACACATTCGGCCGCCGTCCCGTGCTTCTAGTTGCCTAACCGGTGCCAAGCAACGTGTTAACATCCATATCAGATTTCTACTGTACATTTTTATTTGCTATTTATGTTCACAACCGCTATTCATGACCGTAGCGAGCCGCTAACGAAGCGTTATGCAAAAGTGATAATGGAACTTCTATGGGTTATTTGGCTACGCCATGCCAAACTTGATTCTCGCTATCGAAATTGTCACCCGCACGAGTTCCGTGTCCATGTACGGACCCGCCCACTTTGCAGAATATTAATAAAAATGTGTAACGTTAATTTTTCTACGTGTAGGGGAAATCTTGTACCGAGTGGAACTTCCCATGATGGAGGAGATAACGCTCATATATCTCGAGGACGAGAGTAAGTTTTGGGAGTGAGGCGTAGCTTGCGAGTGCCGTAGCCGATACCTTACCTCCCGCATTCTGGTTATGATCATCAATTAGAAACGTAGTTTTCATTTCAATAACACTACAGTTTTTCGTTGTTATTATTTGTCATTCTTTCTTTACGTTCAGTTGTTTTTTAATCATACAACGCGACGATTCTAATAGCCTCTTCGCACTCGAAAGTCATCGCGCTCACGAAAGTTTGGATCATGTTTCAAAATTGTGAATTCACCCGTCACGAGGTTAGCGTCGCAATTTGAGCCGTCAGGCGCGTTAGTGGGAGTGTGGGGCCACTGGAAGCACAACAGGACACCAGAGCCTACTGTCACTCGGGCTGACGCTTCGCGCGCATGTACGCACGCGGTATACGCGCTTCGCCTCTAGTTACACCCACACTGGCATGCTCGATACTACACTATATAGATGGATGAACATAGTCACGTTACTCTCTATCGCAAATCAACTAACAACATAATTATATTACATTAGTAACTTATTATTGTTATTTATTAAGACTTTTTTTGAAGAAGATAATAATCTTCTGGTTATATATTCTTCTAGTTACATATTATTTCCTTTGAAGTTCGTTGTCGTTCAGTTTGATTTTGCTGCGGAACGAATTTCAAGTAAATTCGATAGTTTTTTCTAGTATATTATTTAGTATTAATCGATAGCTAGATATTTTACGCCGTCGGAGTAAGTAAAAAATTTAAGATTTCACATCAAAAAATAGACTGAACGATATACAATATGTTTGGTTAGCTATGTCGGAGTTTGGAAAGGTATATAATATGATAAATTTTATCGATAAAACCCCCCACATGTTGGGGCCTATCCCCTCTCGTGTTGGAATGATCGGCATTTTTAATTTGACTTTTATTTTAAATGGCCCTGCCGAGAAATATAATTTTCTCCAGATTTAAAAGTCCTACAGTTATAAAAAAATACTTTTAGAAAGCTAATAATATTACCTATCAAGTAAAAATTAATTGGTTACGTAAGGGTCATATTCAAACAACAACAACTCTTGAAATATGCAATTCAGAGCAATAACTTTGATGATGTTTTGTAGATAATATTCCTGTGTATAATAAAAATGCAAAAAAATGCAAAAAGCAGAAAAGCACACTAATTTCGGATTAAAATTTACTTTAGTTTTTGTATGACGTATTTGAGTTAAAAGTTTACATAGGTAATTATTTTTTTACTTAATAGGTGATGTTATTAGCTTTCGAAAAGTATTTTTTTTTTATAACTGGGCTTTTAAATCCGGAGAAATTAATATTTTTCGGCAGGTGCACCCAAAATAAAAAGTCAAATTTAAAATGCCGATCATTCCAACAGGAGAGTGGATAGACCCCAAACATGCGGGGAGTTTTGTCGATAAAATTTACATAACTAAATTTGCTGACCAAACATATTGTATAATCCTGAATATACCTATACAATATCGTACAGACACAACAATGATACGGTCAGTGACACTATTTTCGTCTATCTACGCTAGCAATATAGTCTAGACTCGATATAGAAACGAAATACTTCATTCGAGCTTGTTTTTATTTAGAATAAAGCTGTGCTGGGTTTACTTTTAGATTAGTTTTTGTCGCTTCAATGTTAAAAGAAAGTTGTAAATTATGTTACTATCCTAGAATCGTTAATTCATAAGACATTTGCTTATACATTGTGTTATTATAAATTTATAATATTAGGATGCAGTACATTAGCCCGAATTAAATTTTTCATAATTTTCCATTGAATTGTTCTACCTATATAGTAAACTACATTAAAATATAATTGTTACTAGACAACGTTTTTAATTCTGGCCATAAATGGACTTCATCTATGTACCATAGCGAATAGTTTCGTATAAAGCATGTGATATAGACGTTACTTCTTGAACGCGTACAATTATGTATTTTTATCACGATTTATATTTTTCGCCAATATACAAGACAAGGCGTAAAATAACATTGTTTGTATAGCAGTGGTGTGGAACAAATGCTTCTGTACATTATTAGGCATAGTGAACTAATTAATTATTGTGTATTTTAGAAAGTAAATAAGCAACGTAGAAATAAAGTACTTTTATTAAATGGAGTAGATAGGATATTATAGAATTTACAGTTTAATTACCAATTATTTGTATCAAAATGTATATTAAACACGCATATGGGTTTGTCTACATATTTATTATTCTATATAATATTGAGTGATAGAAAAAACAGGTATTGGATTATATAGCACTTGTATATGCACGCTGATAGAATGTTCAGCACTAAAAGCACCATTTATATTTCACTATTTCAACTCTAGTGTGTAGTGCAGTGTTATTACAATCACAAAATGTCACAACATTGAACCTTAATACATTATAAAAATCCATTGTCAGTTTTAAAGAACCCATTATTAATGAAAATGAAATGAGTGGATAATTTTAGAGTCTCATATCGATAGATTCATGATTAGGATATACCGTCTAATATTGGAGTAATGTTGTTGAGTTTTGTTTGTGTTTCTCAGGCCAAGACGAGACCGTGTTATCGTATGAGACAGTGCACCAGTTGACGATCACATACACGAGGCCCGTCATAATCCTGGGACCTCTCAAGGATAGAATAAACGACGATCTAATATCAGAGTTCCCTGACAAGTTCGGCAGCTGTGTGCCTCGTAAGTAATCGTTTATTTGTGTTGTAACAATTTGAAGATCACCCGATATTACTTTGGAATAGATTAGAACTGCTGAGATTTATTGTGATTCATTGAAATATAAAAGGTCACGGTCAGGTGAATGAGATATACCTATGTATATCTCATTCATTACAAATATCAGGAAAAAATTGTTTGTTCTGATATAAGTAATTATTTGATAAGATAATTCATTTAAGACTCTATCTATAATACTTAAGCATATAGACGTTGCAAGTATGTATATACAGTACCTATCTTAGAATTCTAGGTTGTGTAATCCTCACTAATATTATAAATGCGAAAGTCCGTTTGTTTCTTACGCCTTTACGTCTTAAACTACTGAACCGATCATTATGAAATTTTGCATGCACGTTCTCAGAGGTACAGAGAAGGACATAGGATATCTTTCATTCAGAAAAAAGTACTGTTCGAAAGAGCGAAAAACTTTCCACGCAGACGAAGTTGCGGGTGGTCGCTTGTTATAAAGAACGCTGGGTACAGTCAGCAACGAAAGTAGCTCAACACAACAGTCATATCAGATTTTTTGAACATTTTAATCAAAAAAGTACTAAAGTGTTAATATACTTTCGTGATACTGTACAATGTATATAAATCAAATAAATGACGCTCCAAATGACGAATCAAATAAATGAAACAGATACAACTCGGCCGCGACGCGACTATGAGGTGGACGGGCGAGATTATCACTTCGTGGCGAGCCGCGAGCAGATGGAGCGCGATATCCAGAACCACTTGTTCATCGAGGCCGGCCAGTACAACGACAACCTGTACGGGACTTCAGTGGCCTCCGTACGGGAAGTCGCCGAGAAGGTATACTTCGTATTTTAACCTTGTATGTTTGTAAGTTATTGAGAACTTCGTGGTGAGCGGCGAACCAATGGAGCGATATATTTTTAACTGCTTGTTCATCGAGTACAACGACAACATCTACGGCACCTCGTTCGCCTCCGTACAAGAAGTCGCCGAGAAGATGTATTTCATATTTCAACCTCCTTTGTACGTAATGGGCTATTTACATGAGTCGATTTTAGTCACGGTTAACTGTCACCTAGTCCAAAATTGAATCGCAGGTGATGCTGTGTCGCTGTAGTCTCTAGTTTATGGCGTAACCTAGGTAACAATATGAAATAACGTAGTTTCAGTTTTGGCCACCGGATCAGATAATTTTATTCAGTCACCTGCGGCCTAGGCAAGGCCGTCTTTAACCTATTTGAGGCCTTGGGCACATTAGGATAATGGGGCCCCTACGTCTTGACTTGGGTTACTATCAAAGTAAGAGAGGATGCCTGTATATGAGGCACAAAATGCCAGATTTTTTTTGAAAAATGCTTATTAAGGTATAGCAAAAATCGGCCGCGAAGTGCGATTATTAGTCAGTTTCATTCACTAATCTTGTAATGTTACCTGTCTTTAGTGAAAAAAACGGCCGCGGAGCGCGATTTTTAGTCACCTTCATCCAATAATCTCGTTATTTTGCCTGTCTAAAGTAAATAAAGCGGCCGCGCAGCGCGTTTTTCATACTTAATCAGCTTTATTCAGTTATCTTGTAATCTTGCTAAGACACATTTAATAAGGAAATAATTATTGTATAATCCACAAAAGTAACTAGTTTAGAATTTAAGGGTTAGTGATTAAAAATCTATGTGGTTTGAAGAGGTACTCTTTTGGATTTGATTTTTTTTTTCGTAATATAATAAGCATCCGTTATGATTAAGCGATCTGGCAAGAAACAAGGGGCCCCTATCGATCGCGGGGCCCTTGGCAAGTGCCCAGTGTGCCCAATGAGAAAGATGGGCCTGGGCCTAGGCCGACGGCGGAAGTTGTGCGGCTTTAGTCACCCATGTAAATACCCCATTAGGAAGCGACTACCACCTGCGTGGCGACCCGCAAGAAATTTGGTTTCGTACCTGATATCATTAACCCCAATTTCAGATTTATCGGTGTAAATAAACTACCGCTTACCCGAATCCGAATATTTCTTAATTCATTCGGATAACCAAATGCGGGTAAACGAATTATCGTAGTCGCTTCAAAACGCTCCAAGAACTGGCGTGATCATCACTTCTTGACGAGTCGAGCAATGCCGCTCCGGGTTCGACCTGTGTGGTGCAGTGGTCAACATGCCGGTTTACCACGGAAGAGGTCCCGAGTTCGAGTCCCAGCCGGCAGTGGCGGCACTAGGCGTTCGGCGACCGCCGATAGCATTGCGCCTCACAAAAAAGTTTCACAAGTTATCGAAAGTTCAATTATTCTGATTTATTTTCGTACGCGTACTCTATTCTCTAATCGTACATTATAATTTGGCTCATGTAAATTAACGGTTTCTTTTTGACTGGGAAATTATTATTAATTTAATCCATGTTTGTGATGCGTTTTGTGGGCGGTAAACGAGCAAATTCCTCCCTCTACCACATCGACGGACGCATTTGTTGACGCCTCTGACGATGTGTAGAGGCTACATTAGCCTGATGAAAAGTTAAATAACGAATGCGTTTATTTGTTACAGGGCAAACATTGCATTTTGGACGTTAGCGGAAACGCTATAAAGAGATTGCAAGTGGCGCAACTATATCCAATTGCCATATTCATAAAACCAAAGAGCGTAGAGTCAATAATGTAAGTATATTTTTTTTAGATATGTATTTTATCTTTTGTAAAGCAAATGAGTAGCAACTTTTAATGTATTATTTCTTTTGAAGGGAAATGAATAAACGAATGACCGAAGAGCAAGCAAAGAAAACATACGAACGTGCTCTAAAAATGGAGCAAGAGTTCGCTGAATATTTTACTGGTTAGTATACATTATATAAATATATTAATATCATTACTTACTTTTTTAAATTATTGAAATGTAATACGCCAGTCAAAGAGTTTGAGCGGCTGAAAATGCACTTTATGGTCGCGTACGAGCGTCTAAAATTGTTTCGTCGAGTATATCACACTATATCGGATCTAGAAACACAATCTTTACTGTATCCATAACAAGGGATCGGCACCCTAATTATCTAAAAAGAAACTATTTAGCGACCGGCTGCATTTGACATACATTGCCACTTTTCTTTGGTATGTTTTTTTAACCCAAAAAGAAGTAGCAATGGATCACGATCATCTGTGAACTGCAACCAGTCGCTAGGTGGTTTTTAATTAGATAATCAGCCCGCCGGTAAAACGGTCCTGGAAATGCGGTGTGAACATCACATCCACTCAAGGGTGGGCAAAGAGGGGCAGCTGCCCTCCCTAGAGGTTAAAAAATGTAATCAACAGTTGGCGTGCAATTGACTCGCTTTTCCGATAAGTCCCGCATCCCAAACTTGAATAAATGTAATATATAGTTTAAACTTTTTTGTTTCGGCAATACTTTCCTCTCGGAAGTAATTTTTGCCAGTGTCAAGTGTTGAACAGTTCAGTGGTAGATATCGTTTCAATTTTCATTAGAATGTGGGTGCATCGCATTCCAATGCCGCTTGGAGCATTCGACACCAAGTATATCAAGACAGTGAGAACGGTTTACAAATAGCCTTACTAACTGAATGTCCTTTCCAGCGGTAGTGACGGGCGACACTCCCGAGGAGATCTACGCCAAGGTGAAGACGGTGATCACGGCGGAGAGCGGCCCCGCCGTGTGGGTGCCGCGCCGCGAGCCGCTGTGAGCGCCGCCATGCGCGCTGCTCACGGAAGGAGCGGGCATAAGGCGCAGATCACCTGCGCTTATCGCCAACGGTCCGCTTTGGAAGTCGGCACCGTAAACTGCGGTTAGCAACTTGCGTGATGAAAAATAAATTAAATAATATCAAAATGACCTTATTAGTTTTATAGAAAAAAAATCTATGAACAGACCGAAGCGGTTCATTTTGAATATTTGATATTTTTTCTATCGAAAATGTCGGTGTTTTTTACTACGCAAGTTGCTAATTACCGTACCGAGTCTTCATACTAAGGTAAACCAGCGCCGACTTGCTCTGATCCGCAGGCCTACCGCCTAACTCAAATTGCTATAGTTTATGACGTCAATGCACTGTTCGTCCTTGTCATTATGTTATGATATGACAAGGACATAACGTGCATTATTGGTATCGCCATCGCTATAGCTTTGGGCCCCAAGACCTATCGAAATCTATCCGGGGCCAATGCTTTTCATACTATTCGAAATGTAAATTTTCTTACCGACGGTTAAAACTCTCCCTACACCAAATAACCATCGGTCGGAAATGAATCCACAAATCAAAGTCTTTGTTTCGTTGTCGAAAGTTACGGAAAGCATAGCATCGGACACAGAAAGTTTTCGATGGGTTATGAATATAAGCCATAGTAAGGAGACTCGGTACAGACTGCAAGCGCCGACTCTCTGCGCGGACCGGCGCCGATAAACGCTGGTAGATAAGCGCCGGCTACCCGCTTCCAACATGAATACCCGCCACCGCGCGTGCCGGACGTGTAGGCGGATCGGATATATACGTTCAACGACCGACGTATTAAGAGTACCTGTTTTTTTTTTTTTCTTATTTATTGACCTATTTGAAACTGTTTCTCCTCCAAATTCTTCAATGTGATACAGAAAATGTTTTGGCAAAGACAATCTTTTTCCGATTGTTTGGTTTGTTAATAAACATACTATAATTTTGATGTCTTTTGTAATAAAAAAGTTCATATAAATATTGTCACAGAGTAAAAAAGAGGTTCGTACCTTGGACGAATCAACCACTGGACACGTAACGTAAGAAAAATGTATGAAATCACGTTCAACCAATTTTTGCGGGGCGAGGGGGGATTACACTTGTCAAATAATGACAATGTTATAGGGTGATTTAGCCGGTTTTCGGCCATAATTGCCGGCCAAATATTATGGATTGTGAAACTCGTACATTAATTCTCGGCCAGGCGGCCGAAAAGCAAATGACCTCCCAGAAATGAATTTCGTCACCCAGCCATCAAATTTAAATGTATCACACCGAATACTTTACGCGTTTAAGTCAAAATAACAGTACTAAATCTAATTTACCATACTCACACTCAATTGCAAGAAGCTTCACTTTATATCTTCTTTAGCTAATGCCACTTTATCGCTAATGAAATCATCAACATAATGATTTCATTAGTTTGTTGCATCAAACTACTTTAGGCTAAAAACTTAATCCTTTAACTAATGAGAGCCTTAAACATTGTTGCCAATAATAAAGTTAAAAAATGAATGGGATGACCGAATGGTTGAGTATTGTTTTGAAAAGTATTCGAAGTTTGTATTTAAAATGGCCAAAAAAACGCGTTTGACACATAGTATGGTTTGACAACTTAGGTTTGCGAAATGGCCGAAAACCAAAGGCGGCCGGCAAACCGGCTAAGTCACCCTACTTTGTTTATATACCAAATTTTATTTATTTTACGGAAAATAGCTACTATAATAGGTTGAAATTGTGCTTATGCGTGAAAAGAAAGATTTCGTGATTGCCCGCAATTTTTTTTGCTGAACAAGACGGAGCATTTTGCCCATTTTTGTACCAATGTTTCGCCACGAGCTCTAGCATCACACTGACAACGCAATATCGTTTACTGAGGCTATCGGTCACAGTAAGTGGCTAAGGGGTAAAGGCGAATATGGCTGTCATTTCGCGTCCAGTGGTTAATTCGTCCAAGGTTCGTACTGAAGCGAACCTTACTATGGATTTTTACTCTGTGTACGAATTTTGAATATTAACTAAAACTAGAAAATTACATTGAAACTTGTTTTCATAGATATACCATACTTCGATTGCAGGTACTCTATTATATAAGATCGTATTTATTAAGAAACCTATTGAATCTTAGGCCCGTATTTATAAACCGCATCCTAAGTATGATCTCGAGATAGCTCTCAACGTTGAGAGCAGTTTATAAATACTGGCTTTAACGTTCCGATCCGCTTATCCGGCCGGCACGCCTTACCCGAATAGTGCCTCGAGTTCTCGCCCCCTCGCCCAGCGGTAAAGCTCGCCCTTGTTTTGTCGATATTATAGTCGTGGTCTTCCGAATCGAACTAACTATTGACTCTTGTTATTTGACGGAAATATCCGCTGCTTAGATCGATTCGGAATACCTGTTTGGGTAGACGGGTGTGACGGTGATAGCTGCCAGATCTTTTATAATGCCTTAAGAGTTGGGCTAGTCGCTTAGCATTAAACGGTCGACTAACAGCTCAAGTGCAGCGTGGGGCTAATGTTACGTGACCGTCAGAATGGCTGGACAAAACGAGATATGCACGTGAGACCATGTGCACCGTTTACTACCTATTTGCTACTATTTACTACCTTTAATGAAAGATTTGCTACCTTAACGTTAAAACATTTGTCAGAGAAACCAAGTGGTCAGCCATTCTGACGTCAGGTTGACTGACCACTTCCGATTTATCATAGTTGTACTATTGTATTAACCGCTTCGTTAATGTAGATATTTAGTACCTATTTTTATTTATTAGCAAATCTTTCATTAAAGCTAGTAAATAGTAGCAAATAGGTAGTAAACAGTGCACATGGTCTCACGTGCATATCTCGTTTTGTCCAGCCATTCTGACGGTCACAATGTTACTTATTATTTTATTTATAAAAGAAAGATACTTAATTTTACCGCAGTTAAATGTTTTTCTTTTAAAAGCGCTTTTTTAAAGACAATCATCTGTTACGTATTTCCCAGTTCCCTCGTCATATTCGTCTACCTTCACTAGTTGTTAAGTCTGTAAAAACGTTGAATTCGCCGAATGAACCAGGTAGATCCAGCATATCTCGGTCACAAAATTAGATTAGTCGACGGTTACGCCGTTTTCGATACGATGTATAGCAATAAAATTGATAGAACGACCCTACTCCGCGTAAGCAATATGACCACGCCAAGAGTCGAGCGACGCCACGGACTGCCCGTAAGGCAGTCACATGTTTTTAGACGGTCGACTCTATTTTGCGATCAAATTTTAATAAATAACGCTTGATAGAGACCCCTATCCGAGTTCATTTAGCGTAAGAAGTTATTTGAATTTCTAAATTAAATGTAAATTTTCACCTGTGCGTAAATTGTTGACCAGGAGGATATTATTATACATTCACAGTAGAAGCTTATGTTTAATGTGCAAATTTTTAACTAGTGACAATCTCGTCATAATGCAATGTTTATGTAATAATAATTTTAATCATTTGACAAATCCACTATTGCGCTTCAATTGACTAATATGTAAATTAATTGTATATTGAATGAATAATAAATTATATAAAATGCTATAATTCATGTTAATTTACTCAGGTTGCTAGATACATTTTAAATCTTCGTCAGCATTAAGAGTTTACTATTAATTATTATTATTATACATACTATATTATAGTGAAGTTATTATAATGAGACGGAGCGAGTCACGGTGCACCGGTGATGTAAACGCCATAATATGAATCGTATGATATACCCACTAGTTGTGTACTCGTATGACGCTATGTAGTCAATCCCACCTCACGCATGGCTAGGCTGTAAGACGTACATAATCAGGATTATTTGCTCAAGAGGCAATTTATATCGTAACCATTGAATCTCATGACATTTGTGCACACCGATGTCCCCTTGACACATTAGGCGAGGTGCAAGTTGTTTGTTGATCATTTTTATAGTAAGCAATTGTGTTATATGGTGTGAAATGTCTCACCAATTTAATAGTGTTTGACATTTATTTATTGAGAATTTTATTTTCTTACGGAATACTAGAGTGCCCATCTGCAAATATGGCTTTTGACGCGAGCATGTCAAGCTTTAGATCGAATTATTGATGTTACTTCATGTTATTTTTTTTATTGCTTAGATCTTTAAATCCACATTGTAAGTTTTTAACCTTTATATTTCATTTTGATATTAAATTGAATTGGTTGTTTTGATGCACTATTAATTCAAATGAAAGGAGTAATTGAGGTAATAACATCTTTATGTACTTAATAATTTTTATTTGAGGGTAGTTTGAACTTTGTGTTGTAACTTAATAGCTCATACGCATGTCGAATACAGATTGTATTATAGACAAATTTGTCGAAAGTGAGGAATCATAACTAGCCATTATTATTGTAATCATTTCTTCTAGCCGAGTTGGTTACCAAAGATTTTATTAGACCATACAAAATAACCAATGTAGAAACAGTTGTTCGTTATTTATTTTTTTGGTTGATTAGTTTGGCAAACTTATGATCCTGGTTGTGATTCCTTTGTTTGGAATTGTGTAAATAATAATTAATTTTACTTTTAAGTCTATACACTGGTGTATTAACAATATTTTATAATGAGAATGATTTATTTTAATAGCTATTTATTTTATCAACTAAGTAGGTATTCTATTTAATTAATCGAGCGTGTTAACTGTGTATAATTAAGTGTAATTAATGTATTTTTTAATCTAGTTATCCTTTAACACACCAGATACCCATATTTGCAGATGTACAGTGTTTATGAGTTAGTGATGTTCAATAGAATAGTTTGAATAAAATTATTTACGTTGAAAATTCTATTGTTGTTTTCCTTATGCACACCTTTTTTTACTTTAAGGTTTGTTGGCAAAGATATTAGAATTTTAAAAAGAGGTAGATAGGTTACGCCTTCACGCTGGCAACTGAAAACTGAGCCAATTAGCATACCTTAGCGCAGTCTTGCGAAAGCATTGACAGTTTGAGTTGCTCCCGAGAAACTTAATAAGATGCCGTCCTGTGTTATGTGAAACTGTGGTACACGTGCCGGACTACAGCTGGGCCACAAAAAAAAAAGTTGGAAATCTGACTTTTTGACTATGCCATGATAAGTCGATAATTTGTCGGAATTTGTCGCCAAAAACCAGAATTTGTCGGGCTTGCGTTTAGGAGATACGTGTGGCTCAGCTGTAGAGACGTCTCTACAGCTGGGCCACACAGATCTCGAAAACGGAAGGTCGTAGCGAAAATCTGATTACTCGTATGTGTAGCCGGTAATTTGTCGGATTTTGTCGCCAAAAACCAGAGTTTGTCGGTCTTGCGTTTAGGAGATACGTGTGGCTCAGCTGTAGAGACGTCTCTACAGCTGGGCCACACAGATCTCGAAAACGGAAGGTCGTAGCGAAAATCTGATTACTCGTATGTGTAGCCGGTAGTTTGTCGGATTTTGTCACTAAGAACCAGTTTTTGTCGATCTTGCGTTTAGGAGATATGTGAGGATACGCTGTGGAGACTTTTCTACCTGGATCTTGAGAAAGGAAGGTCATAGCGAAAATCTGATAACTCGATTGTGTAGCCGTTAGTTTGTCGGAATTTGTCACCAAGAATCAGATTTAGTCGATCTTGCGTTTAGAAGATATGTGAGGATACGCTTACGACCTTTCGTTCTCGAGATCCAGGTAAAAAGGTCTCCACAGCGCATCCTCACATATCTCCTAAACGCAAGATCGACAAAATCTGGTTCTTGGTGACAAAATCCGACAAACTACCGGCTACACATACGAGTAATCAGATTTTCGCTACGACCTTCCGTTTTCGAGATCTGTGTGGCCCAGCTGTAGAGACGTCTCTACAGCTGAGCCACACGTATCTCCTAAATGCAAGACCGACAAACTCTGGTTTTTGGCGACAAAATCCGACAAATTACCGGCTACACATACGAGTAATCAGATTTTCGCTACGACCTTCCGTTTTCGAGATCTGTGTGGCCCAGCTGTAGAGACGTCTCTACAGCTGAGCCACACGTATCTCCTAAACGCAAGCCCGACAAATTCTGGTTTTTGGCGACAAATTATCGACTTCATCATGGCATAGTCAAAAAGTCAGATTTCCAACTTTTTTTTTGTGGCCCAGCTGTAGTCCGGCACGTTTGTCACCAAGAACCAGATTTTGTCGATCTTGCGTTTAGGAGATATGTGAGGATACGCTGTGGAGGCTTTTCTACCTGGATCTTGAGAAAGGAAGGTCATAGCGAAAATCTGATAACTCGAGTGTGTAGCCGTTAGTTTGTCGAAATTTGTCACCAAGAATCAGATTTTGTCGATCTTGCGTTTAGGAGATATGTGAGGATGCGCTGTGGAGACCTTTTTACCTGGATCTCGAGAACGAAAGGTCGTAAGCGTATCCTCACATATCTCCTAAACGCAAGATCGACTAAATCTGATTCTTGGTGACAAATTCCGACAAACTAACGGCTACACACTCGAGTTATCAGATTTTCGCTATGACCTTCCTTTCTCAAGATCCAGGTAGAAAAGTCTCCACAGCGTATCCTCACATATCTCCTAAACGCAAGATCGACAAAATCTGGTTCTTAGTGACAAAATCCGACAAACTACCGGCTACACATACGAGTAATCAGATTTTCGCTACGACCTTCCGTTTTCGAGATCTGTGTGGCCCAGCTGTAGAGACATCTCTACAGCTGAGCCACACGTATCTCATAAACGCAAGACCGACAAACTCTGGTTTTTGGCGACAAAATCCGACAAATTACCGGCTACACATACGAGTAATCAGATTTTCGCTACGACCTTCCGTTTTCGAGATCTGTGTGGCCCAGCTGTAGAGACGTCTCTACAGCTGAGCCACACGTATCTCCTAAACGCAAGCCCGACAAATTCTGGTTTTTGGCGACAAAACTTCATCATGGCATAGTCAAAAAGTCAGATTTCCAACTTTTTTTTTGTGGCCCAGCTGTAGTCCGGCACGTGGTACTGACATAACATACTAATATCATTGTTTATTGGAGAAATAACTGTATCAACCACGTACCTGGTGACTTGTATCTCCCCCGTATGTCCCTTTTTTCTAAGGCCTCAGTCAGGAGTGGTCGCTGGTTGCTGATGGAACACAAATTCTCTCTCTAGACGACGTGCACTGGCTTTATTTTGAAATAAAACAGTTCGATTTTGGGAATTGATTTGTTTTATAGTGCGGTGTCGCACAGTGTTGCCAGACCCGATCAAAACTCTTGCCCACACAGGTTGTTAAAATTGCCCTTTCCGACACAAAATCGCCCATAATCGTTAAACATCGACATGTAGGGGAAACTATCGTATATTGACACGCTTTGTACCTAAAACAAACTTAATTTTTCGAAAGCTCCCGCCCTTTAGCCATTTAAACGTCTTGGCGACTATGGTCGACCGAAAAATTTTGGCAAAAAATGTAAGGGCCCAGTGGATCTACATCGGTAATAAAATTGTTTTTATCTGCGAAATCTTAAACGCAGGTGCTGCGCTTCGTTCCTAGATGGTTCTATAGGAAGAAACGTCTATGAATACCCAACCTAAGCTGTGATTTTGTGTTTTGGTACTTTGTGCTAGGTGTTTTCATGTGGTTTCTGGTTAGTGAGTTCCGTGATTTCCGAAATTGCCCATATTTTACCGGTTCCAAGGCCTTTCCGCCCTTTTTGCCCTTTTTTCAAAAATGTCCTAAAATTGCCCATGGCGTGGGCAATTGCCCACGGTCTGGCAACACTGGTGTCGCACTATTCACTATTCTGACGTTAGAAAACTTAAGGGCAGCACTGTCTATCTATGGTATGGTGATGCGATCCGTTTTACGAAGGCTTGCAGTAGGTATTGTGATTTGTGACCGATACAGTTCCAATTAAAAATAGAAATTAAAGAAAAGAAAATAATTTGTGCTAGCGTTAATACTATACACAACTTGTTCAAAGTACGGAAGAATGTTCCTAATTGTAACCGGTTAATTATTCGGGCCTGCAGCAATAACGTCCAGCGCCTAAAGATAATTATTTAAATTTTTACCTTATGTAACTCTAATAGAGCTGAAAGTATTGAAGAGGGTCTTACTTAGGCGATGCCCCCACTGGCGACGCGCCCAGCCGTGAAGAGCGGCAGATCACGCGCGCGGCGACTGAGGAGTAATTTACTACCTCTCCGAGCCGAGCAGATTGCTCCGCGCGAAGTAGATTGCTCCGCGCCTGCTGGGCGGCTTTGTAGTAGTCCCACGCTAACTAAAGTTCACCGAAAACCGGCACTTTTGAATCAGCTCTTTTCTACTGATTTTCGTTCAACATTTGACTCAATCTCATTCATTTGACGGCAGGCAAGCCGCACCGGCCGTGGACTGCTCCTTGAGCAGAGCTATAGGCCGACCGGTTAAATGAGTCCTCGCCCGCGGGGCACAGGAGCGCGAGGGGAGATGAGAACGGGGCTCGTGAGAGGTGCGGGCGGCAGGAGTTCGCCGCCCGTCGCCCGCATCGCCCCCGTTCTCGTCTCCCCTCGCGCTCCTGTGCCCCGCGGGCGAGGACTCATTTAACCGGTCGGCCTATAATAAGTTCATGAAAATGACGAAGTCGTCTAAGAAGGAATCACGCTGCCTAAAAAGCAAAGACTACCTATGAGGGCAAAATGACCAAAACGCAGAATGACTAAAACACAAAATGCCATAAATGCAAAATGACTAAAATGGAGGACAAAATAAATTCTTTTCAGAATGCCGTAAACAATAACTTCAAATGGCATGGTTTGACTAAAAATCTATGAATCTGTATTGTATTTCAAGCAGACGAAGATGTTTGATAATGGGGATGGCAACGCAAAGCTAAATGTAGATGTCCCTAAGATAGCAGACGTTCAGAACAAAATGTATGGGAAAATTTGGGGAAAATAGGTATTTATTTTTTGGTATTTTTTACAGAAAAAGACCCGTTGACCCAAAATGGATATAAAAGGCTATTCTACAATGCAAATGAGTCCGTTACGCCAGCAGGAAAGATGCTCCTAGAGGGAAGCGAGTTTGATGAATAATTTGTGCGCAATTCAGTGTAAATGTGCGCCAAATAAAAAAATTGTGGGCCTTATACTTTTGGAATAAAACGGGAAAAACGGATTCTGCTGGGGTAACGGTGCTCCAGCAGGAAGAATCTAAACTAATGATCGGAGAGAAATAAAAGATATATGTGCGGGTAGCTTGATACTAGCAGGAAATGTGCGCCGGAATGCCGAAAGCCAAATTACGTTTTTATTCTTACAGAATTTATAATATTTTTCTTTATCCAGTTTGTAAGTTCCAACATTTTTAAAGCCTATTCCACAAAATTTAATAATTTTTAACCGACTTCACAAAAAGGTTTTTTTTATCGTTGTTCGCGCATATCTTCGTCATTTATGAACCGATTTTGATGATTCTTTTTTGTTCGATTGAGTTTTCTTGCGAGATGGTCCCATTTATTTATTTTTCAAATCGGTTCAGTAGTTTTCGAGAAATCCTGAAAATACTATGATTTTCATCAACTCACATGACGACTTTGTTATTTATGAACCGAATTAGATGTTTCTTTTTGTTAGGAAAGGGGTACTTTTGGGATGTATTTAATAGCACTTTAAATTTGATGAAAACAGCTATAAAATTGTACATCAGCACTTTAAAATAATGATAGACCTATAATTTAATCTTATCACTACAAAAATAATGGTTTGCACTTTAAAATAATAATAGATCTATAAATTAATATTATCACTATAAAAATAATGGTTTGCACTTTAAGTGTGTCCCAACTTCGAAATAATTTAATTTCTGTCAAACCATGTCAGACTAATGAGATAGCAAGTCTCACCAAGTCGGTTCTAGCGTTGTTGGTCGCAATGGAACCTAACCTCCTCCTCAGCTCCCCTCTCGATGCGCCCGCTCGTCGTCGCACATAGTCGTCTGTTTACCAGTACTAATGTTATAAAATTAATTTGTATGGTGCAAAGTATTAATTTTAAAGCTAAACAATTAAATTGTATAGTGCAAAGTATTAATTTTAAAGCTTAGCATATTTATAGTGGAAACCATTATTTTTAAAGTGCATTCAATAAATTTTGAAGCTAAACATTTTAAAGCATAGAGTAAGATAAAAAAAAATAGGGGTTTTAAAGTGTGATACATTATTTTTAAAGTGCAATTATATATTCCCCCTTTTAGTGTAGTCTTTTTAACCGACTTCAAAAAAAAAGGTTCTCTCTCAGTTTGACATGTATGAATGTATGTTTCTCCGCGAATATCTCACGTTTGGCTGAGCCGATTTTTCTACCCAATAATATACCTATAATAATATACCTAATATAGAAGGTACTTACACTAAAAATAATAAAATAATAAATTGTTTTAAAAAACAAAAAACCGACTTCAAAAACCTCTAAAAAGCAAGAAATAATATTCAAATTATTAGATACGCATTATCATTGTTATAACAACACTACGTCTATTGAAGTCGGGTGGGGCTTTTAGAATAAAAAAAGGAAGTTGTACTCCAGCCCCACCCGACTTCAATAGACGTGTTGTTATAACAATGATAATGCGTATCTAATGATTTGAATATTATTTCTTGCTTTTTAGAGGCAGGTTTTTGAAGTCGGTTTTTTGTTTTTTAAAGCTTAAAAAAACTATTTTGTAAGTAAAAGTCCTTTGTTTTCATAGTTCTCGTGGAACAAGCGTACGCAGCGCGATATTGACAGTTGCCTTCCCCATTGCGACAAAGACGTTTTGCAATATAAATGTTTTTATAACATATTTGCTCGTAAAGGGTCTCTTATTACACCAATTTCAATATCGTATTGTATCTCATTACGAACTTGTGCATTAATGTAAAGTAAAACGCACGGTTTCCTTGATAAACTGTGCGTTTTACTTTACATTACCGCACGGTTTATCAAGATGCTCCGTCTAACGAACGAGCAGCCGCCGCCGCCGCCGCCGCCTGCACTACTCTGCGGTCTCGTTTCTCCTACCATCACTCAAGAGATGAGATAGAGACAAGTAATAATAACTTGACAACATTAAAAGTGCCAACTGGCAACGTAACAGTCAATTTTATAAATTGTTATTTTTTTATAACTAGGTACTTTAACAAGTGATTAAAAATTTATTCGTTAAGAAAGTCCCGGTTTTATTTCCTCGCAAATATGTTATAAAACGTCGTATGACTTACGTGCGATTTGATAATTACAGCACTAATATCATAATGTACTATTAACACGTTTTTATTAGGTTGCTTTCTTGTTTGTTTGTCCACAAAGTTTGCGAACGATTTTATACTAGCTTCCCGATGAGCTAGGGACTTGAAACTTTGAACATAGGTCAGAACTGGAAAATAATGCAATATTACGGTGCCATTGAGCTGATCTGATGATGGAGCCGGAAGAAGACCACAGGAACTCTATGATGAAACCATACAACCCCATCATGTTTGGGCTCGTTAGAATGGTCTTCTTGACGAGTTCTCTTATGGGAGACGAGGTCCAGGGTCTGATAATGAAGCTAGTAGACCATGTCATAGGCACTCAATATTGGAATTTGGAATTGTGCAACCCTATCGAGTTTGGGCTCGTTTGAATCGTCTTGACAAGTACTTTGTTGGGAAACAGTTTTCAGAGTCTGATGATGATGGAGCTGGATGAAGGACAGGAACTCTTTAATAAAACCACGTACCCCATCGAGTTTGGGCTCGTTTGAATCGTCTGGATGAGTACTTTCTTGGGAAATAGTGTCCAGGGTCTGATGATGGAGCCGGAAGAAAGCTATTGGAACTCTGTAATAAAACAATGCAACCCCATCGAGTTTGGGCTCGTTTAAATCGATTTGACGAGTACTTTGTTGTTAAATAGTTTCCAGGGTCTGATGATGGAGCCGGAAGAATGGCACAGGAACTCTTTAATTAAAACCACACTACCCCATCGAGTTTGGGCTTGTTTGAATCGTCTCGACGAGTACTTTGTTGGGAAATAGTTTCCAGGGTCTGATGATGGAGCTGGAAGAAGGCCACTGGAACTCTGTAATAAAATTATGCAACCCTATTGAGTTTGGGCTCGTTTGAATCGTCTTGACAAGTACTTTGTTGGGAAATAGTTTCCAGGGTCTGATGAAGGAGCCGAAAGGAGGCCACTGAAACCATGCAACCCCATCGAGTTTGGGCTCGTTTGAATCGTCTTGACGAGTGCTCCGATAGGAGATGGTATATTTTTAGTCTAAGCTGGTTAACTAAAAAGCAGAAAATAATAATTTATTGAAAAAAAACCTTTTTGAAAAATGGACTAAAAAATTAAAAAATAACCCCATTATACAGAAATATTAAACCTAAAAACGTGGGGCGCATTTTGTGAAATTGCCTTTAGCGTGCGCCCCACGTTTTTAGGTTTAATATTTCTGTATAATGGGGTTATTTTTTTATAATAATATGAATATTTACAGATGAATTTATTTTTTACTATTACTTTGTCTGTTTTAATGTTTTAGTCCGATTTTTATAATTTTTTAATCCTTAGGCAAACTGCTGTTTAGTCATTCTGCGTTTAAGACAATTTACTTAGTAGATATTTTGCTCTTTAGACATGAATTTTAAGCATTTTGCTTCGTAGACATTTTGATTTTTAGGCACACTGCCTCAGGGTCAGGAAGGAAAGAAACCAACTAAGAAGTTGGTTGCCTACCTGTGGCCTGAGCCATGAGTTGATGCAAATTGTTTACGTTACGTTCACAGTTAATGCGAGCGAAAGAGAAAAAACGGTAGTTTACGTTAACGTAAACAGTTTGCTTCAATTCATTGCCACAGTCGAAAGTTCTGTGCGAATCGTTGAAAGCCTTCATAGACGTCGCATTAAAAAAATTTGCGATTGCAAACATAGATCCGGGGGCTAATTGTCTAATTCATAAAATCTATCGCAATCGCTTTCGTTTGACAGATGGATGTGATACATTGCTGCATTTCTTTGGTACGATTTCATTTGTGCCAAAAAGAAGCTTCAATGTGTTACATGGTGAAAGTGATCGCGATAGATTTTTAAATTAGACAATAGAAAGGCAGATCTATGATTGCAAATCCAAACGGCGCAAATTTAAAACGCCTATATATTTTTTTAAGGTGAGACAGGGGCTAATTGTTTTCTATTGTCTAATTTCAAAATCTATCGCAATCGCTTTCAGGATGTAACACATTGATGCTTCTTTTTGGCACAAATAAAAACTTACCGAAGAAACGTAGCAATGTTTAGACATCATTTTGACAGATAGATCCATCATCCATCCATCTGTGAAAATGAAAGCGATTGCGATAGATTTTTAAATTAGACAATTAGCCCCCTGGCCTCCAATTCCGGGGCATTAAGCTATAGTCCTACGCGTACGCAAAAAAAACCTCAAATCGATGTACAGCAAAGCCCTTTGGTACACGCAAGAAACTTATACCTCCATCTTGGGTACACGTATACTTGAGGTTAAAACAAAATATTGGACCCGCCCGCAGTTCTTAAAAATTCATCCCATAGGAAAGGAGTTATGGTGTCATCTTTTTTTTGTATAAGTTTTTTTTTTTTTTTAAACCTACGTGCATGGTATCGAATAAAAGGGCTTGCTGAGCTGGTTCTAAAAATATATCACATCATTATGTTTCAGCCACTTATCTTAAATTAAACCAAAAAACATTTTCAAAACATACCAAGTTTGGGCTCCTTTAGATCCGATTTGGTTAAATTATTTCTTGTAAGATACACCTTAAGAGTTACATAATATCCTCATATCAAAGCACAAGAAAGTAATTTTGAAAATATCTAAATTTAGTTTTTAATTTTTATTTTTGCCCAAACTTACGTTTGTATGGGATTTTTGGAAATTGATTTTTGGTTTAATTTAAAACAAGTGCTGAAATGTAATTATGTGATATATTTTTAGAACTCAGAAAGCCCTTTCATTCGATATCACACAAGATAATAGGTTTTAGAACAAACATTTTTTTTATTAAATATAATCACATTGTGGAAGCTTTGTAATCATGAAAAATAAAAATAAAATACTAAATATCAATATTTTCAAAATTTCTTTCTTGAGGTTAGATATGAGAATATTACATATCATTTGAGGTATATTTTATGAAAAATAATTCAACCATGTTGTATCTGTAGGAGCCCAAACTTGGTATGTTTTGAAAATGTTTTTTGGTTTAATTTAAAACAAGTGGCTGAAATATAACGATGTGATATATTTTTAGAACCGGCTCAGCAAGCCCTTTCATTCGATACCATACACGATAGGTTTTAAAACAATTTTTTTTTTCTCATACAAAAAAAAGATGACACCATAGCTGCTCCTCTCCTAAGAGAAGAATTTTTAAGAACTGCGGGTCCAAAATTTTGTTTTCACCTCAAGTATACATATACATGTACCAAACGGCTATACTGTACATCGTTTTGCGGTATTCCATTGATTTTGAGCTCGTAGCACGCCCACTACTAGGGGAAGGGGAGCTAGAGACACGTTGCTAGTTTTGCCATAAGAATAATGGTTTTGCAGGGCAATAGAAAGATTCTGGGGTGTGTGGCCTATATACCTACGTATCTACTTAAATATGAATTATTGATATTCCTATCTATTGATATAAGGCATGACCAATAATTGGCGCAGTACAGGCCACTAATTGATCGAAGGGGGCTGGCCAATAAATGGATTATGGGTATATTTTTGTAAAAACAAGTGTAGTGGCTTAAAACAACTGAAAATACTGGAAAAATCATATTGTGTGTAATTACAATATAGTTATTTATCTCAATGGATAAATCAAGAATAAATGTAGGAAATATTTAATATTTGAGAAGCTTTTATGTAACATATTGCTTAAAGGGCCAATAATTAGCTAGTTTACCCTACTATGTAGCAAATTATAAAAAGCCATTCTGACGCTGACGAAAAATTCAGGAGGTAATATAGAGCATAATATCCCATCATTTACTATCGTACATATGTTAACAGGTATACCTATATGTTACCAATAATGGGCATCTGTCTCATACAATATAAGCAACTAAGTTTCTCAGTACATTTAAAAAATTACAGCACTAGTAATCATACTTTTGTATTTAGTTAATGGAAGTGCATATTCAGTGCATTCAAATAAAACAAATTATTTAGGCTTCACTTAGTGTCCTTATATTTCATCTAAAATAACCGTGGTTTTCTCAGACACGTAAAGACCATCCAAGAATTTTCGGATATCCTTATTTTTTACAGTGGTGGACTGCTGAATAAGTGCAGCTGAGCTAGATACATCTTCCAGTGAGTTTCCTTCAATGATCAGCTCATCTTTTTGTTTGGGAGAGTTGACAACGGTCACTCCAGATGCCATTTTTACTCGCCTGATGAATTTCTCACCGAGGAAGTTACGGATTTCAATAATAGAGTTTCCTTCAGTGGTGACGCAGTTGATGGGGAAGTGAGCGTATACCGCACGCATCTTGTATTGGAAACCCTTTGTTACACCTGAAAAGAGGTCAGAATCAATGAAATTCTGGTCAAATCACACAATTTATTTAGTCGTGGGTGTATCTAGAGATATTTTCCAGGAGGGGCCTGGCCACCACTACCGAGGAAAAGTTACTAAGGCGACTATAGTCACCCAACTCTTATTAAATATCTTGTTTTTGGCCTATTTTATAAAACCAGCCTTAGGATCGGAGGATAGGCCAAAAAACAGACTTAGGATCACTATGACAGATCACTGCATCAATGTAATTGTTGATATTATTGTACAAACAAAATATGTTTTGAATGTCACATAAGGCCGATTTCAATATCCTATCTTCAGAGATAGGCTGACTAAAGATTTGTTGCATTTGTGTTATTTCCTGTAGAAATACTAGATACATACATACATACACTCACGCCCTGGGGGCTCCCATGGGGGTAGGCAGAGACTATGGTTCGCCACCTGCTACGATCCTTGTACACTTCTTTCGCTTCATTCACATCCATCAATTTTTTCATACATGCCCTGCGGTTTTTGTCACTGCGTACACCATCCTTTTTTATAATAACCTTTATTTGGTCCATGTAGATTTTTCTGGGACGCAATTGTGCAATGGTTCCTTACACATTCGCACAATATATCTCTTTCATGATACTGGATATTTCTGTTATATGACAGGAAATAACATCAGTTGCCTAGTAACAGATCCATAGTAGGCCTATGTCTTACTGAAGATAGATTATTGAAATCGGCTGTTAAATTGATATTACTGCTATTGTTATAATAATACTGCCTTACTAATAAATGAAGAATAAGTTATGCCTAGTTAATCCAAAGTTTGTTTAGCAATATAACACTTTGTCTTTAAACATAAAAAAAAAGTAATTTGCTACACAAACTTCATGGTTATACTAGCCACTAGGTATCAGTGGTGAAGGGTCCATACAAGCCAATTTGTATTGGCTTACCTTTTAGATACCCCACTTCACCTATCCACTATGCAGATCATAACATTTTTGTAGAACGGCTCACCTTCACCATAACATCACCGCTCGCCACTGCTAGGTATTAATTTATTCTTCATTTATTATTAATTTATTAGTGAGTCAATAATTGACTTATTAAAGATATAATACAGATTTGAGGTTCATAAATGGTCATCTGTTAAATATCAACCACCAATTTTTTGCCACAATAACAATTCTAACTTTAGACAAGTAAATTGTAATTTCTCATTTTTTTGAAAAGAAAACAGAAAAAAGTGGAAGGCCTCTTTCAGGGTCTGTATGTGATAGATAACGAGACTGCTTCACTTCCTATACTAAGGTTTGGAGCCTCATTGCAGGCAATAGCCAGTGTTCATAAACCTATGTGTGAAACTAAAATTCTTATCTATACTGAATTGCATTGTTGGCATTGTGGCATAACCAATAGATGATGTATTTATTGAAACTAACCTAAATTAATAACCTCAATCTCAAAACATAGGTAACATAATAGTTCTTAGATTTTATAAGCTCACCTGATGAAATACAACGTCCAAATAAGGATAGATATTTGTTAATAAGCAAAGACTCAGCAGAAACTTCACTAAAAACATCAGCACTGATAAAATTGATGGAACAGAAACTTACCCTTGATCATGTTTTCGACATGAGAGCAAACTGTCCTGACCGCGGCCAATTCCTTTTTGGAGCCAAACCATTTCTCTACTTTTAGGAGTCGAGGGCTCACCATGCGAATGTCAACAGCCAAGTGTTTGAAGTTTCTCTTCAAAACACCGCGCGGGCCTTTCACTGTCACCAACCGTGATTTCACATGAACTGTTAATCCCTCAGGGATCTTCACTTTTTGATTAGCAACGATTTGCTTCATTTTGTGGCCTAAAAAATATAAAATAACACTGTAACCCCTGTAAGATAACCTAAGTTTGACAACTTAGTACAATTACGCGATCTTAGATTTTAGTAAATGAAATATTACTTGACACCAAATTATAACCATCCAAGTACTAAAGTAATATAAGAAAACTACTAAAAAATAACAGTATTTAGATGATTTTCATGGATTTTTAGCACAGGATCACCTACTTTCTTTGACACAAAGAGCCGGAAAAGGTGTTGCCAACAGTATTTTCTAAAAAAGTACGCCTGGGTCCGACCGAGCTCTTGAAGAAATAGCACGGTAGGTAGACGGTAGTACGGTACGGTACATAAAACTTCTTCTTCTACCTACAGTACAGCTGCTGTCAAGAAGAGTAAAAATTAAAGTAAATGAAACTAACTTTACGAATGGAACTTAACCACCAAGTTATTTGTGATTTGCTTCTTGTTGCCCCCTGTACCTTGATTACGTAAGTCTGTTGCTAACAATTCTCGGTTGAAATCGATTGAAAGCGCAGTTGCATTGCTGCTTTAGTTAAGATAGTTGTCACATTGGTTCTTACTAAAGCAGCGATGTAATTGCGATTTCTGTCAAAGTTGATTGCAACAAAGTTACGTAATTACCCCCCTAATTATGTAACTTTAATGCAATCAACTCTGACAGAAATCGCAATTACATTGCTGCTTTAGTTAAGAACCCATGTGACAACTATCTTACTTAAAGCAGCAATGTAAATAAAATTGTTAGTAACAGACTTACGTAATCAACGGGCTGGAAGTGATTTTGTAATTTTGTTGCAAACAACTCTGACAGAAATCGCAGTTACATTGCTGCTTTAGTTAGAACTAATGTGACAACTATTTTACTCAAAGCAGCAATGCCATAAGAATAAATAAAACTTACTAGAACGGACACTCCCGCTCCGAACGGGCTCAAGGTCACGATATTAGCGCGTCCGTTAAACAGAACTTAAACGCCCGACTGAGTACGGGCTGTCCCGGCCGGCGTCGCCGCACGATTTCGTAGTACCTAATTAATAAAAAGGACATGACCTGAGTATTTATCAAAAAAGATGTACATTTGTGAAAAAAACATCGTCACACAAGTTCTGTGCCAAAATATAAAATAAAAGGAATGAAGAAAATTTCTACCTACCTATATTCATAATTGGGTTTGGGTTTGGATTTCGTTACGTGTTGTAACACAACGAAACAGTAAGTAGATCAAAACCTAAAAATGTTTTAGGCCGTCCGCTGCCTTAAGCGGGATCCCGCCGCGGGTACACGGCGCGGGAATATAGATTGCTGGTTTGTGACGGACAGATGCTTGCGCAGTGCATGAGTAAGCTCTAATCTATGTCGCCCCGCGCGCGTGTCCTGCTCAAGGCAGCGGAGGGCCTTAGAAGTACATTTTTGTTCAAAATTTAATTTAATTTCCATACTAAATGTTTAGGTATTTACTTTATTTATACAAACTCAGGAGTAGGTAAGTACTTACTTACCCAGAAAAAGTGATTATTTCATTTTTGTATCTACTTACTAGAATAAAATAATGATTTTAAACTAAAGAAAAACTCATATTTTAGTTATATGATCTTTAAACGTAAGCAATATTTAACAGTAAGCAACCCTGGCAAACACGCTTGGACGACAGCGGGGCGTAGCGACGTGAAGGGGGAAGTAGTTATATAAATGGCGGCATTTGGGACTCGCACAAAGAAGAGTCCGTTCTAGTAGTATTGTTTATTCTTATGGCAATGCAACTGCGATTTCAATCAAGAATTTTATTGTTAGCAACAGACTTACGTAATACGCTACCTTAGCTACCATGGTGAAAATCGGAGACCGTGGCACTGGCCGCTGCCAGAATGATGCACGATGAATGTTTGATTTGAGCGCGCGATACATCCAAGCATGTAATGAAAAGCAGATTTAAGCTTCGGACAGACTGAGGCGAATTCGCGCGCTATGCGCCAATTTTGACCACCTAACTCAAAGCGCCTATCGCTTTTTTTATATCGTATTTTTATTTTTTATAATTTTTTATTTTATTTTATATTATTGATTTTATATTTTTTTATATATATAATTTCTAATAACTGCATACACGTCTATGTCGTCACAGGCGACCACGCGCTTATTACTTCTGGGAAAAAACTGAAAATCAGTGCTTTGCTTTAATTAAAGCAAAGATATCACTGAGTTTTTGCCTTTTTCTGTCGATGCGGCACACAGTCGTTTTTCTTTTTCTTTATAAGTTATTTTGTCATTTATCATCTGTGTACGTATGTGATGGAAATAAACGATTTATCTATCTATCTATCTATCTATTGCCAAAGCAATGGAGCTATGGCGCACTGTTCCAGGTTCGCGGAGCGCGGAGGTTTTACCACGAAGAAAATTGTCTTAATCACGAAAAACATTGTAGTCCGTTAGAGCAAGGTCTGGCCAATACGGGGGATGCTTTATTAGGCCGTCCGCTGCCTTGAGCGGGATCCCACCGTGGGTACACGGCGCGGGAATATAGATTGCTGGTTTTTGACGGACAGATGCTTGCACAGTGCATGAGTAAGCTCTTATCTATGTCGCCCCGCGCGCGTGTCCCACTTAACATAGCGGAGAGCCTTATGGTTTCTAAATGCAGCCCTCTAGAGCAGTCTTTCCCAACGTGGGCGATAACGTCCCCTTGTGGGCGCTGCAGGCCTAAAAGGGGGCGGTAAGAGACCAAGAAAAAAAAGGGGCATTATTGAACAGCATCAGATTCAACCTTCACATTAGTTTTTATATAAGAATTGATTATGTTTGTTTTATTTTCAATAAAAGATACTCTGTCCGAATACTATAAATTTGCGTTTCAATAATCAGTTATAAGTACTTAGCAGTTTTTAAGTATGTTTAAAAAGGGGGGCGTTAAAAAATAATTTATTCTTAAAGTGGGCAGTAGACAAAAAAAGGTTGGGAACCCCTGATCTAGAGTTATTAGGGGCTTAAGAATAAAAATTGCCGTTTTTTAAGGGAATAAAAAAAATGCATTTCCATACTCACATTTTCTTAATGTACTTAACGACCATACTGTAGTATACGGCAATGAAACAGCGCGGTCGGGAGTTAACTGGTTTATTGTATCAATAAGTACCTGCACTACAAAATATCCAATGTACCCTCCACATCTCCCCCTTAAGTTTAGAAAACAAATTTTAGAGTAAATTAAGTAATCATCTTAATTAACACACCTACTCTTAACTTTAATACAGTGACGTGTATAAAAAACTTAGTAGGTACTTGACTTAGGTACCTACGTAGATTTTTTTAAGTAACAATTTATCCAATAAACATTTTTTTTATAGTGAAAACAAGAATTTGCTTAATTTGTACGTTAATCATGTGTAGGTAAACAAGCTTATACTTTGTGTATGTTTAATCATGTTAAATATTACAAAAGTACCCCTGCCATAATCACATAGTTAGCTGAATTTTTAATTTAACTTAACATAAAGAAAGGGAAAGAAAAAACTAAAATTGTAAATTAACCTAGTAACTTCATACTAAAACTGTACTCGATACAAAATTACCCATAATAATTATGGAACCATTTTGTTCCAATATACCTAATCTATTTAATAACACATTAGTTGAAGAAAAGAAAGCTTTTATTTTTTATTTTTTGTACGTACCTAACGCTATTATTAGCCTTAAATATTTTTTATCTAATCCTTATTTTTATCTACTCCTACTCCATCCTTTACTTTTCTCAAATCTCGAATAAATGCCCTTTTTGCACGCTCGCTGACTTCTTTTTTTGTAGCTAGGTCCAGGATCGATTTTGGAGAAACGGATGCAGGTGGATCCTGTTTCATTTCCGAAATTTCAATTTCTCTAGTCACTACATTCGCGTCTTCGCTGCTATACCTATCCAAAATTGAAGCATTTTTCGGCACGGTTTCTATCTCAGGGTCACTCTCTGATTCATTAGCTGTTGCTAAAGCTGTTGAAAATCTTTTTTTTACTGACAATAACTGATCAGAATGTCTGCGACTTACTGTACCATTGTTCATTTTAATTTTATATGATACTGGCCATGTTTGGTCAATGATTTGGCCTTCTACCCATTTTTTATTATTCCTATTAGAATAATCACGAGCGAGTACATGTGATGTGACCCAATATCAAAATTTCTGACAGTGCCTCCCGCTGCTTCAATTTGTTTATGTTGTGCTTCGCACACTTTATTTGCGGTGTTAGGACGTAACCCGTCCAAACGGCTGCGCAATCGCCGTCCTATCAGCGCCACGGCCGGTGCCACCCCCGTAGTGGCATGCTCACAGTTACGATAACTTAAAAGAAAAGTACTTAAACTCGCTGATAAATCTTTGCCTTCGCACATCGCCTTTTTTAAGGTTTTCTTTATAATTTTTCAGAGTTCTCTGCTGCACCGTTTCCTTGTGGTCTATATGGTGAAGATGTGGTATGTCGGATTAAATTCTTACTACAAAATTCTTTAAATTCCTTACTTTGAAATGGTGGCCCATTATCCGTCACTAACTGTTAAGGTAAACCGAATTTTGAAAAGAGATTTCTAAAAAACTTTATCGTTTCGTAAGCTGAAATACTACGTATTTCTTCTGCCTCAATCCACTTGGAATGTGCATCTACCACTACAATATAATATTTTCCGCCAATTTGTGTGAAATCAGCATGAAGACGTTGCCACGGGGCAGCAGGGTACTCCCAACAATGTAGCGAGTGTCGCGGCGGCGCGTCGCGCACACTACAACATGACTCACAGTTTTGACATATCGCTTCAATGTCCTTATCTATTGCCGGCCAACAAACGTAGTTTCTTGCGATTGATTTCATTTTAACTATTCCTAAATGCCCTTCGTGTATCTCCACTAACACTTGATTCTGTAATTTAGGCGGTATGACAACCCCATATTTATATAAAATACAACCTTGTACTACGTACAATTCCATTCTGCGAAAATAAAACGGTTTTTCCTCTTCCACTTCACATTTATCAGGCCAACCAAACATAATATACCCATAAATACGACTTAAAATTCTATCACGCTTAGTTTCTAACGCTATATCTTTATAACTTACGGGAAGTTATTCCTCTGTAAATAACAAGTAATGATATTCTTGGTCCCCGTCGTCACTGCTCGCCTGCGGCTGCCCTTGCGAGGTCGACAGGGGCAAACGAGACAGCGCATCTGCATTTACATTGTTCTTAGACGTGACGTACTCAATTTCATAGTCATATGCTGCCAACTTCACAGCCCAACGCTGCAACTGGCCGCTGTTTGTGGTATCCCCCCCTTTGGGCCGAAAATATATATTAAAAGTTTGTGATCTGTTTTAAGAGTAAAATTCCTACCAAATAAATACTGATGGTGTTTTTGTACTCCATAAATTATTGCGAGTGCCTCTTTGTCCAGCTGACTATAATTTTTTTCTGCGTCGCTTAGCGTTCTCGACGCACAGCTGACTGGCCGTTCCATGCCGTCCGGATATCGATGTGCAAGAACCGCCCCTACTCCGTACGCACTGCTGTCGACTGATAACACTAAAGGCAGCGACGGATTGTAATGACTAAGAATTTTGTCGCTCGCTAAAATATTTTTAATATTTAAAAATGAATTTTCGCACTCCGTAGTCCAAAACCACTCTGTACCCTTTTTTAATAATCGGTATAAAGGATGAAGCAAGGTAATTCGAAATAATAATTAGTAACCGAAGCATTTAACTTCATAGAAGATAATAATATGAGAGCCATTGTGTTTGAGAAAAAATCGGCAATTTCATACATTAACCCCCTATTAAATTACAATAATGAAAGTATTAACAAAAATAGTTCTTTATTTATGTTAAACTAACAACTTAAACCAAAAAAGAATGAAATACTCATTATGTTAACTTACTTTTTTTAATAATCAACATTATTTAACGTTTAACAATAGTCGTATGATCAGTTATTTGTAGTGTTTTACCGTACGTACTACCCGTCCGAATTGACTAAACACCTTGCGCAGTAAGAGGAAAAGCTTCGAGATAACTAGTTATAGTCAGGTGGTAAATATGCACGAGTTATAAATCTAGTGACTGACCGAAGTTCCGGTTTCGGTTTTGGCCAAAAAACTAGTTTTGGCCACAGTTTCGGTTTTGGCTAAATGTTGGCCGAACCTTTCGGCTCGGCCGAAACTTGGTTTTCGTGAATTGTCGTAGGTACTAATAGACCGAGATTCTCGGCTTTTTTGGTTGGACCGAGATTCTCGGCCATTTTGCCGAGCCGAAACCGAGATCAAGACCGAGACATAATTTTTGGCCGAGAATGGCCGAGACCGAGCCGAAACCGATATCTCGGTCGGACCTTAATGATAATCTCTTTTGTTTTAAAAAAAATCTGAGGGTCCAAACAAATTATCGGACGCGGCTTAAGGTCCAAACAAATTATCGGACGCGGCTTACTGCCGCGGCTGATCTGAGGTGTGCAAACTCTCGGATGTAGTAGGTCGCGGACGTAACCATAGACTAATATGACGTCATCGGACGTCCGATAGCTATCTGGCACGCAGGATGTTATGAGAGCGTGCACACTTATCTGCCGCGGCAGTAAGCCACGTCCATAAGCCGCGTCCGATAATTTGTTTGGACCTTTACTGCCGCGGCTGATCTGAGGTGTGCAAACTATCGGATGTAGTAGGTCGCGGACGTAACCATATACTAATATGACGTCATCGGACGTCCGATAGCTATCTGGAACGCAGGATGTTATTAGAGTGTGCACACTTATCAGCCGCGGCAGTAAGCTGCGTCCATAAGCCGCGTCCGATAATTTGTTTGGACCTTGATATTGTATTTATTCCAGCAGACCAATCGCTAAATCATTGATCACCACAGTGTATAATATTATTTTATAGTACGAGGCAAACACCTTGAAACTTTTTTGACGGTGGGATTAGTTCGCGGATGTGGAATGTGGACTTGCGAGCGAAGTATTTCGCGCAATCCCTACCCGATTAGTGGGCATTCTACGAGCTCAAAATCAATGGAATACCGCAAATCGATGTACATACAGTATAGCCGTTTGATACATGTATACTTGAGGTGAAAACAAAATTTTGGACCCGCAGTTCTTAAAAATTCTTCCCTTAGGAGAGGAGCTATGGTGTCATCTTTTTTTTGTATGAAAAAAAAATTGTTCTTAAACCAATCGTGTATGGTATCGAATGAAAGGGCTTGCTGAGCCGGTTCTAAAAATATATCACATCGTTTCATTTCAGCCACCTGTTTTAAATGAAACCAAAGAACATTTTCAAAATATACCAAGTTTGGACTCCTACAGATACAATATGGTTGAATTATTTTTCATAAAATATACCTCAAATGATATGTAATATTCTCATATCTAACCTCAAGAAAGAAATTTTGAAAATATTGATATTTAGTTTTTATTTTTTATTTTTCATGATTACAAAGCTTTCACAAAGTGATTATATTTAATAAAAAAAATGATTATTCTAATACCTATCTTGTGTGATATCGAATGAAAGGGCTTTCTAAGCTGTTTCTAAAAATACATCACATAAAATTACATTTCAGCACTTGTTTTAAATTAAACCAAAAATCAATTTCCAAAAATCCCATTCAAACGTAAGTTTGGGCAAAAATTTGAAAAAAATACTAAATTTAGATACTTTCAAAATTACTTTCTTGTACTTTGATATGAGAATATTATGTAACTCTTAAGGTGTATTTTACGAGTAATAATTTAACCAAATCGGCGGGCTGATTATCAAATTAAAAACCACCTAGCGACTGGTTGCAGTTCACAGATGATCGTGATCCATTGCTACTTCTTTCTGGGTTAAAAAAAAACATACCAAAGAAAAGTGGCAATGAATGTCAAATGCAACCGGTCGCTAAATAGTTTCTTTTTAGATTATCAGGGTGCCGATCTGAACGAGCCCAAACTTGGTATGTTTTGAAAATGTTTTTTTGTTTAATTTAAGACAAGTGGCTGAAATATAATGATGTGATATATTTTAAGAACCGGCTCAGCAAGCCCTTTCATTCGATACCATGCACAATAGGTTTAAGAAAAAAATTTTTTTTCTTCTATACAAAAAAAGATGACACCATACAGCTTGACCATAAAGAGTTGACAAAAATTGAGGGCGCCACTTACTATGTAAACACGTCAAAATCATTAATAAATTGGCAACACTTACTAAATTTTGTACTGGAAAATTTTAGTTCCATTTTATTTAATTTCAACTCTTTATGGTCAAACTGTAACTCCTTTCCTAATGGAAGAATTTTCAAGAACTGCGGGTCCAAAATTTTGTTTTTACCTCAAGTATACGTGTACCAAAGGGCTTTGCTGTATATCAATTTGCGGTTTTTTTTGCGTACGCGTAGGACTAGATTTCAAGATGTTTGCCTCGTATTGTACTTTCCAACTTTCCATGGACCATGGTTAAAATATATACTGTGGTGATCGATGACCCAACTCACCGATTTGCCTGCTGGAATGCACACATTTTCTGATTGTCACTTTGTCACTGTCATAAAATTCTAACCTCAATCATAATAACTTGAATCTATATTATTTAATTTATTTATTTAGCTAAAAGTTTTATAATTTAATAAATGGACTTACTAAAATCGCTAATAAATTCGGTTTATCATTAATTAAATAGTGTTATCACAAAATGTTTTCAAAGAGTTTGTTACTCAAAGATCTGAGGCAATGTCGGCGAATTCTGGCAAGAGGTAAATAAAAATGATAAAAGTTGGATTTTGAACCAAACACTCAATTTGATTTAACTCAAGTACCTATTATTGAACAGGTTTGAATGCTAAACCAGCTTGGGACATCGTTGCCGGTATATGCGTTGAAAGGCTACCAGTAGTCACTCCGCCCCTTAATGAAATGCAAAAGAAATTTAAAGAAATGCTTTATACTATTGAAGTGGAGAAAAGTTTGAAATCAGATCACGAGATTAGACACGATAATGATAAGTAAGTAACAATCCAAGTCTTCCTTTCAGAAGCTTTGAATTAATGAATGAATGAATGTTGTATTTATTTGCATTAATTTTGAGTACAAGATTTGGTGTTCTTAAATAATAGAGTCCGTCAAAATCTACTTATAATTAAGCATGCAAAAATTTTAAATTACATTTAAGGTCTATCCCCACATATCCAGGCCGTGCCGTGTCCGGGGCCCAAGCTCTGTTGGGCGTCTCTTATGTTCTACTTAAAAGACCAACATATTTTAAACTTTGGATTCTGAAGAAAGCCATTGATGACTGAGCTCAATGTTTATTTGTTTCACATACAAAATCTTAGCACAACCAAGGCAACTTAGGCCCCTGACATGTCACAGCCTAAGCACGACCCGGATATGTATGGATAGACCTTTAATGATCCACATCTTCCTTTTGAACTTTTAATCAGTTTTGCTTCTTGAAGGCTATTCCCAATACAAACCTATCCTCAGTAAGGATAGGTCTTCCATGGATAGATTATTGATAGTGCTAGTTATGCAGTATATGTTTGTTGTCAATATTCTATTCATATAAACTTACAGGGTACAGGCGGAGCTTTTGAAAAATGAAGCTGTCGATGTAGACTTGGATGCTGTAAGCAAAATCACAGCTCAAGATTTTGAAGATGCTGCTACGGAAGAGCTAGCAAATTTTAAATTTGCTGATATTGTCACAGGTAAATCAAATTTGTTTTTATGTCTAATGTCTATGCACTCATTGTTTCTCTGTGATCTCGAATTTATATCCATTAAGATTTTAAAAAGCAATATAAAGTTACTTATTATTAGATTTTTATTAGATTAACATTTCAAAAATGGTGTGTAACTATACTATCAGTATCTATCAGTGGCGAGGGGTGAAATTACTAGGGTGGATTGATAAGTCCATGACTTTTTAATGAAGAAAGACTTTTTTTCGGAATATTTTGTTTTATTTCTGTACATAATCTTATTATAGCTTTGCGTATTCAGTCCAACAAAGTTCCTACCTCTTTAACCTATTATTTTTTTCTTTCATCGCCTGAAAACTGGTAACTGAAATGAGGGCCCATTTCAGACATCACTTTTTGGCTTGATGAAAATCTTTGCCAGCCAAGACATTTATCAAGACATTTATTCATGTTTGGTAGGAGAAAATATCTCACTGGGGTTGATTCTAGAGAATGGGAAGGATTCGCATTTTCATTCGATGAGTTTTGATGTTATGAGTGCCGCCGAGAGGGTCGACAGGGTCATTAAGAAAAGTTGGAACTTGCTTGAGCTTTTTGTTTTCAAAAGTAATAATCTTTTGCCGAATTTGAAAAAAAATTAGTGTAAAGATGCCTTAAGGAGTTTCTTTTTAAGACACAAAATAAATTATGAAAGAAAAGTATTTCTTCTTTTCAAAGTCATAGACTTATCAAACCACCCTCGTATGGCCAAGGTAAGCCGTTCTTCGGCATGTATGGACCCTTCACCACTGGTATCTATTATATTTTTTAGTATGATAATATAGAAGACAGTATTTATTTATCATTCCTGCAACATCTAATATTCAATATAATTAAACCACTTGGATGATTGCAGAAGCAGACAAAACAGGAAATACGGCTTCTGTTGAGAGATGTTTGCAGAGGCATCTGGTGCTTGTCACACCTCAAAAACTGGGACAAGACACTAAAACTATCCTACCACAAGGAAAATGGCAGGAAGGAGAAACATTAAGACAGGTACCTTAATAATTATGAACCTTGATCTTAGCATGGTTCAATAATATACTATGCCAAGTACAGCACCCAGACAAAGAAAGTGACATGGTCTACACAGGTTTATGTCATCTCCGCTGTCAGTATTGAAAATAATGTTTATTCATCTTTAACTTGAACTGTTTTGTTTTCTAATAGAAACAAAAATAAATTTGTAGTGCAACATAAAAAAAATCCTTCATTCTTTTCTTGTTACTATAAAGTCACCCAACTGGATGTAAACTTGTGTTACTCTCGCAATGCCAGACCTTGTTCTCTTGGACCATGGATGGTAGGAAATCATAAAGCTTCCTGAAAATGCCAGTCCGAAACAGATGGCGCCGTGCCGACACCAGACGAAACCGTGTCGTTATTAGAATAACTCAATGAGAATCAGTAACAATTTTTGTTTAGTCACTAATTAGAAAGTTAATGCCACCACATGATTAACTGTGAAAAAAATTTTACAATATCTCTTAAACCTGAGAAATCATAAGAGCTAAAACACTGGTTTTGGGGGAAGGAAGGATCCTTAGGACGTCATACGACGACGACGACGTACGCGAACCTTATGTCGTACGTGATAAAACACATATTGCATTAAACTTGGCATTTCCTTCAAACCGTTTTAACTGAACCATTTCTAAATGGATTTCAAAAATTCTTTCTCTAGGATTTATGGCTATCAATGTGTTTATATTATATCAATAAACCTATAGGATTCAAACCTGTTACTGATCCTCATTGACTCCTGTAGCGTCTTTTTGTGTTTTGGTAATTTCCTTTTGGATTTTGCCAGTGTCTAGCTCAGCTGTTTGTTCCTACAGACTCGGCTTCTTCACCACTCTTGTAAATAAAAACTCTCTGCCATAAAGCATCGAACACACTAAAAGACGGCGCGGCGCTGTTCCATCAAAAGGAGATTTTTGTATTTTAATCTCTAAATTATTTCTAAGTTATGAGGGGTAGGGAATGCAATCTCGATCCCGATCTCGCGAGATCCCGTGTAATTTTTCGGGATCAATCCCGAAGCATAATATGACGAGATCCCGTTCGAGATTGACGGGATTGGGAGGCAATAGTCAGCGATGCTACACACATCCAATTGATGCTTGAATTGATGCCACACCCACACATACATTTCTTTTTAAATTACGCATTTTTTGTTGTTTACTTGAGTTAAATAAATATAAACGTAACTTTTGGATTCTTCTGCCGAAAAATAATCCAGATCCAGCGTACTAAGAGTTTAGCAGTCGTTTACCGGTGTGGAGATATTTCAAGAAAGCCGTTAATAATGTAACTGCTCAGTACAAACTATGTAAATCTTTTCTCAAAACCTCATCCGGGTCTACAAAAGGTTTACACTTCCATATGATGGCAATCCATAAAATCGACACAGCGCGGGAATCGGAAAACATCAAGTACACCTGAGCCAGATAATCACTCACTATATACCTTCGACTATCACAAACAAGCAGTTTTCATCGTATTCAGTTGAGTTTTTTTTTAACTAGACGAGATCCCGAAAATTTCGGGATCCCGCGGGATTGACATTTCTGATCCCGAGGGATCTCGACTTTACGATCTCGAGTCGGGATTGCATTCCCTAATGAGGAGATAATAATTTGCGACCAAAATAAGTACTGCAAAGAAGTATAAAAAAAACTATACAATTATCTGAATTTTTGTTTATTTTATTCTGTTACAGTCAGCAGAAAGAGTTTTATCACAGCATTGTGGCCCTGATCTAAAAGTGCAATTCTTATCCAATGCACCATGTGGATTTTATAAATACAAGTATCCTAATGAAATTGAAGGGAAAGTTGGTGCTAAGGTGAGCTAGTAATTGGCGTTAAGATAATTTATTTTTCAAAACTTTTCGGATTTTCTTTAATTTGAGTTTCTTCATAATTTATTCTTTTGGGCGTTTTTGTTTTAACCCTTAACTAATAAGGCCAATAAGATAAATAAATGACCATTTGAAGTATAGTGACCATCAGCCATTTTTAATATCCCCACTGCTGGGGCGCAGGCCTTCCTTATGGGTGGATAAGGAGGACGGGCCATAACCCACTACGCGGGCCCAATGCGGATTGGTGGGTGTTATCCACTGCAAATCCACTCGGGACCAACGGCTTAACGTACCTTCCGAAGCACGAAGGAGCTCGAGATAATAGATTTTTGCTCACCCATCCCATGACCGACCCTTGCGAAAGTTGCTTAACCTTTGCAATCACTGGGCCAGGTGCTAAGCTTTTTATAGACGCTATTCTAAAAGAAAAATTCGTACATATAAATAATAGATGGCTCTAGTTGTATGCATGCACAAAAATTACGATCAAACCAGACTTGGATTTCAATGGATCAATCTGTTTTTAGGGTTCCATAGCCTAAAGGCAAAAAACGGAACCCTTATAGATTCGTCATGTCTGTCTGTCCGTCCGTCCGAAACTTTTGGGATTACGCAGTTGAAACTTGGTAGGTAGATGTATTCTGTGACCCGCTTTACGATTCTTACACAAAAATAAAAGAATAAGGGGTGGCTCCCCATCCCCATACATGGAACTGAAACAGATTTTTTTTTTCATCAAACTAATACGTACACGGTGTCTATAGATAGGTCTTTAAAAATGATATTGAGGTTTCTAAGACATTTTTTCTCAGTCAACCGTTTGAAAGATATACACTGCCAAAGTGGTAAAATGTGTGTCGTCGTTCCCCCCCCCCCCCCCCCCCCATCTAACTTTTAAAATAAGAAAGTGGTTTGAACGAGACGAGTTTTAGAGATATAGCATATTTTCCAAAACCGCAATGTCACCAACCAACCAACCTGTCATTTATACAAACTCTATAAAAAACAAAGTTATTTTTGCAGATGAAAATTGATAGTGGTATTAAATAAGGCATGGTAATAAGTATATGGTAACTACGAAACCCTACTTCGCGTGGCCCGACATGCACTTGGCCAGTTTTTTTTAAATGGTATCAAATACTAACAAAAACGTGTATTGTCCACAGGTTTTCTTCTACTATGCTAATTACAAAAGTGGTCAACTGAATGACAAGGTAAAGGGTAAGTGGCTTACGCGCACTGAGTTAACAGAGTTTCTACCAGATAAGTACAAGAAATCAGTAGAAGAATTTCTAATACAAGAGTCATATTAGAGAGGTTTTATTTGCAATAAATTAGTAATAGAATCCAAACATGTTTTTTTTTAAATACCAAACCTTACTATAACATAATCCCTTGCTATTTGGGGGCCACACTAAGGCCGGCCACATACACTCGAAATTCCGTTCTGAGAAATCATTTCGGCATATCGATTTGAGATTCCGTATATCGCTCACAATTAACGCATAATAAGCTACCACGCGGAATTTTGAATCCGAGAAAACTGAACGGAAAACTACTGCATCGTTTATCCATAGAAAATGGGACTATCAAATTGATCAACTTTTACTACAGGTCCAATGGATTCAATTTGATGGTCCCTACCCTATGTACCATATTCGGCATTAATAATAGCCTCTTAACGAACATTTATGTTAGAGAGAAAGGCTGGTGTACGCAGTGACAAAAACCGCAGGGCATGTATGAAAAGAGTGATGGATATGAATGAAGCGAAAGAAGTGTGCAAGGATCGTAGCAGGTGGCGATCCATAGTCTCTGCCTACCCCCATGGGAAACAGGCGTGAGTGTATGTGATGTGTGTGTGTGTGTTAGAGAGATAAATAATGGTGTTATGCATTAGTGGGCCTCCAGCTTTGATGAATGAAAAATAATTAAAACTTTTTAGAAGGTTATAAATAATATTTTATTGAAAATTTCGTAAAAATCAATTAAAATTGTTAATAAAATAAAAACTGTAGTTCTACAATATTCGATAGATGGCGTTGACAGAACGCAACCTTGGACGAGTGGTTGATTCGTCCAAGACCGCAACTCTGCGAAATTCGATAAATAAAAGTTTTATTGATAAAAAGCCAATCGAGACATTGTTAGCAACAGAGTTACGTAATCAGGGGGCTGTTGTCAAAATCCAGTTTCTATAACAATTATAGAAATTTATCTGTTTCTAAAACTAAACCTCTGAACCGATTTTTAGACGAAAGATCCTGCGATTTCCTATAAGTTATTTTCGTAATTGACCCAGCTAGAATCGAACCCGAGACCTCAGGTGGCAAACCACTCTACCATGGAGTTCGTCAGTTCTATTACTCGGTTTAGTAACGAATTTTCGGTGCATCGGTAGCGTAGCGATTCTCTCTCCTTAATAAAGGGCCCACCTTGATAATATCCTACCCACCCTACATTCAAAATTTTATTTACCATTGCTGCAACAGTGTAGTGGGCCAAAGAGCGAACACGTGTGCGGACCTGGTTTACAAAATTACACATTATGGCCAAAGTAAAACTAGTGGCTCCGTTAGATGTAGACCTCGCGAAAAAATTAAATAAAATGTCGCCATGAAGTTTTCAAAGCACACAGTAGGTACGTGAGCATTGCAGCTAGATGGTGCTTCTAATTTTGATCATTTTTCAAAATGGGTGAGTATTTTTTTATAAATTTGGAAAAATTGGCTTGACTGAACAGTTATATATAATTATCGAACCTACTCACAAACTTTCACCAGAATCTGTTGAGAAATGCGACTTGTAGAGGAGATCAAACAGCCGGAAAGCTGGAATGAAATATGTTTTTTTACATATCTCCGTCATTTTAACAAATTTCGAAAAACTGTCTCGACAAAATAATTCTATATATTTATCAAACCTGCTCACAAAATTTCACCGAGATCGGTTGAGAAATGCGACCTGTAGAGGAGAACAGACAGCGCCGGAAATACGGACTGAAATTTGATTTTTTACATTATCTCCGCCATTTAAGAAAAAAAATGAAAAACTGGCTTGACATAAGAAATCTATACAATTTTCAAACCTGCTTACAAAATTTTACGAGAATCGGTTGAGAAATGCGACCTGTAGAGGAAAACAGACAGCACTGGAAAGCCGGACTGAAATATGTATTTTTAACATTTCTCCGTCATTTTGAAAAATTTCAAAAAACTGGCGTGACAAATAAAATCTATATTATTTTCGAACCGGCTCACAAAATTTCACGAGAATCGGTTGAGAAATGCGACCTGTGGAGGAGAACATCCAGCGTCAGAAAGCCGGACTGAAATACATTTTTCTTACATATCTCCGCCGTTACGAAAAATTTAGAAAAACTGTCTCAACTTGAAAAAATCTATATGATTTTCAAACCTGCCCACAAAATTTCACGAAATTCGGTTAAGAAATGCGACCTGTAGAGGAGAAAAGACGGAGCCGGAAAGCTGGACTGCAATATGTTTTTTTTACATATCTCCGCCATTTTGAAAAAAATCGAAAAAGTGGCGTGACAAACAAATTCTATATCATTTTCAAACCTGCTCACAAAATTTCACGAGAATCGGTTGAGAAATGCGACCTGTAGAGGAGAACAGACAGCGCTGGAAAGCCGAAAAACCTGTTTTTTAACATATCTCCGCCATTTTGAAAAATTAAAAAATCTGGCTCGACAAAAAAAATCCATATAATTTTCGAACCTGCTCACAAATTTTCACGAGAATCGGTTGAGAAATGCGACCTGTAGAAGAGAACATACAGACATACGAAAGAATTTTTGCCCAAGCTGAAGCAGAGACGCTTCGCTCGCACTTCGTGCTCGCTCGGTCAAAAAAATGCTATGGCGCTCCAGGTTCGCGATGCTATGTGGGTACCCACCCTGAATCTGGTAGTCTGTGCGAAAAGATAACTATAATGGGATTTGTGCTTGATCACCGTTTTTGTAGTGTTGACGGCACTGTGTAGGTACTTATACGTAATTATAGTCAAGATCAAGATAGTGGAGGGGGTAGGCCCAGTAGTAATTATTAACAATAAATTGTACAGTCGCACTAAAAGATGTCAAAACCGATAAATCAAGCGCAAAGCCTTCTTATTTATGTAGGTATTCTATCCATTATTTAGTTTTGGTGTAAATGAATGGTGTGAGTTGTTCGGTTTTTTTACCCGACTGCAAAGAAAGGGTTATGTTTTTAGCGCGTATCTTGTATGGAAGTATGTTTGTTTGTGTGTTTGTATGTAATATTCTTTATTAAGTACCTCATATCTTTCAAACGGCTGAATGGATTTCTGTAATTAAGATATCGTTAGATTTGTCTTGTCAGCCCAAGTGTTCTTAAGAAGGTGGCGTTATAAAAAAAACAACATGGCGGCTGTACGGTACTAATATACGTAGTGGAAAAAAAATTTTTTTTTGGAATACTGAAATATGGGTGTCAAATTAAAGGATTTCAAAAAGGTATATCATGACCGTAATATATAATAAATAAAAAGATATAAATAAAAAAATTAATTATAAAAATTAAAAAACCCGCCTGCATAAAAAGACAAGTCCACTGAAAAGATGGAAACAAGATTAAATATTAAAGGCAACATAATAACATGCAGTCGGAGCTGTCGGAGGCATATAATTCAAATCGTTCATAACGTCACTTTCTTAATGCATGCCTCCGACTGCATGTTATTATGTTGCCTTTAATATTTAATCTTGTTTCCATCTTTTCAGTGGACTTGTCTTTTTATGCAGGCGGGTTTGTTTTGCTGCTTTAGTTGCAGTTGAACGCTAGTCCATCCTTATAAAAATCAGATGATATGATAAGCAGTAGATGCCGGTTTCTTAGGAGTGAAATAGGTAAGTATCCACTAATAAAGTTCACATCCCATTAATAATGGCATCTAAGAACCCCATCTAAGTACCGTCAATAACTGGAAAGTGGGAAACTGACGTAACAAACTATTTACAACCATGAAATATGAAGACAGGTACCTAATATAGAAAGCGTTGCGTTACTATTATGACAGCTGTCCAACTCATGTTTTGAACAACCATTAAAACTTGTTATAAGTTTAAAAGAACCTCTAAGTGCGCAGTTTAATTTCCGTCATTTACTCAGAAATATAATTTAGCGCTAAAACAGTACGAGAGCTTAACGGTAACCATCGAAATAGAAATTTATTCAAACAATGAGCGTGATTTACTGGTAAACAGATTTCGGCTCCTGAAGCTTCCAGGTGTTGAGAAACAGCACCCGAAAGTGGTCTTTACTGCGAATGTGATAGGAACGGTATTTCTTTGCACTTCCTATTCGTAGACGGCTACAATGTTGCCTCTCCTGATTGGTTTCTGTGTTGTTGCCCGTAAAGTTGTAATTGGCTTGCTGGTGCTTCGGTTTGATAAGCGATGGAACATGTTTGCTGCACTTCTCAAGGCTAGGGCTGCTGGATGGTGTTTCTAGAGGTCACCTCTATTTGTTTACAACTAATAAATTATGGTGATAGAATAATATTGAATTAACTAAACAGGTACCCTACACTTAGAGACACTAACATCCGAGTACCCTACTCTAGGCATTATGGTGCTGAACGTGAAAATTGGTCATAATGGAAATCTATCTTGTGTCAAATTCAAGTTTTGATTGGTTGATTATCTTGTTCTATTTCACTATCCTGAAGAGAATGCATCCTCATGAACATCTAGGCAATCAACTAGTACCTAAGCATTTCTAGTATTGTAATTGGAAATGGATTAATAATAACAATTTTTGTTTCTTCTCCACACAGCTACGTTTTGTACGAGACAACCCTAGTCAAGGTTCCTCATCGGTCTTTTCTTGTCAGTTTACAAACACTTGTGCGCTGTTTTTCGTTTCTGGTAAGAGATGAAATAATTTTACTTGTGAAGGGAACTCAGTATTTTGCTAGCATGGCGGATACTCTGCTTGCAGTCGTTTTGTTTTGGGAATTCTGGCTACAACACGGGTTTACTAAATACACGTGGCGAAAGTAAATATTTAAACAAAATATTTGTGCGAGACTTTTGGTCCAGTAACACACATTTATTTATTATATAGCTATTTAAATTGGTATGTACCTACTGTTTATTATTTTATTTCAACCTTGTATTATTAGGTTCTGAATAGAAAGTGACGTGAATTAAATACTGTAAGTGGTAGGTAGGTACAAAATAGAGATTACTGGGTCTACTTATCTAGTAAGTATTCTACTTTTGCGAGATATATTATAAATTGCTAAATGAAATGTTAAGTGATTATATAGAAAAAGTAAGTTATAATATGTAAGTAGGTGTAAGTAATACCTACTGTTAAAATACTCCCCTCCACGAGTCCTCGGACTTCTAAGTGAGTTGGTATTTGAATAGAAAGCAAACCCGATCAACCCAAATAGGTAGTTCAGTTGAGAAGTAAAATAGTTGTTCAGTTTCCAGTTGGTCAGTTCAGTTGATCAGAATGGAAAAAAGGCAAAAAACTTGACCTTAATAAATTATAATCACAATTATTGACATCACACAAAGGCTTGCGCAAAATGGTAAAATTAAACATTCACTTTACATTTTCCAGCATATGTAGAAGTAGGTACCTACCTGTGAAGTGCAGGTTCTTAGGTAGGTATAATAGAAATAATTCATAAAAATTACAATGTGGCGTTTATTTCTTGCAACCTAATAAATAACATACAATTTAATCCTTATCCTTATACCTACATATAATAAAACAAAAAGTGTGTCTGTACATTACATATTATGGTATTTAAAAAATATATTTGGGGCGATGGAGACATAGTAATAGAGTAAGAATTAAAAAGAAAGTGTGTCTGTTTGTTTGTTTGAACACGCTAAACTCCAAAAATACCTACTGAACGGATTCGAATGAAACTTTTTTTGTTATATAACATAGCTGTTAAGCCTGGGCATAGTTTAGGGTATAATTGATTTTGGAAAATGGAACACCTGATACAGAACCATAATGGTCCAACTAAACTATATGGAATATAAAAATGACGCCTTAACAAAAGCTGTTTAGCCTGATGAGCATTTTTTGTTAAGGTATAAAAATCGAAGATCTGGAACACCTGATGAAGAATCATAATGATCCAGATAAACTATTAGAAACATAAAAACCGGCCAAGTGCGAGTCGGACTCGCGCACGAAGGGTTCCGTACCAAAAACGGCAAAAAAACACGTTTGTTGTATGGGAGCCCCCCTCAAATATTTATTTTGTTCTGTTTTTAGTATTTGTTGTTATAGCGTCAACAAAAATACATCATCTGTGAAAATTTCAACTGTCTAGCTATCACGGTTCATGAGATACAGCCTGGTGACAGACAGACGGACAGCGGAGCCTTAGTAATAGGATCCCGTTTTTACCCTTTGGTTACGGAACCCTAAAAATTACACCTTAGCAAAAGTTGTTCAGCCTGATAAGCATTATTTGTTGAGATATGAAAATCGAAGATCTGGAACACCTGATGCAGAACCATAATGGTCCAGCTAAACTATACCTAAGGCTGGCCCCAGACCTACCGGTTCCGTTTCTTTGCTTTGCTGTGCTACCTTGCTTGAAAGACCGCCGGCCAGCCAGGGTAATTTTCAATCTATCGCATTTTGGGACTAGACCAAATTGGCAAGATAGCCATTAGCTTGGTTTTATCAAATATCATCGCCTGGATTGCGAAGTAGGAAGCTTTTAGGAGATATGCCACCCTGAAAATGAACTCCGATCGTTAAAAATAACTCGATCGCTTATTTATACAAGATGTTTGGTAAAGCCTTATAAAACTGAATATGGTAGATAGGGACCATAATAAAACTGAACAACTTTTACTATGGGACCAAATCTGAAATCGCGAAAAAAAATGAACTGTTTCATACATTTTGATAATTTCGTTATTAATTTTTGTATAAAACAGCAGTTTTTTTTAAAACGAAAACTAAAACTTCTCATCGCACCCCAGACGACGATATTTGATAACACCAAACTAATGGCTATCTTGCCAATGTGGTCAGGTCAAAATATGCGATAAATTGAAAATGAGCCTCTTGGCCGGCGGTCCATGGTAGAACAGCAAAGCAAAGAAATGAAACCGGTAGGTCTGGGGCCAGCCTAAGTACTTACAAAATATAAAAATGACACCATAGAATAAGTTGTTCAGCCTGATGAGCATTTTTTGTTAAAGTACCTATAAAAATCAAAGATCTGGAATACCTGATGCAGTACCAAGTTTAATTTATTTGCATAAACATGTGTTTACAAACAATCGAAGATCATCTGAATGGTTAAAGTTGTTTAGCAATAACATAAGCTGGGAGTACCTCTACGTGGTGAAGGCGGTAACAGTTTGGGCCTAATTTTTGATATCGACTTGCCTAAATACGGGTCAGACGCTTAAAGCCGCTGGTGTCGATCTATTGTTTTTCATATGGCCAACTTTATGTGGCTTTTTCCAGGGTTAGGAATGCTTCAGGTCTTTTCATATTGGCTCCCGAAGGATAGACTCCGAACATGTTTATAAAAAAAAAATTATCTATGTTTACAATATTAAATTATGAAAAATAATTTATTAACTTTTAACATCATAACACTGCTACAAGTATTTTCTATGTAACTACATTAGTCCATATTTATATGCATACCTACGCTGGAATCATAAAGTCCACGCGTACAAAGTCGCGGGCATCAGCTAGTTCTAAAATATACCTAAATGCCAGTCATATAAAACATCGAGGTCGCAAATACTCGCTCTGTAGGCACTGCAGACAGAAGGTTGTTTTTTTGGGGTAATTTGGTACCTTATTAATTAATATACCATAGGTAGGTAATTAGTATACTTAAATCAAACTCGCAGCTTCAAAGGAACTGAAACAACTGCAAGGTGATTTTGATCTTGAAAATTGATTCACAAAGGTAGGTACCGATATTGTTTTATTTTACTTAACATTAAGAAGTTGTAAGCCAATACCAGGAAAAATTAGGAAAATTATTGGTTTTAAAATCTTAACTCAGTTACCTGAAGCTGCAAGCTTTGGCTTTACATAGTGAACGGTTTAAATAAATAGGTATATAAAATACTTATTGTTTTTTTGAGTTCACTGGTGTTCTATCCTACAAAGTCTCAGAAAACCTAAACTAACGAAAGTAAGTAGAAACATTAAAAATTTGGTTTAATTAATATATTACAAAAAGTAATGTCTGTATTCAAAGGAGCTGACCACCTCTGTTACAACGCTTTCTCCACATGGTCCGCACCTAGGGTTACCATTCGTCCGGACTTTGTCCAAACATGTCCGGACCTTGTCCGGCTTTGTATTTTTTTATTTGTCCGGCTTTTTAGATTGGGTGGTGTAATGATACTAGTTATATTATAGGCAGGGCCGGATTTAAGAACTATGGACCCCTAGGCTTATTCTGTGGTGCGGGCCTCCCGTCTAGTATAGTCATAGACATTATGGTCACTTTTTGGCCTAAAGCTGCATTTTGTGATGGAAGCAAGCCGCTTTGCACAGTGATAGTGGGGGCCAAACTAAGCGATTTCATCCGAGGATAAACGAGATTCACCCCTTAGGAACAGAGATGGCGCCACTTGTTTAAAAAAAATCTTTAAAAAATTCTTAAACCTAAACGGATGATCCGATTTTGATGGTTAAGGTGTCTATCGACAGACAATCAGTTGTTTTACTATTTAAAAAATAATAAGGTAGGAGCAAATAATAATAAATACCAAAAAACCTTCTTTATTGAATAAAAAAAATTTTTTTTTCAGTATTTATTAAATTTTATTAAAATAATGTATGAATATGGTACTCTTTTATTTATTCGTATTATTACCCATTTAGTTGCACGTTTAATAAAAAATACCGCATATCAATATCTTGTATAGTTCCAAAGTTATTGAAGAAAAAACACTACATGGTGCCGGTATATCCCTTAATTCGCTGAACAAAAAAATCCCAAAATTGATATTTTTTTCTTTACATATGCTTTATTTATGATCTCTATATATACAGAAAAATAAAATAAAAAATCTATAATATACCAATTTCGAGAAATTATATGTATAATTCGACGAGTGATCTTCATTCTTGAGTTTCGAAGGTGCTGGTTACCCTGAAAATAAAATAGCAATGAAAAATATCATAATAATAAAATTATAATAAAAGACGCTAAATAACATTTGAACCAAATCTTTATTTTACTTACGTTTTATTTTCGCATTCGCCTTTGCAGGTTTTGCACTGTAAAGTGCAAGGTAGGCCAACGCCTCGGCAACCACAACGCATTGTGTCACATTTCAATTTACATCCACAATGGTCAAGGAGGCTTAATTCTGGCCAAATTGCAGTAACCTTCGACCATCGTGGAGTCCATCTATCTTTGACATCTTTCCATCCCCAAGAAGATGGACTTTGGATTGATTTATCCATTAGGCATTTCCCCATGCACGCAGATCATGTTGTTCAAGGGCAGCTGAAGTAGGCGTAAGACTTGTCATTGGTTTCAGAGAAATGCCTGAATGAAATCACTAATCTTGTAATTTTACCTGTTTATTGTAAAAAATGGCCGCGCAGCGCAATTTCTTGTCAGTTTAAGCCACTAATCTTATAATCTTGCCTATCGATTATAAAAAAAAATGGCCGCGCAGCGCGATTTTTAGTGTATTTCAGCCACTAATCTTGTAAGCGTGCCTGTCTTTCGTAACAAAACGGCCGCGCAGCGCGATTTTCAGTCAGTTTCATCCACTAGTTTTGTAATCTGTGATTTCAGCCGCGTGATTCAAAAATGCAAAAAAAATATGTGGTGCGGGCCCCCTTGTGGCGCGGGCCCCTAGGCTGCAGCCTATGTAGCCTATGCTTAAATCCGGCAGTGAATATAGGTACATAGCAGTTGTGTTTGAAAGAGATGTTCCAAAATGAATGGACGTATAGTTATTGCTTTCTCTGCGATAGTATGGAGTCTGGGCCACGTCCATGTACAGTCAGAAATAAAAGTCACTTAACGCTTTGGTTCTTTGTCATAGCAACTTTTTTGACAGGTGTCTCACGGTTTGAAACATTTGTCAAGAAAGTTACTATGACAAAGTACTAAAGTTTTAAACAATTTTCGTTGCTGACCGTACGTACAGTATACCAAAAAATAGGTAGGGATACGATAAACAGTTTCTAATCATCGCATTTCTCTAAAATCTCTTTGTTTTTGGAAGGAACATTTTATGTTGTGCTTTAAAATGTACCTAAGCACACAACAAAAAAATCTTTATTAAAAACACGTTTTTAAAGCGGACTAAATTATTACAAAAAAAATCGGACTCAAAACATTAAAACGGACTAAAAAGTAAAAAATAAATTCTTCTGTAAATATTTATAACGCTACCTAGAGAAGTTTTAAACCTAAAAACGTGGGGCGCATGCTAAATACAATATGGATGATACATTTTACCAAATGGTTTTATTACAGAGTCCCAGTGACCTTCTTCCGGCTCCATCATCAGACCCTGGAAACTATTTCCCAATAAAATACTCGTCAAGACGATTCAAATGAGTCCAAACTCGATGGGGTAACATGGTTTTATTAAAAAGTTCCTGTGTCCTTCTTCCGGCTCCATCATCAGACCCTGGAAACAAAGTACTCGTCAAGACGATTCAAACGAGCTCAATCTCGATGGGGTAGCGTGGTTTTATTAAAGAGTTCCTGTGTCCTTCTTCCAGCCCCATCATCAGACCCTGAAAACTATTTCCCAACAAAGAACTCGTCAAGACGATTCAAACGAGCCTAAATTTGATGGGGTTGCACGGTTTTAATATTGAGTTTCTATGGCAAGCCTTTCAGCTTCATCATTAGACCCTGGACCTCGTCTCCTATTAGAGTAATCGTCAAGACGATTCTAACAAGTCCAAACACGATGGGGTTGTATGGTTTCATCATAGAGTTCCTGTGGCCTTCTTCCGGCTTCATAATCAGATCAACTCAATGACACCATAATATTGCATTGCCTTCTAGTCCCGACATATGTTCAAAGTTTCAAGTCTCTAGCTCATCGGGAAGCTAGTATAAAATCGTTCGCAAACTTTGCGGAGAAACACACAAACAAACCAACAAACAAACAAATGAGAAAGTAACCTAATAAAAACGTGTTAATAAAATACATCATGATGGAAGATATAATTTTTCAGTCAGTCCCTTGTGAAAAAAAAAACTGGACTTTTATTAAAATTGTCCGGCTTTTTGTCAAGACTTTCAAAATTTTGAAATGGCAACCCTACGTGCGCCCCGCAGGGGGCGGCAGGCCTCACTATCTATAATTGATAAAATTCTCAACGTGTCCCAGGTTTCTTTTCAACATTCCCCGATTTTCGGAATGCGTAATATGTAGGTAACGGACGGAATTCCTATAAGCGGGTAATTATTTCTTTTCAATTAATTATAGCTGTCAAAGTATGTTTGGGATGTCAATAGGGAATATGCATCAATTTTTTTTTAATCTTAATCTACCTAGTTGGTTACTAAGTTCTGTAACTATGGAAAACATGAATAATACTAAATTTACAAATAATGCTACAGTGAATTATATACCAAATGAAAGCACAAATATTTAAGATTATCATGTATTAAAATTATTCGAAATGACCGCCTCTGGCATGAATACACGCCTTTAGACGACGAGGCCAGCCATCGATGGCAGCACGAACTACCACCATATCCAATTCTGCGACTGCCTTGAGAATAGCGCGCTTAAGAGAGTCGAGATTCATGTGGGGCTTAGCACATGCTTTCTCCTCAATAAGTTGCCATATGGCATAATCCAGAGGATTTAAGTCTGGGCTGGAGGATGGCCATTCTTCCTGCGCGATAAAATCAATTTTGTTAGCCCGAAACCATGCTTGTGTAGATTTTGCTTTGTGCGCAGGGGCAGAGTCCTGCTGGAAGACCCATGGCTGGTTTTGAAATAAAGTGTGGCTTAAGGGTTGACAACAGGTTCCAGAACGGTATCTTGATAGACTCTAGCGCCAGTTTTCACACCTTTTTCACAGAAATGAACCTTACTTAGCCCTGAATAGGACACCCCCAGCCAAATCATCACTGATGAGGGGTGGTGACCTCGTTGGACCCTCGGAGCAATCATGCTGGCTTCTTTACTATTCTTAGCGTATACTCTATCATTTTGACGGTTAAAATTTTCTTCGACTGTGAAGATTTTTTCATCAGTAAACAAGATTTTTTGATGGCCGTTTTGTGCGTACTGCTTTAGTAGAGCGCGACTTCGTGCTAACCTCATAGCCTTCAATCGTGCGTTTAGCAGATGGCCCTTTCGTCTACGGTAAGCGTGAAGCCCAAGGTCATCATTGATAATTTTTTAAGGGAACTTCTCTTCACAGTCATCTGTATTGCCAATAACTTTTGCTTCCGGACGGGATTTCTCGTGATTCTCGCCTTCACTGCCTTGATCACAGCTGGTGTCCGAACGGTGCGTGGTCTTCCTGATCTTTTTCGGTCATCGACGGTCAAGGTATTACTGTACCTATGGATAGTGCGATAAATAAATTGCTTGTTGATTTTCAACTTTTGTAGCAACTTGAAAATCATATTCGGTGGCTGCCCACATTTGTGCAGAGCAATTACAGCGACACGATTCTCCTTCAACCCCCATTCCATGGTGAAATAAACAAAATATGATAAACGTGTGGTATGGAATTATAGCTTATAAAACTGTCAATAATATGACATTTTTATTTTTTCTTTTCATTTGTTTTAATGGCCAGTAATCGATAAAGAAACTCAGTAACAGAACTTTTGACCAACCTGTGTACAGTATAATGCGTGAGAAAATTAACTGTAATATTTAAACTTTTCTCTTGCGTTTTTTTCTCGTGATATAGTTACTTGAAGTTAGCGCGGAGCAGCACCCGCCGAAAACGCTCCATACAAAATGGTGACGTCACACATCACGTTTCAGGTGTGTTTCGGCGCGTTTAATATGGAGTTAGCCAATAATCTTCAATTATCTCCCTAAATTTTGCGTTTAAGTACATATGTGTCATACAAAATATTGTTTCTTATTCGATATTCTATCTGACTGTAAAGTGCATTATATCCGAAAATAAAAAAATAAAATTGTTATTTTTCCCTGATTTCATCGTGTGATAAAACTAAAATAATACATTTTTTTTATTTTTTTTTCCTGTTACATCATGTTTTTATAAGTGTCCGCAGCGATCAAGCTCAAATTCATCAAAATCGGTGACTTATGCATATTCCCTATTGCTTTTCTTCGGTTATAAATAAAGGGTTTCAGTCGTTTCAGTGGCAAACGATTTCAGCACAAATTTATCTACTATAATATTTTGTCATTTAAAAAGAAAAGAAGAAGAAAGATATAATATTACTGTTATTACAAAATTATCAATAAAAAAAAATCTGAATGCAAAACGATTTCAGCACTGATTTACCTACTTATTATAATATTTTGTTATCTAGAAAGAAAAGTAAAAAGAAGAAATGACTACTTATATATAGGTACCTATACTTATTGTCGTTATAAAATTATACTGTAAGTACCAGTTTAATAAGGTTTTCCAATTATCCACATTCCAATTTTCTGAATAATGAAGATTGTTGGATAAACCTGAACGATTTATTCGGCAATCGAATTTTACTACACTATCATTAGTCCAATCGTAAAACGCTTAAATGTAACCCTTTCAAAGATTCCGACAATTAGCTGTTCCAACATTAGTAGAACGAACGTGTAGGTCCTTTGTTTAATGGCCGATCCATCGCTAGGTGTACTCAAAAAATGGTCCCCGACAGAATTCACATAATCTGCGTCAAAGTTAGATAAAACGGGTAATAGAAACTGAGTGGGCCATTGTTCCAACCTTAATGGACCACCGGGTGATACGCGGCGGCATCTGCAAAAACATTCGGCAGCAGAAAAAAAATATACGAAAAACCTATTTCGCCATTGAGGTAGACAGCCGAAGAATTTCGTCAAGTATTTTATCTCGTCCTTTCACAGTTCTAAGCGTTGAATTATTAAGACAAACTTATCGTTGAAACGTGAGACGCTTTAGTTTAGAGTAGTTCGGTACTTAAAACAGATACAATTTGATAACAACCTTCTAAAATAACTGAGGCTATTCAATTTGTACGTATTTATTAGCACTTTCCGAGAACATTTGGAGCCAAACTGTCGCTACATTAGGCCAGAACAAAAGTACCGTAACGTAAGATTAGGCTACACATAGCTTAGATAAAAATGGTCAACCACTACACTACACCAGTCATCGGTTTCAAAGAAAATGTGACCGTGAAAAGGACTCCTTATGCTCTTTTGTTCCTTACAATAATAATGTGTCGCAAAGGAGCTTTATCACCGACAGTTAAATGGTTTGCATTGCATGAAAACAATAAGGAACTGTAAAATTGCGTTTTTTTTTCAAGTAGAGATTAGATAACTACATAGTACAGTAATAATATTATGTAAAGCAAATCAAAAGTCCATTGTGCGAATTCAAAAGCTCTATTATACCTGCCGACGAAGACTTACTTAGCCATACTTAAGGACGGTGAAAAATGACTACTTACTTCTTTTCTTTATCCAAAAAACAATGGAGGTCGATAGCTAATCGCCTGTGGGAAAGTATTTTTCAAGTAGGTAAGTTACGATCAAGGCAATCCTTACTACATTAGCCTCCTATTAGCCTTCCTGTCCAATGGCAGAAAGCATTTAAAAGTTTTCGAGAACTCTTATATAACTACCGTTCCAGCTAAATATTTATCCAAATAAATAAGAAATTAGATACTTACATACTTACTTATATTGATGTAATATCATAATGTTACTTATGTATAAATTCGCATAAAAATTATGAGCATTTACACCTCAGAGCATGTTGAATGCTTCACTTTTCTTCTTAGATTTTAAGTAATAGGGAATATGCATAAGTCACCGATTTTGATAAATTTGAGCTTGATCGCTGCGGACACTTATAAAAACATGATGCAACAGGAAAAAAAATAAAAAAAATGTATTATTTTAGTTTTATCACACGATGAAATCAGGGAAAAATAACAATTATTTTTTTTCATTTTCGGATATAATGCACTTTACAGTCAGATAGAATATCGAATAAGAAACAATATTTTGTATGACACATATGTACTTAAACGCAAAATTTAGGGAGATAATTGAAGATTATTGGCTAACTCCATATTAAACGCGCCGAAACACACCTGAAACGTGATGTGTGACGTCACCATTTTGTATGGAGCGTTTTCGGCGGGTGCTGCTGCGCGCTAACTTCAAGTAACTATATCACGAGAAAAAAACGCAAGAGAAAAGTTTTAATATTACAGTTAATTTTCTCACGCATTATACTTTTGATTAAGATAAAAAAAAAACTGATGCATATTCCCTATTACCTAATAAAAGTTTTTCCTATGAATGAAAATATGTTGGCTCATGAAAATGTTAAGCACTTTAGTACTCTGTCAAACTAAATGAGAGATGATGCAAAGATTGACAGTGACATGTTAGTACCTACTTATAGCAGAAGTTTCAATATGACAAGGTTCTTACTAGAGGTATACTCAACATATCCATGGGCCGACCGACTGTACAGGATAGACATGCGAGCCGCGTCTAGTCTAGTCATATTGTGTACAATGTTAAATTACTAGACTAGAAACTGTTTTCAAGGCTGAAAGCATCGATTTATAATATAAAAAGATGTAAGTATAAGTAATATTTTTTATTGTTGCATAAAGTTTATGTTTCATTTCGTTACTCGAAACTAAGTTTGTCGAGGCGGGTGGGTATGTGTATGGAATGTGTGTGCGCGCACGCAAGGCGCGAGACGAGCAGGCGAGGCGGCGCGGCGCGGACGAGGCGCGGGCGCGGCGGGCTGCCAGGTGGGCCCACATTAACGGCCGCCAGCCTCAAGCGGCCGCTCTTCATCTTTATGATAATTATTTTCTGTTTGTTTTCGTCCAAGAATCGACCCGCCTCGCCGGCGAACGCTTCTCAGAACCAACCTCCATTGTGGTAAATTAAAGCCGCCTGGACCCCTGCCACGACGAGAGATAATTCGACAGGATGCCGCATATTATTAATTGCACTATGACTTGTGGAAATGGAGCTCCAAGTTTAGTGAGTCATTCATCCTGGATCCGACGCTCCTCGCGTGGGAACCTATAACCTCCATGATTTACACCCGCTAGCTTTACGAGCTTTTAACATTTGACGGAATGCACCTAACTAAGAATTACAAGGTTCTTTTACTTTTTTTCTTAGCTCATACACAGTCCAGTATACAAATTGATTGTGATGGGATGGGAATAAATTAAATTCTGCAGAAGTAAAGCGATAAATTTCCAATTAACTGGATCGCAAGCCAGTGAACTGGTACGGACAGATCAGTTCGTTAACTAGAGTTTAACAAGGTAATAAATAGGAGGTACAGGCAGACGCCGTTGACCAATAAAAAGAGAACCGTAAATAAGCCGAATGCCAGCTATAAAAAAGGGGAACCTCATAATGTTTACAATCTTGTGGCTTTATTCACTTTGTGTTCCAATTTCATGCTAAATCGAGCGGATAAAATCATCTTTTATCAAACAGACTCACCGTCTCGCAGTGGGCCTTCGCCCCCCCCTCTCTGCAGTCAGATCGTCTGACCGCATCCGAGCGCTGTCATGAGCCTCCATTAAATACAAATCTAACATCGCCCTGAATGAAGCATAACGCGTTGAAAGGACCCATTTATGATAATTCAATTTGTGAGATTCAAAAGTTTATGTTTGCTATAAATTCTATAAAACCACTTAACGTTCCGTAGAATAAAGGTTTTATGACTTTTTGAGGGCTTATCCGTGCCTGTGGCGTAATGTAAAATGACTATTTCAGTATTCAAAAATTCAAAAATAGTATTCAAAAATTAATAACAAAAAAAAAAGCTTAGCTGATTTTTTTTCACGATTTCTGAGTTGGTCCCATAGTAAAGGTAGTTCAGTTTGATGGTCCCTAATACCTATCTACCATATTCGGTAGGTTTTTCTGTAACACGTTGTATAAAAGATGCCACGTGAAAATTTTCTTTCAGCACAGTGGACTTTATAATTTATTTTTAGTTTCGAAGACATCAAAATACCTAGCTACTCAATTCGTTTAAATTAAGTATTTCTTAGTAGTCATGTTGTATTTTTACAGAAAATACAATATTCTTGCTTATCTCAAACAAAAACCCCATAATGGACTATACAACAGTATTCCTCGGATTTCAATGGAAAGTAAATTTCTTTTCTTATTTTTCTACATTGCAGTTTAAGACCAAAAAAATCTAATATCTTTGTTTAATACTTATTAAACATGTTTGCTTAAATAATTTCAGAAATATAAAAATGTCTACGTCTGTCTACTAAAAACGGCGTTGCTAATTTTGATTTTTTTTTTATATTCTGCTTTAGGGGGTTTTTTGTAACACGTTGTATAAGGATATATGCATTTTCATTTTATTCTAATTTTAAATCGGTATCTCTTTGCCAGCTCTTCAGCAGTACAGAATCTCATTAACTGTTGCAATGATTTGTTCAGTTGTATAATTTGTATTAACCAGTAATACGTTTGATGAGACGATATCTATGTCATTTCCGTAGTTAAGTCTTGTGGAAAAACTAATCACATACGAACTGAGGCATATCTCCAAGAACAGTATAGTGGAGTGTAAGAGGCCCTTCACACGGGGAGCTTGAAAAGACAATTTCTGTGTGTTTTCTCAATCATCATCATCATATCAGCCGCACGACACCCACTGCTGGGTATAGGCCTCCCCTAAGGATCTCCACAGTTTTCCCAATGATAAAGTACAATTTTCGCCACCGGGCTTCCCCAGTTTCTTCTCACGTTGTCTATATTTTAAATTAATGAATTGTTTTGATAGAAGGTAAGCATATTACTGTAATGTACGCTGTTTTTCACTACAACTATTATTATTTTAGTGAATAAAAAACTGGGAACCGATTTGCGACTGAAAAGGAATAGTACCTATGGTCTCACAAAGTAAATAATAGGTAGTTGGTACATAAGTACCAATTTTATTCATTGCAAGCTTCGGTCAAGAATATTCTAGGTAACGCGTCACAAACTAAAACAGTACCTATACGCAAAAATAGCACCTCAAATAGCGTTCCACTTCCAAACTTGGCGGTTATTTTGTAGGTACATAATACAGGTTCTGAGATCGTTGACATAAAATCACCTCTTATTTTGTACAAACTCACCTTTTTATCACTTATTTTGTACAAAATATAAGCTTATTTTGTACAAGAACACATCACTTGCACTAGTTAGCAAAATAAGCGCCCAGTTGTAAGTGGGACGCTATTTGAGGTGCCATTTTTGAGACTCTGACTGGACATCTAGGATATTCTTGATCGAAGATTGCAAGCCATTTTTTTTATAAACACGAGAATGTTATTTTACAAGTTTTATGGTAGTGTCACGTGTGCGATATCGAGCGAGTACCGTGCAGTGTGAAGTGGTCCCTCCAAGTGCATCAGGCCCGACGGGTTATTAATTTTATGGTGTCGATGTCCGCTCACACCTGGCTGGCTGGGTCAGCGCCCGCAGCCTCGGGATCAATCACGTACCCGCTGGGATATTTCTGTCATTCGCGTTAGCTACGTGTAGCTGTCACCGGATAACTCCTATGAAGTTTGTCTTGAAAAGGACGTAATTTTGTATGTATTAGGCCGGGTCCATAGCGCGTGTTTTGCCTACACAATCAACAATCCTGATACTTTTTTTTGTTGAATGTTGAGATGTTTTTGTCGATTGTGTAGAGCAAAACACGCGCTATGGACCCGGCATTAGGGTAAATACGATTCAAGAGTACCCAATTAAAAGTGCAAGCAATGAAACCTTTTATAAGTAGCAATAAAGTTTAGTTCTTCGATTGAAAGCTAACTTTGTCAATTTTGTTGACGTCATTATTACATTCTTCACCAATGTAGAGCAATAAAAACACGTTGTAAGTATATTTTCTTGTCAGAACAAGTTTGCTAAGTGGGTACCTAAATATAAGTATATTTTTGGGAAAATCAAAACCTGAAAATAAATCTAGTTGATTAACTACTTAGTAGTGGTTGTTTTTAATATTTTCACAAGTTTAAACATTGTATAAAACTGTGTTAAATTTTCATTTTGGATTGAGATCCCATCAGTTACTAGATTTTCCTAATTTATCCACAGTAAAGATATTACACAAAGATCTTGTACCTATGTTAAACTTTCAGTTTTTTCGTTTGATAGGTTTACAACAATTCAAACTTCCATATATTTTAATGTAAATGAATCTTCTTACTGCTATGTAATTAATCTTCTGTTATATAAATAAAAACGTGTTAACATGAAGAATGACTCATCAACGCCCAGCCCAAATCCTTGGATCTAGAAAGCTGAAATTTTGGATACCTAAAGGTTCCCTTTGCAATATATAGACAAGAAATAAGGAAGGACATCAAGAAATTCAACCCCTAAAGGAGTGAAATAGGGGTTCAAAAGTTTATATGAAAAAAAAAATAGACATTGCGACTTGAAACTTCGTAGGAATACTTTTAAAAACAAATTAGCAAACATGTTTTTTGTGATTTTCCGAAATTCAAGCTCTTAGGGGGTTAATGAACCGAATAAATCGATACTGATTTCGTCATTGAGGTTTCATGGGATGTCTATTGCAAAAATGGCATTTATTTTGAAGTCCAACACGGTAGACATGATTCAACCCCTAAAAGGGTAAAATGGTGTTACAAATTTTATATTGAAAAAAATTGTAATTTCGTAGAAGTGAGTTCTTGTAAAAACAACATGTCTTTCGTGGTTTTTCCCCTTAGTTAGAGGATAATGGGGTAAATAAACCTAAAATATAGATATGGATGTCGTTATTGAGGTTTTATAGGATTTTGATTGCGAAAATGGATAATTTGAAGTTCAACTCGGCGGAAATTATTAAAACCCTAAAGGGCTGAAATGAAATTCAAATTTTGTATGGAAAAATAATACGGGACTGGGAACAGGAACGAGAACGGGTATCGGAACGGGAACGGGGCGGGATCGGGAACGAACAGGAACGTAATATGAATATCCTAATAATTATACCTAAGGTTCCAAGTTTGAATGTTTGGGTCATCGAAATAAGATAGGTTTGGATGTACATATGTTAGTATTGTATTTTTATTTGTTGCTCAATCACGTTAAAATGCCTGAATTTATTTGGAATTGCAAACAGATATATTTTTCCGGACAAGTCCCCTAGGGGGTTTCCGAATGTCTACGCGGACTAAGCCGCGGGTGAAAGCTAGTGTTTCTAATACGTCGTTTCAACATTTATTTTAAACAAGACAACAGTTTGGCTAGCACTGGCCAACACGTCGACTGCATTCCCTACGGATCGAACTGGTTGCAACGCGTGCATTACAATGTAGGTACATACAAGTAAATGGCACATTTGTCTACAGGTGCCGTACAAAACCTGAAATGTGTGTGCTTCTACCACACTAAAGCCAACCATAACGCTATCGATTTCGTACGCCTCATTCATTACGGGTTTTATAGGGTGATTGCATAATGGAAAAGGTTGTAGTCGTCGTTGTGTGTTATACAACGGCTAGTCGTAGAGACAATAGACCGGTTTGAAATGGTGCGGGTCACAGGTGTGCGCGGCGCGAGACACGCGGGCGACAGAGCTCCGGTGATCATGTTGTAATGAAAATATAAAATACTCCATGGTTACGAACTTTTCCCGAAAAACATGATGAGAGAGATATAACATTTAAGTTAATAAATACGTTATTTAACCTAACTAAACTCTAGTTAGGTTAGTCGAAAATAGTAAAAACAGTGTGAACCTGTGAACTTGATTTACGAGTCTTTCTGTATAACGTCTTAATGACACATTAAAAAAAAGTTTAAGATATTAATTTCCTAAAATAAAATTTTCACGTGAAAATAGGTAATGTGATAAATATCTACCTAGTTATCAGATTAAAGTTGAATTTGTTCTGGCTGGGACTTTGTGATGCTCGACGAATAATAAATAGTCTTAAAACATTTTTCGAACTCAAAACCCGCCGTGCCCTAACTCGTCGGTTTACAGTGAATACGCACACAAGCGCGCTGTGAGTGTGCGTGTTCGCCTCGGGCCCTCTATAATATAAAAGTCATAATAATGTTTTAACGTTTCGATTCGACACGCAGACAAAAAAGAAAACAAAGACAATAATCATTTAGTGAAGGCACAAATTCCAACAGAAACAACTCGCGCTGATAGGTGGCTGTGAACAGCACTCCCGTTTACGATGCTTTGTTAGACACCCGCTGATAAAGATTAGCTTAGAAAGTTCCCTACAAAGCGCACTGTCAAAAGTGAGGCAACTAAAACTGAGCCATAATTAAAGATGTGCCGTTGCCGGGAATATTCCCAATATTGTTGGGAATATTCCCAATATTTCCGGGAATATTCCCAATATTGCCGGGAATATTCCCACCCGGCCCATCTCTACATAATTGTCCTTCGTACATTCCTCATCGTATCTATAAGTACGAAACATATCGAAAAAATCGGCTAAGTGCGATAGGCACCCCGCTATTAAATCGTTTCCCTACTTTTATAAATTACTGTTATAGTAGGTGGTAAACTGTACATATACTTAAGAAAGTTTTTTAAAATTTTCCCAGCTACCCAGAATTCTAGATTAAGTAAGAAGTGAAAGTAGTATTTTCTGATTTTAATAATTTATCATTTAACTTCATAATGCAGTCGATATAGGTTGCAGATTATTTAGTTCGTTAATTAACTTTAATGCCTGACTGAAAAATTAAAAATTCTGTCATCCGGAGCTATAACTTTAAAATTATTTTATAACCGTTAATTTACATTTACGGTGAAGTGAATTCAGCAGCCTCAACGTAAAATTGAATCAAATCAAATCAAAATCATTTATTTGCAAGAATATGGTTACAATGTGATCTTATGTTTAAACTAATCCAACATATTCGATCGAGTAGTTTGATGTGCAAATTATTAGTTAAATATTACATGTCATAAAGTTATCAATTAATTAATTTAAAATTCAGTCAATACAAGCAATTTTATCAAACTAGTCATAATATTATATATTCTTGTCTTCAAGGAATTCTTTAACAGAATAGTACATTTTTTCTATTAAAAAAGTAAAAAGCTTATTTTTAAATTTATATAATGTCAAAGTTTTTATGTCATGTGGCAGTGAAATAAATCAATATCCTTTACATTGTAGGCAATCTGATTCTTAGTCAATCAGCTAGTTGACAAAGTTTGGTATCTATTTTACCCCAAAAATATATTATTTTAAGAAAAATAAGTCATTTTACCTATGAATTTTGCGTTTTAAGAAATAAACTCAAAATGACATCGAAAAAGGCCAAAACTGTCATGGCGTCTTGAATGACGTCACGCCTCGCGAAACATTCGTGTTTGATACATACACACCTACACCTGTGTGTGTGAAAATGACAGCAACAACAAATGTTTCGTGAGGCGTGACGTCACGCGTCTCTGATTGGTGTTCAATGTCACGTGATTAAATGGCCAATTTTGCCGATTTTATTTTCCGTAAATATTGGTAATCTTTATTTATTTTAATGAAAAAAGTGTTTTTTTGGTTACTATTTAACATGCTTAATCATTAGAAACCTAATGCTAGCCGATTCATTCTTAGTGGAAACAAGCCTATTATCGTTTTAGGTATTGTTGTAGTAGTGCCATCTTTCATTTTAGGCAATCTGCACCGTGTTAGGCATTGTACCAGTTATGGCATGTTGCATTAGCCGTCGCGCTCATAAAGGTTTTATTTCAGTATCGAATTCAGTGACCTCAACGCGAATGCGGCAGGTATGTTTGCTCGTTCCACCTGGGAGCTCGGCCATACCCACGGTAGGGCTTCGAGCCGGAGATACGAAACTCAAATACTCACCTTTGTCACGGCATGATTTATACGTCGAAACACCGATTGAATTAATATCTGATGAAGTTTTAAAAGAATGCGATTAGTGATTCAATTAACATTAAGTATGTTTTGAAATTGTTTATGGAACATTAAACTTTTGGGGAGTCTTTAGTTGATGTAAAATATTTATAGTCTTAAGGGTTGCATAGAGTTACCGACACGCATCAGTATTGAACAATTTAATACAAAATAAAAGTATATTAAAATAAGACATAAAAAAATTACATGACAACACAATAAAAAATGTCTAGTCCAGGGGGGCTACTCAAATAGCCACTTTTCTATTCGTTCGCTAACTTAAAAATTAAAAAAAAGCCATTAACTCCAAAATTACGTGACGTATGCTTGTCAATTCCATACAATACAACAATGTCTGTGATTTACGTAAACTTGCGACGTGTGACTTGATCTTTTAATTGCTTATTTTTAGGCTTTAAGTTAGCGAACGAATAGAAAAGTGGCCATTTGAGTAGGGGGGCAGGACAAGTGGGGGTTGGAAACAAAATGCATTTTACGAACTTATAATAAAATTCCTATTAGGATTTGTGAGGGGCCAAGTGTAGGTACCTATTTTAATTTCAAAACCATAAAATGATGTCATTGGCATGTCATTGGCATCATTAAAAATATCGAATTAATGACTAATGTTCTTTTGAAAAGGAAGCGATTCAATTATAATTATAATATTTTGTATCTATACCTAATTAGAAATAATTAATGTAAAACGTTTCCATTCACAATCATGAAAAGGGTTAGAATAGGGTACCTAATAGAAAAACCCGTCGTGTTCTTTTCTACGTGTTACATACCTATTACATACCCATAAAAGTTGAATACATCTATGTGCAGATACATTAAAGCCAATCCTTATAAGACATTTAACACCATGAATAGTAAATTCACACTAATTGACATCCAAACAAAAAACCTTTAAAGATAATCGGAATTTTCCGGAAAATATGCGTGAAGTGATCTTATAAGGGCAGAAAGATCTCGCATGGAAAATTTACTAGTTATACTGTCATTATGATTGACGGAAAGCATCTAATATGTAATTCAATTTATAATTCTTATAATGTGGAAGGACCATGGTTAAAAAATATTTAAATATTTATAAAATAATAATTATGCATAAAATGTATGCTCTCAATACTGAAGTAACGGCTATTATTTTATCTGTGCTAACAGTTAATTAAGCATCAGTACCATCCTTAAACATGTTTTGTTTATTTTTAAATAGGTACATATAATTAATACTGATGACACAAGTCAATGTGACCAAATTACTAGCTATTTAAACATTACAAAAAAAGCGAAACTTGCACAAAGCTAACACAAAAGGCAAACGACGAGGAACGTTTTAGCACCTCCATAAAAACTGAGGCGAAACTACGGTCAATAAATTAATAAGTCATCGTCAAATGCCTCCAATTACCCGACAATATAAAGCAGAGTGAGGCAGGTAAACAAAATAGAGCTGTTATAAATTTTACAAGAGCGGAGCGGTCGAGCGCCCACACTGCCACTCGACCGCATTATGCAGTTTTTTTGTCCGCTTTTTGCTTGGATGGCATTTGCTTTGTGGGCATACACTTCCGTCGGTGATTTTTTTTATGGTGGCGCTAAGTTTGGACACAAAAGCGGTAATATAGGGTGAGATGGCCAGCGCCGCGGTCCTTGGTTTCAAACCGCGATCCTCAATTGTTAACTGATTTACTCTCGTGCGTCAGCAGAAAGGAATGCGCTCATCGGTACCAATTTTTTTGATTCCTCAATCTTTTGTTTTATTACTGAATCATCTGGATGATGGAACCGTGAATTTGAAAATCGCACTAAAATTATCGCCCATTTTTGTTCGTATAAACGACCGCTGCTGTTGATACTTATATAATTGAGTGATGATAAGCTTAGGTATGTGTAATATTATTTATTTATATCTGTAGCTAGGTATGTACTTTAATTTAATCCTACTAATATTATCAATGTGAAAGTTTGTGTGTTTGGATGTTTGTTCCTCAATCACGCAAAAACTACTGAACGGATTTGGTTGAAATTTGGCACACAGATAGCTAGTAGATAGCCTGGATTAACACATAGGATACTTTTTATCCCAATATTCCTATTGGAATGGGTACCACGCGGGTGAAACCGCGGGCGGCCGCTAGTTCATCATAATTATGTTTGTTGATAAGGTTTCCATCACTAAAAAAATATATTTTAGTTTTATTTAAATCTTTTCAATAGATGACGTCACACATCGAATTGAACATAAAGTTACAAAAAGTCCCTTCGCACAAAAACACCGCATATTTTTCAAAGTACGTATTTGAACTATGCTATTGTGTACCTGTTAACTTTCCCTTACCGCCGTTTTTTTCCCGTGTTGAGTTGTGTATTTGTGTTGTGCCTGTGCGTCAGATAATCGCCATTGTCCCCTTAGCGCCACCGGCATCCAAAAGAAGGCTTCTGGACAAGGAAATGTTAGAAAACTTCTATTCAGCACAAATGATTTCATACTTCACCCCTACAAGTTAGAGTACAGTTCTCAATGACACAGTAATCCTCTTGAATTTTAAGTCTTTTACAGCAATGGTGTTACGGTCCCTTGTTCAATACAATATGATGCACTAAAATATTATCAGGTTATCAGTGGAAAACGTTAGGAATAGCGGTTTGTTCTGTGATTCATATTCCCACTGTGCGTGAGTCATAATTTTTTGTTGCATGCGATGCGATGCATTTGTAAGATGGTCTTATATTTTTTTCAAGAGTGTTCGTATGAAACATTGATTTTGACTAGATGCCGTTAACAACCCCTTATTTACTACTCAAAAGAAAATAGGGGCCACTATATGGTTTTCCTTACAAACGAGCTACTTAGGTATGTAAGGTTTTTTAATATTAATTCAATCTAATTTTTAATTGAATTTGTCAACTTGCGCATTTTACTGTCGAATTTACTGTATAGGTTAATTTCTTCTATTCGTCGTGTGTCGTAAATCTTAGATAAGTAAAAATTGGAGTTTTATACAAAAACATGCGTTTAACATTTTTCAATTCAAACTGACACGGCGAATAGGAGAATATATATGTTACCGGCCAAACCCGATTTCAGGACAAACTAGTTTGGCCTAGGCTAAACTAGTTTGTCCTAAGCTCGATAGGATAAACCAGTTTAGCCTAGGCCAAACTAGTTAATCCTGATATGAATACGCACATTCCAGGATAAACTAGTACGGCCTAGTCTAAACTCATTTAGCCTTGTCGAAAGTAATGAAATAGAATATTTGAGGTATAATTAAAGTTTCTTAAACATAAATATTCGCTATTTAAAAAATAATAATAGGTAACTTATTTCATAAAAAAATCTTTAATATTTGTTATATATTATTGTTTTAAAAAAAAACCACTTCATTATTTTGTTAATTGCTTTTGCGCAACTTCATTCGCGTGGACATTTTAGAAAATCTTTAAAATTCTTAAAATGCTGTAGAAGGCGTTCCCGTCCCCGTTTCCGTTCAGAATAGGATCCAGAGATATTTATTATCCCGTTCCTCTTGCCGTTGCCGTTTCCATTCGCGTTCCCGTTACCACTTTTCACTTGTCACCTGTCACTTGCCTCTTCACTTTTCACTTCACGCTTTTGCTTCCGCTTCCTCTTTCACTTATACCGTCACCGTGACCATCAATCTTTATATCTATCTACCTTTTCTTTTTAATGTACAACGGGATAGTGCTTGGCATTCACCTCACCAGATGCTTAGTGACGATAAGGCCGAAGGTAGAAGCGCACTGGATGAATCTCCGAATTTCTTACTTCCTGCCTCATTGCCGGCACTCGAAAAGTTTTAAAAATCCAATGCATCACAAGGAATAAATAAAAAATTTGCCATCATTTACATTAGAGTACAATAATAAATTGTACCTATATTAATTTTCATATTTTTTATTAAGCATCTGGTGAGGTGAATGCCAAGCACTATCCCGTTGTGCATTAAAAAGAAAAGGTAGATAGATATAAAGATTGATGGTCACGGTGACGGTAAGTAAAAGCGGAAGCGGAAGCAAAAGCGGAAGCAAAAGCGTGAAGTGAAAAGTGAAGTGGCTATAGTGACAGGTGTCAAGTGAAAAGTGGTAACCGGAACGCGAATGGAACCGAAACGGCAACGGGAAGAGGAACGGGATAATAAATATCTCTGGATCCGATTCTGAACGGAAACGGGGACGGGAACGCCTTCTACGGCATTTTAAGAATTTTAAAGATTTTCTCAAATATCCACGCGAAAGAAGTTGCGCAAAAGCTAGAAACAAAATAACGAAGTGTTTTTTGAAAAAAACAATAATTTATAACAAATATTAAAGATTTTTTTTATGAAATTAGTTACCTATCATATTTTTTTAAATAGTGAATATTTATTTATGTTTAAGAAGTAATAATTATACCTCAATTCTATTTCATTACTTTCGACAAGGCTAAATGAGTTTAGACTAGGCCGTACTAGTTTATCCTGGAATGTGCGTATTTATATCAGGATTAACTAGTTTGGCCTAGGCTAAACTGGTTTATCCTATTGAGCTTAGGACAAACTAGTTTAGCCTAGGCCAAACTAGTTTGTCCTGAAATCGGGTTTGGCCGGTAACATATACAGTAAATTCGACGGTAAAGTCCGTAAGCTGACTATTATACAGCTTTGGAACAATATCAAATTCAAATAAAATCTGATTGTATTTATATTAAAAAAACCTTACCAATGTTAGCTCGTTTATATGGAAAACCATACAGTGGCCCCTATTTTCTTATGAGCCAGCAGTATAATAATTTCCAATGACATGATAGAAATAAGAACCTTTAAAATTTTAAATAAGTAGTTGTAAGATGACAGAATTCTATATAATTTAGATTTTAGTACCTTTCAAAAGGTGACGCGTCGATATCTTTTGTATGTAACTACCTTCTACAGGAGTAAATTATAATACAGGTAACATCAGAAGGTCTTACTGATGAAATGTTTACGCATATTTTAATTTCACATAAATATACTATTATCATAATGATCAAAAAGCATAAAATTTTATTGCATAAATTTTTTACCCATCGATTAGTGATCATAACGTTGTTTTATTAGCATAAGAACTTGTCGCATAATGCGTACACGCCAGCAGGTCTGTTCTGGATGTGTTGTTGATCGCAATGGAACCTAACCTCCTCCTCGCTAGCTTGTCGTACGTTACCTAATCGTCTATTTACCAAAGGTCCTAACATAATTAGCCCATCAAATGTGTTTATAGTGTCAATCAAATTTTATTATGAAGCTTATACCTAGTAATAAATTAAGCTATTTATATTACCTACTAGCAGCCGCCCGCGGTTTCACCCGCGTGGTTCCCGTTCCCGTGGATATATCGGGATAAAAAGTATTCTATGTTTTAATCTAAGCTATCTACTATCTGTGTGCCAAATTTCAAGCAAATCCGTTCAGTAGTTTTTGCGTAATTGAGGAACAATATCCAAACATCTAAACATCCAAACCCACAAACTTTCACAGTTATAATATTAAGTAGTAGGATTATGTTAAATACTATAAAGCGTGTTAAAGTTATGCGTTTAACATTCATGCTCACCAATTTATGCCAAACTAGCGGCCGCCCGCGGTTTCACCCGCGTGGTTTCCGTTCCCGTAGGAATATCGGGATAAAAGTATTCTATGTTTTAATTTAGGCTATCTACTATGTATGTGCCAAATTGCAACCAAATCCGTTCAGTTGATTTTGCGTGATTGAGGAACAAACATCCAAACATCTAAACATCCAAACTCACAAACTTTCACATTTATAATATTAGTAGGATTAAATTTTAGTACAAGTAATCGTTATGACAATGAAATCATTCTGCGAATATGCCATTATGCGAACAAACACTATGCTGTTCCTGTTATGCCAAAAAAATATGCGAGCGAAATGGCACCCACTTTCAGGTTGCGTCAGGTGTTTGGAATTTTAAAAGGAGGCATGCGTGGTTTTGTCGGATCACAGTATAATCAAAGAGTTTAATCCATGAAAAAAAATTGTTAAAATACCTGTTATAAAATTTAGTTTTGATTAGAGCAAAATAATGTAGAGCATTGGAGGAGGACTTATTCTCAGTAGTAAGCTGACATGATGGTAAATACGGCTATGAATTTAATTAGGACGAAATGAAAATGATTTGTAAAATTGGCATAAAAGTATAAAAAATGCACGGATTCCCTGCATAGCACGAACTACGAAAATGAAATTCAGGCATAAGGAAATAACAAAATCCAAAATTAAAAAAAAATATCGAAAAAATAAAATATTCCAAAAATCCTCCATTCACCACATACAACAATATAAACTCTCATACAAACCCAACTTCTATACCCAGTATTGTAACGGGTGGCGCAAAAGTAAAGACCCTATTTGGTTCAGCTATAACATTTTTTCTAAATTAGAAAACTAGATTTAGGTTTTTTTAAATGTATATTTGTGCCATTAAATTTCGTACCATTAGGATTTAAAGATGATGTCTTTTAAATGGTGACCTCCAGAGTTGATACAAATTTGAGCCCTATTTATGACATTTTGCATAACTTGCCGTAACACTTCCTGCGATATGTTCGTTATTTCTTGACGAATGTTTTCTTTTAGAGCTGCGAGAGTCTGTGGCTTGTTCACATACTTATTAGACTTAGGTCTATCCAATGTTGAGCCAGTTGCTTCAAGGCGTGTGGCAAAGCGTCGAATTGTGCGACCAATCGGTGCCGGACGGTGGGGAAATCGTCGACGAAATTCACGTTGTGTTCTTATCACTGATGAATTATTCCGTAAGAACATTGACACAATTATTCCACGTTCTTGGGGAGTAAAACGGTCCATGTTTATTTTCAGTGTATTTTATATTTGTTCACTACACAATTTTCAACAACAGAATGACAGAAAATGTCATATAAAAAAAATAAAAGTATTTTCTTTAGTGCCAGTACTTTTGCGCCACCCGTTATAACCATGATGCGCTACAATACAACTCACTCGTCGAGGTACTTTTTTGAGGGCGCAACTACAGCCCGTATTTTTTATTTTATTTTCAACAACGAAAATATCAAAATGTATGAAACAGCTGATTTTATTTCGCGATTTCAGGCTTGGTGCCATAGTGAAATTTGTTCAGTTTTATGGTCTCTTCCACCATATTCGGCATAACGGGTTTTTTTGTAACACGTTGTATATTAACATTCGATTTTTAGACTCAAATATCAAGGTTAAGTCAATGACATATAGCGTTGGTATATATCGTAAATGCATTAGGGCTCGCTAGGGCGTCGGCACCACAAAAGGCAGAGACCTCACGCGCGCGGCCGATGAAGAAATTATCCGCTTTCGGGCTAACGAGCGAACCTCAGTCAGCCCTCCTAATTGCTACCTGTCGATATGCTTATTCATTCGTACTGGGAACAGGCGGCAAGTTTTATTGCCAGGGAATCGGTGATGAGGTATTTCGGTGAAATTATCTTTTCTAATGTTTATAGCATGTGAATGAATTTCAACCCGTGAATGCCATGTGACTAAATAGGTATAATCTTTCTGTTATTTCTATTTTATGAGGGTTATAGAACAGAAAATTATTGATTTAAAAATAATTATTTGTTAAAAATTGAAAAAACAAAGTTTTGTTGTTTGTATTTACCCTATTGAATTTGAGAAAATACAGTAGCAGTACTAACTCAAGCTAGGTCCAAACCTTTTTATTATTTATTTATTTCTCGGAAGACCAAAAGCAACAAGTAATAAGAAAGAAAGAAAGAAATTTATATTAATAAATAAATATAATTTGAATAATGAGTATAACAGTAGATAGCCTATTAAAGGTCCTCAAGAAAAAAAAACACTTACGAACTAAAATTACGCACATTGTTTAGCGCACAACAATCGCTCAGTGAGTTATATAAAAAATCGTAAAATCATTGGCAAAAATCTACATATCATTTGCAAAGCTGAGCAAGCAACATGAACCAATGTCAGCGATAAAAATTACGAAGAGCAAGGGTCCCAGACGTGAACCCTGAGGTACCCCACTAGGAACCATAAGCCAACTAGATTAATAATTATTGATTAGCACAACCTGAGATCGATTTTCGATGTATGATGTGAACCATCTTAAACGTCACCGCTAACAAGAGTTTTATTATGTATTCTGTCAAAAGCTTTCTATACTGGGGAACAAAATTGAACTTTTTTTGGTTTTATCAGGTTTTTTAATGGTTTCGCACTAATTTGACGTCACTGATTTCAGATCTACTCTCATTTTTACACAGCAGCTATAGTTTTTGAGATACATGTACGTACCCCCCTATTTCGCATTACTTAGTTTACAGATAGTAAAAGACCAAACCTTTATTAATTCCATGACAGATATCGAAAAATCAGCGTGGTCTGAGTTCGTTTGGATGGTTAAAAATTTTATAGGAAATAGAAAGTTACCTAACTACTTTGAATGCATTGCACAGCTGATGCTGCACTTCCAGCGACTCGGATGCAACATGAGCATTAAGCTACATTTTCTGTTAAGTCATTTAGACAATTTTCCAGAAATTTCAAGCGACTTAAGCGAGGAGCAGGGAGAACGCTTCCATCAAGACATTCGCACAATGGAAGAACGATACCAAGGTCGTTGGAATACTAATATGATGGCTGATTACTGCTGGAGCATTCAGAATAATAAATGTGGACTCTGCCCATTAAGGAAAGTCTCATAAAAGATTATTTTTTGTGTTAGTTTTCCTAAATAAAAGAATTTAGTTCCGAAATTCATGCACTTTTCTTAAAATCTCCCACCAACAATATCTCAAAAAGTAGAGCTGCTACTGGGAAACGGACCCAGAATCTATAGCATAAGACATAAAAGAATTCAACAAAATCAAATTAGAGACGATGGATCGATTTTTTAGGAATTCATGTTAGAATGAACAGTACATGATCGTATACAATTCTCTCCAAGACTTTGGAGATTATACAAAGCTTGGATATTGGTCTGTAGTTGGAGACATCGGCTTAATAACCTTTAAAAAAATAGGTGATATGAAGGCCCTCTTTACATCCCAGGAACAGTGTTCTCAGCTATGATCTCTGAAATAGTACCTATTGTAAAAGGAACGGGGCCATACATCGCATGGTGTCTTAGCACCTTAAGAAATTTTGACGGGAGTAGGTCAGGAACTGCTGATTTTGCTGGTCCAACTGCTTGTGTAAGCGACGCACCGGATCGAAATTGGTCGAAATGGATCCCAGTGAGGAGACAGGATCTTCACATAATGGAGTCGCCAGTATTATAAGAGGTCGAATCATACTTTGAACAAGCAGGTACTCGTAGTGCATTCATATCGTCAATATACATATCAGACTGCTGTTTTGCTTTATTTCTTTTTACTATACCTACTACTCAAAAGAAAAAAAGGGCCACTATATGGTTTTCCATACAAACGAGTTATTATTTGAAATATATTCAATCTGATTTTATTTGCATTTGAAATTGTTTGAATATAATATTCTGCCCTCATAAGCCAAAAAGCGTCATCTCAAAAAAATCACATTTTCCGGTTTTTGTTGCATCGGATAGCTTAATCAATTATCTATCTAATGGACTAAGCGAAATAGCGATATCACTCTTAAAACATACAGAAAATCAACTTTGGAAATATTGCGTATCTCAATTCTACATGAAATTACTAAAAGATTTAGCGGTATATTGTAATTTTGAATGAGAATGGCCATATATAGGTTACGGCGATACAGGTTAAAAAAAGTCATCAGTCAGTCAGTAATATTTCTAAGGCATTTGGCGGCATCTGCGTAATTCTAATAAGCGAAACAAAGTTACGGCTCTGGCGCTAATTAGTTCGCACTAGAGCAAATGCCGCTGCAGCCGCGCAGCAGTACACATGAAAATAAACTCTAAATATTTACCATTACGAACGAAATTCAAGTACTTTTATTAGGTAATACATAGATACCGTGTTTATGTTACAAACCGTTTTACATGTCATTAATCGTTTGTTTTGGTTGAGGTCACAGTATAATCCGTCATAAATATCAGAAAAAATACAAATTGATCATAATTACATTAAAAAAGTGTTTGGTGTTAATCAGTGTTTGTGATTTAGATTAGAGGTAAGTGTTTTTAAAGTAGGTAATTGTTTCATAGTATATACATTTATGTCGGCAGACAGACTCTATGATGGAATGGAATGCATCATAGAGTAGAATTATCCATGAAGCGGAAGAAAAACAAAATTTATTACTTTGAAGACTTCTGTAAAGCTGTTAATAAGTACGGCTGGAAAGAACGTTATTCCAAAAAAATACCATTAATGATTTGTATGAATGGAAAGATTATACAACTCAATACAAGCTTTCTAGACTTAATCCGCGTCCTTATATCAGCGATATTGTACAAGTAGAAGTCAATAGAGGCAGCTACGATTTAATTTACAGAACTGGATTTGATATTGAACTTATAATCGCCAGCATTGTTGCAAGCAACTTTTTGAAAACTTATATACTTCCGCCCCCAAAAAAGAAAACCATACATAATGGCATTTCACAGGCTAAAAAGCATAAGATTTTGAAATCACTTCAAAATATAATAACTAACAATAGACTCTGTTTCTGGAGGGAACTTACCACTTCTGAGTGATGTTGTATATAAAACATTGTCCACTTTGTGCTTGATTTGAGTGTAGTAGCATATACTTAACATTGTCCAATTTGATTTTGATTTGTCCCAAATATAATAAAGTTATCGAAAAATACATTAACTTGTGGTTTTATTTACATTATTTTAGATTTTGAGCAAAAATATGTACGGAAATATTTGTATGGAAATTTCTATACAAACACTAAAACCGATAGCGGTAACTCATCATTTAAGGCAATTTATTTGAAGAGAAATGGCGGTATCTCAAATAAAAGGCAAACAAATATAGTTTTTCAATATTTTTCTGTATCAATATTAAATATGGTTTTAAATATTAATTATCAAGTATAAATAATCCATAAAATACTTCTTTAAGTTGATGCGAAAACGAAAAAGACAAAACAGTCATTTTCTCGGAAGTCACTTCTGTTGAGTTGACGCTTTTTGGCTAATGAGGGCAGTATTGTCAACTTGCGGAAATGCGGACTTTACTGTCCAATGTATAATTTCTCCTATTCGCCGTGTGTCAGTTACAATAGAAAGAAATCGGAGTTTCATACAAAAATAAGCTAAATTTAACATTTATCACATTTAACTGACACACGAAAAATAGGAGAAGTTATGCAGTAAATTCGATAGCAAAGTACGCAACTTGACTATTACCTACCTATAGCTTTCGAATAATATCAAATTCAAATAAAATCAGATTTAATTTATTATTAAAATACATTTCAGAAGCTAGCCCTTTTGTATGGAAAACCTTGAAACCCCTAATTTCTTTTGAGCAGTAGGTATATTTAAATTTCTACAGTAGTTATCTATTCCTAAAACATAAATTTATTTATTATCAGTCTGTTTTACCAATTATCTTTTGGTGGTTACTTTAAACAGCATGAATAAAATATTGTATCTTAATAAATTAACATTCACATTAGAATATGAAAATGAAAATATTAAAATTTACGTTTATTTAATCAAATGGTGTTTAGTTTACTGATGGGATGTGATTGAATATAGTTTCTATTAGTCCATTTTGAATGTTAATGGCAAGGATATACAAGTTTATTCTCTGGTTTTACGATGTCAATAATGATATGTTTGAGACCTCAGTTTGTGGTTTCATTCAAAAGTTTTATGATGATAGATAACAATTTCCATACTTATGTGAAGAGAAAACATTAAGGGATTAAGTTGGTAGAAATCGCGCAATGGATTGGCGTTAAATAATAATAATGTATGTGCCTATATTTAAGTTTTGTATCCCATAATCGATGTGAACAATTATGAACAAATAATAGGAGTAGGTATGTAAGTGTGCATAGCACACAATTATTGCTGTATTACTCCTTTCATTCTAGTACTATTTCTTGTTAACATTCCTTTTAGATAACACATTATTCAAATTGGGGGCCCATAGTAGTTAAAAAACTATATAAAAACAAAACCACTTAACAACTCAGTCAGGAGGACACTAAATATATTCATCCGGAGCTATGTTATGTTTAAGACATCAAAATCAATTATTATTCTCCCACTGGACTACAGTCCGAGTTATTTATCATTAGGATCTTCATTACAAAAGGACAACAACGCGGAATAACTTATTTAGTCAGACCAACCAAAACTGTGTCTTATCCTAAGTGGTCCAAATACATTTATTGTTTGGAGGATCCGTGCAGGGTACTCGAAGCGATTTCGATTTGGGATACATGAAAGCGTGCAAAGGATTTGGACTGTTTACGACTTCGTGGGTGGTTGGGGGCGTGGCATCATCGGTCCTGCTCACTCCTGGGGGAGCTCATAAGTGACTCTCACCTGCCGGCCGCTCCCATAGGATCTTTCTTGTTAACGTGTTTTTTGCTGCTCTCAAAGTACTCAAAGAATTGTGAGGTAAGCAAATATTTACTCACGATTTTGAAAAATCTTGTTTTCACTACCAGTTCTTATGGTAAAGATGACTTATTATTTGTTATTATGAGTTTCGATGATGCTTTGAGAAATCATTTTAGTGAATGTGAAGAGCGAATGTTAAATATTGATTAGATGTTGTTAGGCTTTGCTTTAAGGGGAAATTATTCGTTGTCAGTCTTTTTCTTGTTTCTGTAACTAAAGTGAAGGTATAGCAGTGGCGAGGGGTGAAATTATGGTGAAGGTAAGCCGTACTACCAACATGTTGTGATCTGCATAGTGGATTGTTGTGGTGAGATTTCTAAAAGGTAAGCCAATGGGAATCGGCTTATTTGGACCCATCGCCACTGGAAGGTAGGCCATCAAATCAGGCCCAACTCATTTAGTTCACTGCCAAATTGCAGTCGCTTAATAACTCGCTAGACCCTTCTTCACTCCATATTATGGAACTGCAGTTATTTGAAAATTCCATCAGTCAAACACATAACTATAGGTACTAACATGATGAATTGGGAAACTTATGAAAATCACTGGTTCCACCTCTACATATTAATGACCACGACATTGGTAACAAAGTTTTTGTTTCAAAATACAGGTGTTTGCATTTTTTCTCGCATTGCGTTCGATTTAGATCAAAAAATATCAAAGGCATTCCATTCGACCCATCGGCAGGCTATAATTTGTACATCCACTTCGCCGCATAATGAGGGGGACGAGCTCAATAAGTTGCACATCCCTCGACGGGCAACGACAAAACGCGTAATTTAGCTCCATTATTTCGACCACAAATGGCCTACCGTCACACTGTGACGTAAAAATGTACATAATTAGCTGCAAACGCAAAATTTCCATTAGCTTTTTAATCAGTTTTAAATTAATGATTGTTTTTTGGTCAAGGAAGTTAACGATAGACGTGTTGAAAACTTTTTATAGTTGTATGAAGGCGAACCAAATGTTTGTCTGCCGATGTGACTAGTTAAAATCTCTTGGATTTGATGTGCTGACACTAGTGACACTGACATCATTATATTACTTAATTTGATCAAAAAACACATTTCTGACAAAATTAATTCTTACTACATAATTATTTGACTTCACGCTCCGTGGGTAGGCCCCCGACAAGGTGGACCGACGATCTGGTGAAGTTTGCGGAAAGCCGCTGGATGCGGGAAGCGCAGGAAAGATCGTTGTGGAGATACTTGCGACCTCATTACATCCATACTCTTAATTTCGAATTATCAACCTTCTTTTTTAACAATCCATATTTAAAACTCTTTGGTATATCCGTGAATATTATTTTTTTACTTTTTAATCCATGTATATGACACCATAAAGCACTCTATCATAGCCTTCTATATCTTCCAAGCCCAGAAGTTGAGCAGAACGCCAACATCGCATGTGGTCAAGCACATAGTACAAAATTATTTTTAAAATTATTTATTATTTGTTTTTTCTATTTATCTATGTTTAGACTAGTTGTAAATTGTGATGTAAGATTATTTCAATAAAGTTTTATATTTATTATTATTATTTATTAAGATTAACATAAGGTTTGAGTCAAATTATTTGAACTTTTGGGGGGTCCTTTAGTACGATGAGCATTTTGATCTAAGCCTCCTCTAGCAATAAATCTTACATCATTGGAAAGGTATTTAAATTTGAAACACTTTATTGTATTACTATAATCGTGAACTATTAGTACTTTGAGAGTTATAACGCTCTAAACTTGACCAATTTTTTTAACATTAATGACCTCAAACTCCGAAATTACTAACAATTAATGGAAAGTATGTTTGCAGCAAATATTTGTCATATAAAAACCTTTCTTTTAAATTTATTCTAACCTGAATAAATTATTTTTGAATTTTGAATTTCTTATGATATATCATTTATTTCTATAGGTGTGGTAGATCAACTCCCATAGACAATAAACCACTTTTATGCTTTAATAACCTTTAACTCCAAAAGTATTAACAATTGATAAAAAGTATATTAACAGCAAATATTTGTCTTAGACCTTTCTAATGATATATCATTTATTGCTAGAGGGCGTGTTAATCAACTCCCTGCTGAAGAAAATCAACAAAAAAGATGACATCTTTGACAGTCATTTTTTCCTGGTTAACATTGATATTTTTCTTATTGTTTAATATACAAAGCATTTCAATAAAAGAACTAAATTATTTTCATATTTTAAACCTCACACGATTACTATGAAAAAAAATATCGACCTATAAAAATTTAAATATTCCCATACATTTAGTATGGAGACTGGCCGACGACATGACCACGAACTGACAGTAACAGACGTTGCCAAACTTATGTTCACGGCTTGGAAATAAAGAAGGCTATGACTCTATCTATCAATTTCTCACATATCAATTTTACAAGTCTTGTCCTTGTCCAGGCACGTATCCAGACTTTTAATTGGGGGGGGGGGGGGGGGGGGGGGGCGACAACTGCATCCCGCAAACCGAAGAGTGCCTCGCCCGCTAAATTTGAATTTAGTCCTGTACTGTGTGTTCTGGATTTCGGGGGGGGATAAATCCCAACTGGGGATAGTTGGGATACGTGCCTGTCCTTGTCACATTATTTCTTTTTTCTTTATTATTTTAAAAGTTGGTGTTAGAAATTTAAAAAAAAATCTTTGCCTCACGCTCGCAGCAAAAATCGACTTTGCTGCGAGTTTTTACGCGTCAAAAGCGCCCTTTTCGTGCCGGAGAGGTAAAAAATACATATTATACGTAAGTACTTAGGTATACGTTTATTAATAAGAACATCTCGCCTGCTATATATGACTTAAGTTTTGCATAAATTAGTAGGACATATATTATTAGCTAATAGGTATTAATAATTAAATACTTCACCACTGGAACCACTGCTGAAGTCATCTAAAATAATTCTGCTACGATATAATATGCAGTTTGATTAGTTCATAATCATTTATAACAGTCTTAGCCTCTACCTGTTAAATCTTACGATAAAAAGAAAAAAGCAAGAGGCCGTCGGTGCGTCTGCGCGCGCTCTAACCAAATAAAATGTTAAGAGGTGAGCGATGCATTAAGTGCATATAAACATGTTGGTGCAGTGTCAATATTTGCGGGTGCTTTCCCATGGGAACCGTGCGTGCACGCAGCAGCCTGTGTGCTAAATCACTTGGTTGCTCGTGCTCCTTAGACTTTTCGTTTTTGCTATTGAAATGTCAATTTCTTGCGCCTGCGCACCGCTTGCCCGAAATTAATTAAAACGATCACCTTTTATTAGCCTCATTGTTCTCGTTGGTTTCAGGTTTTATGTGCCGTGTCGAATTCCAACTTTTTGTTGCCTACTAATATGGACTTTTAATTTCTGTTGATACAAATACGAAATAATAGTAGGTAGGCAGAAAGGTTTCTGCTTCAGGTTTTTTTTTTATAAAATGTTTTATTAGATTTAGAAAATATTTTCAAGGACAAACAACGTAAAAACATTGTACTGAAATAGTACAATGTTTTTATGTTGTTTGCCCTGCGTTTTTTGGAGTAAGAAGAATAAAATTTTGCAGTTTGGTTTTGAGTTAAGCTATTTGAAAATATTGTACGCTATATTAAAATGAGAAACTGTTCGATTTGCGGAGAGACAAAGAATATAAGGGTGTCTTAATTTTTTTACAGACTAAACTTTGCTGAAAATAATTCTTAATCCTACAGTTGCAAAAAAAAACAGTTTTAAAAATATAGATCTAACAAATGTTCGAAGTAAACCGGATGATCGAGCGATGATCACGGATATTTGTCGTGCGATGTCAGAAGCAAAGCTAACGCGAGATAAGGTAATTGTAAATCCGTGTAGCTGTCCCTCGGATATATATTGCTGCGACTGCGGAGGACCTTACCCTGCCCATAGTAAGGTCAGCGATGAAACTCGTTGGACAATTTAGTACTTAGCCGTATTTACATTTTTAACCGACTTCAAAAAAGGAGGAGGTTCTATGTATATTTTTTTTGTATGTCCACCGATTACTCGAAAAAGGCTGGACCGATTGAAATGATTAAACGTTACTTTATCAGGTTTGTTCCCAAATTGGTCCCATTTTTCGAAAATTTGAAATCGGTTCAGTAGTTTTCGAGTAATCCTGAAAATACAGGTAAATATTGCTCGAGTTTTTACGGATCTACAGACATAACTTCTTTGTTTATAAACCGATTTAGATGATCTGAGTTGCTACGGGTGAGTCGATTTTTTCTAATATTTTTTCATTATTTATTCATCTTGATTCTTGTTTTGTTGGAAAGGGAATACCTTAAGGATGGTCTCATGTTAATTTACCTAATTGGCATTGAACTTTGGACTTCGAAGATACACATGAGAACTCTTCAAAATCAAATAGGATATTGTATAGTACTAGTGATAACATTAAGGTATTGAAAGGTTTCGCATTAGCCATTTTTAGTGGGATACAGGCTTTACTTACAGATTGATGAGGAGGGTGGGCCATAAGCCATAACCTACCGCGCGGGCCCAATGCGGATTGGTGGGTATTAATAAGTGCAAATGCAGCTGGGACTAACGGCTTAACGTGCCTTTTGAAGCACGGAGGAGATCGAGATAATACGCTTTGGTCACCCATCCCACGGCTGACCCTTGCCAAAGTTGCTTAACCTCCACAATTGCAGGCCAACCGGACTTCCAAAGGTCGCGGGTTAGATTTCTGCCTGAGAATATGATCTGGTGAGAGTCGAATTTTTCCACTATATTATTTTTAAACAATGTTATGAACTGTGACTGTGAGGCATCTCTGAAAAAAAAAATGTTATGACAAAGTTACTAATGTCTACTAATTTTCGTGTTACCTTTACCTACAGTTATTCGGTTCAAAGCTTGATACCTACTGTAAAGTTTAAACAATTAAACAAATCTTTTATAAGTAACTAGTGCTTGTAACAATGGATGTTTTCATGACCTGAAAAATCTTGAAATGCTATGACGGAACTAAATGTGCTTGTGCAAACATACAGTCATACCCGTGCTTTTTTCAGTTATGGCTTTTATATAATTTCCTGACTTCTTAGGGGAATAGCCACATATCATTGTCTTTTATTTCAATTAAAATCAATTTAAATAAAATGACTTTTTTCTCTTTCTAACATAAATTGACTATAAAACTTTCCAATTCCACTTTCCGAACAAATGTTAACGGATTAATCTTCGTGTAAGCATGATGATTAAGCTCTCGAGATTACAATCAATCGAAATCATCACGGAAATCAAGATTATCGAGGCTTGTATCAAGTGAGCAGCGTTGGACGACACATGTACCGATGCGACTCACGCGCAGGTACCTACCCGCGATGGAATGCCCGATACGCTCCTATAATGATGTTAAAACAAACTGTTAGGCTGTCATTAACGCTCACGGCACAAATGGGGGAGACCCATTATAAAAATTTGTCCCATCCGTTCGGAGTTGAATTTATGGTTATCGGGTTGGTTTTGGTCCATCGAAGTTTTTATTGCCTCAAGATTAGAGTGGGAACAGTGATAACGATGTTTTAGAAGGTGGGTCCGTGTCGGCCGATGAATGAGCACGCATTCCACGCAGTTACCGCTCAAACTGAAACGTGCTTTATTTAGGTACCTATTTATGTATTATTTTTATAAGCCAGTTACATCTAGGCACACCCCGGACACTCCATACAAGCGCCGCGTTTCAACTACCTATTACACAGACGCTACACAGATGTCATTATTTCACACGCGCAACTGTATGCGTGATGTCTAGGGCTATTGAATGAGCACACGATTCGGCTCAAGAACTCGCGGGTTGGGGTGAGGTAATTGATTCTGTGGCGGGGCGGAGAGTTTCCTTTCTGTACGGTAGTACTTATATCTATTCTGTGATCTAGATACAAAAGTGTCTTGTTTTTGCCTCACAAACATAAAATTATGTAATACTTTACCTTGTTCAAAATTTATCAAAAGAATGAATCATCGATTCTCCCGGTAAGCAGTAATTTTTTTACAACAAAAGTGCTCTTATCGCGGGAATAGTTTTGTTAAAGTCTTCCAGGCAACCCTTGGGTTTTTATTACAAATGGGCAAATTAAATAAATTTTTGATAGATATACCTCATAAGATAAGTTTTTTTAAGTTATGCTTTGCATGCATACTAATAACTTGACAAATTGATTTGGATACTAATGAAAAAGTTGAAATTGTTCAACGGTAAAGTTGTTGTCATTATACATTCGTCTAGCTATCTAAAACCTCGTATCTGTCGTGCATATTTATAAATATTCTTTAAAAGAACGCATAGTACGTAACACGGGAGCCGTTGGTTCACCCATAATGTATTGTATTTTATCGCTGTGGCCTGCGGTATGCAAAACTTGCCTTCAATAATCTTACGTACGCAAACAGGTCTACATTTGCGATCGGTACATAAAGGCTTGGCTCAATTATAAACCGTAACACGACCGTATAAGAATATTTGAGATCGATTTTCAGTTTCTGAGCTAAATTATTGTGTATTTATGCGGCAGAACCGCGGAGACTAGTCCGCGACGGGTTCGCGTCAATAAGTTATTATTAATTTCTGCAAATAGGTAGGTATTCCAGTGTCACTGTGGAATGGATAAGTTAGATTATCTTTATTTTTGCACATTCGCTGGTTGATGAACGTATGCACAAATGAGGAGAAAAACAACTCAGGTATTTGAAGTATGAACCAACATACATATTGTCAAAAATCTATATTGGCAAAAATAAATAACCAAAATAAGAAAAAAATGATAAAAGTTTAACGACATACCTAACGATATTTCTCATACCATCACTAAAAATTTCTTCCGTCATAGGCAAGTTTTGGATTCATATCCTCGTTTTGGTAGACAGAAGTTTTAACGATTTTTTTTTACATTTTCGTATAATGAACGAATGAAACTTTGTATTATCTTTGTAAGGTAATGTTTCTTTCAGTAAATATACGGTGGATCTTATGTGCTTCAAAGCGTGGATTTTATTGACTGTTTGCAACTTGTTTGCAACCATCAATCACCTAATCCTCGGCCATTGAATTTTCTCGTTTCTAAGTTTTATTAAGCAATAACTAACCTACTCACAACTTTCTTGTAATTTTCATTAATAAGTACTACCTACTTGTTTGTGTATCGGAGTTTCGGTTCAAACCCTATGATAATACAAAGCGAAGTTTTAATTGGCACAAACCCTATGAGAAATAAGTTTAAGTTTTTCTCATAAAAAGCTTTCATCTTATTTAGCTAAAGAATTTCTAGCAAAAATAAAAATTATGGAAGAGTTTTCATCTAGTAGGTAGTGTTGTCATTGCCACCCAAGATGACATTGTGAGCAAAAATTTTGTGAACAGGTTCGAAAATTAGACTTAAGAATTTTTGGTCGAATCAGTTTTTCGAAATCTTTCAAAATAGCGATGATACTTACCTATGTAAAAAAAACATATTTCAGTCCGGCTTTCCGGCGCTATTTGTTCTTCTCTACAGGTATTAGCATTTCTCAACCGATTCACGTGAAATTTTGTGAGCAGGTTCGAAAATGATAATAGATTTTTATTGTCGAGCCAGTGTTTCGATTTTTTTCAAAATGCCGGAGATATGTAAAAAAACATATTTCAGTCCGGATTTCCAGCGCTGTTCGTTCTCTTATAGGTCGCATTTCTTAACCGATCCTCGTGAAGTGAGCAAGTTTGATCTATGGGAAAGGCGTAGAGCCCTAACGACTAAAGGTAGAGACACCATTTTTAGAGGGTAGACCTTTCATGATGTAGATGAGCACTAAGAAAGGGTTTTGGAATATTCCCGTTATACAGGGTGCTACAGGTTGTTCAAGTTTGTATGAGAGTTTGTATAGTGTTAAAGTAGAGACACCACTTTTGAAGGGTAGATACCTTTCATGGTGTAAGTGAGCATTGAGAAAGGGATTTGGTAAATTCCCGTCACACAAGATGCTACAGGATGTTCCAGTTTGTATGGGAATTTGTATAGGGCTGAAGATAGATGTAATACGCCAATTTTGGAGGGTAGATTCCTTTCATGATGTAGATGAGCACTAAGAAAGGATTCTAGAAAATTCGCGTTATACAGGGTGCTACAGGTTGTTTAATTTTGTATGAGAATTTGTATAGGGTTGAAGTAGAGACACCATTTTTGGAGGGTAGATACATTACATGGTGTAAGTGAGCACTAAGAAAGCGTTTTGTGAAATTCCCGTTATACAGGGTGCAACAGCCCCCCTACTCAAATGACCATCTCTCTATTCGTTTTAACGCTACGCTTACTTCTAGAGTTTAAATATAAATAATAGACGATTAAATCACATGTCGCAATCTTATGTAAATCACAGACTTCGATGTATTGTATGGAATTGTCAAGCTTACGGCACGTAATTTTATAGTTTACTGCTTATTTTAAAGCTTTAATAGTAAGCGTAGCGTTCAAACGAATAGAAAGTTGGCCATTTGAGTAGGTCCCCAGGGTGTTCCAGTTTGTATTGGGATTTGTATAGGGCTGAAGGTAGAGACACCATTTTTACACCATTTTTGGAAGGTAGATACCTTTCATGGTGTAGGTGAGCACTAAGAAAGGGTTTTGAAAAATTCCCGTTATACAGGGTGCTACAGAGTGTTCCAGTTTGTACATGATTTTTTTATGGGAAAATTTAAATGTTTGAAATGAGGTCTACTGATAAATACCTAGGTATATTGGTACCTTAATGACGCCCACGCGAACGAAGTCACGGGCAAAAGCTAGTAATTATATATAATTTTTCAGGCGAGCTAGTTTTTCGAAGTTTTTCGAAATGGCGGAGATATGTAAAAAAATACATATTTCTATAGTTACGAAAAATTATCAAAAATGTAACAAGGCTTTTTTGTTAGCGGTGCAAAGTAAATTTTGTTTTTTATTTTTAGAAGACTAAAAAGTGCATCAATCAAAAGCTTCTTGTTTCTGGCCAATATTTGAAATTTGTTGTTTCTTTTTGTGACAGAACCTGGGACTGCGTATATTATTTGCACAGTATAGATACTTATTAGCTGAAAAAACCTATCTATTCTGTGTTATTTGTTTTTAAAAAACATACAATTTGAGCTACTTTTTAAAGTACAATGACACGTAGGTAGGTATAGAACTAATCAACATTAACTCGTTACATTGTCCTTCTCGCACACGATAAAGGGCACACCTATGCTTAGGCGTTTGTTACAAAATAATAATTATGTCCCATTTACGCCCACCGTCGACATTTATAGCATTGTGGTTTTCCGTAAGGATGTGGCCTTGTTACCGAGAGGACTTTAGCCCTCGGTGCGCGAGGAAATAGCACAGATTTTTATCGTAGAAATAGTTTCTATTCAATGCTTCACTTAGGAAATTAAAAAGTATTTTAGTTTTTTATTTTCCTCATATTATTAGATAGGCAAAATTAGAATAAGACTATGTGATAAAAAAAACCTAATATTGTAAAACTCCATGAGGATTGTTCACTGTTTATACTTAGGTTAAGGATTATGTGACCAAATCCTTACTATTATAAATGCGAAAGTCCGTTTGTTTGTTTATTTGTTTGTTTGTTTGTAACGCCTTCACGTCTTAACTACTGAACCGATCATCATGAAATTTTGCATACACATTGTCAGGGGTACAAAAAAGGACATAGGGTACCTTTTATACCGAAAAAAAGTATTGTTCCCGAGGGATAGCAAAAAACCTTTCTACGCAGACGAAGTCGCGGGCGGCTGCTACTATCCTATAATGCTAATATTTAAATGAGAAAGTTTGGATGTTTGTTACTCAATCACGCAAAAATAGCTGAACGGATTTTGATGTTTGGCACACATATAGTTTATATCCTGGATTAAAAGGGATTCCCAAGGGATTTTCCGAATGTCCACGCGAACAAAGTCGCGGTCGGAAGCTGGTAGTATCAATATACAAAACAACAATCCATTTCGGTTAATTGAATTAAGACACATTATCAAAAATTAAGTAAGTATAAGTATGCAAAACATTTTTAGTATGGGAAATATTTATAATTTAAATTATTATTGAATTGAAAGGAGATATTTTAACAAAGTAACATTAGTGCTATTTCACGTTGCAAACTTGTAACTATATCTTTGTAAATGAAGACACAAAGGCTCATTATTTTTTATGGGACATTAATTAGCTAGTAAACAGGTAAAGTGCTTCCTTCTCACAACGAAGTGACGTGAAGGAAATCATTGTATTATATATTCACTGAGGTTCAATATAATTAATATATTAAGTCGTATGAAACTGCCCATTTTATCTCACAAACAGATAACCTTCTACGATTTAAACGATTCATCAGTGGCTTGATATTATATTGAACTAGCGGCCGTCAGCGGTTTCACCCGCGTGGTTCCCGTTCCCGTGGGAATATCGGGATATAAAGTATTCTATGTTTTAATATAGGCTATTTACTATCTGTGTGCCAAATTTCAACCAAATCCGTTCAGTAGTTTTTGCGTGATTGAGGAACAAACATCTAAACATCCAAACCCACAAACTTTCACATTTATAATATTAGTAGGATTATGATCATAACCGTCGCTATCAGTAATAATAAAATACTTACCTTATTTTTTGTTTCCAAATACTTTAAAAGTGTTTCCTTTTCTTTTTAGCAAAGATGGCCACTTTATGCGTTGTCCTTTTTTCGCTTTACATGATTATGGCATAAATTAGCTATACAGTTTGACCATAAAGAGTTGAAATTAAATAAAATGGAACTAAAATTTTTCAGTACAAAATTTAGTAAGTGTTGCCAATTTATTCGTGATTTTGACGTGTTTACATAGACAGTGGCGCCCTCAATTTTTGTCAACTCTTTATGGTCAAATTGGTCAAGCTGTAAGTGTCCAATCATTGTACATAAAAGTATTGTAACACAAATAAGAAAATGTTAGTAGGTATGGAAAATGCAATTTCTTAAAAAGCTTTCCGCCCCTGTGGTCTTGTGGTTTGCCCACCCGTGTATAACGCATAAGGGTCTCGAGTTCGATTCCCAGGGAGGGTACAATTTGTACTCGGTTTGGTTGGTGGTAGGGCTTATTTCAAGTGTGCCTGGCTAGCTACCACCATCTTACCTAAGTCTGACGCCATAACAACAATATAAAAATTGTTGTCTTACGGCAGTTAGAGGCAGGGATTGAAATACCGTTAAAAAATAAGGATAAAAAAATAACGTTAAAAATACCGTTAAAACATTTTATCGGTAAATTTACCGGTAAAAATAACGTTAAAAATATTTTACCGGTAAAATTTGCGTTAAATATAGCGTTAAACTTTACCGGTACAATATACCGGTAAAATTATCGCTAAAAAAAATAACGTTATTAATTTGAATAACGTTAATTTTAAAGTTTAACGGTAAAAAAAGTAAGAAATAACGTTAAAATTAACGTTATTTATTGACATAACGTTAATTTTAAAATTAACGGTAAAAAGTAAGAAATAACGTTACATTTAAAAATAACGTTATCATTCCCTGGTTAGAGGTAAGATAGCCAGTTCCTCACTGATGAGGATTCCGGGTGTAGTGCGCTTCCATCTTCGGGGTGAAGGCCAAGCAAGCACTGTGCCGCTGTGCATAATAAATCCATACAAATCGGCAAGTTACAAAGCACCTAATATTTCATAATTTATAAGCTTATGCAATGTATAGTAGAGCTGACCTATCATCCTTATCAAGCGGTCACTTTGATTATTTCGTCTAGCCCTGTCCAGTGACAGCATGACGAATGGACCGATGCGTCCGATAGATAATAAGTCCAATAGTCCATCGGTGTCCTGTCACCGTCAAAAAACAAATAAGTCCTAATGATCGATCGGTGCGCAGTTTGGACCCTTAAAACACCAGTTATCTCCACTTGACGGCTCGGTCCCAACCTACCTGTTAAAAGGCAACTTATTTGTCAAAAAGTTGCGCCTTCAGATTCTTTTGTACGTTACGTGTTGTCGTAGCTATTGTGGGTCAATGCTTTTGAAATAAGTTTGTTATCTCCTTTGGAATTCGTAATTAACGCAAATGTCAGACAAACATCGTGAATTCACTTGACAATAAGCGCGATGAATTACTTTGCCCTTATATTTTGATTGAGGTGGTGATCATTGTGTATTTGCTTCGTAGTTGCTATTATAAAATTTTAATACATTACAATATGGAACTAAGTTGTAAGTAGCTGAAATGCTCCTTGAATGTCGCAATTTTTTTCAAATTTACCCTTTTTCTGGGGCCCCCTTTGAATGGAACGTCCATATTCCAAAGAAAATATGAAAATACGCACGGAAAACAATGGTACTTGCGAATGAGGGCTTATCAAAATGACAAAAAGCTGTAGGTAAAGCGATAGATGGTTGATTTTTATAGAAAGAAATAGTGAAAAGAAATATTATTCTTGTATTTAATTATACTCATGGGTTTGATGCAATTTCAATTTCGGGATTTAAAATTACTCAAACAGGCAATGTGTCTCATGTCTTTCTTAGTGCCGGATAATGTTTACCCTAAATCTAGGGTAATTTACCCTAAGCTGGCACCACTGTTTTTTTTTAAATAGAAGGCAAAGAGACTCATCTCAGACTCCCTATATCGACTAGATTTTAGATTTTATTAATTAACGTAAAAAATACTGATCGAAAATTCTGAAAAAAAATATATGAGCTTAGAACACTAAAATCTAGAAATGGTTTTCTAATTTTAGTACTTTCTCAAAATGAAATGTTGTCAATTAGGAAAGCTTTTCTCTTTATCTGAACTACCCTGACTTTGAACTTTGTTTACCTTATACCATTACGCTGCACTAGTTTAAAGTAATTTATGTTATGCTGTCCCACAGTTCAACTACCTAAATATTTTGCCTCACCTAGTTACCTCCGACAAGGTTGACCGACGATCTGGTAAAAAATGCCGGAAGCCACTGGATGCGGGCAGTGCAGGACCGATCGTCGTGGAGATCCTTAGGGGAGGCCTATACCCAGCAGTGGGTGTCTTGCGGCTGATATGATGAATACGAGTATTATAAATGTGAAAATTTAAATGTTTGGATGTTCGTTGAGTAACGTGATTGAGTAATCACGCAAAAACAGCTGAATGAATTTAGATGAAATCTGGTAATATAACACAGATTGTTTATAGCCTGAATTAAAACATAGGATACGTCTTTTATCTCGGTCGAAGAGTCGAAGGTTCCCCAGGGATACCTATTCCGAATGTCCACGCGGACGAAGTCGCGGGCGTAAGGAATCTAGTTTTCATTCATATTATTGTTGAGATTATTTTGTACCAAAAAAAAATACACGTGATTTAGAGGGGGGGGTTAACGTAAAACCTCACCATGTATCACCAGGGGGGAGGGGGGGTTAAAAATTGGCCAAAAAAAAAAACATCACGTGATTAATGGACGCCCCCCAAATACAGAACTACGAAATCTGGAAGAAGTTTGTTCCGCTTCGTGTCATTTAGTTCAAAAATAATGTTAATATTTTTTTTTATTTTACTATTCTTTATTCGTAGAAGGCACTCAGTACAATTAATACAGTAGTAACCTAGATATTAAACATTGGGCTTACTCGACCCAGGTCACGTAGTTGTTACCCGAAATATCTAATGTAAACACGACCGCTGAGTAACGATACGCATTACACGGGTGCTGAAAAAAGTTAAAACGGATTTTGTTACATACCTACATATTCGATTGGAAATAGGTCTGGGTTCAGAGAGGGAAAGTGGGAGAGTGATATTCGTGATGATTAACCTTCAACTAGGTTTTTTGTCGATTTTAATGAATTATTATACTCTGCTGATGATTCACATTTTTTTTCGAATCAAAAGAGATTTCAAATGTTCAGGTTAAATAATGTTTCAGAAAACATAAAGTCATCATCCTCCTGCCCTTATCCCAATTTATTTATAGTGTTCTACACAAAATAAAATTTTGAGCTCGTAGAACGACCACTATTGGGGTCGGCGCAGCATGTAATTCATACTGCATTAGGTTTTGGTAAAGTTTTACGGTCGGCCGCCTGCCTGACACCAACCCTCCTCGGGAATGCTGTTGTTGACAGTTTCCTCGCTGCCATTCGAGTGACCCTTTGTGCGATGGTCTGTACCGGGTCCCTAAAAACTTCCCTCTATCGCTTTCTACGATACCCACGGGATGAGATGGGACAGTCCTATTCTTAACCGGAACTGTACGGCGGCAGTTCAGAAAACATAAAAGTCCACACAAAAATATTAATAATTCCGGCTAAGAATTTTCTAAAAAAATATCCTTACTAATATTATAAATGCGAAAGTCCGTTTGTTTGTTCGTTTGTTACGCCTTCACGTCTCAACTACTGAACCGATCATCATGAAAGGATTATGCCGATTTTTCTATACAAGCTAGGCCATGATGCGCTTTGATGAAATTACCAATATACTATAGTAATTATACTGATTGCGTGGGAAGAATGTCATTAAAATACAATGCGGGAGAACAGAGAAATCTCAATCTCAAGGAGCTGTTTACAGTTATAATTGTTTGACATTTTCCTATTATATGACATTTCAAAGTCAAAGTCAATGAGATATGTATGGTTAATGCGCATCATGGCCCAGAATCCGGCATGATCCTTTTGCATACACCTTGTCAGAGGTACAGAGAAGGATATAGGGTACCTTTCATCCCGAAAAAATGAATTGTTCCCGAGGGATAGCAAAAAAACTTTCCACGCAGATGAAGTCGCGGGCGGCCACTAGTAGTTTTATAAAAGTAATTATAATGTAAAAATATGGCTCCGTGCACGCTTTTAGCGCCACCTAACTTTTTGCAACTTTGTTGGCTCTGACCTGACCGTTTTGACATATTGTTAGTAATGTTGGCATTGTGACAAAATATTAAAAAATACTATACATATTGTATAATTAATGTAAATTTCAAAATTACTGTGATTTGGGTGAAAAAAGTGTTGTGCAATCATTTTTGGTCATTTAAATTAAATATGGCAAGTAAGATCTATTCAAAAAGAGTGTTTTATTTTGGTTATATCAGAGTTTGTTTACTTCTTTTTTAGTTGTAAATTTTGTAAAAGAAGAGGATAAAGCTACTTTAATAATTTTATTAAGTGATAATAAACATATATAATTGTTCCTGTAATAAATTAAATATCGTTTTCAATCAGATTACAGACCCTACATTATTTCTACTTTTTGCCACCATGAGCGCTGCGATCGAATTATACCTTCGCACACAGCGAATACCTTTAATCTTCTCATCACGTAACCTTTAATTACTATCGTATTAAAATGTCTGAAAAAAATATAATATTATTTTCAGATTGTTTGATGTTTCCTAACAAGTAAAAATTTGTGATGTAATTATTTTATAACGTTATAGGTTTAAAACACTTATTAAATTCTAGTAAACATGACATTCAAAAATTGTAGAAAGTACCTACCGTTAGTGCGTTATATAAACAATACTTAACAGTCACTTCTACGCTTACTTATGTCTGTGCCAAAAGCTCGGTTTGCATTATTTATCATGAGCTGCAACTAGCTAGAACAACGTCGGGCTAAAAATAGCCGCGGCTGTCTAGCTAGAGCAGCGTACATTTATGTAAAGTGGGTAATAAACTTAGAATGTGTATGGAATTTTTATTGGCCATTCGGGGATAAGGGATAGGGCGGTAATAACTAGTCGATTTAGTACACATAAATTCCTGAAGTTTTTCAAATAAGTTTCGTTGATTTTTATTGAAAGAATCAAAGAATATTATAATAGTACCTAGTAGACATTCGAAACTTAGTGTCTTCATGGTAGAATTATTACGTGAGACATCCAATTAATTACTAAGTCAACTTAGATCGTGATCTCAACATTCTCATCGGGCAAGTATGCCAATATTTTAACTGTTAACATTAATGCATGCATATTATGTTAAAGAGGTTGGCAGTACATGGTTTGCTTAGATTCTGCGCGGGTTGACGGTATACCAATGGCGGTGATATACAGTTGTCTAATTATTATATTTAGACTAATAGAATATTCAAAGCTCGGATTTCAATTATTATGCTTTGCTCGGTACATGTTCAAACGCCGCTATCCATCATCGGTACTAGACTATTAGAATAGTTATTAGTTATTAATAGAACTGGCTACATAAATTAATAGTTACATTTGTTGATTACAGATTGGTGTCATGCGCAGATATAGGTTCTCTACTGGGGCCAAAATTAGTGAAAAGGTGTAAAAACCATGTATCATGAGCAATTTTTAAAGGTTTTATATGATTTATCATGATATTTACTTGCATATGACGACCCAATTATGCATGTTCAACAACAACCGCTCCCATTTCAATGTTATAAATAACTGTCTCAGGTAGGTAGGGCAAAGTGTTAAGCTAGGGTTGCCTAGGATGACGGTGCCGTCATGTTACGGCCGTAATTTAGCGGCGTAGAAAGTTGTCTATGTAAACAATACGGCGCGGTTTCTGACGTTACGGTGTCGCCGTATTGTTTACATAGACAACATTCAATCCGCTATATTACGGCCGTAATATGACGGCACCGCTATCTTAGGAAACCCTATCTTTTTTATATTATGGTAGGTAGGTACATATATTGCATATATTGCCAAAACCTAATGCAGTATGTATTACATGCTGCGCCGACCCCAATAGTGGTCGTTCTACGAGCGCAAAATTTTATTTTGTGTAGACATAGCACTACAAATAAATTGGGATAAGGACAGGAGGATGATGGTAGGTACATATATTATGTACTTGTCTTTTTTAGAGACCCAAATTGACCCAATTGAACGCATAAGTAAAAACGTGGTAAAATGAAAGACGTGATTATAATAAAATGCAAGGTTGTTCAAACCAAGACAGATGAGTTCGGAAAGTGAGCCGAATGTTCACGGAATCACCTGTTCCCGTCACATTGGCCGGTCGCGCGGCGCGCCAGCTATGCTGTCGAGAGTATATCAAGTGTTGTAAGCTATCAGATGATGAGGGCATTCCGTCGCGGGACTGAACCGCACGCGCGGCGACCCGCTGAAATGTGGCCGCAACGTGACACCGCGGCCGCGCCCGCGCGCCGCAAGGTCGGCTACTGCACTGCGCATGCGTGGACTCGCACACCATCGACACACTTTTCCTTCGCACACCCCGGAAAATTTTATGTATAGGTAGTTCCAATTTCGATTACAAAAAAAATAAGTTGTGTTACGAGTTTATTAAAATGTGGATCTATGAAACTTAGAAATTATGAGTACACAATCTTTTTTTTTCTTAGTTAGCTTCGCAGACAATTTGCTTTATTTTTGGCTGCATTTCAATAAATACGGGTTAACAATATCCTAAGGTAAATTGGACTATGTAGTAAGTAAGTAGTCTTATTGAGATTTGCTAGCACAGTCTTTCAAGATTAACCCACTCCAGGTACTTATTCGGCTTAATCATCCAGCCTCCGACAACGTCAAAAACAGCTTTGCATTTCGAAACTATCAGTAAATCGAACTGTATATCAAATATTCATTGACATTAAATAGAACGTCTACTTTTAGCAGATATTTTACCTAATTGCCATGAATTAATGACTCGCAATCAGGCACCGTATCGTTTCAATATAACCACTCAAGATTAACGGCCGCAGCTAATCTGCAATGTGTAAAGCACGTACATAAATGTCTTGATTTACTGTATAGCCGTAAATACTTATGTTAATAAGGTGTGGTATCAATAGTGTTGATTGTATTGCAAAATGGAAACGCACGCTGCAGACTTGGCGAGTTCGTACTTTGTACTTACCTCACTTGTAGACTCAGGGACCAGCATAAGAATAAACGCAGACTACCTATACTAATCAACAGGAATTTTATGAACTCAACCATCGGCTTTTGTAAATTGACTGAACTCATTACAGTCTATGACTGACTGACTGTTCCCTCTCCTACTTAAGTATCATGATTTTTAACTCCATGAAAAAGAAATGAAAATGCATAGTTTTCACTCTAGTGAGTTGGTGATTTTATTTACACTACACTTTACAAAGTTCATATACCTACATAGAGTTGGGTATGATGCTACTATTAATGTTTTCATACGTGATATTTTTTTTATTAGCTTCCCAAGCTTATTAAAAGTTGCGATTCGAAGTATTGAATTAACTCTTTTTAAGAATAAGTACTAGTGTAGTGCGGCTTTATTAAAAGGTATTTTGATCATAGGTTTGATCATAGATCCTAGTTTGGTTTTTATTTGATTGACACCAGCTGCGGTGCGGCAAAAAAGAAGTGAATTCTAAGTGTTACCTAAGTAAGTGCATTCGTATTGGTAGTGTAATGATGTTGTCTAGCTCTCCGGCTACAAAGTTTCCTCCGCGTTGGTTATGCAAATGTGGCGTATTGACAAACAATATAAATGTTAATGTATGGAGTAGACGCGTAAAACTGACAGCTGCTGGGTGCGCTCAGGCCAGCTCTGCGTGTGCTTCGGTCATTTTACACGTTTACGCTGCTTTGTGACTGCGTAAACTTTGAATAGGAGTTGAACGTTGCTTGAATTTTAATTTCCACTTAACTTTAATTAAAGTTGTGTATTTAGTATGTTGAGTCTTATGTTAGAATTGGAATCTTTCGTGTGATGTGTATCAATCAAATTTTTGTTTATTTGGAAACATGAAAAATATGGAATCAGGGTAAAGAGTCATTCATACCTGTGTAATCAGGAACAATATCTAGAAATCTCTAAAATATCTGGAAAAACAAAGACTATCTTCAGGTCCAATAGTGGGCCAAATAGGTGTGGAGTATTGCAAGGAAGCGTACTGGGTCCACTCCTATTTCTATTTGACAAAGATCTTAAGCTTAAAATGTACAGTAACATGTCTGCCATATGCAAAGGGCATGAAATTCAAATAGGTATTTGAAACAATAAACTAAATATGATTAGTAATAGCTATTGGAAAGAAAAGAACATAGCAAATTAGGCAAGTATTATTCATTAAATCCGGCTATGTCAGAATTATAATTATACTAGCGACCGTTCGCGAATTTGTCTGCGTAGACAGTTATTTTTCTATCCCTCAGGAACCGTACTTTTTAGGGTTCCGTACCCAAAGGGTAAAAACGGGACCCTATTACTAAGCCTCCGCTGTCCGTCTGTCTGTCTGTCTGTCTGTCACCAGGCTGTATCTCATGAACCGTGATAGCTAGACAGTTGAAATTTTCACAGATGATGTATATACACAACAAATACTAAAAACAGAATAAAATAAATATTTAAGGGGGGCTCCCATACAACAAACGTGATTTTTTGCTGTTTTTTGGTACGGAACCCTTCGTGCGCGAGTCCGACTCGCACTTGGCCGGTTTTTTTTAACATTTATATGAAGTTTGTTGGCTTGTAGCCATTTATCAACGTTGTCCAAATTGTCCTTTGCCAGAGCAGTAAGTTCGTCACTGTTTCTGCTCTTTATTATCAATGTAGTAATGTCTTTGCGCAATAAGTATTTGCTAACGATAGGTCATTTATGTGGATAAGAAATAGGACTACTCCTATTCCGTATCTATATAAATGACCTAATACCACAAGGAAGCGTACAGGATGTACACCCAACAGCCAGTACGCTTCCTTGCGGTACTCCACACATATTCGTCCTGAATATAGTTCCAGATATTTTGGAGATTTCTACATATTGTTCCCGATTACACAGGTATGACTCTAGCCAAGAGTGAGCATTACCCCTGATTCCATAATTTGTCAAGTTTGCTTAGTAACATTTATTGAGAGACAAAATCGAAGGCCTTGCTGATGTCCAGAAAAATCGCCGTAGTTTTACTTGATTAGTTTAAATTGCTTGTCATGTGAGGGGAAATCCACGAATCTGGTATGAAGACATGCGAGACTCTTAGATTTCCCTTTTCTAAAAGCAAATTTTGCGCAAGTTAATAGGAGATTTAAAAAGACATAGTACTTATTCGGAGCGGCGGCGGTTAAAAGATGTAAATTGAATACCATAGAATACAGAAATACATTTCTCTACTTTGAAACTAGCATAATTTACCAACGCAACGCCAAAAAGAAAAAAAACACAACTAGATTGTTTGATTTCTAAACTCCGTATGTTAAGACGAGTAAGTAATGACTTGAATAAAACTTGCAATTTCCAAATGTTTCTAATATTATATTCACATGCAATAATCGTATAAATTAATCTTAAATGCACCAAAACTGCACTAAAACTGCATTATACTATAAATTGCATGTAAATAAAATATTATAAGCATCTGAAAATTGCAAGTTTTACTCAAGTCATTACTTATTCGTTTATAGATACGAGGGTAGATAAATGTTTCAAGGCGTCGAGAATTAACTAAGAAAATCCGGGGAAAATATAAAAAGATGCTTTGTTTTATCAACATACTGACCGGGAGTCAACATCGACATAACAAAGGCGATGTAGAGAATCGTGTATTAGGCGTGCCAGACAGACGGAGATGGATAAGATAATAAAAAAAGTTATAATTTTGTAGCTGTAGTTTCCAAAGAGACCGAGGAAAATGCGAGGTGAAAAGTTTTAAAGAACTTTATTAACACCAGTATAATGTTTAAGACCTTAGAAGAAGATAGGTAATTAAATGACGATGGATGGACAGACGAACAGTAGTTTAGGGTGTGTTCATGAGAGAAGGAGTGTGTGACGTGAGGTCGGTGCGCGGCGCGGGCGCGGCCACCAGCGTCCGCCGTAATGGCCCTCGTAACGTCCCCGATTAATGGCGTTGAATCAAAATGAAATGTCACTTAATTTAATCAAAACTCCCCGCGGCGCGCGCGCACATCTGCGCGAATCTCGGCAAAATAACTGTCGATGAATCATCTTGTTTTGCTGTACATTCTTGGAAACGATTAATAATTATAATTTATCTCGTCAATAAAACAATAATTAACAGTCGGTAGTCACTTGAGACGTCGTATAAATTTCCTAATGTGAAACCTAGTGTAACGTGATACTGAGATCGAACTGGTTGCCGCTGTACACCTGGTTGAGCTGCGTCAACTCCACTAATAGACTATTCAAATTTACTTTTAATATTTTAAATAGAAATATCGGTTATATTTCAATATTAGTTTCTAATGAATTGAGAATCAATTTAAGGAAAATCTTTTGCAAATGTCAAAACCGTAATTCTTTCAAGTCTTTTATTCTTCGCCGAAGTTTTTTTACACAATTAGGAACATTGAAAGTGATCTGTAGAAAATAAGTACTATGCGGGGTGTTATAAATGAATGTTATAAATGAATCAAAAATGGGAAAACCGTTTCTTCGGACCATAAAACTGAAGAACTCTTACTATGGGAACAACTCTGAAATCGCGAGAAATACGTTTTGATATTTTCGTTATTAATTTTTTATATAATAGGTATTCTTTTCACTTTTTAAGTAACTAATATTAATCATAGGATTCAAAGATAAGATTCTATTTTTTCCCTGATTCTCATTTTACTTTACAATGTATAAACCATATTTTCACTAGAACAGAAGCATATTGCGATCGTAGATTTTCCCGTAGTTTTATTAGAAAGGTGTATTAATTTTTTTTAAATATTGAACATCATTGCTTTTATTTCATTTTTTATCTTTTTCTGTTTACGGTTGTCACCGACAAATTCCACTTAATAATACTAGGTACCTACTTTTCATAAATATAGTATACCGGCCTTTCTATTGTCTAATTTCAAAATCTATCGCAATCGCTTTCAAGATGTAACACATTGATGCTTCTTTTTGGCATAAATAAAAACTTACCAAAGAAATGCAGCAATGTTATACATCCATATGTCAAATGAAAGCGATTGTGATAGATTTTGAAATTAGACAATTAGCCCGCGGGTGTCCCAAAACTTTGCCACACGGAGGGAAAGTACCTTAAATATTGAAGATAGGAAATTTTACTGAAAGAAGACTTCATTTTGATTTTTAAAATAATTGGAACTGTATTCAAAGATTTTCGAAAAATCGCATGCCTTAACCAGGAATCGAACCTACCAAATTAGAAAAAAAGCAATCTTTTATTTTTACGATACCGATCGAAAGGAATACTCGTTAGGATAACACAGCATCTTAAACAAAAGGAAGTCCATGAAATTTGACATTTAAATTTTAATGATTACGTATAGGAAATAATGCGATATTTAAAAAATCTTTGAATGCAGTTCGCATTAATTTTTAAAATAAAATGAAGTCTTCTTTCAGTAAAATTTCCTATCTTCAATATTTAAGGTACTTTCCCTCCATGTGGCAAAGTTTTGGGACACCCGGTATACAATGCTTGATACACAATGTTTAAGCTATTAAGCAACTATCGCTACGGTTGGCCATCACATGGGTGACCAAAAATGTATTATCCTTCAAGCTCCTAAGTGCTTCGGAAGGCACTTTGAGCCATTGATCTCGGCTGAATTTGATGTTATTAATACATATACCATTGTCGTGTTATTATGGCCAATCCTTATCCATATCCATCTATAAGGAATGCCGAGGGTGCCCCAGCAGTGGAAACATTAAAATTGCTGAGGATTTAGCTTCTTCCATTCAAAAGGATGATAAAAAATTGAGATATTAATGCTTTTGCATACTAGTAATTGACTTTCGCCAAATAACGCCTGATTCTATCGAATGATATTTGAAGAGACTTTCTAATTATAAATACTCTCACTAAATAAAACAATAGCATTGTGAATGCTAAAATCCCAAATTAAAAAAAAAAGAAGTAGTGTTACCTTATTTTACATGAAACAGAGAAGAATGTTACTTTGTCGTAGCACGTGTTTCAAACACGAAAAGAAAAATGCTGAAACGTACAGAAAGATAGCCGTCGACTGTAGGGCGATGATACAGAGTATAAGTAGGTATGTTCGGCCGCGGAGCTCGGGAAACAAGTGTGTGTTTTCTCCAGCAATTCTTGGCGCATTATCTGTATCGCATTATGGCTGCATGGTCGCCTCTTTCTACCAAATAAGGGCAGGTCGTTGATCCGACTTCTTTGTTCAAAAAAATAACACATGTCACTTGCGCCAAGTATGGCAAGCCTCCTGCATGACTAATGAGAAGAACGCATTTATGAATGTGTAAGGTAGGTAATGACAGTATTTTGTGCCCTTATATTCTTTTAAATTAATACCTTTGACACTTTTACCAACTGCAAGCACTTTTTTGTTGAATCTCTCGTTAAAAGACAAGTAGCTCTGTGAGCTGTAGACGTTTGTGAAATTTTGGAATATTTTACGAAATTTTTGTTTTTTTTAATCTAAAAATCTTATCGACAATAAATTTCACGAGAATCGGTTGAGAACAGCCGGGCATACATACATTTAAAAGCATTTTTGAACAAGCTGAAGGCCGACATACTCAAATGGCCATTCTACTTATAGAATGGCAATGTCCGGGATATGTCATTCCCATACATTGTTATTATATTGTACTAGCGTTAATTTTAGTATAATGGTTATTTGAGTGGGGGGGGGGGGGAGGCTGAAATGGAGATGCTTCGCGCTCACTCATCAACCTCATCTCATCATCACCATTAAAATATTATCGTTTCATCTATCTGTTGTCTATAAAAGTACATGACGTGATGATTTTGAGAATCAATATTGTCAGTGAAATATGTGTTGAATTTTAAATAATTTTTTTATTGTATTTAGGTGGGGCAGTATCAAGTGTCGTGCCAGCACGGGTCCGCTGCCAGGTGCGCTGGCATTAATCGTCGATCCACCGTCGTATAGATCACAATCGGAACCAGTTTTATTATTTTAAGTTGTATATGACGCAAGTATCGGTGGTGCGCAGGTGGGTGCGTGTTTGGTGACCTGTGCTGGTACACACACGCACTCCGAACTTAAAGTATTTTCATCGTGCAGCGAAAAATTTTCTAAGTCTATGGTGAAAACCATTCAAGATGGGAATGTAACCTAAGTATTTCATCATCAAAATACTATGTCAGAAAAGAGGCTTTATTTAGACAAATTAACACCTTAAACGCCACTATACAAACATATTTTTTACAATTCATTAATGAAAAACTAAAAATAAATTAACAAAAATAAAAACGTTTGTAGAACATTTCAGATTTCATACACAATATCAAAAATTAAAAAAAAGATGCTTTGGGGAAAAAAGAAAATTAAAACTTAATTTTAAAATTGAGGTCACCGGTGACCTACGTAGCGTTTAACCCCAGTTAAACAGTTAAATAAATCAGGAGGGGATGCCAGGAAAACTTATCAAGTTGCCTCCGCTCTGTCTGGCATATGGCTTTGAAGAATATTATTGTTGGTCTGTGAAAGCTTTTTATCTTTCATACAGCTTCGTAACTTTTCTTTGAGTAATCTGTTTCGTGATGACACTCCTGAAAAACACTTTTTCACAAACATAATCGTAAATTCAATAATCATTGCCATTATAGTTGTTAAAACTATTAAGGCGTTATAGACAAATGTGAAATTACATATAGCTTAGCCGACCTACTGACTATTGAGCGGAAATTTGAAGAAGCATCATGAAAACAATGGTATTTTTCAAAAAGTTAGTCAACATCACCCAAACTATGTGAAAAAGCTTTGTTCGTCCCAGAGTTTCAAACATGCAAGAAATTTAAGTGAGGTCAACTCATGATCCGTGGTTGAAAAGCTATTTCTACCTAAAATAGTTTGGCAGTTTAGTAAGTTGACCATCGTACAAAGCGTTGTGTATCGCACGTAACGCGATACGGTCAGGCAGCGCGGCGACAACGCACGGCGCCCTGTAGTCTAACAGTCTGCCTATCATTACCTTTTGTATCCTAAAATTACAATACATTTACAGTCTTACAAAAAGTACGACTTCTTTAATGAGTTCTTTAATAGTAGCAACAGATTCAAAAACACATCACATCACGTTTCTTACCAGACAGCGGCGCCAGATTTTAACGGCGTCGTATAGTCTACTCTTACTAATGGACTCATTACTTCTTGTTGCCCAATAGATATCTGTATAGGGTCAAATTCTTGATCTGAATATTCGTCTTCCTACATCTTTTTTACACGACTATCATTTAGCTCTATTTCAACCACCGGTTTTACCTTAACCTTTATTACCAAAAAGTTTGTACCGGTAGTGATCTGATCCGAAAACAATAAAGAATGTCACAAATGGTAATCCAACATACTTAACAGTTCCTAGTTATAGCTTCCTTAAAAGAGCATCACCATTTTGTCTCAGCAAGATGCCATCCAGAAATAATTGGCAGTTATGTCATAAGGTCCACAATAAAGATAGCATTCGCAATCAGGATTCCATTTATATCTGTCCCTGTTTTCCTGCCGATACGAGTACGTGGTTGGTTAAGCTATAGCTTTATATATAGATGTGCATACAAATGCAGCGAAAATGCGTCTGCTTGGACTTGGAATGGCGCAATAACACAAATTAATTGTTAGTGCGGACTTCAATCACTCATTTATCACAATGTTTGTATGAATTGTTAGTTATTTTATTCAATCACTGCACTTGTAATTAAATAAAATTTATGTCTTTGAGTGTTTATTGCTGATTTATGTTTAGTTTACTGTGCGGAAGTCTTTATTATAGGCACCAACTTTGATAGGAGTCGCATTTTTTTGTTTACGATGTTTATGTACCTACCTACAAATTTGGAATGGTTTCTTTACTTTCTAATTGTTCTAAAAGAGTACCTATTCGTGTAAGTGTAAAATGATTAGTGAGCCCTAACAAAATATTATTTGCAAACAGTTTTTTTTCTTTTCGGCCTGAGCCGACGAAGCAGGTTCAGTCAAGGCACACTGAGAGCTTTAAACGTTTGGTCGTGGCTCGAGCTGAGCGGGCACTCGCGGAAGACAGGCGTCCGAGCGTCTGCCCGGCCACGGCACCACCTGCCTCCGCCGCAAGCTATTTATAAACCAGACCGTACCTTCGCCATAGATTAAAAATATTTACGTGTTATTGAACCTTTTTGAGGATAAATACGTGGTATAAACCTCCTTATGGTAAAACCTTGAGAGCTGCTAGTGTTTAAAAAAGTAACTTTTAAAATAAATAACTTTTTTTTAAGTATTTTTTTCAGTAAATTATTATTTTCTGCTTTTTAGTTAACACGAGCAAAGATTAAAAATATACCATCTCATCTTGACGAGTGCTCGGAGCACTCGTCAAGACGCTTCAAACGAGCGCAAACACGATGGGGTTGCATGGTTTTATTACAGAGTCCCAGTGGCCTTCTTCCGGCTCCATCATCAGACCCTGGAAACTATTTCCCAACAAAGTACTCGTCAAGACGATTCAAATAAGTCCAAACTCGATGGGGTTGCACGGTTTTATTATAGAGTTCCTATGGCCTTCCTCCGGCTCCATCATCAGACCCTGGAAACTATTTCCCAACAAAGTACTCTTTAAGACGATTCAAACGAGCCCAAACTCGATGAGGTTGCACGGTTTCAATATTGAGTTCCTATGGCATGGCCTTTCGGCTTCATCATCAGACCCTGGACCTTATCTTCTATTAGAGTACTCGTCAAGACGATTCTAACGAGCCTAAACACGATGGGGTTGTATGGTTTCATCATAGAGTTTCTGTGGCCTTCTTCCGGATCCATCATCAGATCAGCTTAATGACACCATATTATTGCATTGCTTTTTAGTTCTGACATATGTTTAAAGTTTCAAGTCTCTAGCTTATCGGGAAGCTAGTATAAAATCGTTCGCAAACTTTGCGGACAAACAAATAAACAAACAAACATCCAAACAAACAAACGAGAAAGCAACCTAATAAAAACGTGTTAAAAAATAAGTTTGATACATAATTTTCGTAAATCCTGTTGGTATACATAACATAATACTTTTTCACCTCTCCAGCACGAAAAGGGCGCTTTTGGCGCGTAAAACCTCGCAGCAACAGCGATTTTTGCTGCGAGCTTTTTTAATTTCTAACACCAACTTTTAAAATTACAAAGAAAAAAGAAATAATGTAACAAGGATGACACTTGTAAAATTGATATGTGAGAAAAGGATAAATAGAGTGCTTTATGGTGTCATCACAGAACAAAGAAAAATTTTTCCCCCGGGTAGAAGTCGCATGTGGGCGGCACCCGTGTAACATCATATCTGCGTAGCTCCGCACATCTTTGAATTTTGCTCCGGCAGTCGTATGAACGAACGCCAAACAAAAACATCTTCAAAAATAATATAAAAATGCTGAGTTGCATTATACAAAAGAGCAAAATCGATATCCACATATATCATTTAGCAAACGGGTGCATAAAATATCAGAGGCGAGCTTTATTTAAATAATTTTGATTTTAATTAAAAATTAAACGGATATTTTCCTTTTAAAATTCAAAACAATAAATAACCGGCTTTATGCGTCATACACTTAAGATCCATATTCCAACGCACAATTTGACATATTCTTGAAGTGTCATAAACACTAAAATATAGAATGGCGGAAATGTCACTCAATAGGGGAGACCGAGAAAAGTTGTGACTGTGAAGAGTTGAAATGTATTATCTATCACCATAGCAAAAAATTGATAGGTAAATGATAAACGTCTAAGTAACAGTTGATTTGATACACTCACCACTGAAAACACGCAAAAACAGCACGTAATTTTAGTCAACTTAATTCATACATACACTCGGCGTCAGAAAAACCGCACCTTTTCTTCAAAGTTAATTTAATCCCATATAATTTAATGATAAGTGTTATTATATACTTCTTCCCCTTCGGACATAGTCAACAGTCTTTAGAAACCGTTGGAATACTCGTCGAACGGAATCAATTTCTGAGATTGAGTTTCCGAGCACATTACATTGCCTAATTTTATTGCAATATTTGAATAACTTCATGGGCAATAGTATCCATCTTGGGTATTCGTTTTTTTAATTCAATTGTTGAAGTGTGTTTTCTCCATCATCTCGATAGCGAATTTACCCGCATTTCCTGAATTGACCCCTTTTATTTCCCTTTTGTGGTGGCGCTAGCAATAACGCTTTAATCGTTTAATTATGGTAACTGTTATGTTAAATAAATCAAACACTTATTAAAAGAAAGCTCATTAAATGTACTTTCAATAGATATCAACATTTACACAATAAAACGTTAGCTAGCAATAGCAGATGGCCAAGTCTAAACTTACTGCCGAAGAGGTGCGGTTTTTCTGACGTCGAGTGTAGTACGTTACAGGCGAGTGCGGCAAGCTAGCATTTTTATTGTCAAGGATTTTAATCATTCAAGGCAATTTAATAAAAATTGCTTCTCCTACAAGGCTGCTAGGGCTTAATAAGTATCGATAAATAAATAATGAAAAATATTAGAAAAAATCGGCTCACCCGTAGCAACTTAGACGGGATACGAACCCGCACCCTTAGGATTCCGGCCCAATGCACTACCAATTATGCTACCAAGCCGCTGAGGGATGTGGCGAAATTTTCTATCCCGTCTAAGTTGCTACGGGTGAGCCGATTTTTTCTAATATTTTTCATTATTTATTCATCTTAATATAAAAATAGCATTGTGAATGCAAAAATCTAAAAGTTTAAAAGTATCGATAATTTAGGATCGCTATTAATCGATTTCAAATAAATGTTATATGAAATTATGAAAAAATGAAATATTCAGTCAAAAGTACCAGGGCAACATAACTTACGAGGAGTGAATTTAATTTGGTACCGCGAAGATATGTCTTCATTTCTTTTAGCTCTTTAATTTTTCAAAAATATAAATCTTAACAACTCCTTGTAAGTCATGTTGCCTTGGTATTTTTGACTGAATATAACATTATTTCGTAATTGAACATAAAATAAATATAGGATTTTGGGTTAGGTTCGGAATTGGTAATCGTTCTTTATTACTTATCTATCGATACGGACACTACGATATTCTAAAAAGCCCTAGTCCAGTAGGACCACGGGTACATAGTTGTATGTGGGAGAATGCGATATTCTTATTATTTAAAATCAATAAGATATAAATTGAAAGTACACAATTTGACTAGTTCAAACTACGCAACTTTTCGCGCCACTCCCCACCGCGCTATCTGTGAGTGAAACTTGTTTGTGTCGCACTATAAAAGGCGTTGCACGCCTATTGACAAGCCTTATTCGTTGTTCGACTCTGACACGTTATACTGCTGGTGCTCTGAACTGTCCGGTAATGTAGTTAAGTATTACTCCTTTTATGACAGCAATAATAGTGTGATAAAATTACAATATTTAATTTGATATTAAATGTGATATCGACATAAAAGCTAATAAATCTAAGACATGTGACATAATCACAAATAAATAACGACATTCAAAACCACGATATTTAAATAAATGAATAAATACTTTAAACTGCCATCTCTTCTTTTATTTTCTCCCACATGTATATCGTGGTCCTACCGGTAGGTCAAATCGGTAGGTCCACCCCGCCCTTAATGCAACCAACCCGGTCTCCCTTATCTCATAAAATTTTCTTAAAGTACTTTATGATATAATGAATAAGGTGGTAAATCGCACTATTAAAATTAGCTTGCGCCATCTAGCGGCTGAGTAGCAGCATTATAAATATACGTATTATTTAATTTGGTACCAAGTTGCTATGGTAATACGACTGAATCTAAATAAATAAACTTTGTGATTTATGGCTTTCTGGATATTACACATTTTTACTTTTCATCCAATTACGTGTTCACAAAGTGTGTGTGCGTAGCATGTAACTATTAAGTGGGGGGCTTGGCTTCGATGTTTAATGTGTTTGTTTGGTTACACTGGTTTTCATACTAAATTGGGCTCATACTACTTCTATCTACTTCTATGTTCTGTGGGTGTCATAAATGGATTAAAAAATAAAATGCACGGATATACCAAGGAGTTTTAAATAAGGATAGTTAAAAAAGAAGGTTGATAATTCGAAATAAATAGTATGGACGTAATGAGGTCGCATGTATGAAACAAATATGAAATAAGAAAAATTAATGAAATTTATTAACAAATTATATGTCTTATGATTATAAATAAATAAATAAGATGGGATATTAATGAATAAGAGAAAAACACTACGTAATGTAATCAAATCGACGGGAATCTACTTTACTGACTCTACTCCATGAATAAAAATTTTCAGCATAGGATTGACCGAAATATTTTTGTGATAAATTACAAAAATGAATGCGTCCAACGATGAAGATAGTTATCTAACTCCAAAAGAGATAAGTGAACAAGTTTCTAATGCTGAATTAAGCTTTTTACCAGGAAAGTCACGTGAAAATTTTCTCGCTGGTCGAGGTGAAAAGTTGTATGTTTTACACGAGACCAAAATTTTGTTCTGCCTCGTGCCTTCAAATCACGAACTAGCGAAGTAGTCTAGAATTGAATCACGAGCGTAGCGAGTGATTTAAAGTCGGCACTCGCAGCACATATTGATTTTGGTCACTTGTATAACAAATAACTATTCTTTGTGAACTGTGCCAGGAAGTATCCTTGCTCCAGTTGTTCCCTCTACATATAATGGGAGATTAATGTGAGTTTATTGGTTAGTCCATTCCATTTCCAAGAAATCGAGCTCCACCGTGCTTAGAAAGCAGATTAACAACGCAATCGTGCACCCGTTATGGGGTTTTTACTTTTTTCAACTTCTTGAATCTATATTTTGGTAAACTTTATTAAAAATTCAATGAGAAATGAGCGAGCGAAATGATAGTGTCATAATGCGTAAAATGGAGTCTTTCATTATTCGATGACGACAACTGCAATCCATAATATGTCTCTGCGTGTGTTAATGCTAGAGTTTATACGGCCTCTTTTGTTTTTCGAAATCTTTCTCGGGATCAGTTTGAATGTCCATCTGCGTGTTAATCTTTGGCGTGTAGCAGTGCGGCGTACTTTACTCTCTAACTACAAATCTATAGAGCCTGCACAAGGCGTAGTAACCACCGTATACATCCAGAAGTGTTTACTAGCTTTTTGCGCAGCGTCTGTACAAATAATTTTCCTTAAGGTCTCTATCTACCTGCAATCTCGGAAACGTCTTTACATATTTTAATAATTAATGAGGTCGCGTCTGAGATCATAAGCTAGAAATCGACTGGAAAAAGCCTTATTAGGTATAAGATTTATATTAACTACTTATGTCATAGTTACTTAATTGCAGGCACATTTGGCCTTGTACAAGGTATCCCTAAATTTTTTTACTCACATCCTAATTTATTTATATAGTAAAAAGTATCTTTGGTACTGCAAAACTTGTTTTTTACCATCGCCACTCGAAAAAGTGCGTTTAATTCAACGATAAGAGTGAATAATCAGCGATTTTATACACCAAGTGAATAAAAATAATTTGAATTTGGAACAAGCGCGCATCATGAATCATACTATGGAGATATTCCATAGAGCCATAGTCACACAGTAAAATTAAACGGAAAAAAAATATCCCGCCTTTAATTAGGTTCTTTTTAGTGTCTTATCTTTGGGTTCTTTTCTATCTATTAGAGGAAATTTCATCTCGTCCTTTGTATCTCTCGCTTCGCTCAGGATACTACTTTTGAATCCCTCGCTACGCTCGGAATTGGACTCTATAGGTACAATCCTTCGCTACTCTCGGGATCCAACTTAGTCCCTCGAACTAAATTCCCTTTTTATTCACTTGTTGTATAATCTACTACTTATTTAATTTTTAAACATACCCCTTGTTTACTAATTACATGACTACCTTGTAAAACTTCGACGTCTTGTTAACGTGACATTACAATACAACAATACAACTTTATTTATTTATATATTTAGTACACACAAATTTTTTACATGAAAAATAATGGACAGAAGAGTAGTACAAGGGCACAGCTTATTTCATATTGAAATTTCTTCCAGCTGGCCCGGGACAGGAAATAACATTGAGAAGGGCAGTCTGTGTGTATCTTGAAGTACAATACGATATAATATATATCGGTAATATAGTATACTTACACATATAAATAAAATATTTCATACATACAAATACATATACTAAAAATAAGAAGAAAGTTGCAAAGGAGAAAAGAATTAGACAGGAATCTAAGTACAGGAAGATAAATAATACTCCTTCAAACGTTTTTTGAAGAGAGATATTGTGCGACAATCTCTTATCTCGGCTGGCAATGAATTCCAGAGTCGAGCGGCATGCACGGAGAAGGAATAAGAAGCGAAGTCGGAACTATGGGTGGGAAATTTAAGAAGGGATTTAAGATGCGATCTGCACGGGGTGTTAGGCGGGTGTAAGAAGGAAAAACGATCACGGAGGTAGGATGGAGTAGAAGGGTTGAAAAGGACATTGAAAAGGAGACAGAGGATCCTAACATTCCTGCGCAGACGTATTGGAAGCCACTTGAGTTCCTTTCGATAGTTTGAAACGTGGTCGTACTTGCGAAGACCAAAAATGAAGCGAATGGCAAGATTTTGGAGGCGCTCAAGTTTGTTTAGTAGTAGCTCGGTGGCATCTAATCTAAGTAGCAGACATCAGCATAGTCGAGAAGAGGTAGAATGAGTGACTGGGCAAGAGAGATTTTGGTGGGCAAGGGTAGAAAACTTTGGAGACATTTGAGGGAGTGAAAAGAAAAGTATATCTTGCGGCTGACGTCAGCGACATGAGTCGACCAGGAAAGATTGGAATCTAAGATAACACCTAAATTTTTGACGGAGTCACTGAACGGGATAGTAATTCCATCCAGTGACACAGGTGGCAAATGAAGAGAATGGGCTTGGCTTTGCATGTATTTGCTACCAATAATGATAGCCTGAGATTTAGTTGGATTTACCAAGAGACCATACTGCTTAGCCCAGGTGGAAATACTGTTCAGGTCGTCATTTATTATAGATATGGTGGAGTCCACATCATCGATTTTAAAGTGGCGGTATAGCTGCAAATCGTCTGCGTAGAGATGGAAGTTGGAGGAAATGACTCTTGTGACAGAGTTTATGAAGATAGAAAAAAGAAGTGGCGAGAGGACACCTCCCTGAGGTACGCCAGCAGTGAGTACACACCTATCAGATGTTGAATCATCAAGGCGGACACACTGCGAGCGCCCCTGAAGATATGAATCAAACCATGAAAGAGCAGAAGAAGAGACATTTAGTGAGCGAAGAGTGGCAAGTAGAATGTCGAAATCGACAGAGTTGAAGGCACTGCTAAAGTCGAGTAATACCAGGATTGTGAGCTCCTTATTTTCCATTGCCCAGCGAATATCATCAGTGACTTTTAGTAGAGCAGTGACGGTGCTGTGGCCAGGACGAAAGCCAGATTGGAAATGGCTTAACAGAGAATTGGACAGGAGGAAAGAAGACAGTTGTTTATGAATGATGCGCTCTAAAACTTTAGATAGGAACGGTAAGATGGAAATGGGTCGGAAATGACAAGGTAAAGATGGGTTAGGAACTTTGGGTAACGGGATAATGTGAGCCGTTTTCCAGATCTGAGGAAAACAATTTGAAGTGAGAGAGAAATTGAAAATGAAGGTGATAATAGGGACAAGAGTAGACAAAATAGGAATAAACATTCTAGAGCACAAATTATCATCACCGACGGATTCAGAAGAAATAGCCAGTATAGCACTTTTAACATCGGTTTCAGAGACCGTAGAGAAATTGAAAGATGGGCAGTTAGGTCTAGAAAGAGATGAAAGCTGCTCCAAGGTAGCATCCTTCACGCTGCGATCTAGACTTACTGGGGGAAGAGAGAGGTGCTTGTTTAAAGCGTTTAGATTAGTGCCGATGGGGACTGAAGAAGAGGGTTTACCCACTCCGACCGAGCGAAGGAATCTCCAGGTGTCCGCTGGATTACGGTTCGACAGGGAGTCATGAAAGAATCGTCTCTTAGCATCCCGACACATACGATTGCAGCGATTTCGAAGGGTTTTATAGCGAGTCAAATTGTGATCCGTCGGGCATTTTTTGTACTTGCGTTTTGCTTTATCCCTTTGAGACATCAAGTCTTTTATTTCCGCGTTGAGCCAGGGAGCAGGGTTTCGTTTAATTCTGATTCGTTTTAACGGAGCATGTCTGTCAAACAAGTTAAGTAGGAGTGTGTTGAACCTAGAAATCATTACGTCCACGGAAGTAGCCGAGAAAACATCCGACCAGTCTATGTCGCTGGCATCTTGTCGCAAGGTCTCCAAGTCAATACCCTTGTAGTTGCGACGCAAAATGAAAGGGGGCTTACGTTTGGGAGGGCGAAGTTGATAAGAAAGGAAAACCAGATCATGATAAGAGAAACTTGCAGGGATTTGACCATGTGAAACCACTTTCTCAGGTGAAGATACTATCATGAGATCGAGTAGAGAAGGCACGCAATTCGGGAAATGGTGTGTGGGTGATAAGGGTAAAATCTGTAAATTGTACGAAGAAAGGATAGATTGGAGATTAGAAGAACGTGTGTTAGATTTCAGGAGGCAAGTGTTAAAATCACCCATTATGATGACATGGTCATAAGATGGTCTTAATTCCTCGAGAAGTTTGTCGAACGAATCGAAGTAATTGACAGAAAGATTTGGAGAATAGAAAACACCAAGGAGTAACTTAGTGTGTCTAATAGAAACTTCTAAGAAGAGGTGTTCGGCTGATGTGCTGTACAGAGAAGGGGACGCATTAACAACACGGTACGGCATGTCAGAACGAAGGTAGATAGCTACTCCACCCCCGCCTTTACCGGTCCTGTCGTTGCGTATGAGGTTATAACCTGGAAGACCAAATTGTGTAGAAGGTAAGGAAGGTTTAAGAAACGATTCAGATATTAAGAAAGCATCGACTAATGAGCTGCTAATAGACGCCAGAAGATCCGAATGATGCGCAGGAATGCTTTGAACGTTGACATGTGCAACATTGAAATTGGTAGGGTGATAGGAGAAGGCGGAAACTAATTTGTCACTTAGCGTCCCTGGCCCTGAGGAATCACTGTCGGCACTAACAAAGCTGCACGATGAAGAGGAGCAGGAGAAGAAGCTATCATCTAAATTAAGCGAGTCCATCAACTTTATATATTTTTATTAGAAATAAAACACTTAGGTACGTATTTCTGAAATCTCGTCAAAGATTTGAATCGTCTACAATAAAGAAACCCTTGGTATTGGGGAGGCCTGTGCTAATTTCCAAGAGATAAAACTAAAAAGTTTTAATTTTGGTTATCACGTGATTCACTTAGTTATTTTGTTAATTTGCTGCATTAGCCTGGGCTCCTGGGCCTCAGTTTCACGATTTTGTCAATACCAAAACTGAAATAAAACATTTCGTTTTTACATTTCGTATGTTTTTTTTGAACCAAATTAAAACACACTTTATCTACAAATTAAAAAGCTTTAAGAAGGCGTATCCGCTTATCTAAATCAATTTAGTAAAAAATAGTACCGCCGGAATTCTTACGACAGTTATGGTCAAACGCACAATGGTATAAGCTGACAGTAGTAAGTAAATATTATTTTTAACGATCAGTGCATCGTGTTTGGCTAGTGTTGGACATGTTTGAGTAACAGTCTGCCGAGCGCTGGCCGAGTAAACACTGGCTTCCGAACTCACTGTTTGCTAACCACCTCGTAAGAACAGAGAGAGCTTACTCCGAAAACCGAACTACGAAATCCGAACGACATTCGTTCTTCGTGGCATTATTGGCTCAGGAATAAGAGTCAAAATGTAGTTTAATGAAAGACGAACATCGTTCGATTATCGCTGTTGGTTTTTTTATAGTAGTAGGCTCTCAGTTCCTAACATCTGTTAGAAAACACCGCGATGTAATTTACTTTGGTTTATTTCCTAATCGATAGCCGGTTTTATGTGATGTTGTTAATTTAGTGTAGTTATAAGTACTATTGCTAGAATCATAAAGCAGGGCTAAAGAAACTGTTTAGTATCACTATTTCACTAGATAACCAAGTTCTGGTACCTAACAGTATCAAGAGACACTTTCACTTATTTATTTTCACGCAATGATAATTATAGTAGTTTCACGACACTAAAAACAAATGAAGCAGTTGTTATAACGTGAAAGTACAGATTATGAAACGAAACCCTTCCTGCTGTCTACTGCTTTACCTCTTTGGAAATCTTAGCAAAGAGATGTGAAAAAGATTTCCAGCTCCATGAGTTGCATTTTGCCATATATAACGGTGCTTTTCAGAATGATAGTCTACTTAAATAGAACATGTCTTGTATTAAGTTAGACGAAGAAAAAGCTCTAAGCTTGTGAAAATGTTAATGTTTACGTCATCACTGTCAATAGCATGACTAAACGAATTCATCCCTCCTGAGCCCTGGATCGATTCACGGGAAAATGGACCATAAGGTCTGTGTCTGTAGATCAGCGTGCTGTATAAGTTTTCTGCTCTCCACCAAAGCTCCCCATTAAAGTTCAAACTCGTTTCCACACATCATAGGCACGCAATTAGGGTTACGCCGATTCGTGAACCATATAATGCCGCCGTCCTCCTGCAGAGGTCGTCGCAAATCGACCATGTAAAAAGCTGGCAAGGTGAATTGTTAGACAAAGGCTCATCTCAGCGCTGGGTAATTAGGCTGAGCGCGGAATGCGCCGCGGGCGAGCTATTACCGAGCACGCTCGGCCCGCCCCGCCCGTCATTGCGAACAGAACTTCGCCTCTAAGATTTATTTACATCCGGATTCTTAGAGTAATAAGATACATATTTTTTTCTATATTTTACAAATGTGCTCAATACTCTATCAAAAAGTTGACATACTTATCTAGAAATTTTGCCAAAAAATCTACAATAAACAGTAAACCCATAGCTTAAGATTAGATTTATTTTTTGGATAGTTCTAAACAGAATCCGCGGGTAGGCCCCCGACAAGGTGGACCGACGACCTGGTGAAGGTCGCGGGAAACCGCTGGATGCGGGCAGCGCAGGACCGATCGTTGTGGAGATCCTTGGGGAAGGCATATACCCAGCAGTGGATGTAGGGCGGTTGATATGATGATGATGAAACAGACCCTTAAAACATTTTCAGACTAATCGTTATACCAAATAATCGGTGTACGGTGGGAATTCACAACATTTCTTACCAGCAGGCACTACTAATACTTAGATTTTGATTTCATGCTCGTTTATAAAGGGTTTGTTCAACTTGTTATTTTTCTTTGAAAGAACTTGCATTGCAATGCAAGACAGCAATGCAAAATGTAAAATTAAGATTAGACACAATAAACTGGTGAGGTTGCTTTTCTTAGGAAAAAAATTGCTCTCTTTTCTTATACAGTCTCCATACTGCTTCTTTACCTTTAAATAATAACGTAAGTAATTTCTAATTCCTTTGCAGATGTATTTATTATTTATAGAATAGGTACTAGCTTTCGCCCGCAACTTCGTCCGCGTGGTCGTTTGGAAAATCCCTAGAAAACCTTTGACCGGGGTTAAAAGTACATTCTGTGTACTAAGTATCGGAAATTTGTCAATAAAACAAAAATACAAATTATTCATCTAAATTTATTTTATTGCCTACAAAGTAGGTCCCATCGCTTGCAATACAACATCTCCACCACTTCACCCAGTCTTCCATACATTTTTCATAGGCTATTTGCGGTATGGCCTTTAGCTCATTCAGCGAATTTTCTTTTATGGCTTCTATCGACTCAAAACGTTTTCCTCGAAGTGGTAATTTTAACTTGGGAAATAAAAAAAAGTCAGACGGAGCCATATCAGGTGAATACGGTGCTTGGTCGAGAACTTTTGTTGAATTTTTCGCTAAAAACTCTTTCACTATAATGGCTGTGTGTGATGGTGCATTATCATCAAAATCGCCGAGGACTCAAAACTATCACCAACAAAAAGTTTAGTTTAAAACAAATTGAATGACAAATCCCGCTCAAATTTTGCGCGCTTAATCAGTACAGTGCTACCAACATCAGGCGCGGTCGCAGCCTGAAATTTTGGGGGGGGTCACTAATAAATTTTGTAAATTTATAGAAGCAGTGCCGGTTTTAGCACTACCAGCGCCCTGGGTAATATTTCTACGGGCGCCCCCTGTATGCGTTTCCAAGATTTTCAATTTTGCCTATTAGTTATAAAACGGCCGCGCAGCGCGTTTTTTTAGTCAGTTTCACATACTAATCTTGTAATCTTGCTTGTTTATAGTAAAAGAAACGGCCGCGCAGCGAGATTTTTGTCAGTTTCAACTACTAATCTTGTAACCTTGCTTGTTAGTGGAAAAAATGGCCGCGTAGCGCAGTTTTTAGTCAGTTTCATCTACTAATCTTGCTTGTTTATAGTAAAGAAAAACGGCCGCGCAGCGCGATTTTTAGTCAGTTTCAACTACTAATCTTGTAACCTTGCTTGTTAATTGTTTATAGTAAAAAATGGCCGCGCAGCGCAGTTTTTGGTCAGTTTCATCTGCTAATCTTCTAATTTTGCTTATTACAGTAAAAAAAACGCCACGCAGCGCGATTTTTAGTCAGTTTTATCTACTAATCTTGCTTGTGTATAGTAAAGAAAAACGGCCGCGCAGCGCGACTTTTAGTCAGTTTCAACTACTAATCTTGTAACCTTGCTTGTTTATAGTAAATACCATTTTGGTGCGGAACCTTAAAAATGGCCGCGCAGCGCAGTTTTAGGTCAGTTTCGTCTGCTAAACTTCTAATTTTGCTTATTACAGAAAAAAACTACCGCGCAGCGCGATTTTTAGTCAGTTTCATCTACTAATCCTGCTTGTTTATATTAAAAAATAGCCGTGCAGTGCGATTTTTTGCCAGTTTCATTTGTCACTTGGTCGCTATCACCAGGCAACAATACGATTGATAGTCGACCGGTCGGTGGTCGGGCGTTTTCAGCGCCCCACACACGAGGGCGCCCAGTGCAATCACACCGCTTGCATCGCCCTACTGTCGGTACTGCTGTCAAATAGAAGATTTCTATTTGACGTTTACGATTTTGGGGGGGGTCATGTCCCCCGTGACCCCCCCCCCCTTCGGACCGCGCCTGACCAACATGCAGTAAAAAAATTAGAACGACGTCTTTTACGCGGGTCTTTTTATTGACATATTCCCGATACTTTTTACACAGAGTAGTATACCATGTTTTAATCTTGGCTTTACTTTATCTGTGTGCCAATCTAAATCCGTTCTGCTGTTTATGCGTGAACGAGTAACAAAATATATAGTTCAAATTTTTTGTGGAAAGAATTCCACATAAAATTTGAACCCTCATTTCCCCCAAGTTTACCCCTTTAGGGGTTGAATCGTGTCTACCGTGTTAGACTTCAAAATAAATGCCATTTTCACAATCATCATCCCATAAAACCTCAATAACGACATCCATAAAGTTCCATCTGATGAAAGCAAGCTGACAAGTTTTTTACGCCCATTTTTCTTGTCATATAAAAGATGTCATAATGGGTGGTTGGTAGGGTAAAAGAGTTGACTATTTAAAAATGCTTGGGTATGTATGGGTAGTGAGCTTATTTGAAAAGAGTATTTCTATTTCATATCGATTTTGAAACTTTTTTACCACATTTACCCTCTAAGGCATTGATTTTTGGAAATACAGGAATTAGTATTTCCATTAATGGTACTAGTGGGATTTTGATTCCCAAAAGTTCCTTGTAACGAACGACACAATTTTAAACACAAAGTTTGGACACGTCTCGATAAAATATCGGGACCGTCGGACTAACAGCTGCTGAAAATTGTTGTATTGTGTCTGTTCATCACCAAGAACTTCTGGGAATCAAAATCCCACTAGTATATACCATTAATGGAACAACTTTAACGGTGCTTCTGGGAATACACGGATTTTAGCTGTAAGCGTGAGGCAAAGTGCTTTTTTAAATTTTTAACACCACCTTTTCTAATAATAAAGGAAAAGAAATAGAGTGACTAGGATGTAGGGTTTCTGATTTCTCGACGTTTATTTTTTCTCGAGTTTCGGGAATTCTCGAGGCGAAATTCTCGAGTTCTCTCGGGTCTCGAGTCTTTTAATTGAAACTGTTGAAATCTGTTAAAATTAGGATTTTTTTCTAATCTAAGATACTTTTAATGCACCACAATCAATATTTAGAATTTGGTACTAAGTTTATGTTAGAAAAGAATCAAAGGTTAAAATCTTCTTACATAGATATTATTAACTAATAATCAAAAATTAGTAATTACCTAATAGGAACAATAGTCATAAAGACCAAAGTTGACTATTACTAGGCTAGACCAGCCTGGAAGCAACGTTAACCTATGAAATAAATAGAAAACTTACTTTTGTCTAAAAAAAGAGGCTTTCAAGAATAAGAAAGAGAGAGCACATGTTAAAGCGCTTGTAGTTGTCCACTAGCGCCACCAATACATTTATTTTTATTACTCGTAAACCAAGTCAATATAAAAAAACCGGCCACGTGGAAGTCGGACTCGCGCACGAAGGGTTCCGTATTGCTTTATTGTTATTAGTATTTGTTGTTATAGCGACAGCAGAAATACATCATATGTGAAAATTTCAACTGTCTAGCTATCATGGTTTATGAGATACAGCCTGGTGACAGACAGACGGACAGTGGAGTCTCAGTAATAAGATCCGGTTTTACCCTTTGGGTACGGAACTCTAAAAAACAACCATGCCCTCTTAAATTGGCTCTAATAATCTTTTGAATAACTTTCAGTCTTTTGTACTAGTTTTAAAACGTAATCGAAGCGATAGTGGCCAGTTTTGGTTTAAAGGATTTTAAAGCTTATAGAAAGAATGAAAGCTGCTGAAGAGTTAAAATATTAGATAATTTAAGAGGGCATAGTAGTTTCCTTTTTTTTAATATTGACCTGGTTTACGTATAATAAAAATAAATAAATAAATTGGCGGTGCTAGTGGACGGCTATAAGCGCCTTAACGGTGAAAAATAGTCGCGCGTCGCGTCTGCCACGATTCATATTCGAAACTCGAGAAATCTCAAGCTCCGGTCATTGTTTTCTCGTCTCGAATGAAGCCAAATTTCTCGAGTTTTCTCGAGTTCGAGAAAGCTTGAGCAGAAACCCTACTAGGATGAGACTTATAAAATTGTTATGTGAGAAAAGGATAGATATAATGCTTTATGTCGTCATACATGAATTAAACAGTATTGATTTGCAATGATACATTATACCTCCCTACTAGGTGCTTACCTATGAATATGCCGATTTTTTTGGAGAAGTTTTAGGTAGTTGCATTTTCCACACTAAATTTTTCTTAATTTACTTAACAATCGTGAAGGGTGTAAGTAAAACATTATCCTTTTGTGTATACATTTTTGAACACTGAGTAAACTAATGACATATTACTTAGTTCGAGGAAACAAATAAGTATCTACTAAGTTAACGAATAAAGTGGTCATTTTTACACAAAAAGGAGGCAATTTCTTTTTTATGTTAAGAAAAAATTTTTTTATAAAACAAAAAACCGACTTCAAAAAACCGGCCTATAAAAAGCAAGAAATAATATTCAAATCATTAGATATGCATTATCATTGTTATAATAAAAACACGTCTTTTGAAGTCGGGTGGGGCTGGAGTACAACTTCCTATTTTTTATTCTAAAAGCCCCACCCCACCCGACTTCAATAGACGTGTTTTTATTGTTAATGTTAATGCATATCTAATGATTTGAATATTATTAATTCTTGCTTTTTTATAGGCAGGTTTTTTGAAGTCGGTTTTTTTGTTTCATAAACAATTTTTTATTTTTTTATTTTTAGTGTAAGTACCTTCTGTATTAGGTATATTATTTAGGTAGAAAAATCGACTCAGCCAAACGTGAGATAATCGCGAAGAAACATACATACATACTGAGAACCTCCTTTTTTTGAAGAAAACTACCCGACCGATTAAAAAAAAAAATGGGACCATCTCGCAAGCAAACTCAATTGAACAAAAAAAGAATCATCAAAATCGGTCCATAAATGTCGAAGATACGCGCGAACAACGATAAAAAAACAATCGAATTGAGAACCTCCTCCTTTTGTTGAAGTCGGTTAAAAACTAAAATGAGGATTTTGTTATTACTGATAGGTAGGTGCATAGTTGACCATTGTGATCTTATTTCGATTTAAATCAAGCAACTGGTGAATCTTTAAATCATAGATGTTATGAGATTTTCCGTTTGTGAGAGATGCAACTTCATAGTAAGACCTTTGCTTTACGTACCGAAGGAGTTCATAGTGAATAAGCAAAATATTTTGTCCATCTGACTGTGTATTTAAAGCATTATTACAACTTGGGCCTCTTCAAGGCTATATTGAATATAATGTTTCTGAGTAAACATTAATTTCAAGCACATTAAGACATCAGTTAAAGAAAGAATGAAGCAAAATGTTATACCTACTTAGGGCCTGCAAGCCTATTACCTACATAAAAATAATCGCGATAATCGGATGCAATTCGTCGTTCAATTTACTTGATATTGAAACTCATTTTTGTGTTTTTTGGATTTACTTATTATTTCGGAAAAATCTTATTTTTTTCGGAAAAGTCCTATAGAACAAACTTTGTTGTTTATGATCTTAGTAATCTACTCCTGCGAGGTTGTTGGTATTATACAAATAACCCTATAGGGTAATTTGTTAAACACCAGGTTTATAAGCTCGACTTTCCATACAAAACTCGATTAGCTGTTCGGACATTTGTATGGAAAGTACCTATAGTTATTTTTGTAATTTTTCGGAAAAGTCGTAGAACAAACGTTGTTTATGATGTTAGTACTTACTCTACTTCTGCGAGGTTGTTGGTGTTTAACAAATTAACCCTGTATTTAAGTGCACATTCCAATTAAAATTTCAAAAGTAAAGTTAATTTGTTACAAATTTTTATTTAGATATGATCATGCAACGAAAGTAGTTGACCAATTTAGTACTTTGTAGTATAAAAAATACATTTTTCACTCCTCTTGCTCAAAAAGTCCGTCATTGTAAGGTACAAGAGTCAGGATAAAATAGCATAAATATCCCTAGGGGATAAAGTTTTTTCTTTTTTAATGTTTGTCTATTACCAATGAACCTACTAAAACGAAAAAGTATTTATTCATAATTACGAATAAAAACTCGCTCGATTTTTGAAAATGGAACTAAAAGCAGCGATCTCTTCGGTGAAATCATAGACTTATTTATACTCTGTGACTTTTAGTTTAAAATGCGTGCATTGTGTTTCTTAGCTGCTACAGCAGAAATTAAAAGAGGCACTGGCGCGAAATCTTTAGAATTTTTCTCTAATTCCAAACTGATTGAATTGTGTGACTGTAAGTAAGTAATAGGATAGAAATAATTTTAATCTTTTGCCGTCAAGCACAAATCATTTATTTAAATACTGTATGAAAAGTTTATGAAGTGGAGAATAGAAAAACGAGTGGATTCGTTTACGGAAGTATAAACTATAGGTATTTAATATTGGATTTTATTTTTTCGCAATCGTAGTGAAAAGTAGAGTGTAACACACGACGCTAAAACCCATTGTAACTCGGTTTCTATTTATTCCCTCGCTAAAGCTCGGGAATAAAACTACCTCGTATGCAATGGGTCATTTTAGCGTCTTGTATAACAATCTACTATATTTTAACAAAGAAGGTTACAATTTGGTTTAAAGCTGATGAAAAAAAACATGTAATTTGCTCTGAATTCCATTACTAGGATTCCCTGTGTCGTATAATCCAGGGCCCTTATATCAATATAAACTTACTGTACTATTGAAAATATTATAATCAGTACGTGGGTATTAATTAACAGTTTCGACTAATTTTTCAAACTTACTGTAGCAATGTACCTAATTAAGTGTAATAAGGTGTTGAGTGCTTAGAAGAAGCTTATACCTGAATCGAATAATTATTTGAAGGCAAGTGACGTGTGAGTGAAGTCGCCCCCGTGGCCGTGCGTCACTGTTGAGATGACACTGGCAGAATCTCGGTCGCCACTCGCGAACTTGAGCAATCGGTGATTTCGTACCTATAGTACGTGGGAACTAGTTTGTTTATACGTGTGATGTAGAGATGAATTATTATTTCAGTTTCTCAGCTTTTTACCAACAAAGAAAATCTGAGAGATCAACTCTGACAAGTTTCAGATAAAAATGATTTGTAAAATTGCGGTTAGATAAAGTTTGCTATAGGGTGACGAAAGACCTCTTTACGCAAAATAAACAATATCTTGTGATTAAAGATTTTAAAATTGGACTTGCAATCAATAGCTAACGTAGCGTCGCAATTATAAGGTCAGAAACACATTTTCTTCGTCTATTTCGAAAAGGTTCCCGTCATTGGACAGTTTTCGGTGTGGTTATTATACGCGGCAGCCGGTGCTGAGTTGTGGTCGGCCTTCGGTCACCGAGAGCCGAGCTTGCTGCCACTTTCACTCCGCGGCGCGCGCGCATGTGAGAATGCCCCGTTCGTGCCGTGGATGTGGCAGCCTCCGATGAGCACACTTTAACATACATACATCGATAGCACTTCATTTGCAATTTCACACATGACATTATTACACGTTAATTAGATTTAGGACCTGCCCCCCTACTCTTGGCGGGAATTGACGAGATCGAGTTCATATCAGGATCGTCAAAACGTCAAAAATCTGTTATTTTGGTACATTTGAAAACGGTTTCAATATAGTACCGTTTTGACGTTTAATCGATTTCAATCTCGATATCCTCGATCGCGTCGGGAGTAACACCCATGTTCCACAGGTCCCGGTTAAGTTTCAGTAAAGGTCAACTAAAGATTTTAAATTAAAATACTTATTACGTTATGTTGACGTTTTGTTTTGTCTAATCTGACAAAGACTTTTGCTAAAAAATCTACAATTGAATATTACTTAGGACCCTGAAAATATATGATTTTATTTCATCAGCAATCATAAAAAACTTTAAAAGAAATAAGACGATAGCTCAGTGACCATACTACAACTTACATGTTTATACAAACGTGTTTCGTACGAGTATGTCTTGACCTCCATCTAAAACACATTTCTTAGCTGAATGACCAGCGATATCCATGCTCTTACCAGAAAAAAACGGACTTCAAAACAATATCTACATAACTTACTTTTCACCTTATTTGCGCACGCCGTTGGCATGTTATTTTAACATCTGCCATTCGGAAAGTTATTTAATGTAATAATTGCTTGAAAGTGAAACCGAGTGCCGTTCGCTATCCGATGCATTCCGACATCTATTTTATTAATTATAATATCATGACAAGATATGTTTTAAAACAACAAAGGTTTTTTCATTCAAGAAATTTAATTCCATACTCGTACAGGAATGTTAAGAAAATGATTTCCTTTTTCTATGGACTATTATAAATTAACTAATTGACTAAGTTATTTGAAGACAGGTGGGTATTAAGTAACCTGTCATCAAAACACTTTCTTAATATTAACACTTTAAAAGCTTTACGTAATAAATATGCTTGTTGATGGTGAACATGTATTGTTTTCTAGTTTAAGACAAAATAAGGAAGTAACCAAAATATTGGGTCCCCATCTATGAAATTATTAGCGTTTTTTTTCTTCTTAAAAATAGAGAACCTTGTCACTTCTATGATTTGAAATATTAATCAATTGCTTGATATTATATCGAATAATAACCATAATAAACAACTATCAATAGTAAAAAAATCTTATTATAGTTTTCCAAAGATAAAAAATATGAAATAAAACACTTTTTAACGGATACTAGCGCGGTTTTATTGAAAATACTTTGGTAATTAGTTGGTGTTTGTTTTTTTTCGCTTAGCCTAAGTGGCGTATACCTACGTTATACGTTATTTTAGTGTTTAAACATTTTTGCATAAAAGTTTTAAAACATAAGCGTTCATGGTTGTTAAATAAATTAAGAAAATGTCAGTAAGGTTTTCCTTACTGGCATTTTTGTAACTTCTTTAAAATTTAACAGCTAAAATTAGTTGTTTTATTTCTTGGCCAACGTAAAAAACCTTTAAGCCACAGCTTCTCTACATTTTCCGCTCCAAAAACATTGACTTCTTAGTGTATATAATACAATACTCCTAAATGCTTTTGCTCCTAATAAGCACATGGAGACACGTTATGTAACTTACAAAATAAAAACTAGATGGCATGCAATGGAGGGTCGGCAAGTTGGCATCTCAGATCAGATCATGAGCGTACATACATAGAGCGCGCTCCGAAACCGGTGTTGCGCAATAAGGTCGCCGCCAAGGACGTGGGTTCGTGTGGTTCGTTGCCAGAAATAAATAGCTGTTTATGTCTGTCTAGCGTACTCGAGCGAACGCCTCCTTGACGATGGAAAAACTTTTTTGCATCACCTCACACAACATACAGGCCGAAGTGCTAACGAATATGTTTGACCGTACACCAATTCTGGTCGCTATTCTTAACAATTACTTACATGTTAATATATGCTTAGATTGTAAAAAAACTTAAGTTACTACTGTCAAATTGTATGTCACCGAACACTCTATCTATACCCTCCACAAAAATTAATCATACTTACAAAAAAAAGTATTATTGAAAGTATACTTACTCAACTCAACGTACCACAGTACGTGTATTAAATAATTCCTTTGTAATAAGTTTCATATTTCAGCATTTCTTAGCTTCAGGTAAATTGAATACCAAAAATCCAAACATCAATAAAAATAAAAATGATGAAACCAACATGCGAAACAATTAAAAAACCACAGAAAATACCTATTTAATATAAGTTCCTTGTTAAGTATTAGAAAATTAACACTTTATAATAAAAAAATCTGAAAGTAACTATAATCTTTTGTGATATTATTATTTTATATAGCTATTATTATCTTGTAACGAAACTCTCAGAAAAATCTTTAAAAATTAGACGTTAGAAACGTGTTCAACTGGATTATGTGACGTATCTTTATGACCTATGCCATTTACTTCCATATATTTTATTAGTAAATTAGTATCGTTCAAAGAAATTTTAAGTTGGACGAAGTCAACAGTGGAATTAAACTCCCCGCCTAATCAGACCTAATCAAATGTAATCATACTTATTATGAAGAGAAATTGAAGTCAATCGTTAGTCTTATGAAAATGTTTCAAGCTTACGGGCTCACTAAACATGAAATAAAACACTTTTTAACGGAAACAAGTGCGGTTTTATTGACAACTAGCGGCCGCCCGCGGTTTTACCCGCGTGGTTCCCGTTCCTGTGGGAATATCGGGATAAAAAGTATCCTATGTTTTAATCCAGGCTATTTTCTATCTGTGTACCAAATTTCAACCAAATCCGTTCAGTAGTTTTTGCGTGATTGAGGAACAAACATCCAAACATCCAAACATCTAAACATCTAAACATCCAAACATCCAAACCCACAAACTTTCACATTTATAATATTAGTAGGATTTGGTAATTAGTTGGTATTTGGAACCACGCGGCAGCTGCAAAGGGGTGAGTCCCATCCACCCCGGTGGCTCTGTCCCGGTACCGGGACCGATGGGAAAAAAGTTCCATCCGCCCCGGTAACGGAATTTGTAAACAGGTCCTATTATCGTTCTAAATAAGAATAAAGCTTGCTCATACGTAATCGACTTTTTAGGGTTCCGTAGCCTAAATGGCAAAAAACCGAACACTTATAGATTCGTTCTGTCTGTCTGTATGCCACAGCTACTTTATTCCGAAAATATTAAGATTACACAGTTGAAACTTGGTAGAATAGATGTATTCTGTTAACTGCTTAACGAATTTAACACAAAAATAAAAAAATAAAAGATTAAGGGTCTCCCCATTCACGGAACTGTAACTGAAAAAAAAATTTTCTGCAAACCAATACGTGTGGGATGTCTGTGTAGATATAGGTCTTTAAAAATAACATTGAGGTTCTTAGGGCAATTTTTTCTCCTTTAACTTTTGAAATAAGAGAGTGAAAAATAAAAAATAAAATATATGCTCTTAATCTTAATAAACACTTTCAACGAAAATTGGGTTGAACGAGATATAGTAATTAGTTTTTGAGATATAGCACATTTTCCAAAACCGCAAATATAACTTTGTCATTCATAACAACACTGTGAAAAACAAAGTTATTTTTGCAGACGAAAAATTATAGGTGGTATTATTAATATGGTATGGTTTATACCGCCGTAGGGTTCCGTAGTTACATTATGGTAACTACGGAACCCTACGGCGCGTGGCCTGACACGCACTTGTTTTATATTATCAAAACAAATCGTTAGTCTTATTAAAAAGTATGCTTAACCTTTGTGATTTCCATATTTAATTTAGCACCGAAATAATGTATGTTTACTTTATACCTGTGCTTATACGCTGCTGTTTACATTGTAGTAGAATTCATTATCTCTATAAATTACACTTGCGTGATCGTGTATACTTTAAAAAATGAAGGAAATTACGTATAGTATTAAATAATAAAGTTTTTTGTTTGACGATGTTTTCCAAAAGTTAATCACCTACTTAATTTTGATGATAATTGTTTCTTTATTTAGGCATATGTCGTAGGAGGAAAAAGAGCATGTGTGATATCATTTATCTGTAAGTTTTTTTGATTCCTGTACAGGTTTATCTGCTTTACAAATATCATAAATAAAAGGAATTTAAAGTAAACGTTGATAAAATAAAGAGTAGTCTCTTGGCGGAGCAAATATGTAGGTAAATCCATCCATATTACTAATTAAATTAAATTAAATAAACTACGTTACTAACTACATTCTTAAATTATTTAATATTGAGATAAGTCATTGAAAACTAATGAGATTTCATAAATCCTTACTAATATTATAAATGCGAAAGTCCGTTTGTTTGTTTATTTGTTTGTTTGTTGGTTACGTCTTCACGTCTTAACTATCTAACCGATCATCATGAAATTTTGCATACATGTTATCAGAGGTACAGAGAAGGACATAGGGTACCTTTCATCTCGAAAAAGTACTGTTTCCGAGGGATATTCAGAGAAATAACTGACCACGAAGACGAAGTCGTGTATAGTGATAAGTATAAAGTGATTTATTAGGTCAGTACTTCAATCTCACTTTTATAGAAAATTAGTCCTTCGCGCGAAGTTCGCTCGCGTCGCGACTCTACACAGTAAAAAAGGATTTCTTTAAATAAGAAAGACCAATTTCTTGAAATATTTGGTTATTCTAAAAATATATTTACTTAGGCCAATGCAATATTTTTAAAACAAAATTAGTGCTCATCTTTCACTCAGACAATATTTTTCTTAATTATTAAGAGAAATATTTTTGTTTCAAGGCTTATTTAAACTTATATCAATTAAATTGACTTAATTAAAATCAAGAAATGTACATCTTCTTGAATCAAATTAAAATCATCTTAAATCAACTACAAGTTACTTGGATTTAGATATTTTTTTTCAAAAAATCATTTTCTTCGATTAAGAGAAAGTTTATTGTTTATGAAGTACATAATATTTAATTTAAGATAAAATGTGTGCTCATTTAAATTTTTTTTTCGTTTTAGGTCTAGCATAAGAAATTACACAATTGAGTAAAGATTTACTTCAATCAAAACATTCGGTCTAACTTTTAGACATGCAATTTTGGCCCAAAATAATTTAATAATAAGTTGGAGTACGAATTTAATATATTTAATTTAACAAAAACAATATTGTATTTCTTGTTCTGAGAAATGAGTTTGTTCGGCTTATGAAAATTTTGTTTTAAACTGAGAAATACAAAAATTTTGAAACAACGTAATCATAGTTTTCGATAAACACGATAACATTTTTACTTTGAGAAATTTATCCTTCAACAAAGATTATTATCCTGAAGTCGAGAGTATATTTTCTTTTCTTCTTAAAAAAAATAATAGTAATGTAAGAAAGCAATGTATTTAACTTAAGATGACTTAAGTTAGAGTTAAGTTAGTGGGTTTGTTGACATCATGGTCTGACCCGCGGTGTTAAGATTTTTATCTAGTTCTTTAAGTAGTCGGAATTAATTTTGTTATGTCAATCTCAATCGGGTTTGTTGCCTCTGGGTGTCGCGTCCTACTTGGAACGGCTTCCCGGACTCCACTCCTCTTTCGAGCACTTTTACCTTGATTTTTGTCAGGAAGTCAAGGAAAAGGAAGTCATCGGTGTTCTTTAATTATCTCCACTTAATATACAACAACAACAAAATATTCATCTTCGTTCAATACACAAAATCTCCATTTATTTTTTTCATCAAAAATCAGTAATTACTGAGGCCAACTAAACATTTACTTATTATGAGTAAAATTATAATTTACTCTAAGTAAAGTTAGTCTATAAGAGATATATAAGATTTTTCGTATCAAGAATACATTTACTTGACTGTACAAAATAACGGTGTCTTGAATGAAACAACACGTGTCTGGGAATAAATATATTATTCTTGTAACAACTAAATATTTTTAAGAATATTATTTACTATTACGAAGAAATTATTGTCTAGCGTCTATAGGGAGAGGATCATTTTCTTGATTTAATAAATATGTCTTAAGCCAAAGCAATTTGTCTTTTTATAAGAAATCTGTTTTTACCGTGTACATCTGAAGTACAGCGATGAATATTAAATACGAAACAATATTTTTACTGAATTCACACAGTTTGTATTTTTAAATTATTAAATATAATACTATATTATGACATCCGGATTGAAATCAAATGCACTTTCTGAATTTGAACCGACATACAAGGATAGGACTACCCGCGTGTCTAAAAACTTTATTGCCAGCTGGCTTTCTGGTAATAGCAGTAAAATTGAAACAGTATTGCTTTTTCATATTATAATAATTACTTAGATACGTTTTGCAATTATTTTTTTTGATTACTGTTCTGACCTCTAATAAAAAAAATGTTACTAATCCTCAAAGAAAAATTTGAAATGTTAATGGAGAAGATGTTTTCTCGAATACTACTGCAAAAAAATGGTTCATCAGCTTCAGGTCTGCTAATTTTGAAGATAAAGATTCCTCGCTGTGGTATTAATATTATTTTTGGTACAAAAAGGCCGCAAACTTCTCCGACTACCTAATACAAAAGGGAGCTTTTATTTGGACATTGTAGTGGTTCCATCATAGACTTAATTATATTACTAGGGTTCGATGCCAATGTTAGAACTCTCTGGTTCAGTAGTACAGTCCACGACGTTATTAAATCCTTCTAATAACGTCGTGGACTGTAGAGGTGGAGTAAAAGAGTCTGTAACTGTAAAAAGCAGTTACAAACTCTTCGATTCCACTATAACAGCAACGAGCAAGTAACGCCGCCCTTATATTACGGTGAAAGTCGATTGTGATCGAGCCGCGTACGGGACAAAACGCAGAGTGCGAGTATGCAACTTTATAACATCCATGATCCCCTCAAACGTACAAGATATTTTTCGATCTTCGCCCGGTGCAACAAGGTCGAAATTATCCTGACTCGATAAGAGTCAAGACGTATCACGCGCAGTGACATTCAAATTCTAAACACAAACAATGCGTCCCGGAAGAGATAATTTCTTTACGCCAGAAGTGTGAGTAACATGGTAAGGGTCACCAACAACCCTAAAATATTCTCTAGAAGCAAAACATTTTAAAGCAGACTGTACAATATAAAAACAAAACATATTCAAATTATTTGCATATAACATAGACAAATAAAGCAATCAATCAAGTTTAATAAATAGAACATTATAGTTTTCCAGAAAAACATTTTCTTTACTTAAGGTGCCGTGAGTTTTTAAGCGATGGTAAAATTTTGGCTGATCTAGATTATTATCATTAGTAAATGATACAATATAACGTTTTTCTATATTTAGACATGACTCTATTCGAAAAATACCTACATTCTGTGTCTTAATTAATTTTAACGTAACGAACGGCAATATACATAATTAAGATGTCGGTTAAACAGTTTTTCTAATAATTCATTAGAGGAATGTATTCAGATCTTTGACCGTGTTATGGGTTTTATTGGTAGCATTAGTCTTATTTGGAATCCGATTATTTACTCTACATACCTACCTGTTTTATAAGATGATTATATGTAACGATCTGATACTATCTGTAGTAGAAAAAATAACATGAACTTTTTGGGAACTGCGTAAAAAACCATAGTAATTTTCTTCTTCATCTGTGTGTTTGTTTGTAAATTTGTAATGCTTCTTTCAGCCCTAATACACCGAGCTAATTTTGATGAATTTTGGTTTAGATAAAGATTAGAACTTTAAAAAGACGTTGCTACTGTTATCCCCTGAATTCTCACATGAGATGAAATTCCACGCGGACGAAGTCACGGCCAACCGCCAGTAAGTAAGTCAGATTTGTTTTCAAATATAAAGTCATTAACTCGAACAACAGTTACGGTCTTGATAATGTGTAACCAGTTGGTGGTGCCGTTGATACAAATACATAATGACAAGTGATGTGTACCTATTTACCCGATGCGAAGGCACACTACAGCGAGCCGCGGCGGCCATCGACCGCGCGCTGCTCTCAAATATTCCAAGCATGCACAAATTAAACTGGTTTTTTTCTTCATATTACTTTATTACTTTTGCATAAAAACATTGTAAACTAAACAATCCCGGACACAATGATGGGGTTGCTATACGGCGAAGCATTTAAACTGCCGTTAGGTGTTTAATGGAATGCCTTCTCGTTTACGTCACACGATGGCATCTTTGAAGAATCTAAACACTGTCAAATGAACGTCTGTTTGGATTGAGATAAGAAACTTCCACATTCCTGGATTTTTATTGAATAATACATATTAAAATACTGAGCTAAGTACCGTAACAGACATAAAATAAAACTTTCTATCGATGAATAATCAAGAAACCAACTATGTATACCTTTTGTTATAATTTAAGCTACATTCCGCTCTCATGACATAAAAGTATAATGCCTATGCCCTATTGTATCAAAAACTGCAAATTATTTGTAATACTGGTTTTATTAATTAAATAAATCTCTACAAATCCGCGACATCAAGGTTTAGAGAATAATATAACCACAACGTGTTTGAAAAAATGCAATTGATTTGCAAACTTAGAATCAGTAAAGTTGTTAAGTATAACGATATGATTGATATTGTGTTTTATCGAAGTATGGCATCCTAAATGACACCAAACCCACAGCACCGAGCATCTCTCTTTCCCCATCTGAGTCTGAAAACTCGATCCGATTCATTCGCAACTTTTTGTGTGGAGGGAATGCGAGTCGTCAGACTTTGGTCTGGCGCAGGCCTCAGCGCGGGGGGCCCGTGCCTCGCCCTTTTGTTTTTGTACCCGTGCAAGAATGCAAAACAATTATAATTCTCCCAGGGATACGTCGCCGCTCCTTGGGAACCGAGCTCGAGTAATCGCGAGCGTATCTTCTTGTATCTCATTCGACTTGCGGTTTTGTAAAAATATCCTGCTTAATTGGATTAGAGATGAATCACACGAGCTACCCGAAGCACTCCCGAAGAGGTAATGAACTGGTGTTAGATAAACAGGGAGTGGTCTCCCGAGGGTCACGGAGAGGCGAGCAGGCGGTCACTCACAGGCTTCGACTCCGGCCAATCCATTTACGTTAATTACGCTGAGATGGGGATAAATCGGCGTCCAGCCGTCCACCGCCGAGTTACGAGCGAGCCGACTATAAAATAAATTATACCCACTTCGTTCGCCTCCACTCAGTTTTTTGTTGCTGTCCGCGGCGAAGGGAAAAAAACAAAAGCAAAATCTCGAGAGGACGAAATACGAGGCAAAGACAAAGCTTGAATTTATCTACTGATAATATAGACGTAGGGCGGCGCGCGGCAGACGAGCGGTTGCCGGGTGGCCGGCCAAATTATACAGGGACCATTCTTGCGACCGGCGAAAACATGATATATAGTCGTCTTATGACGAAATATTTAAAATTTGGAGACCTGCCACACTTTAAATGGAATTTACTTACTTTGAAATTATCTCGGACAGCCTTTGTTCAAGGCTAAATGAGTTTGCGTGATGTTTTTTATAGTTTGGTAGAGTTTGGTGTGTTGTTATATTTTTATGACGATGGAATCAATAATTGGATGCTCAATGTTTTTATCATTTACCTACTTGATATTTGAAATAAAAACACCTGTAATATTTTGTTGACCTGTTTATATCATGACCATCAGCCATTTTTTTAATGTCCCCACTGCTGAGGCACAGGTCTTCCTTATGGGGGAATAAGGAGGATGGGCCATAACCCACCAAGCGGGCCCAATGCGGATTGGTGGGTGTTTACGACTGCAAATGTAGCCGGGAACAACAGCTTATCGTGCCTTCCGAAGCACGGAGGAACTTGAGCTAATTTGGTCACCCATCCCGTGACCGACCCTTGCGAAAGTGGCTTAACCTCCGCAATCGCTGAGCTGGGCTAAGCAATGTGATGAAATAATTAAAAAACTTCACAAAAAACGGGGTAATTAAAAGCAACTGACACATAGACTTATTATATTACTAGATCTGACACGTTGTTTTTCAAAATTGTCAATCAATTTGCAATGTAGGTCAGGTTTTTGGTGTAAATATTTGCTTGTGCCATTTACTATTCCATAAAAATAAACCTCAATATCGATTGCATTAAAAAACTTGTTGAAGTGATTTACATTTTTTCATATCCTTATCCTTACTAATATTATAAATGCGAAAGTCCGTTTGTTTGTTTATTTGTTACGCCTTCACGTCTTAACTTCTGTACCGATCATCGTGAAATTTTGCATACACGTTGTCAGGGGTACAGAGAAGGACATAGAGTACCTTCCATCCCGAAAAAAAGTATTGTTCCCGAGGGATAGCAAAAAACCTTTCCACGCAGACGAAGTCGCGGGCGGCCGCTAGTAGTGCATATTTTCATAAATTACTTACATAAGTTTCCATAGTGCTGCATACAACGCTGCCGACAGGCAGGGTCGTATACCTACCCCATCATTTCTCTACGATCCACCGACGAGGCTCCACCGGTGGTGGATCGAAAGATATACCTAAACCGTAGAAAGTAGATTTTAACTGTGAAAAACCGAGTGTGACAGTCGCCCTTAACCGTCAGCTTAGAATATCGAGGAACTCAGACCAAGCCACACAGCCGGCGTGGCGTGACGGGGCGGGACGGCGACGCGACGCTGAGCAGTTGTAATGTACTAGATACATGGACGACGTCACACAGACCGGCGTGTTGCGTCCCGTCGCGCCCCGTCGCCACGCCCGCTGTGTGGCTTGGCCTTAGTTATTTGTAAAACACCAGCTGAAGTAGATTACCTACGATCATATTATCCTACCACCTCATAAACAACAACGTTTGTTCTACGACTTTTTCGAAAAAAGAATAAAAACGACTTTCCTTAAAAATCCGAACAGATGATCGAGTTTTGTATGAAAGAAAAGTCTTTTTCTTCTAACTATGCTTTAATTTCATCACAATCACACTAAAAACTCAGTAACAGCTTCGAGCATCGCGGCTTCGTTCCGAAGCCCGTCTTTTTATCTTACTCTATGCCCGTCTTACTCTAAGCTCTAGAGCAATGAAACTGTATGAAATTTCTTTATTTCACAGTTTTTTTTAATCGCACCAAAAGGTGCCAATCTCAATGGATTAGCTCTATTCAGCCAGCCGATATCAATACTTTTTTTTTACGTAGGTCTGTACGTATTATTCGTTTCTATCCTACTTGTTCCAAATTTAAAAAATGTTTGCTGCTAACCAAGAAGCTTCTTGCTGCTAACTCTGATTTAAAAATGAAAGAAATTTAAAAAAGTGATTTGGCGGGAACTTTGTTAATTTTGCTTGACAATATTTTTGGAAACGATAAAGTGTGATACTATCTGATTTTGATTGCTTCGGCTTGGCTTCGGCTTCGAATTAAAATGGAATCATCTAGCGACACATTAACTCCGGAAAACATTCCGGAAAACTCTTAACCTTACGTTTAATAATTGTTCAAGCATAACTTTTAATTTCAATAATTAAACTGCTATTTTAACTGTTTGATATGAGTTTCTTTTATCTACTATTCCTATAGGTAATAGTTGAAAGAAAAGCAGATTATGTACCTCGCCGTAAGTAATTTATATTTTTCAGAAAGTCGTAGAACAAATGTTGTTTTTTATGATGTTTGTAATACATTCCCGCGAGATTGTTGGTTCGATCCATTCCTTAAAAAATCATAGAAGATAGTGTATTTTTTAGACGAAGACGTTCCTACCTGAAACGTTGCTTCAGGAAAATATTATTTGAAAAATGTAATCAATTAAGATTTTCAAAGAGTTCCATACTTGAAACAGGTAGAGTTTTTAACCGACTTCACAAAAAGGAGGAGGTTCTCAATTCGATTGTATGTTTTTTTTATTTGTATCTTCGTCATTTATGAACCGATTTTGATGATTCATTTTTTGTTCGATTGAGTTTTCTTGCGAAATGGTCGCATTTAACTTTTTTTCAAATCGGTTCAGTAGTTTTTGAGAAATCCTGAAAATACTATGATTTTGCATCAACTAACTTGACGACTTTGTTATTTATGAACCGAATTAGATGTTTCTTTTTGTTGGGAAAGGGGTACTTTTATTGTAGTCTTTTTAATCGACTTCAAAAAAAAAGGTTCTCTCTCAGTTTGGCCTGTATGAATGTACCTATGTTTCTCCGCGAATATCTCACGTTTGGCTGAGCCGATTTTTCTACCAAATAATATAGCTAATATAGAAGGTACTTACACTAAAAATAAAAAAATAAAAAATTGTTTCAAAAAACAAAAAACCGACTTCAAAAACCTGCCTCTAAAAAGCAAGAAATAATATTCAAATCATTAGATACGCATTATCATTGTTATAATAACAACACGTCTATTGAAGTCGGGTGGGGCTTTTAGAATAAAAAAAGGAAGTTGTACTCCAGCCACCCGACTTCAATAGACGTGTTGTTATTATAACAAAGATAATGCGTATCTAATGATTTGAATATTATTTCTTGCTTTTTAGAGGCAGGTTTTTGAAGTCGGTTTTTTGTTTTTTAATATTATACTACTTTTTCCTTTGATTCTAAAATTACCAGAAAATGTCTGAGGTATGAAAGGAAAATATTTTTTCATACTCTTTGAATTCGAATTTTTTTACTAAGTACTTTGTGTGACTCTGTAGTTATTATCCAGCTTTTCCCATAAAGAAAAACATTTAAAAAAATCTTTCACTGTGGTTTTCATTCTTATTTATTTAATATTGCAATAAATATTGAAATTAAGAACTCCAAAGTAATTACTATAAAGAAAAAATACTTTCATACGCTGACCACAAAATACAGGGTGTCCCAAAACTTTGCCACACGAAGGGAAAGTACCTTATATGTTGATGATGGAATTTTGTTCTGAAAGAAGACTTCATTTTGTTTTTAAAAATAATTGCAACTGCATTAAAAGATTTTTGAATAATCGCTTGCCTTAACCAGGAATAGAACCCACTAAAACGAAAAAACATTTTGAATAATTTTTACGATACCGATCGAAAGGATTACTTATAATGATATTTTTTTCTTAAGTAATACAGCTTCTTAAACAAAAGGAAGACCATGAAATTCAACATTTAAATTTTAATTATTACGGATTGTATCAATTTGTATCGAATCGTATGCAATTTAAAAAAAATGTATGCAGTTCTGTTTCTTTTTAAAAACAAAATGAAGTCTTTTTCAGTAAAATTTCCTATCTTCAATATTTAAGTACTAATAATAGACTAAACTAACTAGTAATACTTTCCCTCCGTGTGGCAAAGTTTTGGGACACCCTGTATAATACTACTGACACCTTATCTCCAATCTTATTTCAAAATATTTTTTTGCGTTGCGTATATAGATATAAATTTCTTTTAGACAACGCATGACACAAAGATTTTCCATTATTGAAGAGGATTCTTGATCTAGTATCTTTGAGGTCCTGGGTTCGATCCCCGTCTAGATCAATTAAGAAAATGAACTTTTATATTTTCTCAACTCTAGGTATGCGCTACCTCTGATTTCTATGACTCAAGTGCTTTAGCTACTTACTTTGGAATTGAAGCAACGTACGAGAGTGTAATAGTGACAACTATGAAAAAAATTAATTCGACACAAAAAGCTTTACTTTGAATTTTCCTTTGGAATAAAAATTTACACAGGAAACATGTGCCATTTGTCACCTTCAATTCATTTGCCACCCAGTCAAAATACAGTTTGTTAAGATTTAGACTACTTTTCGGGGTCACACTGTGTCACGTTAACCTTCTACAAAGGTCGCCGGTGAGCGAACCGTATATGAATGGGCCATAACACCTCCAGACCTGAGGGTCTATTACCAAAAAATATCGGACGATGTTCGTCCAACTCTGTGACATTATTTAATTTTACTCACCTAAATTAAGTAAATCGAATGACGGATCGTCCGATTTATAGGGATTCTTTTTTTGTAATAGGCTCTCTGTGGCAACATTGACTAACGGTTTGTTTGGGTTCTTTTCTTCGGTCAGTAATGAATGACTGTGGTTATTAAACCGTCGGTCAAAAGTACGCTGTAACATAGAGTTTAATTCAGTAAACGATTGACTTTGGGATAGGTAAGGTTAGCGTAGAGTTAGCGACGATATAAATAAACTTCGGTGCCCGTGGTCCACCCGCCTAGGTCCGCCGCCGTGGTTCACCTGGGAGAGTATTAACGAAAGCACTACCGAAGAAAATGTAGAAATACTTGGGTACTTAGTTATTTATTTTTTATTTAATGACTTTATTGTACTACAATAAATTAATGTACAAAAGGCGGACTTAATGCTAAAAGCATTCTCTCCCAGTCAACCCTTAGGGAACAGATAGGCACGAATGCGGTACATTTATTTCAATATCTGGATCCGGAATCGAACAGCAGAGATAGTAACAAAAGAATTGTCGTAAAGAGTCACTGTGGCTACAGTCAGTGGCACGAATCATGAAATCGGGTGGGGATTGTGCGGAACGCGTATTTTAGGTATGGGTTGCGGTGAGGGGCGCGGGCGGCGGGAGAGGGGCGCGCGCTATTGGTCGCTCACAAGAGCACATGCGCGAACTTATCCCCACTCCGTCGAAAAATTTTCATGATTCGTGCCACTGACTGTACCTGCTGGCTACGGAGGTCATCATACCATATCCAGGGACCGGAACCCTTCCGATTTTGATCTACGATATCTTGTATTCTCACGATGCTATGATTATTAGACGACCTCCGTGGTCGAGTGGTTCGCACGCCGGTTTTCAAGGCGTCACCATCTCTTGAGGTCCCGGGTTCGATCCCCGGCTGGGTCAATGTAGAAAATGTAATAACTCTAAACTTAAATGAAAATACTAATTTAATTATACTCGGATTCGTCCTTCGATATTAGTATATTGACTACTTGTAGTACCGCTCGCGTACTATCACCACTTAGCACGTTATTTTAGAGTAATAACCTAAAAACCCTAAAACGAGAAGGTTTTGACTTCAAAATGACAGATTTGACATTTCCGGTTCGAGTCCTCTCCGTCAGTACTTGGCGCCAACACTTCATTCGCTTTTTGTGCTTCGCCACGAACGCACGTACAGTCTCAAAGTGAGAATTCCTTGGGATATTATATTCAGTGAAAATTTAATTTAAGTTAAAATGCTTAGCGAAGAAAATAATAAAGTCGGAGAAAAGTAATGTTACTAACCAAAGATCTATTGCAATCGAAATAGTCAAACGGACTATTTCACCGCATAGGTCGGTTTAGTATTCGGCGGCATCAGTTATTTTGCGGCATGAACCAATAATATCTATTGCACCCGAGATAGTCATTGGATTATTTCACCGCATGGATAGGTTCTATTATTTCATCAATGATGAAGAAGATTATTTTGCCGCATGAACCAAAAATCTATTGCAATCGAAATAGTCATTGGATTATTTCACCGCATAGATCGGTTCAACAACGCAACTGTAACAAGCGCAGCAACCCAAAGCACCGCTGACGACAGTGACGACGCGACAGTGTAAAAATCAATCTGCTCAGCACCTCTCGGGTGACTCCGCCGTCCGCCGAATCCGTCGCCATCCGCCTCCCAGGCAGGCGGCTGCTGTGCTAGAGCTGCTGCTGCAGCAGCAGCAGTTCGACAACAGCGTTGCTCATCAGGTATGCATTTTGATATCTTAGATATCCTTGGGTACCATCGGTTCTCAGATTGACATAATATTATTATGTATGATTAATTCATTGTACATATTGTTAGAACCAAGGAAGAACTGCCAGTATAGCATTCATAAAACCGATACTTCATGGAACCACATAATGAGTTATGTAACTAGTTGATACCTGATGCCTCACACCTATTATGTGATATAGCTTTTATAATCTAGGTAAGCCTCAAACATGGGCCTGCTGATAGAAATTTCAATATGAAATAGAATAATAGACTACTTAGTTTATCATTCATAAATTCAGTTAGTGTTTTATGGTACAATAAGCTTACATATAAAAAAATGTGTACCTGAACTAGAAGATTCTGTGTTTCATGCGAGTAGAACTAGCATGTTGAAAAACTAGTTAATCACTAACTATGTACTGTCTATTTCTAAACTGGGCGCCCTTTGTACTCTTCATGCCTGTTGTAGTACAGTTGGGATTGTTTATACAAATTACCTGTCTATTTCTTTTCAAATGAAATTTGCGTGTGTGTGTGTAATACAGATATTCATTTATTTTTATGATAATGATTATCGAAAAAGTATTAATAAAACTTCTTTTTTAATAACTGTTTAAGACAGACATCTTTTTTTACATTATGCAGTCAGACAGTTTTTTGGTTATAACCTGTATAATTATGGTCAAATTTGGTGCAGCTGTAGCAATTCACATTTACCATCACCGATAGTTCAGTTGAATACAGTTAATGCATTGGCCATGGGCCTAAAGTGATTGCACCATTAGTCAAAATCTTGAACAACGCAAAAACTGCAAGTAAATCGGGCGCAGAACTCAAATGAAACAGTTTTTTAATTTATTTATTTATTAGAAGGTACCTCATTCTTTTTTAAATAAATCAAACTGGAAAACAACGAATGAAACACGCAGCCAGGTATGCAGCATGCTCCAGCTCCAACGACATATGAACAGCAGGATGCGGCGAGGAAACCCCACGAGCGATTTGTTTCGTTGACCGCAGCAGGCTACAGGCGCTAGGCGGCGTTTCAGCCCATACAAATATCTGCCGATGATGCATTCGTCCATATTTGCTTTGATCATCGTACGCAGGGTAAGGGCACTCGTAAGGGTAAGTACCTACTTGTAAGGGTGCGTGCTGGTGCGGCATTTGTCTGTATTCGGTGAATACAGGCAGTGGTCGCCAACCACAGGTGCACAGGCGTCTCCATACAATCGTGCGCCAGTATTCATCTATATATCCGTAATAAGTAAAAGTACCATTTAGCCGCCCTACGCAAGGCACATAGATTTGTTTTGAGCGCAAAATCTATATGAGAGTGTATATTTAAAGATTCACTTTTGTACCATATCGAGAGATATTATGGTCTCTTACTAATAGTATGATCAAAATCCAGACAGAATGTAATATTCACAGAATAGATCATAGTACTTAACAGTGACGCCTTGAACCATTTGCCAACTACACATTTTGTTGAACATTCAACAGAATGTGTCCACTGTCTAACATATCTAAATAAAAAAAATAAAAATAAAAACTAAACCAAACCGAACGATACTATCTATCAGGTTATTCTATATGTTTAGTTTAAATCTAGAAGAAGTAATATAAACTATCATAAATATCATAAACTGTATATGTATAACATAACAATTAACTATAATAGATTTTTTTATGTTGTCATTAACGTATAATATAGCCATTATACAAATTAATAGTAATAATAATAAATAAAATAATAACAAAATAGAAATGCCAATTGTTTGTAAAAATATATCTAAGAGATCTTATCGGTTTTAATTTTGATATGGAATATTGAAAAGAAAGATAATACTTTCTTTTTATAATGGAAAGAAAGTCTTACCTTTGGCCCTTTTTTTTCAAAACTATGAGACAGTTTTTTAGACATCATGATTTTGTACTTGTACGTGATATTTAAGTAAATAGGTACTATAATAATGGGTCTACAGAATAAATTAATAAGTTTTTTTTTCATTATGAATGTAATGGTTATACAATCCATATTCAGTAAGCCCCGAGTGGCCCGATAGGCCCGCACAACAATGGAGTATCCGTTGTGTCAAAGTTTTCGGGCTTGAAAGATTAAGATTTTTCTCAAGACAAAACTTATACAAATTAGCACCATTTTATTAAGTCAATGTACTGGTAGATACCGGTATATTATCAATATTATAATATTGTACATGGTGATTGAATGTAATCAATACTTACACCGAATATTTGTATTGTATATACAACATATTAATGTAGATAGATTTTGTCTGATACCTCTCAACAAAGGGGTAGACTGGGACACTTGTGTGTGTGGTCACTCATGATTGCATAATATTTGTATATGAATTTTGTTATATAAAACATGTTTTTTCGCAGTACTGCGTGGAGTTTTCTAGTTCTAGACAGTATTATTCTGGTACTGAATAATAATAAAAATAAAAAAGATTGTCTAAATTAAAAATGATTACTAATTTCAGTTTTTCTTACATAAAAATTTAGTTAATTCGAATACAACTCGAATAAGTTGAAATATTAATGTTTACGTTTCCTAGCATTTGGATGCCAAAGTCGAATATGTTACTATTAGTTGAGAAAACTTATTTTTTATTATTTTCTACCAGTTTCTTATAGTGGTGTAAAGATTGTGCCATCATGACCATCACAATCTTGAACCTGGGTACCACTGGTTCACACGTAAAAAATAGTGTCTTATGTAATAGGATTTCAACCTTGAACATCTTATAATTCCCAATTACAGGGACGCAATATTCATCGTACAAGTAAACTGGTTGTTAGACACAACATTATTAAGATATTATTATTGTTTACACTTATATTATGCTATTACTTTCCTGCCTGTTAATACTATCGGAAAGAACAGAGTTTGGTTACCGAAATGGTTTGATAATTCAACAACAAAATATATAGTAAATACATTATATATTTTGTGATATATATAGATAGAAAAACACAATTTTTCTTACAGATGTGTAGAACAAATTTATTAGCATTACTTACATAATATTGGGTTCATTGATAAATGTACAAAATTGAGCTAACCTTTAATAAGTGTGGTAAAGAATTTTACTATGTCTTTGCGCAGATTTCCATTGCTCAAATACAACATATAGTTTAAGATTACCTGATATAGTTCATTTAATCTATTCCAACTGTAGAACAATTAACAACAAAAAATACATTGACTGCCTATTTTCAGAATACAAAAAATATAAAATCAATGGGAACAATACTTACAATTAATTATAAACAGTTCATTGTTTAGTTCAATTATAAAACATCTCTTCTTAATTTGACATAAACCATCTTACAATTACTTTTTTTTTTCAAGAAGAACCGCTTTTATACACAGCGTATAATATAAACATTTCGTAATCATTTCATAATTGTAAAATATATATATATATATATAAAAATAAAATAAAAACTATTTTCTAATATTATTAGAATGCTGAAATTACATCTAATGATAGTGGAAAATATTCGTGTTATTACGTCACCAAATTGTAGCAATCGACGTGCGCCGATACCCATTACCTATAGCTATAACATAAATGTTATTAGAGACATTCCACGTAATACGGGATGGTCGATGACTCCACCATCTCTCCAAGATATTTAAACAAATACTTTATCATCGATTAATGATAATTATAGGTACTGAGTTTTCTGACCGTATGTACCATCTTTGATAAATGTAACATGCAGAATTATATTAAATATGAATGGCATTCTTTTAAATTTATAAGACACAAGAGATGATATTTCCTTTTTTCTTATACTTGTAAAATACTCTCAACATCTACAAGTAGTCAATATACTAATATCGAAGGACGAATCCGAGTATAATTAATGATTAAACGAACTTACCTGTAAGTGAAGTTCAATCATAATTATACGAAGGATTCGTCCGAAGATATTAGTATAGTGTCCCACCCTCCCTACTGATAGATTGTAAATTACAATATTCACCCTTTGAGGAAACATCATACGATTTGGACTCTGAACTAAATGAAGTGTTGGCGCCAAGTACTGACGGAGAGGACTCGAACCGGAAATGTCAAATCTGTCATTTTGAAGTCAAAACCTTCTCGTTTTAGGGTTTTTAGGTTATTACTCTAAAATAACGTGCTAAGTGGTGATAGTACACGAGCGGTACTACAAGTAGTCAATATACTAATATCTTCGGACGAATCCTTCGTATAATTATGATTGAACTTCACTTACAGGTAAGTTCGTTTAATCATCAATTATATTAGTTGGTCAAAGAGGTAATGTAAACAAGAAGGATCTCATTTCATACTACAATAAGTTATGCAGTTTAAATATAAATAAATTTGTATTGTTTACACTACCTTACAGTGCTAGCTTGCCACAGGAAGAAAATAATATCGGATATAATTTGAATTTAACATTAAGCAATATGACTTATTATAATAGTCAGAGATGTCACATAATAGACATAAATAAATTAATATTTAATTTTAAATTGACAAAAGATAAATATTATCTTACAAATTATTTTAAAAGACAAGTAGCTTTAGCGCTATCATTTTATTTTAAACATTTAGCCAAGAACTTGGCTATCACTTCTGCTTCTATTGAGCAGAATAGTTTTGACATTTTAAATGTGACCTTGGAATCCGTTCCAAGTAATAATAATACAATTTTTACTCCTGCTCCTATTGAACAAAAAATTGTTGACATTAAAAATAACACTTTGGCATTTGTCCCAAGTAATTCTTTTATTAGTAATTTAAATTACATAATAAGACAATAGAGGAAGTCTCTAGCCGTGTAATGACTAAGGAAAAGCCTAAATATTTAACTATAGTTCACCAAAACATTCAGGGCTTTTCTGGCAAAGAATTAGAATTAGAACTTTTTTTAACTGAAAAAAATGCTAATATTTTATGTGTCACTGAGCACTGGCTTAAGGAATATGAATTAATTACAGGATTTCAATGTTATAAAATTGCTAGTTCATTCAGTAGGAAATCCACCACTAGAGGGGGATCTTTGATAATTTTGCAAAACAATATGAATTTTAAGGAACGAAAAGATGTGATATCCCTCTCTATTGAACAACACGTTGAACTGTCATGTGTGGAATTAGATCAGTTGATAATGATTTGTGTGTATCGCCCACCAACTGGTAACTACCCTCAATTTGAGTCCGCTATGGAGGACGCTCTAAAATTAGTCATCAAAAAGAATAAAAAAATTGTGGTGTGCGGTGATTTTAACGTAGACATCTTAAAGCCGTCCTCAATTGCAAGTAGGTTTCTGAATTTGTTTAAGTCCTTCAATTTAGCAAACACCTTTTGTGAACCTACAAGAATCACTAAAACTTGCCTAGACAATATTTTTAGCAACTGTAATGTACTTGATAAAGAAATAATAAATTGTATTCGTTCTGACCATAGCGGACAAATAGCTTCCCTTGAGCACCATCATGTTCCTCATCAGTGTAATATAATTTGCAGACCTCTAACTAAAAATAAATTGGAAAATTTTCATAATAATGTCACTGCCAAAACTCTTTGCTTACCTAGTAATAATACAAAAAAATACAAAATACAAAAATCTTTATTTACGATCCAAGCATTAACTTAACAATAAGTGGCTGGTGTCCCCTTTTAAACATATAAATGTCTGTATTAAGGGGCACCGCTCTTCCATAACATAAAAGGTTTGTAAAAAAAGTGTTTGATAAAAATTAAAAATTAAAATATAAAATCTAAAATTAAAAATCTAAAAATCAGGAGCACAGTTATTAAATTAATTACATGTAATACTTTTTTATTTAAGTATTTTTTTTTTTTTATGTTTCATTCTACCCTAATTTCCTCATTATTTTAGAATATGTGTGTAAAATGTGTGTACAATGTATGTATATATATATATATATAGGTATGTAGTGTATGTATGTCACTGATGTTAATAGAAAGTTCATCCGTCTGGTACTAAAAATGATTCAGTTTCTTCAAAATTCAAAGTTTTTATCCATTTATTTATTTCTATTTTACATTCATGATATGTTTTAGAATAAATTTGTATTTCTTTGTTTACCTTGTTGTAAATATAAGCTGACTGTTTTTTGTATTGCATGCGTCCGAAAACAGTTTTTGTAGTAGGAACTTCTACGACATTATAATTTCTTCTCTTTTTATCTAAATTAGGGTCATATGTTAGTGTTTTATGAATGTTTAGTATTAAGTTAACCATATACAGTTTTCTAATTGAGAGTAGGTTGCTGATTTGGTACAGTTCCTCAGTAGGAAACCGAGTTTTTTTGAAGTACATTACTTTGATCAACGCTCTTTGTGCTCTTTCGACTTCAAGGAAACGTGTTTTGTAGGCTCCACCCCATACAGTTATACAATACGTAATAATTGATTGCACTAAGGCGATGTATATCTCATTCAAAATATTTCTTGAAGTTTTATAATCATCACTAGTGTTCTTCGGTGCTACATATCTCAGCGTTTTGAACATCCATATAAATTTCCTAATCCTTGAAGATATTAGTTCTATTTGGGGGTACCAGGATAGGTTCTGGTCTATTATTATACCTAGATATTTCATCTGACCAACTTTTTTAATAAATAGACAGTCACAGATATCAGTTGATAAGCCATCACAGTTATGTATTTTCAAATTGAAGTCGTTTTTCGGTTGTGTACTTTTGTTTATACTAAAACTTATGTAATTAGTTTTAGCTGTATTTAAAGTAAGAAGATTGTATTTTAGCCAATCTGCGACCTGAGCCATTCCATGTTCGGCAGCAGTTTTACAAGCATCCCAGGTTGGGCCAGTAAAGACAAGTGCTGTATCATCTGCGTATGAGAATATTTTAGCGTTTATGATGTTCATATTACAGAGATCATTAACATAGATAGTAAATAAGGTAGGTCCAAGGACACTACCTTGTGGAACTCCGCTAGATACAGTAATGTCCTCACTGGTAACCTGTTCCAACCTAACCCTTTGTTTCCTATCACTAAGGTAATCTTTGAAAATAGATAACTGATTGCCTCTGATTCCAATTTTTTCCAGTTTTTGAGCAAGTATGGGGATAGAAACAGTATCAAATGCTTTTTTTATATCTAAAAAAATTGCCAAACATCTTTTGCCTTTGTCTAGTTGTTCAACTATAAGCGAGCTAAGTGATGTTACTGCATCCTCAGTTGAGACACCCTTTCGAAAACCAAACTGTGATGGTGATATTATATTGTAAGTTGTTAGGTAATTTAACAATCTGGCATTTAGTACTTTCTCCACTATTTTGGATAGTACGGGCAAGACAGAAATAGGCCTATAGTTGCCAATGTCATCCCGCTCCCCACCCTTATACACAGGAGTTATAATCGATTGTTTTAGTACGGAGGGGAAGGTGCCTGTCTTAAAGCAAACATTAATCAGATGTACCATAATAGGGATAATTTCGTTTTTGATAAGTTTGACGTATCTTGTGGTGATGTTATCCCATCCCGGGGCACTATCAGCTTTTAAATTCACTATAATAGAATTAATTTCTTCAGAGTCGACATCCAAAAGGACCATGGACTGAGGCTGAGTTGGTATACTGTCAAGATAATTTTTCTGACTGTTTTGATTTAAGGTGGAATTTATATTTTCAGCAAGCTCTTTTCCTATGTTAGCTAAGTAGCTGTTAATAAAATTTACAGAGTCCATAGGTGTCGGTTTGATGTTAATAAGTTCCAGATTGGGTTTTTTTAATTTATTTGTGTATGTCAAGTTTTTTATATTTTTCCAAAGTAATTTATTATTTTTAATTGAGTTCATAAGTAGTTCTCTTTCATATTTCCTTTTAATTTTTTTTATTAAATTGTTGCAGAAGTTTCTATATCGCTTATATGTAATTTTTAAAACTTCATTAAATGGGTCAGCACGAGCCTGTTTTTGGAGCTTATTGCGATTTCTAATACATTTTAGCAATCCAGGTGTAATCCAAGGTTTGATAATTCTTTTACTGTTTGGGATATTTGTAGTGGTGGTGTTATTTTTTATAGATTCAATTATTTTGTTTATTAGGCTTTCGACTATGAAGTTTGGATCTTCACTAAATAGTAAATCAGAGAGGTTTTGCTGCTGAAGATATTTAAATGCACTTTCAAAATCAATTTTGGTACTAGTTTTACATATATCTCGTCGACTTTTTATTTTAGGCATAGATAAAACCGTTGTGAAATGATCGGTGTTAGTAGTTGGTATAATGGCAATATATGCTGAGATCCTTTTTTTATTTATTTTCAACATGAAATGATCAAGACAATTTTCTTTTCGGGTTGGTAGACGATGACCAGGAAGTATACCGTGAAGTGATAACATATCAAGATATTTCGTTCTATTATTGTATTCATAATTTTGCTCGGTAGGCTTTGGGATTAAATTAATGTTAATATCTCCTGCTATGATAATATTATTTGCTTCTTTCAACGTATTCAAGTGAGTTTCCAAAGATGTGATAAAATTGCCTGCGTTTTTATTCGACGGTGAGCGGTAGATGCATAATACAGTATGGTTTAAGACATCTACCTGTAATCCTGATGCGTCTGAAAATGTGATTTCTTTTACAGTAGATTTAAGTGTGCTTTTTATGTAGACTACCACCCCATCATTTTTGTTCAGATGTTTAGTAGTTGAATACGAGTGGTAATTGTTTAATTTTGGAATGGGTTTATCAGAGTTGAGAAAGCATTCAGTTAAGACGATGATATCTGATTCGAAATTAAAGCTTGATAATGTTATTAGAAAATCATCAAAATTACAATGTATGCTACAAATATTTTGTGAAACAATCGTGAAATCATTCTTTTTTATATTACCATAATGATTAAGATGATCACTGTCACATGTGACAGCTGTGGCTATATTTAGGTTGTCTAATTCATTTAAAGTTTGGAGTGTATTATCCATTTTTCTGAGTACTATAGTAACATTTCATCATCATCATTACCGTTATATGAAGCAAGATAATATACGCCAATAAGAGCACAGATCTCAGTACAAATATATCAATTAATATATGAAAGGAATGTGTTTGTTTTAGTTTACAGCATAATTTGTATGTTTTTTTTATGTATGTGGATAGCGATTGGACTGATGTACATCGTAAGATATCAATTTTTATGTATTTAATATGTTTTTTTGTGCATGTATGTGTTTGAACAATATATATATTTGGTGTTATTGTGTTTTACAGCCTTATATCCTAACGATATTACCAAAAAATTTACGTATGAGGAAAGAGTAAATTTAAATGTTAACAAAAATAAAAATATTTCATGAGGTATATTAAAAAAACCATGCAATTTAAAAGACCATAGACATATCAGAGTTGTTGACTTAACGGTCGAGTTGCTTTTTGGTAGTCATGCTTGAGGTCCTTGCTGCTGGCCGGTCAAGAGATAGTGTACTTGAGCTTCATTTTTAATCATAATGATTGGTGAGTGTTCGTTCTCTCTCACATAAACCTTTCCGTAAGCTGTCCAGCAAAACTTAAAGTTCTTCGACTTAGCTAGGTCACGTGCTAAGAAGTATAGTCGTGCACCTTTTGGTGTTAAATGTTCAGATAGGAATATCGGGGTGTCTTCCTGTGTTTTGAACCCTATGTGTTTGGCACAAAGTTTGGTTTTATGCTTGACATTAAATGATTTTGCTGATTTCAACAGCTCGTTTTTTAATAAGGTAGAGTTTGTTTCTACTACAATGGGTGAGTTTTTATTTTCGGACCTAGTTTTTACTCTATAAATGTCGTTTATATCAGTCTTAGAGATTTTGCAGTCCACGGTCATAGAAAGGTTAATCACCATATAAATTAAATCGTCTTTATTTTCGTTCAGTTTTTTGGGGACATTTTTGAGTTCAAAACTAGACTTTCGGCTGCCAATTTGTAATTCTTCAATTTTACTTTCCAAAATAGTTATATGGTTCCTATCTTGCTTGGCTTGCGTTTCTAGCTCTACTATTCTCTGCCTAAATTCCTCGTTTTGTGCAGCAAGAAAAGAAACCGAGTTCTCTATATTATAATTAGACTGTTGTATCTCTTTCAGGGCAGTGTTTAGTTGTTTCAGCTCGTCATTTTGTGAAGCAGAAAAAACGGTAATCAGCTTACGCATCTCATTTTTAAAATCATCGATTTGATTGGATATTGAATCTTCCATTTGATCCCTGGATCTTTTATTCCGCTGAGTAGTAAAGTTAGGCGGCGAAGTGCGCAATAGATCCGTATCAGAGGCAGATCTATTTAAGTTACTCTCCACATGTACTAGCAAGTCAGACTTATGAGGAGGTGAATTCGTAATGATAATCCCAATACTCATTATGATGATTTATTTAATTTAATTAAAGTAGAATTTGATAAAACATTTAAGCAAAGATCTATTAAATCCAAAGACTTTAAAAAGAAATTTAGTGATTGGGCAACACCAGGCATATATGTTAGCAGAAATAAGTTGTTTGAATTATATGGTCAGAAAACAATTTCAAATGATCCCGAATTTCATGAATATGTAAGAAACTATTCAAAAATGTTTAATAAAGTATGTACTTTAGCAAAAGCAAAATGTATATCTACAATAATTCATCAGTCAGATAATAAAATAAGAGCCACTTGGAATATTATAAATAAAGAGACTGGGAAAACTAAAAATAATGACCGTGAATACTCAATAGTATCAGACAATAAAATTATTGAGTCAGATGAAGGAGTGGCAACAATTTTTCAAGATTTCTTTTCTAAAATACCTATTGCAACTACCAGTAATTTAAATTCATCTCCAAAAATTGCTGTCTCCCTCTTGGAATCATGTGTTGATAAGTGCAATAATGTATTTAAATTTAGACATATCAATAGTGATACCATTCTTAAAACATTTAATTCAATAAATATAAAAAAGACTGAAGATCTCTGGGGCATTTCAACTCACATAATTAAGTCTATAATAACTACCATTGCTCCCCATCTTGCTTTTATTTTCAATAAGTGTGTTGATGAAGGGATATTTCCAGACTTAATGAAATATAGTAAAATCATCCCTCTTTTTAAATCCGGGGACAAAAGCGATCCCGCTAACTTTAGACCCATTTCCATTTTGCCAGCACTAAGCAAAATTTTTGAAAAGATCATTTATGATCAATTATTAGCACATTTTCTTATCAACAAACTACTTCACGAGAAACAATTTGGTTTTACTCGTGGTAGATGCACAACTGATGCTGGAATTGCACTTCTCAAACACGTCTTTGAAGCATGGGAGAGTAAACAGGATGCAATTGGTATATTTTGTGATCTCTCTAAAGCATTTGATTGTGTCAGTCACAGTACTTTATTAGATAAATTGGAACATTATGGTGTATCAAAAAATGCAGTAAGCCTTATGCAATCGTATCTGTCGGTGAGAACCCAAAAAGTTGTTGTAAATAAAACAGAATCCTATGAAGCACCTATTACCATGGGCGTGCCGCAGGGATCGATATTGGGTCCATTGCTTTTTCTTATTTATATTAATGACCTTCCTTACTATACTAAAAACTTATGTGAAATAGTACTGTTTGCTGATGATAATTCTTTAATTTTTAAAGTTGATAGAGGATGTAACTGCAGTGACGATGTAAACAGCACTCTTTCCAAGGTGATGCATTGGTTTACTATTAATAATCTGAAGCTTAACTCTAGTAAAAATAAATGTGTCAAATTTTCACTTCCTAATGTGAGGCAGGTTCATATGACTATACATGTAAATGGCGAAGCAGTCGAATTTGTTGACTCAACAAAATTTTTAGGTATTACTATAGACTCGCGGTTGCAATGGGACCCTCATATCGATATCCTGTCAAGCAGACTTAGCTCTGCTGCCTTTGCAGTTAAGAAAATAAGGCTTCTGACCGACATTGAAACAGCAAGATTGGTTTACTTCAGTTATTTTCATAGTATTATGACCTACGGTTTGTTGTTGTGGGGCTCAGCTGCTAATATTAATAACATATTCATCTTACAAAAAAGGGCAGTGCGCGCTATATACAACTTACGGTCTAGAGATACTCTTCGTGACTGAAGGAAACCGTATCTACTATTATAAATGAAAATAAACTGTTTTCAATGTTATGAGCGTTTTTATTACAAACAAACAATCTTTCAGAGCAAGAGCACACAATGACATTGACAGAATAATGGCGCGGTTGCGTTCCATTTCACCAACACCCTCCCTAGGGACGCAACCCCATTTTCGACACACAATAAAAATGCTTTTCAGCAGTAGTGCCTTTAGTTAAATTATCAGCAATCATTTCCTCACCTTTAACATAACAAAATTTTAACTTTAAATTACAAACAAGATCCTTGAGGAAATGGTAACGAATATCAATATGTTTAGATCTAGGTAAATAACAGTCATTATTGGACAATCTGATTGCACTCTGGTTATCATTGAAGATGACGAGTGGGTTGTTCTGCTGTTGACCGAGCTCAGCATGTAGTTGTTGGAGCCACAACGCCTCTTGCGCCGCCGACGACATCGACATGTACTCGGCTTCAGCAGTGGACAATGCGACAGTCTGCTGTTTGTGTGACCGCCACGATATAGCACCACCCTGTAACATAAAAATGTAACCAGTGCACGACTTACGATCGCGCACGTCGCTTGCCCAATCAGCATCACAATGTCCTGTGATGTACTCATTACCATCTTTGGTGTAAACCAACTTGAAATCTTTTGTACCCTGTAGGTATCTGAAGATTCTCTTCACTGCAGCCCAGTGTTCAGCAGTAGGATTTTTGTTATATCTGCTCAGTGTGTTCACTGCAAAAGATATGTCAGGACGGGTACCTTGAGCCACATAGAGCAATGAACCAATAGCTTGTTGATATGGGCAGTCCGTCAACTTTTTCTCTTCCCCGTTTTCACTGAATTTCAGACCAACTTCAAATGGTGTTTTCACAGGCTTACAGTCTGACATTCTGAATTTTGCTAATATTTCTTTTATATATTTTTCTTGGTCTATCATCACTTTGTCTCCATCTCTGGTAATGTGTAGACCTATACATTGGTTTGCCGGACCAATATCTTTCATTTCAAAATTTTCTTTTAACTTTTCTTTCAATAAAGTTTTTGTACTTTCCTGAGCAGTAAATATAATTAAATCATCAACCCAGATAGCTATGAATGTATTCTTTTCTGCATTATAGTAGACACAAGGATCTGTTTTTGATTGTTGCATTCCCAACTCTTGTAAAACAGAATTTAATTTTAAATTCCACAATCTACTTGCCTGCTTGAGCCCATATATAGATTTATGAAGCATGCATACCTGAGATCCTTGCTTATACTCTTCTGGCTGTTGCATGTAAATATTTTTATCTATTTCTCCTTGCAGAAAAGCTGATACAGCATCCATCTGATCTATTTGCAATCCGTATTTGGCTGCTAAAGCAAATAAGTAGCGAATAGTTGTGTACCTGACAACGGGTGAATATATTTCTTCATAGTCTGTGCCCCTTCTTTGTGCATAACCTTTTATCACGAGCCTCGCTTTGTAACGGAGAACATTTCCACTCTGATCTGATTTTGTTTTGAACACCCACTTGTAAGGAAGAGCCTTCTTACCTGGAGGCAGCTCTGTCAACGTCCAAGTTTTATTTTTCATTAGGGAATTGTATTCCTCATCCATAGCTTTCTTCCATTCTGTAGCTTGGGGTGATGAAAGTGCTTCCTCTACGGTCTGTGGATCAGTCAAATCAGTAAACAAACACAACAAACTCATTTTGCTAATCTGTGCATCATCTTGTTTTTTCTGTAGCCGAGTTGACCTCACTGTTACATTACTACTATAGTCCTGTCTTATCGGATAAGGTGGATGATAACTGTCATCCAATTCTCCAGTGTCAGTGCCATACTCACTTGAGTCTTCACTATTACCTCCTTGTGTATCTGAGTCTTGACTGGACTTCACTTGGACAGGTGCAGAAGTGGGCGGCTCCTGAGTGGGTATCTCCGGACTGACACTATTTGTACTCCTCGAGTTTTCATTATTTGGTGAGACAGAACTGGCAGTGATCGTCGGGCTGTCCTTGTCTGGAACACAAGTTTCACATGGTATGGCCACAATATTCTCATTATAATTTTCCATAAAAACAACATCTCTACTTTTGACAACCTTATGTGTTTTGGGGTCCATTAAACGATATCCTTTGGAAGTTTCACAATAACCCACAAATAACATTTTTAGTGATTTTTTATCCCACTTTTGGCGCTTTTCTTTTGGGACATGGACCATAGCTTCAGTGCCAAATATTTTCATATGTGATAAATTTGGTTTCTTACCTTTCCACATTTCATATGGAGTTTTACCTTCTAAGGACTTTGTCGGGGAACGGTTTACAACATACGCAGCAGTTGCCAATGCTTCAGCCCAATATTTCTTCTCCAGGTTAGCATAGAATAACATGCATCTTGCCCGTTCAACTAAAGTCCTATTCATTCTTTCGGCCAAGCCGTTGTGCTGTGGAGTGTACGGAGTAGAGGTCTGATGAATTATACCATGGTTAGATAAAAACTTTTCAAAATTATAGTTGCAGTATTCTTTACCATTATCTGTCCGAATCTTTTTAATTTTATGATTCAATTCATTCTCTACTTTTAACTTAAAATCTTTAAATGTCTCTAAAATATTCAACTTATCTTTGAGAAAATATACATGGACCATTCTTGTAAAGTCGTCTATGAAAGTAATAAAGTATTTCATACCTCCAAACGAAGAGTTTTCCATAGATCCACACAGGTCTGAATGTATTAATTCAAGTGGTCTTGATGCCCGGGAACCAACATTACTGAATGGCAATCTTGCTTGCCTACCTTCCATGCAATGAGTGCAGATGACATTACTTTTATCCTGAGTCAGAGTCACACCCTCAGTGCAAACAGGCAACTTCTTCACGTCTGAAATATTCAAATGGCCCATTCGCAGATGCCACAGGTAGGAGCTGCCGCAACTCGGAGAACTCGAGGTAAAGTGAGCCACTTCTTTACTAGAATCCATTATGTATAAATTGTTTTTCAAAGTTGCTGTACATAAAACCTCACCTTTACCATTTTGGACTTCACACCCCTTATTATTAAATATTACTTTATGGCCATTTTTCACAATAGTGCTAACTGAAAGTAGATTTGCAGCCAGTCCTGGCACAAACAAAACATTTTTGACTTGTATCTTATTTTCTTGATTTATCTGAATGTCCACACATCCAACTCCTTTCACAGCTAATGGCTCTCTGTTAGCTACTGTAATATTCTTTACTGATGGCTTAGTGACATTATACATCCAATCATTCCTGCTTGTCATGTGCATGGATGCACCAGAGTCAATGAACCATTTATCACTTGTATTTTCTCCGACAGTTGCTGAAAAGGCTGCTATAAAACCGGAACTTTCTTTGTTTTCCTTGCTCACCATTTGTTTCTTCGGTTGCTTACAATATTTAGCAAAATGTCCATTTTTGTTGCAATTGAAACATCTAGGTCCTTTTGGTTTTCCCGGCTGCATATTATTTCTATTAGTTTTCTTAGAGTTAGTATAAAAAGCTGCTGACTTTGGTGTAGTGATCTCTTGTATGAGTTTAGATTTAACTGCGTCAGCACTGATTTGAATACCAGCACTCTCTAATCCCATTATCATAGGTTTGTATTCATCGGGTAGCCCGGCCAACATCAACGTACCAAGCCACTCATCATTGACTTCGAAGCCAATATTTCTCAATTTGTGGGCAGTGTTCATTATCTTGCTCACATAATCTTCAACACTGTTGCTTGATTCTAACGTGGTGTTTATCAAATCTTTGAGTAAACCTACTCTTCTTGTCAAGCCATTATCATCAAATGCCCTTTGTAAACTCTCCCACACTTCTTTGGCAGTTTTGCACTCTTGAACATGTACATAATTCTGTGGGTCCAACAACAAAATCAGCTTTGACTTCGCTTTGACGTCTTTAACAGCATCAACTGGTTTGTCATCAGGGCGCTCAACACAGCACCACAAGTCTTCATGCTCCAGATATGTTTTCATGCTAAATTTCCAGGTAGAGAAGTTTTCCCTCCCTACTAGCTTTTCCAAGCTGAACATATTTGAGCCCATCTTGGGTGATTCACCAGAAATATGTGCCCTTTGTTGAATCGTAAACGTACGTAGACCAACTCAGATTCAAATCGCAACGACAATTTTTACGGACTGAGTTTTTCCTTCTCTTCAATATTTCGATAGTTTCTGCTCACAACAGGAACAACTACGCTCTGCTACCATGAAGGAAACCGTATCTACTATTATAAATGAAAATAAACTGTTTTCAATGTTATGAGCGTTTTTATTACAAACAAACAATCTTTCAGAGCAAGAGCACACAATGACATTGACAGAATAATGGCGCGGTTGCGTTCCATTTCACCAACAGTGACCTATTTAAAGAAATTAAAATATTAACGGTAGCTTCCCAATACATCTATGAAAATATAATGTATGTAAAGAAAAATTTAGATAGCTTTGTAAAAAATAGTAATGTTCATAAACTCAATACAAGAAACAAGAACAAACTTGCTGTTCCAAGGCGCAGACTGCATAAAACCGGAAGCTCTTTTTTGTGTAGATGTATTACCTTTTATAATAAGATACCAGAACAAGTCACAGAACTGCCCTTGGAAAAATTTAAAAATACTGTTAAATCCAATTTAATGAGTAAAGGTTATTACACTGTTGACGATTATTTGAAGGATAAAAAGGCATGGGCATAGCTTTTGTATTGTTAATTATTACTCTAATACCTCAGTATTGAACAGAAAAAGTCCGGGGTTCTTTCATAGGTCTAGATAAAAGTCCTTTAATTAAACTCGAATCGTGATTTTCTTTTCTAAGTATAAAATTGTGAGAAGTATCCTACCTACTTAAAAACGTACTTCTGGCTTCCTGACTCGACGACTTAATATGGGTAGCTTTAGTATGTCATGCTCACTTCAAACATTTCTGCGGTGGTGTCGTGTGAGGCGGGTTTGAACGTTCCCTCAAATATGGTTGAGCGAAGCGATGGCTGGTTCATGCGTCATGCTCGTGAACGGGTGCTGCCAGTGGGAATGGGTCTGCTTCTGTCTGCTTGTATTAAGGGCGTCGTATAACTCGTATATAAAAGATCTGTTTTATATTGTCTGTATGTATGGCACTTCTTACTCAAAAAATATAATTCTTAATAGCTTACCTTGTTTTGATTTATTTAATTGCAATATTTTTACTTTCTATAGTCAGTAGTTTAGTGAAAGACCTATGAAAAGCTTTTGGATATAAATTTTCAATTCGATGCCTTAACATAGGTAGTCTTAGTATGTCATGCTATCTTTAATCATTTCTGCGGTGGTGTCGTATGAGGCGGGTCGTTACGTTCCCTCAAATATGGTTGAGCGAAGAGATGGCTGGTTCATGCGTCATGTTCGTGAACTGGTGCTGCCAGTGGGAATGGGTCTGCTTCTGACTACCTATCTTAATGCATATTGAATTGTATGTTTTTCTTTTATTTTTATTTATTGTAACAGCCTAGACTGAATAACAAGTTCAAACTTTGAATTTAGCTTAAAATCTGTAAATTGATTAAGAAATTTGAAACTCATTAAGAAATGAGCTAATTCAATAATGTTATTTATTTGTTAATCTTTGTTAATATAAAGTCTGGAAACGATATACATATTTGTAAATATCGTTCCATCTGATTGATAAAGCTGACAAGTTTTTTGCGCCCATTTTTCTTGTCAGTTAAAAGACGTCATAATGGGTGGTAGGGTAAAAGAATTGACGATTTAAAAATGCTTATTATGTGAGCTTATTTAAATAAAATATATTTCACTTTCACTTTCACTTTCAATGAACTTTTCAATATTGTCTCAGGTCTGGGTGTGTGTCATACCACCGTGGTTTCTGATTTCCATAACACAAGTGCTATAGCTACTTACTTTGGGATTGGAGCAATGTATGTGATGTTGTCAAATATTTATATATTTTATTATTATTATTATAATGTTTACATATCGAATAGGGTTTCCCTATCAAAGATTCTATTTATCGTATTTTTTTAAAATTATCATTCTCTAAATACTAAAAACCCAAACGAACTTAGGGGTTTTTAAGCGCTTAATCCGGTCCCTGACCATATCTCATCTCATAGAGTAGTGGTTCCCCAATTAGATTTTTCTATGAGATTGTCTCGAGTACCCCTTGATGCTACCTCGCGTACTTGGGGTACGCGTACCAAACACTGTCATAGAGTAACTATTTACCTACTCTACAGGTTTTATTTCTTTCAAACAGATCGGCAAAATGTATACATACTTAGAACTACACTATTCCCAGCTTAGTACCTATAATACACCGTTAATTTTTAAGTATATCTAAAAATGAAATGGGGATATCAGACCGTTTCTGTATATAAACGTGCAGTTAAAAGTTAAAAATTAATAGTTTGAAAATATCGGAAAAAATCTTGATTAATCGGCAAACTCACAAAAAGCAAGATTCGTGCGTACATTCATTCTTTTCATTATTTACGTAGGTAAACAAGATAGATATCTTTTGATAAAGAGCGTGTGATTCTATGAATGAACTCTAAATCTAGAAATCAGTAAAATAATATCTTGACCAATTATTAATTAAATATTGTACATACTCGCTTAGATATTCTTAAAAAATAACCGTGTATTATGTTTGGAACAAAATATCCACACAAAATATGTAATATGTTTGTTTAGAAATAACCTCTCAAACTGAATAAGTTATGCTAGTTTGTAAAAGCCTTCGAGTTAATTATTATTTTAATAAACTCCTTAGAATTTCCGAAAATTAAGTTACTTACCGCTGAAACTCAATTCTAATGCTGAATACTATCGTACACAAGGTCAGATCCAGTTAGGGGGCAGGGGTATCAGCAATTTCGCCTAATGTCCCTATTGCTGGGGCACAGCAAGACGCAGGTCAGTGTGGCTTAGTGGGTATTTACTTAGTTCTAATGACAATTTTAGATAACAATTTCCCAGAAGAATTACTTAGGTGTACAGCTATGATATACTACTTAGTGGATCTTGAGAAGATCAAACTTGATGGCAGAACTATCTACAGTATTGTTAAGAATCAGGTTTTACATGCAATAAAAGTAGTCAATTGTTCAGAATTATATGATTTATTATATTTTCGCTTGAATAAAATAATAATTACACGAATATATACACACATAGATATGTACAATTTCGAGGCCACTACCTATATGTACACTGGGTCCACGAGTTTATCACTAGGTCCGCACCGGTCGTGGGGGCGCCTTCGTCATCGGCAGCCGCATCCCACTACCATCATGTCCTGATAATTTTTGAGCACCACATTGTTCACTTCGTCCATGTAAAGCATCGAGATGGGCGAGAGCTGCGTCGGGACACAGCACGCCTTGGGCACGGCGGCCGGGTTCACGGAGTTGACGAGCGTCTGCACTATGGCGTGGTTCGTCCCGTTCAGGTGGTCCGCCAACGGGAACGGGCAGTCGCCCTGGCAGTAGTATGCATCGTACCCGTGCGGAGCTACGATCCAATCGCTCCAGCCCACCTCCGCGAAATCTACGTACAGCGGGCGGCGCTGGCAGATCTCCCGCGCCTCCTTGCGGTGGTGGTGCGAGCGATGCCCTCTCCGAGCCGCTCTCTTACTCCTCGTCAGCCGAGTCTCGCCCTTTTCTCGGGCTTCTCTCGCTCGCGCGTCTTCAGTGTACAGCAGCAACAGCGGCTGCGCCGCGTTCCACTCTTCTTCGTTCTCCGACGCACGTCTACGCACTCTCACATGCGGCAATTTAGCGTCCGTACTTCGCTCTTTCTCATCTATAACACGCACTAATAATCCATGATTGTCTTTTGGCTCCATTAGCCACCGTCGCACAGCACTGAGAGCGTCCGCTTTAACCGTGCCATCGTCGGGCGTCAAAAGCACAGAGTCTAGGAGCCGCAGAATAGGCTCAGTCTTACCGCGGCGCCCGGGCTGGACGATGTCGTACAGCAGCAGGCGTTGGTCGCCGACGACCCCGGGTGCTCTTTGGAAGGAGAGTTCGGCACCGCGCGCGGCCTCGTCGGCCGGGACGCCGCTCAGGTTGAAGAAGAGGCGGAACCGATGCTCGGCGGGGAAGCGCTCATCGACGACGGTGGGAGTGTGGTGATAAGAGCGCGCAGTATTAGCGGCCGCGGCGGGGATGGTGCCGCCCGCGTAGAGCAGGCGCAGGGCTCGCGGCACGGGCGGCGGCGGCGCGGGGAGGCGCGCGGGCCGGCGCGGCAGCCCCAACAGCGAGAGCAGCTGCCGCTCGGCGGCGGCGCGCGTCGCCTCGTCCAGCCCCGCGCCCGCGCACAACGCCACCAACGCGCACACCACCGCGCACGCGCACGCCCCACGCATAATTCTCCTCGACCCACCTGTAAACAATTAAACATCATATTTCAGTATTTGAAAAAAAACTTAATAATTTATCAGCGAGATTGATTATTATAATATTATTATGACAAAACATTTAATATTTTGACAATGCGCAGCTAAAAGTGTGCAATCATTTCATCTTGTAGATAGATAATTAATCGATGTATGTTGCATTTAATACAATGTTAGAAGTTAGAACAAATCAGTTATCTTTTTGTTAACTTGGAATCAACCATGGTATGATGCATAGCATATAAATATATTAAATCTAAATAAAGCTCCTGAAATAGTAACTAATTTACGATAACAGTTATAAAATCTTCCTATCACCCGTATGACAGTTGCAAGCAGATGTTGATAAAATGATATTGTAATTAGCATTCATTCACGTCACATTTATTTTCTTATCAGTCAGGTTACAATAATAGTAAACAGTATGCTTGTCGATCAATGATCGCATTACGACCTAAGTCTATGATTGCGACAACATTTTTACTAGAATCGCCTGTACTCGTGTATTGTGTTAAATGTAATATTAGTTATCCCACAAAGGCCATCACTGTATTCAAACCGGCAGTTAGTTTATCACTCGATATTTCTAATGAATGCACCAGAGCACATTGTATTTACTTGGATAACAATCCTTGTTACACATCGTAACAACTATGCATCGAGTTTCATGCACCCAAGATAAATACTTATAAGTAATAACTCGATAGGCAAGTTCTTATTTCGTTGCCAGTCAACGACTTATTTCTTAATTTTAAATCGGTTATGAATTTACTACAGCTTTTTCTTAATAAAATTCAAATTATGCTTGTAGATCTTGACAAGTAACCTTATTAATTTAATTAACATTGCGGTTGTTTCGAGTTAATGGTTTCTTGACAGAATACGAATTAATTAATAATATTGAATATACCTATTAAGCAGCTACTAATTTCTTAAGCTAGTATAAATAAAAAGCTAGGTAATTTTGTTTTAGGAATATAGCATTTTACGCATAGAGACAACTTATAAGTAAAGATTAAAGAAAATAAATTTTCTTTCCAAGTACTTACGCCAGTATTTGGTGTAAAATTTGAAATTATTCTCCTATTACTTACTTAAAGTTTAATATTAGGTATTTCTAAAAAATATTTCTATCTATCGACTTGCCTTGTCAACGACTATCGCAATACTGGCCAAAAATAATGTTGAGGGATTATTTAGTATTCCAAAGTTTGACAGTTAGGTATTACTTAACCCCTTCCCCAAAAATTCTTTGGGCTACGCTATTTGTAACCGAAATGACAAGAAATAACTTAAGCGCAACGATATAAATCTAAACTTATCGTATTCATATCTAAGTAGTGAAAGAAAATATAAGTTAAGTTATTAAAATACCTACAACAACAATACTACAAAATTAAATATCTTTAGTTATTTGATAAATTTGATAGATATAGGAATTTATTAAAATTTGATAGAAATAGGAATTGTAATGAATCATCATGTTCATGTCTCCCACATGACGTCCACTGCTTGCTAGATATAGTATAGATAGGCCTAACGGCTTAGGATAGGAATTAGAGTTTAGGATAGGAATTAGGGTTTAGGATAGGAATTAGGGGTTAGGATAGAAATTTGGCTTTAGGATAGGAATTAGGGCTTAGATATGTAATTTTCAAACAAATACAAATATATCATTATTATGTCTTCAAAGTTAAGAAACATGAGGATGTAAATGTGTCATTATTTTTACTAACACTTTAGAAATCAATCAAATTATACTTTGAGGTGTTCTAAATACCTTGGTTTCATTATTTCAGCTCAATGTAAAGTTAACCAGTTTGATTATTCAGATACAAATGTTACTACTTGACCTAACTCCTTTCTACATATTGTCATTGCCTCTTGGAAAATGCCATTTTATCATATTACCCACTAATTTTGTACAGAATTGATTGTAAATTACACCTACAATTCAAAATGTATATATATATAGCCTAAAATTGTAAAAGTATATTCTATAAAGTAAAAAAATGCGATCGCATAATTATTAAAGAAAATAATACTAAAAAGAGAATCATTTGGAAAGCTATACGCATCAAAATATTTTACAAATATTCACAGTAAAGCAAACGAGAAAATGTGTACTATCTTAATCAAAACAAATTATAAAATCCACACAAGTTGTATGTATTACATAAACATCAAATGCAAATACAGATTTCACGATCAAACACTTTCCAAAAGCGTTCAGTAAAAGACATCAACGGGATACATTTCTAGACGCGCCTCTACGCGCGAGCTTTTGTAAACATTACTATGTAGCACCTACAGAACTGATAGGGCCTACTCCACGCAACGCACTCCACTACACACTACCGATACAACACTAATAACTCTACATTTTCTGGAAAATCAGAGAAACTCATTAGACTAACGATTCCATCACGGAAAACGAATCGACCACTGAGGCACTATATGTAGCCAGATATGTATATTATAGAGTCGACGAATTTATGTTGTTGTTATAATGTTTTGATCGTTCTAGCGCGGTCGACCGGATTGCGGCGTACGTATTTCGAAAATAATGCGGTCAAACCGGCCGCGGGCGCACGACCGCTCGCCTCTCTCACTCACCCGAAATTTTAACGCATCCAACGTCAACGGGCACGCAAAATCGGCGATATCCTCGCAAGCGATCGTTCAGCGCTTCGGGAACAAATAGAACTGCACTCGTTCACGAACGAACCGATGGCACATAACAACAGAGTCTGGTAACATCACTAGCGCTTGCATGTGCGCGGGAGTGGTCGCGCGCGCGGCGTGTGCACTGTGATACGGAGTCGAGCATGGCGTGCTCGCGGAGCGGCGCTCGCGGGCGGAATGAGCGCGCCGAGCACGCGCCAGACGCGGCGGCGTCAGCCCCGCCAGCCGCCATGCCACCCCAGGCGGGCTGGCCCCGCCCCCCGCCCTCGCGCCCCCCTGCCGCCCACCCCGCTCCCGGGGGAACACACCGACCACACCGATTGTCATTTCACTAATGATAGTTGGGAAACCAAAAAAAACGGCTTATCGTATGTCTCACATGTCCGTTGATACCATCTATGCTAAGCAGTGGGGCGAACAGACAAAGTCTTCATCAAGTATTTAAGAATTCTAGGAACAACAAACTGAGCATCGTCCAACAATGGCATGTGTGCATAAAATGTAGATGTGCCATTAAACTAAAAAAATAAAATTAATTTTTTCCTTGTCTCTACAGGGTGACATCGAAGTCATTGGCAATCTTTGAAGCTAAGAATCTAAACGCAATATTGATAACTTTAAGACAAAACAATTCTAATCAAATTGATCAAAATTCAAGGTGAAATAAACATAAAAAATTACAAGAAGTCCTAAGGAAAATATTACTTATGCTAAAAATAATGCAAGTAACGATTTTTCATGGTTTTAGTATGAGTAATCTCCTTATGACTTTTTGTGATATTTTTATGTTTATTTCACCTTGAATTTTAATCACTTTGATTTAAGATATTTTTGTCCTAAAGCTATCAATATTGCGGTTAGATTCTTAGTTTCAAAGATTGCAATGACTTTGATTTCACCCTGTAAAAATAAAATAAACCCCTGTTAGCGTAGATATTCAACAAGTATAAAACATTATTTTGCCTTAAAAGTTTTCATTCTTTTATACAAACTATAATGAAACTCCTAAACAGTATTTAATCACAACATATTTATCCATTATATTTAAAAAGGTACAATTGAAATTGTAAAAATTGTTTGTCATAATTTTAATAAATAACTACACAGAATCAACTTTATAACAAAACTTAAATACTGACGATCAGTTCAAATTGTCTCTAATTAACATAATAATAAGCAAACAATCAAAGGAACATGCGTCGTAGAATCTTAAAATCGAAGAAACACGCGTCGTTCGTTGTGTCTTATTCGTAGCAGTTTTTAGAAAAAATGCTACGAAGTGCTACGGTTGCTACGAAAACGCGTAATTACTTTTCACTTGATTGTGTTCAAGTTCCGCTGTTTTCTCGTGGTTCCATGATTTTGTTCCATTAATGGGAGAATCCAACATGGTCCCACAAGGGAGAACTATTTCTCCCAGGATTTTGTGACAAATCTATTAATGATTTCATAAAAAACGATTTTCAGTGGCTCCATTTAAATTAGTTTTTTCGCTTTCCGATCAATGGGACGTCCAATGGACTACGGAAAAGAACGGGTAATTTCCACAACCGTATGGTAATGGGACTACGAGACACAGTAATTCTCCCTCATGGTCCCCTTAAATAATAATGGGACAAAGACAAAACAGGGTCATGTTCTTGGCTCTTTTTAGGGTTCCGTACCCAAAGGGTAAAAACGGGACCCTATTACTAAGACTCCGCTGTCCGTCTGTCTGTCTGTCTGTCCATCTGTCTGTCTGTCTGTCTGTCTGTCTGTCCGTCTGTCTGTCTGTCTGTCTGTCACTAGGCTGTATCTCATGAACCGTGATCGCTAGACAGTTGAAATTTTCACAGATGATGTATTTCTGTTGCCGCTATAACAACAAATACTAAAAACAGAATAAAATAAATATTTAAGGGAGCACCCCTTATAACATACAACAAACATGTTTTTTTGCCGTTTTTTGGTACGGAACCCTTCGTGCGCGAGTCCGACTCGCATTTGGCCGGTTTTTTATTGCCCACAACAGCGAATCTACCGCGTAACTACATTGATATGAAGTTCATGTAAATGTTGACTTAACTCCCTCAATAATAACTGAAATGTTTGTATAGAATTATTTTTTCCTAAGTACGTCTGATTTATATTAAGTAAAGAAAGAGAATCCAATTAATACACTTGACGTCAGAAAAACCGCACCTCTTCGACACTAAGTTTAGACTTGGCCATCTGCTATTGCTAGCTAACGTTTTATTGTGTAAATGTTGATATCCATTGAAAGTACATTTAATGAGCTTTCTCTTGATAATTGTTTGATTTAGTTAACATAACAGTTACCATAATTAAACGATTAAAGCGTTATTGCTAGCGCCACCACAAAAGAGAAATAAAAGGAGTCAATTCAGGAAATGCGGGTAAATTCGCTATCGAGATGATGGAGAAAACACACTTCAACAGTTCAATTAAAAAAAGGAGTACCCAAGATGGATACTATTGCCCATGAAGTTACTCAAATATTGCAAAAAAATTAGGCAATGTAATGTGCTCGGAAACTCAATCTCAGTAATTGATTCCGTTCGACGAGTATTCCAACGGTTTCTAAAGACTGTTGGCTATGTCCGAAGGGGAAGAAGTATATAATAACACTTATCATTAAATTATATGGGATTAAATTAACTTTGAAGAAAAGGTGCGGTTTTTCTGACGCCGAGTGTATTTAAAAAAACTATATTCAACGTGGTACTAAAATACCCCTAATGCCGAATATACTTTATAGGGTAATAATATACTTTATACTTTATAGGGACCATCAAACTGAACAACTTTTATTATGGGACCAACTCTGAAATCGTGAAAAAATAATCTACTTTTTCAGAGTTCGCGATTTCAGAGTTGGTCCCATCAAGTTGTTCAGTTTGATGGTCCCTATCTTCCATATTCGGCATTAGGGGTATTTCTGTAACACGTTGTATAGAAAATATATTGAATTTGTTCTGCTTCAACATATTATAATGATGTTTAGGTATTTCCTCGAATATTGCAAGAAGACTTAATGAGTTTCAATTCAAGGCCCGGAAAATGATCATTTTCCGGGCCTTGAATTGAAACTCATTAACAATCGAAAATTTATTATGTCTCGAGACATAATAAATTGTTGTCCGGCCGCATGCGGCCGCGCCGGTATTGATGAATTAATACGTAACAACACTAAATAGTCAAAACAATAAATGGGTCATTAACAAACCTATTATAACTCTATATTTAGTTAATTAGAAAAAACGCGTGAAAAAACTTAAATAAAGAAGGTCGTTAGAATACACTTCCGTTTCTGTGTGTATGAACCGTCATTAGCTTGTCAAAGAAGTGCCGAATATAGTACTAATACTAATAGAGCCTTGACGTTATCTCACATTAGTCATAGTCAACACCCGTTAAACGATTAGTAAAGAAATAGAAGTTTTGTTATCACTACAAATCGCTCTTTTATCCCACAGGGATAATAGAGCTGTGAGTAATGCAAACTAAAGCTTATTAAAGCCACAAGTAGACCAAATTATAATATAGAGACCCAATTTCACTTATTTATAAATTGAATGGTTTGATTCCATGCAATAGTGAAATGAATTCTGCTATGAATTAAAATAATGCATGTCGACTCTAATTAATATTGCATTTACGTTTAGTTAAAATATGTAAGTAGATCCCCCCCGGATGGATGTCGTTGTCGCCTAGACGTTGTGTCTATCTGAGTGTGAGTCTATTACACTTGAACCCAAATCTTTAAACAAGAAAACATTGAAAAAAAATTTGAAACAAGACGGTTTCACTCCCATATCATAGTGCAAAAATACATTTTGATGCTTCATGATCCAAGTAAAACGAGATAACTGTGAGCGTGTTTTTATTCTCCGCACGCACCTGCTTCAAAAGTATAACAATAACAGAAATGTAAGATAAATATTGCTGAGATAAATGGTTTCATAGATGGCGAGTCTGCGCGATGAGTCGGTCCGCGAACAATGATAGAAAGCTCTATGGGCAGGTGCTGATGTGTTGATAGAAGAACGCACGTGCTCCAACAGATGGTACACTCTAAACTGTGATTTGTTTTTTTTACCGGCCGTGCGTAGAGATCTTTTGTATAGGATAACTAAAGACAGACGCTAGTTTTGACAGTCTCTTGTTTTATTTTTGCGTAAAAAGACTTATTACCAGTAGTATTGCGCGATATGAATAACGTTACACCCTAGCTAAGAAAAACTTGATGTGACAAAAATTAGAACCAAAAATATCACAATCACCAAGACCCATGAATCGGTTTTATTTAAGAGATTAAATAGTCCAAAAAGTTATTTTTTATACTCGTATTTAGGTATTGTGCGCGAATCAAACCTCTGGAGACACCAGCAGAATTTTACCAGCAGGGATCAAAACTATGTCTGTAGATTTATGTGTCAACTGAAACTACTAAATCACTGTAAATCAATCAATTAACTGCTTTGTTAAAGGCATTCAAAACTATGCAATAAAGAAATATATAAAAGAGTACACCCAAATAGGTTAATATTTGTTAAACTGCGCTACCTGTTTATTATCAAAGTTTTATTTCAAACCGCGATACGGAACATTCTTTCCTTTCTAAAAGTTGTGAATAATACTCATCACGTGCTTGATATTAAATTAATAGCAATTCGCAACAGAATATCAGCTTCACTCGTAAAAAAAAACGTCAAGCAATTCGTAAAAGTCATCATCGAGTGAGGCATTTACAAATTCCGTTCCTAATTATTTTAAGCATGCGATCAAGTGGAAATTACTGAGATTGCTACCGTGCAGCGAAATGCTACCGAAGCCGTTACGCGCAAATAACCAACTTCTTGTTCTTGTTTTTTTTTCTTCTTACTTATATATTTTTGTGGCGCGTGTCTCCGCGGGCCGTTATACGCGAGGCGCTCGCAGCGAAAGTTAGAAACACCATTTATACCTGTTCCGTTCAGAATATACAATTTGGATACGTCTAATAACGTTAGTTTTAATTGAAATTTGATAAACTTTAACGTTTTTTTTATTTTTCATTCTAATTTATGATTATGAAAAATTGGCAACTTTTAGGAGAGTCGAGTTTAATCGTTACATCTACTTTTTATAGTACTAAAATAAACTATTTCGATTCTTTTGACACTTCCAACGTTTTGGGTTCTGTGACCGCTCTGATTTTTCCAACTTGTAAGTCTTCTGTGTACATAAGGATAAGTCGTAAAATCTTGTAGGAATTGTTCAAACAGTTTTCAAGAAGTCAATAAACAGTGAGTCCAAATGACAATAACAAACTATGTCAGCGCTCGGAGCCATGCCGTCTACCACCCACGGCCGCGTCCTGCTTTGACTCACCAATTCACATCTCATATACGTAATTAGTCCATTAGCGGGCACGCACCGTACAAATGCTCAATTAGATTAGGGCTGTTACTTAAATTGTCATAACAAGGAAACCTTTAGTTAAATGTTTTAGTTAAACTCAGACTGAAAAATTATTTAAATTCGGCATAATCATGTCGTTACTCCCTTAACAGCAATAGTATGAAAAATTCTAGGAGTAAATTTTACAGTACTAAGGATTCACATCTCTAAACTAGTGAATAGAATAGCCCTGGGCATGGCTTGCCTGGTGATGCCAGGGGGGTAATTACGTATCTTTGTTGCAATCAACTCTGACAGAAATCGCAGTTACATCGCTGCTTTAGTAAGAACCAATGTGACAACTATCTTAACTAAAGCAGCAATGCAACTGCGCTTTCAATCGATTTCAATCGAGAATTGTTAGCTACAGACTTACGTGATCAAGGGTCAGGTCTTGGCATTGGATATCGGGTCTATTTTAATTACATATCAATTACTGTTGGAAAGAGTATATATCAGAGGTCCCCAAATGGTCGATCGCGAGAGGTTTTGTGGTCGATCGCCAAGGATAATAGATTTGCACCCAATGTAGTTTTAAATATGCGATTTTTTTTGTTAAATATTTGGTGGGTTAAACGGTTAAAATGTCGATCTCTTAGTCATAAATTTTTGCTTAGTCGATCTCCTTATGAAAAAGTATGGGCACCCCTGGTATATATTCTTAACAACGTGTTTTATTTTATTCCAATAATAGAGCTAGTCCATTTAAACTTTGTACCTATGTTGACGATACTTCATCTTCATCATGACACATTGCTGGGTAAAGCGCTAAACATAAATTGTATTTTTGACATTAGTTTTTGTTAAAGTGGTGGGCAGAAAAGTTTGTCTTCTATGGTGCATCCACACCGAAGTTACATTTTGGAGAGCAACGTTTCTAAATGATTGCGGGCAACTAAACTAAAAGTTAAGCAACGGGCGGGAAACTAAAAGTCATCTTGCCGTATTGCCGAAATAGATGTCGAATGTTACTTGGTGTTACCGTGTTGCAAGATATTGCTCCTCAAAAAATAACTTTGGTGTAAGACTCCTCCATGATCCGAGAGAAGAGTGGCATCCTTAAATTAGATGAACGACAGTCGGGAATACTTGGGTAGATTACGCCTCTCCCGTTGGGTTCACGCGGTACTCGGTCTAATTGACGCCATCATTGTCTAGCTGTGCGATCTCGCGTGACGGCTGCGGCGAATCCTGTCTGGTGACTGGTGCCGTACGCATGGGAACGTATCCGTTACATTGCCATTACAAAAAAGTGTATTTTTGAAACATTCTTTAAACTACATCATTGAGAAAATACACAAAACATTATTAGGAATACAATGAGCTAGGTATACAGATAATAACGGTTAGGTTTCTTGTTTTCATGTAGCAATAATTTAGCTAAGTCAAAAGTAGATTATGTTACGAACAGATTGGTGTTCGTAACATAATTCATTCAGTCATTATTGTCATATACCTAGAGTCATTTGCTACGAACGAAATTCGAATGGTATTAGTGTAGGAAAGGAAGGTAGTGGACCCCCACAGTAAATAATCAGTAGACGAAACTTTACACTATGATAAAGTATCATAAGACGTGAAACATATTTTTTAAATTATCTATTTCGATATTTTTTTGTTTTTGGATATTTGTACATATGTTTTGTTAATACTATATTACATCCCTGCAAAGTTTCATCGACTGAGGATTTAATGTTGGGGTATCCATACAAAAGATCGCTTCATTTCCTACACTGTATTGTTGCTACAGCTAGTAGAAAAACATTTTTAAAAACTACAAAACACAAGCATTTGAAAATAAGTGCATCTCATTTTTGTTAATTTTCTATATTTTTCTTTAAATGTATCTAACCCTGATTAAAAGTACCTAAGTCTTTTTAGGGCAATTGGCAAAAGAAATGAAGGCTGACTCGACGATATTTTGTTTTCGAGTGACAAATACATTATAAACAGGGTAAGATTTTAATTTGTGCCAAATAGCTGAGATATTGTCCTATCATAACTAGTAAAGAAAAAACTAAAAATTCCTCAAAGTTTCTTGCAGGATTTTTTTAAACTTTGTCCGTCCTAGCGGCCAATACCAAATTAAGGGTTAATCTTTTTCTATTATTGTTTGACTTGTTAACCCTCTAATTGACACCGTCATTGTTCAGCTGAGTTATGTCGCGTGTCGGTCAATGACAAATCCTGGCTGGTGACTTACGCATGAGAACGTATTAGTCTCTTCTCTTTCCAGGAAATTAAACGGAAATATAAGTAGTTTCATGGAAGAAGCAAATTGATTCCGTAAAATTTCCTGGAACTGTCGATAATTAAATGTTGAAATATCTAACATGAGTTTGTGAAAGATACTTACAATGTTACAAAGTAAAAAGTTTTCACTTTTATTTTACCTCTAAAATTAAAGTAACTTAGTTATGACGTAGAGATAATGAAAAAGAATCTACAATTTTTATTTAAGGACCGAAAGTGGCGCCCTCAGAGGTTTTTATTTAATAAGTTATTAATAGAAAAATATTTTAATAATATTTTACGTGGAGTTTTTAGGGCCCATGGTCTAGTATTTTGAGAAGGTATCACTACATGCCCTCATAGTCATTCGTAGAAGTAGTTAGCAAATGTGTCAAAAACGGCCGCTTTTAGCAGTTTTGCTATCTACTTCTAGCAGTGACTACGAGGGAATGTAACGATACCATCTAAAATACTAGACTGTGGGCCCTAAAAATTCCACGTAAAACATTATTAAAATTGTTTATTAGAATTATAATAATAAATAAAATTCAACGCGGCGCCACTTTCGCTCAGGGTGCCAAGAGAGCATCTCACAGGTATTCCTACTTAACTACTATCCACATTTTCTTTTGTTTCTTCTGTAAAGTTTTCTAATTCTTTTTAACTGACTTCAAAAAAGGAGGAGTTTGTTTGTTCCTCTGTATATTTTTTTTGTGTTTGTCCACCGATTACTCGAAGACGGCTGAACCGATTAAAATGATTCAAACGTTATTACATCAGGTTTGTCCCCAAATGGTCATTTTTTGGAATTTTGAAATAAGTTTAGTAGTTTCCAGGAAAGGTGAATAAATTTTTGTCAGATTTTTTAAGGCGGTTTTTCTTTTTAATTTTTAAAAGCTTTTTTGTGCAATTTTTTGCAGATTGTACAGCATATTTTATTGCTCGAGCGAGCGCGAAACACAGCGAAGCGTCTCCGTTTCAACTTGGGCAAAAATGCTTTCGTATGTCCGTCCCACTGTCCAGCTGTATGTCTGTTCTCCTCTATTCTCCTCTACAGGTCGCATTACTCAACCGATTCTCAGGAAATTCTGTGAGCAGCGTAGGTACTTATTGTCTAATTTCAACATCTATCGCTATTGCGGTATTGGTCTATTGACCAACAAATCGTGGAAAAGAGAAGTTAACATTATACGGACATGGTCTGTGAAAAAAAGAGACAAAGAATCAAGTGAAAATGTGCCATTTTTTTTTACAGTAAGAGCCCCTAGCGCCCCGTCTTGCAAATGAGCAATCATATTTTGTTTAAAATATTTGTTAATCCTTATTAGAATTTCAAATAAAGGTATCGTGGAGCCATGGTGTCTTGTGCTCTAAGTAATTGTGATGTGATAAAAAAAACAATCCAAGTAATCACACTTTTCAAAGGTAAATAAGATGTTGCCACACATTTCTCTAAAACCAAATTTCGCTACATTTATTCGTTTATCAACGAATAAAACAATATGGAATGTTTATTAATTTCCTTTGACATAATATAGTCACATTTTATGTATGCATAACTCATATTTTACGTATCTCATATAAAAATTTGACATTCGTTTTTCGGATCACCTGTTTATTGACATTGTTGTTCTTTGGCATTCTATTTCTATGATCGCAATCGTTTTCAGGATGTGATACATTGATACGACTTACTTCTTAAGCTTTGTCCACACTTGTATCATTTTGGCGTATCAGATCACCGTATCTTTGACATACATCGTCTCTTTGATACAGTATTACTCCAACGTACCACCAACCAAACTAGCGATGTATGCTAAAGATACGGTGATCTGATACGCCAAAATGATACAAGTGTGGATCCAGCTTTAGCATAAATAAAAACTTACCAAAGAATTGCAGCAATATGTCCCAACCATCTGTCAAATGAAAGCGATTGCGATTGATTTTGAAATCAGACAATGTACCGACAGGTTAGATAACTATAATATATAATTTTTATCGATTCAGATTTATCGAAATTTTTCGAAAAAAAAAACATTTCAGCTCGAAAACTGTTCCAAAATGTCACAAACGCGAGGTCTACAGCTTAAGAACCACCAGTTTACCTTTAGTTAGGTTTTCTTTACCTAACCGAAACTAGAACATTTTAAGTGGTCTACTAGAAGTTTTACGAGGTCAGGTTATAAAGTAGATGTCACATTATGAAGATTACGTCACAGAAAAGGATTAATTGGAACCTTGACAACGAGCTAGAGGTCAACGATGGATGCAGTATCAGTAATTATCTAGTGTTGCCAAAGAAGTCACACATGCTTATTTTGACAACCTTCTTCTTTGTATACCTATAGGTAGGTCAAATATAGACCAGCGGCTATACATGCCATTAAAAGCTCGGAGGTGCTCAGGGCATCATATACTTTCTCCATGGCTCAGGGCATGAAATTTTGATCATCCATCCGATGACCGATCCTATAACCGCCACAGTCACAGGCCAATGTGCAAAGCTACTGACCATCGGGAATTTAAAAAAAAAAATTATAAAACATAGACAGGCACCACTGGCTTGGTGTTACATAAAAACCTTGACAGAGTCGTATGGAGAAGAACGGGTTTGAGGCAGTATTTAGCGTATGGCATTATTCTTTTATTCTACAAACGACATTCTACTAGAAGACTTTTCGCAAAGTTGAAATTCTGAGGAAGTGAGGAAGAAGGTCTATGACCTTTCGAAAACTGAACCGAATAATATTGTTCTAATTGCTCTTTACAAAGCAAAAATCTAAAAAAATAATAATTAAAATTGAAATGAATAAATGAATTCGGGTGGGGCTTTTAGAAAAAAAAGGTCTTCCAGCCCCACCGACTTCAATAGCATGTTTTATTACAATGATATGTGTATCTAGTGATTTGAATATTATTTCTTGCTTTTTAGAGATATTTAATTTTGAAGCTGTTTTTTTTATTTTCAGGTATTTTCAAGTCGGTTTTTGTTTTTTAAACAGTTTTTTGTTTTGAAATAAATCTGGATAGGCTTATTGAAACATTGTTATTAATTCTTTTTCACAATATAAATAGAAACCACAGCCAATCACTCATAAAGTTATAAGACATCAAATCTTTACGGTCCGATGCATAGAAGTCATTTCCTGGCGTTTATTCCTCAATAACTTTACTTGTACGTTAATTTTATACTGGCGCGAGAGTTGCACAGTTATAAAATATCTATGAATGCTAGTTGACCGAGCGAGCGAAGCGTCTCAGTTTCGAGATTGACCAAAAATACTTTTGTCCGTCTGTCTGTTCTCGCCTACAGGGGCACTACCGGCAAATTTTTCGAACTTCGACGTGTCTGCCGAGATTCAACTTAAAACCGAGAAATCAAAGTAAGGAATTGCGTATATTGTACCTACGTATTGTGGAAGTTATTTGGAAGATATCGATGTTCGTAAGACATCATGAATTGGGGTTTGCCATTTTGGCCCAATATATCTAGGGGCTCGATATATCTGTTTTAATTTGAAACCCGGCAGACTTTTCCAAGTTCGGACGGTACGGCCCCTGGTCGTATTTTTAACCGATTTTGATGAAAATTGGCACACAACACAAGTGCCTTGTTTTTTTTAATCCATCGCTATTCTTGGTTGGGCTTTACACCCAATAGGGAGTAAAAGGGAGGAAGTTTGCTGATAGCGTTATTTATCGACATATTTCAGTCCAATTTGAGAGACACACTAATGCTACGGCTCCACCTGCGTTAACGTTAATGGTAATGTCCAAGTACGCGTTAGCTAAAGCATTATACCTATATTTAGTACTGTCGTTTGTAAATTAACACGTTAAAGTGTTGACCACATCTGCCTGACGCCTAGATTAACGTGTTACGTGTTTACGCGTTAAGTCGCAGGTGGAGCAGTACCATAAGGACTACACAAGATGTTGTGAAAAAATTCCAAAAGGGGGGAGTGGAGAGAGGAAAAGAGTGGGAAGTTTGTTAACACGTAGCGTTGTCCTTGGTGGGAGATATGTATGTATATAAAGCCATATTCATCCTAAATGAGATTGCATATAGACCTGAAATATATACATATAAATAAAACCTCTTTCGTATAGTCTTAGAGCATTAAACCAATTAAGTAATGTTTGTCATTGATTTTTCATTTGTTTTTCATGTTGAAAACTGTTAAGTACTGTGCAAATATTTAAGGCTTTCTAAAAAAATAATCGCTTAAATAGCGACAAACGCTCTAAAATCTTTGATTAGGTAAGTTATAGAAGGGTGCTGACTGCTGCCTAATTTATCCCTATTTTTATTACACGACTGCCCAAAGCAAAAAGAGTGTATATGTATTCAGGGTTCATGTATGTTTGTGGGTATGTGAGTTTCTTTATTCCACCATAACTTCTAAATGCCTGAACTGATTTGGATGTATGGGGTATTGTTAGAATCCTTACATCATTCCGAGTGACACTGGCTATATTTTTTTTAGAAAAAATCAATATGGCGACTGTACAACGCCATTTTCAAATGTGCAAAAAAATTTTTTTACTTCTATTATTACAATATGGGCATCAAATGAAAGGCCTTGATGAGCACATTCCAAAACTATATAATATGTCACTAAAATGTGTGAAATAAAAATAAGTAAATTAAAAAATATTAAAAACACGACTGCCCTGCCAAAAACGAACTAAAAAGTTAAACAACAAGTGTCATATTGCAGTCGGGGGACCTCTTTGATCAAAAATTGTTCCATAATAAGGTCCCCCGACTGCAATATGACACTTGTTGTTTAACTTTTTAGTTCGTTTTTGGCAGGGCAGTCGTGTTTTTTTAATATTTTTTAATTTACTTATTTTTTAGTAAATTTAGAATATATGAATATAAGATTCTTGAGTAAATTACATGGCCGACTACATAACAGAACAGCTGATTTAGTGACAACTTTCACGTTATTTGACAACCTTAGAATAATTACACCTAGAACGATAATTCCCTACAAAGCGCGCTGTCAAAAGAGAGGCAACTTAAACAGCCAAAATGGCGCCGTTTTCAGATTTTTATTGTCCATTATTACATAATCATACCTTATAAGTACAAAACAGTTTCAATTTCTCTACCTTAAAGAGATTATTTATTAAATTAATTATTGGATTTTAGTTACGATTAGGTAACGTATGAAGGATATAAATCTGAGAACTGAGCCATTTTGGCTCAGTATAAGTTGCCTCACTTTGCATACAAGGACACGGCTTCTTAATGTTTACAACATATTGACATTTAATGACAGATAATAGTTTTCTTTTTTCGGAAAATGATAGTAAGTTCAACTAGTATTGTCATGAGGACAACAATGCAGCCCATTGCGAACATTTTCATAAAATACGTTTATGAATAATAAAAGACTATAACATATACTTAATAAGATAATTTTAACAGAAGATTGTTTTATGAATAAGGCGGTTATTATTACTAGCGTTTGTACTGGATTAAATATAGAAATTTTCGTCGAAAAAGTTTTTCGTTTTTAAAAAAAACAGCTGTTACAAACCCTAAATAACACAGCTGGCAGAGCTACTAGTACATAATTTTATCAGTGTTATCACACACATTCAGAAATAATTTATTATAAGTTAGTATGGGTAGGTATTCGCCGAGATACATCATAATAATAAAAAATATATATACAGTTTTTCTCTTACAAGTTTTGGAGTGTATAATCCAAAAAAGATTTTCATACAACTCGCCACTGAAAAAACCGGCTAAGTACGTGTCGTAGTTCGTACATTTAGGTTCCGTATCAAATAGAGCTAAAGGGCGCGGCGGTTTATCTGTGCTAAGCGTTGAGCGCAACATTAAGTTAATTTGTAAGTAATAATAAAATGAGGGAATTTAAAAGGAAACCCCCTTCACTTGTACGGGAGCCATAGTAAAATATTTTATAATACATTACATTAGCTTCAATGGTTTGGCTGCTAGAGCTTGAAATAAAACACTTTTTAACGGATACTAGCGCGGATTTATTAAAAGTACTTTGGTATAAGTTGGTGTTTGATTTGATTTTTGATTTTCCCGACGTTTCGGCACCTTTTCAGCTGCCGTGGTCACGGGGGACTGCTAGAGCTTTGTGACAGACGATCGGACGGACAGACGGATAGAGATAGGGCTCCGTTTGGCCCCTTCGGGTACGGAATCCTAAAGATGAATCAAATTAGATAATGGGCAAATAATTTCTATGATTTTGAACTAATAAAAATAATCCACTTTTATGTTACTCACGTTTTGAAATTTATCAGAAATTGGAATTAAGAAGATTTATTTATATAACGTCATTACAAAAACCCCTAATGCCGCGAATATGGTAGATAGGGACCATCGAACTGAACAACTTTTACAATGGGACCAACTCCGAAATCGCGAAAAAAATCTGCTATTTTATACATTTTTATATTTCGTTTTTAATTTTTGTAAATTAACCCTATATTCCAATTAACAACTTATTAAATTAAAACCCTGTGGGCGCCACTTTCGGTCAGGGAATCGCCATAAGAAATGAAAACGATCCACTCTTTTGTTTTTAGAAGTCGAGTTACGGCCAGGCCCAATTATCAATCCACAGATAGTAAGGCCGTTGCTTAGTATAAACAATTAAAGACAGTTGCATAGCAACTAATCTAGATTAGGCGTATCCCTATTATTGGATGGGGGTTAGTGTTACATTCGTACAAATAGGAACACAAGTCGTAAGCATCCCATAAAGTTAATATTGCTGCATAATCGGTGCATGCGCAGCGGTCTTGTTGCATCGGTCGAATGTGCTGATCGTGTCGGGTTGAAGGTCGGTGAAGGAAGGAGGCACGTGGCACCAGATTTCATACTAATTTTATTAATAGGTCGGTTGCTAACCAAGCGCGCATTTTAAAATTATTTTTTCTAAACAACGTGTAACAGAAAGGAGGTCAATGTACTCGTGAAACTGAACACCTACCAACAGAAAAAAAAATAAAAAAAAAATTAACTCTACATATATCTATGCTCTACATACAAAATGTTGGCGGCAAATTCAAATTTTCTATGGAGTGTCCAATTTTTTTTCGTTTTTTTTTCTGTTGGAAGGTTTTTAAATTCACGAGTTCATTGACCTTCTTTCGGGTTTATACCCCTTTCTGTTACACGTTGTATATTTCGTTAAATAATTGATCAAAAACCCTGAAAAAATATGTACGAGTATCAAAAATTTAAAAACTTCGAAATGCTTTTCGTTCGATTTAAGATAAGTACCTACCTTATAAAAAAATAATAACATCTCAATTACTGTAGCGAGCTTTTTACGTCAATACATGTAACCTTCCATGTAACGTATATAAAAGAGTTCCTGTCAAACACTTTTTGGAATCCGGGCAAAGTTGTTATTTTTATTAATATATTTTATAAATCGTGTTAAAGACAAATGTCTTAAATAATTGAATAAACCAATTTAAAGTACATAATAATAAATATAACATGGAAATATATTTTAACATTTTAGTTAACATTGCCCAACCATACAGAAGCAAATTCATTGGTGACCAAATTCAAGTACCTACTTAATTACTTACTATACACCACCGTTAAAGTATATCTAAAAATTTAATAGGGATTTAAGACCACGTAAATGAACAACTTTTACTAAAGGGCCAACCATAGATTCTTGAAAAAAAAAACAGCTGTTCCATTAAAAAAAACCTCCTTCAAAATCCTTAAAAAAACAGCTCTATAAAAAGCAAGAAATAATGTTCAAATCGATTAATTAAAACACGTCTATTGAAGTCGGGTGGAGCTGAAAGTAATTTTTTTACTCATTGTATTGTCTAAAAGCTCCACCCGACTTCAATAGACGTGTTTTAATTAATCTATTTGAACTGCATTATTTCTTGCTTTTTATAGAGCTGTTTTTTTTTAATGTTTTTGAAGGAGGTTTTACTTCTTTTTAAAAAGCTTTTTTATTTTAAACTTTTTTGTGGTAGGTAATAGGTATGTAAGCGATGATTTTATAAAATAAATACGTTAAGTATAATGTTTCACATTTTTCAGTGGTACACCCCGAGTAACTCAATTTCCACAGGAGTTCCGTTGGGCCTTCGCAGTTCAACTCTAGTCTAGAACGTCCTTGACAATAGATAGGTACTTAACTTGTTTTTGAATGTCATAAACCTACCAATATTTCAATCACTGTACAGTTCCTATTTGATTTTGAGGAGTTCCCTCGTGTATCTTCAAAATCCAAAGTCCAATACCAATGAAATTAATATGGTATCATCCTTAAGGTGTCTTCTTTCAAACAAAAAAAATAATCTAAATCGGTTCATAAACAAAAATGTAATGGTTAAAAATCCATCTGAATTCATATAAAATGGTAACGAAAACGACAGTATTTTCAAGATTACTTGAAACTACTGAACCGATTCAAAATTTAAAAAAAGGGCCCACCTTGGGAACAAACCTCATGTTATGTTTGAATCATTTCAATCGGCTCAGCCGTCTTCGAGTAATCAGTGTACATACATATAAAGAAAAATATACGCGACAATAGATAACCTCCTCCTTTTCAAATTTTTGAAGTCGGTTAAAAAGTACAACACCGACTCGACTATAATGTATGGAACAGCTGATTTTTTTCTCGCCATTCCGTAGTTGGCCCCATAGTAAAAGTTGTTCATTTACGTGGTCTGAAATCCCCGTTTCATTTTTAGATTAAGTACTTAAAAATTAACGGTGTAAAGTATTATTTGAATTTGGTCACTTACAATGAATTTGCTTTTACAATGAATTAGTTATTGAAAATGCGAAAGACCATTCTGACGCTTAATAACCAATGATGTGAATTGACAATAAGCCATCTACTTCACGTAACATACTTACTTCCTTTACTTATTGTTGTTATGAAGTAGGTTAGCGTTGTCAACTTGTAATATGGGTGAAAAGGTCAAATATCACTTGACAATTGAGATAAACCATTTCATATAATAGGCACTTAGTTGCAATATGCATTTTAATTAATTAATTCAATTAAAATCAACCTCAGTTAAATTTACATTACTAAACTAATTAATAACATATTCAATTAAATATCCATTAACGAAGTGTAATTTCGTCTGTTTGTTATTAAACAATATTATACAAATAAAACAGTAACGAGATGAGTAAAATATTATTTACTAAATAAATAGATCTTTTGATTTTTGAGTTTTTTTCAATTGTAAGAGCATTGGACGGGCCTTCCAAAGGTCGGTTCCCGCCTGACTAATCTGAGAGATCTGGTGACGAGTCGAATTAATAGCACAGAATATATAATAGTAAATAGTACCTATATTAATTAGTATTAAATCAAATTTGATTTGTTTTACTCATTTTGACAAATTGGGCTTATCCATCCACTGAAACGGTCAGTGCTTTTACTACTTACATGTTTCTTAATATAATATAAAAACCATTCAATAATACAATGCGCATTTTTAGTTTTATCTCGCATCTTCACAGTATAGTAAAGTTCATTTTCTAAATTGACCAAGTCGGGAATGAACCCGGGAGTTCAGAGAGCAACACTTTGAAAACCGGCGGCGTACAAGCCATTCGGCCACGGAGGTTGACCTATCTACGTTTTCATCAAAAGCTCGTCGTGTACAACTGAAATAGTTACTGACATATGAAGAAACGTATTTACGTAAAACTAGCCTGCCCTTTGGCTCTATTGATCATCGTCTTTTCACAATAAGTTGTATTGAACTATTATTATTAGTCCATCTATGTTCAATTTTACACATAAATAGGTATTATTATCTATTTCCTCATAATTCAGAATAAGTCGAATCTCAAATTATATTCGCATAATTACAACCTATCCTGACTATCCTAGTCTATTCTATTACTAGTCGTGTCACCTGTAAAAGTGGCATCAGAACCTGTACCTAATATAATTTTTTTATTGTGATAATGCATGCGCTGTTGGTGTCCTTTTCTAACCGACTTCCAAAAAGGAGGAGGTTCTCTGTTCAGCTGTATGTATGTTTTTTTTATGTATGTCCGCCGATTACTCAAAGACGGCTGAACCGATTGAAATAATTCAAACGTTATTAGATCAGCGCCCGCTGCATGGCACAATCGATAAACTTTTATCGAGCTTTTTATCATATTATGAAACCTGACAAAATTATGACACAGTGCGTGGATCATTCTATAAACTATATTATCTATGTCACGATGAAATGTCAAGTGCGACTTATTATCGCGCACTGCGTGCATGATCACCAAATAATCACAATGAGCCGCCATCTTGCACAGTTTAATTAGCGCATTTTGACAGGTTGAAGTCGATTAATAGTCTACTACCTACTCAAAGGTGGTCGACAAAAGACACGCGCGCAGTACAGTATGCGCGCGTGTAGTGCGATCCTTTTCTAAAACTTATCAACGCCAACAAACGAATTTAAAACACACTGATTAAGACGTGATAAAATTCTTTATCGAAGGACGAACTTTATCGTCCTGTCAAATATGTTTCGACGCTGTTCAATACACATTTTAGTCATATCGAGGTCGATATGATATACGAACCCATGCGGCAGGCGCAGGTTTGTTCCCAAATTGATCCCATTTTTTGAAATTTTGAAATCGGTTCAGTATTCTTCAGGAAAACTTGAAAATACTGTCACCATTTTATGAACTTATACGGATGATCGACCATTATTTCTTTGTTTATGTACCGATTTAGATGATTCTTTTTTTGTTTGAAAGAGGATACTTTAGTGATGATACCATTTTGATTTAAATGTTATTGGACCTTGGATTTGAAAGATACACGAGGAAACTCATCAAAATCAAATAGAAAATGTATAGTGATTGAAATATTGCTAGGATTATGACAATCTTAAACAAATTAGGTATCTAACTATGGTCAAGGACGTTTTGGACTAGACTTGAACTGCGAAGGAACAATGGAACTCCTTAAGGCGAGGTGGTAGTGAAAGTGGCGCCGCCACTACATTTATTTTTATTACTCGTAAACCAAGTCAATATTTAAAAAAGCTCGAGTAATAATCTCCTGAATTGTCTCTAATATTTTTTGAATAACTCTTCAACAGTTTTCATTCTTTCTGTAAGTTTTAAAATCCATTTTAGCTCAAAGTGGCCACTTTTGGCAATTATGGATTTTAAAACTTACAGAATGAATGATAACTGTTAAAGAGTTATTCAAAAAATATTAGAGACAATTTAAGAGATTATTACTTGAGCTTTTTTTAAATATTGACTTGGTTTACGAGTAATAAAAATAAATGTAGTGGCGGCGCCACTTTCACTACCACCTCGCCTTAACAACAAACAGCACGAAAAGTAGAAATTGAGTTTTTAGTGGTATTTACCACTAGCCCCAGTCGTAGGAAGCAAAAAAACGAAGAATACGGCTATCCATGAACCAAAGATTTCCTTCGGTAGGATTGATCCTTGGGTTCCTAAAATGGGTTTACGAAGTGGAGCCACCTGGATTTTTCAAGCAGGTGGGGGGAGGGGGGAATTCTGTCTTAACGAAGTCCGAGGTTAATAACTGCGTCAGTTTAGATACTAAGCCAAGTTTGGTATCATTTTCGGACAAATCAATGACGTAAAATTCATTTCTGGTATAAAAATTGCAATTTATTAAGAAGTTTCCTAAACATTACACAATAACCAATATTTTCAACTACATTTTTTTACTTTAAGTCACCGTAAATATTAAACTGATGTTCTTATTTGCAAACAAAAAATACGTTAACAAAGCTTATAGAATGAAGACTTGAAAAAATATAACTTATAATTTTTTTTATTAACAATTAATAGCGAAAAAAATTTTCACTGTCGCCTGCCGTCAATTTCTTTTACACCTATGAAAATATTAATATTTTTTATCATAACAATATGGGTATCAAATGAAAGGTAATAAATAGCCAATTCCAAATATATAAACATTATAACACTTTTATGAAACTGTTTTGAAATAAACTTAAAACGCAAAATTAAAAAATATCAGTAAATTATTAGAAAAACCAAAAATGCCAGTCAATACCGAAAAAAAGGCAAATATCACAAGCGCGCATGTAACAACGATTTTTTTCAGATATTGTTAGGCACCTTGAGAGTAGTTTTACCCAAGTTTTAAGCCTTGGAAACCCTGTACTGCTGGAAAACCTTGGCACTTGTTTCAGTATTTTCGAAAAAACTACCTTAAGAAAGCGTTTTTCAGGTATCTCTAATCTATACTTTTATAAAGCTAACTAAATTTGCTACAATTTGAGCCTAGCAATAACAAGCAAGTTTTGAATTGATATTTAAAATTTTAATATTTAATAAAAATAATAACTTCCTTACAACGGTAACGAAGTTATTTTTTTAATTAGCCAAAACAAGAATATTTTCTTTAATTATTATTTTAAAAATAAAAGTATAATAGAGCTTCTACGAGGTATTTTTTTTTTCAATATTCCAATTTGTGTATTTAATGGCAATTTTTTTCTTTAATCAAGCGAGTATTTTATTTTTGTTATTTTTTTTTTAAATAGTTTAACAATTGAATCGTACAAATATGAATCCAAAAATGAATTCGACACCCTAAATTTATACGAATATGATATCAAACTGGGCACAGCAGCTTAACTAATACATCTATCGAGATTGGGCTGAAAGCCAAAACTTCAAAAAAATTACTACAAAAATCGTGGTGACTCCACTTCTTATATCCATCCTAGGGTCCTAAGGACCAATCCTACCAAAGGAAATCTCTGGTTCACAAAACGCCGTATTTTTCACCCTACTGACGCCACTACACGGAAAAGTGTGAAATATAAAAAAATACATAACATCATCGCTTACATAATTACATAATATACATACCCATAAAAAGGTAAAACTACCTAATACAGAAGGTACTTACACTAAAAAGAAAAAAGAAAAAATTGTTTAAAAACAAAAAAACCGACTTCAAAAAACCTGAAAATAGAAACACAATTAGCTTCAAAATTCAATACCTCTAAAAAGCAAAAAATAAATTTCAAATCATAAGATATTAAGATACGCATATCATTGTAATAAAACACGTCTAATGAAGTCGGGTGGGGCTCTTAGAATAAAGAAGTTGTCCTCCAGCCCCACCCGACTTCAATAGACGTGTTTTATTACAATGATATGCGTATCTAATGATTTGAAATTTATTTTTTGCTTTTTAGAGGTATTTTATTTTCAGGTTTTTTTTTATAAATAAATAAGAAAATAAGCTATCAGAAGAATAGGTAGGTATTTTCAAGAAGAAGGTAATTTAAATTAAAACAGTGAACAAATACTTTTAACTGATTTTATGTTATATTTCAATTACCGTTTAGTTTAGTGTAAATTCTTATACAACATCACCTACCAACATTAAGCAAAAATTCGTAAATTTTCACTGGCATATTGTTTCGCTCGTACGTTACCTTTAAGTTTTATTCTTATTCCTGCTAAGAAGTATTATTTTAACATAACGAGTTTTCCAAGGTTGAAATTCGATAAATAGTATAGTGATGCTACACATGGACAATTAACACTGTTTTTTTCCTATCTCTTTTATAAGACTTGGCAAATGTTGCGTAGAAGTAGAAATTTTATTGAATAGGTATTATTAACATGTATAACGTTGTGTTTTTGTCTAAACAGAAAAAGAACGTTTCATTCTCATATTTATTAATATTTCTCTAAATTATTTATTTACAGGCATAAAACATTAATTTGTTATTTATTATATCAATTTCAATTTTCCTTATTTTATATTTATTTCATACATGCGACCTCATTTCATCCAATTTCCTTGGTATTTGCACAGTATGTATAATACAGACAGATTACAGGAAAACTTTGGCACACGAAAGGAAAGTACTTAAATATTGAAGGTAGGAAATTTTACTGAACGAAGAACTTAATTTCGATTTTAAAAATAATTACAGTAACAATTATTTTCATTCAAAGATTTTTGAAAAATTGCCTGCTTTATGCAGGGAAACGTTTTTTATTGATAAATTTTTATTTTTCTTACATACCTCAAAAACTAGGAGATTAATGTAAAAAAAAGCATTAAATATTCTAGTAGGTACCTACACAAGGATATTTTTTACAAAATGACATCAAAATCGTTGTATATTTCGAGAGTTTGAATATACTTAACCTTTATGTAACCAATAAAATGTTAATTTTCGAAAATGGATAAAATTAAAAATATTTTGAACGTTTTTCAAATTAAGTTGATGATCTTATCTGAATACAACTGATATTAAACAATAAAAATAAGTTTTAATGAGTTTAGAATTTTTCACCTCTCCAGTACGAAAAGGGCGCTTTTGGCGCGTAAAAACTCGCAGCAAAATCGATTTTTGCTGCGAGCGTGAGGCAAAGTGCTTTTTTAATTTCTAACACCAACTTTAAAAATAGTAAAGAAAAAAGAAATAAAGTGACAAGGATGAGATTTGTAAAATTGATATGTGAGAAAAGGATAAGTATTAGGATAAGATTAAAAAGTAAAAAAATAAAATACACGGATATACCTACCAAGGAGTTTTAAATAAGGATTGTTAAAAAAGAAGGTTGATAATTCGAAATAAAGATTATGGACGAAATAAGGTCGCATGTATGAAATAAATATAAAATAAGAAAAATTAATAAAATTTATTAACAAATTAGTGTTTTATGAATATAAATAAATAAATAAGATGGGATATTAATGAATAAGAGAAAAGCACAACGTAATAATTTAACGCACAACAAAACGACGGGAATTTACTTTATGAATAAAATTTTTCAGCATAGGTTTGATCGAACTATTTTTGTGATAAGTAAATTACAAAAAATGAGTGCGTCCAACGATGAAGATAGTTGTCAAACTCCAAAAGAGTTGAGTGAACAAGTTTCTAATGCTGAATTTATTAGCTTTTTACCAGGAAACTCACGTATTAGTATTTTTTTTTTTCAATACCAAAATTTTGTTCTGCCTCCTGCCTTTAAATCACGAACTAGCGAAGTAGTCTATATTATTATCACTCGCTACGCTCGTGATTCAATTCTAGACTACTTCGCTAGTTCGTGATTAAAAGTTGGCACTCGCAGCACAAATTGATTTTGGTCACTTGTATAACAAATAATTTATTAGGTTGCTTTCTCGTTTGTGTGGTTGTTTGTTTGTTTAGTTGTTTGTTTGTTTGCTTGTTTGTTTGTATGTCCACAAAGTTTGCGAACGATTTTATACTAGCTTCCCGATGAGCTAGAGACTTTGAACATAGGTTAGAACTAGAAGGCAATGCAATATTATGGTGTCATTGAGCTGATCTGATGATGAAGCCGGAAGAAGGCCACAAGAACTCTACGATGAAACCATACTACCAAATCGTGTTTGGGCTCGTTAAAATCGTGTCTGACGATGAAGCCGCAAGAAGGCCACTGGAACTCTGTAATAAAACCATGCAACCCCATCGAGTTAAGGCTCGTTTCAATCGTCTTGACGAGTGCTCTAATGGGAAATAGTGTCCGAGGATCTGATTAAGGAGCCGGAAGAAGGCCATAGAAACTCTATAATAAAACCATGCAACCCCATCGAGTTTGGGCTCGTTTGAATCGTCTTGACGAGTACTTTTTTGTGAAATAGTTTCCAGGGTCTGATGATGGAGCCGAAAGAAGGACAGAAACTCTTTAATAAAACCACGCTACCCCATCGAGATTGGGCTCGTTGGAATCGTTTTGACGAGTATTTTGTTGGGAAATAGTTTCCAGGGTCTGATGATGGAGCCGGACGAAGGACACAAGAACTCTTTAATAAAACCACGCTACCCCATCGAATTTGGGCTCGTTTCAATCGTCTTGACGAGAAGTTTGTTGGGAAATAGTTTCCAGGGTCTGACGATGGAGCCGGAAGAAGGCCAGGAACTCTGTGATAAAACCATGCAACGCCATCGAGTTTGGGCTCGTTTGAATCGTCTTGACGAGTGCTCCGATAGAAGATGGTATATTTTTAGTGTAAGCTTGTTAACTAAAAAGCAGAAAATAATAATTACTGAAAAAAAAATCTTTTTTAAAATCACGTTTTTAAAACGGACTTAAACTTATAAAAATCTGATTAAAAACATTAAAGCTGACTGCTAAAAACAGACTAAAATGTATAAAATGAATTATTTTGTAAATATTTATAACTTTATACCTACAGAAATTTTAATCCTAAAAACGTGGGGCGCATGCTAAAGACAATATGGATGATATATTTTACAAAAGTACACGGATCTTTCTCGAAGTACCTCGTCGTTTTTTTGAACCCTCATATCTTGGGTTTGGAGTAGGTATACCAGATAAACAAAATTCTCGGAATATAATGTCAGTAGTAAAGTTATTAAAGACACAAAGTTTCAATTGCATAGCTCATATAATATAGATTTTATTGATATCTAAAAAAACCCCAATATCGTCACTGACTCACTCATGATCATCAAAACCTACAGGGTAGGTACTTCCTGAAGTCCTAGAAAGCTGAAATTTGGTATGTAAGCTAGTATTAGTACACAAACAACAAAAAAATATGAAATTGGACCTTAACCCCCCAACCGCTTAACCCTCATAACTTGGGTTTGGATTATACCAGAAGTACAAAATTATCAGGGTATGATGTCTGTAGTGGACTTGTTAAACATACAAAGTTTCAATTGCATAGCTTAAACTTTGGATTTTATTGAGATCTAAAAAAAAACGATTTCAGTCATGATCATCAAAACTCATAGGGTACTTCCTGAAATCCTAGAAAGCTGAAATTTGGTATGTAAGCTAGTATTAGTACACACACAACAAAAAAATTATGAAATTGGACTTTAACCCCCCAACCGCTTAACCCTCATAACTTGGGTTGGGATTATATCAGAAGCACAAAATTCTCAGGATATGATGTCTGTAGCAGACTTATTAAACATATAAAGTTTCAATTGCATAGCTCTTAAACTTTGGATTTTATTGATATCTAAAAAACCTCAATTTCGTCAAAACTTACTGATAATGATCAAAATTCCTAGGGTAGGTACTTCCCGAAGTCCTAGAAAGCTGAAATTTGGTATGTCAGCTAGTATTAGTACACAAACTGCAAAAAATATATAAAACTTGGAATTTTTACCCCCTAACCCCTTAAACTAGGGTATGGAAGTTTGTATGAGACTTCCGCAAATTTTGATGCTGGAGGTCTGAAAAAATTTGCCATAATGAATCTGAAAAATCTTTAAATATTTTGTAATTATTTTTAAGCCTTAGTAAATCACTGTTAAAGCAATGGAAAAAAGTAGTCATAAAAAAGATATTGTGTTCATTTCAAAACTACTTCTTTCATGACGCAAAACTCGCGCGGGGGCCTATTACGAAAATTACGTACGCAATTGCGTAACGCAGTCACTTGGCCACGATAGTCGTCCGCAGTTCATTGGTTCCAAAGGCCGGATTTGCGGTGGTAGAAATACAAACTTGCTAGTGATTACCAAATTATCGTTAATGTTTTTATATATCGATGTTTTAAAAATATTTTGAAGTGGAACTTCTTTGATCGCGTCTGTATATATTTTTTGTATTTTACCAAGGAGGATGTATTTCTTAAAAATTTGACATTCTACTTCACTCACTTTGACTTTGCTATCTTTGCATCAAGAAAAACTGCAGTTAATTTTATTATTTATACATTTCACGATTTTCACATTTTTGATATATTATGTAGGTAGGTAATTTCTACTATTTCCGACAGTAAGTCGATATATCACGTTACTTAATTATAATTTTTCTATCGATAAATTACACAAATAGATAATCAAGTTGTCCAAGTACTATTAAACGTCATTTTATTGGTGCTACCGCAAGTCCGCAAGTCCGCAATTTGGTTATCCAAAGGTAGTCCATAGACTACTAATCCAACGATGTCGGATACGCTAGAGAGAAACTGTCAAACTCACGCAATCTCTTCGCAATATCGCATACGAAAGTGATTTGTAATAGGAAATAATCAAAACGAAGCACGGACGCAGCTGCGTGTATCGCATTAAACTTTTCGTAATAGACCCCCAGACTCTATTTTGCTCTTTGTACTGTCACTTTCTGCGTTAAAGAGTAAAATAATATCACAGCATATTATTTCTATCACAGTATAAATAATAGTACTAGTAGGCTAGTTGATGTTGATCGAATTTTATACGATTTTAGACCACAATAAATTCTGACCCCAGCTTGCTTTTCCGGTATATGGAGAGTTACTTACAAAAAGAAGTGAAATCCCACTAAAAACATTTTCATGTAAATGTTGCTGCCAAGGCTCGCACTGTCAAAAAGTTATGAGACCTCATATTTTTTCATGTCAGTGAGAGCCAAGCTTTAACTCTACGCGCCCTAACTCTACAAGCCTTTACTTCAAGAAGTAGAGTTTTTGAAGTAAAGGCTTATATAGAGTTAGGGCGCGTAGAGTTAAAGCTAGTAGTGATTATTTCCTCTGTGGCTTGGCTCTACATGAGGTCTCATAACTTTTTGGTGGGATTAATTTTTTAATATTTTTTATGACATATCAAACCAGAAAGTTTCCACAAAGGTTTTTTACTTGATATGTGGTATTATTATCTTTATATCCGTAATAGGACTAAGTAGTTCTATTATTATTAATATTTGTATTAATAATATTAATTTACCGCTAGAGTGAACTTTAGGTGGAGGCAAGTCCCAAGTTTAATTTAGTGAACAAAGCAAAATAGGGAAGTCACATATAAAACTCTAAATTGATTGATTGTTGGTATAGGCGTGGAGCCCTAACGGCTGAAGGTAGAGACACTATTTTTGGAGAGTAGATACCTTTCATGATGTAGATGAGCACTAAGAAAGGGTTTTGGAAAATTCCCGTTATACAGGGTGCTACAGCGTGTTCCAGTTTGTATGGAGATTTGTATAGGGCTGAAGGTAGAGACACCATTTTTGGAGGGTAGATACCTTTCATGGTGTAGGTGAGCACTAAGAAAGCGTTTTGGAAAATTCCCGTTATACAGGGTGCTACAGCGTGTTCCAGTTTGTATGAAGATTTGTATAGGGCTGAAGGTAAGAGACACCATTTTTGGAGGGTAGATACCTTTCATGATGTAGATGAGCACTAAGAAAGGGTTTTGGAAAATTCCCGTTATACAGGGTGCTACAGCGTGTTCCAGTTTGTATGGAGATTTGTATAGGGCTGAAGGTAGAGACACCATTTTTGGAGGGTAGATACCTTTCATGGTGTAGGTGAGCACTAAGAAAGCGTTTTGGAAAATTCCCGTTATACAGGGTGCTACAGCGTGTTCCAGTTTGTATGAAGATTTGTATAGGGCTGAAGGTAAGAGACACCATTTTTGGAGGGTAGATACCTTTCATGGTGTAGATGAGCACTAAGAAAGAGTTTTGGAAAATTCCCGTTATACAGGGTGCTACAGCGTGTTCCAGTTTGTATGAAGATTTGTATAGGGCTGAAGGTAGAGACACCATTTTTGGAGGGTAGATACCTTTCATGGTGTAGATGAGCACTAAGAAAGAGTTTTGGAAAATTCCCGTTATACAGGGTGCTACAGGATGTTCCAGTTTGTATTGGGATTTGTATAGGGCTGAAGGTAGGGACACCATTTTTGGAGGGTAGATACCTTTCATGGTGTAGATGAGCACTAAGAAAGAGTTTTGGAAAATTCCCGTTATACAGGGTGCTACAGGATGTTCCAGTTTGTATTGGGATTTGTATAGGGCTGAAGGTAGGGACACCATTTTTGGAGGGTAGATACCTTTCATGGTGTAGATGAGCACTAAGAAAGGGTTTTGGAAAATTCTTATATACAGGGTGCTACAGAGTGTTCCAGTTTGTGCATATTTTTTTTATGGGAAAATTTAAATGTGTGAAATTAGGTCTACTGATAAAAACCTAGGTCTAATGGAAATCCGTGACTTTCAAAATAAATGCACATCTATCTTAATCACGCGAACGAAGTTGCGGGCAAAAGCTAGTTTATTGTGTGATACTTTCCAGCAACGCCACCATGGCGTAGAGATTTCTAAATACCCTCAAATGAAAGACCATAAAATGTACCTAATTGTACCCTAGCTCAAAAAATTGTACCTCTGATAGTTTCTGAGAAAAACGCAGTTGATTGTGGCGTTGCCAGGAAGTATGCTTCCTGGCAACGCCACGTTGTACCAGATTGAAATTGATCTCGTAGTAATGGCCAGAAATTGTACTTAATTTGTACCCCATTATTGAATTGAAACATGCTGAGTTTCGATAAAAAAAAATCATTTTTAAATTTACCTTGCTTGATCTGCAATACATGCAACGCACGTTGTTATTCATGTAAACTGATGTTTGACTAAGGAGTTTCTATGCATTATGCAGTAGTAGGACCACAGAGGCAACCGCCTCTGTGGTCTAGTGGCTTGCCCACCCATGTGAGACGCAGGGGTCCTGGTTCGATTCCCTGGGGGGGTGCAATTTGTACTCGGTTTAGTTAGTTGTAGGGCTTATTTCAAGTCCGCCTGGCTAACTACCACCATCTTACCTATAATTACACACAATTTAATTGGTACCATATCAGTACAATTTATTAGGTACCATATAGAACAATTTATTTTAAGTACCATATATATAATATAGGTACCATATAGTATAATTAATTAGTACAATTTATTTGGTACCATATAATACAATTTGTTTGGTACTTTTTATTGCCATATTAATTTGGTACCGTATAGTACAATTTATTAGGTACCTTTTAGTACAATTTATTTGGTATCATATAGTACCATTTAGTAGGTGCTATTAAGAACAATTTATTTGGTACCAAATAAATAAATTGTTCTATATGGTACCTAATAAATTGTACTGATATGGTACCAATTAAATTGTGTGTAATTATAGGTAAGATGGTGGTAGTTAGCCAGGCGGACTTGAAATAAGCCCTACAACTAACTAAACCGAGTACAAATTGCACCCCCCCAGGGAATCGAACCCGGACCCCTGAGCCTCACATAGGCGGGCAAACCACTAGACCATAGAGGCGGTTGCCTCTGTGGTCCTACTACTGCATAATGCATAGAAACTCCTTAGCCAAACATCAGTTTCCATGAATAACAACGTGCGTTGCATGTATTGCAGATCAAGCAAGGTAAATTTAAAAATGTTTTTTTTTTATCGAAACTCAGCATGTTTCAATTCAATAATGGGGTACAAATTAAGTACAATTTCTGGCCATTACTACGCGATCAATTTCAATCGGGTACAACGTGGCGTTGCCAGGAAGCATACTTCCTGGCAACGCCACAATCAACTGCGTTTTTCTCTGAAACTATCAGAGGTACAATTTTTTGAGTTAGGGTACAATTAGGTACATTTTATGGTCTTTCATTTGAGGGTATTTAGAAATCTCTACGCCATGGTGGCGTTGCTGGGAAGTATCACACAGTTTATTATGTTTTCTCATTGACGTTTTAGGTAGGTACTAATAATACAACTAAGTGGTATTTATATGAATAATTGACATTAGTAATTTGTTTGTATACAGATACTTACATGAATTTTTCAAATTTTCAAATCATACCTAGCCTTGAAAGTTTTTTTTTATCGCTGGTGTTAGGTAGGTACACCTGCTGGTGTAGTTCAAACGGAACGACAACATAACGTTGTAACGTTGATTGTGTAAAATCAAATATTATTTCATTTGCTTACCCTTTCTAGCTCAAAGAAAACAATAAAAAGACATCACTACATAGTATAAAACAAAGTTGCTTTCTCTGTCCCTATATCCCTATGTATATTGTATGCTTAAATCTTTAAAACTGCGCAACGGATTTTGATGCGGTTTTTTTTAATAGATAGAGTGATTCAAGAGGAAGGTTTATATGTATGTATAGTAGATGTGTCAAATTCCACACTACACCGAAGCGAAGCCAGGGCGGGTCACTAGTATTAAATAAAATAAAATTTAGTGAGTCGTCAGATTTTCGTGCGTATGGATGGATACAAAACTAACGCGTTAACCTTTAAAACCGCGTCATTATCCGTAAAAAAGGTGTAATTTTTTATTATTTATGAGGCTTAATATTCCGTCGATTACGTGAAAAGAGGCGGCGCCATTAGAACCACCAGACCGTGATGGCAGACGGCCTTCCACTTACCACGCTTGGCTACCTACCAATCCGACGGCACCGACTCCTAACAAAGCTGGGAGGTGACAAATAAGGATTGCCAAATATTATTATGAGATGTCCCATAAGATTTTTTAGCTGGAAATTGGCGAAAATTCTCAACAATATACTTACATAATAATATTTTGGGAAAAAGTTTTTCCCAAATGTCGTATTATAACGATGGCTGATTGATAAGTTTCGGTCTCCAACTTAATGAAACTGCTGTTCGAATTGATACGGAATCTACCCTTTTTCCCAGATCTGGCGTCATGTGACGTCTACGTGCTCCCAAACTTGAAGAACTAGTTACGTGGCCAGAGAATTCCATCAAATTATGAAATTATTGACACTGAAAACGAGTGGTTAAGTATTTATTTAGACGGTTTGGTGAAAACTTCTACATTGGAGAAGCGTTGGACTTAATGTATAAAGGTAAATGGAAACTTAGAGAAATTATATTTTTCACTCCTCTTGCTCAAAAATTCCGTCATTGTAAGGTACAAGAGTCAGGATAAAATAGCATAAATACCCCTAGGGGATAAAGTTTTTTCTTTTTTAATGTTTGTCTATTACCAATGAACCTACTAAAACGAAAAAGTCTTTATTCATAATTACGAATAAAAACTCGCTCGATTTTTGAAAATGGAACTAAAAGCAGCGATCTCTTCGGTGAAATCATAGACTTATTCATAATCTGCGACTTTTAGTTTAAAATGCGTGCATTGTGTTTCTTAGCTGCTACAGTAGAAATTAAAAAAGGAACTGGCGCGAAATCTTTAGAATTTTTCTCTAATTCCAAACTGATTGAATTGTGTGACTGTAAGTAAGTAATAGGATAGAAATAATTTTAATCTTTTGCCGTCAAGCACAAATCATTTATTTAAATACTGTATGAAAAGTTTATGAAGTGGAGGATAGAAAAATCAGTGGATTCGTTTACGGAAGTATAAACTATAGTTATTTAATATTGGATTTTATTTTTTCGCAATCGTAGTGAAAAGTAGAGTGTAACACACGACGCTAAAACCCATTGTAACTCGGTTTCTATTTATTCCCTCGCTAAAGCTCGGGAATAAAACTACCTCGTATGCAATGGGTCATTTTAGCGTCTTGTATAACAATCTACTATTTAATTACCTACTATATTATAAAAGTTATTCTTTATCGTTCGTTTTGGAATCTTTGCCAATCAGCCTTTTTCGAATTTTAAATTTAAACTTTGCATAAAATAGCTCCTTGTTTGAAGAATCTTTATCTCAATAAAATTATCTTGGAGAATTAGTTGGCACTTGGAGAAAATTTACAACTACAATCCAATTCTGGGAAAATCTTTTCCTTGTAGGTATGTACATAACATACGCTACGATTCGTTGGAACTGGGAACTAGACTAGGCAAATATTTACAACTTTATATTCTACGATGTTACGGTATTCGCTGGAATTTTCCTTGGAAAATTCGTTGGTTTCGGGCTTTTGAAGCTGCCATGGTCAAGGGTTACAGTAAATGAGCAGCAGTGTTTTTCAATGGAAACGGCTCAAAACCTGCGAACTCCAAAACCCGACTAGGCATTATGATATTGCATATGCATTTGCATATTCAACCCCTTTTCAGTTGTAGTTGCATATTTTTCCAAAAAAATTGAAAATCATGCATATTTATTTATGCTAGATTTCGTTCATCGTTCACATGTCTAACATGTCTAAACAATGGCACTCAAATTTAAATTTTGTCCAATCACCTCAGTGCATGCCTCAGCAGACGTAGAACGGTCCTTTCCGCTTACAAAAATATAATTAAGAGATCATAGACACAATTTGTCTTCAGAAAATTTGGAACAGTACTTAGTCGTATAGGTACATTTAAAAAGGTTTCAATATCAAATAAATTTTGTAATTGATGTTTTCGCAAATATTTAACGTTACCTTTTAAGAATAAAAAAAACCTTAAAAAAGGTATTTTTTAATATTTCATGTTACATATTTTGGCCCTTTTTGTGGATTTTAGTGCATATTTTAGCTATTTTTCTTGCATATTTTGCGCTTTTTATGTTGCATAAAATCCGGTCTCTAATGATAACATTTCCACGGGAGATGTACCTAGGTAAGGGGTCGTCCATTAATCACGTGAGTCTCGAAGGGGGGGGGGGGGGGGGGTTAGTTGAAAACATCACGAAGTATCACAAGGGGGGACGGGGGGGTGTAGTGAGATATCACGTGTATTAATTTTTATCGTTGAACGTGTGACTTTTAACCGAAAACTGTGTGTGATTATTGACTAGGACAATTTCCCCGCCCACCGCGACATATTCGTACTTACTGAAAATTATTGAGATTATTTTGTACCAATAAAAATACACGTGATTTATAGAGGGGGGGGGGGGGGGGGGTTAACGTAAAACCTCACCGTGTATCACCAGGGGGGAGGGGGGGTTAAAAATTGGCCAAAAAAAACATCACGTGATTAATGGACGCCCCCTAATGGACCGTACTAGCAGAACTTGATAAGAATTTTGTCACTTTAACTACTTATAGTATTGTCACTTCCATCTTTACTCGAAGTGCCTGTCCACACTCTCGTCTTCGCCCAACTTCCATCAACTCAACTTCGCGAGTAGTGTAGAGCCCGCATTATAGACTAGGAGGTGACGGGATTTTTGGTAACGATCGAGGCAAAAAGGTTAGATTAATTTTTATGGGTTACCTATATGTATCCTGCGTATCCTGTTACAGTGGTTGTTACCAAAATTTACTTTGCATCTGACTCAGTTTTGAATTGACTCGTTAATCTTATAGGACTGTACTGTTCTTTAAGTTTAAAAAAATGTTGAGAGCCATACAAAAATCAATCGATAGTTGAAAAACTATGCCTCTTCTATAGAAACATTCAACGAAATCCAATATGGAACCTGACCACGTGTTTACCTTCTACTGTAATGTTCCGCTATTTTCCAATAAAGTGCAAGCTATAATAGACAAGTACATGCGGCCGCACGGCAACGGTTTTCTAGATAGCACCTGTTTGTGACAAATACTTACTTTGCTGCAAATGCTGCAATCAAAAATTTCAAAAATTCAATTGGAAGTTCGATATCAAATGAAAGCTGATGTTTTTACATCTGTGTAGATGATATTCCGATTACTTAAGGTCATAAGTACTAGTAAATTAATTTATATGACTTCATTGAACTCTGCTGTCCGAGAACTTATACAGTACTTACAACAATAAGAAAGGAACAAGTAATCTTAGAATAACGATAGTTCTCTACAAAGCGCTCTGTCAAAATTGAGGCAACTAAAGCAGCTAAAATGGCTCTGTTTTCATATGTTTATTCTCCATTATTACCTATCATACTTAATAAGTACAAAACAGTTTAAAGTTTTCTACATTTAGGAGATTAGTTACTATATTATTGGATTTTAGTTACGATTAGTTAACGTATGAAGGATTAAATCTGAAAACTAAGCCATTTTGGCTTAGTATTACTTAGTTGCTTCACTTTGCATACGCGGACACGAGGTCTATCGATTAACTTTTTTTTTTAATATTTCTTTCTTATGTTATATAGTGTAGGTACCTACTTACCTACCCTATCGCGGCAACAATCTGTATTTAGCTTTCATTCTGGTGCTATAAAGATATTGCTGCGAGTTTTACAAGATTTTCATGTGAAGTATTTTCTGTTCATGAAACCCTCAGTTGTAAATAAAACACCTAGACCGGTTTTAAACAACAATTTTGTTATTTCAACACGTAAGTTTCTCAGACACGGGAAGATAACGACTTTTAATGGGAACTACGGAATATTTTTAATAACAAAGTGAGTTTTCCTTCTCTTGTTTTGTTTATATTTTATTGAACACTTATAATAATAATAGTGCTATTGGTATAGTTGTCTCGAGAACAACATATGGTCGTTTGTTTATTACATATTCACGACTGCAAACCGATAAGAGCTTCGCCAAAAACGTCATCTGTTATCGACGTCTGTGATTTAATTGGAACAAGGTAATAATTTACATATCTCACACATCATTATTTTATTATCACCCATTATAAAATGGAGACCGACTTCTCAGTATCTGCTTATTTCTCTGCACACTGTTTATATTGTATTCATTGTTATATTTATTATCTGGAATTATTTTAAATATTTTACAAACTTAACTTACCTATTCAAAAACCTTATGAAGATAGACAGACTTAAACTTTGCGTCTTGCATTAGACGCAAAGTTACACAAATCCTACTCCCTTAGCAGATGTTGTAATTAGGAAGAGTTACTTTGGTAAGAGCCTTAAAGACTAATCAGGAATGCCGGAAATCAACCAACCTGAACCGTATCTTGAAGCAATCTCAGCTGGAATGAGGTTAAAAGCTACAATGGAAGGTTAAGAACATACGTAGCTCATCTCACGTAGTACAGGAGTTGAGAGCGCTGGGGCGGCCGCTCGGCTGCCAGCTCGCCGACTCCACTCGAGGCTCGGGTGCTGATCGAAAGTTCGACTCGAGATCGAGCGCGCATATGTAAATATCGGCACATTTACAAGCGAAAGGGTTCACCGGAGCGGCGCACTAACGCAGCGTTGCGCGGGAACCAGTCAGGTGAGATTCCTACGGCGTCCGATAGAAAAATGTCGAACGAGCTTTGAGCCCATCACTCCGCGGGTGTATGGTGCGCGACGCGGCCGCCGCTCGACTGCCGCCGCCCTCCTCTCGCCACCGCACCGCTGGTATATTTATCGCTTAATTATTGAACTCGTCAGTGTAACAATTATGAAGCCAGGCAAGCAGGCCTGCCTGGAGGGTGCACGGCGCTACCGCGTCTGCGCTTGCGCCTGACGTTGCGTCACAGCGCCACGCCGCGCGCGCAGCCTTCAGATTTTATCTCAACCGCCAACAACCCACTTCACCTGTTATTAATTTTACACACATTAACCTCCAACTAATAACACTTAGCGATATCTTCCTGACTTCTGTTTCCGCGGTATAATAACTTAATCATTTATAAAGACACGTTATCAATTTAGGTACTACCTATACCTCTCCTATTTTAGGTACTACTGATCTAAGGTAGGTACTACACCGACGAAAGCATGTCAGTCAGGTTATCCAGATTGTGTGGTGGTGTTGGCAGTTGGTGGGCGTGCCGCGTGACTTTAAGTATAGATTGAAATTGTCTTTGCGTCTTGCATTTGTCCGGTTTCCCTATGACAAGTACGGGTAAGCGCCCCCGGACCCTCAGCCTCCGCTGCTGCAACCTCTCAACCCCCCCGCAGCAACGGTGTCCTTTTTGTACCCTGATCCGTCCCATTTTACACACTCCTATACCCACCTCACATCCCTATCCTAATCCTATTCCTTCCCCTCCGCTAAGCTAAGGTCTGCCGTGCCGATGGCTGCATGGCTAGGGGCGTGCCTAGTCATAAGCGTGCCACCCTGGAAATTGGTGCCCTCCAGGCGTAAATAGCCTTACCACACACGCGGGGCTCTGTGTGGTGGACAGTTGTCTTTCCCTAGCTAATCGTGGGAACAAAATGGTTTCAAATTTTTTTAATAAACCTGGCTGCGGCGATAGAGCTCGCCACTCATCACGCGTAACTTGTTTCTCTCGGGGCGAAAAGCGGGCATCGGAGACCCGTTTTGCTACGCTGAATGTATGTGGAGCGATGGAGGAGAAAATGGGTGAGGTGTGTTTGATTATGAAAGAAAAGAAGTTGGATGTTTTATGCGTGAACGAGACGAAAAGAAAGGGCAAAGGAGTCTCAGAACATGGCCCGTTTAAAGTTCTGTGGTCGGGCGTTGCCGAAAATGAGCACGCGAGTATGGGCGTGGGACTCCTGCTGTCGGAAAGGATGATAGAATGCATGACTGAGTATGAGTGTGTTAGTCCCAGACTTCTCTGGGTTAGACTCAAAGTAGGATTACTTCGGATACGCGTCATTGGCGTGTATGCTCCCGATATATCCAAGTCAGCAACGGAAAAGGAGGATTTCTGGAAAAGTGTGGAAGACATCTTGAATGAATGCAAAGATAATGAAAGGATAGTTATGCTTGGAGATTTTAACGGATGGGTAGGTGTGAGAAGAGAGGGATGTGAGGGAGTTTTAGGAATATATGGAGACAAAAGAGTAAATGATAATGGCAGGAGTTTGATTGACGTATGTTTAGAAAAGAATCTTGTGGTAACGAACACCATGTTTGACCACAAGGAAATTCATATGTACACTTGGCAGAGAGGGGAAAAGAAGAGTATGATCGATTTTGTGATTGTTGATGAAAGACTGAAGGGCAGAGTTGTAGACACCAGGGTCTTTAGGGGTAGTAACATTGGAACAGACCACTTTCTTGTAGTGTCTCGGGTTAGTGGTCTGTTCAAAAGTTGGCGTCATCGTCCCACAGTGTCAACAACGGAGCTGACTAGAGTAAAAGTTGAGAACCTGGATGAAGTGGAAGTGCAAAAGACATATTTGTGCAAATTGAAAGAACGATTGGGAAATGTGGCTGAAGTGAAAGATGGCAAGCTTGAGGAAGTTTGGGAAAAGTTTAAAAAAGGTGTGACTGAAACAGCTGAGGAAATATGTGGAGTGAGTAAAAGGAAGAATGCTCCCCCAATAAACTGGTGGGATAGTGAGGTAAGACAGATAGTGAATGAAAAGAAAAAAGTATGGCAGGATCTGCTGGCCATCAAAGCCAGTAAAAGAGTGAATGCAAGTGTTACAGAAGAGGATGTTGATACAGTTGCAAGGGAGTTTAAAAGGATTAAGAAAGTAGTGAAAGAAAAAGTAGACGAAAAAAAGAGAAAGATGAAAGAAAAGTGTGACTTCAAACTATGTGATAACTTTCGAGACAATATAAAATTGTTTTGGAAACAAGTGAAAACGTCTCGAAGTGGATCACATAAGTCTAAAATGAATGTGATAAGAGATGAAAAAGGTGAGCTAGTGACAGATGAAAAAGGTGTACTACAGGAGTAGATGAAATATTTTGAGAGTTTGTTTGAGGCGGATGGCTCTATGCTAGAAGCCTCGGATAAAAGGGTGGAAGACGAGGAAGAGACAGAAGTGGATGAAAGAGATATATATATGGATGAGATTATTAGTGCAATGAAGAGCATGAAAAAAGGGAAAGCAGCAGGATATGACAGAATTACTGTTGAAATGCTGAGAGGTGGGAAAGAGCTGGTTGCGTCCTGGCTGTGCCTGATCTTTAATAAATGTTGGAACAGTGGCAAAGTGCCGGAAGATTGGCGTAAAGCCGTGGTCGTGCCGCTGTACAAAGGGAAAGGGTCACGGCAGGATGCTAAAAACTACCGCGGGATCAGTCTTCTTAGCATTGTCAGTAAATTGTATGCAAAGGTACTGATTGAAAGAGTGATGCAAAAAACTTATCAGAGTATTTGGGATGTGCAAGCGGGATTCAGAAAGGGAATGGGATGCACGGATCAGGTCTTCTCCTTGAGGTGCTTAACCGAAAAACACCTGGCTAAGCACAAAAAGGTTTACTGTGCCTTTGTGGACCTGGAGAAGGCCTACGATCGAGTTGACAGGAATGAGCTATGGAAGGTGTTGTCCGAATACGGATTGGAGAGCAGACTGATTCATGCACTGAAATCTCTCTATGAGGATTCCCGTGCATGCGTCAGGATTGACGGCGTATACACTGACTGGTTTGGCATCTCTAGGGGTGTCAGACAGGGATGTGTTGCGTCACCATGGCTCTTTAATCTGTTTTTGGACAGTTGTATGAAAGGTCTGAAAGAACGTGACTGTGGGGTTGTGATGAATGGGACTCAAATCAAGTGCCTTCTCTACGCTGACGACCAAGTTATACTTGCGTCTTCTGCGCAAGAGTTGCAGGAAATGATGTCGGTTATGAATGAAGATTTTGTGAGAAAAGGGATGAAAGTGAATGTAACTAAGACTAAAGTGATGGTGTTTGAGAGAGATGAAGAAATGACTGACTGTACGGTAATGTTAGGTGGCGAAAAAGTGGAACAAGTCCGTGAGTTTGTATACTTGGGGAGTTTGTTCACAAGGGACGGAAAGAGTGAGGAAGACATAGAAAGACGAGTGAAGAAAGGAAATTCGGTGAGTGGTGCTATACACTCGGTTATGAGTAGCCAAACCGTTTCTGCAAAGGCGCGAATGGCTATTCATAACGGAGTGCTGGTACCGACACTGATGTATGGAAGTGAATCTTGGGTATGGCAGAAGAAGAATGAAAGCAGATTAAATGCGGTAGAGATGCGATCGTTGAGGAAAATATGCGGAGTAAAACTGAGTGATAGAGTGAGCAATGAGGTGATTCGCAAAAGGTGTGGTCTGAAAGATGATATAGTGACAAGAATTGAGAAAGGAATGCTCCAGTGGTTTGGTCACTTAGAGAGGATGAATGAAAGGCGAATCACGAAAGAGATATACTGTGCGAATGTGGAAGGAATGATTGCACGAGGGCGTCCCAGAAAAACCTACGCGGACCAAATAGAGGTTATTATAAAAAAGGCTGGTGTACGCAGTGACAAAAACCGCAGGGCATGTATGAAAAGAGTGATGGATATGAATGAAGCGAAAGAAGTGTGCAAGGATCGTAGCAGGTGGCGATCCATAGTCTCTGCCTACCCCCATGGGAAACAGGCGTGAGTGTATGTATGTATGTATGTATGAAATTGTCTAAATTGGTATTAGGTACTACTCTACGTTATAAACTTATTTGTTTCATAGAACCTTCAAGTTTTACCTAGGTAGGTACTTCATTAGGGGCGCGCGACACAGTTTTTAAACAAAGAAAATAAAAATTAACAAATTAACTTTGTAAGTAAGTATGCGCCTACGCTACTTACAGTACGAGGCATATAACTTGAAATCGGGTGGGGATTGCGCGAAACGTGTATTTTGGGCTTAGAGAAGGGAAGTAAGGGGAGCAGGCATAAACTGCAATAACAAAGCATTCGTGACGTCAGGCGCGTGCCGTGTCCGCCATTTATTGTTCCTGTCACATGTTACAATTTCAACTCTATGCTGTTAACATAAGGTGTATGTACACTAGGTTAAGCCGCCATGTTTTGTTCCATTACAATGGAGAACAATGAAGTAGGTATGCACGCTTTTTTCGTAGGTATGCCTGCTCCCCTTACTTCCCTTCTCTAAGATTTTGGGTATGCGTAGCGGTGCGGAGTGCGGGCGGCGGGAGATGGGCGCGCGCTATTGGTCGCTCACAAGAGCACATGCGCGAACTTATCCCCACTCCGTCGAAAAAATTTCAAGATACGTGCCTCATACTGTACTATGCGCGCCAAATAAGAATAGTATCGACAACTTCACGTCACTGGTCAATGGTCAATTTTGTACTGCTAGCAAAAAATCCAATGATCGATGCCAGCAAATATAAAAATCATATTTTAATATATTTTGTTTCTTTTTATGCACATCCTATACATTAGCCGTGAAGTTTTTTTATTTTTTTATTTATTAGGTATACCAACAAATTACATGCAGAAACAATCTTGAAACATACATTTGCTATCTTTGGCCTTTGCATGCCCTTAATAACAGGTACACACATAGCATTCAATTTTTATAACGTGCAACACAATCAAAACGGTATCTACCTACCTACTCATAAAAATGCAAAACAAAAATGAAAAAAAAAATAAGTTAAAGCGAAAATTAATCAACTTAAAATTAAAAATCTTAATAAGTATACAATCAATCAGGAACTACATGATTAAGCCTACACAGAAGAGTTTTTTTAAAGTGTGGTAATTTTGAAGCAAAAATATCTAAGGATTCATCAGCAACATTGTTGTACGTGTTGCAGATTCGTTTTAGCGGTGCGTGTCTACCCAAGTTAGTTCTACTCGCGTCAAGTGCAAAAAGTTTCATTATAAGTGTTCCGACTATTTGGCCTAGGAACGTGGTAATTGATTTGCTGTAACGACAGTGGATCCAGAACCACACCGTTCACGAGTTTAAAAAGAAAACACAAGTCGAGCATCGTGCGACGTTGATTTAGGCTATGCATTTTGAAGAAATTTAGACGATCTTCATAGCAATGACGTGCAGTTATACCCCTACTTATGTAAGCTAGATGTCGGGTGAAAGAACGATTTAAGCTTTCAATTCTTTCGGCATGAACGGTATAGTAAGGATTCCAGATTACGCTGCAGTACTCTACAATACTTCTGACTAAAGAGTTGAAAAGCAAGATCTTTGATTCTATGCGACGAAATTCCCTGGTTGCTCTCCTTATAAACCCGAGCATTTGAGCAGCTCGTTTAATAATGGAGTCGTAATGAGCCACGAAATTTACTTTTCTGTCAAGAATCACGCCAAGGTCCCTTATTACTTCCACTTTTGCAATTCTTTCATGAGAGATATTGTAGTTTCCCTGTATAGGGAGTCTCTTTCTAGTGAACGTAATGTAGTAGCACTTAGATACGTTTAAGACCATACGGTTTTGAACACACCAGTTGGAAACATTGTCTAAGTCTGATTGCAACAATTCGATGTCCCGCTCGGATTTAATTTCCCTATAAATTTTCATGTCGTCGGCGAATAATGAACAGTGACTGTGATTAAATCAGCCTACCACGTCATTTATAAACAGGATAAACAAGATCGGTCCTAGGTGTGATCCCTGTGGAACTCCAGAAGTGACGGGAAAACATTCAGATTCATGTCCATTCAAGACAACATACTGAAATCGCTTTGACAAGTACGATCTGAACCAGGATAGCCGACCCGGCTATGCTGTAAAAGTTGGCTAATTTTCCTATCAGAATTTCATGGTCGACCTTGTCAAAAGCGCAGCTGAAATCTGTATAAATTGAGTCAACTTGGCCCCCTGCATCCAATACTTTAGTCAAAGAGTTCACGTACGAGAACAAATTGCTGGCAACCGATTTTTTCTCTCGAAATCCATGCTGTTGTCGATACTATTATTATTTGGCGCGCATAGTACACAACATGGAAGATGTTTAATTATACAGGGTAATTTTGCGACCCCAAAATCAAACTGGTCGATCTGTGCGATGCGCAAAGCAGTGATAAGAATTTCAATTTCAAATGATTTTGTGCAGGAAAAAGTTTAGGGAAAAAAAATGATTACTTCATAAATTGATTGTACCTACTGCTGTTATAAATAGAATGACCTGACTGAAAAGAGGTCCAAAAAATACCCTGTATTAATTTTTGCAATGAAAAAAATATGCGAAAATATTGACAAATCATAAAATATGAAAATTACAAAATTTCCGATTCACCACCTTCAGGGGCCGAATAGCAAATAATGTCCCATAAAGAACATCCTTTTTAACACGTTTTTATTAGGTTGCTTTCTCGTTTGTTTGTGTGTTTGTCCGCAAAGTTTGCGAACGATTTTAAACTAGCTTCCCGATGAGCTAGAGACTTGAAACTTTGAACATAGGTCAGAACTGGAATACAATGCTATATTATGGTGTCATTGAGCTGATCTGATGATGGAACTGGAAGAAGGCCACAGGAACTTAATGATGAAACCATACAACCCCATTGTGATTAAGCTTGTTAGAATCGTCTTGACGAGTACTCTGATGGGAGATAAGGTCCAGGGTCTGATGATGAAGCTGGAAGGCCATGCCATAGGAACTCAATATTGAAACCGTGCAACCCCATCGAGTTTAGGCTCGTTTGAATTGTCTTGACGAGTACTTTGTTGGGAAATAGTGTCCGAGGATCTGATGATGGAGCCGGAAGAAGGCCATAGGAACTCTTTAATAAAACCACGCTACCCCATCGAGTTAGGGCTCGTTTGAATCGTCTTGACGAGTACTTTGTTGGGAAATAGTGTCCGAGGATCTGATGATGGAGCCGGAAGAAGGCACTCTTTGATAAAACCACGCTACCCCATCGAGTTTGGGCTCTTTTGATTTGCCTTGACGAGGACTTTGTTGGGAAATAGTGTCCAGGGTCTGATGATGGCGCCGGAAGAAGGCCAATGGAACTCTATAATAAAACCATGCAACCCCATCGAGTTTGGGCTCGTTTGAATCGTCTTGACGAGTTCTTTGTTGGGAAATAGTTTCCAGGGTCTGATGATGGAGCAGGAAGAAGGGCACTGGGACTCTGTAATAAAACCATGCAACCTAATCGAGTTTGGGCTCGTTTGAATCGTGTTGACGAGTTCTTTGTTGGGAAATAGTTTTCAGGGTCTGATGATGGAGCCGGAAGAAGGACACTGGGACTCTGTAATAAAACCATGCAACCCCATCGAGTTTGGGCTCGTTTGAATCGTTTTGACGAGTGCTCCGATAGGAGATGGTATATTGTTAGTCTTAGCTCGTTAACTAAAAAGCATAAAATAGTTAATAATTTACTGAAAAAAAATATTTTTTAAAAACACGATTTTAAAACGGACTAAATTATTACAAAAAAATCGGACTAAAATATTAAAACGGACAAGTAAAAACAAACTAAAAAGTAAAAAATAAATTCTTCTGTAAATATTTTTAACCCTAATAACCTATACCTACAGAAATTTTAAACCTAAAAATTTTAAACCTAAAAACGTGGGGCGCGTTTTGTGAAATTTATCATCCATATTGTCTATAGCATGCGCCCCACGTTTTTTGATTTAAAATTTTTAGGTTTAAAATTTCTGTAGGTTTAGTAGGTATAGGTTATTAGGGTTAAAAATATTTACAGAAGAATTTATTTTTTACTTTTTAGTTTGTTTTTACTTGTCCGTTTTAATTTGTATTGTTATGAAAGCTTAGGCTGTCGCACAGTTTTTAAAGTTAGTCAGAAGCTATGGAATAATCTTTAATTTATTTATTTTTACAGGAAGATTCCATTCTGTTTTTTCCCAAATTTTTTACTATCGATATTTTTTTTTTGTAATTTGTGTCAAAGACAGGAAGGTGATTATTTTACTTATAAAACTACAATTAATAGGAATTGTGTTGCAAAAAAAATACCGAGAAAAGCTCACCAGAAAAAAGATATAATTTTTTAAAGCGGTTCAGTCCTTAAATCATAAAAAATAATGAAAAAAAAATATAACTTCTACAATAGGTATAGTACTCAGCTATCACCTCGCATTCGCTTGACACCTTAAAAGAAACACCCTGATACCTAGAGACATAGAGGCCGCGTTCCGAATCACGCCAACAGTGTTCACAGCGTGTGACGTCATTGTACACCGGTCCAAATCATTAACACGCTGTCAGCACGCTCACGATACTATTGATTCGGACCGCTCGTGAGAGCGCTCACACCGCTAACGTTGGATTGTATAGAACAACATAACCTCAAATGGGTTAATCTCGGTAAATTAAATATTTATTCTAAGGGATAGATAAATAAAAAGGCACGAATTAAGTTCCTTCACTGAGACCAATTATTTACTAACCAATTTTAAACTCTCAAAGTTTAAAATACTTGATACCACTGCTAGCTCTTTCAACATCAGTTTAATATAATTATTTCGTTCGTATCTTTACAAAACACCTGATAAATTCAGCCATCTTTTGTAAAAATCACAAATAATGACTACAACATCCACAACGATTCACAATTTAACCACTAGTCCGGTCGTGGGACATTAAATTTCATAAAGAAGTTTTGATAATACTAAAAGTTTTAGTTTTTGCTGAGTGTATAGATTATGTGCATTGTGAGTTATTGTTGAAAAGTTAGAAGTTTTATGCCGGTGCTTTAGGTATAGTTTAGGTATTTCGTAATATTTCGTTTAACGTAATATATATAGAATTAAAGTTTGAAATGTTGATTGTTTCATAATAAGAACTATGTTATCTTCATGTTGTAAAATATTTAGAAAGTTATTATGTGTGAAAGTGCGTAAATCACAAAATCACTCTTTTGTGTTCGAATAAAATTTTAAAATTTCTGAAATCTTATTTTAAGACTTTCAGTGGTTTGATATACCAGTTCAACAAAGTTTAGAAAGTTAAGTAGTGTGCTTCTTTGATATTTTCATTTTTCCTTTATAACATACGGAATAATGAATTAAAAATTGATAAGATCGCTCTTACAATACCTTTTCAATGCACTTATATACTAAACAAAAAATTAGAAAAATACATACAGTGGCTTTTGTTTAATTACAGATAAAATATGTACCTAGTATTGTCGCTACAGGCCGCCCGCGCCGGTCCGGTGCCTCTGGCGGCGCGCGGCGGCGCGGCGCGGCGGCCGGCCGCCAGTCCAGGAGCCCTATTTTTGAATCGCTCGACTGGTGTCGAGCGCTCGTTTCTACTGATTTTCGTTCGACATCCCATACATTTGAGTCAAATGTCGAACGAAAATCAATAGAAAAGAACGCTCGGCGCCAGTCGAGTGATTAAAAAAAAAATAGGGCCCCAGGCCCACTCGCGCCATAAATAAGAATAAATTATTATTAAGGTGGCAACTGATCTGTAATATTTCGTCGTAACGTAACGTTACGTTATGATGAAATGTTACAGGTCAGTCGCCACCTTTATGCTCGCGCGCGAAGTGTATGAAGGTACCTACACTACCTACAGCTACCTACTTACTTACAAGTTGTACGCTCGGCTACTTACAAGACGTGTCGACTCCTATCTGACCTATCTCTTAGGCTGGCCCCAGACCTACCGGTTCCGTTTCTTTGCTTTGCTGTGCTACCTTGCTTGAAAGACCGCCGGCCAACCAGGGTAATTTTCAATCTATCGCATTTTGGGACTAGACCAAATTGGCAAGATAGCCATTAGCTTGGTTTTATCAAATATCATCGCCTGGATTGCGAAGTAGGAAGCTTTTAGGAGATATGCCACCCTGAACATGGACTCCGATCGTTAAAAAATAACTCGATCGCTTATTTATACAAGATGTTTGGCAAAGCCTTATAAAACTGAATATGGTAGATAGGGACCATAATAAAACTGAACAACTTTTACTATGGGATTAAATCTGAAATCACGAAAAAAAATGAACTGTTTCATACATTTTGATAATTTCGTCATTAATTTTTGTATAAAACAGCAGTTTTTTTTTAATACGAAAACTAAAACTTCTCATCGCACCCCAGACGACGATATTTGATAACACCAAACTAATGGCTATCTTGCCAATGTGGTCAGGTCAAAATATGCGATAGATTGAAAATGAGCCTCTTGGCCGGCGGTCCATGGTAGAACAGCAAAGCAAAGAAATGAAACCGGTAGGTCTGGGGCCAGCCTTATCCCGAAATGATATTATTATGATTCCACTAGTGGCCGCCCGCGACTTCGTCTGCGTGGAGTTTTTTGCTATCCCTCGGGAACCATACTTTTTTCGGAATAAAACCCCTGTCTCCTTTTCTATACCCCTGGCAACGTGTATGTAAAATTTCATGATGATCGGTTCAGTATTCATGACGCGAAGGCGTAACAAACAAACAAACAGACTTTGGCATTTATAATATTAGTATGGATAGTGCGACTCTAATCTACCTAGCTCTCTAACTAATGAACCTACCTACCTAATTTATACAATTGCCACAAAATAGAAGGCCCTAAAAGACGACAGTAATTTTATGAAATTAGCCACAGATGTAGGCAGCTACATAGATAAATAAGACAAGTTAGTTGGTTTAAACACTTTGATCAATACCGTAAACTGCTGCATTTTGCACGAAATTTAAGGTTTTTTTTCAAATATCTCTTCAAGTATTTATTATCTGTGTTCATTTTTACATTAAGGCGCGAATTGGAGATGTATGCCATATATCTTAAGGTTCATAACGCCGAAACGGCTGTTAGATTGATCTCCAGAAACCGTCAAAGTCGTAGGCAAAGTTGTGATAAAATATCCCAACTTTGCCTAGAAGATTATAAGCAAAAATACGAGCCGATACGATTTAAAAACTGGTCTTAATTATAGAGCCATACAAATTGCGTTACCATCGAGATGTGCATGGATTACCACATATAAGCATCAATATTTTTTCTGGCAAGCAGGCGAAGTTGGGCACAAGCAGGCAAACTTTGAGCAGTATCAGTAAATATTTCCATAGTAAATTTGTAGCATACTACGGGTTGCCAACTTGCCACAAATAGAAAAACACAAAATTTAAAAGACTTACTATAATTTCAATAAAAATGGGTAAATCCGGACGTAAACCAACTAAATTCACAGGACTAAACTAATTTCATTTCATTTGTTTTAATTTCTTTATTTTGAATTTATTATTTTCTTTTGAATTTATTTTTTTATAACTATTAAACCTTTAAACATTTATAATTACTTTTGTAAGATTGTTTTCTATTTTTATAGCTGTATATCTTTTTATTTAATAACTAAACAAAGTAAACATAGACTGCCCTCCAAACCGCTTTACTGTCGTTGAGTAAGTAGTGGCAACCCTAGGGTTAGGCAAACTTGAGTCACTAATGCTCGAGAAGCCTTTTACAACATTGCCTACCGTGGTTCTAGCCGTAAATGATTGACATTAACAAGAAAAACCCTTATAAATAGGAGAAATAGCATATTTGCTTACCCCGTAAATACTAAGAGAGCTGAAATTCTCGATTTTTCCAAGGAAAAACTAAAAGTTTAACACTCACCTAAAATACGTGCACTCCGTCACAGAATACATAATAGTACAAGTACAGAAGCCGCATTCTGCAACATCATTTAATTAAATAGCGACTCTTGCTACGACTCAATAAGGCGCAATTCAGATCGCACACCGCTACAGCGCCTACAGTTATATTCACCTAGAAGTTTTCTCTCTTTCTATCGCGTAGCGCTCATCTCTTCTGACGCCGTTAGGGTTGGCTCCTTTTTATCTGTTTGTCTGTTTATCTGTATGTTTGTGCGCTAATAACTTAACTAGGGTAATTCTCTAGTGTTACCCTGGTGTCCCCTAATTTTTGATTACTTTTATCTTTGATCAAGAATACCCTTAGATGTCCGGTCAGAGTCTCAAAAATGGCACCTCAAATAGCGTCCCACTACAAACTGGGTGCTTATTTTGCACAAAGTAAGTGATAAAAGATGTATTTTTGTAAAAAATAAGCTTATTTTGTGCAAAATAAGTGATATAAAATGTGAGTTTGTACAAAATAAGAGGTGATCATGTACAAAATAAGCGCCAAGTTTGTAGGTGGGACACTATTGAGGTGCCATGTTTGCATACTGTTTTAGTTCGTAAGCGTTATCTAGGATATACTTGATCGAAGGTTTTTATGTATAAATAATTGACCGAGCGAGCACGAAGTGCGAGCGAAGCGTCTCTGCTTCAGCTTGGGCAAAAATTATTTCGTATGTCTGTATGTTCTCTTCTACAGGTCGCATTTCTCAACCGATTCTCGTGAAAATTTGTGAGGAGGTTCGAAAATTTTATGGAATTTTTTTGTCGACCCAGATTTTTTTAATTTTTCAAAATGGCGGAGATATGTTAAAAAAACAGGTTTTATGGCTTTCCAGCGCTATCTGTTCTCCTCTACAGGTCGCATTTCTCAACCGATTCTCGTGAAATTTTGTAAGCAGGTTTGAAAATAATATAGAATTTTTTTGTCACGCCAGTTTTTCATTTTTTTTCAAAATGGCGGAGATATGTAAAAAAAACATATTGCCGTCCAGCTTTCCGGCTCTGTCTTTTCTCATCTACGGGTCGCATTTCTCAACCGAATTTCGTGAAATTTTGTGGGCAGGTTCGAAAATCATATTTTTTTTTAATTGAGACAGTTTTTCTAAATTTTTCGTAATGGCGGAGATATGTAAGAAAAATATATTTCAGTCCGGCTTTCTGGCGCTGGATGTTCTCCTCTACAGGTCGCATTTCTCAACCGATTCTCGTCAAATTTTGTGAGCAGGTTTGAAAATTACATAGAATTTTTTTGTCACGCCAGTTTTTTGAAATTTTTCATAATGACGGAGAAATGTAAAAAAACATATTTCAGGCCGACTTTCCAGCTGTCCATTTTCCTCTACAGGTCTCATTTTTCAACAGATTCTCGTGAAATTTTTGTAAAGGTTCGATGATTATGTAAAATTTTATAGTTTAGCCAGTTTTTCTAAATTTACCAAAAATCACCATTTCGAAAAATGTTTAAAATTAGAAGCGCCATCTAGCTGCGAATAAACCTACCAAATAATACCAAACAGCACGTTCCTACTACGTGCTTTGAAAAGCTCGTGAATAGTGTGGGAAAAAAAGGTGGCGACATCTTTTTAATTTTTTTTAAACATACAATTTGAGCTACTTTTTAACGCGAGGTCTACAGCTCACAGAGCCACTAGTTTATACAATTCAATTATACCTGTAAACAATACAGTGAACGTAATATGTATAAAGAAAAGAAAGGTACTGCCTGACATAGACATAAGTTTCAAGTGGCTGTTTAATATCAAATTATTTTAAAGTTTAACATACAATTATGTCAAAGTGGAGTTAAAATCATGTAAATCTTAGAAACTATTACTATAAACATAGTTATATTATTTTGATAGGATACTTTCTTGTTGTATTAAATACTAAATGTAAGTACCGTAAACTGCTGCAAGATTGCCCCTAAGCTTCAATTTTGCCTAATCTAGTAAAACTAACATTACTTCATAACCGCCATCTATTTTTTACTTTTGATAATGAGAGAAATACCTTCGTTTTATTGGCAACCCATTTCATTATTATTCAAAGTGGCAACACCGTTACTTTTTTGTCTGTCAGCTGTCAACGGTCGCAAACTTTTAGTTTTTCCTTGGAAAAATCGAGAATTTCAGCTCTCTTAGTATTTATAGGGTAAGCAAATATGCTCTTTCTCCTGTTTATAAGGGTTTTTCTTGTTAATGTCAATCATTTACGGCTAGAACCACGGTAGGCAATGTTGTAAAAGGCTTCTCGAGCATTAGTGACTCAAGTTTGCCTAACCCTAGGGTTGCCACTACTTACTCAACGACAGTAAAGCGGTTTGGAGGGCAGTCTATGTTTACTTTGTTTAGTTATTGAATAAAAAGATATACAGCTATAAAAATAGAAAACAATCTTACAAAAGTAATTATAAATGTTTAAAGGTTTAATAGTTATAAAAAAATAAATTCAAAGGAAAATAATAAATTCAAAATAAAGACATTAAAACAAATGAAATGAAATTAGTTTAGTCCTGTGAATTTAGTTGGTTTACGTCCGGATTTACCCATTTTTATTGAAATTATAGTAAGTCTTTTAAATTTTGTGTTTTTCTATTTGTGGCAAGGCAACCCGTAGTATGCTCCAAATTTACTATGGAAATATTTACTGATACTGCTCAAAGTTTGCCTGCTTGTGCCCAACTTCGCCTGCTTGCCAGAAAAAATATTGATGCTTATATGTGGTAATCCATGCACATCTCGATGGTAACGCAATTTGTATGGCTCTATAATTAAGACCAGTTTTTAAATTGTATCGGCTCGTATTTTTGCTTATAATCTTCTAGGCAAAGTTGAAATATTTTATCACAACTTTGCCTACGACTTTGACGGTTTCTGGAGATCAATCTAACAGCCGTTTCGGCGTTATGAACCTTAAGATATATGACATACATCTCCAATTCGCGCGCTAATGTAAAAATGGACACAGATAATAAATACTTGAAGAGATATTTAAAAAAAAAACCTTAAATTTCGTGCAAAGTTGCAGCAGTTTACGGTATCTGATTTTCTTAGAAGTATCATTTTCATTCACAAAAAAAACACAAAATAGGTACTAACAGAGGGGAAATTTTTAAGACGATCTTTTGTTATTCTCAAAAATCTCAAAAACTAAACGTCAAACATCGTGGCCATTCGTGGCCACCTTGAAAATCTAAAAATTCATCATCATCATCATATCAGCCACACGACACCCACTGCTGGGTATAGGCCTCCCCTAAGGATCTCCACGACGATCGGTCCTGCGCTACCTGCATCCACTGGCTTTCCGCGACCTTCACCAGATCGTCGGTCCACCTTGTCGGGGGCCTACCCACGGAGCGTCGTCCGGTGCGCGGTCGCCATTCCAGAACCTTTCTGCCCCAACGGCCATCGGTTCTTCTCGCTATGTGTCCCGCCCATTGCCACTTCAGCTGAGCAATCCTTCGAGCGATGTCGGTTACTTTAGTTCTCCTGCGGATCTCCTCGTTTCTGATTTGATCACGTAGAGAAACGCCGAGCATGGCTCTCTCCATTGCACGCTGAGTGACCTTGAGCCTCCTTATGAGACCCATAGTTAGCGGCCACGTTTCACTGCCGTAAGTCATCACTGGCAACACACACTGGTCATAGACTTTCGTCTTGAGACACTGAGGTAAGTCGGACGCGAAGATTTTTCGAAGCTTCCCGAATGCTGCCCACCCGAGTTGGATTCGACGAGAGATCTCTTTCTCGAAGTTGGACCTACCTAACTGGACTGCCTGTCCTAGGTATACGTAGTGGTCAACAACTTCAAGTGTAGTGTTCCCAACATGAACTGGAGAGGGTACAACATGGGCATTTGACATAATTTTCGTCTTATCCATGTTCATCCTAAGACCCACTCTTTGGGAAGCACTACGGAGATCTTCGAGCATTGTGTTCAGGTCTTCCATGCTCTCAGCCATAAGGACTATATCATCGGCAAAACGAAGGTGTGTTAGGTACTCGCCATTAATGTTGATGCCGAGTCCTTTCCAGTCCAAGAGCTTAAAGATGTCCTCCAACGCAGCTGTGAACAGTTTCGGAGAAATAACGTCTCCCTGTCTCACACCACGCTGCAGTTGGATAGGATTTGTGTTCTGGTTCTGTACTCGGATCGTCATGGTGGCATTTTGGTATAAGTACCTCAACACCTCGATATACCTATAGTCCACTTGGCACCTTTGGAGAGACTGCAGCACCGCCCAGGTTTCAATCGAATCAAAGGCTTTCTCATAGTCCACGAACGCCAAGCAAAGTGGCTCATTATACTCCTCAGTCTTCTGTATAACCTGCCGCAGCGTATGGATGTGGTCTATGGTGCTAAAGCCTTTTCGGAACCCGGCTTGTTCGGGAGGTTGGAAGTCGTCGAACTTGCGAGCGAGACGATTCGTAAGGACTCTCGAAAACAACTTATAGACATGACTCAAAAGCGAGATGGGTCTATAGTTCTTTAAGAGGGACTTGTCACCCTTTTTAAAGAACAAGATCACCTCACTTATGTTCCATGTCTTTGGCGTTCTGCCCTGGACGATGACGGAATTAAAGAGCTTCTGGAGGACTTTGAGTATCGGTTTACCGCCCGCTCTCAGAAGTTCTGTAGTGATTCCATCGTCACCCGCCGCCTTGTTGTTTTTCAGCTGTTTGAGAGCCATACTAATCTCGTACAGGCTGACGTCCGGGATATCTTCGGTATAGTGTCGGGTAAGCTTGGCTCTGGGGTCTTTAGCCTTGCTTTCAACAGGTGTCTGCGTGGAATATAACTGCCCATAGAAGCTCTCGATCTCCCTCAGGATTTCAGGCTTTGATGAAATGATGCGTCCGTCGTCAGTTTTCAGCTTCGTCATCTGGCTTTGCCCAATAGACAGATCTCTTGCGAACACTTTGGAGCCTTTATTCCGCTCGATGGCCTCTTTAATACGATTCGTATTAAATTGGCGAAGGTCGCTCGTCAAAGACTTAGATATCTGTCTCTATATGTATCTAAAAATTAGATAAATGATATAAATTCGAATATAAATTCTTGTAAATTCAATTAAATTTATTTTTGTTTTCTGTTTCAAAATGCTCTGAAAGGAGTGCCTTAAAAGTTGATTCGCCAAACTACCTAAGAAAAACAATTATGATCAGCTTATTTAGTAGGTAGGTAGCTTTATTTTATTTTATAAGTATTCTGTGTAATTTCATCAATTACGCGACAAAAAGAGTGGCGCTTCATAGGTGTCTGTAATATCAGGCACGCAGCGCTGTGAAATTTGAAATTGTACTTTATTCACATGCAACGAGAGCAGGCGCGGTCGCAGCCTGAAATTTTGGGGGGGGTCACTAAAAAATAATAATACCATTGCTTTTTTTTTTTGGCCGGTTTTAGCACTACCAGCGCCCTGGGCGAGATTTCTACGGGGCGCCCCCTATATGCGATTCCAAGATTTTCAATTTTGCTTGTTAGTTTGCCTTTTTTTAGTCAGAGTCACCTACTAATCTTGTAATCTTGCTTGTTTATAGGAAAAAAAAACGGCCGCGCAGCGCGATTTTTAGTCGGTTTCAACTTTTAAACTTGTAACCTTGCATGTATATAGCGAAAAAATGGCCGCGCAGCGCAGTTTCTATTCAGTTTCATCTGCTAATCTTCTAATTTTGTTTATTACAGTAAAAAAACCACCACGTAGCGCGATTTTTAGTCAGTTTCATCTACTAATCTTGCTTGTTTATAGTAAAAAAAAACGGCCGCGCAGCGCAATTTTTAGGCTGTTTCAACTACTAATCTTATAACTTTGCTTGTTTATAGCAAAAAAATGGCCGCGCAGCGCAGTTTCTAGTCAGTTTCATCTGCTAATCTAATCTTCTAATTTTGCTCATTACAGTAAAAAACCGCCGCGCAGCGCGATTTTTAGTCAGTTTCATCTACTAATCTTGCTTGTTTATGGTAAAAAAACGGCAGCGCAGCGCGATGTTTAGGCAGTTTCAACTACTAATCTTATAACCTTGCTTGTTTATAGCAAAAAAATGGCCGCGCAGCGCAGTTTCTAGTCAGTTTCATCTGCTTAACTTCTAATTTTGCTTATTACAGTAAAAAACCGCCGCGCAGCGCGACTTTTAGTCAGTTTCAGCTACAAATCTTGTAACCTTGCTTGTTTATAGTTAAGAAAAACGGCCGTGCAGCGCGATTTTTAGTCAGTTTCAACTACTAATCTTGTAATCTTGCTTGTTCATAGCAAAAAAAAAAAAAGCCGCGCAGCGCAGTTTCTAGTCAGTTTTATCTGCTAATCTTCTAATTTTGCTTATTACAGTAAATAAACGCCGCGCAGCGCGATTTTTAGTCAGTTTCATCTACTAATCTTGTAACCTTGCTTGTTTATAGTAAAGAAAAACGGCCGCGCAGCGCGATTTTTAGTCAGTTTCAACTACTAATCTTGTAACCTTGCTTGTTTATATTAAAAAATGGCCGCGTAGCGCAGTGTTTAGTTAGTTTCATCTGCTAATCTTCTAATTTTGCTTATTACAGAATAAAAACTACCGCGCAGCGCGATTTTTAGTCAGTTTCATCTACTAATCTTGTAATCTCGCTTGATTATAGAAAAAAGTCAGTTTCATCGACTAATCCTGCTTGTTTATATGAAAAAAAGGGCCGCGCAGTGCGATTTTTAGTCAGTTTCATTCGTCGCTCATCACCAGGCAACAATTAAATGCGATTGATAGTCGACCGGTGGTCGGGCGTTTTCGGCGCCCCACACACGAGGGCGCCCAGTGCAGTCGCACCGCTTGCACCGCCCTACTGTCGGTACTGTATAGAAGATTTTTCTATTTGACGTGTACGATTTTGGGGGGGGTCATGTCCCCCGTGACCCCCCCCTTCGGACCGCGCCTGAACGAGAGTAGCTTATTGTTTGTGGCCCCGCGCCCGTCCGCGCGCCGCGTAGCAGTCAGCGGCCCCTGCATGCACCTGCTCGCGCGTCCCGTATAATTCGTATTTTAGCGCAATAATTTATCCGTAATTTAAACAAAACCCACATTATGTATGTTTCTAATTTTTTGTGTAGTATATAAGTGCATTGAAAAGGTATTGTAAGAGCGATCTTATCAATTTTTAATTCATTATTCCGTATGTTATAAAGGAAAAATGAAAATATCAAAGAAGCACACCACTTAACTTTCTAAACTTTGTTGAACTGGTATATCTAACCACTGAAAGTCTTAGAATAAGATTTCAGAAATTTTAAAATTTTATTCGAACACAAAAGAGTGATTTTGTGATTTACGCACTTCCACACATAATAACTTTCTAAATATTTTACAACATGAAGATAACATAGTTCTTATTATGAAACAATCAACATTTCAAACTTTAAATCTATATATATTACGTTAAACGAAATATTACGAAATACCTAAACTATACCTAAAGCACCGGCATAAAACTTCTAACTTTTCAACAATAGATCACAATGCACATAATCTATACACTCAGCAAAAACTAAAACTTTTAGTATTATTGAAGGTAATTTTTCTCTGGCTACGCGACTACACGTATTTTTTGTCAACAATGAACTTTGACAATGAAGTTTGACAGCTACACCGACTACGCTCACTCACAGTGCTTTGGTGGAATACGCTGAGCGTCGTTAGCACATGCGATGACGTCATCTGTGACGTCACTTTAACTTACGTGAGCGTTGTAAGCATGATTTGGACCGGGCGTTAGCGCGCTCACAGTGCTGTAAGCGTGATTCGGAACGCGGCCAGAGTTGCAATATTGCGCGTTCGTCGCGTTGTCTAAAGCCTGCGTCGGACGTTGCTAGATTGCGGGGGTGGTAGGGAGAATGCTTGCTTGCCTGTAGAGCTACAGGGTAAAAAATATGTTCCAGGTGCTAAGGCGCTCTCGACTCGACATTTAATCCATAGACTAATAAATAAGTATACATTCGCCTCTACTAGGCCTACCTTTTTAGCTGATTCTGCCGCCCACGCAGCACTGTGCGGCACCATGGGCGTACCCACTTTGGGGCAAGGTGGGGCGCTTGCCCCACCCTCCATCCTGACTTAAAGCTAAATATTTACCAAATTATTCATTAATTTCATTCAAATTCCCAAATTAGGTACCGCGTGACAGAACCTTCTTGTAGTTATTACAATTTTTAAACAGTTTTCTTTGTATTAGTATAGTACCTATTTAAGGAACAAAATAGGGTACAGAGCGAACTGAAGGAAATGAAGTTGGTTGCGCTAGTTCAGGGGTCGGCAAGTCTCGGCGCTCACGAGTCGCATGCGGCGGTCTTTCATTCGAGGCCGGATTTTTCATCGCTCTTGAACACAATATTACATCATCATTGAATATGATTTCGTCCAAACCATCATCGCCGCACGGCCGGCACCCTGATTATCTAAAAATAAACTATTTAGCGACCGGTTGCATTTGACATCCATTGCTACTTTTCTTTGGTATGTTTTTTTTTACCCCAAAGAAAAGTAGCAAGCAATGTATTACGTTCATCTGTGAACTGCGACCGGTCGCTAGGTGGTTTCTAATTAGATAATCAGCCCGCAGGATCGCCATTGATTGTAATGATTTTGTCCAAACCATCATCGCCGCATGTCCCAAGCGCGGTGCGCTTCGCACGCCGCGACTAGGCTACATCATCATTGATTGTCATGATTTTGTCTAAACCATCATCGCCGCATTACCCGGAGCGCGCGTGCGAAGCGCGATTAAGAAAGATTTTGTCCAAACCATCATCACCGCACAGCCGCGTACCACACCATCATCAATTGGAATATTTTTTTCCAAACCATCATCACCCCTCAGCCCGGAGCGCGCCACACCATCATTAATTGTAATGATTTTGTTCAAACCATCATCGCCGCATGCATGACTCGGATAGCGCGACGCGCTTCGCCTGTCACGACTCGGCTACACCATCATTGATTGTAATGATTTTGTCCAAACCATCATCGCCGTACGACCCAGAGTGCGCGGTGCGCTTCGCACGCCTACCTTCTTATTACTTTCTTATTACTATATTACACTATTATTAATTGTAATTAATTTGGTCCATCCAAACCATACCAATAAAGCCAGAATGCTTGCAGGTCATTATTGATATAAGATCAATCATTACTTATTCGTTACCTTTGCCCCACCCCTAAGTTGATGCTGGGTACGCCCATGTGCGGCACACTGCCGCGTTGTGCGTTACACCTTTGTAACGTACACTGCCGCACAAATTGTACCTATGTAAATTGCAGAGTTTCTATACAAAACACTCAGGAACCGTCCTTACTAGTAGCACAGTTTAACAATCTGTGCTAGTAGTAACTTACTTACTTTACTACCTACAGACAATGATCAATGTCTCACACTCTTAGGCTGGCCCCAGACCTACCGGTTCCGTTTCTTTGCTTTGCTGTGCTACCTTGCTTGAAAGACCGCCGGCCAACCAGGGTAATTTTCAATCTATCGCATTTTGGGACTAGACCAAATTGGCAAGATAGCCATTAGCTTGGTTTTATCAAATATCATCGCCTGGATTGCGAAGTACGAAGCTTTTAGGCGATATGCCACCCTGAACATGGACTCCGATCGTTAAAAATAACTCGATCGCTTATTTATACAAGATGTTTGGTTAAGCCCTATAAAACTGAATATGGTAGATAGGGACCATAATAAAACTGAACAACTTTTACTATGGGACCAAATCTGAACTCGCGAAAAAAATTAACTGTTTCATACATTTTGATAATTTCGTTATTAATTTTTTAATTTTTAAAACGAAAACTAAAACTTCTCATCGCACCCCAGACGACGATATTTGATAACACCAAACTAATGGCTATCTTGCCAATGTGGTCAGGTCAAAATATGCGATAGATTGAAAATGAGCCTCTTGGCCGGCGGTCCATGGTAGAACAGCAAAGCAAAGAAATGGAACCGGTAGGTCTGGGGCCAGCCTTACGGCCCGGCCACAGCCGGCCGCGGCGGGCGGCGCGGCAAGCGAATTTGGTAATTGCGCGGTCGTGACGACGAGCTGAGAGGCCGCCATCGAGATAGCGCGCAGTGATGATTGAATTCGCTTGCCACAACTTCTTTGATGTGTGTTGAAAAACTGCTAGTTAGTCCAACCTATCGTGTTGCGTTGCGTCTATCGTCACGCAGCCCGATAGTTCGTAACATAATGACGATGACTCCTATACTATACTAGCGTTTGTTTAGCGAAGCTTCGTGCCGATAGATGCAAGTGTGAGAGAGGCAAATTTCCGTCAAAATTTGCAGCATTTTACAGGCATTTTACGGTTTAGTTAGACGAGGCTGACGCTAAGCTGAGACAGGCCTTTTTTACCCACTTGCCCGGATGAAACCATATAAGAAAAATAATCAATAAAATGTGTTGCTTTAAAGTAAAACTGAATCATAAGTATATTATCTTAATAAATTGACAACAGTGAACAGTTATTTTAAAAAACAGCCGCCAAATTTTCAAACTTTGTTGAAGTCTCAACATATTAATCTATGGTCTCAACAAGTTTCATGTTACGTGAGCATTTTCTTAATTTTTTGTTAAGACAAGTGCCACCTGTTTCTATTGTTTATGTGGTAATTATTGTGGTTTTCCATTATTGTTTTACTTTTTTAGTGTTCTGTACAGTTTAAGTATGTATTTTCATTAAAACTTTTCAATTTAAGCAAGTAAAGTTAGGTTAGGTTAGGTAATTTATTGCCTGGCCAATAATTGGTATGGCAATAAGTCTCAATATCCAATTATTGGCCTACTATCAAAATTATATATTTTGTGCACTTCGAACCTTATTTTCAGAATAATTTAAAGTTTTTTCATCAATTAATGAAAATAATCCTCTTTCTTAAAGCTTTCCAAATACTTATTAAACTCGTGGTAATAATCGAAAACCCATTTTTTAGTAATGCCAGTAACTGGTGAAAGCATACGTACTAATATTTTGGTTTAAGGAACTGAAGATGAAGCCAAAGATAAATAAAGAAGACAGCTAAAAGACCTTAATTCTCGATTGGAAAATGTTTTTCCTGCTCCATCATGGATCGGCCTATATATGTATATACTGATAATATGGTTTATTTATGCCTATCTATTGATATTAGGCATGGCCAATAATTGGCGCAGAGCCGGCCATTAATTGGTCAAAGGGGGCCAATAATTGGACTATGCGTCTATTTTTGTAAAAACGAGTTTAATGGCTCAAAACGACTGAAAATACTGGAAAAATCATATTGTATGTAATAATTACAATATATTTATTTATCTGAACGGATAAATCAATAGTAAATGTACGAAAACTTTAATATTTGAGGAGCTTTTTGGTAACGTATTGTTTAAGGGGCCAATAATTGGCTAGTTTACCCTATATTATCGTAACTTTTATTCAATGTCATAGTTTTCCTCATTTTAGATAAAATAAATTAAATTCTGTTCTGAACCTAAATTCAGACCAGTGTATTATTGTACTGCACCATGTTTCGGACCATTAAATACATGACAGGGTTTTTGGCGCCATTTTGTCTAGTACGGTTTGGTGTCTATTTTAATTATTTGAAAATTGATTCATAGTGGATATTGTGTCTTAAAATTGGTGCAGTTTTGTGGTACAAGTGTCTACGCAACTGAACAATATGTGGGATAATAAAATTGAAATAGGCGCGATCTTGGTTGTGTTAAGCTGAGACTTTTATTGTAGTTTGCTACCTCGGCAGAACTTTCCGAGTTCCGAGTAAACTGTTTTGAAATACTTGTTGCCAAATGCTCCAAGCAGCATCATTCTAATGTAAACTTAAACTGAAACAATACCTACCACTGAACTATTAAGCACTTGACACTGGCAAAAACTACTTCCAAGAAGAAAGTAGATTGCCAAAATAAAAATAGAAGAAGAAATACATGACAGTGACATTGACAGTGACAGCCAGCTGACGACCTTGACGACAGACGGAAGGATTAAATATAATGTTTTTAACAAATTATATAGTGCATTTTCAGCTTCTCTTTACCAAATATCAACAAAATGTACTCTAGAATTAATATCAAGTAAGTAATGTTAAATTTACGACTCATAAATTATTGTTTAATCAGTTCCATCCTCCTACAGAACATTTGGAAAACATGAGCTAATAACATGCTAAACATTATGAATAAATTAATTTTATACATACTACCTTTGAAATACAGAAACAGTGCTTTATGAACCTGCCATGTGATTCAATTATTAACAGGAATTGCAGCTGTGCTGGAGTGTTTTGTAGATATTTGAGTTCAGCTGAAATTTCTACTGCACTTCGACCATTTTACTTCAGTGTCCATCCAGATCTTTTTGGAAAGTTTCCAGAACAGAGAGTGAGTCATTTAAAACGTTAAATAAACCCTTTTTAACTCTATACCACTCCCAAAGTTTTTCACTCAAAACTTTACATTAAGTAGGCACCTAAATGCTTTGTGGTGTTTCAGAAAATCAATGAAAACTCGTTACAGCAACTGAGTGCACTGCTGGAAGCCCAACAATCAAGTCGAAGTTTACCTGTTCCTCAATTATCATTTTATTTACGACAGAAAAATATGCCTGAAGGTTGTATACTTTATTACTTATATCATTATTGGTATTGGTATTGGTGATGGCTTTTCTCCACATTTAGACACCCATTTGGTCCGTTATGCATGAACATAGCATCGGTATAACTAGTCAAACCATCCCAGCTCCTTTCAGAAGTGCAGAAGCCTCCTGGGGCATTCACAGGCTTCTAGGAGCAACCTTACGTATTTGAGGATTTCTGCCCATTGTGCGGCCAAACCCACGCATTCCAGGATCACGTGGGCAGCTGTTTCCTCTACGTTCAGGCATCCTCTACATAGGGGACTGTCTGTCGCATTCATGATGAATAGTTACTTATGTCATATTTTGCTGTTTGCATGAGACAAATCTTATAATCATAGTTTCTTATAAATCCAATCTTTAGTGATAAAGAAAATATAAGTAGGTACTTATTTAACATTTTAAAAACACAAAATCAAGTTTTTCAAATTTATGTCAGTCTCAGGCTCTTATTTTACATTTAAGTTAATGTTTTAAAATGTATTTAAAACGGGTTTTGCACCATGATATTTTATAAATAAACTCTGCTCTTTTACAGGTGAATTCAAATTAGTTAAGATTCAATTAAATGGTAATAATGTTCGTGAAACGGTTGTGAAAGTTTTAAATGCTTGTGAAATGCCTACAAATTATGTTGACAAGATACCTCGAAGCAAATCTCGAAGTGAATATGTGTAAGTTAAGTTTATTGAAATATCAAATTAAATAATATATGAATAAAGTTATAATGTCATTCAATTTCTAGATTACCATTTGGAAAAAAGTGCCTGTTTTTGCCATTACTTGAGAGGCTCTTTTAATAGAAAGAGTGTAAATATCTATACTAGTGTAGACTGCCATTTGAACTTGACAGTTGTTAAGAAATGCTATGCATATTTTTTAATAATTTAAACAACTTTTCTTGCAGCAAACCTGATTTTGCAAAAGCATATCAAAATTTTAAGTCCGAATTTGAAAAAGCAACCGAGATGAAAAGAAAAGTAGAAGAGAAAAAAGCTATTACCAATGTAATGTAAGAAATCCTAAATGAATTTAGTTTAGTTATTGATTGTTAAATGATTGTTAAAATAATTTCATGCAACTATTTAATAGCTGAATATTCTTTTATTTTTATGGAAATATTCAATTTTATAAAATCAAGCAGATTGATGGATGACACACTTCAATACTATGTTATGTTATACTGAAATTGCTGAATAAAGATCAAATTGAATAAACATTATCCTATCAAGAAAAAAATAAACTTTTGTTCCTTGCAAAAAATATATAGGAAAATATTAATAAAAAAATACTTTTGTAATTTTATAGGTTTTCCTGTAGGTAATTGATTGAAATCTTAAATCGTGTTTGTTTTCAGTGAATGGATTCACGACAACAGTTTTATAGCTAAAGAAAAATATGATTCAACTATTGCCACCCGAGGACAAGTGAAAAACCTCATAGAGAGCCTTTGTTCAATTCATGGTATAAAAGAAGTTCGTAAAACCAAAATACATGCCAATATTTTAGCTTGAATCACAATTTAAAAAAGCTATATTATAAATATTCATGTTATGTTCACAATCTGCTAAAATATGACAATGTTGAAATTTTTTGATAAACATTTTCCTATATTTTTTTTATATTTATATAGGTCCTTTAATTTTTGTTCTTAGATAAAATACGATAGTGGATGGAACATTAGCCACATACGTGGTGCGTTACAGAGTTTAGTTTCATTGGCCTCTCAACATTCAAAAGTTATGGCGAATTTAGAAGGTACTCAAATAAAATTATTATAAAAATATTTATACTTTACTTGTTTGTTATTTTAAGTAAAGTTTTTGTTTATAGGCAGAACAATCGCTTTAGGACAATTTACAGGTGTAAGTTTAGATGGCGATGTATTTCTTAATATCATTGATGTTCGACATGAATGGCTTTCGGTAAGCATAGTTGATAGAATCGAATTAATAGTCTGTGTTATCTACTCTTTTATTCTATGTACTTTTCTATGAAATTTAAAATTTTCCAGTTGATAAAAAAAATCGCTCAGGAAGACAGTGCCTTAGCAGTTATACCAAACTATGAAAAAGCTTTGTCGAGTATACTAAGAGAAATTCACATACGCAGAAGGTATGTACCTAATAATTTTAAAGTAATGCCAAGAGACCATGCACGCGACGTATTTTGCTCATGGAACCCCAACTTTGTTTTCCGCAGTCGCATAATATTATGGAACTTTTTTTCGCGATATCAGAGTTGCCCCCATAGTAAAAGTTGCTAGTAATCATGCATGAGTGGAACCACCCCACTGCGGGAATCAAATGATTAAAATTTCACGCTGTATTATTTAAGCCCATTCTACAAATAATATAGTTATCTATTTTAACACGTTTTTATTAGGTTGATGTCTTTTTTTCGTTTCTCCACAAATTTTGCAAACGATTTTTAATACTACGTTTATAGAAGTATGTATATTCATGGCCATTATATTATGTTTCAGAAAATATATGCCTAAAGTGTCAGCACATCAATACTGCAGCCACCTCAGGCAGCTGATTACTTCAATAGGCGACTTTTACGGCCGTGGAAACAAGTTCCCACCCTCGGTACCAAAGTCGCTGAGCAAATACGAAATCGTTGTCGAACCGTAAGTTTTTTTTTCCCAATATTATTTTCTTTATAGCTCGCCTGAGTAACTGAACACTTTACTTTGTTAAAGCAACTGAAACCACAATGCGTGTTTAGGAAAGTTGCAACCCTATCATACATCACTCGGCATTTGGTGTGACATTGCACAAGTGCTTGAAACTGAGCTATCCACACATTGAGCCACTAATCGCGGCCACTAAACGCGACCACTATAGTGGCTCACTTAAGCTACTAGACGCAGCTACCAATCGCAGCCGCTAGTGGCTTAGTGGCCGCCGAGAAGAAGCCAGCTACTGTGGCCGAGTGTGCGCGCGATGCGAGCGACAATCGCGGCCACAAGTAGTGAGCTCGGGCGAGTCCCGCAGCTTGTGACTCGAACGCGGCCACTCGAAGGCCCGGTTTGCTCCGATACTAGTCCAATCAACGGGGCTTATGCAACCCGAATAATTCTCCCGTCTATGAAATTTGGCATGTGATGAAGTTAGGTAATACAGATTACAGATGAACAATAATCCAATAAATTTTGTTACGAGAAGTTAGCTATTTTTACCGCAACATGAAAATCGCTTATATCTCTCTGTGAATATTTCCTCGGGCTAAAATACTTTCTGTATACGTACTTGTGTATTAGTTACAATAAGAATGTAAAGAAATCCAATACTTTTTCGATTTCAGAGATACCCCAAATTTTAATTTTAAGATTTTTCAATATATCTTCTGTTGAAAAATGTATTTGCTGATTATTATTTTTTAATATGTTTTTATACCTTTAATATATAGCTTTGTCAGTAAGCCAACATATTTTCTTCTTTAATCATATTTATACATAAACGTATAAAAATGGACCGACTATTTTTTTCACATTACCTCTTTAGACCAAAAAATAAAAAAAATATGATTAAAGAAGAAAATTTATTGGCTTACTGAACAAAGCTATATATTAAAGGTGTGAAAACATATTAAAAAATAATAATCAGCAAATAATTTTTTCAACAGAAGATATATTGAAAAATATTAAAATTAGAATTTGGGGTATCTCTGAAATCGAAAAAGTATTGGATTTCTTTACATATTTATTCTAACTAATACATAAGTACGTATACAGAAAGTATTTTAACCCGAGGAAATATTCACAGAGAGATATAAGCGATTTTCATGTTTAGGTAAAAATACCTAACTTCTCGTAACAAAATTTATTGGATTATTGTTCATCTGTAATCTGTATTACCTAACTTCATCACATGCCAAATTTCATAGACGGGAGAATTATTCGGAAGTCGCCATACAACAAATATCCTCATTGATTGGACTATACTATACAAAATACAAAACGTACGAAAAAACCTTGGACGAATCAACCACTGGACAGGCACGTATCCAGACTTTTAATTCTAAACTATCCCCCCCCCTTGGATACGTGCCTGCCACTGGACACGTAACGTAAGAAAAATGTATGAAATCACGATCGACCAATTTTTGCGGGGCGAGGGGGGATTACACTTGTCAAATAATGACAATGTTATAGGTACTATGGGCAACAGCGACGCTTAACCAGTTAGCAACAAAATTCGTGTGCGCGCGCATCGCCCCTGCACGAACTAAACGTATGGTTGTGACGGCGCGGCGGCGTGCAAGCGATTTTGACCTTAGCAGTGGTTAAGCGTCGCTGTTGCCCATGGTACTTTGTTTATATACCAAATTTTATTTATTTTACAAAAAAATTGCTACTATAATAGGTTGAAATTGTGCTTACCTACGCGTGAAAAGAAAGATTTCTTGATTGCCCGCTATTTTTTTTGCTGAACAAGACGGAGCATTTTGCCCATTTTTGTACCAATGTTTCGCCTCGAGCTCTAGCATCACACTGACAACGCAATATCGTTTACTGAGGCTAGCGGTCACAGTAAGTGGCAGAGGGGTAAAGGCGAATATGGCTGTCATTTCGCGTCCAGTGGTTAATTCGTCCAAGGAAAAAACTCGTCTGCAGCTTGTGGTCGCGTTAAGTGGCCGCCACTAGTGGCCCAATGTGCGGCAGCTCTAAAGTGTGTCCGATGAGGAACATACCTTTTTTTAAGCTCGTAAAATATATTTAATTACCTATATTCCAGAGAAGCAGGGCCGTTGATGGTATCGCCGACCGGCCAGTTTATAACGCCTTCGTCCTGCCCCGCCGACGAACTGATCGCCTTCATAGCCGACAACCTCGACGAGGCCACCACCTTGATGACGGAATACAGCATGTGAGGAAGCTTTTAATACAGATAAACCCTGAACTAGGCATCCATACGTTATGTAGAACTAATAATCTAGATAAACTTAAAGCCGAAACACAGCACATATGTATACGTAGACGTGCACGTGCACGTTTGCGTAATGTAGTTTACTCTCTCACAGGTTCCATATACAATAACAGTGAAACGTATATGTCTTTGCATACGGATCCGATGAATTTCGCCAATAAAGGGATTGCTCCTATAAACAAATGGCAAACACCCGTTGGAACGCTAACTTGTTAACTACAACCCCAATCAGGCTACATAAACACATAGCAACACACTAAATAACACAACGTCAAATTTGCTCAATATGTTCTGAACTTAATATTCAGTTTACTTAAGGTTTAACACAACTGTGGAAATTCGTCAGTTTTGGATAACTTGCAATGTTGCTGAGTATAGACTGTTATAGCTAATATTTTCTCTTTTAGAAATAAACACGTAGAAAGAGCACTTCACAAGGAAGTAAAGGAAAGATTTGGTCTGTTGGAACTAAACAAAGATGACAGCATAACCCCAGCCTTGATGATTTTGTGCTGTCAAAGACTAATGACTCGTATAGATAAAATTGACATGGTAAGTGAATTCATTACATAGGTTTCAACTTCACTTTTTGAGCAGTTTTGAGGTTCCGTGCCTGTAAGCGGCGCCGTCTGTGTCGCAACACGCACACATAGGCTCCTCTCACAACGCGCGGGTATTATACTATGCGAGCCAAATAAGACTAGTACTGTCAGAATAGTCATATTTGTTTACGTCTCGCTTCCTCTTCAGGGTGTAGGCTTGTGCAAGAAAAGGAACAAAGATCAAGATTTCCGTTTGACAGTCACAGTACTATTATTTGGCTCGCATAGTACTAAGCTGACGGACGTTTGTGCTCTCTACGAGCGGAGCGTGTTTTGTACTAAGGAAGGGGTCGTCCATTAATCAGGTGAGCCTCAAAGGGGGGGTGGGGGGTAGTCGAAAAAATCACGAAGTATCACAAGGGGAGACGGGGGGGTGTAGTGACATATCACGTGTATTAATTTTTTTCGTTGAACGCGTGATTTTTAACCGAAAACTGCGTGTGATTGTTGACTCACCGTTAGGATGATTTCCCCGCACACCGCGACATATTTGTACTGAAAAATTTTGATATTATTTTGTACCAAAAAATACGTCATTTAGAGGGGAGGGGGGGGGGGGTGCGTAAAGCCTCACCATGCATCACCATGGAGGAGGGGGGGTTCAAAATTGGCCAAAAAACATCACGTGATTAATGAACGCCCCTAAGCTTCTATGCTATCTTTATTTTATGTTAATGGCAAGTACTGTTTGTTACAGAAATTACAAGGAAATATTTTATACATCACACATTATTATTCAGTTCTCTCGGATGGCGTGTTATGCATTCCTTGGGACTTCAAATAAAAATAGCAAAATATAATGATAAATAGTACTTTTATTATTTTTCCATAAAGGATAATACTCGTAATATTACGATGAAGGATGTTGGATTTAAATAATAAACAAAGGAAGAAATGAGTAATTTAAATGTTTATTTACAATACATAGCAGTCTTTTTACGAATAAGAATGTAATTAAGTAAAAAATATTACATACACAACAGATATCGAAATACTACTTATTAAAATATGAATTGCCTTTCATAAATAAATATTTACAGATCTAAATTATATACTAAATTAGCTTTCCAAATTGGATGGAATATGATTCATTTATGTATCGCGTATTATGTAACTATGTTTTTATTTTGTACATTACTTTTTAACGCTGTTCAAAATTCAATAGAATATTGTTAAAGACTAGATCCAAGATAATTCAAAAATTAGATTCAAATGTTATTAGCTAGTAATATCAAAATTGTGATAATAATCAATTAGAATTTTCAGTAGTTCATAAATAATCAGATACACCTAAGTTCAATGTTGTATTATATTTTTAGAAATAATAAATATGGACTAAACCATAATCGGCTATATTATTGGTTCAAAATCTATAGGGAAACTAGAGTTATTATTTCGATAATATTATTTACATCATTATCAAAATCTCCAGGGTAAAACGTGAGATTCGTTTTGTTTCATCATTTGAAAATCAAAATTTCATGATGTAGGTAGAATTTTGAACTTTACCTCTCACACACTATGGTTTAAAATCATTCGAGGGAATTTTACAGTTTTATATGACTGCATGTGCCAGCTGCTGTATGTGTATAATTTAAGGACCCTGATCATGCAAGCCTCAGATTCTAGCAAACTTAAAACCGACATGACATTACTCGTGAATGCTGAACGGAATTTAGATCACATCTAGCTCCAAAATTGGCTTATTCCGTTTATCCACCTTGAAACAGCCACCCTAAGGTGGATACTCGGAAAACGTTCATCTATCCACCCCATCAAACTATCAAGTATGGTGAGGTGGATAGATGAACACGCGTTTTCCGAGTATCCACCTTAGAGTGGCTGTTTTAGAGTGGATAAACGGAATAAGCCAAATATTTTATACTAATTAGGGCTGGATGAAAATCTAATTTTTATCTACTTACAATTCTGCGCTTACTATTCATTGAATCAAAACACTTTTTTGGACAAACTACGCAGTCAACCCTAATGAAGCACCGAGAAAACATACTTGAGTAGAAAGCAGAAGGTAACAGTGAGCACTACGTTGAGATTGAGCACAACCAGTGCGGTGTGTAAGCATCAGTTGCGCTTGTTTTGCTGCACTATGACGAGTTTGTTCCGCTCCTTGGTGACCTTGGCGGCGGGCAGGCTGGTGGCCGGCATCAGCTGCTTCAGATTCTGGCTGGGAATCACCGGGGCCTGGTAAAATAAAAAATCGACGTCAGACATTTTTAATCTCCCCACTGCTGGGGCACAGGCCTTCCTTGATTCCGATCTCGGCAGCAAGCAGCAGTGCGCTCCAAATTGAACCATAATGACATGATTAAAAGGCTCAATTTAAAGTGAGCGGAGAAGTCAAGTCAAGTCACTTCAAATTGAGCCGTCTTTCATAACATTACGGTTCAATTTGGAGCTCACTGCTGCTTGCTGCCGAGATCGGAATCATACCTTTACGCTGCTGTCCACTGACGCGGAGCGGAGAAACGAGGAAATATTAACCAATAGGATTGCAGAGCGAAGATTTTATGCAATGTTAACATTTCCTCGTTTCTGTGTTAAGCCGCCTAGCTCCGCTTCAATGGATAGGCACCCTTATGGGTGGATAAGAAGGATGGACCGTACGACTCGTAACCCACCATGACAGCTCAATGCGGATCGGTGGGTGTTAACGACTGCAAATGCAGCCGGGACAAACGGCTTAACGTGCCTTGCCTACCAAAGCATGAAGGAACTCAAGATGATAAATTTTTGGTCACCAATCCCATGACCGACTTTTGCGAAAGTTGTTTCTCCGCAATCGCATGGCCCGGCGAAGGCCAGTATATTCCAAAAACTCTGTCTCTGTCTTTTTCTTTACGTGTGAAGAGTAATAAAAATAACCTCACTTTTTAATTTTTCAATGTTTTTGTTGTTATTTTGAGCACAAAACAAAGTCACTTTTTGAAAAAGTAACCGTTGAATAATCTTCTATGTCATTTACCTATTTTTCTATATATTTTTTTGTGAATAGGGGATTAATAAACTTTAAGTATTATCCAAAAAATATAAAATTAATGAAATTTTTCTTTCTCTTTGCATATTTTTTTAGTCGAGTGAAGATACGAATATCTTTAAATTAAGTAAACTTTAACTTAATATTTTTAACCGTAAAATAATCAAGATCGTTTATGAAACTTCAACATATATTTTGATCTGCTCAAAATGAAGAATATTTGACTGTTTATTGTTGAATCAAAAATAGGCCAAATTCGATAATTTGGAATATACTGGTCTTAAACCACTGTGCGACCCAGTTCTTCTTCTCAAGTGAAAATGGAACAGTATTGCTATATTTGCTATGAAATTTTATCTGACAAATAAATTGATAAGAGAGACACATTCAGCGATTGCGGATTTGCGGCGGTTAAACTTTCGCTAGGGTTGGTCACATTATCTCGCGGTGCTATGGCTTCGGAAAGTACGTTTAAAGCCGTTGGTTCCGGCAGCAGGGTGCTAGACCCGCTTTGGAGTTGTGGAGGGCAATAGAAAAATATATCAGGTTTTTTTCTGGGGTGAGGACCAGACTGTTCTGGGGTCCTCCACCCCAGCATATCAACTTACTGGATGGCATCTTGCAATTTGCTTCATACGGTCGACAAGTCGCATGGCGTCGTCGGAAGTTTCAGAATCCGTCGTCAAACCCATAGAGAGGGCTCGCTCTGCGTTTCCCGCATCCAAGCATCTGTGCATTGTGTGGAATGGCCTGAAAACAAATTTGGCAAATTGTGGCAGGTGGTGGCTGAAGTATAATCTTCATTCTGTTGTTACTTTCGTATACAAGGTTGAAAACGAATTTTTTTTCGCCTTTCCATAGTACAGCTGACCGACATTTTGTATGGGAGTATGAAATTTTTGTTTTCGTTTTTCGACCTATGTTCCATGGAGAAAGTTGTTCAGTTTCAGCAACACTATCACCTTTTTCAGGATCTGACAGGGTTTTTTGATACACGATGTATTTGTGAAGTCAAAGTGACTTTATTTTTTTCTGGAACTTGTTTCTATTACTAAGGGAGCTTATTCCTACCTATAAAAAATATTCAGCCAATTTTTTTTTTCACATACTTTTCTCATTTACTGACTTGAATAAAAATCCTTAGTTCAGTAGTTATGATTAGACATCGGATTATATGCACTAACAAAGTGCCAAAATATGCATGCAAATATGCACTAAAAAAGGTCGAAATATGCACTAAAAACTGTTAATATGCACAATGCAAAATAAAAAAATAATCCTTACTAATATTATAAACGCGAAAGTCCGTTTGTTTGTTTGTTTGTTACGCCTTCACGTCTTAACTGCTGAACCGATCATCATGAAATTTTGCATACACGCTGTCAGGGGTACAGAGAAGGACATAGGGTACCTTTCATCCCGAAAAAAAGTATTGTTCCCGAGGGATAGCGTCTAACTTTTTTCAAAACCTTTTCTGATATTTAATTAGGAAGGACGTTGTTGGTGAGAATGGTGAGTTCGATCATTGTTTCCAGTATTTAGATAGATTTAAATAGAGGCTAGCTTAAATAATTCCCTATACAAACCTCCCGCTCCTAAACGAAATATGCACGATTGGGGAAAAAAGGCTAAAATATGTATTAACGTCGTAATTAAAGCGTTATATGCATTTGCATATGCAAATGCATAAAATCCGATGTCGACGATGTGACAATCTGCTGCGTTAAGCGGGATCCCGCCGCAGATACACGGCGCAGGAATATAGATTGCTGGTTTTTTGACGGACAGATGCTCGCAGTGCATGAGTAAACTTTAATCTATGTCGCCGCGCGCGTCTCCCGCTTAACGCAGTGGACAAGCTAATAGTGACCTTGTCTGGTGGTGCGGGCGCAGGCGCTGCGCGTGCCTCCAGGCGGCGGCGGCGCGCGCGCGCCACGCCGTGGCTCGTCCGCCGCCGCCGCCGCGCCCGCCTCCAGCGCCGCGCACGCCCCGCGCGAGTCCACCACCTGTACATAGTTACCTCGCCTGGTGGTGCGGGTGCAGGCGCTGCGCGTGCCTCCAGGCGGCGGCGGCGCGCGCGCGCCACGCCGTGGCTCGTCCGCCGCCGCCGCCGCGCCCGCCTCCAGCGCCGCGCACGCCCCGCGCGAGTCCACCACCTGTACATAGTTACCTCGCCTGGTGGTGCGGGTGCAGGCGCTGCGCGTGCCTCCAGGCGGCGGCGGCGCGCGCGCGCCACGCCGTGGCCTCGTCCGCCGCCGCCGCCGCGCCCGCCTCCAGCGCCGCGCACGCCCCGCGCGAGTCCACCACCTGTACATAGTTACCTCGCCTGGTGGTGCGGGCGCAGGCGCTGCGCGTGCCTCCAGGCGGCGGCGGCGCGCGCGCGCCACGCCGTGGCCTCGTCCGCCGCCGCCGCCGCGCCCGCCTCCAGCGCCGCGCACGCCCCGCGCGAGTCCACCACCTGTACATAGTTACCTCGCCTGGTGGTGCGGGCGCAGGCGCTGCGCGTGCCTCCAGGCGGCGGCGGCGCGCGCGCGCCACGCCGTGGCCTCGTCCGCCGCCGCCGCCGCGCCCGCCTCCAGCGCCGCGCACGCCCCGCGCGAGTCCACCACCTGTACATAGTTACCTCGCCTGGTGGTGCGGGCGCAGGCGCTGCGCGTGCCTCCAGGCGGCGGCGGCGCGCGCGCGCCACGCCGTGGCCTCGTCCGCCGCCGCCGCCGCGCCCGCCTCCAGCGCCGCGCACGCCCCGCGCGAGTCCACCACCTGTACATAGTTACCTCGCCTGGTGGTGCGGGCGCAGGCGCTGCGCGTGCCTCCAGGCGGCGGCGGCGCGCGCGCGCCACGCCGTGGCCTCGTCCGCCGCCGCCGCCGCGCCCGCCTCCAGCGCCGCGCACGCCCCGCGCGAGTCCACCACCTGTACATTAGTTACCTCGCCTGGTGATGCGGGCGCAGGCGCTGCGCGTGCCTCCAGGCGGCGGCGGCGCGCGCGCGCCACGCCGTGGCCTCGTCCGCCGCCGCTGCCGCGCCCGCCTCCAGCGCCGCGCACGCCCCGCGCAAATCCACCACCTTTTACATAACCTTAATTAAAGTCTAAATATCTGGGTTATTCATCAACGCCTCGTGAATAAGCAGAGTCTGTAGGAACAAATAACTGAGCAAACAACTGGATTATTGGCGAAATCCAAAAGAACTAAGGCCCTCCGCTGCCTTGAGCGGGATCCCGGCGCGGCGCGGGTACACGGTGCGGGAGCCCGTCGCGGGGGCCCCCGCCGTGCTCCGTCGCGGACAAACAGCCCGTCGCGGGAACCCGCGCCGTGCTCCGTCGCGGACAAATAGCCCGTCCCGCGCCGTGCTCCCGCACCACTTGTACTATTATGTATTCTGTGCCGCACCGTGATCCGTCGCGGACAAATCGGCCGCGACGGGCAATTATGATGCCAGCGCCGCCAGTACAATCTTGGCCACGCGTGTGAGCAGCCGAAAATCCTCCACACGCAGCGCTGCTCTATGAAAATACAGGAAACAGCACCCGGAGCGGACGCCCGCGCCGGGATCCCGCTCAAGGCAGCGGAGGGCCTAAAGGGTTACCATTATTTATGATTTGTGCAGTTCCTTGATCTGTGTATGTATTGAGCACATGTTGGAAGACTTTTTTATTTATTTTCTTATGAGGTACACAATTACCGAGTTCCATAGAGTGATATACACTCGACGTCAGAAAAATCGCACCTCTTCGAAAATAATTTTAGACTTGGCCACCTGCTATTGCTAGCTAACGTTTGATTGTGTAAATGTTGATATCTATGGAAAGTACATTTAATGAGCTTTCAATTAATAATTGTTTGATTTAATTAACATAACAGTTACCATAATTAAACGCTTAAAGCGTTATTGCTTGTGCAGACATAAAAGAGAAATAAAAGGGGTCAATTCAGGAAATGCGGGTAAATTCGCTATCGAGATGATGGAGAAAACACATTTCAACAGTTCAATTTAAAAAAGGAAAACCCAAGATGGATACTATTGCCCATGAAGTTACTCAAATAATGCAAAACAAACCGGCCAAGTGCGACTCAGACTCGCTCACGAAGGGTTCTGTACCAAAAAATGGCAAAAAAAACCTTGTATGGGAGCCCTACTCAAATATCTATTTTATTCTATTTTTTGTATTTGTTATAGTGGCAACAGAAATACATCATCTGTGAAAATTTTGAAAATGAAATGACAAATTGACGACGGTTCATGAGATACAGCCTGGACCAGCCTGGTGACAAACAGACAGACATACGAACAGCGGAGTCTTAGTAATAGGGTCCCGTTTTTATCCTTTGGGTACGAAACCCTAATAATGAGGCAATGTAATGTTGCTCGAAAACTGAATCACAGTAATTGAAGATTTGATGAGTATTCCAACGGTTTCTAGAGACTGTTGGCTATTTCCGAAAGGGAAATTTTTGAAAAGGTGCGATTTTCCTGACGCCTAGTGTAGATGAATAGAGCAAGAATTGGACTATTCTAGATTTCTAGTTGGAGAATGGCTCCCCTTCCCCCTGGGAAGGGCTGGCTAGTACAATATATCTCTTACCTTCTGAAAATACCTATAAAGCAATGTTTTCATCTCATCATGAGAGAGTTTATCAAGTCTTGCCATTAGCATTTGTTCACCACGAGTTCTGGACTCCCTGTTGTCTTGAGTGTCTGACAAAGAAGCAGATGGTGACTTTCCACATATCAAATTATTTTTATACTCGATGGCTGTGTCTATAGCTTCTATAGCTTCCTCACATTCCAATAATTTACGTTCCTGTAATATAATAATTAATAATGTATAAAACAATCACAAATAATAAATCAATTATCTTGCTCAGTAAATAATAAGCACCAACCTCTGAATCTGACAATGATTTGTACATCTTTCTCTTATGACCCAAACTGCATCTTTGTTCATGTAAACACTCTCTTGTCTTGCGTAGATTTTTTATTTCCTTCCTAAGCATAAGCTCTTTTTCCTTTGACAGTTGCAAGTTTTCTAAATCATTTGTTTTCTCCTTCAAAATGCTATCTAATTGAGTTATTCTATGAGTAAAGTGTTTTAAAGAATGAACTTTCTTATCCTTGAAGTCAGTAGATACAGAGGTTTCTGAAAGTTCATCTAGTTTTATCTTATCTTTGACAAGCTCCACATCCAATGTGTTCTTTCGTTTTTCATCTTTCTTTATCTGTCTTTTGATTTGCTCAATTTGCTTCTTATAAGTCTTCAAATTAGATTCATGTCTTCTTATTTCTTTCAGTGTGTCTTGGTCTATTAAATTTCCATCAATCCTATCTAAATAATTTTTGTTTTGGTTACTTACAGCCCTAGAGAGATCATCAATTAATCTTTCTTTAGCAATACACAAATTAATCAATTCCTTCAACTGTGTCTGACTACTACCTATTTCTTTTGATAGCTTTCTGGCTAATATTTGTTTCTGAGTATACTTTTCCTTTATCACTTTATACTTTTTACATATTTCTTCAGTCTTTGGTGAGTCTATCATTTTTAATAACTCTCTTTCAATAAGCTTTGGTTCTGGATCGAGATCTTTTTTGTGAGATTCAATAATTATTTTTTGAGATTCAGGTGAAATAGCTTTGGCAGCTACTTTTCTGAGCAGTTCCAGTTCAGCTCCTGATATACTTTCACCAGGATGTATGGTTCTTCTGCGTCCAGAATTTGACTGAGAAGTCATGATGGGCAATGACTGAGACCCACTTGTTTCTGAAATAGTTATGTCATCAGAGTCAATATGATTCAAGTACTCTTCACACCTCTCAGCAAATAACTGGTCATTTTTTTCTCTAAAATAGTCCATAAATTTTTCAAGTTTATCTTGAAACACTGTCTCTGAATGACTATCTTCCCCCGAATCACTGTCATCATCAGTTTCACTGAGTTCACTTGGCTCTGTATCTTCAGCTATTCGTGGCAAACCTTGTTTCGGTCCAACGTCTTTATTATCAACTCCAACATCAGTATTTAAACATTCATCACATTCCGCTTTTAAAAATAGCCACTCTGTAACTTGATTAATATCAGCCTCTGACAGAGATTTATTTTGAAGTATTTTATTAAACAGACCTTCAGCATTTGATACCAATTTTATCCACTGAGTTGTAGCAAATTGTAAATTAAAATTACTGTCATTTTGCTGTCCCATGCCCTTTTCAGTATAAACTGGAGTGTTATTGTCAGCAAAAAGATTAACAGTCACAAAGTTCTTGATACCTCGGCAGCAGAGACACAGATTGAGTATATTCAATGTGTCTTGATAATCTACAGGTTCTGTACTAATACATCCAATAACCCAAGTGAATGCTCTGCCCCCAAAAGAGTCTCTGAGCATTGCAGTTAAAATGCACTGGTCATAGTTAATTTGTTTGGGAGGGTTGCCAGCCAGTAGCTCTTTAATGATACTCTCTAAAGCAAATAGGCCAGCGTCTGGGTATGCTGCTAGATCACAAAAACTCGCAGTTGACATCCTATGGTTCAGGACACCGTTTGTGCCGACCCACTTTTGCTCAACACTGACAGTAAATACTGTGTGGTTGTTTCCCTGGCATCTTTGTCGCCATCCCAGCTGTAAATATTGGAATGCCTCTTCCAGATTGTAACACCTGACTAAACCAGCTCCCAAAACATCAAATATATTGTTGTTAACTATTTGCATCCATGTAATATGCAAATTAAATTCTCTTTCAGGCATTTGGATCAGTTTATGAAATATCTCTGTCAGGAAGCGAGGTACTATTCCTTGATCACTCTCACTGTGAATGCATTCAAACCCTGAAAACAGATTGAAGTGAAATAACTCTAATAAAGTGTGTGCAGAAAGAGAACTGACTTGAGATTTGTGTTTGTTTACCATTTTTGACATGTTGACAGCACTGTAACATTTTGGTGCGACTGTAATATCTTGATATCCATTAAGTCAAGGTAGTTGCAATATAAATTTGTATAACTGTGCCGTCAACATGACAAAAACGATGATCAAGCACAAATCCCAAGTCGGGTTTCTTTCCGCACAGACTCTAGCATGATTTTTCATTGTCAACTTTTGTGAACTTACCAGATCCAAACAATGTGTAAGTTTTTCCCGTCTTAGGTTGCCCAAATACAACAACAGAAGTATCACAACCATCTAAAAAACAGTTGATTTGTGGAAACATGAATGAATTAAATAGATTAACTTGAGTACAATCGACTGGTAATGCTCTATTCACATGGAAGGTTTGACCACTCTCTGTGATAACGATCTGGGTCACAGGGTTACTAAATATGCACTGTGTGGAGTCTGCAAGACTGGGAGGCTTCAGCCTAACAGCTATTTGCACGGGTATATCCATTCTGGTGCTTTGTTAGGATTTCAGGACTTAGCATCCGCTTTTTCCAACCAAGAACTAAGTAGCAAGCGGATTAAGTATAGAGAGAGTAACAATCACAATAACAGCACATTTAATTTAGGAACCGTTGTATGAAGAATTTTTCTTCAATTAATAGGTACAACAAAACAACAGTTTAGCTTGCTTTTTATTTTCTGAAGTCTGTTTTTTTTTATTTTTGTTTGATTGAATGACAAGAAAATTTGACATTGACATATCTGTCACGATAGTTTTTTTTGTCACCATAGATTCAAATGCCTAGTTCCAAATCACGCCAACGTCGCCAACAGCACTGGGTTGCGTTCGAACCTACGCTCCGAGTGCAACCTATCTACAACCAAACGCTCGGGCATTTTCGCCAAAAGACGTCCCTTCGCTTTTTAAGGTGTCTCACGACTTTCCATATCTGGTCAACTAGCTCAAATATTTAATGAGATCGAAGATTTTACATCCCTTTTTACTTCTAAACGTTAAAAAATAGAAGGAATCACGTATTATAATTTAAAAATATTTTTAATGTAAAAATGATGGTCATTTTTGGCATGTCCCATGCTGACTAGTTGAAGTTTAGAACATTGTTGTTCATTTATTATTAGCTCTATGCAGACGCGAAGTATTTTACGTGATGCATTATATTATTGAATTTGAGGAAATAGAGTGTAAATCATTGGAATACACATACATTATTTTTAAAACTAATTTAATAACTCGTGTCGAAATATGGTCCTGACATGGAATTCGACTTTGTAACCGCCTTTTTGCAAAGAAATTGTATGGAAACTACCAATGAATTTTGATTTTTACGGTCTAACAACACCTTATCAATTCCGGAGACCATTTTTTTCTGAGACTGGCAAGAATCATACTCTGTCAGTGAAGGTAAAAACTTGTCGATGAGAGTGGTTCAAAAATTACTTCCTACTTTGTAACCCGTATAATAAGTGAAATATCAAGGTTTTGCTGTTTAGACCTATTTTGAGAGGTAAGTTTGATTATATTACAATGCATCATAATACATTTATAACAATTTAGTTTATACTTTACGAGATTTTACAGTTTTTAGCTGCGGAAATGGAGAAGCGTTACTTCCACTTTGTTTGGTTACGTATGGGATGGAACCTCACAGTTACAAAGTGGAAACATAAAGTCTAATTCACATTTATTTTTTCAAAAATAAATACCAGGTACTTTTAATATAATAAAGTTAGTGTAAAAGGCAAATGATTTTACTATTAAACCAAATCTGAAATCGTGAAATAAAACCATCTGTTTTATACATTTTGTTATTTTCGTTATTAATTTTTGTATGAAACAGCTGGTTCTTTTTTCGCGATTTCAGAATTGGTCCCATAATAAAAGTAGTTCAGTTTGATGGTCCCTATCTACCATATTCGGCATTAGGGGTATTTTTGTAACACTTTGTGTAATATCCAATTGACTATATTTGTACCAAATGTTTCGAATAATTATATGAATTGTGACTGAGACTTTACATTACCATTTTGTAACCCATTTACTCGATTTTGTAACCTGTCCCATTTTTATAATACTTAAAAATTAAAAATTTGTTAAAAAGAATAATATGTTGTTTTATTTTGTTATGCTAAGATAAAAATAGATGTTTATTTTCGTATTAAATTATCATTTATTTAGTTATATTCGACGTTCTGAGCACGTGACGAAGAAAATAAGAGTCAATTATGGACCACTAAGTAAGAAGTGGGTCTTATTTTACATATAAAATATAAAATAGACCCGTTAGAGCTTCTGTTTTTTTTCTAATTTATTAAGCTATGAGTAGGTACCTAATTTAATGCAGTAAAAAGGCAATATCTCAACACTATAAGTTTCGTGAAAATTAGAAAACAGTATGGTTAGTTTGGTTACAAAATGGAAATAAAAATGGTGTTGCACCATCTTTGAATCCGTTTTTCGCAGGTTTTTTATGTTTTTACTAAGAAACATTTATGTTCAATCGGTAGTTTGGAATATAAGGAATATTTCTACACTTATATAATATAATTTTATTATATAAAATAAAATGACATCCACTTTGTAGCCGGGACATCTTTTTACGAAAATGCTCTCTAACGGCGTTCCAAACATTAGAGCGTGACGTTCGGTTGACACAACCATCCCGTTCCAAACGTCAGAGCGTTGCAACCAAACAACCAGAGGCGTCTTTACCTATTGTGCAGGGTGTGCAGCGCACACGGGCGCAGGGTCTTAGGGGGCGCCGCGCCGACCGAGCGGCGCTGGCGCTTGCGACGCGAAACGTGGTCACTCGCGGCATGGCGCCCCGGGGCGCTCTCAAAGACCCTGCCTGCACCCGGGCCCGGCGTGGTCACTCGCGGCGCGGCGCCCCGGGGCGCTCTCAAAGTCCCTGCCTGTGCCCGGGCCCAGCGTTGTTACTCGCGGCGCGGCGCCACGGGGCGCTCTGAAAGACCCTGCCTGCGCCTGGGTTCGTGTTATGGCCGAAGCCGGTGTTATGGTCGAACCGTCTCTGTTACCCTAGCACTAAGGCCACTGTCCAAATGCTGTCGCCATTTTCGCGGACATCAAACAAAGCGTTAGGTAGGTACATCTCTGCACTGCCGGATTTAAGCATAGGCTACATAGGCTGCAGCCCAGGGGCCCGCAGCACATGTTTTTTTTTTGCATTTTTGGATAACGTGGATGAAACCACAGATTACAAAACTAGTGGATGAAACTTGCTAAAAATCGCGCTGCGCGGCCGTTTTTTCACTTTAGACAGGCAAGATTACAAGATTATTGGATGAAACTTGACTATAAATGGCGCTGCGCGGCCGTTTTTTTCCTAAAGATAGGCATGATTATAAGATTAGTGGCTTAAACGGACTAAAAATTGCGCTGCGCGGCCATTTTTTTATCGAAAAACAGGCAATATTATCAGATTAGTGGCTGAAACAGTGAAACACACTAAAAATCGCGCTGCGCGGCCATTTTTTTATCGAAAGACAGGCACGATTACAAGATTAGTGGCTGAAACACACAAAAAATCGCGCTGCGCGGCCATTTTTTATCGAAAGACAGCCACGATTACAAGATTAGTGGCAGAAGAACACTAAAAATCGCGCTGCGCAGAATTTTTTTTTTCAATCGATAGGCAAGATTACAAGATTAGTGGATGTAACTGACTATAAATTGCGATGCGCGGCAGTTTTTTTCCTAAAGGAAGTCATGATTACAAGATTAGTGGCTTAAACTGACTAAAAATCGCGCTGCGCGGCCATTTTTTTAGTGCGCGGTTGTTTGGTTGTTTTTTAACTCACTCTAAGGTTAGGAACGACCAAGAACTTTAAATGTCAATGTCAATACAAAGTCTTCATTTTCCATTTGGAATACGAATAATTTAAACTTTTGTTTATACTAAATCAAATAAAATCCGTTTTTTGAGGATCTACCATGATTATTTAAAAAATTAGACACAAAAACATCAAAATACAAAATAATGTCAAATGACATTGACATTTTTAGGGTTCCGTAGCCTAAATGGCAAAAAACGGAACCCTTATAGATTCGTCATGTCTGTCTTTCTGTCTGTCTGTCCGTCCGTATGTCACAGACGCTTTATTCCGAAAGTCCGAAAGTATTAAAGCCTCGATTACATACGCTGATTTAGCATCCTAGCTAGGAACCAATTTAGAGTTGCCACCCGTATAAATAAGTTCAATTTTAACAGTAATAAGTATTTTAATAATAATAAGGGGGGGCTCCCTAGACATGGAACTGAAACTGAAAAAATTTTTTTTCTTCAAACCAATACGTGTAGGGTTTCTATAGATAGGTCTTTAAAAATGGCATTGAGGTTCCTAAGACGATTTTTTTTTCAAAGTCAACGGTTTGAAAGATAAACACTGCCAAAGTGGTAAAATGTGTGTCCCCCCGTCCCCCCACCCCTCTAACTTTTGAAATAAGAGAGTGAAAAATCTGAAAAAATATATGCTGTAGATCTTAATAAACACTTTCAACGAAAATTGGTTTGAACGAAATATAATAATTAGTTATAGAGATATAGTACATTTTCCAAAACCGCAAATAATAACCTTGTCATTCATACCAACACTGTGAAAAACAAAGTTATTTTTGCAGACGAAAAACTATAGTGGTATGAAATATCGTATGGTATAAGGTAACTACGGAACCCTACGGCGAGTGGTCCGACACGCACTTGGCCGGTTTTTTTTCTATTGACAAACGTCAGAGCGTTTTACAACCATCAATTTTGATGGTTGTTTGGTTGCAACGCTCTGACGTTTGGAACGGGATGGTTGTGTCAACCGCACGTCACGCTCTATACGGGCCGTTTATCGTGATTAAACGGTTAAGAAAACCTGTTTATTTTTAATCCCTAAACAATTTTCACCTCCCCTGAGTATATTTGTTCTGTGATCGGTACATTACTTCTAGGTGGTTATAGGCGACGGCTACACGTCGTGGTAAATACCGTGATCCATCATCATAGAGTAAACCATGGAAAGTAAAATATTGAACATTCCATTCAAATTACTTTCCATGGTTAAAATTTATTCTATGGCGATGGATCACGGTAAATACCACGCGTCTAGCCGTCGCCTTAAAGGTCAAACCGCACTACAGCGGAGCGGCGCTGCGCGGCGCAAAACTGCAGCGGAGCGGCGCGGCCTCTCCTAAGCGCACTATCGCGGCAGCGGAGCGGCGGCGCGGCGCGGCTTAAATTGCCAGACGTAGCAAGATTTCATTGAAGTTTGACGCACGAACGAAAAGGGAACGCTCGGTCACGCGTTCCCTTGAACGAATTTCGAAGCAACGATTTAGCAACACATCCTCATATTTTTTATTTATTGATTTGTGTTGAGTTATGATTACGATGATTTATGAAATGATCACGTAAAATACCACTTTGTAATTTAATCAAAATTTGTACACTGAAATATCAGTAGAAATAGATATTTCCAAATACCCTCTATAGACTGAAGCTCGATTATGAAGAATATTCGGCCGCGCCGCGCCGCGAGCTATACCGCACTAGCGGCAGCGGAGCGGCGCGGAGCGGCGCGGCGCGGCGCGGCGCGGCAAAATATTCTTTTGCACCCAAATCTGCAGTGCCGCGCCGGTACGTGCCGCGCCGCGCCGCGCCTCTCCGCTATAGTGCGGTTTGCATCATTGCAATCAATAGAAATAATATTTGGCCGCGCCGTGCCGCGCCGCGCCGCTCCGCTGTAGTGCGGTTTGACCTTAAGGAAGGAATTGCCATGTGGCATGGAGAGTCGCATGCTCACCTCTTCGACACATTTGTTACAAAACCGCCAATGTACGCAACCGGCGTTATCTAATTAAAAACCACCTAGCGACTGGTTTAGGGTTGCCAGATGGTTGGGATTCGCCTGGATTCTCCCGCAATTTCAAGTGGTCTCCCGACTCCCGAAAAATCTAAAAATCTCCCGAAAAAACTGCTGTTCCGAAAGTTATCTAGAAAACAATAATTTTCGCGTAAGAAACCGAAGATCACAAGATTAGTGAAGAAACTAACCAAAATTCGCGCTGCGCGGCCGTTTTGTTTTATTATAGACAGACAAGAGTACAAGATTAGTGGATGAAACGGGTGAAACTAACTAAAAATCGCGCTGCGTGGCTGTTTTTTTTTTCAATAGATAGGCAAGATCACAACTTACAAGATTAGTGGATGAAACTGACTAAAAATTGCGCTGCGCGGCCTTTTTTTAACCGACTTCACAAAAAGGAGGAGGTTCTCAATTCGATTGTATGTGTTTTTTTTATCGTTGTTCGCGCGTAATTACGACATTTATGGACCGATTTTGATGATTCTTTTTTTGTTCAATTAAATTTCTTTGCGAGATGGTCCCATTAATTTTTTTTTTCAAATCGGTTCAGTAGTTTTCAATAAATCCTGAAAATACTATGATTTTGCATCAACTTACTTAACGACTTTGTTATTTATGAACCGAATTAGATGTTTCTTTTTGATGGGAAAGGGGTACTTTTAGTTTAGTCTTTTTAACCGACTTCAAAAAAAAGAAGGTTCTCTCACAGTTTGACCTGTATGAATGTATGTTTCTCCGCGAATATCTCACGTTTGACTGAGCCGATTCTTCTACCAAATAATATACCTACACTACCTACTAGAGAAGGTACTTACACTAAAAATAAAAAAAATGTTTTAAAAAACAAAAAAACCGACTTCAAAAAACCTGCCTCTAAAAAGCAAGAAATAATATTCAAATCATTAGATACGCATTATCATTTTTATTATAATAACAACTAGTGATGTGCCGAGTCGCTATTTTGGTGGATCGAGTCGACTCGAGTCCGTTTATACGGTATTCGAATCATCACTCGATTCCGCGATTCGAGACCAGTACTCGAGTTCTATGTTTGGTATTCAAATCATGACTCGATTCCGCGATTCGAGTCCAGAACTCGAGTCTAGAACTCGAGACCCTTACACATTTTAGAACGAAAAGGAAAATTCGAAAAGGAGTAAACTAAAACCAAACAAAACATTACAAAAAACCGGCCAAGTGCAATCACGGTTCATGAGATACAGCCTGGTTACAGACAGACAGACAGACAGACGGACAGCGAAGTCTTAGTAATAGGGTCCCGTTTTTACCCTTTGGGTACGGAACCCTAAAAAAACACAGAACATACTAGGAGGTATTTAAATATGAATCTGAAATGAGATCAAGTTTTATTTGTTTTATTACATAACAAAAAGAGATCGGCGCCATTTTGTAAAATACCTAGTTAATTACAATAAAATCCCTTCACTTAAACAATTAAATTCACTCCCAGTAGGTTACTGACACAAAAATACATTTAAACAAAAAGTTGCAGGTTCAAACTTGTATTATTAAGCGTCACTTCTTTGCTTAAGTAAACAGCAATCGAGTACGAGCGAGCGGAGCGAGTCAACCTAATTCGAATACTAGACTCGCATAATGGATCGAGTCAGCTAGTACAAAACGGATTTTTCCTGACTCGAGTACCGGAATCGAGTCCGGCGTACTCGAATCAAAATAAATTGGTATTCGAGTAGGCGAGTCCAAAGCAGGAATCGAGTCTGACTCGAGTCAAGCCGTACTCGGCACATCGCTAATAACAACACGTCTATTGAAGTCGGGTAGGGCTTTTAGAATAGAATAAGGAAGTTGTACTCCAGCCCCATCCGACTTCAATAGACGTGTTGTTATTATAATAACAATGATAATGCGTATCTAATGATTTGAATATTATTTCTTGCTTTTTTGAGGCAGGTTTTTTGAAGTCGGTTTTTTGTTTTTTAAAACATTTTTTTCAATAGACAGGCAAGAGCACATTTTATAAGATTAGTGCATGAAACTGACTAAAAATCGCGCTGTGCGGCCGTTTTTGTTCAATAGACAGGCAAGATCACAATATACAAGATTAGTGGATGAAACTGACTAAAAATCACACTGCGCGGCCGTTTTTTTTTTCAATAGACAGACAAGATCACAACTTACGAGATTAATGGATGAAAGTGACTAAAAATCGCGCTGCGCGGCCGTTTTATTTACTGTATACAGACATTTACGTTACATTTTTAATTTTAAATATTTATTTCTCTCGACAACAACCGCAAAATCCCGACATTTCAAAATTTTCTCCAGATATTTTGGACTTCCGATCTGGCAACCCTAGACTGGTTGCAGTTCACAGATGATCGTGATCCATTGCTACTTCTTTTTGGGTTAAAAAAAATCACCAAAGAAAAGTGGCAATGTATGTCAAATGCTACCGGTCGCTAAATAGTTTCTTTATAGATAATCAGGGTGCCGTTTACTTCCCTCCTCTAAGGTGCCGTTTTAAAAAACGGGGAGGCGAAGGCAAAGTGAATTACAGATGGTGCTTCAGTCTTTGGACCCATTGTCAGTTTAAGCTTAATTGTCTTGACTGTGTATTATGAATGAATGAATGAATGAATGAATGAATGAATGAATGAATGAATGATTTATTCGGTGACATGACATGATAATTAATACTAAGCTTAAAAGTAGATACATTAAAATAAATATAAAAGAAATGGCACCGAAAAGGCATTTACTCAGCATAATGTCGCAGCATTCAAGAACGCCACGACGCTGGTCTTCCGCAAATGCCAAAAATAAATGAAAGAAACACTGCTACGCATAGACTACAATTTGCTGATCTAAAAACTGCACTGCAATAGAGAATCATTATTAAGAAATGGTACAAAATGTGTGTCATTAAATAAGTTGTGAGTAAATATAAAATAATATAGGTAGTGTTAATTGATATATATTATATAGATAGGTACTTCAGAAAACGTCAAGCTCCTACACCTCATGTTTTATTGAACCATGCTCCACCTGACACCTCAACTTAGTAGGCGGGACACAGCGATTTAAGTATGTGTTTTTTGTAAATTTAAAAGATAGCTTTTGTAATTTACCTTAAAAGTTCTAACAGAGCGACATAATTTTAGGGGAGGTGGAATATTATTCCAACATTTCGTGGCACAGTAGCGGAAGCTGCCACGAAACGCTGCAGTGCTGTGGCTGGGGCAAAGCAACAGAGGAGTTATTCTGGCTTGGCGGTGGGAAAACTCAAGTTTATCGTATAGATAAGATGGAGATCCAGTTTGTATAACACCAAATAACAGCGAGGCAAAATTAAGTGCGCGTCTGGACTGCATGTTAATAAGGCGTTCTTGATTAAGGAACGGAGTAACATGGGCTCTGCGAGGAATCGAGAAGCAGTACCGAGCACAGGCGTTCTGGACGCGTTGTATAAGTTTTTTGGTGTAATCAAAAATACACTCACCTATCACAGTGTCTGCATAGCTCAATTTTGATAGTATTAGGGCTTCGCAGAGCTTCACCCGCACCTCAACGTCTACAAAGTCGCGTACTCGATACAGCACTTTTAGCCTGTAAAAGCAATTTCTAACTATTTCCAGGACGTGATTATGAAACCTCAATCTACCATCCATGAGAACACCAAGGTTCCTAGCTTCGGTGACTTCCTCAATAGCGGTGTTCCCAACCTTTATCGATGCACGGTAGGCACTAATTCTATTTATTTGAGCGTCAGAACCGAGTACCAGAAATTTGGACTTGGAAGGGTTCAAGACTAAACAATTTTTGTCGGCCCATTTTTGAATTTGCTCTAAATCTTCATTAATTTTACCAACAGCCGATGGTGTCTCATCAGGTTTGAAAGACATATAGACCTGCAAATCATCTGCATACATGTGAAACTTGCAGTTTTTGATAAAATTTGTCAAATCGGAGCTGTACAAGATAAAAAGAATCGGGCCCAAGATTGAACCCTGTGGGACACCCCGGTTCAGTGGAGCAGCTTCAGAAACTGACCGAATTCCAGACTCGTTACAGATTTCAACACGCTGAAGGCGGCCACTAAGGTAGCTGGAGAACCATCGTAAAGTGTTTTGATCAAAGCCATAATATGCCAATTTTGATAACAGAAGATTGTGGTTTATAGTGTCGAATGCACGAGAAAAATCTAAGAGACACAACAAAGACCCATTCCCCTCATCCCGCTCAGCCAAAATATCATCTATAACATCTAGCAAGGCCGTGGAAGTGCTGTGACCTTTTCGAAACCCTGACTGCTTTTGTGGCAAAATGTGATTAGATTCAAGAAACGCAGACAACTGCTGGCATACAACCCGCTCAATGATCTTAGACATGAATGGAAGGATACTGATGGGCCTAAGATCCCTCAATTCACAAGCGGAAGTTTTCTTAGGTATGGGTTTAACAAGAGCCTCTTTCCAGATCTTGGGAAAAATACCAGTTCGGATAGACTTATTTACAATCGCAGTTATTACTCCAAGCGTACATGGTAATGTGAGTAAGATCATGTCACGCGTAATGCCATCCACGCCCATTGCATTTGTTGAGATGTCCATTATAATTTTCAAAACAGAAGCTTCGTCAACCGTGTTTAGAGTAAAAGAGGCGGATGAAAAGCGGTTGTATTCAAAATAAGTTAAGTCAGAAATTGGGACTACATTATTTCCGGGAACTTCAACAAAGTGCTTGTTTAACAGATTGGGATCATTAATGCAAGGTGGTTTTATTTTCTTAGATTGTATTTTTTTCGATATTGCGGACAAACAATGTATTCTATGCTCACTTTATCTCAGATAAAAGAAGAATTACGAAAAAGAAAAGCCAAAACAACAGGCAAGAAAGTTTATAGCAACTTACAAAAAATTGCTAACAAGCATTACATTTCTTTAAATTTCGTGTAAGATTTACAAGTAATCTTTTTATTCCAGATTAGAAGCATATGATTTAAATTTTAACATATCAACTGAGTGTGAATTTCCGTGTTTGTAGTTGCTTCATGATGCCCGCTGTGCAATAGTAATTTCAGGTTTCTGTACTGGAATTTCTGTACCGTCCAAAATTACACTAACCATTTTATCATATTTCTTTAATTATTCTAAGTTTCTTGAATGACTCTGGCATATAAAATTCTAATAATTCTCTGTTTGGCCCCAATATTGGGCTTATTCCATATTGGATATAAGTACCTATCAAATTCATCCAAGTTATAAAAATGTTAGAAATTGTTGAGGTTGAAATATTAAAGAACAAAGCTGTTATAATTCAAATATTGTTTTAATTTGGCGACGCTTCATTAAATTCATGAAACATTCCTTTTGATTTATAATGTTTCTCAGGCTCAGTAAAGGAGAAAATCGAGGCAATAGCATCTTTTTTTAATATTTTTTTGCCCAATATTTTTTTTGTTACTGGGAAATCGATGAACTCCAATATTTTAACAGTTACATGCACAACAATGCGGCATTTTCTTAGTTTAAAATTAAAAAGTGCAATACTCCAAGAGATTCCCATCCCATATGTTTTGACAGTTTCTTTGAGGCGGCCGGGTACCAAAGACAAGCCGCCACCTAGCGGGATAAAATTGCGCTTTTCCTCCCCATTCAGATATCAAGAAAATACTGTGATCCATGATTCCACTTGCCTACACACACAGTAATTACCATGGAATTTGATAAATAGTGATGGATCACACTATTTACCGCGCGTCTAGCCGGCGCCTAAGATGTACTCATCTTAGGGCTTTTCGAGATATTGCTGTTTTAAAGCTGCGTTAACATGATCAAGTATACTTGGACCAAGTAGTTTGGTTGACACAAATTTTTATCGACGCCATCTATCGAGCCAACAGTTTTTTGTCATTACGAAAAGCCTTCATTGTCAAGACAAGGTCCAAAATAAATTGAAAATTTTTGACACTTTGTATAACGATGTGCTGCTGACTGTACATAGGCATGATTGTCTATTCAAAGTTTTACCCCTTCATTTCCACTCATTATTAATTACACAATAATAATACCGTGGAGACAAAAGTACTTAATAATTAAGTTTATATGAATAAAGCTTATTTGATTACGTACGGGAACGGAGCGTAGAGCGCGGAGCGCGGAGCAAAAGGAGTGTCCCCACTTAGGCCGCGCTCCGCGCTCCGCGCTCCGCGAACCTCGGAGCGCGCTCCGAATTTGCGATCCGACACGGAGCGCGGAGCGCGGAGCGCGGTTCGCGGAGCGCGGAGCGCGGAGCGCAGGGGTCTAACGGAGTTCGCGCGTCCACATGCGCTCCGAGGTTCGCGGAGCGCGGAGCGTGGAGCGCGGCCTAAGTGGGGACACACCCTTAAGCTTTGTCCAGACTTGTGTCATTTTGGCGTATCAGATCACCGTATCTTTACCATACATTGCTAGTTTGGTTGGGCGTGCGTTGATATTACTTCAACGCACGCCCAAACAAACTAGCGATGTATGTTAAAGATACGGTGATCTGGGGGGCTACTCAAATGGCCACTTTTCCATTCGTTCGCTAACTTTAATCTTAAAAATAAGCAATTAATGATCAAGTCAGACGTCGCAAGTTTATGTAAATCACAGATATTGTCGCATTGTATGGAATCGACAAGCCTACGACACGTTATTTTGGTGTTTATGGCTTATTTTTAATTTTTAAGTTAGCGAACGGATAGAAAAGTGGCCGTTTGAGTAGCCCCGCTGATACGCCAAAACGGACTAATCTGGACAAGGACATAGGCAATAGATTGGTTTCTTTTGAATAGCTCTGCACAACATCGTGTCGTGTTATCTCCGTTGTATTAGCGATTGTTTTGGATTGTATGACAAAAGAATAAATCTATCGTTTGAACATCACTGAATATCTCTGCTCACCGGTTGTTTGGGTGATTGCCGTCATAGTACAAAATTAAGTAAGGGTCATTAGCTTCCATATAAAATATATTTTAAAGCTGTTGGTTTTACGCCCATTTTGACCATGACCCTTTCGTGTAAGATTTACAAGTAATCTTTTTATTTCAGATTAGAAGCATATGATTTAAATTTTAGCATAGCAACTGAGTGTGAATTTCCGTGTTTATAGTTGCCTCATGATGCCTTCTGTGCAATAGTAATTTCAGGTTTCTGTACTGGAATTTCTGTACCATCTAAAATTACACGAACCGTTTTATCATATTTATTTTATTATTCTAAGTTTCTTGAATGACTCTGGCATATAAAATTCAATTAATTCTCTGTTTGGCCCCAATATTGGGCTTATTCCATATTTGATATACCTATCAAATTCATCCAAGTTATAAATATGTTAGAAACTGCTGAGGTTGAAATATTAAAGAACAAAGCTGTTATAATTCAAATGTTGTTTTATTTTGGCGAAGCTTCGTCAAATTCATGAAACATTCTTTTTGATTTATAATGTTTCTCAGGCTCAGTAAAGGAGAAAATCGAGGGAAAAGCATCTTTTTTTTTATATTTTATGCCCAATATTTTTTTTGTTAGTGGGAAATCGATGAACTCCAATATTTTACAAGTAACATGCACAACAATGCGGCATTTTCTTAGTATAAAATTAAAAAGTGCAATACTCCAAGAGATTCCCATATGTTTTGACACTTTCTTTGAGGCGGCCGGGTACCAAAGACAAGACGCCACCTATCGGGATAAAATTGACTTATAGGATAGGCCAGAGGGCCTAGTACAAGAATCGAGTTGCGTTTCTCACCTCACTTTGCGAATAGTATCGAGTGAAAGAGAGGAAATCATGCGAGTGAGTGAACGAGTGAAAGAGAGAAAACGCTAGTTAACTATTCGCAAGTGAAGTGAGAACAAAAAACCAACTCGTACTTGGCCCTCAGACAGAATGCACCCATTGACATGACAACCAAAGAGTAAAACCCCGCGTTCCAAATCACGCCAACAGCGCTGTTAGCGTATAATCCATTAAAATAGGTACCTAGGTACACAAATACCCTATTTGTGTAATATTTTGTGACTTTTTAATGGGGAGGCGAAGGCAAAGTGAATTACAGATGGCGCTTCAGTCTTTGCAACAATGGGGAATGTCCGAAAAAAATCAAATTGGCTGAATATTTTTCTATAGGTAGGAATAAGGTCCCTTAGTAATAGAATAAATTTTCAAAATTTTCGGTTTCGTGAAAAAATTTCAAAAAATCAAAGTCTCTTCGACTTAACAAATGTATGAAAGTAACAGCAGAATGGAGATTGTACCTTTGCCAACACATGCCACAACCACAACATGGTATTAAAAAAAAAAGTTTCAAGACAAAATGTCAAAACTTTTTTTTTAATACGTGTTGTCTTTGTGGCAGTTAGCGGCAAAGGTATAATCTCCATTCTGCTGTTACTTTTATACATTTGTGAAGTCGAAGAGACTTTGATTTTTAAAAACTTTTTTACCCAACCGAAAATTCTGAAACTTTTTTCTATTACTAAGGGACCTTATTCCTACCTATAGAAAAATATTCAGCCAATTTGATTTTTTTCGGACATTCCCCATTGTCAGTTTGAGCTTATATTGTCTTGACTGTGTTGTCGCCAAAGGCGAAACTGAATTGTAGTAAAATCGTAAGTAGTCTAATATTGGTTATATTTTGATCGGATCCTCTTATTGCTTATTGTAGTTACCTAGATGAAAATATGTTAATCATATTTCTGAATAGGCACACTATAGGGATGGCAACACCAAGTAGTATGAAGAGTCTGTATCTGTCTGTCTGTATGACTGACAGTGACATTAGGGGTCACTATTATTATGAGAAAAATGGTAGATGGCTGAACTAAAGCTTAGATTATTTAAATTAATCTAAGGGCTGAAGTGGAAATGGACTCGTGGTGTGATGAGAGTTTTACAGGACTCAGGAGATGCACACACGATGAATTCATGTAAGTTTTGCTTGTCTGATTGAAATTACTATAACAGCCATTATACCTACTAAGTTGATGAAAAAGGGGTTCTATTGTATAGTCATATGGACTTTAGTTATGCGTGGATTTGGGGACACTGTGAGGGGAGTTGGGAGGTGTCTTATACCCCATGATTTTCGTCACCTTGGTATGATTAATAGTTGGCAACCGAAGGTAATATTACTTTGTTCCAAATAGCCAGCTATGACAACTTTATGCGAAGCAGATACTCCTGTATGTATATGGAGGAGTATGTATCCATACTTTGGTTTGTATTGGTTCAATTCATGTTGGACATTAATGTGAGATGATCAAAGAACCAGGGTGACGACATGGTGGAGGTGCTGGGATTATGAGAATCCTAGGTATATAATAGTTCTGTAGAAAGACTTATATTTTTTCTTTCTTCTTATTCAGTACTATTAAAGTTCTGATAATCATAAAATAATAAGATATGATGAAGGTAAACTTCGATATAAATGAAATAAATAAAGAGTGTTGATGTATTTTATTTGTGTTTATTGCACTGATCAGTGATTGCTACTAATTGCCTACTTATAATTATGTTTCTCAAATTTTAGAAGGTATAATTATTGATTCGCTGGAGTAATCTGACGTTACCAGTTGTAACCAAGAATGTTTAAGGTTTGTTTAAAAAATGTCCCAGTTGTAGTATGAACGCTACTGACTTTGTGTAAGTGAACTAAATCAGGGGTGACAAAGATACAGCCCGCAGGCCGCATCCGGCCCGCAAGCCATCTCAATGTGGCCCTCAACCAGAATCTATCCTGTGATGATTTTAGATGGCATTCGATGCCACTATGTATTGTAAGATAATAAAAGGTAAGATAAAAGGTATCTGGATCCTCAAGCTCAAGGTAACTCCTTTTTATTACGTTTGTATGAAAACAAATACTTAAAGAAAACGAAACAAAATAAATAAAGATTGTAATTTTAAATCCGGCCCGCTAACACACCTCTTAATTTATAAGTGGCCCTTTATAACAATTAGTTTGACACCCTTGAACTAAATCAGAACTAAACGAACCGCAGCACTAGTATAATAAATAAAGGCAACATTATTTTACAATGTGTCATTCGAGTCAGTTGGTTTGCTCCGGTAAATTAGTGATTGGACTTAAGTTCATGTTTGTTTTTATTTTATATTATTATATGTATTGTAGCAATGAGAAGTTCCTTTATTGGAACGCAGTGGGGTGTTTTACACCTACATAGATGTCCCTTAGTTGGGACGCAGGGAGGTGCTTCGCACCTGCATAGCAGTTCCTTTTTTGGAACGCAGTGAGGTGTTTTACACCTGCATAGATGTCCCTTAGTTGGGACGCAGTGAGGTGCTTCGCACCTGCCTAGAGGTTCCTTTATTGGAATACAGTGAGGTGTTTTACACCTACATAGAAGTCCCTTAGTTTGGACGCAGTGAGGTGCTTCGCACCTGCCTAAAGGTTACTTTACTGGAACACGGAGAGGTGTTTTACACCTAAATAGATGTCCCTTAGTTGGGACGCAGTGAGGTGCTTCGCACCTGCGTAGAGGTTCCTTTTTTGGAACGCAATGAGGTGTTTTACACTTACATAGATGTCCCTTAGTTGGGACGCAGTGAGGTGCTTCGCACCTGCCTAAAGGTTCCTTTATTGGAACACAGTGAGGTGTTTTACACCTAAATAGATGTCCCTTAGTTGGGACGCAGTGAGGTGCTTCGCACCTGCGTAGAGGTTTCTTTATTGGAACACAGTGAGGTGTTTTACACTTACATAGATGTCCCTTAGTTGGGACGCAGTGAGGTGCTTCGCACCTGCCTAAAGGTTCCTTTACTGGAACGCGGAGAGGTGTTTTACACCTAAATAGATGTCCCTTAGTTGGGACGCAGTGAGGTGCTTCGCACCTGCGTAGAGGTTCCTTTTTTGGAACGCAATGAGGTGTTTTACACTTACATAGATGTCCCTTAGTTGGGACGCAGTGAGGTGCTTCGCACCTGCCTAAAGGTTCCTTTATTGGAACGCAGTGAGGTGTTTTACACCTAAATAGATGTCCCTTAGTTGGGACGCAGTGAGGTGCTTCGCACCTGCGTAGAGGTTCCTTTATTGGAACACAGTGAGGTGTTTTACACTTACATAGATGTCCCTTAGTTGGGACGCAGTGAGGTGCTTCGCACCTGCCTAAAGGTTCCTTTATTGGAACGCAGTGAGGTGTTTTACACTTACATAGATGTCCCTTAGTTGGGACGCAGTGAGGTGCTTCGCACCTGCCTAAAGGTTCCTTTACTGGAACGCGGAGAGGTGTTTTACACTTACATAGATGTCCCTTAGTTGGGACGCAGTGAGGTGCTTCGCACCTGCCTAAAGGTTCCTTTATTGGAACGCAGTGAGTTGTTTTACACCTAAATGGATGTCCCTTAGTTGGGACGCAGTGAGGTGCTTCGCACCTGCGTAGAGGTTCCTTTTTTGGAACACATTGAGGTGTTTTACACATACATAGATATCCCTTAGTTGGGACACAGTGAGGTGCTTCGCACCTGCTTAGAGGTTCCTTTATTGGAACGCAGTGCGGTGTTTTACACATACATAGATGTCCCTTAGTTGGGACGCAGTGAGGTGCTTCGCACCTGCCTAAAGATTCCTTTTTTGGAACGCAGTGAGGTGTTTTACACTTACATAGATGTCCCTTAGTTGGGACGCAGTGAGGTGCTTCGCACCTGCATAGAGGTTCCTTTGTTGGAACGCAGTGATGTGTTCTGCACTACTAGTTTGGTTCCTTAAGTGGGACGCAGTGAGCTGTTCTGCACCTGTAGATTGGTTCCTTAAGTGGGACACAATGAGGTTTTGGAACAGGTGAGTATGGTCCCTTTACCTGGGACGCAGTAAGTTGTCTCACACCAAGTTCTTGAACCAGTTAAACTTTGAGATAATAATATGATAGGTAATAAATTAAAATATTGATGAGATGAAATAAATTCCCTTTTATTATGACATGATACTGAAATATCCTTATGGCATTAAGGCCAAAGTGTTGGGTTATTTGACCAAGGAAGATGACAGTGTAGACTTCCACTATTGATGAAGAAACTTGATATTATTCCTTGGTGGGGTACCTACTGTTTCAGTTTATCAACAGAGTAATAACCCCATTATATGTATAATGCAGTATTTTTGATTTCTAAAATTAAATATGAATTTGTGCCCATCTGATGAACAGGTAACTTATAGTATTCTATGTAGTAGATAGAACTGTACGATGAAGCAAAGAATTTTGCTTGCCCATATCATGCATTTGGAAAGGGAAATAAATTGCATTGATACATTAAGTGTATTTGTGACTTGTACATCTATCTAAATATTTTTTTTGATTATTTGTTGTACTGTTTAGTGTCCCGAGACTCTTGAGTAAGTATGAAGGCATTGCAACTTGTGCATGCGGTGCGATAAGGGTGCGATTAATTTGACAGGTTACAACAGAAGTGACCAAGTGAGTCACTGTCTGCTGTCAATTGAATCGCATGGTATTTCACTGAGCAATTAAATAATCATTAAGAATACATTGTTATCAGTGTGGCTAATGTAAATTTTGCAGTTGCCGCGTTTTGTCAGTGAAATACCGTACTTATATCGGCGGAAAATCACAAAAATTGCCGTACTTTACTTCGATACAATTACTGCATTCTAGCATAAGAAATTACCGTACCACAGGCAAAAGTTATTATTTGGTACATTTCACAATAAAAAGGTAAGCAGTAAGGTATTTTGACGTTGCCATCCATATAGTAGTGTGTAGCCCGTGCACTGACGCTTGCGGCGGCGGCGGGACGTGCGACGCCATGACGTGGCAAGTGGAAGTATTTAAGGTACAGTTCGCGCGGAATAGCTTGGCCCAGATTTTGGTAGGAACCGCGTGACTTGCGCAGTAGCAATTCTAGGTACTAAATGTTTAGTGCGCAAGCCATACGATCTATTGTTTGGTTCGGGTTGTATTGCGCGAGCTGTCAGCTGTACGATAATATTTTGTGAAAAGAAAAGAGTGATACTTTTGTAGTCCTTTGAATATTTTTTTTTGAAAGTTGTATGAATAGGTATCTCTGTTCTTTAAGCTGATAAATATTGCCATTGGGAGGGATTTATGGCGATTCTTACGTGCCTCTGCGCCCCGTCGCGGAGCGCGGAGTGGCGGATATCGTGCGCGTTGACGGAGCGGCGGATCCGCCTATTCGAGAAGTTTTCTGCGCGCCTCCCCGCGTCGGTCGGCGTTGTACTTGTACGACGACCTCGCACTCACGTACAGGAACCGGCACGATGCTATGGAGCTCAGTGTGTTGTACTCCCCGCGGTTTCCGCGCCTACTGGCGGAATCTGCTTACGAAGCGCGGCGGTACGTGCTCCCGCGCCGAGTCGCTTTTTTGGTGTGTTGGACGAGGCGGTTTTCTATACTAATTGATATACTTGCATAGGTACAGTTGACGACACGCTGGGCTTCCACTACAGGGGAATCATATTCAATCAATTTTTTACTTAAAGGCGAATATGATAAGGTTCAAAACATATTGCAGATTTTTGAGTTTTGTGTGGCCTGACGTGCTGCTGACTGTACAACGTTAATACCGCGCGGAGCCAGTGTGCGAACCGTCTTATTGTGTTAAGTTTGGCTTGTTTGGTTGTTTTGGGCTGATTTATTCAATAGTAAGGGTATTTGCCTTGGCGCCCGCCGACGGCGGCGCGGGCGGGTCCCGCTTGGGAAGGAAAGAGTTCGATGTTAACAGATGTCCCACGAAACGATGAGTACGGTACGGATGGTTTGATACTGATCGATCGAGCAAGACGATCGTTTAGCTTTAGAGTTTAGACAAAGCTGTATGAAGATAGATTTCTTTGCCTTCTCGGTGATGGGAGAATTTGCTTGTTAATAAAACGACGACGATTATTGTGTACTTAAGTACAAAAAGCAGTTAGATGTGATATATGCCATTACAATGGAGGAGGCTATAAAATGCCGAATAAACATGATAAGTTCCTAACTCGGTAAAATAATTAATTGCCAAGGGGCATGAGGCTGTAAAGGGCCTTAAGACTTATACTATTAGTTATTCTGTGCCTTAAGGAAGAAGGCACCCCTTTTGAATGAATATGTAATAGTAGCCTCCAAAGTAAAGAACATGAATGACAGATTTATATCTGAAAGTGAAACTTATAATTATTTCCAATTACTGAGTTCTCCCTCACCTGAGAAGGTTATACACATTATTACAAATAAAAGTGGAGGAGATTATCGCAGAAATAGAATGTATTATGCCGCCGGTACAAAACAATACAGTGAGCATCTAAAACCACAGACAATATGTCTGTGTCTAAAACTATCCTAAGTTTGCCATACCTTTCTTATAATTGTGTCTATAGCTATTTTGTAATTTTTATTGGTAGAGTCTAAGCCGTTTATTACTTCCTGGTCCCCCCCCCCCTCAACACCGATTAGATTGAATTTATCCACATCTGATATTTTTTGTTATCTTCAGTAGATGAAGACTGATATCAAAATGAATACCACCGCAGAATCTGTAGAAACAATTAGAAAAAACCATACCATAATTACTGTAAAAGAATTATCTAACCTTTTGATATCTGACAGTAAAAAAGGATGTTTACTGAAACTTTATGTAACGTCACATAAAAGGAAAGAACTATTCATAAGCCAGAAAACATACACACCTTGCAACAAATACTCAGTACCTAACAAGAAAGGAAAATAAGCTTTTATATTGTTGAATTAAGAAAAAATTAATAATATTGTGGGAAAGTGCATAATAGAGTCATGTGCAATTGTGCACACCAATTATTTTTAAGAAAAAATTAAAGAAAATTCCAAATGACGTTCCTTCATCTGCTATTAAATTCACTGAAACTACTGTTATTTCCATGATAAGTCCAAATATGCAATCCAATCCAATGGGGATGGCAACGCAAAGCTGATTGTAGATGTCGCTGCGTACGCTTGTTCCTAAGACAGTACTTTTGATTGGTTAAAATATATCAGAAATGACATTTTTCATTTGAAACAACCAATCAAACGATTTGGGTAGGCAAGCGTTTGTGGTGCCATTAGTTCCTCAGTTTGCATCCCCATTGTTACAAACAGCCATAGCTAGTCCGTGGAAACAAAAAATATTTTAATCATGTTACATATGGAACCGTTTTGGACTGCGACAGCCAAAAAGGCTATGTTTCAATTACTAGAATTAAAAAGCTGTTTAACTTACCTAGTGTTGAAGACAATTATTTAATAGTTTATTCATTTGGGAATAATTCTCTAAGAGAATTCCATAGCACGGTTGTTGATTTAAATATAGAGACAAAAACAAACAAACAAACGTATACAAGCTAATGTTATCGATATTATTACAGAATGAAGAAACAGTTTGTTTTATTACTTGTGCAGAAGAAGTGATACATTCACAAATATGTAATTAATTTTGTAACTGCAGATCCATCGTTAAAGGATTATAATATAAGAAAGCTCTGGGAGCTAAAAGCAATAGGTATAACAGCCAAAAACAAAAAGAGACGAGGAAGCGATACATAATTTTATTTAAACAATTATTTTTAAAATCAGAAGAAGAGCTATCTGACAAAATAATAAAATTAGGAATAAATTAAATTAGGCATTGTTGAAGAAGTCTCACCACCGAATATAACAGAATTCTATTTAGACTTAGACACTGCAATGCAAGTATGGTGTGATATTGAGGCTTTCCTACAAGTTCTCTCAGCGGAAACTGTTTTAGCCTATGTATAAACATAATGCTTTCTATTCATATGTATAATATTGAGCTGTATGTTTCCCCTATCCAATTTAATAAAAATAAATAAATAAATTGTTCTACAGAGCGATGATCAGTTTCATTTGGTATAATATTGAGTTCATATATGTCAGCGGAGGGGGGGGGGGGGGGGGGGGAGGGGGCTTCAGAAGGAGATCCCTACTAAGACAGTGTATTGGGTATTAATTGAAATCTTACAATGCACATATTACGAGAGACACATTATATATTATATTAAAACAGAGATATACAAAAGCTGTTGGATCTTAAGGTTGAAAGTAATGAAAGAGTACAAATTAATATTGAAAGGCAAGTACTATGGAAGAACAGCCAAGTTGTGTGCAATTCGATGAAAACTGACAGGTTACTAACGCTATTTGTTGCTAGACGAATGGGTGAAGTAAGTTAGAATAATGTTTGCAAATTAAATACGTACCTATCTTCTGAACTTGATTCGGCCGAAGTAGGGACGGGGCCACCGAAGGTAAAATTGAAAGATAACATTTTGAATAACCATGTTCCAAAAAGATAGTGAAATACTGATCAAGTGAAGTCACCACCACCACTAACGCTGCTAGTGCGGAGGGTCTTCCGAATAATAAAGAACAAACGGAATTGACTAAAAGAAATATACTATAAGAACATAAAATTCGGAAGATAGTGATGATGGAAATAGAGAATGTAAAAAAGAGAGAAACATTAGAAAATGAAGGAAATGAAAATTAAATAAGTCATGGAAAAGTAAATAAAGAAAGAAATAAAGAAGATCATACAACTACAAAGGGAACACTTGTCAAATGAGTATCAAAACAAAGCACCAGTTTATTTCGGCCGTTACAACTATTTCTAGATGAGAAAGGGAATCTTAAGATGCAAAAGTAGATTTCAACACACAAAAACTACGAGAAATATATTGGGCACAGAAGGGACGATTTCAAGACAGAAAGAGAGGTGGACCTTATAAGCTCCATCCAATGCCACCGCTACCTGAACAAAGATCCAATTACACGCTGCATTCAAAAATACAGGCATAGTTACATGAACCCTGTGATAAAATAATCAATGGAGAGAGAGAGAGAGGAGTTGGATCTGTGTATTTACTTGTCTATCAGTCAGAGCAGTTCACTTAGAGGTGGTATATAACCTAGCTACAACAGAGTGTCTTTTAACTCTAAGAAAATTTGTGTGAAGAATATTAAAATTTGATCGATTCAAATGATGTCTGATAATGCTCCCTATTTTAAATTATTGGCCGAGGTAATGCAAAACAAATATTGTATTGACAATACAACAAAGTTATTAAAATTAAATTTATACCCAAATTGGTGCCATTGGTTCGGTGGTTTCTATGAACAACTTATGCGATTAATAAAACACTGCATAAAAAGAACATTAGAAAAGCATTTATTAAATTTTATTATCTAAAACTCATAACAGTAAGTAAGAAACAGAAAGTGTATTAAACTTGCGCCCATTAACCTACGTAGGTAGTAAGCTGGAGCATGTTTTGACGCCTGCGGACTTTCTTCACCTTGGTTGTCCGTTTGTGATGACAGCCTCCGATGTTGAAGTTCAGCAACCTACAACAGAAACAAAATAAAAATTAATAGAATGTTGGAAAGGGGTCAAGTAATATTACAAGAATGTATAAGGATGTTTACAAGACAATACTTACCCAGTCTGAGAAAAGCACTTAGTCAGTACATAAGGAACCACATGTGAAATGTGAAAGAATCCTAAAAGTAGGAAATTTAGTATAAATCATAGCTGAAGAAAATAGAGCCACGTGGAAGGTTGGGAAAATCGAGAATTTAATAGTCAGCACAGATGGTAACAAAGGTTGCCATAGTAAAAACCTCGGCCAGGAGAGATACTTACCAAGTCAATATCTCACCTTTCTCTACAAGAACCGGAAGATTCTGGGGTATTTGATATCAAGTACTTGACTGAGGTATTACAGAGCAACAGAAGCGACCAGTCACGGTCAGTTAATAATGACCAGCAGTTAGATGAGGCAGACATTGCCAATGTTGTAATACATAGTAATTTGACGATTTGCTGAAAGTGGTTATTTAAGGACGATCTGTTGAAAGTGGCTAATCAGTTATTAAAATTATGAACTACACGGCTTATAGCCAGGCAATACTAATTAAGTTAGACTCCAGCCTTGTGTTGGGAGTGTCGCCAAAGGCGAAACTGAATTGTAGTAAAATCGTAAGTAGTCTAATATTGGTTATATTTTGATCGGATCCTCTTATTGCTTATTGTAGTTACCTAGATGAAAATATGTTAATCATATTTCTGAATAGGCACACTATAGGGATGGCAACACCAAGTAGTATGAAGAGTCTGTATCTGTCTGTCTGTATGACTGACAGTGACATTAGGGGTCACTATTATTATGAGAAAAATGGTAGATGGCTGAACTAAAGCTTAGATTATTTAAATTAATCTAAGGGCTGAAGTGGAAATGGACTCGTGGTGTGATGAGAGTTTTACAGGACTCAGGAGATGCACACACGATGAATTCATGTAAGTTTTGCTTGTCTGATTGAAATTACTATAACAGCCATTATACCTACTAAGTTGATGAAAAAGGGGTTCTATTGTATAGTCATATGGACTTTAGTTATGCGTGGATTTGGGGACACTGTGAGGGGAGTTGGGAGGTGTCTTATACCCCATGATTTTCGTCACCTTGGTATGATTAATAGTTGGCAACCGAAGGTAATATTACTTTGTTCCAAATAGCCAGCTATGACAACTTTATGCGAAGCAGATACTCCTGTATGTATATGGAGGAGTATGTATCCATACTTTGGTTTGTATTGGTTCAATTCATGTTGGACATTAATGTGAGATGATCAAAGAACCAGGGTGACGACATGTGTATTACGTGATTTTACTTTCTTAGATTGTATTTTTTTCGGTTTTGCGGACAAACAATGTATTCTATGCTAACTTTAGCTCATATAAAAGAAGAATTACGGAAAAGAAAAGCCAAAACAACAGGCAAGAAAGTTTATAGCAACTTACAAAAAATTGCTAACAAGCATTACATTTCTTTAAATTTCGTGTAAGATTTACAAGTAATCTTTTTATTTCAGATTAGAAGCATATGATTTAAATTTTAACAAAGCAACTGAGTGTGAATTTCCGTGTTTATAGTTGCCTGATGATGCCTTCTGTGCAATAGTAATTGCAGGTTTCTGTACTGGAATTTCTGTACCATCCAAAATTACACGAACCGTTTTATCATATTTATTTTATTATTCTAAGTTTCTTGAATGACTCTGGCATATAAAATTCTATTAATTCTCTGTTTAGCCCCAATATTGGGCTTATTCCATATTTGATATACCTATCAAATTCATCCAAGTTATAAATATGTTAGAAACTGCTGAGGTTGAAATATTAAAGAACAAAGCTGTTATAATTCAAATGTTGTTTTATTTTGGCGAAGCTTCATCAAATTCATGAAACATTCCTTTTGATTTATAATGTTTCTCAGGCTCAGCAAAGGAGAAAATCGAGGGAAAATCATATTTTTTTTTATATTTTTTTGCCCACAATTTTTTTTGTTACTGGGAAATCGATGAACTCCAATATTTTACAAGTTACATGCATAACAATGCGGCATTTTCTCAGTATAAAATTAAAAAGTGCAATACTCCAAGAGATTCCCATATGTTTTGACACTTTCTTTGAGGCGGCCGGGTACCAAAGACCAGACGCCACCTATCGGGATAAAATTGCGCTTTTCCTCCCCATTTGGTCGGATTCGCGCTCACAGCGCTGTGAGCCTGATTCGGAACGCGGCCAAATAGTGTTCAAAACTCAAATAAAATGTCAATGTCAATCAGTCAACTGTCAAACCTTATATCGTACCGTATTTTAATACAAATTAATTAATTTCATTCAGTGAAGTCACAGTCTGTCTGTCTTGTCTTGTTCAATAAAACATTAACTTAAGAAACTATTGTATTTCGTACCGCAGCGAGCGTTGGCATTTATTTTTATTCTTATAAAATATATGTCGCTATATAAACCGTTGCGTTAGAAAGAAAGACAGGGGACACCACACCATACAATTTTATCTTTGCTTTCTGATTTCTTATCATGCCGCATGCGACGTGATGTCCCTCGGTGCCGCTAAAGCAAGAAACTCTCAGACCCTGGTTTCTTAAATTGAAAATTAACTATTCTGTTACCCTAATTGAACAAGTATCAATGATAGAGATGGAAACTCTAGGAGATTCAGGACCTGAATTTGACCATCCACCTAGTATTGGTCTTAAATACAAATTGAATCATGAGCACCCATTGGAGAGCAAACAGATTATTAAGCCGAATGCTCGACAAATTATTGAGATTATGCCACTTTCAGCAAGGTAAGTACTATACTATACTTGTCCTGATCTTTAGTTAGACAATATCTGAACCTCTTTTATAACCTCTTTATAAAATTGTTTTTGCAGATATCTAAAGTACTATATTGTGAAGAAGATGAATAAAAAGCGTCCTATTATGGATTTCATTCATCTTATTTCAGCACAAAGGATTTATGGTACAGTACCTACATAATAAGTTTAACATTTCTCTTGTGAACGACCAATAGCCCATGCCCTTCACCACTATGCATACCCAAAATACGCGTTTCCACCTGATTTCAAGACATATGCCTCGAACTGAAATTTTATTGCAATAGTCTATTTGATAGCATTATAAATTAACCAAAATGTAAACCTGTATTAAAATTTACCCACTTATTCAAAAAAAATTACAACAAATGTGTTAATGAATTAACTCAAAATGAGAAAACCGTTTCTTCGGACCATCAAACTGAACAACTTTTACTTTGTGACCAACTCTGAAATCGTTTTACATTTTTATATTTGCTTTATTAATTTTTGTATGAAACAGCTGTTTTTTTTTTTCGCGATTTCAGTATTGGTCCCATATTAAAAGTTGTTCCGTTTGATGGTCCGAAGAAACGGTTTTCTCATTTTGTGTTAATTCATTAACATGTTGTATATTGCTTAGCTAAGAGTGTGTTCTGTCACTTTCTTTCAAATATATAATAATAAATTATTAATTGAGTTTGCACATTAAAGACAAAAAACACTAAGCTAAAGCTGCATTGACATCATAAGAGCCAACTCAGACCGAATCCACTCGTACGAGGCAGCTTCATATGTAGCACTTCCGCATGCACTCGGATTACATGTTTACAGAATACAAGTAGTAATCTGAGTGCACTTGGTCTGAGCTTACTCTCACAACTGTACCACACCTCTGCTGCGAAATAGTACAGTGCGAGGCATGTATCTTGAATATTTTTCGACGGAGTGGAGATAAGTTCGCGCATGTGCTCTTGTGAGCGACCAATAGCGCGCGCCCCTCTCCCGCCGCCCGCACCCCTCACCGCAACGCATACCCAAAATACGCGTTCCGCGCAATCCCCACCCGATTTCATGATTCGTGCCACTGACTGTACCATAGCACTGCAGTAGTTCCGCCATAATTCCGCCTTGAATTATCAACGACGATATATGGGGATTCTACTTAGCGGTTCCGCATCATTAATTTCGCGTGTGTCAATGGTCGGAGCCAATCAGGCGGAATCGCGTGTGAAAAATATGCATTAGAACAGCCTATTCGCATTTGTTTCTCTTGTCCAACTCAAGGCGAAACCTACTGTGTTTCGCGATGGAGGTGTTATTGTGTAACCCAGCATAAAAAAATATATAATTGTTTTATGAATAGGTTAAATCAATGTTTGTCTGTCACAATATAAAACATATTTTCAAATGTTCAAATCTTGAAAAGTTTTCTTGACACTTCACTTTGGTATTCCTTTTACTATGTTTTTTTTTAATCAGGTTGTCCCATCGGCGGTATAGGAGGAGGAACCATAGGGAGAGGCTTCAAGGGGGAGTTCTGCCGCTTCCAGCTGACCCCCGGTCTCTATGAATATGTCACAGTGCCCGAGTGTCAGTTTATTGTGAACATACAGAATGAAAAGAAGGAAACCATCTTTCAATCTGTGCTTTCAACGTATGAGTAAGTATTTTAACCTTTTTTGGCCGCGTTCCGAATCACGCCAACAGTGCTCACAGCGTGTGACGTCATTGTACACCGGTCCAAATCATTAGCACGCTGTCAGCACGCTCACGATACTATTGATTCGGACCGCTCGTGAGAGCGCTCACACCGCTAACGTTGGATTGTTTTTAACAACGTAACCTCCAAAAGGGGTAATCTCGATAAAGTAAATATTAATTCTATGGGATAAGTAAATACAAAGGCAGTAATATTCCTTAACTCTGACCAGTTATTTACTTACCAATTTATAAACCATCATAGATTCAAAATACTTATTACCACTGCTAGCTCTCTCAACATCAATTTATTGTAAGTATTCCGTTCGTAGCTTCGCAAAACACCTGTAGATCAATAAATTCAGCCATATTTTCTAAAAATCACAAATAATAACCACAAACTTAAACAAGAATGAACTTTGACAAGGAAGTTTGACAGCTACACCGACTACGCTTACAGTGCTTTGGTAGAATACGCTGAGCGTCGTTAGCACATGTGATGACGTCACTTCAACTTACGTGAGCGTTGTAAGCATGAATCGGTCCGGGCGTTAGCGCGCTCATAGTGCTGTTAGCGTGATTCGGAACGCGGCCTTTATTTTTGCATTGACATAATTATGATGCTATGCACTTATTATGTACTAATTTACAACAACATTGTTTTAAAACAACCTACAGCATTTGAAAATCATTGTGTCATCATTATTATGTTATGATTATAACTAACTAGCGGCCGCCCGCGACTTCGTCTGCGTGGAAAGATTTTTTGCTATCCCTCGGGAACAATACTTTTTTTAGGATGAAAGGTACCCTATGTCCTTCTCTGTACCCCTGACAACGTGTATGCAAAATTTCATGATGATCGGTTCAGTAGTTAAGACGTGAAGGCGTAACAAACAAACAAACAAACAAACAAACGGACTTTCGCATTTATAATATTAGTAAGGAAGTAAGGATAATTTTGTATTTATTTAAACTAATTTGAAAATTGATTTATGCTGATATTTGTGTTTGAATTTGATTTCATTTATTTACATACTTATATTTGATTAATGACATTTACATTGTGGGTTTCTATTAATTGATCATTATCCTTCCAATTCCTTAATTGAAAGGAAAACTTGCATGTGTGATATAAGCTTAGTTATTTTTATTTATACAGAGTTATTTGTAAAACAACAACATTTGTTCTACGACTTCTAATAAATAATTCGTTAGTTTTTACTTTCATACAAAAAATAATAATTTTAATGTACCGTTTGTATGTTCATAACTCTACGCGCGGCGCGCAGAGCGCCTGGTGCGCGCGACCTGGGGCCCTATTTTCGACATCTCATACATTTGAGTTGATTTGTCGAACGAAAACGAAACGAGCGCTCGACGCTAGTCGAGCAATTCAAAAATAGGGGCCCTGCCCCCCGCCCCGCCGCCCGCTCTGCCGCCATCCATAGACGTAAAAAGTGTTGAACAGTACAATAAAAACTTGAAAATTCATTTTTGGTGAATGTATTGAGTTACGATAAAAGTCGTAGAACAAATGTTGTTCTTTATGATGTTGGTAATCTACTCCTGCGAGGTTGTTGGTGTTTTACAAATAACCCTGTATACAGATTTATGGAAAAACATAATTTAATTACACTTTTAAACTTAAAGGGTGGATGTTAATTCTTGATAAGACCAGTATTAAAGGTTGTCTCTAGCCTAATCATTCCTTATCAATATTAAATATTTTAATTATCTTATAAGAGATAAGTACAGTAATTAAAAATATCTAGCAAATAACTTCACAATATTGGATTGGAATGGCTTTTGTTTGTATGAGATATCAAAAATGTAATAAAATGCTTAATTTCGGGATAAATGAAAAAAATATGGTAAGGGATAAAGAGTTCATGATGATACTTTTAATATTTACCACCATGTAAAACTCATGAGACAATACAGATATTTGTATTTGTATTAGAGCAAAAATTGTGGAATAAATACTTGGTCATCATTTACATTCATTTATAATAGTGATGACCACCGTTATGATTCATGAACATGATGCATGATCAATTCAACATGCAATGGTATATCTTTGCATACATTTTATAAATAGTGACGAAACTAACAGCTAAGTAAATAAGCAAATATTGTGCCAAGACTTTATAAACTAGAAGTATCAGTAAGATAATAACATTTGAAAGGTTTGAGCCATTTGACCATTGTTAAACTTTATGAAAAGTCAAGTAAAATAAAAATAATGTAAGTGTATTTGTATCGCCACAAATGACGAAAGTATGGTGCCGAAACCACCCCCGACACTGAACTTTCAGTCGTAGACAGCTATCTTTTTGCGACCGTTATGCGTAGCAGAGCGTAGCATAAGTCTTCAAAGAACTGCGAGCGTATCGGCTACACTTAGGACCTCAGCTCACGATACTTTAAGCATCGGCGTTCGACGGTGGAGCTATTTTTTGATGGCTGGAGGATGCAACGACTACCGTTCCAACATCGCTAAAACTCGAAGCATCACCAATCAGAGAGTTTATTACACCCCCTGAACTGCGTGTTTTCGATACCGCTATCGAACGGAGAGTTGTCACAATGCGAAACATCACCGATACGATCACAAAAACGCTAAAATAATCGCCGATATTAAGAATAATTGTGTTTGTTGTGGCTCAAAATGCCCTTTTATTGATTGTTTCGATCAAGAATACCCTAAATGTCCGGTCACGAGTCCCAAAAATAGCACCTCAAAATAGCGTCCCACTTACAAACTGGGCGCTTATTTTATACAAAGTAAGTAATAAAAGATTGTGATTTGGTACATAATAAGCTTATTTTTTTACAATATAAGTGATGTTAGATGTGATTATGTACAAAATAAGCGCCCAGTTTGTAAGTGGGACGCTATTTCGAGGTGTCGTTTTTGCGTGCTGTTTTAGTTCGTAAAGCGTTATCTAGGATATTCTTGAATTCTTGATCGAAGTTTGTTTGACATCGATTTTTCTCGTAACATGGTTTTCAATTACAGTAAACCGAAAAAGGCGCCTTCTTCTTGGGAATGGAATTTGAATGCAGAAGATTGTGAGTATACTGCTCTGTACCCTCGTGCTTGGACCACATATGACCTCTCGAAGTATGGGATTCAGCTAGTTTGTCGGCAGATATCGCCCGTCATACCGCATAACTACAAAGTAAGTTTAAAAACTAATTACTAATTTTATGCTACATACCTACCTAGTTTAGTACCTTGTATGAATAATAAAAGTACTCTTAAGGCATCATTCACACAGCTCAGTCACGTCAAAACGGTCAGTCAAAGGAGATGTCCCAGCGTTGCCTCAGTTTCATTTTATTTAATTACTTTCAAAGTAAAAAAATGCTAATTACATTTTATTTAGGTATCAAAAATTGTTTTATATTTAGAAAAACAATTACAAAAACATTAAGTTGTTTTCTGAAGTATTTTGTGAAAAAATGTAAGTAAATAGTACTCTAATGATAAAAAAATGTGATTTAAAAGCGTTTTTACTTAAAAATCTCACTTTTTAATGCAGAAAATAATTATCAATCTGATTCTAGAGTAAAATGCCTACTCTGACATACTACTTTGATTAAGTCGCGATAGACTTTCATTTTTTGAGAATGGTGGGGCAAATGACATAGGCGCGATAGGACATGTCTTTTCAATACAAGTTTTGACTTGCCAGTTACTGACGCGTCGCGTGACTGTCAAAACTTGTATTGAAATTTAACTGACCGTTAACGTGACTGAGCTGAGCTGAGTGAATGATCCATTAAGAAACTGTTATGATTCTGATAGTTGTAAAAATATTTTATATTTTTATCGATATTTCAGGACAGCAGTCTGCCTTGTGCAGTTTTTGTATTTTCCGCACAAAATGTTAGTAATGAACATAGAAATGTCGGCATAACATTTACATGGACAGAGGTCCTTGAGGGGTCCCACAAAAAGAGGCATTCAGGTTAGTAAATATTTATAATAATTTAAATAGAAAAATCTTTAACTTTGCTATTTACAGTACGAGGCAAACTTCTTGACACTTTTTCGACGGAGTGGGGATAGGTTCTATACTATACTTGCGAGCAACCTAATGGCGAGAGCCCCTCTACCGCCGCCCGCGTACCTCACCGCTACGCATACCCAAAATACCTCTGAAAAAGGAAACCTATGGAAGTGGCATAAACTGCAGTAACAAAGCATTCGTGACGTCGGGCGCGTGCCGTGTCCGCCATATTTTGTTGCGTTTACATGTTACAATTTCGACTCGATGCTGTTTACGTAAGGTGTATGTACACTAAGCTAAGCCGCCATATTTAGTTGCGTTTGAATGGAGAACAACAAAGTTGGTATCCACGCTTTTTCCGTAGGTATGTCAGGTCCATGTTATTCCTTCGTCATTGCAAAATACGCATTCTGCGCAATCCCCACCCGATTTCAAGATGTTTGGCTCGTATTGTACTGTTTCTGGTGGATATCCACCAGTGGCGTGCCTAGGCCTACAGAGTAAAGCAAGCCCGAACCCTCAAATCAAGCAAATTTTTTACCAGCTCAATACAAGAAAAAAATCAATCACAGTCTCTCTTTACTAATTTAAGATTTATTTTATACCAAAATATCGATGCGACACCGCCCAGCACCATCTAGACTAATTAATAGATAAGTCGCAAAAAAGCACCAAAAGCACAACCCTTAAGCATACACAATTATTCATAAATTAGTTCGACACAAAATGTTAGATGGCGTGACTTTATCGAATTTAATTATTGTGTAATCAAAACTAAATTTCTTGTTTAAAATGTCACTCATAATAAATATTTAAATCATTTCACAAAATAATAGCGTTCCTGAGCTTTTGCTAGACAATTCTAATACTTTCCCTTGTCGTTCAAATGAAAGACGCAAAACTAACCTTACTTATTTATTTTTATAAGAAGAACCAACAATGTTAACGAGTCCACGACGAAATTAGGTACGTACAATACATTGAAGAATTGTATTTCTTTGCAAAATACTGAAATGAAGAGGTTTATTTTATTACCTACCGGACTGCAAGTGCAAGGCAAGGGTCATTTTGTATTTCTCTTGGATCGATTCAACTCATGGACACTTTCACAGATCACACAGTGAATAAACATTTTAATCCATCACAAAAAACATTATCAATCATTAGACTAAAATTTAGACACATTTTTAACACAAAAACACACACACACTTGTTGTTTCAAAACAGCTGTCGTCACAGATTGAAACAACTTCACACTGCTCAGCGCGTACGTGCTGCGTGCAATCTAGCCAACTGTGTCAACTTCGTTATCAAGCCTGCTTCGCTCGTCATTTAGTAGTTCTCATAGAATCTATAGATACGTACAGCAGTATGTATGTGATGCGGTAGCACTTTTGTTGGTGTAGAAGAGAGCGGATATATACAGATCGCAAAGCCCGGTTGCAAGCCAACGAGTGCGAGGGAGATAAATATATTGTAGAGGGTTTATTGACGAAAGTAATGCAGCTTAGCGACTAGTCTATCGATCAGTTGTTGTAAAAATTGAATTTGTGGTTATTGATTATTGAAAATTAACATAAGTTAATTTTATTGTGTTGTTGTAATTAATTACGATTAATTAGTAGTGTTAGCAAGTTATTGTTAGGGCAAGCCCGGCTTTTCGGCTTGTTTGGAGGTACCGCCACTGATATCCACTACTGAAGGTTAGTCGTCAGGTCAGCGAATTTAGCCCTGTGTTGTGCCAAGTGAAAATGTTGTTCTGTCCTGGCAATCGTCGTCAACTCTTTGCTGTTCCGCAACGAATGTAATAGCTCTATTATTTCAGCTAAACTGGATTTAGAGAGGTATGCCGAAGATCATACAAGTGGAGTCACATTGGAGCAGAAGATTGACGAAACTCCTTGTACATTCACCATAGCTAAAAAGAAACATGAGAGTGAAACAATTCATGATAGTTACTGTTTGTGGAACGCGACGAAAACATCTTCATATGTGTGGGAGTGCCTTAAGAAACATGGCCGCTTGGAACCCGATCCGAGTCTTACGCCACCTCCACCGAAAGTTCCAGATAAGAGTGAGATGGAAGAGAAGGATAGGAAAGAGAAACAAAAAAAGAACTATAAATGTAAGTATACATCACCATAATTTTCATAATAAGTAATAAAATTTTAACTGTTGAAAATATTTTTGAGTTTACTGTTTTTACCCGACTGCAAAGAAAGGGTTATGTTCTTCGCGCGTATCTTGTATGTAAGTATGTTTGTATGTAATATTCTTTATTACCTCATATCTTTCAAACGGCTGAATGGATTTCTGTAATTAAGATATCGTTAGATTTGTCTTGTCAGCCCAAGTGTTCTTAAGAAGGTGGCGTTATAAAAAAAACAACATGGCGGCTGTACGGTACTAATATACGTAGTGGAAAAAAAATTTGTTTTAGAATACTGCAATATGGGTGTCAAATTAAAGGGCTTATTGTAAGGATTTCAAAAAGGTATATAGGTATATCATGACCGTAATATATAATAACTAAAAAGATATAAATAAAAAAATAAATTATAAAAATTAAAAAACCCGCCTGCATAAAAAGACAAGTCCACTGAAAACATGGAAACAAGATTAAATATTAAAGGCAACATAATAACATGCAGTCGGAGGCATATAATTCAAATCGTTCAAAACGTCACTTTCTTAATGCATGCCTCCCGACTGCATGTTATTATGTTGCCTTTAATATTTAATCTTGTTTCCATCTTTTCAGTGGACTTGTCTTTTTTTATATACTTACTAATATTATAAATGCGAAAATCAGTTTTGTTTGTTTGTTTGTTACACTTAGACGTCTTAACTACCGAACCGATCATCATGAAATTTAATTTAGCATACACGTTGTCAGGAGTGCAGAAATGAATATAGGGTACTACCTTTCATCCCGAAAATTGGAACTATTCCCGAGGGATAGACAAACACGCAACAAGTCGCGGGCGGTCGCTAGTAGCCTATAAATATAGGTCTTTTGCATAAAATCTTGCTTTCGATTCTGGAATATAATAAGGCAAGGGTTCACATTCACATTTTAGTTCGCTGGAAAAAAGATGAATAAAATTTTAAGATAAAAATAAATTAAATGATTCTGAACTGTGAAGGCTAATAATAACGAATGTCGTTATTTCATTACATATCATAATTGCATATGCATCGTCATTTTGCAGTAAATGCAAACGTTTAGATAAGTACATGCATTATGTTTACGTTCAGTTTGAAGTCAAGTAATTTTCCAGTTAGGTATCTTTCCTGATCATGATCATACATTGATTTTTGGTGACACAATGACTTGTTTAAATATTATTACTCCAACTACATAACTTAATATTATTTATTATAATATTTACATAACATGGTTTTAGAAGTGGTTGGGTTTATGTATGGTTTTATGTAGCCCATATCCACTCTTATTCTAAGGCTCTATTCACACTAGCGGAGAGTTGACCCTCGTCGTCAAAGCGAATCTCTACTCAATATTATCTCCACAATTTCTAGATTGACCAATTTTTTGTATTAATATAAATTATGGAGATACAAATATTCCAAGCACTTTTACAAGATTTTCTTTATTTCCGATTCCAAAGTAAGTCTCTGGCTTAAATAATCTTAAAAACGAACAAGTCATAAACCACACATTTCCGACTTCAAAAATTGAAAAGGAGGAGGTTATCAATTCATCGCGTATATGCTTTATATGTTTTTTTTTTCTATATAATTGTTCCATGATTACTCGAAGACGGCTGAACCGATGAAAATGATTCAAACGTTATTATAACATTAGGTTTGTTCCCAAGTTTGTCCCATTTCTTTTTAATTTGGAATCGGTTCAGTATATTTGAATATATTTTTACAAAAAAATTATAAAGTCGAATTTGAATTTGTTTTAATTCACAGGTGACTCGGTAGGCCTATCATCAGTCTTATCCTTGGATCCTGGAGGAACTGCGTCCACAGAGTTTTGTTTAGCTTGGGATATGCCAGTAATTAAATATAAGAAAGATAAAAAAGTACATAAAAGGTAAAACTGGATTTCATTTAAGTAGGGTCTTTATTATTTTGTTTACTTTGGAAGTACATTTTTATAGATTTTTTTTCGTCCTAACAGGTTTTATACGAAATTCTTTGGTAGCGATGGAATCGCAGGCGCCAGCATAGCTGGGTACGCGCTTAGGAATTATAAAAATTGGGAGAAGCAACTCGCTGAGTGGCAAGAACCCATACTGACAAATAGGTATGTAGTGATTGATAGTGTAAAATATGATCATACAGTGTTTGGTAATAGCCTTATAAAGTCGAATATGGTGGATAGTTACCATCAAAGTAACCAACTTTTACTATGGGACCAACTCTGAAATCGCTAAAAAACAGCTGTTTCATAACTTCATGTATAAAAATGAATAACAAAAATATCAAAATGTATTTTTTACCATCGCCACTCTAAAAAGTGCGTTTAATTCAACGATAAGAGTGAATAATAAGCGTTTTTATTCACCGAGTGAATAAAAATAATTTGAATTTGGAACAAGCGCGTATCATGAATTAGTACAAAAAGTACCTATACCTACTGGCTGCTACGGAGCTATTCCATAGAGTCATAGTTACACAATAAAATTAAAGAAAAAAAAATATCTCGCCAAATTTTATTAGGTTCTTTTTAGTGTCTTATCTTTGGGTTCTTTTCTATCTATTAGAGGGAGATTGAATGTTCAGTCTTGCATCAGTCCATTCCATCAGTCTGGTACGATATTCAGTCTGCAAAAATACAAAGTCTATACAGACTGATGAAATGGACTGATGCCAGACTGATCATGTTATCTCTTTCTTAGCGTGGTTGTCTTATATCATTGGAAAACTTTTAATTTCACGCATGGGTCGCATGGGTCGGTCATGGGATGGGTGACCAAAAATGTATTATCTCGAGCTCCTCCGTGCCTCGGAAGGCACGTTAGGCCGCTGCACGGTGGACTCGCTAGAGGCCATAATTGACAAAAACTTGTATAGTATTTTTTTATATTTAACAGTGTCATATTATTGAGCGATAAATGAACCATGTTTTGCTATAAATATTTTTCATAAAATAATTTAATTTATGTCTATAATAATACTCGAAAGTGAACACAATTCACTTTTGCACGTGCAGTTAAGTCAGATGTATAATATGAGGTCTAATTAGTAGTCAATTTCATAAATTTAAGTAATTTGTATGACTATTTTGGTTACGGAGCTTCAAGAATCAAGTACGTTGCTTTAATATTTATATTCGTTTCTACATATATATGTAAAATATATAAATAACGATGGATCTACGCCATGACCAAATGTTAGTGAAAATTTCTTCCGATATATTTTTCTCTTTAACTTTTAATTATGTTCTGAATCTTACTTAACAATAACTTTTTCTGTATTTATAAGTTAGATGTCTAAAGATTAGTGGCTATACACAACTTTTTGCGGAAATTTGCGGATTGTCTTGTTAAACGCTTTTTACGCCAAGACGTAGCATTGCTACAAAAAAGTAAAAAAAATTTTTTTTTTATATTTTTTTTTTCAGATGGTGATTTTCTTGTTGTTTCTTTTTCACCTTTTCAACGTTTGGGCTCAACCACACAAGAAGAATGTGTCGGGTTTCCACAATCACAGACCTAATGAACAGACTTCTGCGCTGAACTAAGATCCACGGATCACTACAGAAGAAAGTTGCCTCCCAATAAAAAATCATATTGTCCGCTGATGTTATAAATTTATTAGATAGTATTAACTAAATTTTACTTTATTTTGTTGACTTAATTTTATTATAATCCATAATATTTCCATTTTTTTTATTTTTTTATAATTGTAGAATACTTTAGAATGTATTTTATTCATTAATCCTAAACGACATACAATTTAAAAACATTTCCTATTATTAAAAAAAACGAAATTGCATAATAATCAATTCTGACCGCCTTGCTAAGGCGCGCAGTCCACTGTGCGCTGGTCCCGGCTGCATTTGCAGTCGTTAACACCCATCAATCCGCATTGGGCCCGCGTGGTGGGTTATGGCCCATCCTCCCACCCTTAAGAAAGGCCTGTGCCCCAGCAGTGGGGACATTAATAATGGCTGATGGTCAACTATAAATATCAAGTATAAAGTACTGCTAGGTACCTACCTATTTGTTTTCTCGCAGTCAATGGTAAAAAGTAGAGTACACAACTCGTGAAAAAAAAAATTCATCTCGGTCCTTTGTATCCCTCGCTTTGCTCAGGATTCTACTTTTGAATCCCTCGCTACGCTCGGGATTCAACTCTAGAATCCTTCGCTACTCTCGGGATCCAACTTCGTCCCTCTAACTAAATTCCCTTTTTATTCACTTGTTGTATAATCTACTATTTTTTCAGCTGATTTTTTTTCGCGATTTCAGAGTTGGTACCGTAGTAAAAGTTGTTCTGTTTGGTGGTACTTATCTACCATATTCGGCTTTATAAGGCTATTAGGCTTAAGGGAGTTTATTAAGGACGTCGTGCGTGACTAGCGTGATTGTCGTGACGGCGATAAAGTTGTAAGAGCCCATTGAAATTAATAACATTCACTATCTATAGGCCGACCGGTTAAATGAGTCCTCGCCCGCGGGGCACAGAGGCGCAAGGGGAGACGAGAACGGGGGTCGTGAGAGATGCGGGCGGTAGGCGTTCGCCGCCCGTCGCCCGCATCGCCCCCGTTCTCGTCTCCCCTCGCGCCTCTGTGCCCCGCGGGCGAGGACTCATTTAACCGGTCGGCCTATAGTCCCATAAAAAGCTATTTAATTATTTGGTATGCACTTTACGGGAATGCAGTACGAAAGTACGATACGAAGTACCGTGCATATAATACAACAATTCAAAAAAAGGTTATTTCGGGTAATAACGTATTATAACTGTTTTACATCCTTCTTGTCCAGTCATAAGGAAGGCCTGTGCCCCAGCAGTGGGGACATCAAAAATGGCTGATGGTCAACTGTTTTACTGTTTCAGCAATATACCCGACTGGTTAAAAAGTGCCTTATTTAATGAGCTTTATTATATCGCGGACGGCGGAACTATCTGGTTTGACGTCCACGACGAGTATCCCGAGTCCGACCCTAGGTATGCCTTTTAATTTAGTTTTATTACGACCTCATCAATAAGAAAGTTCTTTAGATTTCAACAGCATATGTAAAAAAGAGAGTCAGAAACTACAATTTACGATTTTAAACCTTAATGTTTTGGACGTTAATTTCGAAATTGATTAAAGACATTGGTTAATTTGTGGTAACCAAAGGTGCCACTGACTGTATTTGGTTATTGCCTAGTTTTATAGGTGTAACAAAACGGTCACTAAGTCTTAAGCACTTTGTTAACGTAACATCTGTATGTATGTTGGTTGTCAGAAACAGACTAAATATTAACTTCTTTCCTTGATACATTGTTTTTTTTTTCAGACATGAGTTTGGCTTATTTGGGTATTTAGAAGGCCATGAATATAGAATGTACAACACTTATGACGTACATTTTTATGCGTCTTTTGCACTGGCGCAGCTCTGGCCTAATTTACAAGTTAGTGGTTGTATTTAAATACTTAAGGCGACTTTATATGCTACACTAGCGCCACTCCCGCAAAAAATAATTACCGTGTAAATACACAATTTATCAAAATTAATTAAAAACCCTAGCTTATGGTGTCCTCGCGAAATATCAATTGTTACTTATGTAACATACAAAGTTAATGACAGGTAAATTATTGTGGTTTTGGTGGTGAAAAAGCAAAAAACGGTTGTCGTTTTCTTTTTCGTCGAGAAAAGACCGGCCAAGTGCGAGTCGGACTCGCGCACGAAGGGTTCCGTACCAAAAACGGCAAAAATTCACGTTCGTTGTATGGGCGCCCCCCTTAAATATTTATTTTATTCTGTTTTTAGTATTTGTTGTTATAGCGGCAACAGACATACATCATCTGTGAAAATTTCAACTGTCTAGCTATCACGGTTCATGAGATACAGCCTGGTGACAGACAGACAGACAGACGGACAGCGGAGTCTTAGTAATAGGGTCCCGTTTTCACCCTTTGGGTACGGAACCCTAAAAACCACAGTAAATTATCTGTCATTAAGTTTGTGTGTTTATAAATAACTATTGATATTTTACAAGGCGACCACAGGCTTGGATTTTTAATAAATTGTCTTTTTACACGGTAATTTTGCATATAAAGTCGCCTTAAATTAATAATGTACAGTGTTAATTTGCTCTAAACAATGAAATAGTAGATTGTTATACAAGACGCTAAAATGACCCATTGCATACGAGGTAGTTTTATTCCCGAGCTTTAGCGAGGGAATAAATAGAAACCGAGTTACAATGGGTTTTAGCGTCGTGTGTTACACTCTACTTTTCACTACGATTGCGAGAAAATAAAATACAATATTAAATACCTAGTTTATACTTCCGTAAACGAATCCACTCGTTTTTCTATCCTCCACTTCATAAACTTTTCATACAGTATTTAAATAAATGATTTGTGCTTGACGGCAAAAGATTAAAATTATTTCGTTCCTAAGTATTACTTACTTACAGTCACACAATTCAATCAGTTTGGAATTAGAGAAAAATTCTAAAGATTTCGCGCCAGTGCCTTTTTTAATTTCTACTGTAGCAGCTAAGCACGCATTCTACGATTTAAACTTAAAGTCACAGAGTATAAATAAGTCTATGATTCCACCGAAGAGATCGCTGCTTTTAGTTCCATTTTCAAAAATAAAAATGAGAAACAGTATTAAGTCGAGCGAGTCTTTACTCGTGATTATGAATAAAGACTTTTTCGTTTTAGTAGGCTCATTGGTAATAGACAAACATTAAAAAAGAAAAAACTTTATCCCCTAGGGGTAATTATGCTATTTTATCCTGGCTCTTGTACCTTACAATGACGGACTTTTTGAGCAAGAGGAGTGAAAATAAAATTGCACCTAAGGTTTCTTAAACATTGATTTTATTTCTGTTTGTAGGTGGTTTTACAATACATGTTTCGAGATACGGTTGGGGTCGAATCGGAAAAATTTAGACTGTCTTTGTACGATGGAAAAACTGTGAAGATTAAAACCAAGAATACGATTCCACATGACCTTGGAAACCCAGGTAATAAAACCATGGAATTGAAGTATGACGTTCAGTAGCCGTACGTACCTTTCACAAAATACACCCCTCGTACTAAAAATTCACCTTTTGCTATACGTAGGTATATTTCGCAAAATGCCCTTTTCACAAAATGTACTTATCTCAAAATGCGCCTTTCGCAAAAGGTACCTTTTGTTAGAGTAAGCTGCTAGACTGTTCAGGTGGATGAAAAAGTAAAAATAGTGTATTATTATTATAAACGGTTAAAAATATGTTTTTATATTCCTTAATTTTTTATTTTGCTATATTTTTTTGACATTTGTTGACTATTCCAACGTTATTCTAAAAAAGTACGTTTTGCAAAAGATGCATTTTGCGAAAGGTACGTTTTTTGTGAGGGTTGCATTTTGAAAAAGGTACGTTTTGTGACTGAGCCGTACATAACTATAATATTGACGGATGCATATAATACAACGTACGACACGTTTCATATCAGTAGTAAAACTAAAGATTTGAGTACGACGCATATGCATACGTGCGAGGTCAACAGTAAATGCGGTGTATTCGGTGCGTGATGCACCTATAATGCTAATAATGTGGAATCACTTTTAGACATTTAAGATTATTATAAAATTACGCTTTAAAGAAACGTTATATATTAACAAAGATCGTGGTCAACAGAGGACATACCGTTCACACACATAAACGCGTACAACATCCACGACGTGAGCGAGTGGCGCGATTTGAGCCTCAAGTTCATACTGCAAGTGATCCGCGACTACCGCCTCCTGCGCGGCCACGCGGCGCCGTTCAACAACGAAAGGTACCGCTCTATGGCGTATATAGACGACATTAGAGAGGGTACTGAGGACGACTTGTATTCGCGCGCCACTGGTCAGGCGGAGAAGTCGCCTGATGATACGCCCGCGTCTACTGGGCGCTCGACGCCCGTCGCCAGCGCGCCGAAGCCGTGCGGGGTCGGGGATATCCTGGATTTGCTGTACAGGTAATGATTGGCGATTCAATATGTATATTTATTTGCCACTAATGTGGTACATTTTTAACCGACTTCAAAAAAGGAGGAGGTTCTCAAGTCGACGGTATTTTTTTTTTTATTTTTTTTTTTTTATGTATGTTTTAACATAGCTTCGTCAGTTGTTACCCGATTTGTACAATTCTTTTTTTAACTCAAAGAACATAGTACGTGTGTGGTCCCATAAATTTTTTACAGAGATCTGGCCAGTAGTTTTTTCATAATCCTGAAAAATATCAATTATTTAGCTCGCCATCGCACGAGTTTTTATGGAATTTCGGACATAACTTCTTTGTTTATGAACCGATTTAGATGATTCTTTTTTTATTTGAAAGGGTATACTTCAAGAGTGGTCACAATTTAATTTCATTGTTATTGGACTTCGAACTTCGAAGATACATAAAGGAACTCTTCAAAATCAAATAGTATAAGTAAAGTGATTTAGGTTTTGGTAAGTTTATGGCAATCCAAAACAAACCAAATCATGGTTTGCGATGCAACGTTCTGGACTAGACTTGGACTACGATGACACAACGGAACTCCTCAAAAACAAACAGCGTAAATTTGGAAATTGAGTTCTGGTCATTTTACCATTGAAAATATTATAATATAAAGTAAAAAAATATTTACACGCTGCGCTTACATACCTACCACTAAAAAGTTGAAAATAAAAAAGCTTTTTAAAAAAAAAGAAAAACCGCCTTCAAAAAACTGAAAACAAAAACAGCTTAAAAATTAAATACCTCTAAAAAGCAAGAAATAATATTCGAATCATTCGTTACACATATCAATATTAATAAAACACGTCTAATGAAGTCGGGTGGGGCTTTAAGAAAAAAATGAAGTTGTCCTCCAGCCCCACCCGACTTCAATAGACGTGTTTTATTAATATTGATATGTGTAACGAATGATTCGAATATTATTTCTTGCTTTTTAGAGGTATTTAATTTTTAAGCTGTTTTTGTTTTCAGTTTTTTGAAGGCGGTTTTGATGTTACACATTGTAAGTGTACTACACTCGGCGTCAAAAAAATCGCACTTTCACAAATCTGCTTCAAACCACTATATAATTTTATGAAAAGGAGTACACAAAAACAATTAAATATTTTTTATTTCTTAATTGGAACACCCCAAAAAATAAAATTTACATAAGTACAATAAAAACCCTGAATTAAGCCTTAACAGAAAACAAATTAAAATTTCACAAAAATTCACAAAAAATTACTTAAAACTAACTTAAAATCTGGTGTTACCCCCTTGCCCTTATGACGGCTTCCATACGCTCCCTCATTAGATACTAACCAACTTTAGCAGCTCTTCTTGAGGAATATTGTCCCATTCTTCGATGAGCCGCACCTTCGAGTTCCTGTACAGTTGTGTAACCCTGTATTTCAAATGGTCCCAGAGGTGCTCTATTGGGTTCAGGTCTGGACTTCTCGCTGGCCACTGCATGACTGAGATCCCAACCTCTTGAAGGTAGTCGCGCACAATTACTGCAGTGTAAGCATGAGCGTTATCGTGCATTAATGTGAACCCCTCGCCAACAAAATCGGCATATGGGACCACATGATCTTCCAGGATCTCTGTGATGTACCGGTGAGCAGTCAGCGACCCTTGCCCGCGAGCACTTCGAGCCTGGGAGACACAAAGAAGATCGGTTGGCCGACATACCTCCCCAGAACATACAAGGCCCGCCTCCGTATTCTACCGTTTCCTGGATGCAGACTTGAGCGAAACGTTCACCCTGTTTTCTGTTTACCCTCTTGCGCCAATCATTGCAAAAAAGGCACAATCTCCTCTCATGAAGAAGAGAACAGCTCTCCACTGGTCAAGGGTCCAATTAACGTGATCGCGAGCAAATTGCAAACGGGCTCGCTCTGTGGTCAATTTTGGACCCGTAGCAGCTCTTCGCGGTGCTATCTTCTTCTCCCTCAGTCTTCGTCTAACTGTAGAATTACTCACAGTTCTTCTGCGATCGGTCTGGAGCTGCTTTTGCAACTCAACAGCATTTAAGAAGCGATTTCTCAGAGACGTTGTAACGATGTATCGGTCATCACTCTCCGAAGTGCTACGACGTCTACCAGACCCATGCCTCCGGACGTAGCCACCGGTCTCCAGGAACCGCTGGTAAACTCGAATCGAAAAACGGCTCAAATTCAGTTGCCGAGCGACATCACACTGTCGCATGCCTGATTGCAGCAGTCATCAGCTGTGGTATTCATCTTCAAGGGTGTTTTTCTTGTGGAAAGTTTTCTCGTGGGTTCTCTGAAACGGTTAAACAGCTAAAGAATCCAATTGAACCTGTATTGACCCTTTTATACCAGCAAAAGTTGGCGAGAACAGCGCCCTGTTTAAAAAGCAAAATTGACATTTTATTAAAAATCGAATTTTTGTGGTACCATGCATTTTTTTAATGAAAGGAAGTGTTGTTTTTTTTTAAGTTTATTTATTGGGCTTTTAAATTACACCAATATTTGGTGGTGTTGTACGAATGTGTTAAGGGTAAATAACCCTTGAAAGTGAATTTCGCAAATGTGAGATATTTTTGAAGCCGAGTGTATATTTGATAATGTTGGATAATAAAATAAATCAAATTAAAAGTTTACTTGTCAAAGTCCGTCCCGATTCTTAAAAGTTGGCCCTTGACTAATTCATTTGTTTGTTGCTTTGAAGCTTTTTGAATCGTACAGATTTGGTAAATTTGCTGTTTTGTGCAACTCTTTAATTTATCAATAAATTGGCCCTTGTGAAGGAAAGAGTTGCACCGAACACGCGTGGGAAAATCTAGTTATCTAGCCGGTAGTCGCCACCAGCAGTTCAATGTGTAAAGCTCTTTATTACCAAACTAGTTATTCAATATGCCATTTCATTGATTTATTAAAGTTTTTACTCAAATACTTTTGAAATATGATGATAAAACGAATTTCTCATATTTACCTATCTACCAAACATAGACTCGAGATAGTGGTAGGTATACAACTTATTCTAAATCAGAATGTACAAATTACGTTATATTGCGCAGGAGTGCAGAACCTGAAGTCGATCGTGAAGACAGCGGAGACAAGCCAGAAGCGATAGAAACCTCAGCGGTGTGGGACTCGAAGACGTACCTCGCTGAGATGTACCCGTCTTGCGTGGCGCTTCTGCGGCGCGCGGTCAATTGGGACAAAGATGGCGACGGCTTGATTGAAAATGGGGGCTTCCCTGACCAGACTTATGACGCTTGGACTATGCAAGGACCGAGGTTTGTGTCTTACTTAAGGCCCCCCGAGACGATCAAACGGTTTGACCAGGCCAGTGACACTCCGCACTTTAGGTATGGTCGCGCGCCGCGTCGGCTGCAGGCACGTAGTTCGGTACTTACTCACGCGCTCGCCGCGTCGCAAGTAGCCGCACTAGTCGTACGTTTGTTTGTCGCTTCCAATATTTTTGTATGCTTTTCTCATACAATAATACGTACAATGGCACCCTAACGATGAGAGTACGTGATAGAAAGAGAAGTAATTTCTACGTGAATATAACTGGGGGAAGGGAGCGCTGTGCGATCTGAATTGCGCTTTATTGTATCGGAGCAAGAGTCGCTATTTATTTCAATGATCTTGCGGAGTGTCCTTTCTGTACTTTTACTATTATGTACTCTGTGGTTTGACTAAAACTTTGCGTGTTTGATCAAACTGTTTGGTGTCAGTTTGACGGACCTGTAAAACGGTACTGCGCAGTTTGGATCGGTAAGATCGGTATGCTATGATATAACGTATAATGCCTATGAATAACGGTCAAGATTTCCTGGTTTGAGACAAACCAAAATCTACGTGTTTGAGCCAAATCGTTTGACCGTCCCGGGGGCCCTTAATTTCTGACCTAAATACCATAATTACTATAGTCTGTGCTGTGCCTTGTGTAAGTGCGCAGTGAGGGCAGGGGCAGAGCAGCTTCCTCTTCCTCCCTCCCGCACGTACTTCTATCGCCGCTTTCCCTTCCCCACCACGTCTTTCACCACTCAAGGCGCGGTACAGCGCTTATGGTTAAACTTTAGTCTTACGCGGAGTTGCTAAGATATGGATAGATGCTTATAAGTACCAGTTAATTTAAGCCACGAATTCGTCTTGTGTGGTCGATATCGTTAATAATTTAAATACGCTACACTACTCCACCATCAAGTCACTTCCTTTACTTTTAATAATTATGTTAAAAGAAAAATGACAAAAAAGTTTTTGTTACGTAAGACAATTATTCGACGATTTCGCATCTTTTGCGGAACTTCTAACTTGAAAAACGTGAATTATTCTTCTAACAAGATTATTTATGATTGCATCTACAGCGCATATTGCGGCGGTCTCTGGGTGGCGTCGATATCGGCAGTGCGTGTGATGGCCCAAATATTAGGCCACGCAGAGGACGAGAAAGAATTCGCCAAGTTGTTGGAGCGAGCTCGCCACTCGTACGAGGAGAAGCTTTGGAACGGCTCCTACTACAAGTTCGACACGCGACCCGCGAATAGCAACGTCGTTATGGCGGATCAACTCGCGGGCCATTGGTGAGTTCGACAGTCATTAGCGAGTCCAAAAAATTGGTTTTAAAACCTGTCATACAACATTTCTTCCTAATCTTACCCCATTTCTACCAACCTCATTTCGTTTCATCCCCAATCTCGCCTCATTTCTTCCCGAATCCCACCCATTCCATCCCAATCTATCTCAATTTCTCCCTAATCTCACACCATTTCTCACAAATCTCACCGGAACAATCACACATCTTAATTTTAGTTTTTCCCTATTAAGAGTTATTTTTTTATAAACCACTTGAATTATTATGTTCCTCAAAAACTAAAATGATCTGTTCGATATTCAAGGTATCTCCGCGCCTCCGGTTGGACGGAGCAAATATTCCCCGAAGCTAACGTGAAGAAAGCCCTAAGAAGTATATACGAGAATAACGTGATACGTTTCAAAGAGGGTACTATGGGTGCCGTGAACGGCTACGTGACGGGAGAGCGGGGAGGAGTCGATACTACTGCAGTGCAGAGTGAAGAAGTCTGGACTGGTGTCACGTACGGGCTGGCGGCACTTATGATATACGAAGGTATGTACACGTAGGTACAGAGTGATGTATTTGAACCCCTCCCCCCTACTTTTCACAGTTGTTCACATTTGCGAGATCTCCCCCTCCCTACTGTGACGTCACATATTATACAATTTTACATCTAGAAATAATTTATTGAATTAAAACAGCAGTTCCGAAATTTGTTTTATTTCAATTTAAATGATTTTGACGTCACGAAATTTAGGACACACAATGTCACACTTCATTGACCCCCTCCCTCCCCCTTAATGTGTGACGTAATTTATGGATGACCCCATCAAAAAGGGTTGTAAATGTATTGTAAGGGGTTCTTTAGTGCAACGTGGATGTCCGCGATGGATGGCAAAATGTACTAGGCATCCTATTGTGCGTATAGTCACAGAATAACGGTATAGTGTGACTCGGAGCTTCGCGCGCTAATGTGGTTGTTCAGTGCTTACTGACTATTAACTGTATAATTATTAAGAAAAATCTGGAAATGGCGGCCACATATTATGTGTGAGCGAGAAAGCAAGACCCACATATTATCTGTGAGCGAGATAGCATGACAGCCGGCCGATACTTACCGAATGTTTCTTTGTCTGCACGGGTTATACCACTCTGAATCAAAGATATTATATTATATAACAAGATTGCGCACTAATGAATGAAAGCTCGAGCCGAGCGAGATAGCGCTTTTATGGTGTGCGTCCTTCTCTACTAGGCTGGCTACACGATTTGGTTCTTCGAGGACAATTTATAGTTCGTTTAGGCGCATTTGGTCCACTTGACCAGAAATCGATTGAGTAAGCAAAAATAGGTATAAATAAAAGCCTATGTAGACTAATAAAAGTCAGTTTATTACGCTATACCTACATCTTGGACGAATTAACCACTGGACACGAAACGCAAGAAAAATGTATGAAATCACGTTCAACCAATTTTTGCGGGGCGAGGGGGGATTACACTTGTCAAATAATGACAATAGTGCTTAAAAAAGTCGATATTTTTTTATCGACACTGTAAAGAGTGAATGAATGAATGAACCTAATGAGTTTATTGAATTCATGTGTTTGATTAATATTGAAGCGGACTTAATTTGTAATATTTATTACTACTTTATAATTGAAATAATTGTTTTAGTTTACTTATTAATAACCTAACATTAAAGATGATTACACTGCATCGAAATTGTTCTTTCATATTTTTTATAGGATATTGGTAAATTATTTCATGACTTTTACTCTGTGTAATTCTTAAATGAAAAACTGGTAAAAATGCACTCACAAATTCATAGAAACCATAATAAATGGTTTACAATAGGTGTTTAGTTAGGATATTGTGCGATAATCACGAGTATGGGTAAGGCCGTAGATTTTGCCACTTAGTAATATAATATACTAGAAAAAATCAACTCATATATATTCTTTATTGCACTAATAATATTTGTTACATAAATCTTAACTCTTAACTCACCCTTAGCATTTCAGACGGGATTCTAACCCAATGAGATAGGAGAAATTTTCTAGTATTTTTTTTAAGTTTTCGCTGTAAGCCAGCGTTATTTCAATAATGTGAGGAAATACCTACATTTACTGGTGTGCTTGGTTTATTGTCTGTTCCTTTTGTTTGCGCCATTTCCATACCATCATCATTTAACATTTTAGCAAGCCCAAAACAGTAAGAAAACTTTTTACTATATCTGTTTATCATTCCTTTCGTAATTATGTGTTTAATGATTTGAAAATTGTTATTATTTTGATATCTACACCAGACATTTTTTATGTTCCCACTGCTGGGGCGCAGGCCTTACTTAGGGGTGGATGGGACATATCCATAACCCATCATGCAGACCCGACGGGAATTGGTGGATGTTAACATGGACGCGACCAATGGCTTAACGTGCCTTCCGAAGCACGGAGGAACTAGAGTTGTCAGGAGTCACACGTTGTCAGGGGTACAGAGAAGGACATAGGATACCTTTCATTCCGAATAAAGTACTCTTAGTAAATAATAACACTAATTTCATTAGCAAACATTTTTAACCGACTTCCAAAAAGGAGGAGGTTCTCTGTTCGGCTGTATGTATGTTTTTTTTTTTTATGTATGTCCACCGATTACTCGAAGACGGCTGAACCGATTGAAATAATTCAAACGTTATTAGATCAGGTTTGTTCCCAAGTTGGTCCCATTTTTTGAAATTTTGAAATCGGTTCAGTATTTTTCAGGAAAACTTGAAAATACTGTCGTTTTCGTTACCATTTTATAAAGTTATACGGATGATCGACCATATCTTCTTTGTTTATGTACCGATTTAGATGATTCTTTTTTTGTTTGAAAGAGGACACTTTAGTGATGATATCATTTTGATTTCATTGTTATTGGACCTTGGATTTTAAAGATACACAAGGGAACTCTTCAAAATCAAATAGAAACTGTGTAGTGATTGAAATATTGCTAGGATTATGACAATCTTAAACAAATTAGGTATCTAACTATGGTCAAGGACGTTTTGGACTAGACTTGAACTGTGAAGGAACAACGGAACTCCTTAACAACAAACAGCACGAACAGTGGAAATTGAGTTTTTAGTGTTATTACACCACGCAAAAGTGTGAAATATAAAAAAAAATACATAACATCATCGCTTACATTTACATAATACCTATACATACTTTGGGTAAAAGGTAAAACTACCTAATACAGAAGGTACTTACACTGAAAAGAAAAAAAGAAAAAATTGTTTAAAAACAAAAAAACCGACTTCAAAAAACCTGAAAATAAAAACAAAATTAGCCTTAAAAATTAAATACCCCTAAAAAGCAAGAAATAATTTTCAAATCATTAGATACGCATATCATTGTAATTAAACACGTACAATGAAGTCGGGTGGGGCTGGAGAACAACTTCTTTTTTTATTCTAGAAGCCCCACCCGACTTCATTATACGTGTTTAATTACAATGATATGCGTATCTAATGATTAGAAAATTATTTCTTGCTTTTTAGGGGTATTTAATTTTTAAGGCTAATTTTGTTTTTATTTTCAGGTTTTTTGAAGTTGGTTTTTTTGTTTTTAAACAATTTTTAAGATAAATGTTTGGGTAAGTTAACATTATTTTGGTGAATTTAGTTAACTTTTAGTATGAAGTACCTAGCTGAAACGTTTGTTTGGTGTGTGTTGTGTACTTACAAATTTAGGCAAATTCAATGTCAGCACAGAATCTTTATTCAATTTTTTTTGTTTTAACGAATTAACATTGTAGCATTCTGTTTGAAAATGTATGCTGCATATACGGTGGTGTTTGGTTGGTATCCATGTAGTCTCCCTGCGAACTGCTTCTACCCATTTTCTTTTTCGTACTGGATCAACTGGGAATCTGCAAAATTATTTTCAATTCATACCCATTTCTATTAAAATTAAAGATGCTTATAATTTTTTTATAAAACTTAAATTAAAATCCTTCACTTTACAATCACATCGATACTATTTATCGATATTTGTAACAGCCCCTTACTAATAAAAAATGACAAGCAAATGAATGAGTGACTGATATAATCCAACCAAATTAAATGCAACATTTATGAAGCATTTACTTTACCAATGAGTACTTTTTTAAAATGACGTGTTATATTTTGTTTACATACCAAATTTTATTTATTTTACGAAGAAATAGCTACTATAATAGGTTGAAAATGTACTTACGCGTGAAAAGAAACATTTCATGATTTTCCACTAGTATTTTTGCAGTACAATACGGAGCATTTGCCCATTTTTTCTATCAATGTTTCGCCTCGAGCTCTCGCGTAACACTGACACCGCGATATCGTTTACTGAGGCTATCGGTCACAGTAAGTGGCTAAGGGGTAAAGGCGAATATGGCTGTCATTTCGCGTCCAGTGGTTAATTCGTCCAAGACCTACATACATTGCTAAATATAATTGTTTTTCGTAACTTTTGACGCATGGTGGCTTTGTGTCCAATTAATAATAAAACGTTAAGCCATTTTCTTTCAAGGCAGCTGTATGAGCGAAAGAGCGCCCTCAGAGGTTTTTATTTAATAAGTTATTAATAGAAAAAGATTTTAATAATGTTTATCGTGGAGAATTTAGGGTCCATGGTCTAGTATTTTTATAAGGTATCACTGCATGCCCTCGTACTCATTCATAAAAGTAGATAGCAAATGTGTCAAAAATGGCCACTTTTAGCGGTTTTGCTAACTAATTCTAGCAGTGACTACGAGGGAATCACAGATAATATAATACTATACTGAGGGAATGTAACGATACCGTCTAAAAATACTAGACTGTGGGCCCTAAAATCTCCACGATAAACATTTATTAAAATTGTCTATTAGAATTAATATTAAATATAATTCACCGCGGCGCCACTTTCACACTTCTTTCTTAGGGTACCACCTTAATTCCTACATCTTTAGGAAACTTGTACGGTAACAAAGATTATTTAATTGATTTGGGTAATTTAGTAAGAAAGTCGATTTCAGTCTATAAATTGCAATTGACATGGACACCCTATTTTAAACAAAATGAAAACTTTACGCAGACAAGGACGCATTCCATAATAAGGCCGTCTCGCTCAGCTCGTTTTTCCGTTTAGTGTAATGCTTTAAGAAAGTAAACTTTATTGTAACGACATAGAATTCAGTTTGCATTGCAAAAAAATCATAGTGTGTCATCTTGTTATAATTATAATATCTTTGCTCTGAATCTAAATCACGATCCGCGTGGCACTGAACGACGAATTCGTCTTCGTCCGCGACGGACGCAAGCACTAGTCCGCGCGCGGACGGTCGCGTCGCACTGATTCAGGGAAAGGAAAAACATTCCCTTATCGTCGTATTGCTCCGTCCCTCGGTCTCCCTGGCCACTTCTCCGTGTATTGTGGGCTTTATACTATGTACTATCGAGGACACAGGCGCTTAGCCACTGATATGGTTAAAAACGTCACTTACAAAGCTAAACTTCGTCACTTACAAGGCTTTAGTTTGTGCCGGGGCGATGCTCATGCAGACGTTTCTTTCAGGGTTACTGATGAAACCGCGATGGTATAGTCACAAATGAAAGTAGCTAAACACACTTTGGTATGGTGGTACTTCTTTGTAGCAGCTTTTTATGTCTCCGTTTGAAAACTTAATCAAAATAGTTGTTTTGACTGCTGGTCTACTTTATTAATTAAAATCATAGTAACCTTTATTAAGATTTAAAGGATTCCTCCGATAAAATTGATCGTCTTTAGATTTGAAAGAAAAATAAAAAATTGGTAATTTATTTATTTAATCGTAAGGAAGACCAACAACTAGCTACAAACAAATAGCACTCGTAATAACAGTAGGAAATCATTTACAGATCCTCTTTATGTATTTCATATTTATTCATAGATATCTTTATTTCACAGACATGCACGAAGAGGCATTCATAACCGCGGGAGGGTTAAACAAAACGCTTATACAAAGAGGCCTTTCCTTCGAAACCCCGGAGGCGCTCCGGGAAAATGGCCACCATAGATCTATAGCGTACATGAGGCCATTATCTATATGGTCCATGTACCAAGCCCTAGTCGCCCGGCCTCCGCCCCCCGCCCCCCTCGCTAACGGACAGGTAAATCATACCAAAGAGAGAAGCAGATTGTGAGGGTACGTTAGATTTTTTTGTAATGTAGATGTACTGTTTATAATTAGAATAGATAGTGCTAAATGTCGGCAAAATATCGGCAGGTTTGTAATCCGTAGCATTAGCACGATGTATCGAGTACAGATCGAATTAGAATCGAGCATAATCTTTTGTATCGAAATTTTACAGCGCCACCTACCTCCATAAACGGAACCAAAATTCCCAATGCAAAAATTGGATAATTGTGCTTGATAAATGATTCAAATTCGATTTGCACTTTTTGGTGCTAAGGGTACTGATGGCAAAAGATTGTAAGGTGGAACAGAGTTACAAAGTGCCATAGACTCGATAGAAAACGAACACATTGAGAAAAAGAAACTATAAGGCCTGAAGCTAATGTCATATTTACAAAGGAGAACCGGCACTCGCCTTAGAAAAAATGCTTAACTTGTATACGATTTAATTTGGTCTTAAAATAAAGCCAATAATATTTGCAATCAACATCGATCAGGTGCTGTCTTATTTTTAATGAATATTTTTTGATCTAGAAATACTACGAAACAACGAGTCATTGAATAACGTTCCGTTATCCACGTTCAATTTTCAAAAAGCAGAAAAGTCACAATGAAATGTAATGCTTTTTTCGAAGTTAAAAAAGGAATAACAATAGGGAATAAGCATATTTTTTTTTTAATCTTAATCAAAAGTATAATGCATGAGAAAATTAACTGTAATATTAAAACTTTTCTCTTGCGTTTTTTCTCGTGATATAGTTACTTGAAGTTAGCGCGCAGCAGCACCCGCCGAAAACGCTCCATACAAAACGGTGACGTCACACATCACGTTTCAGGTGTGTTTCGGCGCGTTTGATATTGAGTTAGCCAATAATCTTCAATTATCTCCCTAAATTTTGCGTTTAAGTACACATGTGTCATACACAATATTATTTCTTATTCGATATTCTATCTGACTGTAAAGTGCATTATATCCGAAAATGAAAAAAAAATATCGTTATTTTCCCCCGATTTCATCGAGTGATAAAACTAAAATAATATTTTTTTTTATTTTTTTTCCTGTTCCATCATGTTTTTATAAGTGTCCGCAGCGATCATGCTCAATTTCATCAAAATCAGTGACTTATGCATATTCCCTATTGACCTCAGCATAGCCTTCTCTATATTGTTCTACAAGCCATGCTATTAGGTTTGGCAACGTCGCATTTCGGTAATATGCGTGAACCGATTTGACACAAATCCTCCATAGATTTAAGCAACTACGACAAATTAAAAAGACGCCGTTTACTAGAAGTAATGGTGCTTTTTTGACCATCTTAAATCAACAGCCGATAGGTTCACGCGCAACGTTGCCAAACCTAATAGCATGGCTTGTAGAACAATAGAAAAGGCTATGACCTCAGAGAATTGACTTCCTATTTGGCATTGGTCTGTCATTTGGTTGATAGATACCACAGTAATACTAATAAGTGAAAAAGTACAAGAGATGAGATTGTGGATCACGGATCAAAAAATTAAAAAAGTATACAACTTAAGCATAAAAGGCCAGATCTTACTGACGTCTTGTATAATGGACGTCAGTGCCAGATCTCCTTTTTGCTATCGCTTGGTTTTCGTAAGATGTATGGGATTGACACAAGTTTTCGTTATCCATCGATCTTTAAAATGTCAAAAAGCGAAGCGATAACGAAGATTTGCAAATATTGCTTTGGCTAAGGGTGCAGGTTTTTTGCATGTGTTTCAGATTGTAATGAAGAGACAATTGCACTATCTTTTCTTATAAATTATTATTATTGGGATTAGACAATACGCCGATTATGCATTTAGTTTAGCTTTACAAAGTATTATGGTGTATTGATGACTAGTTTTTCAAAAGGCAACATTTTGGTTTCAGTTTGCCATTAAATGGTTTAAACTTTAAACCATTTTAAAGTTAAAAACTGTGAGAAATAGCAGGGCTGCCTGTTTATTTTTTGCCTTAGGTCCGTTTGAAATTCTATTATTGTGATATTTTTGCTAAAACATTTTGTGATTTTTATATACGGTAATAGTTCGTTTTATAATTTAGGTACTAATTGTTATACCAATGAAATCGCAACGAGTGTATCGTATTAATTACTATATAAACTTATTTTTTGTTTTATTGACAATTAAATTTTATTATTGTGTAATACACATGCGGTATGAAGACAATTATTGTCGCCAGTTATTATGCTATATTCGCGTTATGTCTATTTAAATGCTATTTAAGTACCTAGTATTTTATACCACTTGGTGGTGTATTTAAATAGAGCGCGAGGAGACGATGCCAAATGAATGAAATATGTTTTGGATTTATCATTTATTTTGTCAAATTATGTACGTACAATATATAAATGCATTTTTGGAACACGTTATTAAAAAATATGAAAAATATAATGGTCTCATTTGGTTTTTACCTATCTATTTTTACTAAGTTGCATTACTAAAGTTATATAAATCTCGGTTTGTACTATTGTAAATTAAATACGTATGTAGGTATATCACTAAAGTTAATTATGATAATAAATAGACAAAAAATATTGATACTACTTACAAAATATTTACATCGAAAGTATTTTCAGTCTTTATATTGTTATGTGAATTCACAAAGCTCTCGTATAGTGAATAATCTGATTTCAATATACTAAATCAGTGTAAGTAAATGAAATTAAAATTGCTTTTTCTACCAATTCTTTTATCTCACAAAGGGATGAATTTTACTAATTTCAACTTTATTGCGAAACCTTACGAGCGTTGAGATCTGCCTTCGTAAGATAAAACTTTTAGTTAAGTCTGGAAAAGCACGGTTCCAGAATAATATATCTATTATGTTATGATGTATGTTGGTGCGCATCGTGAGCGTAGCAGCGCTCACGGTCACTAGGAAAACTCATCCTTATACATTTACTCTATGGCTCATCCGCAAGTCCGTGTCGCAGTTCAGACGCTGCGCTGTCGCGAAACGAAGCTTCAATTATTTTATGTGTGTGTAGCGGATATGTTCATATAGTGATGTGCACCATCGCGATCGTCGCAGCGCGCGCGGTCGCGCGGGAAGCTCATCCGCAGGTGCGTGCTCTGCGCGTCCGCGTCGCCGTCCAAACGCTCGCGCGATGCGGACGCCTCTCGCTCCACTATCGTGGCCATGTGGTGACTCCTACTAATCAACAAGAAAAACATTTTGAACATACAATTTTATTGTATTTAATTGAAGAGTGACATCCAAAACGTACTAAGTCATCTTTTTTTAGTTTCAAATTTGTGAATTATTTTACTATTTTTTTCGTCTTAAATATAACAAATTTATATAATCATATCTCTAAATAAAACTTTTTGGCATAAGTTATTTGTGCAATAATATTACAATGCATTATGTGAGAGAATAAACACAATTCAGTTTTTATTAATTCCCCACTAATTGCATCATGCTGACTTAGAATATTTTGGAATATCACTCTTCAATTAATGCTAAAAATATTCGATTATTCCGAACTGTAACTGTAACCCCAAAGAATCTACCCTGAGGTCCTTGAGGTGAATTCTAGGAAACGTAAATCCGAGAATTTACTAAGCTAGGGAGGGAGCTGGCATAGGGAGAATTCTCGTACATAGGTTTCCCAGAATTCACCTCAGAGTGGATTCTTTAGGGTAACAGATCGGAATAACCGAAAATATCATAACAGCTCGGATTGCAAGAGGTTGGTGAAAAGAATAATAAAGTAGGTAATGTAGTCATACACTTCAAGCGAGTTAGCTTGTATTAGCTTAGCTTAGCTTATTGTATTCAAAGCGAGTCCTCGCTCCGAGTAACCGAGACTTTCATACACCACCTATATCAAATAATTAAAATTCTCTGCCACAGCCACTAAAGCTCGTGGCTGTTTAGCATTTTAATTTTGATCACTCCGCGATTTTATTGGTCCATAAAATTGTTATTATCAAATGGAGCAAATTAAAATACAACATGGACGGAATTTCGATAATGGACTATTAAAATATTCTAAGTAATAAAAATGTAGGTTGTTATATGTATGACATACTACCTCAGATAAAAAAAAAGTAAAAAATGGAACGTTGCGAACAACGAAGTGAGGCCGGTTTTTAATACATTTGTGCGTGGTAAAAGGGGGCGGGCGGGCGTCAGGTTTCGATATGGAAAGCAAGGCGTAGCTTCATTGTACGTGCGTATTATTTCGTATGTACACGGCGTTGCGTAGTTTTAACTGGCCTCACTTCGTTGTTCGCAACGCTCGATCTTACTTTTTTCTGAGTGACATACCTGGCTTCATGTTTCGGATGGCCAAAGGTGGTGAACTGCGGGCAGCCGTTGAGCGGGCGCGGCGGCGGCGGGACCAGGTAGTCGTCGAGCCTGATGTCGTCGCACGAGTGCATGGTCAGGGTGCTCGACGATATCTGGGGATCACAATCACAGTGAAAGTCAAAGTCAAAAATAGCTTTATTCAAATAAACTTGATTATTAAGTACTTTTGAATCGTCTATATTTTACTACCGCCCGTTCCAGACTTTTTTAACTGACAAGAAGAACGGGCGCAAGAAACTTATCAGCCTTAGCAGCAATAAGTAACGATATTCACAATCTTAAATACATCGTTACCAGATAATTACAAACAGGGTGACAGGATTATTGGCAACAACATAGACTTATTAATATTATATTACTTCAACAAAGTACTTATAGTACAAGTATGTGTTACATAATTTCCATGCATATTGATCTTTAAGATAATCGTCTACTTTATTCATGAGCGTTTTTTTAACATGGTTTTTAAATTCATGCAAAGGAAGTTCAATCACTTGTTGTGAAACTTTATTAATAAAGGCTATGCTTTTCCTCCTAAATGAACCTCTAGTTTTTGCAAGCCTAAATCTTGGAACGGCAAGTTTTTCTTTATTTCTTGTATTAAACTGGTGAATATTGCTGTTCTTAGCAAAGATTTGTTCAGTGTTCTTAGCAAATGAATCATAGTGTTTCCTTACATAAACTAAATTTTCATATATGTATTGGCCTGCCAAAGTTAAAATATTTATTTCTTTAAACAATTCTCTCAATGTACACAAATAGATAATCCTCACCATTTGGGGTCTATGAGGACAATACACAGTCAACAAAGTTAAACTTTACATTGGATGACCAATTTATTCCCGATAATGCGTATAGCCTTATAGCCTATACTAAGATAGGATTTATCGTACCCTCTATTATTCTATACCGTCTATTTATACAAGTCCTTTTTATTTAAATATTAAAAGGAAAGATGTTAAAAGTTTTACTTACCATACTTGCTATTGATCGCGCCTTGTCATCATGTTCCGATTGAACACTGTTCGTTTCCGCCACGCTGCCCCCGCTCACTGTGCTCAAGCGGCCAGATGAAGAGGAACCTAAGAAACGTCAATAATTAAATAGTTGATAACAGCTTGTTGGGTCTTAAATTATTACAGTGATTGACTAGCCCAGTAAAAATCTACATTTAAATCGCAAAATGCGATGTAAAGCTGCATTTTTGGTATGTTATTTGGACCCCTTAAGGGAGTGTGGAACCATGTTTTGCAAGCAAAAAAAAGTTGTGCTAGCTGCGTTATACGTGAAAAACTGCATTTTTATTCAGTTTTTGCAGTTTTGTCAAAAAACTATGAGCTTTTGACATTAGTTGCCAACATCATTTTGAAAGTGTATTAAATTTCAAACAATTAAAGCTAACTTTCAGCTCTGTATCTCTAATAGTTTTTGAGATATGATGCTTGCAATATTGACACTCACCGGCATATCTAACCGCCTACACCGTTATTTTCATATAAACATGCTCACTTCACAGTCTCATAAATAAAAAAGGTTGTGCATCTCTGCAATGATTTGTATGTTAATAGATTAGTCAGGTGCTCATTTTTCGAATAAAAATGTCAAATAAGTATAGATACATCTCAATTTATCTAAAAAGAGGAAAAGGTAAACCAATTTCCTCGTTCCATACAATGATATATGGTTTTAAAATTATGCATTGCTTTATTGCATTTTTGACGAAATTGAGAGATGTCTATGCTTATTTGACATTCTTATTCGAAAAACGAGCACCTTCCTAAACTTTTGAACATACAAACCATTGCAGAGTTTGCGTATACTTTTATATTTATGAGACTGTGAAGTGAGCATGTTTTTATGAAAATAACGGTGTAGGCAGTTAGATATGCCGGTGAGCGTCAATATTTCAAGCATCATATCTCAAAAACTATTAGACATACAGAGCTGAAAGTTAGCTTTAATTTTAAACTTTTAGATTTTTGCATTCACAATGCTATTTTTATATTAAGATGAATAAATAATGAAAAATATTAGAAAAAATCGGCTCACCCGTAGCAACTTAGACGGGATTCGAACCCGCACCCTTAGGATTCCGGCCCAATGCACTTCCGGCCCAGTGCATTGGGCCGGAATCCTAAGGGTGCGGGTTCGAATCCCGTCTAAGTTGCTACGGGTGAGCCGATTTTTTCTAATATTTTTCATTATTTATTCATCTTAGCTTTAATTGTTTAAAATTTAATACACTTTCAAAATGATAAAGACAACTAATGTCAATAGCTCATAGTTTTTTAATAAAACTGCAAAATCTGAAAAAAAATGCAGTTTTTCACGTATAACGCAGCTAGCACAACTTTTTTTGCTTGCAAAACATGGTTCCACACTCCCTTAAGGGGTCCAAATGACATACCAAAAATGCAGCTTTACATCGCGTTTTGCGATTTTAGGAAAAACATTTGTAAGAATATACTGGCCTAGACAAAGATTTAGATCGGTTATTGATACGTACTGTCGCTCATACTACTATTTGGTCTAGTGCTGCCATTGCGCTTCTCTATTGCACCATTACTTGTGTCGTGATCTGAAATAGAAAGTAGTTATTTTCATTGTCTTGACAATGTCAATATGGCTACAAGGTTGCTTTATAAATCAATATGCTTACGTTTGTTTTTACTCTTTGAGAACATTTTCTTTACTCTTTCGAATGGAGTCGGTCTTTTCATCTTATCTTTGATCTTCTGCTGTATTTTATCGTATTCTTCTCTCATCTTATTCAATTGCTCTTGTTTCTCTTTCATCGACTGTTGTGTCTCGTTTCGGTTTCTCCATTCCATGACTAATTTCTCTACCTCAGATATGGTGAACACGTTATTTTTAAAGTCGTTAATAATTTCAGCTAATTCTTCTTGTCCTGTCAAGGGACAGATCTCTTTCCCAGACTTCACACTACCACTGCTTCGGATGTCTTTGGTATTCAAATTGATTTGGCTTATATCACTAGTGGGAGTTTCAATCATAAAAGTCTTCGACTCTTCGGTGGGCGAATACAGGAATATATCGGACTGCTGCGGCATCAAACGGGAGCTATTTGCGTATAAATTATTTGGTCGGAACTTAGGGCTTTCTACTTTGATGTTGGACGGTTGGAATAGGTAGTCGTGTTCGATGGCCTGCTGGATTCTTCCAGCAGTATCGTCGAATGGTAACTCGTTTTGGTAAAACTGCTCTTTCGTTTTTGGTAACTTTAGAGTCGGTCTTTTCTTCTCTTCCTTCGCTACTTCCAAGTTTTCCTCCAGATTTAGTGTGCATGCTTCACTGAATGGATCGGTCGCCTGCTCAGACGCGTCGTCTGCCGCTTCGGTACGAGTAGGAGAGTCGACCGTATCGCAAGATTCGACAATACAAAGATCATCTTGTTTGTCTTCGTTCTGACCATCTTTATCGTTATCAGACATATTTTTCAGATAGTAGTACATATTGGAGAATTCATTTATTTTCTGTAAAGAAAAACATTTATTAACAAAACTCTTTAAATTCCTTTTGAGGTACGGAACCCTAAAAAGAAGAATATGTGGGTCAAAAAGTAGGGTGACTTACAAGGTGGTCAGAAAGAACGTCAGCGAGGCGATAATGCTTGTGGTCCCGGGCCAGGTCGGCCGGCGTGCGGTGGCGCGCGTTGCGCAGGGCCACCGCCGCGCCGCCGCCCGGGCACTCCAGCAGCTGCCAGCACACGCGCTCCAACCCGAACCGGGCGGCCCAGTGCAATAACGTTGGGTACTCCTCTCCACCTGATGAAGAAATAAAGTAAGTATATTTTCAGCGGTTCCTTAACGGCCCACTTAATTTTCGTTTATGGTAACTGACATGCAGATATTATACACATTTTGATGTTTAGATTAGAGCCTTCGAACCCAACAGATGATAAGCAAACGTATCCTAACCTCATATAAATTCTAAAGAGTCAAAGTCAAAATGTCTTTATTCAAATAAACTTAATAATTAAGCACTTTTGAATCATCTTGATTTTTCTACCACCCGTTCCAGTCTTTTTTAACTGCCTGACAAGAAGAACGGGCCCAAGAAACTTGTCAGCTTTAACAGCATTAAGACGAAAAGGAACCCCAAAACTAAGCTTTTATAGTATGCGCAAAATAACTCGACGGTTCTGAACTTCCCGCGGAAGGCTGCGCAGTAGACGAATACAGAGCTTGCGCGGGGACTGGGCACGGGCGGAAGCACTCGGAACTATGGACCCTGCGCGAAATATCACTTGCGGCTAACTTCCGAGCCGCCAAGTTATTTTGCGCATATTATATTTTGTTTAATGTGAAATGAACTTACTCGACACATCTGCCTTCGGGTTGAACTGTTCATTAGAAGCCAACAGATTGAAATGCGGTGGGATGTTTTTCTGGAATGCGGTCAGCATCCAACTGTCCAGCTGCTCCTTACTAGTAGTCTTGAAGCCCAGGGTCTGAAGACAAATAACATCGTTTATCACAAGCGCTAAATGAGTCACAGTTTTCTTCGATTTGAAATTGTATTGACAATTTTGGTAAACAAAATGTTTGATTACACATTCACGGAGCTATTTGATGTGATGTTAGCGATGTATGTGGCACCGGCAATGTATGAAACGCAGGCATTGTATACAATGCCTGGCCCTTTTAGGCAATGTATGAAATAGAATCAATATTATTGTCTATTTCACACATTACCTAGGCATTCTATACAATGCCTAGGCATTGTATACAATGCCTGCTGGTCCACCGGCAATGTGTAAAATAAAAAGATTTTGATCGAGAGGGGGCTCGAGGGCGGCTTATTGACTTTGGAACCGAACCTACTTTACTCCTGTAGGTCCCGGGTTAGGTTAGAAATTTAAGGCGACCGCGTAGCGCAGCGGAGCGTGAGCCTTAAATTTCGAGGTTATTTTTTTATAACAGACAACAGAAATAAACTTATTTTACACATTGCCGGTTGACCAGCAGGCATTGTAGGTATACAATGCCTAGGAAATGTATAAAATGAATATCATTTCATACATTGCCTGATCGTTTCAGGCATTGTATACAATGCCGGAGAATACACATTGCCGGTAACATATGTATATGTTACTTACAAGAGATAACCAATAAACCTAACTAACGGTGTATAGGTATAGAAATTCCTTAAAATGTGCAACATTATAAATTTAGAATTGATATGAACCTGGCACATGAACTCCAAGGGGTGATCAGAAGCTCGGAGCAGTTGGTCCAGTTCCCGAAGTCGACTCTCGCACTTGATCTGGCGCCGACCGAGCGACTGGCCGTTCTTGCTCACCCGAACCCACACCAGCATCGATACTTCCAAGCATGACTCTGTAAAAGAAATATATTTTTTTCCTATAAATCCCGCCACCCACAATACAAGATAATATTATTATGGCCGATATTGTGTCAGCGCAAAATGAAACAACATTATATGACCTAAAAGTGGACCACAAAATTTATGAAAAAAATTGACGTAAGGACAGACCCACAATTAACGGAGACCGAAACTGCGGTACGGAATCGCATTTTGAAGATTCTAAATTATTATATTATATTATATTTTTAATATTAGAAATGGTATAACGTTATAGACGATTTCTATTTTACTTCAGCAATTAGGTAAGTGGGTAGGTACCTACCTACCTACTTATCTAATGATATTATTTCTATGTTATTTCTAATGCCGTCAGTCTAAAGATAAGAGACGTTCTGTAAGACCATAACCTAAGTATTATCTTTATAATTTAAGTACAATATTTTTATTCATTAAGTGACGAATAAAAGAAGAGTCAGTAAAAGTGGGGTTTGTGTCATATTTTGAGAGTTCTTTGTTTGTGTTATCTAACGTTCGTGAGTTCGTGACATTACCAGTTTGGTGGCATACTTATGAACTACTGACCTTTGACCTGTTGACCTACGAACTAGGATGAAACTAAGGGGAACCTTTGTAGGTACCCTATTCTAGTCATTTTGTATTAATTTATCTAACTTTCTATATCTTTAGGTTTTCTTTTATATCTACGTAATGACGCTTCGAAAAACGACTTCTTTACGGAGAAATGCCATTTTGTTTTCTATTTGTTTGAGTTTCAATCTTGGTCAAATTAATTTACAATTTTAAATTTTGGTCTAATTAATTTACAATTAAGTAAGTAGATAGGAACACCGATAAGGCAAAATGAGATAATGAGATGAGTTGCATTTCACTTACCAGGAATATCGAATTGCAATGTGTAAGGGTTCCGCTTCTTGAAGGTGGGTATTTGTATGACCTCGCCTTTCTTGTCCACCATTATCTTAATGCTGTCCTCTTCTCTAATGGGGTCGTTGAGGAGCGCTATCACTCGACTCTGGCCCTGCGCGACGAAAAAGCTCTAATTATTTAACCGCCTCTGTGGTCTAGTGGTTCGCATACCCGTGTAAAACGCAGGTCCCGGGTTCGATTCCCAGGTGGGGTACATACAATATGTCTTCGGTTTGGTTGGTGGTAGGGCTTATTTCAAGTCCGCCTGGCTAGCTACCATCATTTTACTTAAGTCTGACGCCATAACAACAATTTAAAAATTGTTGTGTTCCGGCAGTTAGAGGTAAGGTAGCCAGTTCCACAGTGATGAGAATTCCGGGAGTAGTGCGCTTCCACCTTCGGTCTATCAGGTGAGGTGAAAGCCAAGCACTATCCCGGTGTGCATTAAAAAAATTAAAGCCTCATTTTTAAACTATTTTAGTTAGGAATAGGTTTGGTTTTGCTTCCAGCTTACTCTGAACAACAATCTTTGGGTTTTGGGAATTGCTCCCTCAGATCGGTGAACTTTCTCGTCGTTATTATTTAGTTTTAATTTAATTAACCTAGTATATCAAATCTATTACCAATATACTATTCAAATGCTATTAAATTACTTAACTAAAATCCAATCAAAAACAAATCTTTTATCTACTGTAGCTGCTACCTATGAAAGTGTGTAAAAAATGAAAATAAGTACTATTATGAATATCCTTAAAAGTGCTTACAATTTTAACTTTCTTGGGTACTATGGAGAAGCTGGTGCGGTCAGTAGCCGTGTCCTTGCAGTCTTTGGTCCTCAGGATCCCGACGGCAGCCGTCAGGAAGGTGTCCACGAACGACGTGTCTTTCTCCCGGACGCCCATCATCTGCCATTGGTCTATCGTGGGGTATTCTAGAAACAGAAGTAAACTACTAGAATCTACTCCAGATTACAGCTGATCGAGTTTTGTAGTCTACTTTCTCGTATGTATGTGTGTTAACTTCTAAATATTCTAATATTTTCACAAAATTTTCAGTAACTACAAATGAAAACTACCGAAAACGCAACCCCTTTACTTTACTAGCTTACTTGTACCTACTTTCCTTTTTTTTTCCTTAGCACTTAGTACTAATATCTATTCTGTACTTTAGCTACGCGTAACATTTACCTTCGCAATGATTAGCAACAACATGGTTCCTCTCCACTCCAAGCAGCATCACCAGCACCTTATCAACCTTGAACAGGCTATCACCACAACCGTCTTTTTTCAAATCGGCCATCTTGGAAGCAAGGTTCGGACACAAAATAACAATTTGCAACTGTGCCTTCGCCAGTTTGTCCAGTTTCTCTTGGGAGTCGCATGTCATCAATTCTTCTGCTGTTACCGGTGTCACTCTGAAAATAACATCCCTTTGTAAATAAAAAGAATGGTGATTGGTAGTCAGAGTGTGATTATACTTAACTATAGGTAGGTACCTAGGTATATTACATTAATTTATCTTTACTTCTCATCACATTTGTTATCTTTTTTTTACAAAAACAAATAACAAGTATGCTTTTTACAATAAGTACTAAATAATATACTAGAAAAAATACGAAATATACTAGAAAAAAGTATGCTTTACTTAATAAATATTTGCATACAAAGCTATTATCTTATTTATTCATCCTCGGTTTTAAACCAAAGTGCAGTGAATTAAATTGATACTACCCTTAGAGCATTAAGAACTCTAAGGTACTACCAAAGTACCGTTCTTTGGTAGTTCGTTTTACAGAACGTTTTTCAGGAAAATATTCCTAACAAGTTCCAAGTTTTTCTATGACAAATTAAAAGTCATATTTTTCTTGTAAAGTTCACTTAATAAATTCTTTGAACTTGTTTGGATTATCGGAGGGAAAAATTCCTACGTAATTGAGAATGTCGTTACCAATCTTTGTTCTTTGAGGGTTTTTTAAATCACCTCTAAAACTTTACACTTTTCAAATATACGTAGGTATTTAACTTTTCGATACTGTTGTAATGATAAAAGTCTACTGTTTCATGCATGAGTTTCACCATCTCGATAAAATATATTGATATCGGTAGACTCGTGAAATTCAATCCAATCACATTTCGCATCCCTCGAGGCTATAAAAGATCGAAAGGCAATTCTCAAATTCTCGATGCCATGCCATCTGTGAGTTGATGTAATTTGGTTAGGTAAGGACCTACCTGTAGTGGTGTCTCGCCCGCTGTGACATAATTTTGTCGAAGCTAGCGATTAGGTAGTCTGACCACAACGCACTCTCTGGAGAAGCTGAACTCCATAGTATCGCTATATCTTCCATTTCTGAAACAAGCATAAAAAATATGACTTAATTTTTTTAATTAAACAAAAAAAACTCAAACAATGTTTTAACATTTCCAGGTAAAAATGATAATTTGTTAGGAAAAACTTTCCTTTGGCATCAGCTTTGAAAACAATGTTTGAACTTTACCCTCGGATGTTGAAGAACTGATAAAGTTAAGTCATTAACATTTGAAATAAAATAGCCCTAACATTATAAATATGATCAGATAAAGCTTATATAATGTATAAAATTAAATTCTCATTCAAAAGCCCTTGAAGCCAATACGTCAATCAGAAATGAATGCCAATACAAATTATACGGTGCCCAGAAAGGATGTTGTCAAGGGATAATCAAGGCATGAACGATGTCGTTCACTCGATATCGGATAGGGGTCATTGGCTGGAGCGAAGTTCATGGTTCGTAGGTTGTACCTACGTAATAAACTCATACGCATACACCATCGTGTTTGAATCTTCCCTTCGCCAAGATAAATCTTCTCTTGTAGGTAAATGGTTATACTCAGGTCCCTTCGTCCACTTTGGTAACTAAGCTTAGTTACCAAAGTGGACGAAGGGGATATTTATAGAGACTCAGCAATACTCAGCATCAACTAGTTCGTCTTAAAAATTTTTTTTTTTAATTTTATTTATTTATATTCATTCATTCATAATGGAGGCGTCTAGTTTCAAAACCCGCTAAAACGCTCCTACAACAATTTTCTGTTTATATATCTCAAAATGACGCTACTGCAATTTTCTCATCATACCTACTGTTCAATCATTTCTGATCTAAATACGCTAAAACACTACTAAACAAGCACTTAAAATTTGAATTGTGTTGCAAACTCCGCTAAAACGCCTTGCAAAGCTAGGTACATTGATGAGCGGTTTTTTCAAATTCCCGAAGTTTTATAAAAAACGTTTTAGCGGGTTTTGAAACTAGACGCCTCTGATATTGAAAAAAAAGTGTGAAGTAGGTAATAATCAACTAGGTACCTACTTTTAGCAATTCTCTTATTTAGATAGAAAAATATTTCTTGATGGGAAAATAGTGATGAATGAGTATTAATATTAAATCTTATCGTAGCTTTCCTAACGCGTGGATGCATTTCAGCTGCAACTATTGCAACTTTCCACTTCAGCCGACATTCCTTAATGCCATTACTCAGGGCACTCGAGTTAATTAATTCAACTGCAGCCAATGACTAACAAGAGTAAATGCGTTTTAATTTTAGACTCGGACACTATGGAAGTAAAGTCTTTCCGCTTTTGAGCAATATCACTTTAATGGTACCTACTAATTGTATCAATACCGGATACCCTTTGTTTACTTAACCGGGAAAACTAGGTCATTAATGAACTAAGCTTTATCTACTCAAAGTTTGTTGTCAACTGAAACAATTTTTTACTTGATCTTTCACTTTTGTAGTTCAAATAAAAAAATGGATAGCGCAAAAGTTTTAATGAACATTTGAGACGTGAAATTTAAGAAGTTTAGTTTGGAAAAAAATATCTCGATGTCCATCTTTGTTTATTGGCAAAAGTCATTCGTTTTCTGGTTTCAAGAAGGCTGAAAAATTATAAAACCATATCCCGAAAATACACTTCCATATTCCCATTCGAGTAACATGAACGAAAACATACGTAGGCAGTTAAATTTTTTATTGCAGCGAGCGCTGCGCATACGCAACGGCTGCTTACAAAATATGCTATGCACCGCGCGCGCCGGAAACCCATACGGATTTATACTTACCTACCTCTGCCGCCAAATGAAGACCCGACTAAATCTAATATCCGTTTCCTAAATAGACATACGCGTATGGCGTTGCTCGGAATAACTATGCCCGATTAGATGCAACAGGGCGGCGCAGGCGCAGGTACTGTTGTTCGTTGTTGTCATGTGACGGTCTACTTTGAGTTATGGTCAGTAAAAGCATTGTACAGTACATTATTCTGCCGTAAAAGCTTATTTATTTTTTGCCTTTGTGAACACAGTTATTTTGTTTTAGTTAACACTTCATTCATCTGTGAGGTCCCGGATTCGATCACTGGCTGAGTCAAACTAGATACAAAAACTGACTTTTCTATATTGCCAAAAGGCCTCGATGTTTGTGGTATCATTCGTTCCTAGGATTTTCATACATCAACTGATTTAGCTACTTACTTGGCATGCATAGCAATCTAAGAACTGTTGTCTGATATTTAAGTAGGTAAGTAAGTAACCTACCTTCTTATTTTATTTTTAATATTAACCTACTTAATAAAATTAGGGCACTGCACATAGGTAATTTAAAACTGTGCCAAGTGGATGGAAATCCATTATTGAATATTGAACAAGTACCATGTGCTACCATTATCATTTGAATTACTTATTAAACAAAGTTTAATACTAAATAATCTGCTAGTAAAAAATCGACTCGACACCAAAACAAATATGATTACCTGAGAATACTCACAGGCAGGAATCGAACTCGCGACCTTTAAAGTTCAGTCCAATGCTTTTCCAACTACCGAGCCACTGTGACTCAGTAGCAGACGCCTGAGAATATGATCTGGAGACTAGTCGAATTTTTTCTATATTTACTTAGTATTGTATAAAAATAACATTGTGAATGTTAAAAAATATCAAAGTCCTCATAAGACAAAGGCATACAATATAAGCTATATAACTTAGTGTTGGACTGTTGGTTTATCCATTCATTCCGTCTACAATGTTTGGAATGGGTTAAAGCAACACCACATGTAAATGAAACTCTCAAAATAAGTCAAGCCCTTGTTATGGTTGGCCGAGTCAAATGTTCGTAAAGTCCGTTATGGAGAGGGTTGAAACCTTAACTTATCCCCTTCAAGTTACCTTAAAATGAACTATATTTAGCAGCGGAAGCGTGTAATTTGGGCATGTCTGGAAACATTGAAGTCAAACTAAAAAAATATTAATAAGAACATACTGAAAAAAAAAGTTGGTATTCTACCATTCTCTGTTTAGAGCAGATCGTCTGTAAGTAAGAAAACTTAACGTTTTATGAATTTACTGAAGTGAGTGAGTGAGTTGTTTCCTTGTTTATTTAATTTTGTAAAAGTCAGAAATGCTTCCTCAAGACATTTTACTTAAGTAACCAATTCTAAGAGTAACAAGAGTAACCATAAGTGAGTAAGCACAAATAAAAATGGCACTAAACAAAAAGTTTGTATCTCTATATCCTTACTTTAATGTTATAAATCTGAAAGTTAGTTTGTTTTTTACGCCTTTACGTCTTAACTACTCGAACGATCATAGTGAAATTTTGCATACACGTGATAGGGATACAGAGAAAGACTTCAGTTTGAAAACAAAGATGAGAGTTTAGCATTCACAATGCTAATTTTATAAAAATACTTAATAAGTACTAGAAAAAAAAACGATTCGCACCAGGTCATATTCTCGGACGGGGATCGAACCCGCGACCTTTGGAAGTCCAGTCCACTGAGCTACCAAGTCACTCGGCGTCGACGCAACAGCTCAGTGCTAAGAGCATTAAATTGAACCGGACTTCCAAAGGTCGCGAGTTCAATTCCCTAGAATATGATCTAGTGCGAGTCGTGTTTTTTCTAGTATGTTATTTAGTATTGAACAAAGACATTCTCAAATAAGTTCCTATTCCGAAGGCAATTGGGCCTCGTTTCACTGCGTACAGTATTCGGTTCAGTGGGCGCATGTAAAGCGTTTCGCCGGCGCGATGGCGGCTGAAACATTGCACTTCCTATATCAGTCTGACAGCCCCTGGGCTTTTTGATCTGACGTTCGTGTCTGCGATTGAAATGCGCCTTTTGTTTGAATGTAATTGATACATCTGTTAAAACTGTGTTTAATATGTTAACAGCAAAAAACTGATTTTGTGTTTGGGTCAAACATTTGCCTGTCTATGTTAATCATAAAGTTACAAGAACGTTATCTTTAGTGCTTGTCTAATTGTATAAGATCACATTAATTTCCTAACAACCATCTAAAACTATCCATATAAACACGCCAGTAATAGGGAATATGCATAAATCACCGATTTTGATGAATTTGAGCTTGATCGCTGCGGACACTTATAAAAACATGATGGAACAGGAAAAAAAATTAAAAAAATGTATTATTTTAGTTTTATCACTCGATGAAATCAGGGGAAAATAACGATATTTTTTTTTCATTTTCGGATATAATGCACTTTACAGTCAGATAGAATATCGAATAAGAAATAATATTTTGTATGACACATATGTACTTAAACGCAAAATTTAGGGAGATAATTGAAGATTATTGGCTAACTCCATATTAAACGCGCCGAAACACACCCGAAACGTGATGTGTGACGTCACCGTTTTGTATGGAGCGTTTTTGGCGGGTGCTGCTGCGCGCTAACTTCAAGTAACTATATCACGAGAAAAAAACGCAAGAGAAAAGTTTTAATATTACAGTTAACTTTCTCACGCATTATACTTTTGATTAAGATTTAAAAAAAAATTGATGCATATTCCCTATTGTGTCATAGAGAAAGTAGAAAGTAAAATTAAGTCGTTATTTTTCGTTTACAATAAAAAAAATCACTTAAGTAAGTAAGTAAGTAATAAAAAAATGCAAAACTACAAATTAATGTAGGTAAGATGACAAACAACACGACGAAATAAATCGATGGTTTATTTTGATTGTTTTATCTACTAATGATTGTGTTGTGTTTTAATTTTAAGATTATCATTTGTAGGTAAGTAGGTACCTAATCTCTTTTCCTTACTATTGACTCTTGCGCAGAAGGGCACGTTAACATTCGCTAGGTACTCATTACTAAATTATTTAACATTTCCACGACCTATCTATGAATATTAAGCGCTACTCATTTGTATTTGCTTCTTTGAAAGAAAGCGAATGATAGAAATTTTCAACTTAAGTACGTTGGTACTAAAGTATCTAGATATTGCTAAGATCTCTCAATGAAAACAAATTCTAAAGATCGGAAAGCAGTTTAGTGTTAGTACTATACGGGTGTCCCAAAACTTTACCACATAGAGGGAAAATACTTTAAATATTGAATATAGGATTTTTTTACTGGAAGAAGACTGAACCATACATTATCAAAGATTTTTGAAAAATCGTCTGTTTTAACCAGGAACTCAACAAATATGAAAAAAAAAAATTATCTTTTTTATTTTTACGATACCGATCGAAAGGGTTACTCATTAGGATTATCTATTCTTGAGGAAGACCATGAACTTTAAACATTTAAAATTCTTGTTGTAGGTATCGTATCTTACTAAGTCGTATCGTATGCGAATTAAAAAAAATCTTTGAATGCAGTTCCATTTATTTTTAAAAACAACATTGCCTAAGTCTTATTTCAGTAAAATTTCATATCTTTAATATTTAAGGTATACTTTTCCTCCGTGTGGCAAAGTTTTGGGACACCCTGTATAGTAATATGTTCAGTCGTTTAGTGTCTTAATTTCATGGAATCGGAAACGCTACGGCTAATTCTAAATAGAATAAGTATGTTCTAAGAAACTATTATTCAAGCTGTAAAGATAAAAAAAAAACAAATACACCTAATTTCCAACAAAAACAAGATTTCTTCTGAATTGAATAACTCTATACAGTCCATACTGCCAAGATCCGTCCGCCATGATTCATAATATCAAAATAAGCATCTTTTTCTCAGGCCACTGTCAGGCGGCTCATGATAAATCATTCGATATGCCATAAATACGTTTTTTATGTTCTGTGAGACTAATTCATTGAAAACATAAGTAGGTCGATGCTTAAAACAGTGTAAACAGTTTATTAAGAAAAATGATTCGTTTTTATGACAGAAAGCGTCTGTCGATACCTTTATCTACGATTATAAAATTTTCACGAATTTTTCTTTTATGAAAGATTCGTGGTTGAACAAATAAAAATATTTCCTATTTATATACAGGATGTCCCAAAACTTTGCCACACGGAGGAAAAGTATCATAAATATTTCTATAGACTTCATTTGTTTAAAAAAATAATTAGAACTGCATATTTTTTTTTAAATCGCCTAAGTACGATAGGAACATAAATGTTACCCACTCGAGGGGGGCGCGGGTGGGGGCCCTTTTGAGGCTCTCCGCTGCCTTGAGCGGGACACGCGCGCGGGGCGACATAGATTAGAGCTTACTCATGCACTGCGCAAGCATCTGTCCGTCAAAAACCAGCAATCTATATTACCGCACCGTATACCCGCGGCGGGATCCCGCTCAAGGCAGCGGACGGCCTTAAATATCCATTTGCTGATTTTTAAAGCATTTAATGATAAAATGGCCTTACAAAAAATCGAGTGCCGCCAAATTGGTATTTCCGGAATATGAGATCATCAAAATGCCAACAAAAATCACCCAAAAACACTTTTTAATTATAAATATCACTTACCTAAGCTCAAAGCTGTGTTATTCAAGAAAAAAAATATACTTATGTATAAATTGCAGTTAAATCAAAACAATTAAAAAGTCATCTCTAATACTCACCGATGTTCAAATGAAAATTAATTTTTATTTGTTTGAAAAGGAAAGCTACATTTGTAAGTACATAAAGTGATATTCCAATACAAACCAAAACAAACATCGATATAAATCATTCTATCTGATAACAAGGGGTCGTAACTGGAACAATAGAACTATCAGTCGTAGCTCGTAGCACGAAGTGTCTACGTATCTTATCTACACGTTTGTTCAATTCTCAACTCTATTTAAAACTGCAGTAAGTATCTATATTATGCGACTGCATGACTACGTGTCCGATAAATTTTTTTTTGAAAATTATTTGTTTAATTTCTATACTATTTTCAAAGGGCTGTCTCATACTTACCCCCGTATCTATAGACAAGTAAGTAATGACTTGAGTAAAACTTGTAATTTTCTAATGCTTCTCATATCATATTCACATGCAATTTATAGTAAAATTCATCTTAAATGACTTCTTAGTGCAGTTTTTATCCATTTAAAGTTAATTTATACTGTAAAATGCGTGTGAATATATTATTAGAAGCATTTGAAAATTGCAAGTTTTACTAAAGTCATTACTTACTCGTCTATAGATACGGGGGACAGTCATACATTTTTTTAAATACCGTTTTATATTTCTCTTCATAACTATTATTCAGATTATTTAAATAACCATAGTCCAAAGTATTAAGTGCCATGTAAACCCGTAACTAATGGTCGCTACCGTGGACTCCACGAACAAGCTTCCGGCTTTACGCCAATTTTCTAAATGGAAGCTTCCGCACAAGTTACGGAGTACAACGTCACTATACTAAATCAGAAACTGCACATATTTGCAGGAGTACGGATGACATAAAGCTCGACATGACAATGTGTCGGTCAGGTAAACGCCTCGATCTGTGGGACCGATCTTCTACCAAGAACACAGAATATTTCTAGGCGTCACATTTATATTCTAGATGCGACCACATTACGGGGGCTACTTCGATGCATGTAAATTATGCTATGTTTATTCAGCTATACGCGCCGACCTGCATAAATAATGCGTGCTCAACAGACAATGTAAATGCACCTTTGGTTTGGTTGTAAACTTTACTTTTTACAGCATAAGGAAGAAGATCCTTTACACAACATAGTTTTGACTGTAAATTAATTCGGTAATGAAGTACACCGTCTCTTTGACATTGATTTTGGACAGGTTTGGACATCTTTAAATTACAAAGTGTGACGCAGATGTATGTTAGACTGAGACGCTGGTATTGACAATGAATAACAAAGTTAATTACTTAGTACCTATACTCAATATAAGTTTTCATACGTCTGTTGACTAATGACGAAATAAATCTAATTCTAATGATTTGAAAAGATCATTATTTTACTAATATGACGGTTGTCATATAACTCATTAGCACCTTCACTGTAACTATTTTAATTAATTAACCAGTCATTTAAGTAAATAAGTAATAAAACGTAGGTACTTTAATTGAAACATTTCTATGTGAAAGAGATAAGTTTACTTTCATTGTTTTAAAGTTTGAAAATCAGTCGGTGGTTTTGAAAATTACTCAAAGTTTTTCTTACTCCGGGAAAATAAGACACAATAGATATTTCATTGTTGTCCGGCTACCGGTAGCCGCCAGGGAGTTCTTAAATTAAATAAGAACCTAAAACTTAACAAAAGTAATGAAACAAATGACTGACAACACACTATAAAAAGTATTTGCAAAAAAAAACCTTTGTTTCTAAACTAGAAGTTTAAGAAAACTTACTCGCATCCACCGTCTCTACCAGTTCGTCCTTCATGGTGAAGCAATAATTCTCCACTAACTCGCGAATTAACCGTCCAACATTGCACAGAACTGCACTGGAAAGCACTAACGAACGAGAGTCCCGCGGTTACGACGAAGAGTGTCGGCGGGCGCGCGATCCGGCTCGGCAGGACCACTCACTGGCGTCAGGCAGCGCACGCGCACGCACTTCGCATACTAAAACAACGTCGCGACAATAATCGCACTGTCGTGCCGTCGCCATCCCCGACGCCTAATCTCCGCAAACACATTTTGGCTTGTGTAAATATTCCCGATGCGTTATCGAACGCCAAATAAGAGGTTGTAAACACTAAACACGTCCACAATGTATTCTACCCGCGATCTTAGATACGTTTAATCGGCGAAACATTACAGTTCGTGAAAATTGATAAGCTTTTCGATAGTTCTATTGGCTTAAGCGATAACCTTCGGCGTAGCACGTGGCTTTTTATACTTCTTAAAAAACGTTGATAGAAACGATGATGGGTGCCTATTAAGATAATGTTGCTTTGAATTTTGTAATAATGGGTTTTATTGTATTGTTTGAGATAGGAATTCTCCGAAACCAATAGATGAAACGCAATCAGAGAGGCCGCATTTGGCTGCAGTCCTCGATACCGCCGCGTGCGTCTGCAGGGTAAAGGTCGGTAGTGCAACGCTCCCCTATCGGTCCCACGTCTTGGTTGAGTTGTTTATTGTCATTTATCATTACTGATTTCACTTCCACGTCCATTTGTTACCTAATAATAGAAGTTTAGTGCGAGAGTTTCCTTTAGATAAAGCTTGAGAAAACAAACACAATAGTAAACAGAGTCCTTTAAACATTACACATAAGTATCTCTAAATGATTTGATATGAACATGTACATGCCTACATAGGTACATGTTCATATCAAATATATCTCTATAGAACGATAATGAATGTAAATATTTACTTTGACTTTAAAATACTACCTATTTAATTTCATATTTCAATTTAGTGTTGCAAAAATATTTCATCTAATTTCAGAAGCAGTTTCGAAGTTTCCACTGCATTTAGAGAAAAACATATACATATACTTACATAATGAGTTTTCCTCCCATATCAATTGATTCAACGAGATCGGGTCTAGATTAACCTAAAAATTTTCTAATACTTTCATATTTTAATTGTTTTTCAGCAATACCAAGAAAACTCTATATAAAACTATAAGTTTAAGGTTCAAAAAGAGTACCTACCTTTAAAAGTAAAATTCTTTGGTTTCCTCCGTTTGACTTCTTCCTCTCTCTGCGAGAATCTTGGCGGGGGCATCTTGGGCACTTCGCTTGGCACAGCGGTGACTTCTCCCCCACTAGCCCCCCCGGTGGTCAGGTACCCCCCCACGGAGTGCCGGCGCCGGCCCTGCAGGGGGATCGTGTAGAACACCTCTTCGCGTTCTTGAGGCCCCTCCGACGTCACCACCGTTGCACTAATTTTGCCTTTCCTGTGAAACAACTGCGTTGATCAACTTGTATCGAGGATCGGTGATATCTTAATCTACTAAAATCACAGCTAAATTTCTATTTTAAACACTGTGTTTTTGAATAGGTACTCTCACCTTAATTTTTCTAAACAATGGTACCTAAGTAGGTATATCTGTTGTTGAAGCCATCATAAATTTGGTTTCATTTTCATATTTTTTTGCACTTCAAAATTCACATTTGTGAGTTGTGTAGTGTGATCATTATATTGTGATATTAGTCCGTATTAATTTTTAAGATTTGATAAAGTTTCATATCTTACTTGATACGTGGAGCGGTGAATGTATGCCGCATGTCGCGAGGAGCACAATCGCCAGGCCTTGGTTGTCCTTTTAAGAACGCCTCCGCTTGTTCAGGCTCTCGCGCCGACAGGGATCTGAGTAGAGCTCTGAACTCTTTCCTCCGAGGGCTCTCGGGATCTCGCTTCCGTGGAGAACCCAGCGGCCTGATCGCATCATGCCAAACGCGGCTTGGGGCCGACCGGGAGCATTGCTCCGACGGCTGCGATTCCGCGCTGACCGGGGCATTCTTTTCCGGCAACGCGAAGTAAGACGGATTATCTGGAAGAAAACGTTAATTTGAAATCACGATTGATGGTCAACATGTCCGGACGTTCAGTCAGTGTGAACTGTGAAGACAAATGGTCGTTTACCGAGAATCATGGCGGTAGGGCGAACGGCTGCTGTGTGCCTCGCGGGAATTATTCAATAACGCCAATGAACTAACGGCTCTCTATTGCGTCCAGTGCGGGTCGAGTGCAACCTACTTTTGGAAGCCGGAAAATACGAATTGAAGGCAATCGTCTAGCCCGCCCTAGCGAGATGCGATAGGCGGGAAACAACGGGGGCCAGTACGATTACTAAATAGTCGCCACAATGACATAATACTCGGGAATTTAGGACGAACACATTAACACTTTGTTTTATGATTTTATTAAGAACCTTTAAAACTAGAAGAAACTGTAAAGTTCTTGCCTATAGCGAATAAGCATAATAAAAAAATCATAAAAATTAAAAAGTTTTTTCGTATTTCTGATCAATTTTTTTTATACAATCATCATCTTTAGGTAGGTAATCACTAATACTTAGTTATCTTAATAGTTATGCCAAAAAGGTTTCATAATAAAAATGCGTCTAATTTATAATATTTCTCATGAAGACCATTATTAAATTGCCATACTAGACCACTTAAAATACCCGCTAGGGATATGAAAAAAAGTTTTTTGTTCAATTTCCGAAACCCGCATATGCTGAACATTTTAGGGGTCGAGGGCGGGATAAAAGCCGTATTCCTGGGAACATGTGGCCGAACATAAAAACAACAAGCACACAATAGGACAAGCAAAGTACCTACTCAGAGCTGTTTGGAACTATTATAGCACAGTAATAGTCTCGATGATGTATTTGATAGTAATTAATTAACCATTAAGTACACACACGTGTTAAATCGAAATTTGGGATTGTTATTTGCGTGCTAACACAAGCAGATTTATTTTTGATTTGGACGGTCATTATCTGTAATTTAATACAAATTTTCACGCAAACACGTAATTATTAATTAATAATTTTAGTTTATTCCATATCTTTTTCAATAAAAAAAACATAATTCAATGAATACTTTTAATTAATTGCCATACTAATATTATAAATGCGAAAGTCCGTTTGTTTCTTTGTTTGTTACGCCTTCACGTCTTAACTACTGAACCGATCATCATTAAATTTTACATACACGTTGTCAGGGATACAGAGAAGGACATAGGGCACCTTTCATCCCAAAAAAGTATTGTTCCCGAGGGATAGTAAAAAACTTTCCACGCAGATGATGTCGCGGGCAGCCGCTGGTATATACCTATATATTAATATTCAGACACAAACTTGTCAAAACTTTGGCCAAAACGTCTCCCTATAAGATGGTGAAACTCACTTCAAAGTTTTGAGTATTGCATTGGCGTGTCTATTACCGTTTGTTATCAAATAAGTTTTCGAATCGCTGGTTGGTTGGCTTGGCGGGTGTTGGACTAAAAATATATAACTACTAGCGGCCCGGCCGCCCGCGGTTTCACCCGCGTGGTTACCGTTCCCGTAGGAATATCGGGATCAAAAGTATCCTATGTTTTAATCTAGGCTATCTACTATCTCTGTGCCAAATTTCAACCAAATTGGTTTAGTGGTTTTTGCGTGATTGAGGAACAAACATCCAAACCCACAAACTTTTACATTTATAATATTAGTAGGATAACTAATGTATAAGACTTACTATTCCTCTTGCTCTACCCTTTAAATAGCGGCACTAATACTACAATAATTAGGGCAAGAACACATGTTACATAGTATGATCAATTTAAAGCATCCGTTGTATGATGAATCAGTAAAAAGTTCTTGGAAAATTTGTAAAATGTGGCCCGCATTGCTTTTGGGAATAATAAAGACAGAACTGTTTGGGTAAATGACTAATCATCTGTTCTTTTTAATTAAATTATGCTTATCGCACTCTTTGGGTACTCGTATTTTTTGTGCTTATCAGTTATTCAGAGGCAGATAGTAAGTATTATTCCTTCGAAGTATACCTAATTATGCACTATACCTACAGGGTGTTTCATAATTAGGTACACGTAATGTTTCTTATTTGCATGGAAAACTGCAAAGTGACAACCCTAGAGCAAATAAACGATTGTTTCCGATAATCAATCCCATTAAAAAAACAAACCACAATTTAGATCTAGGGTCTCCACTGCACAGTTTATCATGAACAGAAAAAACCTATAAAGTAACGGTTTTCAGGGTTTATAATAATTTTCCGAGGTTGTATGTATGGTGCCCTATCTACCATATTAATTTGGCTTTAGGAGTTTTTGTGACACGTAGTATCTACCAAGTATTTTAGTTAACTTGCTATCAATATAATATCAATAGTTATGTAATTATAATTTTATTATAGTAAAATCTAACCTCAAGCTTTACTCATTTGTGTTGCTCAAAGAGGACACTGAATTCACATTGATTACAGATAGTAAAAATGCTTATAGAACCTACTTACTTTTTTTTTATATATCGTAATATTTATTTAAATCTTAGTATACATTTCATACGTACGTACGTTCTTAACTTATTGCTGAAGAAAAGGCAAATGTTTTATAGCAATCGAATAAATTTTTGTTCATTCAAGGGTTAAATCAAAATAATTTGTTTTAAAACACGATCTTTGCAGCTTTTAATAATTATAATAATCTGAAATTTATTCGGATTTGAATACAAAAATATGAAAATTAATAGCGAAATGAAATTATTTTTATTTCATTTTCTGAATGCAAAAATACGGGGAATGGGTATGAAAAGGTACAGAAATATTATATAAAGCTCATGTGAAGCTTTTTTCTCAATATAATTGCGTTGGCAATTATTTTGGTTAGTTACCGACCTTTTGTTGTTTGGCGTCCAACTAATTACGCATTAGACTGCTACGGCAGTCTTGATACATAAATATTTACATGCATACATAATAATAGATCTAGTTAACATAACGGCATACATATGTATTTATGTACCTATATATGGTTAAAGAGCCACGGGATCTAATTGGCCAACCTTTGCTTGCATTTACATACAAAAAAGGAATTAGGTATATGCGCAGTCGTGTACATTTTAAGAATGCACAGTATAATTTTCTGGTAAGATTAAAAAACAATGAAGAAAGTGAGAGCGATTCAATTTTTACAATTTTGAATTGAACTATTACTTAAATCTTGTCTACTAATAGATTATATTTTTAAGAAATCATTTTTGTTATATTTAGTAGTTAGCACAATCTGATAAAAATGTTAAAAAAAGTTTAGGCGGACAAGGGCAGTGGTTAACGTTTTTGTTTTTCTTTAACTTTAAAATTTTTTGAGCATCATCTATCTCTAAATTCAAGTAACATAATCCTAATAAAATTTTACTCACTTGTAGCACGGAGACAATAGTCAAATTGGGGTCCCATTTTAGATCACCACCACACTAAGCACGACACATCCCGTCGACCGCGCGTCGGGTTCTGGCGGCGGCGGTGGCTGGTCGCTGCGCCGGCGCAGGTGGCGGCGAGCACACGTGCGAGCTTTCACGAGGAAGCAGAGCTTTAGCACGCGCGACCAGGAAGCTCCCGAAATTTCAAAACTCTAAATCCCGACCTAAAATCCTTCGTCTTAAAGTCTATAACAATCCTGATTTATTTTCAGTACAAAGGTACCTCCGCATCCGTTTTGGTAGCGCGCTAGGCGCTGTTTGTAAATAAACACCGTACACTGTCGATGTTTACTGACATTCATTCATATTCATGGCTTGTTCAGTTTTGCGGTGCGGGTCTCTAATGAAAGTTCATACGCATAGGTACCCAATTTGTAGAGCAGTGACCGAATTATAGTTATGGCTTGTTAAATTGTGGCAAAAACAAATGAATGACGACTACAGAGGTTGCGTTGTCACAAAAAGTACACAAAAATTACAAAAATTCCGTGCATTACATCGTTTAAAGTAGTAAAACCCAAAGTTCTTTTTTTATAAATATAGATAAAACGTTGAAGTGTCAAAAGTCACCTCGTACACAAAATAAAAACAAAACAAAAGCTAATAAAAGTCGGCTTGCAATAGCGCATGACAACAATATTACATTTCCAATCTGAGCCGCAGTTGTTAAAAAATGAGAATTCTGTGACGGCCGTGGGTGGTATTTGGGAAACACTCGCTTCGTTAGTCATAGCTTGTTTGTAAATTTATATTAGTAACATCTAATTTTCTTTATAAGTACGGAGAAAATTAATAAGCAACCGAATCATTTTCAACTGCATCATTAGGTACATGTAGGTCTTTATTTATCACGCATTTTCTTTAGCAAGATTTTCTCCTGTTAAAGATATAACGTCTACTGACGAAAGTTTGAATTATAGATAGAGGATAGACATTTTGTTTCAGACACCCTAATTAATAAAGAAAATGCAAAAAAAACAAATATAAGTAAAATAAAAAACTTCCCACCTGCTTTTCGTTGATGTCTTTTTGAAAAACAAAGTGTTCAAATAAATAAAACTAAGTATACTAACTATTAACTAATACTAAGAGCCGATTTCACCATTGATTTTAAACGGTTAAGATCACGTTTTGTACGAGTTTGATCTTCGTTTATTCTAAGTAAATTTCACCAGCTCTTTGATAAAATTGATAAGTACAAAATTTTACAGGCATTGTTTTTATTATAATTGTACATTTTTGTAACAAATTTTACTTCGTTGCTAAGACAGAAACTCGTTTAGTAACAAATCGCGTTGAAAATCAATTGTGAAATTGGCTCTAAGAACGGTTTCTTTAGCAAGTCAAGCAGTAGGTAGGTATATAGTCGCATTACCACAGTATATCATTCCTTTCTCTATTACCAAATAACGTTTTATCTCCCAAACCATATCCCATCAAATCAAAACTGCCGTCTCGAACATGAAACTCTCAGTAAGTTGAAGTAAAAAAACTAAGCCAGATGTTGGGGTCGCCAGTTTAACATGCATCTGTAACAAAGCGTACTTTTGTGCGACTGGATCCACAAAGGGCACTGAATGTTAAGATAGCCCGACCATTGAGACGAGCTTGGGACATAATTCGAAAAATTTTACTCGAAATTAGCAAGCTTTTGTTGTATAGGTATGAAAGACGGAAAAAGAGATCCTAATTGTTTTATCTAATTAGCGAGGTACGTTTTTGAGATGTTTTGTTTTTATTTTTTGGCGTTCTTTATCATAAGGTAGGTAGTAGGTAGGTAGGTACTTAATATTCAAAATCTTAATAATACTTATGCATTTAAATTTAGTCATTACGGAAATTTTGACTCAGTGAAAATATTCGTTAGTTATAAAAAGGCAATAGATAAATTAAATGCATTCAACTGTAAATTGTATTTAATACAAATGTAAAAAAAACTTTATTCAGTTTCACAATGAAGTAGTTTTTGTATTTCTGCAACATTCGTTCTTTCATGTTTTGATTTTTTCATAATAATCGTAATAAATATGAGTAGGTACCTAAATATTCTTAAAGCTGTTATTGATAAAAATAAAACTTAAACCTATACTTTAAGCTTAACCCTCTTAAACCTTGTCGTTCATAAGCAAGTACGTATCAGTGCACCATAAATGTCGGATCTAATCTGAGAAAGCTTTTCAAGTGACCTATGATATTTTTATGAGGCATCGATAAAAATATCAAGTCATTACAGAGAAAAGCTCAATTTATTTCGAGCTTGACAATATATCGTGTTTCTGATATAACGTTACAGATACAACATTATATTCACATTGTCTAATTAACTTGTTTTTAAGTAACGAGCTCACGTGTCAAATTTTCGTCTCAAATTTTACAAGAAGCTTTGTAACAAACATTTGTCCTCAAATTTTTACTTGAAAATTATGGCAATGTTTTAATTCCTGAAGTCATTATCAATAATAATTATTGTGATATACACCGTTAATTTTTAAATATATCTAAAAATCAAATAGGGATATCACACCACTTTTCTGAGTATGAATGTGCAGTTAAAAGTTAAAAATTAATAGTTTGAAAATATCTGAAAAATCTTGATTAATCGGCAAACTCACAAAAATAGCAAGACGCGTGCGTAGATTCGTTCTTTTCATTATTTACGTAGGTAAACAAGATAGTCTCTTTTGATTACGCGCGTGTAGGTCATTCTTTGAATGAGCTCTAAATCCATAGAAATCAGTAAAATGTTGGGACATAAACAAACCTAAATATCTTGACCAATTATTAAATATTGAAACTTTTAACTGTTCATAGGTACTCGATTAGAATAGGAAAGAGATACACTTATTTCATTTTTAGATATACTTAAAAATTAACCGTGTATAAGTAAACAACCACAAAACACAGCAGGTAACTTGCACTTTCTTAAGCAAACACTGACTGAAGCTCATAATAATAATAAAGCACTCAAAAAAGACGACCACCTCTCGCATCTTTCGTTTTAGCTCGGTCGTGTCGTGTCTCAATTTTCCAAAAAGACGGCCGCTGTCGCGCCTTTCTTTTTGTGGTTTTAGCTCAGTTGGTGTCTCAATTTGCTGTAAGTCCAAGTGAGTAAGTCAATAATGTTAAAAGAAACAACCTGAGGTCAACCTCCGTGCAGAATTCGTGGAATGCTCGCGGTTTATTTTAGCATTCACCGCGCTGCGCTGATTAAAATCCCTCGTTAGTCAGATAGTCATTTGTTTTATTCTGTTAACTGTGTATGGAGGTAGCACGTGCGAACACTTTCCAGATATGAGAGTGATAATTAATTTTATATACTTACTACATTTACAATCATTTACATCTACAGACGAACGTAGCTCTGTTGATTAACTCATCAGTTTCTTTTTTATAATTTTGAATAGTTTTATTTTTCAAATTGCAGTTTCTCACGTATATAAAAAATCTCTTATTAAAATGTTTTTCACCTATCAGATAACAATTAAAAACTTTCAAAATTTCATTTCTTTCAAACGCTTTTACTTTTTCATTATCTAGGTAGACGTTGCAAGCCAAGCCATTTGCTTTACTTATACAGTCTGTAGATTCATAATTATAAAGCCATTCAATAAGTATGACTTTTACACTTATATCACTTATACAATATTTTATTATAAATACAAAACTAGACGAAAAGAGAGACGTATTAACGACCATCACTATGGATTTTGGGCAATCCAGTATAAGCAACTTTTCTCCGTTTGCTCGTCGGCTATCTCAGTTTATTTATGGTAGGTACTTACACATGTACTTAAATTGAATCGACGAAAACGGAAGCATCCAATTGTATCTAAGCCAGCGGCCGTCGGTTGCGCAGACCCACAATAACCATCTTTGTATGGGTTATAACTTACCAGAGACAATGTAGACTTACATGTCAGGAATACTAAACAATTTTTTTTCGATTTCGAAGCACTTGGAGTTTTGTAAACGCCTCGGGTATTATGGCTGCAGATGTAGATAAAAATAATATAATAAAATGTAGCTGAAACTGGTATGTAGGTATAAAACTGACAAAGTTCGATAAAATATCAGAATGGCTAACATGAAAGAGAGCAGTCTCTCGTATTGCAAAGATTCATTATTGCAAAGATCATATATTTATTTATTTGCTTCATCGGTCGTAACACTCTTTTAGATTTTTCTTTCGTTGTTGATAAGATTTCAAAACAACTTAGAGTGTTTATAATATAATTATTAGATATACTTAACATTTATAATATTGAGAAAATTAATAATTATCTAAATTTCATAAGCGATATTGTTTTCATCAAAATTTTCGTACCTACTCTTAACCTCATCATACGTTCCACTTTCTCCCATGATTTACATTGTTGGATAAACGTTTTCTTCTATATTGATCCATCAATACCTACGACTATATAGGTCGCAGTTCCTGGTCGTACGTACGAATATGAAATGAAGCAGGTACTCGTAATCATAACATGGGCTCCGTCTGGTGCGACTGACGGTATCCAGACACAGTGATCAATATGAAAATCACCTTTTAGTTTAATATAAAGTTCGTTGACCACAATTTTATCTAGATCAATGGACGTGCAGATATACCTATTCGAGTAACTTTAGCAATCGAGGGGACTAACTAAATCCTACTAGAGTTTCAATGGTAATTCGAAAATGGTTCACAAAAAAACAGAATTTTCAAACTGCATCATTAGGTATGATCATGTTCTGAAAGAATTCCTCGGCTTTATCGTCACTTAACACAGGTGCGATAAAGGCTAAGTTTCCATAAGGATAAGAAATTAAGAAAATAATTTTTGACTATGTATAAAAGTTAACATGACAAGTCCAGCGAAGTAAAGGCGAACTCATAATACTTATGATGTAGAAACACACGGGGTCTCATGGGAATCTGGGGAGTTCCGTTAGTCTGTGTTACTTTGGAATAGAATATTGTTTTCTGAATAATAGGGAACATCAAACTATGGGGACTAACTCTGAAATCGCAAAAAAAAATCAGCTGTTTCATACATTTTGATATTTTTGTTATTAATTTTTGTAAGAAACAGCTGATTTATTTTTCGCGATTTCAGAGTTGTTCCCATAGTAAAAGTTGTTCAGTTTGGTGGTCCCTATCTACCATATTCGGCATTATAAGGCTTTTACGAAACAGCTTGTAGTACAAGGAGCTCGGTGGCGCAGTGGTTTAGCGCCTGGTCCAGCGATTGCGGAGGTCAAGCAAGTTTCGCAAGGGTCGGTCATGGGACCATGAGGGAATAATTTATTATCTCGAGCTTCTCCGTGCTTCGGAAGGCACGTTAAGCCGTTGATCCCGGCCTCCCGGGTGCATTTGCAGTCATTAACACCCACTAATCCGCATAGGGCCCGCGTGGTGGTAATGGCCCATCTTCCTTATCCACCCATAAGGAAGGCCTGTGCCCCAGCAGTGGGGACATCAAAAATGGCTGATGGTCAATTAGTACCTAGGTACATCTAAGAAGTTTCAGTAGTAGGTTAGTGACGCAAAAAATTAAATAGCAATCATAATTATGAAAGTAAAAAAAAAAACTTTATTTAATTCAAATAAGCTCACATAGTTAATAAGCATTTTTAAATAAATATAAAATATGAATATAATTATTAAGACTCGAATAATTATTTTGAAAAGCTTCCTCGCGATTACGAGTATTCTTCCTATCATCTTTTAAATAACTTGATTCCATGCATTTGCTTTAAAATTAAAATTCATTGTAAATTGTGGTAGAGTCAACCACAGTCTGAAAAAAGAGTCAGCATAATGAATATTTTTTTATGTATTTTCAAATGCTAATGCATGCAGTATTATTAGTTTCCGAAGATCAGTTCCGAATAATCTAGCAAGGCTATTATTTTTTTATGCATGTCGACTGAGATAGGGGGCACACGCCACTATAACAATACATAATAAATTTTTAATAGTCGCCGAGTTTGATCGAAGTACCGTCGCTCGCATACGCATTGAGCACAACTAACTGTATGTACTAAATAGGCTATGTGCATAGAATCTACACTGTAATTAGTGGGACAGGTATACACATCATAGAAGCAGTGTAGAACGATGGAAAACTAATTACTTACTACGATAATTGCAAATAAGTATGTATTTTTGGGTGAAAATTCGTAAGAGTTATATGCAAAACTAATCATAATTAGTTGAGTTGCAAATATTTGCATGAAAATTCGTAGGCGTCAGATGTAAAACTGATTAAGTAAGTAGTAAAATTGCAAATACTTAAGTGAAAATTCGTAGTAATCAGATGAAAACTAATAATAATAATTATAGTACAGTTGCAAATACTTGAGCGAAAATTCGTAGGCGTCACATGCAAAACTAATAATATTTAGTACAGTTGCACATACTTGGGTGAAAATTCGTAGAAGTCAGGTGCTAAACTAATTAACGTAGTAAAATTGCAAATGCTTGGGTGAAAATTCGTCATATTTTTCAGCATGAAGCAGTGTAGAACGATGGAAAACTAATTTTACGATAAGTGCAAATAAGTATGTATATTTAGGTGGAAATCCGTAAGAGAGATGCAAATCTAACAATAATTTGTACAATTGCAAATACTTAAGTGAAAATTATGGTGGTGCAAAACTAATAATAATTAGTAAAATTGTAAATATTTGGGTGAAAATTTGTAGAAGTCAGGTGCTAAACTAACTAACGTAGTAAAATTGCAAATGCTTGGGTGAAAATCGTCATATTTTTCACCATGAAGCAGTGTAGAACGATGGAAAACTAATTACTTACTACGATAATTGCAAATAAGTATTTATATTTAGGTGAAAATTCGTAGGAGAGATGCAAATCTAACAATAATTAGTACAGTTGCAAATATTTGGGTGAAAATTCGTAGAAGTCAGGTGCAAAACTAATTAACGTAGTAAAATTGCAAATGCTTGGGTGAAAATTCATCATATTTTTAATTATTTTACAATGATGATGTTGCCGTGTAAGTAGGTTTATGAAAGGTAAATAAGTAAATAAATCCTTACTAATATTATAAATGCCAAAGTCCGTTTGTTTATTTATTTGTTACGTCTTCATGTCTTAACAAGTGAACCGATCACCACGAAATTTTACATACACGTTGTCAGGGGCACAGAGAAGGGCATAGGGACGTTCATCACGAAAAAAAGTATTGTTTCAAAAGGATGACAAAAAAACTTTCCACGCAGACGAAGTCACGGGCGGCTGCTATTAAGTATATTAACTACATCGGTAGCTTTGAGTTATTGATCCCACTAACCAATATATGAATTGTAAACAACAAAGTAACGTTGGTTAAATGCAATCTGCTCTATATTATGGTGCGACTTTCAGGGTTTATTCATCCCTGAATGAATTAAAAATATCAGCAGTGACTTTCTATTTCTCTTTAATAAGTGTCAAGTACTAACACATAATATTCAAGTATTTATGAAAAGCAATAGTTATAAGGAAAATGTGCTAAGTTTTTTCTACAGATTTTTCTATCTACAGTTAATCTCTGTTTATTGCACAGTTGAAGCTGTTGAACCGTGGACAGGCTAGCAGTAAATCAATACTAGAAACGCAGCGGCCCATTCACTTATCTATCTACGGGTCGTTTATAGGTCAAACGCAGTACTGTTTCAGTTTACAGAACAATGTAACGGAGTTGATGTGGTACTCAGGAATTTTCATTTATTGAGAAAACTTTAAAGTAGCTATAAATGGGGTAAGTATCTTTAGAATCCTTACAGCATCCCGAGTGACAATGGCTATATTTTTTTTTTAAATCAATATGGCGACTGTATGACACCATTTTCAAATGTAAAGAAAATCTTCTATTATTACAATATGGGCATCAAATGAAAGGCCTTGATTAGCACATTCCAAAACTATATAATATGTCACTAAAATGTGTGAAATAAAAATAAATAAATTAACAAAATATTTAAAACACGACTGCCCTGCCAAAAACGAACTAAAAAGTTAAACAACAAGTGTCATTGCCGGGGACCTCTTTGATCAAAAATTGTTCCATAATAAGATCCCCCGACTGCAATGGCACTTTTTGTTTAACTTTTTAGTTCATTTTTGGCAGGGCAGTCGTGTTTTTAATATTTTTTTAATTTATTTATTTTTAATAAATTTTTTTCTACATTTGTGGCAAATTTTCTGTTGTTACTACTACGGCAAATTATTGTAACAATAAAATTACAAACACGGTAAGTATGCATAAAGTTATGAATGTGACTGACTTTTATTTAACCAACTGAAGTCCATTATTTAGGCACAGTTTTAATATTTTATACTGTGATTTAGGTATGGTCCTTATCCTAACCACTTTTGTGTATCGACAGTTATTATTCTGTAGTGTTTTGATGTGAAGCTGATGTGTCTATCTAAATAACCCAAAAAGTTATAATTTAAAAATATATAAGGAACATTAAATCATATTATTCTTCTCTTGAATACAATTTACAGCATCCAATACAATCTTAAAATAAAATAGCCCTCGCACATCCGCGCGTGACGACGACAGTCTGTTTCCTCCGTAAGAAATTTAATATAATCTGGAAACGGGAACTTTTTACTGATATCCTCCTTCCTACTGAGAGTAGCTTATATTTATCAAATTAAAAAAAAACGGAAGTTTTTGGTATACACCGTCATTTTTTAATCGTTTTAATCCGACTAGAGAGTGTTCTACCAATGATACCAACCTAGTCATTTTTGGCATTTTTTGCCAATTTTCGATCCATATTTCAGACTTTATTACTAATAAAATATTTTATCTCTCTAGTTATCTAGTTAGTATGGGAGGGCCAAATTTATTTGTCGTTTTTCGACCCATGTTTCTTTTGAAAAAATGCCTAAAAGGGATTAAATATGACTACGATGTAAGTATGTACACTTGTTTGTAATTTTGTTAAAAAAATGATTGTGTGTTAAGGTTTAAGGTTCATCGAAGCGTCGATTGAATGTCAATCAATAAACGAATGATTAGAGTCGAGAGCTTTTAGACAATTTTGCTGAATCTGTACAAATCATACCCAAAAAGTGAGATTTTTCAAAGTTGTAACAAGTAATTCTACAACATTTTGTCGATTAGGTATTTTAAATAACAATGGCGAAGACTTCAATTAATTAAGAACGTTAAAAGAAAGTTCAAATAATACTAAGACTTTCGAGTCCAATTAAAACAGTAAGAAAGTTACAAAGAATTTCGCTTGTGCTCGCTTAGGGCCCTTTTTTGAGGGCACGACGAATCTCCCACCCTATTGCGTAATAAACAATTACTTTTATAATAAACAGTGATTCTAACATTTCAATTTACATTTATTTAAGAAATAAGCATTTATTCAAGTCTTCGTTTGACAAAAAAATCATAAAAATATTACCTACTAGCGGCCGCTCGCGACTTCGTCTGCGTGGAAAGTTTTTTTATGGATGAAGTACTCTATGTCCATTTTTGTTCCCCTGACCTAAGTCGTAACAAACAAACAAACAAATGGACTTTCGCATTTATTATATTAGTAAGGATAGACTATAAACACTATTGATTGATTATACTTCGGTATTTTGTAAAAATACAAGAGTTAAAATCTTTTTGTTGGCCTGTCCACGTGTCACGTTTTCTAGAACTCAGTATTTTAATTAAAAAGACAGAACAACTAGACGAAAGTCAGTTTCTCTTCTTGGGAAAACCAAAGAGTTGTCACAAGCTTTTAAATGATTGATCATTTAAAAATCATGTTTTCAATTCGGTAACATTATTAATTATGTATTGGATGTTGTTTTAGATCGATCGTAGTCTTAATTTATGATTGAAACGGTTATTTATATAAGTAATTCTTTTGATTATAGTCGCCCCGTGTTTTAATTTATTCTCTTCTGAGAAAAAATGATACCTCAATTCTCAGAGGTAAAACGTAATTTTGACGCCCAATCTGACCGCCCTCGCGGCATAGACTCACCTTTGAAGTGTGGCTATAAAGAGTTGTAAAAATAGATCTTAATGTTGTACTAGATCTACGAGTGTATTGAAAAAATCAAAACAATGTACTTTTGTCAACAATTTGTAGGTACAAACATTATCTACGAGGTACCTACTGTTGTGAATGTGATTGATTTTTTAATTAAGTACTTTTTAAATTACGAAAAATGGATCAGACCATAAAAGAAAGATGAAATTGTACTTATTTTTCCAATACCATACACCAGTTTTACAGGTCCCGGTTAATTTCAACTATTACTTTACAAATGAATTCATAGAAATTATTTTTAACTTTCAAATTAAATCAGAAGATAGTGCTATACGGAACCTGTGAATAAAGCCCTGAATGTTATCCCAAGCTATACATTTGAATGCATCAGTAATTTTTTTCTTAATTTTTTTATTAAATAAATAAATCATCAACCGGTGATTTTCTTATTTTTTTTTCTTAAATGTAATATTAATATATAGGTATAATTGGTATAATGAAGATTGATAACGTGAAATTTTCTGAACGCGCGAGGTAGGTAAGTTTCGATAGCGCGACATGGTTTCAAATAAGACGTTTCAGAAAACAAATGAAGATCGAGCGTCGGGGACGCGATAAAAAGCGTGAAACACAACACAACCGAAAACAATTAACTATAAAAATCTCAACAAAAAATATAAGAGGTTGACAAACTTTCGGAGAGACACGGTACGAATAGGAAATGTGGGTGCGCTGTAGGTTTGTTAGCATTCATATGCCAGGCTTACCCATCGCCGGGACATCCGCCGCTGCTTCCGCTGCCAAAGATGGTCGCTGCGCCCGCGCCGCGTCTAGTTCGTTGACTGTCACTGGCGACCCTTCCACCAAAACATAGCACTATTGTTTTAAAAACTACGCGACGTTTTACAGATGTGCGCTAACACGGCCGGAGAGGACGGCGTTTCTCGTGAACTTGCGTTCAGCGCGTCTTCTGTAGCCTTAGCACGAACAGCTAATGAGAAAAATAACGCGCGTAAAACTACTCGAATCCTACAATTTTGTATGGAAATTTGTACATCGCCACTACGTCCGTAAACGGAACTAAGATTTGGAAGCACGAAACATGTTGACATAAGGTATCGAGCAGCCTTCGAATCGAGTTCGAATAGTAAAGTTACAACTTGTATGGGAATCGGTAGCACGAACCCACTTTTGACATACGGTATCGAGACACTCGCAAGCTGGCTATCGACAACTTACTCACTGACATTTTTTCAGTGAGAGACTTTTCGAGTGACTTTGTATTATTTATTATTAAATTTTAAAAGCATTTATGTAGTAACAAAAATTAAATTTGAGAACTATGAAATGTCCACTGAATTATCCACAGGCAATATTACTTAAATTGTTCTCATTAAACATAGAAATTTGTAAAATAAAAATCTCGTCATTTTACGCTATCCACGGTGTCCCCCACACGCTCCATACCTTTATTTTAGCAATATTTTAGAACTTACCTACAAAACTCAAATAAAACTATAGAATACGGTGTTATAAGTATAATATTTGTTTTCAGACAACACATCACACAGTTTGGATACAGTTAATTAATTATTGTTTTATTTAAGTAGATATTAAAAAAATAAGACCATAAAACTATGATGAAAACTAACTAGGTATAACAATGCAAACTTAACAAAGTCTCTAATTTGTCGAATCGTCAAACACTAGGCACTAATTCTGATGAAATTCACATATTTTCATAGCACGTCCAAAGGTTTTATTGTTTATGTGTAAACAATTTATTATTCATTGACGATATTGCATTGTTATTCTTCAAGTTCATAAAAAATCTTCAATTAGAACAATTTGATGAAACTATGAAACATTGTAGTTTACTCCTAGGTCATAATATCATTTCCTCGCAATTGTATTATTTATTAGCCGACACAGATAAATCATTTTAGACAAAAACAAAATAAAGAAATGGCTTCACGGCTTTTTATTATTTTAGGTTATATTTTTCATTAAATCACAGGATGAGAAAGAAAGAGAGAAAGAATAGAGACACTCTTCTTTTTCAAACCAATCACGGGAAGGTGCAATGACCGTTCAAAAGCATGGGCAAAATCATGAACATTTTAAAAATTATTATAATATTTGCAAATTAATTTAAGTTATTAAATGAAATTAATATTGTTAACAGTTTTATTATTAATAATAAGAATAATAAATGTAAAATTATGATGATAAACAACTTGATTGAATTTTAATTTACATATTTATGATTTACATAGATATACAACATGGTTTTTGAACGCACCTTGCTTCAATTGGATTGATAATTGGATTGTGTCAGGTTAGCTTTATTTATCGCTACTATCGAGTTGACGTTAGCCAGCTCTGTAAAATTCGTGCTGCCGATTTTGCTAGCTTTCGAATCGAGTCCGTTTTCGAGTAGTATTTTCTTACGCGCGTAAGATTTCTCGATGGCTGTTCGTGCTAAGGGTACTGAGCTATTTTTGATGCAAAAGCGTGTTGGGACGCCAATGTCTAGAGCATGCACGGAATATGCAATGTCGTCAGCCTTCGTATTTGCTTGAGAGAGCCGATTTGATTGGCATTCATTGTAATACAGAGTCTTGGACGAATTAACCACTGGACGCGAAATGACAGCCATATTCGCCTTTACCCCTTAGCCACTTACTGTGACCGATAGCCTCAGTAAACGATATCGCGGTGTCAGTGTTACGCGAGAGCTCGAGGCGAAACATTGATAGAAAAAATGGGCAAATGCTCCGTATTGTACTGCAAAAATACTAGTGGAAAATCAAGAAATGTTTCTTTTCACGCGTAAGTACATTTTCAACCTATTATAGTAGCTATTTCTTCGTAAAATAAATAAAATTTGGTATGTAAACAAAATATAACACGTCATTTTAAAAAAGTACTCATTGGTAAAGTAAATGCTTCATAAATGTTGCATTTAATTTGGTTGGATTATATCAGTCACTCATTCATTTGCTTGTCATTTTTTATTAGTAAGGGGCTGTTACAAATATCGATAAATAGTATCGATGTGATTGTAAAGTGAAGGATTTTAATTTAAGTTTAAAAAAAATTATAAGCATCTTTAATTTTAATAGAAATGGGTATGAATTGAAAATAATTTTGCAGATTCCCAGTTGATTCAGTACGAAAAAGAAAATGGGTAGAAGCAGTTCGCAGGGAGACTACATGGATACCAACCAAACACCACCGTATATGCAGCATACATTTTCAAAAAGAATGCTACAATGTTAATTCGTTAAAACAAAAAAATTTAATAAAGATTCTGTCCCGACATTGAATTTGCCTAAATTTGTAAGTACACAACACACACCAACCAAACGTTTCAGCTAGGTACTTCATACTAAAAGTTAACTAAATTCACCAAAATAATGTTAACTTAACCAAACATTTATCTTAAAAATGTTTGCTAATGAAATTAGTGTTATTATTCACTAAGAGTACTTTATTCGGAATGAAAGGTATCCTATGTCCTTCTCTGTACCCCTGACAACGTGTGACTCCTGACAACTCGAGTTCCTCCGTGCTTCGGAAGGCACGTTAAGCCATTGGTCGCGTCCATGTTAACATCCACCAATTCCCGTCGGGTCTGCATGATGGGTTATGGATATGTCCCATCCACCCCTAAGTAAGGCCTGTGCCCCAGCAGTGGGAACATAAAAAAATGTCTGGTGTAGATATCAAAATAATAACAATTTTTAAATCATTAAACACATAATTACGAAAGGAATGATAAACAGATATAGTAAAAAGTTTTCTTACTGTTTTGGGCTTGCTAAAATGTTAAATGATTCTCTTGATATTTTAAACAAGACTCTGTATTAAAGTATATGTAACTTCTGTCACTAGGACCGAAACCATGAAAAGTTTTTTATTTGATTTCAATTCAAAAGTTTATGTTTTCAGTCACATGAAACGAAACGTGACGACAATAATATGTTATCCGATGAGATAAGTATTAAGAGTAAAAGTCATGAAATAATTTACCAATATCCTATAAAAATTATGAAAGATCAATTTCGATGCAGTGTAATCATCTTTAATGTTAGGTTTATTAATAAGTAAACGAAAACAATTATTTCAAATATAAAGTAGTAATAAATATTACAAATTAAGTCCGCTTCAATATTAATCAAACACATGAATTCAATAAACTCATTAGGTTCATTCATTCATTCACTCTTTACAGTGTCGATAAAAAAATATCGACTTCTTTAAGCACTATTGTCATTATTTGACAAGTGTAATCCCCCCTCGCCCCGCAAAAATTGGTTGAACGTGATTTCATACATTTTTCTTGCGTTTCGTGTCCAGTGGTTAATTCGTCCAAGTACAGAGTGTACTTTAAAAAACTAGCCTCTGTCCAGCGGGGTACTTACTTTATTTTGCTGCCCGGTATATTCACTGTTTGTACCTATATTTTTTATAACATTGACTTGACACGCGATTCTTTTTCTCGTTGTTTATGAAGTTATTGAAGAGGAATGTTAAAAATAAAATATCAGATGTCTAAAAACTCGAACGATCCCTTGCTTACACGTTTTTTTATGTCAACAATCAACATTAAAAACCAAGGTTAAGTATAGGTAATTTCCCTATTTTCTAAAACGAAATCGTCAATTTTGCCGCTAGTTATTGAAGTCCCGTGTGTGTAGAAAACTCAGGAATAGTTTTATTCACTGCTTATATACTACTCTACTACTATTAAAGTACTTTTCGCCTCAGCTTTTTTAAGTTTCATCGAATTACGAGTAATAAGCCTAGATCACACCAAATGCATGTGCGTTGCAGTATAGCGCCTTGCGTTTGTTGTCAAGCGACTCGCGCATATCGGTTGCGCGTTCGGTGTGACTTATACCATAGCATTTCATACATTACAACGTCGTTTGTGTCGTAGCGTGACGACGCTTAAGTATCAAGAAAAAATTAAAAATTAAAGCTCAAAACAAGAAACGTTGCCAGTACGTGACAACCACGGTTAATGTTGTTTTAGCCCAGTTAAATATTTAAACCTTGTGATGTTTTCTTTAAATTTAAATATATATGAAAATAACTCTATTTTTTGTGCAGGTGTCACATAGAGCTCGCCAAAATAAATAAAAATGATTTTCTGTTGAACCATGGAATAGTGAAAAGTAAACGTTATATTACATTTCAACGAATCTTTTAGAGTATGAATTAATATTAATTTTGTGACGTTTGTTTACTCATTTATTGTTAAAAATACCATGTATTATGTCATAGGTACATACCTAATCATGAATTTTGACAAAAACGATGGTTCCTTCTCTCTAGTGCAACTCATCAACTTTTTCTAGGGATACAGTGTGATTTTTATACAAGCGAGGTTTTCTGCCAGGGATGTACTATGGGCAACAGCATCGCTTAACCAGTTTGCAACAAAATATCGCCCCTGCACGAATTAAGGGCCCTATCACATTTTTTCGTCGAAATTTCGATTTTGACGGATTTTAGCGTTACAACCTAGAGAAACCTTTGGGTCTACTAAATACATTTATATGTGTCCGCGACAAAAAGTAATATGATGATTCACTGGAAAGTTAAAGGGTTAGAAAGGAAAATGAATGTTGGTGAACGATTCCTTAGAGTCAACTTTGAACATACACAAAAAGACAAACAAGTACAAACAACAAATAAAAGTATGAAATTTGATTTTGTTATGAAGTAAAAATTATTATGATATAATTTTTACGTAATAATAATAATAATGTATCTAGGAGAAATCCACAGTTAATTCTGAGCTTTTTTAGTAGTTTTAAGGTTTTTGATTGGGATTTTTTTTCACATATTCCATACATAATTTCAAAATTCCGAGGCCGCTATGAACTATTCGACTATGTAAGAGATAACACAATTTTTTTTTTATTTCAATTGTTTAGCACAGTTGTTCAATCCATGAGCTCAAAAAAGTGTCTTCGCGCATTTTATGAAAATCCCTCTCTGCAATTTCGGGTTTAATTATAAAGTTAGGCAAATTTTCAAAAAAGCGAGGCCGCTATGATCTATTCCAATAGCTATTCTGCATCATTCAATAAGTCAAAAGTATTAATGTATTTTTGTTTCTGAGATCGAGAACGCCAAAATTGTCCATTTTACGCAAAAATCACAGTCAAAATGTAATATGCCTCTAAGTGTCCGGGCACGAAAACTGCGACGGCGGAGCGGCAGCGGGGCGGCGCGACAGCGGAGCGGCGGCGATGCATTCAACAGTATGGCACAGTATGGAGACGCGCACGAAACGGGCGGTGGCGGCGCGGGGCGACGAGCGATGCACGGGCGGGAGGAGAGCGACGAAAACAAATGAACAAACTAGTTGGATTTGGTAGCCCGCGATTACAGTAGTGTTGTGTTGAATAATATAATAGTGTCTGTTTGATTACTAGGTAGTACCTATTTATTCAGTATGGATGTCGGCATCTTGGACATCATTTAAAAAACACAAGATGAGCAAAGAATCCGGTTTTGAAACTAGTTAACGCCTACACTTAGACCATTTTTTCGAACTAAATAAAATTTTTAGACATAGGATATATTTCGTCCTTTAAATATTTTTCGGTATTGATTTAACAAGAAATTGTTTCCATAGCAACATCACATTTGACACATCAATAGAAATAAAAAAAATAAGAAGTTACTTTAGTGGTATACCGTGGTCCTACCAGTAGGTCAAATCGGTAGGTCCACGGGCCCTTAATGGTATTTAGCCCATCTGTCACAACACTACTAGCGCGGCTGACCGACCGCTAAGTTTCGTGCCCACGTTCTCATCGCCCCGCCCCGCCGCCGCTCCGCTGCCGCGCCGCCCCGCCACCGCTCGGCCGCCGCCACTTTCGTGTCCGGACACTAAGTGTCCGGGCACGAAAACGGCGGCGGCGGGGCGGCAGCGGGGCGGCGCGACAGCGGAGCGGCGGCGATGCATTCAACAGTATGGCACAGTATGGAGACGCGCACGAAACGGGCGGTGGCGGAGCGGGGCGACGAGCGATGCACGGGCGGGAGGAGAGCGACGAAAACAAATGAACAAACTAGTTTGATTTGGTAGCCCGCGATTCCAGTAGTGTTGTGTTGAAAATATAATAGTGTCTGTTTGTAATCAAACAGTAAGTCTAAGTAGGTTCCTATTTATTATTGTTTATTATTAATTTATTTATTACAATGTGAACTTACAGCTAAACCTAAACATTCACATTGGGCAATTTACTTAGATAAAAAATATTTTAAAATAAATATATCTAATAGGGTCAGTATGGATGTCGGCATCTTGGACATCATTTAAAAAACACAAGATGAGCAAAGGATCCGATTTTGAAACTAGTTAACGCCTATAGACCATTTTTTCGAACTAAATAACATTTTTAGACATAGGATCATAGACTTATTATATTACTATATATATCGTCCTTTGAATATTTTTCGGTATTGATTTAACAAGAAATTGTTTCCATAGCAACATCACATTTGACACATCAATAGAAATAAAAAAACTTTAAGAAGTTTCTTTAACATACAATTTAGGTTAGTCACTACGATATTCTAAAAAGCCCTAGTCCAGTAGGACCACGAGTACATAGTGGTATACCGTGGTCCTACCAGTAGGTCAAATCGGTAGGTCCACGGGACCTTAATGGTATTTAGCCCATCTGTCACTACACTACTAACGCGGCTGACCCGGACACTTAGTGTCCGGACACGAAAGTGGCGGCGGCCGAGCGGTGGCGGGGCGGCGCGGCAGCGGAGCGGCGGCGGGGCGGGGCGATGAGAACGTGGGCACGAAACATAGCGGTCGGTCAGCCGCGTTAGTAGTGTTGTGACAGATGGGCTAAATACCATTAAGGTCCCGTGGACCTACCGATTTGACCTACTGGTAGGACCACGGTATACCACTATGTACTCGTGGTCCTACTGGACTAGGGCTTTTTAGAATATCGTAGTGTCTAACCTAAATTGTATGTTAAAGAAACTTCTTAAAGTTTTTTATTTCTATTGATGTGTCAAATGTGATGTTGCTATGGAAACAATTTCTTGTTAAATCAATACCGAAAAATATTCAAAGGACGATATATATAGTAATATAATAAGTCTATGATCCTATGTCTAAAAATGTTATTTAGTTCGAAAAAATGGTCTATAGGCGTTAACTAGTTTCAAAATCGGATCCTTTGCTCATCTTGTGTTTTTTAAATGATGTCCAAGATGCCAACATCCATACTAACCCTATTAGATATATTTATCTTAAAATATTTTTTATCTAAGTAAATTGCCCAATTTGAATGTTTTGGTTTAGCTGTAAGGTCACATTGTAATAAATAAATTAATAATAAACAATAATAAATAGGTACCTACTTAGTAATCAAACAGACACTATTATATTTTCAACACAACACTACTGTAATCGCGGGCTACCAAATCAAACAAGTTTGTTCATTTGTTTTCGTCGCTCTCCTCCCGCCCGTGCATCGCTCGTCGCCCCGCTCCGCCACCGCCCGTTTCGTGCGCGGCTCCATACTGTGCCATACTGTTGAATGCATCGCCGCCGCTCCGCTGTCGCGCCGCCCCGCTGCCGCCCCGCCGCCGCCGTTTTCGTGCCCGGACACTTAAACGTATGTGATAGCGGGCGCGGCGTGCAAGCGATTTTAACCTTAGCTGTGAGTAAGCGACATTGTTGCCCATGGTACTGTAAGGATTATATGTTTATAGGCTATATTGGCTGGTAGTAAATGTTTACTCTGTATGTATGTAAGCCTTTTTAGAACGGTTGGTAATTTCAAATCATTGAAACGAAAAGTAAATTAAAAATAGAGGCTTGCGAGGTGACAGCTGGGGAGTCTGTTACGAACCGGCTAAGGGCCGAGATCAATAAAAATATAAAATTGTTTTAACCACAAGTTCTCTTAAATAAAATAATAGTTTGAAGTTAAAGCATTGCGTTTTTATTATACTTAGGGGCGCATAGAAGCGCCACAGTGGTAGGAGTGCCGGGTAAATTTTTTTCCGAGTGCGCCATAGTTCCTCGATGAAGTGAGGCTTATAAATCAAGAAAGAAAAAGTCGGGCCGTGAAACGGACGGAAAATATAGCGAAGAGAAAATTGGGAGAGTTCCATCGGGAAGAAAAATCTTGTGGGGAAAAAAACTTAAAGGAAGTATTTTTCTATTTTAGTAGAATAGGAACTTAATGGTGCATCGGCCGGGAGGGGGGAATAATGTAAGGATTATATGTTTATAGGCTATATTGGCTGGTAGTAAATGTTTACTCTGTATGTATGTAAGCCTTTTTAGAAAAGTAAATTAAAAATAGAGGCTTGCGAGGTGACAGCTGGGGAGTCTGTTACGAACCGGCTAAGGGCCGAGATCAATAAAAATATAAAATTGTTTTAACCACAAGTTCTCTTAAATAAAATAATAGTTTGAAGTTAAAGCATTGCGTTTTTATTATACTTAGGGGCGCATAGAAGCGCCACAGTACCGTGCTGTGATCTGATGATGGCTATCCAGGGAGTGAATGGAGGAGATTCAGATCGCTATACTATACACACCCAACTGATCTGATCAGCATTCTAAAAGATAGAAGGGTCAGAGTTCTCAGTTTCAGGATTTTCATACATTTTCATGCTATTTTCGCGGTTATTTTTAACATGTCCTCTAATCTTTTAGAATGCTGGTCAGATCAGTTGGGTGTGTATAGCGATCTTAATCTCCTCCATTCATTCCCTAGAATGCCCTAGAGAGCCATCATCAGATCACAGCACGGTACATCCCTGGCAGGAAACCAAGGCTTCAAAGTAACCTCGTTTGTATGAAAATAACACCTGTATCCCTAGACAAAGTTGATGTGTGTACTTTAGATAAATAAGAATTAATTACCTAGGTACCTATAAAATATACGTAATACAAAAAGCAACACGCTAACGTCAAAGTTTTTTAATAAAAACTCGAGGACGCGCGTGACGTTTAGCATCTGTGGAATAAAATTACTTTTGAACAGACAGCTAATCTAGTAACGGAGATTGTTCCTTTCCGTTGAATCTCCTAAGAATATAAATATCTTACGAAAAATAATAAGTTTTCTTTGTTATGAAACAGATAATAATTGAAACGACACTTGAACTGCTAAATGTGATATATATTTTTTTCTAGCAATCTGTCGTCAATAAGTTAGGTAAACTACTTACTCTGCTATAAATTATTTCTTTTAAATGGTGAAACATTAAAGCACAGTATAAGTGGGAACCTCATAATATGGGGAGAGCAAGTAAGTGGGAAGCTCATAATATGGGGAGAGCAAGTAAGTGGGAACCTCATAATATGGGGAGAGCAAGTAAGTGGGAACTTCATAATATGGGGAGAGCAAGTAAGTGGGAACCTCATAATATGGGGAGAGCAAGTAAGTGGGAACCTCATAATATGGGGAGAGCAAGTAAGTGGGAACCTCATAATATTGGAAGAGCAAGTAAGTGGGAACCTCATAATATGGGGAGAGCAAGTACGTGGGAACCTCATAATATGGGGAGAGCAAGTAAGTGGGAACCTCATAATATGGGGAGAGCAAGTAAGTGGGAACCTCATAATATGGGGAGAGCAAGTAAGTGGGAACCTCATAATATGGGGAGAGCAAGTAAGTGGGAACCTCATAATATGGGGAGAGCAAGTAAGTGGGAACCTCATAATATGGGGAGAGCAAGTAAGTGGGAACCTCATAATATGGGGAGAGCAAGTAAGTGGGAACCTCATAATATGGGGAGAGCAAGTAAGTGGGAACCTCATAATATTGGAAGAGCAAGTAAGTGGGAACCTCATAATATGGGGAGAGCAAGTACGTGGGAACCTCATAATATGGGGAGAGCAAGTAAGTGGGAACCTCATAATATGGGGAGAGCAAGTAAGTGGGAACCTCATAATATGGGGAGAGCAAGTAAGTGGGAACCTCATAATATGGGGAGAGCAAGTAAGTGGGAAGCTCATAATATGGGGAGAGCAAGTAAGTGGGAACCTCATAATATGGGGAGAGCAAGTAAGTGGGAACCTCATAATATGGGGAGAGCAAGTAAGTGGGAACCTCATAATATGGGGAATGCAAGTAAGTGGGAACCTCATAATATGGGGAGAGCAAGTAAGTGAAACCTCATAATATGGGGAGAGCAAGTAAGTGGGAACCTCATAATATGGGGAGAGCAAGTAAGTGGGAACCTCATAATATGGGGAGAGCAAGTAAGTGGGAACCTCATAATATGGGGAGAGCAAGTAAGTGAAACCTCATAATATGGGGAGAGCAAGTAAGTGGGAACCTCATTATATGGGGAGAGCAAGTCAAGTCACCCGACCACAGAGGTAGGTATCGACATATGTACGATTATCTTCGATCAATGAATGATCGAAGACGATTATGTAACATTTTGCGTTACCTTATTTTCAAAGTATTTATCATTCATTTATTTATAAGATAACATTGATCCATATTTGTTTGTAATAATTTGACACTTATAAACTATGTTAGTACCTATATAATTCGATTTATATTTACATATTTATATTTACATCACCTACTCAGTACAGTTAAGTATAACTGAGTAATTCCACATTCAACCGCTGATTTTTCTACCGGCCGGCGAATATTATTTTCACTTTCAACCGGTCAGTAAAGACCATTCCACATTCAACCGGCATCTTGGATAGTGAGGTAGGTATAAAAACTATTTATAATAAGTACATAGGTACCCATTAATTAAATACATTACACCATCATACATTTTTACCAGGATCAAGTAAGTAAATAAATATGGAGAAAGTTAACATCTATATTTTCACTAGGTAAGTACCTATCTGATTTTTATAAAAGGTGTGTAAACGCTATCTCCTATTGCTTACTTATGTAAGTACCTATTCTATAAGAATAATCGTGAGATGAAGGTTGTCTGAAGGATGATGACCGTCTGCGACTATTCAAGGAGTAGGAGAATGTGAATTTCTTGGAAAATTAATTTGTGCTTCTGTTAAACCACAAACAAAGAAATTCTTAGAAAATAATTTGATTTGAATAAACTCACATGCATCTTTTTCGAATCGTAATTTTTTACACCCTTTTAATCTTCCTATAAATAAAGATGGAAGTGTGCGAAAAATTTGCTTGGATCTCATTGAAATGCGTTAATAGCATTCGCAAAAAGTTAGATTAAAAATCTTCCCTTGCCTACATTACTTATGACGAAAAAACGCTGGCTATTTTCGCGAAACAAGCTTGATGTATTTTCGCCATAACACAATTTTCTTGTACCAACGTACCTAAGTTTATTTTTGTGAACGAAGATAAAGGTGTTTGGTAGCGTCCGATATTTTAAGTAGGTACTTTCCACGTTTTCCTGTAGCTTACAATTTCACGAAAATGATTTTCTTAGTTATATAATTACGAGGGTGGATTGATAAGTCCATGACTTTTTAATTAAGAAAGACTTTTCTTCGGAATATTTTGTTTTATTTCTGTACATAAGCTTATTGTAGCTCTGCGTATTCAGTCCAACGAAGTTCCTACCTCTTTAACCCATTATTTTTTTCTTTCATCGCCTGAAAACTGTTAACTGAAATGAGGGCCCATTTCAGACATCACCTTTTGGCTTGATGAAAATCTTTGCCCGCGAAGACATTTATCAAGACATTTATTCATGTTTGGTAGGAGAAAATATCTCACTGGGGTTGAATCTAGAGAATAGGAAGGATTCGCATCTTCATTCGATGAGTTTTGATGTCATGAGTGCCGCCGAGAGGGTCGACAGGGTCATTAAGAAAAGTTAGAACTCGCTTGAGCTTTTTGTTTCCAAAAGTACATAATAATCTTTTGCCGAATTTGAAAAAAATTTAGTGTAAAGATGCCTTAAGGAGTTTCTTTTTAAGACACAAAAATAAAGTATGAAAAAAAAAGTATTTCTTCTTTTCAAAGTCATGGACTTATCAAACCACCCTCGTAACAATAAACAAACAACCCATTGTCAACATTTTTAGATGATTTCGGAAAAGAAAGATTCGAAAATTATTGGTTGTTATGTTAATCCTTCTAAATTAAAATTTTGCTTGTAGCGGGAATCGAAAGCGCGACCAAGGTTTACCCTACAATCACAAAACAACTAACCCAGTCTTTCGAATAACAAAGATGAAAACAAAATGTGTATTCAACACAACATTGTGGTAAACAACTAATTGAAAATATACGAAGATAGGTACTCCTATCCTACCACTACCAAAGGTAATAAAGTAATATGTATGTACGCGCCGTTATTCTGTTTATATAATATGATTATTGCCCTCCGTTTATCACGTTGGCGGGATCAGATTCGTTAGAAGCTTGGTATTGATTTTGTTTTGGACCATCATTCGTTCATTCGTTCTAAGCGACGGCGATGACAACAGTGCGCACCTTCAAACTACCTCTAAATTGCGAAACCGTTAGAAAAAAGATGAAAATTTACTGAAAAAACTTACAAAAAACGCGTTTTTAAAGCGGTCTAAAAAAGAATAATACCTAATCGGACAAAAACATAAAAAACGGACTAGAAAAATCAGACTAAAAAGATTAAAATAAATTCTTCTGTATATATGTATAACCCTATAGCTACAGAAGTTTTAAACCTAAAAACATGGGGCGCATTTTGTAAATTTATCATCAATATTGTCTTTAGCATGTTTTGACCAGTCCCTTTTTTGTTTTTGTCCGATTTTTATACTTGTTTAGGCCGTCTTAAGAACGTGTTATAAAAAAAGTTTTCTTTTTCAGTAAATTATATTTTAGTTAAAGAGCTAAAAAACTAAAAATATACCATCTTCTATTGGAGCACTCGTCAAGACGAATCAAACGAGCTCAAACTACTATTTCCCAACAGAGTACTTGTCAAGACGATTCAAACGAGCCCAATAAGTCGATAGGGTAGCGTGGTTTGATCAAAGAGTTCCTGTGTCCTTCTTCTGGCTCCATCATCAGACCCTGGAAACTATTTTCCAACAAAGTACTCGTCAATACTCAAACGAGCCCAAACTCGATGAGGTTGCATGGTTTTATTAGATAGTTCCAGTGGCCTTCTTCCGGCCCCATCATCAGACCCTGGATTCTATTTCCCAACAAAGTACTTGTCAAGACGGTTCAAACGAGCCCAAACTTGATGGGGTTGCACGGTTTCAATATTGAGTTCCTATGGCATGGTCTTCCGGCTTCATGATCAGACCTTGGACCTCGTACCCCTATAGAGTACTCATCAAGACGATTTTAACGAGTCCAAACACGATGGGGTTGTATGGTTTCATCATAGAGTTCATATGGTCTTCGTCCGGCTCCATCATCAGATCAGCTCATTGACACTATAATATTGCATTGCCTTCCAGTTCTGACCAATGTTCTAAGTTTCAAGTCTTTAGCTCATCGGGAAGCTAGTATAAAATCGTTTGCAAAATTTGTGGACACACAAACAAACAAACGAGAAAGCAACCTAATAAAAACGTGTTGAAAACTAGGCTACAACTGGATATGCAAATTATTTTTTTATTGCAAGAACTAGACTTTCTAAGAACAGTTTTCTTTTCAAATTTTTTGAGACTTTGGATTTTTTTTTCTATCTTAATTGGAAAAAAACGAGAGAAATCTGCATGAATTTGTTAGGAAAATTTAATATATTATTTTGGAAAAGAAAAAAGTGTACTTAAATGGAAAATTATGAACTCTACACTTTTATTTATTAAAAGCTACATTAAATTGGTCATAAAAATGAGAAGTAATTGTTTTGTTATAAATATAAATAAATACATTGATATTTTGAGCGATTATACCATTCCTTCATTATTCATTCCATTAAAGCCTGATTTTATTTACACAAATTGTAATGTTTTTCCTTTACGAAAAATATAGCAATTGATATTAAACTTACTTTATACTAATGTATATTCATAGGATCAATAAGTGATTTGACAATCTCTGTAATCTCAATAATAATGTTATCTTATCTTATTATGATTTAATGGAAGTGAGTGTTAACATCGAAAGCTGTAATTTCTCATTAATTAACAAGATTTAAAATGTACACTACTGTTATTTTTATTTACGGCGTGCAACACTAAAAGCTTGAACGAATGAATCTACTTCGGCATGAATGAAAGGCGAATGAATTGTAACACAACACAGATACTCACACAAACACAAGTTACGTATCCGCTCCGCTAGTATCTATTGGGGTTTCGCACGGGAGGGTCGTGAAAATGACTGGAGTGGATGAAATACTAAATTATCAAAGGAGTCCAGACGACGACTTTTACGCTCTGCTGGGCTGTGATGAAAATTCATCTGTGAGTATCTATTTGTGTTTGAAACTGCTTAAGAAGTCTAATAGGGTAACAAGAAAGTGATTTAAAAAAACTGTATATTGATTACGTTTGCTCAGTGACCTTATTATTTTCGAGGGCTCTTGGAATCGACCCAGTTTTTGTCGTTTTAATCCTAAGTTTCAAATAAGACAGAACTATAGCTACATTATATTAAAAAAAAAAATTACAAATTCGTTTGAGGAAAACTCCAAGCTCGTTAATTTAGTGCGTCATTCTTTGTGGTTGTGCTTGGGTAATACCGGTATGTCTAACTGTGTTTTGTTTTAAAATTTACAGGTTGAACAAATTACAGCTGAGTACAAGATCCTCGCTTTGCAACATCATCCTGATAAGAATGACGGAGATAAAGATGCTGAAACCAAGTTTCAAAAACTAAAGGTAAAATCCAATAACCACAATAAACAGTTTAACAGTACTGCAATTAACTCTTCTCTGAGATAAATTAATATATTTGAAAAAATACTAGAAAAAATCGACTCACCCATAACACCTCAGACGGGACTCGAACCCGCACCTTTGGGATTCCGGCCCAATGCACTGACCAATTTTCTAAGACTAAATTTTGAAACTTTTTCTTTTACAGGAAGCAAAGGAAACCTTGTGCGATCCCTCCAAACGAGCGTTGTACGACAAGTGGAGGCAAAGCGGCATCGCCATGGGTTACAAACAATGGCTGGGCATGAAGGAGCACGTCCAGCAGGGCATGCACTGGTCCAAGCCGAACACCAAGGACCGCATGCTGGAGGGCGAGGCCGGCAAGGCGTCCGGTCCCTCGAGCCTCGGGCCCACCAACTCTGCTGCGCGCCGCGCCTCGGAGGGCGGCGCCGCCCTGTGGGGCCGGTGGGGCGGCGGCAACCAGGAACCGCCAACCGAAGTCATCTCCAAGTTCCGCAACTATGAAATCTAAACTGGAGACACCTATGCGGCGACTGTCTTTTGTTTTTGAGGGGCGTTAATTTGTTTTTTATTATAAAAAGAGGTTATTTGTGCCGTAATCTCTTTTTTTACTATATTGTCTATGAGTGTCGTTTATATTAGATGAAAAAATCTCAATTTGTACTTATGTACTTATATTAAGTTACTTATCATTGTTTATAATTAGGTATCGGCAATGACACTAGGCTATTAATATCTCTTGCCATTATAGTTCGTATCTATTCTTTATAGGTAAGTAATTAATGTTAAGTATGAATAATTAGTCTTAAAGGCGGCACAATATTCATCAAGTCAGCTCGGCGACACGTAACTCGAATGTAGCTCGGTATCTATTTTCGAATTTTCCGTGTTTGATGTACTAAATGTCTATATTCCGTTGTTCTAGAATAAGATTCGACGTTAGACGCCCCGCCCCTAGTGTGATGTAGTGTTAAACACTCCTAGCGACCCCTAGCTGTAAGCTATGCACATTCCTGATATAACTTATGAGTCTGATAACGAACATTTCTGCTGTAGAACAATATGTTAGTCTATTTAAGAATCTCTAAAATGTTTTGAAGATTTATATTTTTGATCCTATTTTATAACTATTTATATTTACCTTACTATAAGTAAGCATGGCCTATTTGGGTTGTCCCTTCACTGGGGAAGTTGGGAAAAAAAAAATATTTTTCCATCCTTTTTTTCCCGACATTACCCAGTGGGTAACAAAGGTGTTAGACAACGGAAATAGGCCGTAAGTATTATACTTTTAATACACGTTGGATGGCGGATGGTATATTGTTGTGAGAAGTATACAGGGTACAGTGAGACCGGCATGGATTTATTTTGAGGTGACGGTGACCTTCACAGATCAACTTTCTAATTAAGTAACTTACCTTTGTTCCGACTAGTCGTTGTGTTTCCAAGTAGCTGCGTAGTGATATAGAAATTATGTGTTAAATGTTTGATCAGTATTTACTTTGGATGTTAAAATTATGTGTATACTTAAATGTTATAGTAGCAGATCATGAAATTTTAATGTTTTATGTCGATGTATGGATGTTTAACGACAAAAATGCCAAATATTTATGATGTTTTTACTTTAAATGTTTTGAAATCATCTATGGAACAATAAAACGTTAGTAAATTACCTTTGTTGTATTTTAGATTGTTTCAGGGTTCTGGATAAGTCCCAATTAAATTACTCGACAGATACCAGAAACTCTGTTTGGAATCTGTAAAAATGGTAAAATAATCCCTAGGGCAACTTAATTCTGGTTTAACATAAAAATGGAACACAATTTTCAGGAAAATCTGTGTCAAGTAATTTAATCAGAACCTGTGAAATTGGCCCTATAATTTGTATGGAATTGCATAAATAATTGCGACGAAAACGTCCCTTGCTGCTTGAGAAAGTAGATCACATTACCACTAATAATTCAAATCATTATAAATTGATTGAAGTAAAAAAGGTAATTCCCCATTTATTGACGGCATGACAGTATAAATAAACCCATTTGTCACAAGCGATGACGTAGACGGGGAGGTAAAAGAATAACTGGAGTTTTAAAAGTTTTTTAACTAAAGCTAGGGTTTCTTAAAATGACGTCATATTACGGCCGTAATTTAGCGGCGTAGAACGTTGTCTATGTAATGTCGCCGTATAGTACGGCCGTAATATGACGACACCGCTATCCTAGGAAACCCTAGCTTAAGGGACATATATTTTGGAAAATTATTTTTGCATCTTGACAGCTCGTTTTTCATATAAAATTCGTCTCTAATAAAATATATCGCGTCTCTTCGCGAGCTACCAAGCGGACTACCTTGGCGCGTAATGTAAACCTTGCTTTGCGGAAATCAGAACTATCTAATCTACAATAAATCTAAGTAAGTACGAAGTAATTAAACTACTTTAGTAAAACCAAGTAGGTACTTATTATTCTATAAATAACTTTAAATCTTACAAACTCTTATAATATCTTACAAACTTAAGAAAAAAGTCACAAAGACGTTTTCAAAAAGTTATAGTCATGACACGTAGAAAGGTTACTAGTCTAGTCTAGTACCGAAAAAGGAACCCTGCTAGGGTATAGCAACCATGATTATATAGGTAATTATACATAAGTATAGTCAGTGGCACGAATCATGAAAATTTTACGACGGAGTGGGGATAAGTTCGCGCATGTGCTCTTGTGAGCGACCAATAGCGCGCGCCCCTCTCCCGCCGCCCGCGCCCCTCACCGCAACGCATACCCAAAATACGCGTTCCGCGCAATCCCCACCCGATTTCATGATTCGTGCCACTGACTGTACAACAAGTTATAATTTGTAGTAGAAAAAAATAATCAATTTTATTAGGTATGTCATTAATTACCATGCAAAGGAGAACCCAGCCTTTACTGTGTTGTGGTGCATTCAATACTTATTATATTAAATTACTCAAGTAAAGTGATTATCTTAATAAAAATAAGGTCTTGCCCTAGAAATGATAGCTTTAAAATACATTAGGAGGTAAGTGTACCTATGTTCAACTTAGGTAGATGCAGGGGCGTAGCTACCGCCGTATCAGCCGTATCAATTATACGGGGCCCCCGGGCCACGGGGGCCCCCAACGTGCATAACCAAAAATAAATAAAAACCTTTTTTTTATGGAAAAAGTAAAAAAAAAGCAATATTTTTTCCGCGTGAAGCGTGCGCATTAATCAGTTGGCCGAAAAATAGGCAAGGAGAGTATACAACGTGTAAGGGGGCGTCCATTAATCACGTGATGTTTTTTTGGCCAATTTTTAACCCCCCCTCCCCCCTGGTGATGCATGGTGAGGTTTTACGTTAACCTCCTTAGAGGGGGGGGCCCCTCTAAATCACGTATATTTTTTTGATACAAAATAGTTTCCACAATCACACGCAGTTTTCGGTTAAAAGTCACGCGTTCAACGGAAAAAAATAATACACGTGATATCTCACTACAACCCCCCGTCCCCCTTGTGATACTTCGTGATTTTTTCAACGACCCCCCCCCCCCCCTTTCGAGGCTCACGTGATTAATGGACGACCCCTAACAGAAAGGGAGTCAACCCGCAAAGAGGCAGGGTTGCCACCCGTCCCGATTTTGCCGGGACAGTCCCGATTTTGATCATATTGTCCCGCGTCCCGACGATCCCATCAGTTTTGTCCCGATTTTTGATGTAACACGCGATCAAAATCAAAGTGTTGATAAAAAATGGGTCCAAATGTTTAAAAGATTAAAGGACCATTGATTTTAAGTATTTTAATTACAAACAGCCACATACATTCAATATGTCCTTAATTTATCAGTTATCAGCTGATCTACAGTAGTTTTACTGCCAGTAAACGTTTAAAAAAATTAGACGAATAATTTTTTCGCGGCTCGCGCTTCGCGCTCGCTGCCGCGGGTCAGGTAAAGGAAGTTAATGGGCTCGTGAAACTGAACACCTACCAACAGAAAAAAATAAAAAAACTTTCCAAACAAAATGTTGGCGGCAAATTAAAATTTTCGTTTTTTTTCTGTTGGAAGGTGTTCAGATTCACGAGTACATTGACCTCCTTTCGGGTTCATACCCCCTTTCTGTTACACGTTGTATATTCAATTTGGATTGTTTGTAAAAATTTTGGAAACAGTGACAGATAGATAATTATGATTAATAAATATATTTTTTTAATTTTATTCAATTTTTTTTTCTTTTGTGAGAAATCTTTACCCTTTTTAAGGGCCCCCAAACAAATTTTTATACGGGGCCCCGCCAAGGCACGCTACGCCCCTGGGTAGATGTTTACTTTAGGCGACCTTAAATAACCCGAAGACCTACATCAAAAGCACCATTGAATGAAACACCCTCTCAGAAACTGAGGCTTTTAAAAAGGGTGCGCTGACTTTTGCGGTAAACGAGCTTTTATTTTATGGGAAGACTTATATTGAACTAGACTTGAGAAGAGTACATGATTCCTCTTATTCCTATAGCCATAGAAGTAACTTATCAACTGATTTCTGCGCGTAGGTATGTCCATTCATGAAAATATACCATTTAAGTACTTAGGTACAGAGTTTTTCTCGTAATTTGAAGTAGGTATTTTCCTTTTGAGATATTGGGTCAAAATACACTGGCCTGCAAAAATTTGTACGTAATTACCACTTTTAAAATTGCAATTTCTTTTAAACTATATGTAGAGAAGTTGGGTTTATGAAATAAAAAAACGTTTAATTTCAAGAAGGTTATCTGTCTGACTATAAAGTTTTTATTTAAAGAATTGAATTATTTTTCTAATGCTTTTTATTACGAAAATATACACTCGACGTCAGAAAAACCGCACTTCTTCGGCACTAAGTTTAGACTTGGTCATCTGCTATTGCTACCTAACGTTTTATTGTGTAAATGTTGATATCTATTGAATGAGCTTTCTTTTATTTTAATAAGTGTTTGATTTATTTAACATAACAGTTACCATAATTAAACGATTAAAGCGTTATTGCTCGCGCCACCACAAAAGGGAAATAAAAGGGGTCAATTCAGGAAATGCGGGTAAATTCGCTATCGAGATGATGGAGAAAACACACTTCAACAGTTCAATTAAAAAAACGAATACCCAAGATGGATACTATTGCCCATGAAGTTATTCAAATATTGCAATAAAATTAGGCAATGTAATGTGCTCGGAAACTCAATCTCAGTAATTGATTCCGTTCGACGAGTATTCCAACGGTTTCTAAAGAATGTTGGCTATGTCCGAAGGGGAAGAAGTATATAATAACACTTATCATTAAATTATATGGGATTAAATTAACTTTGAAGAAAAGGTGCGGTTTTTCTGACGCCGAGTGTATTTGTGTATTTTAAAAGATATTGCAATTTTAAAAGTGTGGTAAGTACTTTGCTAAGTTTCGAAGACCAGTGTACATGGAAATATTTCTAACGTGAACTTATAGCATCGTTCGTGATTGATTACTAACGCCCCCATGACACGAGAAAAAATCCACAGAAGAAATCTAAACATCGGGAAAATTAAAAACGTAAAAAGTAGGTACTTACTAAGTACTAGTCTAATTTGTGTACAATAAAGAAAGCGCTAAAATTAGTCAATCAATTTTTTTTATGACATGGACATATTGGAATCCCTTACTTGCAATCCAAATACTTTCAACCACTACTACATCTCTTGTTTTAATAAGGCCTAGGTAGTTTAATGTTAGTGTGCAAAATAGACAACTGCTTATTATCTTCATCAATTTTCTTCGAAAAAGTTATAGGTATAAATAGAAAATTGCTAAATAAGTAGCTGCCTAGGTATCATCTTTCTTTCGTTTTCAACAACGAGCAAAAAGATAAGGCATAAGATATACTTATCTAACAAAAGCTTTCCATACTGTGGAATTATTTTGTCTTTTCTGGAAATCATTATTGAATAACCGATAGGTAATATTACTTACAAAGTCAAGAAGTAAAAACACATTACGAAATACAAGTTTCAAACATGGATCATAAAAACATTTTGTGAAATGAAGGGTGCTCTAATTTTACACGGAAAACTTTATTTTCCGTACATCCACTATTTAGGTGCTTATTTTGTAAATACACCTAGAAGTATATTCCATCAATGTAAACAAAAAAAAACATTTAGCTTTTGTACTTACATGTTTAGTTCTTGTTGAATTTCGATATAAAACACGCGAGCTAAAATATTTCTTCCCACAATTTACAACTTTAGAAGGCTACTGCGCATACGTGTTTGCAGAAAGACAACAGGGAATGCATCTTGACAACAATTTTCAGAGTAAATGTTATGTAAACATGGCGGGTGACACGCGTACATTGATAAAGAAACAACATTTCTTCGTACCACGCCGTCCTGTTTAGCAATCCGAGGATTCCTCAGAAGAATAACACAAGTTGCTTGATTCAGCACGAGCCAAACAAAAGATATGTTAGTATTTTGGTAAAACACATTCTTGTAAGCAATTTTGCAAGCTTGTTTTGTTTTGTCCTATGATAAAAATATCCTAAGAGGTTTAACCTGACTTATAACAGTGTAAGACGCAGGGGTCCCGGGTTCGATTCCCAGGGGAGGGTACAATTTGTACTCGGTTTGGCTAGTTATAGGGTTTATTTCGATCGAATCAGAAATGAGGAGATCCGTATGAGAACAAAAGTAGGTAACCGACATCGCTCGAAGGATTGCTCAGCTGAAGTGGCAGTGGGCTGGACACATATAGCGAGAAGAACCGATGGCTGTTGGGGCGGAAAGGTTCTGGAATGGCAACCGCGCACCGGACGACGACGGCGCTCCGTGGGTAGGCCCCCGACAAGGTGGACCGACGATCTGGTGAAGGTCGCGGGAAGCCTCTGGATGCGGGCAGCGCAGGACCGATCGTCGCTCGTAGAGATCCTTAGGGGAGGCCTATACCCAGCAGTGGGTATAGGCCTTACCTAAGTCCCACGCCATAACAACAATTTAAAAATTGTTATGATTATGATTGTGATGAGTATTCCGGGAGTAGTGCGCTTCCACCTTCGGCCTTGAGATGAGGGCAAGCACTATCCTGTTGTGCATAAAAAAACTTGAACATTCGTAAGATCTTGTACAAAGGTAGGTATTCTTTTTATGTCAGACTAAAACTCGACTTATAATTTCTAATGAAAATTCAACTACTATTTTATATAAAGTCATATGAAAATGTTGACATATTCTATTCACTTCTCAAGCTCACGCGCTCACTAGACATGAAATAAAAGACTTTTTAACGGATACTAGCGCGGTTTTATTGAAAGTACTTTGGTAATTATGTAGAACAGTTGGTATTTGGTTTGATTTTTTATTTTCCCGACGTTTCGGCACCTTTGCAGCTGCCGTGGTCACGGGGGACTGAAGCTACTCGTGAGCCTACCCTCAAGCGATGAATTTTTTAAGACGTTCAGAAATTAATATTTTACATTTTTTTTTATCTTGTTAATTGGTTTAAGTTAATTTTGTGATTTAATTAATGCTAAAGAGAGAGAATCTACTGAAACTACCACCATTTCACAAAATTGGGAGGCCCCTCCAAGAAAGAAATGGCGAAATAAAACTTGGAGAGGAAAGCCGACCTCCTTCTTTTATATTTATTAATTTATTTGCAAAAGGAACTAACCGTATCATTAGATCTTGCAGTGTGTGTATGGGGCTTTAGCTTGTGAATGATGGGGTCCCAAGCTGGTGGAATTTTCCAACCATCATCTCTATTGAAATTAGGATATTTATTTATTTCGATAGCCTCGCGGAGCATTCTAGGAATAAATCTACGTTCCTTAGCAAGGATTTGGGGTTTGTCAAATCGAATGTAATGGTTGGGCCCCTCAAAGGCGTGATCACACACTGCAGACTTGTTATCGCGCCTATGTTTCATGTCAGCTACATGCTCTTTAACGCGGGACCCTATACTTCTCTTTGTTTGCCCGATGTAGGAGAGCCCACAGTCACAATCTAGTTTGTAGACGCCTGCGGCTTGAAGGGGGATGTTACACTTGACAGGTCGTAAGAATTGGTTGATCTTCTTCGGCGGCTTGAAGTAAGTTTTGATTGACGCTCGCTTCAGAATGTTTCCAATCTTGTCAGCGACACCCTTCAAATAAGGTAGGATGGCAGGTTGACGCTCTACTGTAGCTGGTTTGTCGCGTTTTCTGTGACGAAGGCGTGGTACTTGCAACTTGTTGTTACGCAGTACTTGTTTGACGTGCTGAAGCTCAGCCGTCAGGTGTTGTTTGTCACAGATGCTGCGGGCTCGCTGAAACAAAGATTTCCCTACGGTAGCTAACTGTATAGGATGATGGTGAGAGTCACCATTGAGGTATCTGTCTGTATGGGTTGCTTTACGATACACTGTATGGCTCAAGGTCACGGCAGCTGCAAAAGTGCCGAAACGTCGGGAAAATCAAAAATCAAACCAAATACCAACTAATTAGTTACTAAAGTACTTTCAATAAAACCGCGCTAGTATCCGTTAAAAAGTCTTTTATTTCATGAAAATGTTGAATTAAATTTTACACTTTATTAGAGGTACAACCACATGAAAAAATGTCAGGTAATAGATAATCAATAAAACTTATTCAGTGTTACAAATGGGTGGTCGGTCATAGTTACGAAGTACTTATTTTTTTCTAGTCAATGTAGAGACTGGAGAAACTGACATGATCTTTCATGGACTGAATGTATGATCTTAATGGTGACCAAAAAAGTTCGTGCGGTTTTAGTCGTCGCTCGCTTCAAAGACATGTTTTGACCTGTTACGATTTCTAGCTCCCAGCATTTAGTACCAACATAACGTGCACAGACTCGTCAGTTTATTGAGGCACTCCCTCTTGTTAATACGCTTTTCGTAACCAAATTATTTTTGACCAAAATGTCTGTCAATGCTTGTGTGATTCGGGCTTGCTTGCTTTACGAATTTAAACTCGGCACCAAAGCTGCAGAAGCGTCTCGTAAAATATGTACGGCATTCGGTGAAGATGCAGTATCAGAACGCACTGCACAAAAGTGGTTTCAAAGGTTCTTGTCTGGTGACGAGTCGCTTGAAGATTTACCTCGTTCGGGAAGACCCTCTGTTATTGACAATAAAGAATTACAGGCTGTCATAGAAAATGACTCAAAATTAACTTGTCAGGAACTTTCGCAAATGTTTGGTGTTAGTGACGAAACAATTCGTTTGCACTTACATCAGTTAGGTAAGTCATGGAAGCTAAGTAGATGGGCCCCTCATGAATTATCAGACGAACACAGGTTTCATCGAGTATCAGTTTGTTCAGCAATGTTTTCGCGCTATAAAACCGAGCCGTTTTTGGACTGTTTGACTGTTTACTTACAGCTGATGAAAAATGGATTGTGTACTATAACACAAAACGAACCCATCACTGGTTGTCCCCAAACCAACCAGTACCACATACATCGAAGACTCCAATTCATTGCCAGAAGATCATGCTTAGTGTGTGGTGGACCGCTGCTGGTATAATACACTACGAGTTTCTTCCCGAGGGTCAATCAATTACTGCCGAAGTCTACTCGATGCAACTCGATCGTGTACACAAATCTTTACTTCAGAAACAGCCTGGACTAGTTAACCGGAAGAAAGTAATATTCTTACAAGACAACGCTAGGCCACACGTTGCCTAGCTCACTCTGGAAAAAATTAAGGGTTTTAAAATGGGAGTTACTACCTCACCCTCCGTATTCTCCTGACATGTCTCCAACGGATTATCACCTTTTCTTGGCTTTAAATAATCATATGACAAATAAAAAAAATCAAAATCAAATTGATATCGAAGAGGAGGTTGCCAAGTTTTTTGCTTCGAAAAGTAAAAGCTTTTACGAGGACGGGATATATAAACTAGTATCACGTTTAAGAATTGTGGAATGCGAGGGTGCTTATATAAATGAATAAATTCTTTTGTAAATAAATCTACAAGACTTTGATATTTATCATAAAAACCGCACGAACTTTTTTGGTCACCCGGGTATATAGGTATACTTATAAGGTTAAATAAAATAGCTACATTTTTAAAATGAGCTTTTGATTGGAATTTTTGGCAGTCAAGTAAGTACCTAGTGGATGACGCGCTTTTTTTGGTGGCACCTCTGAGTTGCCTGGTTCAAGTCCTGAGAGGCAGCAACATTTTATTGTAGGTCATGATTTAAAAAAAACCTAGACTAGCACAGACAGCCAAATCAAGAGTCTTTGGTGGCTTTGGGCTCGCCCCAATCAACCCCATTAGGCCCGCGAGTGGGTTAATTATTAGGGCCCGCCCGTCCTATTTATCCAGCCATAAGGAAGGTCTGTGCCTCAGCAGTTGGGACGTAATAATGTCCATAGGTAAGTATCATAGTGGGAGCAGTTTTTTCAAGAATTCTTCACGACGCATTATAATAAGCATAAATTTAGCTGCCCTTGAAGCCTCTTTCGCGTAGAGCCATTTTTGCCTTCTCATAGAGATGGCTATGGTAGAGCTCGTCGAGGTAGATTTAGGCCGTGTGATCAACATTTCGGCAAATCATTTCGCACATTATCAACCAAGGTGGTCGCGGCATTATGTTACTACGGTTGCCAGCTGAGCGGGGAATCCGCTGGATCAGTGGTTCCCAAAGTTCTTGTTAAGCCTAGACATGCTCTGCCCTTCCCTTCTGTTTCAAGTCTTATAAGTTGTTTAATAAGACTTAAAGCAATATCCATCAAGAATCAATTTACCCAAAGTAAAAATATTTGCTGAACAAAATCGCTCTACTATCCAACCAGCTAACAAAACATTAACCGTAGACCCCCAGGGGTCGATATAGACCACTTTGAGAATCATCATGCTGGATGTTTACAGTCCGCTCTCACATTACATCGGCGCGGACGGGACCCGTTCGCCACCAGTTTGCGACAAGCACGCGATTGTGATAGTGTTAAGTATCTAGTGACAAATAAAACAGATTTAATCAAGCAATCAAATCTCAAATAAGGTCAGATGATATTGGAGTATTAAGCGATTTCTGTAACATTGGATACTGTGCAACAAAAGGTATCAATTACTAATTACAAAAATTTATAAAAGAAAATTACCTAGTTATCTATGGAAAATATTACTTTTATTAACGAGATCTAATAGAAATTGTTCAGATGTCAAAGAACTCCTTAAAATGATTAATTACTTTTCAAAATAATGTTTCTATACGACTCGTCATTATTGGCTAAAAAGTTTCACGTACCTAAGTACTTAGTAGGTATAAGAAGTTTCCCGTGTTCATAATATTTTCACCCTTGCTTAGTGGAAAAGCATTATTTCAAACCCACTAGGATAGTTAATCTAATGGCTATTATCAGATTTCCATTTGACAAAAGCATGTTTAGCGATGTCTGTTTCAGTAAGTACCAGTCCAGTATTTAGCAGCAATGATTTTTCTTATTACCTAATCTATCGGAATCATAAAAGAAAATGCTTTTAGGGGCTTAGAAACAACTTTTTTATAACAATTCCAGATTTTCCAATTCCCCGTTTCACAGTTTATGGATACCTACCACTACTTTTACGGTTAAATTTTAAATGGAACAGAACATCCATCGGTCGTGTAAGTTAATTGGAACTTATCTGGAACCTGTAAAAGTGACTCTAACAGTGTTTGTTGCCTGGAATCACCCTGGAATTACGAGCCTGAAATTATTGGAGTCATTGAATAATATAAAACGTCGTAGACGTACCTAGATACTTTATTAATAAATAACACTAATAATAGTCCGTGAGCCCACGACAGTATTGCCTACGTCATATGACATCACGATGAAATGCATGGCACACGGTCGGAAAAGTTCTCCTGAGCGAGTATCAGAAGATTATCGCAAATAAAATTGGCCGGAAGTTCAAGAAAATCTTCCACTTCCGGTCAACATTTTAAGATTATATTTACGTCATGTGACATCAGTAAGAGACCCGTGTCATCATTTAGTTTTCAATCGCATAGAGAGTAAACATAAGTCTGTCAGTTCTGAAATGACTATAAAACAAAAAAAAATAGTTTAAGGTATTCCGGCCATTTCAGAACTGACAGACTTATGTTTACTCTCTCTACGATTGAAAACTAAATGATGACATGGGTCTCTTACTGATGCCACATGACGTAAATATAATCTTAAAAATTTGACCGGCAGTGGAAGATTTTCTTGAACTTCCGGCCAATTTTATATGCGTTAATCTTCTGATACTCGCTCAGGACAACTTTTCCGACAATGTGCCATGCATTTCATCGTGATGTCATATGACGTAGGCAATACTGTCGTGGGCTTACGGACTATAAGGGCCTGTTTTTCGAGTTCCGGAACTTTTTTTCCAGAGTGGAAAAAATTGGGAATAGGAAAAAAATCCATGTATCCCAACTGATTGGGATAGCCAGTTGGGATATATGGAATAGCCGCCTTTGATCTTCAATTAATTTTGGTTAAAGTAAGTATTAGTATTTTTTCTATCCGTAGTGTGCGAACAACTTAATCAGATTTCACTGTTCAAGTTATCATTCGAAGGCGAAATTTAACGCACGAGACACGTTCGTGCGTGAGTCTCTGAATTTCGCCCCAAATATTTTAAAATGAAACTTGTAAATAAATAATTCGGAGCAATCAAAAATTTGTCAAAAATGTATATAACTAAGTGGTAAAGTTTCATTTTACCTACAGCTTTTTTAAATTTGTTAATTAATTTCGGTTATCGTATTGATTGGTTGATTGTTCTTTTCAGCCGTGGGAACCTTTCCTGTTTTGAAAATAATAAACTTGAAATCGATTCAACGTATGAGAAAATTGGTGATTTATAAACAACGACAAAAGTTTTAACAAAAGAGATTCAATTTTAAAGAAATTATTTTGAAATAAGTAAGAAGTCTGCAAATTTTTTTTCTTAACTTATTCCAAATTAACGATAGAAAGCTTTTCCCTTACATCTTGTTCATAACGTATGAGGATTAGTGGCCACCTCTGGTGTAGAGTTTAAAGTTTCAGGCCGCCTGTAAGGCCTCTTACTTGGCTTAACGACTGTTATCAGATGACAACAGCCGGGACAGACGGTTTAACGTGCCCGCCGAAGTACGGAAGCGCTGTTGTAATGCCACTTAACAGTCACCCATCCGACACCTGGCCGGACCGAGCGTTGCTTAGCAAACGTGACCGAATACGATCAGTCGCCATGAGCGCTTCGATAAATTTCCCTTACATAAATTGACAACTTTTTTGCGCAGCGGTTATCACAACATGCCATAATGTTCCAAGAATAACATAGTTTTCTTTTCTAGATTTCCACAAGTTCAGGCGTCGGTCGTCGCGGCGTTTCCGTGAAGTGGTATGCATTGACGCAACTTGAGTAGCCATTTCCAGCATCGACTGACCTTTATAACAAAGCGCCATTATCGTCGCGCAGTGAAATGCAACGCCGCACGTTAACCCACACCGAACTGTTGCGATTTTCCGAAAAAAAAAGTGGTAAATTTACGATTAGCAACTCTTAAACGGTCAGCGATAAAGAAAATACCTAGGTATATGTCGCCATATAACTGCGAAAATGATCTAATTTAAAAAAAGCTCCTCAATTTTTACCCGACTGCAAAGAAAGGGTTATGTTTTTCGCGCGTATCTTGTATGTAAGTATGTTTGTTTGTATGTAATATTCTTTATTACCTCATATCTTTCAAACGGCTGAATGGATTTCTGTAATTAAGATATCGTTAGATTTGTCTCGTCAGCCCAAGTGTTCTTAAGAAGGTGGCGTTATAAAAAAAACAACATGGCGGCTGTACGGTACTAATATACGTAGTGGAATTTTTTTTTTTTAGAATACTGCAATATGGGTGTCAAATTAAAGGGCTTATTGTAAGGAATTCAAAAAGGTATATCATGACCGTAATATATAATAACTAAAAAGATATAAACTTTTAGATTTTTGCATTCACAATGCTATTTTTATATTAAGATGAATAAATAATGAAAAATATTAGAAAAAATCGGCTCACCCGTAGCAACTTAGACGGAGGCATATAATTCAAATCATTCATAACGTCACTTTCTTAATGCATGCCTCAGACTGCATGTTATTAAGTTGCCTTTAATATTTAATCTTGTTTCCATCTTTTCAGTGGACTTGTCTTTTTATGCAGGCGGGTTTTTTTTAATAATTAGTTTTATACAATGTTTTTAGTTCAAAATAAAAAGAAGGGACTTGCAGATGCTAACTAGTACCGCCAATTATAACTTTCAAATGGGATTTTTTAAGTATAACTTTATTTAGTATTCTTATCTTTAATATAATGTACTTATTGAATAACTCCTTATTCTTTTGGTTTCGAAGATATGGGTTTTTACAAAGGGGCTACTTGGTAAATCTATTGGTGGCGCTAGTTAGCTCAACCTTTTTAACAACATTCAAAAATCGTTTTTCCTTTTTAGACAATCCATCTACTACATTGAAAAGTTTTTTTATGTTCTGTTAGAAAATAAATTGCGTTTTTATGAAATTGTGTTTTGACAGACACAATGGAAGTTACAAGAACTGAAAAAAACAATGCAAAAATTAAGAAGACATAAGGAAATCAGAGTGTTTCAAAGCAAACACAGTAGTGTGCAATGCTAAAGTTGAAATATGCATGTACTTACTTTGTTTGTCATGGAACATTCTAACAATCAGCAATTTTCAAGACAGCAGACTGATGATGGAAGAAAAGAAGCATTAGGGTAATGTATAAACAACAGGAATGTTATGTACAGTATACGTCTAATTCTATATGTAACGTTTTTGTTGTCTTAAATTGCTCTCCTCACAGCATTTTAGAAGACGAAGACATCATACAGGCAAGGCATAAATTATCCATCACCACAGGTGCGTTACTTTCACCCTTAAGTCCATTCCACGAAACGAGCTCCAAAAGAAAATTGCTCTGTGTGCACCCCATAGACATAGAAAAATTTTCGCTGCGCTCAAGAAGACCAACAAAGCGTGGAAAAAAGAAGTTAACATCATACGGACACGGTCTATGTAAAAAAGAGACAAAGGATCAAGTGACATGTGCCAACATTTTTCACAGTAAGAGCCCCTAGCGTCCCGCCTAGCAAATGAGCAATCACATCATCATCATATCAGCCACACGACACCCACTGCTGGGTATAGGCCTCCCCTAAGGATCTCCACGACGATAGGTCCTGCGCTGCCTGCATCCACTGGCTTTCCGCGACCTTCCCCCTCACGTCGGTCCACCTTGTCGGGGGCCTACCCACGGAGCGTCGTCCGGTGCGCGGTCGCCATTCCAGAACCTTTCTGCCCCAACGGCCATCGGTTCTTCTCGCTATGTGTTCCGCCCATTGCCACTTCAGCTGAGCAATCCTTCGAGCGATGTCGGTTACTTTAGTTCTCCTGCGGATCTCCTCGTTTCTGATTTGATCACGTAGGGAAACGCCGAGCATGGCTCTCTCCATTGCACGCTGAGTGACCTTGAGCCTCCTTATGAGACCCATAGTTAGCGGCCACGTTTCACTGCCGTAAGTCATCACTGGCAACACACACCGTTCATAGCATCCAACTGTGTGAGACAGGGAGACGTTATTTCTCCGAAACTGTTCACAGCTGCGTTGGAGGACATCTTTAAGCTCTTGGACTGGAAAGGACTCGGCATCAACATTAATGGCCAGTACCTAACACACCTTCGTTTTGCCGATGATATAGTCCTTATGGCTGAGACCATGGAAGACCTGAACACAATGCTTGAAGATCTCCGTAGTGCTTCCCAAAGAGTGGGTCTTAGGATGAACATGGATAAGACGAAAATTATGTCAAATGCCCATGTTGTACCATCTCCAGTTCATGTTGGGACCTAGGACAGGCAGTCCAGTTAGGTAGGTCCAACTTCGAGAAAGAGATCTCTCGTCGAATCCAACTCGGGTGGGCAGCATTCGGGAAGCTTCGTAAAATCTTCGCGTCCGACTTACCTCTGTGTCTCAAGACGAGCAATCACAGTTTGTTTAAAATATTTGTTAATCTTAATTAGAATTTAAAATAAAGGTATCATGGAGCCATGGTGTCTTGTGCTCCAAGTAATTGTGATGTTACAAAAAGAAATAATCCAAGTAATCACACTTTTCACAGGTAAATAAGATATTGCCACACATTTCTCTACAACCAAATTTCGCTACATTTATTCGTTTATCGACGAAGAAAACAGTATGGAACATAGTTTATTAATTTCCTTTGCCATGATGGATAAAATTTAATTAAGTAAACAGATTACTGTCATTGCGATATTTAATAATTAATTACTACAGATTTTAATTAATTTGAAACAGATTTTATGCTGTGAGAAGTGGAAGTAGTGAACTATTTAAGGAGATAAAAGTAAATTTTCTAGCTAGTGGATAGTGATAATATCATGAGTTGACGTTTTGCGGTTAGTTTTTTATTATTCCCTGTACCACGATAAGTTCGAAACGTTAGCGATAATGTCGTTTTGGAATAATACACTGATTATGAATTGAAACTTTAAATTTTTATTGTGTGTAAAGTATGGGTTTTAATCAACTGGAAACCTTTTAGAATAAACACTAATACTCTAGAGAGTCTCTGTTTTCTGTATTATCCCCGGTTCTAGGCCACACACTGTATAGTCATATTTTATGAATCTAGTCATATTTTACGTATCTCATATAAAATGTATGCATTCGTTTTCGGATCACATGTTTATTGACATTGTTATTCTTTGACATTCTATTTCTATGGTGCACCCATTGGTTAATTGGTGTGACCTTCAATAGCGTAGCCAAGAATCTTATATTCATATTCTAAGGTTCTTGAGCGTAGCCTATAGTCTTGCTCTACCCGCGCGCATTGACCAATGAGCTGCGAATAATGTTCCCTAGGAGTTCGATTCGTGGAACGAAGTATAGGGCTAGCTAGGCTAGGAGGATAAAGGCCTACTCAAACCTGACCGGTATCCTGTACCGGTATACCCGACCGATATCCCGACCGGTATTTTGTATGGCATTACCGCAGCTGTTGCGGAACGCTTTTGAACAGCGCGTTACCGCATACCCATCGGGATATCGTCACCACCCCCGGTACAGGATACCGGTAGGATTTGAGTAGGCATTAACTCTTGATACATTTTTCAGTGTGATTCTAAACATAGACAAGGTGCATAGAGAAATGTATGTTTTGTTTAAATAAGTAGGTACGTAAAAAGTGAATTTGTATCACTAGTTTTATTTAAATATCAATAAAGAAAAGTAAACTATCTTATTCAATAATCATCCTCTCGTGTTTACATCATTTTCCTTTCCATGTTAAATCAGTCAGGCTATGCTATTGATAATAAAAAAAATGTCTTTCAATTTTCACACAATTTCACTATAAGTGACAACTTTTATCAAATCAACATACTGACTTGCCCTTTTTCGAAATGTTTTTTTTATATTGAACCACTTTTCCTGACTATATTTTATTTATCAATAATAAACTTTAGCAGAAAACCTGAGGTGAAAACTAAGGTTATTTTGATAAAAAGTCTATAATAGGTAGTCTATTAAGTATGTGTTAAACACCTACGCAAAAAAAGCTATTAATATTGTCCATCATAGCACTGGTGTGTCGGATTCAGTTAGTGTCTCCATATATGAAATTCAAACTTTCACCAGATCTCATTTTTTTCCTCAAAATGATTCATTTGTATGATGAAAAGATTTAAAAAATCCAAAAGTGTTTTTTTGTTCCCCAAACTCAAACTCAAAATTGCTTTATTAAATAAAGCAACCAGACTTTTTTTAACTGACATGAAGAGAAAGTACAAGTTTTGTATGAAGAGAAGATTTTCTATTCTCCCAATAGTTAATTTTTTCCCTAAAATGTGGGAAAATCCCCCAATCTGGAGACACTGGTTGGGTTACCTTGCCTTTCAACACTTTTGGGTGGTAGACTAGTATAGAAACAAAAATATTAAATAAATTTCATTTATTACAGATTCATTATTTTTACAAAGAATACAATTCACAAAATGTATTAAATTATTAGACAGCACAGTTTACTTACAATTATAAGCATTAAACTTCTATGGTCTTACTTGTAAAGATTTTAGTCACTTGTTATAATTATCACAAAAATATGGCCTACAGTTTGATGATTAGTCCTTTGTATTCGCTATGAATCACTTTAAATTACGTATCAGATCAAAATTATTACATATTATAATTTTATAAATGCATTTTGGTATGGCTTACTAAGTTAAAAAAAGTTAAAGTATTGATACGGCTAGAATAAATAAATAAGTCTTAATATAAAATCATAAACAGCTAAGTGCGTAAATGTCAATTGACCGGAAACGTATTTCGAGTATCATGTGGTTTACTTTTATATGGCCCTTAGCTGTTTATAAACCATATTCAAATTTTTAGACGCAATTTAAAGGGCTTGAGCTGTAAATTGGTTTTAAAATAAAAGAAGTAAATAGTTAAAAATCGAAAATTGCCTAGATGGCGTCATACTAGGTTTTTTTATCCGAGATTCCACCGAGCAACTTGGCTGAGTGGTATATGCATTTTCTTCGGCATACAAAAAAAAATTGCGTCATACTCAATTCATTTTTGGCACTTAAGTTATTTTTGATTCTATATGCCTCTTATATTTAAAACACTGGTTAAGTGATTTATAAATTTAAGCGACCACACGCACGGCAGCCTCTAATGGTTTCTTATTAAATAAATTATTTACTAAAACAATGTCATATGTATTTTTGACTTATGGCAAGACTATAATAAAATATTCCTAGCTTGTAATTAACGAAGAAACCATAACTATTAACTAAGAAGAATATTTAAAAATAAGATCTATTAATATGTAAATTAAAATTCTGATTCCAATGCATGTCTTATTTCAATCATACAATCACATATTATGAACTCTTATTCAAAACAAAGCAAAGCATCATCCTATTACTTTAATTTTATATTATATATTTTTGTTAGAATAGTCAACACATTCTGGCATTTTTCTTCAGAAGCTATAGCCGTTTTACATTTTTGAACTAAATAAATTTTATTTTGTACAATATATTGCTTAATAATTAAATGTAAAGTTTTATAAATCTACTCTAACACCACTTTTTACACTAAAAACGAGAGATTTAAAATAGTGGATATATTACGTATTCTATGTCATGAAATTGCTTATCAGTTCAGTATTACTTACATGTTTTTGTACACATTTGTTTTATTGCGCTCAATCTCTTTAGACTCAATTTCCAATAAAAAAAGTCTGTTATATTTAATTCGCAATTGTTTTGTTTTTCCTTATTATTATTTTTTCAAACAATTTGTACCTACCTGGAAGTCTTCGGCACAGGTTTCGGTATGGGTCTTATAATAGCTTCACTTTGGTATTCAAGATCGCACGGTTTCAAAAGTTCTTGTCCGCCTTGATGAAGCCATTTGTTGCAGACTGAAAAAAAAGTTATGTGAATACTCGGAGAAAATATAAATAGGTACAAGCCTCGGCAAGTAACTTTAGCGCTGCCATTTTATTTTCGGAGTCTCATTGGCGGGGGATGTGGTGCGGGGCTGCTGCAAACATGCGCAGTAATCCCTTCCAATTTCTCTCACCGCTAAACTTACGTGCCGCGGTCTAAACCATGGTACGAGGGGCATGCCAAAAGTTTTTAGGTACTCTTTACTCACTAATTTGATACTGGATTTATACCATCGTAAACACTTGTTATTTAAGGATAAATTAAAACATGGAACACACTTGAATTGAAATATTTTTTTCTTAAAAATGCTTTTATTTGTAAAATTCTGGGGTCCAATTTTTATTTCTTCGGTTGGCATTGAGCGCTCTTTACTACTCATTTTCATCCGACACAGCAAAATCAGTATTTTCGAATTGCTTGCTGGTCAGCGCAGGTTGTCTCTCTCATTGGCCAGCGATTTTCGAGTGCGGTTTAGTTGTCAATTGTGATTGACTCAAAATAACTCAAATAAATGATTGAAAAATATGGCCCCAGATTTTTACAAATAAAAGCATTTTTAAGAAAAAACAATTTGAAATCAAGTATGTTCCATGTTTAAATTTATCACTAAATAACCAGTGCTTACGATGTTGTATAACTTGCCAGTATCAAATTATTGAGTGAAGAGTATCTAAAAACTTTTGGCATGCCCCTCGTATAAGAATATGATTCACCAGTTCTCTTCTCAGTACGGATGACGCAAGCTACGTCACGATAGTGTTACCTGATTGATCGTTGGTCCGCATCGTAAAATTTCATTGGTCGTGACATGGGTCGTGACGTAGTCATGGGCCAGTCACGTGCACGGGAAGAGACTACCTGGTTTTATTTTACCATGCTTATTAAGAGTACATAATATAAATTAAATAGCTGCAAGATTTTCATTTTAGCAATGGGGATGGCAACGCAAAGCTAATTGTAGATGTCGCTGCGTACGCTTGTTCTTAAGACAGTAGACGTTCAGAATAAATCTATAGGAAAATAGGTACTTATTTTGTGGTATTTTTTTACCGAAAAGGACCCATTGACCCAAAATGGATATAAAAGACTTCTACAATGCAAATGCTGGAATTGAAAGCCAAATTAAGGCGTTTTTATTCTTACAGAACTTTTATTTTTTATTAATATCCAGATTTTTCGGAAAATTGTAAGTGTCAACATTTTTACAGCTTATTACACAGAATCTGGTCATTTTAAAGCTTCAAAATGATTTTTAAAGTAAAAGCCGTTTGTTTTGACGGTTGTTGTGGAACAAGCGTACGTAGCGCCACTTTGACAGTTGCGTTCCCCATTATTATCATCCTTTTATCAGCGCAACTTCGAATCTAATGTGTGACAGATCGTCATAGACTAATCACTCAAAAGTGAGTTTGAAAATAGTTCGATTTAGTTTTTTGAAGGGTCAGAGCATTCAACGTTTAATGCTATAAGAGACAGTATGTTAAGAAAACGCTCGACTCGCTACGCCCATGTAAGGATCTAATGATAAATGTAATAAGGATTATATTCCCTCACTCATCTCATTTAGATCTGCGTAGTACCACAGAATAGATAATAGTACTAGCGTAGTACCGGGTAAGCAGCGTGGCACGTGGCGAGTATTTTTTATAACTCTTTACTTTATAGTAAGGACTTAATGATAAATGTAATAAGGACTATTCCCTCACCCCTCTTGGATCCTCGCAGTATCGGGCAGGCAGCGTGGAACGCGGCGAATATTTCTAACGACCTAATGGTAAACGTAATAAGGAGTATATTCCCTCACCCCACTTAGAACCTCGCAGTACCGGGCAGGCTGTGTGGCGCGTAGCAAGGTCTCCTTCCCAGACGGGTGCAGGTTCAGCCAGAATGCCGCCGCCATCTTTATCGGGAATAGACTCAAAGCTATGCAATAACCAACCATATTGTAAAGAGGTGAACTGACCTCGCCTTAATCTCCCTTCCATGTACTGTAACAGTACGTTCTGCTATGCTCACTTCAAATTGAGCCTTTTAATCATAACATTACGACTCAATTTGGAGTGTAGCCGAACGTGCGCGGTTGCAGTTTGCCTTCAGAATTGTACCTAATGATAATCGTAATAAGGAGTATATTCCCTCACCCCACTTAGAACCTCGCAGTACCGGGCAGGCTGCGTGGCGCGTAGCAAGGTCTCCTTCCCCAGACGGGTGCAGGTTGAGCCAGAATGCGGCGGCGCCCTTGATCGGGAACAGACTCACTCCCAGTTTCGTGAACACTGTGGCGCCCCCCTGAGCCACCTCTGACATCTAGCGGAACCAAATAATCACACGTTCAAAAACATGAAAAAAAAATACTTCCATGTCATCAACATCAGAAATCTTTTACTTAAGGTTAAAGGTCCATGATAGGAAAAAATTATTTGTGCGGGCCATTTTTTTATAAAGAAAACGTAAAGTTGTAGCCACAAAAAAAATACGACAAGCTGAAGAGATTATCTAGTAGCTACAAGTATGAAATTGCGTATAAACCTCACAGATGATTGAAGAAAAATCAGAATATCATCAAAAGCGCTTGTAGCGGGTTATATTTTTGGCGTAAATAATAGCGGAAACGTATTGAATTCTACATTAAAATACACTTTAACGTACTGACTCTTTTTCAAGAAAGATAATAATTATGCTAAAGATAATGATGAAAAAACAATGAAACACATCGAAAAAGTGCAGAAGTGAGGTTATTTTCCATACTCTTTACACGTAAAGAAAAAGACTGAGACAAATGTTTCCGCACAACGGAGCCTTAAACAGTGTTTTGTACACACACATAGACAGTGTCAGTTGAAGGGTAAGGGAAAAGAAGGATCATAGTCAGTTTAGTTCAAATTGAGTTAATTAACGCCATTCTGCTGGAAAAATAAACTTGCTATGACTTGACATATTCAGAAAAAAGGCAAAAAGAGCTATTATCAACACTAGCGTCAAACAAAGTTTGTACCGAAACTAGCTAGAAAAATCATTATCAAGGGCATACCTAATGTAAAAAAACCGGCCAAGTGCATGTCGGGCCACGCGCCATAGGGTTCCGTAGTTACCTTACATTACACCATACTATATTTAATACGACTATAATTTTTCGTCTGTAAAAATAACTTTGTTTTTCACAGTGTTGGTATGAATGACAAAGTTATATTTGCGGTTTTGGAAAATATGATATATCTCGAAAACTAATTACTATATCTCGTTCAAACCAATTTTCGTTAAAAGTTTTTATTAAGATCTACAGCATATATTTTTTTTAGATTTTTCACTTTCTTATTTCAAAAGTTAGAGGTAGTCCCCCCCGGACACACATTTTACCACTGGCAGTGTTTATTTTTCAAACGGTTGACTTTTAGAAAAAAATGTCTTAAAAACCTCAATGTCATTTTTAAAGACCTATCTATAGACACCCCGCACGTATTGTTATGAAGGAATTTTTTTTTTCAGTTCCAGTTCCATGTATGGGGAGCCCCCCCTTAATCTTATTTTTTTTACTTTTGTGTTAAAATCGTTAAGCGGTTAACAGATTACATCTACTTAGTAAGTTTCAACTCTGTAATCCTAATACTTTCGGAATAAAATGGCTGTGACATACGGACGGACAGACAGACAGACAGACAGACGGACAGACAGACAGACATGACGAATCTATTAGGGTTCCGTTTTTTGCCATTTTGGCTACGGAACCCTAAAGAGGAGAGAAGTTTTTCTCACTGACTCTGATCCTTCTTTCCCCTTATAGTTAAAGAGCTTGCGAAAAATACTGCAAGAATTATCTCAAGGTACTTCTTTCAATATGATAGTGTTTAAAGTGTACATGAGTCAGCACCTACTCCCAGCGCCAGGAAGTGGAACACCTGGCGTCAGCACGCTTCCAAGTATGTAGAATTTCGACATGCTCTACAAGAGTTATCTCAAGGTTTAAATTTGGCAGTATAGTAGAGAATAGCACAAAAAAAATTAGATGGTAGTCAGACCACAGTGTCATGGAACATGCCACTGTCACGAATATTAAATTGGTAAGTTTGGATACATTAACATACTCGTTACTAACATAACAAGTGAACTTCGTTATAACACATTTTACATGAGTTTGATGAAAAAAATTTTTTCAGTTTTCCATTTATGGGGAGCCCCACCTTAATCTTTTATTTTTTTTATTTTTGTGTAAAAATCGTAATGCGGTTAACAGAATACATCTACTTACCAAGTTTCAACTGTGTAAACCTGTTTTGTAATGCGTTGTAGCTCCAAACAGCTTGTTTGGACTCCACCCTTTGAGCGACTGCTGACTGCCTATGTTCCATGACACTGTGGTCTGACTATTATTTTCATAAATTATGCATAATAATTAAGCAGAATACGATTTTTTCAGCCTTGAGAAAGCTTTTGTTCAGTCAGTGGCACGAATCATGAAAATTTTTCGACGAAGTGGGGATAAGTTCGCGCATGTGCTCTTGTGAGCGACCAATAGCGCGCGCCCCTCTCCCGCCGCCCGCGCCCCTCACCGCAACGCATACCCAAAATACGCGTTCCGCGCAATCCCCACCCGATTTCATGATTCGTGCTACTGACTGTACCGACCTCGAAATTCATACAACTTACGTGGCGTTCCTTGACACTACGGTCTGACTACCATCTAATTATTTTTGGTACTATTCTCTACTATACTGCCAAATTTGAACCTGAGATAACTCTTGTAGAGCATGTCGAAATTACTACATACATACATACTTGGAAGCGTGCTGACGCCAGGTGTTCCACTTCCTGGCGCTGGGAGTAGGTGCTGACTCATGCACACCCTAAACACTATCATATTGAAAGAAGGACCTTGAGATAACTCTTGCAGTATTTTTCACGAGCTCTCTAACTATTACCCTTCAGGTGTATCCGCCAAATAATACAAACATATTGCATTTAATAAGATAATTTTACTTTGATAACATAGTTCATAGTGAACAATTGTCGTTAGTTGTCGGGACATGCTAAAATATATTATGTAAAATTAGGATATGTAAACCACGTTATGTTTGAATCAGTGACATCATCTATTGGCCTATAGTAGCGAACTAGCGAGTCCAGTGCTACTGTATGACTTCTTATATTTTTTTATGTTTATTTTCCCTTGAAATATGGTCACTTTAATTTAATCAAAATTGTCCTAAAGTTATCAATATAGCAGTTAGATTCTTAATTTTAAAGATTATCAATGACTTGATTTCACCCTGTGAAATTGAAATAGCCAATAATGTTTAGAAATTTTAGGTTATGGTATAGGTAATTAAGTTAGCCAAAACAATTTAATAAAGTTAAGTTATAAAAATTCGTATAATTTTTACTTACATAAAATAATACAGTAGCGATTCTGTTTCCATCGAATTTCTTGAAAGCATTTTCTTCCCTCTGTAAATAATAAATAAAAATATATACTAATCGTTTTATTAACTGATTTCTGGCATAAGCCACTTATAATTATGAAAAAAAATTAAAAGCACCATTGCTAAAAAAATCATAATCAATCGTATGGACTTCTTAAATTACTGGTATTTATAATTAGATTGCTTCTTGCAAAATATATTCTGAACTACAAATAGAACAAACTATCTGTAAAATTATACTATTAAAAATCAATACACCCCAATGCCGTAGTTGACAACTTGCAGTTCCTCCGCCGAGTCCATACTAAGTCCCGTCATATCGGCCACTCGTTGCGACACTCTATAATGGGTGATGTATCTATAGTTACACTTATCAGACTCACCCTCGCAAAATCGTAATGTGGCTCATAATGTCCTCCAATGCCGTAGTTGACAACTTGCAGTTCCTCCGCCGAGTCCATACTAAGTCCCGTCATATCGGCCACTCGTTGCGACACTCTATAATGGGTGATGTATCTATAGTTACACTTATCAGACTCACCCTCGCAAAATCGTAATGTGGCTCATAATGTCCTCCAATGCCGTAGTTGACAACTTGCAGTTCCTCCGCCGAGTCCATACTAAGTCCCGTCATATCGGCCACTCGTTGCGACACTCTATAATGGGTCATGTATCTATAGTTACACTTATCAGACTCACCCTCGCAAAATCGTAATGTGGCTCATAATGTCCTCCAATGTTGTAGTTGACAACTTGCAGTTCCTCCGCAGAGTCCATACTAAGTCCCGTCATATCGGCCACTCGTTGCGACACTCTATAATGGGTCATGTATCTATAGTTACACTTATCAGACTCACCTCGCAAAATCGTAATGTGGCTCATAATGTCCCCCAATGCCGTAGTTGACAACTTGCAGTTCCTCCGCCGAGTCCACACTAAGGCCCGTATTTATAAACCGCTCTCAATATCGATCTCAAGACCGATCTCAGCTGATACGCTCTCAAGATGTGAGCAGCATCTTAAGTTGGATATTAATTAATAGTCAGATATCAAGAGCGTATCAAATGAGATCAATCTCAGCTCTTAAGATCAATCTTAAGAGCAGGATCTTAAGTTTATGGTGGTTTTTATACAGTAACATGACACTTTTGAATTAAGATGGAATGATTAACGTTTCGTTTAAGTTGTGTAGAATAATTAGCTTAAATTACAAAAAACAGTAATTTTATAATTGGGACTCTCATAAATTAGTGCAAATCATTTTAGACAAGAAGTAAAATGTAATATTTATTTATATTACTTTATTTACACATAAATAAAATATCACTTTATTTTACTACGTAAGTTCAAGAAGAATGAAGTCTTGGATTATTTATTCTTAGGCTGTATGTTACAAATGTGCCTTTGCATTTTCTGTTTCATGATAAAAAAAACGGAAAAAAATTGGCGGGAAAGTGTAATTTAGTCGCGTAGCCAGAGAAAAGTTACCTTCGATAATACTAAAAGTTTTCGTTTTTGCTGAGTGTATAGATTATGTGCATTGTGAGCTATTGTTGAAAAGTTAGAAGTTTTATGCCTGTGCTTTAGGTATAGTTTAGGTATTTCGTAATATTTTGTTTAACGTAATATATAAAGAATTAAAGTTTGAAATGTTGATTGTTTCATAATAAGAACTATGTTATCTTCATGTTGTAAAATATTTAGAAAGTTATTATGTGTGGAAGTGCGTAAATCAGAAAATCACTCTTTTGTGTTCGAATAAAATTTTAAAATTTCCGAAATCCTATTTTAAGACTTTCAGTGGTTAGATATACCAGTTCAACAAAGTTTAGAAAGTTAAGTATTGTGCTTCTTTGATATTTTCATTTTTCCTTTATAACATACGGAATAATGAATTAAAAATTGATAAGATCGCTCTTACAATACCTTTTCAATGCACTTATATACTACACAAAAAATTAGAAACATACATAATGTGGGTTTTGTTTAAATTACGGATAAATTATTGCGCTAAAATACGAATTATACGGGACGCGCGAGCGGGTGCATGCTGGTGCCGCTAACTGCCACGCGGCGCGCGGGCGGGCGCGGGGCCACAAACAATAAGCTACTCTCGTCGCATGGCAATAAAGTACAATTTCAAATTTCACAGCGCTGCGTGCCTGATATTACAAGCACCTACGAAGCGCCACTCTTTTTGTCGCGTAATCGATGAAATTACACAGAATACTTATAAAATAAAATAAAGCTACCTACCTACTAAATAAGCTGATCATAATTGTTTTTCTAAGGTAGTTTGGCGAATCAACTTTTAAGGCACTCCTTTCAGAGCATTTTGAAACAGAAAATAAAAACAAAAATAAATTTAATTGAATTTACAAGAATTTATATCATTTATCTAATTTTTAGATTTTAAAGGTGGCCACGAATGGCCACGATGTTTGAGTTTGCTAAACGTCAAACTCAAACTTTTTGAGATTTTTGAGAATAACAAAAGATCGTCTTAAAAATTTCCCCTCTGTTACCTATTTTGTGTTTTTTTTGTGAATGAAAATGATACTTCTAAGAAAATCAGATACCGTAAACTGCTGCAACTTTGCACGAAATTTAAGGTTTATTTAATATCTCTTCAAGTATTTATTATCTGTGTCCATTTTTACATTAGCGCGCGAATTGGAGATGTATGTCATATATCTTAAGGTTCATAACGCCGAAACGGCTGTTAGATTGATCTCCAGAAACCGTCAAAGTCGTAGGCAAAGTTGTGATAAAATATCCCAACTTTGCCTAGAAGATTATAAGCAAAAATACGAGCCGCATTTAAAAACTGGTCTTAATTATAGAGCCATACAAATTGCGTTACCATCGAGATGTGCATGGATTACCACATATAAGCATCAATATTTTTTCTGGCAAGCAGGCGAAGTTGGGCACAAGCAGGCAAACTTTGAGCAGTTCTCGAGCAGCTGAAATTCTCGATTTTTCCAAGGAAAAACTAAAAGTTTGCGAGCGTTGACAGCTGACAGACAAAAAAGTAACGGTGTTGCCACTTTGAATAATAATGAAATGGGTTGCCAATAAAACAAAGGTATTTCTCTCATTATCAAAAGTAAAAAATTGATGGCGGTTATGAAGTAATGTTAGTTTTACGAGATTAGGCAAAATTGAAGCTTAGGGGCAATCTTGCAGCAGTTTACGGTACTTACATTTAGTATTTAATACAACAAGAAAGTATCCTATCAAAATAATGTATCTATGTTTATAGTAATAGTTTCTAAGATTTACATGATTTTAACTCCACTGCGTTACTTTGACATAAATGTATGTTAAACTTTAAAATAATTTGATATTAAACAGCCACTTGAAACTTACGTCTATCCCAAGTACCTAGCATTTTACTCCATTTAAGAGTACACATTTAGTTCCCAGGTGTACTTGAAGCATTACTACAGTTCACTCGTGATGTATAAGCTGCATTATTCCAATTATTACACCTATACCTGTCTAAGGGACTTATAGGAGTGTAGAGTTATACTTTTATACGATTGTTGGTGTTATAATACTCTAACAACTATCATTTAGTCAGCCGTCTGACTAAGAGCATTATAAGAGGGTAGAAATCGGCAACCGCTGTTTAACGGCCTAGAGCTAGCATTTTAAAAGAACACACGTGGTCATTTATAAAGTTAAAGGCTGTTATGTTTACTTATTTTAGACTGTTATACAGCTAGTAGCTGTAGTAGGACTTGTTTGTGATCATTAAAATAACCTTTTTTTACTATCTGTACAGAAGTGTTTAAATGGTTCGCATGTGGACTGTAGGCTGTTAAAAGGACTATATGTGTTGTCCATTAACATCAATAGCAGTTTATTTGTCCACAAATACTACTCTTATTTGCTGTAAGCTGAACATGAATGTGAATGTGAATATTCTATTACACTTTTTTTTGACACCAAATTGTGTGTCTCACACGAAAACAAAAAGTGTTTTTTTGTTAGTTTGTTACAAAATTTGTACTTTAGGTATTCATACTTGACTTAGTACCTGGGCTAGGCCAATTAACGGACAAATTTATTATTGCGGATCTCTAAAATTTCAGTAATATTGAAAGATTAAACGATGATACACAATTGACCTGAATTACATCTTAAAACTGTACATAAGTTCACATCAGAATAAATTTATAGACATTGGCTCTGTAGTGGTACAAATGTGGGACTTCATATAGATAACAGCATTCTAACAGAACACATGTGAACCTATATACGCTCACCCGCATTAAATTGGAGTTATAACAGTTCACATAGCCGTATTTCATTTCCACCATTTTGTTCTACATAACCTAAAATATTTACCAAAAATCTCCAAAATTATCATGCAGATTATCGCAAAATAAGCAGATAGAGCGATTGAGTTTTGGTTTCATGAAAAACTGAAAATTGGAGATTTCCTCTCAGCCAGTTTTATGTATTTTAAAATGAATATCGCGTTTTTACAGAGGCGCGTGAATATTTTAGCTGTAAATATGTACACATTTCACGATAAAGTTGCATTCCCATGGCATTAACACATATTAAGTATTCAAAACAGGTACTTCCGTGTTATATTAATTTTTATCCAAATAAGAGTTGTTCCGCCATTAATTATTACGACACAATAAAACCATATTAAATTTGTGGAATAAATAGAAATAATTTAGGACACACGTGAATTTTAGGTAGCACTGGAGTACTTTTGTCGGATTTTATAACTGTGAAGGCTGTGTATAGCCACTTGTTACTCTTTATTACACTCATGTATGTTGTATTAGTTCACACTGCGTCCCATATAGTGCCGTAAGTCAGCCTTAAGTCCGATGTTACTACTTAAACTGCTATTATAATGCTATTATACTGCTAATGTAGAAGCATAGTGAACTTAAGGCTGTCTAATTTGTGCCCAAACTGGTTCTATAGCATTATAGCAAGCTATACAGCTTTTATACAGCTGACTTACACAGCTTGTTGAGTACATATGAACGACTAGACATCTTATATAGAACCCCGAATGCTACTTGGGATGTCAGGCAGTACCTTTCTTTTCTTTATACATATTACGTTCACTGTATTGTTTACAAGTATAATTGAATTGTATAAATTATTTATACATAAAAACCTTCGATCAAGTATATCCTAGATAACGCTTACGAACTAAAACAGTATGCAAACATGGCACCTCAATAGCGTCCCACTTACAAACTTGGCGCTTATTTTGTACATGATCACCTCTTATTTTGTACAAACTCACATTTTATATCACTTATTTTGCACAAAATAAGCTTATTTTTTACAAAAATACATCTTTTATCACTTACTTTGTGCAAAATAAGCACCCAGTTTGTAGTGGGACGCTATTTGAGGTGCCATTTTTGAGACTCTGACCGGACATCTAGGGTATTTAATTCTTGATCAAAGATAAAAGTAATCAAAAATTAGGGGACACCAGGGTAACACTAGAGAATATAGTAACTCCAGAGAAAAGAAAATAATTAGATAATACTAGCTTCCGCCCGCGACTTCGTCCGCGTGGACATTCGAAAAAATCCTAAGGGTACCTTTAACCAGGATACGAAGTATTCTATGTTCTAACGTCCTGCCTCGCGAGGCAGTACGCTTGGTGTGGACGTACCTCGCTTGCAGGCAGGGCGTTTGCCACTTGCGCGTGAGGATGCGGCCCGACATCGCACTCGGTCGCTATAGTACGCGCTTACCAGCCAGAGGCCTGCTGCGCGCAAGGCACGTTCACACCAAGCGGGCTACCTAGCAAGGTAGGATATTAAACTTTTTATCCAGGTTAAAGGTTCCCTAAGGATTTTCTCGAATGTCCACGCGAACGAAGTCGCGGGCGGAAGCTAGTAGTATAAAATAATATAATACGTAGAAAGCGGGCTTAGATTTTTTTCAAGTGCATTCAACTGCATTCAAGTACATTTTTTTTTCTGAGAAATTACAAAAGACGGACCCCAAAACTCGACACTTTATTGTTTACTTTTAAGCCATTGACCATTTTACCGTGCCAGATGTGGGAACACCAGGTCCAGGTAGTCGTCGTTCTAACAGTATAGTTCCCAAAAGATATTGTTACAACGAATTCATCGTAAACTCTTCTTAAAAACTTAAAAGTCGTATATCTTTTGACTAGCTTCCGCCCGCGACTTCGTCCGCGTGGATATTAGAGAAAATCCTTAGGGAACCTTCAACCAGAATCCGACCAGCCGATTTTATGCGATTAGGCCGGTCCCCACCAAGCGCGCTGCCTCGCGAGGCAAAACGTTTGCCGCGTGTGGCAGGCCTCGCACGAGGCTGCGCGCTTGGTGGGGACCGGCCTAATCGCATAAAATCGGCTGGTCGGATTCTGGTTGAAGGTTCCCTAAGGATTTTCTCTAATATCCACGCGGACGAAGTCGCGGGCGGAAGTTAGTTTATTACAACAATCAGAAGTGGGTCCAGAGATATTAGTAGTATCCTGTTCCCGTTTCTTTACCCTTTTCCGTTCCCGTTTGGTCCCGTTCCTGTCCCCGGTTTCCGTTCCCGTTCGCGTTCGCTTTCGAGCGATCGCGTTTGCGTTCCCGTTCCTTTCTCGTTCCCGTTCCCGTCCCCTGCGGCTGAATCATGTCCACCGTGTTGGACTTCAAAATAAATGTCATTTTCGCATTCCTCATTCCATAAAACCTCAAGAACAACATCCACATCGATTTTCATGTTAACTTTCCCCATTTACCCCCTAAGGGATGATTTTCAAAATTACAAAATATATATTTGCCTATTTATTTTTAGACATGCTTCTTAGAATTTCAAAGTTGTAATGTCTCATCATCATCATCATATCAGCCGCACAACACCCACTGCTGGGTATAGGCCTCCTCCAAGGATTTCCATGACGATCGGTCCTGCGCTTCCCACATCCAGTGGCTTCCGGCAACCTTCACCAGATCGTCGGTCCACCTTGTCGGGGGCCTACCCACGGAGCGCCGTCCGGTGCGCGGTCGCCATTCAAGAACCTTTCCGCCCCAACGGCCATCGGTTCTTCTCGCTATGTGTCCAGCCCACTGCCACTTTAGCTGAGCAATCCTTCGAGCGATGTCGGTTACTTTAGTTCGCCTGCGGATCTCCTCATTTCTGATTCGATCACGCAGGGAAACGCCGAGCATGGCTCTCTCCATTGCACGCTGGGTGACCTTGAGCCTCCTTATGAGACCCATAGTTAGCGATCACGTTTCACTGCCGTAAGTCATTTTATATTATTTTTCCATACACAATTTGCACCCCATTTTCACCCCTTTAGCAGTTAAATCATGTCCACAGTGTTGTACTTCAAAATAAATGTCATTTTCGCAATCACCATCCCATAAAACCTCAAGAACGACATCCATATCGATTTTTATGTTTACTTACCCCATTTACACCCTAAGGGGTTGATTTTAAAAACTACAATTTATATGTTTGTCTATTTATTTTTAGACATGCTCGTACGAAGTTTTAAGTTGTAAAGTATATTTTATATTGTTTTCCATACCAAATTTGAACCCAATTTTCACCCCTTTAGTGGTTAAATCATGTCGACCGTGTTAGACTTCAAAATGAATGTCATTTTCGCAATCGTCATCCCAGAAAACCCCAATAACGACATCCATATCTATTTTAGGTTTATTTACCCCATTTCATCCCCATAGGGGTTAAAATACTACCAATAACCATATACGTTGCGTTATATTTCCATCCATAAGTCTAAATTATAAATTTAACGATTTTTACTTTAAAAATTAAGGATTTTCTTCTATACTCAACTTCATCCCCCTTTTCACCCCATCGGGGGTAGAATTTTGAAAAACGATGATACACGTATTTATTAATTTTCAATCATCAGCCTGAATACAAAATTTGAAGATCCTAGCATCAAAACTGAGGGACTTCCATACAAACTCTCATCCCTTATTTCATCCCCTTAGGGATGGAATTTTCAAAAATCCTTCCTTAGTGGATGCCTACACTGTATAAGGTACCTGTGTGTAAAATTTCAAGTCTCTAGGTTCAGTAGTTTGGGCTGTGCGTTGATATCTCACTCAGTCAGGACTTTGAATTTTATATATATAGATTGAGTAAACCGATTGCGATGAGATAAAGTCTAAATTACTTCGCAAAATACATAGTATATTTCTATGTAAACATCATTACGATTGAGTTAGCACTTTTTAAGTTATTAGCGCACAAACATACAGATAAACAGACAAACAGATAAAAAGGAGACAACCCTAACGGCGTCAGAAGAGATGAGCGCTACGCGATAGAAAGAGAGAAAACTTCTAGGTGAATATAACTGTAGGCGCTGTAGCGGTGTGCGATCTGAATTGCGCCTTATTGAGTCGTAGCAAGAGTCGCTATTTAATTAAATGATGTTGCAGAATGCGGCATCTGTACTTGTACTATTATGTATTCTGTGACCAAGTGCACGTTTTTTAGGTGAGTGTTAAACTTTTAGTTTTTCCTTGGAAAAAGTTAGTATTTACGGGGTTAGTATTTACCCTCTTAGTATTTACGGGGTAAGCTATTTGCTGTTTCTCCTATTTATAAGGGTTTTTCTTGTTAATGTCAATCATTAACGGGTAGAACCACGGTAGGCAATGTTGTAAAAGGCTTCTCGGGCATTAGTGACTCAAGTTTGCCTAGCCCTAGGGTTGTCACTACTTACTCAACGACAGTAAAGCGGTTTGGAGGGCAGTCTATGTTTACTTTGTTTAGTTATTAAATAAAAAGATATACAGCTATAAAAATAGAAAACAATCTTACAAAAGTAATTATAAATGTTTAAAGGTTTAATAGTTATAAAAAAATAAATTCAAAAGAAAATAATAAATTCAAAATAAAGAAATTAAAACAAATCAAATGAAATTAGTTTAGTCCTGTGAATTTAATTGGTTTACGTCCGGATTTACCCATTTTTATTGAAATTATAGTAAGTCTTTTAAATTTTGTGTTTTTCTATTTGTGGCAAGTTGGCAACCCGTAGTATACTACAAATTTACTATGGAAATATTTACTGATACTGCTCAAAGTTTGCCTGCTTGTGCCCAACTTCGCCTGCTTGCCAGAAAAAAATATTGATGCTTATATGTGGTAATCCATGCACATCTCGATGGTAACGCAATTTGTATGGCTCTATAATTAAGACCAGTTTTTAAATGCGGCTCGTATTTTTGCTTATAATCTTCTAGGCAAAGTTGGGATATTTTATCACAACTTTGCCTACGACTTTGACGGTTTCTGGAGATCAATCTAACAGCCGTTTCGGCGTTATGAACCTTAAGATATATGGCATACATCTCCAATTCGCGCCTTAATGTAAAAATGGACACAGATAATAAATACTTGAAGAGATATTTAAAAAAAACCTTAAATTTTGTGCAAAGAGCAGCAGTTTACGGTATTGATCAAAGTATTTAAACCAACTAACTTGTCTTATTTATCTATCTAGCTGCCTACATCTGTGGCTAATTTTATAAAATTACTGTCGTCTTTTAGGGCCTTCTATTTTGTGGCAATTGTATAAATTAGGTAGGTAGGTACATTAGTTAGAGAGTAAGGTAGATTAGAGTCGCACTATCCATAGGTACTAATATTATAAATGCCAAAGTCTGTTTGTTTGTTTGTTACGCATGAATACTGAACCGATCATCATGAAATTTTACATACACGTTGCTAGGGGTATAGAAAAGGAGATAGGGTTTTATCCCGAAAAAAGTATGGTTCCCGAGGGATAGCAAAAAAACTCCACGCAGACGAAGTCGCGGGCGGCCACTAGTGGAATCATAATAATATCATTTCGGGATAAGAGATAGGTCAGATAGGAGTCGACACGTCTTGTAAGTAGCCGAGCGTACAACTTGTAAGTAGGTAGCTGTAGGTAGTGTAGGTACCTTCATACACTTCGCGCGCGAGCATAAAGGTGGCGACTGACCTGTAACATTTCATCATAACGTAACGTTACGTTACGACGGAATGTTACAGATTAGTCGCCACCTTAATAATAATTTATTCTTATTTATGGCGCGAGTGGGCCTGGGGCCCTATTTTTTTTTTAATCACTCGACTGGCGCCGAGTGCTCTTTTCTATTGATTTTCGTTCGACATTTGACTCAAATGTATGGGATGTCGAACGAAAATCAGTAGAAACGAGCGCTCGACACCAGTCGAGCGATTAAAAAATAGGGCTCCTGAGGGCCTAGCCAAAGTAACATTGGCAAATCTTCGTTATCGCTTCGCTTTCGAGACATGTATGGGACATAAGGTTTCGTTAACTATCGAATTTTAATCGTCAAATCCATACATTTAATTTTTTCGAATCGAAGCGATAGCGAAAATTGCAAATGTTACTTTGGCTAGGGGGTCTGGACTGGCGGCCGGCCGCCGCCCGCGCCGCGCCGCCGCCGCGCGCCGCCAGCGGCACCGGACCGGCGCGGGCGGCCTGTAGCGACAATACTACATATTTTATCCGTAATTAAACAAAAGCCACTGTATGTATTTTTCTAATTTTTTGTGTAGTATATAAGTGCATTGAAAAGGTATTGTAATAGCGATCTTATCAATTTTTAATTCATTATTCCGTATTTTATAAAGGAAAAATGAAAATATCAAAGAAGCACACCACTTAACTTTCTAAACTTTGTTGAACTGGTATATCTAACCACTGAAAGTCTTAAAATAGGATTTCGGAAATTTTAAAATTTTATTCGAACACAAAAGAGTGATTTTTTGATTTACGCACTTCCACACATAATAACTTTCTAAATATTTTACAACATGAAGATAACATAGTTCTTATTATGAAACAATCAACATTTCAAACTTTAATTCTATATATATTACGTTAAACGAAATATTACGTAATACCTTAACTATACCTAAAGCACCGGCATAAAACTTCTAACTTTTCAACAATAGCTCACAATGCACATAATCTATACACTCAGCAAAAACTAAAACTTTTAGTATTATCAAAACTTCTTTATGAAATTTAATGTCCCACGACCGGACTAATTGTTATTATGACTACATTTCGTAATTTATGTAATATCGTAATCAATGTCATCATAATGATTAATTTCCTTTATTAGATTTTAAAAATCAATAGTTTTATCCACGTAGTTCCACGTACTATGGGCAACAGCGACGCTTAACCAGTTTGCAACAAAATTCGTGTGCGCGCGTATCGCCCCTACACGAACTAAACGTATGGTTGTGACGGCGCGGCGTGCAAGCGATTTTGACCTTAGCAGTGGTTAAGCGTCGCTGTTGCCCATGGTACATAGGTACAAACACATACGTAGCAGATGAAAATAAAATGACACCCCTCTCTTTTTGCATCGGGGGTTAATAACTTTCCCGCGCGCGCACGCTCTCAAGTCATGGTTTTGCAGCACTTGGCGAACAGGCGCTCAATCATCATCTCAAGAGTGATCTCAAGTGCAGAGTTTTGTTTATTAATATGAGTGATCTCAGTTGATACCACGAACTTAAACCTGTACTTAAGTATGATCTATTAATTAGAACAGCATCTCAAGTATGATCTCAAGATAGCTCTCAACGTTGAGAGCGGTTTATAAATACGGGCCTAAGTCCCGTCATGTCGGCCACTCGTTGCATCACTCTAAAATGGGTGATGTATCTATAGTTACACTTATCAGACTCACCCTCGCAAAATCGTAATGTGGTTCATAATGTCCTCCAATGCCGTAGTTGACAACTTGCAGTTCCTCCGCAGAGTCCATACTGAGTCCCGTCATGTCGGCCACTCGCTGCGACACTCTCGCTATGATGGGTGATTCTTCGTCTTGAAGCCACGCGGATTTGCTAATACGGTAAGTTGCTGCTACTAGTGTGCCTGTCTTCGGATCGTGAACCGTCGCGCGTTTGAACTGTTTTATAACAAAGAAGAGATATGTTAGAAATAATTGTTTATTTTTTGCAAAGTCGTATCTGTCAACTTCGGGGAATTGGGATGTTGACTAATGAATAAAATAACGAAATACTAATAAAAATCGTAAACATATTAAACTTTTAGAGTAGCTTGTATACCTCTTGGTTTTATATATTGCATATTATTTGTTTTATGACCCTTCAAAGTTGGGTGGAGAAGTCCATTTAAAAAGTATAAAATTTATTAAAATAAATGATACCTTTAATTAGTTCGTAAAATGTACAGCAAATTTGTCTAAGAAACCATTTTGATAAACACAATATTTAATATAGCTGCCGAACAAATTTCCTACGCGTTGCATACAAACTAGCGAGGCGTGACGTCATACCTCAGTAGCCGTTAGTATGGAGCGTTTTTGGGCGAGTCCATTTGTGTGCATTTCACACTGTGATATCTCGGGCAGTTTTCAAGCTAGCGAAATAATTATTTTACCAATGTTTCTTATTTTGAGAGGTAATTTATGTAATATAAAATAAAAAAAGTTGTCAACATCCCAATTTCTGTAAGCACTGAAATTAGTACAGGAAAATTAAACATTGACCTTGCGTTAAATCCGGTAGTTCTGATTTTTTGCAGATTTGAAACCCAATTAATAATCTAAGTTTGTGACCTCGAGCGTCAGAAACTAAGTCAAAAATCGAAAAAACCGCGTAAATTTCAGCTTTTGGCGATTAAAACCATAAAGGACTAGTTTTTGAAGACGTTTTAAAGTAGACTAAATTTGCTATAATATGAGACTAAAAATTGTCTCTGTAGACCTAGTAGTTTCCGAGATGAAGCCTTTCAAAATTTATCATTTTTTCCAACCTCGACATTTTTTGCATGTAAGTATCAAGTAAAGACCCCCAATTTATACTTACTATGGGGACGGACATGGGGTACTATGGGTACCCAATTTATATCCGTGTACCATTGAGAGCGAATCGAGCACAAATATGAAAGAACAATGACACCGCCGATACAAACGTTGACCTGACAAATAGCTTTTTCAAAGTTGATTTGATAATATAACTATATTTGAATAGGTAGTTACTGTGAGGGTAGAAAATTAGTAATATTAAATTTTAATTTGGCATTCAGAAAACGTAATAAACGATGATTGATAAAATCAACATTTTGACAGGTCAGAAATGGGCATCATTCTTTTTGTATTAGAAATCTTAGCTCTCTTTAAGGAGGTAGGAGAAGAGGCGCTGTGCAAACGATATAAAAAATTGTCATGCTTGATATGAATTCACTTAGCACTTATATTTTTTCAGGCTAGGCACGGCCCTGATACGTGTGTGGACTGAACTTGGCTCACCCTTGGCTTAGCTGCCTCCTGTATGAACTCGATTTCGTCGTCACTCATCACATCGTGGAATATGACGATGTCAGGTTTTATGTACGCGTACTCCATCTTGATGGGGGCCAGTTTCAGGAACGGATGGTTTTCAGTCAAGTAGCGACAGTGCAATCTGGTGAAGTACGGGCAATATTGGGATTCTTTTAGAGACTAGTAGCACAGAATATTATAATAAAACTAAACGTACAGAAGCCCATGCGCGCGAGGACAATCAAATAACAAACTACTCTCGCTGCACGGCAATGAAGTAAAATTTCAAATTGCACAGCGCTGCGTGCCTATTTTTATAAGCACCTACGAAGCGCTTCTCTTTCTGTCGCTGAAACGACACATGCCATCCCTCGTGCGCTGGCTCGACTGAGTCAGCCGCGAGCAGTAAGCTAGTATAAAAGTTTAAGCGCGGAGTGAGACTACTCTGCTAATAGTAAAGAGCAGTGATAGCGGACCTTTGTGTATCAACGTGCCATTTTTCTAAATGTTAAAGTTAAATGAGGGCATAGACGTGCCATCAAATCGTTTATCTACTCTCATATCGTAAATCTCTCTCTGTCTCTCAATCTCTCAATGTTATAAAATAACTTTTTTTCTCATTACGATACAGGGCAAATCCAAGAAGAAGGCAGAGTCGTGATATTAAAAAGAAACAACGATATTTCCACATACTTTCCATGATCAAAATGTACTCTAAGGTGATCTATGACTTATCGTAGCGATTAGTCTTCTGGAATGCACTCATCTCATTATTTATTTTTCTAATTGAAAACGCGCCATTTTCAGATTTTAATTTTTACTTTTGCTTAAAAATGTCATAGTAGTGAGTGAAAATTTTACTACACCCGATATTTTAGATGCGGCGACGGAAAAACGTCTTACTTAACCTAGGTAAGTAGTGCCAAGAGAAAATACAAACTTACTCTTTTTATCATTGATATTTTATTTTGTAGAAGTTTTGTAGGTTCTATCACAAATTGTATGAGTAGATAAAGTAGTGTATGAAACTGCACATAACTAGGTATTAAAACACTCGTGTGATACTATCAATATGCGCCAGTTTCATAAACTTCTATTAAAGTATAAGTGGTAAGCTCATAACTGTTAACTCGTAATCGTTTAAGCGGTAATAGCCCAGTAAATGAAAAGGTGTAGAGGGAAATGATTGGAACACAATTTTTGGCTTCGTAACTTTGTTTGGACCAGTTAGGAGGAGAACATATCAAAAGTCCCCGCCCGTTGCCCCTATGCCGGGGGAGAGGGGGGGGGTTTGAAGGTCCCATTTTTCAGTTTTTCAGATATATCTCGAAAACTATGCATTCCAGCGACATGAGTTCCTTTACAAAATAAAAGCTGATTAAATTTGAAACAAGATTTATTATGGAAAATTTTTCGATATCTTGTATAGTTTTTCAGATATCCGCTCCTGAATATCTGTAATTTAGGAAAAATTTTTTTTTTTGATTGATGATGATTCGCTCCCATTTCATCCCCATAATGGCTGAAATACTAACAATAACGATAAACGTCGAGTTAGATTTGCATCCATATGCCAAAATTATAAATTTAGCTATTTTTACTTCGAAAATGAAGGATTTTCTATACACAACTTCATCTCCCTTTTCACCCCTTCGGGAGTAAAATTTTCGAAAACACTGGGACACGTATATATATTTTTTTTATCGTCAGTCTAAACACAAAATTTGAAGATCCTAGCTTCGAAACTGACGGACTTTCATACAAACTTTAGACCCCCGTTTCACCCTTTAGGGGGTGAGTTTTGAAAAATCCTTTCTTAGTGCATCCCTAGACCTCATTAGGAACCTATGTGCCGAATTTGGAGTCTCTAGACCCAGCGGTTTGGGCTGTGCGTTGATATGTCAGTCACCAATCAGTTTCTTCTTTTACATATTAAAGATAAAATTACAGACTTTTAATAGTGAATTATCTCGAAAACTATACAAGATATCAAAAAAAAATACTGAATAAAACATGTAGCAAATTGAACCAGCTTTCATTTTGTGAAAAAACTCATGGCACTGGAATGTATAGTTATCGAGATATATGTGAAAAATCGAAAAATGGGACCTTCAAAACTCCCCCTCCCCCCCCCCCGGCATAGGGGCTACGGGCGGGGACTTTTGATATGTTCACCTCCTAACAGGTCCAAACAAAGTTACGAAGTCAAAAATTGTGTTCCACGCCTTTCCCTCTATACCCTTTTTAGATCGTTCATTTCCTGAACTATAAGTTATTTGTATTTTATTTGTAGTAAACTAAAATAACAAAAAAACAGATAAGTATTGCACAATACAACAAAATGTTTATATTACCAAGTAAGTATACTTACTTCTTAGCTATTTCCCCTGGAAGGTCCATTTCCCCTCTGCACAGATGTTCGTAGCTTTTCTTTTCTTTCAGGAATTCAGAATACTCATCATTTACAGTTAGTTTCTGCTGAGCGTCGTCGCCTACATCCTGAAAAAATCATACAACAAAACTTTATTCATGTACTTTTTTTACTAACTAAATTATTGGTATGAGTTGCTCAGAATTATTGGTCAAAATTCCGCTCTCTTCTCTGTTTACGTAACTCATAAAGAAAACTTAAATTTTAAAGTACTGTTATACTAACTTGAATGACATTTAAATGTGCATTTAACTTTGAAATATCTTAAACAAGAAGCTTATACCTCCCTCCAATGGAGATTGCTCGGCCATATGTCATAGTGAAGATTGAAAAAAGGTCCTTTAGTGACGTGACGGCTTATTGCTGCCTCTTTCTTAAGTGTGTAATACGTGTCCGTTGTTCGTCGTTCGTTCGTTCGTGAGAAACGAAAACGTATTGTAACACTAAAGAAAGAGGTAGCAATAAGCCGTCACGTCACTAAAGGACCTTTTTTCAATCTTCACTATGACATATGGCCGTGCAATCTCCATTGGAAGTATAAGCTTCTTGATCTTAAAGCTAAAATCCAACAAAGACATTGTTCGTGTTTAGATCCAAGATAAGTTTTTAAAACAAAAGCTGGTCGTGCAGTAAGTGCAAAGATCGTGCTCAGAAATAATTGTGATTTTGCAATGATCGGTCCCTAAGTAAACAAACATTGCGGTTTACTAAATTGGGATGCGGTTTTATTACTAATTCGACTAAATTATAATCTGGCTTATACAATTATAAGAACAAAACATAAATCATGGCATTATTAGGTAATTCGTAAAAATGAAATGTTAAATAATATTTTGTAAATTTTGTAGTTTGTAGAAATGAAGCAACTAATTAGCAACTACATTTGTATACAAAGGCCCAAAGGCCTTGACTAAAAATAATAATTTTTATTGCAATTTAGTAAAATCAAAAGCATTGCCAGAAAAATAGATTCAACTTTATAATAATGCTTTATGCTTTTAAGATAAGCCTAAATAGTAGATTGTTACACAAGGGGCTAAAGTCCAATTTATTTATATACCAAATCACCAAAATTAGTTTAATCGGTTAGGCGTAAAACTAGAGTTATTCGCATTTATAAGTATGCATTTCTAAGTTTATGGTTATTATTTCAGGCTCTTATTTATAAATCGCTCTCAAGGTTGAGATTACACTGGAAATGCTCTTCTTATAGGAACAGCATCTCAGGTAGGTAGTCTTACTCACCCCTCTTCGTTGCTTGATAACTTGAGCCTCTTCCTCTTTTATGGCTTTCTGGTAGTGTGGAATATTGTTGCGCGCCCGAATGTGACCTGGCTCTACCATTAACAATTCGTGAGTCCACTTGAGGGCATTTTTCACGTCACCTGCAATCGGTATTAATGAATTTCATGACTCTTCTTCGCTGGGATATAACTAAATATATGGGACCATATAGTAGGTAATCAATTTCTAAATAACAAACAAAATTTTATGAAAAAGTCGTGTTTTAAAAGTTTGAAACAGGGTCTTATACGTATTATTATTAACATTTATTTATCGTTTTGTAAGATTCAACAAAGACTGAGGACCACCAGAGCTATAAAATATACAAAGTGTTACTAAAAAACTCGTCTCTATATCTACCATATTGGGCATTAGGGGTTTTTTGTAACACGTTGTATATGATCCTATTAGATTATTTTGTAACGGATGTTCATTTTGCTCTTTTCACTACACTCTTGAATGACGTTTCAAGTACTGAATAAGACACAAAAATTTTCTTTCAAATGAAAAATCTACAAACAGCAAAAAGCTCACCAAGTAAATAGTACGAAAAGCTGATGTAGTCGATGATATTGGTTTCGTTGAACATATAAGGTCTGTCTTCGTCCCTGTACTTGTGGAGGGTGACCTGCATCCAATCCAGGGCGTTCTTGTAATCTTCGTCGTTATATAGAGCTCGCCCCAATTCGTAGCAGTCGCCGGCTGTCATCGGAGTACTAAAATAGGAGAAATAATTAAACTTTAACACCTTTATTAATAAATGGAGTAACTTTACACCTACTTTAACCCAAAAGTTTGCTTAGGAATATTTTTTTTTTTTTTTTTTTTTATCTAGTTTTTTTTAAGGACTTTTATCTTACAATACAAGATATGCCAGTCCTATCGTATCCTATCGTATACAAAACAACAGATCACAAGTTTCATTGTGAGATTGCGAGGGCATTGATCACCGATGACTGACCATATTACAGATGTATTTTGCTGAACTAGAGGTTGGTTCACTAAGTAAACTCTGAAAGATGCCTAAATCTAATTTGTTTATATTGAGATCAGTCATCAGCGTTCGACGCTCTCTCACGTTTTTAACACACTCCGACAACAAATGCTGAACATCGTCGATTGTTCCGCAATCGTCACAATTCGGTGAATCTACTTTTTTCATCATGAAAGCGAAATTGTTTGTCGGATAGTGTCCACATCTGAGTCTATGCAAAATTACAACATGTTGTCTACTTAAACTACAATTACTGCACCATGGGATTCGTAGAGGCTCACACTGAATAGTTTTGTACCAAATACCTTTGTATTTAGAGCGTTCATTAAAATATTCCTTCCAATTGTTGTAAACAATACTTTTATATTTTGGAAGTGCATCGGTATAAAACTGCGTGGTGTTGTACATGTTTCCTTCTAAAGCAGCTGCCTTCGCTAACCTATCCGCCTCTTCGTTTCCACTTAACCCAAAGTGAGATGGAACCCATTGAAGTCTAAGGCGTCTATTGACATTATGACATTCATGAAGCTTTGCGAGGATGCTGTAAGCTATCGATACACCTCTGAGACCAGAGGCGCATCGAGCTATGTGCTGCAAAGCACTTTGACTATCTGAGAAGATGACGCATTTTGAAAAACCTTGTTCCATCGCATATAAGATTGCTTCAAGCATAGCTATAAGTTCTATAGACATTATAGATATACTTGTTTCAACCTTAAGACCCACTTTATACTGTGTGTTTGGACAATAAAACGCTGCACCTTTACCATTTTCTGACTTGGAGCCGTCTGTGTAAATTTTGTGCCATCCTCTATATTTTTTATCAATTTCGATTAGTATGTCTAATTTAATGGATATATTATTTTCATTTAATTTTTTCGCACCTTTGATACTTTCTAAGTTAACATTAATTGATTCTAAAATATTTATAAAAGTAACCCAAACATTTAATTGAAACATACACAATGGATATGTTGCGTGAATATTGCTTTCAGCTTTAGTTGTATTAAAGGTAGATATTAATAATGGCTTTTTCTTTTTGTTCCAATAACTTTTTGTACATTCTTCACTTAATTTACTAAATAATTCTACTGTGCTGTTATTTTTCCAAGATTGTGCCTTAAGGCAATATTTATAAGCTAGATACTGTCGCCTCAAAAACAGAGGTGGAATGCAAACCTCGCTTTCCATGACGTGTATTGGCGAGCTTCTAATGAAACCTCCCACAATTCTGAGAGCCTGATTTTGTAGCTTGTCTAATTTTGAAAGGTGAGTTTTGGCACTACTGTCATATAGGAAGCATCCGTAATCTAATCTGCTTCTCACCAATGAAATATAAAGGGCTCTTAAATGCTTAGGATGTACACCCCAGCCTGAACCTGCAAGCACTTTTAATACATTTAGGATCTTTTGCGCCTTTTCAAAAATTTCATTGATATGTTTTCTCCATAAAAGAGATCTATCTAGCCATAACCCTAAATATTTAATACATTCCGAAGCTAGGATATATTGATCCTGTATACTCAATTTAATGTGTTGTTGCCTGCGCCCTCTACTAAACAAGCAGTACTTTGACTTATTAGAAGAGAGTTCAAGTCCAATTTCCTGTAAAATAGTAACCATCAAATTAATACTACCTTGCATACGTGTCTCTAAGTCATTTAGATTTTTATGCCTAACATAGAAAACAAAGTCGTCTGCATATTGACTGACATAAACCTGTTGAATCTCCCGACAAACTTTGGCAGTTACAACATTAAATAGAAGTGGGGATATTGGATCTCCCTGAGCTAAACCTTTACTAGTGCATCTTTCAATAGTTTCCCCTCCAAATACTTTTATTTGTAACCGTCTGAAGCTCAAAAAAGTCCACAAATACTTGCAAATTAATGTTCCAACTTGCAGTTCGTCGAGAATTTCAACCAATTTACTTATTAAAACATTGTTATAGGCATTTTCAACATCTAAGAAACAGGCCAAAGTAGGTTCATTAGTGGATAGGCCTATTTGTATGTAAGTAACGAGGCGTACAAGTGAGTCCATACAGGAGTGTGCTTTTCGGAACCCTGTGGAATTGCTAGATATAATGTTATTTTTTTCCATGTACCATTCCAATCGTTTTGCAATCATTAAGTGTAACAATTTACAAATGCAAGAGATCAAGGAAATAGGTCTCAACTTTATTTCAGCATTATGACCAACGCTCCCCGGCTTAGGTATTGGCACTATTTTGATGGTCTGCCACTGTTTAGGAACAACTCCCTCACGAAAAATATCGTTAAACAAAGATAGTAGAAAGTGTAGGGCATTTTCTGGTAAATTCGATATCATTGAGTACGTGATATTGTCGTCCCCGGGAGCTGTATCTTTCTTTTTAAGACAATTTTTTAGTTCTTGTAAGGTAAACTCTGACTCAATTAGTGAATTTTCCGAAGTGAAACTAGGCATACTTTCTAAAACTGTATCTGGTGCTAGTGAACGCATTAGTTCTACGAGTTTTTCTTCTGGTGCTTGATGATTATTTTTCCTATAACCTTTTATCCAACGCATCCTACGCCACATGTCTGAGATATTACTAGAGCTGTCTATATCAGTACAAAATCTTTGCCATGATTCTGACTTTGCTTTACTTATCATTTTTTGAGCCTCTATGGTCTTTTCTTCTAAAAGTGATAAGTTTTGTGGAATAGGATTTTGTCGAAATTCTTTTAAAGCTAATCTACGCTGTGCAACGAGTAAGGATATTGATGGATTCCAGTAGTTCTTTGGTAAAAACTTTTGTTGCGGATTATTGCAAAATTTAATCTTTGGAATATTATTGTCAGCAGATTGATTAATTTTTTGTTCAAGAAAGTTATATTTATTTTGCACATCCTGGTTATCTAACTCAGAAATACTATCAAAAGATAACTTTAATTCTTTGTTATAATCAATCCAATTTGCCTTTTTATAATTTCTTTTCGTTGTTACATCAACTTTATCTAAATAGTGTAATGATATCTTAATTATGAGGTGGTCACTACCAAAATTTTCCCTACTCACTTGCCAGCGCAAGTCCGTGGCAATATCACTCGAAGCAAATGTTATGTCTGGAGCCGACTCCTGAATAGTTTGATTAACTAGCCGAACTCTCGTAGGTGTACCATCGTTAAGAGATATGAAGCCATTCTCTAAAGCCGAGTCGAATAACTGTATTCCTCTTACATCATTTTTATAAGACCAATTTGTATGGTGGCCGTTGAAGTCGCCTGCTAACAATGTTTTATTTCTAAAACGCGAGAAAAGTCTGTCCCAGTCTGATTGAGTAGTGCGTACTGTAGAAGGACAGTAGATGGACACAACGTGTTCGATATACTTACAATTAAGAATTCTAATACTGATCATTTGTATTTCGGGATTAGGCACATCAATAGGGCATAAATGTGTGACAAGAGAACGGTGAACCAGAATTGCAACTCCCCCATAACCATCGGCTCTATCGTTTCTATAAATGTTATACTCACCTGTATTTAGAAGAGTATCTTCATCAAACCACGTTTCGCTGATTATAGCTACATGAATTTTTTCTTGTGATAGCAATGAATTAAAACTTATGAATTTCGGCCTTAGACTTTGTGAGTTCCATTGCACTATGTTCACATTAAACATTTTAGAGGTGTTACGATCCATAAAGATTGTCAAATACTGATTGAATAAGGTCACCGCATGCAAATCTAGATAACAAATATGATTTAAGTTCATCGAAAATTATTCTTAATATTGATACTAACTTTTGCTCAAAGTTCATATTAGATATAACAATTTCTTTTAGTTTTATTAAAAGATTTTTAAAAATAGATTTTTTCCTTGTCTTTTCTAAGTTGCTATGATATTCTGATGTACTGTGACTTTCTTCAGCTTCTTGTGTCTCTTCTTGTACTTCATGCCGACGCTCTTTTCTACTCTTCACTGGTTTTGTAAATTCTCTTCTCATTTGTCTTTGATCACTTTGCGTATCTGATCCATTTTCCACTTCTGAGTCTGGTTTATTTTCCTGTATCGTAGTTTTGTCTTTTTTGGATGCTGCAATGCTACTATAAGTGCGCTTAATTGAAGTTTCAGGTATTGGTAGGATGTCTGACTGACAGTCCACTTTTTCACTGTTTACTGGTTCGTTATATTCGTCTTGATCTTTGTATGAGAAAAATTGTAGGGCCTTTCTATACGTCAAATTATGTTCGCTCATTATTTTTCGAATTTCTTTTTCTTTGAGAAATACTGGGCAAGACTTATCTAACACAAAATGTTTGCCTTTGCAATTAAGACATTGAATATCTTTAATGTCACAGTTTTCGTGGTTTTGTCCACATTTCGGACATTTAATCTTTTTAATGGGGCAATATTTTATTATGTGGCCAAATTTCCAGCACCCAGAGCATTGAGTGACTGGAAAAATATAACGCTCAACTTTAAATCTACATCCATAGGCATAAATGTATGGTGGCAGTGTCGGATTGTTAAAGCATATACGAACAGTTTCACTTTTTATCCATTTACCTTCAAAGTTCAAGCGATTCAAACGATTTACTGATATAATTTTAAAGCAGGATTCGAATATTTCGATAATTTCCTTTTCTTCAATATCTAGGTCTACTCCCTTCACAATACCATATGATAAGGTCATTTCGGATACTAATTGACATCTACATCCCATTTCCTTCATTTTATCAGATTTTATTAACTTTTCTGCCTGCTGCCGATTTTCAAATCGAATGAGAATTTTGTAGGGACTTTTGTATTTTATCTGCGTTATTTTCTCAATATTTTCATTTCTTAATAGTTTAGCCATAGCCATTTGTTTAGGTAATATTTGTAGTGATGTTACACATACTTCTATTTCACTACTTGAACCGTTATCAAATAAATCATTCGTATTCATATTCGAGTGGCTTCTGTTTAATCTCTTTGGTCTCCTTCTTGTCACAGTCGTAAAACCATCCTCAGTATATTCTCCACTTCCTTCACTTTCTTCACGAGTTCTTTTCTCTGCCGATTTAATTTGGCATTGTTTTTGCTGAGAACTTTCATTCCCCGCAATATTCCATTCCATAATATCTTGTAATTCTTTTTCGCATTCTCTTAATACTTCGCTATCACTTTTATCGCTCGTAATCGGGTTATTTTCATCATCATTATCACTATTTTCACTCATTTTACGAGGGTACTTATAAAAATGCCGATATTGCGTAGTACGGTTAGAACTAACAGCGCGCACGTACGCTCATCGCAGCGACACCCGCGCGAATGCTTAGGAATATGACGCTTTGAAACGTCAAACATAAGGAGTAATATTGCTTAGCAATATTTTTGGTTAAACCAGTGGCCTGTTTCATAAAGATTACAATTGTCACCGACAGGTGACAGGTGACAGATCGACAATTTGACAAATGTACGTTTCATAAAAAAAATTATCTGACATATTTGTCATCGGAAAAGCCGACATATATGTCAAATTGTCGCGACAATTCGACAATTTAGAGTTTCATAAAAATTTACAGGTGACAATGAAAATTCGACAAATTGTCAAACAAACAATTGTCGACAAATTGTCCGACAAGTGTCGTTTATGAAACACGTAATTGTCAATACGCAATTGTCAAACTTGTCAAATTGTCGTACATTTTTGACAGGCAACTTGGGCTATGTCAGGATTAGATGACAATTGTCGACTCATGGAGGTAATCGATACTACTTAAATAAAAATGCTAAATTATAGTAGTGATAATAGTAGTGACAGTGATGATAATTATTTGGAAGAAAATAGGCGAAGGAGAGAACAATTAGAGAAAAAAAAAACTTTTCTTTGGAAGTAACCGACTTTACTTTCAGTGAAAAATTCTGTATAAAGTGGCTGTAGAATATTATAAATTTAAAGGTTGAAGTGGTCAAAATCTGGAATTATTTTATGCTAGCACACGGTGGCCACTGGCCAGTGTCGGTTCACGACTCAAGAATACTAAGATGCTCGTCGTTAGCAAGCCAGTGGGAAAATAATAATCGAAGGCCATTTTCTAATGTATCAAGTTCTTCCACAACTTAATATTAGCATCTTGTTTGCCTGCGCCATATTTGCGCCTGATTGAATATCAGTGCATGTTTTGTTGGTAGGTAGTATATTAGAGGGTATTAATTAAAAAATAAACACAGTTATTTACCAATCGCTAACAATCATTTACCTGTCACTGACATTTTTTTTAATGACACCGACAATGATTTACCTGTTCCGACAGGTTTTTTATACAAGACATGTCATGACTATTGTTTTATGAAACAAACGGAAAAAAGTGACAATTTACCACTGAATTCTTGTATACAATTATAAATATGTCAAGTTTTTTGAAACGGCAATTGTCGTGACAATCCGACATATGTCATGATTTCTGACAAATTGTCGACTTGTCAAGCTTTATGAAACGGGGCTCAGGTGTACAGTGAACTAACATTTATATTTAATAAAGCCGTAGCGTAAGTGTTAAGTATTATGCGACGGATTTATGTATGGCGTTTGAGATGCATTATCATTCTTAATTCTAAGCAAAATACATTTATGCCGGCTGTAGACCAAGGGGCCGGTTGAAGCTAAGCTAAGTTAGTTTAGTTTAACTCGCATTGCAGATTTTCATAATTTGTGTGGACCCCAACCCAATCTACGTCACAAGTATGAGAAACTACTTTAGCGTGCGAGCTAAGCTAATAGCTAATCTCTGTTGCGCAATTTACATGCTAATTAAGTATCACTAAAATATATTTTTCACTCTGATACTAATAATAGCACAAATTATTAGCAACAGAATATCAAACGAGATGTTATAACGGAGATATTATCTCCCCGCTCTGCATTTTCGTTCGAAGAAATGAACATACTTACTATGGAAATTAATCCTACTAAAGATTTGATTTGTGTGGTTTATACGTAAAGATGCGTGGGCGCAACAGGAAAACAAGTTTAGATTTTGGCTTTGAGTAAGTTACAAAATTCTGCCGAACAAACACAACGCACTTTATTTTTATTTAACCACGTAAGTTGAGATAACGTGTCTTTGTGGACACAACAGTACCACAGACAGTAGTACTATGTAATGCGCTGTAAAGCTGTTATGTAATATCACGCATTTAAAGTAGTAGGTTCGTACAGTCATCAATGAAAATCGCTTAACACTTTTTTATAATTCAATTACCACTTAAACTAAGTTATAATTTTTATTACTAAATAATCAAACTCAATAAACCACCAAGGTTTATACAATGCTATTAGATGTTTAGATTATTAAATTAACAACTAGGTGACTTAAAATTATTAGAACGAGTTAGGTACATTTCGTGACAAGATGTCTCTAAATTTATACTTCATGCACTCAGGTGATATCACCCAGGTACAAGGAAGGCAGATGTTTATATATACTTTGTCATAGCAACTTCATTGATTAATATTTCAAGTTGTGAGACATTTTGCCAAAAGGTACTAAATTGTTAAGCTACTTTTGTTGCTGAACGTACCTGCAAATATTTGCTTATCTGGTAAGAGTATTGTTAAGAATGCTGTAAAATCAATTTTTACAATAAAGAAAAAATATAGCGTGGACAGTTAATTCATAAGCAGCTGTGCAAGACAGCTGAACAAATAAGTACTAACGTTTCGCTGAAAATTTAATATTTATTTCTTTAATAAATGCTAAAGAAGTATGCCCGGTTTCTGAGATACTTGATCGGAGTTTATCGGAGGCTTAACTTCAGTTAAACCTCCGATAAAATACCTCAGAACCCCCGGTTTCTGAGGTACCTATTAGTTTTATTTATTAGTGATTTTTCTAGCGACCAACGGACGTTTGCTTTTCTTTTTGGTTTTGAATTCGACATTTTTCGACTTTTTTCTTTGATGGTGCGATTACATTACTTCTACGAGTATTTGCAGTGTGTGTGAGCCAAGTATTTTACTTATTATTATTAAAACTTACCTATAAGCAACTCCATTGAGCAAGCCTTCGGCCAACTCGCTCACGTTCAGGTGATAGGTCTCTTGCAGGCGCGTGAGCGCGTGCGCAGCGCCTTTCAGGTCCTCCAGTGTTGGGTACATCAAGTCATCTTGATTCATTGTTATGTTCTTTATGTATTCTGCAGAAGAATATTTTTTAACCACAGGTAAAAAGAAAATCAATTATTCCTCATTTCCACGTCCCAACAAGCATAAAAAATAGTTTTTGCATTAACGCTGAATCCAGAACTGGCAATACAGTTTTAAAACCCTTATATTCTGAAGGATAAAATGTTCTACAAAGTTTTCTATATACATCGATATAAAGTATCTAAAGTAGTGTTTGCTGGCATCAACGCTGAATTCAGAACAATCTCATAAATAAGTTTTTTTACTCCAAATACAGAAAGGTTTTTCATACTCCCTCCTCCCTCTATATTCACTCCCTTATCCCAGTGTTACCATTACCGAAAAACTAATTGGTCTAATTCTATTCTACAATTACTTACACAACAAGTTTAAACAAGATAAAACTACAAAGAGAAAATGTGCTTTTTAATTCTTATTATTTTGGACGAAATATGTAATTTGAAAACTGAAAATGTGACGTATTTGATTACCCGGCTGTTCTTTAGGTCCCTCGCCGTAGCTTTGCGGCCATTACGACAAATTCACAATTCAATCATGGTTTTCGTGAATTACTTACATGATATAAATAATTTTAAAGTACACATTGATCGTCTATTTTTTATAAAGTGCGTTTATGAATATGCTTACACAAATAAAAATAACCAAGTCAATTTTCCCCAACGTTCTTTAAACCCAAGGTACTCACTTACCCTCATTTTCTGTAAATAAAATATTAAAAGTATTAATGATTTATGAGGTTTTATACTAAGTTAAGGGTCTGTTACACTGGCTCCGGACAGCACACCTATCTTTTGGTTTAAGAAATTGGAAATGGAACAGAGTTAATATGAAATTGTATGTTAAGTTAACTGGAACATATCCGGAACCTGTAAAACTGATCCCATATGTGGTTAAGCAGGCACGTGCTGTCTGAACATTGAAACCAACCAAAATAGCTAAATACTAAACAAAACTCAACCATATCTCAAGACAATTAAGGTGCGATTTCGTTTGATCTGAGACAACCAATGAAAATGCACCTTAATATTTTATGATAAGGTCGATTTTTGTCAATCAAATGATTGGCTATTTTGGTAAAGAGCTTATTAGATCATCCTGAATTAAGGATACGGAATTCAGAGTCCGATTTAGGACGAGAAATTCAGTCGCCAATTAGACCGTCCTGAATAACGGATCCGATATCACAGCTTAACGATCATACAGTAGTTACACGAATGTACTTGCGCAGAGCAACGGAGGCGAAAATACAGTGACCGTAAAAATACATGTAGGTAGGAGGTAAAGGTAGGTAGTAGGTACGTGTCATTTTCAATGCTAATCTGAAGTAGGTTTATTAATGTAGGTACTAGTATGTAATTTGCGAACAACTCATCTAATAACATACCTAAAATCAAGTTTAAAAGCAAATACCAACAGATGACAGCTGTCAAAATTAAAACAGCAATTTTTTCGACTTTTAAACGATTTTTACACAAAATATAAAAAGTATAAAATACATGGAACTGAAACGGAAAAAAAAATCATTTAACCTATACGTGTGGGGTGCCTATGGATAGGTCTTTAAAAATGACATTGAGGTTTCTAAAAGTATTTTTTCTCAAAGTCAACCGTTTAGAAAATATACACTTTCAAAGTGGTAAAATGTGTGAGCCCCCCCTCTAACTTTTAAACTAAGAGAGTGAAAAATAAAACAATAAAATATGTTGTAGATCTTTATAAACACTATTTACGAAAATTGGTTTGAATGCGACATTTAGTAGTTTTAGAGATATAGCACATTTTCCAAAACCGCAAATATAACATTGTCGTTTATGCGAACACTATGAAAAACAAAGTTATTTTTGCAGATGAAAATTATATCACCGACATAAAAAGCGTTGACTGACTATATACTCTTTAGGCTGTGGTACTACTGTATCGGAGCAGAGCGTCCTGAATGCGATTACACTGTCCTAAGTGCTTGCGATTTAGCATCCTTAACGCCGGAGACCATTTGCTATCCTAACTAGGATCCTAACTAGGATCCTACCTTCCTGAATGCAATTACACTTCTCTGAATTAAGGAGCGACTTCATTCCGGATCCTTAATTCAGGATGATCTAATAAGCTCTTAAGTTTGAATGCTTAGATCATTTGGCGCTGACTATACACAAACAGATACAAAAATTGGACAAACTACTTTGTCACGATTATCTTTTACGTATGTCAATATTCGTTTTAAAAACTATAATCTACGTAGATACTATTTTTATGCATGATAACTTCATGGTAACACAGGACTACACGCTGAAATTTTAATCATTTGTTTCCCGCAGTGGGGTGGTTCCACTCATGATTACAAGCAACTTTTAATATAGGGCCAACTCTGATATCGCGAAAAAAAAATCTGCTGTTCCATACAAAAGCGCAATTCCAACTCGACCTTAATGTATGGAACAGCAGATTTTTTTCGCGATATCAAAGTTGGCCCCATAGTAGTGGCGAGGGGTAAAATTATGGCGAAGGTAAGCCGCTCTACAAAAATGATGAAAAATGATATTATCTACATAGTGGATCATTGGGGTGGGATTTCAAAAGGTAAGCCGATGGGAATCGGGTTGTATGGACCCTTCGCCACTGCCCCATAGTAAAAGCTGCTTGTAATCATGAGTGGAACCATCCCACTGCGGGAACCAAATGTATAAAATTTCACGCTGTATACAAGCCCTCTGCCGTTAAGCCAATTAATATAAAAATGTGTACCTATCTAAGTTTTTGTTTACCTGTTCCATCTTTAATGGTTTGTTCAATATAATCCAGATCTGCTGTGAGTCTCTTGATGAGGGTGAATGCATTTATAGGATTTCCCAAATAGTTGGGAATATCTTCCATAGCCTTTTCATGCTCCCTTCTGTACACACTTAAATGCCTGTAAACCAAAATAAAACTGATTACGATACCACGAATAAATAAGTTTGTAATAATAATATTAGGATCACAATAAAAATCTATAGGTATCGTAAGCTAAAATTAACTAATAGGCTCTTCACAGTTATCAAAAATTAACTAAACAGGATAAAAGTAGGTAATATCAGTTTTATATTGTCCTTTTATACGTATAAATAAATTACTATTTTTGAAAACTCAATACCTACATATTGCTGGAAACTAAACTATTAAGTCGATACAAATAGTTACATAATCCGATCGTCAATATGGTTTGATGTAATTACGAATACAGACATTTTACAGATCGGCAACGGATCGGAAAAATCAGACAACGCAAAATATAATAATGTTATTGTTAAGCAGTTTCCATAGTTTACTATTTTAACAATATACAAAGAATAATAAACAGTAACCTGTAACACACACGACGACGCGCAAAAAACTAAGCTAGTTTTGTATGCCGGCCGCGCAAAAGTTTTTGCATTGCCCTTAAGTAAGACCTACATAGTCTTCTATATTACACAAAAAGTATGTCACCTCGTAGTCAACTTAAACATAAACTGTATTAGTAGCCTAATAAAATAAGGTTAATAAAATGCGTTTTGAGGAATTAATCCCCAGTAAGCTGGAAATAGTTTTTTCACCTCTCCAGCACGAAAAGGGTGCTTTTGAAGCGTAAAAACTCGCAGCAAAATCGATTTTCGCTGCGAGCGTGAGACAAAGTGCTTTTTTAATTTCTAACACCACTTTTAAAATAATAAAGGAAAAACAAATAAAGTGACAAGGATGACACTTGTAAAATTGATATGTGAGAAAAAGATAGATAGAGTGCTTTATGGTGTCATACACGGATTAAAAAGTAAAAAAATAAAATACACGGATATACCAAGGAGTTTTAAATAAGGATTGTCAAAAAAGAAGGTTGATAATTCGAAATAAAGAGTATGAAGGTAATGAGGTCACATGTATGAAACAAATATGAAATAAGAAAAATTAATGAAATTTACTAACAAATTATATGTTTTATGATTATAAATAAATAAATAAGACGGAATATTAATGAATAAGAGAAAAACACAACGTAATGTAATCAAAACGACGGGAATTACTGACTCTATGAATAAAATTTTTCAGCATAGGTTTGATTGAATTATTTTTGTGATAAATTACAAAAATGAATGTGTCCAACGATGAAGATAGTTTCCTAACTCTAAAAGAGTTAAGTGAACAAGTTTCTAATGCTGAATTAAGCTTTTTTACCAGGAAAGTCAAGTGAAAATTTTCTCGCTGGTCGAGGTGAAAAGTTGTATGTTTTACACGAGACCAAAATGTTGTTCTGCCTCGTGTCTTTAAATCACTCACTGTGCTCAGTAGTCTATATTAGAATCACTCGCTACGCTCGTGATTCAATTCTAGACTACTTCGCTAGTTCGTGATTTAAAGTCGCCACTCGCAGCACAATTTGATTTTGGTCACTTGTATAACAAATAACTATATTAGCTTCAATTGGTCTTAAATACGTGTAATCCGAGTTTGCACCGTTCCAGGAGGTGCGCATAACTTTTGGAAGCCAAAAAACCGCGAAATCTTCGCACTTTTTTCAGGTTTTTGCTTTTAACTCAAAAACGGTGCATCGAACGGAAAATGTTAGCATACAATGTTAAAGAAGATTAAATTCTGCGTCGAAAGACATTTAAAACTTGAGTATAGCCAAAATCGATAGTTAGATCGACGGTGCTCATTCTCGAACGGTGCTGAGCAGGACTGGCCGTGGCAGTTGAGGCAAATCATTGAGAATTTTATGCCTACATTCCGGCAACTGCACTTCCCTTCTTTTATATTGTATTCAATATCATTTTCTGTCCGATGCACCGTTTTCGAGTTAGAAGCAAAAACCTGAAAAAAGTGCGAACACTTCGCGGTTTTGGCTCCCAAAAGTTACGCACACCTCTTGGAAAGGTGCAAACTGGGATCACACGTATTTAGGACCAACTGAAGCTAATAAAACGATTTCCAGCTTACTGGGAATTAATTCCGCAAAAAATTCTAAAATGATTGGCCTATAGGTACTTATAAGGAAATAGAATATCAAACTCACTCTTTTAAAGTAAGAAGTCTTTTCTCCTCCTGCTTCACATAGTGATCAAGATCGTCTATAATCCTTTTATGTGTCACTAGCAAAGGCTCTACTTCTGCTATGGCAGTAAAAAGTTCGGCTCGCGTGCCAGAACTAATAAATAAAACTAAAAAGCAGTTGCAAATCTGCAGACTAAATATATTAGGAACCATGGTATTGTGTTGATAGGTGGTGCACCTATCTCATCTGAAACAATAGAGAAGTGAAATGTAAGAAAATTAAAAAGTCCAATAAATTCAGACTCACACAATGATAGTAACAAGGTATATTATACGATATTCATCCGGAGAACCCTGCCTGCTATACCAGATTTGGCCAGGATCAGCAGCACAGAATAGACAATAATAACTAAGTAGCACTTAACATAAAAAGGAGACCACTATTAGTTTATTATTCTTTAATTAAAAGCTGGTTGGGAAAATCAAGATGACGACTCTACCTATAATCTAAAAATAATATAAGTACTTAGTACTAGCGGAAATCTAAGAAGTGAATAAGACATCTCAATAACAAATATATCGTATTGCATAAGCTGATCGAGACATCGCTCTTTTTGTGTGATTCTAATAAACATCGTAAGTATTACTTTGATTTGTGAAATTTAGCTATGTAATTAACAATTTTATCGCCAGTAATAAACAAAGTTGCGCAAGACCGTTCGTCCTGGAGATTCTTAGGGGAGGCCTATGCACAGTACACTTGCACAGCAGTGGGTGTCGTGCGGCTGCTATGATGATGAAACAAAGATGCATCCTATGTGATGATTCTGCCATATTCTGTTTCCTCTTGCACAATGACTGTGACTGTTTGCGGTATTTTAGTTTCGGTGAGAATGAACTCGTTAAGTGAGGTTGTGTGAACTCGTGTGCACATTGTTCGTCCGAACAAAACCTTTGCCCGATGACGGTCAATGGCATATTATTGCATAAAAAGTAATGCACAGCGCACTGAACTCTCAATAGTTCAAATCAAACTAATAATTAATAATTAACAAATAGTTTAAATTGAATGCTTTACTACGTTCTATTAGTTTTATGCAGTGATCGAAGGACTATATTGAACATTACTCAGGATTTTGGCAAAACATACACATAAACAGATTGTTTTTTATTTTCTACATTAATGTTACTTGTGTTATTTATAAGTTTAATTTATTTCAGATAAAATAATCTTAATGAATGAGTGTGCAACGCTAAACATTAGGGAATTTCGGTAACCACTTTTTCTAGAAAACTTATAGCTTTTCTTCTTAGATTAACTTTTCTTTGAAAGATTTGCTCTATTTCCTTCAAATAATCTCAGTTGGTGACGGACGACGACGCGATGAGACGACGCGTTATCTCATTAACATGAATGGAAGTAGAATAAAAATTCTACCGGGTTCTATGTTCATCTTAGATACTGATAATGTATAAAACAGCAAAGAGCGGATGGCGGCGTGTAGAGACGCGTGACTATGTGGGGCCTGACACGTAGATACGACCAATTCCGGGCCGGGAGCATTATCAATCTGTTTTAAGTGATAAACAATTAATGGTTAGCTGTTGTGCCACTTTTACATTATTGTAACCAGCAAAGAAATCAACGAGACTGTCAGGAGAATACCAATGTACATACTTACATGGTATGGATATAGTTAGACTTTTTTGGTAACAAAATCGTTGTTTAAGTCTTCGCAAACTTAAAATGATAGTAAGAAGATGGTTCAAAGAACGACGAAAGCGCTACTTACCTACAGCTTTTCTTCTATAAAATTCGCGTAGTATGAAACAATCACGATGCCTTAGATTTTTCTATCTCGTTTTCCCCGAAACTATATATTTACATATAAATATTGAGCACTGTCGAATTTATAATGTGGACTGCGCAGGCGCATACAGCCGCCTCCAGGGTCAATGAACAAAATACTACCAGCGACCGGCGACAGAAATCAGCGAGCCAAGCGCGCCGGTGACCTTATCTGACGTTTATGACGGACTGACGACTAAACGCTATTAATAACGTTAAGTATATGGGCTAACTGGATTGCGTGGCAAACGGAAGCAGCTTTTAAGCGTACTGGCAACTTTTAGGCCTTTTAGTTTCTTCTAAATCCCTAACCGAGACTTAAACTTGCCATTGACGACAGTGTATAGTTATAAAAAAATATTATAGAATAGGGATATAGGCACTCATAATAATAGGCCTTAATAGTGTGTGTGTAGACTGTCGTTTCTTACACGCACAGTCCACCTGTACACTTTTGATATTCTGCAAGTGGTTGAAGAAACAGCAGTCATCATCAAGTATCCATTGCTAAAAAGCTGCAATGTGTGACAAAGTCACAAAGTGAGATAACTGAGCTTTAGCTATCTTTTCAGAGTCCAAGTGTAGAAGACATAATTATAAGTAAATCATGTATTTTTACAGCATTTAATTCTTTCAGCCTAGATTTAAGTCTTTAAGCTTAAATATGCTTAGATGGTACGGGTGGAAATTAAAATTAGTTACTTTTTCCTCTCTATGTTGATTTAAAAGTTAGATGAGCTTTAGATTCACCATTAAGAAATAAGGTTTTTCGCAGTTTCAATAATGATTATTTGATTTTATGTAGTTGAATTTCAACCACCAAGCAAACATTAGCATATAGAAATACCCTAATTATGCATTTAAGTAAGTAAGTACTTTATGCGATGCAAAAAGCATAATTTGCATTTTATAGCATTACCTACAAACTTGACTTACAACATCATCGATTTCTATTAATATTTATAAGGTATACATTTATATAAAGAAACATTTGTGTCAATTGTAGTAAAAAAGTACATAGTAAAATATACTGTTTGTGGTAGCCATTTAAAATATCAAAATGTATTTACCCAACAATTAATAATTACTGAATATTTACACAGACAATTCTTACAAAGGCCAGTGGCCCACCAAGAGTTGATGCAAACTGTTTTCGCTACCATTAACTATAGTTTTCTCTCTTTCACTCGCATTGATTGTGAGCAGTACATCCAATAGTTTTCAGTAGCGAAAGGAGTTTGCATCAACTCATGGTAGAGCTACAGAACAAAAATACATAAAAACATTTATTGTTATAAAGTCGTAATCCAATATTGTTTACAGTTTTAATCAATAAATCGTGTTACAATATATTATTATACCTAACAATTGTGTGTTCTCAATATTGATTGTGTAACAATATTTTTGAACAATTATTATTTATTAACAAAAAAACACTGACCCACTACTTTTATATGTGTTCTTACTAAAAATGTGTTGTTTATTTTTGACTAATTTGTGAACCACACTTTTAACACTGGTAGCTCCGTCAATCTGTGTGCCTTGTGTGTAACTGACTGTTGATTAAAAGCCCAACTGAGCGTACAATTTCACATTAAGTTTTTAAACATAAATTGCAATTTATTTCAAATCTGATTTAACTCGTCAACACAACCGATTTTTCTTTTGACAGACGTTGATGAATTAATTCAATATTATTCTATGGAGTTACAAGCACAGAAAGGATTTAAATAGACAATTATTTAGATATTGATGTTGACCACTTGGCCAACAAACTGCACCATCACCAAGACCAAAACTATTATTTAAAAAAATACCTGGGGCCGTACCGGCTAACGAATCGATTTTCATAAAAGTCTGCTGGGTTTCAAATTAAAACAGATAAATCGAGCCCCAATTGGGCCAAAATGACGAACCCAAATTCATGATGTCACACGAACATCGATATCTTCCGAATCACGTCAACAAAAAGTACAAAACGAAATTGCTTGCTTTGATTTCTCTGTTTTAAGTTGAAACCCAGCAGACTTTTATGAAAATCGATTCGTTAGCCGGTACGGCCCCAGAAGTCTGAATGGGTGGATCTCATATGGAAATGAGACCTATACCCAGGTGTGGGCGAGGCTCTTATAGCGGTCAACTAGCGCTGCCAATACATTTATTTTTATTACACGTAAACTAAGTCAATATAAAAAAAAGGAATCAACCATGCCCCCTTAAATTGTCTCTAATATTTTTGGACTAGTCTTTAACTTTTCATTCTTTGTACTAGTTTTAAAATGGTGGTGGCCACTTTTGGTTTAATGGATTTTAAAATTTACAGAAAGAATGAAATCTGTTGAAGAGTTATTAAATAATATATTAGAGACAATTTAATACTTGAACGCCGAACGTACCTCATGAGGAACACAAAAAAAGCCAAGCTCTTCCGTCAACGCCCAACGTTCCGCATGAGGAACAACAATTTTTAGTACTAGAATATGGCAAATGTATTGACCCAATTGACAGAATGAATAAATGTATTGTTTTTTAGTGGCGTAGGTACTCTATGCTGTACGGCCGGCCTTGATGGGTTAAGAGGCATGGTTGTTTCCTTTTTTTAAATATTGACCTGGTTATTGTATATGTATAATAAAAATAAATAAATTGGCGGTGCTAGTTGATAGCTATCGGCGCATAAGGCGCCTATAGCTATCAACTAACAAATTATGGTACAATGATCAATCGGTAAATGATGTTGTAGTTGTAGACAACTCATATTTGATGGTATAATAGTGAAAGGAAGGATTTGATAAGAGATTCAGGTCCGGGGAGGTATTTCGTGACCAGTTATGAAATGAGTGCAGCACGAACAAATAATAACATCTTGCCTGGATCGATGCAAGTTTGACATCTATCTCTATCATCAATCATCGATTAGTATGGTATTCAATCAGATTGAAAGACAAAATTACTAAAGCCGGCTTACGATACTGCGGAAATAAACACTATCATTTAGTAATAGGTGTACATACAAATTATTTTAAATATCTGGATTATCTATCTACATTGACAATTGACTTACTCAGTCAGTAACAATTCCCGATCACATATACAGGTGCACTATTAATTATTTACTCGACTTTATTTTATGGCACTTTATTTTTGTGCAAATATTAAAAATTAATTAAAAACGCTTTGTTTGTTTGCTTGCGACGCTTGCGTTTCGTTTGGCATGAACTTGACTGACTTGACACTTGCTTGACAGTGACAGTAGTGGTGGGCGACTCCAAAAATCTATCGCAATCGCTTTCATTTGAGAGATGGATATGACCATAGCCTTCTATATCTTCCAAGCCATGAAGTGAGCAGAACGGCAACATCGCATGTGGTCAAGCACATAGTATAATATTATTTTAATAATTATTTATTATTTGTTTTTCCTATATTATCTATGTTTAAACTAGTTGTAAATTGTGATGTAAAATTATTTCAATAAAGATTTTATATTTATTATTATTATTTATTTATTAGGACATACGGTTTGAGTCAAATTATTTGAACTTTTCGGGGGTCCTTTAGTACGATGAGCATTTTGATCTAAGCCTCTCCTAGCAATAAATCTTACATCATTGGAAAGGTCTTTAAATTTGAAACACTTTATTGCATCACAATAAACGTCAACTATTAGTACTTTGAGAGTTATAACGCTCTGAACTTGACCAATTTTTTTAACATTAATGACCTAAAACTCCGAAAATACTCATAATTAGTAGAACGTATGTTTGCAGCAAATATTTATCATTTAAAAACCATTCTAATGATATATCATTTATTGCTAGAGGTGGGGTAAATCAACTCCCATAGACAATAAACCACTTTTATACTTTAATAACCTTTAACTCCAAAAGTATAAACAATTGATATAAAGTATATTAACAGCAAATATTTGTATTTAAAAGACCTTTCTAATGATATATCATTTATTGCTAGAGGGCGTGTTAATCAACTCCCTGCTGAAGAAAATCAACAAAAAAGATGACATCTTTGACAGCCATTTTGTCCTAGTTAACATTGATATTTTTCTTATTGTTTAATATACAAAGCATTCCAATAAAGGAACTAAATTATTTTCATATTTTTAACCTCACACGATTACTAGGAAAAAAAATATCGACCTCTTAAAATTGAAATATTCCCATACATTTAGTATGGAGACTGGCCGACGACATGACCACGAACTGACAGTAACAGACGTTGCCAAACTTATGTTCACGGCTTGCAATTATAGAAGGCTATGATATGACACATTGCTGCATTTCTTTGGTAAGTTTTTATATGTACCAAAAAGAAGCATCAAGGTCCGAACAAATTATCGGACGCGGCTTACTGCCGCGGCTGATAAGTGTGCACACTCTCATAACATCCTGCGTGCCAGATAGCTATCGGACGTCCGATGACGTCATATTACTCTATGGTTACGTCCGCGACCTACTACATCCGATAGTTTGCACACCTCAGATCAGCCGCGGCAGTAAGCCGCGTCCGATAATTTGTTTGGACCTTCAAGGTGCAAACAAATTATCGGACGCGGCTTACTGCCGCGGCTGATCTGAGGTGTGCAAACTATCGGTTGTAGTAGGTCGCGGACGAATCCGATAGTTTGCACACCTCAGATCAGCCGCGGCAGTAAGCCGCGTCCGATAATTTGTTTGCACCTTCAATGTGCGGGTCAATGAGCGCTTTTCAATGACAGATTAAAAAAAAAGGAAACTGTGAATAGATGGCGTTGTGCAAAAGTATGATGTCAATGTCAACTTGTCAACATTGACATGACATCTCCAAAAATATCTATGGCCACGTTCCGAATCATGCTTATAGCACAGTGAGCGCGCTAACGCCTGGTCCGATTCATGCTTACAACGCTCACTTAAGTTGAAGACTTGAAGTGACGTAATAGATGACGTCATCGCATGTGCCAACGACGCTCAGCGTATTCCACCAAATGGTAGAATACGCTGAGCGTCGTTAGCACATGCTATGATGTCATCGGTGACGTCACTTCAACATACGTTAGCGTCGTAAGCATGAATGGGACCGGGCGGCGATATTAGAAATGCCTGTGGGGTACAGACACTACCTGCTCTGTACCGCTCTGGGTTTTTCTAATTAATAACGTCGAAAAAGCCTGTGTGTTTCAGAGCATCGTTTGCTCTGTAGCGCGCGGGGTTTTTCGACTAACAATTTAATAATATCACCATAAAAGCCTGTGGAACACAGACAATTCAGAAAATTATAGTTGTGATTAAAGTCCTTCTTTATGTTTCGGTAAATTATTATGTAGAATATTAAAATAGTGATTTATAGTGATACTAGCGATTTTTTTTTACCAAAGTGGTATCATTTTTAGTTTATCCTACTATTATTAGTAATTTATTGTAAATGTTAAAATGTTTTTTTTTTCTCTCAGACCCATAAAAATGGCAGGCTATGTTAAATTAGATGGAGTGGGATGAAAGGCACACATATAGTTTTTAACCTGGATTAAAAGATAACAGACTTTGGTTCCTAAGAACGTCGTGGGCGGTAGCTTGATAGTGCGCATTTTTAAGTTTCTTGGATAATTAATAAACAATACCTAGTTATTTATTTATGTTTTATTGCATCACTAATCTGATATAATATGAATTTGATACTTTATGTGTTTTTCATTTCGATTTTTTTTCATCAATATTTTTGTTATAAATAAAGACTATTACCAAAAAGACAAAAAATATATATTTAAGAAACAATAAACACGTCAGTTATTATAATTTTCTTGTTAACACAAAAGATTCCTTATTTCCTATATTACAAAAGAACTCTTTGATGTATACCCACGTATACAAGACAGCACGTTAAGTTAAATAGTTGAACTGCGAAAACAGCTTTTATTACGTACGGCACAAAGGCGGTCACAAGGTCAAGTGTAGTCTAAATCTGATGTGCTGTTGACTATAGGTACAATTAAACTATTCTTTAAAAAAAATATTTTTTTTGTAAAACTTTCAATTAAAATTATTTAAAAGGAATTTTTTACGACCTTTCCCTTACACACACAATGTAAAAAAGGTAAACAATTAATGAAAAGCTTGATTGTGCTTTGCCGTTTTCGAGAATTTTTACAAATTACGATAAAAACAGCTATTCTTTGGGGATTTCTTTCTAAAAGGACCTACCAAAAATCCATTTCGTCCCAGGTTTTTTTAACGAGTGAAAAAGTTCTTTTGATAAGCATTTTAGTTTAAATATCTATGTTTGACGATACTTAGTGCCTTACGTGTATTTTATATTTAGAAAATCACTGTGGATCACAGCGCAAGGTGTCTGTGTTCCACAGGCTTTTTAGGGTGATATGATTAAATTTTTAGTTGAAATACCCCGCGCGATACAGAGCAGGCGGTGCTCTGAAACACACAGGCTTTTTCGACGTTATTTATTTGAAAAACCCAGAGTGGTACAGAGCAGACAGTGTCTGTACCCCACAGGCATTTCTAATATCGCGACCGGGCGTCAGCGCGCTTACAGTGCTGTAAGCGTGATTCGGAACGCGGCCTTAGAATATTTCGCTAGTTTTTTGACAGCATACTTTTTGATAGCGCCATCTAGTGAGGTGATTGGAATTATTTTTTTTTCTTAAAAAAGCGCTCATTAACCCGGGTAACTCTTCGGCAGGCTAGGCCCACTCCGCGCTTTAGGTACGAAGCTACAAGTAGCCAGCGGGTCCGTCCGGACGGACTAATTTCAGAGGCTGCCGCGTGCCGGCTGGGTCGCACGTTAGCAGTTCGATTTCGATAGTCACTCAATAATAATTTTATTATAACCAAAATGAAGGCATATGACATTCGTAATGGGCTGCCTTAATACTAATAAAAAGGATCCGAACCTCACGTGTTTTTTACACTTTCAAAAGTTCCAAACGACATCGAAACGTATTAGTATTTAGTATCCATTTATTCTTAGGTAGGTACTTACTTGTCTTATTTGTTAAACAATATTCACCCTACTATTTTCTGAAATAATAATTTATAGATTAGGTAGGTACACTTACCTACTTTCGAAATAAAGTTAATTATGAATACAATTTCATTTCGTATGAAAGCAAATTGACTCAAAGTCAGCATGTCTGATGTGGCGTTGACTGTACTTATCCTAGGTTATTTTGAAACATATTTAAGTACCTACACATTATTTCACAACCTCATAACTTGTAATAAATTAACTTCCTGTTATTTAATTATTATATAAAAGAAGAAAGTGAAACCCTGAATTCGTTAGAGGAAATAAGAGCTACGCGATAGAAAGAGAGGCAACTTCTAGGTGAATATAACTGTAGCCAAGGGAGCGGTGTGCAACCTGAATTGCACTTTATTGTGTATGGAATAGAGTCGCTATTTAAATAATTGACTTTGCGGAGTGGATCTTCTGTACTTGTACTATTATGTATTCTGTGTCTTCGGGCTGATTATCTAATTAAAAACCACCTAGCGACTGGTTGCAGTTCACAGATGATCGTAATCCATTGCTACTTCTTTTTGGGTTAAATAAAAACATACCAAAGAAAAGTGGCAATGTATGTCAAATGCAACCGGTCGCTAAATAGTTTATTTTTAGATAATCAGGGTGCGGGTTACTTCTCCAGCCCGTCAACTCGGGTTGACATTTTCCTAGCCCGGGTTGACTCACTTGACTCGGTTGACGCGCCAAACGGCGGGCTGATTATCTAATTCAAAACCACCTAGCGACTGGTTGCAGTTCACAGATGATCGTCATCCATTGCTACTTCTTTTTGGGTTAAAAAAAAACATACCAAAGAAAAGTGGCAATGTATATCAAATGCAAACGGTCGCTAAATAGTTTCTTTTTAGATAATCAGGGTGCGGGCCGCCGCCCGCCCACTTGACGCGTACGCGACTTTCCAAATTTCCAACCGAGTCAACCCGGGCTAGCACAATCAACCCGCCAACTCGGTTCGATGTGTGGCACTGATAAGTGTGCACACTCTAATTACATCCTGCACGCGTAGCATGACCAACATCGAGATAAGATTCGACTCACAGAACAATGGCTTGTCTACACCGAAATGTCACTTTTGTCGGGTTGAGATCGAGATACTCATGCTCGCATTTTACAACCGTAGACTCGCATTGTTCTTTGTCGTGGCCTAATGTCAAAAGTCGACAAACACGAGCTTTTGTCTTCAATTGACATTAATTTGACAGTTGAGTGGGAGAAATTTGTCTACTACCCTTCGAGTGGTCGAGAAAGATTTGTCGACTTTTTTTTTCTGAATTTTTAATTTCGCAATAAAAATAAATCTAAGTTGTCCGTGTTTATATTTTATTAAGGTAAGAAGAGAAGTTACAGCACAAACGACAAAAACAGCACGCGTAGCATGACCAACATCGAAATAAGATTCGACTCACAGAACAATGGCTTGTCTACACCGAAATGTCACTTTTGTCGGGTTGAGATCGAGATACTCATGCTCGCATTTTACAACCGTAGACTCGCATTGTTCTTTGTCGTGGCCTAATGCCAAAAGTCGACAAACACGAGCTTTTGTCTTCAACTGACATTAATTTGACAGTTGAGTGGGAGAAATTTGTCTACCACCCTTCGAGTGGTCGAGAAAGATTTGTCGACTTATTTTTTTTCTGAGTTTTTAATTTCGCAATAAAAATAAATCTAAGTTGTCCGTGTTTATATTTTATTAAGGTAAGAAGAGAAGTTACAGCACAAACGACAAAAACAGCTGTCCGGAAAGAAAAAAAATGAAAAATTGTATTTAAGTAATTCTTTTTTATTATAAAATTTATAAAAAAAGAAATAGAATAAATATTTACTAGTAGTAAATAACGAATAAGTATTTTTTATTCTTAAATTTTTTCATAAATTTTATAAATTAAAATAATACAATAAATAATTTATTGTTACCTATTACCTATTCAATAATATTGTTTCCTAATATTACACTTTTTTCCCTTCAGTATTTTTTTTACTTTCATTTTACTTAATTTTAATTTATTTACTTAAAAACGTAAATTAAAGTTATTTTCATACATTGATTTCAAAATTTATTACTAAATTAACAAGTGCGTTGGTCTGTGTCATCTTTTCAAAAATCTCTCAATAAAAGGAAGGCAAACGAACTATATCCATACGGCTATATTTAACTCGGTTTTAAGAGTTTTGCGTCGTAAAACGTATAGAAAGGAACGCCCTTTAAAAGAAATGATGGAAATAATTATAAATATTTACTAGTGGCAACATTATTCTTCTCGAGCTCGAGAGAGCTTTGTCTACGGAAGTGAAAGCTTTTGTGAGTGTCTCTTTATCTTAGAACTTATTAAAAAATAAGTATCATGTTTAAACTAAATCATTTCGAATCATTTCAGATAATTTCGACGTTTATTGATGTTGAAATAAAAATATTATATTTTAAAACTCATATTTGTATTAAAAGACATAGAAAGGTTGTAAAATTCTGAGAGCGAGTCCCACCACTGTGCTCAGCAATCTAGAGGGTCGTGACGACAAGTCTTCGTAGACAAGAGTCCCGCACCCTGATTATCTAAAAAGAAACTATTTAGCGACCGGTTGCATTTAAAATACATTGCCACTTTTCTTTGGTATGTTTTTTTTAACCCAAAAAGAAGTAGCAGTGGATCACGATCATCTGTGAACTGCAACCGGTCGCTGGGTGGTTTTTAATTTTGCCGTTTGCTCATGCTACGCGTGCAGCTGTCCGGAAAGAAAAAAAATGAAAAATTGTATTTAAGTAATTCTTTTTTATTATAAAATTTATAAAAAAAAGAAATAAAATAAATATTTACTAGTAGTAAATAACAAATAAGTATTTTTTATTCTTAATTTTTTTATAAATATTATAAATTAAAATAATACTAATAATTTATTGTTTACAAGATACCTACCTATTCAATAATATTGTTTCCTAATATTACACTTTTTCCCTTTAGTATTTCTTTACTTTTATTTTACTTAATTTTAATTTATTTACTTAAAAACGTAAATTAAAATTATTTTCATACATTGATTTCAATATTTATTACTAAATTAACAAGTGTGTTGGTCTGTGTTATCTTTTCAAAAATCTGTCAATAAAAGGAAGGCAAACAAACTATATCCATACGGCTATATTTAACTCGGTTTTAAGAGTTTTGCGTCGTGAAACGTATAGAAAGGAACGCCTTTTAAGAGAAATGATGGAAATAATTATAAATATTTACTAGTGGCAACATTATTCTTCTCGAGCTCGAGAGAGCTTTGTCTACGGAAGTGAAAGCTTTTGTGAGTGTCTCTTTATCTTAGAACTTATTAAAAAATAAGTATCATGTTTAAACTAAATCATTTCGAATCATTTCAGATAATTTCGACGTTTATTGATGTTGAAATAAAAATATTATATTTTAAAACTCATATTTGTATTAAAAGACATAAAAAGGTTGTAAAATTCTGAGAGCGAGTCCACCACTGTGCTCAGCAATCTAGAAGGTAGATCGAGACGACAAGTCTTCGTAGACAAGAGTCCCGTTTGCTCCACAGATTAAGAATTAGTTACTTGGTTTGCTCATGCTACGCTTGCTGCGTGCCAGATAGCTATCGGACGTCCGATGACGTCATATTAGTCTATGGTTACGTCCGCGACCTACTACATCCGATAGTTTGCACACCTCAGATCAGCCGCGGCAGTAAGCCGCGTCCGATAATTTGTTTCGACCTTAACAGTTGTCCGACTCATGTGCTTGCGCGGGGCAACGATGGGGGTACAGCTGCCGGCAGATAAATTGGCAAGAGAAAGTTGAGACAAAAGATGCGCAGTAGCTAAAAACACAGCGTTTGTAGCTACTGCGCATCTTTTGTCTCAACTTTCTCTTGCCAATTTATATGCCGGCAGTTGTACGCGGGGAAGTGAGCGGCAGAGTCGGTAATGCATCTCCTCTAGTTTGTGCTCTCTAACTTGAAGGGGTGTACGTTTTAAGAAGCGTAACAAAATTTCAAAACATCATAATGGTTTACAGGATTTGTTCCGTTTTTTACTGTAAATCAACGTCAAGGTTTGATAGGGACCATCAAACTGAACAACTCTTACTATGGGACAAACTTTGAAATCGAAAGAAAAAAAAGTAGTAGTACTACTTTTTTCTTAAACTGCCTTTTGAAAACCGCTCATTGGTACTCTTGTTTAGACCATAGACTTAGAAAATTTTTCGCTATGCTCAAGTAGACGGACAAAGGTGCGAGTGAGAAACCGATTCTTACGGCTTATGCGATGTGCGAGAAAGAGTAAATAAAAACTGACAGCTGAACCTGGTTTGACTTCATTTATCATCGTTCATCACCTTGGTGAAAAGCGTCAACAAGATTATTTTGTAATTTTGATCGCGATCGGGTCGGTTTGGCTCTCAAAGCTATATAAATCAATAATGGTGTCGTGTTCTGTACTGGATTGTAATGTTACTTACGACAATAACCCAAATAAACACTCATTTCACAGGTAAATATGATTGTACTATTACCATTTTCATAATTCATATTTTAGTTGAATATATTCCCAAACACACTAAGTTATATACTAATATGATGCTATTAAACGCCTATTTCCTAAATAAAGGCTGATTTCGAAACATTATGTGTTAGATAAAAAGATATTATGTCCGTGAACTTGAGAAAATAAGGCGTAGATATTGATCAAAAATTATCGATATCGATACTCATGTCGATGATTTCCAATATAACTTTGTTTGTCTTTGTGAACACTGATAGTTTTATTTAAAGCTGCTTGTAACCGACAATTTTCAAATGGTAAATTATACCAACTTAAGTACTAATTTAACAATTATTTCCAGGTTTTCTGTAAATCCAGTGATTAAATTAAACTGGATAAATATCATAAATACATAAGCAGCGAGCCTCAAAGGAGACCTTAAGAAATGATTTAAATAAAATTGTTCAAAATCTATTTGTGTTTTATTTATTAGAGCAATAATACATTATGGTTATCGACAACCTAAAATGGACTTCAGTGCATCTCTAAATTCACGCACACGTTTACATATTTACAAACACTGGCTCATCTCACTTTTGGTTTCGCAGCCAAGTGAGCTCTGTTCGTCTATTCCAGTGGATATTAAGTTTATGGTTTAGACTGAATCGGAATGCATCCCAAATGTCACGCAGCCGTCACTGCGGCCGCGTTCCGATTCACGCCAACAGTGCTCACAGCGTGTGACGTCATTGTACACCAATCATTAGCACGCTGTCAGCACGCTCACGATACTATTGATTCGTACCGCTCGTGAGAGCGCTCACACCGCTAACGTTGGATTGTATGGAACAACATAACCTCAAATGGGTTTAACTCGGTAAAGTAAATATTCATTCTAAGGGATAGGTAAATAAAAAGGCACGAATTAAGTTCCTTCACTGAGACCAAATATTTACTAACCAATTTTAAACTCTCAAAGCTTTAAAATACTTATTACCACTGCTAGCTCTTTCAACATCAGTTTAATATAATTATTTCGTTCGTATCTTTACAAAACACCTGCAGGTCAATAAATTCAGCCATCTTTTGTAAAAATAAATAACAGTTGTTTCATACATTTTGATATTTACATTATTATTTTTTGTATGAAACAGCTGATATTTTTTTCGCGATTTCAGAGTAGGTCCCATAATAAAAGTTGTTCAGTTTGATGTTCCGTATCTAATAATTCGGCTTTATAAGGCTATTACCAAACATTCTGTAGATCTATAAATTAATACAATTTCTTGATTTGCGCCACCATGTAATATTTTTCCATACTTACAAAAGTACAAAAACTTTATTATGTGTAGTGTCTGTGTAATAGATAGATAGTTCGGGGTGAAAAGCAAGACACCATAATTAATTATTGTAGCTATTTTAATTCAATATTATTTTAAGTACTTATTAATTATTTTTTCTGTAGTATAAAGCACTATGTATCACTCTGAAGAAAGTGCAATTACCACTTCAGCCCTCAATGTACAATATACTACTAATTTCCTCACATTTCTTGAGAAAAGCAATAATAATGCCCTGTATTCTACGAAAAGCAAATTACCTACATTGCCTGAACGATGAATGATTAAAGCCCTCGCATGCGGCTCGACACATACATATCACTTTAGTTTGTCGTACTTGCCTGTACTATTGCGCGGTGCGAGCGAACTAGGCAAGCCTGATAGCACGTGCCTCCGCGGAGGAGATTCCTCGCCCCGATGGCGTCGCGGCACCCCCGCGCTCGCCTGGCGCACTCACACATAGCCGCGAGCAATTTTACAGCACCCATGCGCAAGTGTCGCTTCTTTTCACGTTAGTGTATATTTTCTTTGCTTTGGTGGAATACGCTGAGCGTCGTTAGCACATGCGATGACGTCATGTGTGACGTCACTTTAACTTACGTGAGCGTTGTAAGCATGATTTGGACCGAACGTTAGCGCGCTCACAGTGCTGTAAGCGTGATTCGGAACGCGGCCTGCATGTCATGTCTGAAGGTCCAAACAAATTATCGGACGCGGCTTACTGCCGCGGCTGATCTGAGGTGTGCAAACTATCGGATGTAGTAGGTCGCGGACGTAACCATAGACTAATATGACGTCATCGGACGTCCGACAGCTATCTGGCACGCAGGATGTTATGAGAGTGTGCACACTTATCAGCCGCGGCAGTAAGCCGCGTCCATAAGCCGCGTCCGATAATTTGTTTGGACCTTGATGCAAGGAGGTTCATATAAAGGTCCGAACAAATTATCGGACGCGGCTTATGGACGCGGCTTACTGCCGCGGCTGATAAGTGTGCACACTCTCATAACATCCTGCATGCCAGATAGCTATCGGACGTCCGATGACGTCATATTAGTCTATGGTTTCGTCCGCGACCTACTACATCCGATAGTTTGCACACCTCAGATCAGCCGCGGCAGTAAGCCGCGTCCGATAATTTGTTTGGACCTTAACCCCGGTCACTCACATGTGCGCAAAGGTTCGCGAATACATGTGTAGGACGACCTTCGCGAATGACTTCGCGAATGTTTTTCCATACAAAATTGAAAACATTCGTACTTCGAGCAACAAAAGGCTTCGTTTGTCACGAAGCCCGTCTTACTCTAAGCATTCGTACAATGTACGAACCTTTGCGCGCATGTGAGTGACCGGGGTAAGGAGTGAGTACTCTCCAAAAAGTCTCACTATGCGTTTAAAAGAAATTCAACTTTAATATCTTTGTCATAGAGTTGAAATTCTATCGACGACATTGACTGAAGACTCTGTGTGAATGAAACATCACCAAGTAGATGAGGATGTCTCGTTCGCACAATTGCCATTATTAAACAATAAATACCACGATGGTAGGGAAAAAAAAGTACGTTACCAATCACGTAGTGTATCAAAGTTAAGGATTCGGAGTGGAATATTGAAAATATACTACTTAAATATTAATTTAGAATAACACATCGTAATTGTAACATAAAACAGAACTTACTCTTTTGATTTAATTAGATTTCTACAATAATGCTAATCAGCATTTTTGTAGTTGTATACATTCAAGTGTCAATCCTGGCAACTCCGATCCGATTTTAACTTTTTTTGGCGCCGAATTTTAATTTTAGAATTTCAATATTCAGGAAATATTCCTTTACAAAACAAGGGTGACCATAAATTCTACACCAGATTTCCCAAAAACTGGAAGTCGCAGGCGAGGGGTAAAGTTTATATTAATAATCAAATTCATGTTTATGCGCTGATTTCAATGAAACTCGGTTTATGGTACTATTTCGAAAAGAAAATAATAGTGCAAGTTTTACACAACAATAAAACTTGTATTATTGAGCAGAGACGATGCACAGCATCTGTGAGAGTGCGCCGACTTCCAGTCTAGCTACATCCTGTCAAAGTAGTCATATGACTTACCCTTTAAGCAGTTTTCCTGTCAAAAAATTGTAAAACAGACTTACTTCCGGTTGGCGCCATTTTTACTTTCACCTGTGGAGTCGTTGAACGAAGTATCCTCATAGAAGTCTCTCACCAGGAGACCTTAATGGGATGCTGTGCATCGTCTCTGCTCAATAATACAAGTTTTATTGTTGTGTAAAACTTGCACTATTATCGGCATGTGACGATGCACAGCATCTGTGAGAGACGTGTTTATTAACTCCTGGTGACTCCAAACGACGCTATGTGATGCTGTTGAAGGCATGATTAACTTGAGATAACTGAAAACACATTTCAATTCATTGAAATATTGATATAACATGTGTCACTCTGTATCAGAGTTATTAACATAACTCACTTTTAAAAGCTAGCTTTGATTAATAAATTATTAAAAGTTACTGCTAATCAATTCGAGCAGCAATCTTGTCATCTCTATGAAGGCTATTAGTTGAAAAAACAATATTATTGTACTAATTTAGGGAGGCAACGGCCGAGCCCAAGAAACCTGCAGCTACGGTTATAACTGCATCTTTCACATGGTTTAATTTAGTTGTAGATTAAAACAGTTCATGAGGTAGCTCGGGTCGGGGCACACGCTTCTAACACTGATAATAAATAAAGCCTTATTGCGTTCGCCTCATCGCCTACGCCTGTGAGTCTCTGAAACCTTAGTTTTATAACTCACCTCAACCAAATACAGGAAAGGTATTAATATTACTATGTTTTAATTTTATACCTGTCTGTTAAACACTGTCCGTCTTTTACTCAAGAGCTGAACTCAGGATGATGTGGTCTCTGGCATCGCTGTAGTGGCTCGTAGATACACTTAGAAAAGTGAGGTTGTGTACGCGCCCGCCAGCCCGATGTTAGAATAGAAGCAGCAGGCACTAACCTTGCGTGAAGCTTCAAATAATGTGATGTAAGCAGCTGTCGGATTATGTTGTATCGAAGCGAACAAACCACCCAAATCCAAGACAGGTGGCTCGTGGATTCTCTGCTCGCTGTTTTTGAAGAGGTATTTACTACTTTTAAAATGTGTTTCAATAGAAAAAAATATACATATACATTATTACACATGACAATTTGAATGTTCATTCGTTATTTCTAATAATAAGGCTCTGGATTTGTGTAATAAAATCACCGATAAGCTAAATTCTCTTCAAAAGGCAGGTATGCTAAGAATCTAGCTAGATGGGCCTTTAGCTTCAAGATATTTACGGCCTAAATTATTATCTCTACAAAATTCAACCTCTTTTTGTGTCACACCATCCCGTCACCAGTTTTCTGAACGTAGAGCTCGAACTTGAGGTGGTGGAAGTCTAATGCTCTGGTCTAAGAACTGATTCTAAGTTTGGAATATTATATTTTATATAGTATTCAACAAAATGTAAATCCGTTATTTGCATTAAGGTAAGTTTGTAAGATTGTGTTGTGGGTTTTGTGATAATAAATGAAAATATAAAGAGCTCGTAGATGAAAGTATAGAAGCAAAACGGTACTACTACCAGATATACACTCTTGCCATGGGTGCCAGGTGGTGGGACAGGCAGGGTATCAGGCTTTGGGATCAAAATACCTATACTAGTCAGAGCTACAATGACTTCAGCAGGACGTGGGTCTTGTTTAAGGCACCGCATAATACTAACAATCTTGTGGTAGACAGTTCGCCAACTCTCATACGGCTGCGGCAATTCGATCTGGAGGATCTCCGAAAACGTATTGCTAACCACTGGTCGTAACAGGTGCCGTCCAGACACTTGGCTGCCCCGAGACAGCCTGTATGCTACCTCTTTATACTTATCTGGCAGGTATTCTGCTGTCATCAAGATGTTCCAACGGTCAAGGTGAAGTAGAAGTCGTCACGTCATCTAAAGATAGGGCCTGATATGGTTTACCGCTGTAAATTTGTCCTCTTTGCGGTTGCAATGCTAATCTGAGTCCCCGACTCCAACCGTGGTCTGCTGCATCTGTTGCAAGGAATTAGAGTAGGGTGGAAACTTTTCACGACTTTTCACGGTACTCTTACGTAGTTATTATCAAGTCGCGTTGTACTGGTTCTGATATGTTGTAGTGGCTGCTCAAAGATTCTCTTCGTAACACGCGAGTGTTACGTTTGTTGAAAGTGCAGTCACTTGGAATAATAAAATTTGCGAGATTCAGAGTACCCTTGACCAATTTATTTCCTCCGTAGCGACAACATACCAAGCGACGTGCGACCAGCACACAACACACAAACACGTGAGCAGTGGCAGCTATGTGGTGCAGTTGTACTCCTGACCTGACAACGGTAGGTAAGGTCGTGCTGCGCGAGCAGCGCGTGCAGGTGATGCGTGGGCAACTTGGTGGTCAACGCGTGATGAGTACTTATCACTCTTCACCAGTAAGATAAGCGGTGCGTTCTCTCTTATGCAGTTTTATAAATTTCAGTTTCTGGCTGGGTTCGGTTCAGTTACATTTTTCGATGCTGATAGTCTCTATAGTATCTATTCTCTACTATCTATCTAACTACTATCTATCTAGTACATATATACTACTATTACACTGTTTGACCAGCGAGAAGTACAAGTAGACTGTAATTCGCATACCTTTTTCTGAAGGTGTTGAGCTACCCTGTTGGCCAAAGAGGTGAAATATTTCGGAGCGCACAATAGGCCAAGCGGTAGACAGGCCATTTGGAGGACTCGGTGGTCGTAGACCAGCAAAAGGAACCTCCCTTGGGCCTCATAGGTCAAGCTTCGTCATCCAGTCGCCTATTTTAAAAGAGCTGAGGAATCTGTATCTGATAGGTCAGTTTAAATGGTCATCGATCCGTGTCACTCCGTCAGGAACCTGGTCGAGTGAGATGAAGTCGATTCCGACTTGTCACTGATCCACTTCCTCCAAGATACCTCGCTCCATAAGCTTGTGTATCAGCCGAGACATAGCGGGTGACCGAAGCCTTTCGAAGCTATAAAAAGTACTTGCTGTCTGATGGACGAGCGCAAGCTTGGGGTAAATGGCAGGCGCATTCTCGTTTTACGAGAAGGGCCTACGGAGCACCGAAGCTAACCTGCCACTGCCTCCGATACGCTCAGAGGCAGCCCCATTAGTCTTATGTTAGTGTGATTGATAGCGTAGACAGAGAAACCTATAGACGACTGCTCAGCGTGGCCGCGTGTGAGACAGGACGATAAACAGATGGTGTTGCTACATAAACAATTTTACCCCAGATTTATGCACTAAGTAGAAAACAAATGTCTGCAATCTGCAATAATATTTAAACCTACTACGTTCAGTTCAAGCGCATTAGGTCCACTCACTTCGCATTTTGGTCCATTTCGTAGAACGCCGAACGTCCGTTTCGCATTTGGTCCTTTTCGCAGAACGTTTATTTAACATTTGGTGAACTTTCACATAAATTAATATGGGAGAAGGTAAATTATTTTGTTTTTGTTCTTTTTACATAAATCTATTCGTTTATGGAGAACTTTGTTCCATATTTTCACTTTGTGATATTTTTTCTTTTTAGTACGTCATAAAATAACCAGGATCACATAAACGTGGAGAAGGTTAACTTCAATTATTTTAATTTGTTTTTCTTTTCTCTGTACCTAATACAGTTCGAGGCATATATCTTGAAATTTTTCCGACTGAGTGGGGATAAGTTCGCGCATGTGCTCTTGTGAGCGACCTAGCGCGCGTCCTTCTCCCGCCGCCCGCACCCCTCACCGCTGCGCATGCCCAAAATATGCGTTCCGCGCAATCCCCACCTGATTTCAAGATATATGCCTCGTACTGTACCTTGGTGACGTATTACGAAGAAAAGAAAAATATCGAAGTGATTGAAAATATAGAAGTTAACCTTCTCCATATTTATGAAAAACAAAAAAATATCAATCCTCGCCTCGCAAAGGACTTATTTTAGAAAGTGGACTAAATGCGAAATGAACGTTCTGCGAAATGGACCAAATACGAAAGAGACGGCTTTTCCGCAAGTGGTCCTAAAGCGTCTGAACATCTGCTGAGATTTAGGAGAATTAGAAGGGATATTTAGAAAACTCAAAACAAAACAAACTCATCAAAGAAAACATTTAATGCTTTTATTTTTCATTAATAACGATTACATTACTTATGAAACCACTTTTATAAATTGCGTTAAAAGACCTTTGACCAGCTCTGAGCATACGTATTCTGCCCGTCATCAGGACAGGACCATTTAATTATTGTTTTCTAATCTAGACTATACCTGGGAAATCAACAGATATGATGATGATAATGAAGGTCCAATTAAAAACAATATAGTTTTTTATTAAAACAAATTTTAAACATTATATATTAGTTTAAGTCCAAAGAAACATTATCCAAAATTTTTATATTTCGTAACAAACAATGGTTTCGAAATGTCAGAACTCAATGTATCTTATGCGCACGCACACACGCTTTCATTTCAACTCGGCCGCACGCCTCAGTGTTTGTTTAGCACAGCACGGCACGAGCGCGACCATATTTTACTTTTTGGGCACGACGACGCACACAAGCGCGGTTTGCAATGCTTTTTTGATGCAAAACATCTATTAGCGCCCTGAGAGTAAAATTCCAAATTGTTTAGCCTGAAATAGTAACTAAACTATAATAACATACAAAAAAATATATATATTTGTTGCAAAAAACTATTACATACTTAAAAGTAAATTTAAACTTACTTTTAAAGTTGATGCAATCACATTACAATTTATTCTTTTAAGGAGGTAAATTTACAGCAGCTGGTAGTCAGTCACTGTGACTTAAAATAGGCTAGTTGACAAAATTTGGAAAATAGTTTAAAAATAAAGTTTGGTATCTATTTTACCCCAAAAATATATTATTTTAAGAAAAAAAAGTCATTTTACCTATGAATTTTGCGTTTTAAGAAATGAATTCAAAATGACATCGAAAAAGGCCAAAACTGTCATGGCGTCTTGAATGACGTCACGCCTCGCGAAACATTCGTGTTTGACACCTACACACATACACCTCTGTGTGTTTGTGTGTGTGTGAAAATGACAGCAACAACAAAGGTTTCGCGAGGCGTGACGTCACGCGTCTCTGATTGGTGTTCAATGTCACGTGATTAAATGGCCAATTTTGCCGATTTTATTTTCCGTAAATATTGGTAATCTTTATTTATTTTAATGAAAAAAGTGTTTTTTTGGTTACTATTCAACACGATTAATCATTAGAAACCTTATGCTAGCCGATTTATTCTTAGTGGAAACAAGCCTATTCTTCAGCCTGAAATAATAACTAAATTATAATAACAACCAACATACTTACAACAAATGAGACAAATGTAACAAAAAAATATTACCACAAGTGGAATAGCATAGGAATAGAGGGATTAGAACAGTGACTTTCTTCTTTCTCTTCTTTTCTTTATTAGAAACATTTATTTTTTCAAAATGTTTGCTACACATTCTTGAAAATTTTTTTGGGGCCCAATTTGTCCGGCGTGTGGCATCAATCCATAGGGTAGGTACGAGTACGTACTGTTTATTTTTTAAGAAATCTGTAAAGGTTAATAATATTTTAGCTTCTGTATATGGTGCAATTTGAAAATGGGCAAATTAACGTAGAGTACTGGCAACACAATCCAAATTAGTGATTAGGTTATAAAATACTCTACTTGAACTTTAGACATGTTCACATTGAATTGAAACGAATATTAAACTGTTCTATAACGAAAATTTAAAATAACAATTGAATTTAATGCATATTACTTAATAAAATCTACAATACTTACGAGTGAAATGATATATTTGAAAGTTTACAATCACTGGTACTTTTACAACCTATTACACAACATCGAACCATTTTCACAAATTTATTAAGTGTATGATTGTTCTAACAACTGAATAATTTACTTAAGAAAGAGACACCGCAACGAATTATCTCACAAAACACTTTTTTCTTTCTGATTACGAAGAAGCACCGACGAACTGTCAAAAGTTTGTTTAGCAAACTAGTTTGCTACACATGAGAAAACCGGCACGTAGTATGAGACAGAAAATCATATCGCTCTATCCCATTTCTATGCAAGACGTGTGCATAAGTCTGTCTCTTTCGTGTGTGAATGCGACAGATGCCGTCAATTTGTCTATAGGTTTCTCTGTCTACGGATTGATAGTCACCTTACCTTATCGAATGGTCATTTGTCATTTCATTCGTATTCAGAATGTAAGCACACAGTGGAAACTAATCTCAACGGCTTCAAAAAACATCTGATAAGGCAACGCCACTGTGTGTGACTGGAAACCTGTCAAATGAAGGTTTTGACTCAAGCGATTCCATGCAAAAATATAATGGGCAGCACTACTGTTCCATCCGGAGACCTGTCACACTTCATTAGTTCTCATCGAGTAAGTACTTACATCACGGAGGTAGCTTGCGCAGATCCTCACGAAGGTTTTTGTTCAGCCGCTTGCTCAGGATACGCTCCTGTCCCGGCAGCTTTCGATATATTTATAATCCCCTTATTTCCGCACACTATTTACATAGCCTTGTCATAAGTTTTCTAAAATCTGGAGGTAGGTGAAACTTACATAGGTCTGTACGTACATCCATGTAATAAAAAAAATATTGTCAACAATATTCACTTCAAAATAGAATAAAAATGAGCTACGTGAGATATTACAAGAGGTCATACATAACATAATCACAGGTTGATTAAATCGAAATCAATCGCTGCTAAAAGTCAATTTCTTATCAAGTTAACAAAGAAATTTAAAGTCTGAACTGAAAATAATAAACTTAAGACTCAAATATTTTTTAATCATTCCAGCAATATATTGGCAGGCAAGCAGATAATAACAAAATAATTTAAAGACTGATCTGAAAAGACGAATAAGCTTAGACTCAACTTAGTTAATCAAACCAGCAATATTCTTATTAGTAGAGATATTGACAGGCTTATTACCGGAAAAAGGCAACCGGTTTTAACCGTACAAGTTGAATAGTTCACCTCCAGGTCTACGAAACCTGGGTGTGCCTTTTAAAAGTCAAAATCGTATCGAATATTTTTCCGATATTACTAAATTTTTCTTAAACCCTAGGCTCTAAGTTATTATTTTATTATAAAATCAGGATTCAAGAGACTGGATTTAACGTCACTGGTGTCAGAAACGACCACCGAGCGATCCAATTGACGGTCAAAAGCTGTAAATCGGTTGGGCCAAGGCACCGGTACAGGTACCACGTTGGTAGCATTGAGGTGTGCGTACCATTGGCGTCTGATGCAGGCATTGCATGCAAACTGACCGCATTCTAGACAAAATTTTCATCAAAACCGACTAAGACGGTAATACAGCTTTTGTAGTAATGAACAAATGTAACACTAACACTTTTATTTTAGTCACAAGTTCATTAAGTAGTATTAGATCATAGTTCGACTCACCAAGTCTCCTGTGTTTTACCTTGCGTCCGAAAATCGTCAGCGGACGACTCCGGGCTACAGCTATACAAACGGCGTCGAAGTTTTAAGGCACGTCTGCTATGGCTAGGAAGACGGGACTCTTCGTCGACCTCACGCTCTGCGCGTTTCGGGAGGCTAAAGCACGCGTTTGTTTCACTGACACTGTTAATTATTATTACTAAAGCATAAGCTTAGCATGAGTAAAAACTTTTCACTTTGAAATCATGAAAAAAATTCGTAGTATTTCAAAATAGATGTTGCTTCGACGAGAAGTAACGACGCTATGAGGATACTTCGTTCAACGACTCCACAGGTGAAAGTAAAAATGGCGCCAACCGGAAGTAAGTCTGTTTTACAATTTTTTGACAGGAAAACTGCTTAAAGGGTAAGTCATATGACTACTTTGACAGGATGTAGCTAGACTGGAAGTCGGCGCACTCTCACAGATGCTGTGCATCGTCACATGCCGATAATAACGCATTTTTTAAATATTAAAAAATTCAAGATGGCGGCCAACTTTTTTGTTTATGGGCCGATGTCGATGAAAATCGGTTTTTGGCACTATTTTGACAAGAAAATAACAAAGTAATTTTTAAAGTATATAAAATTCAAGATGGCGGCCAACTTTTTTGTTTGTGGGGGCCGATTTCGATGAAACTCGGTTTTTGGCACTATTTTGATAAAAAAATAACAACGCATTTTTTAAATATTAAAAAATTCAAGATGGCGGCCACCTTTTTTGTTTTTAGGCCGATTTCAATGAAACTCGGTTTTTGGCACTATTTTGATAAGAAAATAACAACGCCTTTTTTAAATTTTAAAAAAAATCAAGATGGCGGCCAACTTTTTTGTTTGTGGACCGATTTCGATGAAACTCGGTTTTTGACGGGTGTCCCTTGACTCGCCTAAAGTCATTGGTCCTAATTTCATTTGGCCGAATTTCTTTGGCCTAAACTCCTTACGTACAATTATTGTTTGGCCTAATAGATTTTTTCGCATCTTTGTCGTTTCGTCTAAACGTTAAATTCCCTAATTATCAAAACGACTAATGTTAATTGTCCTAAAATTTATTAGCATACATATCTTTTGACACAATAATGACTACGCCGAAGTATTGTTAACCCTAATATTGTCTTGCATACATAATTTTTGGCATAACAATATTGTATTGCATTCAAGTTGGTGACAGAAACAAATCGTCAAAAAACGGGCCTGAGGCCCCCCGCTATAAAGAAAAACTTTTAATGCGAACACCATTACGTTAGGTTAGGTTAGGGTTTTGAACACTTTTATAATGCTTGCATGCTGCATGCTTGCATGATTTTATGCATGCATGCTTTTTTTGCATGCTTGTTCACTTGCTCGCTTGCATACCTGTAAGCTTGTTTGCATGTTTGCTTGCAAAATGCTTGCCGGGTGATGCAGGGGGGCTGGCCCCCCTGCTCGGGGGGGTCGGGGGGCCTGAGGCCCCCCGCTATAAAGAAAAACTCTTAATGCGAGGACCATTAGGTTAGGTTAGGTTAGTGTTTTGACCACTTGCAGCGGAGCGAGCGAAGCGAGCGGAGCTCCCTAATGCTTGCATGCATGCTGCACGCTTGCTTGCATGCTGCTTACTTGCTTGCATGCTGCTTGCTTGCTTGCATGCTGCTTGCTTGCTTGCATGCTGCTTGCTTGCTTGCATGCTGCTTGCTTGCTTGCATGCTGCATGCTTGCTTTCATGCTGCATGCTTGCTTGCATGCTGCATGCTTGCTTGCATGCTGCATGCTTGCTTGCATGCTGCATGCTTGCTTGCATGCTGCATGCTCGCTTAAATGCTGCATGCTTGCTTGCATGCTGCATGCTTGCTTGCATGCTGCATGCCTGCTTGCATGCTGCATGCTTGTTTGCATGCATGCATTCCTTGCTTTTGATTGAATGCATGCATATCTGCTCTTGCTTGCATGCAAGTATGCATGCTATTTGATCTTGATTGTACTTATGTTGTCATGTTTGCTTGTGTGCATACTTGCTTGCTTGCTTGCTTGTATGCTTGCATTCTTGAGTGTGATAGGCAATTAAAAAGACAACGACAGGTTTATCTGCATTAACAAATGATGACCTTATTGTGGTATCTCAAAACATCAGAAGTATATACTGCAACTTTGATGATTTCCAATTAACTTTAACTCAGCTAAAATATGCTGCTGATGTTCTTGTATTTACTGAGTGCAGACTTGACCCGAACAAACCTGTTCCTTTCATTCCTAACTACACTTGTCTAGTTTCTACCTATAACTTAAATCAATGTGACGGGGTAGTAGTTTATGTAGGCAGTACCTTACTCCCCCAAATGCAGGAAATACGACTGGAACATGCATCTTGCTTACAAGTAAAAGTTCTTAACTATATAGTAATTGCTATCTACCGTTCTCCCTCGAATTCGAATGCGACTCAATTTATTGATTCTTTAAGTAAACATCTTGAAACAATTAAATCACAAGAAAATATCATTATCACCGGAGACATAAATATCAACTTGATACCGAAATGCACTGAATCATCTAATGAAAGGAGAAATAGGGATTTGTACTTGAATATGTTAGCATCGCATGGTCTACTACCTGGACATACATTTCCAACTAGGGAATCCAGCTGCCTTGATCACATTATTTTGAAAGTTAACCAAAGTAAAACAAATCCTTATATAGCGGTACTGAATACAACAGTCACTGATCATGACACAGTTCTTTTAAGTCTAGCAAAAGTAAAAAACAGCAATATCACTAAGCAAATTATCAAATATGACTATGAAAAGGCTGCAATGAATTTGGCAAATAGAGATCTAGCTTCTCTTCTTTCTAGTGATGACCCTAATTTCATAGCAACAGAACTCATTAAAGAGATGACGCTTTCCCTAGAAGAGAGTAAAACTATGAAATCTGTATCTAATAGAAATAGACAACCTATTAAACCATGGATAACTCCTGGTATCTTAAGGTGTATTAAAAAAAGAAATAAAATGCAGTTGAAATTAAGGTCAGTAGCCTTAGCACGAACAGCTATCGAGAAAAATAACGCGCGTAAAACTACTCGAATCCTACAATTTTGTATGGAAATTTGTACAGCGCCACTACGTCCGTAAACGGAACTAAGATTTGGAAGCACGAAACATGTTGACATAAGGTATCGAGCAGCCTTCGAATCGAGTTCGAATAGTAAAGTTACAACTTGTATGGGAATCGGTAGCACGAACCCACTTTTGACATACGGTATCGAGACACTCGCAAGCTGGCTATCGACAACTTACTCACTGACATTTTTTCAGTGAGAGACTTTTCGAGTGACTTTGTATTATTTATTATTAAATTTTAAAAGCATTTATGTCGTAACAAAAATTAAATTTGAGAACTATGAAATGTCAACTGAATTATCCACAGGCAATATTACTTAAATTGTTCTCATTAAACATAGAAATTTGTAAAATAAAAATCTCGTCATTTTACGCTATCCACGGTGTCCCCCACACCCTCCATACCTTTATTTTAGCAATATTTTAGAACTTACCTACAAAACTCAAATAAAACTATAGAATACGGTGTTATACGTATAATATTTGTTTTCAGACAACACATCACACAGTTTGGATACAGTTAATTAATTATGTTTCATTAAGTAGATATAAAAAAAAATAAGACCATAAAACTATTACGAAAACTAACTAGGTATAACAATTGCAAACTTAACAAAGTCTCTAATTTGTCGAATCTTCAAACACTATAGGCACTAATTCCGATGAAATTCACATATTTTCATAGCACGTCCAAAGGTTTTATTGTTTATGTGTAAACAATTTATTATTCATTGACGATATTCCATTGTTATTCTTCAAGTTCATAAAAAATCTTCAATTAGAACAATTTGATGAAACTATGAAACATTGTAGTTTACTCCTAGGTCATAATAATATCATTTCCTCGCAGTTGTATTATTTATTAGCCGACACAGATAAATCATTTTAGACAAAAAACAAAATAAAGAAATGGCTATTTTAGGTTATATTTTTCATTAAATCACAGGATGAGAAAGAAAGAGAGAAAGAATAGCGACACTCTTCTTTTTCAAACCAATCACGGGCAAGGTGCAATGACCGTTCAAAAGCATGGGAAAAATCATGCACATTTTAAAAATTATTATAATATTTGCAAATTAATTTAAGTTATTAAATGAAATTAATATTGTTAACAGTTTTATTATTAATAATAAGAATAATAAATGTAAAATTATGATAATAAACAACTTGATTGAATTTTAATTTACATATTTATGATTTACATAGATTATAACATGGTTTTTGAACGCACCTTGCTTCAATTGGATTGATAATTGGATTGTGTCAGGTTAGCTTTATTTATCGCTACTATCGAGTTGACGTTAGCCAGCTCTGTAAAATTCGTGCTGCCGATTTTGCTAGCTTTCGAATCGAGTACGTTTTCGAGTAGTATTTTCTTACGCGCGTAAGATTTTTCGATGGCTGTTCGTGCTAAGGGTACAGACCCTCATAATGAAACTCTGCGTATCACATTTAATAGATATCGTAATTTTTGTCGCAAACTTATTCAAAAATTAAAGCGTAAGTATGAAAAAGATAAATTGGTCAACTGTGAGAAAAATTCAAAAGCACTCTGGAGAGCGGTAGGAACAATTACAAATTTTAATAATAAAAAAACATCTAATATGGGTTTGCTAAATTCTAAGCCTACCCCGGCTGAAGCCGTCAATGACGTAAATTTTTTCTTTGCCAATGTTGGAAGGAGCCTTGCTGAAAGTATTCTCCCACGAAATAGTAACTCTGCTCCATGCCACAGTGATGTAACAACAACAACTAGACAGTCATCTTCTTTTGTACTTTTTGACACTGACCCGTACGAAGTTATAAACGTAATATCTAGCTTAAAATCTGAAAGTGCTCCTGGGTGGGACAACTTACCAGCAAGGTTCCTCATTTTAACTAAGTTTATTGTAGCGCCTGTTATAAGTCACCTAACGAATCTCTGTTTCCGTTCCGGTGAGTTTCCTGAACCATTAAAACGTTCGATTGTTACACCGGTGCATAAGAGTGGTAAGAGAGACGATGCAAATAATTATCGACCTATCTCTGTACTACCAGTGATTTCAAAGGTGGTTGAAAAGCTTCTGAATACTCGACTTATTAATTATCTTGACAAATTTAACATTATATCTAATTCACAATTCGGTTTTAGGCGCAATAAGTCGACAGAAGACGCAGTACTTTCTTTAACAAACACTATATCTCAACAATTAGACCAAGGGAAAAAAAGCCTTGCAGTATTTTTAGACCTAAAAAAGGCTTTCGACACCGTCTCTTTTCCCATTCTGTTGCAAAAGCTGGATAACATTGGAATAAGAGGAACGCCGTTGACTCTGTTCAAAAACTACCTAACTGGGCGGAGACAGAGAGTTCGTGTTGGGGAACACGTAAGTGACTTCTTTCGGTGTTCCTCAAGGGAGCGTCCTTGGACCAACTTTATTCCTCATTTACATAAATGAACTCACAAAACTGAACGTGGAGGGTGGTAAAGTTATCTCATATGCAGATGACACGGTTATTATCTTTGAAGGTCCTACTTGGAAATCTGTATTTCAACTTGCTGGTTATGGGTTGAGCAGAGTGGCTGCTTGGTTAAAATCAAATTTATTGTCCCTAAACATAACCAAAACAAATTACATATGTTTTACAATAAACAGAAAAACTCAACCTAATCCAAACTTTCAACTTAAGATTCACTCCTGTAGTAACACTAACTGGTCTGATTGTACTTGTATTAACCTTGCCAGAGTTGAATCCGTAAAATACCTTGGGGTAATTGTAGACCAAAGGCTTTCTTGGCATCCACACATAGAATATGTGAATAATAGAATAAGAAAACTTATTTGGATTTTTAAAAAACTTAGAAATATAACCTCTGCTACACTTATTAACCAAATTTACACTGCCTTGGCACAATCAGTGATTGTTTACTGTATTTCAGTCTGGGGCTTCAAAGACCAAGTTTTTGACCATTGAAAGGGCACAACGATGCCTAATCAAGGTCATGCATTGTAAACCTTTCAGATATCCTACTGATGACCTATATAAAGAAAGTAATTTACTGAGTGTGAGAAAATTATTCATTCTAATGTATAATATATCGAGTGTTCCGGCTGGGTAACAATTGATAATAAATTTGTCATACGGATGTTTTCAAACAATTTTAGGCTTAATTATAAGTTTATTTATATTTTTCATTACTGAAATTAATATCTTCGCAAAATTATAAGCATTTAAATAAATCGAAAGTGATTATTTAATTTTATCAACATATTTATTGGTTTCCGGTTGAATTATTTGACTGTGTAATGGTTAATTGTTAATTTTATTAAAACTATTTATTTACCATTTTATATTAATGATCACAAATATTATGACGAACTGTAGTAGTGTAAAAATGTTAAGTAACAAATTATAAGATTTTAGTGCACTGATTAAAAGTATGTAAATTGACGGAAGTGTATTTGGCTTTAGAGCAAGGTTCATTTGTTAAATTTATAGAAATATTTAAGCACACTTATGAGCGTGATTCTATTTCAATAACTCTTACTGTCCATTTCAAAATTGTGTTACGCATGCTTTCTTGGAAATTAATGTTTTACAGTTATTATCGAGATAATAAGTAGTGAAATGACTATGGACAGTAACGGTGAAAGAAGTCTCAATTCCCGCCAAGAATAAATGTATAAAAGTGAAATCGAAATAGTGTAACGGGTCAGTCTGATTTTGTGCCTCGCCGAATAATAAGATAAGTATTGAATACCTGTGTTACATCTAAGATGTTATTCTGTTCAGAACACTCTGTTCATTTGTTTGATTGAATGTGTTGTTTTATTGGCATTTTATGCAATGTTCGTTAGAATGAATAATAAAGACTATTTGTTATTTCATTGTAATACAATAAATTTAAAATAGAAGTGATTACAAAAGTAAAGTTTAATGGTTTATTCATGATGATTAATGTTTTATGATTCGTTTATTGGCTATGCTATTATTCACTATGAATAATAAAGTCTAATGTGTTGTTTTATTTGTAACACAATTTAGAATGTTAGTGATTATAAAAGTTACGTTAAAATATAGTGATTGATAAGATTAATTGAATTTTCTTGTAAAATCTTGGTAAATCAAATATTATAGTGATTAATAAGGTCTAAGATGTTGTTTCCTTGATAATGCGAGTATTGCTTTTAGTTACTCAAATATATCCTTGTTAAACAGTGACTTAGTGCTTTTAATTATGTATGCCTGATCCCTTAATTTTAACAATTTCAGAAGTGGTGATAACCAGTAAGTCCGAAGACAAGGTGCCAACGAGTTCGAGCCGAGAATCCTTGTGAGCCAGAACAGAAGCGATTGCGTCCGTGAGTTCAAGAGAGGTTTCGCAAGATTCCAGCTCCGACGATAGCAGGGTATTATTGGCACGCAAGCAAAACACAAGGCAAGTCCGTTCCGATTATTTATTATAATAGGCATACATTGATCAAATTCAGTGCATATGTAATGCGATGTTAGGGATGTAAGGTGACGTTGGGAGTAGGATGAAGTGGTTTTTCAATACATTGTGTTCCCTGAATGTTAGAAATATTGAAGTCTTAATATTTCCCTGTAGTCTAAGTTTGCTACAAGTAAAAAATAATTTTAGTTGGAGCTTATTTAAATATGATGAAATTTTTCATTTTTTTAATTTATTTAAAACTACCACTTGAAACATTAGAGGCTAGCTTTGTAATATTAAAAAGAAGGTTTTTCAGTATTTGGTATTAACATAATCCGAAGAGATTCGATATTCAAATGTCGGTTTTTATACAAATACTTAATATCTTATTTGCTGAGTTTAATAATTTCAATGAACGGTTAGTTAATATGTTAGTACATTGACGCTTTGCAAAAACTGTTCAATAATGATAATGATAACGATAATGATGTTGATGTTGATGTTGATGTTGATGTTGATGTTGATGTCGATGTTGATGTCGATGTTGATGTCGATGTTGGTGTTGATGTTGGTGTTAATGTGGATGTTGATACCTACTGATATTGATATTGATAATTGCGTCCGTTTTTATAAATTATAATGATAATTAGAATTATAAGCAATTCTAATGATAATATATCCTAAATTATTATTAGCGGTTTGTAAAATTCTGTAGTTGGAAAGTTGTAAAAGGATGCAAGTTTGTTTAGTAGGAATCCCCCTAAGAGACGTAGGCGTTATATTCTTACATAGTTCAAGATAAAAAGTTTCCAATATATTTGAACAAAACAATTAGTTACTATGTGTGTAACTGGAATAAATAATTATTAATGTGTAGTGTAGTGTATACGTACAGACTGCCTGGGGAACACCCGGCGTTTGAGTTCATTTCATTGCGGAGCAAGTTTTAGAAAAGAATAGAATAATTTCATTTGGATAGAAACGTGGCTAACATTGTTGATATAGGTAGATATACATTATATTAGCCAACATGTTTCGATGAACAATCAGTATGCAACATTACGAAAATATGTCTTAAATCTATCAAGTTTATTTTATTATGAAATATAAAAGCTTAACAATGGCTAGTATCAATATTCAATTACATAAGTACCTATACCTTAAAAGTATTTTTGTCTTAAAACGCGGAATGGGTAGTAAATAGGCCAATAACTATAAATTGTGTAAACTTGGAATTGCACCAATCCCTACTAGGAAACTCTATAACCTTTGTTATCATATTTTATTTGGAGTGGTCCAAACAAAGTAATTTATGAGATTTAGCCACAACTGATCATCAAAGAAGTAGAAATAAATTTTATTTATTATTTGTTTTGTGGAAAACCTACTAACAAATAACAACTAGAGCTAAAAGATAATAATTAGTGGATACAATGCTTTGAACAAATTTTTAGTAATATTTAACTTAATTTATATATTAATGTTGAGTTTTAAATAAGTTTTCAAAAAGGACCTACTTCGATCCTGATAGCTTTGAATATGTATTGATTACTTCATCAAGAACATTTTGACATGCATGTATTCTAGCAAATTCCAAGTATAATATGTCGAATGAAAATCAGAACTTGTTTGTGAAAATTTTTAATCAAGAAACTGGAAAAACAAATGGTATAGTCATTCTCTCTTAAAATTAGGAATAAGGTTGGGAAAATCATTCACTTGGGTTCTCTTAGAAAATGTCAGAAATTTAAATTCTTGTCTTAACATTGTTGTCTTGTTGACCTCCTTGAATCAGGTGTCGATAGGTGTTGAGGTATTTAGATTTAAAAAAAACCGAGGCTCTGGGTCAATCCTACCAATATTTTTAATCATTAATATTGATGCAATAATAGTTAACATTTATTTTAAAGGAGGTACTTTTCCTGGCCCAGTGGAAAATATGTAGTAAATAAAATTGGTTACTTTGTTTGAAGCAGGAGATAAAAAGTGAGCCTAACTTTTAGGCCAATTTACCTGTACCTGTACGTAGTACATATTATAAGTATATTATAATTACATGTACCCAGTAAAATAATGGGAAAAGAAAATAATTCAAAGTTTTCTATTAATTATTGGAATATTTCCCAATTATTTATATTCAATATAAGATTCAATTTAATTTTTTCCAAAGGTAACAGTGATATTGATAATGAAATTGTTCTAACGACGAAATCAGTGCTCCTTTTTAAGTTTTACATTGAAGCAATATAAATGATCAATCGAAGAAAATAAAATATATTATTTAAATTACCTAATATACTTTTTAATATTAATTTGAATGCAGACATAGTTTGAGTTTGTTGAAAATACAAAATCTCTAATGTACCTATAAAAATGTAATGATTCACGACGACAATTGTATCCAATCTACATATTTATCTTATCAAGATGACTGTTTTGTGACATTTACAGTTTACCTAAAGCGACAAGGCAGGGTTGGCCTACCTTAGTTGCTTTCATAGTGTACTGTAATATGAATAATATTCAATAAAAATATATTTTTATCTCAGCAGCTAGTATTGAGAATATAATTTTTACTTCAAAAGATATGTTTAAGACGTCTGTACGGCAAGCTGTACCACAGAATGCACAATAGTACACCCTTTGTTGCGGGATTATCTGAGAGAATTGTTTAAGGAAAAATTAATATGTTGATATGTAAAGGAGTTTAGTTTAAGGCTGTTAGTAATACGGATCAATTGATAAGGTGATACCCATTGTTTTAATACGGGAAATAGAATGAAGTTGCCGCTCCAAGATTTAGACAACAGAAACTATATGTCGAAAGGCATTGCCTTTCGTTGATGAAATTTCACAACATAGTTGCAATTGCGACACGAGCACACGACAGCATAGAGCTGCCTTCGTATAGATTTAAAATACATGGTAAAATTTGCTCACGAGCAAGGGTTATTACAAAATTATTTAAAAGACAGCAATGCTTGTTTTCATTTGACTTTATAGTATTAATTTTTATAAATATGTTGCAAGGTTGCAACTCTGCATTTTAATAAAATTGGTAATAATAATTACGAGTGGGCATATTATGTAAATAAAGCTACTGAACTTATCTTTGCAGAAGCTGAAAATTAGTTTCCTGTCAGCTAGAAAAGTTAAATTGGTGTTAGAGTGCTATTAGACTATCATAGAAATATGATCATATATGTATGAGTCATTTTTATATGAAGAAACTAGGACGATTTAATAACTACATATGATTTATATTGTCTATGATCATATTTATGGGACCCTATTTGACAGCGAGCGTACAAGTAGGATCATATTCGTCGCCCCAGTCTTAATTATTTCTTTCCTCTATGCGCCTAACCTTAATAAATGGCATCTTTCAAGTGCATTAATTTTGACTGGAATATTAAAATAACAAAAATATTTACTCTTTACGAGGAAAATAAGTGTTTATATGTATAATAATCTTGCTCCAGATTACAAAATACGTCTATATAAAACCCAAATACGTCTTTTATTTAATGTTTTGTTCTTAACAGTTTTCGCCTTTTTTAATGCTATTAATAAAATTGCACTCATAGCAACGGGAATCACGGCTAAATCGTTATCCATCTTGATTTATGACGTTTATATGATCATAGGTGGATCATAAGTGTAATAAGTAAAAATGAAGGACAGCATCATTTAACTATGATTGTAGAATTTGACAGATATGAAATCATATATAAATGATAAAAATATGATAATGTAATAGCGGCCTTAGGGTGATATGAATGTCGAAAGTTCCCAGTTATTTTGATTTTATATAAGTAATAGTATTCATTGAGGGACCCAATGAGTATAAGTGTATTAGTAGTTGCTTTGAATCCTAATTAAATGCATAAGGCAAGTGATAGTGAGATTAGTGAGTCAATTTGATAGCACAGATAACTTATAGATTTGTTGGAAGGATAATGTTACTGCAATTAATAGAATTATAATAAAATAATGGATGTTACAGTAATACGAACACCTTATAATTTTGTTAAGGGCCGTCTAACCTGACGATGCAAAAAGGTTACTTTGTTAAGGGCCGTCTAACCTGACGATGGAAAAAGGTTAATTTGCTAAGGGCCGTCTAACCTGACGATGGAAAAAGGTTAATTTGTTAAGGGCCGTCTAACCTGACGATGAAAACGGAAAGTTTTATTTTGTTAAATGCCGTCTAATCTGACGATAAAAAAAGGGTTTATCTTGTTAAAGATCGTCTCATCTGACGATGGAAAAAAGAACTTTATTTTGCTAAGGGCCGCCTGGTTGGCAAGTATTAAGGACCACCTTGGTGTCATGTAACGGGGACCATCTTAATAAAGTTTATCAGAAATTAAGGGTTTAAATGAATTATGCCAAATTTAATGAACTTTCATGGGCAAACTATGTGTAGTAGTTCGAATTAATTAATTTCATGAATATTAAAAGTTAATGAATTGTCCGTTGTATTTATATTGATAACTTAAATAACATTCAGTAAATATTGGACGATATTTTGTTAAGATTTTTCTATTTAAAAATAAATAACATAGGCCGTCGGACCAGACGATGAAAAAAATAGGTAAATCATCACAATGGAAATTGGATCATTGATAACATGTAATACAAAATGTTTTCTCATTACAGATATCTCCTACAGAAACCACGTGGTTTGCGGGGTCGCAAATTTGTCAGGATGGACGAACTATAATATATCGAGTGTTCCGGCTGGGTAACAATTGATAATAAATTTGTCATACGGATGTTTTCAAACAATTTTAGGCTTAATTATAAGTTTATTTATATTTTTCATTACTGAAATTAATATCTTCGCAAAATTATAAGCATTTAAATAAATCGAAAGTGATTATTTAATTTTATCAACATATTTATTGGTTTCCGGTTGAATTATTTGACTGTGTAATGGTTAATTGTTAATTTTATTAAAACTATTTATTTACCATTTTATATTAATGATCACAAATATTATGACGAACTGTAGTAGTGTAAAAATGTTAAGTAACAAATTATAAGATTTTAGTGCACTGATTAAAAGTATGTAAATTGACGGAAGTGTATTTGGCTTTAGAGCAAGGTTCATTTGTTAAATTTATAGAAATATTTAAGCACACTTATGAGCGTGATTCTATTTCAATAACTCTTACTGTCCATTTCAAAATTGTGTTACGCATGCTTTCTTGGAAATTAATGTTTTACAGTTATTATCGAGATAATAAGTAGTGAAATGACTATGGACAGTAACGGTGAAAGAAGTCTCAATTCCCGCCAAGAATAAATGTATAAAAGTGAAATCGAAATAGTGTAACGGGTCAGTCTGATTTTGTGCCTCGCCGAATAATAAGATAAGTATTGAATACCTGTGTTACATCTAAGATGTTATTCTGTTCAGAACACTCTGTTCATTTGTTTGATTGAATGTGTTGTTTTATTGGCATTTTATGCAATGTTCGTTAGAATGAATAATAAAGACTATTTGTTATTTCATTGTAATACAATAAATTTAAAATAGAAGTGATTACAAAAGTAAAGTTTAATGGTTTATTCATGATGATTAATGTTTTATGATTCGTTTATTGGCTATGCTATTATTCACTATGAATAATAAAGTCTAATGTGTTGTTTTATTTGTAACACAATTTAGAATGTTAGTGATTATAAAAGTTACGTTAAAATATAGTGATTGATAAGATTAATTATATTTTCTTGTAAAATCTTGGTAAATCAAATATTATAGTGATTAATAAGGTCTAAGATGTTGTTTCCTTGATAATGCGAGTATTGCTTTTAGTTACTCAAATATATCCTTGTTAAACAGTGACTTAGTGCTTTTAATTATGTATGCCTGATCCCTTAATTTTAACAAATGGCTACTTTAAAATTACATAAGAATATCCCATTCCGTCCTAATGTACTTTTTAGACGAAGAATTGATAACGTGGTTCCTATACCTCATAAAAAAACTGTATTCATACAACGGCAATATTTAGTTCTTGCTCCTACAATTTACAATATGTTAAATGCTAAAATTGGCATTCATAAACTAAAGTCCTATAATCTCAAAAAAACCTTGATAGAATGGCTATTTCCCCTAAATTACAATGAAACTGAACATATTGTACACAATAAATACTAAATAATCATTAGCATTACACTATCGCACACACACACACACACACACACACACACTCACACACACACACACACACAATCACACACACACTTGAGTGAACATAAACTGTGTATTTTGTAATATTTTTATTAATAAAGCTTTTCATATTATTTACTTAAGTAAAAATGTTAACATTGTCAACCAAGTGTAACTGATACATACTCAATTAATATGATATGGAAGAGCGGGGCTGCCTGCCACAGGCATCTCGAATGCCTACTGGGTTGGTCCCAAATACTGTTTTAAAAATTATGTATTTTTGTTAACGAAATAAAACATTTTTATTTTATTTTTATTATTTATTTATCTGCTCATTCCTTATTTTTAATTACTTACCAAAAACATAATTTTTCGTAATTTAAATCATGTGCAATTGTTGTTAGCTGTTGGTAAAATTGTTCAAAAGTGTTTAGTGAAATTGAGTAATTTTCAATTTACAAGTTGTAAACAATACCGATTAAAAACGATTATTCCTATAATGATTAAGGGAAGTAAACATTCGGCAAGAAAATATTAGGCGTTACACAATTGTGCGAATCGTTATTTAGTACTTTTAAACATTAGGGATTATAAATAGTTATGCTTAATGATGAATTTAGGAAGTAAACATGCGGCGAAAAAATTTTAGGCGAAGTGAAAATAGGCCAAACAAATTTAGGTCAAATGAAAATTGTGCAAAAAGTTTTTAGGCCAATAAGTAGTGTGCCAAAGACAGTTAGGACAAAAAAAATTAGGCATTCCAATATATACCCGTTTTTGACACTATTTTGATAAGAAAACAACAACGCATTTTTTAAATATTAAAAAATTCAAGATGGCGGCCAACTTTTTTGTTTGTGGGCCGATTTCGATGAAACTCGGTTTTTGGCACTATTTTAATAAGAAAATAACAACGCATTTTTTTAATTTTAAAACATTCAAGATGGCGGCCAACTTTTTTGTTTGTAGGCCGATTTCGATGAAACTCGGTTTGTGGTACTATTTTGACAAGACAATAACAACTCAATGTTAAAAATATAAAAAATCCAAGATGGCAGCCAACTTTTTTGTTTGTAGGCCGATTTCTTTAAAACTCGCTTTTTGATACTATTTTGACAAGAAAATAACAACGTAGTGTTAAAAATATTAATGAATCCAAGATGGCGGCCAACTTTTAAGTTTGTAGACCGATTTAGATGAAACTCGGTTTTTGGTACAATTTTGACAAGAAAATAATAATAGAATGTAAACAATGGAATGTAACAAAAGGTCAAAATGGCTGCCAATTTTGTTTTTGGGTTGATTTTGATATAACTGGGTTGAAAAAAAGAAGAACAAGATTTTGGATTTTTTAATATTTTAAACATTGCGTTTAGGGCTTGAAAATCGGAGTATTTTTCAGCTCCGGAGTTGGGTTTCGATGTTCAGAGTTTCAACTCCGGAGCTCCGGAGTTCCGGAGTTTTCAGTCTCTATTTAAATAAAATTGCAGTGATATTTTAAGCGTGTTTAATAGAGGTTATTAACTAACCAAAAATTCAATATATACTTTTATCATCGAAAAATTAATAAATTGAATCACTTAGGACTTAGGTACTTACTTGCTTATTGCGCAAATAATTCGACTAAGGATACATTTAACTTACATTTCACGTCACTCAAATTTGCCGAGTGTTGGTTCATCATCATATCAGTCACACGACATTCACTGCTCGTTATGGCCTCGCTCAAGGATCTCCACAACGTTCGATCCTGCTCTGCTCGCATCCAACGGCGCCCCGATAGCCTGCGACCTTCACTAGTCACCAGATCGTTGATCCACCTTATCAGGAGCCTGCCCACGAAGCGTTTTGTGTTCGGTCGCCATTCCAGAACCTTTCTTCCCCAATGGTCATCAGTTCTACTTGTTAAGTGCCCCGTCCACTGCCACTTCAGCTGATCAATCCTTCGAGAGATGTCGGTTACTTAAGTTCTCCTACTGATTTCTGATTCGATCACGCAGGGAAACGCCGAGCATGGCTCTGTCCATTGCACGCTGGGTCGCTAGGTGACCTTGTGTCTTTTTAAGATACCCATAGTTAGCGAGCACGTTTCTCTGCCTTAAGTCATCACTGGCAACACACGCTGATCAAGGCCTTTCGTCTAGAGGCACTGTAGTAAGTTTGACGCGAAGATTTTTTAAAGCTTCCCGAATGCTGCCCATTCGAGCTAAATTCAACGAGAGATATCATTCTCCAAGTTGTACTTACTTAACTGCCCCTGGACCGCCCAACTCAAAGCTTTAGCCAGAGCCATAGCTAGACTATATCCATCCTTGTCCTATCATAACACGATGACAAGGACGGACTTTTACTCTGGCTTTGGTTGATGACGTCGGTGCACTGTCCGTCCTTGTCATCGTGTTATGATATGACAAGGATGGATATAGTCTAGCTATCGCTCTGGCTAAAGCTTTGAGTTGGGCGGTAGGGCCCCGGGACTGTCTGTCCTACTAGGTAATGGTCTAGAACAGGGGTCACCAAATGGCGGACCGCGGTCCGCATCCGGACCGCCGACCCATTTTGTGCGGACCGCGAGAGCACAGGAACTTACAAAAGTACCTACTTTAAGTATCTAATAATTAAGTTTCTGTAATAAATAATCTTTTCTATAAAATGTTGTGCAGACCGCGATGGTAATTTCATTTCTTAAAACGGACCCCGAACGAAACTAATTGGTGACACGTGGTCTAAAACTTCGAGTATTGTGTTTGTTCCCAACATGAAGGAGTGGGTAAATACAACATGGACATTCGACATGTTTTTTGTCTTATGTTCATATTCCATCCATCCATCCATGTTCATCCTAAGAGCCACTCTTTCGGAAAACACTACGGAAATATTCGAGCATTACAAGTATGTTCAGGTTTTACAAGGTCTCAGTCGTGAGAACTGATCTTCAAAATGAAGGTGTGTCAGGTACTCGCCATTAATGTTGCTGCCCAGTCCTTTACAGTTCAAGAGCTTATAGTATCCTTCATAGCAGCTGTGAACAGTTTTGGAGAAATGACGTCTCCCTCTTTCACACATCGCTGTAGTTGGATTGGGATTTGAGCTCTGGTTCTGTAATCGGATCGACATGATGGTATTTTCGTATAAGTACTTCAGTCAGCACCTCGCTACACCTGTAGTCCACTTGGCACCTCTGAAGAGACTGCAACACCGCCCAGGGGTATATGACCACGGGCGATAAAAATGCTTTCTAATATTATTTTTGAAAATCGAAACTCCGGTTTTGGTTGTGAAACTCCGGTTTTCAAAACGATGCTGAAATTCTTCGAAACTCCGGAGCTAGACCAAAACCGGAGTTCCGGACTTCAAGCCCTAATTGCGTTGTTATTTACTTACTCAAAATAGTACTTAAAACCAAGTTTCATCGAAATCGGCTTAAAAACAAAAATGTTAAGCGCCATTTTGGATTTTCCTGCTGAAATAGTACCAAAAAACGAGTTTTACAAACAAAAATTATGCCACCATTTTGATTCTTTTTATATTTTCAACATTTCATTATTATTTTTTGTCAAAATATTACTAAAAACCGCTTTTCATTGAAATCAAGCCAAAAACAAAAAAAGGTTGGCCGCCATCTTGTTTTTTTTTATTTTTAACATAGTGTCGTTGAAAATCGTTTGCACCCTTTTTTTTAATTTCACTTTTAAAAATTGGTGCAAGCATTTTAGACCATATTGATACATTTACCAAAATAACAGTTTTTAATGAAAGAGAATAATTATGGTAGAAAGCAACCGAATTTTAAACGTCAATAAAGTCGAAAACCGTTTGCACCTGTTTTTTTAACTACAGATCACTAGACAATGTTTTCCTACCTTCACTTGTTTTTCCAACATTCATTTGATTTCCGAAATACACGCACATTGTATTTCTATCAAAATTGGAATAAACTTTATAGTTATGTCATTATTTACACTTGAATTTTTTAATGATCAAACGAACTTACCCTAAGTGAAGTTCGATCCTAATTATCCCTTCTTCGTCGAAGAGATTTAATTTGTTACAAAGTAGTAGCTCTGCTACTCGTTCGCACTCTGTCGCACGTAGTTCAGCGCCCAAGCGGGAAAGAGAAAGCAATAGCCTTCCGCTCCCCGCCTCCGACCATCGCTGCCTGCCGCCGCGTCAACCTCATTCAGTTTGGAGTAGTAAGGAAATACATTGATATCCCCATCTATTATAGGGATACGGTTGTTGAACAAACAACTAGCAAGGGAGGGCTGGGACTTTAAATCTCTTCGACGAAGAAGGGATAATTAGGATCGAACTTCACTTAGGGTAAGTTCGTTTGATCATTAAATTATCCCTTCTTCGTCTCTGAGATTTAATTTGTTACAAAGTAGGATGTTTAGAGAAGATATCAATGTTATTAGAGGAAAGCCTTGTTTGTTTGTATAAATAAACAAGGGTTAAGTGAACACACATTAAATTATTTTTAATAGTTAAATAAGATGAAAATAAGTCAGTGCTCCTGCAACTGCAACACTAAAAAAAAGTAGTTTTATTATAATGTCGATTTTGTGACATTAGAGCCCCATGCCTGGAAACACGCAAATATTGTCGATTGTCCAGTCCAAACAGCAGATTGCGAAAAGCATCCACAGAAAATCCGGCACACAGACTAGTAAGTGCACAAATTTTTCGTCACGAATGGCAGCAACTTGGCCGCCGCGCCGATGTGACCACATGTTACACAACATGATAAACAGGTAATGAGATAAAAAAAAATGGGTGTAACATTCCTCCATTATAAATTTTGCCGAATGTTTGTGACGAGGCAGCATTGATATGTATTTTTTTTGGGGTTTGTATTAGTTCATAAGGGCGACAATATTTAAGATATTTATATAAATAAACACAAATACTTTTATTACAGAAATAAAAACTTAAAGAATGGAAAGTTCAACAAGTTGAGACTTGCAGAAGATGTGATTAAACATCTGTCATTTAAATTTTAAATAATAAATTATTTCGTCAAATCTTACTGTGTTACCTCAGATAATATAATACAATGATCTGAGTTGCTTAATTGAGTTAAGTACATGATCTGTATTCATTTACTTGTAGCCGAGGCTAACAAGGTGACCAATGGGTGCTTAATTGTTCAAAATGTAAGTTATTTGGGAGTAAGTTTAACAGGTAATCTTAAACTATTGTGAGATCCAACGTTATAGTGTAACAAACATATCTATATTTTTTTATATTTTTTTAGGTTATCATTGCCGGTGATATAGATTTAAAAAAAAATATTGGGAGATATCTGAGCAATGATTGTTTAGTGGGATTCATTTAGAAAACAGTTGTTTCGAAAACCTATTAAATCATTAATTAGTATATAATAAGATATTATTTCTTTGCAATAGTTCCAATAAAAATAAAGATTTGCTTGCAGTATTATTCAAATACTGAGGCAAGATATCAATAAACACTTCTAACGCTTGACTAAAGAACGTTTGCCTTATAATATGAAGCCAGAGAAAACTGAGAGCAAGGATGATGTTTCTTTCTGCGAACAGATGAAAATAAATTTACACTTGATGTGACTATTACCATCGCTATTTCTTTAACAGCAAGTTGATTAAAGTTTCAACGAGGGAATGGAGTTGCCTGCCACAAGTATATTATTATGTTTACTGGGTAGCTTCAATAATATAAGTGTATTTAATGTATTGTGTAATTGCAGAAAATAAAAAACCTTTTTTTTTTTCATTTCATTGAGAAACCATGGCCATGATAGCTATTAAGTCATTTGGCTTTGTCATAAACAATAAAGTTATTCTTTTAAAATAAGTGAGGAAAAAGAAATCTGGGGAGGCGTTATTACGCCTATTGTTGATCATACCACTGCCATTTCTCGCGAGCAATTTAGCAATTTGATTTAATTGCAAGCAATGAACACCACTAATTCGATTCATTTATGAAATGGCAGTGGTGTTATAAATATACAACAAAAAACTGCAGTATAGGCATCTGCAGACAGACGGCGTGGTGCACGTCCCAGCTGTAGCCAGCGCAGCCGCAGTGGTAGGCGCCGCCCATCGGGTAACAGACCATCAGTGCTAGTATACGCACGGTATGCGAAGGATTTTATACCAAAAAAGCAGATCCAGGTCATTAATGAGCAGCAATTTTTCCTCGTTTGTGCAAAATCTTATATTGTCTCACTTTGACCGGCTGCTGCACAGTCCATTGTCAAAGCAACGGAAAAAGTATTGAAAACTATTCGTTTATCATATTGGTCTATCAGGAAAAGAAATATTCTTTTTATTTATTTTCTGTATTTGATTATAACTGGAAATGTAATAATGTAGGTATCTTGATTAGCGTCTACCTTGTAAACAGTATGTTCACTAATATAAATGATTGTTGTTAACTCGGTTCTGGCTGCTGCGATACAAGCTCGTCTTAGTGCAGAGGCCGCTAAAATTAAGGATGAACGAACTATTGTAAATCTGGTATGGAATAAATTATTATGATTATGATTATGATTATGATATGATATTATTTTTTCACCATACAATACAAAGTTAAAAAGGTCCATAGTACGATATAAAACGTATTTATTATATTAATCATTTTAATATAGTTAAACATTTATGCTCAATTTGTACAAGCCTTAAGCTTGTCCAATATTACAATTTTAAGTGTTAATATAGTAATGCTACCGCAGTACAAACTGCAGTAATAGTTCCTAAGTATCTGACAAAGTCACTAAAATGTATTTTATTTGATTTTTATAGCTTCTTCTAAAAATATTTTGTTTGTCCTTATTTGTCAATATACTACTAATTTTAGAAATTCAATACAAGGCCACAGAATTTACATGTTTGGCTGGGAGTAATAGTACTTTCTTGATAGTTAATGAGGATCTTAAATATTTTAATCATTGTTTTCATAGTTTCTAATACTTGTAAATTTGAGAAATTTTGGTAATTAATACCCAGACATAAGTGTCATCTTAATAGGTCATTGAAGCTTGAAAATTAATGGTTAAAATTATTGGTTTAAACATTTAGTTAAGATGATGATTATGTGTAGTGCTGTGCAAAAGCCAAAGAATAAGACCCAAAACTCATGAAGTTTATTGTCTAAATAACATCCTTACTAATATTAAAAATGCAAAAGTCCTTTTGTTTGTTTGTTTGTTACACCTTCACATCCCAACCACTGAATAGATCATCATGAAATTTTTACACACGTTGTCTGGGTTACAGAGAAGGACATACGGCACCTTGAATCCCGAAAGGAAAATATTGTTCCCGAGGGATAGCAAGAAAGATCTCCACGCAGGCGAAGCCGCGGGCGGCCGCTAGTCTTAAATGCTTTTTGCGCTGTGTGTAAAAACAACTGTTCTCAAAGACTAATAGTTGTGCCATGACATTATCAGGACACATGTTATGAGTTTATTGTTGTTCTAGCATCCTCCATAAAATGTTCAGAAAGTACCCACATGTTCTATTTTCTTTTGATAAGAAAATAAAATATGTATATTTGTTTATTTTCTAATTTAACTAACTGAATACTTAGGATTAGTATTGGAAAGCACATAACGGTCGTTTGTGATAGATTTTACTCGAATCGAGAACGTATTTTAGCTGACCAGCTAAAAATACAGACAAGGTACAGACCTTTTGTTCTGATCCAGTTGCGCGACGGTGCCGACGGTAGTGATTACAGGTAGCCCTTGGAGCTGGAAGCTGCAGGTAGGTGCCGCAAGGCTGATGAAACACGTTAAACTGGCCCTGCTGGTTGCTGTCCGTCACCTCGGCCCAATTGCTTGTGTTCCAAGATATGGTTATGGTTGTTGTGGCAGACCCCAAGTTTAGAGAGGACTGAGCATTAGGTGTCGTCGCGCTGACGGTCTTTAAAGACACTATACGAACGATTTTCAGTAGTGGCATAATACATGATAATCGCATGATTCATTTTCAACGAATCGGCAATGAGTTTGCCAATAAATTTTTTTTAAAACTTTACTGATCTTAAGGGCACCTTTAACACTTGTGGGAGTGTATTTTGATGTTCAACATCATTGCGGATTTTTTCACGAAGAAAAACAAAATAAGAAGGAATCAGAATTTTGTTTTATAATGTTGTTCGAGAAAACCGAAAACATATAAAAGTACTTGTAGATACATAGCTGTATCAGTGACAACAATTTTGATGTTTTACTAAAAAGGTTATTAGGCCTTCAACTTTGATAGCAAATATTTTATTAATATTTGTAAAATAACAGTTAATATCTCGTATTAACACATAAAAGTATCTCGTAGTGACTTTAAGTAAATAATCTACAGTTTACGTAAGCAAATCTAGGTATATATTTTTTATAAAATTACGGCTAATATCTTGTATTAGCTCAAAATAGTATCACTGGTCAATATCACGTATTGACTCGGGAAAAAATATCTTATAAAAGCAAGTATGTCGTATTGACTCAAAGCAAATATTTTGCAGTTAACACCAGCAAATCTATTCATATTTTATTAAATATGAAGCAGTTAATAATGATTATACGAACTTACCTGTAAGTTGAGTTAAATAATAATAATAATATATGAAGGATTCGTCCGAAGACATTAACTCACAAAAGCATGTCGTATCGACTCGAGGCAAGTATTCGGCAGTTTATTGTAAAATGATGGTTAATATCTCGTATTAACTCATAAAAGTATCACTGGTAAATATCTCGTATTGACTCGGGAAAAAAAAATTCACTGGTCAATATCTCGTATTGACTCGGGAAAAAAGTACCATTGGTCAATATCGAATTATATTTGCCTCGAGTCAATACGATTGACTCGAGGCAAATATAAGGCAGTTTGCCTTTGTGAATAACTTGCATACTTTTCATCACTAAGAGAAAAGATAATTGTGAGTCTACCTTCAACATTCGTATCACTTGCATAGTGACGGTATTTTACCGTTTCTCACGAATTAATTCACGTCTATAATTTCACTGATTTTAAGACTATAGTTAAACAAAAAAGTTACATTTTTGTGACTACGTGCGTCTTGCGCGCGCGCGCAACAAAGAATGAGGTTGACGCGGCGGCAGGCAGCGATGGTCGGAGGCGGGGAGCGGAAGGCTATTGCTTTCTCTTTCCCGCTTGGGCGCTGAACTACTACTTTGTAACAAATTAAATCTCAGAGACGAAGAAGGGATAATTGTAGATATTGGTTGATTAACCATATTTATAAATAAAAACAAGAAAGCAACCTAATAAAACGTAATAAAAAAACGTGAAGATTTATTTTTAGTAAATTATTATTTTATTTAAACTATACCACCTCCTATCGGAGCACTCGTCAAGACGAATCAATCGAGCTCAAACTCGATGGGGTTGCATGATTTTATTACAAAGTTTCAATGGCCTTCTTCCGCCTTCTTCATCAGCCCCTTGGATATTATTCCCCAACAGAGTACTTGCCAAGACGATTCTAACGAGCCCAAACACGATGGGGTTGTATGGTTTCATCATTGTGTTCCTGTGGCGTTCTTCCGGCTCCATCGTCAGATCAGCTCAATGATACCATAATATTACATAACCTTCTAGTTCTGACCTGTGTTCAAAGTTTCAAGTCTATAGTTCATCGGGAAGTTAGTATAAAATCGTTTGCAAAATTTGTGCTCAAACAAACAAACGAAAACACAAACAAACAAGCAACCTTATAAAAGCGTGGCAAAAGTATTAGGCTGGCCCCAGACCTACCGGTTTCATTTCTTTGCTTTGCTGTTCTACCATGTACCGCCGGCCAAGAGGCTCATTTTCAATCTATCGCATATTTTGACCTGACCACATTGGCAAGATAGCCATTAGTTTGGTGTTATCAAATATCGTCGTCTGGGGTGCGATGAGAAGTTTTAGTTTTCGTTTAAAAAAAAAACTGCTGTTTTATACAAAAATTAATAACGAAATTATCAAAATGTATGAAACAGTTCATTTTTTTTCGCGATTTCAGATTTGGTCCCATAGTAAAAGTTGTTCAGTTTTATTATGGTCCCTATCTACCATATTCAGTTTTATAAGGCTTTACCAAACATCTTGTATAAATAAGCGATCGAGTTATTTTTAACGATCGGAGTCTATGTTCAGGGTGGCATATCTCCTAAAAGCTTCCTACTTCGCAATCCAGGCGATGATATTTGATAAAACCAAGCTAATGGCTATCTTGCCAATTTGGTCTAGTCCCAAAATGCGATAGATTGAAAATTGCCCTGGTTGGCCGGCGGTCTTTCAAGCAAGGTAGCACAGCAAAGCAAAGAAACGGAACCGGTAGGTCTGGGGCCAGCCTTAATGGACAACCTTTCAAAAATATAATATGTCGTTTTCACTTTGTATAATGAAAGTAGATACAAAATTAGGGGACACGTATTTTTTATTTAAACTTTTAATTGTTTTTTGTATATTAAATCACTGTTTGAAATCTTACTCATTCTAAAAGAGCGTAAGTACATTGTCAGGAAGTTGAAATGTGTAGCTTTTGCCAAAAAAAAAACAATTCTGATCTTATCTGTGACAATATGACACCATGATTTCGATAGTGATGTGGCATGGGATTTCTGTAAGTGATGTCGATAATAGACAATATTTTCATTTTGAGAAAGTCGACGTTTAAATGTCGTCAGCTTATATAAATATTTTCTGATTTTTTTTTATATTCGCAGCTAGATAGCACTTCTAATTTTGATTTTTTTTTCCAAATGCGGGGTAAATTTATTTTTTAAGGCCAGTTTTTTTTAATATATCCAATATTTCGAAAAGCTGGCCCGATTAAAAATTATATATAATTTTCGAACCTGCTCAGAAAATTTCACGAGCATTGGTTGAGAAATGCGACCTGTAGAGGAGAACAAACAGCACCGGAAAGCTGGACTGAAATATGTTTTTTTTACATATCTCTGACATTTTGCAAAAAATTCGAAAAATTCGATTGCCAAAATTTCCACATTTGCGCTTCCTTCGCTAGTCATTTTACAAACAATATTTTAATTAAACACGAGCTGCTAGATATACGCTTTATATTCAGTGAAAAATCAGAGAGAGTAACATGAAAATAATATTTCTCAACAATTATGAAAACAAGTAACAATTCATCAACAAACAAAACGTGACAGTGACAATTACCCACTGTTTTTTTTTATTATTTAACTATATGGAGGTCGGAAGTATTATTTCGTTGATTACACATCTTTTTTCTTTTTAGAACTATCCAATAAAAAATGTAAAAAATCAACAAAAACTAATTTAAACTAAGTACTTATTTTGTTTCTTAATCAATCACGAAAAAAAGGCTGAACTCATTTTGGATAAAAAGCACACACATAGTTTATAACCTAGCGAAAACTAGTCAAGGAAATAAAAAGAACATGTTAAAAATATCAGTGTTTATTATTTTGAGGCGTTCACTTTTTTAACTCTTTCTAGTTGTCGCTGCAAACTATAAATAGGTGATTGCTTCATGTCGATAGCTCGCCGGCTCTCCTGACGTGTTACGTTTTGTGTTTTGTTGGATAACGGTGGCGCCTAAAACAAAGAAATTGAGCTTGTAGTAGAACCTACATACAAAACATTATGTTACAACTGATTTGAGTTTTCAAATGTAAATTACGTGATTATTATTTATTTACATAAAAGAAAGATGTGCCAAGCCATGCGATGGTTTTCTACTTTTTGTTCCCATCAAATATAAAGTAAGAAAGTACAATAAAACAAATATCGATATAGAAATGCACATCACTAGGCGAAATAATATAACCTCTACGACATGTAATAAAAAATCTGATATTTGCAAATTCAGCAAAGAACTGGACACAAACGACTATTTGCACAAATTATTAGTATATTATAATAGTTTCAAGCTATTTACACTGCATAAAAACATCTAAAACAATATAAACTTACCGATGAAATCATAATGTTTATTGATTATTTTCATTTCTTCCTGTGCGAGATTTATAGCCTTTAATCACACAAGACATCATTTCGCTGGTAATGCATAAGTATCCCAAACAAAGCTATGACTTTCTTTTAAGTTTTTACAAGAATATTTTATAAATTTCTACATTTTACTAGTGTGATCAGAAATACGCTTGAATGACATTCTGTCACTATGATTTATTATGACAATAGATTTTATTTTTTAATGAATGCACAGATAATATAAATACAAGACAAATAGACTCAACTCAAACTTCCTGACATTCCCAATTTGGACTAGATTTTAGTTTTTTTTAAATAACGTAAAAAATACTAAACTAAAAATTCTGAAAAGAAAAATATGAGCTTAGAACACTAAAATCTCGAAATGGTTTTCTAATTTTAGTACTTTCTCAAAATGAAATGTTGTCCATTGTAAATAAAGAACTACGTACTTAAGTTTATATTACACAGTTTAAAGTAATAAGTATGTCTCCAACCAACCATACAGTTTGGTCACCCTAATGAAGAAAGAGATACAATTATTTACTTGATGTGTGGGTCTCCAGCTTCCTCATAGGCTATAGAGAAATTCTAAGCTTGCCATATTTTAAAGCATAATAGCAGCAATCAAACTTCCAGACAAAATAATAGCAGCCACCATAAGTTCGTTACCATGAGTTGTTTTATGTGTGTGAGCTGGCGACACGTGTCTGCAGCTTACACATCCCGTTAAGGCAAACCAGTGAGGTTACGGTTTTAGACTATAGTCAAAAATTTAGAGCCTAATTGCAGCAATAAGATCCAAAAAAACTAACCATCACACTCAAATACTGTTGTAACTACGAGCATAAAACTGTGTGCGAGCTGGAGACACGTGTCACTGGCTTGCACATCTGTATTTTCGTAATTACTTAAGCTACGATTATGTTATATACCTCAAAATTCTCAGCCAAATTGCAGCACTAGGCTCCAAATTTATCAAAGCTTTAACTCGAAAAGTTTTTGAGCTACGAGCCGATATCTATGTGTCAGCTGGTGACACGTGTCTCTGGCTGACACATGGTGAATTGCTGTAACTGTATATGTTAGAGTTTCGTTCTAAAGATCAAATAATACGTTATAATTGCAGCACACACGAGGCATAATTTCAAATCTCTGGGCCTCTTAGTTTCAAAATTATAAGCCAAAAACCGTTTTCCCGCCAAAAAATTCAAAATAATGGCTCGGAAGCGCCTAATCGCGCCGTTGCCGTTCCGTGCGCTACACTATTGCAATCGAATTTGAACCTAAGAGCTAGTATTATTTTGGTTCATTTTAATTTACGCTCTCGATCGTTTTAATTTCTGTACTGAGAATTTTAGTCTAGGAGGTAGAAGCCGTCTGATATAACTGGTTACCTAATTTTAAAGAAAATCAAAGTCTATTTATTTAGGAATGTTTATATCGCTATGCTTAGTTATTATACAAATTTTGTCTGTCTGTCTGTATGTTTGTTACTCTTTCACGCCGAAATTTGGCATACTAAAATAAAAAGTCAAATTTAAAATGGCGGCCATTCCAACAGGAGTAGGGATAGACCACAACATGTGGGTGTTTTTGTCGATAAAATTAGGTGTATTTCACGTCTTTATATTATCGTTAAGAAAAACAGGTGCAAGCTATTTTCAACCTTATTGACATTTAAAATTCGGTTGGTTTTTTGGCGTATTCTCATTTACTTACTTTGATATTTCATTAAAAACCGTGATTTTGATAAATGTCAATAAGGTCGAAAATCGCTTGCACTCATTTTTCTAACTTGTGATCACTAGACAATGTTTTCTAGTAAGAAAAAACAGGTGCAAGCGATTTTCGACCTTATTGACGTTTAAAATTTGGTTGATTTTTCGCCGTATTCTCGTTTATTCACTTTGATCTTTCATCAAAAACCGTGATTTTGATAAATGTCAATAAGGTCGAAAATCACTTGCACTCATTTTTCTAACTTGTGATCACTAGACAAGGTTTACTAGTTAAAAAAAAACAGGTGCAAGAGATTTTGACCTTATTGACGTTTGAAATACGGTTGTTTTACCATATCTCGCGTTCACTAACTTTGCTTAGCTAAATATCTTTTACATAATACTTACTAATTGACTTCGTTGTGTCATAAAAGTCCTAATCGAACTAACACAATATAAGGTCGCGCGCGATATTATACTCATACCTAGCGTGCTGCGAGAGAAAAGCGCGTAACGCGTCCGGTAGCAACAGCGCGCACGCGAAGAATGCCCGCGCACCCGTCCTGCTAACGATGCTACTTGTTGCCACGCGCGATATTCATAGCGCCATAGCGTCTACTTACATAGCGCGCTATGTGCGCTATGTAAATATAGCGGGCTATAATATGGCGCTAGATGCTATATTAACCACCTCTAGTGCTAATGATAAAACAGAGCGCGCGCACACTGATATATTTACACGTCTATAATAATAATTCCTTGGTGCGCGAACAGATGGCGTGATTTTGTTTATAACTGTTTATAGGATTATTTTTATTTTTTGATTGTGTTAATCCCGATTCCAGTCCAGGCCATATTTATATCTGTCTGTATGCCAAATTTCGGCGTGCAAGAGTAACAAACATACAGACAGACAAACAAATGTTCGAAGTTTTAATGTAAGTGAGATTAGTGTAAAAAAATTGTATAATAACTAAGCATAGCGATATAAATATTCCTAAATAAATAGACTTTGATTTTCTTTAAAATTAGGTAACCAGTTATATCAGACGGCTTCTACCTCCTAGACTAAAATTCTCAGTACAGAAATTAAAACGATCGAGAGCGTAAATTAAAATGAACCAAAATAATACTAGCTCTTAGGTTTAAATTCGATTGCAATAGTGTAGCGCACGGAACGGCAACGGCGCGATTAGGCGCTTCCGAGCCATTATTTTGAATTTTTTGGCGGGAAAACGGTTTTTGGCTTATAATTTTGAAACTAAGAGGCCCAGAGATTTGAAATTATGCCTCGTGTGTGCTGCAATTATAACGTATTATTTGATCTTTAAAACGAAACTCTAACATATACAGTTACAGCAATTCACCATGTGTCAGCCAGAGACACGTGTCACCAGCTGACACATAGATATCGGCTCGTAGCTCAAAAACTTTTCGAGTTAAAGCTTTGATAAATTTGGAGCCTAATGCTGCAATTTGGCTGAGAATTTTGAGGTATATAACATAATCGTAGCTTAAGTAATTACGAAAATACAGATGTGCAAGCCAGTGACACGTGTCTCCAGCTCGCACACAGTTTTATGCTCGTAGTTACAACAGTATTTGAGTGTGATGGTTAGTTTTTTTGGATCTTATTGCTGCAATTAGGCTCTAAATTTTTGACTATAGTCTAAAACCGTAACCTCACTGGTTTGCCTTAACGGGATGTGTAAGCTGCAGACACGTGTCGCCAGCTCACACACATAAAACAACTCATGGTAACGAACTTATGGTGGCTGCTATTATTTTGTCTGGAAGTTTGATTGCTGCTATTATGCTTTAAAATATGGCAAGCTTAGAATTTCTCTATAGCCTATGAGGAAGCTGGAGACCCACACATATTTACTTGACCTCTCTGTCGGCTCGTTTTGGGGCGAAGAGCTCGGTTTATTCCGAAGGGATTTGCTACATCTATGGTCTGATGTCACTGTCATCAGCTGTCATTCATTTTTCATAGGGATGTCGAAAGTGAAAAAAAATATCGATATATCGATACATCGATATTTATAAAAATATCAATATCGGCCTCGATATATCGCGAAAAAAATATCGATATATCGATATATCGGTCCAATTTTCAAAGAACGTTTGCGGTTTTTAAATAACAATGTATTTATTTCAGTCTAGCTCAGTAATATCAGTAGATTTTATTAGGCAACACACATTACTTTAATTTATGAAAATCTCAATAAAAACGAAGATAATTTATAAAATCTGGCGCATATTTATTAGATAAGGCTGGCCCCAGACCTACCGGTTCCGTTTCTTTGCTTTGCTGTGCTACCTTGCTTGAAAGACCGCCGGCCAACCAGGGTAATTTTCAATCTATCGCATTTTGGGACTAGACCAAATTGGCAAGATAGCCATTAGCTTGGTTTTATCAAATATCATCGCCTGGATTGCGAAGTAGGAAGCTTTTAGGAGATATGCCACCCTGAACATGGACTCCGATCGTTAAAAATAACTCGATCGCTTATTTATACAAGATGTTTGGTAAAGCCTTATAAAACTGAATATGGTAGATAGGGACCATAATAAAACTGAACAACTTTTACTATGGGACCAAATCTGAAATCGCGAAAAAAAATGAACTGTTTCATACATTTTGATAATTTCGTTATTAATTTTTGTATAAAACAGCAGTTTTTTTTAAAACGAAAACTAAAACTTCTCGTCGCACCCCAGACGACGATATTTGATAACACCAAACTAATGGCTATCTTGCCAATGTGGTCAGGTCAAAATATGCGATAGATTGAAAATGAGCCTCTTGGCCGGCGGTCCATGGTAGAACAGCAAAGCAAAGAAATGAAACCGGTAGGTCTGGGGCCAGTCTAAGATATTCAACGCAGCACAAAAAACATACCAGTCATAGACAAAATATGTTTTAATATTAAAATAAATTATGAATTATGATTTAAGTACAGATAAGTTTTTCCATTCCAAAAATATATCGTTTTTGATATGAGTTTCGATATTGGTTTTTTTGTATCGATATATCGATATATCGGTTCTAAATATATCGGCTAAAAATATCGATATATCGAACAAAAAATATCGATATATCGATGTATCGATATTTTTTCAACAAGCCTAATTTTTCATTGTTTGTCTTGTCTGTGGTTGGTTGGGACACGGACACATGTTTACAAAATTTAATTTTATGGTTAAAAAAATAAATTTTATCATTAATTTAAAATGTCCAACATAAAAATAAAAGTAATTAGTAGAAACCCGGAAGATTATTTGCGTGCCACGAAAAAGGACATCCATAAGCGTACGTTACCTAAGTTTATCGATAAGGTGAAGTTAAAACAAGTTCACGTTTCTTACGAGTTTATATTTATTGTTTCAGTTCCACGTAACTATGATCCTAGCCTTCATCCGCTGGAAGCACCACGTGAATATGTGCGGGCTCTCAATGCCGTGAAGTTAGAGCGAGTTTTCGCAAAACCATTCATTGGAAATCTTGACGGTCACAGGGACGGAGTTTCTTCTTTAGCTAAGCATCCAAGTAGACTAGCTGTTTTAGCCAGTGGCGCATTTGACGGAGAAATAAGATTATGGGATTTGGCTGTCCGAAAATGTACTAGAAATTTTGTTGCGCATGAAGGATGGGTCCGTTCTCTATGTTTCACACCCGATGGTGAAACAATCACTAGTGTTGGAGATGATAAAACTATTAAATCTTGGAAAGCTGAAGTACAATCGCATGATGATGAGGAACCTATTAATACATTGCTTAGTATGTCTGTCGTATCCGGTATAACGCATCATAGATCTAAGCCTATATTTGCAACTTGTGGAGAACATTGTCAACTGTGGGAAAAAACTAGAAGTGAACCTATTAAAGTGTTTAAATGGGGTGTCGATAGTCTTCATCATGTTGCATTTAATCAGGTTTGTTAATCCTTAATAATATTATATATTTGAAAGTCGGTTTGTTTGTTACTCCTTCAAGTCTTAACTAGTGAGCCGATCATGCAATTTTGCATACACATTGTCAGGGGTACAGAGAAGGACATAGGGTACCTTTCATCCTGAAAAAAAGTATTGTTCCCGAGGTATAGCAGAAAACCTTTCCACGCAGACAGTCACGGGTGGCCGATAGTTTTTTATAATTTGCTTTACAATCTGACTTCTGGAAGTTGTTATTAAAAATTCTATTGTGAAATCAACAAATAGGGCTACAGAGTATTTCTGTCTTTATTAATCCTCAATTAGCCAATCTAGTGTCCATTTAGACTGCCATCTGCACTTGACAATAAAATATTGTATACATAATAAGTAATCATAAAACATTACAAAAATTTAATTTAAATTTATTATTACAAAATATCTTATACAGCAATATTAAAAATACTACTAAGTCTGTTCTTAGTCTAATCTAATAGACCACCCCGAGTAGTCCCCGGTGCAAATGTGCCCATTACGCTGGCCGCGTTGCCGCGTTGAATGGCGATGGACAACCTTTGCACCAGAAACGACCCAGAGCGGGGGTCACAGGTTTTTTGTCTGAGCCGACGCCCCAAGTCTTTGACAAATTGTTTTGCCTCTGCCCCCCAGCAACCCGCCGTTTCTACCGCGAAAGGGATGAAAATGTAGCCCTGTTCGAGCGGGGCATATTTCAGGTGTTTTGCGACCGCCTGGTCTTCGGCCGCCGCGCCAGCCGCACGTGAGGAACGACAGATGTGGGTAGCAGCGAAGGTGCTGACACAAGTCGCGTCCCACAGCAAGCACCGCCCTTTTTCCCACGGCACTAGCGTTAGGCCATCAGGCCGCTTACCGTCCGTGCGGTTGAGACCCGGCGGCTCAAGGACGGAGGGGATGCCGGCTGACGTGAGAGCCCGCTGTAGGATGTCGTTGAGGGCATGATGGCGAGGATGCCTTCCTGCACAACGACGACAGCTCAATGCGTGATGGCCATCGGCCCCCACCATGGTACCGCAGATGCATATGTGTGGTTCGCATACATCGCAGCCCAAGCGGAGGGCGACCGCCACCCGCAGGGAGTCGGCGTCAAGTAAAGTACCTATATGAGGGGAAGGTAGTGCCTGCAGCCACGCTCCGGACTCTGGCCGTGACACCGCCAAGAGTCTCGCGAGATCCACCGCCTCAGCCCTGTCAGTAATTCGGTCGAGGATGGCTTTGCAGGCTACGTCGTCCCATGAGCGCTGGAATTCAGGGCTCTCAGGGGCGGCCACGCCCGGGACGCGAGCCAGCCAGGTCGTGATGGCATCGGCCGCATGAGGGACGGTTACCTTGTCGCCATTCAAGGATAATATATCAGCGACTAGGTCCGCGACCCCATGGGCCGACGCCAAGAAAGCCGGCAGGCTCACATCCCGAACGCAACGCACACCAAGTCCCCCGTACCGGACCGGTAAAGTAGCTTGCGTCCAGTGCTCCCCGCTCAGAGAGACGTTTAATATTGTTTCTAAAACACTCCTGATTACGGCGTCAACGGATTCAACAGCGCCGGGAAACAACCAAATGGGGGCTGTTCGCAGAAGATATGTCATCTTAGGGACAGCAAAACACTTCTGCATTAGGGCCAGAGCAACGTGCGGAGTTATGTCCCCAAGACGCTCACTGGCGAGTAAGAGAGTCTCCCTGCGAGTTTCTAGGGCCTCAGGAATTGCAGCTGGGAAAATTGGAGCACCAAGCAAACAAAGCGTCTGTCTGTTTTGTTCCTTGAGGCCAGGAAGTAAAGATGTGAAGGACAAAAAAGAAGAAGAAGACTCTGCGCTACAGGAGAAAAACTCACATTTGTTCGCATTTACTTCCAGTCCCAACTCCTTCAGGCGAGGCAATAAGACTAAAAGGTCTCGTTCCACTTCCTCCGGTTTACCCCCAATGGTACCATCATCAAGATACCAGATGTTGAGGGGAGACCTCAGCTCGCTTATGGCCTTATGGATGGCCAGACTGAAAGTAAGAGGACCTAGAGGATCCCCCTGCTGCGCTCCAACCTGGGACTGAATCAGTTCAGACCCAAAAAACAAGTTAGAAGGTTTATGGTAAACCTGGTGGAGGAAAGGGTAAAGCATAGGGATCTTCTCCAGCACCTTAGCCAGCATAGCGTCTCTTTCTAAAGAATTAAAGGCATTCTTCAAGTCAAGCTTGATGACAACTCCTCCCGCATTCTTCGGATCCAATGTGAAAGTGCGCAAGGCATGTATTGCTGCTTCACAACCCAAACGCGTCCCAAAACCTAACTGATGAGGCTGAAGATATGAGGCCATGTTCTCCTTTACGGCTCGGCACCCAAGCTTGGCCACCAGACGACGAAAAACACTCCCCACTGCGATGGGTCTCAAACCACCCTCTTTTTTTTTTAAGGGCACATAATGTAGCCCCGTATAAATACGGACATACCGTGATGTTCACCTGCCCACCAAGCAGGAAGTTGCCAAGCTTAGTCAACGCCTTAATCAAGCGTTGTCCGTTGTCTCCCGCCGTGCTGGATGTTAACTCCTTCAAATGAGTAGGACGAAGGCCATCCAGGCTGGCAGCAGATCCATTATAGAAGGAGTTGACAGCCAGCATCACATCCTCTTCGGTCACTAATAGACGGGGCGCCCCTAGGTCAGGCTGCGGTGGATAGAAGAGTGGCCGGGATAGGCTGGGATGTTTCGACTGCAGTGCAGTCACTGTTTCGGGCCCTGGCGGTGCAACCGAGTCCTCACTCATGAGTAGGCGAACTGCTCCTCTTAGATCACCCTCATGGACTTTGGACTCGACTGCCTTTTTCAGTGACCGAGACCCTGAAGCAACTGACCCACAGCCAATAGAATCTTGGCATGGTTCTGCTTCTATGTTTGCCTTGATTTTGGCAGTAAGAGAACCCGCACTAGTCTGGTCTGGAATTCTCAAAGCCGTGTAGGCAAAAGAAAGGAGTGAGAACCACTCGTCTACCCCATTGGAGTCAATACAGTTATCTATTAACGCGCACAATCTGCCTGCCGCCCCACTCCGCGCACCCTTCGGGATGTGACGCAGGACCCGCACTTTGGCTTTCATTGAAGCAAGATGCTCTAGTGTGCAGCGGCAACCAGATTGCGGACCAGTTCCAGGCAGTGCGGCACCGAGGGAGACGGGCTGAGAGGGCGGGGGCCGTGGCACATCCTTATGGATGCGCGTGATGTGTATCTTGAGGCCCCGCGCGGTAAATTTTCGGCTGGAGGGAGGTTGGCAATGGGGACAAGTCAACTCAGACGGGCAACTCATTTTTAACAAACTTAAATACTAACCCTACAACTGTGTTTAAAGTGAACTTCAATATGGAAAGCACAAAATAAAATTTAAAAAGACAGTAGGTATCACTCAACATAAGACAAACTTAAAAACAAACAATAAAATATACCTAATTCATTCCTTGATAAAATATTTAACATTCAAAATTAGTTCGACTGTGGAAAGGAAGAAATGCTAAAGCGCCACTTTGGCCATTATGAGTTATATATATCATTGGATAGCGCTTTTTTTTCTGCGTCGATCTGTCTAGGTTTCAAAGCAATCGGAGCACTTTTTTGGCGCTTTAGCATTTTTAAAATTCAACGTTTTTCACAAATTTACGCTGTCAATATGACTAAAGCGACGTATTTTTATTATTTTTGTAACAAATGTAGCATAAGAATTTTTATCCGGTCCACCTTTATTTCATTTGTACCACTTGAGCAATTTTCGTTTATTCAAATTTGAAAAGTAATGGTGATTTAGTAATTTAAGCATTTTATAGACTACAGTGGTTTGGCGCTTTAGCAAAACATCATTGGTTAATAAGTAAGAACGGTTGGCGCTTAAGCAATTTTTGCTAGCTGTTTGTGTTATTATTACTCTAGTACGTTAGCGAAAATACTACTCTCAGATTTATTGATGCAACGTATATTACAATACAGAAGTCATAATTTGACATTATTTCGATTAACTGAAACATAGTAATACTAATTACTTCACGCTTCCAAGACACTCAATGGGAAGTCACTGATTTTGATGCTTCCCTGGTTTCACCCACCCAAATAATGTTGACCTCTGCACTACTCAGGTCGTCGAAGTATGGCTCTCAAACAGCTGAATAACAACCGATCACTACAGAACTTCTTAGAGCGGGTGATAAGCCAATACTAAAATCCTCCAGAAGCTTTTCAATTCCGTCATCGTTGAAGGCAGAACGCCGAAGGCATGACTCTCTTAAAGAACTACAGACCCATCTCACTTCTGAGCCATATTTATAAGTTGTTTTCGAGAGTCTTTACGAATCGTCTCGCTCGCAGGTTTGGCGACTTTTAACCTCCCGAACAGGCTTTACAGGTTCCGTAAAGGCTTAGCGCCATGGACCACATCCATACGCTGCGTTCATACAGAAGACTGAGGAGTATAATTTGCCACTCTGCTTGGCGTTCGTGGACTAAAAGACAGCCTTTGATGCAATAGAAACCTGGGCGGTACTGCAGTCTCTCCGGAGGTGCCAAGGGTAGTGGACTGCAGGTATATCGAGATGTTCAGGTACTAACACGAAAATGCCACCATGTCGATCCGGTCGAGTACGAGTACTGGGAACAACTGCAGGGAAATGTAATTTCTTTGAAACTGTTCACTGCTGCATCAGAGGACATATTTAAACTCTTAAACTGAAAAGGACTCGGCATCAACATTAATGGTCAATACCTAACATATCTTCGTTTTACCGATGATATAGTACTGGCTGAGATCTTGGAAGAACTGAACACAATGCTCGAAGATCTCAGTAGTGCTTTGCTCCCCAAAGAGTGGGTCTCAAGATGAACATGGGTAAGACGAAAATTATGTCGAATGCGCATGTTGTGCCCGCTCCAGTACATGTTGAGAACACTACACTTGAAGTTGTGGGATGGGCAGCATGCGGGAAGCTTTGAAATATCTTCGCTTCAAATTTACCTTAGTGTCTCAAGACGAAAGTCAGTGCGTGTTGTCAGTGATAATGATTTACGGCAGTGAAACGTGGTCGCTCACTATGAGTCTCATAAGGAGGCTCAAGGTCACCCAGCTTGCAATGGAAAGAGCCATGATAAGCGTTTCCTTGCGTGATCGAATCAGAAATTAGGAAATCTGCAGGAGAACTAAAGTTACCGACATCGCTCGAAGGATTGTTCAGTTGAAGTATCAGTGGGCTGGACACATAGCGAAAAGAACGGACGGCCGTTGGGGCGAAAAGGTTTTGGAATGGCGACCCCATACTGGACGACGTTCCGTGGGTAGGCCTCCAACAAGGTGGATCAACGATGGTGAAGGTCGCGGTGCGCCGCTGGATACAAGCAGCGCAAGACCGATCGTCGTGGAGATCCTTGGGGGAGCCCTTTACCCAGCAGTAAGTGTCGTGAGGCCGATATGATGATGATTTTAATATTAGCCAGCAAGTTTTCAGAAAAAATAATACAGCAATAATTTTCACAGTGCATCACCATCACCACACCGCACTGCAACTTGCAGACAAATTCCAATGTGATTTGATCGGATGGCAGTAGCCGAGCAGTAGCATAGCAGTAGCCTCTCCAAAGGCCGCCGTTTACAGTCCACCAGGGCGATGCCCGCAGGCTGCTTCAGCAGCCCGCGCACCAGGGCGAAATAATAGACAATTAACTGAAACATAGTAATACTTATTACTGATATCGATAAGTAAAAAAGAAATCTAATATAGAGTAATTGAGTTGGTGTTCAGCAATACTTGTTTGCATTTATTCTACAGCATTGGTGCATTTAAGCAATTTTCCCTAAAGGGTTCGGGTAAATCATCGCCAACATGGGTAATTGAGTAAACTTTTCTTCACTGCATCTGTTAAAGTTAAGGTCATTAAGAATTTTGTCGTTGCCCTAGAAAAGATCATTGCGACTTATAATCAGTTTTCACTGACTGGGTTCTTACAATATTGTGGACATAAGTAATTTTTTCCTGACTGGAGTTTTCTCAAAAAAATAAGTATTTTTGCTTAAGCGACAAGTATTTCGCGATATAATAGAATTAGAAACCAATGAGTATTTCCTAAATTTGGGAAAAAAATAAATAATATGGTCTTTCATACACATGAATTTGCTCACGTTAATAACAAAAAAGTTATGATTTTTTTTCGAAAAAATGAAACTTTAAACCTCATTTCCCACAAGTAGCATTTTGGCGCTTTAGCATTTTTTCCTTTCCACAGTCGAGTTACATTAGCAAAAATAAATATAGTAAAATGTCAATAATAAAATAAAAAATATTTAAAACATTTTAAAACTCTTCAAAATAAATTATTGGATGTAAATACATAGGTACCTACAATACTTAAAAGTATCACCGTTTTTCAATTATCCTCACAGTGAACAAGTATAAGTGATTAAATTAAATAAAGATTGATGTTCACAGACAGTTGAATAGCGATGCTAATATAAATATTCTCATAGAAATTAATAAAAAATACCTATAAGTAAGTACCACATATAAGCGTAGACTAACTCCCTTTGTACTAAATCTAGTTTAGTATTATGGATGAGTTAGACTAAAGTATTAATATTAAGCAGTCCTATCCTATCACATTGAAAATACCATAAACACAAAACAATGTCAAAAAGTAATAATTAAAAATAAAGTAAACAAATAGTAATTTCATTAAATAATGTTATGTCAATCTGGTTAAAAACAATTTTACATTAATAATAATATTTCATTAATAAGTATTTTTCCATTTAATTATGCACAAATTGTCAGTCTATTATCTCAGTCCGTATTAAACTTTTCTCTAGGTCCGTTCAGTCCTCTCTTATCAAAACCGATAAACGAAATTAGTAACTCCATCTGTTGAGGTCGGCTGTCTTGGCGGCAAGCATTGCTGCAGCGCTGGCGCACGCATCAGCGCAGCACCTATCGCTTGTCATTGTCACTCTGCTTCAATGCTATCGGTTATGTAATCGGCTGAATTGATAGATGGCGCTGTCACCCCGAACGATGTGAATTATTTATTTTTTATTTTTTATTATTTTTATTTCGGTAATTTCACATAAAAGCATTTATTATATGGGACTCTCACTATTAAACACTTCACAAAGGATTAACGCACACAGCCTGAAGAATAAAGCAAACTTGATGCTGCTAACTCGAATTTCCCGGTCTCAGTCACAGGTCTTCCAATCCAATGAAATTTATTTCTTCGATTTTATGGTCAGAGATAACACGTACGTTGAGTGGTGCTAACTTGATTTACATGTAGCAGCGAAAACTTTGTAAGTGAAAGTGAAAGTGAAAGTGAAAGTGAAAGTGAAAGTGAAAGTGAAAGTGAAATATATTTTATTTAAATAAGCTCACATAATAAGCATTTTTAAATCGTCAATTCTTTTACCCTGCCACCCATTATGACGTCTTTTAACTGACAAGAAAAATGGGCGCAAAAAACTTGTCAGCTTTATCAATCAGATGGAACGATATTTACAAATATGTATATCGTTTCCAGACTTTATATTAACAAAGATTAACAAATAAATAACATTATTGAATTAGCTCATTTCTTAATGAGTTTCAAATTTCTTAATCAATTTACAGATTTTAAGCTAAATTCAAAGTTTGAACTTGTTATTCAGTCTAGGCTGCTACAATAAATAAAAATAAAAGAAAAACATACAATTCAATATGCATTAAGATAGGTAGTCAGAAGCAGACCCATTCCCACTGGCAGCACCAGTTCCCGAACATGACGCATGAACCAGCCATCTCTTCGCTCAACCATATTTGAGCCTCATACGACACCACCGCAGAAATGATTAAAGAGAGCATGACATACTAAGACTACCTATGTTAAGGCATCGAATTGAAAATTTATATCCAAAAGCTTTTCATAGGTCTTTCACTAAACTACTGACTATAGAAAGTAAAAATATTGCAATTAAATAAATCAAAACAAGGTAAGCTATTAAGAATTATATTTTTTGAGTAAGAAGTGCCATACATACAGACAATATAAAACAGATCTTTTATATACGAGTTATACGACGCCCTTAATACAAGCAGACAGAAGCAGACCCATTCCCACTGGCAGCACCCGTTCACGAGCATGACGCATGAACCAGCCATCGCTTCGCTCAACCATATTTGAGGGAACGTAACGACCCGCCTCACACGACACCACCGCAGAAATGTTTGAAGTGAGCATGACATACTAAAGCTACCCATATCAAGTCGTCGAGTCAAGAAGCCAGAAGTACGTTTTTAAGTAGGTAGGATACTTCTCACAATTTTATACTTAGAAAAGAAAATCACGATTCGAGTTTAATTAAAGGACTTTTATCTAGACCTATGAAAGAACCCCGGACTTTTTCTAATCAATACTGAGGTATTAGAGTAATAATTAACAATACAAATGCTATGCCCATGCCTTTTTATCCTTCAAATAATCGTCAACAGTGTAATAACCTTTACTCATTAAATTGGATTTAACAGTATTTTTAAATTTTTCCAAGGGCAGTTCTGTGACTTGTTCTGGTATCTTATTATAAAAGGTAATACATCTACACAAAAAAGAGCTTCCGGTTTTATGCAGTCTGCGCCTTGGAACAGCAAGTTTGTTCTTGTTTCTTGTATTGAGTTTATGAACATTACTATTTTTTACAAAGCTATCTAAATTTTTCTTTACATACATTATATTTTCATAGATGTATTGGGAAGCTACCGTTAATATTTTAAGATATACACAATAATTGGCAAAGAATAAAAAAATACGTAAGAGCAATAGTTATTGGGTAGACTTGCTCCTACCCTCAATAAGTTAAATTTTAACAATGAATTTACAGTAATAACGGAAAGGTCAACATTGTTTATGATTAGAGATGAGAATCTAAAATAAAAAATCAGTTATTAATGTGTAAATATCATTGTTGAAATCAAATACAATATCTATTGTCAAATAGGTACAGATGGCAACCCTTATTGGATTCCTAAATTGGACACTAGACTAATACAATAAAGCCTTTACACTGGCTAATCTGGCTATTACAATTTTTTTCAGGTAGAAGAAAACTTGCTTGCCTCGTGTGCAAGTGACAGAAGTATAATTCTGTACGATTGCAGAGAATCTGGTCCACTCAGAAAAGTTGTTATGGAATTAAGATCAAATGCTTTGGCTTGGAATCCTATGGAAGCCTTTATATTCACTGTAGCTAATGAAGATTATAAGTAAGTAATTTTTATTTTAACTATTATAAAAGATATCATTTCAACATTAGCGTTTCGAGTAGAATGTGCAATGCTTTGCACAAACCTCGTAGATTTATAAGAGTAAAATTATTGTAATGTTAAATAAGAAAAAATAAATCAGTTAATAATAAAATAAATTATTCACTTTCCAGTTTGTACACATTTGATGTAAGAAAACTTAACCACCCCATCAACATCCATGTAGACCACACTTCAGCAGTCATCGATGTGGACTATTCACCTACAGGACGTGAATTTGTCTCTGGTAGTTATGACAAAACTGTAAGGATATTTGAGTCACTAAAGGGACACTCTAGAGATGTCTACCACACTAAGAGGATGCAGAGGATTACATGTGTTAAATGGTCTCTTGATAACAAATATATACTGTCAGGCTCCGATGAGATGAATATACGAATGTGGAAAGCAAGAGCTTCTGAAAAGCTTGGTGTTGTAAGTATACCTATTATAAATTCTCTTAGAAATAAATCTTTGTAAGAGTCCCTGCAAACTACAGATCAAACTGTCGGCCGATTGTAGGGTCAGGCCTTTAATCAGTATGAAGAAGTATGCAAGTGCACACATTACAACAATTTGATATCGGCCGATTCTTCATATAAAAAATAACTAGTGGCCAACTATCGACCGATATAAAGTATGTAGTCTGCGAGAACTCTAACAGCAGCAGCTATAAATAATAATAATTTAATTTTTAGCTTAAACCACGTGAGAGGACAGCTCTCAACTATTCTGAAGCATTGAAAGAAAAGTTTGCTCATCACCCACAAATAAGGCGAATTGCACGTCACAGACATGTGCCCAAACACATACTCAATGCACAGAAAGAACTTCGTACAATCAAGGAGAAAAATAAGAGAAAGGAAGCCAACAGACGAGCTCATAGTAAGCCTGATGCAGTGCCACATGTCTCAGAACGCAGGAAACACATAGTCAAGGAAGATGAGTAAATAAATTCTTTAGTATTGCAATTTAATAGTTTTATTTAATAGCTCTTAGTCATTTTTAGTTGACAATTAATGAGAAACATAAATTATTGGCACTCTTTTCAGAAAGAAAGAAATAGTGCTCACATATTACAAATGCATACAATTTGCATTTTATACTTTCTTCATGTTCCATATCATGCTACATGAAGAGATAACCAAAAGAATTACTCTAAAATAAATTAATATTTATCTGTATATAAATAATTTGTTCATAAATTAATAAATAACATTTAGTAGTTCTATTTAAATAATTTTATGACTGTAAGTTGAAAATAGAGGTAGTGTGGAAACTACAGACAGCAGTTAACATAAAATTATACATGCAGCATACAGTAGGTGACTGCTGGTGGTCACTTGCTACCTACTTCAGGGGTTTAAGCTTTGTTTGAGTATGAAAACATACGACAGGAGCTAGAAGAAAAATCTGTGCTGTTTTGTAAATACCATAATACTGTACATGGTACATTTTTCCTAAGGAACAAATTAATTTTATTGAGAACTGAAAAAAACACGATTTTTTAAGTTCTAAATTCATAAAGTTAAAATAATATTGCATATTTTATAGTAAATTGCATCAAACATTAAATGTTAATTACAATTACTTGCACACCAAAAAACATCTTAGAATTTTATAAGTAGTAATTAGAGATCTTAAATAGCTCATGTCTTAGTAACTCTGACTGTTATGAATAGTAACATCTCAAATTAGAAATTAGCCAGACTGGTTAATTGGCCTACTAATACGATTTGGCAAAGTCATTGTGCGAATATCGATTCTGAAACAAAAAAAAAGGTAATTAGAAACTTATTCTTAAGTGTTCTTAATTGAAGGAGTTTTTAAATACTTACATGATATCTCGCGGTAATGATGACTGGTCAAGATTATGTTCTAATACAGTGAGAATACTGAGTGTTTTCAAGGACGCAGAGTAGTCAAGCACATGCAAGTCACTGTTATCTATAAGCCTCTCAGGATCATCATCAAACAGGTTATCTGCTGGTCTCACATTCTGATTTGGACAAGGGCTGTAATAAGTACAGATCAATTAAATTAGACATTACTGATAAAATTGTGATGTTTGATTAATTTTATAGAATTGAGCAGTAATGACCTGGTCCCCCCAAACAAGTAGACTTTGTCCTGATAAATAAGGCATGCCTGACGTCTTCTTTTGCAAGGTACACAGCCCTTGACATTTAAATACTGCCAGTGATTATCTTTTATAGAGTATCTGTAGAGATCATTGAAATGTGTTTTCGAGTTGCCATTAAATCCTCCAAAAATAAACATGTTGCCATTGTGAAGCCCTGAAATTATAAAAGTACTTTTGTAGTCGATGTCACTGACATTAGATTATGGCAGTTGAATAAGGTGTTTTTTGATGAACCAGACTAATGTGTTTACTTACAGGCAGAATGGCTGCGTCTTCCTTCAGGCCAGTTTCCACTTGGATTGGCTACAACCCATCTGTCTTCTAGAGTATCCAAATAGTACACCTGAGGACAGTAGATCTCTTCTTGTGAATTGTAAGGACTGTTTAAGTCTCCTCTGCCTCCAAATATATACATTCTGTCACCTACTGCTACAGCAGTATGGAAGTCACGATGAGAAGGTGGTGTGCCCTTGGCATCCACAAATGTCCAATTCATGGTGTCCAAATCTAGACAATGAACTTCTTGTGAATACTGATCAGTGAGATATTCAAAGCCACCGAAAATAAACATCTTATTCTTGATAAGGCAAGCTGAGTGGCCGTCTTTGGCATAAGGTACCATCCCTGTTACTGGTGGAGTAATCCATTCTAAAGTTTTTGTATCAAAACAGGATAGTGTTTCACATGCTACAGAGTTATTTCTTCCTCCCCACATATAGACCTGAAAGCAAAAGAGGGTTCATAGAATTCTTCAGTTATTTTTGTGTCGATAGAGAAAAGATCTCTATGACATTACCTTGTCGCCATACGCTACTGTTGTATGGCCATATCTTTGGAATGGAATCATATCATTCCTTTTATAATTAACTGCTGACCACCGCAACGTTACAGTGTCTAATACATGAACAGGGATCGGATCCCAATCTTTATATTCTTCCGAAGAGTAGTAACCGCCGAAGGAATAGATTTTGTTCCCAATACAGACCGCTGCGTGATTGACTCGCATTGGCCCGCCATCGATATGGACAGTCCATCTCATTATGTCCAAAATGATAAACTTAAAACCACACACAACTAGTAAATTAAGACCTGAAAACCACAACAACAAAAACCAAAACGGGAATCAATCAATCAATAATAAAAGCATGCAATGCAATCATAGATATAGTATATTAAAAAGGGGTAGATGCGCCACCGAGCGACCGGGTGTAAGGGATAGATATATTATGACGTCAAAATATAGGGCTGCCATGATCGCAAAAAAAATACCCTAAAATGTAGTTGGAATCGTTACAGTATCTACTTGAATTCCGTAGTGAGTGAAAGTCAACATTTTGACTCGCTAATTAAACAAAGTAATGCAAGCGAAATCGCGAAAATAAGTGGTCCCGACCGCGACATTAGAAATGCCTGTGGGGTACAGACACTGCCTGCTCTGTACCGCTCTGGGTTTTTCAAATTAATAATGTCGTAAAAGCCTGTGTGTTTCAGAGCACCGCTTGCTCTGTATCGCGCGGGGTTTTTCAACTAAAAATTTAATAATATCACCCTAAAAAGCCTGTAGAACACAGACACTTTGAGCTGTGATCCACAGTGATTTTCTAAATATAAATACTCCGAGCGATACAGACGCGTAAGGCACTAAGTGTCGTGAAACTTGAATATTAAAACTAAAATATCAAATCTCTCTTATCAAAAGAACTTTTAACTCGTTAAAAAAACATGGAACGAAATTTATTTTTGATAGGTCCTTTTAGAAAGAAATCCCCAATATACAGCTGTTTTTAACGTAATTTGCAAAATTTCTCGAAAACGGCATAGCACAATTTAACTTTACATCCTTTTTTACAATGTGTGTGTAAAGGGAAAGGAAATGAAAATACCATACGATAAATAATTTTTATTGAGAGTTTTACAAAAATTGATATTTTTATTAAAGAAAAGTATTTTGTTAGTTTTTCGCAATTTCCGAGCGCAATAACTAACAGCCGAACGTTATTTCATTTTTTTTAGTTCGTTTGATAATGATAGTACCTACAGTCAACAGCACATCAGATTTAGACTATAGGTACTTGACATTGTGACCGCCTTTATGCCGTACGTAATAAAAGCTGTTTTACAGTTCAACTGTTTAACTTAACGTGCTGTCTTGAATAAGCACATCAAAGAGTACATTTCTAATATAGGAAATAAAGAATCTTGCTGGCTATTTCTGTTAACATTATAACCACTGATAATGATTGTGTTTTTTGTTTCTTAAGGCGCCCTACTACCCACTACTAGCGCCACCAATACATTTATTTTTATTACTCGTTAACTAAGTCAAAATTAAAAAAAACTTAAATCATGCCCTCTTAAATCGTCTCTAATATTTTTCGAATAACTCTTCAACAGTTTCAATTCTTTTTGTAAGATTTAAAATCCATTTTTGGTCAAAGTGGCCACTTTTGGCAAGAACGGATTTTAAAACTTACAAAAAGAATGAAAATTGTTGAAGAGTTATAAAAAAAAAAAATATAGACCATTTAGGGGGCACGATCTTAGCTTTTCTTAAATATTTACCTGGTTTACAAGTAATACAAATAAATGTATTGGCGGCGCTAGTAGTAGGTACTACGGCACTTTAAATATGTATTTTTGTCTTTTTTGTAATATTCTTTATTTATAACCAAAATATTTATGAAAAAAGAATAAACTGAAATGAAAAACACATTAAGTATCACATTTATATTATGTCAGATTAGTGATACTTACTATGAAACATAATTAGGTTTTGTTTATTAATTATCCAAGAAACTTGAAAATGCGCACTATCGAACTACCGCCCGCGACGTTCTTAGGAACTAAAGTCTGCTATATTTTAATCCAAGTTAAAAAACTATATGTGTGCCTTTCATTCCAATCCATCTTTAGCATAACCTGCCATTTTTATGGGTTTGAGAGAAAAAAAAACATTTTAACATTTACAATAAATAAATATTAATAGTAGGATAAACAAAAAAAAATTACCACTTTGTTAAAAAAAAAATATCGCTAGTATGACTATAAATCACTATTTTAATATTCTACATAATTTACCGAAACATGAAGAAGGAATACTTTAACCACAACTGTAATTTTCTGAATTGTCTGTGTTCCACAGGCTTTTTAGGGTGATATTATTAAATTTTTAGTCGAAAAACCCCGCGCGCTACAGAGCAAGCGATGCTCTGAAACACACAGGCTTTTTCAACGTTTTTTAATTAGAAAAACCCAGAGCGGTACAGAGCAGGTAGTGTCTGTACCCCACAGGCATTTCTAATATCGCGTCCCGACCAACCACTCTTTTTGTCCAGATCGACCCTAAGTTATGCCCAGGCATAACAGCTATATAACAGAAAAAGTTTCATTCGAATCCATTCAGTATTTTCGGAGATTAGCGTGTTCAAACAGACAATCGATTTTTTTTTAAAATATAATATGTAACTAGCTGATGCCCGCGACTTCGTACGCGTGGACTTTGACTTGCGCATGCATATGAACTTATGTAGTTACATAAGAAAATACTTGTAGCAGTATTATAATGTTAAAAGTCACTAAATCAACAAAAAATGCTCATCAGGCTGAACAATTTTTGCTAAGGTGTCATTTTTATATTCCGTATAGTTTAGTTGGGCCATCATGGTTCTGCATCAGGTGTTCCATTTTCCAAAATCAATTATAACTTAAGTTATGCCCAGGCTTAACAGCTATATAACAAAAAAAAAATTCATCCGAATCCGTTCAGTATTTCCGGAGATTAGCGTGTTCAAACAGACAAACAGACACATTTTTTTTCAAATTCCTACTCTACTAATGTCTCCATCGCCCCAAATTTTTTTTTTTAAATTAATGTAATGTACAGACACACTTTTTTACTGTTTTATTATAAGTAAGGATGTACAGACACACTTTTTTTACTGTTTTATTATATGTAAGGATAAGGATGTACAGACACACTTTTTCTACAAATCAATTCGTGTGTACTTATGCCAATTCTTTTTTCCAGTTGCTTCTATCCATTTCTCACGAATTTTATCTTCCGTCGGAAATCTGGAAAAATCAAATCGCTTGAAATTCCCTGAAATATGGGGTAATTTTTGGGGAAAAATTTCTGTATGGGTAGGCATCCGGAAATCGATTTATAAACCTACTGATTTTAGTGGACGTCAATGCTAAGCTGGCTTCTATTACGTAGATTAATACGCAATTTTCCCGGTTTGCATGTCAAATGTTTCCGAGGTTATTTTTAGAAATAATTTTTAGAGTTTTCCTATTTATCAGGTTTTTCATGATATAACTAATGATTTAGCTCAGAAACTTGGTTCCTGTGAGGTTTGAGAAAGAAATACGTGATCAATAGGTATATAGAAAACAGTGTACTTACGCATGAAATGTAACACCCGCTTCTTTTCTTTATTTGTTGCTTGTGCAGCCAAATTTTTAACACCCCACCATTTTGTTGGCTAGACACAAACACTACACATTCGATTTATAATAAATTTTATGTATAAATTAGGTAGTAATCCACAAAACCTTTAATTTCTTTGGCACTTTTGATATAACCTCACTTGTTTGTTTTGCCTAGTTGAACTGTGCCTATAACCCGACCATGAAAAAAAGTCCGGTCGGTGATAGAGATAAAACATGAAACTCTTCTTTATTTCCTCCTATAGGAATCTCAATAAGACGATCTCGCTCTATCAAAGCATGTCAGACCCTTGAATGCAATCAATGCATGACAGGTGACAGGCAGGGCTATCTTGTCTTGTCTGTCTGACATTTGACTTTGACAGTTTAAGGGCGGGTCCATAGCTCGTGTTTTGCTCTACACAATCAACAAAGGGCGGGTCCATAGCGCATGTTTTGCTGTACACAATCAACAAAAACATCTACGCAAAACATTGTTTCTGAAACATGTTTCTCTACACACGCCACAGCGATTGCGTGGCTTGTGTAGACAAAACTTCAGTGTTGCCAATTTAGCATTATATCTGAAAATGTGAAAAAAAAATACGTCACTTCATTGTTGGTCACTATACATATAATATAATAGTAAAACTGTTTATAAACACTGTGAAGCAGATGTACACCTGTGCAGTGAGCTGTAATTAACCTGTACAATTTATAGTTCTTGTGTTGTATATTGCGATTCGAAGTGGTTTTCATCTCGGGAAGTTTCTCTGGATATTTGTGACAATTGTACCAAGTTTTTTAATGCTACCCTCTTAAATTGCTTGTAATAGAGTGTCAAATTCAACTGACAGGGCTGCGTTCCGTCGCTTTGGGTGTAGTTGTTTGGTTAAAATTTAACCCGTTTGGGTTGCAACCAAGCGACGGAACGATCGAGTTGTTTTTATAACCTCTTTAGGTACAAAGTTTTCGTTTTCCACTTGGAATACGGATAATTTAAACTTTCATTTAAACTAAATCCAATAAAAATCTGTTTTTTTAGTAGAAACCATGAAATTTTTGAAACTTAGACACAAGAACATCAAAATACAAAATAATGTCAAAATGACAATGACATAATTTTGGTAAGATAAACGTCAGCGTTTTTCAACCTTCTATTTTGATGGTTGTTTAGTTGCAACGCTCCAAGCCACGGAACGGATGAAACTACGCTGAACTACGCTCTGACAGCTGTCAGAGTAAAATTTCACCGAACCACTGAACGGTTAGAGCGCGCACCGGAGTGCGTTCGAGTCAAGAAGCTTATACCTCCCTCAAATGGGGATTGCACGGCCATATGTCATAGTGAAGATTGAAAAAAGCTCGTTTAGTGACGTGACGGCTTATTGCAACCTCTTTCTTTAGTGTTACAATACGTGTTCGTTGTTCGTCGTTCCTTTGTTCGTGAGAAACGAAAACGTATTGTAAAACGAAAAGAAAGAGATAGCAATACGCCGTGACGTCACTAAAGAGTCTTTTTCAATCTTCAGTATGCTACTAGGCGTGCAATCTCCATTGTGGATTTAAGCTTCTTGGTTCGAGTGCACTCGAGTGAAACCACGGAACGCACCCCAGAGATTGACACGACCATAGACAATTAGTGTTGCCATTGTTGTAAAATCACCCGAGTAATTTGGGACTTCTGAAATTAATATGTCGACTTGTGGGGGTTGCAATAAGCTTATATCAGCGCCTGATCTGCTCTCATGCACTTATGCCCAAGAGCTTTTCATTATGTGTGTTGTAATTACACTAAAGATAATTATTAAAAGCTCTCTAAGGATTCTAGGGCTTTATGGAAGTGCCCAGTGTGTAAATCCAACCAACCAAAGCAAGGTGACAATGTTGAGACTCCAGTGCGTAGTTCCACAATACAGTCAGGTACAGAGAGTAGTTCTGTGATGTCACCCGAGTTTAGGAAAGTGATGCAGAACCAACAGGCACTTTCCAAAGAACTGCCAGCAATGATACGTGAAATAATGCAGACAGAAATGAAGAATCTGCGTGATGAAATAAGTTTATTCAAGGATACCATTAATTTTATGAACGGGAAATATGACGAATTGAACACGGTGATGGCTAAGAGAGAGAGGAAGATGTGAAGAAACTTATAGAGAATAATAACGCACTACAGCTAACACTGAAGGACGCACTGACACGTTTGTCTGCAACTGAACAATATTCACGTAGCACAAATGTCGAGATACATGGTCTCCCGGAATTCAGAAACGAAGACTTGACCAAGACTACACAAGAAATTGGGAAAATAGTGCACAGCGAAGTAGAAGATGGTGACATTCTCTCATCCTACAGGGTTGCAAAGATAAATCCTGCTAGTAAACGGCCACGTAATGTCGTTATCAAGTTTCGCAGCAATAGATGCCGTGATACGTTCATGGCAGCTGTATTAGCCAATTATAATAAGAAAAATCAACAAGATAAATTGAACACTAGCTTAATTGGCATCGGAGGTGATCATATACTAAACGTGTCGGAGCACTTATCACCAGAAAATAAATCACTACATGCGGCTACCATGAAGGCAAAATCGTTTGGCTATTTTTATACAAATCAATAAAAATTCGCTGATTATCCTACTAATCCTACTAATATTATAAATGTGAAAGTTTGTGGATTTGGATGTTTGGATGTTTGTTCCTCAATCACGCAAAAACCACTGAACGGATTTGGTTGGAATTTTGCACACAGATAGTAGGTAGCCTAGATTAAAACAAAGGATACTTTTTATCCCGATATTCCCACGGGAACGGGAACAACGCGGGTGAAACCGCGGGCGGCCGCTAGTATTATAAATGTGAAAGTTTGTGTGTTTGGATGTTTGTTCCTCAATCACGCAAAAACGACTGAACGGATTTGGTTGAAATTTGGCACACAGATAGTAGATAGCCTGAATTAAAACATATAATACTTTTTATCCCGATATTCCTACGGGAACGGGAACCACGCGGGTGAAACCGCGGGCGGCCGCTAGTCTAAATATAAACTACTAGTTCTTTTCTTTGGTATGATTTTTTTAACCCAAAAAGAAGTAGCAATGTATCACATTCATCTGTCAAATCAAACCGGTCGCTAGGTAAGGTCAAAGCCGTTCTACACTCAAGTTGTTTTAAATTTACCCAACTTTAAAATCTTCTGGGAGATCGGTTGAATCATCGTTGCAATCGGACGTGTCGATTAATTAATGCAGTAAATTAAACAATCGTTGAAAAATTGTGCCCTAGATTCGAATGTAGAGGAGGATTCCCCGAAATTATTTTTCTCTATTATTTTAATTTCCATAGGCTCAACAGCGACAACGCCGCAGCGGCATTTGGCAACGCTTTATTCGCTTTATTCCCCAAACTTTTTTTTAACCAATTGAACAATTTCCTAAAGCATTTTCCACATAATCATGAATTTCTAGTCGTTTTCGATACCAAAAGGCATTTTTACCCAATCTTATAAATTGCCAGTCGCATTTTTTCAAAATGGGCACTTAGGTACTAGGTCAATATTATATCCGCTATATCGCGAATTTGCCGCTACCGCCAAAATTCTGCGTCCGGTTACAGAATTTTTTGTGGTAGGAATGTAAGCGATGATTCTATAAAATAAAACGTTATAATGTTTCGTATTTTTCAATGGTATACCCCGAGTAACTCAATTTCCACAGGAGTTCCGTTTGGCCTTCGCAGTTCAACTCTAGTCCAGAACGTCCTTGACAATAGATAGGTACTTAACTTGTTTTTGATTGTCATAAACCAACCGATATTTCAATCACTGTACAGTTCCTATTTGATTTTGAGGAGTTCTCTCGTGTATCTTCAAAATTCAATACCAATGAAATTAATTCTTAAGGTGTCTTCTTTCAAACAAAAAAATAATTATCTAAATCGGTTCATAAACAAAAAAGTAATGGTTGAAAATTCGTCTGAATTCATATTAAATGGTAACGAAAACGACAGTATTTTCAAGATTACTTGAAAACTACTGAACCGATTTCAAAATTTCAAAAAATGGGACCAACTTGGGAACTAACTTCATATTATAACTTTGAATCATTTCAATCGGTTCAGCCGTCTTCGAGTAATCGGTGTACATACATATAAAAAAAAAATTCGCGACGAATAGATAACCTCCTCCTTTTCAAATTTTTGAAGTCGGTTAAAAAGTGCGTTTAATTCAACGATAAGAGTGAATAATAAGCGATTTTATTCACCGAGTGAATAAAAATAATTTGAATTTGGAACAAGCGCGCCTCACGAATTAGTACAAAAAAGTACCCATACCTAACTGGCTGTTATGGAGCCATTCCATAGAGCCATAGTTACACAATAAAATTAAACGAAAAAAAATATCCCGCCAAATTTAATTAGGTTCTTTTTAGTGTCTTATCCTTGGGTTCTTTTCTATCTATTAGAGGGAGATTAAATGTTCAGTCTTGCATCAGTCCATTTCATCAGTCTCTTACGATATTCAGTCTGCAAAAATTCAAAGTCTATACAGACTGTGATGAAATGGACTGATGCCTGACTGATCATGTAATCTCTCTCTTAGCGTGGTTGTTTTATGTCATTGGAAAACTTCTAATTTCACTATTTTCTATGTTTAAATATTAGCGATTTACCTCAATAATAAAATGTGATAACTATAAAGAGGCGCTCGACGGCACAGTTGTTTAGCGCCTGGCTCAGCAATTGTGGAAGTAAAGCAACTTTCGCAGGGGTCGGTCATGGGATGGGTGACCAAAAATGTATTATTATCTCGAGCTCCTCCGTGCTTCGGAAGGCACGTTAAGCCGTTGGTCCCGGCTGCATTTGCAGTCGTTAACACCCAACAATCCGCATTGGGCCCGCGTGGTGGGTTATGGCCCATCCTCCCACCCATAAGGAAGGCCTGTGCCCCAGCAGTGGGGACATTAAAAATGGCTGATGGTCAACTATAAATACATACTATGAGTACTGCTAGGCATTTGTTTTCTCGCAGTCGATGGTAAAAAGTAGAGTACACAACTCGTGAAAAAAATACTTCGTCTCGGTCCTTTGTATCCTTCGCTACTCTCGGGATCCAACTTAGTCCCTCAAACTAAATTCCCTTTTTATTCACTTGTTGTATAATCTACTATTATTGTTTTTAGACAAGTTAAAAAAAATTAGTTAATGTTTGAGATAATAATGTAGATTATCACCTAAACACCACCATATTACAATAAATAGTAATAACCAAGCAAAGCTCGGTCGCCCAGATTACCCTACCCTATTACCTTACCTACCCTATTACCCTAACTAATTAGAGTATAGTCGACAAATGCCGGATTCTATAAAATGCTGGATTCTACAAAAGCTATGCCAGATTGTATAAATACCAGATTCTAAGTACTTAGGTATTAATTTGTTCACATGTACCCGAGTTTTCAATCTCCTTAGGGCGCTTTCATAGGTCCGCAATGTTATGCATCTTCGAACTAATATGAAAGCGCCCTTGAAAATACTGGTGGTCAGAGGAATAATGTGGTATCTTTGTTTCGCTTTGTGAATTCTTTATTTCGCTTACATGGATCCTTCATAGATTCCTTGTATAAGGTCGTCGTCGGTCGCTTTTTGATATTTTTTCTAATAGGACTTCAGTTATTTTCGTCGGCTTACATTACATTTCTTTTAGGACAATTTTATTGTAAGTTCTGAAACTAGCGTGACGATTCATAACTATGTGAAGGTTTCGCGTGCTGTTAATATCATCCGGACCATTGTATTTTTTTCATCAAAATGAAAGCAATAGGCGTGATCTTTCAACGCCACGCGGCGTTAGGGCGCGAATCATTTGTTATTATTTCCCTCACGCGCCCAGTTTCCAAACAAATTGTATTGTAACTGACAATATGAGCGATTATTGTTCAATTTGAAACAAATGTTTGGCTTCACTTTTGGTTTTCGTCTGTATCTTTCGTAATTGATGTTGGAGAAAGATAAAACTATCGATCACAAAGACATTGCAATTGGAACAATATTTGAGCTTACACTTTACCGTCACCGTAACCGTCAAACTTTATACCTACCTATCTATCAATCGCCGTCTTACATTTTTTTTATACTTTTCAGTTCATCAACGCCCGAACCACGGTAATACATTTCTTTACCTTGCCCGAGCGGTCGCCGGCGTCCGGACAACAATAGAAAAATATATTGTGTCTCATTTTCCGGGCGTTGACGAGTATTCATGTTGACAACTTAAAGCATTCTATGTATCCTTTTCACTGATTTATTTCTCACATTTCAATTTTACAAGTCTTAACTTGTTACTCTATTTATTTTTTCTATACCTATTACTTCAAAAGGTGGTGTTAGAAAATAAAAAAGGCACTTTGTCTCACGCTCGCAGCAAAAATCGATTTTGCTGCGAGTTTTTACGCGCCAAAAGCGCCCTTTTCGTGCTGGAGAGGTGAAAAATAATTTTGTGTTGCATCAGTTTCTGTCATCCTCATTGGTTGTGTTGTGTGATAGATGTAGGGTTACCATTGAGAAATTTGAAAATTCCTGACAAAAAGCCGGACAGGACAAGAAAAGTCCGGACATTTTCAGACAGATCCAGACTCCATACTTTTTGGGACTTCTCTTTCGAACACTACTGCTATGTGTGTTTTTTAACTAGTATTACACCGCCCAATCTTAAAAAAGCCGGACAAATTACAAAGCCGGACAAAGTCCGGACAAAAGTCTAAAAGTCCGGACATGTCCGGACTAATCCGGACGGATGGTAACCCTAGATAGATGGGTATATAATTTGGTAAAAAGCACTAACTTATTATTATTTATCTGGTGTGTATTAATTTTTACTGTTTATTGCTGTTGGTCGGTAATTTATCTGCGCAATGTAAGGAGGTTACCACGAGTTTACTGCCTACCATAGAAATAGAATGACAAAGAACAGAATGTTAAACTGTACCTCTACCATGAGTTAGTACAGTAAAATTGGCTGACGTAACTAATGTCGTTACGTAAAATCCGTTTCCACAATAGTAAACGTTAAATCGGTACCATGGGTTTCACTTACGTTTTACGTTTAATGTCACGTGAAAACCACACTGATTACAGTAAAAGCTAACTTCAGTGTAGTTAGGGATGTAGTCTGAGGTGTGGTATCTACTCTGTGATATAGATCATTGACAAGTGTTTTAGTTTATTTGGTCTGTGATACTCGAAGATGAATACAATACGACAAAATTAAAAAGGTTATTTTTCTGTTGCATATTGCAAGAAAACACGTAATTCTAAATTTGGCCGTTAAACTTTATTGATGGACAGAACGTCACCGCCGTTTTGTTGGTTTGTTTGTGCTGCCTATATGTATTATTATAAATACTATTATAGTAACGCAAAGTAAAGCACATAAAACCTGAAAATGTAGATCATGATCTTGGTTTGAGTAGGTTTCTCAAAAACCCATTTACCTTAATATAACCCTACCTACTTACTTTTGTTTCCAAGGATACCCCTTGATATGATTGTAAATCGCTATTTTCTCTGCGAATATAACAGAGGTAAGCGAAGGCTTCTTTCGATAACATATATAGTGTTTTTGCATTTTTTTACCACGTTTTTATTAGGTTGCTTTCGCGTTTGTTTGTTTGTTTGTGTGTTTGTTTGTTTGTTTGTGTGTTTCTCCACAAAGTTTGTGAACGATTTTATACTAGCTTCCCGATGAGCTAGAAACTTGAAACTTTGAACATAGGTCAGAACTGGAAGGCAATGCAATATTAAGGTGTCATTGAGCTGATCTGATGATGGATCAGGAAGAAGGCCACAGGATCTCTATGATGTCACCATACAACCCTATCGTGTTTGGGCTCGTTACAACCGTCTTGACGAGTACTCTGACGGGAGACGAGGTCCAGGGTCCGATGATGAAGCCGGAAGGCTATGTCACAGGAACTCAATATTGAAACAGTGCAGCTCCATCGAGTATGGGCACGTTTGAATCGTCTTGATGAGTACTTTGTTGGGAAATAGTGGTCAGGGTCTGATCGGGTCTAATCGGGCTCGGGGGGCTCGAAGGGGGGCTCGGGGGGGCTCGAGGGGAGGCTTGAGGGGGGCTCGAGGTGGCTCGGGGGCGCTCGGGGGGCATGAGGGGGCCTCGAGGGGAGGGCTCGGGGGGCTCGAGGGGGGGCTCGAGGTGGCTCGGGGGGGCTTGAGGGGGGCTCGAGGGGAGGGCTCGGGGGGGGGGCTCGGGGGGTCTCGAGGGGAGTCTCGAGGGGGGCTCGAGGTGGCTCGAGGGGGGCTTGAGTGGGGCATGAGGGGGGCTCGAGGGGGGGCTCGAGGTTGCTCGGGGGTGCTTGAGGGGGGCTCGGGGGACTAAAAAGTATAAAATAAAAAATATAGAAAAAAATTTTTTTTTTAAAAACCACGTTTTTAAAACAGATTATAAAAAATATAAAAAATTAATTAAAAAAAATATAAATAAAAAAGTATAAAATAAAAAAATATATAAATGAAAAAGTATAAAAAAAGTTTTAAAAAAATATTATTTTTACTACACGAACGTTCTTTTTACGAACTTCACAGAGATTTGTCCAAAGACGATTCGTTTTACAATGGGGAGGCGAAGGCAAAGTGAATTACAGATGGCGCTTAGTCTTTGGAACAATTGTCAGTTTGAGCTTATATTGTCTTGACTGTGTATTACGTGATTTTACTTTCTTAGATTGTATTTTTTTCGGTTTTGCGGACAAACAATGTATTCTATGCTAACTTTAGCTCATATAAAAGAAGAATTACGGAAAAGAAAAGCCAAAACAACAGGCAAGAAAGTTTATAGCAACTTACAAAAAATTGCTAACAAGCATTACATTTCTTTATATTTCGTGTAAGATTTACAAGTAATCTTTTTATTTCAGATTAGAAGCATATGATTTAAATTTTAACAAAGCAACTGAGTGTGAATTTCCGTGTTTATAGTTGCCTGATGATGCCTTCTGTGCAATAGTAATTTCAGGTTTCTGTACTGGAATTTCTGTACCATCCAAAATTACACGAACCGTTTTATCATATTTATTTTATTATTCTAAGTTTCTTGAATGACTCTGGCATATAAAATTCTATTAATTCTCTGTTTGGCCCCAATATTGGGCTTATTCCATATTTGATATACCTATCAAATTCATCCAAGTTATAAATATGTTAGAAACTGCTGAGGTTGAAATATTAAAGAACAAAGCTGTTATAATTCAAATGTTGTTTTATTTTGGCGAAGCTTCATCAAATTCATGAAACATTCCTTTTGATTTATAATGTTTCTCAGGCTCAGCAAAGGAGAAAATCGAGGAAAAAGCATATTTTTTTTGATATTTTTTTGCCCACTATTTTTTTTGTTACTGGGAAATCGATGAACTCCAATATTTTACAAGTTACATGCATAACAATGCGGCATTTTCTCAGTATAAAATTAAAAAGTGCAATACTCCAAGAGATTCCCATATGTTTTGACAGTTTCTTTGAGGCGGCTCGGTACCAACGACAAGACGCCACCTATCGGGATAAAATTGCGCTTTTCCTCCCCATTATCTAAAACACGAACGTTCTTTTCAGCAGTAAGTATATTTACTTATAAACTGATGTAGGATTATAACAATTTAGATAATTGTAAAACGAATCGTCCTTGGACAAATCTCTGTGAAGTTCGTAAAAAGAACGTTCGTGTAGTAAAAAGAATATTTTTTTTAAACTTTTTTTTATACTTTTTTATTTATATATTTTTTTATTTTATACTTTTTTATTTATATTTTTTTATTAATTTTTTATATTTTTTATAATCTGTTTTAAAAACGTGTTTTTTTTTTAAAAAAATCACTTTTGTACACGACAATATACTTGTTTCGCATAGCCGCATCATGTTCTCTTAGTATAGAAACTATTTTTCATAAGCCGCTTTGGCTTCGGCAAACATCCTCCAAGCGAAATATTGTCGAGCAGTCATTTTATAGAAACGTAAAAATACTTCTCACTATAATAAATTCAGTGAGAGAAGTAACCACATTAGTTACAGTAATTTACTGTGACATCTGTCAAATTAGTGACTCATGGTACCGATTTGTATGCAAAATGCTACGTTAACTACACTCTCTACGTAAACTGAAACTAATGTGGTAAAGTAAATTTTAGCCTTCAACTCATGGTACGGATTTTAGTTCCGCTACTGTCCAATAGAGGCGCTGTACAGATTCTCATACAAATTGTTTTACGTTTACTGTACAGTAAACGTAAAAAGAAACTCATGGTAGAGGTACTGGTGATCCGAAAAACTAATGTATTAAGGTAAAACACCCAATCTCCGACAAAGCACCATTGTTCGACATTTAAAAACAAATACGAAAAAAATAAGAGTAGTTTCACATTTCTGAACGCATTTAAAGCATAAATAACAGACAAGGGTTATCTACCTGTCATTGCGGATAACGTTTCATACATTCGGCCATTTTGAAGAAAATGGCGTAATAATATGTTTCGACCGCGAGAGATCTTGAACGAAAATCCAGTTTTATTAGCGAAATCACTAAGGAGGTGAGTACGATATATTGCCCATAACTTTTAATTGGTTTGCTTTATTTAAAATGTCAGTTATTTATAAAGGTAGGATATAAATTTACTACTTTTTGATAATTTCTTTACAAAGGTGAAGTTATAATAAAATGTGAAAACACGCCTGTCGGTAATTGGACTTTTTTTCTTCGCATGTTCTAATCTTCGACAAATGTCGAAACATTTTTTATTATTATTTTGTGCACCCTATTTTACCAATTAGTTACGTATTGTCAGCACTGTAGAAAGAAAGTTATTTCATTTAAATCGTCAAACTGTTTCCAATGATCGACAGCCGTGTCGATGATTGGATATTCCATATGTTCCAGTTATCGACATTATATACTTTTGCAGGCATGGTGTTAAAAAAAATATACGCCTTTTCTAATGGCACAGGCGATAGAAGCAGTCAGAAAAGGTGAGAAAACTGCAACTGCTGCTGTTCATCATCATCATAGGCCTCCCTCAAGGGTCTTTCCGACGATCGGACCTGCGCTGCCCGCATCCAGCGGCTTTCCGTAACCTTCACCAGATCGTCGGTCCACCTTGTCGTGGGCCTACCCAACCCACGGAGCGGCGTCACCGAGTCCAGTGCGTGGTCGCTATTCCAGAACCTTTCCGCCCCAATGGCCATCGGTTCTTCTCGCTATGTGTCCAGGTCACTGCCACTTCAGTTGAGCAATCCTTCGAGCAATGTTTGTTACTTTAGTTCTCCTGCGGATCTCCTCATTTCTGATTCGATCACACAGGGAAACGCCGAGCACGGCTCTCTCCATTGCACGCTGAGTGACATTAAGCCTCCTTATGAGATAGTTAGCTTAGCGACCACGTTTCACTGCCGCAAGACGAGGAAGACTTTCATCTCTCAAGACGAGGTGAGACACTGAGGTAAATCGGAGGCGAAGATTTTTCGAAGCTTCCCGAATGCTGCCCATCCGAGTTAGATTAGACGAGAGATCACTTTCTCGAAGTTGGACTTACCTAACTGGACTGCCTGTCCTAGGTATACGTAATTGTCAACAACTTCTAGTGTAGTGTTCCCAACATGAACTGGAGCTGGCACAACATGGGCATTCAACATGATTTTCGTCTTATCCTTGTTCATCATGAGACCCACTCTTTGGGAAGTAGGAGATCTTCGAGCATTGTGTTCAGGTCTTCCAAGGTCTCTGCCATAAGAACTATATCATCGGCAAAACGAAGGTGTGTTAGGTACTGGCCATTAATGTTGATGTTGAGTCCTTTCCAGTCTAAGAGTTTAAAGATGTCCTCCAACGCAGCTGTGAACAGTTTCGGAGAAATAACATCTCCCTGTCTCACACCTCGCTGTAGTCGGATAGGATTTGTGCTCCAGAGCACAGTACAGTTCCGAGTACAGAACCAGTTCTGTACTCGGATCGACATGGTAGCATTTTCGTATAAGTACATCAACACCTCGATATACCGGTAGTCTACTTGGCACCTTTGGAAAAACTGCAGCACCGCCCAGGTTCCTATCGAATCAAAGGCCTTCTTATGAGAAGGCTATACCACAGGTGGACTATAGTCTACGAATGCCAAGCAAAGTGGCAGATTATACTCCTCGGTCTTCTGTATAACCTGCCGTAGTGTATGGATGTGGCCTATGGTGCTAAATATAGCACTATTGCCTTTTCGGAACCCGGCTTGTTCAGGAGGTTGGAAGTCGTCAAACCCGCGAGCGAAACGATTCGTATCGTAAGGACTCTCGAAAACAACTTATACGAGTAGACATGGCTCAGAAGTGAGATGGTTCTGTAATTCTTATGAGGGACTTGTCACCCTTTTTAAGGAACAAAATCACCTCACTTATGTTCCATGCCTTCGGCTTTCTGCCCTCGGCGATGACGGAATTGAAAAGCTTCTGGAGGTCTTTAAGTATCAGCTTACCGCCCACTGTTCTGTAGTGATTCCGTCGTCACACTCGTCACTCGTCACCTTGTTGTTTTTCAGCTGTACAGGCTGACGTCCGGGATATCTTGGGTATAGTGTCGGGTAAGCTTGGCTCTGGGGTCTTTAGCCTTGCTTTCAACAGGTGTAAGTTTTGTAATACCAAATAATATATATATAAATACTAGATATATATTTTAAGTGTTAAATGTGAAATATTTTATTGGTTTTGTTTATTATAAATAAGCTAATAATGATTAGAATGATTAAAAGACTGATACTTAAAATATTTTTTGGGAGTAAGTAGTGTGGGATTAAGTCGGTAATTGGATGTCGATGAATAGAACATGTTGATTACTAGATCACGATTATTGGAACTTGTCGATTAATGGGTGTCGATATATGGGATTCTGCTGTCGATAACTAGGTTAAGAAGAGCCTTAATCTATGTTGATATTTTTTGTATACGTAATAGTATTATACTTGTTTTTACTCTAAAATAATAAAGAATGAACCCCAAAATTTTACCCAGTGCATCAAAGTATCATGTAATATCATAAAGAAACCATATATTAAAAAAATGCTTGTTTGCGTACCTTAAAGTGTCGATAATTGGGGGTCTTACCTTAATTATATATGAGATAGGTGCGTAAAATATGACTTACATACATAAAATATGACTAAGTATATTATGGCAAAAGAAATCAATAAACTATGTTCCATACTGTGTTCTTCGTCGATAATCGAATAAATGTAGCGAAATTTGGTTTTAGAGAAATGTGTGGCAATATCTTATTTACCTGTAAAAAGTGTCATTACTTGGATTTTTTCTTTTTGTCACATCACAATCACTAACAGAACAAGACACCATGGCTTCACGATACCCTTATTTAAAGTTCTAATCAAGATTACCAAATATTTTAAAGAAATTGTAATTGCTGTTTTGCTAGGCGGGACGCTAGGGGCTCTTACTGTAAAAAATGTTGGCACATTGTCACTTAATCCTTTGTCTCTTTTTTTTAGACCGTGTTAAATGTTAACTTCTCTTTTCCACGCTTTGTTGGTCTTCTTGAGCGCAGCGAAAATTTTTCTTCGTCTTTGCTGCCTACACTACAGCATCGTAATATTCGTAATCGTAGGTACAGTACGCGACATATAACTTGAAATCGGATGGGGATTGCACGAAACGCGTATTTTGGGTATGCGTAGCGGTGAGAAGCGCGGGCGGCGGTAGATGGGCGCGCGCTATTGGTCGCTCACAACAGCACATGCGCGAACTTATCCCCACTCCGTCGAAAAAATTTCAAGATACGTGCCTCGTACTGTATTACGCTAAATAATTAATGAGCTTTCGGGCCGATCGATTCGATACCATACCCACTCAATCATCAGGTCAATGATGACCATTCGAAGATACCTACCTACTACCTACTTGTGTATCTCCTAATCGTCATCATTAGCACAGGGTAAGAATAAGGTAGGGGAAGGGGGGGCATGATGGGGACGCGAGGTAAGACGGGTCACGCACACATACAAGAAACTAGACTCTTGCGAACAGAAAGCAATAAGCCAATAGGAAGCCATACTCGATCAACCGTCAGTGCGACAGAAACAGTGAGTGGGAGTGTACGCGTTTTTTGTTTACAAACGAAAATCACGTTGAGTGTCTCCTCGATCTTATTTTTTTACGCAGTTAAAAACGTCTTTACTGTTAGGTGATTATGACTACCCAAATGTCTTTTCTCGTATAGGGTTGTTAGTGTTGTTTACTTTGTTGTGGTATGGTTAGACAAAAGTTCAGTTAATATTTATTTTTTGAGAAATTATTTTTTTCTAAATCAGCCTTTGGGGTAAGACGGGGTATTGGGTTTTCTGAAATCATCCGAAGGTTGGGTAGGCTGCCAGCTTTGTGGACGTTGGGCTCACAATGGTTGTGCTGGTGTGGATGATGAAAACACCGAAGAAATTCATATTTGTATTTATTGTGATAATAATTAGCTTACCCCATCTTGCCCCATTTTCATTACCCCATCTTACCCCATGGTAAGGGGCAAGATGGTTTTTCGAAAGTTCCTATCAAATCATTTATTTAAAAAAAATGCTATAAGTTCATCTTTCAAAGACTATGCCAAATTGTAGTTAGATTAATAAGGCATTGTGCCATAAATAAATAAGCATAATAAACGCAATGATTATACTGTATTTTTGGTATTTTCCTTAGATACCCCATCATGCCCCCCCTTCCCCTACTTCTTGTAGCTATCTAGGAGGTAGATAATTTTCCCCAAGGGTAATTTATGAAATATGTTTTTTTTCTTTGCTCCTCGACAGTTAGGTAGGTACTTAAGTAATGTAAAATGCAAAGAGCGTAGACACGTAGAGCTCGTTGACGGCAAAATAATATATTTTTCTTGTCCCCCACCCGGTGACATCTCCCGTGACGTATAGAAAGCGTATTGGCGATGACGTCCGATCTATAAATCATATTTCGGGATCGGCAATCGGCCGACCGCCCGTCTCTCCTTGTTTTTTGTCTGACTCCTAAACCGTTAACTGCGATGGAAGGGTGGCGAGGCGGCATGTGTTGCCTTGCAGTTTTAGAAACGATACAAGTGTATTATCTCTATAATCATTGAGAAAAGTTGAAATATTTTTTCTAAATTTACGCTTTTAACTTCTATTCTACCTTTTAACTTTTTTGAGTCGGCATGATTTCAACGCATTGGGAATTTTTCAATGGGTACACCTTCATTACCTTACCTTGTAAATACGTAAGAAGTTTTTGTGACAATGTTAAATCCTATCCCACCTCTATAAATAACTGTGATCCAGTCACTACATTTTTAACTCAGTGAAAAAAATCTCCCCCAAAATTTATCAAAAATATACCAAAGTACAAGTAGCAACACCGTCTATAAAAAGCGCGCGAATATAATATTCAAATCAGCATTGCCTATTTGGATACGTTACACGCACCACCCGTTACCGTATAGAGGCGGCATTTATCATCGGAATCCTATAAAAAGTAAACCGGAACTAATCCCGGTTCACCAACCAGTCCCCCAGCTAATCTGCATACGCCAAGGAAAATAATTTCACGCTCTCAACAACGTGATAAGATGCCCTTTGTTGTGATTTTGGGGTAGTTAGATGGTGCACCACTGAATTTTTGATGTCTGAGAAATAAAAGAAAATGGCTGGAATAAAATTAAAGTAAGTAGAAGGTAAGTCAACAATGTCTGTCAAAAATTAGTGAATAGTAATGTCGCCGTAGATTAAGGAACTAGGAATAGGAGACATTTGTACTTTTTCACAATACCATGCATACTTTTAATCATTATATTTACTATCCCCGCAAATTGCTAATAAAATAAAACATTAAAAAAATTGACAAGGTGCCTTTTTTAGCCGCATTAGCAATTTGCGGTGATAGTACTTATTCATTTTATAAATTTGTGTATTCTCGATAAATGTGAATAAGTATATAATCATATCTACAGATACTACTAGCTTCAAGATAGCAAAGAAATGTTAGGGCTTCAAAACATATTTATTTATATTTATTTAAACAAGTACGAGATCAAGTATATCAACAAGTATATCAAGTTACGAGAAAATTTAATACTTTAAAAGAGAGCCATCACAAGCATTGACTATTGAATGTTCTTACGCGTAATATAAAAAAGCGTATAAAATAGTTTTATGTGAAATATGTTTGCAAAATAAAGATGCGATGTGTCTGGAGCCTGGATGTGGCTACGTTATTGATACACGGAAAAGATTTCTCTTTGATAGTTGTGGTCGGTGCGATTTGACGCCTCGTGTGTAGAGATGGGCAGTATCGGTACAGTTATCGATCTTATAAAGAAATTTTGCAGATTTTTAAAACGCTAAATCTGGGGCACATTGAAAAAAAAATTAAGTATGTAGGTAAAACATTTTGTAACATAGAGTATGTAAGAAATTGTAAAAATGTTACCACCTCTGATGTAAAAAAATATCCGGTAGACCATGTTTTTTAGTTATTTGCTGCATTTCTCGAAAACGTAGTATTTATTTATTTTCATCGTTTATGTTGAAACAACAACGCATAAAAATTGGCAATTCTAATTATCTTTAATCTTAATTAAGCATATTTTTACACGACTGCCCAAAAAACATAGGGTGTTATGTGTTCAGGGTTCATGTATATTTGTATGTTTGGATGGGTATGTGAATTTCTTTATTCCATCATAACTTCTAACTGCATTAACGGATTTAGATTAGAGTATCGATAGAATCCCTGCATCATCCCGAGTGACACAATCGGGGGATCTCTATGATTCAAAATTGTTCAACAAAATGTCTGCAATGACACTTGTTATCCAACTTTTTAGATCGTTGTTGGCACGGCCGTCGTGTTTTTAAAATTATTTTTAACTCATTTAAAAACGAATAAAAGTAATAAAAACTTGTAAAAACGAGAATCGCGCTCGGCCTCAACGCAACCGCTACTTTGGAGCACGCACGATTTGTACCCAAAACGAGTAGAGTTACGTTCGATTTTTACATAAAGACGGATCGAACTGCTCGGATTGGCCCAAATGAACGCCTTATGGTTATGACATATATTTTTGCATATCTCCATATCGATGTTTTCTGATATTGTCCCACCTCTAGCATCATAAGCCCGCGAAGCGTCCCCCTCTTAACGTCACATTTATTGATGGACTTTCGAAGTTTTCAATATTACGGCTACTTTACATACCACACGAAATAGTTTTATTACGATTTCGCATTTGCCGCCTGATGCGAAAACCTATTCCAAACCCCAAGCCGACTTGAGTGCTTTGTTTCACGAATGTTTTCCGGGAAAAGTGTTTTGTTTGTAAAAGCGACGCATTTTCATGTACACTATAGATAAGTGACATATAAATTAAAAAAAAACCCTCTAATTTCATAATCTTTCATTCGTCTACAGAAAGCTCTATAATTATGTACTGTATCTCTTACAACTTCTATAATAATCTTTACGCAACTTTTAGAAAAACTTACATACTTTTCTACAGTATTTTGACTTGCAAGGAAATTCATACGTTATTTTTGGTTTCACCAAATACCTGCTTATTTTCTAATTTACGTTATTGATACTTTCTTTCTTATAGTAGGTACGTACTTATAAATAAAATAGTTAAGGTAACCAAAACATCTGAAGGTATTGTCAATAAAAAGGTATAAAGGGCTACTTATGTCACTTACTTAAAAATGTTCACGTATTTCCCGCCACTCGGCAAGCGCGCTGCAACAGTATGTCATTTTTATGTGGCCACTTTTCGACGTTATATTCCTTTCTATTGTCGCATAGGTGCTTGCAGGGATAAGGGCCTTAATATACGATTATCGGTGCCTCTCAGTATTGTGCTTGACCCGACCGTGAGTTATTGGCCTTATCGCAAAAGATAGCTCAATTTCGAAATTCTTTTGTATCTTTATGAGGGAAAGAAACTGCGTTTTATACCCTGTGATTATACCACTTCGCTATTTATGTGGTTTAGTTACTTGTAGATGCCATCAGATACCTCAGAATAATAATGTATTCTGACCTGACTGAGTCGGAAACTTTACTTTATCAATTACATAATACGAAATAAAAAGTTTGGTAGGTAAATAGTTCACCAAAGTCACCAAACGTTGTGGTTGTTTCCGTTTCGACAGATTTTCGTTTCGTCAGATTTTTGATTCGACAGCGTTTCACTTTGTAATGTCAGATGTACTTACAGCTACGTAGACAGGCATATTAATAAAGATTATTAAAATGTGGTTCCTAAACTAGGATTTATAATAAAAGTAGTAAGTAAGTAACAAAATTACTGCTGAAATATTTATAAATAATAATTATGTTGAGTTGAATTTAAAAAATTGCCTGTGCTATTTTTCATATTTTTTCGTTTAATCGATTTTTCGTTTCGTTAGATTTTTGATATATCACGTTTTGACAGATTTTCGTTATGATTGTACTTTTTCTGTCGAAACAAAAATCTGGCGAAACAAAAATCCGACGAAACACAAATCTGACGAAACGAAAATCTGTCGAAACGGAAATAAAGTGGTAAGATTTAATCCTTACTAATATTATAAATGCGAAAGTCTGTTTGTTTGTTTGTTTATTACGTCTTCACGTCGTAACTACTTAACCGATCATCATGAAATTTTGCATACACGTTGTCAGGAGTGTAGAAAAGGACATAGGGTACCATTCATCCAGAAAAAACGTACAGTTCCCGAGGGATAGCAAAAAAACTGTCCACGCAGACGAAGTCGCGGGCGGCCGCTAGTTATAAATAAATATCAAGAAAAAGTGGAAATGTAAGGAAACCAAAACATATTCTACATAAAAAGTAGTAAAGTAAATCAGATTAGACTTTTAGGTCAACGAGTGGCCTCAAAAACAGTCGGCCATTACGGACAAGAAGAAGGCAAGTCGCAACTTTTAAAAACATCCTTATCCAGAGAACACATAAAAAGCAGACATCGTTTTTCTTTTAAAAAACTCTCTCATTTGCCTATCAATAGTGGATGTGGCAGATCTGACCGTAATAAATGTCATACTTTATGGCTCTTGGAAAAAATGCAAGGGAGCCATTTTACATTTTAGCCGGTGACCGGGTATAGTATGCCGAATTAAGCATCTCGAGTAGCCATTTCCTTAGGGGATTTAAAATGTATGTCTGCTGGGCTTTTGTGGTTTGGGGTGTAGATGTAAAAAGTTGCAATTGTAACGGGGTGGTGAATTTTTTTTTTATGTTTGTATTATTGATTTCAATCGTGATACGTCATCAGCATCACTAAATATTATAAAACAAAGTCCCTCGCTGCGTCTGTCTGTCTGTCTGTTCACGATAAACTCAAAAACCACTAAACGGATTTTCATGCGGTTTTCACTAAATGATAGAGTTATTCCTAAAGAAAGGTTTAGGTGTACATAAATTGAAGTTTTATGTAAGTTGGTAGAAATATGACAATGATTGTGGAAGATGTCGGCAAAAATTAAGCCAACTGGGAGCTTGCATCGAAAACGCCGCATAAACCTTTTGAGCTATTACAAACAAAATCATGTATTAAGTATGATGGAATTGTGCTTCTTTTATCGATCTAAACTGATGACGGGATGGGACTCGAACGGGATGGAAACAGACTGTAAGGTAGGTATTTCTTTTCTTTTTAGGTGTTGAAGGTCGCATTTGGCAAAAGAAAGGAAGGAACCGAAGCGAAGCAAGGGCGGGTCGCTAGTTTACTTATAAAGAAGTTATATTTTTTGATGTTCCTTTTGAAGAAAAGTTGATGATGTTTGTTTGTTTGGGGAATCTATAACGAGTATGTAAGTCAAAGAAGGTGTATATTACAAAAGGTAAGTGCCATCTTATTATTCTAAGGATTTGGATCATCATCAACGTGACGTGAGCAGTTTATGTTCAACTGTAATGTCTTCTGACGTCGCGCTCGCGAGTTCCCAGATCCTATTGAAGTTTTGTTCCTGCTTAGTTTCCCTTTCAAGACCTGAATAATTGAATTTCGCGATGCAAATACTAATCTTACGGTTAATCAGATTATTTATATGAGCTCAGCCCTGAAAGCGCATCGCTATCATATCGGATTAGGCGCTACCATTGTGAGGTAATGAGATTACTCATGTATGATGCTAAACACCACGGAGCTCTGATATTCGCTAAAATGCAGCAAAGCTTAGCGCTGGATTAGAATGCGAAGTCCTCGAGCTAGAAACTAGGCTAGTTGTACCTAGCTGCTGAGTCTTAGCATCCCTTCTTAATGTTAAGTCTTTTTGTAAATTTTAGGAAAGGTAGGATTATTTGTCTTAATCTCGATAAAAGTTACATTTTGTGTAATGAAAGCATACAATGGCGGGATGTCACAAAATTTATCCTGCTTGGTGGCGCTACTGCTGCTGGAAACCTGTGTATGGACATTTATCCCCGATTTTCCTATTTATTTTAAATTACATCTCAAAATGGTTGATACTAATAAATAATCATTATGGAAGTCAGACAGTAAACGAGTTAAAGATTGAAGAAAACCAAAATGTCTTGAAAGAAAAAATATATTTACGAAAAATCGCTTCCAACATCCAAAAATTTATAGAAAACACATATAACAACAAAATGACAGGTCTAGTCTACATCTACACTAGCGCCATGTTAGTGGTAGTGCGCCGACTGGTGGAATTTTTGTGAATCAGCATAATTATCCTGCCATTCTGTGACGAAAGTGCAAAAAGTTTCATTACGCTTAGATTAAGTTAAATGGAGGACCATTTTTTTTTTTGTCATTTAATGCACCGACTCTAAAATAACACTTACTTATCAGTAATTATATCGTACTAATATTAAAAAGGTGAAAGTTTGTGGGTTTGGATGTTTAGATGTTTGGATGTTTGTTCCTCAATCACGCAAAAACTACTGAACGGATTTGCTTGAAATTTGGCACACAGATACCAAGTAGATATCCTAGATTAAGACATAGGACACTTTTTATCCCGATATTCCGACGGGAACGGGAACCACGCGGGTCAAACCGCGGGCGGCCGCTAGTCTTTTAATAAACCTCTATTATCAAGTAAGCCTATCACAAAACTATACGCCAGTCTTCTAGAAAAATTGAAAGTAGGTACCTCGTTTGTGAAAAACTTTGGTGAAAAATGGAAATAATTGATTTGTTCCAACCAAGAACCTATAAGAAACTGCAAAGGCTATTTTTTCTGTACTTACATCATACTATTCACACAGAAGTGTAGAGGTGTTGGAAGCATCGAAATAAATGGTTGGAAGTAATAACTATGTTGGTACGTAAGTACTTGTTGTATGGTCTGTGTATGTTGGTCATTGGTCATATGTTTTCGCAAAAACTTAGATGAGGTTTTAAAACCTATTTTCTTTCATAACAGTTTTCTTAGTAGTCTCGCGTGGATAGCGAAATATTGTGAAAACTTCAGACCGTTGTGTTGCCCTGATTTTTTGTTTATTCGAGAGTAACGGCGATCAATCACAGGTTTAAACGTCCCTTCACACAAAAAGTACTGTGCATAGAGCAATTTGAATGAAATTGCCCAGTACGTGTTTATCAGGCAGCTTCTCGTATTAAATTCTTCAATCGATACCGCGTTTGTTATTTTTCAAGTGAGGAGTTTTTGCTTGTAAATCTTGTCTCTTTTCTGCAAAGTTTTATTTGAAGTGGTTTTTTCTTAATAGCATATCCTATTTCTATAGTATACTTTACCACTTCGTTAATCTAAGTAAAGGCAAGGTATATTTAAACTTGTTATGTTTTGCAGGGAAACTCGAAACCTCTGAACACATTTTACTGTTGTTCTATGAAAACTAATTTAGATCTCAAACACACAATTTTAACACACCACAAACACAATAAAGTGTTAAAAACTGAAGTATTGAATTGAAAGTTTTGTACTTATGGAAAGAGTTGCTGATTTAGGTGAATAGGTACTATGAGCAGACAAATTCTAAAAAATAACCAAAACTATTGTAGTACTGAATCGCGATCGCATCTGAAGATGTCTTGGTCTCCGTCTTGGTCTTATTTTCGAAGTTGAAAAATTGTGGTTGTAACCTCGACCTCGTGATTCATTCTCGAATTATTGTACGGGTAAACATTTTAAACTTCAAACTGATACATTTTCCCATTGAATCATTGCGAAGTGCGACAAGGATGGAGGATGGATTACGGCATGAAGCTTATTGGCGAGGGTTTGATGTTGACGGATTGATGGATCGAGGATTGTAATAAAATGCTTTACGCAAATATGCGTCCGAATAAAATTGATCATTGCTGAGGGTGTCGTGTTAAGATAGGCACGTACCGGAGGCTTAACCGCACACTTTCTTTGCCATATTGAGTTCTATTTTTGAGGTCTGTTTACTTCGAAGATTTTATTTTTTAGGAATTTTGATACGGAATGTTATAAATGGGACTGATCAACACCTCTGCCACAAAATGTAAAGTCTGTGTTTTAAACAGAAGCGCTACTCTCTCCGTATTCAAAAACGTTTTATTTTCAATATGTTGTGCTAAGAGCTGACAGGACCGACTATGATCCGATAGGCCATACCGGGCCATAGTCGGTTCTGACCTGATATTGCCTGTACAAAGTAACTATCTGTGTGACTGTGCATGGATTTTTTCAAAAGGATCTTCTAAAGTAGACTTTATACATATTTATGTATCAGTTGTTATACTTCAGTGAAATTCGTCTCACCTAGACTCTATGTTATCGAATTAATACCGCAACTAAGCGTACGAAATCGACATTCATACAGAAGACCAACTCCATAACCTGGCGACATTAACAACAGAGGGATCTTTGCATATCACAAAGGAGCAGTGAGATTAGGCGGTTCCAATATTTGCCGGCAGCGAGTGCGGGCGCTGATAAAATATTCTATTTATTACGCGACTCGGCTCTACATTCAGACCGCGTCACGGATGACATCCGACTTCGGAACCCAAACATGATCCTTAGGGTTGGGGACCAAAGGTATTTGAGAGTAAAATCCGGAGACATACAAAAACAACTTTTTTGAAAAAGTTCATATTTTATTTACACAGTCTTGAAAATTGAAAAAATTGACTAACAAAATTAAATTAAGATAAAAAGCATTTTAGGTACATTTTCGAAAGGAATAACTGTTAAAAAGTTTAGGGCCAGTGTCACAGGTGTCTGATATAAACCTGGGGGGTTACTTCCGAAACACGAACGAGGTTCAGATTGGTATCGAGTAAACGTCAAAACACACTACAATACAATGGAAACTATGGCAACCGTTTTCAATGTACTAAAATAACAGATTTTTGACGTTTATTCGATACCAATTCAATCTCAGAACCTCGCTCGTGTTTCGGGAGTACCTAACCCCCCTGATATAAATTACGTGACATACAAATTATATTCCATTTCTAAAATAAACTAGAAGATAATAGGAATCTGTGAAACATAACCTTAAATATAATTAGAATAATACAAATATAAATAATACAAAGTTAAAAAGAAGTTATCTTTTTAACTTTGAAGCAACGAGTGCCAACCCTACTCATATCCGGCAGCGTCGCGCTGTCACTGCGTAAGTCAATACGCGGGAGTGTGAATAATTTTTCATCGATTCCCATTATGTGTCACCAGCCACCATAGCATCGCTTTCTTTGTGCTATCAGCTTAAGCACATGTTCGTCATTTTTACCCCCAAAAAAGTCATGGCACCTCTTCTGTGGATACTGATAAGAAATGTTTGACTCTGACTTTCAATCACTTAAAAATATGTACTTATTCTAAAGTTCTAGGAACGTAGAATGGAACGGTTGTAACATGTTTTCAAACTTTGATTGTTTCAAAGTGGTTTCAAGTATTGAAATTAACTTTACTCACCTATAATCATAATTTATCATCACCCGTTTGACTCTTGCTTGTTTCAAAAGCGAAAACTAGTAATTTCTTAGATTTGACTTATGTTTTTTATAATTTCATTTCGGATATGCTATGTTGTTTGGATAGGAGTCGAATAACTTCCTATTTTTATCTGTTCAATAGACAAAAAGAAATCGACTTTTTTATACAAAGCTCGATCAGCTGGTTTCATACATTTGTATGCACGTATGGAAACTATTTTTTTTGTCTGTTTCCGGAAAAGTCGTAGAACAAATGTTGCATTTTTACGATGTTAGTAATATACTCCTACGAGGTTGATGGTGTTTTAAAAATAACCCTGTATATTACGTCTTTAAAATCTAAAAGTATTGTGTTATTATTCTGATATTGAACAGATAAAAATAGGAAGTTATTTTATTCTTCTTAAGTTCGGCTCCTATCTAGGCAAATATCAACTGTAGTCAAATTGTGTTCTAGACAGTCAAAGACCGACCCATCCAAAAGACATAGCACATCCGAAATGAAATAATGACAAAAAATGAGTCAAATACGATGTTAGTAATCTACTCCTGCGAGATTGTCGATGTTTTGAACATAACCCTGTATAAATGTATTGAGGTGCTTTGAAAAATCCACCAAGCTTTTTTAATCTGTTATCAGACGTCACTTGCGAAGCCTGCAGATGTTTTTGGGCAGCTGCTAACGCTTCAAACACCTTTGTAGCTAAAAAATCTAGGGTGTGCTGGCGGCTATTCAGCGGAGTAGTATTCATACGTGCGGTCAGCACTAAGCCGCCGCGCAAAATCAAAAGAGCTTTGACTTCAAAGAGTTGTGGAATACTGGCAACACTACCAACACTGTGAGGAGAGAGTGCAAAATAAATGCGCCAACACCGGATTACACAGCCACTGAATCAAAAGACAGACCGAGCGTGAAGTGATGAAAACTGGAAAAATAAAGGTGCCCTTTGGTGAGTGGGGATGACTATTCTGGGATATTGGATCTAAGGCGCGGGAAATGGAGCGGCTAAGAACACCCTACACCGTGGAAAATTATATGGAAAATGTTGTAAATGTATTTAGTGCAATGATAACGTAAAATTGAAATTAAAAAGTTTTTCTAAGTAAAGTTTTTCTAATGTACAATTAAAATAGGACACTTATTATACTTATCACAATTCAAATATTGTTACCAAAATGTTATATGAGTTTAAATGGATGATGAATGGCCGTTGTGACAAACCACAGGTTAAAAATGGCACGCAACATCTTTTTGTTGGGCGGGCTCATAACAGTGACACTGCAAATGCTTTAAAAACCACGTAACTAATCGAACTAAGTAGGTAGTTATGTAAAACGAAAAAAGCTGTCACTAAATAGGCGACGGCAACAGGCCATGTAACTTTAAAAGATCACGACTTCCAATTACAAAACATGACTCAATTTGTAACACCGAGTTGAATTTTATGTGTAAGTTCGTAACTGGTCAGTAATTTTTACGTTACCGTCATAATAATTATCTACAAAAGTTTTTATGAGGAGTTTTATTTTCATTTTTCCGGTATTTAACACGCGTAGTGTAATGGTTTCGTCACCGCTTGAAATATTTCTTGGTTTCGGTATTAGAAGTAAAGTGATTAGATAGATAAAAAGTTTGCTACGTTGCACACACAGAAATAAAAACATATTTAACGACATAAACAAGATTGCGTTAACAAAAAACAAAAGACAAAAGAGATAGCCAGAAGAGGAAATGCACGTGTGTGCCCCTATTACCCGCAGTCCCACCAGTGGGTTCACGGGTAGGTATTTTTTAACCGTTTTCCCACCATTCTAAATAATGTTCACCAGTGGGATCACAGGACTTGTGCAGTAGTATGTAGAGTCAAAGCAAGGAAAGGTAATACAATATTATTAGATAAAAGTTTCATTTCAACTGAATGACAGTTTTCTCATCAAACCTAACGCCAGTGTTGTGCTTTGACCAAACTGTTGCGTGTAATACGATACCCCATGGGGGTCACAAGTTCAATTGGATAGGATCAATCGAACTAATAGCTCCCTAAGGAGACCGAATGACCGATTCTTTGAAATCGTTATTGAATGCAAGTAAAATTACATTTGCTACGAAAATTTTTAGCTCGTAGCAATGAATAATTTAAGATAATTTTTTTATTCATTTCTGCACTGTTGGGTAAATTAAACTCTGGGATGGTCAAGTCAGACCTCCATTGGTCCGTAAAGTGTCAATTGTATAAAATTTAAAAAAAATAGTTTCTTAACAACACTTTCGTAGACAAATGCACTAGAAATACTAATCTTAACAAAATGGTCTGGAAAAATAAAGAAAAACTTCAGCTACATTTTCATGAAAAACACACCAGAATAAGGTTTAGTCATGGCAAGTCAACATTGATCTGGTGTGAGAGTTTCATGCTTTTTACATCAAAGAGTGCTTCCACAAAGCTGAGTGGGACTTGAATCGCACATCGCAAACACCTTCTAAACACATTGCGGTGACTTTTCCCTTCAAAGTCATCAAAGCTGTTCAGCATTAAGACTTGAAATGCGGCGGAATTTCACTTTCAAAAGCATTGAAAAAGTTTGATGTTTTAAAAGTTTCGCAGTGTTGTCCAAAATTCAGTGATAATGATGATAAGATATTAAATCATTCATATTACACGCTGAAATTTTAATCATTTGGTTCCCGCAGTGGGTTTGTTCCACTCATGATTACAATATTTACAAGCAGCTTTTACTACGGGGCCAAATCTGATTTCGAGAAAAAAAATCAGCTGTTCCATACATTATGGTCGAGTGGGTATTGCGCTTTTGTATGGAACAGCAGATTTTTTTTCGCGATATCAGAGTTGGCCCCTTAGTAAAAGTTGCTTGTAATCATGAGTGGAACCCTTGTGGAACCACCCCACTGCGGGTATCAAATGATTAAAATTTCAGCGCGTACCTATGTGTAGTAGAAAAATTATAAATAACAAATAAAAAAGCATTCTTGCTACGGTTTTTAGTAGTGCTACGGTTTTCGTAGTTTGCAGTAGTAGTTTTTAATAATGCTACGGATTTCAAACTTTTGAAGAGCGCTTGTCTAGAGTTTCTTTTAAAATGCCATTGCATAGATGGCCCTACGTTATCTAAACGTTCGCTCATAGTTTATGAAACAGTATACACAAATTTCGTAAAAATTAAAAAAAAAATATGCAGGAGTGGTTTTTAGTAGTGCTACGGTTTTCACACCTTTGAAGAGTGCTTATCTAGAGTTTCTCTCATTATGCCATTGCATAAATGGCGCTACGTTATCTAAGCGTTCTCTTACAGTTTATGAAACGGTGTACACAAATTTCGTCAATGATATTATAAATTACTGAAAGCTGTGTCCCACCTTGTATTGTGCACAAATTTAATTTCATAGTCAGCCAGCACCGCTAGGGGGGTGGGGGTCAATTCGGCTGCATTATTTACTGCACTTCGCCATGGTGCGCCCAAAAGCAATATAATTTGGTTATTGCCAGTGGTCGGCTGCTTATTCAACAAAGAAGCAAATTGGGAGTTTAATAATTAGTAATCAAATATGTTATGATAGTTGAAAAAAATTTTTTTTGTACATTACAAAGTGGCATCATAATGGAACAGACATATTGACTTTTTTCAAAAAATATATAGCCAGTGTTATTCGGGGTAATGTAAGGATTCTAACGATATCTACACATTCAAATCTGTTCAGGCATTTAGAAGTTATGATGGAATAAAGAAACTCACATTTGAACCCTGAACACATACACAATACACTCTTCTTTTTTGGGCAGTCGTGTAAAAAATACTTAAGTATGCTGTAGAAACGGAATGGTTCATCCGAAACACATCATCATCATCATCATATCAGCCGCACGACACCCACTGCTGGGTATAGGCCTCCCCTAAGGATCTCCACGACGATCGGTCCTGCGCTGCCTGCATCCACTGGCTTCCCGCGACCTTCACCAGATCGTCGGTCCACCTTGTCGGGGGCCTACCCACGGAGCGTCGTCCGGTGCGCGGTCTCCATTCCAGAACCTTTCCGCCCCAACCGCCATCGGTTCTTCTCGATATGTATCCCGCCCATTGTCACTTCAGCTGAGCAATCCTTCGAGCGATGTCGGTTACTTTAGTTCTCCTGCGGATCTCCTCGTTTCTGATTCTATCACGTAGGGAAACGCCGAGCATGGCTCTCTCCATTGCACGCTGGGTGACCTTGAGCCTCCTAATGAGACTCATAGTTAGCGACCACGTTTCACTGCCGTAAGTCATCACTGGCAACACACACTGTTCATAGACTTTCGTCTTGAGACACTGAGGTAAATCGGACGTGAAGATTTTTCGAAGCTTCCCGAATGCTGCATCCGAAACACAATGGAATAAAAATATTGTGAAGGTACCACATTATTTTTTATTTTTACCTACTACTAAAAAAAGATATCGTAGCGGTCTGTCACTACAAAAAATTTGAACTTCCCGCTTGAGTAAATAATGAATCTAAACGTACGCATGGCATGGTGCTGAACCGATATGCCACTAGTATGTGCCAATTGAACAAATTGCAAATGAACGACGTTATGCTGTTTATCGTTACAGTAGTTACGTTAAAATTCTATCTAGCTAATAAGGTACGCTAGGTCACACTCACTCCTGTGTTTCAGTGAAATTTCCGTGCGGATTATAACAATGTCCGACCGATCGCACCAAAGTTACGGCTGTAATATAAAAATAAAGTTTAACGAGTCGCGCAGTTGCTGCAAACTCGAAATGTTGAGCCCGATTTATTGCTGCCCAACGCCATTTGTTTGCAACGTACTTTTTGTGGCATTTTCAATGATATCTTAATTTTTGTATGTAGATTCTATTTCGGTAGTCATGTCACGATTTCAAAACAAAGTTGTGGTTATCCTATGGGTTTAGTATATTTGGATTTTCATCGATACCAGGCAAACGTGTTCTGGGGTTGTTTTATTTTTATTAGATCATTTTTCGAAATGAGTGAATATTTTTTTAGATAAATTTGGAAAAACTGGCTCGATTAAACAGTTCTAGATAATTATCGAACCTGCTCACAAAATTTCACGAGAATCGGTTGAGAAATGCGACCTGTAGAGCGAACAAACAGAGAACAAGAGAGAACAAACAGCTGGAAAGCCGGCCTGAAATATTTTTTCTGAGATATCTCCGTCATTTAAATAAATTTCGAAAAACTGTCTCGACAAAAAAATTCTATATATTCATCAAACCTGCTCACAAAATTTTACCGGGATCGGTTGAGAAATGCTACCTGTAGAGGAGAACAGACAGCACCGGAAAGCAAGACTGAAATATAATTTTTTTACATATATCCACCATTTAGAAAAGATTGAAAAACTGGCTTGACAAAAAAATCTATACATTTTTCAAACATGCTCACAAAATTTCACGAGATACGGTTGAGAAATGTGAACTGTAGATGAGAACAGACAGCGCTGGAAAGCCGGCTGGAATATGTCTTTTTAACAAATCTCCACCAATTAGATTTTTTTTAAAAAACGTGATATTTTTTTTAATGTTATTTTCAAACCTGTTTACAAAATTTCACGAGAATCGATTGAGAAATGCGACCTGTAGAGGAGAACAAACAGCTGGAAAGCCGGCCTGAAATATTTTTTCTGAGATATCTCCGTCATTTAAATAAATTTCGAAAAACTGGCATTAAAAAAATATGTCATTTTCAAACCTAACTCACAAAATTTCACGCGAATCGGTTGAAAAATGTGACCTGTAGAGAAGAACAGGCAGAGCTGGAAAGCGGACTGAAATCTGTTTTTTTAACATATCTCCGCTATTTAGAAAATTTTCAAAAAACTGGCTCGGCAAAAAAAGTCTATATAATTTTCGAACCTAGTCACAAAATTTAACAAGAATCGGTTGAGAAATGCGACCTGTAGGTGGGAACAGACAGCCGGACATACGAAAGAATTTTTCCCCTAGCTGAAGCAGAGACGCTTCGCTCGCACTTCGTGCTCGCTCGGTCAAATATAGTCGTCAATGTAATAAAGTATTGCTGCAGCAATGGATGGACTTATGTCAAACTGAAGCGAACGAACAAGGCCACTGTACATAGGTACATTTGAAAAACTTTGAATGACTTAGCTTGTCTAGATCCTCTTGAAAGCAAAATCGTTTTTTATAACCGTTTGAGGTCTGAAGTCAGATTTTTTTGTTAAAGGCCAGGGAAGTCTTATAGTCAGTCAGGGAATTTTACGTAGGTAGTTCGATACTTAAAGCTAATTACTGAAAATCTTAACTATTTGACAAACAATTAATTTATTACTTATTTAACAATTTATTAGTATTTAAAATAAAGTAAATTCATATCTATTTTATTCCATTTCAAAAGAAAATCCGAGAAGAAAATAAAGCGCCCGCGATAAAGGGTCATGCAATGAGTTTGTTACACAATTAGTTGCTGTGGAAGAAACGATTGAGAAAAGCTATTTCAGTAGAGTTTTACTAATTAAGTGGTTTAAAAAATATGAAATTTATAGGTACTTATTTAATATTGCGTAGGTACAGCCAACAGCACGTCAAACTATACATGATGACCTTGACCTTCTCTATGCCGTACGTAATAACAGCTGTTTTCGTAGTTCAACTGTTTAATTTACTGTGAAGCACGACGACGGACGACAGTCCTCGACTGTGGTCAAAGTTAGAAAAAGAAGAAATATGAAAATAGTTGGAGAATTTTACAAATGGTTCTATTCGTATTCGTAAGGCCTTATTTAGTTTGGGACATTAATTAATACAAAACCAAATACCACTCTTAGCATTTTTTAAAATATTATAAACATTGTACGATTTTTTATACCATATTCATATATGTATAATTTTGTGTGATTCGTGTGATTACAACTACATCGAATATTCAGCGTTTTAAGATTTCTTACGTCTTATTAACTTTAATTGAAAATTGTTTGATAAGCGGCTATTTTTACTACATAGAGTTACGCCTTCCGTTGAAATCTCAGTGCAGATAACAAGCAAGTTAAGTACGGTTAATTTGTTTGTCTGTTGATAATAAGAACTCGAGATTATCTGCAGGTATAAAATATTCCGCGCTTTATGAGTAGAAAGCAAGTTTGTTGTTAAGGTGCATACCATACCGAATGTGGCACCGCGGTGAATTTTATTTAATACTAGCGGCCGCCCCCGCGACTTCGTCTGCGTGGAAAGTTTTTTTGCTATCCCTCGGGAACTATACTTTTTTTCGGGATGAAAGGTACCCTATGTCCTTTTCTATACCCCTGACAACGTGTATACAAAATTTCATGATGATCGGTTCAGTAGTTAGTACCAAAAAATCTTTGGTGCCATCTAACGCATAAATCGTTCATATTTTTTTTTGGCTTCAGTGCAGTTGTAACTTTTTTTCACCAGGATAGATTTTTTGATGCCTTAGTAAAAGTCAGCCCTAATGATAATATCGATATTTCGAAACAAGTTTCATGCGTCGCCCGCGGTATCCCGACATTTCGCTACATAAAGGATAAGCTACAGCCCAGACCGTAAAAGTCAGTTACATACCTATAATATTTTCTAAATGTAACCCAACTCTATATCTCTAGGGGTTTTTTTCATTTTTTCGATATCGCTTTTCGTTTTTGAGAAATTGTCGATTTAGTGAGAAAAGACTCCGAAAAGTGTGTCATTTTTCTACATTTATGCGATTTTCGAAAAAAGTTATGGAGTTTTAAAAAAAAAAATTCACCAAATTGTAGCCCTTACCAAGACGCATCTTTTGACATATATCACATTCACGTAGACCCAAAACTCACGGGACTAGCGCGATGTCTCACTCTGGCTGAAATTGGGTACCTTACTGAAGCGGTCGAAAAAACATTTTCAATGTTAAAAGTTGCCGTTTTGACACATGGGTCTCAAAAATTCCTCGTTTAATATCAATAATAAATTTCACCGCGGCGCCTCTTTCGGTCTGGGTACTGTCTTAAGGAAGCGCGGTTTTAACGTACGCTCCAGGTACAGCTAAAGTGATTGGGTTAAAAATAAGTTCCTAAATGGATACTACGGATATGGATATGGTAATCGGAGGAAATAAAAACTTTTAAAACTAGTAAGATACTAGGTCCTGGAACTATAAAACTTAAAGATTTTCTATAGTTAGGTGGCGAGTCTCAATAGATCTTTTAGGTCACAGTGACTACAGCTCTATCAAAGCTGCAGAGCCCCTAACATTCAAATAATAATAATATAATAATCACTATAACTGTCTAAACACTAATAAGTCCAATAGACAAAACGTAAAATATTTGCATAATGTAGGCTTTATAATCATTCAAATATTTCTTTTGCATTCTGTCGAAGTATGAGATAGAGTTAATTAGGAATTATTTTAAATATATTCATGAGTTGCAGAAATCAAATTCATAAGTTGCAAAAAAGATGCAGAAATTAAAATACATATTAACTAAAGATAGATTATGTTTTCTATTGATTGAAACAAATCAAAACATGTTTATTTGCAATTCAAATGTTAACAAAGATGTTAGAAAAATGTTAGAAAAATGAAGTGCTTAGGAGTTAGTGACAATTTTGGTACAGTAAATCTTTAGCAGTTCAGCAAACAATTATTAAAACACCTTGTTTTTAATTCAGAAAATGTATGAGCATCTTTTATCACTCAACCTTAATAAAAATAAACCCCTTAACTGAAGAGTTATAATTTTAATACCGATTTGAAAGAAAATATCAAGATAAGTAATATGAATTACAGACAAAACAGATAAGAGTAGTCTTTGTTTTAATTCCATCATTTTTGTGGTAAGATGACATCTCACTTATCTTTTAAATAAGATTGATGACATGTGTAAAAAATAAGAATAAATCTTATTTTTTCCGTTACTAAATTCTGATAAGTACCTAACTTAGGTACATAAATAGTTGCGTCAGTCAAAGATTGAATAATAAAAATTTTTCTTATTTATGTAGTAGAAAAGTTAAAAGTTAAAACTTAACAAATCTTTATTGATGTTTGTGTATTTGTTGTATAAAATTGATATTTTTCATCTTTAGATAAAGTTCAGTTTTAATAGTATTGTTGATTAGGGTAAGAATAAAATGAAGCATAAAGATAAATGTGTAATAGGAAAAGATAGAAAAAAGCCATAATACCTAACGTAGTAGGCTATATTTATTACTCTAAGAAGAAATCAACTTCTACCAAAAAAAGTTAGAAATAAATTATATAGTAAGTTCGATAGAGAATAGTATGTACCTAACTTACTAAAAGGTAATTCAATTTTTATAATTTATTATACTTAATCAACATTTTGTTACTTACAATTTGTTTCTAGCGTTGATTTTGAAAAAAAAAGTGTTTCGATAAAAAAAAAACACTTTTTTTTATATATGAAATACTTATGTTAAAGTTTTCAAAATATTGATTTTGCTATTGAAATATTTGCTAATATATACACAAACTTAAAGACAAAAAAGTAAAAATTCAATATTTACAAACAGTACGAAGTAAACTTTTGATGCAAAGATTCGGTGTAATCTGGGTTCAGCAAGTCATTCAATAAGTAACATTTTAACAATATTTTTTCGGTAATTTTAGCAACTAAAAGCTCTAGGACTAAGTTTGGTGAAAAGGAAACTTATTGCAGATTACTCCTTATTTTTTTTTAAATATATGTAGGCACCACACCATTGAGAAAAAGTAAACCAATTGAGTAAAAGAAAATGATATTATTTAGAAAATAAAAAAATGAGTTAGTGACTTTACTTAAAAGTGCTTATTATAAGCTTTATCGGAAAACATCTAACATTAAAATAATAAGAAAAAAACATCCAATTGAAACTTCAAGACCAAAGGGATGAAAGCACGTTGTTCAAGTTTACTTCTCAAGGAAATGATGTTGACAAGAACACACAACGTTGTTTGTCGTGTAGAGCTTTTATGAAAATGCTTTTAACAATGAACATTGCAATACACAAGTGTACCACTGTGCGCAAAACGAAACTGTTATGAGCTTTATAACAAGGGGGTTAAGTTTCAATTTTCGTAGCAATTCGAAGGTAAAATGTAACGAAGTTGGATCCGGGATGTATTGAAGTGGCCTTTATGCGTTGAATACCATTGAGATCGGTATTGTTTCAACATTGTGGACCCCGTAGCATTGTGCTACGAGTGACGTTAAAGAAAGGACACTCTATTCAACCATTTATTGATGTATTATCAAAAGCTCTACATTTTTAAGAAATGATTTTCAATTTTATTAACCTTACCAAAAAAGTTTCAGAAAATTGAAAATTATTTCAAAGATTTTATTGTAAAACATTTCAAAAACTTTTTTGCAAGAAAAATCTTCTGTAATAAACAACTGCTTTTGCAATTGCGATAATCGAATTAAGATTTGCAACAAATAAAGTAAAAATAAAATGAACAGCTTATTTTGTTAACAATTTTATTGTGTTTTATTAAAACAATACTTAGTAGCATATTATTTCATCCCTAATCGTTCTCGTTGAATAGGAATGCAAGAAATTATTTTTTCCACAGAAAACTATTTAATTATTTTGTTGTTGTTCAGTGTTTTTATAAACCACCACATTATTAGTCTACTTCATTTTCATACTAGCAGTTTAAAACAGTTGAAAGTTGATTAGTTAAAGTTATAACTACACAGATTAGATTGTCTACAGATTGTTTGGAAACTTATCTACTCAAGAAAGTCTACTCTACAAACTTCTATTTACGCTTTACTAGAGTTGAAACTTTAAACTTCTATTGTATTCTATCTATTTGTGATGATAGAAAAAATTAAACTACTTCCATTATTGTTAACGTTAAGTTGTCAACAATTTAATTTTATTAATTTTGTAGATTTGTAGTAGCGTATAAGATCATCGTAGTAGTAAAAACTGTATGAATTAGTCGTATAGAGGTGTACGCATAGCCACACCGCGTGGCGGCGAGTAGTACGCGTTTGAACCGCAGCGGCATCTAGGCTCATATTGATTGCCGGTGACATTCTTATCAATACAACCCGGCCGGCGCGCGGCCGCTCTACACAACACCCAAAAGAAACAGGAACGTTTCTTCGCGCGCTTGGATCGGAACGCTACGAAAAAAGGGCGGAGACACCGCGACGGCGGCGGCGTCCAATCGAATCAAACTCGAACCGGCATCGGACCAATGAGACGCGGGCGCCGGGGCGGGCGCGCGCACGCGGCCGCGCCCTCGTTTTCCTCCGGCTTTTTATTTATTGTTGCGCGGAACAGCGCGCGCGACGGGTGTGTGATGCGCGCGTAGTCAGTACTCACGAAGCATGGAGTCCGCCGTGGACTCAGCGTCGACCGCGAGCGAGGTGAGCGGCTCCTCGGGGGGCTCGCCGAGGGTGAAGGCGGCGTCGCCGGCGCGCGCGCTCAGCCCGCCGCAGCTGCTGGCGCCGCGCCTGCCGCTGCCGCCGCCCGGGCTCGGCCTGCTGGGCTCCCTGCAGATGATGCACCACTCGCCGCTCGAGCTGATGGCGGCGGCGCACCACCACGGCCCGCCGCGCTACGGCAGCCCGCCGCCCATCTCCACCTCAGACCCTTCCGCCAACGAGTGCAAGCTTGTAGACTATCGCGGCCAGAAAGTCGCCGCGTTTATTATTCAAGGGGACACAATGTTGTGCCTGCCGCAGGCTTTCGAACTGTTCCTCAAGCACCTGGTGGGTGGGTTGCACACAGTGTATACGAAACTTAAGAGACTGGACATAGTGCCGCTGGTGTGCAATGTGGAACAGGTGCGCATCCTGCGCGGGCTGGGCGCCATCCAGCCGGGCGTCAACCGCTGCAAACTGCTCTCCTGCAAGGATTTCGACGTGCTCTACAGGGACTGCACTACAGCAAGGTACGTTTTACACCCGTACGTGTGAATGTGACTGCATTTTGTACGACATAGGTATGGTGTTTATAGTTTCAGTGATTGTGATTAGTATTTCCATTTTTTTTTTCATATTTTCTTACTTTATCTTTCATAGAAAAAAGTTATTAGTTTTACATGTCTCAAAAATGTCCATTGCATAAAATTAATTATAGTCTCTAGATTTTCTATTTCCGCTTCTTATTATGTTGTGGTAGGTATGTAATAATAAAATCTATACAATTAAAAATGCCTAGCTGTTTATTTAACGCCAAGAATAAGGAGGAGACAGGTCATCAAATGAGCGCGTAAGTTTACTACTCCGCGGGGAGAGGTCGGGAGGCATTAATTTTTAACATTTTAATACGCGCCAAATATTTCCACCGGGTTAAATATTCAAGTGAACTTCGGCGACGGAAGGGTTAAATCTCTGTTAATTAGCGGCCTCCGCGTAAATTTTTAAATAGTAATTTTTACAAACGCTAAAGTTAGATTAAAAAATCTTGTTTTGTTGTGGGAGCGCGCTCGGCGTAGGCCTATATCGGCGGTGCCCGAATGCGATTTTAAAAATTTAATGTCCGCGGGAAGTGCGCGTTTGGGAGGCGTTAATTTTAATTTTTTCTCACATTTGACGCTTTGTGTTTGTAATAATTAATGTTTGTTTATTGGTGAGCGGAAACTCCCTGCCCAGGACGACCGAGGCCTGACTCACATTTTGTTTGACTTTATGAAATCACTGTTAGTTATGTCTTAGTGCACACGTTCCTAATTAGTTGATGATGTCATCTATTTTTGAGTGTCAAAATGAGTGTAATTGTAATAACATGGCACAGATTTAGTGATATCGTGTTGATTTTACTTCACCGTATTAAAAAAAATAAACCTTTGTTATCTGATTTGAAAATTATATATTTATCATAATTTATTGCTTAAAGTTCGTTCATAGCTCTACCTGAATCTATTTAATTACTATTTATTTATAAAGAAATTGTATGAAACACTAACATATCTTGAAAAAATAATAATTAAAGGTGGTTAATAATAATTTATTATTTAATGGCAGAACATCAACAAAACTCTACATTACTTGAAACTAAGTATTTATAGTAACGACTTGTTTACTCTTTGATTTAACTTTATTAATAAAAACATAGTTATTAGATATGAAGTTAGATTGAAAATTAGACCGTTAAAAATATCAGCTAAACCAAAACATAAATAATGCATTCAAACAAAAATTAATATACCTATAGGCATCAAAGCACAAATATCTTAAAGTAACTTTTAAGTTCAATCATCCATCGATTTATTAATATTGTCCATTCAACATGTATCTGTACAAATAACAAAAAATCGACATTCAAAACCCCGGCGGTCTTGCAGTCGGGCTAATATGTATTGGCATTTTTCCGCCATAGCGATTCCGCTAATGCCATCAACATGTATTTCTTTCTATATTTTTTGCAAGTCAAGTAGGTAGATATTTTAACTGTTCTCTGTCGGGTCTTTGTAAAAAAGAACCTCATGGTAAAGCTGATTTTTAGAAATGATATGAGATAGGAAATATGATTTGTTCAAAATGTTTCGATATTATTTTGGAAGTTCTTTGTTTAAATAAATTGATTCAATACAAAACGTAAACGTACGAAGTACGTTATGCATTTTTACTGAAGCCGTAGACCTTTTTATAGTGTATTCAAGTTTATAATTTCTATTTTGTTTTTTTTATAACAATAATAACAAAAAATACTGAACACAACATATCTACATAAATAAATATTTTTTTACCGATTTCTTGTTTTGTAATCTTGCTACCAATGTTTATTTTACTTAAAAGTAGAGGTTTTCCAAATTAATTGTTTGTTTAAGTAATTCCAAATTATAACTAAAACTAGCTTTTGCCCGCGACTTACAATAAGGTGACCAGGTTTTTATTTATGTATTAATAATTAATTAATAATTATTATTTATTATTCATGTCAGTAGACCGAGTGGCGAGTAGTTATGGTAAAAAATTTATCTTAAAAATATTTTTTATATCCCTCAGGTATTTTTCTGGATAAAGGTACCCTATGTCCTTTTCTGTGATTGGTAAACGCGTAACAAATAAACAAACTTACTTGCGCGTTTATAATATTAGTAAGGATGGATTAAAACTCAAATTCAATTTGTTGTAATATTGCGAAGTACGATTATTATAATAAAGAAAGAAAGAAAAATACAAAAGATACAAATTGGTAACCGGTGTCCGGTACTATGAAATAAATAATAATGTAAATGTCGAAGATTAAAATTTCACTAAATTATTGGAATTATGAAATTATACTTTCCGATATTGAAAAGAAACGGAATGACACAGCTGGTGTGATAACGAATATGATGCGACTCCGCTAGGAAACGCGATATTTTTCAAAAACTGAACGCCCGCATTACAAAACGCTCTGTAAATAATAGGAGGACGCTCCTTTTCACGCTTCAATAATTGCTCGACAGCAGATAAACGAGTGCGGATCGGGTTACTGGCGTTGCTGAGAACGGAACGGGGTGTTGACTGAGTTCATTTCTCTAACTCTTTTATTAGCGGCCAGCATTCATATTACTTTTTGTTTTTTTTATAATGCTTTGCCAGTAAATTAATTAAAAATCTGTGGTTTTGCGAGTATAACATAGTTAAACGATGATATCAGTGCCCTGTTTATCAAAACTTACAAGTCTACAAGTACTTTTTATAGGAAAATTTTTACAAGTTCATGTTAATTATGTCTTTTTCCAAATAATTTATGCAAGACACTTGTAAAAATTGTCAGACGGAATGGAGAGTCGTCGGACGCCCTCAGAAATACTCAGGACTTTTCATTGAGTTTTATAAGTTGTAAGTTTTTTACAAGTTTTGATTTTTTTTTATTAACGAAATCACTAATATAAGGGTGAAAACAAAACATATTAGTTAACTAAACAAAAACATTTGTAGCGTTTAATTTAAGGTGTTTTAATAAACAGATTTGTGAAATAATTCTTTTCATAAGGAAAATGCTTGTTTTTTAAAAGTACAAGACTTGTAAGTTCTGATAAACAGGGCACAGCATGCAAATATGCGGTAGGCCATGGAATACTTTAAATTAATAATATAAATAGTTAATAAATTAAGTTTTTGTGATTCATAAATTAGTATAAGTTTGTCAAAATTGACAGGGATTGAAATAATTAAACCTTGCTCTTAATAAACATAGAATTCAAGGTACAGTTCGTTTCAATTCTTATTTTCTGATCGATTGGTGCAGGGTTCCGTCTATTGTCTCTGCTACAAAGAGCGGGTTCAATTATAGAGGTCATCAACACGACTTTTTATGGAATTTTCAGGTTTACGACTCATTTTGATGGTCCGCCTTCAAACGGAGTGATATTTTGTAAATAAACAAGTACTGAAATAACTGGCTCATTACCTTTGTAGCGCCGGTAGGTGAGGCGGGACTTCGATTTTTTTTGTTTCCAGTCTCAACTTGGTAGAGGTGTTGTACAGACATTCGAAGCATCCTTGTTATGTTGTCTGAGTGTATACTTACTTTGAACATGTCGCGTCCTTTCTGTTTTCAATGTTTGTCAAAAAAAGTAACCATAGATTGTGGATAATGAGTTATGGTATTGTTTTTGTCAAGACGTAATCAGACCTAATATTGTTAATAGTTTATTTATAAAAATGAAGTACGGACGGATTGTTCTTATTAAAGAAATATACCTTTAGGTACAATTTATTTTGATAATCTCAATATGTAGTCCGAATTTAAATTCAGTAAAGACATTTAGATAATTGAATACTTTGTAGTATATTAATTGTTCTTGTTGATGTTGTTTGTTGTTTTCAAAAAATATCTTGGGTTTTCATTATGTTTTTCTTTTTATTACCTATGTTTCTTGTGATGTGTGGCCAATAATTTTTTTTCCCTCTTTCTTAAGCAAATAATTATGCAATTAACCTACCATCATAGATTAACATGAAACAGTGCATGCGTGGTCCAATCACATTGGCCGTGGTCCAACCGAATGGTCTATATTGAAATATTATTACCAACACACTGCATTGCAGTCAGAAACAAATAACAATGTCTGCAAACAACATGTAAAGCATTTACAAACCCAGTTATAGGTATGGAGTTTTATGTAGGTACTAGGTACAGGGCAGCGAGCTAAAATCTATGGAAGTGTAATTGTAAACAAATATTGCTTAAAAAATGGCACCACGGGGCCGAAAAAGTACAACCCGCTCAGCTTTAGTCGGGCCAGCCACGCACCCGGTGACTGACGTTAGTGTTCTTTTCAATAAATTGCAGTTTGTATGTAAAGAACAGATAGTAAGAGAAAGTGTATTAGAAATTACGTCCTTTATAGTCAATTTGGTGTAAAAGATGCAAAGAAGACAGTAAAAAGATGCAGAAAAAATGTATCTTATTTTTTCGTTTAAGTATTAGAAAATATCTATGAGTATTCAAATTATGGTCGCTAATAAGCAACCAGTGTTCAGACGCTTTGTGCTGCATAATTAAATGCCAGCATTTTTAGCTCTGTCCACTTAGTTGTACTTTTTGAGTGGTGCCATTTTTTCGCTTAGTAGCAAAAGCAAATTCGCAAAATGCCCTATTCGTGAAGTGAAATTCCCTATTCTCATTTGGACTCATTCGCAGAAGGACTTATTCTCAAAAGGACCTATTCTCAAAATGCCTTATTTTTATTTAAGTGTTCGTTAATGAAACTATGCATGTATACAGTGTGTCCCTCGATAAAGTGCACTGTGCAACCCTGAAAGGGAGTTAAGGTAGATTGGACACACTGTATTGTTAAAAATAACAGAAAATCTGAGTATTTCAGAAAGGTAAAATAATTCATAATGCATAGTATGTATATTTATATAAATGAGATAAAACTAACTTACCAATAAATTATAATTAATTATCTTTTTAATAAAAATCAACAATACTTAAAGGAAAGGTTTTAAATTTTTCTTTTTGTAATTATTATTATTTGTAACATTAATTATTCCTTAAGAGGTAGATGAATTATAAAAAATTGTATTGACATTTTACATTAAAAGTTGCAAATAAATAATTTGTCTGAAGAATTGCTTCACAGTAATTTCGTGTGTCTCTAATTTAGTCAATATTTTTTTTATATTTCTTATTAAATATGATATCTTTATCGGAGCAGATGGATTAAAATGTAATAAAAATGTATTTTTACTCATTAATACATGATAATTACCAATCATTTGCTGTTGACGTTAAAGCTGGTAGGTATTTAAAAAAATGTGTCCTTTTGAGAATAGGTCATTACGCGAAAAGGGCATTATGCGAATGTGTCTTTTTGAGAATGAGGTATTATGCGAATTGGTCCTTTCGAGAACAAGTCATTCCGAGAATGTGTCCTTTTTTTGGCCGTGTGGCATTTTGTGAATAGGTCCTTTTGCTACTAAGCCCATTTTTTGAGCAGAATGCTTATTCCATAGATTTCAGTTCGCATACAGGGTTATTTGTAAAAGACCAACAACCTCGCTTTTCATACAACACTCGATCAGCTGTTCGAAAATTTCATGGAAAGTAGATTTTATATATTTTTTCGGAAAAGTCGTCAAACAAACATTGTTGTTTATGATAAATTATTGAGTAAAAAATCTCCTGTTCTGTGGGATTTGTCGTTGTTGAACAACACAAACATAATAGTAATAACTTGTTACCAAAAATCCTATCAAAAACATTTTATGTAAAAACAATTCTTCCGTAAAAATATATGATTTGTAACCAAAAGGTGGAATGACGAGATAGAAGAAAAAAATAAAACAATTATAACGTTTGGAGTTATATTTCATTTTAACTTCCGATATGAAGTAACTACCTAATTGGAATTAATAATTTTTATAAAAAATTTAGAGTATATGATTTGTAACAAAAAAAAAATCGATGAATAAAACGGGAAAATAGGCTAAAACAAAATATGTACCTATTTTTGATTGTTTTTGGTGGTTTTTCGATTTTTTTGAATAATAGAAACATGAAGTTGTTTCAAATGTAGTTTTCTCTCTTCATGGAAAGCTCATAATGTGAAAATCATTGTTATCTTTGTATCCTTCTCATTCTTAGATAGGTATTTAATAAATATTTATATGTTACTAAGCATATATTTATGTATTTTTTGTACTTTTAAGTGTTATATTATATTTTGATTTATTACTTTTGAATGTTATATGTAGCATTATCATGGTTTCTTTGTTTCCCAAAGGTTGACTGACAGAGAATGCTTTTAGCATTAAGTCCGCCTTTTGTACTTTAGCTTGCAGAACAATAAAGATTTTACATAAAATAAAATAAAGTGAAATTACGTATCTACCCGCAAAACCAGATAATGTTTTATTATGACGCCCTATTTCCGTTTACGATTACGATATCACATATAGGCGTTGCTTTAGATTTTTTTGTCATTAAGATTACTAGCACTAAGGAACAGCTTGTCTGCAGCTTAGCTGATATTACAGTAACAGTAATCATACTGTTACTGTCATTATAAGCAGAAAGTTAATGAATACATAATTAGTGGCTCTGTAGAGCTCAAGAGAGAGAGACCTCGCGAAGTGACATTTTTGAATTTTTTTCGAATATACCGAATAATAATAAAATATACCGGGTGTAACAAGACCCTCTAAGAAGCCGAGGTCTACATATTCTGCATATCATCAGGACCATTTCTGTTTAAAATGATTGCTGGGAAACGATATTAATTTTTGGTGTTAAAAGGCATTGCATACATTACCACGCAAATGTAATAAGTACAACAGACTGCGCCTGCGAGTGTAGTACACAGCTTGAAAGGCAGCGTTTAGTGCGTGCTCATGAGATACATTGAGTGATGACGTTTTGAAGCCATTGTTTGTTACGAAATACTTAAAAAATTTACAATGTTTCTTTAGATAAAAATGAGGAAATAACGAATAAAATAAGATTCCATAAAAATATTTTTTTTGCTTTGACCTTCAATAACTTCGTAGCTATTCGTTTCCCAGGTATAGTCCAAAAGACAAAAATGATCCTGATGATGGGCGGAATGCCTGGATTTCGGCTTTGTTGAGAAACTTGTTACACCCGTTATGATTTTCCCCATGCATATCTCCATCATTATTTTAAATTTCGAAAAACTGAATAAAAAAAGCTATATAATAATTATAGAACGTTCACGAAATTTCACGAATCCACGAAATAATGCAACCTGTCTACTCCTCTAGGAGAGCGAACGGACAGCCGGACAAACATAAGCATTTTTACCCAAGCTGAAACGGAGACGCTTCGCGCTCGCTCGCTCAATTAAACTATGTCTAGATGATTTAATTTTAAGAAATTAAGCATTTAGCTAATAATATTATAAATGTGAAAGTCTGGATGTTTGTTGCTTGATCACGCAAAAACGACAGAACGGATTTGTATGAAATTTGTTTGTACACAGTTAATTTTACTTTTTACCCTGGTCCAAGGTCCCTAGGGATTTTCCGAATGTCCACGTATGAAGTCGCGGGCGGAAGCAAGTTTAGAATAAATTTTGCTAGGTACTTATTTTTTATATTTTGCGGACGGGCATCTTGTAAGCTTGTATTTCACATATTTATTTATACACATCTTGCAAAGATATGACTAGTAAATACTAGGCAAATGTATTGTTTGACGACCTCCGTGGTCGAGTGGTTTGCACGCCGGTTTTCAAGGCGTCACCATCTCTTGAGGTCCCGGGTTCGATCCCCGGCTGGGTCAATGTAAAAAAATCAAAGATTTTGCAGTTCCCGCAAGAATCGGAGCATTGAAAATGAATACAAAAATTTACGAAAATCCAAAATCTAATCAAATGCAAAATCCTAATATTTTTAAAGTTACCTAGATTGTGATTGTTGAAAGCGCCCGCTGACTGCCTCGACTCGACGCTCGACGAAATTCCAACGAATGCACTTCTCGTCCGCTTCTGCATCTTTTAACACTATTACCATGACTATCGGTCAATAATCATAGAAGCTATGGAATTTCGCAAAATTCCAAAAAACTTACCAGTAGATTTTCAAAATTCAAACGTTCACACGTGTCTCGATAAACTCCTCAACTTTTGGTACTATTTTTATTTCGATCCTCCCAAAATCCTTGGAGATATGGCCAAAAATACGTCTCAGGCGATTTGCATCTGATAACCATTTTCAATGGTAAAATTAACTTTTCAATATTGTCTCAGGTCTGGGTGTGTGTCATACCACCGTTGTTTCTGAATAACACAAGTGCTATAGTTACTTACTTTGGAATTGGAGCAATGTATGTGATGTTGTCAAATATTTATAATATTATTATTATTAAAAATATTTATTGTTTTCTTTACAAAAAAAATTAAGTTTTTGGATGTAGGTACTTTTAAAATAGATTACTAATTTTAGAGCGTTCACATAGATAATAAATAAGTAGTAAGTTAGTAATATCTAAGTACAGTCTAGAAATATGTTACAGTTTAAAACTTTGTCACTATAAAAAAAATGCTACTACTTTTTAATGAGCAGTTTTCAAAAGGCAGTTCAAAAAAGTAGTACTTACTTACATAAAAACATCTAGATGTCTTTGAACAACTTATTACCTAGGTAGGTTTTTAAGAAAAGGCAAAGGATAAAACGTAATTACTTTTTTAATGTATACGTTTGGTTTGTTGCGTTGTGCGTTGGCGTGTTCCAAAGAACTTTTTAGTGGGAATATCTTCGATCATCTATACTGTGGATATTGCATGACAATGGCATTTGTGGGACACTTTTAACTCCCCCAAAACGCAGCCTACTATGAAAGTCCCCCAAGACTTGTCAGTCATACAACTTGACATTTTAGTATCGTGTGATTTGTCAAACGGCATGTGCCACATTTCAGCTTTGCTATTGTATTGCGTAGTGCATCCTTTAGGAATGGAATATCGTTGGGGAATATTAAAAAAATCTACCCAGTTGATTAGCGCCATCTATTGATACAAAATTATACTAAAATTGTCAGCTGTCAAAAAATCGCTCATTCGAACCAAAAATTTTATATATTCTTCATTCGAACAGAACTCAATGACAAATTTTAATGACAGCTACACGATAGTAATAAAGTTATAAATAAAATTGTATACATGTTTTTAGACGTGACTGTACTTTATTTATACATAACACTCATTGCATTAACAGCATGTAACTGACAAAAAGCATTTGAATGTAGTTAAATCTGTTTACACATTCAAATGCTTTTTTTACACTTTTTTGCATAGCCAGGGAATGTACACAGGTTGGTAAAAAGTTCTGTTACTGAGTTTCTTTATCGATTACTGGCCATTAAAACAAATGAAAAGAAAAAATAAAAATGACATATTATTGACAGTTTTATAAGCTATAATTCCATACCACACGTATATCATATTTTGTTTATTTCACCATGGAATGGGGGTTGAAGGAGAATCGTGTCGCTGTAATTGCTCTGCACAAATGTGGGCAGCCACCGAATATGATTTTCAAGTTGCTACAAAAGTTGAAAATCAACAAGCAATTTATTTATCGCACTATCCATAGGTACAGTAATACCTTGACCGTCGATGACCGAAAAAGATCAGGAAGACCACGCACCGTTCGGACACCAGCTGTGATCAAGGCAGTGAAGGCGAGAATCACGAGAAATCCCGTCCGGAAGCAAAAGTTATTGGCAATACAGATGACTGTGAAGAGAAGTTCCCTTAAAAAATTATCAATGATGACCTTGGGGCTTCACGCTTACCGTAGACGAAAGGGCCATCTGCTAAACGCACGATTGAAGGCTATGAGGTTAGCACGAAGTCGCGCTCTACTAAAGCGGTACGCACAAAACGGCCATCGAAAAATCTTGTTTACTGATGAAAAAATCTTCACAGTCGAAGAAAATTTTAACCGTCAAAATGATAGAGTATACGCTAAGAATAGTAAAGAAGCCAGCATGATTGCTCCGAGGGTCCAACGAGGTCACCACCCCTCATCAGTGATGATTTGGCTGGGGGTGTCCTATTCAGGGCTAAGTAAGGTTCATTTCTGTGAAAAAGGTGTGAAAACTGGCGCTAGAGTCTATCAAGATACCGTTCTGGAACCTGTTGTCAAACCCTTAAGCCACACTTTATTTCAAAACCAGCCATGGGTCTTCCAGCAGGACTCTGCCCCTGCGCACAAAGCAAAATCTACACAAGCATGGTTTCGGGCTAACAAAATTGATTTTATCGCGCAGGAAGAATGGCCATCCTCCAGCCCAGACTTAAATCCTCTGGATTATGCCATATGGCAACTTATTGAGGAGAAAGCATGTGCTAAGCCCCACATGAATCTCGACTCTCTTAAGCGCGCTATTCTCAAGGCAGTCGCAGAATTGGATATGGTGGTAATTCGTGCTGCCATCGATGACTGGCCTCGTCGTCTAAAGGCGTGTATTCATGCCAGAGGCGGTCATTTCGAATAATTTTAATACATGATAATCTTAAATATTTGTGCTTTCATTTGGTATATAATTCATTGTAGCATTATTTGTAAATTTAGTATTATTCATGTTTTCCATAGTTACAGAACTTAGTAACCAACTAGGTAGTTGCATTACTCGTTCTTATTCAAATTTTCACTTTTCCGCGTATAGGAATAGTTTTTAGTGTATTTATGAAATTCTGCGTATTGATTCCAGTGTGGAGCGTGATTGGCAGCCATTAAGCATTAGATATGTGTTACTGGTATTGGGTACACTGTATGCATTATGTGACTTTTACTGGTGGAAAGGGGGTTCTTTGTACGAATTATGCATTGGAGACATGCAAATGTATACATATCAGTGGCGACGGATCCATGCGAGCCGATTCCCATCGGCTTACCTTTTAGAAATCCCACCCCACTGATTCACTATGCAGATCATAGCATTTTTGTAGAACGGCTTACCTTCGTCATAATTTCCCCCCTAGCCACTGATACATATAGATATTTATGGTTGAACTAGAGTACAAAAATGGCCATACAAATATTAATGGACAATTTGAATATTTTGGGAAGTAATTGAATTAAAAATAAGGGTTTTATTGCTAAAAAATATTGTCAACACCACCAGTACTTATACCTAATATTAACACAGGAAATAGGAATAATAATTAAAATTTTCTATAGGTTACAGTTCTATGAGATAGTTATTAAAAATAACTAAAAAGGTCACAGTAGGTAATTGATTTCGGATGTTTCAATAATATTAACTTTTTTATTTCTTTTTTATTTTTTTTTCAATCGGATCTTATGTTTTTATTATTTTTATTAGTTCATAAGAGGAATACTTTTTTGGATTCAGTAAATCCAAATACGATTCAAGTCTAATAAGTAGTTAAATGCAAATTACAAATAAAATGCGAAATTAATCAAAATTAAATAACAGACATAAATCAACAATTTGATTTAAACCAAAAACGAACAGAACACGAATTACAACTGTCTCAACAATCCGCTTTTCCAACTCAAGTGACAAATAAACTGAAGTGGCTCAAGGAAACGCAATTTCCTTTGAGGCAGTAAAGCGACAAAACGCTCCACAATGGGAATATCATGGAGGCAATTTATTACGATTGATCAACAAGTAGCTGGGGAAAGCTCCTCGGAAGGAAAGAATGAACCCGGATTCCGAATGGAAACGAACGGCCCCTACAGAACACGCCGACATTCGAAAAGCCCTCGTACAATTCGAAAAACGCACACAAGTGACACGAGGGAATCCCTCCGGCTAGACGGAATTATCTCGACTCTCTATTTCCGTTTCGCGTACTATTGAAATTGCGTCCCGCTTTCGCCCTCGGCGTGGGATGTCGCCGTCTCTTTCCCATTCAGTTCATTCATGATTGTAGATTTGAATGGAATTGGTACGTGCATTTCCTTGCCACAAGTCGCGAGCATTTGGGAACTGCTGCGGGCGAGGCCTACACGCTTCTCGTCACGGGACGCGGCGAGACGTGGTTAGCAAAAAGTGACAATAATGTAGCTACATTCTATGAATATTCGCTTCCGTGTAATGTATTGATAGTTGATAGAAACCATCGCATGACGTGTAGCGTAGCGCCGGTAGCCGTTGTAACGTCTTATAATTGCAGCTCACCATGTGTTGAGCTCTAATCATGTTTAATTATAGTAAGAATAAGAAGTCATTGCCGTTTATCATGAGATGAACTGTTACAAACGTATAAACGAGAGAAAATGATGGATTAGACGATGGATGGACTACTTACACCTGGAGTACCGTCAACAACGAATTACAATTATTTAAAAGTACCTATAATACTAAGATTTCATGTAGAAAACTGTTACTTCGTTTTAAAGGTATTATGAAATCTTGTAATTGATTTTGTAACACATTAATAGACAATAAATAAAGAGCGAATAAAAACCCAAATTACGCAGTTAATAAAAACTGAAGTAGTAAAATAAATTTCAGCATTACTTACCTAATTGAAAAAGAAGAAACTACACGCGCGCTTATCTAGTTTAAAATCGTTTTCGTCGATTAGCACTAATAATTTTCTAATGCTAATTATGATTGAGCAATTACTTCGGCCGCGTTTTTTCTTACCGTACACTAAGCTATATGCACGGTTATTAATCCAATGCAGATTAGAATCAAGACAATGGTAGACGGAAATAGTATGACTTTTTGCTGTCTTCCACTCGTTGTGGGAATGATTGGAGAGAAATGGTAATCTTGATTGCGCAGATGCAATAGTGGGTAGTAAATTGGACTCGCATAGGTGGCCGAAAGTTTTTGTTCGGCAAGATAAAATATAAAATAGTATGTGGACGATTTTACGTAGGCTGGTGCAACTTGTAATAAATGATAAATAAAAAACAAATATTAGACAACGTCACAAACACCGCTTTGATTCCAAAGTAAGTAGCTAAAGCACTTGTGTTATGGAAATCAGAGACAAAAGTGGAACTTCAAACACCCAGACCTGAGTCAATATAGAAAGTTCGTTTTACTAAATTGACCTAGCTGGGGATCGAACACAGGACCTCAGAGAAGGCGACACCTTGAAAACCGGTGTACAAAACACTCGACCACGGAGGTCATCAAATGATGTATCTTTTTTATTAAAAAACATGAAATGCAAACTTAAAAAAAATGCTGACGGAATCTTGCAGTTACATCTGATTTCAAAAGTGAAACATACTAATTAATTAAGTATTTTTTTACTAATACCCATACTAATTATTTTCTTTACTAGATTTAATTATACAAGAGAAACAAATAGAAAAAACTTTGTTTTGTCATCATGTCTGAGTCTTGTTTGAATTGTATCATAAGATACAGTTAAAATTATTGATTATAATTCAACTTTCGATAAAGCTTGTTAATGATCAGTTAACATAGCCATTGTTCGACATAACCGATAGAGTTATCAATTAAATCCACAACGCGACAAGAACATTTTCGCACAGTTAGCTAATTCACAAACTGATACCATTCAGGTGGGTTTTGTTCGCATTTCCCATGATCACATCACATATCGGTTAGCTGCAAACAAATTTAATTGTCTATCCGTTGATAGCTCGGCGGCTTCTCATCACCCGACAGTTATTTTAGTGTGGCATGATTAAGCTCGTTGCTTTGAAATATCTCTCTCTGCATTTCAAAGCATATTCCAAACATTTCACGAACATTTAATTTCCATAAAACGTTTGTGACATTACCTACTCTATTTCTTGAAACTATTTGGATAACTTTAATAATGCTTACTAATATTATAAATGCGAAAGTCAGTTTGTCTGTTACGCCTTCACGTCTTAACTTCTGAACTGAACATCATGAAATTTTGCGTACACGTACTCAGGAGTACAGTGAAGGACATTGGGTACCTTTTATCCAGAAAAAGTACTATTCCCGAGGGATAGCAAAAAAACGCACGCAGTCGAAGTCGCGGGCGGTCGCTAGTTATTAATAAAATAATATTTTTTGTTCTATACATACACAAGTTTTCATTACTGAAATAAATCACTGGATGTCTTCATCATGACATTTAGATGTAAAAGTAAAAAAAAGGTTTGTTTGTCTAAAAAAACTGTACCTACTTATAATTATTGTATTTTCAGGTTATTTAAAAAAAATTTGAACACGTCCAATTTGTCATATAACTGATACAACCAACTTATCAAAGACGCTGCTAAAAATAAAACACATCCAAAAACAGAAGACAAACACAAACGTTTACAAGAAGCAACAAACCAAGATAAGGACTACTTAAGGGCCTTCAAAACCCTCGTTAAACCCTGATATACGGCTTATATAATAAAAAAAAATTGCAACAATTTAAAAGGGAATCAATAAAAGCCAGTAGGCGAGTATCAAATCTGCCGGAGGTTGAAACTTAAAGATAGTAAATTGCATTTTATGGTCTCTGAATCGTTTTCTTTATTTTTAATCAAACTGATCATAAATAACCTTACAATGTTACTATTTCAAGTGTTTCGCTTGAGGTCGTTATTTAGTTAAAAGCCTTTTTATTTTGCTTTTGTTGAAGGAGTCAACATAAAGGCGAGTGTAAGCCATGAGTGGCGCCATCATCTTTGTACGAGTATAACTCGCTGGGGAACAGTTTAACTAATGTGATGTCTAGGCTGCTAATAAAACTTTAAAATATATTTTAACCACCTCTGTGGTGTAGTGGTTCGCCCACCCGTGTAAGACGCAGGGGTCCCAGGTTCGATTCCCAGTGGGGGTATAATTTATACTTGGTTTGGTTGGTGGTAGGGCTTATATCAGGGGTGCCCATACTTTTTCTTAGGGAGATCGACCTAGCAACAATTTATGAATAAGAGATCGACATTTTGACCGTTTTGAAAAAAAAATGCATAAGTAAAAAACTACATTGGGTGTAAAGTGTCAAATCTGTAATCCTTGGCGATCGACTTTAAAACCTTTCGCGATCGACCGGTCGATCGCGATCGACCGTTTGGGCACCTTTGGCTTATATCAAGTCCGCCTGGCTAGCTACCACCGTCTTACCTAAGTCTGACGCCATAACAACAATTTAAAAATAGTTTGTGTTCTGGCAGTTAGAGGTAAGATAGCCAGTTCCTCAGTGATAAGGATTCCGGGAGTAGTGCGCTTCCACCTTCGGCCTTATCGTCACTTATAACATCAGGTGAGGTGAAGGCCAAGCACTATCCCGTTGTGCATAAAAAAAATAAGTATACATAACACATATCGAATGACGTAAGATAAATTCAAAGCAATGGGGAATGTCCGAAAAAAATCAAATTGGCTGAATATTTTTCTATAGGTAGGAATAAGGTCCCTCAGTAATAGAAAAAAGTTTCAGAATTTTCGGTTGGGTAAAAAAGTTTTTAAAAATCAAAGTCTCTTCGACTTCACAAATGTATGAAAGTAACAGCAAAATGGAGATTGTACCTTTGCCAACACCTGCCACAACCACAACATGGTATTAAAAAAAAGTTTCAAGACAAAATGTCAAAACATTTTTTTTAAATACTTGTTGTGTTTGTGGCAGTTAGCGGCAAAGGTATAATCTCCATTCTGCTGTTACTTTCATACATTTGTGAAGTCGAAGAGACTTTGATTTTTAAAAACTTTTTTACCTAACCGAAAATTCTGAAACTTTTTTCTATTACTGAGGGACCTTATTCCTACCTTACCTATAGAAAAATATTCAGCCAATTTGATTTTTTTCGGACATTCCCCATTAAATCTACTAGGTTACTCGTCGTAGAATTAAACTGGTTGACTCAGTTCATATTGATCGAAAATCCGCATGCACAAATTAAATTGAAGGTTAGTTATAAAACAATAAACTGATATAGCTTTACTTTAGTCTGAGCATGCAGACTTTAGAAATAATGTTGGACCTTAGCGAGTAACATTTTTAAAGATGGTGGCACAGCCTTTTATGGTTTGATTTCACAATCAGCTGATAGCGAGTCAACGACCTTTACCTACCTTTTTATATCGAAGCAGAATAAGTAGTTTGAGATAGGTGCTATTAATGTCGTAATAAAGATCGAAAACTGACTATAAACTTCAAAATCAGCAGGGCTATTACATAAAAACAATCGCGAAAAGCGGACGATATTCGTCCCACTCTGTGACATTATTAACCATTGACCTCTATATATTCCACTGGACTGGCTGCTGTCAAACTGTTCTTGTGCCTATTTGATTTCCGCCATTTTGGCGTTGTAGGACGTAGCGTGACCATAGCGTGAGGGACATGGTACTAAAGTCTGGAGTCTGGAGAGACCATCACGGCAACCATTTTCATTGTTACGTCAAAATTAGTTCTTTAGACCTCACGCTAGAGGCATTTCAAGTAGGTACAAGAACTTTGTTGTCAAATCCTTCACACAGCCAGTCCAGTTAAATAGTAAAAAAAATCAGGTCAGTGCTATTAACTCACGAATAAGATTCAATATCAAGATTCTTTTTATGTAATAGGCCTGCTGTAAAGTCCTTAAGTACTTACATGATTTGAATCTATGACTATATGGTGAATTCATCGTTTTTAGCTCACCATTTTAGTTTTTTTTATTGCCAAGTTTTTAAATTCTAACTTGCAACAACGTTGTAGGACATCAAACCACATTTGTTGTGGCAAGTTGAAAACATTATTGTTTTACTAATTTCACAAAAAAGAATTTGCAAATTGAATTAACAAGATACAAAAAATATGGACTAGAAAACTAGAGAACGTTTGTAAAGGCTTCATAAATATTTCAAATGATCGTAAAAACTTAGAATAATAACACCTAGAAGCCTTGTCCTTGTATGCAAAGTGAGGCAACTAATACTGAGCCAAAATGGCTCAGTTCGCAGATTTATATCCTTCATACGTTACTTAATCGTAACTAAAATCCAATAATATAATAACTTATATCCTTAAGGTAGGGAAATTGAAACTGTTTTGTACTTATTAGGTATGATTATGTAATAATAGATAATAAAAAACTGAAAACGGCGCCATTTTGGCTGTTCTAGTTGCCTCACTTTTGAGCTGTCAAAAGTGAGGCAACAAAAACAGCCAAAATGGCCCTTTGTAGGGAATTATCGTTCTAGGTGTAATTATTCTATAGGTAAAAATAAGTGTTGTGTGGATGCACCCTTTTTATAAACGCTCAAAAGTAAAACTGAAAAGATTCATAAGTAGTGCCTAACTAAAGATTCAAATGATTAATATTTACCTATTTGTTTTGCTGGAATAAAATTTCAAAAAGTACTTACTCGCCGTAAAATAATTATAGCCAACTCATTAAATGACTTTGTAAGACCATAATGGCTTCTTAGTGTAAATCATGGTTGTATGGCTATTTTTGTAAAGTACCATTTTATTACTCAATCTCGAATTTAATTTATAATTTGCAGTAAAATTTGTTATATTGACTTTTATGGCCTAGAAGAAAAGTAATATTAATTGTTGTTGTTTTAACGATGCCTTAATTTAAAAGTTTAAAAGTATAGATAACCAACTTATATCGGATTATTTGACAAAATTTTTCAACAAAAAATCTAGCTAATATAGAGAAGAGTCTGGCAACACTGGAATCGATTTCTCTTCTCGCGAGTGCACACGAAAATCGATAGTGGTCCAGATGCACAAAAATAGGGCACATGAATCGATTTGCCCCACATTTTGGCGGTCTACTGGCCGGCGAGGGTAACGCTCGCGATAAGGGATAGTGCCCCCCGAGGGGCGGGGGCCCCGGCCCCCCGATAATATTTGCCGCCCCCCGGCGATACTTACGCCCCTCAGTATTTACGGGTTGGAGAAAAACAAGGGTACTCGAGCTTCGGAAGGTGCAACGTAGATTTTAATCCTTTCTGATGTTTATGATTGATGGCGGATTTCGCGATCGCAGTTGCGCTGATGTTGATGGATTCTTTATGATTCCCCTTTGCCTATTGCTCTCACGGATCGTGCCGGTGACTACATTTTAATGATTAGCTAGTTCTAGACTAGGCTTGACAGAATCCGCCCCAAAAAATTAAGAAAAGTTTTACTTTCAGTTTTTTTTTTATATTTCTATATTAACGTACATTATCTTGCCCAAAAGATTGATTGTGATAAATGTCTTAACATGAAAAACAACCTGAAAATTCCTTGTAATTGTACCAAATATGATAATACCATGCTCATCCGATAGAGAAATCAGTACCTACCAGTACAACTGTTGGGCAACACTGTTATTTTACTGCTAAAAAATAATTGAAAACTTAACAAACAATAAATTACAATATGCAATTCTTAATTGACTGAAACAAGCAATATTTTCGATGTACAAACTAATTTCATAATAATAACGCCGCTGTCAGTACTACAATAATGGTAAACTATGTTAAAATAATCAATAATCGTATTCTAAGTAACTTATCCATTCCGAGTCGCCGCTAGCGCCATCTGCCAATCAATAATAAATTTCAATAGAGTAAAAAAACTTAATTAGACTGCTTTCAAAGACAGAGGGACGTCGAAAGCTATGAGAAAACCTACTTTGAACTAGTGAGTGATGGAATAAGCCTTCTTAGTGAGAATATAAGGTTTTAGTTGATAGATGAGTGGGCATTACACGTGAATGTGTAAGTTTGTCGTGATCGGTGAAGATGTCAGTCACATATTGACGCGTGCCCGATGGCCCAGCGTGTCCACACGTCATGACAAGGCCAAATATTAATTATTATTTTCAGCACTTCGTCAGATTTCATCGTATTGATGACCTTTACAGAGCATTAGTTACTTTGACCTGAGGTCTTAATGTCGCACCACAGATCAAAATAATATACAGTCACAACTTCAAACATTTTAATTTTTGAGACATAATGAAAAGTAATTATTATCTCTGGTTTCATCTACTCAAAAAGAATCACAACTGTAACTTCACTTGATGCTGATACATGCAAGTTAGTACGGTATAAATAAAAGTCAATTTTGTAGTTATGCTGCTTGCTGCTACTGATCTCGAATAATATAACATTTGATATTGAGATCGACATACGTGTGATCGTTTACAATAATAGTGCAATAAACGAAAAATATATGTTTGTGTAAAATGTGACTTTTTATGTTGTAATTTCAATTACTTAATTATAATTTGTTCAAATCCTATAAAAATATTATATTATCTGTCACCAAGTGATTGTCTGTAACCAAGTAATCTCAATTATCTCTACAATTTTTTATAATAAGCATTTAGTTTGGATTTTTTTGATAATGTTATTATTGTTTGTTTCATTTTTTATTTATTTTTCTTATAATAAAGAGTGTTATGTTGCATAAAACATATCATCATCATCATCATATCAGCCACACGACACCCACTGCTGGGTATAGGTCTCCCCAAGGACTGCCAGATCGTCAGTTCACCTTGATCGAATCGATATAACATAACTGAATTGATATCAAAAAGAGTAACAAATTAAAATTTTCAGGCTCTTTTTCAGTAATATAATATTTATTTAATATTGATAATTAAGGTACTTTTCTCGAGTTATTCAAAAATAACCTATCGTGTAAACTTTATTAAACAAAACAGTAAAAAACGCATTTATAAAAAATACAGTCAGTTTTTGATGTCTCTTTTGAGTTACGTGATAGTATTCTATCGTATTTTAATTTTTCTTTAGCGATGTATCTTTTGGAGTGAACGATACTGTACTTATAACTTCTGCATGTTCTAACTAATATAGTGCCCGATGCCCTTTTTATAGTGTCATCATAATTTCAGATTTGGATTTTAATCAACATTATTCAGTCACTCACTCCACTACCTATGTATAAATTATATAGACCCTTATAATTTACGAATAGCAACAGAAAAGCTATAAGCAAGCTGATGTGTTAAAACGTATTACTTAATTTATTTATAAAAGCGTTATATTTCGGTTAGTTACACGTTTGCATCGTCGGAAATTAAGTTTGGGGAATTGAAACTAGTCATTGTTCTTTTAATTGCGGTCAATTTGAACCGTTCTAGACGAAATATGCCAATCATTGTATATTGAGGTGAAACGTTGCTTCAATAGTACGGGGTTAACGATATCGATTGTTGCTTAACTTCTTTTATTTTGGTGTTAAAACTATTAATTTTGTTGCATCGAAATTAAAATTGGTTATTTTAGTTAAAACACCAGAAAGGTAATATCTACCTATAGCAATTGAAAAAGAAAGATTGTGTTATGCAATTATCGATACGCGTCCCAGCACTATTGGTATACAAAAGTGTTTTAATAAATCCATTCGAAATATCATTATAGATATCAAAGGAAGGGTTGCACAGTGGGTCGACGCGCTGACTCGCACAAACGTTCTATCTGCATATGCCTTGATTGATGTGCCCTGTAATTATTTGGACGCGTTAATAACACCACCGAAGACGGCCGCACTTTGTTTCTGACGACTCAAGACGAATGAAATGAGAAATTCTATCGGACTCTTGATATAGCTTATTGCTTTCTGATGTTTTGTTGATTAAACGAAAAGGAATAGTTATTAACGTTATTTTTGCGTTTCGTTTTGGGATGTGTTAAATATAGCTTATTTAATTGAAAACGTGAAAATAATTTTATTGTCAAAACTGATGAATGTGAATGTGTGTATCATAATAAGTCTTGATTGTGACAAATTGCAACATTATTGTGACTCTAATATATTAATATGTTTCTATAACAACGTTAAAGGGAAAAGTAATTTCCGACGTAGTTAACAAATTATATTATTTCCTGGATTAACGCCGCGCCTAAACAAAAATGTAAATACGCGCCACTCCCGTTTGTACAATTTTCATAATAGCACAGTATCGTGGATTTATTTACATAAATGGCCACCACATACAGATTGTCTTTATGTTTTATGTGCGTGCGACCCCAGTTTGAACGAATCAGAATATTAACGTAAATAGTAATGGCGGGAAAAAAGCTATTATGCAAATGAAACATTTTGAGGTAAATAGAAACTGACGTAACTCGATGTTAAGAAACGAATAATGAAACGGTTTCCTCGGATTTTTACTGGATTAATATTTTTATTCGTGTTCGTGACTTCAACAGATTATACACGCCGCCAAGTTACCTACCATTTTTATTTATAAATCGCCTCATTTTTTTTGTATGATCGAAAGAAAATCTGTAAAATCAAAAATTTGGCTTGACCTTGGCATGTTTTACTTAAAATTCGTTATTTTTCCTATTGTACTTAGTCAAAAGTACAAAAAAACTGTTTTAAATGTTGTTTTGTATTAACGTTGTAGAAACGAAAGTTCTGTTGCAATATTCCATAATTACCAACGCCATATGTCCCTTTAATTATAAAAAAACACCCTTATTTATCTCGCGAACACAAAATAATCAAATCGGCATTCAGATCATAGATATGAATAAGTTATGATACACATTATTGCAACTAACAACAAACGACTACCTATTCAGTCGAATATGCTTACGTCACAGGCGGGAACCGAATAATAGAGTTCGCTACGAACGTTTACTGAACCCTTGAAAATTGAAATAAAAAAAAAGAACCATTCGAGATGTAACAGCGATATGATTTTGCACTTTTTTCTTATTTTTATGCGTGTTTTTAGCACTGGGCGGGTGTAGAGCTGTGAATCGATTGGACACGACCAAATTGCTAGCTAAACTGTGACGCTATGTTTGTTGACTCCTTCAAATTTTCGTCTGGTATCGTTTTGGAGTGAGACTGAATTTTCCTGTTAGCGTTGTTTTGTACAGATTTAAACTTTATACTCATATTTTTATTACTGAATACAGTTATATTTTTTTAAACTCTACTTTCAAAAGAAGAATATGAAAAAAATACGCCTCAATGTCAGAATTTTCTTATTCTTGATTTATAAGTACCTATATATACATATACCTTAGTAATGTTTTTTGACACTGAACGTCGGTCTGCAGATTGTAAAATATGTCCTGAATTTGTAATCCTAGTTATGACGGCATTTTTTTGTTCAACCCATCTTCTGTCACCGGTTATTATATTAATATGAATCCAGATCCAAAATCCAGATCTTGATCCAAAAATAGTATTTTATAGTTTATGAATATAGTTTAGTACACGGGTACATTTTTACCCCCCACCACTTAAGCACAACTCTGCCGGGGGGGGGGGGGGAAACATAGGACAGTCATATTTGGCAACAAATGAAGCTATTAAAACAATAAAACCTTTTGTAGGAATTAAATCCGATTTGGAGCTTTTTTGTTTAATTCTACTGACCTAATAATAATAATTATGATTGGACTAGTACCCTTGCATCAGATTGTCATAATAGGACAAAAGGTTATTTTCCATTAAAAAATAAATAGATATCAAAACGTAATGCCATCTCTATTCCTTTTTTAGCCCCCGTCACCACCCCATATTTTTGTGAGTCTAACATAATTACAAGCGAAATTGTTGCAAAGTGACTCGTAATACGACCCCTTCTAAACTAGGCCTTTTAATTTCACTACATTTATAAGTATTATGTCTGGCATCAACAGTTTGCTTATTACTTCTCATGAATCCTTTGAAGTGGACGTAATTGTTGATTGCTTAATACATTATTTTGATTTACTAATCATGTATATTTTACATTGAAGATCAGTATAGGAGCTTTATGAGTTTACATTTAAAAACTCGGAATTGACCTCAGCCTCCTGATTACGAAACTCTGTTGCTAACAATTCTCAATTGAAACCGCAGTTACATTGCTTCTTTAAGTAAGATAGTGGTCACATTGGTTCTTACTAAAGCAGCAATGTAACTGCGATTTCTGTCAGAGTTGATTGCAACGAAGTTACAATCAGGGGGCAGGACACAGAAACAGCGATCTGTGGAAGCGACTACCTATCTGTAACGGAATTTGTACGATGTCCTAGCATACACTGACAAGAACTACTCAGCTCACACTCTCACTGATCAAAACAATTTCCGTAGCAATACTATTTACTAATTAACTTCAATATTTTCGCACTCACACTAAGATTTTGGGCTACTTAAATTATTGAGGATTTTTTAAAAATAAACATTGAATTTGATTGAGTTTTGTTCGCAAAAAGTATTTATTGACCAGTAAGAATGAGCATTCCATGAAGGAACTCCAGAATATTTAACCATTCGGACGCAGGCCCCCAATCGTAAGAATGTGATTAATTAAATAAATGTACAGACCCGGAAAGAAATTCGCCAACCCTTAGCTGGCATTTTTTATAACAGACATACCTCATTTTGCTCCGGGACTGTAATTGACTCGTTGTTAATTTTATTTTAATTTTCTTCTGACAAGAATTTTTCTTTATTTGCAAGGGGAAAGTAGCATTTTTCAGCTTCAAATTGGCTTCAATGCAAATGCGTTTATTTACATAATAAAAAATTTGGTTAGATTTTGTAGCTGTAAGTAACTTATGGTAATTTTGGATAAAAATATCTTTCATTTTCTCTTACTAAAAAAAACTTCAATTCAAATGTTTCTTTAGGTAGAGATTGGTTAGCTTTGCACAATTACTTAACTAATTGATAGTTTTTCTTTCTTAGCTATTATTTAGCTCACAAACTGATAATTACGAATAAAATAGAAACAAACAATGTTTATCCATTTAGAAATCTAGCGGAGACAGGGCTAACAATTCTAAATCATACATAACACAGCAACACCACTCATATTTCCAATTAAAATTCCTATAAGTACATATGCACTGACTAGATTCTGATATCTCTATTGTCCGGTGCATAGTGGAGCACACTCGTACTGCAAGCGGTTCTAGAAATCGCTCGTTAGCTGTATACACAAATCGGGTAGGCTTGTTATACTACCCTCAAGCATTGTATTTCATAGAGTTAACATCCTTCAATAGAAATGGACACATGTCTAGTTTAATACCTATTGATCAAAAAACTGAAATTCTGAATTCCAGTGAAGGGACAAAGCCTTTTATTGTAGGTATTGTCATTTCACACAGCAAAATTATTTTAATGGGTATTTTAAGAAACTGTTAATACAGATCGATTTATCAATTATGCTGTTGTGTTGTATGATGTATGATGTTATCATACATATACTTCCATCAAAATCTCTTCATATTATAAACTTCTGTGATTTTTTTTCTTTTGGACATTTAATTTTGTAAATAGGTTTTGGTTCACACTAGCAATGTTTCATGATTTAATGTTGAGGTTTTTTACAAAAAAATCACTTCATTTCCTACACTATATTATTTATTTTTTTACAAAAGAGAAGAATTTTACTATTGTGGCCTAATTCCTAAATAGAGTTATCAGTTGCTCGAGGTTTAAGAAACTTGAGCCCGCAGCGTTTCGTAGTTGAGTCACACTACTAGGATTTATAACTGGCTGTTTTATTAGCCGTAAGTCCTCTTTAAAAGTATTATAAGACCTGTAATAAGGTACAAACACATCATCTACTGAAGCAAACAAGATTACATACAAGTACATCCTGCATTGCCGGTGGGCTGATCCGTGCGTTAGCTCTTATCATATATTAAAGGAAAATTTATGAATGGAATGCCTGTTACACAAATCTAGTGTTAAGAGACACCGCTGTTTAAAGAAAAATAGGCGATAATCTATTACGTATGTAAAGTAGCTTGCTGTAGCAAATGATTACAAAACACATTACATTAGTAAATAATTATTTACCTACTAGCTTCTGCCCGCAACATCGTCCGCGTGGATATTCGAGAAAATATTTGGGAATCTTTAACCAGGATAAATAGTATTCTATGTTTTAATTTCATGAAAATCAGATCAGCCGTTTTCACGCGATTAGGTGGGTTTCCACCAAGCGCGCAGCCTCGCCTTTTCCTCTCATACAATTTCATCCCCTATTTTAACCCCTTCAGACTTTCATACAAACTTTAATCCTCTATTTCAACCCCTTTAACCCTTATTTCGAAATAAAAGGTAGCCTATGTCGTTTCTCGAGCTCTTCTCTATCTCGTACTAAATTTCATCAAAATCGGTTCAGTAGTTTAGGCGAACGCGTAACAGACAGACAGATGGACAGATAGAGTTACATTTATAAAATTAGTATGGATTGCCTAAAGCAGAGTAATGTTAATTGAATTAGAAAATCCTTTATTCTCGTATTTGAACTTGCAACTGTGGCATAGTAAATCTTAATTAAAGTGAGAAATAATAGTGAGACGAAGGTGCTCGGGATGAATGTGACAACGTTGTAACAATGGTGGTGTTTGCACAAGAAATAGCTTGATATGGTAATACAACTTCCGTAAATCGAGATAGTGCAGGGAGTCTTGTCCTCTATGGTAGCGTTGGTAGCTGAGCTTCTGTTAAAACAATTATTAAAATACTTCCTTTACCTTATGGTGGATCTTCATGCAGAGACGTGTTCGATAAAAAAGCTCTATCTAGTATACGACCATGGTATGGCATGGCGTACATCTGGAGGTAACATTACCTACTAAGGCATTGATTTGTTTTTCGATTGTATTCGAATGTTTATAAATATCCAAACAGCCTCTTGTAAAGTCTGATGTAAACAATTACGTAAGTATAGTTAAGTAATTAAATATATCAAAAACTTTAATAAGCTAATTGTCGGCAATAGCGCACTCGTTATGCACCAATGTAGTAACACAGTAGGAAATGCAATTAAGTAGTGCTCACTGCCGATGCCTGCGAGTCACTCAGCCGTGTAACGCCTTATCTCTGTTGCATGTTTTTTCAATATGCAACTCAAGACAATCGTGCTTCTTTATCTGGCAATCAGAATTCTCAGGTATTTTTTCATTCGTTAACAGTTTTAATTGTTTGCGGTTTCGTAACTAGCCGCTAGCTCTTCGTGTCAATTCAGCGGTGAATAATTTCTGCTTGCACACTGCATTGCTGTTCAACGAACCCAGTAACTAATATTTTTCCTTTATCTGTGGAACAATCATACAATTGTTATTAATTTCACTTTTTCTGATAGCTGTGCTGATCTTACGTGCTTTTGTTTTGACTTATTATTGCTGTACTGTGGGTATGATTGTTAACTAATTAAATATCGAAAAATATCCTATCATATGGATATTTTTCGATATTTAACATTAAGAAAAACAAGTGAAACTTAACTTATACAATTTTTTGAATGGTGTATAATATCTTCAAGATATATAAATGTAAAGATCGTGGTAAAGGGTGCATTTAACTTTCTTTTCCACGTCATGAAATTAAAGATCACACCTATGATAATTAAATAATGTTTAACACTAATTTTTCATAAATTCACACGTGCTGCGTCGATAAGGCCAAACAAGGTTATTTGCATACACTAACAAATTAATTTCTTCTATCACTTCAATTGTTAACCAATCTCTTTGTTTGTTATTGTCTACAATTTTATTATAAAAAGCTCTTGGCTGCAATTTTTCAACATTCACAGAAACTTTTTCCTATTTTTGTTTTGGGGTGAAATATTTACGTTTTACCAAAATCATGGGTGAATTATACAAATGGAGGTGTGCTCTCCCCTCGGTTCATTTCACAGTGATGTCTTAATCGCATCGTGTGATGTACGTATGCCGACCGGAACCGGCAATGTCAGCAAATAGCCGGAACTATAATTTGGATAGCTTTACTAACTCACTGTTTTGAATACATTTATCATCGTCTTTGAGTTAATAATGCTAAAGCCATAATGCTTTGAGTTAATCTTTGATTTTAAGTAGCAAATTTTTGAGTTTTTCTATTTTGAAAACAATCTTTGTTTCATTATATAGAATATTTTATTTAGATATCAGTACTGAGTTACAGGGCATATTTTTTACTTCAACTTATCAAATTGCTTCAATTGCTTCCTGTAATCCAGGATCAAACCAAAGTACCAGACCCATTACCAATAGCTTTATGAGGTTTGTGTTTCTGCTAGTAAAACTAAGAGGAGTATAGGTGACTTGTTGTGCTAATGTCGGCTCCACACTATGGTCCAACCAAACCTTGACCAATGTACCATTCGTTGATGCTTTTGAAAGAACCTCTTTGAAGCATTTGCTACAAAACTGGCAACGTACGATGAATTTGCCAATATTGTGTTCGATAGCTACCTTCAAGCAGAGAGAATTTCGATTGTTAGCCTTTTTGTTAAAATAGTTATGACATTCGTTCATCGTTATTACCCGGTTTGCGTGATACGACCAACAGTGTTGTACGAACAGAAAATGTTGCAGTTGTTAAAACTGAGTAAGTAATTCTTTTTATGGTGCCCGTTTAGACACTATCGGCCGGTGACGGTGTAAAATGTATTTTGTCTTGTTAGCCTTATTTGCTACTGTTGGCTAGTGGAGGTAGATTTATAAAGTAGTTTAGGAGTTAGAAATGGAAGTGTTGTTTACATTTATGTTGGATTGGAACACTTGTTTTTTTATTGTCACCGAAAAGCTTTCAATTTTGTGTCTTGCTCAAGACAGTAGTTTTCTTTAAAGTCAATGTAAAATCTTTATTCATGTAGGTAATGATCTCTCATAAAGAATGTATCGATATTATTTTCGTAGAAAAGGTGTACAAGGGCAAACAATTATAAAATGATTATAACATTTTTGTTATTTTTCATAAAATATTTGATCAGCGGTTGAAAATTGATACAAATATTTAGGTCCGACTGAAATTTGATCAGCGGTTGAAAATTGATAAAAATATTTAGGTCCGACTGAAACTTGCCTTGACAAAACAAAACTTTCATGTTGATATTAAGTCTCACTGCCAGAGTCCAATCACTTTTGATGTATCCAGGTTTGAATTCTAGACAAGCATCTTCCTTAAACATTACGGACTATACTGTGCTGAGAGTTTCTTCAGCCAACTTACAAATCCAGTTGCAGAATCGTCCAGTAGTCCTTTTGTGTTAGGTGTTAAGTGTTAGTTTTCTGTGGTGAGGAGTTTAGTAGAAGCAGATTTAATTAGGTTTTTGTGCAATAAATCGTGACCATGCACAGGGCGCCTAAGGCTAATCGCTTCTGTTACATTTTATTCTGCCTTTTGCATCCTTGTACTTATACTTTGTGTGGCGTTCATATCTAGATCATAGACCTAAACTTGTATTTATAACATTATCGCTAGTGCATTTTCTTTATTAAATAGTACAATTATTTCATAATTGACTTTAGTAATCCTTTAATTGGAATAATCGCAAGAGACCGTAAAAGGCGTGTTATGATATATTTCATGGCGCACCTACTTTAACTGCAATTATTTTGAAGGTATTGAGCAAGCATAGTAAAAAGTTTAATAGAGTTTGAAATTTAATAAAAATATTACAAAAAAGTAAACTACGAGTTAAAGAGAAAATAATTCTTTTATAGATGTCTTAAAATATACCTACACATTAAAGTATCGATAAACAGTTAAATTAATAATCGCTGCAGCTTTACGTTTGATTAGAAAATAGTAGACTCTTCACCTAATGAAATACAACTGTTTACAATGAAAACACCACATAAAAAATCCTTTAATATTTAAATAATGTCCATGTAGCTAGAAAAAGTTCCAACTCGCAAACCGTCCCCTAGAGCAGGTGTTATAGAACAAAATGTGAGTCAACACTTCCAATTATGCTAAGATTATTTATAGACTACATAAAACTCCTTTCTAAATTACAAAACTTCAGTAAAATAATTCTTATGTACCACTGCAAAGTAACAAGCAACTGTTTCGATTAATCATTAAGGCAAAAAAGTTACCCCTTTAATTAGCGTTGGGCGAACAATTTAATCTCAGCTCTCCGGATTACAAGCAGTGCGCAAGGACTTAAACGATTCAGAAGTAATAATTCTCTAAGTATTAAGTATAAATAATATGAAAATATAAAGGAGGTGCTACACCTAAAGCAACGGATAATTTAATAGCGTAACATCGCACATTGCAAATGAACAAAATGGGGTTAGCAACGCAAAGCTAATCGCAGATGGCGCCAGCGGCGATCTAACCGCTATCAATACTTTGATTGGTTAAAATATGTCACAAATGACATTTGATATTTGGAACAACCAATCAAAAGATTTAAGTACAAACGCTTGTGGCGCCATTATATCCTCAGTTTGCATCCCCATTGCTGCGTGCCGCCTTTTCAATATGATTAATTCATAGACGACTTAAAAATGTCATCAACATTTTCTATCTATGAGCACCGTAATTAACTTAATGTCGGCAAATTTGTTGCAAATGTAAAATATTTTTTCATCAAAATTAGTCGGCGAGTTTCCACGCGCACTGACATTATTAAATTACACAGCAATTTTGCGGCAACTACTCAGCGATATAGCTACACGCAGCTCTGAAAGATCCGACTCAATATTACCATAGTAAATACCATAATTACTGTGTAATGGTCACGGCTGCCACGTACTTCTTTTATTGTAATCTTAATTTACCGGCACTTAGTCCAGTATTAGACTTTACAAGCTTTTGAATTCTAACTCAAACTTATTTCTGTCATCCGTGAAATGCTTAATCGTCCATCAGCCATTTTTAATGTCCCCACTGCAGGGGCACAGGCCTTCCTTATGAGTGGTAAGGAGGGTGGGCCATAACCCACCACGCGGGCCTAATGCGGATTGGTGGGTATTAACGACTGCAAATGCAGCCGGGACCAACGGCTTAACGTGCCTTCCGAAGCACGGAGGAGCTCGAGATAATACATTTTTGGTAACCTATCCCATGACCGACCCTTGCGAACGTATCGCTGGGCCAGGCGCTGAACTACTGCTCCACCGAGCTCCTAAAAAAAAAACATAAATTCTTATTTTTTTTTATTAACTTTTACCATGCTTATACGAACATCAAATAGACTTGATATACTTAGATATTTAATCGCATTGCATGTGAACGCTGACCCTAAGAAGTTCTAAAAGTTTTAAGTAAGAAGAAATGTAGAGTTTTCTTAGTTGAATCACAGGTGAAGGGAAATTAATGCTCCCTAGAGGATAAATTTGCAATTATTTTCGCAAAAAATGTTTTGGTAAGGTCGTGCCAAAAGTTTATTCAGCGGGCAGGTGCTTCGGAAGGGTTGCCGTCATCCTACTTAATTGTATTTTGACGTTATATTTTTAGGGTAGTCAATTGTGGAAAAAATATAACTGATTATTTATTATCTAAGTTTGTTTTTTCTATCTTCAATAAATCCTCATGTTTCTTTTTTAGAGTTCCGTACCAAAAGGGTAAAAATGGGACCCTATTACTAAGGCTCCAGCGGAGTCTGCCTGTCGCTCTGTCACCAGGCTGTATCTCATGAACCGTGATAGCTAGACAGTTGAAATTTTCACAGATGATGTATTTTTGTTGCCGCTATAGCAACAAATATATATAGCTAAAAACAGAATTAAATAAATATTTAAGGGGGCTCCCATACAACAAACGCCATTTTCTTTGCCGTTTTTTGCTTGATATTAGTAACGACAACAGGTAGACTCTTAAAATATTCACATAATATTTAGTTGTATACATTCACTTTAAAAGAAATAATAAAATTAAATTAAAATAAATATTGAAGGGGGCTCCCATAAAACAAGCCTGTTTTTTTACGGAACCCTTTGTGCGCGGGTCAGACTCGCACTTGGCCGTTGTTTTTCAACGTTTTATCATTCTATTCCGGGGCCGCGGGGTCGCAAATTTACACACACTAAAGCTTGTTTTGAATTAAAATTCCATTTTCCCAATAAACAGTAAAATATAAACAATTACAAACTTGAGATATCACTGCGTTTAGAAGAGGTAAAGGAAGCTTAGAATTAATTATCCTAATTTTAATTGAGTGCCATGAAATTCTAAGCACTTGAGCAGATCATTTTTGAGTGGGGAGCGAGTATTGAGCGAAAGCTCATAAACATTATTTGTATAAGGATTAGAAGTGTTAATATTACTAATATTCAACATCCCCTCGTCGGCTATATCAAAAAATATTAGTTACATTACACGATTGTATGATAATAGTTATTTGTTATACAAGTGACCAAAATCAAATTGTGCTGCGAGTGGCGACTTTAAATCACGAACTAGCGAAGTAGTCTAGAATTGAATCACGAGCGTAACGAGTGATTCTAATATAGACTACTGAGCACAGTGAGTGATTTAAAGACACGAGGCAGAACAACATTTTGGTCTCGTGTAAAACATACAACTTTTCACCTCGACCAGCGAGAAAATTTTCACTTGACTTTCCTGGTAAAAAAGCTTAATTCAGCATTAGAAACTTGTTCACTTAACTCTTTTGGAGTTAGGAAACTATCTTGAACGTTGGACACATTCATTTTTGTAATTTATCACAAAAATAATTCAATCAAACCTATGCTGAAAAATTTTATTCATAGAGTCAGTAATTCCCGTCGTTTTGATTACATTACGTTGTGTTTTTCATTAATATTCCGTCTTATTTATTTATTTATAATCATAAAACATATAATTTGTTAGTAAATTTCATTAATTTTTCTTATTTCATATTTGTTTCATACATGTGACCTCATTACCTTCATACTCTTTTTTTTAACAATCCTTATTTAAAACTCCTTGGTATATCCGTGTATTTTATTTTTTTACTTTTTAATCCGTGTATGACACCATAAAGCACTCTATCTATCCTTTTCTCACATATCAATTTTACAAGTGTCATCCTTGTCACTTTATTTGTTTTTCCTTTATTATTTTAAAAGTGGTGTTAGAAATTAAAAAAAACACTTTGTCTTACGCTCGCAGCAAAAATCGATTTTGCTGCGAGTTTTTACGCGCCAAAAGCACCCTTTTCGTGCTGGAGAGGTGAAAAAGATATTTTATTTGCTTAAACAGGTTGCTAGACCCCCACTTCCTGGCGCATTGTGATCAATTGAATGTTTAGCCTAGACCGTATCAATCTAATTCTAGAGCTGTCAAACATAATTTATGTAGCAACTACCTGGGACAGTCGTGCCATCTATCATGCAATACGACAGCTTACAGTTTGATAGTAAATACCTAAATCATATTTTTAATGTGTTCTTAATTTGTTCACAAAGTTATTTGAGACAAAAAGTACGAAGATTGAAGTTTTACGATTCCAAATCAAAAGAAATGGACCGGAATGTTTGTGGTCAATTTATTTACTAGTGATTCGTTACGGTTTGGGCGGATACTTGGTCTGATGATAAATTGAATGCAGTCACTCATTTTCTCCGTCTCCTAAGAATGGCCACCGAAGCTAATTTACGACGTTATGCTAAGGAAATAAAGCTCTCATTTGAAAAGCTGGTTGAAACATATTTTATAAACGAAGAATGCGCCAGTTATAAAATTTGAACCTTAAATGTAGTGTACGTTGAATCGATTTTCAGTGAAAGGCGTCCACGCAGTTTCTGTGGGATCCCGAATGACACTATGGATTGACAAATGATGACCAGTCACAGTTCAACAGTTAATTTGTATGTAAATATGATATTTATTATTGGTGATTAGATTTCATAAGACAGAACTAAGCATTATTTTATAAGTGTATTTTAAAACTATGTTAACAACAAAGTATGTAGAGTTAGATTTTAAAAATAGTTGCAAGAGACATTTTTTAACAATAACAAACATTGAATAGAGAAGGGAAAATAAACGCTAAATTGCACTCATTTAGTGGGTCGCGACGATCAATCATGGCCGCCAAGTCATCAGCCGGTTCAAATGTCAAACGTACCTAGGGTGGCAATAAAAAGAAAAACCGAGTTGCCATTATTAAAAAAGTGACTGTGACTTTATTTCCATTGTCGATTGCCGATTCGGGATTATTAAGTGACTTGCATACTTTTTGTGTTCTAATATTGATAGATTGGTTTTTTTGAGTAGGTGACTCGTTTTTGCGTGTGTGCTGTACGGTAAGTGCCGTGGATTATAATATCTACGAGAACTGTATTTATGTCAAAATAGCACAAACTGATAGTCATCGGCGTTATTCACACGCGAAGCGAAATGTATTATCTGCACCGTTAGGTTAGACCAGTTTATTCATTGCACGTTTCTTTCTTATTGCCAGTTGAACAAATTAATATCAGCGTTAGTGCGACTCACATGAAAGCAACGACGTAATTTCATAAAATATTGCGTTCGTGTGTAGTCGCTCGTAATATTCATATGTCTCGTCAATAACGAGGGAATTTACTAAGGGGATTGAATTCAATCTAACCGAATTGATTTTCGTTAATTTTACGATTTCGTTTGCGTGACCTCGTCCGGTAATAACCTAATAAATTCATCCGTTGGGAAGAGGGTTTACTAAATAATAATCGTATTTTATTGGGCATTTGGTCAATCCATTCCTTTTGAGTGAATGGTTTCATTAATCAATTTGGCTAGTTGATTAATACATCAAATCAGTCAATTTTGTTTTGGGCTCCGTTTTTGTAAAACAAAATGATAGTTCATTGTTTTCGCTGAAACACGACGTCAAGCGTCAGTTTTGAAAAAGTCTTCGGTTTGGTACTAATCTGAAAGAAATATTTTATCGATGTTAACCTGATATGAAATGATGAACCGTTGTAGAGCGCGAGTGTGTGAATGCAAACACGGAGAGATCGCGTGCACGCGCTCAATATCGGCCCGCTCGCTCGCGCCCGCGCTGATCCACGCTACCCCGTATTTTAACAACTGTCCTAATACATCTTGCAATGTTGTTTTTAACTGTTTTTGCCACAATACTGTTCATCCTTTTTTACAATGTTTACTTTTAATTTTTATATTGTGTGCTGTTGACTCTATCATTCATAAGGGTTCATGTTGATTTTTTGAATGAATACTCCAATCGTTATTTATGTTACACATCTTTTATAAATTAAATGATTTAATTAGGAATATTATTATACTTATATTACTTAACATTGCCCGTAGACGGCATTCTATTGCATGTAAATTTATCTGTGTTAATAACTCTACTTTTGAGCGCATCAAAATTTTGAAAATTTTAAAAATTCAACGAATTGGATCGATTTTTTTCTTCATTTCAGGTGCCTGTCAATGAAAGCGCCAGACAGGTATGTCGCAAAGTCGCTCGCGCCGCGCGTTCGGTTTCGTTCGGCCGGGTTCGGTTACGTTCGGAAACGTTCGGGCGGGCTCGGCCGCTCGGCCGATCACTCGCAGGCAAAGGGGTAGCCTGGAAGACCACACGACACACCCTCAACGCAGGAATATTAAGAACAGTATTATTTTTCCAACAAAATTTTGCTTATTGGTGTGTTTTCTTTTTCATATTTCTTTTGGATATCTTTATTTCCATTCAGCCAAATTCCATGTGACCTTAATAAACAGGTAGGTCCCATTTCATTTGCCATCGTTTCGAACCTGTTCAAATATTCGTTTATTTTTATTTTGAATGCTTGATTGGACCGTGAATCTTTCTAAAGTTTCGATTGCCTATGTTCAGTGGTGTGATTATTTGATTGTATCATTGTGGGTGAAATGTTAGTTGTCGTTGTTTTGGATCCAGGTTACACCCTAGCTATAAAAAAACCCAGCCAAATCACAGATAAATTTACTAAGTAATTGCGTAGAAATTTGAATGCGTATACATAGTTGTTTATGTTTAGTTTTATAAGCATGGTTGTGTGGTTTATTTATTTCTCCATTGTTTTAACGCGATGTGAGCTGAATTCTGGTAAGTTTTAGATAAGTATGCCCTCCCTCTCAAAACGAATGATAACTAATTAGTGAGTGTAGGTAATCGACAAGTAACACTTGGGGCTAAAAGCTCTCTCACGACACCAATTTCTACATCTGTCTGCGGCTCACGCATGACCGATAACGAGACCCGAAATCGCTCGAATGACAAACGCGTGATCATCATCAAATCGTAAAGGATTTAACGCCTCTGTTGGCACGCTTCTTTTGTTGGCGTCATAAAGCCGGCCATTAAAATGTTTGATAAAACGTTGGGCCAACAAAAAGAAGCTGGAGAGCTACCGTAGGCTCCCCACCGCGCGGCCGCATTGAGCTCGGTGCCATGCTGCGGTACACACAGCCCAGCACAAAGCCGAATGTAACGCTCGTCCGTTGATGATATTGCAAATCTTGAGTGGTCTCAGTTGCATAAGTGAGTAGGACGAATGTTTGCATGCGCGAATCGGAGAAAAAAATACTAGGAGTAGGGATCGTGCAAAAACCGTGCTTTGATCATTTAACGAAACGACAGAAATAAAAATAAAATCTTTGATCATCATCAAAAACAATAATTTAAACTTTAAACTTCACTTTAGCATGAAGTAAAAAAAACATTAAGCAAGTTTTTTGTGTAAAATAGTAGATAGATACAAGGGGCTAAAATGACTTATTATATAGGTACGAGGTAGTCAATAGAAACTGAGTTATAATGGGGTTTTATTTTAGCGCCGTGTGTTACACTCCTCTTTTCATTACGATTGCGAGAAAATAAAATAATCAAATACCATATTTAAACAAATAACGGTCACCAATTAATTTTGTAATTAGAGAAAAAATCTATAGATTTCGCGCCAATGCCTTTTTTAATTTCTTCTGTAGCCGCAAAATGCAATGCACGCATATATTCTACCGAAATGACAGCCGCATTTAGTTCCATTTTCAAAAACATTTTCAAAAAAAGTATGCTCTTTTTTATGAAACAGTAATAAGTCGAGTATTTTTTCATGATTATCCTATCTATTACTTTTCGTTTTTGTAAGCTCGTTGATAGATAATGCAAAAATAAAATAAAAACTTTTTCCCCTAGAGGCAATATGCTATTTTATCCTAGCTACAATGCAATGTTTGTATGTAGAGTCATTCCTTTTAATTGGCAAAAGAAAAGAAAAAAGAATCCATAAAAAATAATCAAGTCGGTGACAGGAAAGGGTTTCTAATTTAAAATCTATTACCTATTAGTGAACCATTACTTTTGCTGTGTTCCTCATTTATTTTAACTATGTAAATCTGGAGAGTTCCATTCAAAGGCGTCATAATAAAAACGTTTCTGATTAAAAGGGAGTCCACCCCCAATCCCCAATTGGTACCTGTGACATAAACAAAAGGTCCACAAAGCGAATGTTCCCAGCAAAACGTACTGCAATCACAACAAAGGATCAGTTTACATTCTAACGCCTTTTAAACTAACAAAGGCGGAATTCAAATAAACACTAAATTGTTAACCCTTTGACCGTCGGTGGGCAATTTTCACTTCGGAAAATGGAATAGAAATGATTTCGAAAGGGTCCTGGGGTGTGGCCGTTCTGCGACAACTATGGACGTGTGCGTTTAATGTCGAATAGGGAATATGCATAAGTCACCGATTTTGATAAATTTGAGCTTGATCGCTTCGGTCAGACAAAAACATGATGGAACAGAAAAAAAATGTAAGTACTTTAGTTTTATCACATGATGAAATCAGGGAAAAATAATGGTTTTTTTTCACTTTCAGATATATTGCACTTAAAAGTCAGATATATCGAAAAGGAAATAATTGTTTGTATGACACATATGTACTGAAACGCAAAATTTAGGGAGATAATTGAAAATAATTGAATATTCTTGGCTAACTCCATAGTAAACGTGCGCCTGAAACGTGACATGTGACGTCATATATCATGTCCGTTTTGTATAAAGCGTTTTCGGCGGTTCTTGCAGCGTGCTAACTTCAAGTAACTATATCACGAGAAAAAAAGCATATTCCCTATTGCGAGAGCAATGGTTCTTGGTTTTTTTGTTTAATATCTTGAATTATAACCTAAATTGAAAAAGATACTAATTTTCTTATTTAAAATAATATACTTACTAGAAAAATTGAACTCGCCACTAGGTCATTGGGAATTTTCATATTATTTTGATTAATTATTGGAAAATTAAAGAGATTGATTTTTTACTTCCTGTCGTTACTTAAGAGTATACATACAGTAAATAAATACTTAAGGTTATTAATTTATTATATAACACTTTATGTTGAATAGTAACAAAAAAAATGACATCTACAAACAACATTTGTGTCCGTTTCATGAGTCGTGTCATGTAAACTTCTCATGCACCGATTGAGTGAGTGGAAAATATGTTTGTGGAATCAATGGAGGTGTCCGTCTGTATCGCTTCACATTGACGCAATCCCTTTGTGGGATTTGCGTTCATTGTCTGTTCCCTTTCGTTATTTACCTTAGGTATAATAAACATAAATAATATTTGCAGTCTGGAAATAAAACCACATTTTAATAACATATTTATTTAAGCCCTACACAATATGAGATATTTTGTTTGTCAGTTACTTGGCAGTTGACCATCAGCCATTTTTGATATCTCCACTGTTGGGGCGCAGGCCTTGCTTATGGGTGGATAAAGAGGATGGGGACCCACCACGCAGGCCCAATGCGTATTGTTGGGTGTTAACAACTGCAAATACAGCCGGCACTAATGATTTAACGTGCCTTGCGAAGCACGAAACAGCTCGAGATTATAAATGTTTGGTAACCCATCCCATGACAGACCCTTGCGAAAGTTGCTTAACTCCGCAATCGCTGGGCAGCACTAAACCACTGCGCTCAAGTTTGGCAGTTTATGGGTCTAAAAGTTTCACACCAAAATTATGATCAGTAGTAAATAACCCATTTGGCCACTCCATATTTGCAGTTTCCATAATTATTTGTAGCAATATTGGAATATAAAATACGTGCTTATAGAATGACTCCTTCAAAAACTTTAAAATACAGTAAGTAACGGGATAAGATATAAAGAAGCTTCGGGTTTTGTGATATGTGATTCACTCTCCTAAGCTCAAATCCTTACTCAGATACAAAAACAAAAAGTTTAAGAAATCATTTCTATTTAACAGAAACCTTTCAATGAATTGTAGGTGTGGTCGCAGCTCAATGTCAATCCGATTTGAGGCTTTGATCTCGCCGCGCCGCTGCCGCTGCCGTTGCGCTCACGCCGATTTGAACAATAGGTATTCTCTTAACACCTTGTCAAACCACTCATTGTGGCATCCTTCACAAAACAATGACCACCCTTCACGACTCTATACCTGTACAAATAAAGTACACTATCGTATTACAAAGTCATCACCACAAGTAGAAACATAATTCATTACGAATGAACATATTTTTTGTCTACGCGTAAGAGAATAGAGTTTCAATTTGAATGCCCATCAGAGTCCTTGTCTGGTAGTTAATAAAATAATCGGACACACTATTGTAACATTCAAATGTGATTGGTTGAAACGGTGCTAACAATAAAATTGATTCATTATGGTAACCGTTGAATGTAATTGAAGGTTTCATGATAATGGTATCATTTTAGCATTTAACTTTGTAATAACTATTGTTGAGAGACCTTACAAAATAGTTAAAAGTTTAGCTCTTGTCTTGAAGACACGAAAAGGTAGTGCTAAATATATTTTTGATGCGCAGTAAGTAAATGGCAGATCAAGAAACTCTTAGCAGAGTCTTCACACGCTGATTCCACGGAGGTGTTAACGTGTGCAGCATGTGAGAATTCTCGTGTTAAATGAGCCCCCTTGCCAATTACGTCACAACTGGCCGGTACGTTGCCCACTCACCCACCGCACTCACCCACTTGCGCAAGCAGCCGTGATGACAAACGGAACGTGTACTTTCCCTCTCGCGATGCCCCAACTTCACATCCCCATCTCCTCTTCTATTCCCTGCAAAGGTAAGTAAAATGTATTCTCTCCAAACAAATAACAAATATCGGGTCGTTTTGAACTTACTATCCAAATTTTAAGGATGTGTCCAGTCCATGAAACTAAAACAATTTCTCTAAGAAACATGTTTCAAATTTCGCCACAAAATGTTGGTCATCCCATACTAAATTGTTCACGTGATCTCTTTGATTTGTATGGATTTTTTATATTTTACATTTGACCATGTGTCCCTTAAGAAAAGTTGTTCAGTTTCATGTACTGAACACATCCTCAAAATTTGGATGATAATGAAAATACAAAATGATCTTGTAGATATTAACAAAATCCGAATTCTTAAAGTTACATGTATAATACTTTACAAAAGTATCGCTCGGCAAGCTGCGATATCGATTCCCTCAATATTCAGAAGGCAAATATTTCAAAGCGTCTAAGACAAATGAATCTATAAAATTAATTGGACAAGTAATCGAAAACTCAGAAAGAATTTCTTCATCTCTGCTGTGGGGGAGCGGGAAACAAATGAGGGGCGGACATTGAATTATTCGATTTCCTTATTTGCACCAATCAATATCGTATAAGGGAATTCGATATCATGCCCAGGCGGAAGTTATTTGGCTATCGACATGGTATATTAGCGTTTCATTTGGTATCCGTTTTTGCGACAAGCAAAAATATGTTGCGGCAAATCGACGATTCATTTAAATAATACCCTTGGTCATTTTACAGACGTAAGGACCTTAGACAGATAGTAGGAAATCTGTTGGTTTAAAATCACTAATGAAAGTCAGGTGCAAGAGTGAAATAATTAAGTTGTAAGTGGTCCCCCGTAAACAGTTAAAGGGCGACGCGGCAGCGCGGCGGTCGTAGACGGCATATTAGCAGTTGTAATTGCATTAGCTACCGAGCTCGCTGACGACGTTTCGACGACGGATCCACAGCTCGATCTTATAGACAATCAAGTTACTAACACAAACCACCCCTCGAAATAAGTTTCCGCTGATGGGAATATTTTGCGACTTGATGGAAACTAAAACAACTTGACTCTAGGACAGTCGCAAACTCAAGTTTATTGGACATAATAAGAAGCCATCAGGATTTTTTAAATTCAATTACAGTATCCGATTAATTAACAAAGATACTCGTCTGCAAATAAGCTCATATTAAATTTTGTCGTAATACTGCTGGGTACTTATTTAATTCCGGATATAAAATTTCTGTGATTGAGTCCTAGCGGGAGGGACTGAGGGGCGTGAATTCCAACAAAATTAGCACCAGGGGTCGAAATAAAAAAGCGAAGGAAAAATTTAATGAACAGGAAAATGCTCCTTTTTGCAGCTATTCCATCTATTTATCTACATCGGGATGCCCATTACCTTGCTAAGAGAAAAGTTTACATTTTTAATTTAATGATTCCACTTTGTGGAAGTTGGGCGGGTTTCGGCGAGATCTTAATTTGGGGATTTCTGAGGCGTCTCGTTTTGTAAATATTATTCCTTTAATAAGACCTCACGTTGAGGGGGTGCCTACTGAACTCCGTGATTACGACTCTCTTTGCGAGCTTCATTTTGGACCTCGTCATTTTGATTGGCGCTAATGAAATTTTTCCTACTCCGCGTGCTATTTTCTTGTTCTTGACAGAATAATTTCCATGGAGCATGAATCGCTTTTCGTCGTCACCGACACACCCTAGGACGCTTACTGGAGTAATTCGAGACATCTGAGACGTTGTTTTCGTCGTGCTTATTTATGTTTTTCACTTTTGCTAATGCAATTTCTTATCTTTCCTGGTTGAGTGCGTGTCCCATCTGTAGGGAAATTTCTAAATAGTCAAGTCCCAGCTGCGTTTGCGTAGACGATGACGTTTCGCTTTTAGCGGGTGTTTTAAAATTGAATATTTGATGGCGCATTCCCTTATGACGAATCCGCTGCGGGTGCGAAGTACCCGATTCCGCTGAGATAATTTTTTGAATGTCTTTGTTAACGACCGCAACCATTATCCTTAATCCCCGTGCTACACTCGGCACTGCTCATTTATTTTTCAACAATTTGGTTTATGGTGTATATACGTAAGTGCTTACGACAGTACAACGATATATTAGGTACCGTACTATGATGTTTTTGGACTTACACATGTTTTCTAGGGTTGCGTTATTAGTCTTAAAATTGGTCTTACGATTTATATCAACCAAAACTTATTATTCAAAAGCTATTTTCAGTATAACCTATGTAGTTATTATAACCAAATAGGTAGCTAAGATTAGTTATAGCAGCTGCCAGTACACAACAAAGTTATGTTCATTCACACGTCTGCGTGCCGCCGAAGACAATAAGAGGCACGGATTCCCATCAAAATCAGTAATATGCTTTTACCTTTATCTATTATTATGATTGTACAGCACTCGTAGTTTCCCATTATAAATATAAATGGTTACAGCTTAGTTCCTTTCTAATTACGTAGATAAGCTAGTCCAATAACGGTCGGTTTATCACATTCATATGTTCTGAATCTAATTGGAATTTTGCATGTTGATATGTTAACTCTTTATAAGTCGATATTATGTTTGCTTTCCGATATTGATGGTTGTATTTCATATGTATCGATTCCGAGTTATGATAAAGACGAGTATGTTTTTAAGTGAACTACGTTATTAGTTTACATGTCTATGCTTCTATTTATAGCTAAATTTTTATCAAAGTATTTTTTTTAATCTTTATTATCTTTAGATTGAAATTTGTTTCTCCGATGATTATTATAGTGTAAACACCCGTCAAAAAGCGGAAGAACGATTTTATAACAAAATTAATTTTGATAGTTGACCGCTCCAATTTGTCAAAACTATGGCCACATTAATATATCAGGATGCCAAATTTGCATTTAAACGTCTCTGATAAAAAGATAATTTAGAAAATTACAGTTATTTTAATAGAAATTATAGCTGGCGTTTTACAAGCCGGGGTCGATGGGGTCGGTTTTTTTGATAAAACATCTGTTGTGTGCGTCGTATGAGTTTTTTGTTATTTTAAAAGGAGACATGATGGATCAGTTTCAACACGTATTCGTCGGTGCCTTTGTTGCTTGCTTTATGGCTTTGTAATGTGTTTCTTTGTTTGTTCAGTATGTGTTACAGTTGCTTCCATAGTTCGTGAAAAGATGGCTAGCGGCTAACTGCTACTCTGATTCATAAGATGCGTGCAGAATTTATCATAATATAACAGAATACACATTATAATAAAATAATGTTGAAGCCGGTTTCACTGAAGATAAAAAAAAAATAGTTTCGTAAAATAAAATGGGCAAGAAAGAATGAAAAGAAAGAAAGAAATATTGGAATGAAGTTGTACTTACAAAACAAAAAATAATTGTTAAAATTATAGGATCAGGCATACATAATTAAAAGCACTAAGTCAATGTTTAACAAGGATATATTTAAGTTACCAAAAGCAATACTCGCATTGTTAAGAAAACAACATCTTTGACCTTATTAATCACTATAATATTCTATTAACCAATACTAAGCAAGATTTAACAAGAAAACTTCATTAATCTTATTAATCACTATATTTTACCGTAACTTTTATAATCACTAACATTCTAAATTGTGTGACTAATAAAACGACACATTAGACTGCATTATTTATATTGAAAAATGATTAATAACCAATTTTACATTAATTGTCAATAAACAACTCATAAAACATTAATCATCATGAATAAACAATTCAACTTTACTTTTGTAATCACTACTATTTTAAATTATTTGTATTACGAATGAAATAACACACTAGTCCTTATTATTCATTCTAACGAACATTGCATTAAATGCCAATAAAATAACCCATTCAAACAAATCAAACAAATTAATCATCACATCATAACAAAGGGTTCTGAACAGAATAACATCTTAGACGTTATACTCCTTTAATCAAAAATAACACTGGTATTCAATACTTATCTTATTATTCGGCGAGGCACAAAATCAGACTGCCCCGTTACACCATTTGATTTCACTTTTAAGCATTCGTTATTGGCGGGAATTGACACTTCTTTCCCGCCATTACTGTTCATAGTCAATGTCATATCTTTTTACTGTTAATCATTAATTTTCAAGAAAGTATGCAAAACACAATTTTAAAATGGGCAATAAGAATTATTTAAATTGTATCACGCTAATAAATGTGCCCAATTACATGTATAAATTTAACAAATTAACTTTTCTGTAAAGCCAAATACACTTCCGTCAATTCACATACTTTTAATCAGCTAACTAAAAATTTTATGATTTACTAATTAACATTTTTACGATTAATTTAACTCATAAAAATTATATAACTCATAATTAAACTTAAAATTATTTAATAACATCGTTATGATAACTTTACTATCAATTGTTACCCAACCGGAACACTCGATATTTAATAGTTCGTCCATCCTGACACATTTGCGTCCCCGCAAATCACGTGGCTTCTGTAGGATACATCTGTAATAAGAAAACATTTTGTATTCCAAGTTATCAATGATCCAATTTCCATTGTGATAATTTACCTATTTTCCATCGTCTGATCCGACGGCCCTATTTAATTTATTTTTAAATCTAAAAATCTCTACTAATAGTCCAATATTAACTTGATATTATTTATCAATTTACAACGAACAGTTAACCTTTAATATTTAGAGAATTTAAATAATTCGGACTACCACACATAGTTTGCCCATTAAAGTTCATTAAAAAAAATATGGTATAATTTACTTAAGCCCTTAATTTCTGATAAACTTTATTAAGATCCCCGTTACATGCCACCTAGGTGGTCCTTAACAAAATAAATCTCTTTTTCCATCATCAGGTTAGACAACGTTTAACAAGATAAACCTTTTCTTCAACGTCAGTTTAGACGACCCTTAACAAAATAAACCTTTTTTTTTTCATTGTCAGGTTAGACGACCCTTAACAAAATTGACCTTTTTTTTTCATCGTCAGGTTAGACGGCCCTTAACAAAATAAACCTTTTTTTTCACAGTCAGGTTAGACGGCCCTTATCGATTAACTCCTTTTTTTTCCATCGTCTGGAGTGACGGCCCTTATTGATTAGCTCCTTTTTTTCATCGTCTGGAGTGACGGCCCTTATTAATTAGCTCCTTTTTTTCATCGTCTGGAGTGACGGCCCTTATTGATTATCTCCTTTTTTTCATCGTCTGGAGTGACGGCCCTTATTGATTAGCTCCTTTTTTCCATCGTCTGGAGTGACGGCCTTTATTGATTAGCTTCCTTTTTTTCATCGTCTGGAGTGACGGCCCTTAAAAAATATATAGACTGTTCGCATTACTGTAAAAGCCATTCTTTTATTTTTACAATATTAATTGCAATAACATTATCCCTCCAACAAATCTATAAGTTATCTGTGCTATCAACTTGAGTCACTAATCTCACTATCACTTGCCTCATGCATTAGTTCATTGAGCTTCAAAGCAACTACTTATACACTTATACTCATTGGGTCTCTTATTGAATACTATCATATATAAAATCACAATATGTTTACGACTTTCATACCATCCTACCACCAATTTAACTTTTCTAGCTGACAGGAAACTAATTTTTAGCCTCTGCAAAGATTAGAAGTTCACTTATTTACATAATATACCTACTCGTAATTATTATTACCAATTGTATTGAAATACAGAATTGCAACATATTTATAACATAATACTATAAAGTCAAATGAAAACAACCATTGCGGTTTTTTTTAAATAATCTTGTAATAGCTTTGCTTGTGAGCATATTTTACCATGTATTTTAAATCTATGCCAAAGCAGCTCAACTATGTTGTGGAATTTCATCAACGAAAGGCAATGCCTTTCCACATAACATAGTTTTTGATGTCTAAATCTTGGAGCAGCAACCTCATTTTATTTCCCGTATTAAAACAATGGGTATCACCTTATCAAGCGATCCATATAACTTACAACCTTACACTAAACTCCTTTACATATCAACATATTAATTTTCCCTAAACCATTCTCTCAGATAATCCTGCAACCAAAGGTGTACTGTGCGTTCTGTGATATAGCTTACAGTACAAACAGCTTAAACATCCCTTTTGAAGTACAAATATATTCTCAATATTAGCTGCTGAGCCTTACAACAGTACTCAGCGCAACCATTATATTAAACATATTTTATCTAATATTATTCACTACGCTATGAAAGTAATGAAAGCAAAAGCAAGCAAAGAATAGCCTTCTTGATAAGACAAATATGTGGATTGGAGATCATTGTCGTCGTGGATAATTACATTTTTTTATAGGTACATTAGAGATTTCGTATTCTCAACAACCTCAAACTAAGTCTGCATTCAAATTAATATGTATAAGTATATTCGGTAATGTAAGAAAATATTATCTTTTTCTTCGATTGATAATTTATGTTGGGCAAATGTAAAACTTAAAAAGGAGTACTGATTTCGTCGTTAGAACAATTTTATTATCAATATCACCCTTGCCATCAGAAAAAAATTAAACTGAGTCTTATATAGAATATAAATCATTGGGGAATATTCCAATAATTAATTGAAAATCATAAAATATTTTCTTTTTCCTTTATTTTACTTGGTACAAGTAATTATAATACTCTTATAATATGCACTACGTACAGGTAAAATAGATATTGGCCTAAAAGTTGGGATCACTTTTATCTCCTGCTTCAAACAAAGGAACCAATTTTATTTACTACATATTTTCCCACTGGGCCAAGAAAAGTACATTACTTAAAAAAAACATGTTAAATACTATTATTATATATTACATCAATATTAATGATTAAAAATATTGTTAGGAATGACCCCGTGAACATCGATTATATTAACATTGCTATTATTATTTTTAAATCTAAATACCTCAACACCTATGGACACCCGATTCGAGGAGGTCAACAAGACAACAATGCTGTGAAGAAGTCCACCAAATCACCCCACATCCTCAACATCAGAATCTTATTCTAAGAGAGAATGAGTAGATTCTACCCTTTGTTTTCCCAGTTTCTTGACTAAAAATTTTCACAAACAAGTTCTAATTTTCATTTCAAATATACTTGAACTTTGCTAGAATACATACATGTCTAAATGTTTTTGATTAGATTCTTCAACATATTCAAAGCAATCAGGATCACAGTAAGTAGGTTTTTTTCTTAAAAAAAAACGCATTTATAACTCATAATTAATATATAAATTAAGTTAAATATTACCTACTAAAAATTTGTCCAAAGCATTGTATCCACTAATTATTATCTTTAGCTCTAGTTGTTATTTGTTTGTAGATCTTCCACAAAACAAATAATAAATAAAATTTTATTTCTACTTCTACGATTGATGATCAGTTGCGGCTAAATCATTTAATTGCTTTGCATCATTTTGTTTGGACCACTCCAAATAAAATATGGTAACAACTCAATAACCTCGAGTTTCCTAGTAGGGATTAGTGCAATTCCAAGTTTTATAGTTATTGGCCATTTACTACCCATCGCGTTTTAAAACTGACATGATTGATTATGTTTTATACTTGATGAACATACTGTTAAAGTATGGGTTATCCATTTGTTAAGTTTATATTTTTCAATTATTTTAAAGGAACAAACTTGATAGATTCAAGACATATTTTCGTAATGTTGCATACTGTTTGTTCATCGTAACATGTTGGCCAATATAACGAATACCTACTATTACCTACCTACCTATATCGACGACTTTTAGCCACTTTTCTATCAAAATGAAATCATTCTATTCCTTTCTAAAACTTGCCCCGTAATGGACTCAAACGCCGGATGTTTCCCAGGCAGGAGTGTCCACGTATACACTAGACATTAATAATTATTTATTCAAGGTACACACATCTAAACAAACTTGCATTAACTCAACATCAACATCAACTCAACAACAACATCAACTCAACATCAACTAAACATCAACATCAACTAAACATCAACATCAACTCCCCTCAACATCAACATCAACTCAACATCAACATCAACTCAACATCAACATCAACTCAACATCAACATCAACATCAACATCAACATCAACATCAACATCAACATCAACACTAACATCAACATCAACATCAACTCAACATCAACTTAACATCAACTCAACATCAATATCAACTCAACATCAACTCAACATCAACGCACAACATCAACGCAACATCAACTCAACATCAACTCAACATCAACGCACAACATCAACGCAACATCAACTCAACATCAACTCAACATCAACGCACAACATCAACGCAACATCAACTTAACATCAACTCAACAGTTTATGCAAAGCGTCAATAATATTAATTAACCTTTCATCGAAATTATTAAACAACATAAGATATTAAATATTTAAATTAAAAACGTCTGAATAATACAAAGGAAAGAGCCATCCCAACACGAGTATTTATATTACTCTCTGGGGCTGTCTCAAGGAAATTCTGTAACTGAATTATTGAGGAATAATTTATTTTATTATAATTTTTTTTTAAGGGATCTCTTCTCTTCGGATTATGTTAATACCGAATACTGAAAAACCTTCCTTCTAATTTGACAAAGCTAGCCTCTAATGTCTCGAGCGGTAATTAAAAAAAATATAAATTTAATCATATTTTAAATAAGCTCTATCTAAAATTATTTTCTACCTGTAGCAAACTTAGACTACAGGGAAATATTAAGACTTAAATTTTCCTAACATTCAGGGAACTTCCAACGACACTTTACAACACCTACATCACATTACCTATGCACTGCATTTGATCAATGTATGCCTATTATAACAATAAATCGGAACGGACTTGCCTTGTGTTTTGCTTGCGTGCCAATAACACCCTGCTTTCGTCGGAGCTGGAATCTTGCGAGAACCTCTCTTGGACTTCACGGACGCAATCGCTTCTCTTCTGGCTCACAAGGATTCTCGGCTCGACTTCGTTGGCACCTTGTCTTCGGACATACTTGGTTATCACCACTTCTGAAATTGTTAAAATTATAGGATCAGGCATACATAATTAAAAGCACTAAGTCAATGTTTAACAAGGATATATTTAAGTTACCAAAAGCAATACTCGCATTGTTAAGAAAACAACATCTTTGACCTTATTAATCACTATAATATTCTATTAACCAATACTAAGCAAGATTTAACAAGAAAACTTCATTAATCTTATTAATCACTATATTTTACCGTAACTTTTATAATCACTAACGTTCTAAATTGTGTGACTAATAAAACGACACATTAGACTGCATTATTTATATTGAAAAATGATTAATAACCAATTTTACATTAATTGTCAATAAACAACTCATAAAACATTAATCATCATGAATAAACAATTCAACTTTACTTTTGTAATCACTACTATTTTAAATTATTTGTATTACGAATGAAATAACACACTAGTCCTTATTATTCATTCTAACGAACATTGCATTAAATGCCAATAAAATAACCCATTCAAACAAATCAAACAAATTAATCATCACATCATAACAAAGGGTTCTGAACAGAATAACATCTTAGACGTTATACTCCTTTAATCAAAAATAACACTGGTATTCAATACTTATCTTATTATTCGGCGAGGCACAAAATCAGACTGCCCCGTTACACCATTTGATTTCACTTTTAAGCATTCGTTATTGGCGGGAATTGACACTTCTTTCCCGCCATTACTGTTCATAGTCAATGTCATATCTTTTTACTGTTAATCATTAATTTTCAAGAAAGTATGCAAAACACAATTTTAAAATGGGCAATAAGAATTATTTAAATTGTATCACGCTAATAAATGTGCCCAATTACATGTATAAATTTAACAAATTAACTTTTCTGTAAAGCCAAATACACTTCCGTCAATTCACATACTTTTAATCAGCTAACTAAAAATTTTATGATTTACTAATTAACATTTTTACGATTAATTTAACTCATAAAAATTATATAACTCATAATTAAACTTAAAATTATTTAATAACATCGTTATGATAACTTTACTATCAATTGTTACCCAACCGGAACACTCGATATTTAATATAATGTGTAAAGCCAATCTAAAAATGTTACCTATTTGTTGTTTAGTACAAGTCTATAACTACAGTGCGATCTATTCAATGATTACTTTTTATATGAGATAGATCAGTAAAAAAAAATGTTTACAAATGTATCCTTAGCGGTTTCAATGAAAAAAAAAAACACATTGCAGATTTCGTTCTTCTCACAAGTTCAATTAAATTTGATTCAAAGATTTGAGGATAAAGCTCTTTACATTAGCGTGCACTTTTATAGGCGACATCGTACAAAAGCTCAAAAAAAGTTGTCACGAAAGACTTTTGTGCTCAAGTGTGAGCGTCGGAGCATCTTGAGAGCTCTCGAAAAACCACTGTTGCGTGTTTTCGAAATAGGATTTAATGCAGAATGCCGGCGTCAAGCAAAGACTAATCTTATCTTCGAACCAGAAAAAACATACCTTATTTCTTCTAATACTATTAAAAGACCATGTGACACTGTAACTGTACGGTTTGAAAGGATTTTAGCCCGTAAAAAGAGTAGTTTTGTTCGTAATCGCTTCGTGAAATATATTTTTTTGTCTGTAAATGGTCTGGTCTTTACACCAGATTCATGATTACAAAAAATTTGAGTATCGAATCGTTGTCTGTGAAAGAAATGTACAATCGAAAAAGTAGGAGGAAAGAACATTCAATATGATAGAATAAATTGAAATGATTTTAACGGTGTTTATAAACTTCAAAGTGAGTAATATTGACTGATACAGATCGATCGATAAAAAATTTTAGGTTCTTCATTTCAAAGAGCTATTAAAATAAGAAATAATACTAAAATATCGACATATAATAGACTCATGCCATTTCCACTAAAAGCCTAATTAAAACATAGAACTATGATTTCAATAGTCCATGATGAATCACTCGGCTCTGGAACTTTCAAATAACATTAGTAATTTAAAATGTCACCAGCGAAATCCATCAAAGTAATTTAATTCAAAACGTATCCATTTCCTTTTCGCAAACAAAATAATAAAAGCGCATTTATAGCGGTTACAGAGAGGCGAAAGTGTATTGCAATGAAGTGTAGAAAAAAAACGAAACGGCGGAGTTTTGATTGATCACCAACTCAGGCGCTTTTTGTGTGAAATTAAAAACACGGCCAGGGCATGCATTGGATTAAACAGGAACTTGGTCGGGAACATTGGCCGACGTTAATTTTTAAATTAATTTACTTTTGCGAAGAAAAGATTCTCTGTTTTGAATGGATTAGTTCAATTTCGCTACTTGATTTATTACGTGTTTCGGACGAAATTCTTAGAAAGACATTAATTTACTTTTTTAAGAATACATTAGTAATAAAACACGATTCGAGAAACAATGTCAAAAGTGTGAAAGTTTAATGAAAACAACGTGCTTTCCTAAGTTACAGCGTCAGATATTCATGTATTTAAACGAACAGAAACGCACATCAAGGCGGCAACCTCAAGTGTGCCACAAACGAGTAATTAAGGCATCTATAATATATTAACGTTATGCATAGTATATTCTTGCCGACATTAGTCCTAATGCCGGGTGAGTAAACACCCAATACCGCAAAGGTAGCGTAATAATAGTAGCTATTTTAAGGTTTATGGACGATCAAAATTGTAGGAGCACGTGTATAAAACACACTTTGCAAAGTAGATTTAAATTTTAATACTAAGCTTTCAGTCGAGGGTTGTAATGTCTTACCGTTGGAAATAAGTGGAATTGCTTGTGGGGGAAATTTTACCATTTACAACCGCTTATTCATAATACATCGAATGTGATGAAAGTCGTGAGATATGACTTTTGGATAAATTATTATTTTTAAATAATGATAAGATGTCTGAGCTCAAGCTACCAGTCGTGCTTTTGGACTAAACTAATACTTAAAAAAAAATAAACAATATTTACTCTGAGAAAAAAATGTGTAATGATGACTCATTTTGTATGCAGTAATACTGTCAATTGTCTGTCAACCACTGACTCTTTTATAATTATACTTTAAATAGAATTATAATAGTATAATTATGAAGTAGGTATATACATATATTACGGCTAATACCGGAAGTATGCATATACCACGTGAATTCAATTGTTTAGAACGTGTAACAGTTTACAGGTTACTTTAGTGTGGAAGTATTCTAAGTTTATGGTCGCTGGGACGGCGCGGCGTATCCACGCTAAGCGTCCGGGTTTGAGACTCAGGTGTCGACTGCGGCCGATTCCACAAGACAATGCTTAATAATTTCATTTCGCCATTACGCCGGCCATCTTGGCGAGTCACAAATAGAGGGCATCGGCGCACCCCTCCACAGCAATTTGCATTGTAACTCGGACCACGTAGAGGCTCTAACCACACCACCACCTCCTAACTCTTGAATATATAATTTTGTTGCTTTTATTAACAGCAACTTTGCGTGGGAATTGGCGATAGCCTTCCGCGGTGACTGTTTATTGTGGACGATAACTCGCTAGATTTATTTTATAGTGCAGGAGACTTTGTTCTGGATGCAAGGGTTGGTCCGTTTTACGAAGCTTTTATATCTACAATAAAGAAGGCCGATGCTCGCGACCATTAAAATATTTGCTCGATTTTATTTGACAGCGTGCTTGTTTTGTTGAAATGTTTATTGGATGCAGTAATTACATTGTTGCAGAAATTAAGCACTGAATCACATGAAGCAGATTGCGATCTAAAAATAGGCTGTTGTTTATGGCCACTCCATTGTTTTAATGACTTGTATATGACAAGACTTTATGGCCTTATTAGATAGTATTCCGATGAACGAACTTTTGTTGAATGTGTTGTTAATGGATTTAGAAAAACATGAATCGAAAACCATTTTCGTTTAAATCAAAGCCAATGTAACGGAAATAAAAGGGGAAGCAGTCAAACAAACAGCACGACAGTGTAATAAATGTAGCCATAATTGCTTGCGACCCGGCCTTAATGTAAAAGTTGGCCAAGTCGAGACTTAAAAGTTTGTTTTGGTGCCTATAAATTAATGTGTTTGTATGCCGCTGTTAAGTTCGTTTTATAAGTTAAGAAAGCCTGCCAATTGGATTGATTCGTCTTTTTGACTTATTATTGAAATACACCGTCATTTTGTAGTCGTTTTAATTATCTTAAGGGTGTGTTGTACCAATGAAACTAAACATTTTTGCCCAAGAAACATGGGTCAAAAAACGACAAAAAATTTTGGTCCTCCCATACAAACTAGACAGCTAAAACATTATATTTGTATGGGAAAGTCAATTTTTTTTGTCGTTTTTCGACCCATGTTTCTTTGGCAAAAATGATTATTTTCATAAGTAGAACACTCCCTTAAGTTAATTAAAACGACTACAAAATGACCGTGTATATTTAAATTATTTTCAATTTCTTCACTAACAAAGTGTAAAGAAATTGAATTTCGGAACTAATACTTAGTGTTTTTATTTACTTATCATCGATATAGTTGATGGAATGAAGCAGTCCAACAACACTATTCAATTCAATACAATGTCTTCGGTTATTTTTAAATGCGTAAAAAGATACCTAAATACGTCAATTTTAAAATTAATTTGAGATGAGAATATAAAATCAAAGCTTCAATGTGTTCTTTTGACGACATTCGAAGGGAAGATAAATAAATAAATTCTGGACAACTTAAGATGACCAAAGAACAACGGGTGAACTCTCCGATGCGGAATAAATTGTGCTTCTAATTCTAATGGCGACTTTTAGGGGAATGCATAATTCCATTTCGTGTACCAACTCTTTAGGGGTCGGAATATCGACATTAATAACTTTTGAAAGGTTTCTTATGGGGTATTTTCGGAATGCTTAAAGTTCTTTGTCTGTTCGGGGTCTTCCATGGTTTTCTTTCGAAGAATAATGCATTTATGGTTTCACGACTTTGTCGTCTAATTGTTAATTGCTTTTAGCTTCTGTTTGATGGAAAATTTTCTTTAACATTTGTGTAATGTCATTTTATAGCTTTATAACATTGTTGTCCACGAGAATTATTAAAAGAATGACTAATATTCATTGGGAGTTAAAACTGATGTTAAGGTTAATGGTAGAAACCATTTAACTGTTGTTAATATTGTGATGTTAACTATTAGAAAGAAAATGAATTACCTTTAATAGTACAGTAGCCCGTAGTACATTTAAATTACCAAAAAGGTTACCGTTAGCCGTTGTGATATAGTTATTTGTTACGAAATTATAGATGCTTTAACCCAAGTTTTACAGATCGCAACCCGCCGTAACCTATATTTGTATATCCCCAAAAATGTTTTATTTTTTATTTTTCGAGGTTTACTATATGGTTTAGCTATTGTCGTGTTCTACAGCTTTGTTTGATTGCCACAGATAATAGTAACACTATAAAAAGTAGCCATACACAGATTTAAGACCAGCTAAAGTCCATCCATTTTCATCATATCAGCCGCACGACACCCACTGCTGGGTATAGGCCATCCATTTTCATCTGGTCTTAAATCTGTGTATGGTCACTTTCCATAGTCTTACTATTAACAGTGGCAATCAAACAAAGCTGTAGAACACGACAATAGCTAAACCATTTGATAAACCTTGAAAAATAAAAAAAAAACATTATTGGAGGTATACAAATATAGGTTACAGCGGGTTGCGATCTGTAAAACTTGGGTGAAAGCATCTATAATTTCGTAACAAATAACTATATTACAACGGCGAACGGTAACTTTTTTGGTAATTTAAATGTACTACGGTCTACTGTACTATAAGCTTCGAGTGTTTTTCACATTCCCACACAGAGTGCTATTATATGGCGTGAATTAAGTGCGCGTCATAGGGGCGTCTTGTGTTCGTCTTGTGCAGTTCTTGTGCTCCATCGAGGATATTGACACTTGGCCGATGTCACCAGCTTTTGTTTCGACACGTGTTGGCTTACGCTAGCGGACAATCGCACACGTGCATCGTAACACGTAATCATGCTCGTTTTGGTAGTTTTGATTTGAACACATATTGAGTGTATTGATTGAACTGATTGAAAGTAGAGGAAATAACTACATATATTGACAGAATTTTTTACTAAAGCAAACCTCTTTGACTGTAAATTTCACAAAACAGGGGAACATATTTTTACGAGTACCTAGATTTCTAAAGTTTGTCTATGTGATTAGCATTAGCTAAAATGCCAATCACACGATAAACTTTAGCAATTTCTTAAATTTCAATTTAGAAACTTAATTGTCTGTTATTTCTAAAGTTTTAAATATTTAGATATTTAAGCAGAAAAACTTTTGCGAAAAGAAGGGTTTAAAAATTTCTTTCGGCGTCAGGCGTCTACGTAATTACTATACGATTCCAAGTAACCTTGCCTATCCGTTGATTAATAAGAAAACTGTCTGTCTGTGAGTGGAAATTCTCATTGCGAGATAGCAGGCCATGAACCCGTTCGATTCGAGTGGAAAGCTAATCGCGTCGCCATTCGCGCGTTATAATTAGTACAAATTGTGTGCTTGATCCGCGCGCGCGAGTAGAGCGAGAAACGCGTAGACAGCGTTGGAGTTATTATTTTTTATTTACAACTAGCGGCCGCCTGCGGTTTCACCCGCGTGGTTCCTGTTCCCGTTAGAATTTCGGGATAAAAAGTATTCTATGTTTTAATCTAGGCTATTTACTATTTGTTCGCCAAATTTCAACCAAATCGGATCAGTAGTTTTTGTGTGATTGAGGAACGAACATCCAAACCCACAAACTTTTACATTTATAATATTAGTAGGATTCACACTTTTATTTCTATCTACTACTTGATAATGTACGGTTCCTGAAAAATAAAAAGATAAAACTTAAAAAAAATATACATAGATTAAAAATCGAGAGTAAACTACTATGATAATGTAAATTAATCTAATTAAAGCTTCTTGTACTTGTATTGTAAAGTAATAATGTGTACAGACAAGCATTTAGGCACGCAATATAATAGGCAAGTAATGAAAATAAATAATATTTTTTCAGAAATGCCTAAATTGAATCTAATATGAAATCAATTAGTTTATATTTGAATAGTTACGTACATCAAATAAATTCTACTAATGATTTGCGATTCTTGTCTAGTAATATAAAGAAATTGAACAAAACGAATCTTTTTTTGTAGCACTATTGGGAAATTCAACGAATTTAAGCGAATCAAAATTTTCGCCCACGTCTGTCTATTCATCGATAGGTCTACTGTCAAAGCACGGAATCCAGTAATCTCGCGAGTTAATAGATTCGATAATTCATCGCGACGACGCCGCCGCCGCACTCGATACGGCGACGATTGATGGCGCTCGCACTTGCCGCATTCTTTGTTTTGTATGCTTCGATTTCAGTTCGAAAATCGAAGGCGCGAAGTTAGACGCTTCGTGTGACAGACCACAGTGTTTTAAACGTCTCCGAATGTTTATTTACTTTCTAGGTTTGAGAAATTATCTCAATAAATATTTGTAGATAAAATGAATTGTAGGATTGCATTTGAGATGTGGAACGTTTTACCATTGAAAATGTTTATCAAATGAAAATCACCTGAGACGTATTTTTGGCCATATCTCCGAGGATTTTGGGGATGGGAATAGTACCAAAACTTGAGGAATTTATCGAGACACGTGTGAATGTTTGCATTTTGAAAAATTAATGGTAACTTTTTTAGATTTTGCAAAATTCGGGTTTTTGGGGGGGTAATTGTTTACTTAATTGTAATGTTTAATTTGATTTTTTTGTATGTTAAGAGGTTGATAATAAAAACTTATTCTATTCTATTCTAAATATTTCGAAAAAAAACTGACTTAAGGCGCTAAGAAGGGTCAAATCCCAATATTCAATTCAAATTATTAAAAGATTACGCGCGTGAAGCTATCATGGAAAAAATATATATTGTACTTGGAATAATACACAATAGATTTAATTGAAAGCATTTGTAAAAATGTTACCACCTTTGATGTAAAAAAATATTCCGTGGACCCTGTTTCTGGTCCTATTTGCAAAATTTCTCGGAAACAGAACATTCGTTAATGTTAAAACCATCACATAAAAATCGGCGATGTTAATACCTTCAATCTTAATTGAAAAGATTTTTTTTAACTTACTTGAAAGCCAAGAAATTTAATAAAAACCTGTAAAAATTGAGAATTCGGCGCTAGTTCTCAACGTAACCGCCGCGTTGGAACGCGCACTGATTTGAACCCAAAGTAAGTAGAGTTAAGTTCGATTTCACACCATCACGGATCGACCCGCTCGGATTGAGGCATGTTAAAGCCTTAAGAAAACTGAAAAAAGGGTCCGCCTGGGGTATTAGTTTAACTACAAAATGGCGAAAAAATTTTGATAATCGGTAAATAATTGTGACTTGTAAGTGGTCCCTTTGCAGAAAAGCGGGTATTTCCGTACATAAAAAGTGATGTAGCTTCTATGATTGTTGACTGGTCGTCATGGTAATAGTGTTAAAAGATGCAGAAGCAGACGAGAAGTGCATTCGTTGGAATTTTGAAAATCTGTTAATAATATTTCGGCCGCGTCGAGGTAGTCAGCGCGGGCTTTCGCCACAATCGTAAAAATAAATAGGCTACCGAGGTCTTTAAAAATATGATAGGATTTTGCATTGGATTTGATTTTGGTTTTTCGTAATTTTTTGTATTCATTTTTAATGCTCCGATTCTTGCGGGGACTGCAAAATCTGCGAATTTATGTTGATTGACATTAATTTTGATATACAACGCGATAGAAATACTGAATGTCAATGAACGACCACAATCGTTCCTATCAGATTTAGAAATCGCCCAGACTTACATTACAGTCCGAACTGTAACTGAATTGATTCCGAGCAGCAATTTTTTACCATTACCCTAAAGACTGTTTAAAAATCTATTATATTTTACTTTTTGCGCCGCTTTCCCATAGCGGCGAAGTATAAGTACCTAATTTGAGTTGTGTCACTAAGCGATCCGCCACGGCTCTGTATTCTAAAGTTACAAATTTTTGTAGGTATCACCCGTTTCGTCGTGGTCACATTCCAATGGCCGCGTCGCTGGTTCCGCGTTTTGTATTAAATGGTAACACCGAAATGATTGCCAGTTAATTGTCGGTTAGAGTTGGTAGCTTAAAGATAGCTGAACCTCCTTTTCACAACTTAGAGATCATTGAACGGACGAAGACCTCCAGTACCTTCATTATTTTTCTGTTGACAGCCTAATGTTATGATGAATACTCATGATTGGTTTGCTCTGAACGAATTACTGGCAAAACCTTTTATAGCCTGCAGAGTAATCTTGAAATTATTTGTGTCCAAGCAGTCGTTGATTGCTAATATTAACAACCAACCGAAACAACAATAGAAACCAAATTAGAAAGAAAAAAAGATAGCTACCGGTCGCACCCGCATGCGGAATAAGCTACTAATTACCAACCAAAAAAATGTTGGAATTGAATCCAAACATTTGTCTCTTAACGAATCGTGTCGCGTCGGCTTCACTCAAAGCGGCGTGATTCGGCAGTTCCGATCCGTTTTCGAATGCTCGCTGCCCATTCGTTCCCTTGGCTACGCCTACCTAATAAATTAGATGCCTCGCGCAACATACCGCATAGTTACAAACTAATGAAATCCCGAAAAGATCTCAACCCATTTTCTTAACAACTTTTCCAAAAGAGCAAGCGCCTTCAAAGATTTCGCCCCGAGAAATAATTCCGCTAATAACGCCCCGCGCTCGCACGGGTATGTTATGCAACCATAGGAATTTCATTAGATACACACGCGTTTGTTTGTTAAGGCGCTTTCCATTGCTAAAAGTTTCTTGAGGCGGGTATAATTCCTTTGTTTGTTCTCGGGGGTGGCACGCCCGCCTTACCCACTACGTTTTCTAAGTCATCGGGTTCAATTATGCCCCTTTGTAGGTTTTGATATGTAAATTCGCGATTTTATTAAACAAACTGTGATGCCATTCGAGGGCAGCGACCCGGATTAATAGCTTCTTCAGATTTGTGTAATCGCTTTCTCCTAAGACAATATTGAAGATCACTAGGGAGCAATTGGTTCGCGATACGTTTGTGTAATTTCAAATCATTTAGTACAAGTTAGTGTAGCGAAGCGTAAATAAGTTCTTACCTTTCTATTTTATCGTTCCCTTAGGTGAAATTAATTGCTGTTAATTATTTACTGGAGCATTACTTACTAAACTCACACTTAATTAAATTATTACATTGGGATGCGTTGCTCAATAACACGTCCATAACTATGCAACATTAATATTTCCCATAAAAGAGAGTCGGCGAATTGTCAACGTGCGGGCACGCAAATTAATCTACACATAGAAACATAAAACGGACGTTACGACCGAAACTACCCATTCGATTTAAGCTTAATTTTTACCCCAGCACTATTAATAATTTACACGGGATAACGCGAACGTTTGCGCCATATTACAACGCATAAATTAATAATGTCGCTCGCTTGTTTAACTGCGAATCAGATGAGTTTTATTGACAATTTTGTTGGGAAAGAGCAATTTGCGGGATGACCGCTCAGCTACGCCAAGTGCTCCACAAATAGGGGATGCCTGAATCCGATGCTCATTTGGGGGGCGAACGGCAATTGTCAATTAAATAAATTTGCCTATATCGATGACGTGGTCGCGCAATGATTTCAACGTCGCATTACGCGTGAGGGTTTCCGGTTCGATTTCCCTTCTAAATTGACTGATGACAATAGTGTTTGACAATACTGATGACTTGATGACAATTTGTTTCTGATTTGGAGGTGTTCCACTTACTCACTCACTTTAAGTTCTTATAAAGATATACTATAAACTAGTTGAAAAAGTTGCATTAGTCATCATCATCAAATGTAGGTATTGTAATCATCAACAGTAAGGATATATTTTGACGTTTCATGGGAATATGAGAGAAGGTTAGATTATCTTTGTTTACTTAACAACAAGAATCCTACCACTCTCAAATATCGAGTTTGTTAGCCCCAATTGTAACCTGATAGGCACGGCTACTATAACAATAAAAATTAAGATACTAAACGCCAATTAGTAGAAAGCCGTCATGAAGCAGATAAGAAATTGACGTTCATACAACGAACTCAGATTCGTTCGTTGCGTTCATACGAGGATGATACACGATCTTGTTTTTCAAATGAAAACGTTGTCTATGAGTTAATAGCTACCTACAAATACAACTTAATAAGTATTGTTTTAATGAAGCAAACGATTATTTTCATTTGAAAAGCGGTATCGGATCGCAGTGTTGGCTGCCAATTAGTAGTGCCGTTGTAGTGCCATGCCGCTAGATGCAAATGTTCAACGCATTTGCTGTAACTCAATACGTGCACGAATGTACACAATTGCATTTGGGGTTGCCGGTTGTATTGAGTAGTTGCCACACCGTTGCATTACCCGGGAATGCCAGGGTTGCTAGCTTATGTCCTAAAATAAGGTTTTTAATAAAATTTATAACCTGAATGGGTTTTTTTTATTTTTTTTATTAAAGTTAACAACAGCTCATAAATTTGTATTAAATACTTATTAAAGTAAGTTATATATTGCATTTTAATGAAGCCAATAAAAGTTAACCACAAGTAGTTACATTTTAGTAGTTAGTGACTACGGTTTACAATTTTTGGCTTAAAATAGCAGATATGGATATGGAAATCTTGAAAATATGTTGCTGAAAATTGCTGAAAGTCAAACATTTATTAAAATTGCCGTCAATACAACAACATAACTTAAAGTAATTATTGAAAATTTATCAAATATTTAAAATGATAATTCAAAATAATAATATTTTCTGGTTACCGATCACTATGCCAGTGTAATGGATCAACACATATCTGTATTATGAATAATTTACCTATATTATTCTTTAAGTTTGTTAGAAATGCTGCTTTAATTATTTAAATTGAAAAATATCCAAATGTTTTGATATTAACGAAAATAGATTTAAGTCTAAAACATTATATCGTAAAAAAATATTTTGTTTTCCATCCCTCTGTCAACCCCACAGTAGTCACATCCGTTAGAATAGTCTATCCCATAACATTATAGGGTTCTGTGGGAATAACAAACTTAATTAGCCACCAATTAATGGATGTTGGATCGGTTAATTGATATTTTTTTTAGATCATTAGACGTAGAAAAAGCGCGTGATTTATAACCTTTATGTAATACTAGTTAACTAGCACTATTAGAAAATCTTAGATTGATCTTCATGAGAATAAAATATAACATAACTGAAATGTTATACGTTAGGAACAACACTCATAGAAATATAAGGAATCAGTTATTAAGATTTTGGCCACCCATCCTTAAACTAGCTTTTACAAAAGTTGCTAAACTTCCTCATTCGCTTGCGCCATCGAAACCAAGCTGATAGACAATTACGCTCATAACGCCGATCCATGGCCGGGCTGAACATACACCTACGGAGATTAACATAGTATTATGCTACCATTGCTCTCAAATTACTGCCGCGAATCTTCTTCGTCCGTGATTACTCAGTAATGGCACCCACCACAACGAGGACATAGATTGATCGTAATCATTACGATCTACTTAGTTTCTCTTATCGTTGCAAAATTCGCTGTCATTGCAAATTAATGTGAGCTTTTGTTATCATTCAATTTGATTCTGCCGTCGGCTGTTTTATTATTTTAATGAGCTTCAATTTCGAGGGATAATTGAATGGACGTCGCCACTCCGATTATTATTTCATTCGGTACTGTGGTAGCTGTTACTGTGACGGGAGTAGCACTGGGCGGTATTTAGGTACTTACCTGTTATTATCGTATCCGTTCTATAAAAAGCTTGTCGTTGTTGGTCATTTTGCTAGTTCTGGAAATATTTGCTCCAAATTCAGCACCAGAGATTTGACAGTTTGTGAGTTGCGCCATTTACTTACAATAACACAACACTATTTTAATTTCGTTTATAATAAAATTTATATTTTATTTTTTTTATAATAAAATTTAAATTTTTTGTTAATTCAAGATTAATTCTTCTAAAATGACAATGAAATGGAGCTGTTGTGTGGATCCAGTTGCAAAACTGGTTACCTACTTAGGCTCGCGAACCTCGCGCTCTGCGAACCTGCAACATGCTCGTTGTGGACACTTTGCGAACTTTACTTGGTCCCCTTTGTGTTCACGTTCGAATCGGATCGCAAAATGCGGAGCGCGCGCCGATGTTCGTACAAAGCTCGCGGAGCACGGAGGTTCGCAAACCTAAGTGGGTACCCAGCATTACATTTTTAAAAGCTCATAATTGAAAAAAGGACACTGTTAACCTTTTTTTAAAAACTAATTACCGATTGTCTTATGTTTCGAAAAGAAAATAATTCAAATATGTTCGATTGCCGCTATCGCTTTTCCCCACACCGCAAACAGTGGACATTCATACGAGTAAACGCACGTTTATTACGTATCTAACAGCTAGTTTGCCGTGCAGTCAGAGTTGACTTAGTGCCGTCGCCTTAATTAAAGGGGTGCGTGTTGATTTGTAGCTGGCAATACAAAGCCTTTCATAATGTTATTGTAAATAGTTTTTAACGTCGCGCTTTGCATGCGTGTTTACGCTACTTTGGAGTAAACAGTTTTGATATTTGCGAAGCATTTGAATCAGTTTTCAGAAATAAAGTTGCAGTGATTTGATTCAATCATACTTTAGTATCATGTTTCGTATCATTTTAACATTTTGAGTTTTTTTAAGCACAACGGGATAGTGTTAAGGCCAAGCTTGACTTTGACTTTATTTGACTTTGACTCTAACTGTCGGTCGGAACATATACATTTTTAATTTTTGTTAAGTAAGTAACTCAACAATAAATACGGATTTAATTATTTGTCCCCAATTGACACTTCTTTGAGTTTAGGAATTATGCGGAAGTCACTTTAGCGTCTTTTCTTATGGCCATACAATATAAAATGTACTGACAACCGAGTAGCTTTTAAAAGTTTTGGCCAGAAATATATAGGTCTAGCTGATTATTTGATTTGAGATACAATTGAAGACTGATAACATTTCATTATCCTTTTTAACGTTCATGAAAGTGTAATAAATGACTATTAACGATACGTATAAATCACAGTATGTTACGGCTAATACCCTAAGTGCGGCTAAACCTAGTTTTAGCCAGCTAAAACTAAGTGTAGCTGATAACAGTTGGTTAAAACCAGGTGTAACCGTTCTGCATCTCATGTAGATCCGAATATACTTAGGTTAGAATTCAAGACGAGCGCGAAGCGCAGCGGAGCGCGAGCAGAAATACATTTCTATTGATACCCCATAAATAACATAGTTTTAAACGGCAACACTTATTATTAGCCGCGTGTAAATCGGCTACACCTAGGTTTAATCAATAGCTACCAGCTACACCTAGTTTTAGCCGGGTAAAACGAGGTTTTCCCCGCACTTCGGGTATTAGCCGTAACATAAATATATTACTATAAATGCTAGTAGGTGAAGTGAGCGGGCATTAAAAGGCGCGACTGGCCGACCGCAGACCGCGGCACGCGCTGCATCGCCCGCTATTCAGTTACGATTGCCAGGTACTGTCGCGTCGGCAAACTATAAAATATTTTAAAAGGAACTTACTTAATTGGTCGACTGACTGACATCCTAAATAAACTAATGGGACTAGGAACTTGAAATTTTGCACAAGCATTCCTTTTATAACATAGACGAGTACTATTACCTAAACGGTTTTTGAAAATTCATACGGAAAGCGAAATTCCATAAATACGAAATCGCGGGCTAGTTATAAATGAAATTGAATTATCTCTATCTTGAGTGCATATATATTTGATATTTTTAAGGCCACATACCAACTAGATATGTATTGCTTGATTGCTGAATTCAGGTCAGGAATTGTATAGAGATGTTATCGGAGACTGTGTCTAGTTCAACTTAAGGAAGGCACAGAAATATTATCTGTCTAATGTAACTTAACTAGAACTTTTGCAACGGGGTTTTAGCAAAACGCTCATTATTCAGAAGATGATTTTTTTCAGTGGCTAAATCAAGGCAACTTGGTAATATGTTCACATTTCTAACTGCTTGTAAAAGTTTCATGTTGTTCTGAATAGCATATCAAAGCATACCTCGCAGTAAAGAATACGATAATAATATGCCCAAGAGCAGTTAGTGGTCACTGCCTAAAGAGCGCTGCAGTTTTGACAGTTCCCTTCGCGTGACCGGCCGGCCTAATAGTTTTTTTTTCTCATACACAGTTTGGGGCAAATTGATCAGCTCTATTAAGTTGTTTCTAAAAGTTGACAGCTCTAAAGATAGCTGAATTTTCAATTTAAAGGTTCATTATATTAAAAAACCAACTAAGTGTAACTTAAACTTCTGCAAACAGGGTTCCGTGATTACAATTCCGTAAGAATAAGTCTTTACTTGTGTTGTAAAACTTTGCTTTTTGTAAAATTTTACGATTTGTCTACATTGTCAGTACATTACAATATTGATACGAAACACGGCAAAGAAGTGATCCTATGAAGATTTCTCCTTTTCGTTTTTGAGATACGGAACCCTAAAAAGTTCAAAAGGATATTTTTTCATGTGAATTGTGCATTATTTAATTATTACATTATTAATGGATTTTGCAGAAGTTATTATTCAATGATAACAATCAAGGTAATAAACTTATTAATGAACCGTTTTCTAATTCTTGAGCGTTGGTTTCTGTTATCATAAGCAATTGTATAACCAGTGAAATATTCTGTGTGTTAACACGAGTTGGGTTTAATTTGTAATATTTGTGTAAGATAAGCCGAGACGTGTATGGGAACGGAAGTGGGTAACAACGCACGTCAGCTACTTACCACAGATAATGCGCTTGCGCAGGTGATATTGAAAAAATGCAATACTGGTTAGTTATAAAAAGTTTACTTAATTAATTGAAAAGCTATTTGCTAACGTTCATTTATTGAACAATTTGTTCCTGTTAGTTTCAATTAATATTTACATTTTAATGTAAGCGCTTACTTAGAAGTCTTAGTGAAATATCTCATTAAGTTTTCATGCTTTGGCATAAATTTGTTTTAGGAGTCTTTTTCATAGAAGGAGTACTTTGTTACCCAAGTTATAAACTTAAGACTTTAATTTCTGCACAACAAAAGAAATGTTTTACAAACCAATATATTATAAATTGTGTCTATTTTTTAATATCAGTAGTAACTAGGTCCTGGAGCTTATTAAATTCCATCTGTTTGAAATACAAATATTAAGACGCGCACCATCAATCGGCCAATAGTCTAAAATTGAAACTGAAAGAGCCAATCATAACCCGGATGTAGAATACAATAGAATGATTCCCACATGCCTCCGACAAAACAAAACAAGGTTTAAACATCGCCTAAACGCTGAAATAACAAACCGATTACGCCACGATCACTCGAATTGTGCAGCCCAAGTGGTAAGATGAAGCGAGCTGAAAAGTAAATAATCAGTAGCTAGGATACTGGCGAATCAGTCATCGATGATAAGTTATGACCCTAGAATACGGAAAACGGTACTGTGCAGGATTATACACATTTAAGATAATAGCATCAATCATTTCAAATCAATTTCGTTTTGTGACATGGGAAATTCTTGTCAAAATTTAATGACACAACCACCATAGCATGACTACCGAAATGCGATGTGATATAGCAATTAATCATATTTAACTGTCAAAAGACGATGAAATAAATATAGCATTTAATCGTTGCGATATATATCGTGTTTCAGTGGTCATGCTAAAGAGGCAGGTGCCTTACCTGTCTATGATGATGATCTACCTGATGTTAGTCGTAGTAAAAGTGGCAAATTTTATGCACAAAGAATTTGTATGAAAGATTTTATGCATAAGAAGATGATTAGGTATCAGAGAAAAATTAATCGTTTAGTTCCTGAAACTGAATAGACAAACTACCTATAAGAGGAAAATTGAAATATATTGTGAAACTTAAATCGCTGTCGTCTCTGTTTTGCGCCATCCCAGAAAACAGTAGCGTTGCTAGTCTCACTCAGCGATACAATATTTAATAGTTTTATGATGTATTATCAAAACAAATCCCAGTGAGTTACTATGAGCCATTACTATACGTTTCAGCTGTAAGTGTTATGAAACCGAACGATTTTGATATTTGAATGACCTTCACATAAAAGTTCAGGTGTTGAATTAATGTCTATTTTATCGTGCTGTGTGTGTCACACTTTTTCTACAATTCGTGTTCTCGGTAAAATAAGCTTTACATATTTTTGCTGTTATTTTATAATCCATTCGTGACCAAATTATATAGTTTTACGTTGCTCTATTTTTTACAATCATTAGCAGTTACAATAAATGATGTTGATATAAAAACAGTTGCTGGTCTAGAATATTAAGTAGATCACTTTATACGAATAAATTAGATAGCACCTTAGGAGCGGCGGCGAGCCCTAGTTCAACTCATTATTTTGAATCTACAAACTGTACGTAGCAATGCATTAGTATAATAATTGGCGTAAATGCCCTTCGGTGTGCCTGTGAGTTCTATAATTGGGTTTAAACTTCAGTCTACATGTGCCGTTAAATAATGATATTGAGTGTCTGAGTGAGAAATAATGGTCGTATAAATATCATTAAAATAAAAATGATACTAAAATATTGAATGCATCGTTGTCTACTACTTAATTTGAAAGCAGTATTTTATTAATATAAAATTCCAAAATGCCACTTAACTTAGGTTATGTGACAAAATTGCGTGAATTTCCCTGACTTACATTTTTTTTAATATAATTGGAAACAGATGACAGACTGACACAATACAAAGATCACCTGCTAATAAATAGCACGTCCCTGATATATTCTATTACTTGGCTGTTAGCTCATCGTTATACATCTAAAAGTATTAACAGAGTGTAAAATAATGGACATTGACACAAATGTCCATCGTCACAACCGGTACTAAACAGGTTGGCAACGTTTGGCATTTAGTGAAACATGGCCGACATGGCGCTCACGCGTACATTATTCACATCCGATAATTGTGTTTTTTCATGCTGAATATAATAAAAGTTATAAATGTATTTCTGCAGCCTTTAAAACGGTTTTTTTAATATTGCTGTTAACATTACATTGGATAAGACTAAGTAATGGTGGATTAACATTTACTCACGTTTGTATTTTAATGATTCTTTTTGTTCCTTATATGTTTTCCGATTTTCCATTTTTTCCTATCACAATAATGAAAACATATCAAAAGGACCAAAGTATCAAGATCATTCAATCTTACATCACGCAGACAGAGCGGTCGATACAAAAGGACTTAAGCATTTTTTCTTCATATTTATTATGAACTTCTGTTCAACATCCAGATGTTTGAGTTTGATCAAACAAAAGATTTTTCAGACGTACTTACGAGTTGTCAGAATTAACTATTACGCTCTAGATTTATGAAATAACTATTGTTTACTTTTAAATTCCTAGTGAGCTTATAATTTAAACATCCTTGATTAACTTTGGATTTCCCTTGTTTATTCTAAATTGTGTAGAAAAAGTTATTGTTAAAGTTTTTAGTAAGTGAACTGTCGCCGTATGTGAGGTCTTCACAATATAAAACATGTTTTTATAACCGATTATTTCCTGATGGTAACCATCGTTAGTACTTTGTATTATCCTGTAATGGTTCTAATAAAAAGTTTAATGGCGTTTCTGTCACTATAAATAGTCCCTACACGTTGAATGAAACATTGTGTATAATATGCGACGAAATTTCTAAAACGATTAATTCTGGATGAATTGCAGTTTTGTTATAATCACACCTTATATTAACACAATTTTTCAAACACAGAAGTACAAAAATGATATTGGCCGTTTCAGCAAAAGCGAAACAGCGAATTCAAAAAGCGTCTTTGTGCGATTCATACCGTGGGATGAACCAGCCCTGGTATGAATTGACGAAAGACCTAACATACTATCCTCAGTTTTAAGGACAGGTTATTCAATAAGTTGTTATTTCTAATTCCCAAACTATTACAATTTATAATTAATTGTATGCAAATAATTGATACAAAGCAGAAACAGAAGAGTGTGAAATTAATCACATTAAGATACAACGGTCCGCCTCGCGCTTGGCCAGTTTTTAATAGTTTATTTCCTAACTGCGCGTCGACAGGTCCGATGTTTTTCTAATAACTTGTTTTGTTTAACAAATCATAACGTTTATTTTCGTTCGACACTGAACTATCACACGTCCGGGACTTCATTCTGTTTCAAATCTTCAACGTGTTTGTTATGATTATTTTAATTTTTCATTGAACGTATAGTAACGTCGCCGGCACTCATAAAAATAGAATGCGTAATCCGGTTATTGCTAACCCAAACTGGCAAAATAATTTGACACGCAACGTTTTGTTTTACATGGAACTAATTTGTGATTCTTTATAAATCAGTAATCGTTTACCGATTTTTTTAAGAATGACAAGTTTTACGATGCTTAATCCTTCCGAAACTTATATAACTATCTTATAGTGTTATTTTTAGAGAGCACATTACACGGTTCTATTTTTTCTAAATTTATCTTTCGAGTGTCTCTCTAATGGCAGTTGATGAAAAACGAACTCCTAATATTTTTTGCTTACAAATTCGTTATTTAGTTAAAAGCCGCCGATGGCATATGTACGCTGTATGACTCGACACTATTAGGAGCCGAAATTAGATGAAATCAATTTAGGAACTTACTGCCTAATAAGGAAGCCAGGTAGCGGTATAAACCCGCCCTTCAAAACGGGAACAGTAGCAAATCTTTTCGATTATTTCCTAAAATGCATAACAGTATAAGTTGAAAACGATTAAATATCAAAAGTAGGAAGAATAGTATTGAATCCGACATGGACCGAAATTTTAATTTGTTTTCGTGATTCCTTTAGGCGTAAACGGTAGTGGCGCCGGAGGCAAAAACTTATCTATTAGTGTTTGAAAAAGGAAGGAAAGTATTTACCGTTGATGAAGTTTGAAATTGCAGTTCATTATAAATTTTTGCTAGCGTTTTTGTGCCACATTATACAAATGATGTATTTCCATAAATAAACTAATTGTATGTTTCATATTATTATTCCCGCAAATGACACCCACGTCCAGTGTTGCTGACCGCTCGATAAATACTATAATTATCGACTCCAAAGCGGGCGTCACTTTTCTCGCCCTAACCTTAAATCGTTTGTATGGTCAGTGGCAGTTTAAATAAAAGTTGGATAATTTACAAAACAATCCGCCGCCCATGAATGGTTGTCTCGGCAGCACTCGGAACCGGAACAAAACGTGCCAAACGCACGACGGACGCTCAATTGTTGCCCAATCAATGGAAAGTCCGAAATGAAAAATTGCATCAACGTCAATTTTACAATTGGTTTAGGGGAAATGTTGCAATGGAAAACAAACAATATACTCTGGAACATTTTGGTACATGTATATTACTTACTAAAAAAAAAAATTTTAAATCCCTGCTAGCTAAACTATCTCGTAAGATTGGAGTGTATCATGATACCAATAAGTTTTTCGATGAACTTGTTACATCAGTAGTCAGTAGTAGATACCTAAAACATAATCATAATTTTTCTCACTTAACAAATCAACTTAGATTGTGGAAAAATGAACATATGCCAGTCTTATATTATTAGCTCACTTCTGAAGAGAAGCTTAATGCAAAATGTTGCAGACTACAATAATGAAATCCGCAGACAGGTAATAGTTAAAAAGGGAATGTCATAGCAGCAGAGAGAAATGAAATAAAACGATAATATGTCGGGAGCGCTCCGTCTGACAATGGGGATTCGACAAAGGAAAGTTTTAAGACTCCCGCTCCCTTGAAACATGATGAAATTACATTGATACTAAAGTAACATTTTCTATCACAGAATTCACAAAGAGGTTTGTCTTTTTACAACTCTTTAAACTTTATAGACATTACTTAATCAATTAATGAAACAAAAGTAAGAATGGGTTCTCCTACTGACCTTTTTCATTAACTGCCATCAAAACGACTTCTGTAACCATTTGGTGATTTAAATCATAAACTTGGGTGTACTTCGAAAATTTCAGTTCAATATTAAGAACGTATTTAATTATAAAGAAGTTTATAATTTCAAAAGGAGTTTCAATTAAAGTATCCTTTTGATGTAGACAAAGAAACGATACCGAAGCCCATATCAGGCGTAGTCTTAACGAATTAGGAACAAAATAGAATCGCGACTCTTTCTGGGGATGACGTCTCTTTCTGTTCGAGCAGTCATTGAGTTTCCTTTGTAATTAAATATTGAAATTAAGAAATGAACAGCCGCTAATTACGGGAGGTTGTCCCTCGGGGGCTGATTATGGCCCGTACTCGGGAAAGGGATGCTGGGGACGAGACGGGAGCTCTTGTTACGATTAATATTTAACATTTTAATGTTGCCACCACCGATGTTATTACAAATTTGATTTGTTGGCTGACTGTACAATGACTTTACCTATGATTTCTCATAAAAATTTCGAAATTGGAAACATATATAGTCAGGTGGGGTAAGTGAAACATACTTTATTTAATTTTTATTTAACAAGGTGTAGTAGAGCTATAAAACTCGCAATTAAAGTAGCTGTATAGGCAATGTACTCCTAATTAAATCAGCCTTTAACGGTATGAATATAAATATCTAAAGACTTGCATTAAGCAACAAAATCACGAAAAGAATATAAAAGCTAAGAAGTGGCTAAAATAGCTTTAAATATTGTGTCCATTTAATTAAAAACAGGACAATGGGATCACGTTTAACCGTTAATATCCAAAATGTATCAAATTCTCATAAAATAGGGTCCAGTTTTAAAGATTTATCAAAAAAACATCGTGTTTTGAGTTTTGACATCTAATGAATTTCTTTTTGGTTTACTAGCTAGTTTAATGATCGCAGCGATAAATTCGTCATTCCTGCTTTATCGACACATCGCTGTGAGAATAAACTACGATAGTTTCTTAGATATGGTTGGGTGTTTCACTTACCCCGGTGTTTCACTTACCCCACCTGACTATAATATTTTTAGATATGTCATTTACCTCATTCGCCTACTATAACATCATAGCATCACATTTATTTAAATTCTTATAACCAACTCATTATACAGAAGACGTTTACCTGTGCATCAAATAACTTTTAATTGAACATTGCATTTAACATTGAAAAATACTAATTAGATACATACAATCTACACGCAACCGACTACTGAAGAAAATATTAACTGTCAAGTGAAATTATGTTAGACCACAGGAAACATGCTGTTTAGACATAATCAAAATGAAACAGAGTCGCATCGAGAACATAAATTCAATGTTTGGACATTTCAATTATCCGGACCACGTGGCGTGCCAACAATGATCTTCGTGCCAACGGCAATAAAACTAACAAAAAATGGCTATTTAAAATACTGATGCATCCAACAGACTTCGATAATTATTTTTACTCAAAAATGCTTGTAATATGGCCATTATTTTGACAACCTTCTTTGAACAAAGTCGAGGTTGCCGTGCTCCTCCGATGGTGACGCAACAAAGTTGTATGGGATTTCATTATTGTCGAGTTTTAGCCACCAGCAATTTCCTTTGAGAATCCATTATTGTCGAGTTTTGTTTCAAACATAGTTCGTGAAAAAAGTACATTGTACAACCCGCGCAGTTAATGAATGGGATTACACTCGTTGTGGTAAGCGCCGTGAGCCGCCATTTTCAATCCCATTCTTTATTTGCGCGGGTGTTTTTACTATATTTCCTTTTTGATATTTTTGACTTTCTTGCCTTTTTTATTTTTTTGTCATTTTGGACCAAGTCTTGTATAGAGCTTGTCCATCAAGGGCTGCAATGCTGACCGCGCTGTGACGGCCTGGACCTGCGCTAAGCTACGCTATCGGCCATCATCATCGCGCTGCCAGCAATGCAGTCATTATTGACCGCGTCAGTAATGTACTATTATGTATCTCATTCAAACGATAATAAGACGTTTAACTGTCGGAGGTGATTAACAAGACGAGTACAGTCGCACGCGAGAGAAAAAGTAAAAATTGATCAAATAATAACTTCATTATAGAACGATCAGATCTCAGATGAAATAGGTTCGGATTTTAAGTTTGGAATGTCTTTATTAAGAGGATACCTCGTGGATTTTCATGGTTTTCAATTTAGATTTAGTCCTATTGATCCTACTACTATTGTTCTAATTTTGGAACATGTTAAAATAGACTAATAACAAAATTTTTTGATCAAGCTCAAAACATGAATGGAAACAATTTTCTCGATAGAAAAAAAATCCAAAGTTGATGCCTCTCATATCATTTTTGCAGTACTGTAAGCAAACGGACTCATAGTTTGAACTGAAATTATGTTAATAAGATAAGTAATAAATAGTTCCAACTTTTGATAAAACCAATTTTTTCAAAAATAATTTAGTTTTTTAATAAATCAACTATTTTCATAATGTCGCTTACGTTATTTTATTTCGGAATGCGTGCGCTATTGTTGTCCCTTTCTTTGCGCTGGGAAGCTATATTACTTTACCTCTTTGCACCGAAATTTCAGACGGCCGCGAGCCTTTCTTGAGGACAGACCTGTGCTTGAGCGCTCCAAAAATTTACCAGCCAAAACACGTAAAATGACAGTATACTGACAATGACAGTTTTAATTTCTCTCACATTTCAAAGACAAAGAGTCTCTAATACTTATCCAACCTATTTTTAGGAGATGAAAATTATCAACAGAACAAACCTTCCAAGAGTCGCCATTGCGTAACAAAACAATAAACTAATAAATATTGTGAAATAAAATTTCTTTCCCGACCCGTGGTACAACTTTTAACTTTTACAAGTTTCGATCGTGAACAAATATTATTATTTTGCAGAATCATTAGTCTCTTTACGCGACAACGGCAAAGCAAAAAGAATAGCAATAATAATAAATAATCTCAAAACGAATACTTACGTCTCGCATTATTACGTTATTTATTTAGGCACGCATCATGCGCACGCTATAATAAGTAGGTACCTACCTTCCTGTAGGTACCTTCCTGTTAATTTCAGCTTTCAATTACGCCTATCATGAAAGTTTTAACAAAAACAAGATTGAGACAGCAATGGGGAATGTCCGAAAAAAATCAAATAAAAAAATGTGAGCAAAGGTGTGTGTTTCGCCGTGCCGAGCTGTGACGTCACTAAGGGTTTTTTACATTTAAATGAAATGTAAAAAACCCTTAGTGACGTCACATTCTCCATTTCTCCATAAATATTGCTTTAAAAATTCTAAAACTATTTTTCTCGCACTTCTGAAGGGCAAAACTAGAAACGATGGCGTCACATATTTTACGATTTATATCTAGTAATAATTATTGAATTGGAACTGACGAATTTAGGACCCCTCCACACGTCGTCGACCCCCTTAACGTGTGACGTAATTTATGGATGGCCCCAAATGGACCTCTGTCGCAAAAGTTACAAATCTGTTTTTCGCAAATGTATTGAAAAACGCCGAATGGTACAACTTTATTAATAATAATAGTATTTTTTTACAATTAATAAACTATTGTTAGGTATTTGTATTCATTTTCATTTTTCATTCAATTTGAAGATACCTAAATTATCAAAGAAAATGTTCTAAATACAATGTATTGCGACTCCATCGTTTCTCTATTCTTCTTCTTTAAACTTTCGATGAAACCTCACAGGCATTTGGCGCGAAAATCAAACTTAACGATTGAAGGCAGAATGTCACTATGGGATACGAGGGGTGAGTGGGCGGAGCCTGTAAAAAAATTTTTTCACGAGGCGTCGTCTTAACTGTCATCGAATCAAGAGGAGCACCGGGAGCTGTTAATACTCCATCAGACAAACGTAATTAGTTTTGTAAATAAAATGCCTCGGAGAAATTGAAACGTAGCAGCTACCTGACTGCTGAGGTGACTTGCTACATCGGCTTATGATTGTGTACGTCGGTCTTAACCGGTGCTTGAGAACTCCTATCATTGGATTTAAATAAAGCCTCATTTTATGATATAAATTTTGTCGAGGAGACATTTTGATTATTAACTTCGATTGTAAGTAGGCAGCATGGCGTAGAGCTAACTTTAATTAGCAAAGCAAGCTGTTCAAAATTTTTGTTAATTGTTTTACAAAAAATATTGTTATATGAGTTAGCCGACACAGATAATTACATCAATCTTCCTGAAAAACTTTTAGATATTAATCTCGGTAACATTCTGGAACTATTAAAAAGAAACAACATTACCCCAGGGACAGGCAACATTAGGAGAGCGTCTTTCTTTCTGAACATGAAATAATTGTAAAGCGGAATTACGGTCGCTAAACTTTTCCACCCCAAACATTTTTTATTTAATTTTTATTTTTACGACACGATTAAACGCGGCTTTGCTTTCACTTTTTATTGTTACTGTCTATGTGCCCTCTAATTTTTGGCTTCAATTACAATCCGCTATCTTGTTTTATGAAACATTGTTTTTAATGATGAATTCAAGGTGTTTTTTTTTGTTTGCTAATATTTTTTTACTATTAGGCGAGGCTTGCAAATCATGGGTAATTTTATTATATTTTATGTAAATACTGTGTTACGATGTAACTTTATAAGGACATTAATTATCCCTAATAGAATAGATTTATAAACCATACCAACCATTGCTATAATGTGTTTCTATAACGCGCTTTAAGAGTTTTAAAAAGTTATTCTGATCTCTAAATATACCTAGTTAATGTTAGTGTAAAATGATTTGGTTAATAATGTAAACTTCTCTTCTTCTTCAGGTACTTCTCAAGGTGAATAGGTATTGTCTATCTCGAGAGAATCCTCACCGACCGGAACCCCTCTAGAAAAATAGACCAACGCTTTTTATAACCGAAATCATTTATCATGTTTGCTCTGAGCCCAAGACAAACTGCTACTGCGTTTGAGTTTACCGTAGATAAGATTAGCGCGTTTGTTTTACCTTGTCTACCGATTCTTGGACCATTTTCAAGACAGAACCTCATTGTTTAGAGTATATCGCCCGGACATGGTGTTTCCGAGGTGTGGGGAAACTTTGAAAAGGAAACATGGCATCAGTCATCACTTAGGCCTCTGCTTAGGTAACCAGATAGTAAAATATTAATTGAAGGATGTTGGTTTGAACATTACATATATAAGAGATAAGTAGGTACAATTAAATTAGAATTTAGATCATATAGCGAGTTAAGAGCTAAAATGAGTAGCTTAACGATAGAAGATGAATTTAAATTCTACGTACATTCATTTCTACAAAATGGTCTTTAATTTCGTAATAATGTTTTCGAGGTATATTCACAATTTGCTGACAACAAAGTTCTCACAAGAAAATTAATTATAACTCACGCTCGTTAAATATTACGAGTTTATTGTAGTGGTAGTTAGTTATCTACTAAGGATTAAGAACACAGATGAATGTAGTAAACCAGTCCGAAGACAGAAATGACATCAAATGATGAAAGTGAAACACTTCCAATCGAATACGAAGTAAAAAGAATCATAGAATGTTTGTTATAAGACTCCTTTTTAACTGACAACAATGTCAAAGCAGAGGGTATATTTTAGGATGATGAAACGGCTTTAAAAGAGTTTAATTTAATATGTAAACATTCCCATACGGGTTGTAGTGCTGTAACGTGTAAATAATCGGACGTTGGAAAAACAAAAGGCAAATATATACAGATTATGACTATTAGCTTACGATAGGCTGTCAACGAGTTGTTTTTGGTCTTTTACACTCATCCGTAGGATGTTTACGCCACGTGAGCGGTATGATTTAGTGTCAGTAATTGGTAGTAAGTGTGAAAACGTCCAGTAAGGGCTGAGATGTAATACAAATAATAATAACAAAGACTCATGAAGCTATTCATAGTTTGTCGGCAGTGTTGTTGCTGTTTATGTTTTTAATATGTACACATGGCGTTTGAGACTACGAAGACTATTTACTTAGTTTGTAGGATCTGCTATAAATGGGAGTAGAACTGATAGTGTTCAGAAATAAGTTTACATTACTGAGGAAATTAGCTCTATCAGATTTGTGGTCGTCGATCAGGATTGAGTCGATCGTATGTTTGCCGGACTATCTATCAAGGGTATATCTGTCAGAAATATCTGGGGACTCCTTTGTGGATGTTATTTGAACAGTGACAGAGGCGGTGAGTGATGAATATTGCCAGGCAAATATCACACAAAGCAAAACTATCGGCGGTGTTAGTTTCACTGGGGTTGCTATGCGAGTGTTTTTGTGTAGAATGAAATGCACTTTGATGTTGTCGGTTATAGTACTACTGAAACAAAACAAACGCAATATCTGATTCTGTTCTGATATTGATAATAATTGGAGTCTAGATTAAAGGCTTTCCTAATATTACCTTAATAAAGGTTGAAAAAGATCAGAAAAAGTAAAATTGGGAAGTCACATATTCCAACAAGAAACATAAACAACAATTTCACAGTATCTATTTAACTGCTGCAATAATTCTAGCTCAAACCATTCCCATGTCAGCATACTCGTAGGCAACTAACAACGCTGATTCCTGGGTCCTCTCTGCCGCAAACGCTCTATCGGTCGCACACCAGCATAAATCGTTCGGAAATCGTTCTGTAATAAATCGAACGCTTTTTAATGGCAGTTTATCGGAGTGAGCTTTGCAGTATTCAGATTACGGCGTGGCCTAAGTGCCGGCGAGGGAGCGGCACGTGCTCTTCTTATCTGTGTCCCTCGACACTTTCAATATTCGATTTCGTCGCGGGCGCGGTTTTGTTTAGCTTTTTTCAACCGATCGAATATAAATAGTTTTGTGAGCAAGTTCACTGACTCTATTAATAATTACTAGCTAGTCTGGCTGAAAAAATGTTATTGTCTATTGATCGTGATGAAACCACTCAATTTCTTGTTGCCATTTTTTAACATTCTTAATTCAATGAGAAATATTTAAGCATTATTACCATCGTTATATGGGTAAACATTTTCATTACCTCTTTATCGAGAAAGAAAATTCAATCCGTTAAAGTTTTTTTGCGCTGTCCAATAAAACTGCCCAATTGAACTCGAGCTTTTCCTTTTATCGATTAGACCGACTCACCGACCTAATCACTCAAAACCCCTTTCCATAAAGTCGCGAAAAGAAAGAGTGACATTACAATCGCACCCCAACGTAACCGAAAACGGGACTCACCGCAATCCAAGCTAATGGAGTGTCTCATAATGACGGTTGCTGACATAAAAATAAATAGGCGAGAGTCAGTTTCTGGGTAAGCCGATACTATGATAACAGCATCGCTCCCCCAATAATTGCCGAAGTTGGCCGCTGGTAGTAATGTAGTGCGGATTATAGTACTACTGTAATTGATCACGCCGTGACACCAATTAGCTACTGCACGTCGAGATATGATGAGGAAAGTTCGGGAACTTATTCCTGTAATCTTGGTATGATGATTGCAGTTATTTTTGAGTATGTTTTTTGCTATTCTAGATATTGTATTACTTACACAAAATGATATCGCACATATTTTATGTGTTTTTTTGTTTCAATTTGATTTTGTTTCAAGTAAAAATGATTTTCTTCCTTTCTTCTTCCACTATTTTTCATTATTTCTTATTTGTTTTGTTATAAACATAGCGGTTAGATAGGTAACTTCGATTTAACCCTGTATTTTGAACTAATTTTTTCATCAGAATTTTACATAGTTCATGTACTTATAGTTATTATAGGTTTGATAGTATTTTGTAGCCTTTCCATCACACTGTTACATTGAAAGATTGTAGATTAAAAATATGTCATTACGAATAGGTGAACATGTTATTTGCCAAAAAACATTATGAACTAGCAAGTTTGTTTTCCACTTGTTTCCACCTACACCAAGCGCAGCTACCCAATAGGCTTAGAGGAGAATAGGTGAACATGTTATTTGCCAAAAAACATTATGAACTAGTAACTTTGTTTTCCATTCTTCCAGCTACGCCAAGCGTGGCTACCCAATAGGCTTAGAGCCAAGATTTAGGTGACAAAGTTTATTGCGTCCAGAATATAGTGTCGTCTATTACTCGACCATAAATCACGGATGGGAAAACAATAAGCGTGAAATTGTGGAAACTGCGGACGTCTTGCGGTCATAACTCTTGGGGAGGATAAATAGAAATAAATCTGCACCCCTCACGTGGCAATCTGATTTATATCATTACCGCCAAACAAAAAGGAAGCTCGCTAGATTTTTAATGTTTGTAACTTTTTAGGAGGGACGTATCTACGTAGGATTTTATTAGAGTTATAGGAAGTTGCGGGCGGCCGCTAGTAAAGGCCAGTTTTTTTTAAGGGAGAGATTGGTATGTAAAAAAAACGGGGTGAGGGGGGGAAATCCCCCCTCACTACGCCCATGGCTAGTATGCTAGTATACTAGCGGGCCTAGCGGCCGCCCGCACTCTGCGTGGACCATAGAAATAAATGTCAAAGAACAACAATGTCAATAAACAGGTGATCCGAAAACTAATTCATACATTTTATATGAGATACGTAAAATATGACTTAGATACATAAAATATGACTATATATGGCAAAGGAAATTAATTAATTATGTTCCATACTGTTTTCTTCGTCGATAAACGAATAAATGTAGCGAAATTTGGTTTTAGAGAAATGTGTGGCAATATCTTATTTACCTGTGAAAAGTGTGATTACTTGGATTGTTTCTTTTTGTCACATCACAATTACTTAGAGCACTAGACACCATGGCTCCACGATACCTTTATTTCAAAGTCTAATTAAGATTCACAAATATTTTAAACAAACTGTGATTGCTCATTTGCTAGGCGGGTCGCTAGGGGCTCTTACTGTAAAAAATGTTGGCACATGTCACTTGATCCATTGTCTCTTTTTACATAGACCGTGTCCGTATGATGTTAACTTCTCTTTTCCACGCTTTGTTGGTCTTCTTGAGCGCAGCGAAAATTTTTCTATGTCTATGGCGTGGACTGTACCTCTGATAACGTGTATGCCAAGTTTCATGAAGATCGATTGAGTAGTTAAGACGTGACGGCGAACAAACAAACAAACCGACTTTCTTATGTATAATAATAAATATTATTTTATAGCTATATCCCAAAAAATTTTGGTTTCGTTTGATATAGGAATTGGATTCATTTTCAGTGTTGTCATGAAGAGATATATTCTAATAGTTGCATGATAGTTTCTCAATATTGTACTGATTTGCTTTTTAATTTACTACTTCTTATTATTTTTTTGCGCCCGTCTCTCAATGGTTTCTGTACAATAGTAGTTATATTATTAATTTATTCCGACTTCTTAATGTCTTGGACTTTTTGTGAATGCTGTTCATGTGGAATGTAATTAATTCTTTATATGATTACATAAATTTTAAGCTTATTTTAACACTAGTCTTGAGTAAAATAGGGCGGAGCTAGCGGCACGCTGCGTATCTAAATTAAATTGGAATTGGATTAAACACTTTGATGAACTTAGTACCTACCAGTGGCTCCGTGAGCTGTGGACCTCGCGATAAAATAAAATAAAATGGCGCCATGAAGTTTTCAAAGCACACACTTGCAGGTACGTGAGTATTCGCAGCTAGATGGTGCTTCTAATTTTGATAATTATTCAAAATGAGTGAATATTTTTTTGTAAATTTGGAAAAATTGGCTTGACCAAACAGTTATATATAATTATCGAACCTACTTACAAAATTTCACCAGAATCGGTTGAGAAATGCGACCTGTAGAAGAGATCAAACAGCCGGAAAGCTGGACTGAAATATGGTTTTTTACATATCTCCGTCATTTTAATAAATTTCAAAAAATTACCTCGACAAAAAACAATCCATATATTTATCAAATATGCTCTCAAAATTTCACCGGGATCAGTTGAGAAATGCGACATGTAGAGAAGAATAGACAGCGCTGGAAATCCGGACTGAAATATGTTTTTTTTTACATTATCTCCGCCATTTAAAAAAAAAATGAAAAACTGGCTTGACAAAATAAATCTATACAATTTTCAAACCTGCTTACAAAATCTCATGAGAATCGGTTGAGAAATGTGACCTGTACTCCTGTAGAAGAAAACAGACAGTACTGAAAAAGCCGGACTGAAATATGTAATTTTAACATTTCTCCGTCATTTTGAAAAAATTCAAAAAACTGGCGTGACAAAAAAATATATTATTTTCGAACCTGCTCACAAAATTTCACGAGAATCGGTTGAGAAATGCGACCTGTAAAGAAGAACAGACAGCGCTGAAAAACCGGACTGAAATAGGTTTTTTTAACATATCTCCGCTATTTTGAAAAATTTCAAAAAACTGGTTTGACAAAAAATTCTATACTTACCATGTTTGCAAAAAACCTGCTTACAATTTTTTAACGATAATCGGTTGAAAAATGCGACCTGTGGAGGAAAACAGGCAGAGCAGGAAAGCGGACTGAAATCTGTTTTTTTAACATATCTCCACCATTATGAAAAATCTCAAAAAACTGTTTCGACAAAAAATCCTATATAATTTTCGAACCTGCTCACAAAATTTCACAAAAATCGGTTGAGAAATGCGACCTGTAGGCTGGAACAGACAGCCGATACGAAAGATTTTTTGCCCAAGCTTAAGCAGAGACGCTTCGCTTGCACTTCGTGGTCGCTCGGTCAATAAATAGTAGATGATGCAACAAGTGAATAAAAAGGGAATTTAGTTCGAGGGACTAAGTTGGATCGCGAGAGTAGCGAAGGATTCTAGAGTTGAATCCCGAGCGTAGCGAGGGATTCAAAAGTAGAATCCTGAGCGAAGCAAGGTATACAAAGGACCGAGATGAAATTTCTTATTCACGAGTTGTGTACTCTACTTTTTACCATTGACTGCGAGAAAACAAATAGGTACCTCTTACAGTACTTTATACTTAGTATTTATAGTTGACCATCAGCCATTTTTAATGTCCCCACTGCTGGGGCACAGGCCATTCTTATGGTGGGAGGATGGGTCATAACCCACCACGCGGGCCCAATGCGGATTGATGGGTGTTAACGACTGCAAATGCAGCCGGGACCAACGGCTTTACGTGTCTTCCGAGGCACGGAGGCTTAGAGCATTTAAAACGGAGGAGCTCGAGATAATACATTTTTGGTCACCCATCCCATGACCGACCCATGCGACCTATGCGTGAAATTATAAGTTTTCCAATGAGATAAAACAACCACGCCAAGAGAGAGATTACATGATCAGTCTGGCATCAGTCCATTTCATCAGTCTGCATAGACTTTGAATTTTTGCAGATTGAATATCGTACCAGACTGATGGAATGGACTGATGCAAGACTGAACATTCAATCTCCCTCTAATAGATAGAAAATAACCCAAAGATAAGACACTAAAAAGAATCTAATTAAATTTGGCGGGATATTTTTTTTCGTTTAATTTTATTGTATAACTATGGCTCTATGGAATAGCTCCATAGCAGCCAGTAGGTATAGGTACTTTTTTGTATTAATTCATGATGCGCGCTTGTTCCAAATTCAAATTATTTTGATTCACTCGGTGAATAAAATCTCTTATTATTCACTCTTATCGTTTAATTAAACTCACTTTTTAGAGTGGCGATGGTAAAAAGATGTTTTTACCATTGCCACTCGAAAAAGTGCGTTTAATTCAACGATAAGAGTGAATAAAACGCTGTTTTATTCACCGAGTGAATAAAAATATTTTGAATTTAGAACAAGCGCGCATCGTATGAATTATGTACAAAAAAAACGTGCTGAAAGTATGGAGCTATTCCATATAAAAAAATCCCGCCAATTTTATTTAGGTTCTTTTTAGTGTCTCATCTTTGGGTTCTTTTCTAAAAAAAATGTCGCCAAATTAATTAAGTTCTTTTTAGTGTCTTATCTTTGGGTTCTTTTCTTTATATTAGAGGGAGATTAGATGTTCAGTCTTGCATCAGTCCATTCCATCAGTCTGGTACGATCTTCAGTCTGTAAAAATTCAAAGTCTATACAAACTGATGAAATGGACTGATGTCAGACTGATCATGTAATTTCCCTCATAGCCTGGTTGTTTTATGTCATTGGAAAATTTATAGTTTCACTATTTTCTAATGGTTAAATTACCGATTACCTATCTAAATAATAGAATTTGATAACTATAAATAGGTCAAGGAACATTAATTTATACTCACAGGGAGAAATAGGTACTATAGGTGTAAGTACTGCTATTATGTTTTCTCGCAGTCAATGGTAAAAAGTAGAGTACACAACTCGTGAAAAAAAAATGTTATCTCGGTCCGTTGCATCCCTCGTTTCGCTCAGGATTCTACTTTTGAATCCCTCGCTATCCTTCGCTGCTCTCGGGATCCAACATAGTACCTCGAACTAAATTCCTTCTTTTTTCACTTGTTGTATATTATTATTTTCGAATCATTCGTTTTAATTTGTAAAAGTAATTTAATAGTTATAGTTATAAAGATGTTAATGAGCCAGTACCTCTTCCAGTTACAAATTGCATTTGGATTAAGTACCACTTATTTTGAGACGTGTGCAAAAAATTCAATTTTGAGTTGGGTTAGCCACCTATCCCTACAAACCACCAATCGTGGTTTGGCCCACGTGGTGCGTTATGGTCCATTCTCCTTGTTCAGCCATAAAGAAGGCCTGTGCCCCAGCAGTGGGCACATTAAAACGGCTAATGGAAATGGATGTTTCCCATACAAGCGGTGCATGTTCCATCCGCATAACTATGAATTTAGTAATGTTATATCTCTATAATTATGTATGGTTATTCCGTAACTGACATGTTATAATCTACCCCTTAGCCACCTTTACCTTTACCACCGAAACACGATATAGGTAAATCGCAAAATATAGTGTTTTATCGACACTTAACTATCAAAATTCATTGTCTTTGACAGTTGAAAGTGGTAAATCGCTATATAATATCGCATTTCGGTGGTTATAAAGACAATAGTTACATAGCATTTAACAATAAATATAATTTTATAATTAATTCAAAGGGTTTGTTTGTATTACCAAGAAATAATAAAATTCCCTTATAGAGGCTATTATTCACTATAGATTTCAATGTATGGGAAAGTCGGCAAAACTAACAGTTAAGTTTTGATGCGGCTATATTATATCTTTAAGTGAGTACATTAAAAAAAACAACTCATCTCCCTCCACCCTCTACGGCGTCATCATCCCTCCCCCTCTTGAAAAGTATCCCGTTTTATAGATTTTCTCAATTTTCAGGAAAACCATATAAGCTAGGACAAAATAGTCAATGACTAATTCATTTCTTAATAAATTACCTACAAAAAAGTACTCCAATTTATTTTGATACGAGTTACAGTTTCCAAACTATGGTACGTCGAAGTTAATGGTGGTGACTGTACACGACAAAAATACAAAGAATACTGCTATTGCTGAACCAAAGGTTTCCTTCGGCAGGACTGACCTTTGTGTTCCTAAGATGGGTTTACGAAGTAGAGTCACCTGGATTTTCCATGCGGGTGGGGGGAGGGGGTAATTTAGCCTTTAGGAAGTCTGATGTTAATAACTGCCTATGTTTAGGTACTAAGCCAAGTTTAGTATCATTTTCGGATAAATCATAGCATTGAATAATTTTTTTTGAATTAAAAATTACACTATAACCAAAATTGAAACCATTTTTTTTATTTATGTCACCGTAATTATAAAACTGATGTTCTTATTTCAAAAATAAGTTAACAAATGAGCTTTGTTTTTAATGGCAAGGCATGGCAAGGCTAAATACCTTAGCAATATTTCTCGATATGAGCAAAGCCTTTGACTGCGTAAATCATCAGTTATTGTTGAATAAATTAGAGAGATATGGCATCAGGGGAACAGCCTTGAATTGGATACAAAGTTATTTATCTAATCGTCAACAATGTGTTCAAATATCCTGAATCGCAAATAATTCAAGGAATTGTTATACTTCGGAATATCTTACTAACAAATGCGGCGTTCCTCAAGGGAGTGTGTTAGGGCCATTACTATTTCTTCTTTACATTAATGTCTCCTAATGTCACTGAACAAAAGTGTATTCTATTCGCGGACGATACAACTTTGATAGTTAAATGTAAAACTAAAAACGAAATGCAATTAACTGCCAAGACAGAATTTGATAAAATCAGGACATGGTTAGAAGATAACAATTTAAATATAAATTTGGTAAAAACTAAATACATACAATTTAAATCAATTAATAGTTTTAATAATAAGATTGACATTAATTACCAAAATACGACTGAGACAATAGAAAATGTAAGCGCAACAAAATTCTTAGGTATACAAATTGACAACTACTTAAACTGGAAAGCACAAATTGAAGAAATAGTAATAAAATTAGACCGCTTTGTTTATGCACTTAACAGAATTAGACAAATTGTATCTAAAACGGCAGCTCTACTAGCCTACCACGGATATGTTGCGTCGGTACTAAGATACGGTGTCATTTTATGGGGAAACTCCGTGGATACGATAAGAGTATTTAGAGCGCAAAAGAAATGCATAAGATCTGTTTGTGGTGCAGGCTATTTAGATAGTTGTAAGCCTCTGTTTAAAGCTTTAAATGTTTTGCCACTTCCTTGTTTGTATATTCATGAAATGGGAGTGTTCGTGAAAAAACACCAAAATCTGTTTACAACAAACAAGGACTATGAATATAGAGGACGGAAAGGTAACAACCTTCGTATTCCAAATCAGAGATTAAAAGTTTATTCGAACAACGCATATTGTATGGCTATAAGAATTTATAATAAACTGCCACATGACATAAAAACTTTGACATTATATAAATTTAAAAATAAGCTTTTTACTTTTTTAATAGAAAAAATGTACTATTCTGTTAAAGAATTCCTTGAAGACAAGAATATATAATATTATGACTAGTTTGATAAAGTTGCTTGTATTGACTGAATTTTAAATTAATTAATTGATAACTTTATGACATGTAATATTTGACTAATAATTTGCACATCGAACTACTCGATCGAATATGTTGCATTAGTTTAAACATAAAATCACATTGTAACCATATTCTTGCAAATAAATGATTTTGATTTGATTTGATTTTGAATGAAAATTTGAAAAAGTATAACTTTCAAGTTTCTTTACCTACAATAAATAGGAAAAATATTTTAATTGCCGCTTGCCGTCAATATCTTATAAGATATTATCTCTATATATAGGAGAATAAAAAAAATACTTAAAGGTTTCAAATGAAAAGTAATAATTAGCCAATTCCAAATATATCTTACATTATAATATTTTTATGTTACTGTTTTGAAAGAATCTTAAATAGCAAAATTCAGAAGTATGAAATATTAGTAAATTATTAGAAAAACAAAATATGCCTGTCAAAAAACTTAGATGAGCTTTATTAGCATATTTTTTGTTTTCAAATAAGAATATCAGTTTAATATTTACGGTTACTCAAATTAAAAAAAGTGTGGTAAAACATTTTGGTTATTTTGTAATTTTGAAGAAACTGCTTAATAAATTGCATTTTTATACAAAATAATAATTTTACGCTAATGATTTATCCGAAAGTGATATCAAACTTGGCTTATAGTGTAGGAAAGGAAGGTAGTGGACCCCCACAATAAAACCTCAGTAGATGAAACTTTACAGTATGATAAAGTATCATAATTGAAACATATTTTTTTAAATTATCCAAATAGTTTTTTTTGTTTTTGGATATTTGTTCATAGATTTTGGTTCATACTGTATTATATAATATATATCCCTGCAAAGTTTCATCGACCGAGGATTTAGTGTTACAAAAGATCGCTTCATTTCCCACACTATTAGTACTTATCAACATTGGACTTCGTTAAGACTGAATTCCCCCCTCCCCTCCTGCTTGCATGAAAAATCCATGTGGCTCCACATCGTAAACTCTATACCAGAGGAAACTTTTGGTTCAACAATAGCCGTATTCTTCGTATTTTTGTCGTGTACAGTCACCACCATTAACTTGGCGCACTATAGCTTGGAAACTATAACTCGTATCAAAATAAAGTAGGGAGTACTTATTTGTAGGTAATTTATCAAAAAATAATTCAGTTCTTGATCATTTTGTTCTAGCTTGTATGGTTTTCCTGAAAATTGAGAAAATCTGTAAAACGGGTCATTTTTCAAGGGGGGAAGGGGCGACGCGGCAGAGGAGGGAGAGTTTTTTTTTAAATGTACTCACCTAAAGGTATAACATAGCCGCATTAGAACTTAAGTATTAATTTTGCCGCTCAAAAATCTAGAATCAATAGCGGTTCGGACAAATCTAAGCTGAAAATGCGGCTGACTTTTCCATGCGCTGCGCCTGCGACGTTGCTTCGTTGACGTGGAAATTCCGCATACGATTTTACCGCCTAGATTTGTACCCTTAAAGGATAATTTCCCGTCTATATTTTAATGAACCCTATATCCTTGTTCAGGCTAAGTATCCCGTCCTAAACGGCAGTAACGTGCTACTATGTCCGCAGCTCCAGACCGGGCAGGCCTCCGAAGCGTGCCTCCGGCGTTGGGCTGTCGCTTGCCGCCACGCAGTTCCCCGGACACCCGTTCAAGAAACACCGCCTCGAGAACGGCGAGTACTCGCCTTACGAGAACGGACATATGAGCGGTAAGTTTTTACTTCTTCTCTATAAATAACACTACAGGGTGTCAGGCTATCTTCAATCAAAAATACGTGGATCGAAAAGGGCCACTGAAAACCATAGAACTAAAAGGTTTAAACTTGCCGAGGTATGGATGCAATATGCAGTCACATACACCGTATTTTGGTTTTTGCAAGCTGAAATACTATTTTTTCTACCGTTGGCTAAGATTATATTTCAACTGTAGTAATCGTTATTATTATTTGACTGGTAGCTAATAGAAAGATGCTGGCAGTTCAACGTACACAATCAAAAATCATTCTTTCTTATAATTATTACCTACTTCAACGTACTATTATGTATTCTGTGCTTCAACTTCAATCCTTCACTCATCATGAGTCAGATGAATCGGAGAAATTCGGGTTCGGGACAAAACATGCTTATAATTCTCAGAACAATAAAGTTATACCTAAATAGAAGTTTCGTGCTGCAACTCTAATTAACAGATGGTACTAATGAGGTAAATTAATTTCTTGCAATCAATTTGTTTAGAAAATGCGAGCAGGTGTTTTTACTCAAATATTCAAGAGCTCCGTACATAAACACAAAACTTGTAATTATAAAAAAGGCAAATAATTTTTTTTTGTGATATTTCTGTTCTGTCGAGATTCCATATCATCACTTATGCACCTAATACGAAATTAGATTTTGGTCACACCATGAAAATTATAATTGATAGAATCCCAAGTAATTGTTTTTAGAAACCTTTGCGTGTATCTACAAAATATTTCATTTTGCTACGCTTTGGTGTCTAGGGAGTAAATCCGAGTTTCCATTTACATTTTAAATCCCATATAATCTGTTATAAATTATGAATCGCTGCATTCTAAGTCTGTGTGTTTTACACGAACGTTAATCGTTTTTGTAATGAACACAGCCGTATCCGTGACATGTGATAATATCAAAATCTGGTTTACGCGCGCCCCAGATAAGTCCCGGATATGAACTCAGAACCCGGGCGGTGCTCATTTCATATACAAATTACACAAATACAAAATTATCCTGGCACAAACGGAGAAAAGGGAATAAAGTGATTAAATAGAGCTCAGCACAAGACGGCTAGCAATCAATCATTTTTGTCGCTTACGGCTTTGTTGATTCTGTTCTCTTTTGTCTCTTTTCCTCGGGTACGTTTTATTTAGCTGTCCTGCTCCAGCACGAAGTGTCGTGCCAGACAAGGGAGCAATTACATTCGTGATGTTGCATAAGCGGTACTTGCTTATCGCGCGCTGCCGCATTCGACTTGAGCATAGTTGGGTACTTTTTCCCTAAATTTGCAATTCGAAACGCGCTCATAAGTGAAAAAGGCGAGCTCTGTTTCGCTGTTATTGCATTTTTTATTCGTTTGTTTTACTTTACATTGTTTTGAATTAGAAATAACGTGCGGAATAATAATTTCGTTACTCCTGACGTACGAACGAACAGAATTCAGACAGGTGGAATTTCTAAATAAAATATTAGTTATTAACCACAATTACTTAGTTAACTTTTGAAAAAAAGTTTGCTGCTTAATAAAACCTGCTTATTAGTTTTTCGTAGATTAGAAGTTAAAATACCGGCAGAGAGCGAAATTTGGTCTCGCGTGATATTTCTTGATTTGACTGTCCTGAACTTATTTATTGATTAAGAACCAACCTTAATTGATGTAGAAATAGTACATTCTATGCATAGTTTTAAGTAAAACGCTGTGTTTAAAATATGCCTTAAAAATTGACGTAGAGAACCCCAAAGTAGAGCGATCGTATATATCTCAGTTTAGGATCATCGGAAATGGATGATTCTCATTATATTCTTGTCATTAGCTGTCTCGCGGGTGAGCATTCATCGTTATTGTATTATAACGTCTGCTTAGTTGGTTTTAATTATTTTACAATTAGTCGGAAGATGGATGGGCGTAGGGATTGTTTCGAGATTTGAAGCTTAAGATCAATCTTAGATGCGGCTTAGATAAATTTGATCCGTTGTTGAAATCTTCTCAGAAAAAAACTTTGACAGTACTGTTTTATAAAGTAAAACATAATTCTTTTTATAAGTACTACCTACATTGTATATTTCTGCTAGCTAATTTGCCAATAGAGAATATGCATAAGTCACCGATTTTGATAAATTTGAGCTTGATCGCTTCGGACACGTATAAAAACATGATGGAACAGAAAAAACAAAAATAATAATTTATTGTTTTAGTTTTATCACGATGAAATCAGGGAAAAATACCGTTTTTTTTTACTTTCGGATATAATGCACTTAACAGTCAGATAGAATATCGAATAAGATTTTTTTTTGTATGACACATATGTACTTAAACGCAAAATTTAGGGAGATAGTTGAAAATTCTTAGTTACGTCTAATAATTAAAAAAAAGCAAAACAAACGACGTACTTATATGAACTCTAGTTAATATTTATTCGTAAAACAAAATACGTTTTGTACTGAATCAGTCTTATTACGGCAATTCTAATTAAATTTCTGCATGTATCAAGTTGCTTGTATCTGTACGGGCTCCGGAGTTAAGCCAATATTATTTTGACGAGTCGTTGACAGTGGTTTACAGTTGACGTAACGCCCGCACACAGACACCGGCGATACTAATCTAAACGTCACACAAAGCAAATGTGATGTGTGAGTGAGGGGGTGGCCCATTTTCACCCCGTGAAATAATAGGATACGAAAACATCGGAGGCAGAATATAATCCTCCTACGAAGGTTGAACGGAATGGAAATAGGAATATGAAATGCGTTAAAGGGACGTGTCGGCCCACGTGCACTGAAAGGGTTACCGATGTTTATCTTTGGCGGTAAATCAAAATCGATGCTCATTCCGCGTGGCGCCTTGTTCGTGAATAGATCTTTGTGGAAGGTAATGAGCTTTTTTGTTAGGCAAATCGGTGTGTTAGTTCGACATCCTATTAGATGTATTCATCTATTCTATTTGATGAGATATTGTTTTGATTATAGGGCATTTAGTATGACAAAATATCAGGTGATGGTCAACTTAAGCCATGTACATTTTTCTTAATTTTAAGACTTTAGTTTTTATGTTTGTTTCCACCAATATTATGTTTGTCTTTAGATCACAATTTCCTTATGAGTAATAGCTACCACGTCTAACGCTATTATCTACGTTTGGCAACCCTAATATCGGGAGAAAGGCATGAAAATGACGTGTTGATAATAATTAAAGGTTTCGTAGTGTCGCGGGCTCGAGGGGGATAATGTACGGCATTATAACATTACTCGCATAAAGCTCTACATTCTGATTGAATTCTGCAACTGAAATTAAGTAAGGATTTGCCTGTTTATGTTAGGGGTGGATCTGTCAATTATGCCTTAGCATATCCGTTCTTGTTCGCACTATTGTGGTTGTAACCTCTTTGTAAGAAATAGGGGGTTATGCGTTACTCATTTGATATTCTATGCTAATGTAGTTTCAACGTTTCTTGGTCTTGAATTTAACTGTGCGATATAAATAGAACATATACCTAACCTATATATCGGGTCATTTTGAACATACCATCCAAATTTTGAGTGATTGTGTGATTTTAAGGATGTGTTCAGTCCATGAAAATGAACGACTTTCTCTAAGGAACACATGGTCAAATTTGTAAAATAAAAATCGTCTTTCCATACAAATCAAAGAGATCACGTGATCAATTTAGTATGGGATGAATGATTTGTGGCGAATTTGACACATGTTTGTACAGAAAGTTGTTTAGTTTCATGGACTGGACACATCCTTAAAGGATGATGCCGATTTATCTATACAAGCTAGGCCATGATGCGCTTTAATGAAATTACCAATATACTATAGTAATTTTATAGTGATTGTGTGGGGAAAATATCATTAAAATATAATGCGGGAGAAAAGAGAAATCTCAATCTTAAGGAGCCGTTTTGAGGTTATAATTGTTTGACATTTTCGTGTTATATGATATTTTGTTATCTACCTCTTTGGATATGACATGAGTTTGTCACAGATTAACTAGTTAGTAGTTGGTAAATAATGTCAAACATACCTACACGAATTACACGATCAATCAACAATCGATTCACTAAAAGACAAAAGTAAAGGGTGTGTTGGAAATAAAACAACGGGTTTTTCTTATTCTTTTATTACACGACTGCCCAAACTGGCCACAGCTCAGAAGAATAAGCACAGATTAAGACACAGACTAATAATCTAAATCTGACTAAAGAGTGAGATAGTACTGTCAAGTTAGTATCGGTAAACTGGGATGATTAGCAAAGATGATTTTATTCTATATTGAGATGACATAGACAATAAATTGACATGATATTACATGTTGAGATACTATTTTATTCATAACATTTTAATGCCATATTAGTTTTAATAATTTATTTTTTATTATGAAACCATTTTTTATTTCCTTTTTTTGAGATATTTATGCTTAATGCGCATCATGGCCCAGAATCCGGCATGATCTTTTGGATGGATGGATGGTACCTAAGTTCAAAATGACCCGATATAGCCTTAACATTAATAGCATAGAATGCAATGAGAGTGATTCTGTAAGCGTTTGATTGTTATTCAAAGAGCATTTAAGCTAACTAGCCATGAATTAACAAGCTGATGAGTTTCTCAATCACCCTACGGTGCTCGACAACTAAGTGATATGTAACATACTTATAACACTTTTTGCATAAAATAACACTGTTAACCATCTATCACGGTGCAAAAACTGAAAGATTCTACGCAATCACTGAAACGAAAGTTTAATTGTTTTTCCTCCAGAGCGTAGTATACGCAAAAACGGTCGATAAACAATGTTCAAGACGGCAATCATAGTAATTTCTTGCTAGCTCTGGCTGCGTTTACAATTTTAATGGTTAACATCAACTGGCAATTGCGGGCAATCAAACAAATTGGCTTACTCTTATAAGGAAATCGCAATAGTAAAAACAGTGGCAACAATTATTAAACGCCGAAGCGGTGCGTAACGGCTCAAAATCTGTTTTTTACTTTGTGGCATGCTACTGTGCGTTTAAGTGCGGAATTAACGCGGCACGGACGTGAGCACGGGAACTACTTTTCCATCTGACGTTTTGTTAACTGTCGATTATAAACATATTGCTATATAGTAATTAAAAAATAAAATGGGGAAGACTCCTTAGACTGTCCGATTTAATGAGATGAATGAACTACCTATTGTTTTGAGACATAATTTTGAGTCCTAATAATAGGACATCAGACGAAAAAACATGTTGATTGTTGAGTTTTTATCATTTACTTAAGGTCTTTAAGTTCATATTTTACAATTGATGGCAAAAAATATAAAATTCAATCAAATAAATAAAAATTGACAGCTTTACGACAGTATTACATTATGTAACTAAACGCTTGTAATAATATTCAATATTTACCCTAAGGGTCTAATATAATAAGATAACAGACAATGATGGTCAAGTCATAACTCCTAAGGACGAAAGAAGCTAAAAAGCAATTAAATAAAAACCATCCCACCTGCCCATACTCATGTTGAATGACAATCGATTGGAGGTTACGATAAATATAAGATATCGATACATCAATTGGCAGAATTGCTTTGCCGTTAATTTACCGATACAGTTTCGTTTTGCAAATAAAACCAGCATTTTTTTTAAATATCAATACAGGGTAATTTTGCGACCCCTTTACAAAATCAAATAATAGTTTAAGGAAGTAATAAAAAAAATTAGGTGAGATAATTATAAATTATTTCTTTTTAAATTCACAGTTTTCAACCACTTTTTATATCCTAAAAATCTAGGCGCGCACGCTCACCGTCACGAAAGGGACGCGAGCGGGGGAAGGCGAGTGGCGGGAGGGGGGCTCGCGTGGGTCGACCGTGCGATGCGCAAACGGTGACAACAATTTCAATTTGTGTAGGGAAAAGTTTGGGGTAAAAATGTAAAAAATATATTTTTGTTTTAGTTCATAAATTGATTGTAGTGCTGTTATAGAATGACCTGACAAAGTTTGAAAAGGGGTCCAAAAATGACCCTGTATAGTGGTTATTTTTGAAAATCGATTTGCATAATAAACATATATGTACCAGGCAGTGATTTCAACTGACAGAAGTAAAATGTATTGGTAAAATAGTGATTGTCGAAACGATCTTATTTGACACAGTTTAGTTGTTAATTTGATAATTATGTAATAAAAAAAAATAGAAAAAAAAATACTTGCGACATTTATTTTTTGTACATTTTTAAACTCCGAATAATGTATTCGACCCATATGTATCAGGCAGTGATTTCAACTGACAGAAAAAATACTTTCAGCTTTTTAGCCAAACTCTGCTAGCTTAATAATTTCAATGTATAGTAATTAGGTGTAGGGTTACCAGATCTAATAATGATATTTCCGACTTTTTCCCTGACTTTTCAGGAAATTTCCTGACATTTTGTACACCTACATCTATATTCTTCATTTAGTTGACTTATGATATTTATTTTTCACCAAAATTTTTTTCATTAAGTACATACACTTTTTGGGCTTTCAGATATTCCTGACAACTACAGTTTTTCCCCTGTTTTCCTGACGGATGCCTAAAATTCCTGACATGGCAGGAAAATTCCTATCATCTGGTAACCCTAGTTAGGTGAAAATGCAACCTTTGCAATGTACCCTTCGATCAGATGATCGAAGAATGTGTACCGTGTAAAATACAAAAAAGTTACATTATGTTGTATTCAGACTGCATTGGAGGAAATGTTAGTGATTTCAACTAAAAAAATGCTTCCAGATTTTTTGCCAAATTCTACTAGTTTAATAATTTCAATGTATAGTAGTTAGATGACAATGCAATCTTCGCAATTCTTCACTAATGAGTTTGTATTGTAAAATGCTAAAAGCTACATTAGCGTCACCGCTGACGAGCGACTAATCGCTGAGCGATTTTTTGTAGCCCAGAATAGAACATATGGAGTTCAATACGTAAACGCCCACGAGCTACAAAAACTAGCTTGGTATTTTTGTCGGGGGATGAGTTAAGAATAGATTTGCGATGAAATCAGAATTTAATTAAAAATATATTAATGGGATGAGTTAAGAACGCGATTTGGGATGAATAAAGAAAAGGTTACGCAAGTGCGATACGATGTCATGGGATGAATATGGAACTCGGTGCTTTTTAGGGTTAACCTTAGCCAGCGACAAAAAAGCGCCACGATTGTCGCCGCGATTATCACCGCGTTTATCGCCGCGATATCGCTGCGATTAACGCCGCGATTATCGCAGCTACAAAAAAGCGCCCATCAGCGGATACGCTTATGTTGTATTCCGACTATTAATAGATTTGTGTCGGCGCACTTTAAAACGTAATTTGGAATTAAACATAACAAAGGAGATAACCTTATCACTATAGAGGTAATTCTACGCAATTATAGTGCACTCCATTGGCATAAAAAATTACTACTATCAGTTTTTGCGAGAATAAAATTGCCCTGTCAGCAATAAAAATGGAGACAAATTGTTGTTTGAAACAGTCACTTAATAAGAACTTCTGTTTCCACGGTAATAATATTAAGTAAAACAGCAGTAAGTATGATCGACTTTTTTGTATCGAGAACTTCTTGTCTGTCATAATTTCCATACTCACATTAACTTTGAAATTTTATTCTAATTCCCATCATTTTGTGTAGCGAATGGCGTGCACAACGATATACTCAGTGGTGGTTTTATTTTATTCATTTGACGGCAGTCACACCTTTGCCCATCAAACAACATTCATTTCCTTTTTATACACATAATTATTATAGATACACAGCAATTTCTCTAATAAGGGCCACGTATAGAGAAATTCTTGAAATATTTCTTATTAAATGACATAATGTTAAAGAGCCGGCAGCTTTATCTTACTTATTCAATTAAAGGGCATGAGCATGATTCTATTGAAATGCTGATATAAAAGTAATTATCACGTTAATGAAGGTCAAACTGGAATTTACAATGTAACGTAGAAACAATCGAACATCAAAACAACCAACTTCAATTCAAATAGTAAAAGAAATACTAATCCCACAAAACACAATTTCATGTATAATGGTGCCAAGGCTTCCATATGGCTTGCACTGTCAAAAAGTGATCAGACCTCATGTAGAGCCAAGCTTCTAACTCTACGCATCCTAACTCTACAAGCCCTAACTTCAATAACTCTTCACCTGAGTCAAAATATGTGGCTTGGCCGTTTCGTTACTACAAGAACTATTGTTGAACAGTGAATACATTTTTCCATGTAGCGAAATGTCCAAGCCACATATTTTGATTATCTGGTATACTCCAAACCCAAGATCCAAAAAAACAACGAAGCGCTTCGAGAAAAGGTAGGTAGTGCCCTTGCGCTTTGCTTGCTTGTCTTGGCAAGGACACTACCGTGTCCCCAGATAAATCATTAAGTTGAAAATGCTACATGATAGTTGACCCGTCATGATGATAGCGCTATGCAAGATGTCAGCAACCTTCAGTGCGTGTACACTTTTGATTTATCAGCCATTTACCGACAAGCTGATTCGATATCCCTCGAGGCATTTATTACAGAATCGAATATTCGAACGTCGACTCGAAGCGAAATTACACGTTGCTTCTTTCCGTAACTTGGTTCGTTAGTTATCAAACTGAGGACAAGTAATAACTCCCATTATACCATCGAATGTATTAAAAAACTTAACTTGACAATGATTAATTTAATAATTAAAAAACGCAGTTGAAACCCTCCTTTAATTGGTGATATTTCAAATTACAGCATTTACGCTATCCTATCATGCAGTATGTTTTGATGACAATAATGTCAATTCTTATAATCTTATAACTCTTATAATCGGTCCCGACGGAAGACCAGCGCTGGTCGCAGACCATGCATTATGCTGAGTCGGGACCGTTTTGGGACAATGTGCTATGTTTTGTTTGTTCATTTTGTATGTTGTCTTTCTTTCTTTCTATAATGAGGTGATTTGGATAAATATAAAAAAATGCATTGCAATTGGTTTAAATTTATTTTCTACAGAATGGCGATATTTTATACATAAATTGTTAATAGTTATTGATTTCATTTCGTAAATGTATAGATGCTAACATGGATCTTCTTCAATAGTAGCAGCTGTTTGTTAAAACCACGGACATAATCTCTTCTTTGTGTAATAAGCAGTTATTATTAATAAAAATATGCTTTAATATTACTGTAACCTGGGTAGCTAACAATAGCCACACACTATTGTGTATTTTTACGGATGACTTGATTTTTATTGTGAGTGCTCTACATTTAAAATATCTCTTTCGAGCACAGAAATAAGTATCAATGTTTCTATTGTTGCCAGATATTTTTTAGATTGATTACTTTTTTGTACTTCTAAGTAACATGTTTGATCGAAAAAAGATTAATCCAAGTTGAAGTTGTATTTGGTTAAATTGTGGTGCAAATATATTTGTTTTATTATCCACTACCTTCACCTTTTCTGATGTAAAATGACGATAAGGTCGAAGGTGAAAGCGCGCAGTAGCGCACTTTACCCGGAATCCTCAACCACCGAAGACAGAAATAAATGACATGTATGACACTTATTTTGCCACATATATTTATCAGGGATAAACCGTATCCCGGTCAATTTACGAGTAATTAAGCCTGACCCTCTTTCGGGGGGACTTTTATTTGCCGGTCGAAATGGACCGGGCTCGCTAAACTGGTATCCTATTGGCTTGAATGGCGTAAAGATCTTGATTAATGCCCGTTTGCTTTCTTGCTCTTTATTGCATAAATGTCTTTGGTTATTATCACTTTTAATGGCAACATTTCGTTGTCCGAAGCTATCATTTAATTAAGCTCGTAGAGTTTGTGCAAACATAATACAAATTAAAAATATTTATATTTCTCATTAAAATAAATAAACAAATTAACTGGTATGAAGTCATAGTATAAAATGCACTGCATAATAATTGATTGACTACTCATTCTCATAAGTAAAACAATAAGTATTCGGCTTCTTTCTTAAAATTCACCTATAATTGATTTTTCTAAATATCGCCTGGTTAAGATTTAAAGAATTTTATTCCAAAGTTATCTGTACCTATATCTGTTCAGTTCTATGTGAGGACTATAACTTCTCAAATTGTGTTCCTAAGTAGGGGTGGGGATTAGCGTGTGCCACGGCAAATATTTTATTACAGTCCAAATCTCCAGCCCTCAAGGTTTTATTGTTCATAAGGCTCGTCCGAGCCAAATGAAAGAGTTTATGGCGAAGACGTCGGTGTTGCCACTATGGGGGATCTTTGGCGGGAAAAGCTGATTCATCTTAAAATGACAAGAAAAAAAAACTGTTTAAAAAGTATGAAACTGTTTACCAAGTTGTTATGAAAAAAATGCTAGAATGTTCAAAAAATGTCTCTTATAATATTTTACGTGACAATGTGTGATGTATACGTGTTAATACGGATTGTGAGAACATAAAAGTTACGACTGACAAGGCTGTTACTGTTACTGACGGCTGTTACTGACGGCTTGTTACTGTAATACTTTTATCTGGCAACACTGCTCGTTCTGTTGACTCAAGTTATTGACCGTACTTCGTCGACGATTGTGTATTACTGTTATTGATTGTAGTCGGCGCGTGACTTGTGTTGCCGATTGTATCTCGTCTATTTAGTGTTATGTTTGCAGGGCAGTAGGGAACCAGAAACAGACATCATCGCACAAGGCCAATTTCTTGGGCCATGTTTGTTCTTATTGTTGATTTGCTTTGATGTCTTGTCCTTTTGGAAAGAGTAAGTTTTGCCAAGTATTTGGCTGTATTGTTATATTCAAACCATACATTTATCAGTGCCATAGATAAATTAGTAATGATAATGTTACAAGTAAGCACACAAAAATAATACTGATAAGATTTTGAAAACATAAACAAGAAGAATAATATTATTAGAACAGTTAAAAATAATAAATGTTTTATTAATAAATAAGCACAGGCCAGTGAATATTTGCCATAAACACGCCACTCTTAAGGTATCCGAAAGCGACAACTTCAAAGCGATTTATTCTCAAAACTGCGGGCCGTTATTTTCGCCAATCGTATATGCCATTGGTACACTGACCATACAATTATGTATTTATTGTAAACGCTACGATTGCCGGCCGGCAGTAATTTGCTTTTAATTCGCCCTCTTTTGTATCATTTTCGAGTTTCTTCGTTTTGCAGAGTTTTGGAGATTTGCTGGATTATATAGAATGTTGCCATGGATACTTGTATAATTTTTCTTTCAACTTTATTACAGTGTTTTATTCTTGACGATGTTATATGAATTGATATATTTTCATAATAAGTGACAAAGTCGTTTTCCTTTGACAGCAAACTGTCTTTCCTTTTTGATGAATGTATTGTTTCATTATCGTTATTTATTATCGCTGTCAAGGACTTTATATATACGTGTTTTCTATAATTTATATTAGTTGTGATATACAGGCTATTAAGGTTATGGTAAAGTTCTCCAGATAATACCTTGGTAGTTATAAAGTCTAGCTTGCATTTACGAGAGATATTCCCATTTTTATGACAAAACAAAACTTTAGTAAAATGTGGCGTATGATTATTTTTATGAGTCGTGCAAAATGCCCGCTCCACGTTCTTTCAGAGATCGGAGACGACTCGACATTTTCGATCACACTAACTTAAGTTTGTTGATGTTTAAATGTTTCCAATCAATTTATTATAATTATTTGCTGCTACAAAGCAAACACAGAGAGGTTTTTATGTTGTTTTTAGATAGGTACGTACTTTTTGTTACATTATTGCTAGTTGGATATAGCAATTCTTTTATCGTCTTGCATTACTTATATGATTCGCAACTAATTTAAAATGGCTATCTCGCTTACTATGAATGCGGTATGATGGATACGACAAGGAAAGATACATTGTCAGTCACGGAGCTTGTTCTTTTCGCTTTACGGCCAATCATTTATTCCCATCTCGTTTCGTCATTTTGTAATCTGCCTGTAATAAAACTCAATGGTTATTATGTCTGTTCCATTATCTTTGTACCTGCGAATGTATCGTCTTTTGTTACAATATAAGTTCCTTCCTCAATTTCGCTACTCTCGTTTACAAAAAAGTCTAAACAAATAACTAATCTAACAAACACCTTTTTTTATACAACAGTCCTTTGAGGTTACGATTGTTTTGATCCCAACCTCCTTTAAACACATAAGTGATATAATTGGGGTCCCGATTCTATCGATTCTAATTCGAAATAATGGCCGGTAATTTGCTACGATCATTTGCCGAGGACAGTCGATATTCGATCAATAAATCGATGAAAATCGTTATAATGGCGGGTCGAAATCGACGTTTCATTTCTTTAAATGCCTGATCAGTGGATTCGCCTAATAATAGTAATAATGTTAAACGATGAACATTTTTATCGGTTATGGCACAGCGATTTGTGTAGATGAGAGATAATTTTGAGTCCTTTTTTGTTTTGGAACATTTGTTCATATTTTTGTTACTGAACATTTTAGATTATCTTCTGTAAAACCTTTTTTTAACTACATTAGTTAAAAAGTTTCTATCACAGAACTGTATTTCTTCATTGAAGCTACTCATTGACCACGAATCCAATCAGAAAGGGATAGCGAGCTACAGATCCACCTTGAAGAAAGAGATGGGCTAAAAGGGTTGTTTCAACCGCAGGTTATTACGAGATTTAGCACGTATTTAGTTAATTAGTGAGTGCGGTTGACCGGTGTGGTTGTTGGGCTGTTTTACGTGTATGGGGATTTGTAAATATGCTTTTCGGTTTAGTGACCTAATTGTGGTTTTCGGGTGTGACTTTATAACGAATATCGTTGGATAACCCCACCTTTACTTGGTTTTTTACAATCATATCTTTATCATTTGAATTAGATAGTATTAGAATTATCTATTTATGGTGATTGGTAAGGAGATTAGCAAATCAGAGAGCCTATTCAAATGGCCATCCTACTAAAATTAACGCTAGTAGAATAGAATGACATTGTATGGGATTGACAGGAGCTAAGCGTTAGCTTATGTTCACATACATTGTTATTCTATTCTACTAGAGTTAATTTTAGTAGAATGGCCATTTTAGTAGGGGTGATGATTTGCTAGAATATTTCTAGGACAATTCATTCCTATCTAGAGCATGCAATACCGCAGTATATATTCAATTACGCGATATTGCGGTATCGGACATGTAATACCGCAAAATTTGCGATATTGGGTAATTATTAAATCATTAAATGAGGGTTGAAATAAAACTATAATGAACTATCATTGAATTTGAAAGGAATAAAATATCAAATTTTATCCTCATTTAAGGAACTTCTAATTTTATTACAAATGTATCAAGCTGCTGAAAATGCTCTCTCAGCTTCTACACTCGTTGTGAAAAATAAAATGTTTCCACACTATATTAAAATTTAAAACCTTTGAAGTCTTTTTTTTACAACAAATAATTTAAAATTATGGATTCGAGTTTAGTCGAAATGAATATTTTTTCACGCTTTCATGTAACAAATAAAATAGCAAATTACAGGTTAGTCACTCACTTGTCCGACTTGTGAGTAGTTGCGGGTGAGACTGAAATTGAGTTTAGACTACAAACAAAACGTTAGTGAGTTACCAAGAGCGTATCCCACCCGCCCGACCAACAACATGCGACGATACGTAGGGGGGATTTCCTTATCACGGTTCGTTTTTAATACCGCGAAATTCGCATTTCTAATTTCGCTTTTGCGGTACTGAAAAACAGGGCGAAATTCGCAAAATTGCGGTACATAACGATATAACGGTATTGCATGCTCTATTCCTATCCCGATGTCGTTGCAATACTTATTTGGATAGGTAGTGAGACGTGAAAAAACCTATGTACGGTGTACCTACTGTAATGATTGTTGTACGTAGTTTAAATTACAATACAATTCATAATTAGCATACCTAGGTCATATCATAACAAAATAAGTGTATGGTTAAGCGAGTTTCACAACAGAACTACTCAACATAGTTTATTCATTCACCCATATTTCAGTTTATTCGGGTAGCAAAACAGTATTTTGAATAATTAATGATTCTCAATAGTACCGGAGTTTGAGTGTTGTATGGTTCAGAAGATAACGGGTTGTTTGTGTAAATAAGGCGCAGACATTAATTCAGGGCCCATTGGTCATATAATGTTTTTTTGTTACCCGTTCTGCCCTTCGATTCGAGGGCTTCGAGTATGGGGAAAGTAAACAGTTTTCTTTCAAATGGTTTCGCTGTTTTGTGGAAATAAGAAGAGTGGTGAAAGTGGTAACAAATGTTCCCTGAACATTGTCTAGTAGCACCTACGTGTTATGTACGATCAAGATAATTGTTTTTATTATTTCATCGGCAGTTTTTGACATAGTGTTAAAAATAAGTAATTAATTGTTAAGTTTTATGTATTTTACAATAAAGTGTTTCATGAAAAGGATTAAAAAATCGAGCTCTGAAATACAAGCAAAGCTGAAACTTTTGGGCGATATGTCGGATGAAACACGACTGAGCTATGGAGTTTTGTTACAAAAAGCGTGAGCGAATTTGATCCAAATTTAGCTGCTTTTTGATATTCTGCGATTTCAATTTACCTACCTGAAAAGCCCGAGCGTCCCAACCACAAATTAAAACGACATTGCATCCATGCCGGTTAATAATTAAAATTTTCCTGTGATACGCCACATACCTGCGCCTTTAATCGCGGAACAAAGCAACACATTATATTTAATATTCAGCAATCCCGAAATCCTCTGTAAAACGGTTCCACAATGGAAAAGGGTGTACTCCTTTAACGGTCGAACCGTTAACTCGCGTTTAATTCGACACCTTGTTAATTGTTTCCGACGCTTGGTCCGTTTGGTGACCTCACGGACCACCCGGCACCTCCAGCCCCCCGGGGGGGTCATTTTAAGAATATTTGCGCAACACCCCTCTCGTGTTTGCTTGGGTTGTTTGTGGTACCCAGAAAACAATAGTCTCGAAATTCATTGCTCATTTTATTATTGTTTGTACACCGTTTTACGGGCGATTCGATTATTGGAACGTGTAATTAAATGATAATACTGGGCATTAATTGGATTTTACCTGAGCGATACTTCTGAGTGCTACGATATTTATCGAAGATTCCCGAAATTGAATTCAGATATTGATTGAGCTGGAACAACGGCCGACGTCTACTGCGAAAGCTTAACCTACTTTCTGTTTACATTTCCCAAAAAGATCTTGTATGAAACAACGCATTCTGATAGGAAATCAGTATAATTTACTGAACAAGGGCGCGGTTCTATTCTAACTGCTGCTCACTAACTGTGCTTTGATGGAAAATTTACTTTTCTTAAATCTTATTATAATTTGATTTAAAAGTTTTTAAAATTGAGTTGAAAGAATGTCTTTCATGGAAGACCTATTACTACCACACAAATTGTACCTATATTAACAAAAAAAAGTAATGTAAAGAAACGTTAAAATACCATGTAGAAGCTTTGTACTGTTGTTCACCTGTATACAAGTAGTAGAAGCATGTAGAAGTCACAATTTGCAAATAACTTTTTCTTGATATGTGACTATAAGACTCCAGTCTTCGAATTCCTGTTTGCCACTATTGGGTTGTCAAAAAACTTATTACTGTTTGGAAACCTAAAGTTATTATCAACAGTCATTTTGGTTGCAGAGATGGCCCGACTGGAGAAGTCCCCCCTCCTGGCGAACGGGTACAACGCGCCGCCGACGCACCTGGGCCCCATGGGTTTCATGCACCAGCACGCGCTTATGTCCCCGGGGATGCCGCATCATGGTGTCCCCAGGCCTGATGGCTCCATCATCAAGGGACAGCCTATGCATAACATGGAGGCACTCGCGAGGTATGTTCAAGCTACCACGTTGCTTAAGTTCTGGTCTGACAGCGAGCGGGGGCGCGGAAGCAATGCACATGGGCCCTATGGGTTTCATGCACCAGCATGCGCTTATATCCCCCGGGATGCCGCATCATGGTGTCTCCACTCCAGGCCTGACGGGTCCATCATCAAGGGACAGCCCATGCATAACATGGAGGCATTCGCATGGTATGTTCAAAATACCACGTTGCTTATGGTTTGGTCTGACAGAGAGCGGGGGTGCGTGGGCAACGCACATGGGTCCCATGGGTTACATGCACCATGGACCCAGGATGCCGTACCATGGTGTCCCCAGGCCTGACGGCTCCATCATTAAGGGACAGCCCATGCATAACATAGAGGCACTCGCGAGGTATGTTCAAGCTACTAGTTGCTGATGGTCTGGTCTGACAGCGTCAGGGGGCGCTGGGGCAATGCACATGGGCCCCATGTGTTTCATGTACCAGCACACGCTAATGTCCTCCGGGATGCCGCATCATGGTGTTCCCAGGCTTGACGGCTCCATCATCAAGGGACAGCCCATGCATAACATGGAGGCACTCGCGAGGTATGTTCAAGCTAATATGTTGCTTATGGTCTGGTCTGATATCGAGAGGGTGCGTGGGGCCAACGCACATGGGCCCTATGGGTTTCATGCACTTATGTCCCCCGGGATGCCGTATCATGGTGTCCCCAGGCCTGACGGCTCCATCATCAAAGGACAGCCCATGCATAACATGGAGGCACTCGCGAGGTATGTTCAAGCTTCTATGTTGCTTTTGGTCTGGTCTGATAGCGAGAGGGGGCGCGGGGGCAACGCACATGGGCTCTATGGGTTTCATGCACCAGCACGTGCTAATGTCCTCCGGGATGCCCCATCATGGCTTTCCCCAGGCCTGACGGCTCCATCATCAAGGAACAGCCCATGCATAACAAGGAGATACTCACGAGGTAAGAGGTTCAAGTTACCACCTTGCTAATGGTCTAGTCAGACAGCGACGCCACAGCTTTCCGGAATAGCTAGTATAAATGACACGAAGACGAGACGTCACACAGTGGGCGCGACGGCAATGGTATTCGGCGCGACGACCGACGACACGGGGCGTTTTATATGACGTCTTCTAAATGCGCGCCAATATCACGTCGCCGCCCCGTCGCGCCAGTGCGGCTTTCTAACAAGAGCTTTATACGCACTTGGTACCAAGATTAGATCTTATAAATTTCATGAATTCACCTTATCAGGATTATGTTATGATAAGCCAAAGTAGCTAATGATTGATCAAGTCTATAAATGTAAAGCAAGAATGAAATCTGAAAGACCTTTTTAAATGTAAGTCGAGTAATCTACGGGTATGAGTAAATGGATATTGGCATGACAACACTAGCGGGAATTTTATTTAAACTCCAGAAAACATCATAGCTTTTGTTGTTGACAGTACCGCAATGTAAAATATGAAAATATCATTTACATAGAGCATAATTCGAATTAGGTCAGTATCTCATCTAAAAAAGACACTGGACAAGTTGGTAGGTAAACAAAGATAAATTATTATGAGGTATTTTGGTACAAAGTGTTATTCTGAAGCCGACTGTACATTTCTGTGATCAGCGACCGTAGTTATTTATGACATCAACAGGAAGGAATTAGGAATATGTTTATCTGATAACGTAAATGGAAGTAAAAAATATAATAAATCATAAAATTATGCACCAATGTGTAGTAATTCACGGGTTTTAAATACAAATTATTACAAAATGCTATCAAATTATACGATTAGGTATTAAAATGTAGATAATTCCAAAATTATAAAGAGCATAATTTTCATGTAGATGAAGAAAAAAATTGTCCAGATAGGCAACTTGGATAGAATGTTTTAATGTAAGTAATTTAAAACAATTTTGCTATAATTAATAAAATCGCGTTGACTTTTACGCCTTTGCAGAAGGAGAGTGCACAAATGGTAATCAGAGAAAAAAATCACAAGAAAATCGCATGAAATTAAGATCTTGTTAATGTTACAATAAAGAAAATATTATTATTATTATCAACGCTAAAACGAATCAAATAATAGAAATACTAAGCACAGTAAAATTGACGTAATGATCTGTTCACAAACTGAAACCTCTAAGCAGGTCACAAGTCGCGCAGGTTAAATGTCTAAGTGAGTTAATCTTATTAGAAAAGTACAAACAGTATGAGTGCCCTCACTTCCGTTCGGAAGACCCACAATACTACCCCACTGTCTTACTGCCACTTTAATACCTTGCGTATGGGTTTTAGTTACTTAGCCATACCACCTTTAATAACTTCGTCCCCTCAACGAAAAAAATATTCTTGTCAATAAACAAATGAATAACAAAGAAAAGTGAGAACAGCGCTCTCCTTAAAGAACTTAAGAGAAGTTTAATAGAAAACAAAGAGCTGAAGTAATCGAGAAACAATTTCAACGATCACGCATGAGTTGTTACGACACAAATATAAGTGATTGTTTTTAAAACATAATTAATTTCTTCGACCCCTCGTTCAACCTAACGGAACATTTAATATTGAGTGCTCATAATTATTCCTTTTACATTCAAACCCTTTTTCATTTAAGAACTTTTTGTTTGAGTACCTTACTTCATAATCATTTATTGTTAAATTGTTGTCTTATAAAAATTCTATTTTAAGAAAATTATGTTAAAAAAAAAAAAGAATCGAGAATGCGAGATGTTTAATATTTGTAACTTTTGCTTTTCTATCATCAGTATCTTATTCTTCTTCTTATTTGGAGCATGCATTAGTTTCTGCTATTTTATTTATTTCATTCATTTTATTTTCTTTGTCTGCAGATCTGGTATTTGGGAGAATTGTAGAGCGGCATACGAGGACATCGTTAAGCATCTCGAAAGGTAAGAATTTGAACTTACCTAAGTGAACAAAACGATAAATAATTGTTCACGTCAACTAGCTAATGAAGCACAATGGATTGCCAGAGAAATGAGAGACTGTCAACATGTTAATAGGGATTTTCGTTCATGTTACAATCATTTTTATTTCTTCTTATGTTGACTTCTATCTAACTTTATTGTCTCTTCATTCTAATCCTTCATACATGATTCATTAATTTAATACATAATATTATGTAAAATACGGCCATTGAAATTGATAGACCCGGCTCAGTTAAGAGACGTAAAAAATAGCTTTAATTTAAACGGAGGCCAGATATCACAGGAGGGAGTGAAATTAGAGGAGACAATTAGATCCGTGGATCGGGTGTATTTTTAACAAATGACCGCTCGCTCGGCTCGCTTGCGGGGTGCGAACAATTCATCAAACTCATTCAGGGGCTAATCTGGATGTGAGGAAAAAGCGGCTCTCATGTAAATTGGGCCGATTCAAGGGCCAATCGTTGGGGGAAAGCGCTTTTCTTTCCGTGTTTAATGGATGGTGATTGATCGGCGGGCACGCTTCAAAAGATACGCGGTTTTGATTTCGTTTTGAAGAGCCATCTAAATGTTACATTTCAGTTTTTTTTAATAAACGATTCAATTACTCAGTAACAAATAATTCAAAGATTTGAATGACATAGTTATTAAAAAAAAACTACAAGTTTAAGTAAATGTTATCTGGCAAGAAATAGAAATTCAATGATTTTTGACCTTTATTTACTGATAGCTTTATTGAATTAAAGGCTTTAAAATTTTATAGAGGGTTAAATGCACCGACAGAAGCAGAAACGCTGTAAATCCTCCTATTAAGTGTGCGTCGAAAAATAAAATCGTATCCGTAAAATAAAGGCTCGGCCAGTGTGGGGTAGAATTACAGTCGGACAGCGGGCCTTGTACCGATGTGTCACTGTCAGCCGGCGATCGCTCGCACGGCGCCGGATTAGAGCCGTTTTTAAAGAAATTACCCATAATACCCGAATTCAAACATAAAAAATACCATCGTCAAGAGTTTAATCCATAAAAAATTCTTGAAGTAAGTTTTTTATAAACTCATTAGAATGCTTTAAATTTTCTTAACCATCAACTTTGCAGTCAGTATTAGTAACTTTACCATAATAATAATACGAATGTTTTACATATTTGCCGTTAATATAGTTATCAAACATAGCTTTTTATTAACACTAATGTTAATAGGTTCTTGCGCACTTTCAGTGAGATGTAATCTTTTTAACGGTGACGTTTACTTTGTCGCATCATTCGTAATCTCGCTATTAATACCAGGTAACTCAGTTAAATTATATTAATTGTCCTCCTCTGAGTGGCAGGCTTCCTTGCTCTTGCATTATCTTGGTTCGTTTAATTTACGCATGCGCTCAAAACCGGTTCTCAATGCTAAGTCCAATTAATTGACAGGATTATCTCTGATTTAATATAATTTGTACTGTTTGTTTTGTTTTCTCTTTCGCTTCACTAATAACATTTTAAAGTGGCTTAACGTTTTGAGCTGGAAATTTCTTCAGAGCTTATGGTTGTACTTATTTGTTTTCAATTTCTAGTATAATTTCTTCTTAAAATCACGGGTTTATAATTGTCCACTTTTCTTATAGTAAACACACATTCAACTCTTATAAGTTATCATTGATACTGTTATCAATAAATAATCTTGTAGGTAGTATGACCTCAAAACCCAATACAATGAATTCCAAATTGAGTTGTCCACCAGAATTGTTATGCAACGGTAAGTACACTTCAGAGTGTCATTTAGGTTCGGACAAATAGTCGGGATCAATGCATTCGTCCGGTTTAATTCCATTTCGGTTGGAATTAGCTGCGATTAATCGGCACGGCGGGTTAAGCCGCGCGGCCGGGTGTGACGGCCGGGCACACATCGCACTGATGGACGCCGTTATTCATCCCTGCCCCAAGCACGAAGATAGCTCTGTCTGTTAAGCCCTTCATGCTACTGTTTTGAATTCAGCTATTGGAGATGCAATAGAGTTGAACTGAGCATTCTGGGCTGTCCGGTATTATTTATTGCTTTTTTAGGGCAAAAGATATCTGATGGAACTTTTAATCTTTTCATAATGTACATAATAAAAGCAAACAAAAGTTGAGCTTGTAAAAATCTTGGTATCACATATTGTTTTCATAATAATCTACCTGACTGAATACGTAGATCATCAAATCACTAAGATCTCAATTCAATTGTCTAACTGTTGTAAGTCAATATAGATTTGGATAATATTATGTATATTATCCAAATCTACGAGTATATTGACTTACATTTCATGTAGGTAGAGAAAATGAAAATGAAGAGAAAAATTGTATGATCTTTTTGCAAACAAGCTATATACTTACTGCTTGGTACGATTCAGTAGTTTGTTACTTTTGACTGTTGAGTTGAAGTTGATTGAAAGAGAACTCAGAATTATTACAATTTATTTTATCAGTGTCATCTATACTAACGCCAACAACCGCCTCGGCAGCATTTGCGTGATTGAATCCTCCACCATTAATTTTAGTGAAGATCAAACGGAGACCGAGGGTGATATTTATCAAGGATATTGCGAATTATTTTAATCAAATCAAATTCCCTTCGTTGTAAACAAATGCTTTTGATTAATGAGACGCGCGACAGAGCCTCGCAGCCGTTGTGATAAAACACCCGAGGAAAAGGCAAAATTAATGGTCATAAAATGAACTCTTGTATCCGAAAGATAAAGATGCTGAATGCTTTGAATCTTAAGTGATTTTTCTTCTTTTCCATTTTGAAAGATGATTCCGACGATCGCGTCTGGTGACGATGTACATTTATTTCGGGGAGGAACCGAGGAATTAGCTGAAGTAATTTCGTGTGATTAGTGCGTAACTTTTAGCCGCCTGCAAGAGATATTTAGATTGTCATGGTGCGGAATCATTAATAATAACGAGTTTTGATTTTCAGTCAGCTAATATGCATAGGGCGAAGGGAGCGAGTCACGCAGCCTACCCCAGATGCCTTCGTTTGTCACCGATGTGGTACTTCAGGAATTTTATCTGGCCCTGTGATGTTGCGTTTTATTTGTGCAACTATCTAGTTAGTTTGGTTAACGGATCCAATTCCAAATATGCAATTAATTTCTTTGATGCTAAAGGTATGTTGAAGTTCTGAAACGCATTGCCTACCAGCTACCTACTTGTGTATGTGAATTACAATAGCAACTTCGATATTATGATAAAAGAAGGATGCCTTTTTCTGACCTTGACAAAATGTTGATTTTATCATTTATTATTGTGTATAGAGAAGCAATATTAGCTCATAAAATTGCATTTTTATTGTTATTTATAAATTGGTAACTAAAATATAAATCGGTAACACAAAAATCAAGAAAATGAGTAATAATGATTAGCAATCATTGATATTGATTTTACCATAACATATTTTTTATGATTGCCATATTAAAATTCAATAAATACTAGTTTTCTACGATATAGCAAACTATTCAAATATAATTGATCATCATATATATCAACATAAAATAATAGCTATTTGACAGGTCAACGCTTGTATAGGGAGTGGTCATTGTTCTTTAGTTTTAACGTATTTGGTCGAAATAATAATTGACCTACTTAAAAAGTTCATGCTATATTCAGCCAAACAGTAACACGAAGGAACGCAATTTAAACTGTGCACAGGGAGAGCGCCTAGCGTCATAATGTAACTTGCAGAGTCAGCCTATATTAATCTGGATCTGGCGGCTGACAGCTAAAGTCAAATTTCTCATCAAAATAAGAATTAATGGGTAACAGCATTAATCATCACTCGCAAACGGCACGAGGTATCCGTATCCCATTATTTTGCGTTACTAATGATATGTATACGCCGATAAGGGATGCTTTTGAATTTCACAAAGTCACCACCCTCAATTGGCGAGGTGTTATGTGGAAGGTAATAAATAATGAAAAGATCCACGCTGTCTTCCTATTTCAACTTTTTGAGGGAATTTTGGAACCGTTTTGTTTGAAATAATTTTAACAAACTTGATTGTTTTTACAAAGTTGATTGTTTTTAAAAAAAGTTACTACTTTCTTAACAGTTTCGGAAATGCTTCGAAACAGCTGACTATGCTAATTGCAGCGCGGTTTTATGCCACGGCGCGTGTCAGCCGTCTCGTACTCGTTAATTATTCCAGCATTAATTTTGACTCCCTTTTAGATATTATGACGTAAATAAACAATCACTATTCTTCCGCTCCATGGTTTGATCTTGGCAGCTTATTTGTAAAAATAGTTTTACCTTGCATAGCAGGCACTCGCCGAGGTGCGACGAGACCACTAGCACACCGATCAATTAATTATGCGCCTTCACTCAATAATTTTTAATAAGTGTGCAACACTAATCACTTCCTCTCCGTTAAGGCGTGACCGTTCTATTTGTAGTACAGTGTCGTCGACAGAAGATGTCACTTTTGCTTTAATTATGTAGCGGCCTCATTTCTTCGCGCCCTATTAGTACGCATCAATCAATGTTGCCAATACCTATTTTTTAGCCCGCAACTCGAGTGTTTTTTCCCTTGTTCCGTTTTTGTTTACGGAGATTTTTTAAGTGGGGAATAAGATGAGGTTTGCCACCCGACTGTGTTCGATGTGAGCGATGCTCATTTGTCATCGTCTTGTCATTTCTGCGTTTCTTTCGAACAGTTGAATTGCTAAAGTAATTATGTAAGTTTTTAGTCGATTTTTTCAGTTTGTGCACTCTCTCGCACATCTTTCATATCGATCTACTGATTCTCAATTTATTATTGATCGAGTTATAAATAAAGGTGTCTGCATTCTAGTAATGATGAAAAGGTTTTTGTTGGCTTGCGTTGTCATTAACAATGTAATTAACTATTGCTAATGGATTGATTTGTCTCTCCATTTCGTTGTTATTTGTTTTAATCTTTAACGTAGTCTGTACTTTATTGTATTTCAATTTAAAATTGGTATTCTCATAATAATGATATGAAAATTGTTATTTATATTTCGCTGAACGTAAATTAAATGACATCATCAAGAGCCAATTTTTGATTCATGATTACCAATGAATGTGGCTACAGAAACTATGAATACGAAATCAACGTGTCATGTTAATACGGACATCGATGGGGTAAATCAAATATGTGAATCCACAGATCAAAAGAATTCATTACAATGTGTAAATCACAATTTGCATGTGGCGCATGAATATGCATCCCGGACGCCTGGGTTTGAACATCCAGAGCTGCGTTCAGATGCCGTTTGGATTTACTAACTAACTAATTTTCCCCAACATTAACTAAATATAAATCTAGTTTAGGTGCTGCCTGCTGTGTTTATTGGGTATTACAGACGTATAATCTTTATTGACTTCAAATTTTATAGTAGTTTGTTACACAAGGGATGTAAGTGTAATAGCTACTTACAACCGAGGTAAGCTTTACATCATTCATGCGAGGTAAATAAAACATTTACAAGGATATTTTTAGTTCATTAAAAACCTCTCGTGGGATTGATCAGACCATCAAACTGAACAACTTTTATTATGGGACCAACCTCGAAATCACGAAAAAAAATCTGCTGTTCCATACAAAAGTAAAATGCATACTCCTTCGAGCAACAAAGGCTTCGTTTTTCACGAAGGGAGATGCCTTAGCGATTAAACTCTATTCAAATTATTCTGGCATTTTTTGCGGGGGGGGAAAATGCACACAAGTGCAGTTCCGCATACCCACATACAAAAACAACACTGTAATGACGACACTCACACATAAAAAATAAAACAAAACAGCAAAAATTTGTGTACGGATGAGTCACACATCAAAATATGACACGTTTTTGACATAAAGGGCTGGGCTCAACTGTCGATGCAGCAATATCGATAAATTTTGAAAAAGGAATAAAGGTAAAAAACTCAAATTTACGTACTTATTAATCTTTATTATTTTAATTATCTTTATTTATCGGTTAAATCATTATTTACATCATTATCTCATCATCTCATCTTATTAACAACATTAGATATCTTGTGAAGTATTTCATTAATTTTAATATGTAAAAGACAATCAGTTAGGCGATTGCGTAAAGTCAATCGTATTCATTTGACAGTTCATATTGTATCATAACATATGTCATCCCATATTAAAAAACAAATTACATCCGATGGAATACGATATGAACTGTCTGATCAAAAAAAATGTGTTCCGGCAGTTAGAGTTTTAAGTTTCATAGACGAAAAAAAACATGTACCCCCTGTACCCGGGTTGATTTTTTTTGATATTATAGCTACGTTTATATAAATCAATTTTAAAGTGGTTTGAAGCAGCAACCTAAAGCAACCTATTGACTTTTTTTTTAGAAAACCAAGTGTCCATGCCGAGAAGGGAGTTTTATGAAGAATGGTTGAAACACCATAAAAATGATAAAATTTTTGTTTATTCAATTATATTTCTGTAAAATTAGAGTTAAAAGAGGCAACAGAAGAATGCATAAGAAATATAAAATTAAACATATCTCGGGTTTCTTCGAAATTATCAGAAAAATGGCTGCAGTGTGGAAAAAATCGTGAAAATTTTAACGATTCTTAAGTTTAGTGCAATCGGCCATACGTGATGTGAGTTTGGTTTCAAGTTTTGAAAGTGATTCCGATTTTGATTGATACTTATGTCAAAAAACAAATAAATATATAATTTATAAAAGTATTCAGTATTTGGTTAAGTAGGTTAATATCGTATAAACCAGCCGGGCTAGGATGAGCGCCGTGACTATTTCTCGACATTTATCTCGCGATATCTGTCGCGCTCACATGAATGCAGAGCAAATCATGCAAAAATCTTGCAATAAATTTGACGCAGAATCAGTGCCAGATTGACCAAAACTTTATCGACAAACATTATTATAACGGTAACATCACTAAGTTGCCCATTGCCGAGAACTCGGATTTATCTAGCGACAGATCTGAAATTTGTACGGACGAGCCATGGACTAGCAGATCCGATGTCACTGAACAAATTTGACAACTAATCAAGAAAAAAATATACGAATTTAATGTTTTAATGTAAACAAATAGCAATAATACGATAAAAAAATACTTTCATGTAAAATGTAACACCGTCTTTTTGTATACTTGATGTTCCAGACCTCTTTTAACAGCATAAAACTCATCAATTCGACATTTTAAACAGAGCAGCGTTCACATGCGCGACTGGACTCGGTCTAGAAAGAAATCCGGGCGCAACTGGTTTTACTAACGCGTATGCCCATTTGGGCTTGTACTTCGGCAGAGGGGAACGCTTCGTATGGCTTCTCTTTCTGTAAAGAAGCCCGTCTTACTCTAAGGCATACTCCATCGAAACGTAAAACAGCTGATTTTTTTTCGCGCTTTCAAAATGAATCTTATCATTACATGAAAATAAATTGTTTGACCAAGGAGTTTTGCATTGCTTGAATTTTCATAGTTTTTTTTTGTTAAAAGTTTCGTCATTTTATAAGAAAAGAAATTGGTTCACTAAAGAGTTCGACATAGCTTGAATTGTAAAGTGTACTTTACAACTAAAGCATTCAACTATGGTTGAATTATAAAGTGATTTGAAAATGGAACGTTCTATCTAAACAATGCACTGTGTTGCACATGCCAACTTACACGGCCTCTTACTATACTAGTAAATCCTAGTTGCCGAGCAGTATGATGTAAACTTACTTAAATGTCTTATAATCTCTGAAGTCTGGGATTTGATTATCGGAAAGCTATGTTGTGGCTTTGTCTGGTGTGACTGGTTGTAATACCGTTGCTGCGTCTGATTTCCATAACAAAAGTGTAACACCTCTTAATCTTAGAATCACTGCAAATTATGTGATGATCCTCCAAATTGTTTTATCACCTAGCCTTTCCAAAGTTCCCAAACAATTTCATCAGCTCTTATACCTACCATAATAGGTGACAATTTAATGCCAATAACCTTTAATGAAAGTAAAATCCCTTCCAGTGAACTTGCAATACTGAACGGACTTCTTTCATTGGGCAGTGCTGACTGGACATCAAACCGGACACTTGCCACGCCGTTCGCTTCCTGACCTTTTCCCGTTTTGTTATGCTAATCCCACAGGGGAATTACATAACAGGACGAATAAAAAGTATTCTGGTGTTTACACGCTGACTGTGCGTCGAGTGCTACTAGAGTGTGAGTTCGCATAAATCGGTGGTACGCGTAACTCCAGTGCAAACATTTGGAGGGGTATAAATTTCTCAAATGTGGCACTTTTTACTTTAATTATCTGAATGCTGAATTTTAAACCGATGTGGTTACGTGATGTGATGGCAGCGAGCTTTGACGAGATCTTGTATCGTTCGGTAATGAAACCAACAGTATTGTTAATGTGAAAATCAATAACGGCGGGACTTATGAAATTGTTATCTATTTCTTAGAAGAAATACCAACATGAGAATCTAATTACGAAAAACCCGAAACTATGTTTCCTTAGACGTATGAAAGACGTGATGAAGCGAGGATGCCAATAGATTGATACGTCTATGATAAATAATACGTAATTGAATACAAGCAGGGGTCATCAAACGAAGTCAGCCGTCGGATGGTTAAATAACCGTTCAACCCTATACAGCGCGGCCACAAATCAAATGTTTTGATAGCACCACGGTTTAACGAGACAATTTGATTGCGGACATATACACGCCAAATTGCTTCTAAATTATATTTTCTGTTTACTTTCTGCCGAACTCCCCGTCCTGATATGTGACGTGTGTGCACAGCAGATGCTCGTTTGTTTCACTCTCGTTAATTATCGAATTTGTTTATGCGTTTATTTTTCCTGATGCTTTTATCGTGTCCAATTTGTATTTTTTGATACTGTTCATTGGTTATGAAGGCCAATTTTACCATACATTTTGATTTGATACTTTGATAATGACAATGACTTTTTATTAAATATTACATCTGAATACTTCATTTAAATGGTACTTATTTATTTTTGAACTTACCTTAATTGGCAAAAACATTTGTACTTGGTCAGAAAACTTTAAGTCAGTCAAGATAAACGTACGCGACTACGTTTAATTGCTGATGAACCTTTGTTTTATTTTCCCTTATGTCAGTAGTACCTTTGACTAGTACCATTGATGTTACAAGTGATACACTTTTGTATCCTTGTACTGTCAATGGTACTAGCGATACTAAATTTTAGGATCAGTAGTATCATAATTGTACTACGATAGTAAGGCATATCGTACCATTATGAATATTATTTTATTTCCCTTTTTATTTTTCCCTTAGAAGTTTTATTTTTTCTTATTTTTAAAGGTGTGACAACATAAAAATCAGCTCAGAAAATGCTAAAATCTAGTAACCGTTTTTGCTTTAGTTATGTACGATAACGAGTTTTCAAGACCGGCCTAATCTAAAATTACGTATAGGCCTTACGATTATAATCAACTATCTAAATAAACTCATGTTCATTATCGCAATAGACAGTTTAAATTAACAAATTGCAGTAGCTGTTATCTTAAAATCTGTCACTTCATTTGCCGTTCTTTTTAATTGATTAGGCCTTACGTTCCTGTTATTTTTAATTAAGCTTGCCTAATTTGCTAAGACGTTTACACAAAATATTGAACATGTGTCTCTCCCACGTGAAATAACCTCCACTTTTCGACCATGACAGGAAAATCAAAATGTTACGTAGTGTTAACTGGATGTTGATTTACGCATGGGTACGCACTGATAACTATTTAGTAATCCAAGCCATAGCACAGATTACTAACAAAAGTTACACACAATAAGTACTTTTGAACAAAAACTGTGTAATTATTTTTTAAACTTCAACTACCTACAACATTTGGTAATTCAATTTTTTTATTTAGAATTTTACCGCGGTATAAAAACTATTCATATAATTTAATTTTTCTGTTTATCATAGATTGAAAGATAATATAGAAAACGTCACAAAGGTGTGACAAGCTTTATCGGAACTATAAAAAATATAAAAGTTTCATGATATTCATTAAAAAATTACTTTGACAATAGTTATCTATTTGGAGTTGTTGGGTTTATCAATGGAGTAGACCAAACTATGATCGATGCGGCACACGACGCGACTCTGGTTAGAGATAAATCGACACAGATACTGCGTTTGTCTGTCCGATAATATATCTAAACCGACAGGCGTTTATTTACCACCAGATACAGTTTATTCATTTTTATTCTTAATAACTGAACATTAACTAACCTTTTCATTTTTAATAAATTTTAAAACCTTCCCAAGATCTCTAGACATTGGTAAAGATTTGTACCCGCGACTGAATTTTTTAAAATCCTATATGATCATGGCAGAAATAAAGGTCTGCGTCGATAGACCATTATCGTCTCGTTCAGAACATGTTGCGGTCAACGCAAGCGATCGTTTCGATCACAATCATTACTCTTGTGTATGGCATCGACCATCCAGCGGCTGCAAGCGACACTCCACATTCTACTGTCCACTCGACTAAACCACCTTGTTATGCTAAGTTAAAATTCAAGCTGCTAAAAGCGCCACAAAGGTTTGTCACGTCATCATATTATCCAAGGAATTGAATTGGAAGTGTCTGTGATTTTTGCGGTCGCCCCATATGCATCGAAGCCATATTTATGCAATCGGTGGTCACTGAATTGTTCGTATAGGATTACAACACATTTTATAACATCGTACCGGAGCGAGAAAATAGTATATCATTAAATCTAAACTGAGAAAAAACAGACTAATATAATGGGGCTATTCAAATCCCATTTGCCTAATATTCGTGCAATGAAATTTGGCATTATCAAAACGCATTCCCATTACAGGTAATGGTGATGTCCCTAAAAAGTCGGGGTCTACGATTCGTAGTAGCAATTTTGCATAATTATTATCCGACGTTCTGTCGGGGACAGGCGAAGCGTTGCCTCCTAAATCCTAATAAGATCGCACAGACTCGATCGGAATCTCGTTACGCGCCTATAATCTGTTTCGAACAAATAGGATGCCATTTAGTTCTGTCCTCTCTTATGTTGCCTGTGTTTTTCTTCATCTTGTTCATCAATACCTTCACATAACTTGTTTTAGCAATAAAACTTGAGTGTAATGTCACGGTTTTTATTATTAGCATCCGTAAGTATCTTCCCATGTTTAAGTCTCAGAACACCTTACCAAAGATCACGTCTACAACTTTGTTAGACGGAAGTTAAATCTCCTCACGCACTTATAATATTACAATGGGCTTTAAAGCTTTAGAAGACATATTTTATTATCCTCCAAACGTATTTTATATTTCATTCCACGTTTCATAAGCGAAATTTGCATGGCCCTCCGTTACGAACCGTAATACCCCAGTCGCTTAGTGCACTTTTATTATGGTATTAAGTGATGTAATTTTTTTCATATTATATTATTCAAATTTAAATAACTGTCTCCAGTTTCCCCTGCGGAGGTCCCACTGTCTACGCCATTTCTTTTTGTCGCCCTCGAATTTGCTTATTTTGGTAAGGCATTTCCGCAATCGAACAAAGCTGTATGGAGTAGCGCGTTATTATAAAATCTTTACTTGCTAAACATCTAGAAATATCTGCAAAGACTAAACATTTATGACTGTTTTACTTTCTAAAAGTTTCAAACACATCGGAAACTTTAGTTCTGCAAAATTATTGGTGTTTTTATTGACTTTTCTTTCAAATCTTTTTTAACACATTAAAGATAAACGAATTATCCAGTAACTAGCGGCCACCCTCGACTTCGTCTGCGTGGAAAGTTTTTTTGATATCCCTCGGAAACAATACTTTTCTTTCGTGATGAAAGGTATGTCCATCCCTGTACCCCTGGCAACGTGTATGTAAAATTTCATGATGATCGTTACAGTAGTTAAGACGTAAAGGCGTAACAAACAAACGGACTTTCGCATTTATAATATTAGTAAGGTTTACAAATTGTTTTGCGTTGTGTTTCGGTCAAGTTTAAAAATAGCGACTCAATGGAGGTGCTGTTCAAAAATTTGAGAAGTTAGGAGGCCGCAATTTTTTACAAATGACATCGCGACGTTTATGCGGGGGTGCAACGACGACAAGTCATCATGTTACTGCTTTCCTATTATTTCTGCTTTCTGCTGTATTTTTTCCGCCCTAAATGGTTTTCTTTTATCGTTAGTATCGGATTTTCAGTGATAAGACATTGAAAATTATAAAAAGATTTAGTTTATTTTCATATTTTGTTTTCAGTTTTTGATACTTTGAAAAAAATATTCGAACATTATTTAATACTAGCGTCCGCCCGCGACTTCGTCTGTGTGGAAAGTTTTTTTGCAATCCCTCGGGAACAATACTTTTTTCTTGGTAAAAGGTACCCTATATCCTTCTCTGTACCCCTGACAACGTGTATGTAAAATTTCATGATGATCGGTTCAGTAGTTATGACGTGAAGGCGTAACAAACAAACAATAATGGACTTTCGCATTTATAATACTAGCGGCCGCCCGCGACTTCGTCTGCGTGGACAGTTATTTCTCTATCCCTCGGGAACAGTATCTTTTTTCAGGAAGAAAGGTACCCTATATCCTTCTCTGTACCATTGACAACGTGTATGCAAAATTTTATGATGATCGTTTGAGTAGTTAAGACGTAAAGGAGTGACAAACAAACAAATAAACAAACAAACAAACGGACTTTCGCATTTATAATATTAGTAAAGTAATAAGGATTCACAGAGCTTGGACATAACTTAAAAATATATATAAACAATGTTTAAAAGATAAAAATAATATCAATAAATAGACTTGGAAACTGATTAACGTTAAATCATATTAAAATAAAATAGGTATGTATATTTCATTTTTTTTGGGTAACATGACATAAAAAAAATCTGATTTTTTATATTCAAGTCTTGAATAAGTGTTATAAAATTCTTACACCCACTTCTTTCCGTGTCTATCCAGTGTCACATATATCAGATTTTATAGTCCTAAGAGGTAGCTTATCTTTCTGAACCCTTGGAATGTGTTTCAAATGGTAGGTGGCGGGTTATTACACAGCAATATTGCTACGGATTATTTCAAAGGCAAAACATCGCTTTATCTGCATATGTTTGAAACTTTTTACTCATAACAACAGCCCCTCTGCTACTTGTATTTTCTTTATAATTTATTCCATTCCTCCCCTACACATTGGCATCGGCCGCTGATATTTTTTATTCGATTAGTAAACCCCTAAGGTGTTTTTAGCCTTTTTTCGCTCGATTTTCTTCGAAGCTTTGTTGACTGTTCGGGGGTTACAATGCTCGTTTCTTTTGGATGAGCAAGCTGGTTTATTATTGAGATTAACTGTATATTTCTTGTTTTGATTTTGAAATTGCTTTCTTTATTTATCTTTTCAGGATCGATTTCGTTTCTTAGTCATTTCAACCTACTTGAGTATAATTTTTACAGGTTATCATGTTGATTGCGTATGAAGAATTCAAAAGCTTCTTATCAACATTGCATTACTGTACTCCTCCTTTCTACTAGTCGTACTTTGTTTAGATTTCAATAATTAGTAAAGTGACTATACCTATAGAATAATCGTCGTTGTTTAATAATAACGAATCAAAGACCAAGAGTGACTGATTAAATTCAAATTCTTCGGCAAACCACAGACCGATGACCCCATTTCCTCAAACCACGATACTTACACACTCGATTTGTGTTATAGGGGAGGGTGGGGGGCGAGAGGAAACTTTTTGATGGATCGGACGGAGTTTGTTTTGCATGTGAGTGATATGTCTGAAATAATAAATGTTGAGGCGTCGACGCTTCCCTCCTCACCCTCAGAGGGTGAGCTAAAACGATTTTTGATTTGGGTGTCAAGCAAATGTTTTACGCAGTGCCGCTCAGACAGGATTTGATTTTCTTAATCGATTCCCGGGCATGCAAATAAGATACGTAGGGTTTAATTAAGTATTTTTTTGATAATTACGCAAATTCGATACGGTGGCATGGAAAGCTTTGTTTAATACTTACGTTAATCAGATTATGCATACAAGAACAGGTTGGAACGGTTGATGGTGCAGTATTAGGCTGTGTGAGCGGTCCGGTATTAGCTAATCAGCGTGCATTGGCTTTGGTGGTAGATTGCGAGCATTGTCCGCGTTCGTGGCCCCGGAATATCTGTTTAGGCCAGTGGCCACTCTGTAATGGGAATGGTTAGCGTTAACTACCTACGTCGAACTTCATGAGCGTAAAGCGACGGTTTCATGTGTGCTGTGCTCAAACTTAATCTGATGTTATCGTCACTGTTTAATTTGTGTGTTGGTGGATGAAGCTCTTGTTGAACACTTTTATTTAGTGTGCTTATACTCAAATGAAATATATTTAAAGATATAGACAGAGAAAAATCACAAGCTTTTATAACAAAGGTTATGAGAGAATACTGTTGTTAAATTTCAGTCCAATCACGGTACCTATATCTTTGCTGATTGTAAAGCGCTGTAATTGTAAATGTACATAATAATTATCTTTTTGGATTTAAATTTTTGCACTACACAATTTGCAATTTTTACACAATTAGTTTACACAATTCTGAAATTCTCTGCTACCAACTTCTTCTGATTAATGACTAAGTGAAAACACTATTAAAATAAAAAAAACAATGAATTATTATAACTTTTAATATCGAACACTTCTTCACTATTAAAAAAAATATTTTGAACTTAAAAGTTTTAGACATCCTGTCTCAGATTCGAAGCCAATTATCACAAAACCTTTTTTCTCGTCTCTCATTTGGAACATCATCAATCATGGCAACACTTATAAAGATAAAGGCATCCAAGGAAGTTGTATTAATTTATTATTTTATTGATTTGCGTTATCATTTGTCCGATCAATGATGATCATTCCTTTGAATTTGAATTATTAGTTTTAGTACTCATAATAAAGAACTTTTAGTCTTATCTTTAAATCCCTATTCATGATATTGTATCGTTGGCAATACTTCTATTACTATTAAATGAATTTTATCTTTCTAAATGCATCATCATCATTATCATCATATCAGCCACACGACACCCACTGCTGGGTATAGGCCTCCCCTAAGGATCTCCTGCGCTGCCTGCATCCACTGGCTTTCCGCGACCTCCAATCGTCGGTCCACCTTGTCGGGGGCCTACCCACGGAGCGTCGTCCGGTGCGCGGTCGCCATTCCAGAACCTTTCTGCCCCAACGGCCATCGGTTCTTCTCGCTATGTGTCCTGCCCATTGCCATCTAAATGCATAGGTTCATTTATTTCTTAGAAATTTTGATATTCAGTAAACATTAGAAATAATTGTCTTTTTGCATCAATATACAAAGCTAAAGGAATAAATGAAAAAAGTCGTTAAAGTTTCTGGATTCACACGATCAAAAGATTTCAAGGGTACCGAATTATTTACATATTAATGAGTGCGGAAATGAAAAATATATTAAATTCAAACCGAGCCCGTGACTCGTCAGTAAAGACGGGACGACTCCATCGCGAGGGGGCGTGCAGGGGGCCACGCGGACAGAGACTAAGACCTTGAGAATTCGCCGCGAATTTACGCGCGAATTTGGTTACATTGCACACGTTGCTGACGTCGCTGGTCATAAGCGAGAATTGTATGACGAATACGTCTAATTTGCGCGTAGCTCTGGACAGTACCAGTACCCTTAGTACGAACAGCTATCGAAAAAAATAACGCGCACATTCGATAGGTTAATTTTGTATAGGAAATTTGTACAACGCCATCTAACGTCGAAGAGCGAAATAAAAATTTTCACAGATAATTTATTACTAAGTATATCGAGTACTTTTACGGTCGTTTTTTTTCTCGATAGATGTTCGTGCTAAGGGTACAGAAATCGGCAACAGTGACAATTTTTGAAATCTTTGTCAACCCTTTTATTTTATTTGTCTTTGATTCATTTTTGTTTTTGTTTACATTTAATAAATGTTCTAGTACCTAAACATTATTTTCTTGATATTGTCAGTGGAACACACGTTGCAAACAACTGCGTTTGATTTGAAACATTAATTATTGAAGAATAAATAAAAATTAAATGACATTTATAGATACCATACCATACTACTAAATAATTTTGAATATTCTCAAACAATATATTTTTTTGTAAACCCTTAAAACAACTTGTTACTACAACAGTATTAATTAAAGGTAACTTAGAATTAACATATCGATTGGGTTAACAAAAATCATGCAAACAAATAGGTAATCCATTATAGATATGTCATTGAATACGAAGTCGTTATAGACCATACAGTAAAATACAGTCCTAATTAAACTATAGTATTCAACTCCCGCCTAAGAAAATGATCAGTACCCTTAGCACGAACAGCTATCGAGAAAAATAACGCGCGTAAAATCATTCGATAGTGTAATTTTGTATGAAAAATTAATACGGCGCCATCTACCGTCGAATAGCGAAATTAAAATTTCCATAGAGAATTCTCTATCGAGTAATTTTACGCACGTTATTTTTCTCGATAGCTGTTCGTGCTAAGGGTACTGGTGATGAGTCGTATGTATATTATTTAGTATTACGAAAATCGCAATACTATGCAAGTACGAGTCTCGCAATACTATGTATTGTCTCTATCTATATCTACTCTGTAATCCACAAAAGGGTTCCGCGAAAGCTTAAAACAGCCACTTATTATGTATGTTACATTTCACTTTCAGACGTCATTTATATTCAAATGCTCGAAAGGCATTACTCCGCAAAAATTGTAGCATTAACCCCTTTTGAAATGAACCAAATTGGTTTCTGTAACGAATTCAACCGCACTTTTTATACTTGAGTAGTTACTAGGCAAAATCACACTGAAAATGTTCATTATTTCAGCACAAAAGAATGACAAGTCGTAGTTTTATATGCGTTTTACAAACATATGTGAGTATTTTTATTTTAATATGATTTATGCTAATTTCCACTCTTAAATGCCCTACCTAACCGATAAACCTAAAATTGACTTTCTTAAGAAAAATATTTTTCATTCTACTCACTTCGTTATCTTAATTAAAAAAAAACCCGAATTACATTTTTAATATCAAAAGAAGCATCTGTTATATTTAAACAATCCAAGATATTTAACAAAGATAATCTATGGAAGGAACATTCATATTACACAAAAAAGTTAATAAGCAAATATTAATAAAAACGAATACAAACGGAAGCATCAAAAGTCCAATATATTACAATCAAAAAGAACCTACAGAATTAGGGTAGCGGTTCCAAAGATCGGCATACAAAATGATTACATGCGCCGTCTTCATCCGTTCACAAAGGCACCCAGCGGGGATCTATAATATTATACTTTTGCCTTTGTAGTAGCACCATATCACAGTAGGAAGCATGCTTTATGGTTTCAAATGATAAAACTGTTTGTCAGTAGCTTTGTTCAGATTCGGTTTGAGGTACCGTGACTGATTCTGGGTAGTTGTAGGGCCTTAACGATATATTGACAGGTAATTTTGGTGGGATTGTGATGATTGATATAAAAGTGGTTGTTTCAGATTACGCGATGAACGAGGTGACATGGAGCGAGTTATGGCGATGGACAAGGCGCGTGAAGGGTCACATAATGGTAATTATAGTAAGTTTTGAAAAAAATATTTAACTAAAACATAAGTACACTATCGATCTAATTTGATTAGCAATACAAATTCATTGCAAAAATTACAAATGCTAGTCCCTTTCCTTGCTAGTTAGGCAATGTAAATTTATTTCTACGAATCTGCCACAAAAATAGTGTAGAGTCTTGTTTAACTTCACGACAAGGATTTTGATAAAATGAAGTCTTTTTAACCTCTTAAGTCTCTAACTTTATATCTAGAAGGTGTCACGTAAAAAAACTGCTGACGCTATTATGTATGAGCTTGCTAGTGGGATAAATCCATAGCAGTTGTACCATCATGATACAACACAATGGTATACTGGTCCAGAGGGCTTGTTGTTCAGCGAGACGGTTTTTACGTGACACGATCTATAATTTAACTTCATCACCTGACCAAACCATATTCCTTGCAGGTTCTTCTCCCGGCCACAGTCCGGTTCTGAACCTATCGAAATCCGGTTCCGGAGGTGACCGTGATAGGCCAGACAGGAGAGACCAGGACCGCGGAGATCGAGGCGAGGGCTCAGCCAGCGGGAGGAGTTCGGCTGCCTCCCGCCGCACGCCGCAACCGCCCCGCATGCCTTCCGCAGCGACAGCCGCTGCGTCGCCCAGGTCGCATAGCGATGACAGCGACGCGGCGCTGTCTGATCAAGAAGACCATAATGTCAAAGATGATGATGAAGGTGAGCCTTCTTTTAAAAAGAGCCCCCTAGAACTATCTATCTATTTCTAAACACTACGCAGATGCTTAAGGCAAAAGAATCTTAAAGCTTTTGGTACCGTTTCTGATGTATCATTACATCTGGCATTCAAAACTTTAAATTTAAACGTCCATGCACATATCCTAGCAACCAAAAACGATCCTTTTGTAACGGTAGTTATGTAATTACGAATAATTATTAATTTATTATACAAATGTAAGAGTTTCCTTGTTCCTATTCGTATTAAGATGAACAATAATATTACATCTGCAAGCTGCGTCAGTTTTTATTAAACCGAATCTAATCGCTAATGAGTAGTTCATAACTCGATATTTTACACGAGTTTCGCATAAGTGTCCCGTAGTTAATAAGTCGTCCCGATATCGCAGGCAATCACGGTTGGGCATGACAGGAAAGTGTCCGTGTACCATTAACACAAGCTAGTGATACCACCGGTTCAATATACTGCCATGTAATGCACGGCGAAATTACCCAGTAATAACCCTGGAACCTTCAGCATTCATAGTTCGGAAATTATCAGCCATAAAGCCGCGTTCCTTTTATTCTAGAAACTGGAAACACTTATTATAATAAGTGTAAAATAGCTACTCTTCAATACATTGTTGGTCAACATACCGTATGTTAATTATTATACGCAAATGAAAATTTAACTCCTGCCATATAAACAAAGGTGAATGATAGCTTAATAAATCGTGCATTGTTTTGTGGCTTAGCTATGGCTGCTACACCCACCGTGTTGAACTAAAGGGAATCAATATATTTAAGCGCGGACCACGAAGAGCGATTAGTAAATGACTGTGCGCCTGCGTTCCAATACGATCCCGCTCTTGATCCTTAGACACCGCACGTTTGCCTATAATGGTCCTATATAATAAAATCTTATTACGAGTATCGCCCGCAATTGCCCTCAATGATGTATGAATAGCACTCTAAAGGACTCAATTCAATTTTACACGTGAGTCCTGCCTGATCCTTAGCGGTTAAAGGTTATTTTTATTAATACTTGAGACAAAAGCTGTTACAGTGTGGGTACAATTCTAAATCAAAAGAAGCGACATGTACCAGACTATAAATAACACAGTATATCTCAGCCTATTAAGAGTATTAATGATATGATGGATCGCTTGACAATTTCTACGTCAATGGTGCCACATTCGTTTTATCTGCAGCTTTTTGTTCATTGAATCTATTGCCGTATTAAATATTTTAATCAATTTGGTGCTATCTTCCATAGCATCATCAATCAAGCGAAAACGTGTTATTAGACCGACACGTCACTATCTCATAAACTCAATTATAGCTATTTGATATAGAATGAGAAAATCATTTTATTACACTTGCTTTAATGAAAATAAAGCTTGTATACAATTATCATCAATTCCAACAATGCAGATTTTAAGATAACATAAATACATGCAATGCCACAAATAAACTTAATAAGCTCGACTGTGAGAATCTCTCTCCACATTAGTTTTCTTGTGAATAGCTGCTTTCGCATGAATAGTACCCAAGTCAATTATTAGTAAGCCCAAGTAGTTGGCTAGGCGACGAGGTAAATCAAAACATAGATCCAGAAATGTAAATACGTGGGGCATACAATAGCTAAATTAAGTGAAACAATAAGGATTGTGTATTGTGGTTATTGCAGGTTACACACAAAATGCTCGAGAGCGTGGGAACGGATGCCTGTCGACGATTATAGAAAATGTTCACTTAGCCACGATTTTACGGGATGAGCCCCGGGAAATTTGTGCAAACAATGAGTGTGATCAGGTGATGACGAAATCCATAAGCGTTCTAAAATAAATGCATTAACAAACGAACACGATAACTTCTTAGATCATTTCATAATATTGAGGTACGATATTCTGCCGATGTGTAATTTACGTGTGTCACGTTTGCTCTTAATGTTTTTTCACGATGGATCGATTGTATCATTCAACTTTGATCTTTGTCCATCTGAATTACCTTTTTCTTTCAATCAACGTTCTCAGTTTTGAAATGACTTTATTTCCAGTTGTGGTCCCTGCTCGCCGATTATGTATCCTTTGAGACCGAAATAAAGTTTGAGTTCGTTTGGTTCAATTGAGATATATCCTGTTAATTGGCCTTATTAGGAAGATGGTGTTGTGACAACCTGAGAGTGGTATCGTGAGCATCGACAATGACGAAACGATGTTGTCTTCATTATTTGATGAGCGCTCACTATCTTGTCAGCTAAATTAAATGTATCGATAGATTATTTTGGGCCGTGAGAGACGCCAATCGAATCACTTTCTTTTTTATGTGTGAGGTCCGTTATTGACATAGCGTATACATTATTGTAATTATCTCGTCAGTTTTGAAAATAATAATTTTCTTATTGAGTTTCATCATGACGCATTAAAATAACCGTAAATATTTAGTATTGCAGTTAAGTGCTTTTATGTATCATTGTCTCGAGATTTACCGCCTAAATGACTTTGTACGGAATGCCAACTAGGTAATTATAAAATAATCGATGTGAGGCACAGTGGTGTAGTTGGGCCGAGCCGTATGCAAAAGGAATAACTTGAGGCATAGTGCGGCGAGGCGTATAAATCGGTTAGAGACAGCCCATTCGGTGTCGAATGACTCCAAACGAATCCTTATTCCGACTCCATGTCGTAGTACCTTAATGCCCAGTTAAAATAGCGTATAGGTTTCTTGTTCTACATAGTAGGTCATGTTACTTGTAGATACAAAATGTTTAGAATAAATCGCAAACAGAAAGGGTGTATATGAATTTTGTTTAGCGATTCCATTAAAAAGTTAAAAACCGGCTGTTCCTGTTTTAACTTACACGTAAATGTTGCATTTCATACCTGGGGATATTTTAGGTTAAGTTCATACATTTTTCATATTGGATCCAAATATTTTTTTATTGTTTTATTAACTCATAAAAACAAGCTTCTGTGCGTTATATCTATGAAACGAGTTACTATTTAGATGACATATTTTTGATTTTGTTTTATTAAAGTTGTTATTTATTTATTATAGTCTTTATTCAAATATCCCCTTTTGAATAGTGAGTTCTATTCGACGAACTCTATCAAAGCTTTCTGCCCATGATCGCCACGCGATATCGATGTTCGATGCAATAATAATTGCGATACCAATGATACATGCACGCGATTCTCGAATGTTTGTCGGTATCGCACTTTTTGGTCTTATGTAGATACCATATAGGGCTTCTTATGAAGCCGTTAGTGCCGTAGTATTGATGATTTATAATATGAATACTTTTATGATTTACTCGTTAAGTTTGCATGACTGAATCGAACCATAAATTGCTAATTAATATTTCCATCTTATAAATTATTTAATGTGCCAAAGTATATTAAACATTTTTAAATTTTTGATTGAATGAAATTTAAAATTTGTCGTAAATAATAAAATAATCGATCTTATGACTTATTATTATGAAAAACCAACCATTACCTCAATCACTATACATATCCTATTTGATTTTGAGGACTACACTTAAAATATTATATAATAGGCAAAATTCCGGGAAAGAGAGGTCCGGGACGTCCGAGACGCAAATGGCTGGATGACGTCAAAAACTTGGCTATCGTCAGTTAAAAGATGCCACATGGGATCGCAAAAACTATTGTCTACTGACCGCCAAACTTCAGTATGAAGATGACACGAGATAATGATGACTTAAAATATCCCCTTTCCAACAAAAACAAATCTAAATCGGGTCATAAACAAAGAAGTTATGTCCGAACAACCTTAAAAAAACATTAATGTAATATTGATTGAGATCATTTGAAAACTACAGAACCAATTGGAAAATTTAAAAGAAATGGGACCAATTTTTATGTAAATACATCCGAAAGCTTTATTAAAAGGATAGCATTGTGACGCTGTCGCTGTAAGCGACCTACAACGTGATCAAGGTCATATTGCACATTGCATTATCTATTATGTTGCGTTGCAGAAATCGTAAATTGACATTTACTATCGTACCCCTTTTTAATTTCTATTTATTTCCAGGTGCGGACCTAAGCGACGGTGAGCGTGATATGCCAGCATCATCGTCGCCGGCGCCGGTGAGCTACGCGGCTCCAACGTCCACCCCTCCTTCAGTCCCTGTAGACCCTACAGCGGATACCCTGGTCTCCTCCACTGAGACCCTGCTGCGGAATATCCAGGGACTGCTGAAGGTCGCCGCTGACAACGCAAGACAACAAGAGAGACAGATTAGCTATGAAAAAGGTGAGTTGAAATTATAGAGTAGTTTTTTCACTGATAATAAAAAAAAACATCCAATTTGAATAACAGTTTCAAAGAGCTCCTTCTAAAATAACAAGTCCCATTAAAAAAATAGGTTCATATATTCCTTGAGTTCTAAACTTAGATAAGTTTGAAAATTAATTGCTTATTGACAAAAAAAGCTTGTCATCTCTTCGAAATAGGTACTATCAATAAGGCAAATAGAAATCGGAATATCAGAATTTTATTGGATTTGGTAGGAACTGATTTGATTTTATTTCACATACAAGCATAACTTCTATCATTATTGCATAACTTTGTTATAATTTATCGGCAATTTGTAGTTATTGACTGTAAACTATAAGGCAGGTTTGCTGTTCATGACCGTATTTGTAGGGACAAGACCATAGTTTCCTCTCGTTAGGCCGGCGCACGGTGCACCACTAAGTTTACAATCGAGATAATATCAGATTGTATAAGATAACTGTTGTAAATTAGCAACGTATTTACCATGAATTAGGCATTAGATGAAGTTCCAAGGAGAAAAATGCGCTTCCCAGATTTGCATATAAAATTATGGTACATTAAAGAAGACAGTGACACTATGAGCAGGAAGCTCGATAGACGTAAACGTGATTATCGATATTAGTCAACGTCTCTTGGAATCGTTTCTCCGTAATCGGACGTAAGCAGCTTTTATAAGTTACTCTTAGCATCTAAGATCACGTACTTTCAGCTTACAAGTTCCAAGCACTCGGCCATATTGAGCTCATTATAGCGCTATACGTTTCATTTGCATCACATTATATTGCCTACATATTACATAATTAAGCAAAATTATTGAAATCACAAAGTAGTCGGTAAATAGCAGTTTTGTTGCAATAATTATTTATGATATTCCTGGGCGTAGTTTCCTGGAGCTGTATCATAAATAAATGTTCAGCTATCATTCTACTGAAGTATTATGATAATATTGGGTTATGTAATTTACATTATAGCAAGATCTTAATTAGATTTTGTTTTTATATGGGAATGAAATTGTTCTAGGTAAGTCACAAGTCTATATTCTTGTTGGGAGACAGGTTCCTTGCTCGCGACTTGCACTCACTACTCATGTCGTGCGTTTGCAAATAGCCGTAGAACAGATGCGCCTGAGTTATGGGCCGGCCCACTATCATTACACACGATTCCATTCGGACAGCATAATTGTTTAATTGATATTTCTGCGAGTTATTTATACACGTCATTCCGTTTTCCCCATGAGAAACGCTTGTGCGCTATGGCAGTTTTGACAAGATGCATTTTACTTACCTACGGATGCAATTGTTCTAATAATTTACTCAAAACAAATTAACTTCGCCATCCCTTTTAGGTAAAGGCATTTTTATTTCAAATTTAACTCTTTTTTTGTTCGTTCTAACAAAATTAATGCATAAAAATTGTTGTAAGAAAAATAATTTGAAAATACAAATAGATCGGGGCGAAAACTCCTGGCTCAAGTCATCATCAAACTTGAATATCAATATTGCGCCTCCAGCCAATTGTATTAATAAACAAAACAAAATGAGAAATAATAACGCTATAGGCTAACAAAAGGTTCCATTTCTCCCCCCGTATATAACAGATTCGTGGAGGAATAACACTCTAAGCTAAAGAGATTAAGATTGGTATTCGCATATAAACGCAACCCGTAATTTTGTTATTACGATAATAAAATTATTGTTGATGAAACATTTTTTTCGAACTGTTTTGTGTCTGGCGAACTTTACCGTTGAATTTTTTAAAGAAATTACAGCAATCACTCGCTTGGTTTGCCTCGGCTCAATTGATAAGTCCAAAGGCTTATATTTTATTCGGCTCATTCCATTCGGGCTTACTAAACGGTTTGAAGCTAATATTGCCAATGTGAATGCACATGTGCTTCAGTCGATTATATCTCTTCGTGTGCTGGCTGATTTTAAACAAGAAAAACTTCATCTTCATTAAACATCCCTGCTTCTTTGTCATTAAATGAATATGAGTAGATTTTTATCAAAGATTTTTCATTACGAGTAGACACTTTAACAGGCGTCGTGGTTTTTCTAGTAACTGACATTGAGTAAACATAGGACTCTCCCCCTGTCGCTCCGAATGGCAGATCTCTATCTAGGAACATTCACTGACAATTTTTACACTAGTGAACAGTGGGTGACAGACAAATGTGTCGCCCATTCACTGCGTTATCAGATAACCGCGAAAAGGGTTGTCTGAAAGGCCTTTCCCATAAAACGCTGTCGATTCGTTCCTGTAAATAGAGTAGCAATGAATGGGAAATGGCTGTCATATTGTACCTTTTCAAGTGCGTTTCAAGATTTAGTTTCGCAGATAGCTTATGTGAAAAGTTTTTTGTGTCACGTTACGGGAGATTTATTTTTATCTAGAGTATTTGAAAGATGACATCACTGACATTTTAAGACGAAATGCGTTCGTCTTCGTGTCTGCGTTTCTGTGAAATGTCTGCTTTTTGTATGAGTATTTTTTCTGACTTGCACTTGACGTTTTTAACTCGGTTGAAATCGACGTTGCCCTTCAATACCACACCTCGACATTCCTTACCAATCGAAAAAATAAACCAGCCGTTACAAGGGGAATCGGGTCGATTGCGATCATCGCGACATAAATCTACCGCGGCTACTCTTTTAAGCCTTTATCCTTGTTAATTCTTACCGCTTAGTTTATTTCTGACCGAAATGGCCCGCTCTTGTTACTGTTTTGCTCTTCTTTGTTTTACAACTATCAGTTTTTGTTAAGCTAAGTGCTGGTCAATGGACAAATGGTGCGAGGGTAGATACGGTTTGTTTATGGAGTTCTGTAAGGGGCATACCATCAATACGGTGCATTGGAAACTTTTTGCAATGTACGGTTCACTTTGTAGTGATACTCTTTGATGACGGCAAATTAAAAAAAACATATAATTTCTAGGGAAAATGTTTGAGTACCATGCAACATCCACCCGATAAAAGAGACAAATGAAATAATGTTTGCGAAAAAGAAATGTCCTATCAATAATGTGGAAGTGACCGATCGGACAAAAATGGACTCACCAAGCAATGATAAAAACTGATGAGCAAATATACAGACTGGATTTGTGTACTCAGCTAATGGATTCAATTGATATGAAAGCTTTTACAATGCTGACGACGGCGACGTTATCGCGGCAAACTAAATTACTGTTGTATGTGAGATCTATAAATAAATAGATAAAACGGTGCTGATCAGATTTGCGTGATAGGAAATGACTATGCGGACACATTGTCATAAATGCTAGGCAAATAGGAGATATTTCATCAAAATATGGTATTAATTATACGAAAAATCATTAATGTCCAGTTTCAAAGGATGTGGATATCCGGATACGTTATTTTACAGATAAGTTCATAAAATGCTGTTCTATTTTTAAATTCAATCAAAAGCTATACGTCATCTTTTGATTCTATATAAACTTAAGAATTCTAAAGAATGTGCGTTATTAATATTGTAACTTAAGACATGTTCGTTTATATTCTTTCATAAAGCAACTGACTACTACCTCACCTGACTCAAGAGTTATGGACTAAGGTGTTGCAAAACATTGTATAATATACTATTTAATGAAATGTTAAAGTACTCAAAGTAATGAGGTGTATTCAGTCTGATGGCGCATGTCAGAACTTTAGTTCATCCACAATTCTTACATTGTCATTTGCCCGGCAGCTATTTAGCCAACCGACGCACTATTAGGCACGAACGTAAGAATGTCAGTTAGTAATTTTTAAATGACATTTTAATTATATTCTTATTTATTTAAAGCGCCTATTAGTTAAATTACTTTTTGACTGAGGTCTTCATTTTTTTTATTTGCATAAGTAAAGAAGAGGATTTTTTAAATACAGGGTGTAAAAGACCCTCACCGAAGCCGAAGTCTATGTATTCTGTATGGACAGAATACATAGACTTCGGCTTCGGTGAGGGTAAGCAATATTCCCAATTTCGAACAGAAATAGTCCTGATGATGGCATCAGGACTATTTCTGTTCAAAATTGGGAATATTGCTGGGAAACGATTTTCATTTTTAGGGTCCCGTACCTCAAGAGGAAAAAACGGAATCCTTATGGATCACTTTGTTGTCTGTCTGTTAACCTTTATCTCTGGATCGCGTGGAGGTGTCGAGTTGAAATTAAAACCATATACTCAAGTATAGTCTTTTGAAGCTGTGAAAAAATCAAACTACTAAGTTATCTTAAAAAAGATACGGCCATTTCGACACTGTCACTGAATCAAAATTAGGGAATGCAAAACCGAAGTGAAATGAAAACCGGTTTTTTTTCGGTTTTGAATCCAAAACCGGTTAAAACCGATTTTTAACCGGTTTTCAATAAAAATATTGGAACATGTGCAATACTACATTTTTATTGGTTTAGTTAACATGTTTACAATTTTAAGAGTATCCCCATTCACAGTTTATCAAAAAATGCACAGTTATCAAGAAAATTACTATTTTACATATTTTTTGTGACGCCAATCGATCCTGCTTCTAAATGACCAAAAACTTCTATGATATGGGACCAACCCAGGTTTGAGACTAAAAAGTCAGAAAACTCAACAAACTTTTTCCCATATATTTCGTAGGAAATCATTGCAGGTCCTAGGAAAGAATTTGTGTAACTGAAATACAAAAAATATAACAAAGGGCAAATGTTCACGTAGACGTAATAAGCGTCTAGCTAGCAAGTCTTAAGGTACTAAAGAGCTCATTGTTTTCATATAAATAAAACAAAATATACATACAATATGTTTGGTTAGCGATGTCGGAGCTTTTAAAGGCATATAACATGATCAATTTTATCGAAAAAACCCACATGTTGGGGTCTATCCCCTCTCCTGTTGGAATGACCGTCATTTTAAATTTGACTTTTTATTTTAGATGGCCTGCCGAAAATTATTGATTTCTCTAGAGTTAAAGTCCTACAGTTATAAAAAAAATACTTTTCGAAAGCTAACAATATTATCTATCAAGTAAAAAAATAAATTATGTAAAATTTTAACTAAGTATATACTTTGAGGTATGTCATAAAAAATACTAAAATAAATTTAATTCGAAATTAGTGTGCTTTTTTAGTTTTTCTCACATATCACAAAAACTAGGATATTAATGTGCATTTTTTTGCATTTTTACAATACATAGAAATATTATCTACAAAACGACATCAAAATTATTGCTCTAAAATGCATATTTCGAAAGTTATTGTTGTTTGACATTTTTTGACATTTTTTGATCAATAATTGTTTTCTACTAACAAACTAACCATTTCTGATATTATAAAATTAGCGTCATTCTATCTGTACTGTTTGCATGCCAGTATCTGGTGCATCACATGAGCCTAAGCTATTTTATTTTTACAACTTTTTGTACTGTGAATGTTTGCAAAATAAAATATTCTTATTCTTTGAATAAGAGTTGTGGTTGGCAAACGCACCTCAGAGAATCCTCAATGAGAAGGCAAAAGCACGAACCTGCAAATGGTGTTTATAGAACTGGAAAAGGCGTTCCACCACGTGCCTCGTGATCTGATCTGGAAAGCCTTCCACGCGCATTCTGTCCCGGAGTCACACATCGCACTTATCATCGACATGTCACAAATGTCTCAATCTCAACACAAGTGGTCGGCCTTGCAGGCACGAGTGAAAGCTTTGATTTGATGGTAGGGGTACATCAAGGGTCTACTCTGAGTCCACTTGTATTTAACGTCACAATGAATCCATTGAGTACAATAAACACATTGAACATCTAACTAAAAAGTGTCAACAGGAGGTGCCTTGGAATCTTTTCTATGCTGACGACGACGTGGCCCTCATATCTAACAATGCGATAGATCTCTAGCGTGATTTAATTGAACGGCTGGGCGGAGTCACTGGAATAAAATGGCCTCAAAATCAGCCGAAAGAAAACGGAGCACATTTCATGTATTTTCAATAGCACATCACACCCCGATAACTTTAGCTTCTATGTGGGAAATCCAACCACCAACCAGTTCCACCAACTACCAACAGTCAACCAGTTCAAATACATTGGCTCCGTGCTAAGCTATGACAAAAAGATTGACAGCGACATCCTCCATATAGCTCAAACGGGCTGGATGAAATGGCGACAGCTCACAGGTGTCATTTGCGGTAGACGAATGCCTCTCTCTAGATAGCCATCTCATAGAAACCTTTGTGAAGGGACGAGTTTACAAAATAGCCATTAGACCTGCCATGCTGTTTGGATCCAAATGTTGGGACACAAATAAACAACACTTAAACAAACTCCATACGTCAGAGATGCGCATGCTAACGAAACCATATCAGAAACACATACATACGGGGAAGTTTCAAGGTAGCACCAAAAGAATAAATAAAACAGAAAAGCTGAAAGAGAAACGTCTACGGTGGTACGGGCATGTAGAAGGGCGCCCGACGATCACATGGTGAAAATAGCCCTAAACATCCCAATGACAGCGCGTAGGCACGATAGACCCCCTGCCACTTGGCTGAGACGGTTCAGCGCGACCTGAAAGTAGCCGACATCGACCCCAACCTGGCACTCAACCGTGCACAGTGGAAGAGAAGGACAGAGAAGGCCGACCCCAAGTAAATAGGAAAAGGCCCAGCAAGATGATGTTGATGAATAATAAATTTCCATATTTTACTTACTTACTAGCGAGTAAGCGACTTATAGCGATAAGCACATTCGACCCGTTCAGTCGCACAAGTAGGTCACTGAACTGAACTACTTGAAGCAGTCAATCAAAATGGGGCGGTGCATTTTCGTTTTGTATGTATTGCAAAGCATGAAACTACTACACTGTGATTTCGGCGGTCTCTCTGGTCTTATGCCCAGTCTGCTCCAGTTTTCGGTACCTTGGATCTTTCGTGCAAGGAGATGGGGCGATTGACCGCAATATAACAAACCGGATCAACGCAGGGTGGACGAAATGGCGACAGGTTACGGGAGTTACATGTGACCCGCGGATGCCACTTAAGTTAAAGGGCAAAATTTATAAGACCGTAATAAGGCCAGTAGTCATGTATGGGTCAGAATGTTGGGCTATGAAGAAGGTGGACGAAAGGAAATTACATGTAGTGACGCGAATGGATAAAATAAGAAATGAGTATGTCAGAGGAAGTCTGAAAGTAGCACCAGTAACAGAGAAGCTGAAAGGGAATCGTCTGGCTTGGTTTGGGCATGTTATGAGAAGGGAAGAAAGACATGTTACTAGAAGAGTAATGGATATGGATGTTGAGGGCTGGAAAGTAAGAGGAAGACCGCAGAAAAGATGGATGGATTGTGTGCGGAATGATATGAATGTGAAGGGAGTGGAATGAGGAGATGACGAGTGACAGGAAGGAATGGAAGAAAAGGACGCAATGCACCGACCCCAAATAAATTGGGATAAGGGTAGGAGGATGATGATGACTACAAATACAGGTTAAAATCTGAAAATTGTTTTAATTCAATCATAAAAATATAATCTTTATTTAAAGTACGTAATCAATCACCGATTTTGTACGGAACCCTTGGAGGGCGAATTCGACTCGCACGGTGCGGTGTGGCAGCGGAGTTGAAAGGTAGCGTTTGTGCGAGCGCATAAGATACACTGAGTGATGACGTTTTGAAGTCATTGTTTGATACGAAATACTCAAAAAATTTAAAATACTTGTTTACATAAACAATTTTTTTACTTTGACTATTGATTTCTCAGGTATAGACAAAAACGACCCTGATGATGGCGAGGGTCTTTTTTAAATTCTCTTCATTGTTAAAATAAGTTCTTCACAAGTGTTTTTGAATAGTAACTCCTGTTTTTGACTTGATTAATCGACATAAAAATACTGTCCGCTACTAACTAGGAATTCGATTCAAGCCCTTATTTCGGGAGATTTCGGGATCATACTAAGTCAATCCCGGGATTATTTCGGAATTGGAGGTAAAAAATAAAAATAATGAAAATCTTACAAAAATCGGATCTTAATAGCAGTGTTGATTAATCAACAAATGAAAATAAACAAAAATAAAAGTAACCCAGAGAAAATTTGCCTATCATTTTAGTTTAAAATACAATATTTTTTATTTCAAGAAACCATCGCAAACCCGCTGGGTTAATTTTGTGTTGCTTGCTTGGAATGCTACTTGAATGATATACCTACAAGAAGCATTTCTTGTTTTATTTATATTAAAATGATAGGCAAGCAATTCTGTTGAAATCACTGGCACTGAACGTCTTAAAATTATATCAAGCTAAGATTTTAAAATTATATCAATCACGAAAATCACGGGATCAAGAAAACTTAATCCCGAAACGGGACTGAAAAATGGTCGGGACCTAATCCTCTAACCGTTACACACATACATTTTATAATTTCCTAGTAGGAGATCTATGAAGACTTTTTTGAACAACAAAAAATGAATTAAATATAGTGAAAGGCATAGAGATGAAGTCGCAGGGCTGGTAGTGGTCAGTCTGCGAAGGTCCTGGGAGTCTGTGCTCCCAGCGACCGCCCCCAGCTAACGAGCACCCGGCGCCCCGTCGATGCGCCCGCGCCGATACGCCAACGACGCATTGTTGCCGCGCCGCGCCAGCTTTCACACCATTGTGCGAGGAGGTGTGCGAGAAAATCACTAAAACCGATCTGCGTTTGTTTACTTAAACCACTCCATGAATTATGAGTTTTGCGATCGTCTAAGCTAGAACTCGATTTTGTTTGGTTTGGTTATTCTTATAAGGCGCTTGCTTTGTTTCAATTTATCAGCCCTAGCCACTCTGAATGTAAGTTTTATGGAATACGTATTAAACGCTACGAGTGCATCATAAACGGTCATTTTATATGCTGGATAAATAAACTTGTTTTACCTCAGTTTTTACCATTGAAAATGGTTATCAGATGCAAATCGCCTGAGACGTATTTTTGGCCATATCTCCGAGGATTTTGGAAGGATCGAAATAAAAATAATACCAAAAGTTGAGGAGTTTATCGAGACACGTGTGAACGTTTGAATTTTGAAAATCTACTGGTAACTATTTTTGGAATTTTGCAAAATTCCAAAAATTCCGGGTTTTTTGGGGGATGTTTGTTTACTAAATTGTAAATATTTCGGGAAAAAAACCGACTTAAGAAAAAAATAAAAAAGGGTCCTAGGGTATTAGTTTAGCTATCAAATAGCGAAATAATTTTGAAAATCAGTTTATAATTGTGACCTGTAGGTGGTCCCTTTAGATTTGGAATTGCAGAAAAACGGCTGTTTCCGTACATAAAAAGTGATGTAGCTTCTATGATTATTGACCGATCGTCATGGTAATAGTGTTAAAAGACGCAGAAGCGGACGAGAAGTGCATTCGTTGGAATTTTGAAAATTGGTTAATATTATTTCGCCTGCGTCGAGGCAGTCAGCGGGCGCTTTTGTGAGACGAGGCGGAGCCGAGTGTCACAATCGTAAAAATAAATAGGTACTACCTAGGTAACTTTAAAAATATAATAGGACTTTGCATTTGATTTGATTTTGGTTTTTCGTAAATTTTTGTGTTCATTTTCAATGCTCCGATTCTTGCGGGGACTGTAAAATCTGTGAATTTTTTGTAAGTAGATCTATACTTACCCGCTCGGTACTTAAGCACTTGTACAATCTAGTTTATTTCTGCCTAGTCATACAGATTTATTCGTGCGAAAGCTCTGCGGTTTCCTTACATTCGCTCATTGAGCTAAGTAAACAATAAGTGACATTAACGGCGAGGTATTAAAATGCCATTCCAGCTATGTACCGATACGCGAGAGACATCGCCGCCATATTGGATTACTGCGCGTGTCGCTCCGGTTACGTTGCGCACGCGACTCGACCACACGCGCGACATCTAGTGTAAACTTTCAAAGTTGGAAATGACTAAACTTTTACGCGGTTTGACAAGCACTGCTGAATTGGTTGCAGCTTAGATTATAAGAAGATAAAGTTAGAACTAAAAAAGATAGGCTACCGTTAGCACTGTGCACGTGATAGTGACGCTATCATTGAAATATTTTCGACGTATTCCCTTTATTTATTTCTTTATTCTTTGTTTATAGAATGCTAGCGGCCGCCTGCGACTTCGTTCGCGTAGACTTTGTTCTAGTTGACTGACGTATTAAGATGAAACATGCATTATGTATTATCAGTAATACAATAGGCATGATGACTATTTTTTTATTTTATGTTACATAAATTACCTCTGAATAAAAAGGAACATTGGTAAAAGAATTATTTCGCTAGCATGAAAACTGCCCGAGATATCACAGTTTGAAATGCACAAAATTGGACTCAACCGAAAACGCTCCAGACTAACGACTACTTACTCAGTTATGACGTCACGCTTGAGTAGAGGAAACTTGTTCGGCAGCTATATTAAATATTGTGTTTATCAAAATGGTTTCTTAGACAAATTTGATATAAATTTTACGGCCTAATTAAACGTATTATTTAATTATACAAATTATATACTTTTTAAATGGACTTGTCCACCCAACTTGGAAGGGTCATAAAACAAATAATAAGCAATATATAAAACCAAGATATGTTTACGATTTTTATTAGTTTTCGTTATTTTATCCCTGTTGTGACAACCGCATCCAATTCGGTGCAGTAATTTTTGCATGATGAGCGTACAAACAAACATCACGCAGACGGACAGACAAAAAAAATGTTTTGCTTCTAATATCCTTACAAAGGCCCCTCATTTATTTTTTCTTAAATATCTCGTATATACAATACAGATATCGGCCAGTTACAATTTTATTATATCTTACGTGAGCCCACGACAGTATTGCCTACGTCATATGACATCACGATGAAATGCATGGCACACGGTCGGAAAAGTAGTGCTGAGCGAGGATCAGAAGATTATCGCAAATAAAATTGGCCGGAAGCTTGAGAAAATCTTCCACTTCCGGTCAAAATTTTATTATATTTACGTCATGTGGCATCAGTAAGAGACCCGTGTCATCATTTAGTTTTCAATCGTAGAGAGAGTAAACATAAGTCTGTCAGTTCTGAAATGGCCGGAATAGCTTAAACTTAAAAGTTTTGTTTTTTAGTCATTTCAGAACTGACAGACTTATGTTTACTCTCTATGCCATTGAAAACTAAATGATGACACGGGTCTCTTACTGATGTCACATGACGTAAATATAATCTTAATATTTTGACCGGGAGTGGAAGATTTTCTTGAACTTCCGGCCAATTTCATTTGCGATAATCTTCTGATCCTCGCTCAACACAACTTTTCTGACCGTGTGCCATGCATTTCATCGTGATGTCATATGACGTAGGCAATACTGTCGTGGGCTCACGGACTATGATGCCATATATTATTACCTATGTATCGATTTAAGTATGTGTTATTATTAATCTCATTATCATCATTATCAAAATCGATATTATTATAATGCTAAATAAAATTAATTTGTATCACAAACCTCACACATTATAGGTAGTTTTGTAAAATACTAATTACGTATTTCTAAATAAATATTTATAAATAAGTTTCTTGTTTTGTAATAAAGTTTAAAAAAGTATTAAATTCTTACCCACAATTTTTCGACAAGGGATAAAATACATACAACCATACTTATCTATTTCTAAAGATTTTTTTCCAAGGTATAAGTCAATTATTGTTATTGTGGAAGAAAATGCTTCTTTCGTGTCTGCGTAAGGATAATTAATTATCCCTATTTTCTTAGGGGAAAAGTTTCCGAGCTTTCAGTCCCGAGGCGTTGTTCAAATATTTAACAATGGAAATATTACATTTCATTTCCTCCGAGTTTTCTAATGTTCATGTTATGTTAATGTGGCAACACCCACACATGATTCCGTTTCATAATTAATTAATATATACAATCTACCTAGTCAGATGAAATCTAATAAAAGGAAAAAAACCTAGAATTTTTCTGCTTCATAGAACGTTTAGTTCGAAATTTATGGAAATTAATCCACTACGCAGTAAAGTTTAACATAACAATAATATAAACACTACATTTTGTTTATATATACGTACCCATTACGTACCTATAATATTTTAGCTCAGAACAAAATTGATGTTATCACAAACATGATAAAGCTGCCTTTAGAATTTGTTAGAATGATGAGGAGTTATAGGTATGTTATTTTATTATTTACTTCGGAATTGATTTCATACTCTTATTGAATTTTATAGTATTTTTTTAGTTGAAATCCAAAATTTAATTAAACCTAGTTTCCTTGGGTGACATAATTGCAAAAAAAGACAACTACAGTAATTACAACACCGCTAAAAAATAAAGTTGTAAAATCGTGAAACGTAAGTACCTACTTGTTGTAAGTGGAGAATTTTGTTTTCTTAACGATATTAATTCGTGTAGGATTCAAAACGGTCTCTATATAAACTTTGTACCGGTAATCCTATTTTCTTAAGTAACGAAAGGGGTAGATTCGCGGCGACCGCCCCAGGCGATCAGCACTATGGAATCCATCAAGTCACCCATGCGAACACGGTAATCCACAGTCTCGCTTTTAATAACTACCGGCGGACTAACGAATGCCTGTTTTGTTCCAATTCGTCTGAAGTTCATCGAGGAACCCTAATGAGGCAAATATTGAGAGGAGTCGGCCCATTGCACACGAGACTTATTTATTCCATTACTTTTGAATTTAATGTTGAGGAAGCCTGGAAAAGACGTTTTATTGTGTACTCGGCGGCTATAGTCATTATTCAATTCATTTATATAATAATGAAATTTATCAAAAGGTCATGACGATAACAGTTGATATTTCTTGCATTTCTTCTGGTTTGTGTGTGTTGCTGTCTTGCAATTCGGCTAAGTGCGACCATCCTGCTACGAAATCAGTACCTAGTGGTTCTTGAAAAAATTTTTTAACTGTAAATGTGTCTTTCTTAAATTCGTCACAGTTAATCTGGGTACCTATCTCTCTTTGATTTAAATGCCGTCTTACAAAACAATAAAAAGGCTTAAAGTTGCACAAGTACCTTAAAATATAGCCGGAATTAATACACATATAACTCACATACAGTAGCTCAAATATGAATCCTGTACCGCAACAAACCAAGAAACTCCCTCAGGATCCAAGGATCTAATGTAACCCAAGTTCGAGAATTAGAGTAACACATACGTAAGCTTTGCAGTCAATTGTGTATCCTAAACCTAACGCATCAGAGTTTAAATATGTTTGCGTGGAGGTTCCGTTTACGTCCTTTGGGAGTGCGGTTACAAGCAAAGGGGTAAAGTGAGACAATCGTAAACTTTAATAATAATTACATTCTCAACTCTCCTCCCAGGTTGTGCACAATAATTAACCGCTCGGAATTACTTAGCTGAAATAATTTAATATGACACGCTCCCAATTGTTCGTGTGCGTGCGATGTCTTTATACTCAACGATGAAAGCATGGTTGTTTTTTTTTACTCTTTTTATATCTTTATTAGCAAGCGACAGTGATTGAATCTATTTAAACGTAATCAATAATAAATGTGGTCAATTGGTCAATGTGTAATGCTTAGTCAATTTCACACAGCGCCACCTAGCCCCAAACTAATCAAAGCTTGTAAAATGTGCTAGAAAACTGATATACCGACTACTTATATACCTTTTAAATATATACTTATTATACATAGTAACACCCAGACCCGTCACAGAAATTAAAATTCATCATTTCAATTTCTGCCCGGCCGGGAATCGAACCTGGGATTCCTTGCGTGGAAGACCGACATGTTGACCACTACACCACTCAGGTCGTCCATTGTCAAACAATATTTCTTTGGATAATTCTTTGTCTTTTTGATAGCCTGGATGTATAAAGTCGTGACAAATTTGATTAAATAAATAATTGAACAATGATTAATTAATAAAAACACAAAACACTTTTAACAGAGGCTTAATACACCAACAAGATAATTTGTGGGGTCCTAAAGTGTAGGTTTAAAAATTAAATACATAGTTAAAAAACACAAATTAATATTTTATTTAAAGTTTGAGATAAAAAATACATAAAATTATAACATAACACTATAAGATTACATCTTATTTCTTGTACTTATGATTCGTGTTCATTTCATACCTAAGCTGCCGACCTTTCTTAATATTTAAAATTGGCATAAACCGAGGTTTAAGGGTTGGGTTAACCAACGTAAAAGGACCTGTAATACAGGTGACATACTTCTTTACTCGGTTCAAGTTTATTTGGACCTTATTCGGTCTCTATGGGGTGAACCCTTGTTCTAGTTGTAATTTACATGCGGAATTACAAGGGAGAATTATGTGTTTATTCATGGGAACATTCATGTCTGCTAGAACCGTGTCATTGCTCGTATATTCATCTCTTGCTTTGCTTATTTTGTTATTGGTACATCTATTATATCCTTCATATTTAAATAATATATCCCGTTTCAGACGTTGTATGTTCATTTAAAACTATTGGCTCTATGAGCTTAAGACGTTGAGTTTATGACATTTTTGAACATTTTTTGAAATGGTTAAAATGTGTTTTTTTAGAAAGAAAAGTCGTAAAGCTGGCTCGATAGTAAAATTATTTCTAGGTAATTATTAAACCTGCTCACAAAATTTCACGAGAATCGGTTGAGAAATGCGACATGTAGAGAACAAACGAACAGACATACGAAAGCATTTTTGCCCAAGCTGAAGCAGAGGGGTTATTGTAAACTCGTCCCTGAAGATAATTCGTCATCAGAAAATCGATAAAAAAATATATGTAAACTCGTCCCGGGTAGCATTTTAAAAATAAATTAGCTTTTAATTATTTTTATCTATTGTAAACTCGTCCCTGGTGATTTTGTAAGGAATTTTCGTATAGACTGCAGAAAAATCAAACACTCAACATAATAAAATCATTATTTATTTATTTTTAAATCACATTTTGGATAACATAATTAATATATAGGTACTTATATATGGTGTAACAATGTACTGATTAGCACATATATAACTAGCATATAAAACAAAAAAATATAATATTATGGTTTAGTCATATGTAATTAAAAAATCGCAGTCTTAATGATAAAATTCACAAAGGTGTAACAATGTGCTGATTGAGTTAAATCTTAATGCCATGAAACAATAAAATAATGATAATAATGTTAATAAGTTATATTTATCTAATGACCACCGAAATATTTTTATATTTAATATTTGCGCAAGCGCATTTAAAAAGAGATAACAGCGTGCAAGTCGGCTGCCCTACGCAGAAGTCAAGTAACTCTTAAAAAAAATCTGTTAAAGCAAAGCATGTCGCATCTACCATTTTTTTTATTTTATTAAAATTCAGTTTAATTCGGGAAATATGGCCAATAATTTGTTTAAAGAATCTTTTTCCATTTGCAAAATCTACGCTCAAACAAAGTACATTTCCCGTTTCTAACTTAAAAACAAGCGAGTCTTATCAAGATACTTGTATTCAAAATAGATTAGCAGATATTTGATTTCTATGTATTTATTTTATAGTATTAAGGACTATATTCTATGGCTCTATGCAAAGCTGAAAACAAGCATCTACTAAAAGTACAATAGAGAATCTAAGTTACTTGTTTATAGCGTAGAATATTATTGGCAAATCAATACATATTTATACGCAGAAGCTCTCCTGTAAAGTTTGTGTGGAATGAGATACTTGGATTTGGTTTAGGGCAGCCGAAGTGCATAACAGGTTTATGCGTAAAGGCTGGCTGGAAGAGGTAGGGGGGGACGGAGTCTGCCACGCGGTATCTTATTTATTACTGTATCTTATTATGATCTTTCAACGCTTCCCGCTCTCCACACCCCTCTCAGTAGATGCGTCCATCTATCATGGCGTGGCATTGATAAACATTTACCTATTTTAAAAAAGTACCAGGGTTACATAAATCTAGAGAAGGGTAATTTTTATATCCCGAAGAAAAGGAAATGATAAAAAATAGTTTTAAATGTAATGTACAAGGGTTACATAAATCTGAGGATCTCATAGCAGTCAAAAGGCGAAAAAACTTCACTGCTCCCCGCATTCCACGAATCCCCCTTCAGTAGATGCATTCATCCATCTTGACGTAGTCAAAATTATTACTTTGAAATATTTATTAGCGGCCAACTTGCTTGCTAACGGTACTTCTTGCAAATATGATATAAATCAATAATAGGGACGAGTTTACTATACCATGTATGTACCTGGGACGAATTTACAGATACATTTTTTTATGAGGGACGAATTTACTTTCAATGTATGGAACTTTTCAAATCGTGACGAGTTAACATACGGGACGAGTTAACAATAACCCAAGCAGAGTCACTTCGCGCTCGGTCAATTAATGACGAAACAGTTTTAAAAAAATACTTCGATATTATCAGAAATAAATCAAACAGAGAAAAGTAATACCTACTATTTCATTACAGTATTAAAAATAATGTGTAATACTCGATGTTTGTACTTATTTAAAAGATGAATCATACAGTACGAATAAGGAGCAAACCGTAAAGTAGGTTTACGTTTAATTAAATAATAAAAACACTTCAACAAGATTGTATAAAGTTAATGGTGCACAGTAATTGAAATAGAATAAGACATAGCGTGCACCTGCCTGCGTCTCCCAGCAGCATTAGTATACTTTATATGCAGTTAAATTTAGGTACGGCGCCGAAACGTAAGGAACTTTGCAGAAAAATGAAAAATTGCCGGTCAGGGTGCGGCGACCGCAAAAACACCGCACAAGAAACAACTAATGAAAGCTTAGAGCCATTCGCATAAATCTCCCTTACATTTTTAATACCAATATATCCGACGAGGGGAGCTTCCGTCGGGGAGATAAATGTTACCAGAAAACAAAACATTCGCGGACTCTCGCGTTTATATCTTATTTAAATACCGACAGATGCCGTCCTCTTATAAAAGTGGGTATTTTTAATCGGTGCCTTACCAGAGACATAATGGTATCGGCCGATCTGGCGTCAGCTGGTATGTAGGTACAGCCTTGCATTGTTCGAGGGCTAATTTAAAAGTCCCCTGTACTGGTAAATTTTCATCAGAAGACTGCGTCATTTCTGCGCGGCCGCGTGATATCTTGACCCGTATACTTTTATTCACTTCGTTACCTAAGCTTTTTCTTATCGTTTCGCATCTCGTGGAGTTGTGTAGTCTCATTAAAATAATACAGGGCTACCGGATAATCTTATCCGGTGTGTTTCGATCGCAGATTGGGTGCGCGTGCGCCGATAACACTACGAGTTATTCCGCCGGTGCACGCTCGATACGCTACCACTTTTTAATCCATTTTGTGGCGACATCTTCATTATTGTACTCTTTATAATACAAGAACCTATTTTTTTAAACCACGTTTATTAAAAAATATCCCTATTACGACAGTGATAGGGTTTGTTTGTATGCAATTAATGAAAATAATGAAAATGATTAGAAGAAATAAGAAAAACGTTACGAATGTAATCGAGTTCGATTTTTTTTCCTCAAAAATATGCTGTCATTTAGTATGCAAATACTTTATAAATATTCATAAAATTATTTCGTCCACATGTTTTCACGGAACGAACTCTGCTTCAAATGAAGTATGTACGCAGTATTAGAAAATGTACATTTTTATGAAGAATACATCAAAAACTGCTGTTTCAAATGTGACCGTATACAGTCAGAAGAAAGACGAAAATATAAAAGTGGGGGAGAGATTGGCTGCCACTTTTTTATGTTCTAAATTTCACACATAATAAAGGGAAGCAATTCTTATGATTATTAGCACAGAGACTGCGGGAATAATCCTCCGCAGTGACATCGCCGTGTGACATAATCCGGAAAATCTAATAACAATAAAATAAAATTGCCAACGGTTTGTAAATTTAAAAAGGCATAGGGAAGAAAATTCGTTTTCCGCGCCGTGACGGCCATTATCGTTACTTTGAATTTACTTTTTAAAGGCTTCGTGAATTTCGTTAATGTTTTCGTATCTCCGTATAAATACAATAAACGACGTAGCACGACTTATTCTAACAATAAAGATGATTCAAATCCATTTACTCATTACATTTTAATGCGGGCAAATATCTCTGATAAATTAAATTTCACCTTCTTATACCTCCAAAGGTGCTTAAATCAACAATGTTCCTTAATAATATCTTCTTACATTATTACTATTAAAATTTCAGCAAAAGGCCGGAGAGGAGACTTCCGATGATTCATTCGCATTCAAGAACGACCAAACGCGATTCGGGGGTGATCTAAATACTTACCTTTGTTTCCCCTTTTCAAAGATCCATTTCGTTCGTGCTTACCGCGAAGCTCTTTCAAAATTATTTCGCCAGTTCGAAGTCGTAAATTTTAGGCAGACTTTAATTGTTATTTTAACTGCAAGCTCAACTTAGCCTGCGCCAAGACGGGGGCCGTGAAAATATGTCTTAATTCGCTTACCCTATGACTTATGTTTTTATGAAATTAAACCACCCGTGTTCAATTCGTGGTTCCTGTTACATCTTGTAACTTTGTCCAATTAATACGGTCTATAATTCTTTCTTGCTTTTTGTGAAATAAGATATTGTATGTGTAATCGCATCCAATTTAAACGCAAGTGGGACTCTATCTCGTTGGACGACTCTCAAAGGGCGTCACGTTGAAAATTTAAATATTATTGTTGTTTTTGCTGAGTGCACGAAATTGAAGATAAATAGAATTTCCTACCCTTCGCGGATTCGTTGGGCTATCACAAAAAGTCGATGCCTTTTTTCCGTTAACATTCGAGTTAAGTATTTTCGAATCCATCTTAACATCAGCTAATTACTTCACGTTATTAAATTGCGTAACCGAAATTGATCCTTTTGTTTATGGGTCTCGATCCTTTCAATCATCTATCAACCATTGAGTTTCGGTATCATAATAATTGTCCATAATTATATATTCCCTTGAACCAAGCGCATCATTTTTATTGTTATTTTATTTATAAAGTAATAATTTTTTCGTCGGACGCAACTCGATCAGGTTTTGAATTTGATTGATCCGATATAAAGATCGATTTAATAATCGGCTGTTCCGCTGTCTCGATTTTCTCTTGTTTTTATCGGTAAACGTTTCTTATTGGATCGATTTTGTTTTCTGCCTGCTAAGTTTGTGAGACCCGACAGTTTATGAGTTTCTAATTTGAATTGTATTAAATGTGGCTTAATAATCTGTTCTGGATAACGATTATTTTGAAGTTACCAATTATATATTTATAATTAATGTTACCAACCTATTTATTACGATAACAATTACAACAAGATAGAGAGATTTAATGTAGACAATAATGAAAGTTTCCTGTGCGGCAATTACATGACAACAACATGAGCAGTTACCGGTATCGTGACGTGAACAAGGGAGCGTAGTAGCACCTATATCATTAACATAAAACAATACGAAGATACTTAGATCGTTACTAAGTACGCAGGGACCACCGGGAGCACCTTTTGTTAAGGGTTCTCTACTCGCAAATCGCGAGATGTTGAGATACGCGCATACCGAAGCGGGCCGTAATGGCCATCCCTGGCTGAGGTAATTTACGTCTTATGTGCGAAACCACTCTTAACTAAAAGCCCTCTAAATTACACCATACAGGATTGATTTGAAATTAATCTCGCATCCGATGCGGCTCTAAGATTGACTCCTTTTTTTCATTATAAAAATGTTCGCAATAAAATTCTGATTGCAATTTATCGCGCTAATCGGAGTGTTGGAGTTAAAAGTAATAATTATGATTTTCATAAAGGTTACCTATTAGCTATTGGTAAATGATGGCTGATTAAATGCGAACAGACATTATAACAATAATAAAATGTAAGAACAATAAGCAGTTTTGTTTACAAAGGCAAGATAAAGATACATCGGAACAGAAGCCACAACAAAGCCTAAACCATTCGAATCGATAAAGAAGAACAATGAAGAGGGAATATGTGAACGTTTCAATTTACAAGATCTGCGGCCGCGATAGCACGCTCGTACGATACTCATACCTCCACCCTGGCCTTATTATAACCGGCAAGTTAACTTGTCTCTGCCTTATCGCCGAGATTTCGGTGCGTCGATACCGCATGAGTTACCTGGCTACTTTTTACGTGTATCCTCATATCAATGTTGATTCATATCGCACGTAGTATGTTTTGACGCGTTCGCTGTTAATTGGCATTTTATTCTGATATGTTGTACAAGAAATTTAAATCTTTATAAATTTGCATAAATTATGGGGTTAATCTAGAGCTTTTATCATAAACAAAATTGCTTAACGGATATCAAACATCTTATTGTTATGTCGTCAAAGACGCTCAATTTATTGCTCAGTAATTAAAATTATACTGTTTTATTCAGAGTGCGTTCGTTAAACTAGGGCCAAAGTTAATATGGCGTTAGACTGCGGACTTACGCTATTTTAGTGCAAATCGTATTCAGAGTGACAGTTTAACGTTTAGTCCCACCGTTTAAGGATTAAAAGGTGCATTGTGATTGGTTTACAAGCATTAAACCAGGTTTTAACCAGGGTATAGGAATAAGACAGTTTAAGTTTTACAAGTGTAAAACAAAATCTAGTTCCAAAAGCTATTCCAGTTTCAAATCAAAAGCTAATTTTAATCATATAGATATAACAAAATGTTATCTCGCATAGAACTTAATTATTTAGTTAATAACGTCTGTTGTCTCAATAGATTGCAGTCTCTTAAAGAACCAGTTGAAATAATTGAATCGCTAACGGAATTATTAAACGGCACAGTTCTCGTTGCAACGTACAAGATAGTTGCGGGACGGTAATATCGTTGCAATTTAATGCCAATATTGGGGCAGGTAATAAATGTGCCCATTTAAATTAACCAATCAGAATGTTGTTGTGTTTATCTACATTATTGTTAACTGTAGATGTAATTTGTATAAGTGTAGCTCGAGTTTAAAAATGTTAATATAATTTGGAACAAGAATATATAACTGGATAATCTATTTTGAAATAGGCAGTGTCAGAAAATCCTTACCCTACTTCATAGCGTTCGTCATATCGAAGACTTATCGAAGTGAAATGAACTTAAAATTCAAATAAAGCGTTTAAATTATTTCAATCGGTTCTGCCGTCTTCGAGTAATCGGTGTACATATATATAAAAAAAATAAATATACGCGACGAATAGATAACCTCCTCCTTTTCAAATTTTTGAAGTCAGTTAAAAATTATTGTAACTACAAGGTAAGGTATTAATTAAATCTGATTAACTTCATAAAAACCAATACAAATCAAGCTTAAGTAATTTAAGCAAACGTTACGACGTCTTAAACACGCATTGACGTTAGAAACAATGGCAACAAAGTATTCCTCACTGCAGTTAGTGAAGGTGCTAAAGCGAGTTAATCAGTGCGATCCCCTTACGAGCTCCATTAGATTGACGCTCCTTAGACCTTAATAGAATAAAGGGACAATATTAAACCTTAAGTAAAACCTCTTTCTATTCAAATCCCCCGTGATGCCTCCGTACGTATGGCTATTGATAGTTTCGATTCTACGGCCGAGATTAGAGCCTGATTGAAAGTTACGGTTTAATTTAATTCAGATGTTGACTTTGCCTAAACTTAGAATGTTTATTTACGTAATAGAGAAATTTGTAATGTAATAGATCTTTAGGTATGTTTGTAAAGCGGGATTAATTTATTATTTTTATCTCTTATCTCTAATGAAAGTAAAGAAATGAATGAATATGACAATTTATTTGTAAATTAAAATACATCGATAATTAAAAATAAATAGTAAATACTTGTAAAAAATCTTCCCCCTTCAATAATGTAACTGTGCTACAAGGTATTGATTTGTATCTCAAACCATCGAAATCGGAAGTTACGCCCCAATCATTTCCGTCAGGTCGGATTTAATTGGAAGTTATGCAAATCTCTCAATTCGACTCCTTCACAATAGTACCCGGATTCCGAATGAGTTAATCCGTGTTTATGTTCCTAATCGGCCCCTTGCTCACGGCCTTGTTGCCAGTTTAGCTCACTGTTAAATTTAAACAATACCTATTGTGCACAATAAGCCATTTATTTAACTTAAAACCTTGTTTATGATAATGGTTTCTTTTATTGGAATGCCTTTATTAAATTTGTGAAGTTGGGGGAAAGAGATGAGTAATATTGGGATGGTAAAATTTAAATGTTTATTGTTACAGCTGAACTGAAAATGGACGTTCTAAGAGAAAGAGAGGTGAAAGACAACTTGGAGAGACAACTTTTGGATGAACAAAAAATGAGAGGTAAGTCTTACTCTAACTCTGTACGATAAGAAATTATTTTGAAAAGAAAGGCAATAATTCTTTAGAAAACTCACTGCAGATATATACAAGCTATAACAAGCAAAACAGCATTCCGAGCGCTTTGAAAAGAACAAATAGGGTGTAATTTCAATGCCTCCATAAATCTCCGATCACTGGCCCTCGCTCCGCATTCGCCACAATTAACAGGAGATCTTGTTACAACACCATTGTCTTCTTCCTCGCTTCGTTATTTATTTCCAACATTAAAACTATTATTTTCTCATATTACACTAGCTGGAGCCTTATGCTGCCAATTTCCTTTACGTGCCACCGACTCATAGCCGCCGCTGCCATAATTATTGAATACACTACAATGCGCGGTGGGTGTTCAATTAATACTATTTTTATGCGCCTATTCACACGTTATAATCTCTAGTCAGTTCTAGCAGTTAATGTTGTCTGTTTGTTTCTGTACTTTCCCAAGCCCGCGGCTCGCGTGTTCCATCGTTTTCTTCAGTTTATAGGTTCATTGATAGTTTTATGGGTTGCTTTTGACGTCTATGTAATCACCATAATTACGCCATTTATTAAGACAATTTTGCTGCGCTCCGCTGACGGCTTGAAGAGCATCTTTGTTGCATGCATATTATCTAGTTACGAATACTTTAACGTGTTTGACACATTCAATACACGAAGATTAGGTAAATAAAAATTGTATTTGGTTAGCAATTTATAAATTTAAACTGAGGTTTCAAAAAACATATCTGAACATCTCTAAATGCTTAGATTAAGAAATGACGGTGTAAATAAATAATAGTCTAAGCGTATCACTTGGGAACTACTATACATCATATTGACCAAACAACCCCTTACAATTGAAAAGGTTAATTCGAATACAATGCAACACCCTTTCCTTAACGATTCAACACAACGTTAGGAAGTAAAAAGAAAACTAACAGAATAGAGGTACGTAACCTTTGTACAAATGTCAAGCTACGTCGTAGTGGCAAACTAACGCCTTGAGACAAAGGGCCTAATTCTATTGAAAACGATAAAAGCACGCAAAATTCAACTCTACGAGCGAAATAATAATGTTAAATTTAAACTCGTCTATTACAACATTGTACATGTCACAGTCGGTATAAAGGTGCCTGCCGTAGATATTTTATCGAGGTAGACATTTCTCTTGTGTAAATGTAATGTAATATAAATTTAAATGTTAATAAAGGGACGACAGGTCACAGTGCGCCGCGTATAATGAAAATAATTATTGCCGGTGAAACATGTGTTATAATAACACTGCTGCTAAATGTACGCGAATATTGAAATTTACATCGAGTACAACAATTCTTAAAGCTAACCTTATATTAATTAATAGGTGTACTTTACAACGAACCGTGGTTAATGGATTTTCTAGACTATTTGCTCTTCGATCTACTTTAAAAGCTTTTTGACAACTTACCAGCGCGACCAATTAACACCTTTGTGTTTTCTTTACCGATCCCATTTTCCAGTTGCAATTAAATTTAGGTTATTTTTCTTTGTGCTGGTCTTTATAAAAATCCGACCTGCCAGCCTGATTATAATTCTAATTAACTGAAAATTACAATGGAACAAACATTTTGTTTGTCAATTATCTGATAGATGGCAGAAGTGCGACGTAACAAAGAGGGAAATGGACGCTCCATACATATTTCACACGGTGAATGAACTCGATTGCGACGTGAGCAATACTGTTAATTGCCAAAAACCAATCATCAGATAGCGGTCTATGCGTCCACGCTGTGAAATACAACTTTAGTTACAAAAGCCAGAGCCGCCCGATAGGCTCTCAAACAATATCGGACCGGAACCGCATTCCACTATAAAAATGCACAACACAATTTCAGGAAATTCAAGAACATTTATAAAAACAACTAAACTCATAACTTAAACATAGAGTTCTTAATTAGATGTTTCTACTAAACATTACCTGTCAATCCTTAATCACAGAATAGACTATAAGTATGCCTTAAAAACCCTTGTCATTGAGAGGATCACACAATAACATTTCTTACCCATGGTATGAACGAATTAACAAGAAAATGACAGTTTATTTGTACATCAGTACTTACTTACTAGTCCACTTGATCAGACCGGGCGATCGAAATGGCCATGGAAATTGGAAGACCGAGAACGAGCCTAATCAACGTTCGTGAGCGCTCATTCATAACAGATATTATAGGTATTGAATAGTCGCTATCGACGAATCTAGCTATTTCGTAATGCACACCGCTTCTATTTAAACATGGAGATTGTTACGCACTATAATCTGTGTAATTAATATGCATTGAAAACTTACTTTAATCCCTACGCATTGGTAATGTTTACTTTACGAATAATACTAAACAAACAATTGGCAATTCATAAACTTAGTTCTAATTCTACAATACGACATCATTGTTGTAGAAGGAATGTGGAACTGCAAGGAAAACACTCAATCATTTTGATTTATTCACTTATAATTGAGGGCGACTACTCTATTTCCCTCTAGTGTCTCCCGCAGGAGGGTGCACCTTCATTACTAACTTCATAGTGCATTCCAAGGAAAACGTAAAGAAATTTAGATACATTAGATACAAAATAAGTTTTGACGCCCAACAATCATTACTTTCTAGGTTCATCAATCCGATTGAGTAACCCGATTCTTGGTGAATACCCAAATTAAACTAATATTCATACACATTTTAGGTATCATATTTCCGTTACGCAGATTCCGTCCCCATTCGCAGTAAGGAGGTACGATTCACATTGTGTTCAAGATTGCGTAATTAAATAACATGTAGGCCGTAACATCATGGCGTCTTGAAAGGGTACGCAATGGGAATGTAACGCCAATTATGCCAAAATTATGCCCGGAATGGGGGCTATCGATGTCTATTTTGATGTTGAGAATTTGATGTGCGTATCCCTTCAAATATGTTATTAACGGTTATGTAATTAAATGTAACGTACAACGTGTTGATTGCTTTGCTTTACCTTAAAGCTATACAATTGTACTGTTACCATACGGAGCATGTTTCACAAAACTGCTTCCAGAATTCTTTACGTTTTTGCAATCGTACGCCATTTCGTACTTTCTTTATAACTGCAAAAATCTTTTGATGGTTCATAATATAAAATTCCAAAACAAAATCTATCCGCGTAAATACTGACCAAGTTCATTTATTGTGTTCACTGCTCTATGACTAAATCAACTACGTTTGCTATCTATTGCTGATATTCCAGCATCCCTATTTCAGCAACATTATCAAGGGCGGACAGCCCAGTGATCAAATTCAAATGAAAACGTTTAACAGGCGGACAATCGTATCAACATACGTCAGTAGTGGCCGCAATCACTGACGTTTGCACCCCAATGCAACGGTCAGCTATTCGATTGTGTTCCTACGTCTGACTGAGAAAGGATTGTGGCACAAAACAGACTTTTTATTTTGTGATTGTAAAAAAATATTTTTTGATAGATAATTTTTGAATATTTGATTTGATATAATGATCCTTGTAAGTTAAGCATTGTTGATTTATGATTATGCCTTTTACTATTAAAATATACCTAAATAATATTGATTTCTACTTTACTGAAATCTCATTTGGCGCCCCTAAATATTTGGCCAGAGTACGTAAGTTCATTAATATATTCAGAAGCAGCATTGGGTGTTGCACGCCGTAATGGATGCAATCTGCACTGTCCAATGCGCATCTCGCCTCTATTGTGCGGCAGCGTTAGACGGAAACCTCCTATTACAGGTCGCCCCCACATCTGTTTGTTTGGACATCCGATGTTGCCATAAATGGGTTTGGCTTTATGCGTTTTCACGTTACATTTGACGTAGCAATGGGTTTCGCTTCGAACAATCACACTACGTATATAAAACTTTGTAAACCAGAGAGTAAATAATACAGTTCTTCAATCAAGAAAAGGGTTTCTACAGGGTAGCATCATTAGCCGTGGACATACCGTGAAAAGAATTTGTAAATGAAGAACGAGTGCTCATAAAAATACCAACGATTCCTCGTTCAATGAGTCGAGTGGGAAGACATCAAAAAATATTTCCTATACATGCCAAATCCTGACCGCGAGGCGACGTGAGCCCCGTGCAGAATACCGGCCCAGATACGCGCCGTGTAAGGAATTCAATTACCGACTTGGAAAATGTACTTCGAGGAATGCTGTGCCTCTCTCATGCGAAATCTTTATTGTGACAGTAAAAAAATGGTTGATAAGATGATAATTATAAATATTAAGCCTAGAGCCTAAACAATACTACAGATAAAATCTAGTGACAGTACTTTGTTTAAATTTCAATTGCCAATAAATGCTGAAACTATGCTGATTCTAAGTATACGGCTGAAACCAAGGGAATTGAAAATTGGAAAAAGAGAAGGTTCACATATTTCATGGTATGCGAACGTAAAACAGGTTCGTGATTTTATTGCAATTTTTTGCAAGTGTGAGGTCTCGCAAGCTACCGACGCTACAAAAGTTTTCGTGAACGACGTCGGGCAAATATTTACACTCGGATGTTGCTTCAGCGGTTTGTATAGTCTTTTTTGTTGAGGTTCAATTGTGGCCCAGAGAAATTGTTTCGCTATCCGAGGCTTTCGTGTTCATTAAGTCTTATTTAAGGTTTTGCTTCCAAGAATTTTGAGAGAAACAACTGATTAAACATATATTTTATTCCCACGCTCGCCTTTCTATAGTAATTAGGAGTCATTTATAACGGTATATCTTAAAATTAAAATTATGTCATTAATATGAATAACTATGTCATTGAATAATTTTTCTTCTGCTTATTAATATTTATTGCACACACGAGTAATACAATAATTTTATTACATGAATCATTTGACAGACTGATAAACTGATTGTTAAAATTCGAAAACCGAAAAAGGGATATTTGAAATTAAAGTACCAAATGAACCAATACTTGAGTTGAGTCAATCATCAACGTTCCCGTGAAACGAAGCGCAGTATGGGATGCACACGCCCGTAAATAATGCAAATGATTAGATTTAGCCGACTGGTCAGAAACATCCTCCCTTCTAATATACGAAACCACAAGAGCTATAGAAACTATTACAACCGATCTAAATAAAAGAGGCTAGACATTCAGGGAATAAACGAAGGCACCTTTTTTAGTCACAGCAACCCAAGATGGCTTAAGAAAACGTTGAGGCAACACGAGATTACACATTTCACTAAGTAGCATCCTATGTTCTGGCTCATACCGTAGACGCAGATTGACTGCCTTTTAAGAAAACCAATAGCTTTCTTTGTTCAGTATTGCCTTCTATCGAACCATTTGTAATAAATGATGGCATATCTTACAAAATATACGAGATTGATTACGTAGTAAGATAGCTTGAACTGGCAATTTAATTCAAAGTAAGTTTTAAGTGTAAATTAAAACACTGCAAACTAGGCGTAAATAGGCGGTGGTAATCATGAAAATAGCAGCTCCACACGACGTTTAATTTAACAAACCATCAACATTCGTAGCGAGATAACGAAACGTTGAGCCGACGAAGGTTCACAATGTAAGCTACCTCGTAATTACTACTGCTGTAATTACAAACTTGTAGCTTGAGAGAACGCATCCATATTGGAACGATACTAATCAAGTAGCCTATTCAGATTCATTATACAGGGAAAAGCAATAAATATGATTCCCTTATAAAATCTCGCACAACAACGGAAATAATAATAAAATATTACAAGAAGCCGGGATTTCGCCTAATTAATTTCGTATACGTTCTTTGGGGCTACAATGTCTTGGGAATAACATACAATGAGTCCGGAAAACCGAAGGCGAGGTGGTAACAGGATCCACGAACGCTCTAAATTAGAATTTATGATTGTATGTGAAATTGTTAGAACACGTTTCAATGTAAGATAATGTTTCCATATAACAAGAAGGAGGTGAAACCAACTTTCCAGGGAATCCGCCAAAGTACGTGAACTTTATAATTACTTGATGCTCCGTATTGTATTGATATTAATATGGAAAGCTTCAGCCGCGGTTACAAGCACAATATATTTTTGTTCTTCCTCTTCGTTAATAGATAAAAACATCACAACAAATTGAAAAGTTTTAGGATTTATAGATCCTTTTGGTGATGATTTAAATTAGTTAACATTTAAATTTTTACCCAATTATATTATACCAGGATTTTTGGCTTAGTAAAAATTCAAAGACTTCCGCGCGTACAGTTCATCCTACTAATATTATAAATGTGTAAGTTTGTGGGTTTGGATGTTTAGATGTTTGGATGTTTGTTCCTCAATCACGCAAAAACTACTGAACAGATTTGGTTGAAATTTGGCACACAGATAGTAGACAGCCTAGATTAAAACATTGGATAAATTAAAGGATAATAGGATTTAATTATAGGATACTTTTTATCCCAATATACCCACAGGAACGGGAACCACGCGGGTGAAACCGCGGTGGCAGCTAGTTAGAAATAAAACACTTTTTACGGATTACAGCGCATATATTGTTGTACTAGCGGCCGCCCGCAGTTTCACCAGCGTGGTTCCCGTTCCCGTGACAATATCGGGATAGTATCTTATGTTTTAATCTGGGCTATCTATTATCTGTGTGGCAAATTCCAATCAAATCCGTTCAGTAGTTTTTGCGTGATTGAGGAACAAACATCCAAACCCACAAACTTTCACATTTATAATATTAGTAGGATATTTATCCAGATGTTATTTAAGAATTGTTTATTTTTGATAATTCTAAAATAACATCTGAAATAGGTAACCAATATACGCGCTGTAATTCGTAAAAAGTGTTTTATTTCAAAGACTTAGTTTTGGTTATCCTTTATTTAATAAGGGGGACAAGGTTAAAAACTTTACAATAAACGTTTAACCATAGCAAAATTTGTGGGATGTCTTAGACTCGCCGGTATCATTTTACAACTATCAAATTCGCTACAACCGACTGCACGCGTCATGTGCGGACCATATCGTATTTGTAATCGGATACTAACTTGTTGCATTTCTACTTTATCATACTAAGTAACGGGTTTTCTAGAAACCCTTCCTTCTGTTTTCACATCAAGTACTTGATACAACATGTTAATTTTATGTGATTCATTGTCACTTCTTCTCGTAACAATGGTTGTGCCAGAAATTCGTAAAAAAAATTCCCTCAACTATGCACGAAAACGGTTAGAAATGAAATGTAACGAGTAAAACTGAAACCACAATTTCCAAATTGCCCACTGGAGCGAATAAACTACTGAGCCGAAGTTGCGTGTTAGCGCCAGCCCAGTGTGCAGCGCGAGTGGCGACACTGGTGACCGGTGAGTCAGCCGCATCGGCAGCGGCGCGCAGTAATGTGACCACCCGCGCGGACCCGCCTGTCAAACCTACTCGCAGCTATTCGGACATTGCTAGATATCTGCTAAAGCTGAAAGATCCTCAATTGTCCATTCTACGCTGAAATGTTAAAGTTAAACGCTGAAAGTTGTAAAGTAATGTCGCCCGAGACCCACCTGTCAATCCTACTCGCAAATTCGGACAATGCTAGCTCTAACTGCTGATAGATTCTTAATTGTCCACTCTAAGCCAAAAATTTTAATGCTGAGAAACGCTTTCCAAAGTTGTTGTACAAGTTATGTGGTCACCCGCGCAGACCAGCCTGTCAAACCATCCTAGCAGCTATTCGGGCACTGCTAGCTATCTGCTGATAGATTCTCAATTGTCCACTCAAAGCTGCAATTTTAATACTTAGGCTAAACATATTGCTATCTGCTGATAGATTCTCAATTGTCCACTCTAAGCCGAAATTTTTAATGCTGGGAAACGCTTTCCAAAGTTGTTGTACAAGTAATGTGGTCACCCGCGCAGACCAGCCTGTCAAACCATCCTAGCAGCTATTCGGGCACTGCTAGCTATCTGCTGATAGATTCTCAATTGTCCACTCAAAGCTGCAATTTTAATACTTAGGCTAAACATATTGCTATCTGCTGATAGATTCTCAATTTGTCCACTCTAAAGCTGAAATGCTAACGCTTTTCAAAGTTGTAAGGTAATGTTGCCACCCGCGCAGGCCTACCTCTCAAACCTACTCGCAAAGACATTGGGACTTGGGACATTGCTAGCTATCTACTGATAGAAAAGAAGTATAAGTATAAACATGTATCATCTAAACATGCATGAAGTAAAAAATCTACGGTTGTCTGGTTAAAATCGTAATCCTATGACGGTATTGAATTGCTTTTGAAATCCATAATTTAATTCCGTTTTAGTGTAATTCTTCATAAAACACACCCTCTCTACACACACTCACTCACATTCACTTTACACACCGCGAGAGGATTCACTTATTCACTAATAACTATTATTAAGTATTAGTTTTTGGAAATGTTACCACATTCTTGCGTTGTTATCATCTAGGGAATTAACTCCTAATTAAGAGCGCTGTGCCCGAGATACAGTTTTAACTAGTTCGGGTGCAGATGTCATTTGTTTGTTTCAAAGATGTTTAGTTCATTTAAGTATGAGATGTTTTAAAAAACTTTGTATTTTTATGTCAACAAATGTTTTTATTATTATTATTATTAGAATCTCAATTATTTTTAATGCTGAGAAACGCTTTCCAAAGTTGTAGTGCTTAAGTGATGTGGTCAGTGTGGTCACCCGTGCGCGCAAACCCGCCTGTCAAACCTACTCGGAAAATGCGTTGCGGAGGGAGGACTTTGCTAGCAATCCGCTATAGACTCTGTAATTTTTTTACATTACGGCTTAACTCTTTCCAATCCAAGGATGAATGAGTATTAATTAATATTAGTAGCTCTGTAGAGCTGTAGACCTCGTAGTTGTGTGGCATTTTTGATCATTTTTCGAAATGTCTGAAATATGACATTTCCCCATATTCTGTAAAATTTCGTAAAACTGAATCGACAAAAATATCTATATCTGGTCACAAAATTACACGAGAATCGATTGAGAAATGCGACTTGTAGAGAAGAACAGACGGTCACCCGTACAACGGGACAGCCGGACGGACATACGAAAGCATTTTTGCCCAAGATGAAACGGAGACGCTATGCTCTCGCTTCGCGTTCGCTCGGTCATTTATGGCCTAGATATAAAGGATCACTTCGAGTTTGTCATTACCAAGCTGCGTTACAAGATTCGCAAGGAAACTATCTCTTATTTCTACTTTTCTACTAGTCATTACATTAATTTTACTAAGCAAATTCTTGTTCTCTACAACAGCGGTTCCCGAATAGGGTTCCGCGGAACCCTAGGGTTCCGTGAGAGGCTCTCAGGGGTTCCGCGAAAATTCGAGAGTTTAGGTATAAATTCAAGATAAGTATACACCGTCATTTTGCAGTCATTTTAATTAACTTCAGGGAGTGCTCTACTAATGAAAATAATCATTTTTGCCAAAGAAACATGGGTCGAAAAACGACAAAAAATGTTGGTCCTCCCATAAGTTAATTAAAACGACTACAAAATGACAGTGTATAGGTACCTACGTATCTTTTAGTTCTAACTAAATAAATATTTTATATCATAAAAGTTCTTATTTAAAGTCAAACTATACTTAGAAGATGTGAATACCGAGCCAAATGTTTAAAAGCATAATAAAGGATAACAAGTTAAATGCTTTATTTTGCGTTGTATCTCGCGCTTTAAGCATACCGCCTTCAAATGCTTATGTTAAGCGAGGTTTTTCCCTTATGACGCTTAAATGTCCTAATGTCAGAAGTCGTTGCTCTAAGCAGAATTGCAAAAGACATGTCTTGTTCGGAATTCATAAGTAAATATATAATAATGATGCGGAATTAATGAGAGAGGCTCGTAGCAATACAAAATATGGATGGAAAATTTTCTTTTTATTCCAAATTCCAAAAATTTTTCGCCCCCTTTTCCTATTTTCTGTTCCTAACGCTAACAACCCTGATTAATTTAGTTTTTACTTGAGCTGGGGTTCCGCCCAAAAACGGTAAACCAAAAAGGGTTCCGTAGCCAAAAGAATTCGGGAACCGCTGCTCTACAACACGAATCTGAAACTTCCGAAAACTTCATCCACAGTGGTGAGGATATGGGTGTAGTGCGCTTATACATTCGGCCTTATCGTCACTTATCATCAGGTATGGTGAAGGCCAAGTACTATCCCGTTGTGGATAAAAAACGCAAAAAGCCTGAGTAGGTTGTCTTAGCAAATTGCTGCTTGCTAGCCACAATGCGAAATGCACAGCGAAGTCAAAAATTACATAGCTTTTTAATGATTGCCAATAGAGTGGCCACCCGTATGATCCGGCTGTCAAACTGACTGAGCTATCCGATCCACAGAACAAAGGTTTTTTTTTCTTTGTTCTGTGATCCGATCATTGCGGGGCGGACACACTTTGTCGATGATCTGCAACAGACTACCAACTTTAATCACTAAATGTGTGGTTAAAAACGTAGTATAGGTTGTTGAAACCTAGATTTGTTCGTCATGTTTCTGACTCGTCGTATTCCAGATTCGCTGAATTCCAGATTCGCCGATTACCTGATTCGTCGTAATACGTACAATCGATAACACTGGCGCTTACCATTTTTTAGTATTTTTTTCATAAATCAAATAAAAAGGTATATATTTTTAACTTATTTTCTACTTTACTCTTATTTCATATAATTTTTATTATATAATGTTAAGGTTTTTTACTTGTTGTCTTAACAACAAGTTAAAATTTGAAATACGATGACAAATTGTTAAGAAGACGTAGAAATTAATCTTTATTAGTCAAAACAACCCTTTCTGAATCGGATTTCTTAGGAATAGCGGCGTCAAGTGGGTTTATAATTAAAGGAAGAGCGTTTAAGTCGCGTTTTAATTATAGAAACAAACAAAAAGAGGGTTTCCACGGACTTAGTGAAGTTGCAGAATGAGTCGAGAGTTTAATTCTTGATTGTTTGTTATTGAAAGTATTTCATCAATTTCGCGAATAAATGACTAATTAAATCAGACGCAATATAAAATTCGATTGCATAAACAAACAAAACTAATTAAATAAATAAACTTACTAATCTAATGCGATTTTAGTATAAATGATATAACAAATAAAATATAATAATTTGTCCATCTAATACTTTTGTGAGCAAAACACATTTGTTAAAATTTTCCTACAAACAATACGAAGAAATGTGACGCATACTATTAAGTAAAGTTAGACGATGTTATCTTCTGTCCATTACAAACATAGGCGTTTGCGATAAAAAATATTTTCAGCGACCAATTTCTTTTAACTAACTCAGTTCACAGATTCCTTTTAACTTCCAATCAATTTTGCTTGACAAATAATTTCATCGTAACTCTGTTACCATTTTTATATAAGCCACAAGGTAATACGGAAGCCGTGAAATAGGCTTTAAATCTTTAATCCCCGTTATATACAAGATCGTCTGTCTCAGCGTTTGGATCTAGATTTATTCAGTAAAGATAGATTTCATCCCCATCCGCAGTGAAGCGCCCTCGCCCGTGCTTAGGAAATTCAATAATAATTGAACTCGTGCCCGGTAGACCGCATCCGGTGCCCGTGAAAAGCGATTATTGATCTTAGATTCAGTTAGGTTTATGCGAAAATTAAGATTGCCTTCGAGAAATCCCTTCATGGAAGTTGTTTTTAGGGTTCCGTAACCTAAATGGCAAAAAACGGAACCGTTATAGATTCGTCATGTCTGTCTGTCCGTATGTCACAGCCACTTTATTCCGAAAGTATTAAGATTACACAGTTGAAACTTGTAGGTAGATGTATTCTGTTAACCGCTTAACGAATTTAACACAAAATAAAAAAATAAAAGATTAAGGGGGGGCTCCCCAGATATGGAACTGAAACTGAAAAAAAAAATTTTTTTCTTCAAACCAATACGTGCGGAGTGTCTATAGATAGGTCTTTAAAAACGAAATTGAGGTTTTTAAGACTATTTTTTCTCAAAGTCAACCGTTTGAAAGATAAACACCGCCAAAGTGGTAAAATGTGTGCCTTTAACTTTTGAAATAAGCAAATGAAAAACAAAAAAAAAATATGCCGTAGATCTTAAAAACACTTTCAACGAAAATTGGTTTGAACGAGATATAGTAATTACTTTTCGAGATATAGCACATTTTCCAAAACCCGCAAATATAACTTGTCATTCATACCAACACTGTGAAGAACCAAGTTATTTTGCAGACGAAAAATGAGAGTGGTACTAAATATGGTATAAGGTAACTACGGAACCCTACGGCGCATGGCCCGACACGTAAGTAATTCATAGTAAAATAATCAAACATTATCGACTAATAAGTAAATTGAAAGAATTGATACGCACTTTCAGTAGTCACGTAAACGGAAACATTAAAAGAATGCGAACAAAACCTAATTATCACTCGATCCATCAGCACACGAGTAAGGTCGATTCAACGGAATTGTATCGATGAATCGAATGCATGAATCGATTGTATGTCGATTGCGGGCTAATAAATTGTTTACGTTGTACAGAACATTAAGAGCTTTGTTTACTGCGACCACACGCGGATAACAGACGTCGAAGAAGCCATATCGATTTGATTGCAGGATATCATGTTAATGATGCTTGGACGAATCGTCCAAGTAATGATGCAATGCCACAGACATTACTTTGCGCGAACAATACACTTGAACTTGCTTGAACCGGCAATACTTCTAATGTTACCATTACATTCCTTCACTTACATACGCCTCAGATTTAACGTTAGATTTATTAAGGTTCAATGGAATTGACGAAACTATAAAGGTCTGTGGACTTTCTTTGTTTACAGTAAAGACAAAATTAGTATCTCTCAACGGGCTCATGAAATTAATTTCGATCAATAAAATTGATGCTGCTTGTTTAAGGCATAAAATACGAATCGTTCTGCGATCTGCTTCTGTAACAAATAAACATTGTGCATGCATTACCCGATGGTTAATATACGAGTACTTATTGGTTTTTATAGGAATCTTTGCTTGTTTATTCTATTTCGAGTATTATTACTGGTTTCCTATGCCGGAATTGCCTGTTTATTTACAAAACGCAAGATCATAGCTCACACGAAATATAATAAACGAAGTAGAGTAAAACAAATTCTCATTTAGAGAAATGAAAAAAAATACGTAAGCAACTGCTCTAAATAATTGTATAACCATAAAACAAGCAAATAAGCCTCATTCGTAAAGTGGCAATATCTATACTAAAGTTTTTACATAAACACGAGTCATTCTTGGTAGTTATCAAAAGATTATGTACATGAGTGTACTTCACCGTTCGATTTCAGAGATATTACAGGCACATAATTAAATTTCTCATCGGTACGAGTAGCACCAGACAATATTTCGACAAAAATGAATTATCTTTCACCCTTCTATTTAGCACATACACGAATGGAAGTATAATTGAGTGACGAGAGGGATATAATCGAAACTTTTGGTCGATTCTGACTTTGCTTAAAATAATTGATTAAATGATGAATTTGAAACCTAGTGTTTGAACCACTCTCAAAAGAACTTTGGCTTTTAATTATTAAAATACTTTCATAATACCAATATGCATACATTTACTTGCAAACAACACGAACATTGAAAAATTTTTTAACGTAGTTGACCACGAGACCACTGAGCACTCTAGTTTATGAATTGATTGCTAAAAAATTGAGTCCCATACCGTGCTTTTTGTGTAATTGCTAGTTGAACCACTCACTCCCTCGATTATATTAAAAAAATAAAATTCATAACTATATTCGACACATTCTAGTTTAGTAGAGAGGTAATATCACATTACTTCATTCTTGCTTCTTAATCAATAAAAAGATCATCAAATTTTCTGATAAATCCTTAAGTATAAACATTAAAATCATAAATTTTAATACCAAGATACCTAAATACAATTACTACTGCTACGCATCACCATAAATCTTTACCCGTGAAATTACTTTCGTTCAAATATTTAGATCTCAATCGAAAAGGTCTGTAACAATCGAATAAGCTATTTAATTTAATAAACTGTCAAAATGCTGTCGACGCGTGTTAGTGTTTACAAATGGACCGGACATACGTTTCCCGCCTTGGTTTCCCCAATAGGGGGCGTTTCGCACCCCCATGATGAATTCACCTTTTATTTTGTCCCACTTGACTCGATTGAGAGTGATTTTTGAGCGTGAATGGGCAGCCTGCGTAATTTGCCACTGACAGGACGAAATGTGCATTGAAAGCTATAAAAGGTTCGGACCAAACTCAATCAGGGTCCTGTTGCTATTTTATTGTTTTGAATGATTAAAGGGATCGAATCTATACTGATTTGATATTATTGCTAGCTATTTTAAGAGATTATGAAAGAAATAATATTATTCATAATATTCTCCGACCAATAGATGATAAATATTAACTAACTACAAGCAAAATATTCGCAAACCGTTAGAGCGCTCTCGCACCCTCACGAATATGTTGCTAGACAATAAATTATTTAATAACCCTCAGTTTTGGTCCGACCCGTGCACTTAATCAGGGATACATTGGCTCGAATCACCGCTTTAGAAACAATTAGTTCAGTCCTGATTAGGGCTCTTGCACTCTGAAGACGTCTTTGAGGTAATAAATGTTTGGTAACTTTAACTAATGGTGCTGTGCTATGGGCATGGATACAACGTGCCTCGTAACGTATAACGTAGAAGCAACTACTGATATTCGAATCATGATTTTGATTGAATCATGCATTTAAGGAGATAGAAATCACCATTCAGCGGGCTGATTATCTAATTAGAAATCACCTAGCGACTGGTTGCAGTTCACAGATGATCGTGATCCATTGCTACTTCTTTTTGGGTAAAAAAAAAACATACTAAAGAAAAGTGGCAATGTATGTCAAATGCAACCGGTCGCTAAATAGTTTCTTTTTAGATAATCAGGGTGCGGAATAATACAACTATAGTATTGATTAAAGAGAATGGATTCCGATCACATTTCTCATCAAAGGCTCACGCACCTTACATTCAGAATCCTTTCAAGTTTATTTGTCTAATTCCTACAAGGTTTCACATTTCAAAGCTTCGAAAAGTCTCGTCTGTAATTATTCATCCCAAATGGCCGCTGACCGGTATCGGGTGGTTGTAACTACTTCAACAAGTCTTTGGTAAGTAGAGTTAAGTCGCACAGACAAGCCGGGACGCTTACTAGAGAAACAATAAGTTTATCTGAACTATCGAACTTTATTAAATAGGTAATGAGATCTAATTCGTGAGGCCTTGTCTAGACGACCTTTCCAGGAACTTTAGATGACTGATGAGCTCACAGTTCTGAAGTCAAGTTCACTCTTGTTCGTGGCTTATATTAAGTTGGCAGTTTATAGGGCTTCTGTGAACGTGTAGTTGGTTCCTCGAAATGTTACAGTTGATACGGCTATACGCATTTTCATATAATACAAAATCACATTACATATTATTAAATAAGTACATATTTTATGATTGGATAGAGTTCTTTATTCTTTTTTGTAGAAAAAAAAGCTTTGCTTTATGCACTTCTTCAATAGTATATATTCAAACCTAATCATAAGGCCATCAATTCCAAATTGTACATAGGTACCTATTAAAGGCATTCATATGTATAACCACGACGCCTTCAATATCAGCGAACTCTTAATTTCTCTCGAACAAAATGTGAGAAGGGGTAGCCCATTTGATGTCCAGGGTCGGCGAAGTTCGAACGCTTTATTACTGTGTCCGGCTTTAAGTGGGTGTAAAGTTTCAACACCCTTTGATTTACTTGCAACGCGGGGGATAGGTGTGCGACGGATCGAACTCAAATTTGTTTGAGCTTTTGTCTTTTTCCATTGCAACTCGTTTCATTTTGCGACTCCTTTGTTTTTGCAAACGCTATCGGCCTTTCTCCCGAACAAACAGTATTTAACATCTACACAACTCGCTGCCGCTGTTTAAATATTGTTAGGGGCCATGTTAAGCGTTTAATGGGATCCACAATTGTTACACTAATACCTAAAAGGACCACTTTAATCCCCTAATCGGAAGCCGAACCAACGTAGCGCCGTCCCGCATAGAAATATCTTAAATTGGCAACACGGTCCGGCGGGCCGACCATAAAACATCTTAATGAGTACCGCCAGCAGCTGCGGGCTTCCATATTGCTGCTCTCATATCCATGCAAACTACCGCCGACGACGTCTTGGCCGCCTTACTTTCCTCCTCCTTGTTTACAAGTCGACAACTAATTTGATGCAATATGTGCATAGGACAATATTACGGCCGCTATCTCCGCCGTGCGTGTCTCGCATACATTTGCTTCCTTCCTCGCCGCAACAAGGTCTGCACAACGTAACCCTTGAGCGAACCCTCTTATATTCAAATTCGGCCCGGGCCGGTCATTTGGACACGGATTTGTTATAAGATTAAAGGAAGATTTCACTTGTGAAACAATATGGCAGATAATTTACATATTTCGTTTCCTTATTAGTTTCGGGATATTTGTTTTGGGGCCGACGCATTTACATCCACTGACCGATTAAATGGCCCTTAGGCGTCTTTAATGGGGGTGCCGCGTGGTCGTTGTTGGCCTTAGCAAATGTGTACTTATGCGTAATTGAATATTTTATGGGCTGGAGGAAATTTAGTGTGGCCACTATTGATTTCGCGCTCTCTCCATTGCGAAGTAACATTCAGCATGGGTAAAAAAGGGAAAAATATCTCCGCATCCGTGTTGGGAGAGTAAACATACGTTTTCACATCTCGCCTTTTCAGTTTGCACGTGTGTTTATCGTTTGCATTTATCTGTTGACTGTTTTTATTCCGCGGTTGACATTTCCCCTCTGTTTCAACAAGCTCAGTGTATGCCCGACGAGTTTCTTTCATTCGTCGTATGAGTGCTCCGTTGCATTACCTCCATTGAGGCGGAGATGGGCTCACTTAGTTTCCTCTTTTTCAGTGGGACGGGTTAATTTCTGGATCTTTATTATTCGAGTGGCCGGTGTATGGCTAGACTAGTCTGTCTGGTAACGTAGATTGTGTGGCGGAAAGCAAACTTGAATTGTTGGGTCGCCGCGTGGAGGTAATGAACGCACGGGTGGAACATGGTGTGCTGCAGGCGTCTAGTCGGAGTGAGAGGCGCAGGGGGGCCAGGAGTGGGCCAGGGGGGCGGGGTGGGCGGGGATGTACCGCGTCCTGTATGCACAGCGCCGCTTCCGCATTCGTTAATGCAAAAGCGAGCACAGACTTCAGGTGTACATTTTCAGAGCTTGTGTGCTTTATACTCGATGTTAAGGCGTGCATCTTTGTGCAATGCTAAGCCTTAATTATTATTATATTTTCTCTCGTCGCTTCAATACAACTTCCAGTGTATGAGTTTCGGTATCTTACATGAGTGAAACTATAATCCATGCACGAGATTAATGCTCACTACCATATATCGTACAGTTTTTATAGGTATCGATTTTTACGAAGACAGTTAGCAGCAAATTTGAACAGAAGAGATTAGGCCGATACTTGCGGTCGAAGTTTTATTTCTCTCTTTCCCATTCCGCTGTGCTAACACAAAACCGAATAACCTGCGGCTTAGCAATTCATTACTGCATTCGTTCATTTCGGCTTCATTAAAATCGCATTAGGATTAATATTTCTCGTCCCCATTTTAATTCGCAGTTTGCTAAGGGGATCCGGCTGGACGGGCTGCAATCTTCTATTGTCAATATTTGTTGTTTTACCTGCGCTTATGGATTCGCGTGTTACACCACTGAAAGGATTATTTTGTCATTAAAGCTTAAATACTTTTACCGTAGTTTTTCAGTATCCATAAACCCGAAAGTTTTGTTTAACATTATTTAAATCAGAAATATAATAAATTCCATTATCACCTGTTTAATAAACGATTAAAAGGTCATATATAAAAACAACGGATCGAATCTAATGTAAATCGATATTCGTATATAAATCGATGCGGCGAAGCCTCACGAGACATTCGCACGCGATGCGACCCCCGCCGTCAAATATCTACAATATTATTAATTCAGGCATATTAATAAAGGTGTCGCGTTACGACCACACTCGTGTCGCAGGAAGCGTGGCCCGGTGAACCACTCGGACGTAAATAATACACCATTCGATCCCAAACTGCATCGATCTTTTTACTAAGATTCTTAATCCATCTGTCTTTCCAGCGTTTTAGTGTCGTGTTACAACGGATATTTTGAAGGTTTTTATATAGAAACGTAAACACTTGGAGGGGCAATCAGCGTTTTATAAGCAATAAAAATTTGATCGCCGATCGCGCGACAACTCGGAAAGTGTCGACTGCTGCTCGAGCGTAATCATCGTTAATCCTGCAGGACCATTAGATAGGTATTTTTTCGTCCTAGTTCATAAAATCGGCCGGTTTTTCTACAGCGAAATTTAAAAATAAAACTTCATTTAGAAATTGAAGGGATAACAATATCTTTCCTGACAATAAGCACTGAAAAATAAATATTCGTACTCGTCGCCAATAATTGGATTAAACATAAATTTAGTGATGTACAACTTCATCGTATAAAAATGTCCGAAAAATTATCAAAATTATGCCGGCGGCTACCAATATCGGGAATCGAACATTTCACGGTCGGTAAGTTCTGTATCGATACGGATATAATAACCAGTGGAATGGTAACTATAAAGAGAGATTGTATTTTTTACTAACGTCGTAAGGAGTCGGAATGTCCGATGGGCCCTTTGATCGGTTTGATAAAAACTGCTCGCGGAAATATTTTCTTTTCATATTTCTTTGAGATGTGAGTTTAGGGAATTTGGATGGGATGGAATGTTATGATTACGTATTTCAAAATACGATGATCTCAAGATCATCGAAAATTAACTCCATTATATCAGGTCATTTTGAACTTCATCCAAATTTTGAGGATGTGTTCAGTCCATGAAACTGAACTCCTTTCTCTAAGGAACACATGGTCAAATAATAAAGTATAAAAAAATCGACTATCCAAACAAATCAAAGAGATCACGTGATTAATTTAGTGTGGGATGACCAAAATTTTGTGGCGAAATTCGACACATGTTTCTTAGAGAAAGTTGTTTGGTTTCATGGACTGGACACATCGTTAAAATTTGGATGGTAAGTTCAAAATGACCCTATACCTATTCAGAGTGTTTCTTAATAGCCTTATAAAGCCGAATATGGTAGATACGGACCATCAAACTGAACAACTGTTACTATGAGACCAACTCTGAAATCGCAAAAAAAAAAATCACATACAAAGTTTCATACGAAAATATCAAAATGTATGAAACACCTGATTTTTTTCGAGATTTCAGATTTGGTCCCATAGTCAAAGTTATTCAGTTTGATGGTCCCTATCTACCATATTCGGCTTTATAATGCTATTAATTACCAAACAACCTGCAGAATGTTAAGTGAAATAAACAATATAAAGTGATTAGTTAGTAAAATGGATTTTGACAGTAGCGAAATGAGTAGAAAAGATTTCATATGAGACTAAATTTATTAAATAATTATTTCATTACAGGATACTTTATACGGCAATACATACTATACAGTTAGTTAGGTACTGTTTAATAGTAAAGTAGCGATAGTCCAAACACTGAAATTTCCCGGAAACATTATGTTTTATCGGGGCAGGTCAATCGGGGCTCATAACTTAAAGTCCCCGCGTCCGACAAAAACAATAATCCCCACAATTTTGAGGATACTGTTTATCGCAGACGCCACCCGCCCATAAATACTGCTTGCCCGAATAAAACAGAAGAAACAGATAAAAAGCTAAACGGTTAGTACAGGGACACATCTGTAGACAGCCCTGACAAATGTTGTGTTGACGTTTTTTTCGGTGTAGCGAAAAAGGGACGAATTATTTAGCAGTTATTTGATACGTGAAAGAAAGCTTTACAGAAATAATTTCAAGATAATATAATTATGAATCAAACTAATAAAAACACGTATTTTTTTATTGCTTGGCGTGTTATTAAAATATAAATATTGAAGTTTTTTGAATTTAAGTAATGAGATGTAAATAAAATAAATTCGACGATCTTCGCCAGGTGGCTGGCAAAAGCTGAATGAGAGTAGCCGCGGATCGTGCTCGATGGCGGGCACTTGGAGAGGCCTATGTTCAGCAGAGGACGATATAGGCTGATGATGATGATAATGAAAATAAATTATTACATTTTAAGTAACTAACTAACAAAGTAACACTTTTCTCAGTAAAATGCATGTTACTTCTTAAGTTAATATTACTTCTTAAGTAAGTAGAACTATTTTCTAATATTTGTCAAATTAGAAAGCATAATTACGAGTATGTAATTGTTTTTTATTCCAAATAAATAAATAAAAAGTAAGTATCTAATGTTATTTTTATACTTACGATAATATGATTTTCATTTTAATATAATTATTACGCTTTACACGCAAAGTAAATCGTTAAAATAGATAAATAAATAATCATTGTATATCGCACTTGCCACGTGGTTCTCTTTGAATACTGCCCGATGAGAGCCACGGAGCAAAGAAAATTAAATATAAGGAGTAAACAAAAATAAATAAAAGATGGTATGGGTTTAATGGTCTATATTGTTAAAATTTGGTTTACACCTTACATAAGAAAAATTCCAAAATACTAGCTTAGCGATAGGGGTCGCTTTACATGGGTACGATTTGGTTGGTGTGCGTTGGGCCGCAAAAGGTAAAAGTTACAGTTCTACGTCAAGAAACCGAGCCCTACATGGAGATACCACGGTTCACTAAAAGAGCTAAATTGTAGTGAAAGTTACACCGACCTCATGTGTCCGATATGATGACAACTTCTAGTTATTAATGCTCCTGTGAGTCTTGAATGAAATTAGGACTCGGTGGACAGCAATTCGTTCAGGCCGGTGACGTGGCCGTGGATGGACACCGTCCCAAAGTAGGGTATTCTCATAAAACGATGAGTCGAATAAAATTAACTTCCCATAGCTGTAACAAAATATGTATGATTAGCAAACTGGAAAACCGACCACGAACACGTTGTGCTATGCGGCATGGCGGCGTGGCGTGGGAAATAATATTTCCAAGATTCTTACCAGGTTTTCGCTGAACAGAATCCTGTTTAGCGGGTGTTCAAACCGCCTGCTCCCACCACCCGTTTGAAACTTTTCCTGGCCGAACTCAACCACAGCAAGTAAAATTGGAGAATCTGGCACACCCTCAAACCAGTGACCAGTGGTTCTACCTGTAATAAGAACAACCTCAAAAAAATGTTCCTGGCGTCTTGCGACATCTGCATTAAACAGATAAAACTGCACTTACCTCAGTAACGTTTTCTGACTATAAATTATTATGCGAGCGACTCTCGCCGCGTTAAATAAAATAACCAAATGGAATCTCGTTCATCACAACTGTCATCTTTCTTTTCTGAAAATCTGAAAACTTGCTTGGTGTTGCCCTTGCTCGTTTTGAAACTTCTTCCAAAACGTTCCGTTTTCCCAAATCCTACCATAACTTGAAATTAAAAATTGACCAAATATTTTTGTAAATAAAAATTTAACCTACATAAACAAATACCTGTGTTTTGTCGACTATAAATCTTTTGGACAAAACACAAAGAACTGTCACTCGACGCTTCAATCAGCAAAAAGGTGTTTGTGCATAACTTCATTAAAAGTGTCAGATAGAAGAATGTGACGCGAAATGGCAACACCGCGGCACCAAAATCAGCCTTCCTATTGGGCGTTGTTGCTATTCGTCGAAATCAAGAATCTTATATTCGTATTGGTCGAAATCATGACACGCCGCACGCGCCATTTTCTATCGTCAAATTCTCTGCAAAACTGAAGCGAATATTGAGAGACTTTGTTCTGTTTTCCAATGTTTATTCATTTCAAAACCTTATTCAAATACTAAAAAATTCGAAAAGACATTTATTAAAGTTGCGGCTGCTACACACGTCCGCCAATGACGTTAAGGGGGAGGTGCCAATTCCTGTAAGGTACTGAAAACTACCATTTCGCTTCCGCGCCAAAATTTAAACTTGGTGTCAGAACGCAACGTTACAATACCCCCTCTCCTGAAAAAAAGGCGCTGCCCTCAGCGTCCTCAAACTACAAATCCTACTACTAACACAAACCTAGAAAAAAAAAATCTATTGAATGCTACGATTCAACGAACCATGTCGACCGACAACCCAAAAAAAAAATATATATATATACCCTGGACGTACAACCCGTCACCCTAGTGACATCACATTTGACGACACAGGACTTCCACTTAACGAGACAAAACACAAAACAACACCGCACAAACAAAACATTTACAACTCAAAACCAAGTTGTAAACCAAACAAGGAGACGAAACTACGCTCCTAAAAAAATTGTAGCATTCACCAAATACGCAAATGCCTACAGTTGTTGTGACTGTACAACAACTAAATATTCAAGATTAAAAAAAAATTGTGACATAAATTTCAGTCACCCAAATAGCAGAAAAAAACATGCCGGTTTCTTCCATAACGAGTCGTTTCAAAATTGGAGTATGAATTGGAAAAAAAATATAAGTTTCACTACCTGCCAAACAGCAAAAAATAAAAAAAATATCAAGATTTACCCGAATCTACACCTAGGTAAAAAAATAGATTCGAAACTCGTAACAAAAAAGTGAATTCTAACTCATTAGAGATTAGAACCACACAAAAAAAACTAAACCACTCCTCCATCTACCTATAGCTTGGCTACCGGCAATTCCCTGCTCTTTCACACCCAGATTCCTCCGCATGCAATCGTCATTCATTCTTTCATCACCATTTGTCCTTTCATACCTCACCATGCAAACCAAAAGTGTTACAGTGAAAATAACTGTAAACACCACACACAGACATACGCTTCGTGTGCCAAATTTCGTGTATTTGACACACTACTAGAGAAAATGTAATAAGTGCCCTAAGCTTTTAAATCTTTAATGTGCCAAGAACCTATAGATTGACCATCAGAAACCCTTTCCAAATCATACACCAAAGGCGATAAAACTTTTTTGACCCTACATTTCTCAAATTTAGGTGCCAACTTTGCCATTTTAAATTTTTGCGCATCACTCTGAGTAAATGTTCTCTTCCACACAACATCACCTACAGAAAATTTAGCCTCTCTTCTTCTTAAGTTATAGTGAGTGGTGTTCTCAGCATGGGCTTTTAATAAATGCTCGCGTACCTCTTCGAAAATGGTCTTTAAATTGTGAAATTCACCGGCGTATTCGTCCCTAGGTACCCCAGGTTCGTATTCCTTATCTGTGTCCCTATAAAAGGTACCACTGATGACTGGTTCCCTAGCATGTACTAGAAAAAATGGTGAAAATCCAGTGGACTCATTCACGGCACTATTAATTGCAAACTGAATTTTTGGCAATTGTTCATCCCATGTACGATGATTATCTTTAACGTAAGAAGCAACAGCTGTCATTATGGTTTTGTTGTATCTTTCAACCAAATTTACTTGAGGTGTGTAACGCGGGGTAAAATGGAGTTTCGGAACTTTATAACGTTCGAGCATTTGGCGGAATTCAGATCCTGTGAATTGCACTCCGTTATCAGCAATTACAGTCTCTGGAACGCCGTGTACTAAAATTACGCGTTGTTCCAAGTTTTTCACCACCTCCGCACAAGTAGCACGTCTCATTGGAAAAATTAAACAATATTTAGAAAAGCAACAGGTAACTACCAAAAGATAAACAAAACCAGAACGAGACCTTGGCATTGGACCGACGATGTCCACGGATAATACCTGAAATGGTTTATGGCAGACTTTCGGTTGACCCATTAAACCTGGAGTTGCCTTCTGTGATGGTTTGTATGCGGCGCAAGTGTCACAGTGTTTAATGAAATCAACGATGTCTTTGTACATTCCTGGCCAATAATACCGTAGACAAAGGCGTCTATGGGTTTTGAAAACTCCCAAATGAGCCGCTGTTGGTTCACAGTGGTTCTCCCTAATAATGGCCTCTCTCTGATCCTTCCGTACTACCAGCTTCCAATCAAATTCACTCAATAAACTAAATTTACTTTTTGAAAAACGATACAAATTACCATCCTTTACACAAAAATTAGGAAAATTAAGTGGATGCGACTTACAACCATTAAAAATTTTATCAAACCACTCGTCCTCCACAGAGTTGATCACGTTTAAGGTGTTAGCGTCCATAAGTCTGGATAACGCGTCTGGAACCACATTGTCTGTGCCTTTCCTGTGCTCAACCTGAAAATCGAATTGAGACAGTCGACAAAACCAACGCGCCAGTCTACCTGAAGGGTTCTCCAGCTTAGTAAACCATTTAAGAGATGAATGATCCGTGACAACTTTAAAAGGACGAGATCCCAAATAAGGTTCAAATTTCTCGACCGAAAATAAAACAGCTAAGGCTTCCCTTTCTGTAGCACTGTAATTTCTCTCTGCTTTATTTAAAGAACGACTTACAAATGCAATAGGGTGATCATGTCCTTCAATTTCCTGAGATAACATTCCTCCTAACCCATATGAAGATGCATCACAATGTACAGTGAAAGGCTTACCAAAATCTGGTACAGCTAAAACCGGTGCTGTAACTAGGGCGTCTTTCAAAGTATTAAAAGACTCTTCGGCTTCCTGTGACCAAGAGAAGGGTGGCGCATTCTTTCCACTACACGTCAACTTATTTAGTGGTGCGGCGATAGTCGAAAAGTTACGAATAAACCGTCTATACCAGGAACACGTTCCAAGAAACATTTTGACCTCACGACTTGAAGTTGGAGTAGGAAAGTTCAAAATTGCGGAAACCTTCTCCGGATCCGTTCTCAGACCGAATTCGTCTACAACGTAACCCAAATATTTAATAGAACTTCGGAAAAATTTAGATTTTGCAAAATTAATAGATAAATTAGCTTCCTTAAGCTTGTCAAACACCCGTTTTAAAAGTAGTAAATGCGTTTGGAAATCAGAACTACAGATAATAATGTCATCAACGTAACAGTAAACTGTTCCGTTGTCAATATCACTGCAGAACCCGTGACCCAACAACCTATCCATCAAACGTTGCTGTCTAGCCGGAGCTCCGCAGAGTCCAAACGGCATCACCTTAAATTTGAAGATACCTCTTCCCGGAACAGTAAAACTAGTCTTATCCTGCGACTCAGTTTGGAGTGGAATTTGCCAAAAACTGGAGCTTAAATCTATCGAGGATAAGTACCTAGCCTCCTTAAGGCTGTCAAGTATCTGAGGCATGTACGGAATAGCATATGCATCGCCCTTGGTAACGGCGTTAAGCTTCCTACAGTCAAGACAGAATCTCCAATCGCCACTCGCCTTCTTAACTAATAGAACGGGATTATTCCACGGACTTTCACTAGGTGTTACAACGTCTAATTCCAGCATTCTATCCAACTCGTCATTTAAGGCTTTCTTCTTTTCCGGCGACAACGGATACTGACCTATCCTAATAGGTATGGCCTCTCCCGTATCAATAACATGCTCAGTTAAAGGGGTCCTTCCTAACCCAATCCTTTCTGAAGAAATTGATTCAAAGTCTTTCACCATTGAATCAGCCAATTCTTTTTGACTAAAAGACAAACTATTATATGACTGGATACTATTTATTTGTTCTGAGTGAATTGAACTACAATTATTAAAAAATGATTTAGGAGCGTTCCTATAATCTATTTGATCAAAAATGTTCTTTCCTAAATCGAAAGATCTCCAAAAATCACAACCTAGTATCACCTCCGTGACTATACTAGGAATCACAAAGAATTTCACTACCCGGCTAATTTTACCAAAAGTAACCGGTACAAAAATAAACCCTAAAGATTCTAGTTGAACTCCATTTGCAACACTACACGACCTGTCTACACGCTCCTGAAGTTCAAACCCAAACTTGATAAATTGTTTATGTGCATTGTTCCCTAAAATTGAGATACAAGCACCTGAATCTAATAAACCAATAATTTCAAAATCATTCACTTTAAATTTTAAATAAGGCCTAACATCATTTTCACTAGGTGCGAAGAGAACCGAAGCGATGCTACGAAAAGATTTAAATTTACCCTCACTATCCACTAAATTATTACCTCGGTTCTCACCAACTAGTTTTTTGTCTGTGGTGAACTTTTAAAACTTGTGCCCTTACTGCAGTTCGGACACGATGTGACAGTAAAACCTACTTTGCCACATTTGAAACATTTTATATTTTGAGGTGTCACTTTACATAATCTGAAATTGTGGTTACCCTTGCCACATTTATAACACACTCGTTGGTTTGCAGAAGGCATTGAATTAGAATTAAACTGTTGTGATGTTGTTGGCGGTCTACTGGTGTTGTGTGTTGCTACATAATTGACTTGTTTTGCTTTACCCTTATAGCAAAATTCTTGACTCAGAAAATTTGACTTAGTCGGTTCAACAAAAAAATCCGAACGTTGGCGAGCAGATTCAAGTTTACGACATTTTGTCTTTAAATCGGAAATTGTAGTAATATCTAACAAAGCTAACTGTTGTGAAAAATACGGTCTGATGTTATGCAAAAGGATTTCAAGCTGCTTCTCCTCCGGCAGTGGTGATTTCAGTCTGTTGAATAGGCATGCCATTACTGAAAAATAAATGTGTGTTGGCTCCTCCATTCCTTGTGTTCGTGAACGGATCTCACCCAGTAACCTGTAATCATAATCGACCGGGTCAAATTCTTCGAGCAACAAAGATTTCAGTTCTGCCCAACTGTCAACCTGACTTTTAATGCCACGATACCACAGCAAACCCTGTTCTGAAAACAACTGAGCGGCTGAGTTGAACAACTTGCCGTCAGAAACACCATATGAAACTTGGAGCTCGTCGACACGTTCCAAAAATGAGCGTGGGTCTGTGGTCCCGTTGAATCTCAAGTTCCACTTTGCCACATTCCTATCACCAGAACATTCTGCAACTGCTACTACTGGCACCGGTTCAACCTGGGTATCGCTCTGATCCGGATGCTGTGCTCTTGTTGACAAGAAAAACTTTTCAGAAACTGACAATAAAAACTCAATTGCGCCAGACAACTCTGCCTTTTGTGACAAAACAGCAGGGTCATCCGACACAACTCGCAAAAGCCTATGATGTAAGTGTCGTACCAAACCACGGCATCTGCTCAAACAATGTGCTGTAACAGATTTTTCACTAAGTTTTGCTTTTAATTCTTTAATTTTATCTGAAATAATTTTAAGTTCCGAACCACTTTCAAACTCTGTTTCTGTGATTACCTCAGAGGGACACTCAATAAGAAGCTGTTTTAGTTGCTTTCTCAACAAAGGAACCGTAGAAGTCGGTGTTTCAGACCTAATTGTCACTTCATAAGTAAGTTCATCTTTTAAAAGAGAATATACTAAAATTTCTAAATCCATCGTTAAGAACTGGTGGTATTTCCTTCACAAATAATTTAAATAAAAGGTAATATTAAATTATCAAACACTAAATCAGAGAAAACACAGTACTCAAGAAAATTATTTGTAATTGTATTGACCACAACGACACACCGCTTGTACAATATTGTAATATTTTGTAAATTTATCACCTAAATGTATAAAATGCAGGTAGTTTTAACAAAATGTATCAAATTTATAAACCAACTGTATGAACTTTTAAATTTAACAAAATGTATTCATTGTAAAAACAAAATAAAGTTTTAAGTTGAAAACTGAAATCTTTGCTTTGAAAGTATGAATGTGTACACAACACTAGTTTGTTACCAAATGTAAATCTGATATTTATGTCTGTTTAGTTACAGCTTTATGAAACAATATAACTTGAAGTTAACTTTTAAACATGAAACATGTAGGTAGATACCTATACATATAAATCTTAGTTTTATAAAAACATATAACACATAACATAAAACATGGAACAAAAGCTTAACACTTAAAAATTAAAGGAAATGAAACAACCACACATGTGTTTTTTTTTTCACTTTATAACATTCACAATAGCAGCACACCACAACATAAAATTACAAAACTAGAACGCGTGGTATTCCAATCCTAAAAATCAATTTAAATCTATGCCGCTACTGTTAAAAAAACAAATTCCTAATAAAATGTTCCAAAGAAATTTATTAAATTGAAAAACAATTCTTTACTGTGGTTATGTTGTTCAAGCAGAAAAAATGATCTTAAATGTTATTCGCTCAATAATTATGAACTAAATATTCTTGTTTGAAAAATATATTATGACTCTAAGTTACACAAAATACATAATGACTCTACCAAATACTTTCAAAAATATGATTCTAAGTTAAGCAAAAATATATACCTACCCTCTTTTCAAAATCAAAAAAAATAATATGACTCGACTGTAAACTTTTATTAAAACAAAAAAAACTCCCCTACTCTCTCCTACCCTCTCTCAATCTTTCAATCGTACTAAAATCATTCCATAAGTAAGCCAAAGGTGTGGGCCAGGACAAATCTTACACACACAATATTCCCTGCGGTCCGGGCCCAGATATGAGAAAGATGGGGGATATTTCTGACCAACACACACCAAACAATATCTTTAAATAAATGTGGGCGCCATTTGCCACGTGGTTCTCTTTGAATACTGCCCGATGAGAGCCACGGAGCAAAGAAAATTAAATATAAGGAGTAAACAAAAATAAATAAAAGATGGTATGGGTTTAATGGTCTATATTGTTAAAATTTGGTTTACACCTTACATAAGAAAAATTCCAAAATACTAGCTTAGCGATAGGGGTCGCTTTACATGGGTACGATTTGGTTGGTGTGCGTTGGGCCGCAAAAGGTAAAAGTTACAGTTCTACGTCAAGAAACCGAGCCCTACATGGAGATACCACGGTTCACTAAAAGAGCTAAATTGTAGTGAAAGTTACACCGACCTCATGTGTCCGATATGATGACAACTTCTAGTTATTAATGCTCCTGTGAGTCTTGAATGAAATTAGGACTCGGTGGACAGCAATTCGTTCAGGCCGGTGACGTGGCCGTGGATGGACACCGTCCCAAAGTAGGGTATTCTCATAAAACGATGAGTCGAATAAAATTAACTTCCCATAGGTAGCTGTAACAAAATATGTATGATTAGCAAACTGGAAAACCGACCACGAACACGTTGTGCTATGCGGCATGGCGGCGTGGCGTGGGAAATAATATTTCCAAGATTCTTACCAGGTTTTCGCTGAACAGAATCCTGTTTAGCGGGTGTTCAAACCGCCTGCTCCCACCACCCGTTTGAAACTTTTCCTGGCCGAACTCAACCACAGCAAGTAAAATTGGAGAATCTGGCACACCCTCAAACCAGTGACCAGTGGTTCTACCTGTAATAAGAACAACCTCAAAAAAATGTTCCTGGCGTCTTGCGACATCTGCATTAAACAGATAAAACTGCACTTACCTCAGTAACGTTTTCTGACTATAAATTATTATGCGAGCGACTCTCGCCGCGTTAAATAAAATAACCAAATGGAATCTCGTTCATCACAACTGTCATCTTTCTTTTCTGAAAATCTGAAAACTTGCTTGGTGTTGCCCTTGCTCGTTTTGAAACTTCTTCCAAAACGTTCCGTTTTCCCAAATCCTACCATAACTTGAAATTAAAAATTGACCAAATATTTTTGTAAATAAAAATTTAACCTACATAAACAAATACCTGTGTTTTGTCGACTATAAATCTTTTGGACAAAACACAAAGAACTGTCACTCGACGCTTCAATCAGCAAAAAGGTGTTTGTGCATAACTTCATTAAAAGTGTCAGATAGAAGAATGTGACGCGAAATGGCAACACCGCGGCACCAAAATCAGCCTTCCTATTGGGCGTTGTTGCTATTCGTCGAAATCAAGAATCTTATATTCGTATTGGTCGAAATCATGACACGCCGCACGCGCCATTTTCTATCGTCAAATTCTCTGCAAAACTGAAGCGAATATTGAGAGACTTTGTTCTGTTTTCCAATGTTTATTCATTTCAAAACCTTATTCAAATACTAAAAAATTCGAAAAGACATTTATTAAAGTTGCGGCTGCTACACACGTCCGCCAATGACGTTAAGGGGGAGGTGCCAATTCCTGTAAGGTACTGAAAACTACCATTTCGCTTCCGCGCCAAAATTTAAACTTGGTGTCAGAACGCAACGTTACACACTACCATTGCCACCGAAATCCCGAGTCATTCTCGAAATGGAACATACGTCATCGATAGCTGTCGCATCTTATCTGCCCTTCATTATTTCATACACATCTATCGGAAAGCCATTCGGAGTGCGTCTGATTTTATTCTAGGCAATTTATTTTCAATAAAGAACTATAAAAAGACTTATCTTAATCGTACGGGTGCGTCTGCAGGGGGGTGCGATGATGCCTCGCCATATAGCGAAAATGGAAGCTTAACGTTTAGTTTTTCAACAAAAAGGCATTCCTAAATTTTATTGCTTTTACTTTTAAATATATTTAAGTCAAAACTCACTTTGACCAAGACTCCGTCACTTTAATTCAGAAATTACGTACTTAATTTTATTTAAACTCTTGTTATGACGTAAAAAGTTTCTATATATAACGTTATATTATAGCTTTTTTATACCACTGACATCTTAATAATATAAGGCAATTAACTTTTTCATACAAATCTCAATATTTGATTTATCTCAAACTAACTATCAGTTAAATAATCCAAACAATAAGATTAGAAGCCGAGGAATGTATTATAGAAGTTTAAAATGCTTGCAGCTATTATTAAATAATGGCTATTGGATACCTTTTCATATCAACGTCTAATTATGAGTGCTTAACATGGCAATTTTAATGTTTGAAATCTTAGCTTACGTTTGTCGATATCAATATTGATAGGCGTAGAAAACTGGATAGAGAAACTATTATAAGCATTAACAAAACAAGCTAAGCTTCTTAAAAAATTTCCAAGAAAACATGTATCGCATTAAAATTATTTCTAAAACAAAATAAATGTACAAACCAAACGCCGCACATCTTTTTGGTAAAAATTACGAAATTTAAATTTGTACGGGCATACCGACTCATTTACATGTTATTCGAGCAGCAGACCCTAGGGGACCGTATCAGCCATTTATGAGTTGAAAGTATTAAAGAAAAGAAACTCAATAGATATAAAAAGATAGGTATAATAACAAGAAAAGAAGCCGCGTGCAAGAAAACGGCTCGCGGCGAATAAGGCCCGCAGAGAGCGGCATTGTTAGACTTTAAAAACGGAACGAAATGAAACGGGGGGAAGTAAATCGGATGAAAATATGAAAAGAATACACGTTATGTACGTAGAAACGGAACGTAGAGCGAATCGCACCGTCCGCAAATATAATTTGCATAGTCAAGTAGCCGAACTTTTGTCTGCGGCGGATGTTCGCAGCCATATTCGTCCGTTGCTTTTTAACCGCACTCTCATTCTGTATCGGTGTGGGCTTTTTATTGCATTTTTTCCCCTTTGAACGGATTCCTTCAATATTTCGGTGGTTCGTTTTTATTCATACGCTCGGTCATCGAATTGTTTCGCTTCATATCACACGCTTTGTTGTTTTCTGTTAATTCTTCTCGTGGTTTTGTTGCCATATTTCATCGATATGTTACATTTTTTTCTGACATTTGAAAATTGAGTTTAGATCATGTGCCCAAAGTTGAATAAGTGCGCGGTTGTACTATTATTTAATCTACAATAAAATAATCAGTCTATCAACACTTAAAAAGATCAAAAGCACAATAAGACGAGACAATAGACCGATTACCATAACATTATCGACGTTCAAGTGCTTTGAAATTAGAACTATCGCCGACTGAGCGGAGGCAACAAAAGATTTAATTTTTCGGGCAGCATCTGCATTGAATCGAATTAAATAATCGATTGGAGGATTATTACGATTCATCATTAGTTATGAACTTGTGAGTGAAGGAGTGTAGCCGGATTACCGATCACAAAGCGGCGCCGACGAGGAGCAGACAAATATTGACCTGACGAAACAATGAACGGTTACTGCCGTCGAGTGCACGTGGGAAGACGTTGATGGACGTTCCATTTCAGTTGGTCGCTCTATTGTGACGACTCACTTAAAAAGAAAGCTCGACTAAAATTAAATTATTAGTTAACAGAGAAAGTGATTTTTCAATGGGTTTTGCTAAATAGAGGTAATCATCAACGCGTTAACCGACAAGAAAGGTGAGATGAAAGGTCCAAAAATAAGCTTCATTGGAGTGAAAAACTGTTTTCCAGAGGTGTTGGACTGAATCGATGCTCGGACTCGATGGTCCATCGAATTTTCCACTGAACGGATCTTTGGACGCAAACCTTTGTATTGGCGAGAAATTAACTGAAAAAGGACCTCCGATCCTAATTACGTTGACAAAGAAATTAGCAACGCTCACTCAGAGATATAGTTATACATAATGTGACAAAAACACACTTAAAACCAAATATGGTAGTTAGGTTACCATGCATACGACCCCGGAAAATTATTCTAACCCCTAAAAACCGTCACTTTTTTGAAAACCTTTTTTTTAGACTTAATTTGTGTTTTGTTTTTGCTTATTAATGGGATTGATCATTCCCAACTAGCAAAATATGTCGTAAAAAATCAGCAGCACGTTTCTATTTCAGCTATTAGTAGTGTGACGGATTTACAAAATGTTGAGTGAACGATCTGTGAACGTTCTCTCAACGCGATTTGGGCGCATTTCTCTGTGCTTTAAATGCTGTAAATATCGTAAGATTATCGTCTGAATTGCGTTTTAGTTGAAAGAATGTAGAGTAATCGCAACTCAAGTGCTACTGGTGCTATAATAGTCAGTAGAACCTCTTTCATTCGGCTTATTAGTGGTAATAATAGCAGTGCGGTTACAATCACTCGACACTTTGATCGTGTAAATGCAACCAAGCAGCACTCATAGACCGTTGTTGTCACTGTTGTGTTGTGTTCGCGTAAACGAAGGAAATAAAAATAAATGTATGTTGCCTTATTATAATCATGCTAAGTATACCTTTACGATTTTACAGCCATAATGACAATAAAGGTAACTTATTAAAGTTAGCTCATAAGTCCTACTTTCATATGCGGAATTAATTTTTTCGTCTATAATCTTTACATTTGTAGTTAATATTTTCATGGGCCACAAGATTTCTGGTAAATAATAAATCGCAAATAATATTAATAAAATAGATAAAATTAATTCGCCATTAATAGCATTTCAATTATCATTACAAAGCATTCACTCAGCTCTTAGCCGAAAAATAGAAATGAGGTTTCCATTTTACGACTTCTAAGAGCGCCATTGCAGCTAGTTTAGGGTTCCTTAGCGCAATGTTAAATCGTCAATCTATCATACGGTTTACAAACAATCTGTATTAGCGTAATATTTCCTACTGAATCCGCACTAATATTAAGTATTTGTTCTTCATCCGTTGGTTGATGTTGATGGTTTCAACATCTTATTAACTTTCCGTCGGAACCCTCACTTCTTTTAAGTTTTTTCCACCGATTATTGTCCATTTTCCACACTGCTGTAAAAGATTTTATTTAACTTTCATACCGCTATTATGCTGCATGATGGCTTCCAAAATTATCTTTGGGCCTGTAATAGATAATTTGATAGCGTTTTCTCAACTTTAATAGTAACATACATACATCCATACATACATACATACATACACTCACGCCTGTTTCCCATGGGGGTAGGCAGAGACTATGGATCGCCACCTGCTACGATCCTTACACACTTCTTTCGCTTCATTCATATCCATCACTCTTTTCATACATGCCCTGCGGTTTTTGTCACTACGTACACCAGCCTTTTTTATAATAACCTCTATTTGGTCCGCGTAGGTTTTTCTGGGACGCCCTCGTGCAATCGTTCCTTCCACATTCGCACAGTATATCTCTTTCGTGATTCGCCTTTCATTCATCCTCTCTAAGTGACCAAACCACTGGAGCATTCCTTTCTCAATTCTTGTCACTATATCATATGATATAGTGATATGATATGATGATATTAATAGTAAAGTCGAATTAAAGCCTTGCCGAATGCTATGATATGACATTAGATGCTGTAATAGTAACTGAGAAGCTATTTTGTTGAATGAACAGCTTTTACTCCACAATAATGCTGTAAAAATTAAGTGACGAAAGATGGTGCTATAAAAGCTAGTTTTAGGACAAATTAGCAATTTGGTTGCTTTTAAAGACCTGTCATAAGACTAACGGTTGTCTGAATGCGATTGAGAGATATCTTTATACAATTGTCGAGTAAATGCGATATGAATTAGTCGAGTCCACGTTTACTAGACATGTTTATAGAACCAAAAAGCATTGAATGCTGAAAGATCTAGAAAGCTGCTTTTATACTGCTTTTTAAATGATAGGATCTTTCATACGAGTGTTTTACGATCCATAGTCGTGAGAGTGATTGCTTAAACGATCTCTTTGCTAGTTGGGTTGATTATCAAAAACAATAGTCTATTGCCTTCTAGGGTTGTCACTTTGCAGTTTTCCATGCAAATAAAAAACAATTTTTACGGGTTATTATAAAACACCATGTGTGTATGTAGGAGTACATTCAACCTCACTTTTGCTTTTTATATTTAAAATAACGATTTTTTTATTTATAATCCTATTATTATCTGGCGATTATTAACCAATAGAGATTCATCTGGGCACTTTACACACAGTTTGACGTAATTATAATGATACAGTGCTCGAACCAATTTCCAATTTAAAGGCAAAAAAGTTGCAAATCGAAATATAAAAACTTGGTCCCACGATCCGTGCATTATTACTCCTTCAGTCGGAGGTCGCGCGATGACAAATGATGCTTAGGAGTCGATTGCTAGTGAACCTCACCCGTTTCATTAGCTGCAACATTAATTACTAGCAAATCCTTAATGAGAAAACGCTTTCGTTTTGTTTTCATTCTTCTATACAGCGATACGACTTTGCTCCTGACAGGGAAAATACAAAGCGCTTTAACCCGTTAGACCGGTTAAATAAATTCTTAATAAGGTGTTAAGTCTAATAAGATACAGTTGAAATAAAAGCAGGGATACCATCAAAGAAAATAATTAATCCAAAAGTTAGGTTAGTTGTAGGATGGACATTGAAATTCTACGAGCGCAGCGCAGTGCGGCAGGAGTGGAACATTTTTATTAGTTTATTATTCATGCTCTTTCCATAAAACGAACGGGTTATCTGCGTCCTCATCGCGGGCCGACTTCATCAAAACTCTATCTTTTGCGATCGCAAGACAGATCTCGAAGTTAGCCTGTGGTCCAATTTTCAGCGCTATAGTGCATCTCTAATTTATTTTTGATAATCCAAAATATTTAAAATGATTTCTTCTTGGATATTATCGAATCAATTAGAAATTATAAAAAAACTAAATCCATTTCGATTTAGCTTGTTGTCAACCTTGTCAACAAATCCTCTGACAAATCCCAATAAAACAAGAGTTAAATAGTTGAGTTATTTTAAATATTATCTTTTTGGAAGATCAAAAACTAACAACAGCATGTAATTCCTGTCACATTAATTTAATCACACATTTTAATTGTCTCTACAATTGATTGATTAATGACTTCTTAATCCTAATCCTAACTAATATTTAAAATGCGAAAGTCAGTTTGTTTGCTTGTTCCTTACGCCTTGACGTCTTAACTACTCAACCGATCATCACATTTTTTTTGCATATACGTTGCCAGGGGAACATACAAGGACATAGGGTACCTTTCATACTGAAACTACTGTTCTTGAAGGATAAAGTAATAACTGACCATGCAGACGAAGTCACGGGCGGTCGTTAGTTTTCAATAACTAAAGAAAATAGTTCACATCGCTTTTAGTTTCAATTAGAAACAACATCCACTCAAAGCTGGGTCTACAAAAAGTTTTCTTTTACGACAGATGTTTATAAAAATGATTTTTCTATTCGGCAATATTTTGCCCGCGTCGCCTGTGGCTTATCCCATACGCCTTGGGCCGCCCCTCTGCCTCGGCGGAGGCAGGGCCTCCAGCGTCTATCAACACGTGCACCGACTCAATCATTCGTCAATCGAACTCCAGCGGGATAAAGACAGAAATATCGCCACGCCACACGTCCGAAAGAGAAACTACGCGGTTTTCCATTCGGACGATCGGACGATTATCGAGGAAGAAATGCCAAAACGAAAGGTGGTAACTGCGGACGAATCGAGAGATCCCGCGAACGTATTATGAGATTGTTTTCAGATAAAGAAAAGGTGGTTCCGTGAGAGAGAAAGGGAAAGATGATGGGTATTTTTCAGATTCCATCTCACGTACCTATTACGCGTGTATAAAGTAACGATGAGAAGACAGTATTTAATTTAGAACAATATTTGATGATCGTAATCAGATTATGAGGATCAAATTATTTGATAATCTTTATAGTAAGTAAACAATGGTAGAAAAATGTAAACCTATGCTTTTATTTGCAGTAATGTATCAAAAGCGGCTAAAGAAGGAACGAAAACAACGGCAACAAATACAAGAACAGCTGGACATTGAACTGAAACGGAAACAAAAGATAGAAGAGGCCTTGAAACAGTCCGGAGCACCAGCTGAAATTCTCAGAATCGTAACTGGTAAGAGACTTTATTAATAAAGTTTATTTTAATTTCCATTCTATGATCAGTAGTGAGTAGGAGTTCCTCGATTAGGAGCTTCTTAATATACGTATGTCTTGAACCTGTCAATACTATCACTATCAGACTGTTCAACAAGTTCCGTGGAGTACTAGTGTGCCCCTGACATGTTAACTCGCCGTCTGTCAAACCATCTCGATATTAGCTACATCTTCACTTACACGCTTTCGTATCTACCCGATGTTGTACTCACAAATCAGTACTTTAAAGTGTAGTATTAAGATTCGTTTCTGATAGCTGATGAGGGTGATATGTTACTTTGAAAGTCGTTAAGTTGATATGGAGTGCGTGACGTAAGAAGGGTGGGTAAACGCTGGCGAAGGCTTGTACTAATCTCCGTGTCAGGAAATCGTTTCGCAGACCATTTGAAACGAGGGTTCGGATACTAACACGCATTCGATTTCTTGCATAATATGTGTTCATGTTTAAGTTTTGATTGGCAATACTATTATCAGCTTCAACCGCTTTTATGGAAATGGGTCAGTAAATCTTTACTTATGGTACTCTACCGGAAAGAGAAATAGCTCTAAAACATTTTTAAACTTGCATAGATCCAATTTAACATTTTTTATAACTTGCATTTTCAAAGAAAAGTCATATCCTTTTGTCGTTTGTAACGCCGGCGTTTGCCAACCCTGACCCAATTTCTTAATCCCCTAGCTAGAGCACAAGAACCTGCTACAGAAATGCAACAATACGGAACAATGTTTAAAAATATCAACAGTCTTATGTTAGGTAGAGATTACTTCCTTTTTAATAATAACATTTAATTGTGATTCTTACACATTTCTCTGCTTCATTTTATAAATCTAAACACACCACGGAACATTCACTCTTTCCCCAAATATCAGCTTCTGGGCTTAAGTGTAGCATCACTCTTGCGAAAAGTTCAGCGCCGAATGTTCAGCCATGTAACTTTCGGTCTACCATTCCGCGACATAATGCTCAGCGCGGCACTTTCCGCAAGTGTGGCGCTACACTTGACTAAGGTCAACTTTTTTCTCGCACCACTTATACTAAGCCGTCTTCCACAGAGAACTTATCACCTCTAGCACAAGAGACGCCGCGGTCAGAGCGTGAGAATGGCTCAGAAAGCAAGCCCCCCAGCGCGGAGCCCCCCGCGGCCTCGCCCCCCTTCCAGCGGGAGCCCCCCCGCACGCCGGACAAGCCGCAGTGGAACTACCCCCCGCCACCTGTGGACATCATGAGTGGAGGAGCTGCTTTCTGGCAGAACTATTCTGGTAAACTCCTGCATTTCTTTTTCCTACTTTTTAAGTCTTTCGAAGAAGACCTAGTCCTATCTCTTTATCAACGTAGTTGTTTATGGTTAGCTGATGATGTGTCAAAGATATTTTCTTCTATTTAATCGACCCCTCATCGTTTGGAGGTCGTCGATACTAATTGAAAAATAAATAATAGTGCAGCCGAACAAAATGACAATATTTTTATTATCACGTCTACAGCAGAAATAGCATATATATATAATCAAGAATCGATCTTACATTAAAAAGAAAATTCATGAAGAAACCCGATCTATATCACTTACATCTAATACGCAATAAATAACCGATATTACATTTTCGGACCGAAGCATCATGTTTGGTTTTCAACAAAGGGTCCTAAGAATTCTCAGGAAAAATGCCGACATATGAAATTTATACTCGTCATATCACATACCGACTGTGTATTGAGAATTCAAAGCATTTAAAAACATGAAATGAGCAATATTGCGTTTGCCGTTTGCGACGTATTCCATGGGGTTGATCCCATTCAAAAATAACATTGCATTTTGTTGTTTGTAAAAGCTTTTTCGGAGAATCATCTTATATTTACCTATCCGAAATCTTTCACGGAGTTCAAGTTTTTTTAAAAGCTTACAAATACAATATCAGTATTGATTTTTATCACAAACTGATCAACATTTCTAATGTGTCTTGAACTACTATGTATTCTGTGGTGTCGTTTATAGACTATAGTTTCAATAGAATTAATACGTTCATTTTTTATAAATGTTAAATTTTCAAATGTAGAATTACCTGTTTACAATTTCATACAAATACAATGTATAGTTTTCAGACTGACACAGATTAATTTAAAAACTGTTCTCATCTCAGTACGCTCGTAAAGAGCTACGGATAAAACGAGAGTTAAAACTGTGGCGTACGGCGGCGCGCGGCGCCAGAGCGGTGGCAACCGAGCGGTTTTTTCGAGCCCTTGCCGCGGCGACGCAGAAATTTCATTAAAATGCACTGGCTACCGGCATATTGCAGTACTGTTGCGCGCCGTTTCATTCTGCCGGGAGTAATCCATATGAATGCAAAGGAGGTGGTTAAAAATACGAATACTGGCGTTAGCTTACGATCAAAACTGGCTGAATAATACCAAAAAATTTAAATGCTTGGTGGATGAACTCGTTATTTTTCGTACGTTGCTTCTTAATTCACTGTGAATAGTAGTACGATAAGGCTACCTAACATTACCTTATATTTGAGTCAATATGAGCTCCACTTTACTACATTTTTTCGACATAAAATAACTCTAATCGTCATGCAATAAGTAACCTATTCTGATTCCAAACCGTACGCCATTATTTTCCGAAACGAACTCAATAAAAGCAAGGGGTTGAAAAGGCAAAACATTGATACGGATTTAATCATTTCCTGCATTTTGCCGTCGAGTGCCTTTTACCGACCGACTACTTTTCAAGTAGAAATTGCAACTAATTTAAGTGTTACCCAGCCCGAGTATCTAAACGCACGCGAGCACGCAACTCACAATTTACTGAAGATGGGAAATGCATTCGAAATTTTATATCCATTAAAATTTTGTGTGATCTGGAACATAAAAAATTAAATCATTACAATATAAAATTTAATAGTAATAATCGATCTACTAGTCATAAACTTATCTCAAATACAAAAGAAAACCTATGTAAAGAAAACAGCAACAACTAATAAATATATTCCCGATCAAAGAAACGTAAATAAGGAGATACCTAATATTAAAAGTAGAATTAAAAGGGGTTGTAAAGAGGAGGGAGGTTACTTATTTGATAACGGAAAAACAAGAATTATAACTTGGAGCCTTTCATCAAGTTTCCTCGGTGCCAAGAAAAAACATATTTTATTATTCGTAAATTAGAAAACTTTTTCTGCGTGTTTCTTTCAAAAAGTGGATAAGGTCAAAAGAAAGAACCTGCTTAATTGTTTTGAATGAAGATTTCTTTTTTTAATATTGCTCGGAAGACAATTCGGGAAGTACCTACATAGGAAGATGGTTTCCATACCAAGAGATTGGTAAATCGGATGGTCCGTAGGGAATTTTAATGGAAAATTCATTGATGCACAGTTAAAAAAAATATTTTCAATTTATCGTTTGACAGTTTTAATACTTGCACATCAAAACCAGCTCTGGAGATGGATAAACCCGCGGTGCTACATAAGCAATATAAAGTTGAAAAATTAATAAAGAGGAAACTCGAAGATGCTACTTTTTAGGTGAGTTTGTAAAATGAATGGAAATAAAATTGTACCGCACAGGTGCGCTCAAAACCTTTGGCGATATTAACTTTTTTGATCATGCTGAAGTAATACACTGGTAAACAATATAGCATTTTCTTTCGGTAAATTCGAGTTCTTTTTTATTTATAGTCAATAGAGTTATCTGTAGTAGTATAGTTCTTTTTTAAGTTTATTATTATTAATACACAAATAGTTCTTATGATACCTTATAGTTCAATTTAATGTCAAATATTATTTCATGATAGTCCAGAGTAAATGTTTAAAAAGTTATATAAAAGTTAGTTATGTTTTTATTTGTAAAATGACCGTTACCGAAAAATTCAAAAGTGCCGCGCGCATGTCAACCTAACCAGTGTGCGTACGTATAATAGGTGTTCGATTCCATTGCATCGAACGCCTAAGGTTCCGAAAAGTTAGGGGTTGTAAAAGAAAAAAAAACGAAAACTGACCATTGCTTAGCGTGAGTTCAAACAAAAAGATGAAGTGTTTTAATCAAACTGTGGCGTCGTCGTCACGAAGGAATTGAATGTTCAAAAAACAGAAAAGTTTATTTTTTCTAATCGAAATTCAATCCAATCTATCCAATTGGCCACGCATCAATAAAGTCACAACGGTGGCGTTTCGGCCCGAGTATTGTCCGTTTGTCCGTATTCCGTCGCGGGTGCGGCGGTCCCTCGCCCGCTCCTCGCGACTACACAACCCTTTGTCCACAACCTTCTCAAATTCCCAGTCGAAGAATTAATCATCCGAGTTTTTCTGTACATTTTTTACACCAGTAATTAATTTCGCTTTAACAACCTTGGTGTCGATTGCGTTAAAAACCGTTAAAAATAATGAGCGACTTTCTATTATTTGTTCAAAGATATAGGATGTCAGAATTAAAACTTTTAAACTGCCTCAAGTAATTAAAAATGAACCTTCTGTAATGGAAAAGTTATCTTTTTTGTGAAAACGAATAAGATATTTAATTGTCAGTCTACTTCAAAGTGTAAAGTGAGTCAACGTTTTTGTGTTCAAAATGCAGTCAATTAGGAAAAAAATTCAATAATACATAATGAAAGTAATCAAGTCTGCCTTGCAGTGTAACAGTCTCTTGACAATGAAGAATTCTATACAGTTTTTGCTCATTCATAATCAAATGGAAATTTTAAGCAGAGAAACGGTTCGAGACAAAGTGGTGGACAGCTTTTACTGCAATCATCACTCAATATAGAAACAGTTTTTATCGTCACAAGTAAATTCGTTATACGTTTGTTTCTTTTTAAATAAATCGATTCACGTCCACAATGCTGGGTCCTTTTTTGTCATTCCATGACCATTCAATCAAAACGAACTAGTTCTTCTGAATGTTTTTGTGTAATTACAATACTCCGTGAAAGTTAATTTTATTGTTGACTTGGTATACCAGATTCATTGTTGGACAGTAACTAGATGTCGCCACAAAAACATTTAATATTTAATTGCAAGTTAAAATAACGTTCTGGCTGTGGAGAGCGACATTTATTAAGCTAAGCAGTGAACCATTATAGTTATTCCAAAGAACAAGTAGATTATAGCTCTCAAAGGAACCGGCAATCCTGTTTTAGGAGAGGCAAATGCAAAAATATTACGTATTCAAACAGACCTAATGGGACATTTAGGGGTGGCAGCGAAGTGAAACGGCAAAGGCCGAAGCTTTTAAGTGTATAATATTTAATTGTGACGCCCTAGGCGTATAATCTCGCCCGGGATAATAGGTTTCTGTTCCCAGACAACCCTCGACAGCAAACTGCGACACTTGCGGCCCCGAAGCCGTCTCACTGAAACAAATCGGATTATAATTGAGTTTTTTTAAGCTACGAATGTTTTTATGGTGCAATTGCGTTTTGCTATTGTTTGAATGTTGTTTTTCCGTGACGTCACTTCTAAATAGAATTCAGATGGGAGTGCGAATGTTATTACTGTAAAGAGCTTGAAAAGTGAGACCTTATTTTCTTTTGGAAAAGTGCACATCAATGTTTCAAACGTGGATGAGTCTTCTAACATAAGCTATTTGGAAATCTTAAGAGACTTTACTTGCGCCGCGCCATTGGAAAAAAATCATAGTGCTTTTATTTAAGTACCACAAAGCTTCTTCAGAGTGCACTGAAAGAACAAAATTAACAATTTCGACTTTATTTGGACGAAATTGTAAATTGTGTTCTTTTGCTTTGTGGTACTTTTTATCGCTTAAACAATATTTTCTAGCCTGTCGCTTAGTTTTATGGAGTTTTTTTTTGCGAAAAGTTGCCAGTTTTAGCTAGTGTAGCGCTAGTGTGCTGTATAAACCCTCTTAACTTAAGCTCATCTTAATTTGGTAATCTTGTCGATAACCTAAATGATTAGTCTTTTTAAAACATTGATAAGCATTTCTTGTCTTACTTGGTTTTTCTTTTATAAGAAGGACTAAGTGGACCAAAGAAAACGAAAAACAAAATTAGGCTGTAAATTTGTACAGCCAAAAGCATAAATTGTAAACGAATATCGGGATGAGAAATTGAATTCCCCGTTGAGAAAATGTTCCATCAAAGTAAGCAAAAAACGCGATTCCGTTTATATCTTTTATATCTCGTAAATTGCAGGAGGCGGCAAGCGTTGCATGAAATTGAATAAGCATATTTCGTAAAACGTCGACGTTTTCGGAGACAATTGCCTTACCTCACCTACTCTTGCCCCTTCACGAACTTTGTCAATTTTCCTAAAATCTTATTAGAGCATCTTTATTCGGAACCTGATTTCACATTCTCGTCTTACCTTTATTTGCGTCAAAACATTCTTTGAGAATTGACAGATCTTGATGATTGAAATGTTCCATTAGCATTTAAATTACATTGTAAATGTTCGAAATTCATTTTGGCACACAACAATGGTGCAAGCTCAACCCTTCCATGGACGTTTTTAAAGGGAATATTGGATATTAAATTAGAAAGTGCCATACGGATGCGAAGTCCGTTTGATGTGAGTTGCCTTTCCCGTAGCACTAATGACATTTTCCGGGGTAACACACTTGTACTTTGACGTAGGGAATGTGCGGAACTCAATAATAATTATATCTCAAAAGAGATGTGCAGTTGGAAATGTAATGAAAACCCTAGGAGGTAATTTGTGTAGCGAAAATGTGTCGAGGAGTTAGCATTTTGACTATTTCAATAAATTAGGTTTATCAACGTAAAATATAAATCAGTTTTATTATCTATCTTTATAATTAACTTTCTTCATGTTTCATAAATAAATATTATAGGTTTTATATTTAAAGCTTTGAAGAATTTAAAGCTCTTCTCTATGGACCTTCTGGAAAACAAAATAATCTGCTATATGCATACCAACACATGTTCGTTCAGTGAACAGTGCTTTAACAGACTGTTTACCTTGTCAACAGAATCCCTGGCGCAGGAGTTGGAGATGGAGCGCAAGTCCCGACAGCAGGCCATGGAGCGAGACGTGAAGAGTCCACTGTCGGACCGCGCCGGCTACTACAAGAACTCCGTGCTGTTCAGCTCAGCCACTTAGCTGCCGAACCCCGGGGGCAACGACCTCCCCGACAACTTCGACAAAGACGACGACAGGAAACCCATCATCAGTGTCAAACCAGAGTTCAGGGAGAAGTAGCCCTCGAACGCGAAACAAATGATGTTCATTCGATAGCCTCGTAAGGTTCAGATCTCGATGAAGTAGACACTTCCTTTAATTGAGATTAATCTGTAAATATTGTTATGAATTCGAAGTAAGAACGTAGATTTCGTGGCGTTAATGCGAAGTCTCATGGACTCTTCTTCCATAGTGAAATTTGTAAATATTTCTTTTATTACTATTATCATAAGTCAATACGGTTTTTCGACAATTCGAGTAATTTATACGTCATATTTTAATCTTTTATTAAAGTACCTTTAAACTTATCGTTATTTGCCATATTTATGTGTTAAGTATTGATTGTTCACAATGTTTTGTAAATTTTACAAAATAATAATCAGCATTTCTTTTTACTTAAAAAACATAATTTTGTACCTACATACATATCATAAGATTCATCAAAGTTTATTAAAAGATTTGATTGAAATAATATTTGGAATTGATCTAAGACTGCTTTTTCGAGATTTTTTCCAAAATGAAGTGTAACAAAATGCCAGTTAATTGGTTATTTTGCTTGCTAGTCTCATAACTTCTATGATATTGATAAGTGTTTGAGTTCCTAAGGATCTTTTGTTTATCAGTGTGAAGGACCATGTCGTTATTAAAACTGCAAAATAATTTGTAGGTACACATTTTATTGATGAATATTATTGTATAAATTACGTTCAATCTATAAACAGCGATTTTCGCTATCATGTAATTTATTGAATTTTAGTGCAATGATTAGATAATAACTGACCTAGTGTATATCTACAATAAAATGTATGATAGTTAAGTTAGTCATTTTAAATGGTACGTTTTTACAATACTTTGTTGACTGAAAGCAAGACAGTTTTGCGTCTAATGTCATTTAAGTATTTCCTTTGAATTCGACGTAGATGCTGTATAAATAAATATAAAACGCTGCTGTATCTCATATCGCGCAGAGTCGATGTATATTAGTAGAGTTTACAGTAAGAGCCGTAGTTTTAACATTATACATAATAAAGTATAAAATAGCGTTATTTATATTGATGCTTAGTTTTCGGGACGACTTTGAATGTCTAAACTAGTTAATTTAAGATTAGAAGTTGTATAGGGCGAAATATTGGCGCTTGGCTATTTCTCGTGTACATACGGTACAAAGTCAAAACAATAGTATTACTAAGGATGAACTTTTCTTAGGGTGTACTGTGGCACAAACAAAATGGGATATCGTTTTCGGAACAAACTACGGTCGATAGTCAAGCGCCGATTCCAAGGATCGCTTTATGCAATCAAATAATTTCTGATTATCTGTAATGGGTAATGCGATGTAATGAATAAAACTTAGTTGTTACTATAAATGTTTAGCGACAAGTGTGACTGTGTAAAGAGAGTGAATGTGGTTCTTATTGCATAAATTTACTTTTCTTGTCATCAATAAATCTGATATTGACAATACTGATGGAAACACAATGTTCATATAATCCTAACTCTTGCAGTATTGTCTTAGAGTAGATACAATTTCGAGGCTTCATGTTGTACTTATAATTTTACACAATGTTCATTAATAGTATGCAATCTGAAAGCGAGTATTATTATTTATTATTTCTATCATAATTATTATTAATTTACTTAAATTGTGTGTGTGCCTTGTATCGTAGTTGAAAATATCAAGATTAAAAATGAAAATTATCATTTTGTGGTTTGTTTTTCATACCCTTTTTCTGGAAAATGGTTCCGAAATCCAGAAACATTTTCTCTCAAAAAAAAACAGTACAGTTGTATTCATAATCGTAATTAAATGAATATAAGTCTCCATCCCAAATAGCATAACGATGACTTTGGAATGCGTAGGAGCAGCTTAACGTATACGTATGTATACGTTAAGCTGCTCCTACGCATTTTGTGTATACAAATTGAAATATTGTGCGAGGAAATGAAGAAAGTTATTGGCAGACAATGCTAGATTCCTAAACATATGCAGAGTTCCTAAACGGAAACAAATTCAAATCAGAAAAAAAACGTATTCTACTCAAAAGAAAATAGGTTCTACCATATGATTTTCCATAAAAAGGGCTAAGTCCTGAAAGGTATTCTTCTCATCAAAACAATCTCATTCTACTTGAATTTGATATACATAGTTTAAGAAAGTCAACTTGCCGGCTTTACTGTCAAATTTACTGTATAATTTCTCCTATTCGCAGTGTATCATTAAGAATAAAAATACCGGCCAAGTGCGAGTCGGACTCGCGCACGAAGGGTTCCGTACCAAAAAACGGCAAAAAAAAACACGTTTGTTGTATGGGAGCCCCCCTTAAATATTTATTTTATTCTGTTTTTAGTATAGCGGCAATAGAAATACATCATCTGTGAAATTTTCAACTGTCTAGCTATCACGGTTCATGAGATACAGCCTGGTGACAGACAGACAGACAGACAGACGGACAGCGAAGTCTTAGTAATAGGGTCCCGTTTTTACCCTTTGGGTACGGAACCCTATAAAGAAATTGGAGCTTCAAACAAAAATACGCAAAATTTAATATTTTTTGTTTCTAACTGATACACGTCGAATATTAGAACGATATCGAATTCTAATAATATCAAATTGAATTTATCAGAAAAAATACCATTCAGACATAGCTCTTTTGTATGGAAAATCATATGGTGGCCCCAATTTCTTTTGATCAGGTCAGCGAATATATTATCCTATTATTCCTTTTGAAAAATTAGGGAAACTGATACGCAGTATTTTCAGACTGCAGGGAATTTGAAACATAACAGCGTAGCAAATCAAAAAAGGCTTAAAATATTTTTTTTAGATAAAATGCCTTCAATAATACTTTTCCTAATTCACTAGCTAAAATTTTATACAGATGGATGAGATTATATTTAGATTTAAATTTATTTAAAATAAATACCAGCTTTGAGTTGAGCACAGTTTTGGCATCACAGCGTTGCACAATGTGTAAAATATTACTGTTTTTGTGATATGTCTCTTTTATGTACTTTCATGTTGTGTATTCGTTATTATGTCCAAATAAAGATATTTTCTTTCTTTCTTTTCTTTCATTAATAAAATAGTTTGAAAAGTAAACCTACATTATATAAATTATTAAGATTGGTAATTCGTACTGGTTTTTTTCGCGTTTGAATGATAATAAAGTAAATTAGAAGTTTATACTTTACGAGCCGTGGCGATAGTAATCTACTTAAACAATAAAACTACAGTACCATAAAGCAGAAAAGTCATAAGGACACCCCGATTTTATATCGCTCGCTCGATACCCATTTTAAATCCTGTGAAATCGGAAACTTCATATTTATTGCTAATAGATTTTCGACCGGGTTGTTCGGGCTGCAATTTTATTTTGTCCATATGAATGATTTTTATATTTGGCCTGAGGGCGGGCGGCGATACGCGCCCTTTCTGATTTTGGACTGATGGGCTGACGGCGATGACCCCGCGAAGGTATTCCGAAAATGTGCTCGTTATTCACAGTTCTTTGGTTGGTTTGAGTTCGAAATGAGTTTGGTTGCGAGCGGACTGGACATGCGCTGACTGTAATCAACAAAATATTTTCTGTATTTGTAGGAGAATTGAAACCAATGTCAATTACAAAAGTGATAACGAACTTCGCTTTAGAAAAATGGATTGGACTGACATAAGTTTTCGCTTGCCATAAATTTTTTAAATGTTTAATCCAAACGAAAGCGAAAATCTTTATCGTTTTCCATTAAAAGGAGCTAGCTGTATTTGTAGAAGAATCGAGCAAACTATAAAAAGTTAAAGAAAACAGGCCTTAGCACGAACAGTTATCGCAAAAAATAATGCGCGGACAAACATTCGATAGGGGAAATTTGTATAGTGCCATCTATCGCCGTAAAGCGTAATTATCATAGACAATTACACTATCGAGTACTCTTGTCTCTTACACGCGTTTTTTTCTCGATCGCTGTTCGTGCTGTTCGTACAGAACAGGATTACTTGTAATAATTATTCTACAAATGCAATAAATTTTAAATAAACTATTGATTTCCCTTAATAAAAAAAATATATAAAACATACTTTATATTAATTTATCAAACAATTCTGTGCACAACAGCACAACAAAAAACGCATTAACTGTTAATGAAAACATACAGTTACAATGAAACTCCAAACTTTTTTTTCTTTCGCGTTATAGGCAAAACAAGGGCAAAACCGTAGCAACTTACTTAGCTGCGATTATGAACAGTATCACTATTGACAATGACTTTTTTGGTAAAGACAATACCAAATTTTTGGGAATTGTTCCTCTGAAAAATTCCTTGAAGGTGAAAGAGCGGCCTGCGGCGGCTGAAGAATTGGTGACTTCTTTTGACGACCTTCACGACGGAGTATGCGATACGACTGTCAGCTCTTCAATAGTATGCAGTAACTTTTTTTTTTAATTTATTTAGGTAACAAACAGTCTTTAACAATTAAAGTAACAAATTTTACACACAAATAGACCTACAGTACCATTATGTTATAAACAAAATTTTATAAAAATGAGTACGTAAGAAACAAAGAAATGTTTAGTATATTACAATGACTTACAACAACTTTGGTGAGAGGATGCTATATACAGGGTGATGCAAAACTTAGCCAGTACCTTAAATATTGAAGTAATACAATTTTACTGAAAGAACACATCATATTGATTTTGAAAATAATTGAAACTGCATTCAAAGATTTTTTGAAAATCACCTTGCTTAATTATGAATCGAACCTATAGTTCAGGAAAGGAACGCTCAAAAAAGGGTATAGAGGGAAAGGCGTGGAACACAATTTTTGACTTCGTAACTTTGTTTGGACCTGTTAGGAGGTGAACATATCAAAAGTCCCCGCCCGTAGCACCTATGCCGGGGGGGAGGGGGAGTTTTGAAGGTCCCATTTTTCGGTTTTTCACATATATCTCGAAAACTATACTTTCCAGCGACATGAGTTTTTTCACAAAATGAATGCTGGTTAAATTTGCTACATGTTTAATTCAGTATTTTTTTTTTGATATCTTGTATAGTTTTCGAGATATTCACTATTAAAAGTCTGTAATTTTATCTTTAATATATAAAAGAAGAAACTGATTGGTGACTGACATATCAACGCATAGCCCAAACCGCTGGGTCTAGATACTCCAAATTTGGCACATAGGTTTCTAATGAGGTCTAGGGATGCACAAATAAAAGGATTTTTCAAAACTCACCCCCTAAAGGGTGAAACGGGGATCCAAAGTTTGTATGAAAGTCCGTCAGTTTCGAAGCTAGGATCTTCAAATTTTGTGATTAGGCTGACGATAAAAAATTAATATATACGTGTCCCAGCGTTTTTGAAAATTTTACTCCCGAAGGGATGAAAAGGGGGATGAAGTTGTGTATAGAAAATCCTTCATTTTCGAAGTAAAAATAGCTAAATTTATAATTTTAGCATATGGATGCAAATCTAACTCGACGTATATCGTTATTGTTAGTATTTCAGCCATTATGGGGATGAAATGGGGGCGAATAATCATCAATCAAAAAATATTATTTTTCCTAAATTACAGATATTCAGGAGCGGATATCTCAAAAACTATACAAGATATCGAAAAAATTTTCATTATAAATCTTGTTTCAAATTTAATCAGCTTTTATTTTATAAAAGAATTCATGTCGCTGGAATGCATAGTTTTCAAGATATATCTGAAAAACCGAAAAATGGGACATTCAAACACCCCCCTCCCCCCCGGCATAGGGGCTACGGTCGGGGACTTTTGATATGTTCTCCTCCTAACTGGTCCCAACAAAGTTACGAAGTCAAAAATTGTGTTCTAATCATTTCCCTCTACACCTTTTCATTTACTGGGCTACTACCAATAAATATGAAAAAAGACAATATTTTATTTTTACGATATGCCGATCGAAGAGGTTATTCTTTAGGATTATTTTTTCTTGACTAACACAGCATCACGCCTGAGCGGTGGTTGCCGGCGTCCGGACAGCAATAGAAAATCTATTGTGTATCGTTTTCCAGGCGTTGACGAGTTAAATAAAATAAAGTCTTTATTTAATTAATACGTATTGTATCAATTTGTATAGTATCGAATGTGATTTAAAAAAAAAACCTATTTAGAGTTTTCTTTCAGTTAAATTTCCGATCTTCAATATTCCTTCCTTGTGGCAAAATTTTGGGACACCTGTATCATTCGAGTTCATTAATATGTTAGCACTTTTGACATGATGTTGACTTTTATTGCAAAAACATAAAGGTTGATGAACTGTCAAAGGTGCGTACATATTATTGAACTCAACTGTACTACGTAAGTACTTGAAAAATTTCTTGAAATTGCCTTTGCTCATTTTTCTTTGATATTTCAGACTTTAACAGGATTATGAAAAAAATTTAATTAACATTAAAATAAAAATAAAACTGTTCAATAGTGATATTTTCTTAACAAAAAATAAAAGAAGTTTCCGATACCGGGAATCGAACCCGAGCCTCCTGGGTGAGAGCCAGGTATCCTAGCCACTAGACCATATCGGATATGCGTAATTGATGTGAATATTGCGAAGCAAACATTCTATCTTTTCGTATCAGTTTTTATTTATACAATCATTTAATGGAAAAAATAAAAATAAACTAACTGCCCGTTAGACACTGACCTCTGTTTATACTTGTTTAATGGAGGTCAGTGCCGTTAGATAATTTAAACGATGCGATTTCATGTGATTTCATCGCACGATGACATATTTCTATACATAGACTGTCGCACGATGACCAATTAGGACTTTTTAAAGATTTGTGTGTGTTTAATCTCGTCGTGCGACGAAAACGCATCGTTTGCTCAATGAGATCTTACGATCGTAACAAATTAGGACGACGGACGCGATGCCTTAGTTTATTTCGGTAGTAACAATAACGCTTCAGTCTTTTTAAGCAGAATAATATTGTAAGAAGGAAAGAAAAAACCTTGGTACAGTTCACGTGGTCACGTGGGTAACACTTGCTTAGGCACATCATCTGTACTATCGGTATTAAAAGTTAAGTTCATTCATCTTTAACTTCAAATGTTTTATTTGCTAAGAGAAACAAATCACAATTAAATAGATATGAGTGTGACAGAAAAAATATCCTTCATTCTTTGCTTCTTATTACAAAATTGCACAACTGGATAGTGTCGTAAAAAGTGTTACTCCCGCAATGACTAGACCAATGGTCCAATAAAACAATGACTAGACCTTGTCATATTGGATCATGGAAAAAACTAAACTATCTCATAGACTCTATGACATTAGGTTATTTAGAGAGCAGCCTACTACGCGTTCACTTTATTATTGCCGCTACCTCCCGGCCCGCTTCTTCATACCGCGCCCCCGGCGTCACATGGGGAGGCGCGCGGGAGGGCGACACAGGGGGTGCGGAATGATGAAGCGGGCCGAGAGGTAGCGGCAATGATGAAGTGAACGCGTAGTAAATAATATAAACTTCCGACGTATAAATAACGCAGATCTGTAAATTCATGCTTTATTTTCATATCTTTTTCGGAATATTGCATTTGTACTGAAAAACTATAAGTACATAAAACTTCATATCAAAAGTCGAAGTAAAAGCTAAATAGAATGTGATAAGTGCTAAAATAAAAAAAAAATCTTCTTCTTCTTCAGCCTTAAGTCACCCACTGCTCTTCTTCTTGCTTTCTAGTGTAGGTCTCGTCGTTTTTCATCCAGTTTTTCCCCGCTACTTTGGTGATGTCGTCCGACCATCTGGAGTTTTGGCGGCTAACGCTTCTGGTACCGGTCCATGGTCTCCACTCCAGCACCTTTCTGCTCCACCGGTCATCGGTTCTGCAACGTATGTGACCAGCCCATCGCCAATATTTAAATACCTTTGTAATAATTACAAGCTTTATAGAATTAATAAGTGCTAAAATAAAAATATCTAAATACCTTCGTAATACCAATGTCGTTGACAGTGAAAACTTCGGGCGGGCATATTAATTTACGTTGTTGTTACTGTATGTATAGTCTGGAGTTAATATTGTGAGCATAAATATCGTGGAGACAGCTCCATGCCTCCCGTAGTCTCCATTGAAGTATTGCGCTGTACAGGGTGTTGCGATACGACTCGCAGAAACGAAGTGAAATATCAAGTACTGAAGTAATTAAAAGAAAAAGAATACAGGTTACAACTACCTATTATTTCATCTACCTAATATTTTTTTAAGTAAGTAATATCTAATATTTTTTCACTACCACAGTGTCAAAAATTACGTAAGATACAGGTTTCCTTTTACAATAAATAATATTAAATACCTTTAGACTATTTATTTACTCTATTCAGCCGGCATATCGTGGGTATTTTTTGTAAGATGAAAGAACTCTTCGGTTGTTTTATAACGCAAAATGTTACGAAAGTATTTTTTACCAAATATTTTCCAAACTTTCTGGTGTAAATATTTATAAAATAATATTTAAAACTATTTAGAGCTTTAAAACTCAGTAAAATATTTTTTTTTACTGAGTCAACACTAAACTTAATATATTCGCCACTCAAGCTTGCGCGCTCACTAAACATGAAATAAAACACTTTTTAACGGATACTAGCACGATTTTATTGACAGTACCTCGTGACCACGGCAGCTGCAAAGGTGGCGAAACGTCGGGAAAATAAAAAAACCGGCCAAGTGCGAGTCGGACTCGCGCACGAAGGGTTCCGTACCAAAACTGCAAAAAACTGTTTGTTGTATGGGAGCCCCCCTTAAATATGAATTTTGTTCTGTTTTTAGTATTTGTTGTTATAGCGGCAATAGAAATACATCATCTGTGAAAATTTCAACTGTCTAGCTATCATGGTTCATGAGATACAGCCTGGTGACAGACAGACAGACATACAGACAGACAGACGGACAGCGGAGTCTTAGTAATAGGCTCCCGTTTTTACCCTTTGGGTACGGAACCCTAAAAATCAAACCAAATAGGTTCCAACTAAGTAATTAACAAAGTACTTTCAATAAAACCGCGCTAGTATCCGTAAAAAAAATGTTGTTAAATTTCAACACTAAACGCGAAAATTACTTTATCAAATTCAAGGCCGATGTTTTTTTTAAGACATTTCTTACTTTGTCATTTCGAAGCGTATAAATATAACCCACCCTGTACACCCTATACGCATACGCACGCACCTGCCTTTACGGCGCGTAATTTTCGCTCTGCTGCGACATGGATTAGTTTTTCGTTACGATAATTAAATAACTTAGAGCTGCGTTGTCGCGTGATCTATAGCCGTGTTTATTGTCTTGTCGTACGTGTGGTGCGGGCTTTATTTTATTGCTCTTGTTGTCCCGTGTGTAAAGTACTTGGCCAAATTTTATCATCGTCTTAAATGTTTCAAAGTAATGTACGCAACATACACTAAACCAATTTATTTTATATACGTATGTTTCTTATAAAATTGAAATAAAATTCAACTATTTTTAACCGACTTCAAAAAAAGGAGGAGGTTCTCAAGTCGACGGTATTTTTTTTTTTATTTTTTTTTTTTTATGTATGTTTTAACATAGCTTCGTCAGTTGTTACCCGATTTGTACAATTCTTTTTTTAACTCAAAGAACATAGTTCGTGTGTGGTCCCATAAATTTTTTACAGAGATCTGGCCAGTAGTTTTTTCATAATCCTGAAAAATATCAATTATTTAGCTCGCCATCGCACGAGTTTTTATGGAATTTCGGACATAACTTCTTTGTTTATGAACCGATTTAGATGATTCTTTTTTTATTTGAAAGGGTATACTTCAAGAGTGGTCACAATTTAATTTCATTGTTATTGGACTTCGAACTTCGAAGATACATAAAGGAACTCTTCAAAATCAAATAGTATAAGTAAAGTGATTTAGGTTTTGGTAAGTTTATGGCAATCCAAAACAAACCAAATCATGGTTTGCGATGCAACGTTCTAGACTAGACTTGGACTACGATGACACAACGGAACTCCTCAAAAACAAACAGCGTAAATTTGGAAATTGAGTTCTGGGCATTTTACCATTGAAAATATTATAATATAAAGTAAAAAAATATTTACACGCTGCGCTTACATACCTACCACTAAAAAGTTGAAAATAAAAAAGCTTTTTAAAAAAAAAGAAAAACCGCCTTCAAAAAACTGAAAACAAAAACAGCTTAAAAATTAAATACCTCTAAAAAGCAAGAAATAATATTCGAATCATTCGTTACACATATCAATATTAATAAAACACGTCTAATGAAGTCGGGTGGGGCTTTAAGAAAAAAATGAAGTTGTCCTCCAGCCCCACCCGACTTCAATAGACGTGTTTTATTAATATTGATATGTGTAACGAATGATTCGAATATTATTTCTTGCTTTTTAGAGGTATTTAATTTTTAAGCTGTTTTTGTTTTCAGTTTTTTGAAGGCGGTTTTTCTTTTTTTTTAAATAGCTTTTATCTCTTCATTTTTTTTTCTTCAAGTTGAAAAGTTTAAAATGAAGTTTAAATAGTCTAAACTGAATAAAATGAGTGAAATAGTTGTATTTAAAAAAATTATCGAGTGTCCCGTGAATTGAATCTTACAGAATCATGATATTTTATCAAATAATATATTATTATTAATGATTTATTGAGATTTTATACATTCACAGTGCTATTTTTATAAAAAAATAATTAATATATGAGAAAAATAGTAGAAAAAAATCGACTCACCCGTCAGCGTCATCCCGTCTTAGCTGCTACGGCTGAGTCGATTTTTTCTAGTATTTTTTTCATATAATTTATTTTCAGTATTAGAAATCCAAAAGTCTATTAAAATTGAATTGAGTATTCTAATAATAATCTAGAACTATTCATAAAATAAGACTATAGTAAAAAAATATGTCTTTATATTGACAAATAACCTCCATTTTACTAGAAGTCGGTTGAAACAGATCTTAAGAATAGATAAAGATGTCTATTAGTTATTCTGTAACGGCGACAATCAACTAAGTCACTAGCTTGCAACACGTTAAAAATACTCATTTCTATATTGCCAGAGGCACTCCATATATTCCAATAAAATTATTATGCTATTAACCTATTCAGGTTTAAATTGAATTATAAAAAAGTAATTTTAAAAGTATTTTAAAAAGGGAATAAATATTTGTATGAATAATCCAATATTAATATCCTTACTGATATTATAAATGCAGAAGTCCGTTTGTTTGTTACGCCTTCACGTCTTAATTATTGAACCGATCACCATGAAATTTGTGTCAGGGGTTGTCAGGGGTACAGAGAAGGACATAGGGTACCTGTCATTTCGAGGTCATTCCCGAGAGATAGCAATAAAACTGTCCACGCAGACGAAGTCGCGGGCAGCCACTAGTTAATCTATTATAAATATAACACAATTTCATATCTGCATTTCCTGAGACCTAATTAGGTTTAATTAAGTTTAATGTGTTACATAATTTTAGCTGTCACATACTTATTATAACAATGTTGACTTACTAAATAATATACGAGAAAAAAATCGACTCGCATCACATCATATTCTCAGGCAGAAATCGAACCTGCGACCTTTGGAAACCTGGTCCAATGCTCTTGCAACTAAGCTACCGAGTCACTAGTGGCATCGTCAAAATGTTTCTAGTATCCCACTCTTACGCTGCAAGCCAGCGTTATTTCATCAACGTGAGGAATTACCTCGACATTCAATTGAGACATCTTTCCAGATAGAAACAGATGTTAACCTAACCTACACGAACTCTTTACTTTGCTTTATTGACAATAAAACATATTCCTTACAAAACATAAAAATCACAAGTACAACCAAAAACTATGCCAATCTGTAACAACACTCAAACTTAACCCTTGCTCTTGCATTCAATTTCCCTTGCAAATGGCCAGCTGTCGATTGTCCATAGAATAATCTTTATTCATTTCTATTAAAGTGTTACATAAAATACATTGAAGACAATCGCTGCCACAACGACACTCAGTTATGAAAACATCTTAACCCTTCTAACAGAAGGGGCCAAAGCAATTTGCATTGCATTTGAATGCAAAATACTTATTTCACTTTTCCTTAAACGCTGATGGTGTTCTTAGCTCTTAATTGAAGAAGTTACGTCTAAAACTATTTGATGGTGTAGGGTTTGATTAAAAAAAATTGCGTGGTACATCGATTACGCATAAAAAGTAAGTACGAATATAAAAACTAGAAAAACATAACGTTACGTAGTTTATTTTTTTATAGGAAAAAGTTTTTTTTTGATATTCTAAAAAGCCCAAATGCCAAAAGCGGAGGGGGATTTATACGTAATTTATTTCCCGGAGTATAAAAAGGTAGGTTTTCTATTAAAATATTCTTATATTTTATACCATTCCCTACTTTTGATCTTTTCATATTTTACATAGTTCAACAACCCTTGAAATCAAGAAACTAATGCCTAAATTTATAAATTATATATTTTCCAATCAAGTCAGATTTGGTCTAAGGAAATTCTCATAAAACTGGATAATAAGAAAGATTAATTTCTACGAAATTTTATGTAACGTTCGGTGCTAGAAAAACCATTTCCACATAAACAAGTTTGAACCGTAATCATAAACAATTAGATTTAGTTCTAGCGTGACAAGAGGTTGATTAACAACGATAGCAAAGGCAACTTCGCAAATTCGCATTAAGAAGGGCACCTCTCTGACTTCGCTTTTAAGCTGCAGACCTCGTGATACTTACAAATCCAATTGGATTTATAGTAAGGTGTGGGGTGCAGTGGGTGAACAAAATTATATTTTTTTAATGCACAGCGGGACAGCTTGGCCCTCACCGCACCTGATGTTATGTGACGATAAGGCCGAAGGTAGCGCACTACACCCGGAATCCTCATCACTGAGGAACTGGCTATCTAACCTCTTACTGCCGGAACACAACAATTTTCAAATTGTTGTTATGGCGTCAGACTTATTTTTTTTATTTTTTTTTATTTATTTATTTAATTCAGGCAACTAGGCCCATACAATATATACCTTACAGACTAACATATATATTTATATTAAAATTACATTTTATAAAACTATTTTCCACGTATTGATGGCGGCGACGTGTTACGCAACGTAGTGTCCGGTATCCGACCGCGAAACCGTCGGAACAAAACACCTTTCGGCCAAAAATCTTCTTTCAGGAAGGTCGACAGATGTTCGGTCGTTGCCCTCACCACAAATGAATTGAAGTTTACATTGTGGCGGGACTCCAACCGCTCGACCGAATTTGGTCTTCACTCTGATGTACTCTACAATATCATCAGGTTTCGTACTGTAGTGCAGGCGGGACACGTACAGCAGTGTTGTCGGGATGGCCGGACGAAGTAGGTGGTTGTGTCCGGTCGGGGTGGTGCCACATAGGTTACGGCGAGTGGGCTTCCTCCTCCTTTCCACCTTCTTGAAGCCGTCCTTGTCGCACTCTTCATCCAGTCTCCTTGGAACTGCCTGCACAGGTTTAGAGACCGGCCGGCGTTGTTTTTCTCCCTCATTTGTATCCCGCTGGAGTTGTTGGACAGCGGGTCGGTTTGCAGCGGTGACTGCGGCGTACGCACGTTGAGGGGTCGACGTGCACACGCGTGACGTCTCCGCCGGGGCGGAGGAGCTGGCGGCGGGGCGCGGTGGATCGCGCGCGGCAGGGCGCGGAGCATCGCACTCGGCGGCGCCGGCGACCGGTGACGAATCCATGTGCGCCGATTCAAAACTGCCGATGGATGCATTTTGCGCCCCACGACGAGTGTTCACGTTGCAGGCCTCGGGTGACCTACTTACCGAAGTGGTATTGCTTAACAACACAACTTGGGCTCGTAACTCACTGATGTACGATAGGTAATTTTTTTAATAATTAAAATTATAGGTAAGATGGTGATCTAGCATGGCGGACTTGAAATAAGCCCTACCACTAACCAAACCGAGTACAAATTGTACCCCCCTCCTGAGATGGAACCTGGATCCTGTGTCTACAGGCGTGGGCGAACCAATAGACCATAGAGGCGGTTCTGTTTAGAGCATTCTGTTCTTGTCTTTTCGATCGGTATCGATGTTTTTATGTCTGTACATAAAAAAATGGGAAACTTTAGTTTAGTCCTGCAAATTTAGTTAAGTTGCACCAAATCGATACCAATGTCTAATCACACACTATGCTTTGTAGGCCACGAAATTACAAAAAAATATTTTTATGTGCATTCTTATTCTAATATATTTTTAGTAGGTGGTTTTTCGTGCTAGCTCTTTAGAAAGCAGTTTTGTTGTTTTTATTGCACAACTATAATTAAATTATACAAATGTCACTTTTCACACTATTAAATTTTTCCAGGCTGTATTTTCATTTTCCATATTTTGCTCTACCAAAAAGACTATAAAGAAATGTCAATGTAATATTCGTAAGAACTTATTTAGCTCTTACATTTATCTGTATTTTGTAGCTTTTATATTTTAGTTGGTGGTAGGGCTTATTTCAAGTGCGCCTGGCTAGCTACCACCGTCTTACCTATATCTGACGCCATAATAAAAAAATTGATGTGTCCCCGCTCAGATAGCTAGATAGCCAGTTCCTCAGTGATGAGGATTCTGGCTGTAGTGCCACACTTTCGTCATACATAGTCAAAATCAAAATGTCTTTATTCAAATAAACTTAATAAATAATCACTTTTGATTCCTCTATATTTTCCTACCACCCGTTCCAGACTTTTTAACTGGTATATTAAATTACAATGTATTTTATTGTTTAAAATAGTCTCCCAATGTATCCCATCTTTATAAGAGAATACAGGGAGTTTGTCTCCATTAGTTGGTCCAAGGTCCAGTGCTATTCCAAGTTGAATTGCCACGGAGTTGCCGGGAGGGGATCAGAAGACATACAACTTCCAACTTTAAGCTGATCACACACAATCAAATGAGTTTCCAAATCAATTATAACTTACTTGACAACGCTCAGTAGTTTCAGTTTAAAGTTAACGTAAGATGACAATAGTACTTTTAAAGCACATTCTGGTTTTGTAATAAAAACATGTAACTATTTCATTATTTTATTCGCAATTAGAATCATGTTTAACTTCCGTTGATATTAATTTTGATGATATCTATAAATTCAGAACATTGAGAGTTTTCCTAAATTAACATAGCATCTCATTTTAAAGCGTCCAAAAATACTCAACCAACGGAGTAGCTTATTAACTGATTTCATAATTTACGACGTGTTAATGAATTAACGCAAAATGAGTAAACCGTTTCTTCGAACCATCAAACTGAACAACTTTTACTATGGGACCAACTTTGAAATCGCAAAAAAAAATCAGCTGCTTCATACATTTTTATATTTTCGTTATTAATTTTTGTATAAAACAGCTGTTTTTTTTCGCGATTTCAGATTTGGTCCCATAGTAAAAGTTGTACAGTTTGATGGTCCGAAGAAACGGTTTTCTCATTTTGCGTGATAATTCTCAGTCATTGGTTAACTGTTTGTCATACCGAAGTTTAGTATTTGTTATAATATGAAATTTTCAGTATTATTTTCTCAGTGTGAACTTTGTAGATAATGTGTTTCACTGTTAGAAAACGATTTAGGAAGATCTGTGCTAATAAGAATTCTGTATTTTGAAGGAAGCAGTTTCCACCGATATATCGTCGATTGTCACGGACAAAGTTTCATGGACATCTTCGTTCTAGAATCACGCTCTTTTGACTCTAATACATCGATCGATAAGATGGCGTCAGTCGTCGAAGGCGGCACAGAGACAATAATAAATTGTAATTACAATTTAAAATGAGCAGGCGTTCCGTGGGAGTGGCTTCGCGCCCCACACACCATCTCTACGAGTGTGCACTTTTTACCTCCATGAGGCATAATTAATGTACATGTGTGAGTTTGTAAACTATAGAATGCAATGAAAAAATTGTTTGACGGAATACCTACGTCGACGATGAAAATGTTTTCTGAGTCACTGGAAAACTGATTTACATTTGGTAGTTTCTAATTGAGATCACAAATTGTGTTGCGTATGACTGAAAGTGAAAATTTTACTGGGCTCGTGTACATTTTTTATTGTGGACAGTATAGGTACCATACCATAGAAGATTTTGATCATTATTAGAAGCAGGATCGATTGGCGTCACAATAAATTGTGTAAAATGCCAATTTTCTTGCTAACTATACATATTTTGATAAACTGTGAATGTGGATACTCTTAATACGTGTTTACCAAATCGGTAAAAATGTATTATTGAACATGTTCCAATAGTTTTCTCTAAAACCGGTTAAAAACCGGTTTTGGATTCAAAACTGGGAAAAAACTGGTTTTCATTTCACTTCGGTTTTGCATTCCTTAGACATGTACATGAGATTATTAATAATAAAAAGAATACACTTAGTAAGTTGGTTTTATTAATAAAATAACATGTTGATCCTGCAGCAAAGTACATTATTTCCAGCAAGATTTATAAATACTATAACATATACAACTGGTTTCATAAACGTTACGATACAAATAAACATTATATTTATGAAGCCAACCAATGCGGGCGATACATGGCACAAAAAAACAATGGAAATTAATACATTGAATGCGTATAATTTTTCGAGACATAACCATATTCAGTTCCCAAAACGATTTGATACGTATCGAATAGCTATTTACCAAAATTACACGTTACAAAACATTTTCTTGTTTTATTTTCATTCTCCATATTCGAATATGATTCTCTGTATAAAAAGATGTTGATGTATTTTGAATAAGAAAGACGTTTGATAAGTTGATGGTTCCGTTAGAATAATTTATCCAAGAACAGATTGCTTACTATTATTTAAACACATTATTCATTATTTTAACCTGTTACAAAATTGTTAGGATTTTTGGTCAAATAACATGAGTAGTTTTACATTGACATTATTATTATACAGATCTAACTAACTAAGATCATTGATCGAGCGAGCACGAAGTGCGAGCGAAGCGTCTCTGCTTCAGCTTGGGCAAAAATTCTTTCGTATGTCTGGCTATCTGTTCCCACCTACAGGTCGCATTTCTCAACCGATTCTTGTGAAATTTTGTGAGCAGGTTTGAAAAATGTATAGATTTTTTTGTCTAGCCAGTTTTACAATCTTTTCTAAAATGGTGGAGATACGTAAAAAACATATTTCAGTCCGGCTTTCCAGCTGTTTGTTCTCCTCTATAGGTCGTATTTCTCAACCGATTCTGGTGAAATTTTTTGAGCAGGTTCGATAATTATCTAAAATTTTTTAGTCAAGCCAGTTTTTCCAAATTTATCCAAAAAAATATTCACCCATTTTGAAAAATGTTATAAATTAGGAGCACCATATAGCTGCGAATACTCCAAATAATATACCAAACAGTACGTATTGTGTGCTTTAAAAACCTCATTAATACATTTTATTTTTGTGTAATTTGAGCCACTTTTTATCGCGAGGTCTACATCTCACGGAGCCTCTAGTTATTTATATGGTATAGATTTATATTAAATACGGTAAATAAAAGGAATTAAAATAAACATTGCAGTTTAGACCCAATTTTTTCCATGATATAATCCAAGTAATGATTTATTTCATTGAATTAAAATTAAAAAATTAAATATTGGTTCATATAAATTACAAATTCCAAATTCAATTAAGGCAATAGAATTTCATTAATTAATGAAGACACGAGTAAAGAGTCACTAAGAGCATCTGCACCTAGTACATAACCTTGTAAGGAACCCTGAAAATATAGAGATCATAATCGGAGAGGTCCGATTTAGGGCCCGAATAAAATGAAAATACATTTTAATGATTATTATGCCCGTAAACGATTCCCGTGATGGTTGTTATGTTATACACAAAATCTGGGCATTAACTCGAACACTTTTCACCTATTTCTTTTAAGTATGATATTGAAATATAGCTACGGGTATTGATATTGTTTTCTCAAGTTTGTGTTACCTGCTTTTCAATAACTAAAACTTATAACGATAGGGATGCATTTTAAATAGATTCTTAAGATTTTAAGTTAGGTTAACGGTAAATAAAAATATTAGCCGATAATTTCCTTAATTACTATTGTTAAAATGTATGTGTCTTCAAAATATAGAGCAGGAAGAACGTTGTCTTATTCTTATTTAGTAATAGTAAGGTGCACAATCTCATATAAATTGATTGCAATCAAATCATAATCTTAATCGAATCTTACCACATGATAATAGACAAAACAAAACACTGTAGTTAAAGTCAACACCCTAACCACCTATGGCCTTATAACAATAATTTGGCGCCACGATTTTTGATTGATAGTCGTCGTAAACGTCAAAATTTCGGTCCCAAAATAAAAGAGCGCAACACACCAAACGACCGCACTCGAAAGTAAGAAATTCGCTCCGAATAAACGAAACGGCGCAAAAAAGATTTGAAATCATTTTGTAACTAGCTAATTCCGTGTAAAAAGTTTATTAAGTTTACAAGTAATAAAAAAAACAGTTGTACAATCTCTGGTCGAGAGTTTTTAACTCGTGCCAATCATTAAAGTGTGTTTATTTACTTGTTTTGGAATTGTTGCGTCGTGAATTGGCAAAATTATGCAATACTGGTAATACGCTATTGAAGTACTTAGACTATTGTATCGATAAATTACAATTGCAATCAAATTAGGAAAGCAATTATGTCAAAAAATTAAATTACTATTTGAGTGCCAGAAATGCACAAATAAAGATACTAAAGAGGTACGCCAATAATAAATATATAACTTTAAACCATTTCCAAGAACTTTAATCCGACATTATTATAAGTTTCTGCCTTAGAATAATTACACCTAGAACGATAATTCCCTACAAAGCGCGCTGTCAAAAGGGAGGCAAAAAAAACAGCCAAAATGGCGCCGTTTTCAGATTTTTATTGTCCATTATTAAATAATCATGCCTAATAAGTACAAAACAGTTTCAATTTCCCTACCTTAAAGAGATTAATTATTATTTATTGGATTTTAGTTACGATTAGGTAACGTATAAAGGATATAAATCTGAGATCTGAGAGCCATTTTGGCTCAGTATAAGTTGCCTCACTTTGCATACAAGGAGACGGCTTCTAGGTGTATTTATTCTAAGGTTTTTGCCCGCATCTTTGTCATTCCATCTAAATCCGTTATTCCGTTCAGACATTTTCTCGTGATTGAATAACAAATACCAAACGCATTTACATTAATAGTAATAAGGAATTGTTAATATTTTAAATCTGAAAACCAAAGGATAATCAAAATACGCTATTAATTATCGTAATGTAATTGCACAACAAAACTAAATCATTTGAATTTAACTAATCATACTAACAAATCAAATAGTCTGTTTCGTTCAGCTCTATTAGTAATTTCATTTGTGAAAACCGTTAAATGGAACAAACAAAAACGATTTAAATCAAGGCTCTATTTCAACTGCATGATTATTTGCTTGCCTTATTGTTGCCTGTCACCCATTTTATTGAGTTTGGTTTTGCTTACACAATACTGTCAGAGAAGACAGCCACGTACTTCTAAATTTTTTATACCAAAATATACCTCTAGATAAATAAAAGCTGGTTACAGATCCATCCATGTGTGACTGATCAATTTTGACCCAAGGTTCATGGCACGGTTATTTACGAATATTGTATCATGTATTAACACCAGCAACCCCCCTCAATGGGGGGCTGAAACAATGCCCCACCTATCTAGATTCTAGACATAATCTAGATTCTAGATGCTATCCGCATTGTTTTGTGATATGCGTCCCAGACTCAAAAATACCTCCACTGGCATAATACAATTAAAGAAAATTAACAAAATTAATTTTTCTAAAAGACGAATTTCAACGGGACTACTACCGTAATGAACTCTCTTATTGTCAATCCAACATCAAGAGTGTCTGTGTTTAGTTCGTATGGTGAATGCAAAAGCGTTTGTTTTCAAACATAGTGTTATTGTGCGGTGTATCTAGGTATATCCCTAAATGAACAATTTATATTGTTCCCCTATACTTCGAATGAAAGAGCCGACCACTGGTCGTTTTCCCTACGATAATCCTAGGCTGAGAAATTACTAATCTAGTTGACACATCTCAATACCAGTATTGACAAAAGGCAGGTCATTAAAGTAGATTAAATAATCAAATGACACTTACCGAATGGAAATTCATAGTTACCAGAAACTCAACACTAAACACTGACTAAGGATTAAATATTATTAGGTATCTATTTAGAATTATTTTCAAACACTTTAGTCCTAAATTACAAGTCTGCATATAATTTTAAAACCTTCCGTCCCTCTCGGCCGTCCCGTCTCGAATCCCCAACTCTCGCCCTCGGTCTCGCTTCTGCATCCCTATCCCTTCCACATTACCTACTTTTCGTTATTGTTCCCACGCAGTCTTTCCACGAATTCAAAGATATTTGAATCTTAAGTTTGTACTTGTTAAATTTGGTCCTTCAGATAAAATCCCCTCTGGTATAAGAGTTCTTGTTACTTAAATATTTAGGAGAGCCAATTGTGTCACAAATGTTTTAATTTATTAACATTTTTATCACCACTTTTCAATATTTTCAGCATAAGTTTACAAGTGGTGCCAATGTTTAATAATTTATGTATCCCATAGAATGTTTTGCTGGTCTGAACCATAGTCAAGGTAATGTACAGTATGTGTATAGTAAAAAGGTGTATTCAGTAATGCAAAGTTGAAATACTTTCATTATATTTTCTTCATGGCGTCACATTCCCCCCTCTGAAAATAAGACGCGTAAGAATGAAGCGATTGATTTTCACAATAGGACTCATCTAGGCAGGTAAAGTTTATTAATCCTACTCCCTCGTCTCATTCTATTAAATACGTTTGTAATCTTAATTAAAATTGCAAATCAGTAAAACCTATAGACTCATTTTTGTATGACTCTGAATTCTTTTAATTGCAATGTTTGATGAAATAATATATTTTTATGTTTATTATCTATTGATACATCTTTCCATCAATAAAGAGGTAAGATAAGGTAAAAGCATTCGGTAAAAGGGAGTGCTGTTTTGCTAAGAAATTGCTGTACAAGCGTGTTATGTTTGTTTTGTTACTAATCAAGTAGGTGGCGTTGTTTGTTCTCATACTGCGTTTTGCTCTCGAACGCTATGCAATCTTTTTTCTGGTACGTATCTTATAAGTAGTAATTTTAATCATCCTTTCTTTTAAAAAGTATTTTCAATAATGGCATTATTATAGATTTATTAGTAGAATCAATCAATGGTTATAGTTGTATGAATATCGTAGTGCTAATCACTATATTCAATATATTTTATGTAAAATACAATCTCAACAGATTTGCAATTTCATTATTCTTTGATTATGATTTAACATAAGTTAAAATTATTGTCTTGTTATACAATTACAACGATGGTTGTAAATATTTAACAAAATTATTTTACAATAAGTATTACTCCTCTCTGTATAGTTAAAACATTTAATTTACCATGTGGTTCTCCAGTAAAGTATATTTCACTGAAAAATTGTTACTGAAGATTATAACTTTATCAATTATCACACGATAAATCTGTCCTTGATTTAATAATAATAAAGGTATTAGTGTTTGTAATTATTAAAAATATACATCTTCCCAATAGATAAACTTTCTATATTACGAATTCGTAACTTTGTCAGACTATTCTCATTTTGCTTCTAAGAAGATCAAATCTTTTGTAATATCTCCAAAATACTTTACAGATAATTATTAACTTGTCAAAAATATAGTTAACGATAATTATTTTATTATAAGAAAGACACAAGCCATTGCTTATTATTTTCAGAACTGTATCTATAATATTGGGTCAATATTAGGCATATTCATACAGTGATATTCACGTAGGTACTACTACTTCTAACTAAAATAAAACGTTTAGGTCAGTCATCCCAATGCCTCGATATGTATGTAATAGTTAATAAAATTTTATTACTATTGAAATATTGATCAAAAGCAATTTGTAAACAATATTTTGGCTAGATTTGATATAAGTCAATCTAAACTTCAGATACTCCTATGGAAACTAATTTAAAATCGGAAAGAAGTTTAAATGATCAAAGTAATGAAACTTTTCCTTATCAACAATTAATAGGAAGTTTGATGTATTTCTCTATATTGACCAAACCAGGTATTTCTTCTAGCGTTAGTTATTTGAGTCACTATAATACATTTAAATGTATTATACTGACTACTCTTAGTGCAACTCATTGGTTATACCTAAAAGATTGTTAAAATACCTACAAAATAAAAAATATATGGTCTTGTTTATAATAAAAGTGATTGTAATTGGCATGGTTGTGTTGATACCGATAGGGCGGCATATACTACGGAACTAGATCATCATCCCATCATCATCACCATCACCATCAACATCTAGATCATATATAGGTTATAACTATTTTTTTTTTGTGTGTGTAATAAGTAATGGGTCTAAAGCTAACCAAGTTCTTTAAAATTACCTGCAAACCCATTATTTCACAAAAAAAACATATAGATGTTCGTCATCATTTTGTCAGCGAATTTGTAGCAATCAATTATGTAAAACTTTAATATGTACCACTTCTGATATGCTTATAGACTTATTAACAAAGTCTTTGTACTAAATAAACATTATAAATTTCTTACGTTGATGGTCATCTCTGAAATTCAAGTTTAATTGGTTTTGCATTGTTTGATTATTTTGTTAAGGGAAGATGCTATTTATAGGTATGCGCATAGCAAAATAAATTTTAGTAAGTAACTATTAGCGCCATCTGTGCCATATAAAAGAAGTCTTTTGAAATAAATGTCAGTCGTTACAAAACTATATATTTGTTTTATTAAACATCAAATGTGGGGCTCCAAGTTGTGCATATAAAGTCAAGTATGGACCCAGAGAAAGTAATGTACTCCTATAGTATTTTTAATGTGATTGAGTTCCTGAATTATTTTCTAACTCTCTTAATAAAATCTTGTAGTTGTAATAACCTTTCAACTACCTTGTCATGGTTGGTTATTAAATGAAAATTCCTCACCCATAATGATACCGAAGTCATGGATAGCATTTACTCTGCTTAGAATATTATTTTTGACTAAGTATGGGTGAATAATAGATTTTTGATTTATAGTGTGTTACTTTTTCTATCTTATCTCCCTTATTAATCGAGGAAGTTTTGCAGATTTCGCAAATTATAAAATGTTATCTCATTGCATTTTGTAAGGTCTACCGTAATTAGTTATTCATAATTATTATTATTGCGTCTACTAACGCATTGAATGTATCATGAACCTTTTGATATTTTAAAATATGGAATCGAAAATTATTTGTGACAACAATTCCTACCTGTGATCGTCGATAAGTCACATTACTCTGTCAGCAAAGTAGTTTATATTGTCGTTTGATAATGTAAACAAAGGTGTCGTTAGCACCTGAAACACAGCATTTTGTTTTCAAGGTCATAAGTTATAAATTTAGATGATGCAAAGTTTCTTAAGTAAAGTTCTATCTTTCAGTAATTATTCTATCGTTATTTTAGAAGTTTTGATGATTGTAATTTTAAACTCCTAGTTTTGTTTTCATATACCTTCTAATCTCAATAAAATAAAATAACAAAAATAAAGTGTCTTACTTAATTAACGTATTATATACTTTTCCTTCGTTTGCAAGATTCATTGTTAGGTTTAGATACCCTTAAGATCTATGCCAGTGTTTCTATTGTACTTATTCATAATTGTGTAATGAGGGTTTGACCTTTTTTATGTCCTACTCCCTATTATAATTTCACATTAATTTATAGACTTAACTGGATTTCTTCCTCATTTCACTAAAATGTATTTATCTATATATATATTTTTGTTCCTTAGTTAATGGTATAATATCACGTTTATATTTCACTTAAGAAAATTTAGACAAGCAATGTCAACACTCGTAGAACGATATTTGTAAAATACCCCAAATAGATCAATTATGATAAAACACTGTTTGTAATCTCTCAAAACATATTGATATTTCTATCATCGCTTAGTGATTTCATATTTACTCAGATAAGTTCAAGAGGTTTAAAAGGTTTAAAGGTCTAGAATTTAAAGAAAAGTTGTAATTTGCCGCAAAATGGATCAATGGTAACGAAACACTATGTTTGTGTTCTCTCAAAATATATGAATAAGTATTTGTATCATTATTCATACATAAATCATTACGATTTTTATATTATTAAGTTTAATTCAAAGTTTTATAATTAAAAAAATGGTAATTACAACCATTATTTGGAGTTCAAGATTTTGAATTTCTAAACTGTTCAATCGACTCGCATGACAATTTACTAACAGACATTCCATTGAAGGGACTAGTTCGTGATACTTTAATAATAATGATTCTCATGCATGCAAATTGTACTTATCTGTCTTCAAGATGAAGACGCAATCTGCCTCAGGAACTGCACTAACCACCCGTTGTTTGCAAACGGACGGACTGTCATAATATTGTCCCGGCTCTCGTGCGGCTGGAATTGTCATAGGAAACTAACTGAGAATTATAATACCCACATAACTTACAACTGCTGTATTGTCAATTTTATAATAATTACTAATCTACATAAATTAATATCTAGTCTTTTATCAAATTTTTATGTAACTCGACCTATTATTTATTTATTTACATTTACTTAATCAAGTTCTTGTTAATGTCTTATTCATAATTTTATTCATTCATAATTGAAAACAATTCTAGTCATTAGTATAGCATAGCATTTTAGTAGGTTAGGTATGTAGTAGGTAGTCTATATTGTCTTGAATTTACCCAAAAGTCACAAAAACATCTTTTGTATAAAGACAATGGGGGAAGGTAAAGATGAACTTTTAGTCATTTCATTCTTTCAAGCTATTTATTTTCAACTGTTAAGGTCATAACTTTGTTGACTTTACTTACTGCATATGCGTGTGCTTAAAACATGTGATGATTTAAAGTTTTTTTTTTTGTAATTATACACTCTCACTCGGGACTCGAACCCGCTAACTAGCACTTACCAGTCGTTGTTTAACGATAAGCAATAAGCTCTTTCATAAAACTTGAGAGCTTCACATTAGATTTAAAGTGATTATAAAATTTACTCACATTAGATGTAAAGTGATTATAAAAAAAAATACTCAATCGTCAATCTGGAACAATATTGTAAAACGCTTGGACTTTAAACTCAAGTGTGAATAATAATTATACTAAAAACTTAACTTATTTTTTTTTTCTGCTCTGACACCTCTCATCTCCGAAGCCCGCCGTTGCAGTCGCCACGGTACGAACTGAGACGAAGTTACCACCACGATCAGGAAATAGGTCACAGATGCTCCACGTTTTTGCAGATGTATAATATGGAATAGGTAATAAAAAAGAATGTTATGATTGTTGGTATGATAATAGATAATTTTTGTAGGTTATTATTAAAAATAAAATTATAAGTATCAATTAACACATTAGATTAGAGTTTTCGACAATTTTAACACGTAAAATGAAACCTAGGAAAACAGTTTTACATCAATATCATTTAAGCCCCCCTCAAACATTGGCACTCAAATTGATTTTAATTTTGCCAGACATTGCGTCTTCCTTTTTTTATCAAGTTGTCAATCACTTCAAATCTCATGATGTTTACTATTATTTCTAATGTATTATCGATTTTAATGCAAAATAAACATGGTTATTCTAATAAAGCAAAATATAATTGTAACCCTGCACCCAACTACATATAACATTAGAAGAGTATTTTGTAATGAGAACTCTGTCTGACAATAGAAAAAAAATAGGAATCTTTTTTTTAACACGTAAGCAGTTACTAGACAAATAGATAGAAACAGTCAACAAAGGCGTTATGGCTACGGGTTGGGCGTAGTGCAAGTAACACACACCGACAAAGTAAAGTCCGCTGCACGTGTGACACGAACGAAGGGCCGAGACAAAAACTTAAACTTGTATTGTTTTTTTTTTTCTCAAAATAATTTCTAAGGCATATTGTTTCGAGGTTTATTGCTTCCAGTTGTGAGCTCTGGAGCCCTAAGTTGGATTTCAATTTTTATGGTTAAGAATGGCATTAAGTAGAAAAATAAATGGTATTTTTACAACGCCGAAGCCTCGACCGAAACTATTAACAAGTTCTAGCCTTACGCCAGTTCATGTGAAGGAAGAAAGGAAGAGATTTGTCAAAAAAAAAAAAATAGTACCTGCTTCAGTTGATTCAGAGATTGTTGCGCGAGAGTGAATACCTACTCTACGCTCGCGGGATTATTCAGCACTTGCAAAGTACATACTTATAAGTACCCAAATTAATGCCTAATAGAAGACGAAACTAAATTAATATAATAGTGAGTGAGATTAGTTTGAATTAGCTTGGGTGTTCATAAAGTTAAAGTTCTTTACTATTGTTAGTTAGTTAGTTAGAAAAACTAAAACATTTTTATATTCCTTGTAACTAAATAATTGTAGCTAGCTAACAGAACGTACTCATAGGTGACAGCCATATTAGGTAGTCACTAGTTAGATTCAAGATAAGGTTATTGTTATCGTAATACAATTTAATTTACTGTCGAGAATTAAAACTTATGTAAATTAGATTTAAACGTATTTTATTTTATTGCAATAACGTTTACCAATTAATAAGGTATTAATTAAATAAATCTGATAAACACATCATATGCACAAGATCTTAATGAATAAAATATCATACATTTCTTTGTCATCTTACTTAGGTAGGCTATCTTTTGTTGTGTCCGTTCAATGCCCATACGTTGATCGATTATATTTCATTAAACGAAAATCTTTCTTATACCATTTGTTTTGTTAGGTCTGCCATTAAAATGACCACGTGTCTGTTTGATGGCTAAACCAACCTTTTGTATAAAAAGTGACCCTTTTTTGTAAACGGAACGAAGTTTGTAACTATTTCTGAACAACCTCCGGCTAAATGTTTTTTTTTTTTCAAAGTGAGTTACGTGTTTAATATGTGATGTCCATTTTTGACCTATCAAAATGTTGATTCAAACAGTTATCGTTCATGAAGATGTAATATAGCTTATAAAATTTCAAAAAATTGCCAACTGGAACGAAAATCGGCAGTAAAGAAATAGAAAGGACTAATAAAATATTGGTACTTAATAATTAGATTTAGTATAGACTAGAACATATTGATTTCACCACTACATATTTTATAACTGGTCTTAAAAGTATTTTAAAAGCTGTGAATAGTCATTGAATTTTAAAGTAGAAAATGATTTAGAAGTCATGAAAAGTTGTATTTTGATATATACATAAGTACATTAATAAGTTAGAGAGTGATCGTTACGTTATTGACCCCACGTTGCAACTTTTTATTTTTACTCCCGTTGTTTCAATTTCTATTGAAACATTTAATGACGGGATCCTGGTCACACGGCTCCAAATTGTGACTGCTCAATTTTGACCCAAGGTTCATGGCACGGTTATTTACGAATATTGTATCATGTATTAACACCAGCAACCCCCCTCAATGGGGGGCTGAAACAATGCCCCACCTATCTAGATTCTAGACATAATCTAGATTCTAGATGCTATCCGCATTGTTTTGTGATATGCGTCCCAGACTCAAAAATACCTCCACTGGCATAATACAATTAAAGAAAATTAACAAAATTAATTTTTCTAAAAGACGAATTTCAACGGGACTACTACCGTAATGAACTCTCTTATTGTCAATCCAACATCAAGAGTGTCTGTGTTTAGTTCGTATGGTGAATGCAAAAGCGTTTGTTTTCAAACATAGTGTTATTGTGCGGTGTATCTAGGTATATCCCTAAATGAACAATTTATATTGTTCCCCTATACTTCGAATGAAAGAGCCGACCACTGGTCGTTTTCCCTACGATAATCCTAGGCTGAGAAATTACTAATCTAGTTGACACATCTCAATACCAGTATTGACAAAAGGCAGGTCATTAAAGTAGATTAAATAATCAAATGACACTTACCGAATGGAAATTCATAGTTACCAGAAACTCAACACTAAACACTGACTAAGGATTAAATATTATTAGGTATCTATTTAGAATTATTTTCAAACACTTTAGTCCTAAATTACAAGTCTGCATATAATTTTAAAACCTTCCGTCCCTCTCGGCCGTCCCGTCTCGAATCCCCAACTCTCGCCCTCGGTCTCGCTTCTGCATCCCTATCCCTTCCACATTACCTACTTTTCGTTATTGTTCCCACGCAGTCTTTCCACGAATTCAAAGATATTTGAATCTTAAGTTTGTACTTGTTAAATTTGGTCCTTCAGATAAAATCCCCTCTGGTATAAGAGTTCTTGTTACTTAAATATTTAGGAGAGCCAATTGTGTCACAAATGTTTTAATTTATTAACATTTTTATCACCACTTTTCAATATTTTCAGCATAAGTTTACAAGTGGTGCCAATGTTTAATAATTTATGTATCCCATAGAATGTTTTGCTGGTCTGAACCATAGTCAAGGTAATGTACAGTATGTGTATAGTAAAAAGGTGTATTCAGTAATGCAAAGTTGAAATACTTTCATTATATTTTCTTCATGGCGTCACACATGAAAGAAAATGCTGATTGGATGGTCTATCCAATCAGCATTTTCTTTTATTTTAGTGGATAACTTAGTAGGATTTTCTATCTTTAACAACTATCATCTTAACATTCACTCAATCCTTTTTTTTTCAATTTCTATCAGATTTTCGGAGGACTCATAAAAGGTACTTAACCATAACATTAGTACACTTAATATTAGTCTGTATTTAGCTTATCTTCATGTGTCTAATGTCTTCAGTTCTTACAAAATTATTACATGACTTAGGACCAGCCAGCATCACAAGTTTCAGTTAAGTTCCAATTAAATAAAGAAATATTACTTACCGAAATCTGTAAACAGGTTCATTTTATGACGAATTATATTATTATTATGAGGTGGTATTTTCCACAAAACTTTTGACATATAAGTACACAAATATTTGACAATACGAGTACTAATAATAAAATGTTTGGAGGTTGAATATATTGATGATTGTACCTCCACAATAACATCGTTTCCATCCGAAAATGATATGCCACTGAATAAATTCTGTTATTTTTTATGGTTGTCGTTCAAAGACTTGCTTAAAATTTCCAATACACTATCTCTATGTCTCTACTCCACCGCATCACTCAATATTAGTATATCTTTTGAAACTTAGCCATTCTGCACGGCAAAGCACTTTGAACGGGCGTTTGTTTGTCGCTTCTGTTTGTGGTCCGACTACCGTAGCAGCAAAATACAGAAATTATAACTGAATTTTGAGCTGAACAGAGGTCGGTGCGGCCGCAACGTAACAACGTAGTTTCTTGTTGTTTTTAGTATAATTACACTAATGTTGCAGCAGATGTTTACTTCTTTTTTACCGAATCTCCAGTTTTACGTATAATATATATAATTTCAGCTGTTTTGACTAGAATGACAAAATTGACAGTAACTTCATTCTTGATTATGTATTCCAATGTCACTCCAATGTTTTCTCTATCTTTTGTCATTTATCAACTTGATTGGTAATTGAAATTAATTTCAAAATAAAAATATTGACAATATGTATTCTTTCTTCACGATAATAAAGTTTTTTACGTATGCATAGCTAAATTTATTTTCAAACAGAGGGCCTATTACAAAACAGCATCGCGATAAGCGTACGATATTCGTCTTACTCTGTGACTTTTGATTTGATCAAGTTTGCCATTATTAGAGCGAGAAGGCTAGCTCAACTTCTGGACTTCCATCCCTTAAGCCGCCATGACATTTAATTGAAAAAAAAAGAAGTTTAAAAATAAAGCAAGCACACTCGATGGCCAATTGCATTTTGTGGCGGAGTGCGAGTCGCGTGCCGGGTGCCATTACCCCGCCCCTGGGCTAGATGCCAGAAAATGGCGCTGAATACGTGTGCCTGTGCCACAAAGGTCGCTATTGCCTTCTACGACAAATACGTGTGCCAAGTGTGCTGTGTGATGGCTAGTTCTGTGCGCGACGAAACCTTATTAAACTACTGGATATTTCAAAAACTATCATACCTTTACACCGTTATTTTTTAAGTATATGTAAAAATGAAAAGGGGATTTCAGACCACGTAAATGAACAACTTTTACTATGGGGTCAACCACGGAATCTCAAAAAAAAATCTGATGTTCCATAGAAAAGTACAACATCGACTCGACTATAATGTATGGAGCAGCTGATTTTTTTTTCACGATTCCGTGGTTGGCACCGTAGTAAAAGTTGTTCATTTACGTGGTCTGAAATCTTCATTAAATTTTTAGATAAGTACTTAAAAAAAGGGTGTATATAGATTTTCATTATTAAACTTTTTTTGGTAAATTTTCTTTCTATATTGAAATTAACGGAAAAAAACTATATTTTTTTTCAACAACAGACATTAATAATATGACAAACAATTACAAATAAAATATTTCCACTAACTCACCTGTTCGAGGCAAGGTACCTAAAAGACTGGCGGCATTGCCCCTTTGAATCGCTAGGCTTATGCGCTGAGCAAAATAGTTGCCAGACTTTCGGTCTCCTGTTGCCTCCAACAGGCGAGCAGTTAGGTCCTTTAAAAACAATTTTGCATTTGGACCCCAGGGGCCCATTGTCTCCACTGCGAAAGGGAGGAAAACGTATGTCTCCCCCAAGTCCCGGTATTTACGTGTTTTGTTACACTCTGCTGTGATTGCTGCCGCACAAGATTGACCTGATGTAGCGTCAATGTGGCACGGGGCCAAAGTATCCACACAGGTGGCGTCCCAAACTAAAGTCCTTCCCATGCTCCAAGGCACAAGTGACATCCCGTCAGGCCTCCTGCCGTCCGACCTCAACACCCCACTAGGCTCTAGAACAGCAGGCACTTGTCTAATAGTGTGCCGATGTTGGCAGAAGGGTAAGCTTGTAACCACAGGCCCGACTCCCTTTCAGATACTGCCAACAGTCGGGCGCGATCCACTGCGTTGTCACATCCTTCTAACAAAGACTGGAAAGTCTGTCTGCAGAGCGGTTCGTCCCACTGTCTCTGTGAATGTGAAATCGATGGAGTATCCCCTGGGCAGAGTGACAGCCATGCATTCTTCGCCTCCGAAAGTCCTAGAACCCCAGCGGAACCCAAGGAAGGGTTAAGAATACTACCGCATAGGGATTCCGAAGCATGTACGGAAGACAGAAATGCCGGCAAAGCTATCTCCGACACCCTCCTAATACCGATTCCACCAAAACGCACAGTTAGGGAGGCCTGTTGCCACGCAGTGTCACTTAGCGTACAGTTTAAAACTTTAGTAATTGTATCCCTAATGAGATCATCAAATTCCGTTAAAAGGCTCGGATGTTTCCAAAATTGGGAAACACGCAGATAGTAAGTAAACCTGGGGACGAATAAACAAAATTTTATAATAAAAAGAGCCATGTGCGCATTGACCTCAAATAGCCGATTGGAAGTCTCTCGAAATTTTGCTATTTGCTCTTCCACAAACGAAGCCAAAGACTCGTCAAGAACAGGAGCTCCCAGTAAACGAAGTGATCTCGCTTCGAGAATCCTCAAGCCCGGTGCTAAACCTTCAAACCTAGAAATAATATTTAGCTGTACATTTGTCGATACAGAGTTATGTACATATAATTCACATTTACTAAAATTCAATTTTAGCCCAACAGACGATAACGTATCGATTAAAGATTTAAGATCTTCTAAGACCGTTTCATGAGAACCACCTAGAGTACCATCATCTAAATACCAAACATTGAATTTTGATTTCAGTTTTTTAATAATGTCGTGAATAGTAAGACTAAATATAGCAGGACCAAGCGGATCACCTTGTTGGACCCCTACTTCTGATCGGATTAATTTTTCCCCATAAACTAAGTTTGAAGAAGCACCGTAACATTGCCGAACGTAAGGGTATATTGAAGGTGCATGGTGTTTTACTTTCTCCAATAAAACCCTCCTATCAACGCAGTTAAATGCATTTTGAATATCAATTTTAAGGAGAACTTCAGCTGCACCCGCCGATACAAATGTTCTGGCAGCATGCACCGCAGCCTCGCAGCCACCTTTGGAACCAAAACCTATCTGAGTTGGCTGAAATAACTGTCCTAAATCTGGCAACACTTTTTGGCAGCATACTTTCGAAACTAACCGGCGGAGAGTGTTACCCACAGCTATTGGCCTTATACCTCCGTCTTTTTTAAGCAAAGCGAAAATATTGGCTCCATACAAATTCTGTAAAATTTCAGAGGGGACCCTACCAGATAGCATCAAATTTACCAACGATACCAAACTCGAGACAAGTGCTCTGCCAGCATCACCCGTAGTGCCACTCACAAGATCTTTTAAATGTTGTGGTGTAAGACCATCGAGACCACCCGCCGAGCCATTCTTAAAAGAATGGATTGCAGCCAGCACGTCTTCTCGGGACACCTGTATTACATTATCCGTTTCTTCTGGCGGCCCCGGCAGCCCACAGTTCGCATCCGATGATGATGATGGATGTTTTGAGGCCAAAGAATGATAAGTATTCAAATTATTGGGAGCTACAGTATCGTTAGAAAAACATAAGCGAGCAGCTCCTCTCAAATCCCCATCATTTACCTTGCCCTCTATTTTTCTTATAATAGAATAGGGCTTCTTACTACTTACAGTTACACTATTCGTAGTAGTTGCCAAATTACTCTTATGGCAATTATCTTTAATCTTCTGCGTTAGAGAAACTGATGCATCACTGCCCCTGGGCGCATGTAGTGTTGTGTAGGAAAAACAAAGTAGTTCCTCCCAGCTTGCTTTATCATTATTGTCAACGACTTTGTCTACCACTTTCTTCAATCTCTCAGCGACAGATATTCTGGCACCACGGGGAATTCTCTTAACTAACGGCAGTCCGGATCGAAACCTACCTAATATTTGCCACAGCGGTTCGTCTTCCCCAGATGAATGAGCATTAGGATTTGAAAGGAAGACCGGAGCAGAAGAGCTATCGGTAGTGGAAGTGTTTTTATGGATTTTTCCTGTGTGGATCTTTAACCCCCTTTTTCCCTTAAAAAACCGAGGCTGGGAACATTGACTACATTTTTGTAAATAATCTAAGGAAAGAGCAGTTGGAACATCTGACTGCGAGGTTCCCACCGAAGGAAGTGGCTGAGACATACCCCTCCAACGTTATATTATTACTTAGAAAAAATATATAGGCACTTATATGAACGTATAACAATTGAGAAAAAAAAACAAACAGCTCTCATTAAACAAATAATCATCCCAGTAATAAAACTAGTGACAATTTTAAACTCACCAAAACTACGTTATAAAAAAAAACGAGACAAATTAAACAAATACAATCAAACTCGGAGCACAATTTACAATCACTAGTTTCTATAGCTATAAAACCTTGTCACGAATTTAAAACAAAATATATATATAAAAAAAAAACATTAATTCCTTTAAAGCCAGCAACTGCCACGTTAATATTGTCTGTCACATATATCACAGCAAAAATAAATATGAACAACACTAATCCAAATTTATACAATGACAAATTATAAATATATATTCTCTGCTATAGTTCCAAAATAAAACTATAATAATAATAATAATAATAATAATAATAAAAGTTTATTTATTTTCACCACAAACAAGCAGTTACAGTAGTTTTGAATACAATTACAAGGTATGACAAATTATATTACTTGTTTGTGGAGACTGGAGATCTATGAAAAGTATCGAAATACTTGTGTTACGGACCCCCAGGTCTCCACCCTATAATATTATTCAATAATTATACCCAGCATCATGCGTAGGGTTAAATCATTAAGATTTAAATCTAATGACATCATAATTTATTATATAAATGCAAATAGACTGGTTTGTTTTAATTGCTCAAAAGATTTTCAGTTTGTTGATATGATAAGGTCATTAGCCATTCAGTTATGGTCTTTTTGCATTCATACTTATTCCTACGGTATATAGCAAGTAATTTATTAGCTTTGTTGTACAATCTAGTTCCTTGATAACAGAAAAACTTGTGCATGAATGATGTTTTAAATGCTTCATTGCTACATACACTGCGACATAATACCTATGTGTTAAATTAACAAATAACTCAATACAACTACACAAGAAAGGAGTTTACGAAAACTATAATAATATGGACAAATCGTACAATTAATATAAATAATATATTTTACTTTCAAAATAAAAATTGATTTTATATCAGTCACAAAATTTACAAAGATTAAGTTATAAAACAGAAATAAAAAATAATTAAAATTATTATTTTATAATCTAGTATCTATCATGATTAATTATCACAACAGAAAAATAAATAAATACTTAATGAAAAACTTTCATGAACAAAAAAAAATATATAGGCATATAAAATAATCTTACATTTTTAATTCAAATGATAAAAAACAAAATGTATTGATCATTAAAATACAAAGAAACGCAGTCAAAACATAACTAAAATTGAAAAGTAATTAAAAACAACAGACGGAAATAATTAAAAAAATACAAAATGGAAAAATATAAACTCCAAATTAAAAAAGTGACCATCCGTGATTGGAACCCCGTTCTGCACGTAAACGCATCAGAGTTGCTGTTTTCACCAATATGGTAAAGCTGCTTCTGTAGACGCGCCCAATTTACGAGCCATATACCTCGTTCAGTTGAAGTCGATTTATTTACGTTGGTTGGTATGATGAGAATTTCATTTCTGCACCAACCCTAGTGCCTCCAAAAATATTCACTTTTTCACCAAAAACAAATAATTCCAGCACTTCGGAGCACGATAGAATAATAAACTGCTTATGTCTTGAGGCTCACAAAACAAACTCGAAGTCCTGGCTTGTTTTTACTCCACTTTACGCACAATTCCGACACAAAGTAACACTTTTATTAGTGTCGCTAAATATTGCGAAGCTCGTATATTTCTCTTGAGAAAACAATACCACTTGAGCACAACTCAATATTAAATGGAATTATGGTATACAATTTACTCTTCCACTTATTTGAATATATTTTTGCATAAAAATAAACAGGAGCCGATGCGACTGTGACGGCTAGCGCCCTCTCTAAATTAACTGTGTCAAGTGTTACTTAAAGTAAGGAAACTATGTTGAATTGTAACTTGCAATGTAAGTTACAAGTAAAATGTGCAAGAGCGTTAATTTTAACATTGAAAATGTTTTTTCGTTCGCTCCGGTAGGGCCCCATTTTCGCTGAAAGTGTGTTTGCCCCGTGGTATATAGTGGTTTAGGGCCATGAGGACGTATGAGGGCTCAAAAGACGCAGAATTTGAATGGCTTTCAGATAATGGAAAAGTTTTTTGTAAAAGTTAAAAACTTTTTTCGAAAATTGAAAAAAAACAAAAAAAAACCTTGATTTTTTAACACCTTTCCTCTGAATATCTTTGATATCTCGTGAACGAGGTCGAAGATTGAAAAACTGAGAGACACGCCTAGAGATATTGAGACGAGAAACATTTTATGTCTTCATAGCTCTGTGGAACTTCAAAGCTTTGAGATACGAAGATCTCATCATCATCATCATCATCATATCAGCCACACGACACCCACTGCTGGGTATAGGCCTCCCCTAAGGATCTCCACGACGATCGGTCCTGCGCTACCTGCATCCACTGGCTTTCCGCGACCTCCACCAGATCGTCGGTCCACCTTGTCGGGGGCCTACCCACGAAGATCTATTAGGACTTAATAGACGCGCAAAATTAAGGGCTTTAGGATAGTATAAACAAATTCTGGAATAGTCGAATATTTCTTTTAAAAATAAAAAAAGCTATGTCTTGTACGAAGATCTATTAGGACTTTAGACGCGGAAAATTAAGGGCTTTAAACAAATTTTGGAAAAATAGTTTTTTTTTTTAAATAAAAAAAATATAAAAATATCTATGTGAAGATCTATTAGGACTTAAAAAACGCGGAAAATAAGGGCTTTAGGATAGTATAAAAAAAATTTGGAAAAGTCGATAATTTTTTTGGAAAATAAAAAAAATAATAACTATGTTTTTTAACATATTTTTTAACAACGGAAACAATTATTCTAATAAGTACATAGCTAGCACACATCAGATTTGGAGAATTGCTATAGGTGGGTAACACGAGGAACAATGACGTTCTTTATAGACTTTCTATAGGTGTAGTGTAAGCTACGTGAAGGTATCACGATAGGAGGCGGCGGGAGGTGTCTTAGCGCGGCGGTGCGCGAATCAGTCGGGCATCGCACACTTTTTTTAATTTTGAATAAAAGATCGCCTAAAGTCATTAATAAACTAAAATTTCGTGCCTATCAGTCGCAGTAATTGCGTCTCAGTTTGAACTCTCAGGTTTGGTTTGGTTCAAAACTGTTGGACTGGCTGGCGAGCTAGCAACTGGCCGGCAAGTATCGCTGGTGACATGAAAATATAGTAATCTGCCACATTGTCAATTAGGTAAATAGGCCAGTAAATTCTTACAAATCTTTTTCCTAAAATCGCAAAACGCGATATAAAGCTGCATTTTTGGTATGTTATTTGGAACCCTTAAGGGACTGTGGAACCATGTTTTGCAAGCAAAAAAAAGTTGTGCTAGCTGCGTTATACGTGAAAAACTGCATTTTTTTCAGTTTTTGCAGTTTTATTAAAAAACTATGAGCTTTTGACATTAGTTGCCAACATCATTTAGAAAGTGTATTAAATTTCAAACAATTAAAGCTAACTTTCAGCTCTGCATGTCTAATAGTTTTTGAGATATGATGCTTGAAATATTGACACTCATCGGCATATCTAACCGCCTACACCGTTATTTTCATACAAACATGCTCACTTCACAGTCTCATAAATATAAAAGTATACACATCTCAGCAATGGTTTGTATGTTTAAGAGTTTTAAAAGGTGCTCATTTTTCGAATAAGAATGTCAAATATGTATAGACACCTCTCAATTTATCCAAAAAACATTCTTATTCGAAAAATGAGCACCTTCCTAAACTCTTAAACATACAAACCATTACAGAGATGCGTGTATACTTTTATATTTATGAGACTGTGAAGTGAGCATGTTTGTATAAAAATAACGGTGTAGGCGGTTAGATATGCCGGTGAGTGTCAATATTTCAAGCATCATATCTCAAAAACTATTAGACATGCAGAGCTGAAAGTTGGCTTTAATTGTTTGAAATTTAATACACTTTCAAAATGATGTTGGCAACTAATGTCAAAAGCTCATAGTTTTTTAATAAAACTGCAAAAACTGAAAAAAATGCAGTTTTTCACGTATAACGCAGCTAGCACAACTTTTTTTTGCTTGCAAAACATGGTTCCACACTCCCTTATGGGGTCCAAATAACATACCAAAAATGCAGCTTTACATCGCGTTTTGCGATTAAATGTAGATTTTTACTGGGCTAAAAGGAATGTAATAAAATACATAGTAGGTAATGTTTATAACAATGAAATATTTTTATAGGAATTTCATACACACGAATCGCAGAAAAGTAGATCCAAAATTGTTCATGGCTTTGCTGTGATTTCAAAGTATTGTAAGTACTAATTCAAACAAAGGAATATTAAAAAAAAAATCAATAAATTCAATAATCTTTAATAGGTAGATTCATTTTCAATGTCCTTTCAAGTCGTGTAGAGCACCAGATCTGTGAATTTTTTTTCTCGAGAACTACTTTGGCATAGATATTTTAAACATTCTCAAAAACAAAAATAAAGCTGGTCACAGTTCTAACCTAACTTTATCAGTTTAGTTTATCCATGGAACAATAATATACTGCACCCAAGACAGAGGAAGTGACGTGAACTGCACAAGCATACGTCATCTCCGCTATCGGTATTGAAAATAACGTACATTCATCTTAACTTTTTTTTAATATTATTAATTAAAGTGATTCATTTGCTATGAGAAACAAATCCCAATTACAATGCATAATTTTGTAATGGCCGTGATTCCTTCTTTTCTTCTTACTGTAAATTCACGCAACTGCATAGTGACGTAAGCCAGTGTTACCCTCGGAATGCCAGCCCTTATTTTCCTGGACCATGAGGTTATCTACTAATCTTGTGCTTAACAGTATAATGCCTAAAATAAATTGGTAACTTGCTGAATCTGTGAAAAAAATGCATAAAAATTTACGAGTTTTACCGTTTTGATGGCAATAGCAGCGATCGAGTGACACGTAATTGGAGACAGCTGCGGGCAGTGCGGAGTGGCGACACGTTCGTCTTATCTAGAAACCTATTTATTATGTCTAATGATTTTTACTTTCAGAGTTCGGCTGGCGGCAGACCGAAACAATCTACAGCCAAGCCTAATTCATTACACCAGTCTTTTCATAGAAAAAATAATTATAGTTGTAACTTTAAAATAAATACTTCACTATGAATTATTATTTTTAATTGTTGCCTTTAAAACAGTGCTTTTGAAAGAGTATCTTTATTTTAGGTGATTAATTTTTCCCAAACCATATAAAATCTATAACTAAGTATATTTTTTTCGTCTTCAATTCTTCATTCGTTCAAAATGAAGTAAAAGAATTTTAAACAAAAACAGCCATAAACACAAATATTGATATTGAGAGTTTATGCCGTAAAAATATCTGTTAAACATTTCACCATTTATTAAAATAATAATCAGATAAAATTAAATGAGACAAAAGTTATCGAATATGGAAAGGCTGTCGTCTCCAATTATTAAACGTTAATACTACTATTATCTCAGTCCGACATGTCTTAAAGCCAAGGTAAGTTCCAACAACATTTATTAATTCAAAAGAACGCGTTTAACTGACAATATTAAATTGTTGACCGATTGCTGTCGAGCGATCAGCGCAATTTCTGAGCGATTACATTTGCTTCGATGCGGTGGAGTTCCCGGTATTAAGTCGCATAAATAATGCCTAAATAACTGAGCGTTTTTATTTATTAACTTTTGACTCCGAAGAAATTCAATTACTTGTGACTACGACGGCAAACGGTTACAGAACGTAAGCTGTTATTGCTACCAACATATTCTCTCCTCATTCGTTTTACAATGGGCAGTTTGATCTGTTAAATATACAAAGATTTTTGATTGGAATATACCTTACTCGTACTTTCAAAATGTAGAAAGTAATAGTTTTACTTCTAATTATTATACCTTAAAGTGAACAAACGGGTAACATATTTTCACTTATTGAATTCTACTAACTTAAACTAAACATTTTTTTTATTTTCTGTACCTATTGTTAATAATGATACCTGCATATACCTAACTGAGCTAAATAAAAAAACAATAAGTAGGTTAATCAGTTTTCTTTCAGAAACCACATTTCAAAATCGTTTCAGTCCCAATACAATTATCTAATTTTCAACCTCTTAATACAGATTTTAGTTGTATAATTTGATGCTGACATCATCTTCAATATCTATCACAACCTCAAAACATGTACTACTAAACGTGTGCTTGCATGATAATCCCAGAGATGGGAGTCGTCAAAATTCGTATGTCACATGAGAAGCGCTCGAGATGCAAGGTGATAACTCGATTAGGGTGGCGCAGCAGGATTATAAGAACTTCGTTAGGCCACGAGGTGTGACACTCCGGAGAAGAAGATTATGCCACAAAATAGAGAGACTAACAGAAGTTGAGTTTAGTACTGCGGGCGCTCGAGCATCGCACACACACAAAGACAGCTCTCACCGCTGCGTCACGTACTCGAAGTGGCTTGAGATTGTTTTGAGATTCCGGTTTTACAGTGTCGGTAAGAGATGTGCGTTGTTCGAGCGCGCGAGACTAAGCTAAACTACTGTACTCTCTCTATATTGTGATTATGCCGCCTGAATAGAATATCGACTATGATAAGATGCAGAACTGGTAGGTAAAGGTTAAAGTTTCGTATCTCAGTAAATAAATAAATATTTGATAACATCACATACATTGCTCCAATCCCAAAGTAAGTAGCTATTGCACTTGTGTTATGGAAATCAGAAACAACGGTGGTATGACACACACCCAGTCCTGAGACAATATTTAAAAGTTCATTTTCTACATTGACCCAGCCGGGGATCGAACCCGGGACCTAAAGAGATGGTGATGCCTTGAAAACCGGCGTGAGAACCACTCGACCACGGAGGCCGTCAGTAGATGCGGCTGAAAAAAATTATAACATCTTCTAGATACATACGTATTCTTGATAGAAAAGGTAGTTGCCTACGATAAAGTGTATTAAACGTTTTAAGTGTCGTAACTGTAGGGACACTGATAATCATGGTCATGGTCCACAATGATCGAAATGTTGTGGTCTTTCTCCCCATATTTAGGGCTTTTCAAAAAAGGTAAGTTTTTTTATATGCACAACGGGATAGTGCTAACCCTCACCTCACATGATGTTAAGTGACGATAAGGCCGAAGGTTGAAGCGCACTACACCAGGAATCCTCATCACTTAGGAACTGGCTATCTTACCTCTAATTGCCGGAACAGAACGAACGCCGAATGTCACTGTCATGCAATATCCTCAGGTATAGATGATCGAAGGACAAAAAGAAAACCTTCAATATTTGCTTCTTACTAAAAAGTCGCGCAACTGGAACACGGTGACCTATTCTAGACCATGAGTATATCTACTAAACTTGTGCTTATCAGTATAATGCCTAAAATAAATTGGTTTTATTAAAAAATCCGACATTTACCAACCGTCATTGGTAAAACCTAGCATGTGCCAAACTCTAATAGTAAAAGGCCGAAAAATTTTCTTTCATAAAATCTTTACATTTACCAACTCGAGTTGATAATCCTAAGTTTTCTAATAAAACCTAAGATTTACCAATATACGGGCTTTTACAGTACAGTAACAGACACAAGATGCTAATAGCGTAATTTATTGTAATTATCTAGAAAATTATAATTTCCGCTGAAAATTCAAGAAAACCCATTCTTACCTCAAACAGAAACCTGATTGCCAAACGAGTGATCCATGCTGTCAGTAGCAGTGGGGCGGAGTGCAGTGTAAACGAACCACACAAAGGCAGCAAACACAAAGTTATTGAGTGCGGTAGAGTTGCAGGCCGCCATCACAACTTGTGCGACGCTGCAGCTTTCAAATTATGAAACTAGAATTTAAGTGAAAATATAACTTTTGTCTTTGTTACGTTATTGATTTAAAAAAAAATCGGTGAAACTATAGTCTCAAAGGGAATCATTGAACCAAATATTGGAGATGATCCATACAACAGAACCTACAGAAGATGTTCGAGCGCATCCTGTTTAAAGATGTTTCTAGAATTATTAACAAAGTTTATAATTTCCGCTGAAAATTCAAGAAAACCCAACTTTCCTCAATCAGAAACCTCATTGCCAAACGAGTGATCCATGCTGTCAGTAGCAGTGGCGTGGAGTGCAGTGTAAACGAACTATACAAATTTAAGAAAAAAACTAATTAAATTTCTCGGTGAAACTATAGTCCCAAAGGGAATCTTGGACCCAAACATTGGAGATGATTCATACAACAGAACCTACGGAAGATGTGCGACCACATCCTGTTTAAAGATGTTTCTAGAATTATTAACTAAGATCAGACATAATAAATTCCAAGTTTGGCCGGGATCGAGGCACAACTTCCGGTCCGAAACCCTCGGGATATGTTATTGTTCGACCTTATGTCTATGTATTTCATGGATGTATTCCAATTTAGTAGGACGTTACCCGGATTAGTACATTTGCAGAATTAATAGATAGTAGCAACATGATTCCAAGGTATTTTCTTGAAACTTTGAAGGGTTTTCTAACTTTTTATTTCGTACAATTAAAAAAAACGACGAATCTTTGGATCTGCAGGTCATAAATAATAAAATAAACCGTAAAACACTTCAGCTGCTTCTAATAGAGACATTGAACAAACAAAAATAATACATTAAAATAATTAGTTTATAAATCAGTTTTGCCAAATAAAATAATGAAACTTGTATTGCTTGTAGCAACTTTGGACCAACCATTTTTATGCAAAACTATATAGCATCGTTCGCGTGGTAATAGATTTAATGTCAGTTTAGCTTTTACCCGCGACTAAAAATAAGTTGACCAGTTTATTATTTATGTATAATTAATTCATCATTATTATTTATTTTTCATGTCAGTAGCCCGCGTTGTCAGGGTGGAAAATTGTCATAAACATTTTTTTATCCCTCGGGAATAGTATATTTTTCCTGGTTGAAAGGTTCCAAAGTTTCATGATGTCGATTCAGTAGTTAGGACGTGAAGGAATGAAGTAAGAATTATCAAGAACCCTTTAATATCAGTTAAGTTCTTTTTACCAATCAAATAAAATAAAATGTATTTTATTGTTGTCATGCAGATGAACCAAATGATGGGTTACCAGTACCTAAACACGAACCCTGTTAGGATATTGCAGGAATAGGATATTGACGACCTCCGTGGTCGAGTGGTTCGCACGCCGGTTTTCAAGGCGTCACCATCTCTTGAGGTCCCGGGTTCGATCCCCGGCTGGGTCAATGTAGAAAATGAACTTTACAATATTGTCTCAGGTCTGGGTGTGTGTCATACCACCGTTGTTTCTGATTTCCATAACACAAGTGCTATAGCTACTTACTTTGGGATTGGAGCAATGTATGTGATGATGTTTTTTTATAAAAAAAAAAAAGATCATAGAGAGGATAAGAAACACTAATAAATGTAAGAACATAAAACAAAATTAAAAAAAAACTTAACGTAACAATTTCGATTTCAATACAAAATGTAGTTTGGTATACTAGAATAATGTAGTTTAGTTGCACTAGTTTTTTTTCTTTTAGAACAATGAAAATTCTAACAAAACTAAAATAGCTAACTGAAATATTTGTGCATAGTTGAAGGGCCCACAAATCCCCCAGGACCTTTGTCACTGTCCATTTAAAGCATTCTGAGGTTTGTCCCTTCATTCGAGATTCCTCAAAGCATAACTGAAAAGTTGGTCTCTTTGATTTCTTAGAATCTCTGTGCAAAGGAAATTGCCGAAATATTAGTTTAATAGATAATTAGAAGGTCGGAGAATTATTCCTCTTATAATTTGATAAACTTATGAAGTGAAAAAGGTTAACAATTGAAAAATCAACTAGGTACCATACCAATTCCTATTTCTTTTTATGGGAATCGTGATTAATAACTATCTACTAATTAATCTATGGAAAATGCAGTAATTAATTTGATTTTGTAATAATCAAGTGCACATGTATAGTCAATTTACAAAGCGGGTGAATCTGTGAGAAACAGATTAAAAAAATATTAATTCATCAACGCCCGAGCGGTCTCCGGCGACCGGACAACAATTGATAATTGAAAGGGCGTTGATGAGTTAAGTTGATTCTGGGCAACGAAACCTTTACCTTTTACATTTATCTACAGAATATCATATAGATACCCACATATGAAATATATTACCAAGGAGCTAATATCTTTCTATTGCCACTACGTACGAGCACAGGCAATTTAACCCTTCGCAGGCGCGGCTTCCGTTGGCTCATTTTAATGTTTCGCCCACTCCAACAATATTAAAGATCGTATCTTCAGGAAGGTGCACTATTAGTACCGGTTCGTTTTCATTAAACCCTTTCGATACTCCTATTATGTAATTACGTGCCAAAATTAATAGTACACACCTAAAAATGACGAGCAACTTAATTCCATTTCCAAAAAGATGATTACGTATACAAACTAAAACTCAAAAAAAAAAGAAAAACCGCCTTCAAAAAACTGAAAACAAAAACAGCTTAAAATTTAATACCTCTAAAAAGCAAGAAATAATATTCGAATCATTCGTTACACATATCAATATTAATAAAACACGTCTATTGAAGTCGGGTGGGGTTGGAGGACAACTTCATTATTTTCTTAAAGCCCCACCCGACTTCATTAGACGTGTTTTATTAATATTGATATGTGTAACGAATGATTCGAATATTATTTCTTGCTTTTTAGAGGTATTTAATTTTTAAGCTGTTTTTGTTTTCAGTTTTTTGAAGGCGGTTTTTCTTTTTTTTTAAAAGCATTTTTATTTTCAACTTTTTAGTGGTAGGTATGTAAGCGCAGCGTGTAAATATTTTTAAACTTTATATTATAATATTTTCAATGGTAAAATGCCCAGAGCTCAATTTCCAAATTTACGCTGTTTGTTTTTGAGGAGTTCCGTTGTGTCATCGTAGTCCAAGTCTAGTTCAGAACGTTGCATCGCAAACCATGATTTGGTTTGTTTTTGATTGCCATGAACTTACCAAAACCTAAATCACTTTACTTAAACTATTTGACTTTGAAGAGTTCCTTTGTGTATCTTCGAATTTCGAAGTCCAATAACAATGAAATTAAATTGTGACCACTCTTGGAGTATACCCTTTCAAATAAAAAAAGAATCATCTAAATCGGTTCATAAACAAAGAAGTTATGTCCGAAATTCCATAAAAACTCATGCGATGGCGAGCTAAATAATTGATATTTTTCAGGATTATGAAAAAACTACTGTCCAGATCTCTGTAAAAAAATTATGGGACCACACACGAACTATGTTCTTTGAGATAAAAAAAGAATTGTACAAATCGGGTAACAACTGACGAAGCTATGTTAAAACATACATAAAAAAAAAACCGTTGACTTGAGAACCTCCTCCTTTTTTTGAAGTCGGTTAAAAAATATAACCAATTTTAGTTATTGCCCTATTTTTACCCAAACAGCAAAAAATTTGCAGACTACACTACAACAAATAAGAAAACTATGTTATAAAGGGTTGTAACTGGAAATTGGAAATAAGTTATCAACTTATCACTAGAAAAAATATGAATAACAGGACTTTGAAATTTTTTTATGTAAATGCCATAACTTAAACCCCCTGTCAAGCATAATACTTAAATGAAGCGTTTAATTGTTAATCGCAACATTATCAACGTGCTTACATTTAAGTTAAAATATTCAGAAAACTCGAGAGAAGTTGATTTTTTTTCATTATATGCGCTCCATTTGTTATTAATTGGAGACCTTCACGGCATACATTGACTTCTATTTCTAGACACTAATTAGATGCCTAATAAAACAATTAAAAGGTCTAAACTAGCTGAACTAAACGTATAAGGGCTGATTACTTAATGGCGTCTCAATAAACTAATTCGTGTTTGAAGACTGCAAATACATTTCACAAATTATAATTATTTTGCAATTATGATCATCTTGAATAACATTATTACCTGATAAAGAAAACATAACATATACGCGACGAACAGATAACCTCCTCCTTTTAAAATTTTGAAGTTGGTTAAAAAACAAGAATTTTAGTTAGAAGAAATAAATTGAATTTCGTTATTATTTAGCACACTGTGATATTATGACATAGGTAGAGACTCTGGGTGACTCTTACATCTTGGAACAATAGTCATATTTTTTATAATCTATACAAGGTGTTTGGTAAAAGCCTTATAAAGCCGAATATGGTACATAGGGACCATCAAACTGAACAACTTTTATTATGGGACCAACTTTGAAATCGCGAAAAAAAATCTGCTGTTTCATACATTTTGATATTTTCGTTATTATTTTTGTATGAAACAGCAGATTTTTTTTCGCGATTTCATAGTTGGTCCCATAGTAAAAGTTGTTCAGTGTGATGGTCCCTATCTACCATATTCGGCTTTATAAGGCTTTTACCAAACACCTTGTAGACTATTTAATCGCTCCAAACGTTACTATTGAGTTATGAGAATTATAGACATATCTTCAAGCTTACAGAATAAGAAGCGCGTTGAAGTCATAAGACGCGGATATTGGAAATCAGTTAATTACCAAGCTAATACCGACCCATATCGTCCACTGAGTTTTTGCCCTCTGGCGTGGCTCAATCAAATTATTACGCTGCCATCCAAGCAGTAAATTAAGAATTAACACGGAAACTGATTATTTTAAAACATGCATGGGGATACCCTTTCTAACGAAGTTTCCCTGGGTTTGTCGTAGCCAGTAATAAATCTTGGAGGGAGCAACGTACAATTATGCTCCGGGATTGACTGGAGGTCCTAGTAGAGTTAGATTTTTTTTTTCTTGAACTCTTATTACTTACTTACTGTCTTAGTTTTAGCAACTGGCAGAAACAACCGTAGCATTGAGAAGATGTGCAAATTCTGGAAATCCCTTCAAAAAAACGTGTTCTTTTATTTCCGTAGCATACTACGGTTTCAGCTGCGTTAACGTTAACGTTAATGGTTATGTCCAACTACGCCTTAGCTAAGGCATTCAATATATTAAGTACTGTCGTTTGTAAATTAACACGTTAAGTGTTGGCCACATCTGCGTAACGCCTAGATTAAAGTGTTAGGTTACGCGTTAAGACGCAGGTGGAGCCGTATACCATTACAATTAATTGGTGGCAAACCTATGTGCAAGTGTGCTTGAAAAAGAAACTCAAAAGATGAAATAATAATAATACCTAATCTAGAAGTGATCGTTATTTTGTTAATGATTTATTATAGTAGGTACTTCTTAAAAGGAGATTTTCCGCACATCACTAATGTTCTAAATTGGTCCAAAACTGAAAATTACAGAGTCAAAGCTCCTACGAAAATAGTGATTACATATAATGATTGTGATACATATTATAATAATAATCATCACTGCCCCGAGCGCAGAATTAGCTCTTATCGTTTGCAGCAAAACTTGATCATTTAATAATATTTCCTAAATCAAATTTAATTATGTTTGTTTCCATTAGGATCGCCGGCTATGCATAGATTGAAAGAATTAAAGAATGACGAAGTTTTTCGCGTTTATTATAACGTTATTTTTTCTGTTAGCAAGTAACTATTGTTAATAACTAGTTATATGTGATTTTGTTTTTTGTAATCATATCATTAATATCACAATTTTTTATATTATAAAACATGTAAACTGATCCTATCACATTTTTCCTATTTTTTTATTATATTATTATTTCAAAGTTTTTTTATGAATTTTAATTGTTATCTGTATATGGCTCCCATAGACTTATTATATTTGAGGGCTCCACATAAAAATCTGCGTCACACTCTGACTGTGACAATAGCTGCTACAAAATATGATGTCCTCTTTTAGTACGGTACTTGTTTATGTATAATTTATTTGATTTTATAATGTTAGAGCCGAGGAAATAATTAATTTCCTTTCCTTTTTCAACCCCAGAAAATTAGACATTTCATTGTTAAGATAATTAATATAGGTATTAGAAAAAATACTAGAAAAAATCGACTCACCCGTTGCGCCTCAGATGGGACTATTTTATTGTTTTCCAGCTACCGGTAACCACTCGGAGTTTGATGAATTGATAACTTAGGTTACCTAAGTTATTAAGGCAAGTTAGTTTGGTAAGTATAAATATTATCGTAAGAATTGTATATTTTTTACTGTACACAATTACGTTATAAATAAAATGAGCTTAGTTCTATTGTTCTAATACTGAATATCGTCATAATAGAAGAATCCAACTGGCCCACTTGCCGTAGTGGGGAGCTAATAGTTTTTTGTGGCGGTAATTGGATTTCATTCTGGTCTGATTTACCGGCTCCCGGTGAGGCATGGATTTTTGTCACGATACTATTTCGCTTGTACTGTTCGTGTAGAGGAAATTCCTGCGTTACGGAACTCTTTCTTCCTTATTTTTCTCGAGTTTTTTTGTATTTTTTTTTTATATTTTACAAAAATCGTCAGCTTTCAGAACTCCTCTGTGATAGATAACACTGAATCGTTCAAAACTAAAATACTTCTCCTGTTTCTCAGAAATAGTTTTTATTTCATAAGCTATTTCGATAAACATTGAGATTAAGATTAATGAGAAATAAGCTTAAAAAATTATAAATCTTTTTAATAACATTTATTTCAATTTCTAAGTTAACGCATTATCTACCTTACGTATATTTATATGCTAGCAAAAATTAATAAAAAATATTCGCATTTAATTCGTTCAAATTAGTCAAGGATGGTACAGTCAGCAACAAAAATCACTTAAGAGTTTAGCAATTTGTCATAGCAACTTTTTTGACAGCGGTCTCAGTTTAAAGGAAAAATCAAACCTGGTACTGGCTCAATGGGGAGGCGAAGGCAAAGTGAATTACAGATGGCGCTCAGTCTTTGGAACAATTGTCAGTTTGAGCTTACATTGTCTTGACTGTGTATTACGTGATTTTACTTTCTTAGATTGTATTTTTTTCGGTTTTGCGGACAAACAATGTATTCTATGCTAACTTTAGCTCATATAAAAGAAGAATTACGGAAAAGAAAAGCCAAAACAACAGGCAAGAAAGTTTATAGCAACTTACAAAAAATTGCTAACAAGCATTACATTTCTTTAAATTTCGTGTAAGATTTACAAGTAATCTTTTTATTTCAGATTAGAAGCATATGATTTAAATTTTAACAAAGCAACTGAGTGTGAATTTCCGTGTTTATAGTTGCCTGATGATGCCTTCTGTGCAATAGTAATTTCAGGTTTCTGTACTGGAATTTCTGTACCATCCAAAATTACACGAACCGTTTTATCATATTTATTTTATTATTCTAAGTTTTTTGACTGACTCTGGCATATAAAATTCTATTAATTCTCTGTTTGGCCCCAATATTGGGCTTATTCCGTATTTGATATACCTATCAAATTCATCCAAGTTATAAATATGTTAGAAACTGTTGAGGTTGAAATATTAAAGAACAAAGCTGTTATAATTCAAATGTTGTTTTATTTTGGCGAAGCTTCATCAAATTCATGAAACATTCCTTTTGATTTATAATGTTTCTCAGGCTCAGCAAAGGAGAAAATCGAGGAAAAAACATTTTTTTTTTATATTTTTTTGCCCACTATTTTTTTTGTTACTGGGAAATCGATGAACTCCAATATTTTACAAGTTACATGCATAACAATGCGGCATTTTCTCAGTATAAAATTAAAAAGTGCAATACTCCAAGAGATTCCCATATGTTTTGACAGTTTCTTTGAGGCAGCTCGGTACCAACGACAAGACGCCACCTATCGGGATAAAATTGCGCTTTTCCTCCCCATTGAATAATATTTGGATTTTAAGAAAAAAAGACTTAATTAATCATCAAACCTGAAGCATTTACTTCAAATATTAGAAACAAAAAGCAACGCTTTACTTTTATCCAAACGGCTCACTATACAAGAAAAGGACTAAAGTGTTAAGCGATTTTCGTTGCTGACTGTACCATCGAGGTGAGGGACGGAGATTCGTTTTTCACGAATGTTATAAAATTATTGAATTTAGCATTACGATATTGGCGTTCGTTCACTGTTGGCCGTAATCACCAATACGGGCACATTCATCATTCTTTATTACAAGCTCGAAATTCCATGCAAATTTCATGCACGGCCAATGTGCTCCGAATGAGTTTCGATATATCTTTGAGATCTCCGTTTTTTTGGCCGTTTTCGTATCACAAATGTACAGTTTTATTAATGACATTACAAGTGCGTTCATCGGCACATACCATTGGCCAGGGGTGAAATTATGGCGAAGGTAAGCCGTTCTACAAAAATGTTGCTTTCTGCGTAGTGGATCGGTGGGGCGGATTTCTAAAAGGTATAAGCCGATATAGGAATCGGCTTGTGTTGACCCTTCGCCACTGCTACCGTGTATTTTTCAAGTTCTTGACATCTGACATTTCGATGTACAATATCAAAGCTATTCTTTAGGAAATAAAGCTTCGAGTACTTTGTTTCTTAGATACTTGTTGGTTGAGGAATGTTATTTAAATTGCAAGTACTATTTATTATTTTTTCTTTGATTTGAAATAAGAAAATAGTTCTTTATTCGGCCGCTAGTAAGTATTATAAATGCGAAAGTCCGTTTGTTTGTTTGTTACGCCTTCACGTCTTAACTACTGAACCGATCATCATGAAGTTTTACATATATATTGTCAGGGGTACGGAGAAGGACATAGAGTACCTTTCATCCCGAAACAAGTATTGTTCCCGGGGATAGCAAAAGAAACTTTCCATGCAGAAAAAGTCGCGGGAGGCCGCTAGTTTCAATATAAATAGCTACTCGCGACACCTTCGTAGCATCGTACCACAACACACGAAACCCCCAATGTTTATCCTCGACATTTTTCGACAAAATGACTTTCAAAATGATTGTGTCGCATAAACAACGGACCGCTACGACTGAAAATGTCATTAATGCCCGAGTGAAATTCGGGGTGTAATCTCGTCACTGCGAGCTTATTACATTTATACAACGGAGTAATCTTCGAATAAAGTTTTCAATGGAAACTGTTGAATCATTGAGGATTGCGAACCCTTGCTTGCTGAAACAGATCTGGGTGGAACGAGAGGGTAAGACTGTCTGACGGATTTTATTCATTAAGGTGGTTCGTCAAGCTCAGTAGCGCCACCAATGGAAATAAATCATTTACGTTATATCAAGGGCTTAGAATAAAAGTTTTAGTTATTTTGCGCAAATAGAAGAGTAAAGTGCAATATTTAAATATTTTTTCATTGCCTCAAATATAAGCAATAAGTTATGAATGTCGATATTGGTAAATGTGGCCACTTTTGGCAATATCGACATTCATAACTATTTGCGCAAAATTATCAAAACTTTTAATCTAAGCCTTTGATAAAACGTAATTGATTTATTTCCATTGGTGGCGCTACTGAGCTTGACGAACCACTTTAATCCTTTTTTTGAAAAAAAAATTGAAACATTTTGTATCACTAAATAAGTATCTAAGCAAAAGGTTTTAATCAAAGTGTTGTTTGTTCTTAGTGAACCAACTTCTAGTTCAGCCAAATATAGATTATTTGTGATATGGTCAGTCCTTAATTTCCAACTCGACAGATTTTCAAGTTGTCATTAAATGTATTTTCTTATTATTTTCGTCGAACAATACGACGACCGCACCGAATAAACGTGCAAGTGAAAAAAGTGAACTTTACAGGAGAAAATAAAAACGGAAATTTTTAAATATCTCAAAGCAGTTAAAAAATATTGATATACAATGTATGACAAAGTCAAAGGTAAAAAAATAAACTTTAAATATAAGTCATAATAATATGAAAAACGTTATTAGAAAAGTAATAATTTACGAAAAAACATTTTGCATTATTATTCTCCCAATATTAGGTATATTGGGTCATCGGTGATCGATGCACTGTGTCGCATTGAAACTTGTTATGTAAACTGTTATCTTCTATGTAATAAGCATGTTTAGGATACGATTATAGGACTGGCATATCTCGTTATATAAAAGCCCAATAAAAATAGATATAAAAAAGTGTTGTGTCTATATATATTTTTTGTTACTTTTCTTTAATTTAATATTGCAACGCTATATCGTATTTTCTTTACTTTCTTAATTCATTGTTATAAGTAGTAAAACCTATCTTAAACTTAAAATACGATAGTACACCGTATTTAAAGTTAAAAAGTAATTTAGTTATAATGCATGATTTTCGATACATTTTCTAAAACAATATTTTCCCCGCGCAGTACTACCGCAGCGTGTGACAGCGGTTTAATGTCTTTTAAGAATTCGACTGCGCAGTGACTCGACACCGGCGCGTTCAAATCTCGCGCTCCCGTTTACTATTAATCAAACCAACTTGGAAAACTACAATTAGCATGTGACATTTAAATCAATTTAGGCTGCTAGGAATATATATAAGGATTTATTTAATTTGAAAATTAACATAAGATTATATTACCTAAAGACAACTTATGTTCCTTCGTAGAAATAGAATGTAAGATGGAAAATGATCTTTCAACAGAAGATAAGACAAACTATCGACATGACCACTAGGTACTCTTATGTTACACAAATATGAAAAATGTAGGTAATCAGCTTATGTTAAGGTGCAAACAAATGAATGATTACTATTGGCTAAAATAAAAGAAATTAACAAAAGACAGCTGATTTCTCTTACTCGTATTATTTATTTCTAGAGTTGCCTTGTTTCACTAAAAATATACGCTAAGCAAAATGAAATCACGAAAAACAACAAAAAAATGTAAACATCTACCTACCTTCTGACTTAGTACCATCATGGCTGCGCAATACAAAATGGTGAAAAGCGCCAACAAAAACCTATCTGGATCCTTTTCCAGTTTCCCTGTGATCCGGGCGAACCGCAGCGTCATTGCAGCGCAATAACCAATTGTGAGCGTATTACGTGTCCTATCACAAAGAACCGGGCCTTTTTTGCTAGTCCATATGATTCACTGGATGAGGCATAGACGGTCATATGGCGCTTCAATTTAACTAATACTAGTGGCCACCCGCGACTTCGTCTGCGTAGATAGTTTTTAGCTATCCCTCGGGAACTGGTTTAAGTAACAGTTTAAGGTAACTGTAAGTTTTTTTGGATGAAAAGTGTATGTCCTTTTCTGTACCCTTGACAATGTGTATGCAAAATTTCATGATGATCGGTTCAGTAGTTTAGACGTGAAGGCCTAACAAACAAACAAATAAACAAACAAACAAACGGACTTTCGGATTAATAATATTAGTAAGAATAAAGATAAGGATTAAAAACTAGTGGCTATGTAGAGCTGTATAATAGACCACGCGTTTGTGACATTTTTATTTTATTTTCGAAATGGCTGAAATATGATTTTCCCCATATATCCGCCATTTTGAAAAATTTCGAAAAACTATATAATTTTTGAACCTGCTCAAAAGATTTCACGACAATCGGTTGAGAAATGCGACCTGTAAAGGAGAACAGCAGGACAGCCGAACATACAAAATCATTTTTGTCCAAGCTGATCCGGAAACGCTTCGCGCTCGCTCGGTTAGTTAACAAAGTTACAATTGCCTAGGTAATATTTTTAACCGACTTCCAAAAAGGAGGAGGTTCTCTGTTCGGCTGTATGTATGTTTTTTTTTTATGTATGTCCACCGATTACTCGAAGACGGCTGAACCGATTGAAATAATTCAAACGTTATTAGATCAGGTTTGTTCCCAAGTCGGTCCCATTTTTTGAAATTTTGAAATCGTTTCAGTATTTTTCAGGAAAACATGAAAATACTGTCGTTTTCGTTACCATTTTATGAATTTATACGGATGATCGACCATATCTTCTTTGTTTATGTACCGATTTAGATGATTCTTTTTTTGTTTGAAAGAGGACACTTTAGTGATGATATCATTTTGATTTCATTGTTATTGGACCTTGGATTTTAAAGATACACAAGGGAATTCCTCAAAATCAAATAGAAACTGTGTAGTGATTGAAATATTGCTAGGATTATGACAATCTTAAACAAATTAGGTATCTAACTATGGTCAAGGACGTTTTGGACTAGACTTGAACTGTGAAGGAACAACGGAACTCCTTAACAACAAACAGCACGAACAGTGGAAATTGAGTTTTTAGTGGTATTACACCACGCAAAAGTGTGAAATATAAAAAAAATACATTACATCATCGCTTACATTTACATAATATACATACTTTGGGTAAAAGGTAAAACTACCTAATACAGAAGGTACTTACACTGAAAAGAAAAAAATAAAAAATTGTTAAAAAACAAAGAAAAACCGACTTCAAAAAACCTGAAAATAAAAACAAAATTAGCTTCAAAATTAAATACCCCTAAAAAGCAAGAAATAATTTTCAAATCATTAGATACGCATATTATTGTAATTAAACACGTATAATGAAGTCGGGTGGGGCTGGAGAACAACTTCTTTTTTTATTCTAGAAGCCCCACCCGACTTATACGTGTTTAATTACAATAATATGCGTATCTAATGATTTGAAAATTATTTCTTGCTTTTTAGGGGTATTTAATTTTGAAGCTAATTTTGTTTTTATTTTCAGGTTTTTTGAAGTCGGTTTTTTATGGTTGTGGGTATAAATACCTTTTTATTGTTTTTAGAAAATAAATAAGTAATCGAAGACAAACACGATTTGTTAACACACGGATAATAATATCGAACTCAGAGATATCCCGTCTAAGTTGCTACGGGTGAGCCGATTTTTTCTAATATTTTTCATTATTTATTCATCAGAGATATAGGTTAGGTACGCGCATGAATTTTAGTTTGCTCTGAGCTGTTAGTGCTGTTACTTACTCCTTAATGCTACCTTAATGCTCACCAAATCCTTGCGATCTAGACCAATATTAATATCACTTAATAAGCATTATGATGATTCATTAGTTAGGGTTCACTTAAGATCTTAAAGTTGTAAAAAAAGTATAATCATCACAATCAACTCTACATCGGTTCAGAAAATCTCACTTTTTTATCCATTTACAGATCGCGAATCAAAAAGCCGTAAGTAAAGAAAACAAAAAACATCGAACCACGCTCATCATAATCAATCACAGCATACCACATCCAGCAAGTTTCGGTGTTGCCACAGGAATTTTTTATTACTTCGACTGTGATGCGACAAAGTCGTTTTTGCGCAAACATATCGGCGACAATGGGAAACGGGGCCTTTGTATTTTTTAGTTTGATTGATGATTTTAATTTCCTATTCGGTTCGTTGATTCCATGTGACGGGTGACCCGGGGTAGGTGTATTTTACTCGAATTCGATGACTTTTATACTTAAGTATACAAACACTGAAGATAATTATTGTACAATTAGTATTCTGTGTTAGTACAAGTGGGAGATATTTAAACTTTTTTGTTGTGTCTCTCCACTACTGGAGGTTCGCCATCAGCTCAGCGAAATCCAGCCCTGTCTTGCCCTAAGTGGAATAGTTGTTGATCGCTAGCAATCTGTCCACTGCCGCATGTTCCGTAACCAAGACCTTTTTTCTTCTGCCAACGCGTCGCTTTCCCATTACTTTCCCCATTATTACGAGCTGGAGTAGCTCGTATCTCTTATGTCTTACTTAACACGTGTCCGAGATACCCATCTGTGTTTGATGGTTCGCAACAGTTCCCGGTCTTCCCAACGCGTTGTAGAACCTTCTCATTCGAGACCTTCTGAGTCCAGAGGGCCCAGTACGAGTTGGTTTTTTGTTCTCACTTCACTTTCCGAATAGTTAACTATCGTCTTTTCTCTTTCACTCGTTCACTCACTAGCTTCTCTCTTTCACCCGATAAGCTATTCGCAAAGTGAGGTGAGAAACACAACTCGTACTAGGCCCTCTGCTAATGCATAGCATTCTAAGGTAGCACCACATTTCGAGATTTTGATAAGAATATTTCAGACACAATCCAAAATGGAATTAATAATGTTCCACCTCACCCTCACACCCACATGAGATGGAAAAATAAAAACTTAGACATAAAACCTCTTCCTCAACTGTCAACTGGCATATTACATAATGGAACACCGAACACCCCATACACCACATAATAGCATAAAAAGATAGAGGCTGGCTGGCGCGGATGTGACAGCGCGATTTAAATATGGCGCCGGCGTCATCCCGCCATCCGCCCGCCCGCGCCGTGACGCTGCGGCCATCCATTTATCACCGCCTAAGCCTCCGTCGATATTATGATCAATGCCATTCGCCCCGAAGTCCCCGAACACTAACTCTATTGCATTTATTTTGTCATGGCCAACATACGATAGAAATCTTTTTAGTCTGGAAAAATATGTGGAGATTTCACGATTAATCAACTGTCAAAAGTTGCTGGTAATTTTTACACGACGTATTCAATAGTTTTCGAACTATGGCTATGATAATTGGAAATACATTCTAAATATTTAAGTATGTAATTAATTAATATTAAAACTATTTTTATGAGTAATGCTAATGGTTTCCACAGAGTTATTTTGTATAAGTTGGATTGGATTGTAAAATATTATGGGAAATATGAAAATTATAATAAAATATTGAATTTTTACAAATTAAGTATTAAATGTGAAAATAAACAAATACAGAACTTAATCAGAAGCATTGAGCTGTAGTTGAATAGTTTGGTGGAAATTATTTTAAGACTTCAACAGGTTTTATTTATAAATTCTGAGTCACACTGATATTATTATTTAACTTTATTTATTTTGTATAATTTCACCTAATCTGATGTATACTTACTTATAATAATAAGATCTCTCTGACTGACACCGGAAATGAAATTCCACGCGGACGAAATTGCAGGCGAAAGCTAGTATTTACTAAACGCAATTTATTTTATTCCATGTACTATGGGCAACAGCGTCGCTTAACCAGTTTTCAACAAAATTCGTGTGCCCGCGTATCGCCCCTGCACGAACTAAACGTATGTGACAGCGGGCGCGGCGTGCAAGCGATTTTAACCTTAGCAGTGGTTAAGCGACGCTGTTGCCCATGGTACATCAAAACAAATGAAAGCTCACTTCTTAATAATTTAATTTAAATGAAATTATTATATCAAAATTATTAATCTTGCAATGTGTGCATGCCATGACACGTAATGATATTCCAGTAGTATTTTGTATTCCCTTAGTCGCCACCTGAGGCCGTGACTCTATCCAAATGTCTTTACATTTCACTTCCTCAGATATTAAGCATCTTGCCTTATTCCTACATGTATTTATAATTAAATGTACATAATACAATGAATTGACATTTACATTATTTTCTTGTACTACCTACTTATCATGCCATTTATTCCCTTAATAAATGTGTAAATCTAGGTGTCACCGAGGGTCCCCAAGCTATCATCCGGTGCCTTATCAAAGCTACAATGTAACAAAGACACACTCAGTGTGGAGTGTCGGAGCGGACACAAAAGAAGGCCAACCGGAACGGAGCGGAGGTGAGAGTCCTCCACAGATCGATCGCTCCGGCATCGGCCATCCGCGGGATCAATGCTATCGGCTCTTGTCCTCAACGATATTGCTTATTTCGAATTTTCCGAAATGTCTTATTAGTTATTTTAGATAAAAAACGTTAAACATTCAAATTGTAAAAGTGAAACAACAAAATGAAACATTACAGCAGAGATGAATTTAAATCACTCGCTGCTTTTTTAGTCATAAACTATGTTTGTTAGTATTTACAGTTAAAGAATCAACCTCAAGTAAAAACAATCAAGTTCAATGAATGTACTTAATGTTATTAAACTATCTTTAAAATGTGGTAGTCGCAAAAGTTTCTTCTTCCCTACTCAAATGGCCAACATTTTAAGCGTTTGGACGCTACGACTTACAAGTTTGCGACATGTTTTACCATTGAAAATGGTTATCAGATGCAAATCGCCTGAGACGTATTTTTGGCCATATATCCGAGTATGTTGGGAGAATCGAAATGAAAATAGTACCAAAAAATGAGGAATTTATCGAGTCACGTGTGAACGTTCGAATTTTGAAAATCTACTGGCAACTTTTTTTAAAATTTTGCGAAATTCCGAAAATTCCGGGCTTTTTGGGGGATGTTTGTTTACTAAATTGTAAATATTTCGGAAAAAAAACCGACTTAAGAAAAAATGAAAAAAAGGGTCCTAGTATATTAGTTTAGCTACCAAATGGCGAAATAATTTTGAAAATCGGTTTCTAATTGTGACCTGTAGGTGGTCCCTTTAGATTTGGAATTGTAGAAAAACGGCTGTTTCTGTACATAAAAAGTGATGTAGCTTCTATGATTATTGACTGATCGTCATGGTAATAGTGTTAAAATATGCAGAAGCAGACGAGAAGTGCATTAGTTGAAATTTTGAAAATTGATTAATATTATTTCGGCTGCGTCGAGGCAGTCAGCGGGCGCTTTTGTGACACGAGGCGGAGCCGAGTGTCACAATCGTAAAAATAAATAGGTACTACCTAGGTAACTTTAAAAATATAATAGGACTTTGCATTTTATTTGATTTTGGTTTTTCGTAAATTTTTGTGTTCATTTTCAATGCTCCGATTCTTGCGGGGACTGTAAAATCTGTGAATTTTTTTAATCGTTTATTGCTCATATTTAAGCTTCAATAGTAAGCGTAGCGTTCAAACGTATAGACTGTTGGGCATTTGAGTAGGGGGGCTGGTCGAGACGAGGTAATCATTCGTCAGTAAATAATTTTCATGAAACACGTACGGTGGTCACGGGGTACAACCGTACAACCTTAGATCACGGCAGCTGCAAAAGTGCTGAACATCTGGAATTAATCTAAAAAATAAAATAATTTTTTTATCAGATTATCTATTTATTATCAAAGTCGCATCAGTTATAATAGTATTTTAGTAAGGGGCCGTACAACACCAAGTATGAAGCAAGATTTCATACAGTACATGTAGTATATTTGTTCAGTACATCTAGTATTTCATACTTCATACAGTTATTTGATTTATCGGTGCCAAAAAAAATTTAGATAGCAGATATGTGATTGAAAGAAACAGAGACAGCTATGCGACAGATAATAAAAAAATAGTCTAGCTCTCTAGTTTTGTGATTGATAGTTTTCCAAAATAATAAATAGTTTATTAGTAATCAATCAAAAACGATAACTAATGTTTTCAGAAATTTAGACTATGAAAATTTCTTCCAGCGTTGTACGCGCCCTTAAACTCTTGCAAAAATCTAGTTTTTGACTTGATACACACATAATGCAAATGTCAGCTAGACGATTAATTTATTCGTTTTACTAAGCTAAAAGAAAAAAATGTACATCAATTTAGCATTAATTTTATTACCACCGCGGTTGGTGAGAGGTGCTTGAAGAGGATCTCGTCGACGGTCAACAATGACTCGAGTAGATCTGCGTGATCAATTGATATCGCTCCTCGTCCCTTGATACTGCTTATTATGCTTTTTTGACAAAAAGTTGAATGAAAAATGCATTATATCTAAATAATAAGTACCTTAGATTTACTAAGAGAGGATAATAAAGTTTGTAAACCCATTCTTAAGAGAAATTAAAAGGTCATTTCATGCAAATAGTATAAAATAACGTAATAGTATATTATAGCTTTATAATACTGTGATGATAGTAGGTGTACACAATAAAGGACATCAGGCACATGAGACCCAAAAGTGTATAAACATAATTCTGTTATCTATAAACACTTTATGTTACTAGAATCATAAAACAGCAGCAACATTATTTTTTAACTCCTTCATTTAGCTTTAATTAATTATTGAAAAAAAACAAAAGCATATCAATGAAACGGACATCTTTGTCAGCGATTGCACAAGTCTCCCCTGAGTATATTTGTTCTGTGGCGCAAGTGATGGCGCATAAAAAAAAGAATGTCTGCCGGCTGTCAGTCAACTGTCAAAAGTGTTTTGTTTGTTACGTGCGACACAGATTTTCCGTTTGATCTGGTTCCGACTCGTACATTGTGGTGCTAATCTGTATCACTAATGTTACATACACACTACCGTGATATGGCAATAATTATGGCCATAATTTTCCTTATTCCTATACGCATAAGGTTCATCAATGGTCATAATTTTATTGTTGGCATATCACGGTAGTGTGGCCCTAGCATAACGCAGCTAACGAAACGTGTTGTCGTGGTGGTGTTGCTATTTAGTGTCGGGGTTACCAAAAAAAAACTTTCAAACATAAATAACTCTTAAAACATAAAGCTTCGTAAAAATCTGAATATTTTCTATGAATTACTAATTACATGCCTACATTTTGGAAAATACAGAAATGTTATACATTCTTTGGTTTTTTTCTATGGGACTCTGCCTGATGTCCTTTAATTGTTAATGAGTGCTTTTCTTTTCTTCGCCAACAAACTGCCATGCAGTTTGGCGAATACTTGTGTTTTGTTCAACTTGCTTTGTAAATGTTGTTTCAATAAATAAAAAATAATAAAAAAACCTATCTTTTTAAGTAAATTAATACTTTAGCATCCAAAAAAAATATCATTTTGGTCTCCAAAACTTCCCTTAACTTTAAGAAAGCTGTCAGTTTATGTCAAATCTGACAACTATTTTGAATTTAAGGTGGCCTTAACTTTAAGATTTGTTTGAGTATTTGGCCTTTAGTGATCGTTTTAGAAGCCAAGAAACTGACAGAGTCACCCTAAAATTCATGGTAAGTGAAAATGAAAAATCTTATTACAGTAATCAATTAAATATTAAATTTCTTCGCTTACTTAATTCAGGCCATACAATAATTATGTTATTTTTATGACCTGACCTTATGCGCCTGATCAAATATTTCATGCAATGATACAACAAAAACGCAAAGATCCCTTGATGTATTAAGGGGTTCGAAAGAAAAAATATGTTTATAGATTTCATAAAGCACTTCAATATGGTCAATATATTATTTATGACCGTTCTACAAGGAACACTGAGTGATCATAATTGTCTAGCATGTAGGTTGACTGTCAAAAGCGAACATATTGTATTCCAAATCCATGCAATTTTTAGACATAAATTACTGCGAAAATAATACGCTCTCAATTATTCACCGTCCCCTTGTAACCACTTGAAAAAATCCAATCAGCATAACTCGTCACTTTAATATCGATCCCCAATTTGCGAGCACTTATCAAATCGTTTTATGCATAGATATAAAGCAAAAAAACCAAATCACGTTCCGCGGTTATTCCAAGGGATTTTAGTTCTTATTGCTAACAGCCCAATAAATTATTTCGGTTATTTGATGTGTGGATATCCTTGCAGCAATACAAAGCCGAGTGGTTTACTTAGAGTTTAAAATATTCATAGCTTGTACTGGATCGTATTTAAATATTTACATAAGTGTCACGCAGCGTCTCTGACGTTTGTCGATAAAACGTAGCTATTGAGTGGAAAAGGCTGAGTCGGGTGTTGGTGTGCCTACGCCAAGGGTGGCGGTGGAGTGTCGCCCGGCTAAATAAAAATGTACTACGCTCAATAGAACGGAACTAAACGGTCATTAGGCATATTACGTCCTTTGAATAAGTTGCTTTAATGTAATTTTGCCGAAAATGCGGAAAGCAAAGTTGATTAAAAAGTTGCTTCCTTATTCAACATAACATTGACTTGTAAATAAAATTGTATCCTGTCTATTTATTTTTACTTATCCTATTTAGTAAACATGCTTTTGACAATGTCATACGTCTTTTAAAAATATGTTGTCATAATAAAATCAAATTGTCACTAATACATTTTTAAGTCGTTTCGAAATCTATGTGTCGAAAACCATTTGTTGTATTCTATTGGTAATTGGTTTTTTTTTCAATTAAGTGTTGGGTGAAGATTGTAAATAGGACAAGTAAGGAATGTATGGTACATTTCCTTGGAATCACTTTTGTAAACCATCAGAACCAAACAAATTTTCTTAAGAAAATGTGGTTGTCGTTACTACAAGAAAAAAAAAATCTATGTAGCGAAATGGCCATGCCACATATTTTGACTAAGGTGAAGAGTTTTTGAAGTTAGGGCTTGTAGAGTTAGGGCGCGTAGAGTTAGAAGCTTGGCTCTACATGAGGTCTCATAACTTTTTGACAGTGCAAGCCATATGGAGTCTTGGCAGCACTATACATGAAAATGTTTGTGGTGGGATTATTTTTTCAATAAAGAGTCGGGTGAGGATTGTTTATTAAATAAGATAACTAAGCATAAACAAACTGTATGTATGGTACCTTGGAATCACTTTAGTAAACCATCAGAACCAAACTCATTTTCTTAAGAAAATTGTCGCCCCTACGACAAGACGTTAGCAGCCAGTAGGCGGGCGCGATACTTCCACTAAGCACCGTGTATTCGACCCATAAAAAATAATGGATCTGCGAATCGTCGAGATATGCACGGAAATATGGAGTGAGGTGAGCGCACAAAAAATCGTAATGGCGCTACGAAAATGGGGATTAGAAAGCGATCGACTCGAAATCGATTCAGGAGTATGCAAACATAGCGGGGATGAGCGCGAATGTTTTTAGCTGCGATAAGAATTGATGTATTCTTGTACTTGAGGTTGATGCAATACATAAGTACGAAAGCATTTTTGCCCAAGATGAAACGGTGACGCTTCGCTCGCGCTTCACGTGGTTTTTTTTTAAATGGCGATCATTCCAAAGGGAAAGCGGATAGAAACTGATACATGTGGGTATTTTTAACGATAAAATTAGGTATATTTCACGTCTATAAATTATCGCTATAACAGGACCGAACACTTTGTATATTATTAAAATTCTGGTTTTTATACATTCACAATGCTATTTTTATAACTAAGATAATTAATTTAATAGAAAAAATACTAGAAAAAATCGACTCACCCGTAGCTGCTATACCGTCTGAGCTGCTACGGGTGAGTCGATTTTTTCTAGTATTTTTTCTATTAATATAATTATTCTTATATTGTATATTCCAAAATAAATAAGAATAATAATTAAATAATAAAGTTTATAATATTTTTATGAATTTATTAAATCCTTTTAAGGGTTGACAAACGTTACCCTAAAATATGACAAAAAGCCTTTAGCTTCATAAACACAAACCTACTTATTCGGTGGAGGAATGGTCCTAATTAGTAATTAAGAATCTCCCGTGTGAAGAGGTCGGGTGTAAATAACATAAAATGTACTAACCTAATTTCAGGTAATCGTGTTGACTTGGCGCGCGCAAACAACACCTAAATGACGGTACAACCCGAACACTTGGCTGTCTCTTATGATATCACTTTGATATATTTAAATTAAAATATTTGGTGAGAAATTATGACGTTGTAAATCTTGGGAAGTTTATACAGGGTTTGTAAAACACCAACAACCTCGCAGGAGTAGATTACCAACATTATAAACAACAATTTGTTTTACGACTTTTCCGAAAACAGACCAATCGACTTTTCATACGAAACTCGATCAGCTGTTGGGACATTTGTACGGAAAGTCGTTTCTTTTGTCTGTTTTCGGAAAACTCATAGGGGTCATCCATTAATCACGTGAGCCTCGAAGGGGGGGGGGGGGGGGGGGGGATAGTTGAAAAAATCACGAAGTATCACAAGGGGGGACGGGGGGTGTAGTGAGACATCACGTGTATTAATTTTTTTTCGTTGAATGCGTGATTTTTAACCGAAAACGGCGTCTGATTGTTGACTCACCGTTACCAGGACGATAACCCCGCCCACCGCGACATATTTGCACTGAAAAATGTTGAGATTATTTTGTACCAAAAAAATACACGTGATTTTGAGGGGGGGGGGGGTTAACGTAAAACCTCACCATGTATCACCAAGGGGGAGGGGGGGTTATAAATTGGCCAAAAAAAACATCACGTGATTAATGGACGCCCCCTAATAGAACAAATGTAATCTACTCCTGCGAGGTTGTTGGTGTTTTATAAATAACCCTGTAATACTACAGTGTTTGGGCCTACAGAAACTTGAACGAAAATTACTATTTGTTAAGCAGCTTTGAAGTCTACTAACGTGAGACCAATACGCATACAAAATATTTTTCATAAAAGTACGTTAAAAACATCGAAAGTAATGATATTTCGATAAAAACTATTTACATCTCTTATATAAAACCGTAAACGGTTCATTTTTAAGTTTAAAAAATACATACATAATTAATGGTATATCTCATACCTTTACTAATTGAGTGCAGTTAAAAGTTTCAAAAGGTAGGTATTTAATATAATAACTAATCAATATATTGAGGTTTTTGTGGCCCAAAATTTCTTAGAGCTCTTTCATGTCATAGATTTACACGCGCGTAATGAAATAATGTGAATGAATGCGTATACGCACGCGTCTTGCTATCTTTGCGAGTTTGCCGAAATCGAGATTTTTTCAGATATTTTCAGACTATTGATTTTTACCTTTTAACTGCACATAGGTACTCTTATGTTTCCAGTAAAGTGGTCTGATATCCCCATTTAACTTTTAGAAAATGAGAAATTATTGTAGCAGTTTTTCATAGATATATTTTACTTCCTGTTAAAAATGTAATCGGTACACTTACAAGATGTTATACACTATGTTATTCCTTTTTCTATGACAAGTAGTCATAGAAAAAGGAATAACATAGAAAGTGCAAGACCATATATTTTTGTTTGTTATCTATTGATATCTTGAAGAGAAAGGCCAAATTCGTCTTCTCAGGAGAGTTCTGCCGCAGAATACTGATTAGCAAAATCCTTATGTACAATAGAGGTGATGACGCATGTAAAAGGACCACGGGTAGGTGTACCTAGACCCTCGCCCTTATGACATGGGTGCCTTACAAGTAATTCGTCTCAAGTTATCGGCAAGCAAACAAAGTTGAGGCCGTGAGGGAGCGGACCCAATTATCTCTAATGAAGACAATGATATAAGCGCGGTTATTGATCTAGATTTAAATTTCATGACGGGTCAGTCCCTGCGATGTGCGAGCCCTTAATGTTCCTTGCGAAGTTTCGTGTAGAGCCACTGAAGGGACTTGATACTTGTAAGGAAAGCTAAAGGTATTGTAGGTGTTTGGACAAAAGATTTGCGATATGAAGTCCGTGTATCTTTTCTTTAGCCGTTGCATGTTTTTATTTTCTGCATATTATTTCAAGTTAACAATCTGCATATTTCTTTAGATTCAGATATTTTATATAAATATATTGAACTTCATATTCTGTTGAAAAAACTAAAACAATTTTAATAGGTACAAAATAATTTTCGAATCATTATCTAAACAACTAAATACTAAAGTGAACTTTTATTACAGTATCACGCCACGCTAGGATATAAAAAAACATGAATCTGATCTCTAAAATTAATTTAGGCCTCAACCCTAAACAATACGAAATTAATTATCCTTTGTAGTAGTAGAAGTTTATGGTTTTATACTTATCTAGCTGGATTCGCAGATTTACTTAAAGTATTTACCCAAATGAAATGGCATTTAAATTGTGGTGTATTACAATTAGGGTATCCAAATAAAGAGTGTGCAGCCATAGATAACATGGATAGTCTGTGTCATGCGTTGCCTATGGCCATTGGCCATAGGCAACGCACAGGTTATAAAAGAGGCGCGTCCAACGAGGCAACTATGGCTTAACCTCAGGCAGGGCTCAACAAAATACATGCTGAAAGTACTTACGTTACTTCCTGAAACCCTTTATTAGAACCCCACAGCTAGTGTTCTCCGGTAAGTATTTAGAGAGCATAATTGGAAAACATCACTGAAATGATTGCCCCAACACTGTTTGATACATTTATATCGCCAGGAAATAATAAACAAACGATCAAGATATTCGCTCCACCTTTGTCCAAGTTTAATGTCCACTAACTAATTTCTTATCCCCAAAACATAATAATATGAGCCAACACACGAACAAACGTCTGGAATTATGATTAACGAGCGTACACAAACACACTTACGGTCCTTTCCATATACATAGATGATGGAATAGATCACCGTGTCAGATTAAAATAGGCCCATGTAGCCGAATCAATCAATACTCCTTGTGAAGGTAAAGTGATCAAACGCTATTTTGTAGTACTGAGTACAAAATTTCATCATCAGAACTTAGTTTTCTATTAATAGAATAAACTATGTCGGGATTTACACCATGTACCTGTTTATTTTTGAGACTCCGTTCTTCCGTGATCATGGCGCATGCAACTGCGCCGAAATATCGGAGTCTCAAAAATAAACAGGTACATGGTGTAAATCCCGACATAGTTTATTCTATTAACGTCAATAACCATGGAAATTTAAAACAATATATAGTTTTCTATTATTTATTAAGTTCATCAGAAATAATTATGTCAGCATGGTAGAAAACTGCTAATAACACCCTGCAACTACTTACGACGGATTACATTTGCATTTTCGCAAAGCCTAATAGGGTATTTTCCAAAATCTTTAAAACTGCTTTTATTTAAAGATTGAGACGAACTATTTAACAGAAAAATATTAAAAAAATAATTAATGTCTTTTTTCTTCATTAAACCAATTAATGTTAAACTTATTTTTAAATAGTTTTGAATCTACCGCCAAAACGCTCGGTTCGATGACGTCTACTAACCGAGCGTTTTGGCGGTAAATTAAAAACCATTAAAAATAAATTAGACTTTAATTGTTTTAATAGAGAAAAAAGACATAAATTTGTTTATTTTTATTTTTCTGTTAAATCGATCGTCCCAATCTTTAAATTTAAGCAGTTTTCAAAAAATTGGAAAATAGGTACCCTATTCTACCAAATACATCTAAATTGATTTCATTCTACTTATCAATAATATTTAAATGATTGAAAAAATGGCATCCATGGGTTTTAATCTTGAGATAATTCACTAGACACCAGAACCAAATATTATTTTAGAGTTGAGTTATTTAAGAATGACCCATTCTGGATGGAAAGTCATTCTGAACGGCTTCGTATTTTTTTTTCATAAATCAGTAAAGACAAAACACAACATTGTAAAGTATAGTTTGTGTATCATTTATTGTACGATTGCGTAACAACTCCATACATTTGTAGCATAATAATTATGAATAATAAAATTAAAAAAAAGAAAAACCGCCTTCAAAAAACCTGAAAACAATAACAGCTTAAAAATTAAATACCTCTAAAAAGTAAGAAATAATATTCGAATCATTCGTTACACATATCAATATTAATAAAACACGTCTAATGAAGTCGGGTGGGGCTGGAGTACAACTTCATTTTTTTCTAATAGCCCCACCCGACTTCATTAGACGTGTTTTATTAATATTGATATGTGTAACGAATGATTCGAATATTATTTCTTACTTTTAAGAGGTATTTAATTTTTAAGCTGTTTTTGTTTTCAGGTTTTTTGAAGGCGGTTTTTCTTTTTTTTTAAAATGCTTTTTTATTTTCAACTTTTTAGTGGTAGGTATGTAAGCGCAGCGTGTAAATATTTTTTAACTTTATATTATAACATTTTCAATGGTAAAATGCCCAGAACTCAATTTCCAAATTCACGCTGTTTGTTTTTGAGGAGTTCCGTTGTGTTTTCGTAGTCCAAATCTAGTCCAGAACGTTGCATCGCAAACGATGATTTGGTTTGTTTTGGATTGCCATAAACTTACCAAAACCTAAATCACTTTACATATACTATTTGACTTTGAGGAGTTCCCTTGTGTATCTTCGAAGTTCGAAGTCCAATAACGATGAAATTAAATTGTGACCACTCTTGAAGTATACCCTTTCAAATAAAAAAAGAATCATCTAAATCGGTTCATAAACAAAGATGTTATGTCCGAAATTCCATAAAAACTCGTACGATGGCGAGCTAAATAATTGATATTTTTCAGGATTATGAGAAAACTACTGGCCAGATCTCTGAAAAAATTTTCAACACACGAACCATGTTCTTTGAGATAAAAAAAGAATTGTACAAATCGGGTAACAACTGACGAAGCTATGTTAAAACATACATAAAAAAAAAATAAAAAAAAAATACCGTCGACTTGAGAACCTCCTCCTTTTTTTGAAGTCGGTTAATGAGTGCCTTCATGAAGGCATACCTACTGACTTTTTTATAGCGTTTTCTGTTAATTGCATTTCTATAATTAACGTTTGTGAATATCAATTACCTATAAAGATTATACAAACAAAACCCTAAATCTACGGCATTTTTTGTAAGATAACCACGAAAAATTTTAAACGTAGGTAAAACAAAATACTAACTTGCATAATTATATAGATATAAACGGTATTTAAAAAATGTGGTTACAAAAAGGAATGATACCAATTTATATCTTTTTTTTTCAATGTAAGATAAATTCTTAGTGGAATGAATTTCGTGCTATAACCACAGTCTCTAACTAAGGTTGGCTGAGTGGATTGTTCTTTTTTAAGAATACGAGAAAAAAGTATCTTACCATTGTAAAATGCAAATGTAATATGTAGGTATAAAGTCCGTTTACAGTTATTTATCTCTGAAAATAATTTATCTTCTGTGTAAATGAAAATTTTCTTCAATGGAAGAAATTTCATTCAGAGGTAAAATAACGTGAACGCACTGTACGTCAATTTTTTAATCTACAATTGCTCAAATTGAAACAACGCTAAGTTTCAATCGAAGACGTCATTAGTTCCAACATCCATGGAGTGTCGCTCAAAAGTTATTTTGCACACAAAGCAACCTACCTTTATTCATAATCCAATAGCGGGGTCGCGGTATCGACCCGGCGGGGAGACGCTTCCTCCTAAGATGTTAATGATTTTGCATAATAATTGCACCGATGTATCCGCGTTTCCCCATTAAGGTTGCTTATTGATCATCGATTGCTCACCCAAGGGTTCCTTCTACTCGAGTTAGAGGCGATTTAAAACCAACATAACTATGAATCGTTTTTGTACCTTCGCCATATGAAGCACTACTTACCCCTCATTCAAAATTGTAGTTCAAATGACTACTTCTCGTACAATTAAAACAGAACACTATAGTTAGGTGTTACGAGTAGTATTACCTACATAAAGTTATACATAAGAGGAGCTCGATTGCGGTGGTTTAGCGTCTGGCCCAGCGATTAAGCAACTTTCGCAAGGGTCGGTCATAGGATGGGTGACCAATAATTTATTATCTCGAGCTCCTCCGTGCTTCGGAAGGCACGTTAAGCTGTTGGTCCCGGGTATATTTGCAGTCGTAAACACCCACCAATCCGCGTGGTGGGTTATGGACTTATGGCCCGTCCTCCTTATCCACCCATAAGTAAGGCCTGTGCCCCAGCAGTGGGGACGTTAAAAATAGCAAGTGGTCAAAACTATACAAGGTGCATTTGTAACCACTCTCCAAATTTTAAGGATGTGTTCAGTCCATGCCACTGAACAACTTTCTCTAAGAAACATAGGGTCAAATATGTGAAAAAAAATGACATTTCATACAAATCAAAGAGATCACGTGATCAGTTTAGTATGGGATGACCAAAACTTTTTGGCGTATTTCGACACATGTTTCATGAAGAAACTTGTTCAGTTTCATGGACTGAACACATCCTTAAAATTTGGAGAGTGGTTACAAATGCACCTTGTATAGTTTTTCTGTTTTTCTAAAGAATCCACCAGACATATGTATGAGTCTGAATCTTAAAAAATAATAAGAAGTATCACTTATGATCAGATATAATTTATCCTCTTTGGAGTACTTCAAAGAGAGTTATCAACAAGGAAAACGGCAGAAAAAAAAACATTTAACTTGAAGAAGGATATGGTACTAGCATTTGGTACAAAAACGTATCGGTCCCGCGTTGACCCCTGACACCTAGCCGCTTTCTCAGATAGGCCCATCTTTGCCACACATCCCCCTACAAAAGGAATACTATGATTTATCTCGTTGGAGAAATATGAATCATTTTTTCCTTTGAATAAAATGGCATAACGCTGCTTGTTGTTTTAGTAATTGTTAAGTAAAGTAACGTTGTGATCCCAAAATTAAATAAGTATCCTGTTTTTATATAAATTTCTCTTTTTTTTACTTAAAAACAATGTAGGTTATTACATAAATATTTGAGCAACTTATTATAATAAAAGAAATGTCTACTAAATAATATTATATTTCTGAGTTGCTCTCAATCACTTTCCTCAATTTTCCTGTTTTAGAAAATTAATTTTCATTATTTTCCCAAACCTATGAAAGGGTAATAACAAAAAGTTTTCATAACACTAAAGGTTCATCGACCTAGAAATGTAGGGTCATCAAGAGGCAATTTTTCTCACTCCTTCGTATTATTTCTCCGGACACAATTCCCAGGAGGGCCAACCGAAGGAAACAAAACAGGCTCAATCTATTGCAATAGAGAGGGCCGCGGGGACAGCGGGAGGGGGTGGCCACAGAGTGGTGGCCATCAATCTGCGATCCTCCTCGTGTCGATATTACGAGTGGCCCACATACTGTCCGTTTCTGTACGCAGATGTGTTCTACGGTTGGCTGAAATTGGAAAACTTAACTTACGTAGCGTTGCACGTCAGTCAACATTTTGTGATATGTACTGTTTAATGTGCCGCTATAAAACAAATGATTGTTGATTTTTAAAATAGACACCGTTTCCTCGATATTTCAGTACCTACAGTATGCAAGACGTTTTTTTTATGTGCCAACTCTAGGATATTAATGAGACCATGAAATAGAATCGAATAGCATCAACGATATGTTAATAGCATAGGAAATATTTTTGATTTTGTTTTTTTTTCATTTTAATTTTTCATACAAAATAAGTAATTCAATAAAGTTAAGACTATGCTAAAAGAAAGCTAAACGTCATCTTTACGTTTAGTCATTGATAATAAAAAAGTATGTGTTTGCAAAAATAAAGAATCGTCATTTTGAAGTAATTAAGATTGATAAAACTATGCATTTTCGGACCACATGTCTAATGAGCTTTTTTATTATTTTGACCTATAGAATATAACCTCAGAGTTAAAATGATTTTTTTTTATAAAACTAATAAAATATTTTACTATGTAAGTACTGGAGCCCTATTTTTTAAATCATTTGGCTGGTGTCGAGCGCTCTTGCTACTAATTTCATTCGACATAGCCAGAATCCTTATTTTCATAAATAGGGACCCTATGGGGCCCTATTTTCGAAATCATTCGTTTGAAATCGTGCGTTTCACTTAAGTCACAAGTGACGTCATGTCATAAATTGACACTCGATTACAACACTGACAACTATTGGCTAGCTAGCACTTCAAAAATAGGGAAATTATTTTAGTGTAGGTCTAATGAAATGAGTAGCACGCCAGCTGAAGGATTTCAAAAATAGGGCTCTTGTCTGTTACTGTACGCAGATGTGTTCAAGGCTTGTTGAAATTGGAAAACATAAGTCAGGCTGATTCAATTTAATTTCTGCAAATCAAATGAATTTTATTCTATATTATCTTTTATTTTCAGTCAGTTAGTTACAACAGACAGTAGAAAATATTATTATTTTAAACATGACTATTTAAAATATATTTAAGTAGCGACTTCGTCTGCGTGGAAAGGTTTTTTGCTATCACTCGGGAACAATTTTTTTTTCGGTTGAAAGGTACCCTATGTCCTTTTCTGTACCCCTGACACACGTGTATGAAAAATGTCATGATAATCGGTTCAGAAGTTAAGACGTGAAGGCGTAACAAACAAACAAACGGACTTTCGCATTTATTGACCGAGCGAAGCATCTCTGCTTCAGCTTGGGCAAAAGTTCTTTCGTATGACTGGCTGTCTGTTCCCACCTACAGGTCGCATTTCTCAACCGATTCTCGTGAAATTTTGTGAGTAGGTTCGAAAATTATAAAGAATTTTTCGTCAAGACAGCTTTTCGATATTTTTTAAATTGGCGGAGATATGTTAAAAAACATATTTCAGTCTAACATTCCAGCTCTGCCTGTTCTCCTCTATAGGTCGTATTTCTCAACCGATTCTCGTGAAATTTTGTAAGCAGGTTTAAAAATAATGTAGAAATATTTTTCTAAGCCATTTTTTTTTAAATTTTCATAATGGCAGAAAAATGATAAAAAAATAATTTCAGTCCGGCTTTCCAGAGCTGTATGTTCTCTTCTACAGGCTTCAGCTTGAGCAAAAATTATTTCGTATGACTGGCTGTCTGTTCTCACCTACAGGTCGCATTTCTCAACCGATTCTTGTGAAATTTTGTGAGCAGATTTAAAAATAGTATATAATTTTATTGTTAAGCCAGTTTTTTTTAAATGGTGGAGATATGTAAAAAAACATATTTCAGTCTGGCTTTCCGGCGCTGTCTGTTCTCCTCTACAGGTCGCATTTTTCAACCGATCCCGGTGAAATTTTGTGAGCAGGTTTGATAAATATATAGATTTTTTTTTTACGAGACAGTTTTTCGAAATTTATTAAAATGACGGAGAGATATGTAAAAAACGCTGTATATTCTTCTCTACAGGTCGCATTTCCCAACCGATTTTTGTGAAATTTTGTAAACAGCCTTTCTATTGTCTAATTTAAAAATTTTACAAAAGCGTCCGCTGACTGCCGCGACACAGCCGAAATATTATTAACCGATTTTCAAAATTGCAACGAATGCACTTCTTGTCTGCTTCTGCATCTTTTAACATTATTACCATGACGATCTGTCAATAATCATAAAAGCTACATCACTTTTTATGTACGGAAACACCCGTTTTTCTACAATTCCAAATCTAAAGGGACCACCTACAGATCACAATTATTAACAAATTTTCAAAATTATTTCGCCATTTGGTAGCTAAACTAATACCCTAGGACTATTTTTTTTTCATTTTTTCTTAAGTCGGTTTTATTTCCGAAATATTTACAATTTAGTAAACAAACACCCGCCAAAAAACCCGGAATTTTTGGAGTTTTGCTAAATTCCAAAAAAAGTTTCTAGTAGATTTTCAAAATTCAAACGTTCACAGGTGTCTCGATAAATTCCTCAACTTTTAGTACTATTCCCATCTCGATCCTCTTAAAATCGTCGGAGATAATGGTCAAAAATACGACTCAGGCGATTTGCATTTGATAACCATTTTCAATGGTAAAAATATTTACCCATTTTGAAATATGTTCAAAATTAGAAGCACCAAACCATCTACTTAGCTGCGAATAGGCTCACGTATGTCTTAGATTCGTACTGTATGCTTTGAAAACTTCATGGCAACATTTTATTTTTTTACAATTTGAGCCACTTTTTATCGCGAGGTCTCCAGCTCACGGAGCCACTAGTAATATTAGCAAGGATTTAAAATGGTAAATTAAAATATAACATAATCTACTTCGATGTAAAGTTAAGAAAATTATTTGTGATCTATTGAGACGGCACTTTACTTCGAAGTTATTATAAAGCTTCTTAATCGAAATCATAATTGCCATACCAGTGAATAGAGTCCACCGTTCAAAGAAACAATTTCTTTGCCACAAAATAATTAATTAAACACGAAGAAGTTATCTCAGAGCGACACCTAGCGGCCACCACTCGCTTTTGTACACCCATCTTTTCATCGTCAAAACTCATTTCAATTAATTTTCGCAGAAATAAGTAAATGATGTGCCCTTTAAAAGCGAGATATCATTAACACTGCGGCTGCGAGGGGGTTTTTGTGCCGACAAGGATTCACCTTCTTTACTTAATGTGGATCAATTGTTTTTTTTTATGACCAAAACCACAAAATATTTTAGCACGTCTATACGTGTTTTTTACTATTAAAAAACTCTTAAGTATGAATTATGAGACCTTTGATTATGATAACCGTTTTAGCAAACAACTGCTTTGTCTTATTTCTCTGCCATATTTTAATAAGTCTAGATAAATTCTCTTAACATAGTCAATTGCCACCGTGTTTCAGGCTAAAAAATGAAATCTCAAGACATTAAAGGAGCGTCTAAATTATTCATCAAATTATCCATACTTAGCCTTACGTGCTTTTCACCTTTATTATGATACAAAAATTCAAAGATATACCCTCCCATTCCACTGCCTCCCGCGGGAGAATCATTAGGAAAAAATCGTGTTGATGGATTTAATTACAAAAAATAATTATTCCAAAGAAAGTTGCCTGAATAAACTCGGACCGAGCGGGTTCTTCGATTCCCCCCTTAATCGGATTAATTTACTTTTAAAAAGCAGGGGGTGGTTTTTGTAATTAATGGAATGATAACATTACCCACCTCTCGGTCGGACGCCCGTGGAATGACTATGAATGCTAACGATAACTTTGTTCTATATGCTGATGAATGGCAGACCTGACAGGTTGATCGATTCCTAATAAGGTTAAGATATTTTTAGAGAGTGGAAAAGTAGGTCTTTAGTTTACTTTATCATTGCAATACATAGTTACAACAAATTATCTACTTCTAGTGTAAATAATAGGTCAGGAGCGATAGCTAGCAATTTGACACTAGTGACCGTGTTACGATTATCTATCAGTAAGTCCTTGAAGAAGAATATGAGTCTTGAAAAGGAATAGAAATGCATTTTTAAATAGTTTATCAATGTATGTAGGTATACACAAAAGATAAACCTATAAAGTGATAATTCGCCTGGTTTTTGTTCTGTCTGTGTTTGATAAGGAGTTTCTCTCGCATTTATGAAACGGCTATAATTTTTTATGTACGCAATTCTCTCGTAACGCTTTCCGCTACAAGAGTCATATTTGAACCGATATTTCTGTCGTAAGTATAAAATATTGTTTCGAAGCAGAGACACTGACGACGCTACTCGAATTGAAACGAGCGCCAGTAACGGTCCCGATGAGAAGCGCTTTTTCCACTCGGTTACCGTCCGGTGATCTGTTCCGAACGCATCTCCACTGACGCAAATCATATTGCGAGGAAGGGTTCGGGATTAGGAACGCAACCGGAGCGGAATCGGCCAGTCATCGTCGCTGATTTTTGTGGCCGCACGGACCCCACCCACGCGAAAGGGAAATTCTTTTCCGTACCCTTTGAAGGTAAGTAAGCAATGAACCTTCTGTGCCTTCTTTCTTTGAAAGTCACTTTTCGCATTTTTTTTTCATTGTAGACTGGCCAGGCATTTGACCACAATGTTGCTTGGTAAACAAGATGTGGTCTAAGGTGTAGCACGCATGCCCAGGAAATGCCTACCTATTCCCTCTTGCCTTGAAGAAGACCAAGGTTGTAACTATCAGAGAACACATGAGCAGGTAGCGCATTCCATTCTTTAGCAGTTCGCATAAGCAATGTTTTACCATTTTATACCTATCCTCTACATTTCTTTAAACTGTTTCACTGCACTTTCAAAAATGCTTTTTTTCAGTCGTCGACTTAGCACACTAATGTGCCAACTACGTTCCATCGATTTTTTTTCTTTCAAGTAGTACACTTGTACTATTATGTATTCTGTGGTAGTACTTACTACAAAAAAATGTTACAAGTTCGCAGTCTACGAAGTATTTTACTTATCTTGAAATCTTGAATCATTCCAATTATAAGTAGTAAGTACCCAATCAATTTTATTATTATTAAGTCATGTTAAAGATTCGATATCGCTCGGTTATCAAATATGACCAAAGAATGTTCTTACAACTTTGTTTAATCTGTAATCACAATTTATGAAATGTGAGAAACTGTCCACACTTAATCATATTTCAGTATTGCAATGCATTGTAGATTATTTAACTTGTGTGTATCTATGCCTAGCTTAAATAACCTTAGGGTTAGTTTTTTCAATGCGGGATCATTAAATACAAAACAGGAAGAGTTCATAGCAGCGGTGGAAGAGCTGACTCCTGATATAATGGCAGTGAACGAAACGTGGTTGAAGACGGCACAAGATGACTTGGCCCCTAGGGTCACTGGTTATCGGCTTCGTCATATTCCAAGACCTGAACAGGTGAAAGGGGGACGTGGTGGTGGTGTGGGTTTTTATATACGCAATGGCCTAAATGTACGCGCTGTGCCTCACCCCACCGCCAGCATGGTGGAGCAGATGTGGTTAAGCCTACGCATGAGTGGATTGGTGATTTTAATCGGAACGGCTTACAGGCCACCGTGGCTGGACATAATCACCTTTTTTGATGCTATCACTAATTCCATAGCCTCTGTACCCAAATGTGATGGGGTAATTCTGCTGGGGGATTTCAATATCAACCTCTTGGACCCTACAAGTAGTAAGTCTATACTGCTATATCAATTCACACAAAGTATGAACCTGTCTCAGCTAGTGGAAGAGCCCACGCACTTCATGGATCATGGAGCTAGCCTAATCGATGTGATCTGTACCGACATCCGCGTTTTGCAGGTCAAGGTAAAACATTCACCTGAACTAGGACGCCATGCCATGCTTACTGCAGACTTTAAGATTAAGAAGGAACGACCTGCCCCCCACTGGGTATCTTACAGGCCTCTTAAAAATATAGACCTTAATCTATTGAACAGGGATCTTGATGCAATTGACTGGGAAGAGATCTGTAATGTTACAGATGTTGATGCCTTAGCTCATATTTTTACAAATTGCATAAAGATGCTGTTTGACCTACATGCTCCTATTAAAATTCGTAAATTTAAGTACCCGCCTCATCCCTGGATCACAGACACTGTCAAGAAAATGATGAGCATTAGGGATAGGTGCCATGAAAAGTCAAAAAAAAATTGTCGCTCTGAGATCCACAAGCAAAGTTACAGGGAAATGAAAGAGATTGTTATAGCTGCAATCGAAAATGAAAAAAAGAGTTTTTTTGCTGTGCATATTAATAATAATATTAGCAATTCTAAGAAGTTATGGACTAATTTAAAACAGTCTATTTTGCCAAACAAAAATAACAATATCGATCTTCCTGCATCTTTTAACGACCCAAATGTCATAAATGCACACTTTCTTGATGTTCCAGGTGTGAATAGTGTGTCAATATCTGATTTATCGTATCTGGAACATCACAGACATGGTGCTGGCACTTTCTTATTGCAGGGGTCAGTGAAGATAAGATTTTGAAAATAATCATGAGTCTCAAGTCAAATGCACAGGGGGATGACGGTGTCTCCTTGGATATGTTACTTCTAACTTTGCCACAATCTTTAGCTACCATAACTACTTTAGTAAATAATTCTATTAAAGAAGGCAAATTTCCGGACAGTTTTAAGCTGGCTATTGTTAAACCACTACCTAAAGTGAGTCATCCAGTATATTTAAAAGATCTACGGCCAATTAGCATTTTGCCATGTGTCTCCAAGATCCTAGAAAGAGTGGTCAGTGAGCAGCTTACCCAGTATCTCGAAAAGCATAGCATTCTTCCACAGGTTCAATCTGGATTTCGTCGTGGTTACGGTACGGCTACTGCTCTGGCAGATGTGGTCGACAACCTTCTTGCTGAACAGGACCTTGGAAAGATCAATGTCTTGATACTCCTGGACTTCTCACGAGCATTTGATTCGATCAACACAACACTGTTACTGTCAAAGCTTGCTTACTATGGATTCGATTCTCAAACTAGACAGTGGTTCAATAGCTACCTGAGTCACAGACAGCAGTGTGTGGAGCTTTCAAGAGGCGGCGTGAAGTCCAGGTCCACCCTTCTCCCTGTAACACGCGGCGTGCCCCAGGGCTCAATTTTAGGCCCTATCCTTTACGCGCTGTACAGTGCGGACATAACAAAAAGCATAGAGTACTGTAACTATCATATATATGCTGACGATCTGCAGATCTATACGTCATTCACCCCATCAGAAGGAGTTAATGCAGTGGCAAAAATTAATGAAGACTTAGATAGAATAAATGCTTGGTGCCGATCAAATTGCCTCGTTCTCAACCCAGCAAAATCAAAATACATGCTAATAGGGTCAAAGCAAAATATCTTTAAATTAAATGCAGATAACATCCCTTTGGATATTAAAATCGATGGTGAAGCCATAGAGCGTGTGGAAACAGCTCGAAACCTTGGCTTAGTCTTCGACAGTCAGCTAGATTTCGAAAACCATATCACAGAATGTGTTCGTAGTTGTTTTTACCGTTTAAAGTTGCTTTACAGGATCAGACCATATTTGAGTGAAAAAGTTAGAATACAGCTATGCGAGTCATTAATTCTATCAAAATTGAACTACTGTGATATAGTTTATGGACCGCGCTTACTTTCAAGGACAGTTAAACTGATACAACGGGTGCAAAACGCCTGTGCTATATTCTGCTTTAGCATTCCACCGAGATCACACGTAACACCTTTCCTTATTGCGTCTAACTCACTGAAGATGGAAGCCCGCAGGAGACTCCATATGGCTACTTTGTTGTTCGGTATCATAAGTACTCGAACACCACGGTACCTCCACAGCAAACTGGTATGGCTCCAAAACCCGGGTAGACCTCCGATACGGGCTTGTTGTAATAATGTCCTTTCGTTCCCGACACATCGTACCATGGCATTTCGAGGATCGTTCAGATTTGCCGCCACTAAATGTTGGAATGACATCCCTCCACCAATGCGTGATCTGAAAACGATACAAACATTTTTTAGCAACATCTTTTAGATCAACAAACTTACACTTAAAAGGTACATACTCTTTTGTTCTTCTCCACATGCGTGGCGGCAGGGCTTGCTTTTTGATTGTATTTTATTATTCACCCACTTGCACTATTATTCTCTTTTATGTTTATTTCCTACATTGAAATTATAATTTTATCTCACTACACATATATTAAATTGTATTACATTTTTTAAATTAGTTTACTGTACGTGATGATGACATTGCAATGGAGATGTTTTTTATTCTTTATCTTCGTCTGATCCAAACTGACCGATTGCGATTTGTCGGTCACTCGGGCGGGAAGGAATGTATGGCAAAGAGTAATTTTTACAGAATAAAATACATCTGTTTTGTACCGCAGACGCTCGAGGTTACTTGGTCATAATTGATCATTTCTGTAGTATAAACAAAGTTAAATTGATCACATTGTACGTCCTATTGAAGTTTAATTTTTGTGTTGTGAGTGTTGTAACCAAATCTCTTTTGAGGCCCTGTCAGAATAACAGCGTGCTGTGGAGTTCTTCTGACGACACAGCAACATCGCTGAGGTAGGGTCCTTGTTAGTCTCACTCACTATTTTGTTTTTTTTATTTATTTAAGGTTCCCTAACCCAAAATTTTCTTTTTTTTCATTGTTTTTATTGTTAGCCTTAAGTAAATATGTTTATAGTTTTTAGAGACTAATAAATCTATTCTATTCTATTCTAAATCTATTCTAGAAACAGTTTTTTTCTGATTTTCACTTTAAGCTGTAAACTTGCGGTGTCATATAAGTACGGAATGTTTGATTGTGTTCGAAAAAAATAAGTTAAGTGATTGATTGAACAAAACACTGGATTCTCACAACATAGGTACAATTTATCGAATCAAGGTAGGTAACTTAATCATACCTAATAATGTATCAACAACAATGACCTAGCGCGCACAGAGTTTTTTAAGCGAGATCAATTTTACGCAAAGCTGCAACGTTTGGGTTAACGATATTGTAGCATTTCAGCGACCAATTATCGCACTGAAAAAAATCGTGATGCGAGTAATCTTATAAAAGCTAATCTACGACCAATAACTACCTCAATAACCCCAGAACGATTCTTATTTGAAAACTGATCGTTTTCACAGAGCGCTCGGCGTTATTTTCTCGCAAGTGCTGGCTCATGTCTGGATCATTCTTTACCGCACTGTCCGTGTGTGCATGTGTGAAGCTAGGGAGGACACGGTGACTCGACAATAAAATAATAAAAACTATTTTCTTTTGTCTTAAATAGAGACAACTGGGAAATTAAATTTTGTTATAGCGTCTTTATTTTCGTCGGACCTGCCCCCCTAGCCAAAGTAACATTTGCAAATTTTCGCTATAGCTTCGCTTCGAAACATTCGGATTTGACGTTTTAAAATTTGATTGTTAACGAAACCTTATGTCAATTCCATACATTCAATAGCGAAGCGATAACGAAGATTAGCGAATTTTACTTTGGCTAGGCCCTCTGGTCTTGCCATGCATCAAACGATAGACTTAATTTTTCAAATCAAATCAAATCAAATTGTTTTATTTGCAGAACATATTTTACATTTATAATATTAGTAGGGATAATGATTTGTTTTTTTGTTCAAACTATTAGAAAAAAGGGTAACGGCTAAGATTTGAATCTACACCCGAAATTGATAAACAACGTTTTTAATTAGTCAAGGCATAAACTTATTCTTCATTTAATAGTAAAGGCAGCAAATGTTTCAGCGACTATACAGGCAGCTGCCCATTGTAATCTTATAAAAAGTAATAACACATCCAAGATGTCACGTGCAGAACTGCAGTTGCGTAATGAGATTCAACTATAACAATGACCTACAAACAAAGAAACCTTGTTACCATTCTTTGGTAAAATGTTTAGGAAAAATGTTTCGCTAAAATACCTATAACAGTAAACTCTGATACTACCGTTGTTGCTATAGCAATTCTCTAGGACTTTCATTGGGTATGGGTTAGTTAAGTTATAAGGAGTAGTCACTTTAATTATATTTTTAAAACGTCATAGAAACAAAACAATAGTTTTATTAATATTACTGATAGTTGATCGTTGTGATCAATTCGCAACAATCAAATCACAAAAGTTTGGGTTTAATAGAATGAGAGAAAAAATCATCAATTTTGAAGAAAAAAACTTAAAATTGAAAAGTTTGGTAAAACCCATAAACACGGCCGTTACGAAGCTGCTACGATAAATTAACCTAGTACAAAAAAACATACAAGAGCGAGTATGACTCGTGCTAAAAAAAGTTCCCGAGCTATTTCGTACGATTTTAGAACATGTTCGACAATTTTATATTTCGAACTTTACGTACTTGCGTTGCAAAATCTTGGTTTCTGCGGAATTTTGTTTTTCATTTCATTCTACGTCAATAGGTTGAAAATACCCCTTTCATTTTAATGTATTTTGGAGACGAAATAAGCACGTAAGTATCTTTTCGTCGGATTTAGTTCTTTTAGTCAGAAGCTTTATATTTTCAAAGCTCCTAGAGGCCTCAGAACTTAGTGTTGATATAATTTTGAACCTGGGGGCTAATAGGCTAGTTGACAAAATTTGGAAAATAGTTTAATAATAAAGTTTGGTATCTATTTTACCCCAAAAATATATTATTTTAAGAAAAATAAGTCATTTTACCTATGAATTTTGCGTTTTAAGAAATGAATTCAAAATGACATCGAAAAAGGCCAAAACTGTCATGGCGTCTTGAATGACGTCACGCCTCGCGAAACATTTGTGTTTGACACCTACACACATACACCTCTGTGTGTTTGTGTGTGTGTGAAAATGACAGCAACAACAAAGGTTTCGCGAGGCTTGACGTCATGCGTCTCTGATTGGTGTTCAATGTCACGTGATTAAATGGCCAATTTTGCCGATTTTATTTTCCGTAAATATTGGTAATCTTTATTTATTGTAATGAAAAAAGTGTTTTTTTGGTTACTATTTAATATGATTAATCATTAGAAACCTTATGCTAGCCGATTTATTCTTAGTGGAAACAAGCCTATTGTCTGATTTCAAAATCTTCGTTTTTCCTTTTGATAAATAAAATATGTATTAAATAATCATGAAAATGTGAATAAAGGTTCGCTTTTTAATCAGTTTTTTCATTATGTCCACACAGGCCTTTGGGCCTTAGTGGAATAGGAAAAATCATTATGATGAAATTTATTTAGTACTAGCTTCCGCCCGCGACTTCGTCCGCGTGCATATTAGAGAAATAACTTAGGGAACCTTCAACCAGGATCGAACCAGCCGTCTCCCTCTTCCTCAAATTTTATATGTTAAATCATGTCCACCGTATTCAAAATAACATTTATTTTCGCAATCGTCATCCTAGAAAACCCTAATAACGACATAGATATCGATTTTGTGTTTTCTTACCCCATTTCACCCCCATATTCATTTAATCCACTAAAATTTGTAACAAAAGAAGATTAACCTAGATGTTATAGGTAGTTTACAAATTTACCTTTTCTAGGTATTGTGGTTTTCTTAATTCTTAACTTATTTTTATTTTACTACAATACAATCTAAACATTACAAATGGTTTAACATTAGGATAAAAAATAAAATTATAATTAGGTATATAAAAAAAAGAATAAAAATAATTTAAAACTATCGTATCTTTCCCTCGAAATATTCTTTTATATTATAGTAAGTTTTGGATAGAAGCAGAATTTTTAGCTCCTTTTCAAATGTATCATCATGGAGGGCTTTCAGTTTTTGGGTTAGGTGATTGTACACTTTAATAACATAGGGGGTAATACCCCATAGGGGTTAAAATACTAACAATAGGCTGCATAACAGTGGCGTTAGATTTACACCCATAAGCCTGAATAATACATTTTGTAATTTTTTAAATTCGAAAATAAAGTATTTTTAACCGACTTCACAAAAAGGAGGAGGTTCTCAATTCAATTGTATGTTTTTTTTATCGTTGTTCGCGCGTATCTTGGACATTTATGAACCGATTTTGATGATTCTTTTTTGTTCGATTGAGTTTTCTTGCGAGATGGTCCCATTTAATTTTTTTTCAAATCGGTTCAGTAGTTTTCAAGAAATCCTGAAAATACTATGATTTTGCATCAACTAACTTGACGACTATGAACCGAATTAGATGTTTCTTTTTGTTGGGAAAGGGGTACTTTTAGAGTAGTCTTTTTAACCGACTTCAAAAAAAAGGTTCTCTCTCAGTTAGACCTGTAGAAATGTATGTTTCTCCGCGAATATTTCACGTCTCGCCTCTAAAAAGCAAGAAATAATATTCAAATCATTAGATACGCATTATCATTGTTATAATAACAACACGTCTATTGAAGTCGGGTAGGGCTTTTAGAATAAAAAAGGAAGTTGTACTTTAGCCCCACCCGACTTCAATAGACGTGTTGTTATTATAACAATGATAATGCGTATCTAATGATTTGAATATTATTTCTTGCTTTTTAGAGGCAGGTTTTTTGAAGTCGGTTTTTTGTTTTTTTTAAAACAATTTTCTATACACAACTTCATCCCCCTTCTCACCCCTTCGGGAGTAGAATTTTCAAAAGCGCTGAGACAGGTGTATATTTATATGCAATCGATAGCCTAAAGACAAAATTTGAAGATCCTAGCTTCGAAACTGAGAGACTTTCATACAAACTTTGGACCCCCGTTTCACCCCCTTGGCGGGTGAGTTTTGAAAAATCCCTTCTTAGTGCACCCCTAGACTTCATAAGGAATCTGTGCTAAATTTGGTGTCTCTAGACCCAGCGGTTTGGGCTGTGCGTTGATACGTGAGTCAGTCAGTATCTTCTTTCATATATTACTAGCTTCTGCCCGCGACTTCGTCCGCGTGGATGTTAGAGAAAATATGTTAGAGAAAATCCTTAGAGAACCTTCAACCAGGATCCCACCAGTCATTTTTATGCTTCCCGTTCCCGTTCCGGTTCCGGTTCTGGATCCGGTTACGGTTCCAATTCCGTTCCCGGTCCCGGTCCCGTTCCCCCTCCCGCTCCCGTTCCCGTTCCCGGTTCTCGTTCCCGTTCAGTTCCCGTCCCGTAAAGGTCCTGTAACCGTCCCGTACCCCTTCCGTTTCCATTTCCGTTTCCGTTCCTGTTCCCGTCCTGTTCTCGTTCCGGTCCCGTTCTATTCCCGTTCCGTTCCCGTTTTGTTCCAGTTTCGTTCCCGTTTCGTTCCCGTTCCGTCCCCGTTTAGTTTCCGTTCCCGTTCCCATTCCCGTTCAGTTCCCGTCACGTTCCCGTTTCGTTCCCGCTCCGTTCCGTTCCCGTTCCGTTCCCGTTCCCGTTCCCGTTTCGTTCCCCTTCCGTCCCCGTTTAGTTTCCGTTCCCGTTCCCATTCCATTCCCGTTCGGTTCTCGTTGCGTTCCCGTTCCGTTACCGTTCCCGTTCCGTTGCCGTTCCGCTCCCGTTCCGTTCCCGTTCCGTTCCCGTTCCGTTCCCGTTCCATTCCCGTTCCGTTCCCGTTCCGTTCCCGTTCCGTTCCCGTTCCGTTCCCGTTCCGTTCCCGTTCCATTCCCGTTTCGTTCCCGTTTCGTTCCCGTTCCGTTCCCGTTCCGTTCCCGTTCCCGTTCCGTTCCCGTTCCCGTTCCGTTCCCGTTCCGTTCCCGTTCCGTTCCCGTTCCGTTCCCGTTCCGTTCCCGTTCCGTTCCCGTTCCGTTCCCGTTCCGTTCCCGTTCCGTTCCCGTTCCGTTCCCGTTCCGTTCCCGTTCCGTTCTCGTTCCGTTCCCGTCCAGTACCCATCCCGTACCCGTTCCCATTCCCATTCCCATTCCCATTCCCATTCCCGTTCCCGTTCCCGTTCCCGTTCCCGTTCCCGTTCCCGTTCCCGTTCCCGTTCCCGTGTTGGACTTCAAAATAAATGTCATTTTCGCAATCACCATCCCATAAAACCTCAAGAACGACATCCATATCGATTTTTATGTTTACTCACCCCATTTAGCCCATAAGGGGTTGATTTTTAAAATCACAAAATATATGTTTGCCTTTTTATTTTTAGACGTGCTCCTACGAAGTTTAAAGTTGGAATGTCTATTTTATATTATTTTTCCAATTTGAACCCCATTTTCACCACTTTAGGGGTTAAATCATGTCCACCGTGTTGGACCTCAAAATAAATGACATTTTCGCAATCGTCATCCCAGAAAACCCCGATAACGACATCCATATCTATTTTTAGGTTTTTATCACTTTTCACCCCCATTTGATTCCCATAAGGGTTGAAATACTAACAAAAACAATATACGTTGCGTTAGATTTTCACCCATAAGCCGAAATTATAAATTTGGCTATTTTTTCTTCGAAAATAAATGATTTTCTTCAATACACAACTTCATCCCCCTTTTTACCCCTTTGGGGGTAGAATTTTGAAAAACGCCGAGACTCGTATTTATTAATTTTCAATCGTCAGCCTAAACACAAAATTTGAAGATTCTAGCTTCAAAACTGAGGGACTTTCAAACAAACTTTCATCCCTTATTTCATCCCTTTAGGGATAGAATTTTCAAAAATCCTTCCTTAGTGGATGCCTACACTTTATAAGGTATCTGTGTGCAAAATTTCAAGTCTCTAGGTCCAGCGGTTTGGGCTGTGCGTTGATAGATCAGTCAGTCAGTCAGTCAGTCATTCAGTTTACGATTTTATATATTAAGAAGATTCACAACAATGCGTTGTTTGTCGTTACAAATAAATCAAGGATCGATGATATAAGTTAGACGGATTATATTACAATAGTTTCGTTATGAGTAATGATTCTGACTAGTTTTATGATAATTTACCCACAATTGGATAACAAATAGCTACCTTTTTTTATTTACAATGCAACATTATTGCAGCAATTATGTTGCATTGTACAGAGAATTTATGCATATAAAATTATATGGGCAACATTTCTGGGTAAAAGTGGTAATACATCAGTAAACACTAAGTTTACCGGCGAACTAAAATCTATGGAACAAGCGCATTGCGCTCAAAAATGGCACCACATGAAAAGTACAACTAAGTGGATGGAGCTAAAAATGCTAGCATTTAATTATGCAGCACAAAGCGTCTGAGCACTGGTTGCTTATTAGCTACCATAATTTCTATACTTATAGATATTTTCTATACTTAAACGATAAAATATGATACGTTATTTCTGCATATTTTTACTGCTTCTTTGCGTCTTTTACACCATTTGACTACACAGGACGTAATTTCTAATAAACTTTCTCTTTCTCTCTTATCTCTAAAATACAAACTGCAATTATTGTGAAGAACGCTAACGTCAGTCACCGGGTGCGTGGCTGGCCCGACTAAAGCTGTGCGACTGAGCGGGTTGTACTTTTTCAGCCCCGTGGTGCCATTTTTTAAGCAATATTTGTTTGCAATTACACTTCCGTAGATTTTAGTTCGCTGAAGTTTACAGACCTATTCCGTACATATCAACTCAGCGTGGCAAACTTAACTAGCAGTCCTAATTTCATAAGTTGCTGCCCTTTGAATTGGCAAAAGCATGACCATCACAAGGGATCATAATATGAAAATCTATTGAAATCGAATCAAGATTAAACGGATAAGTTTAACTATTAGTTATGTTATTTTTAGAATACTATTTTTATCAGTAAAATAACTTGCATTTTAAAGGGTGAAAAATTCATAATATGTTTCGACTTTAATCAATTCTAGCTGGCTTTCGCAGTAAGATATCCATCCTGGAAAGCTGATGTACAAGATTTTGATCTACATTGTATGCACTGCCGCATGATAGTCAACAATAGTTGTTCGAACATATCTCATTGACAATGACGTCAATAATACTACAATTTAGTTAGTTGATTAAGCTAGCAATTGCATTAAAGTCAAGCCTATAGCGTGAGTGTAATACGAGTTGCGTTTGCTATAGTTACAGCGAAATACAATAGAAATAATCTCTATTATGAAAAGGAGAGCTTGTTTTTTACCGTTAGTGATTGTTTCTTTTTTAAATAACGTCAAAAGTAATCAAGAAATACAAAGCAAAGACCTTAACTCTGTGCTGTACAAAATTGCTATTTGAAATACCGACGATGCGTTTAAAAATATTGTAAAAAGAAAGAAATAAGAATGAAAAACCAAAGATTGCCTAGGCATATTTAGATTTTTCAGAAATTGGCTTTATAGATATGAATTAATTGATTCAAAATGTTGCGGAAAATCACAGTAATCACTCAAAATGTATATCAAATCAGTATTTACATAAATGCGACCTTTTATCACATAACGGCCGATGATTATACGCATGAGATGCGTAGTGGCATAATGACAGAATTATCTAACATCGGAACTTCGTCACCAATCCTTATAATTTATTTGTAATTGTAATAGTAAAGTATAGGCATTTACGATCAGCCATGCATAATAAATAAGATAAGCTATTCGTAATATGTAGATAGGATAACAGTCGCACAGTCGCATTAGTACAGTAATTAAACAACACGACACGACAGTTCTTGCAAATAGATAGATAGATATATAGATAACATTTTGTATGTTGTTAATAAATAAAAAAAATAAAAAAAATCGTAAATGTATTTATCAGATTTTTTGGAAATAACAGCAAATATTATCTTTAAAAAATCTTAGTAACTAAACTCGAAAAATACTTTAAAAACATATTATGAGACAAGTTAGCTTAGGTTGCTCATTGCACACGAGGCTGTGGGTTGCAGCCCGAGCCATAGGCGAGGGCGTATAACTCAACTAAGTGTACATAAGCAAGAGCTCACGAGTTTCATACGACGTTTTTCCACACATTTGCGAGGAAAAAACAAAGTAATTTACCACACAGCAACAAATAAAACAAAAACAAAATATGAAAATTGTGGGAATAGGCCCGCAGGTTTTTTTTCACACGCCCAATGCAATAATATTTTGCGAACAAAGGGGTAAGTGAGCCTACTCCAAAATTATAATTGTTAGTGATAAAATGCAAATATTTTAATATTTTATAACAAAATATTGTGAACTAGCGACCGCCCGCGGTTTCACCCGCCGCTCCCCGTTCCCGCTCCCCGTTCCCGTTCCGTTCCCGTCCCGTTTGCGTTCCCGTCCCGTAACCGTCCCGTACCCCTTCCGTTTTCGTTCCCGTTCCCATCCCGTTCCTGTCCCGTTCCCATCCTGTTCTTGTTCCCGTTCCCGTCCCGTTATATTCCCGTTCCGTTCCCGTTCCGTTCCCGTTCCGTTCTCGTTCCGTTCCCGTTTCGTTCCCGTTCCGTTCCCGTTCCGTTCACGTTTTGTTCCCGTTCCCATTCCCGTTCCGTTCCCGCTTCGTTCCCGTCCCGTAAACGTCCCCTAACTGTCCCGTACGCCTTACGTTCCCATTCTTGTTCCCGTTCTGTTCCCGTCCGGTTCTTGTTCCCATTCCCGTTCCACACAACTTCATCCCCCTTTTGACCCCTTCGGGGGTAGAATTTTGAAAAACGCTGAGACCCGTATTTATTAATTTTCAATTGTCAGCCTAAACACAAAATTTGATGATTCTAACTTCAAAACTGAGGGACTTTCATACAAACTTTCATCCCTTATTTCATCCCCTTAGGGATGGAATTTTCAAAAATCCTTCCTTAGTGGATGCCTACACTGTATAAAGTATCTGTGTGCAAAATTTCAAGTCTCTAGGTCCAGTGGTTTGGGCTGTGCGTTGATAGATCAGTCAGTCAGTCAGTCAGTCAGTCAGTCAGTCAGTCAGTCAGTCAGTCATTCAGTTTACGATTTTATATATTAAGATTGCACTGTGTTTTTTATAGCTCGGTTTATGACCCTAAAAGCAATGTTTTAGGGCTCACTTTACAAGCAAGTGTGTTGAAAAACTTATTAATAACTCAAATAAAAATTTTGAATTAAAGACTTGTGACCAAAATTACCTACTGCGAGAGCTTATACAGCAGTCGTATTATTACCGTAAATGGACGTAATGGCTGGAGAAGTCAATATGTGATACTTATTTAATCCTTTCTTTAGTTTTTCATTAAAATACTTCCTGAAAGTTCATGACAATTAATCAAATAGTCATATGCTACAGGCGTTTTTTTTTATGAAATTTTAATACATTGTTTGTTACCCACTCTACCATATGCACCATTGACTTGCACCATCAAATGGTGCAGGTGACACTAATTAATTCGGTTTGCTCCACGAATGGTGCAAACGAAACTGCATTGATATTTTTCCTTAGAAAGCTATTTATCAAATGTGAAAAATCTTTTAAGACATCTTAATTTATTTAGATAAAGGCTAGATAAATAAATAAATGAGCTGTACCTTTTCAACAGCACTGTTCTAAACAGATCAAATTTTGACTCATCGGCGGAAAATAATCTTATCTCAAGCTTACTCGGACGAAAGTATTAACTAGTAAGGATGACCATTCATGGGAAACTAGCTTCCGCCCGCGACTTCGTCCGTGTGGACAAACCCACCAACCACCCATGACCTGGCGAACATCTAGGTTATGCAGGTCGAAGCAGCGGGAGATGCACGCGGAATGGCCTCCACCGCGCGCACTTTCTTGACTCCCTACAAATTATTTTTTAAATCTGTCTCCTTTGTCCCTATGGTCCCTCTCCCCTTTCTGGGGCGGACGTACACGAAAACGCCTCCGGTGCCTCCCAGGTCGCCTCGTGCCCACTACGAAGTGGTACCGCTCCGGCTCCGTTTCTTCTTTCTTCGCCTCGGTTCTTCTTTCTTCACCTCCTCTCGAGTCCACTCCGAATCCTGTGCCACTTACGCGCGAATTCCCGTAGCCGCCTGAAGTTCGCCTCTGTTCCAACGAGGTCACGGTAGTAAACCGGTCCAACCTCGAGCACTTTCACCTTATCTAAGAGTTCCCTACGCTCATCCCCGTAGAGCTTGCACTCCCACAGAGCGTGGTATGCGTCCTCTACCTCAACCTCCCCACAGTAGCACGACCCCACGTCCGCGAGCTTCATCCGGTGAAGCCTACCCCTGAAGCAGCCGTGACCCGTCACCAATTGCGAGACTTCATAGTCCGGCTCGTCCCAAGTCGCCTTGAGTCGGGCCCCCACTTCCGGGAAAAACCGATATAGCTCCCTCCCCTGGTCCGATGTGTCCCAACGCTCCTGCCATTCGGTAAGGGCGGACTCAGATGTTCTGAGTTTGGCGCTTCGAAGTTCCTCCTTAGCAAGCCCGGACTCGCGTGCCTCACCCAGTCTGCCAGCACGTATTACCTCGAGGTCGGCCGGTAAAACGCCAGCCAAGACCGGCAGAGCGACAGAGCTCGTCGAGCGATACGCCTTGGTCAGAAGGATCAAAGCGGGTCTCTGGGTGCGCAAAAGCGCGGACCGCACTACGTGCAGGGACGCGCGCTCAAACCAACAAGCCGCAGCATACGTTACCGTGGCAGTGTAAGTGCCTCGGTACAGCACCAATAAGGCTTTGTACCGAACCCCCCAGGATGACGCCGATATCCTCGACATCTTGCCGAAGCAATTTGCCGCCCTGTCCCCTATCGACACGGCATGCTGCGCGAACGATAGACTCGAATCGATCGTCACTCCAAGCACAGTGGTCGACGTGACGCTTCGAATCGAATTCCCCCCGAACCTGATGGTGGGTGGTCGCTGGAATTTACCCCTGATCGTCATAGTTTCAGACTTCGCAGGTGAAAATTCCAGCCTATTACGGACCCCCCACTCACCGACGAGCGCCAAAACGATAGAGGCCGTAGCCTCTATGCCCGCCCGGGACCGGGATTCGATAAGAATCGTCACGTCGTCGGCGTACGCCACTATACTGACCCTCTCCGGGAGCGGCTCTCAAGTCGTCCATGAGCAGGTTCCAGAGCGTTGGTCCCAGCACCGAACCCTGCGGGCAACCGTGTGGACATTCGAAAAATTCCTATGGAACCTTTACCCAAGATAAAAGTTCCTATGTTTTACCCAAGATAAAAGTATCTGGTTGCCAAATTTCAGCCGTTTTTGCGTGATTGAGTAACAAACATCCAAATAAGCAAACATGCAAACATCCAGGCACAGAAACATTCACATTTATGATATTAGTAGGATAATACAGCCACTCCCGAAGCGCTCGAAGTAGGAAATTTTTGTCACACAAAATGGGGTTGCTGTTATTCTTTTAAGTTTTATACCTCAACTGAAAGCTGAATAGATGGAGATGTTTTTAAAATAATTTGCACGCTTGGTTATTAAGGTTTTTTAAAGACATTTGCTGTTATTTCCAAAAATCTGAAAAATAAAAATAAATGCACAGAGCACCTTTAGTTTTTGTCCATTGTTTTATTCAGTATGAATATTAAGAATGTTTTCCCCAAAATAATAATGGAATCAAATGAGTAGTTCTTTTTTATTTTTATTTTTTGTGCCTGAGTTCTCAGGCACATTTGGTAAAAAGGTTACCTTATTAACAACAATTACAATCAACTTTCGAGAAAAAGCATGGAAAAAGTTACTTACAAAAAAATATTGTTTTGATCTCATCTATAATCCCTTAGCAGGAATAGGTACGTCATATTTCCAGTAACCCAGTATAATATTGTTTATATGTAGGTATGTGTGTAAGTACATCGATTCACTTTCACTTTCACTCGAAGACGGCTAAGAAGCGATACACACTGAATGCGTAAGCGTAAGCGTGCACGTACGCGTAGACGTACCATGACGTTGTAATGTCTGAAACTTTATGAGACATGGCACACCGCTTGCGTAACGTACGCGTGCACGTAGACCGATGCGTAACCCTATGCTACTATCGCTAAAATCCGTCAAAATCGAAATTTTGAGATCAAAAAAAAAAAGTCATAGGACCCTTAATAGTCTAAAAAAATGGTAAGTACTTAAATCAAGGTAATATGCCTATCCAACTTGGTCCATGGCTTAACTTACCTAGGTATACTGTACTTTATAAAGTTAGGTAACTTTATTCTAATCATCAATAAGTTGCGTCTTTTTAGCAGTTCCATAATTTTTTATTCGAATTCCATCTTATATGGGGTCGTAAAAATATGATGCCATGGAGTCAGTTGAGACGTATCATTGCGTCATTACCAGTCCAAGTAGATAGGGATGGCCAACCTTTGGTCGAGAAAATATATACCAACCTATTCTCGGCGGTAATTTTCCATACAAAATTACTCTACTGAATGTTTTTACGCGCCTAATTTTTCGTTAACTGTTTGTGCTACGGGTAGGTATTGAGTGTAATAGTAGCTCAGGCAATTTTATGAATGTTCAATAGGTATATACTTGTATATAAAAACCTAAGTAGATCTTACCTATGACTTAGGTACTTAATTTGAAATAAGACTTATTTTTAGGTACACAATTAAAAGAAGCGAATTCTCAGACAGATTTGTACAATTCGATCCACTTAATCAACTTGGTTCCGCATTTTTAATTCTCTTGGTATATTTTATAGTTCCGATCGAGTAGATTTATTATAGTAAAGTACCTACCTCTGGCCAGCACTGACCTACTGCGTAGTAGAGCCTCGACAGTTATTGCTATGCCACCATTGTGTAACAAGTGTATGGGTACTGCATTTTATTTCCTGTGTGCATAAAATCAGTTCTGAAAAAGAATTTCCAACAAGAATCTTAAAGGATCATGATACAATACCATCATTATTAAATGCGGTGAGTTTTCAACTTTTTATTGCTTGGCATAGGTCAAGTCACGTGTTTTTGTTTATTACGTTTTTATCACACAAATCTTTGCTCAATGAATATTGTTACGGTTGACGGTTGCAGTCCTTAAACTTACCTACTGCAAATTATTAAGAGAAAAATAATAGATAGAGAATAGTCAATGAATAAATATTAATTACTATCTTACATTTTATTGGAACAACTTCAGGTCATTTGAATTCAATAACCTATAGGCTATAAGTACAATTTTTATTTACCAGTTTCTTCTTATCAGCACAAGTACAAATACATCAATTTGTCATTTCAAAAATTGTCTTTATAGCTGATTCGCCTACGTCCAGAGTTCTAAGCACGCACTTGTTATCGAAATGCCCTTATGCAAAGCCATAAACTCTTGATAATGAAAACGTACTCTATGGCTAGGATATCTGTGAAGTACCTACCTATATGTTCCTAGCAAAATAATATTATTCTATCCTATTCTACTCTACAGACTTATTACAAAAATTAAACAATTCAATGGTTCTACAGCCCTTTTGGATTAAACATAATTACTAGAAAATAAAACAAATTACTAACAAGATTAATGTTACGAAATAACAGTTTAAAGCAAATAAATTATGTTAATTTTATTTTAAGATTATAACTTCAGGTATCACAAAGCGATCAACTAGGACAAATAAATTATTTCAGAAAGTCAGTTTGTTTGTATTTTACGCCTTCTCATCTTAACTACTCAACCGATCATCATAAAATTTTGCAGTTGGATAAAAAGTAGCCTATGCTCTTCCCTAAGGTCCCATCTACACTCGGCGCGTCAGAAAAATAACACCTTTACAAAAAATGTCTTCAAAGTTAATTTAATGTCGTAATCGTAATTTTAATCGTAATTTAATGGTAAGTGTTGTTATAGATACCTATAACAACACTTACCATTAAATTAGATAAAATTAAATTAACTTTGAAGTTAACTTTGAAGAAGTATACACTTCTTCCCCTTCGGACATAGCCAAAAGTATCTAGAAACCTTTGGAATACTCGTCGAACGGAATCTATTACTGAGATGCATTTTCCGAGCAACATCACATTGCCTCATGTTTTGCAATATTTGATCAACTTCATGGGCAATAATATCCATCTTGGGTATTCATTTTTTTAATTGAACTGTTGAAGTGTGTTTTCTCCACCATCTCGATAGCGTATTTATCCGCATTTCCTGAATTGACCCCTTTTATTTCCCTTTTATGGCTGCACAATCAATAACGCTTTAAGTGTTTAATTATGTTAACTGTTATGTTGATTAAATCAAACAATTATTAATTGTAAGCTCATTAAATGTACTTTCAATAGATATCAACATTTAGGCTGGCCCCAGACCTACCGGTTTCGTTTCTTTGCTTTGCTGTTCTACCATGGACCGCCGGCCAAGAGGCTCATTTTCAATCTATCGCATATTTTGACCTGACCACATTGGCAAGATAGCCATTAGTTTGGTGTTATCAAATATCGTCGTATGGGGTGCGATGAGAAGTTTTAGTTTTCGTTTTAAAAAAAACTGTTGTTTTATACAAAAATTAATAACGAAATTATCAAAATGTATGAAACAGTTCATTTTTTTCGCGATTTCAGATTTGGTCCCATAGTAAAAGTTGTTCAGTTTTATTATGGTCCCTATCTACCATATTCAGTTTTATAAGGCTTTACCATACATCTTGTATAAATAAGCGATCAAGTTATTTTTAACGATCGGAGTCCATGTTCAGGGTGGCATATCTCCTAAAAGCTTCCTACTTCGCAATCCAGGCGATGATATTTGATAAAACCAAGCTAATGGCTATCTTGCCAATTTGGTCTAGTCCCAAAATGCGATAGATTGAAAATTACCCTAGTTGGCCGGCGGTCTTTCAAGCAAGGTAGCACAGCAAAGCAAAGAAACGGAACCGGTAGGTCTGGGGCCAGCCTTACACAAGAAAACGTTAGCTAGCAATAGCAGGTGGCCAAGTCTAAACTTATTTTCAAAGAGGTGCAATTTTTCTGTTGTCGAGTGTATATCTGTAGCAAATTTCTTCAAAATCGGTCCAACGGTCTAGGCGTGAACTGAAAACGAAACAGATAGTCAACAGACAAAAGTTACTTTCGCATATAATATTAAATTAGTAGGTATGGATTGTATGGATCATTAGCAGGTTTAAATCAAAATTGTTACATAGGTATTTAGCAGTTTTCGGGATCTTATGAATATCATTGCTTACTATAATGTATTACAACAAAATGTTCATGGTTTGACGTTACAAATAAATTAATCGAAGCATGAACATTTATTTAGTCCTTTTTGTTTTTTCAATATAGGTACTAGCATGAACAATTTTATGAATGCGTGTATGATAAAATATAAGTTATGTAAAAGAGAAAGTACAATGCGATTAAATTGTCAATAGACAATGATCCGCCGCAACTTCACTCGGGAATGTATGACATGCATTGTATGGTAATACTAAATACTTTATTCTTATGGTAATACATCGTATTGTGCGTTCTGAAGTTTGTCACTTTTGAGTACCTACATTGTTAACTACAGCACTGTCTTAATTTTGAATAAACCATGCCATCTAAAAGAGTTGAAGGCTGGTATCTAAAGAGCATAATAACTATCCAAGTATAGTATCATGACATCAAATAAATACCAAAAGTAATGGCAAACAAGTAACGACATTTATTATTAATCAATGGGTAAGTATATAATATACCTAATCTATTCAAAACTAGCGTGCGTGATTCTACTAATTAAATCAAAATGATTCATGTTCTGGTGAAGTCAAAACTACTCAGTCACAAATACTAGAATATCCATTGTTTATTTCCTTTTTTTTTAAAGTTAACTTTATCGATAGAGGGTAGAAATTTTTTTTTTCTTTCTTGATTTTTTTGGGCACTATGTAGTACGCGTACTATGTAAGTAGTTAGGCTATTCATTCTAAGTTTTTAGCGGCAAAATTAATAGTTAAGTTTTGATGCGGCTATGTTATACCTTTAGATAGTACATTGTAAAAACAACTCTCCCCTCCTCTCTACCGCGTCATTTCTCCCCCCTTAAAAAATGTCCTGTTTTACAGATTTTCTCAATTTTCAGGAAAACCATACAAGCTAAAACAATTTCTTAATAAACTACCTACAGATAAGTACTACTATCTAGAGACTTGAAACTGTAAAACATAGGTCAGAACTGGAAGGCAATGCAATATTATGGTGTCATTGAACTGATCTGATGATGGAGCCGGAAGAAGGCCACAGGAACTCGATGAAACCATACAACCCCATCGTATTTAGGCTTGTTAGAATCGTCTTGACGAGTTTTCTAATGGGAGACGAGGTCCAGGGTCTGATGATGAAGCTGGCGGGCTATGCCGTAGGAACTCAATATTGGAACCGTGCAACCCTATCGAGTTGGGCTCGTTTGAACCGTCATGACAAGTTTTTTGTTTGGAAACAGTTTCCAGGGTCTGATGATGGAGTCGGAAGAAGGACACAGAAACTCTCTAATAAAACCACGCTACTCCATCAAATTTGGGCTCGTTTGAATCATCTTGACGAGTACTTTGTTGAGAAATAGTGTCCAGGGTCTGATGATGGAGCCGTAAGAAGGTCAGTGGAACTCTGTTATAAAACTATGCAACCCCATCGAGTTTGGGCTCGTTTGAATCGTCTTGACGAGTTCTTTGTTGGGAAATAGTTTCCAAGGATCTGATGATGGAGCCGGAAGAAGGCTATAGTAACTTTATAATAAAGACTACTTTGTTGGGAAAAAGTTTCCATAGTCTGATGATGGAGCCGGAAGAAAGCCACTGGAACTCTGTAATTAAATGTTCAACCCCATCGAGTTTGGGATCGTTTCAATCAGACGATTGAAACGAGCCCAGACTCGATAAGAGATGGTATATTTTTAGTCTTAGCTCGTTAACTTAAAAGCAGAAAATAATAATTTACTAAAAAAAATCTTTTATATAACACGTTTTTAAAACGGACTAAAAATCATAAAAATCGAACTAAAAACATTAAAACAGACTAGTAAAAACAGACTAAAAAGTAAAACATATACCTATATTCTTCTGTATTTAATTTCAAGTCTCTAGCTAATCGGGAAGTTTAGTATTAAATCGTTCGCAAAGTTTGTGGACACACAAACAAACGAGAAAGCAACCTAATAAAAACGTGTTCAAAAATACTGGTCTTCTGCTCTTTGATCAGAAAAGAAACATAATTATGTACCCTATTCGTAGCGTCTTGGTGTATTTTGCGACAACTCACGACTCAGGCATTTATCTAAATAATTAATAGCTGATTGGTCTATTACTTCTATAAGTAGATAATATCTGCAATGCTCATAGTTATTTAGATACTAAATCAAAACTCGTTCTCGCACCTTAGTTCTTAATTTTGGTCCATATAAAAGGAAACACTCCACAACGCGTCCACCTTATAAAACCGCCATTTAGAAGATGATAGTTGTCTGTGCAGCCAGTTAACGTAATAGGTCACATAGCGTGACCTTTCATAAAAAGAACTGTCATGAGTAGGTACCTAGAAAACAAAAGTTTTCTTATTTCATAGAAAAATTTCGTTCATTCAGTGGAGGGTGTTCATTCACTAGTGCACTTACCCTATATCACTAACGCAAGGTATGTTCAAAAGTATAACTTTTAGAAATTATTTAGTGTTGTATGCATTCATAGTTACTTAGGACCCTAAGGTACATACAAACAGCGCCGGCGCTAGTTGTATGTACTCTATGGGTACGCCGCGTACTGCTAGCGCCCCAGCGGGCGCTGTGTTTGGCATAAAACTATGCACGTCCTACAACACAACGCGGCGCTATAGCGCAACGTCAGGTTAGCGCTCTAACGCGGCGCTAAAACGCGTTCTGTTTGAAGAAGCCTAAAAACCATTTCTACTTCCTTTCATATGTTTTCGTTTGTATAAGCATAGGTATATGACAAGCAGCTAGTATAAACATAGCTGTCATTAAAGCAAATAAACGTAATAATACAGCGCTTTTGAATCAAATATTTATACTAAAATAAAACAAACAGTATGTACCTATTAGTAAGTAAATTCTAAAAACAGATGAAAATACGAGTATTTGTACGTATAATTGCTGTTCGATGAAGTCCAATATTTCAACTAGTCGATTTATTGATTAATATTGTACAGCATAATTTTACCGCTCTCGATATAAGTCGGAGAAAGAGCTGAATTAATAAAACATCTCGTATATGTACATACCCGAGACGTCACAGAAAGGCTCACATAAAAGTGGGAGCGAGCTTTCCCATTCTCAGATTGTTACCGTGGCTCGAGCGATACATAACTCTAACTTCCGAAGCACACGCTCTGAAATATTTATTCCTGAAACGTAAAGATCGGGTGGGGGGTGGGGTGGGGGGTGGTTTATCCCGCGGTTTCCTTGCCGCCGTGTTTTACTTCGAGAATGGGAAGTCGCAGCCGCCGGGTCGATATCGCCAAAGATAAAGCGTTTTGACTGGATTTCAGAAGGAATACACTCTGCGAAGAAAATGAAAAATACTGACGAATATAAAGTTTTATCGTTGAGGATTGCTTTTTGATAATCGAACTTTGTCGTAACACAAGCTAAGGCAGAGTTGTTGACTTTACCCTTTATGTCTCTCTCGTCACTTTTTATTTTATTAGTCACTTTTTATTTTTCTTTTTGGTAATTACTACTTTTTCATATCGGGTCATTTTGAACTTACCATCCAAATTTTAAGGATGTGTCCAGTTCATGAAACATTCTCTAAGAAAAATTTCGCCAGAAAATTTTTGTCATCCTAAATTGATCACGTGATCTCTTTGATTTTTATGGAAAGTCGATTTTTATTTTACATATTTTACCATGTGTTCCTTAGAGAAAGTAGTTCAGTTTCATGGACTGAACACATCCTCAAAATTTGGGTGGTATGTTCAAAATGACCCGATATAAGGTTAAAAAATTAATTCATTCTCTTTGATGTCACTGAAGATCTTCTCAAAATGTTTGTATTTGAATCACAACGACTCAAAATTGTTTTTGATTATTACTTTGGATTTTTATCGTGTTTTCAATTACATTATTTAAGTATTTCTTCTTTATGAAATATCATTCTATGCAATCTTCTGCTAGTATTTCCATTAAACCCATTTAAGTTCAATTGCTGATATTTTAGTAAACGTTTCAATATTTCAGTACTTTATTTAGTAAAATTTCATCAAGTAAACGAAACGAAAGATTTTAATACCTACATGTGCAATGCACAGCAGATGTTTTATTAAAAAAAACGGTTTTCTTTACACTGTTAATTTTTGATGAAACTAGGCATTCACTTGTCAAACAGTAAAACGATTCGCAGATTAAAATGTCACCGAAGTGGTCTCATAATCTTTGGCAGAGCCTCGACCTCCAGTGGGGGGGCCCCCTCCCGTTCGATTGTCTGCGGAGGCTGCCCGTCGGTGCCATCTGATGTGCGGAGAGCACTCCAGATCTGCATAGATCGTTGCCTTCGTTTTTTCCCTATCGAAAAATCAATACTTACAGTTTCATAAAGTCGGGAGCGACACTCCTTAATTTTATTACAGGTTTATCTTCTCGTAAGGCGAAATTTTTTTCAGCTTTTTCAGAAACAATTTCGGCAGTACAAAAACAACTTTTGCCATTTATACGCGACATTCGAAGTAGGTCAACATTAGGCTCAGGACTGGTACATAATGTGAAGAGCCTCCCAAAGCCGTACAGGGCTTTCCGCCGCCGCCACCCTCAAAGGGAAAGAGGCTCAAACACCGGGCAATAAAGCCTTCGAATCCGACAAAACAAATACGACGAGCATTCCAATGCTAGATATCACTGGCCCCGCCCCTACAGTTGGCATTACGACTGTGAGCTCTCCGATTGGTCGCCGCGAAGCCTTCTCCATTTGGAATTGGTTATTTTTTTTCTACAATTGGAATTGGAACTGTCGGTTTGTTCTGCGCGGCAGGCACGCATGCGTCGGGGCGCACGTACACGTAGATACGTTTTCGGGAATCGGAATGTTTTATTGGACTACTCTCTCCATTCCTATTCGTATTTACCATTTGGTTGTAGATTTGAGGTTGCACTGCGCTCATTGCGCAGTCGTGGAATCGCTTGGAAATTCAATTCGGTCGTTTTCTTTGTATTACGATATAAGTAGGCACAGCCAGTGGTGGAAATAGATATGTTGTCGTCTGATTTTAAAAAGTTTCTTCGTTGACTATTTTAGAGTAGGTAGTCGATACCCTCTTGATTTTTGTGAAAATCTTTTCTTTTCACTTTACTTTTTTAGTAAATCTACTTAAATATTCATTACTTAGTTAACATATGTAATATAGTATCCTTCCTAGCAGATGTAAACTATTCAGAATACTATATAATGAGATAATGTGGGAGTCCACGACTTTAAACCGTTTCGTAACCTATGTTATGCAATTGTTTTTCAGTATTTCCTTTTTGATCGGCACCTGTGATTACTGTTTGTTCCTTAAACCAATACATTTTTTAATTTTAGAAAGCTACTAGTGGCGTGGGAATTTCATCAACACTTGATGCATTGTATGCAATAACGCTGCCGCAACCATATTGATATATCCCTGCTCCCCCCACACGCCCAGTGGCACAAGGCATACAGCTCACAATGTGCCGATACCCGCAGCGACAACTGTAATAACATGTTGGCGTCCACAGCTGGTTCGGTCCGGAACAATTTCATTTGCGACTGGGCGAGGATAGCGTTGTAATTACAACAACAATCGATAGAGGCGCCACCGTCTGCCGCACGTTTAATCTCGCCAGAATCAAAGGACCGTCGCCTCACACCCACCTCAGTTCACTTCCTCTACCCATCGTGAGACATCCGCAATCCTGCGATGTTTCACATCCATTACCTCCCTACCACTGAGGATATACTCCACCTTTTCAATCACAGATGCAATGTATATCGCCTCTTTTGGGAGAGTTGTTTAAAAATTGATGCAGTGGTAAATAGTTTGTCTCCAAGCCTATATCAGTGGAGGTATGGCTAGATGTCCTCAGATAGTTGCATTTCCTGTTTACATAGTAACTACATATTTTCATTATATTAATGGTAGATGAATAAGGAATTCGTAAAAGTAATTAAGACACATAATAGCGTTTAGAATCCATTGTAAATCTTTATTGGAGTGTAGATTTTTATAGCTTACTAGCGGCCACCCGCGACTTCGTCTGCGTGGACAGTTTTTTGCTATCCCTCAGGAACTGTACGTTTTTTTCTAGATGAAAGGTACCCTTTGTCCTTTTCTATACCCCTGACAATGTCTATGCAAAATTTCATGATGATCGGTTCAGTAGTTAAGACGTGAATGCTTAACAAACAAACAAACAAACGGACTTTCGCATTTATAATATTAGTAAGGATTTCAATACAACGAAATATATATGTAGGTACTTATATGAAGCGTTCTCTACCAAACTAGCAAAAACGATTTAAAATATAATAAAAGAACATTATTCTGTAACATTTTTCTTAGAAAACGTATTTAATTTACTAAAGAAAACACAGCCTCTTCCGTTCTACGAACTGCGGGATGAAAAAATCAAAGAATATCCTAAGGTATCATTATTATTTCAAAAACCTTACAATTTTAAATAGGCTTAGTGGCAAGAAAGATCCATTTTAAAAAAGTAATTTTCTTAAAAGTTTCAAGTAATCTGAGAGAATACTTTTTACCAAATACACGACATAATATAACCTAATCTACATAATATATCTAAACCTGAAAACTAAAACCTACATATATGGCTGTGCTCAAAATAGACCGGCATCTAAATTCTGTAGAATTAAAGCTGCATGGATGTGGAGTACCTATCGATTGTCAATAATTTGTGCTCGCCGCTCGTTTAGACTTAGCCCATTGTTAAAGCTGAAATTATTTCCATAGTCATGGACCCATCCGGTTTTCACACACAATATGTGACTTTAGTAAATGCCTATTTGAAGAGTAATTGACGTTAGAAGTTAAAAAAAATAAAAAACCGTTTTTGATGAGGAAATGTCCAACACTTTTTCATCATTACAATAAAAAGTCTCATCATCATCATCATATCAGCCGCACGACACCTACTGCTGGGTATAGGCCTATAAAAATTCTAAATAGACTTAATTAATTAAGTTGCTTTCGTCCAAAAAAATTATGAAAATTGTATCATGATGAACCATATTAAATTTCCTGTTTATTAAGCATAGAAAGCTTAAAATATTTATGGTAACAATAAAAGACGAGATAAAATACTTGGAAATGTATTATTCTAATACCAAGTGCATTTATAGTGTACCTACATAGCTATAATGTAAAAGTGGAGCGGAGTTGAAACAACGCAACATATAACATATAAAGCGCGCGGCGCCATGGAGCGCTCTAGCACTCGAAATCCTGGAGGTGTAGAACGTAACTTGTACGTCATTATGACAAACAAATTACTTTTTTATAATATTAAAGTAAAATTCTATCTAAATCGCTTAAGCTAGGGTTTCCTAGGATGACGGTGCCGTCATCTTACGGCCGTAATATAGCGGCGTTGAATGTTGTCTATGTAAACAATATGGCGACACCGTAACGTCAGAAACCGCGCCGTATTGTTTACACAGACAACGTTCTACGCCGCTAAATTACGGCCGTAATATAACGGCACCGTCATCCTAGGAAACCCTAGCTTTACCGGTAAACTGTAGCTTAGTATGCATCACCCATTAATGAGGATGTTTTTAAAGATTTACATAATTATGAAAGTATCGATTGCAGTATACATTTTGTTAATACTGTATGCTACTCATTTCCTTATAGTTATGATTGAAATTAATGCCTGTATTGTATTATTACTTAATACAATATAAGAACTAACTGTGTATCGAGGAATGAACATGAATGGGATAAACAAATAAAAACATCGATGTTAGAAAAAGTTTCATAAACAAAATATTGTAAGAAATTTCTGTCAGAAAAATTCTGACGGTCGCCAAAAGGCACTCGGTGCATACATTTTGTATTAGACCCCGCACATAGTTAGAATTAGTCAGAATTAAAAAAAAAATCTTACAATATGCGGCCGCCCTATAAGCAATGGCTGCTTAATGGTGAGCAGAAGTAACAGCAGGCCAGCTACTGATACCTACTTCGTCCACAAAACAAAGAATTGTTATCATCTCAAAACAGATACCTAACCAAAGCGTTACGTTCTAAAGGCCACGCTACTTATAGAATAGGAAGCGAGTGTAGGTAATGGCGCAAAATAGTGACGCAGTATTATTGCAGGGGGCGGATGGAGTGGGGACCCCCACTCCCCCCACGCTAGAGAGAAACGTCCGCGAGAAAAATAAGATCCGTACTCCGTCCCGCTTATTCTTAGGAAAAAGCTTTTTGTATATTTTTTAGGTATTCCCTGTCTGTGAGAGTAAATAATGCTACGAATGTCTCGCTTATGTGAGCCTTTTGGGAGTCTATCGGATGATTCTGGAAAAAGGTTTTCCTCCAAACTACTTCGGGCTATGCTAATTGGATGTTGTTCGATGTTCTTTCTAGAGTTTTTATTTTCATTGAATCCCTTGTTTTTGTTTCTGGGAGTTTTCATGAGCAGCCTAAATGGGTTGATGTAGGTACATTATAATTCTTTGGTAACTTAATTAAGGTTTTATTACTATTTTTGTGAAAAGTTGAAATAGGGGCTCAAGGTTTGTATGGATAAAAAATATCAAGAAGATATTTCGACATGAAACTTCATAAAAGTACTTTTAGAAACAAATAAACAAACACGTGTTACGTGAATTTGACGTATGACGGTAAAAAAGCCTTAAAATTGATAATGAATGTCGTTATTGAGATTTTATATGATGTTGATTGCAAAAAAATTGCATTTATTTTGAAGTCCGCCAAGGTAGACATGATTCAACCCTTAAAGAGTTGAAATGGGGTTTCTATTGAAATTTTATGGGATTTTGATTGCAAAAATGGAATTTATATTCAAATCTAATACGGTGAACATGATTCAATCCCTAAAGAGCCGAAACAGTGATCCAGACTATAACTGTATCCAAATGATGTAATAAAAACACAAGTGCTCTTGTACAATGGCTTGCACTGTCAAAAAGTTATGAGACCTCATGTAGAGCCAAGCTTTTAACTCTATGCGCTCTAACTCTACAAGCCCTAACTTCAAAAACTCTTCACCTTTGTCAAAATGTGTGGCATGGCCATTTCGCTACATGGGACTCACTATTCAACAATAATAGTTCTTGTAGTAACGAAACATACAAAGTTTCAATAGCATAGCTCTTAAACTTTGGATTTTATTGATATCTAAAATACTCACCTAGATTTCGTAAAACTTACTGAAAATCATCAAAACTCTTAGGGCACTTCCTGAAGTCCTAGAAAGCTGAATAAATCTACTACAGACATCATATCCTGAGAATTTTGTGCTTCTGGTATAATCCAAACCCATGTTATGAGGGTTACGCGGCTGGGGGGTTAAAGTCCAATTTCATATTTTTTTTGTTGTTTGTGTCCTAATACTAGCTTACATAGCAAATTTCAGCTTTCTAGGACTTCAGGAAGTACCCTAAGAATTTTGATGATCATGAGTGAGTCACAGTGACGAAATCGGGGTTTTTTAGATATCATTAAAATCTATATTATAAAGGCGATGCAATTGAAACTTTAAATATTCAATAAGCCCACTACTGACATCACATTCCGAGATTTTTTTACCTAGTATACTCCAAACCCAAGATATGAGGGTTCCAAGAAACGACAAAGCGCTTCGATAAAAGGTAGGTAGTGCCCTTGCGCTTCGCTTCCTCGAGATAAGCACTGCAATGCGACTATAATGAGTGACACTGACACAATTATTTTTACATTGCCTGGCTCAAATGGCAGTGAATGTGATAAAGATGCACAATTCGCTATCAGTGATACTTGATATTCGACAATCTTAATGCTCAGAGGAAGCTCGGTGGCGCAGTAATTTAGCGCGTGGCCCAGCGACTGCGGTGGTTAAGCAACGTTCGCAAGGGTTGGTCATGGGATGGGTGACCAAAATTTTATTATCTCGAGCTCCTCCGTGCCTCGGAAGGCACGTTAAGCCGTTGGTCCCGGCTGCATTTGCGACTGCAAACAACATTAACACCCGCCAATCCCCATTAGGCCCGCGTGGTGGGTTATGGCCCGTCCTCCTTATCCACCCATAAGGAAGGCCTGTGCCCCAGCAGTGGGGACATTAAAAATGGCTGATGGACAATGCTCAGTTTAAAGTAAGTAATGAAGCACTTGCAATGAGAAACATTGGGGATTGTTCGAAAAAATCTAATTGGTTGAATATTTTTTAAAGGTAGAAATAAGCTCCACTAGTAATAGAAATAAGTTTCAGAATTTTTGGTTGCGTATAAAAAAAATAAAAAATGAAAGACTCTTGGACTTCACAAATGTACGAAAGTAACAGCATAGAATAGAGATTATGTAAGTACCTTTGCCTTCACCTGCCACAACCACAACATGGTATTAAAAAAAGTTTCATTACAAAACGTCAAAACTTTTTTTTTAAATGAGACTTTTTCCTATTTTTATGGGAGCTTATTCCTACCTATAAAAAATTCACAGATTTTACAGTCCTCGCAAGAATCGGAGCATTGAAAATGAACACAAAAATTTACGAAAAACCAAAATCAAATGCAAAGTCCTATTTATTTTTACGATTGTGACACTCGGCTCCGCCTCGTGTCACAAAAGCGCCCGCTGACTACCTCGAAATAATATTAACCAATTTTCAAAATTCCAACGAATGCACTTCTCGTCTGCTTCTGCATCTTTTAACACTATTACCATGACGATCGGTCAATAATCATAGAACCTACATCACTTTTTATGTACGGAAACAGCCGTTTTTCTACAATTCCAAATCTAAAGGGACCACCAACAGGTCACAATTATAAAAAGATTTTAAAAAATATTTCGCCATTTGATAGCTAAACTAATACCCTAGGACTTTTTTTTTCAGTTTTTCTTAAGTCAGTTTTTTTTCCGAAATATTTTCAATTTAGTAAACAAACATCCCCCAAAAAACCCAGAATTTTTGGAATTTCGCAAAATTCCAAAAAAAGATACCAATAGATTTTCAAAATTTAAACTTTCACACGTGTCTCGATAAATTCCTCAACTTTTGGTACTATTTTCATTTCGATCCTCCCAAAATCCTCGGAGATATGGCCAAAAATACGTCTCAGGCGATTTGCATCTGATAACCATTTTCAATGGTAAAAATATTCAGCCAATTCGATTTATTCCGGACATTCCCTATTCCAAATCCAAACCGAATCTTCAACATTCTTATGTCTTCAACTCCGTGCAGGATTTACTTTAATCCAGACTATAAACTCTCGTAATCTTTGGATTGGTTCAGCCATTTTTGCGTGATTAAGTAACAAACATCGATACATCTAACTCAATTTTCACATCCTACTTCCTTCCTACTAATATTATAAATGTGAAAGATTGTGGGATTGGATGTTTAGATGTTTGGATGTTTGTTCCTCAATTACGCAAAAACTACTGAACCGATTTCGTTGAAATTTGGCACATAGATAGTAGATAACTTAGATTAAAATATAGGATACTTTTTATCCCGATATTTCCACGGGAACCGGAACCACGCGGGTGAAACCGCGGGGCCGCCCACGGTTTCACCCGCTAGTTATATTAAATGTAAGATATCCTTATAATATGTATTTTTTTTCACTTTATATTATACTTTGATATTTCAAAATAAAACATGTACAACAGATTGTATTAACCGAGCGAGCGAGAAACGCGAGCGTCTCTGCTTCAGCTTGGCAAAAATGCTTTCGTAATGTCCTTCTGGTGTCCGTTTGTTCTCCTCTACACGTCGCATTGCATTTCTTGAAATTTTGTGAGCCTGGTTTAAATAAGTATATAATTTTTTGGTCTATCCAGTTTTTCGATTTTTTTTAAATGGCGGAGATATGTAGAAAAAAAACATAGCTGTTTGAAATTTTTTCAAAAATAACACAAACCTTTTTTAAAGCAAATCAAATTCAGTTTTATTTTTATTTTTAGAAAACTCAAAAGTTAATCGTTCAAAATCAATCCAAACAATTTCTTTGAAAGAAAATAATAAGGTTGTGACGGAACTTATGTTATAAAATTACCTATAATGTATGAAACAGCAGATTTTTCCACGATCTCAACGTTGGTTTGAAGAAAGTGCCCGAAAATAGAACAGAGGGCCTAGCCAAAGTAACATTCGCTAATCTTCTTTATCGCTTCGCTTTCGAAACATCTATGGGATTGACATAAGGTTTCGTTAACAATCGGATTTTAAAACGTCAAATCCATACATGTTTCGAAGCGAAGCGATAGCGAAAACTTGCAAATGTTACTTTGGCTAGGGGGGCTGGTGGCTATTCAGCTGTGGACTGTCTTGCGAGCGAGAAGTCAGCACTGGAAGTTATTATAACTTATGTATTTATTTGTTTTTAAACAACATACAATTTGACAGCTCACGGAACCACCAGTATGTAGGTAGGTCACTATCACTCTATCTTCATACAATACAAAAAAAATGAGAATTTTTTTTATCGCATTTTTTTATTGCTCGTGTATTACAACTATTTAGGAAAAACGGAATAAATTAAAAAATATACTTAGTGATATCAAACGCCATCTTTCAAGCAGCAAGTTTATTATACAGCTTGTAACAGTTCAAAATTGAACATGTTATCTTTGTCTCAAATATTTAATAAAAATAAAAATAAGAGGGGTTACTGACCTATGAACCGGCACTGGGAAAGATATTTTGTTGCTCCTTAATAATCCCATCGCCTCCAATGTATTACCTTTTTCTATCGCCTTGGAGTCTCCATTTCTTTCAATTAACTTCTATTTTAGTGATAATTTGTAAATCTGCGAGATACAAAGAAGTCCAGGGTTGAAAAAAATAGTTGTAAACAATAAAAAAATAAAGTTATGTGATTGAATCAGTAAATAAACTCGTTGAATAACTTACCATGAAGGGATGTTTATTCTCATTTTAATAAAAAAAAGGGTTGTTTATGCAATTTGGGATGTCTTTCAATGCATATTGTCTGGCATTACGATATTTACTGCAATTACAACAGTATTCTTGTAGCACAAACTCTTTGATCACAGATAATTGTAGGCTATGACTGCGATTTGCAAATACAACATTCACGAATTATCATAATTCTATATAAAAAACGGATACTTTTGCGGGATTTCTTTAACCTGAAAATATGTTTCTACAATAATAAACAATTCGTTGACATTTACATAGACAAATGCATTTGACATTTGGTGGCCGTTTTTGGAACTAAAGTGATAATCCATAGAGAAAAATCACTCTATATTTTAAAGAGAAAAAAAAAGAGAACGAAATAATCCTTGGTAAAATTATATCATTTAAAATTTATAAGGTAAAAGGAAGTCGAATGATTATAAAATATTAAAATAAACAAATAATAATTTAGTTATTCTAAATGTGTAAAATAATGTTTAGGTTTGGTGACGTGACATGCTTTGTAAACACATATCGCGTTTCGTTTTCAGCAAAAATCAAAAAACATTATTTGTAAATTAAGCTTGGGATTATGAATAAAGTAAAATCATTTAATATTAAAAGTAAAGGAAGAATACGAATGATTATATTTGTAATAAATAAACATTAAATAGAAACGATAACTAGTAAAAAGTTGTAAAAGGAACTAGACATAAAAACAATCTACCGTAGAATGGATCGTGGCTTTCCTTTGTTCATAAACAAAACACGAAGGGAAAATGTTGTGGTAGCCAATCGAGAGCTCGGAATCTGTGTGGGCGTGGATTTTCCTAAGATTAAGCTACATGGCGCCAGATTTTAAAGTAACCAATCATAATTCGCAATAGTGACGTGTAAAATTAAATGTTACCAGTTAGAGTCTATAAAGTACCCTTAGTAATATAATATGGGAAAAAAACCGGCCAAGTGCAAGTCGGACTCGAGAGCAAGGTTCCGTGCCAGGGGAACGGCAAAAGAGGTCGCGTATGTATGTATGTATGAGTCGAGGGTGTTAAGGCCGGGATTCATCTTAAGGCTAGTATATTCGAAATTGTGAGATTTGGTGTATTTTCGATTCATCAATAAGCGATCAAATGTGCTTTTGTTTTGAATAGATGAAAATATATGCTTAGATTTTATAAACGACGTTGATTATCTTACAGTAAGAAATATGATATCCATATATTCAGTATAGTAAACCTGCAAATACAATAAAAACTTTAATTGATTTTATATTTTCTGAATAATACTTGGAGATTACAAATCATTTACCCACAATAATAGGTATATGAATAGGTTAAATGTTATGTGGAAGGATATTCAACGGTTACCTTTCAGTAAAAGTGACTCTTTCAGTAAAATAACGATAGAAACGGCGAATAGATGAAGAAATAAAAATGATGCCATTACTTTTGCACAAGAAAGAAAAGTTAGAGACAGAGAGGGTTTGAAATATTTTTAAAATACCATAGTATGTAGATAAACTCATTCAGTGACTGAAGAGGCAAATTGTAAGATGAGGCGACAAAATAGGGCACATACAACAGTAGGTTACGTATGTGAGTAATTTTCGTTGTTAGCGTTATTATACCCCAAGTTTGGTTGGTTAAGCATAATATCATTGGGTTCTTGTTATCAATTCGTTGCTATTATTAAATAAAGCTATGCGTCGATTGGAAATAATAAAAGCGGTCAGATAACATATTTATTGATTATAAGATTTTTCTTGGGAGGTTAGAATAGCGATAGACCAAAAGATGTTTCAAACGTACAGGGAAGGTTAAATCGATTGTGTCATTAGGAAGTTAGAACAATATTTGCGTATGTGAGGAGTTTTGTAAATTCTAGAATAAGCAAAACTAATTATATTTATAATTATAACTATCGTGAGTATCGAAGTAATTACGGGTTCCTATTATTATATTCGCGAGATAGGTAGATTAGTTCAGGGAGAAATTACCCCATTATTGGGTAAATTAGAAAAATTAGTGACAGGGCTCTCTAAAAAATTAAGAACCAATAAGATTAAGCGTCATCAAGATTTTCGCAGAGGTAACTTTTCCGCATGTATATAAGGCCGGGCGCGGGGGAGCCGGTCCTCTTTCCTTTACTGACGCTCACCGAAGAAGACGCAAGCACACTTCCCTCTGTAAGATGGCTGCTGAACAAGTTTTTCTTTAACTCAAGACCGAAATAGTCAGCAAATAAGTGAAAGAAACGAAAGTCTATGTGTATAGGTCTTGCACGGTTTGGTTGTGAAGTTTACATCAAATTAACGTAGCTGTATCAAGTAAATTCAAGAATTAGTGAAAATAGATTTTCTAAAACTAATTTCATATGAAATGAAATGTGGGAAAGGGAGTTTTTTATCTTGAATAATTAAAAATAGGATTGTGTCGTACTGGGGCGATTCGCTATGGACTTTCGAGGGGGGTACTAGGTAAAATTGAAGTTTATGATTGTGGCGTCATAAACGGGCGGCCAATTCGTTGGTCTGCCTAGTTAGTCACATAATGTAAGCCTGCGTGACTTAATATGGAAAAAGGCTTCATCAAGTGCTGCCGTTAGAACGTAGTTCTGTTTTCCGTTTAAGCCCCGAGGGCAGGTTTTCATTATTCCTTGAGCTAGGGCCCCGGAATCGGCTCCTTCCCCTCCGATTCTGGCACGTAAAGGTTGATAGGTTATGCTAGGTGAGTGCCGCTCAAAACTGTACAGGAATGGGGCGACGTGTGGCGCTGGTAAGAACCACAAAATTTGGCATAGGAAATTCTCATGTAGTCTGAATTAGGCAGGTAAAATCATAGGTCAATTGTAGGGTTAATCGCGCGAAAATTAGGTAGAGTATCACAAAACCTGGGGGGGGGTTTGTGATACTGGTGTTGTGAATCGTCGTCAATAGAGCGGAATAGGCGCATAATCTGCTAGGCAGGCATGTGGAACGAGCAAAAATCTAGTTAGGTAGGTCGTCACATTGTAAAATTAGCATTCTAGACTCGAAGTTGTTGTAGGATAAGTTAGGCATAATTCAACAAAATGGCCGAATTATTATTTATCGATAGGAAAATTGCTAGGTGCATTACAAAATGGCCGCTATTGGTTCTCTAAGTGATGCATTTCATCCAAGCTAATTATGATAAACAACATGGCGGATCATGACCAAAGTAAATTAAAATGTATGATAATTTTTAGGTTGTGTCAAGGCAGGTAAATGCGAGCAAGTTGGAGGGTTTAATGGGAATGTGTTAGTGAATTTGTTATCTTAAATTCTCAGTAATTCCGGAGAATAGGTACAGTGTTGTGCATCTATGGGTGTTGTGAAGTGGCATTGTAAATAAATTTCAGTGAATGAAAAATATCTACCTACCATTGTGCTAAAGCTAGCTGGACGCACAATCTAATTAACTAATAGACTATCAAATCATAACAGAAGTAATATCTTTGAATTGGGCTGACTTTAATAATTTTGACCATGTTTCAATCTGTTGACTATAAATAAAATAAATTATTTTGGTAATAAACGTGGATGAATGCTAAAGAAAAGTCTGGGTGTAATGTTGACCCGTGATATTATTTGAGCCATGTCAATTCCAACTCATTAATATCACAAGACACAATTTTTGAGTAAGCTTCCACAAATTAACAAAATAATGCTCGGTACGTAGCACTAAACAATACTTTGACCAACATTTATATACTATGAAAGTATCAATTAAATTGGTGAATATGTTAAGTTCACGATTACTGGAATCAAAGTATTCTCTGAGTTAAATATTCTAAATCAAATTTAACAGTCGACTCAATTTAAAGGAAATCAATATCAAGTTTATCACACAATAATCATAAGAAGATTTATTCAATGCCATTTTGACAATGCAATCCAAAGCTATTGTTCAAAAGTAGGAAAGGTTTAACGCAAATATTTATTTATTATATGTCCCTAAATTTAATAAACTTTCCTTCTGAAATCCCTAGATTTTCCAGTACTTATTCCCTTTTTTTAAGTTCATAAATTGTAAGATTGAATTTATGTTGATATAAGATAAATCAGAATTTAGAAAAAAAAAAGAAAAAAAATTGATCTGGCCATCACATTTGAGAAAAGAATGTCTCAATTGTGAAAAACTGGGAAATCGCTTGGAGCATTTTGCTTGTCCTCTTTTTGTTGGAATATACAGACAAACTTAGACTATCGATCATATACTTTACTTAAATTAAAGAATGATTGTAATTGGCTGGAAACTGGGGGGAAGCTGTCCCAGTTCGGATGACGAGGCTTACCATACTGAGCGGAGGAGGGGCTCGTATCTAGCCAGGAAAGCCACATTGTATATTTTTAAGTAACACTAAAGATAGCAAATAAATTCTAAATCAGTGACGAAGACGGGTTTTTCCATACCTAGATTTTAGGCGATTATAACTTCTTAACTTGCTTCAAATTACCTCTCTATCTTGATAAACTAAGTCGACATTGGATGATTTACATTACTTAGAATAACGTTGTATATGACAAATAAACTAATATTTGGTAGCGGAGTAGAATTACCCAAACTTAACTTTCTTTATAGCTCGAGTTACCTCCTTTTACCCTATTGTCTATTATGGCTCGATATACCCTCTTCTACCCTACTAACTTATAACAATACTCCAATTAACTCATAAATTCACTTTGACCAATTTCTATCAACATTGTTCGTACTTACTTCATTCAGCGGAATGTAGTTGGAAACGCTTATCTCTTTCCCATAGTATCTCTATTTCTAATCGCTAGAGGACTATTAAAATCTCCATGGTATAGTAACAAATATTAAGAATTAGTATGAGATTAAAGTAAGCTTATTTAGGGAAATTACAAACTTAAATTCTATTTCCCTGGTTATATCAAAAGAGTAATAATATCCATTTAGTAGTAATTTTATTAAGTAATAGTTGTAATAACAGGAATAATTGAGACCTAGTAATAAAAGCGAATACTTTTGTTGTAAGATGAGGAATCAATACCATTAACTAGGAAACCGTCTGATTACATTCTTCTTTGGGTATAAACACATTAAACTGAAGATAGGCCACGACCAACTATGCAATCCAATAGCGATGAGCGAAGCCCCAATTGTTTAAGCACATACTTAACGTTACAAAATATACTTACTACACTCACCTTGTAGTCAGAGCGTTGGCTTTATATCCTTTGTTCAGAGCTAGGACATCTATACATCAAATTAGACGAATAGAAATAAAGAAATAAATCATAAAAACAAACATTCAGATTTTCATAATATAATTTCAGTATTGGTTCCGACATTAACATAGAAAACTAGGTGAGAGGCAACCCTAAGATACTTTTCCAAGATATTTAAATAACATTATTCCTTTTAAAGTTAGAAAATTAACAAATTCTAGGGATTTTCTAAAAGCCGCAGTCGGGCCGGCTATGATTATTAAAATTTGTCAAGTAAAACCAAAGATATGAATTGAAACATTGTTGACATAGATAATAGATTCTTTATAACTGATAGTATAGTAGTAAAATAGGTAAATTCTCAATTTTTCATTAACACAGCAGGCGGTCACTAGTAATTCATTGTTGAAGTTATAACTAATTAGTAATAAATTTATCAATAAAGTTGATATAGCATGACCATGACATCATAGGGTAGAAATCTCATGGATTAGGGTCCTCCGTAATAAAATAGATCGGTATTTTGTTTGATAAACATAGTTATTTCTAAGCATTAAACAAAGTAACAGATTAGTATGAAGTTGGATCAACTTGGAATGAGCAATTAATATCTTAATTTCTATTCTGTAGGAAAATCAGGCAAAGTAATTTCCTTCTTTTAGTAATAAGTTCTTAGTTCATTATCTATCGAAGCATAAATAATTAAAGTTAGTCATGTAAAGTTAATATTTATATCCACCCAGCAATATTCGAGAACTTAGGGTAATTACGGATTACAACTTGGGAAATATCACTAGACATTACGCGCCCATTTCACACTTACAAAAGCATTAATATTAGATTATTCTAGCATGCAATAAAATAGGGTTAGGGAAAATAAATTAGGCAAAACATAGATAAAACATTTAATGGAATCACAAGTAGGGATAGTTAGTTCGGAAGCCGTTTAGCGGCTAATCAACATGAATGGGATTTGTAGTTAGGTATGCGTTAGGTTAACTATGCTAGGGTTAGAATATCACCAATCCATGTAGTAAAACAGTAAGAACTAGAATCCAATAAAATACAATCACCAGGTATCATTAGGAAATCAAGATAGTAGTTATCATTTGTATCAGTATTTAAATAGGGGGGGGGGATCATTACATCGTGAGATGCCGTGACCAGAATTAGTAGTTTTTACATACTTTTAGCATAGATTCCACTTCAACGAATTCCAGGCTTTTGTAATGTGAAATGCAGTGATCAAAATACAGATAAGATGATTTTGGTCACATTTTGCTGCTGAGAAAATAGGAACGATATCGCTGGTTGTGGATTGAAAATTCCTTGTTTTGTAGTGTAGCATCCGGTTGATCTTTTGCGTGCGATCTGTTATGTAATCCTTTTGGTTATAGCTGAAATTAAAGAAAAATATCAAAATAGGTTATGTAGTTCACATTAATGTTTATAGAGTTATATTTTAGCGTTTGAGAAAGGGTTTCTTATTGATTGAGGTAAAGTAACATTGAGCTGGTAGAGGGGCATTGATTTTATGGACATTTTTACTCCATAAAGGTTTCACAATGAAAACAGAAAATTTTATCAAAAAAAATGCCAACCGAAAATTTTATACTTACAAGAAGTTTTGTAGTAGGAATGAAATTCACCACTAAAAAGCGCTATTTTCATTCTCCTTTGGTTATTGTGTACAAATACAACAAGTACAAATTTATTCTTGAGTAAAAACATCGTGAATTTTAGGTTAAAAACATAAGAAAATCACGTCGTGACAAAGATTACTTAGGATTCTGATAGAAAGAGGGGTTCTGTCAAATAAACAGACTAGAAAAAAAATCTGACAGTTAAAACATGTTAGCACGTTGGCCCACGGCGGCCCATATAGCGATTTTAAAATCAAATGTTGAGTATCGAAACGGGTGTGTGATTGTTTATGGGCCTTGACGAGTTTTATAGCGGGATTTATATTGAACTGCCTTACCTTCGTACTACGGCTTAAGCAGTCCTGTTGGGCCGTTTAAATGAACGTTTTCTTGATTGCAAATGGTTAGAATTCAGTTTTATAAAGTTGACTTCATAAATAAAATCTAGAATTAAAATTTTACTAGCAATCGATAAAAGAAACAGGAAATGTACTTATCTAGAAATATTTTATTAGCGTAAACGTTATTGTTATTTTCTTTATGCTATTTCGGGAATTATTAGAATAGACGGGTTTTGTCGAGCGTTTTATTACCGCCGGATTTCGATTATGATATTGATAGCATGATGAACACTGAGCTCATGTCTTGAAAGGAATTGGGGTCGGTTGAATTAAGAAAACTGAATAATGAATAGGGTAAAATATAATAAGCTAATATTCTTCGAAATGGCTCAGGTTATGATGTCAGTTGCACTGTCTGTTCTTATTTCTGAGATACGACAAGCGTGAACGTAGCCTTAGTATGAAATAGGCCTACGGAAAAATATCATAGATGGCGTTAGTGAAAACTAAGACTTGTAGTCATGGAAATAAAAAAAATTGTTACATTGATAAATAATAGATTTTATGGGTTGAATAAATATAAAGAATTTAGTAAGGATAAGGGATCGTCTGGGTTACGATAAAAAGACATTTAAGGCGGTTTCATTTAAAGAAAGAAATTAGAAAATAAAGAACGAATGTCAGATAGAAGAACGAATGCCGGATGAGCAGACGGACGGGGTTTTGTTTCATTGTCATTCAACTAAGAACTTCATTCAATTGTCAACGTCAACCTGACGGCAAAAGTCACTCTATAGTGTGGTCAGATTCAGTGTGCTTAACACAAATTCCGTCTAATTTCGCGACCGTTCGGACATAGAGATTTGGTAATTAAGTTGGCGGATATAAGTAATTATTGCTAACGGTGTCGATGTCATGTTAAGACAATTAAGTAAAATTGCTTTTTTAGCTTCATTAGAGTTTCCATAGTAATAAAATTATCGGCATTTGCTAAGCGTAGCTAATAATTACCTTTAGGTTGGTTTCAATTAAAATATTGTAGTACGACTTTAACGTTTGTCGAAATGACAATTGCGAAAAAAAAACATGTTGCGAGAGTTAGTTTTTCACCGGTGTAATTTTTCTCATATGAGACTGGTAAATTTTCATTTTTTTTTCTGCAATTTAGTCTGTTTTGCGTTCAGAAGCTGGCCACACTAGTCTGATGTCAACAAACAGAAAAAGAGGTTATAATAAAGTTAGTTATTGAAAAACAATGGTTAAATAAACAAGTTTTAGTGAAAGTTTGACTGTGATGATGATATAAAGGTTATGTGGGTCAATGTGGAATAAATGTTGCATTGTGATTATGTGATAAAAATTTAAAGGTGTAAACAATAACAATGAGATTGGAGCCGGTATGCAATTGAGAAAATAACTGATTGTGAGTAATTTATGACTGAAATACTTATTGATTTGACTAGAGTTATAGGGAAACTTCTGATAAAGTTGCCTAGGAAATATAAAATGGTTTACAATAAACATAATCTTTAACTTGACTGTAATGTCAATTGAAGAAAAATATCAGATAACTGTACTTAAATATCAAAGTGAGATTTACTGAGAATACCTTAAAACAGACAGATTTAAAAGTGATGTATTGACAACGGGGGGTCGCGACTTAACTATGTAAATTTAAAAGCAGAAATTAAGTGAGCGAAGCATGTCTAGTCGACTAGAACTCAGCTGGTTAAGTGTCAACTAGTACAGTTAAGAGAAGTGAATACTTAAGAGAATGTTGATAAAAGAGTATTGCAATTATCATATAAAGTGAGACGGTTTAAGTGTGGTTTTTAGAAGGGGTAATTTTTAAACATTTTGATTTGCGCTAATGGAATAAAGTTAATTCAAGAAGAGGTTGTATAGCATTTTTAAAGCAGACAAATGAACTTAGATAATTGCTTACAGATGCTTCTACGCAACCTTAGTATTAAAAGACAGCCGCTAGTTAAATAAAAATTCTTTACAAAATAATTTTAGCGGACGGAGCGTTGACACATATCTTGAGATTATTATTGTAGATGTGGATATCTGGCTAACGGAGTAGCCTAGCTGTTATTGTGGAATAGAAGAATTAGTCTAAGAGCCAAGGGTTTAAAAATGGTTCTTCAATATAAATAAATAAAAAAATCTATAGTAGATACTTAGTGAAATAGTCAGGTTGCCAAAGTATGTATATATTGAGTAGGTGATGTTTAGTTATAAAAGTCAAAATTAAAAATTCAATAAAAATTGTGCAGTAACAATGAAGATTCAGGTAAACCTTAAACAGCGATTATTAGCAGTCTGCGACTTTTTTTTAACTAGAGTTACGGAGGAATAATTTCTTAGTGAATTGTTTAGGTTATCGCTGACAGTTATAGAGACATGTTAAAGTATCAAGTTTGGATGTACGTTACAAAATTACAATAGACATTGGTTTCCGTGGTGATGACATTGCAAACGGCACGTCTGAGGAAAAGTCCTGCCATTAAGGTTTTGTTTAGCGTACGGTTTTAAAAATCATTCAAGTATGCTTGTATTGTTTTGTTACTAAAAAATATAAGTAGATAGACTAATACGATTAGATTTATGGCGCCTTTTGATGTGTCCATCTACGACTAGATATGGACTAAATGTTAGATTTATTTGGGAACTATTGTATGCATTGGTCCAAATTTAACTTTTAATTCTTGACTCGAGGTATATGAGGAAGGAGTTTTTGAGAGTTAGCGTAGAGTTTTATTTTGTTAAAAAAAAAAAAAAAAAAAAAAAAAAAGAATAAAAATAACTTATCCGTATTTGGCTATAACTATCTACATTATAATTTATTTTATGGGGAAGGCGTAGGCAAGGAAAATTAACGGAATGAAAAAAAAAGGAATTTGAAAAAAAGATACAAACAATTAAATTAAAACTAACCAAATAGATAATTCGGTAGAAAATTAGAATTAGCTGCAATGTTAAAACCAAAATAAATACCCCAAACAAAAAAAAAAAAACTTTATAGCGGACAAATAAAAATTTGAAAGCATGGTTTTTTTGTATCCAATCTTTGGATATTATAAAACCAAGCTAAATAAGGATGTGTGCTAATATTTTATATAGATCTGACATTACACTGAGGGCAACGAACGATTAAAACTCGCCATGGGGAAACCGGTCCGAGTTCGTCGCGCGCCAAAGCGGTATGAATCATCCGAGGAGCCGGCGGAAATAGTAGAGGGTCCACATAGTTCCCGACAGTCGGAATCCGAGGTTATAGAAAATAGAGGGCCTCAACCGGTAGAGGTGCGACAGCGGCTAGTAAAGACGATAGTTAAACCGAAGGTAACGCGATCGCGCGAATTGATGACAATACAAAGAATGTTGAATCGCACGGTAGGCGTGTTAACTAAGAGGATAGATGACCTAAGCGAAGAAGTCAAAAGGACTCAAGGTTCTAATCAGGATACTAGCGAAGTCGAAAAATCGCCGGTAGTCGAAGTAACGCCGATGAACGATGTGGAAATAGAAAATAGGAATGAGACTAAGGAGCCTAATGCGATGGAAGATATTCAGAAGTACGTCATTTGTAACGTCAAAAATATAAATTTAGATAGACCTAAATTTGGGGATTCGTCGATACATCCAGTCGATTTCATTGAAGATTTAGAAATTTACTTAAAAAAGGCGGGAAAGGCTGAAAACGAATTAAGCCTGATACAAGACTGCTTAACTTCGAGTTCGAAAGACTGGTTTAGAGTATATAAAGGAAGATGGACAGGATTGGTTGATTTTAAGGTAGATTTCTTAAAAGCATACTGGGGAGAAAATGAACAAAATGAGTTGAGAAGGAAGATAGTGCAAGGCGTATGGAATAGGACGGAGACGCCCACCATGGTGGAACATTTCTTGAAGCTGACAGTCAAGGCGCAGATGTTAAGCTACAACATTCCTGAAAAACAATTAATTAACGATATCATTCGGCATTATCCGAAATTTATTCAACAAGCGTTCGTGACAAACAAGATAGAAAATATAATAGAAGCGGCGGAATTTTTAAGAAGTATGGACAACATACAGAAGCAAGAAGCACCGAGCACTTCGGCAGCTAAGAATTCTAAGGATTGGGAACAGAAGAAAAGGGGCCTTCAGCAAAACTATAGGCAATGGCAGAAACCGAGAGAAAATCAAATACAAGCGGTTAGCTTAAATAATAATAACGTTAATGTAGATGGTAGCGAAATGTTAAACTAGTGGAAGCTGATGCTTTAGTCTCCAGGTCAGCTTCAACTACAGGGGACCTAAATTATAATATGATGGTTAAAATGAATTGGTGTCCGGGTGAATCTTTAGGGCGAAATAATACCGGAATTAAGATACCTATTTGTACGTATCCGAAAGAAAATAATTTAAAACTGGGTTTAGGATATAGTGAGCCAGAGGGTTTAGTTCAAAACATTCCTAGCCAAACAGTAGAGATTTTAAAATTAAAAATAGAACAACTTTTGGTCGATACTGACAATAGCGTACACGCAATTTTTGATGAGGAAGTCACAAATAGGGTAGATACTCCAGCATTCAAGTCTGAATTATTAGTTCAAATATTTGATGAAAATCTAGTAGCTTTGCTGGATACAGGTAGTGATATAACATGTGTATCAGAAGAGTTTTGGAATAGGTTAAAAGAGAAAAGGCCGACGATACCCACTATGCCTATTAAACCACTTCTTATTAAAACTGCAGTAGGTCAGAAAAGTGTAGAAATAAAAAAAATTGCTTTGGTCACGTTAGGAATAGGGGCTTTTGAATGTGATTTAACAGTTTTAATTGTACCGGGTCTTAGTGCTGATTTGATATTGGGATTTGATTGGATGAAAGAAAATCAAGCGTCAATAAAACTTAATAAAGAGGAAGAAGGGGTAGAAATTATCATAGGGAATGAGAAAAAATTATTTAAATTTTATAAAGGCGAGAATGCTTTCAGTAGTTGTAATCCGTTAACAACTTTTAATATTGAAACAGTAGTTGAAGAGAACGTAGAAAAAAATATTCGAGATATGATTCACCAGTCAAATCTAGATAAAAATAAACGTGGAGCTTTAGAGGAAGTTTTAATGAAACATAAAAATCTATTTACATCCAAATTAGGGAGAGCAAATTGTTATGAACACGAAATTATTATGGAACCTCACTCACCTGTAGTAAAAAGAACATATCCAATACCTTATGCGTATAGAGACAAAGTAGAAGCCAAGTTAATGGAAATGGAAGAGCAAGGGATCATTAGTCGTTCGTCCACGCCATATTGTAGTCCATTGACTTTCACTTTAAAAAGAGACGGGTCAATTCGTGTGTTATTGGATGCCAGGGAAATAAATAAGTACATGATAGCAGAAACCGAAAAACCGCCATTACAATTAGATGTTTTAAATTCTTTTCAAGGGGCAAAATACATTAGTAAGGTAGATTTGAAAAATGCTTATTATCAAGTAGGGTTAACAGAAGCTAGTAAAAAATATACAGGGTTTTCATTTAATGGGAAGTCCTACGTTTATAATGTACTTCCACAGGGTTTGAAGACCTCTGTCGGTTCGTTTAGCCGTTTGATTAGTATCATCCTAGGTCATGAGGTTAGGGAATTTTGCGTTAATTATCTTGACGACTTGGGAATTATAACGACAGGAACGCTATCTCAACATTTAGAACATTTAAACATTGTGCTAGGGAAGTTATCTGAGGCAGGGTTAACTTGTAATTTAGAAAAATGCGAATTTTTAAGTACCGAAGTAAAGATGTTAGGTTATATCATTTCAACTAATGGAATTAGCACTGATCCGGAAAAGGTTAAGTCCATACAATTATTCCCTGTACCAAAGAAGCTAAAGCAAGTTAGGGCATTCTTAGGGCTTTGTAACTTTTATCGTAAATTTATACCAAATTATAGTTTTCATACTAGATCTTTATGTGAGTTGTTGAAAAAGGACAAGAAATGGAATTGGGGACAAACGGAGCAAGAAGCTTTTGAGAAAATAAAATCACTTTTTATTAGGTCCGTAGAGTTGAATCATCCGGATTTTACTAAACCTTATTACTTACAGACCGACAGTTCAGGAATAGGGTTAGCTGGGTTCTTATACCAGATGGATAGTCAAGGGGACATAAAAATTTTAGGGTTTCACAGTAAATTATTAAGGGGGGCTCAATTAAATTGGACGGTAACGGAACAGGAATTTTATTCAATAATTTGTTGTTTAGAAAAATTTGAAACATATTTGAGAGGAGCGAAAGTGATAATTCGAACAGATCATAAAGCATTAACATTTGTAAAGAATTGTAAGTTATATAATGCACGGGTAACTAGATGGATAAATTATTTAGAGCAGTTTCAATATGAGGTTCAACATGTAAAAGGTAGGGATAATGTGGTAGCTGACGTGTTATCTAGATATCAGCCTGAAGGAGATTTATTACAAGAGGATAAAACTAATTCACCGAGGATATTTTATACTGAAATTAGAGATAATAAAGAATTACGCGATAAATTAAAGAATTTGGCAAAATTACAACAGGATGATACAGAAATAGGCGAAATAATTAAAAATCTGAATAGTGGGGTCGAACCAAATAGTAGATCAACTCAAATCTTTAGAAGGAGTTCATTAGTAGACGGGTTATTATATTATTCACCTGGGGAAGGAAATAAAAGGGTGTTATTTTTACCAAGTTCACTTAGGGAAGAAGTTATTTGGCAGGTGCATTTAGAAATGGGTCATCAAGGGTCGTACAAAGTAATCAAATATATTAGAGATAGATTCTTTTGGAAGGGATTAACGAAACAGGTCAAACGTTTATTAAGGGGGTGTCATGATTGTCAGGTCACTAAGAGTGATACAGCTAAGTATGTAGGACCTTGTCGTTCAATTATAACTGAAAACGTGGGAGACCTCGTTATGGTAGATTTATATGGACCATTACCATCAGGGAAGTTTGGTATGAGTTACATTTTAGTTATTCAGGATTCCTTTAGTAAATTCGTGAAATTTTATGACCTTAGAAGAGCAACAGCAATCAGTATTAACAAGAATGAGAAAGTTCTTTCGCATAATACGACCTGCGGCGATCATGTCAGATAATGGGTCACAGTTCGCTAGTAATATGTGGAAAGAAACTATGAAAGCAGAAGGGGTAAGAGTAATTTATACTACAGTTAGGAATCCTAGACCTAATACCACCGAAAGAGTAAATAAAGAGTTAGGACGTTTATTTCGGACTTATTGTAGGACCAATCATAAAAGTTGGGTAGACTTATTGCCAAAATTAGAAATTCTTTATAATAACACTTATCACGAAAGTACTGGGTTTACGCCTTGTGAGATTTTATACAGTGAACCTACTAGATTATCATTTGATAATGTCATACTGACTGATCTAGTACCACCACCTATTAATGAAATCAGGGAGAAGGCGCGGGAAAATTTAAAGAAAGCAGGACAACTACGTCAAACCAAATTTAATGAAAAATATAGGATCATCCAATTCCAGATAGGAGATTTAGTAAAATTGAGGAAATTAAATAAATCCGACGCAAAATTAAAAATAACAAAAAAGTTTGAACCATTATATGAGGGTCCGTTTGTGGTTGGAGCTAACCCGTTTAAAAATGTATATTTACTTGTTGATCCGGAGACTGGTAAAGAAAGAGGGAGGTTTAATGCTATACATTTATCTAGGTATTATAAGTAAGGTTTAATGTCGTGTTTAACTTTAAGGAAACAAAATGTTTATGTTATGTTAACTAAATGAAAATGTAATTTTGAGTTGATTAATAAATGATTATGGGGTATGATTATATAGACTCTGTCGGGAACGGGAAAAGCCTATCTGAACTTACAAAATTTAAGGACTCAAGTTTAAGAAAAAAAAACACAGTCTAAAGAAAAGTTATAAATTTTTAAGAGCGGTGTTAACATTCTAACTTATCGTGTCATACGAAAGTAAAATTTTGTATAAATTAACAAACATTTACATAAACCCAATGGATGGTTTAATTATTGAGTTGCTTAGAGTTGTAATGTCAGATAGAGGGGAGTGTCGGCGGCTTTTCTTTCTTCGGGGGGGAATTTTTTTTTCTCATAAGTAAGTAGATATATTCAAGAGAATTAACTTTTACGATTTACTACTAACATAATCTTAGATTATTAAGGGATACTGGAAAGAAAAAAGGTATCTTAATAAGGGAAAGACGCTTGTGGAATCGAAAATGTACGAGATTTCTTCAATTTATGAATCATTAAAATATATGCAATTAGATATACATGTATAAATATATATAAATATAAATGACTAAACAGATAAAATGAATTATGAGGTATTACTGCTAATGGTATTCAAAATTTAATAATCGACAAAAGCAGGATTACTGAAATAAAAGGAAATACATTTAGTTTGAACAGGGATATTTATTAACGAAAGGAGCGGTGTATAGTTGTGGAATAGGAGAGTTGCGTAAAGTAGAGATGCGTACTGGGGGAATGTTTAGGGATAAGCGAATCTAAAGCGTACAGACGTTACTATTGCGTAATTACTATTGCGTAATTTATTTGCAATCTAATTAACAGATATTTTAATGCAATCTGCGTAGAATTCCATATGGTGACAGACGACGTATTTAATCTTATCATTGCAAATATAATTCAAAATCATTCATCGTTAGTTGTATAAATTTTGTATTCAGTCTGTAGCTATGATATAATCTTGGGTGGCGTAAATGTAGGCTAGTGAATGATGATAGTGGGTGCCGCGTGATGAGAAAAGATGAACAAAATGAGAATCTAAAATAGGATAGAAGTATGAATAGAGTGATGAGCGAAGAGAATGAAAGAATGAAAGTTGTTGAGAGAAAGGAACGTTAGTTAAAATATAGATTCTATAGGAGGGCTTTGGATTATAACATATGTGAAACCTGAATGCAGGCTTATTATCTTTCCAAGAGATAGGACCATCACACTGCTTTAGCGCTAGGGCTGTGCTTGCGGCCAGGCCGGCGTCTAGAGTTGACAAACTTGAATTTTGTACAGTAGGACTATTTGGTGTTAGGTTAATAAAAAAAAAAGAGAAACAAACACAGTTGAAGTTTGTAATTGTCCTGGTGTAAACAGCTGTCCAAAATTCATACTACACAAGAAGCTAAGAGCTAAATTGATATTCGGCAACTGCACACTCTCCAAGGCTGTATTAGGGTTGTTCCAGAGTCTTAAGTAAGCTTTTGGAAATATATGGTCATTGTATATGCTCGCCGCTAAACCTTTGGTTTGGAAGGAGTAATATTTGATTGCGGAGGGGTACAATGCACAAATATGAAGCGCAATGCGCGTACTTTTTCATAAGGTTAGGAAAGGTCTTATTTGTCCATGTAGGCTTACTAGGAGCTGTGGATTCACAACCCACACCTTACCGTGATTTTGTACGACTCTGGTGTTGAATATGCATACGACGGAATTGGCGAAAGCAACAGACACTTAAAACTCGCTTAATAATTTTTGATATGGTCTTGGTTTAAATACACTCTACAATCTTAAATTTCACTTACACTAGGGCTCACCCAACAATTCTTTGATCTTGGAGAAATAATAATGATTAGGATTATAGAGAGAGGGGGGAAGATTCGAATATATATATATATATTAAAGAAACAACAGTAGAAGGGGTAATATAAATATTTGAGATTTGAGAAGAAAATTTTACTTCGGATCCAATACGTAGTTTTGTCACCTATGTATAAATTTTGGGGTCGAGCTGTAACAGTTCAAAATTGAACATGTTATCTTTGTCTCAAATATTTAATAAAAATAAAAATAAGAGGGGTTACTGACCTATGAACCGGCACTGGGAAAGATATTTTGTTGCTCCTTAATAATCCCATCGCCTCCAATGTATTACCTTTTTCTATCGCCTTGGAGTCTCCATTTCTTTCAATTAACTTCTATTTTAGTGATAATTTGTAAATCTGCGAGATACAAAGAAGTCCAGGGTTGAAAAAAATAGTTGTAAACAATAAAAAAATAAAGTTATGTGATTGAATCAGTAAATAAACTCGTTGAATAACTTACCATGAAGGGATGTTTATTCTCATTTTAATAAAAAAAAGGGTTGTTTATGCAATTTGGGATGTCTTTCAATGCATATTGTCTGGCATTACGATATTTACTGCAATTACAACAGTATTCTTGTAGCACAAACTCTTTGATCACAGATAATTGTAGGCTATGACTGCGATTTGCAAATACAACATTCACGAATTATCATAATTCTATATAAAAAACGGATACTTTTGCGGGATTTCTTTAACCTGAAAATATGTTTCTACAATAATAAACAATTCGTTGACATTTACATAGACAAATGCATTTGACATTTGGTGGCCGTTTTTGGAACTAAAGTGATAATCCATAGAGAAAAATCACTCTATATTTTAAAGAGAAAAAAAAAGAGAACGAAATAATCCTTGGTAAAATTATATCATTTAAAATTTATAAGGTAAAAGGAAGTCGAATGATTATAAAATATTAAAATAAACAAATAATAATTTAGTTATTCTAAATGTGTAAAATAATGTTTAGGTTTGGTGACGTGACATGCTTTGTAAACACATATCGCGTTTCGTTTTCAGCAAAAATCAAAAAACATTATTTGTAAATTAAGCTTGGGATTATGAATAAAGTAAAATCATTTAATATTAAAAGTAAAGGAAGAATACGAATGATTATATTTGTAATAAATAAACATTAAATAGAAACGATAACTAGTAAAAAGTTGTAAAAGGAACTAGACATAAAAACAATCTACCGTAGAATGGATCGTGGCTTTCCTTTGTTCATAAACAAAACACGAAGGGAAAATGTTGTGGTAGCCAATCGAGAGCTCGGAATCTGTGTGGGCGTGGATTTTCCTAAGATTAAGCTACATGGCGCCAGATTTTAAAGTAACCAATCATAATTCGCAATAGTGACGTGTAAAATTAAATGTTACCAGTTAGAGTCTATAAAGTACCCTTAGTAATATAATATGGGAAAAAAACCGGCCAAGTGCAAGTCGGACTCGAGAGCAAGGTTCCGTGCCAGGGGAACGGCAAAAGAGGTCGCGTATGTATGTATGTATGAGTCGAGGGTGTTAAGGCCGGGATTCATCTTAAGGCTAGTATATTCGAAATTGTGAGATTTGGTGTATTTTCGATTCATCAATAAGCGATCAAATGTGCTTTTGTTTTGAATAGATGAAAATATATGCTTAGATTTTATAAACGACGTTGATTATCTTACAGTAAGAAATATGATATCCATATATTCAGTATAGTAAACCTGCAAATACAATAAAAACTTTAATTGATTTTATATTTTCTGAATAATACTTGGAGATTACAAATCATTTACCCACAATAATAGGTATATGAATAGGTTAAATGTTATGTGGAAGGATATTCAACGGTTACCTTTCAGTAAAAGTGACTCTTTCAGTAAAATAACGATAGAAACGGCGAATAGATGAAGAAATAAAAATGATGCCATTACTTTTGCACAAGAAAGAAAAGTTAGAGACAGAGAGGGTTTGAAATATTTTTAAAATACCATAGTATGTAGATAAACTCATTCAGTGACTGAAGAGGCAAATTGTAAGATGAGGCGACAAAATAGGGCACATACAACAGTAGGTTACGTATGTGAGTAATTTTCGTTGTTAGCGTTATTATACCCCAAGTTTGGTTGGTTAAGCATAATATCATTGGGTTCTTGTTATCAATTCGTTGCTATTATTAAATAAAGCTATGCGTCGATTGGAAATAATAAAAGCGGTCAGATAACATATTTATTGATTATAAGATTTTTCTTGGGAGGTTAGAATAGCGATAGACCAAAAGATGTTTCAAACGTACAGGGAAGGTTAAATCGATTGTGTCATTAGGAAGTTAGAACAATATTTGCGTATGTGAGGAGTTTTGTAAATTCTAGAATAAGCAAAACTAATTATATTTATAATTATAACTATCGTGAGTATCGAAGTAATTACGGGTTCCTATTATTATATTCGCGAGATAGGTAGATTAGTTCAGGGAGAAATTACCCCATTATTGGGTAAATTAGAAAAATTAGTGACAGGGCTCTCTAAAAAATTAAGAACCAATAAGATTAAGCGTCATCAAGATTTTCGCAGAGGTAACTTTTCCGCATGTATATAAGGCCGGGCGCGGGGGAGCCGGTCCTCTTTCCTTTACTGACGCTCACCGAAGAAGACGCAAGCACACTTCCCTTTGTAAGATGGCTGCTGAACAAGTTTTTCTTTAACTCAAGACCGAAATAGTCAGCAAATAAGTGAAAGAAACGAAAGTCTATGTGTATAGGTCTTGCACGGTTTGGTTGTGAAGTTTACATCAAATTAACGTAGCTGTATCAAGTAAATTCAAGAATTAGTGAAAATAGATTTTCTAAAACTAATTTCATATGAAATGAAATGTGGGAAAGGGAGTTTTTTATCTTGAATAATTAAAAATAGGATTGTGTCGTACTGGGGCGATTCGCTATGGACTTTCGAGGGGGGTACTAGGTAAAATTGAAGTTTATGATTGTGGCGTCATAAACGGGCGGCCAATTCGTTGGTCTGCCTAGTTAGTCACATAATGTAAGCCTGCGTGACTTAATATGGAAAAAGGCTTCATCAAGTGCTGCCGTTAGAACGTAGTTCTGTTTTCCGTTTAAGCCCCGAGGGCAGGTTTTCATTATTCCTTGAGCTAGGGCCCCGGAATCGGCTCCTTCCCCTCCGATTCTGGCACGTAAAGGTTGATAGGTTATGCTAGGTGAGTGCCGCTCAAAACTGTACAGGAATGGGGCGACGTGTGGCGCTGGTAAGAACCACAAAATTTGGCATAGGAAATTCTCATGTAGTCTGAATTAGGCAGGTAAAATCATAGGTCAATTGTAGGGTTAATCGCGCGAAAATTAGGTAGAGTATCACAAAACCTGGGGGGGGGTTTGTGATACTGGTGTTGTGAATCGTCGTCAATAGAGCGGAATAGGCGCATAATCTGCTAGGCAGGCATGTGGAACGAGCAAAAATCTAGTTAGGTAGGTCGTCACATTGTAAAATTAGCATTCTAGACTCGAAGTTGTTGTAGGATAAGTTAGGCATAATTCAACAAAATGGCCGAATTATTATTTATCGATAGGAAAATTGCTAGGTGCATTACAAAATGGCCGCTATTGGTTCTCTAAGTGATGCATTTCATCCAAGCTAATTATGATAAACAACATGGCGGATCATGACCAAAGTAAATTAAAATGTATGATAATTTTTAGGTTGTGTCAAGGCAGGTAAATGCGAGCAAGTTGGAGGGTTTAATGGGAATGTGTTAGTGAATTTGTTATCTTAAATTCTCAGTAATTCCGGAGAATAGGTACAGTGTTGTGCATCTATGGGTGTTGTGAAGTGGCATTGTAAATAAATTTCAGTGAATGAAAAATATCTACCTACCATTGTGCTAAAGCTAGCTGGACGCACAATCTAATTAACTAATAGACTATCAAATCATAACAGAAGTAATATCTTTGAATTGGGCTGACTTTAATAATTTTGACCATGTTTCAATCTGTTGACTATAAATAAAATAAATTATTTTGGTAATAAACGTGGATGAATGCTAAAGAAAAGTCTGGGTGTAATGTTGACCCGTGATATTATTTGAGCCATGTCAATTCCAACTCATTAATATCACAAGACACAATTTTTGAGTAAGCTTCCACAAATTAACAAAATAATGCTCGGTACGTAGCACTAAACAATACTTTGACCAACATTTATATACTATGAAAGTATCAATTAAATTGGTGAATATGTTAAGTTCACGATTACTGGAATCAAAGTATTCTCTGAGTTAAATATTCTAAATCAAATTTAACAGTCGACTCAATTTAAAGGAAATCAATATCAAGTTTATCACACAATAATCATAAGAAGATTTATTCAATGCCATTTTGACAATGCAATCCAAAGCTATTGTTCAAAAGTAGGAAAGGTTTAACGCAAATATTTATTTATTATATGTCCCTAAATTTAATAAACTTTCCTTCTGAAATCCCTAGATTTTCCAGTACTTATTCCCTTTTTTTAAGTTCATAAATTGTAAGATTGAATTTATGTTGATATAAGATAAATCAGAATTTAGAAAAAAAAAAGAAAAAAAATTGATCTGGCCATCACATTTGAGAAAAGAATGTCTCAATTGTGAAAAACTGGGAAATCGCTTGGAGCATTTTGCTTGTCCTCTTTTTGTTGGAATATACAGACAAACTTAGACTATCGATCATATACTTTACTTAAATTAAAGAATGATTGTAATTGGCTGGAAACTGGGGGGAAGCTGTCCCAGTTCGGATGACGAGGCTTACCATACTGAGCGGAGGAGGGGCTCGTATCTAGCCAGGAAAGCCACATTGTATATTTTTAAGTAACACTAAAGATAGCAAATAAATTCTAAATCAGTGACGAAGACGGGTTTTTCCATACCTAGATTTTAGGCGATTATAACTTCTTAACTTGCTTCAAATTACCTCTCTATCTTGATAAACTAAGTCGACATTGGATGATTTACATTACTTAGAATAACGTTGTATATGACAAATAAACTAATATTTGGTAGCGGAGTAGAATTACCCAAACTTAACTTTCTTTATAGCTCGAGTTACCTCCTTTTACCCTATTGTCTATTATGGCTCGATATACCCTCTTCTACCCTACTAACTTATAACAATACTCCAATTAACTCATAAATTCACTTTGACCAATTTCTATCAACATTGTTCGTACTTACTTCATTCAGCGGAATGTAGTTGGAAACGCTTATCTCTTTCCCATAGTATCTCTATTTCTAATCGCTAGAGGACTATTAAAATCTCCATGGTATAGTAACAAATATTAAGAATTAGTATGAGATTAAAGTAAGCTTATTTAGGGAAATTACAAACTTAAATTCTATTTCCCTGGTTATATCAAAAGAGTAATAATATCCATTTAGTAGTAATTTTATTAAGTAATAGTTGTAATAACAGGAATAATTGAGACCTAGTAATAAAAGCGAATACTTTTGTTGTAAGATGAGGAATCAATACCATTAACTAGGAAACCGTCTGATTACATTCTTCTTTGGGTATAAACACATTAAACTGAAGATAGGCCACGACCAACTATGCAATCCAATAGCGATGAGCGAAGCCCCAATTGTTTAAGCACATACTTAACGTTACAAAATATACTTACTACACTCACCTTGTAGTCAGAGCGTTGGCTTTATATCCTTTGTTCAGAGCTAGGACATCTATACATCAAATTAGACGAATAGAAATAAAGAAATAAATCATAAAAACAAACATTCAGATTTTCATAATATAATTTCAGTATTGGTTCCGACATTAACATAGAAAACTAGGTGAGAGGCAACCCTAAGATACTTTTCCAAGATATTTAAATAACATTATTCCTTTTAAAGTTAGAAAATTAACAAATTCTAGGGATTTTCTAAAAGCCGCAGTCGGGCCGGCTATGATTATTAAAATTTGTCAAGTAAAACCAAAGATATGAATTGAAACATTGTTGACATAGATAATAGATTCTTTATAACTGATAGTATAGTAGTAAAATAGGTAAATTCTCAATTTTTCATTAACACAGCAGGCGGTCACTAGTAATTCATTGTTGAAGTTATAACTAATTAGTAATAAATTTATCAATAAAGTTGATATAGCATGACCATGACATCATAGGGTAGAAATCTCATGGATTAGGGTCCTCCGTAATAAAATAGATCGGTATTTTGTTTGATAAACATAGTTATTTCTAAGCATTAAACAAAGTAACAGATTAGTATGAAGTTGGATCAACTTGGAATGAGCAATTAATATCTTAATTTCTATTCTGTAGGAAAATCAGGCAAAGTAATTTCCTTCTTTTAGTAATAAGTTCTTAGTTCATTATCTATCGAAGCATAAATAATTAAAGTTAGTCATGTAAAGTTAATATTTATATCCACCCAGCAATATTCGAGAACTTAGGGTAATTACGGATTACAACTTGGGAAATATCACTAGACATTACGCGCCCATTTCACACTTACAAAAGCATTAATATTAGATTATTCTAGCATGCAATAAAATAGGGTTAGGGAAAATAAATTAGGCAAAACATAGATAAAACATTTAATGGAATCACAAGTAGGGATAGTTAGTTCGGAAGCCGTTTAGCGGCTAATCAACATGAATGGGATTTGTAGTTAGGTATGCGTTAGGTTAACTATGCTAGGGTTAGAATATCACCAATCCATGTAGTAAAACAGTAAGAACTAGAATCCAATAAAATACAATCACCAGGTATCATTAGGAAATCAAGATAGTAGTTATCATTTGTATCAGTATTTAAATAGGGGGGGGGGATCATTACAAGCTAAAGTATCATACAATGCTCGGTATAAGCACTGCGGCGTTTGGTAGTATAATGTTTCGAGAAAATTTTGCAAGATGGCGTTGAGTGTAATATGAAAATGCAGGAAATAATTTGCCTAAACTTAGCTTTCTAACATTTTTTATTCAATACCAAGTGTGTAAGAATTACAAAATCAAATCTTAATAATTTATCTCCGCAAGAAATACTTAGCACATGTATCAAATAAAGATCCCAGCGCGAGCTTAATATATATTTTTAAAAGAAAAACTAAATATATAAAAGTAGAGCTTCTTTCTCCTCCTCTCTATTTAACTCTTTTGCATATAGTTATGAAAACTTAAATTAAGAAAACGCACTATTGGCAAGAAAACACGATAGTATTGATATCTATTTTGTGACGAAACTCGAGGTTGTAGATTCAAATCCCGTTAGAAGAAAATGACGTACGCAAAACGCATAACTTGGTGTCATAGACTTATTATATGACTAGCTGCCGCCCGCGACTTCGTCTGCGTAGACAGTTATTTTCTATTCCTCGGGAACAGTATCTTTTTTCGGGATGAAAGGTACCCTATGTCCTTTTCTGTACCATTGACAACGTGTATGCAAAATTTCATGATGATCGGTTGAGTAGTTAAGACGTGAAGGCGTAACAAACAAATAAACAAACAAACGGACTTTCGCATTTATAATATTAGTAAGGATTACTATGACTAGCGTGCTTGGTGTGTAATTTAAATAGGTAAAAAATGGGTAAAAGGCGTAAATGGTCCATAACAACCTTCAGACACTACGTAATGTTATGCACATCGTGATACTCTTCCAGTACTTACCTAAATATGATGAGTTTTCCAAAACAATATTACGTTATTAAATACTAACGGGACTGTCACAATGACGCATTTTTGTTCCAACAAATGCAAATTCTAAGACTACGGCAACTCATTCTTTATGACCCCAATCATAACCTGCCTTAAGGCCCGATGCATTGGGCCGCCAATAACAGCCGAATATTGCAGCCGATGACTAAACAAATTTCCTGTACTCCTCACTCTTACCGCAATGTCCTTTTGAATGACGAAGAAAGAGAATCAATTTTAAATTTGGGCAAGTAATATTGCAGGGCAATGCACTCGGCAACTGGTTGAGAGAGGACGAAAGTACGAATTTTTTTACAATAATTTAAGTGAAAGAACGTGCGAGTATGCATTATAATTATAATGCATTCGTATGTACATACAAATTACAAATATTGCAATTTCACAATTATTGATTAACAGGATTTCAATATTTTCTCCAAGTACAAATTTATTTCACACTTTTTCCGAAAACCACAGGAAAAATAGAGCTTAGCTCTATTTTTCCTGTGGTTTCTTAGCTTTTTTTTATTATGAAATTAAAGAACCATGAAATATTGCAAAATCTTGGTGGATGAACATTCACCTCTGACTTAGAGCAAAAATGATAAGTATACAATTATATATCCTACTTACTAGAAAAAAATAGCATTGTGAATGCTAAAATCTGAAAAAAAAATACAATAATTATGTACTGGAAAAAACCGTAATAAAATTTTCTTTAAGTTAAGTTATTATGTTCAAGATTTTACGTAGAAATAGTATTTTTACAACTTTTTGTACCACCCTATAATTACTTCTCTGAATTATTATTACTATAAGTACATTATGATAGTAAACCTTTCGATTTGATGTGGCAACTGTAACTTAAGCTTATAATAATAACTTAAGTGAATAAAAACAATAATTTAAAGTTTTAACATGATAAGTTTACGAAGAATACGAAGTAGGTAAGGTTATTGTTACCCGATTAAATACTACCTTACTACCCATTTCAAAAAGGTAAAATAATTAATATACCTTACCTATACACCGTCATTTTGTAGTCGTTTTAATTAACTTAAGGGTGTGTTGTACCAATGAAACTAAACATTTTTGCCCAAGAAACATGGGTCGAAAAACGACAAAAATTGTTGGTCCTCCCATACTTACTAGACAGCTAAAACATTGTATTTGTATGGGAAAAACCAAAATTTTTGTCGTTTTTCGACCCATGTCTCTTTGGCAAAAATTATTATTTTCATTAGTAGAGCTCTCCCTGAAGTTAATTAAAATGACTACAAAATGACGGTGTATATGTGAAAAAATACTTATAAATGTCTATTACTTCAAGTTTTATTCATCAATACATGATAATTATAATTACCAATTATTTGCAGTAAACGTTAAAAATAGGTCATTACGAATAAGGCATTATATGAATGAGTCTTTTCTAGAATGAGGTAAGAATGAGGTATTAATACGAATAGGACCTTTCAAGAACGAAGAACAGGCCCTTTTTTAGCTGTAAGACATTTTGCGAATAGTTCATTTATCTACTAAGTCCTACTTTAAAAACTACAAGTTACACTTTCATGTCTGTACAACAAAGGTACTTAAATACGCTATTTTTGCCAAAAATTTCATTGAACATTTAAAATTTCTTAAATCAGCACGACATAAGGATAAACTTTCCAAAGTTCCTTGTAAAACTGATGCGCTTACGTATGAGTGTCTTTTGTAATGCACTTGGTATCTATAATAAGATACCTGCATCAATAAGCCTCAGTGATACTAGGAATTAAATAAGTTATTGTTAGAAAAATGCTACTACACAAAAATTTTTAATAAGAAGGGTACACGGGAAGAAGCGGCTCATCGACAATTAGCATAATTTGAAAAAATGGATAATTAAAGTTGAAAGATCTTATTACTTAATTTTTGCAATGATAATTTTTTTTTTCTGCGCTGTACACATTGTCTAGTATTGGTAAAAATATGAACTTTATAAAAATACAGTTTTAAATTCAAATTACTGAGTAATAATGTAACTGTGTTAAATTTTTACTCAGTAAATCCGAGTAATAATTTTTTCATAGTAAAAATTAACAAAGTTTTCAAAAATCTGACCTATTTGTTTTGTTACACACTAAAATTTTTCCCTGTTCTTCTTAGCGCCTAAGCATATTTTTTTATTATTGTGACCTTAAAAGGACTCCAAAGGACGTATCTCCAAAATAACTTCGGTAGGCATAACACACACTTACGTGAGCCCTTTCTCTGCTCTTGCGCGTTCGGCGGTTGAACCCATGCGAGGTGACATTGCCGATTCGGTACAGATTTAACTCACTTGATACTTGACGCACTTTACTGAAGGGAACCTTTTAATGAGGATCAGTATCGATTTTTGTTTAGTGGCTAATTAGAAAGCTAATGCCACCACATGTGGTGGTGTGATTAACGGTGAATTTTTTTTACGATATCTCTTAAACCTGAGAAGTTATAAAAGCTAAAACACTATTTTAGGGGTCCTTATGACGTCATCGCGACGTATGCGAACCTTATGTCGTACGTGATAAAGCACATATTGCATTGAGCTTGGCATTTCCTTCAAACCCTTTTAACTCAATTATTTCTAAACGGATTTTAAATTTTATTTCACTAGGTTTATAGCTATCAATATGTGTTTATTTATATTATATCAATAAAACCATAGGATTCAAACCTGTTACTGATCCTCATTAAGGCGATTATTGCCCTCATAGTGGCGCCCTCATTATATTAAATGTGTTGCTCGCTAAGTACATAATATATCGAAAATTCACCCGTACCAGTTGAAGCTAAAGGTTCTATAGTTTATTTACAAACAATAACCTCTGTAAAATATTGTTCGTTGTAGTAGTAGTAGGCAAAAAAGCAAAAGTGGCCATTATAGCTTAGCAAGCAATTTTAATTTATTAAGATGGGGTCGGGTCGGGGTGGGTACCCACTTAGGTCGCCGAACCTCCGCGCTCCGCGAACCTGGGGCCCTATTTTTGAATCGCTCGTATGACATTGTGTTGTCGCATGCGACTTAAGTCACACTCGTCTTCCAAGTCGCATGACGCCGATTTTCCGTATTTTTGAATCGTTCGATTCCGTGCTGCCAACATAATACGAAATGTTGGATTTTATCCGTTCCATGCAGAATTTAGAGAAAACTGGTAACTACCACAACGAAAACGGAACGTAATATCCATGTTTCTATTGGCTGTTAAACAAAAATCTTTGCTTTTAAGTAGAAACGAATATCACTCGCCGTGCCGTATCGCTCGACTGTAAACGAGTGGGTAGGGGCACTTGTTGCGGTCGAGCGATTCAAAAATATGGAAAGTCAAATTTCGAACGAAAATCAGTAGAAACGAGCGCTCGACGCCACGTCGAATGATTCAAAAATAGGGCCCCTGGAACAGTACGCCATAGCAAACATTTTATTTTTACTTTCATTATAGTGTGTACGTGTATAAATAAGGTTCGCATACGTGTTTGCTACGTTCTCACTATGTCGCACTGTTGCAGCACGGGATAAAAAAAATGCAGGTTCGCGGAGCGCGGAGGTTCGCGAACCTAAGTGGGTACCCACCCTGGAGGGAACTAATCGCCTTGAATAACACCAACGTATCAGCCAGTGCGCAAGCAAATGAAAATGTACTCTGTAATTTTTATGTAATGAAACAGAAAATAAGTGAGCACAAAATAATATATCTCAAATCAACTTATAAATTATGAAATATACAATAATGCAGTCATTGTGGCAATCAAATAAATCTTAGTACGTACAGTAAAAGAAGGTATTTAAATAGTGGTTACAGAGCTTTACAGAGTGATTTAAGAAGAAATACTGAGTGCATATTACAAAAAAGAATCACGATAGTCGGACGCAATTCATCGTTCAAGTTAGGTACTTGATATTCAACCACTTGTGAGTTTGTGAGTCAATAGTGCCACGAAGTGGGACAAACATCGTACGCTTATCGCGATGCTTTATTGTAATAGGCCCTCTGTTTCTAATGCACATTTCCACATGTTCGCTAGTTTACTTTGAGCTTCATGACGAAAATTCAAAAAATGCTAAAATAAAACTACGAAAGTCTAATTTGGATAAATCAATCGCGTAGTCAATTCTTTTTTCTTCAAAGTTTGATCACGTTAGATCACTACAGCTATAAAATTCATTGCGTTGCACTTTATCGAAGTATCAAGAAGACTGTCCACGGTACTCGTTAAACATGCAGTGCACTTGCAGTATAGTGTATGGATGCACCGACTTACGTTTATTTCGCCGGTTTTTAAGTTTGTCCTTGAATTTCAAGTTTAGATTACGACGTGCATATAGCCGAATTGAGTTGGGTTTAATGTTCCTATACTGGTGTGGCGGATGTGAATGTGGGATGACGATGTACGAATAAATGGTATCTTTAAAAATATACACTTTAGCGCAGTTTATTAAAAGAAATATACAGGGTGTTTGGTAAAAGCCTTATAAAGCCGAATATGGTAGATAGGGACCATCAAACTATACAACTTTTACAAAAATTAATAACGAAAATATCAAAATGTATGAAACAGCTGATATTTTTTTCGCGATTTCAGAGTTGGTCCCATAGTAAATGTCGTTCAGTTTGATGGTCCCTATCTACCATATTTGGCTTTATAACGCTTTTACCAAACACCTTGTATTGAGTTAGTTCCATCTTTTTGAAGGAAAATTAAATTCTTTATTATCATTCCATAAATTACGTTATTTAAATTTTACTAATTAATGTAAACATTAACATTGATCACATGCATATAAACACTGAGCTAAGTAATAACGTCATCAGCGTTAATATGAATCGCATTAGGCTAGGTCAAGAATTCTGACCCAAGTGATTACCTAGATACCGACATAAAAGGCGGTCAAAGGCGGCGATAAGGAAATGAGACCGGCGCAGGCGCAGGACAATGCACTTTGTCGTGGACGGTCACAGAAGATCGAATGCAACGAGCCCTTGTGGTGGGCGGCGTACGAGCTGAATTTCGAAGGAATATATACTAGCGGCCGCCCGCGACTTCGTCTGCGTGGAAAGTTTTTTTGCTGTCCCTCGAAAACAATACCTTTTTTCGGAACGAAAAGTACCCTATGTCCTTTTCTGTACCTCTGACAACGTGTATGCAAAATTTCATGATGATCGGTTCAGTAGTCAAGAGGTGAAGGCGTAACAAACAAACAAATGGACTTTCGCATTTATAGTATTATATAAGTGAGGATGTGTATCCAAATCCATGTACAGGATAATTATAGCCGTTCGGTAAACGTATACTTGATAGTCCGTGAGCCCGCGACAGTATTGCCTACGTCATATGACATCACGATGAAATGCATGGCACACGGTCGGAAAAGTTGTGCTGAGCGAGGATCAGAAGATTATCGCAAATAAAATTGGCCGGAAGCTTGAGATAATCTTCCACTTTCGGTCAAAATTTTATGATTATATTTACGTCATGTGACATCAGTAAGAGACCCGTGTTGTCATTTAGTTTTCAATCGTAGAGAGAGTAAACATAAGTCTGTCAGTTCTGAAATGTCTAAAAAACAAAAAAAATAAGTTTAAGGTATTCCGGCCATTTCAGAACTGACAGACTTATGTTTACTCCAATACTCTCTCTCTGTCACTGGATTGGTTTTCCAACTATCTGCGCGGTCAGCAAGCGGTGCGTATGGGTACAGATATATCTCAATAGACCGATCTCTCTACGGTGTGCCTCAAGGCGGTATTCTATCTCCCCTCCTATTTTCCATATTGATTAACTTCCTCTCCTTAGCTCTTGACTGCTCTTATCATTTCTATGCCGATGATCTACAAATTTATATTCAGACGCCTGCTGACGAAATCAATTCGGCATCATTGCTGTTGAATAGTGTGCTTCGTAAAATCAGTACTTGGTATGCTGGTTTCGGCATAGCTGTAAACCCGTCTAAATGTCAGGCGATCATTGTCGGAGGTTCAAAACAGATCACTGATTAATAATAGTTTGGTACAGCCTATTATGTACGAGAACACCACCATCCCTCACTGCTCCTTGGCCTGCATATCTACTCATCACTCAGTTGGACAACAAAAGTTGGCGAGGTCAGACGAGCTGTTATATCTTCACTGCGCTTTCTAAATCGTTATAGAAATTTTCTCCCTATCCGCACTGAGGTCACTCTTGTCACTTCTCTCATTATTCCACTCATTGACTATGCCGATGTCTGTTACCCAAATTTAAATGAGGATCTCCTTAATAAGCTAGACCGCCTCATGAATAATGCCATCCGTTTTGTATTTTGCTTTCGCAAATATGATCACGTTTCGTCGTACAGGTCTCAGCTTAAATGGCTTCCTATTCGTCAACGCAGCTACGGCTGCTCTGCATTCTCTATTCCATTCTTAACAACCCTCATTCTCCTGATTACTTAAAATGTAAGTTTCAGCATCTCTATGATTCTCATGATCGGCGCCTTCGCTCTGCCAATTCTCTTTCTCTATTTACTCCTCTCTTTCGTTCTGGGTATATGTCCGACTCCTTCACACTACAAAGCGACGCGTCTTTGGAACGGTCTCCCCGGTTCTATTAGAAGAGTTCCCAGTAAGTTTTTTTTCAAGAAACAAGTTCATGCACATCTGTTGGAGGGCTTATGCCCGTGATGTGGAAAGGTTAACGTCACTACTTATCCAAACTCAGTATTTGGTGCATAATAATGTATTATATGTAAGTACATATACATGTTTATATATTTTGTATTTATATATATTTATTTAAATGTAAGTTTATTATTATTATATAATTCTTTATACACGTATTTATTGGTGTGTAGCGATGTATTTTGTATGCATGTAAACATCATTCTTCTTTATTTGTGCCGCATTCGCGTTTATCTGTTTACTGTTGGTTGACTGGTAGAGAATGCTATTATCATTAAGTCCGCCATTTGTACCTTACTCTATGTATTTGTACAATAAAGATTTATAAATAAAAAATAAACAAATAAAAACAGCAATAGATGGACCCAGTATTGATCCCTGTCGCACGCCAATATTGATCTCTGGCTCCAGTAGCTCACAAAAAATATTTAATCCCAAACTAAGCAGAGCTTGAACTATGGGTACTAAATAACGTATAGAATACATAAATAAGTATATATGAACAAATATACTCGGGAACAAATACTTGTGCTCACACACTAAAATCTGCTTCTAACTGGATTCGAGTACGGAACCTTTGACGCAGAAGATAAGGTCGCTACCGTTGCACTAAAGCTAAGGTTTCCTAGGATGACGGTGCGGTCATATTACGGCCGTAATTTAGCGGCGTAGAACGTTGTCTATGTAAACAAAATATGGCGCGCCGTATTATATTTTGCCGCCGCCATATTGTTTACATAGACAACGTTCTACGCCGCTAAATGACGGACGTAATATGACGGCACCGTCATCTTAGGAAACCCTAGCTTAAGTGGCTGTCGTTGTACAACTTCATAAGGCTAATTGATTTATCGGAGTCATCATAATGTTCTAGTTTCTTTAATAGTATTTGATGATCAATGCAGTCGAATGCCTTAGAAAGGTCACAAAAATGGCATTAATATCTTGCTTTGCCTCCCAAGTGCTAAGGATTGGAAAAGCCAAAATGATTTTTATAAAGTATGTATGTATATTATGTATTTGATGTGAAATAATCTAATATTGGGAATTCCTTTACAATGTTTTCAAATACTTTCATCATCATATCAGCCACACGACACCCACTGCTGGGTATAGGCCTCCCCTAAGGATCTCCACGACGATCGGTCCTGCGCTGCCTGCATCCACTGGCTTTCCGCGACCTTCACCAGATCGTCGGTCCACCTTGTCGGGGGCCTACCCACGGAGCGTCGTCCGGTGCGCGGTCGCCATTCCAGAACCTTTCTGCCCCAACGGCCATCGGTTCTTCTCGCTATGTGTCCCGCCCATTGCCACTTCAGCTGAGCAATCCTTCGAGCGATGTCGGTTACTTTAGTTCTCCTGCGGATCTCCTCGTTTCTGATTTGATCACGTAGGGAAACGCCGAGCATGGCTCTCTCCATTTAACTAACTTAAAACTCTCGCTAACTTAAAACTTAAAATTAGCAATTCTTCACAGACATTGTTGTATTGTATGGAATTGACAAGCTTATGACAGGTAATTTTAGAGTTTGTGGGTTGTTTTTAATTTTTAAGTTAGCGATCGAATAGAAAATTGTCTATGTGTATGTAGGGGGGCTGATGTTAAGTGACGATAAGGCCGAATGTGGAAGCGCACTACACTCGGAGTCTTCATCATTGAGGAACTGGATACCTCTATATAACCGCCGGAACACAACAATTTAATGATTTTTACATGCCACAGAGATCTTCTGTTTTTTACCCGACTGCAAGAGGGTTATGTTTTTCGCACGTATCTTGTAAGTTTGTATGTCTTTTTGTATCTTTGAATGTAATATTCTTCACTAGCTTCCGCCCGCGACTTCGTCCGCGTGGACATTCGAGAAAATACTAAGGGATTTAACCAGGAGACGAAGTATTTTACGTTTTAACGTCCTGCCTCGCTAGGCAGTGTGCGCTTGGTGTGGACGTACCTCGCTTGCGAGGCAGGGCGTTTGCCAATTGCGCGTGAGGATGCGGCCCGACATCACATTCGGCGCGTACGCGCTTACCAGAGGCCTGCTGCGCGCAAGGCACGTTCACACCAAGCGGGCTACCTAGCAAGGCAGGATATTAAAATATAGAACACTTTTTATCCAGTTTAAAGATTTTCTCGAATGTCCACGCGAACGAAGTCGCGGGCGGAAGCTAGTAGTATAAAATAATATAATAGAAAGCTGGCTTAGATTTAACTGCATGCACGTGCATTTTTTCTGAGAAATTACAAAAGAAAGACCCGAAACTCGACACGTTATTGTTTACTTTTAAGCCATTGACCATTTTACCGTGCCAGATGTGGAAACACCAGGTCCAGTCGTCGTTCTAACAGTATAATTCCCCAAATATAATTGTTACAACGAATTCATCGTCGTATATCTATTGATTGAGTGAACCGATTGCAATGAGATAAAGACTAAATTATTCTGCAAAATACATAATATATTTGTATGTAAACATCATTAAGATTGAGTTAGCGCTTTTTAAGTTATTAGCGCACAAACATACAGACAAACAGACAAAAATTCCAAAAATGATAGTAATGGGTTTTATAGATTGTTATTAAACACCCAAACCCCATCCCCTTTTTTTCAAAATATTTTCTTTGTACAGACACAACTTTTCTTCAGCTTTATTATATGTATAGATTACCTCATATCTTTCAAACGGCTGAACGGCTGTACGGTATATATATATATACGAGTGTAAAATTTTTTTTTAGAAGGATTTCAGAAAAGTAATTCACGACCGTTATATATAATAATAATTAGTTATTAGCTAAAAATATAAATAAAAAAATTAATTTAAAAAAATAAAAACCTGCCTGCATCAAAAGATAAGTCAACATAAAAGATGGAAACAAGATTAAATATTAAAGGCAACATAATAACATGCAGTCGGAGGCATAGAATTCAAATCATTCATAATGTCACTTTCTTTATGCATGCCTCCGACTGCATGTCATTATGTTGCCTTTAATATTTAATCTTGTTTCCATCTTTTCAGTTGACTTGTCTTTTGATGCAGGCGGGTATTTTTATTTTTATTTTGTTTTTTACATAAATTGTTTCAAAAGCTTTGATAGTATCTTCACCTACTTATTAAAAAAAAAAGGTTTCCTTTCAATAGAAGGGAGACATCGATGTTGGGACAAGTTCTAAGAGTACTGGTAGTTTCTACTGGTATTCAAGCAAAGGAATCTTCAAAGACTTTAGCGACCTCATCGTCAGATTCAAAAGTTCGATCCGAAATCCTTGTTTGATGCTTTTACCTATCTCCATTGACGCCTCGATGAGTTTAGCCTCTGCAGGCATGTCGAGCTCGAGAGAGGTTTTATCTATGTAGGTTCAACGTAGTTTTTTTGTTGAGTACGTCATCGACTTTTCTCCTAAGTAACGGAGGGAGGACCCAATTAATATATCTTTGCCTTCGGTGACCGAAGATTATATAGAAGCAACGAGAGAAGTGATAGAAAACACAGTCGTAGCGAGTTATATGCCTGGTGGAAGACGTAGGTAACTTTGTCACTCAGACTTTTGTAGAGAATCAATTAGAAACAAAAAATTTACATGTACTTTATCAACGTTAACTTTTTCTTCTATGTGTTACCTAAAAAAGTATTCACCTTGTATTTACACAGCATGACAATCCTAATAATGTAACAAGTATAGTTCGCGAGATAACTCTTCTTTGTCAGTTCCCATTGAGGAAAAAGATTGGTAACAAAGTTGTACAATAAAATTTTGTCAACGAGGTTTCAAAGCAATCAAAAATAGCATAGATGAAGGCCAACGATTTAATACTTCTATTAGCTCCGGTACAAAAGGCCACGGAGATTGACGTCTCCGATCTAGGCGCAGATAATATGTACTCACATAAGTCTATTTTCGGTTGGCGCTACATTAAATCGCATTGTTACTTTGTTGTAACATAATAGTGTATGGAAAACACTAATCTCGAATGAAAAAATAAAATCTTTTAGCACAGGAGCTGGGAACGGATTATGAGATGCGGCTTCGTTTCATAACTGAATTAATTTGTTACTTACAAGTAAGGCCAGGTTTAGAAGTTTTGTTGCATGAACTCCATCGTTTCTCATTTCCATAAGGAACTATGAAAGAGAAAATTATTAACTTAAAGGGGCTTAAAGTTAAAAAAAATACTATGTTTTTTGTAGACATAATAGAAAACGTTTATACACAACCGACTATTAAATCAATCTTATCACTTAGTTGTAAACTGGCTGTAAACTTCGAAGTCAGAATTTAATTGACACAATAGAATCATTATGTATTTGAATGAAAAGGGAGAGGTAGCATTATTTCACTAAATGGATAGGCCATTTAGTGAAAAATTCACAGATTTAGCAGAGCCCGCATGAATCCGAGCATTGAAAATGAATCCAAAAATGTACGAAAAAATCAAATCAAATCAAATGCAAAATCCTACAATTTGTCTAAGGTACCTATTTATTTTTTATTACGATTGTGAAAGCGCCCAGTGACTGCCTCGACGCGGCCGAAAAATTTATTAACCGATTTTCATAATTTCAACGCATGCACTTGTCGTCTGCTTCCGCATCTTTTAACATCAGTGACAATCGCTCAATAATAATAAAAGCTACAACCCTTTTTTATATAGGGAAATATCCTTATTTCTATGCAGTAATATTACAAATCTAAAGATATCACCACACAGATTTTCAAAAATTTTTCGCCATTATCATTTTCTTTTCATTATTTCTTGAGTCAGTTTTTTTTCGAAATATTTACATTTGGTAAACAAACCGACTTTTCTACATATTTCAAAATTAATAAATATTATATTAGCCGATTTTCAAAATTCAAACGTTCACACGTGTCTCGATAAATTCCTCAACTTTTGGTATTACATATTCCCATCTCGATCATCCCAGAATTCTCGGAGCTATGGCCAAAAATACGTCTCAGGCGATTGGCATCTGATAACCATTTTCAATGGTAAAAATGCCATCTCCTCCTTTTCACCTTCAACGTAACTAAATTACTGCTTACTTTCATCAAATGATAAAAATCAATAGGTATGACGAATAAGGAAAATAAGCAAAGCCATAACAGTTCAATACTTTTTCTCCTCTGATTATCAACTGATTGCCTTTTTTTTCCTATTATAGCTATTAACGATATAACCATAGTGCAGTGAACAATATCTACACTGAAAAAAAAGGTCTCTAATCAAGTTGAAATTTTGCTTGATTGGGTAAAATACAATTGAATTGATCATTGGGCATTCTAAAACAATCAACCGCAAATGATTGTAAAAATCAATTTGAAATGATTGAACGCTTATAAAGTGAAACATATTTAAAACAATAAACTTTCTTATTTAATTTTGGTGACGTCACCTTAGTAAACATGTATAATTATTAATTCTAATAAGCCAAAATGATTGAAGTATTTTGAATCATTTGCATTTATCTCAATTATAATGTTGCTTTATTGATGTAAATGTAGTTAATAATAAACCCTATTACTATATTAGCAACATTAATAAACAGTCTTTATTAAAATTATACTGCAGCATATTAAAACTAATCAATAACTTGTTTCAATAAATACTGACGTATTAAACGGAGATTTCGTCCTTATTTTTTTCAATCATACAGATTGCTGTTACTATGACGTATCTTGATTGATTTAAGTAATCTGTGTGATTGAGGCGCGCAAACTTGTCATGACTTGTCATACCCTTCTCATTCTCACTTCAGTCAGTTGGCCGGCATGCACGTCCATAGATAATCGTCCACGCGTCTCGTTTTAACTAAAGATTTTAATGTTGTAAACCTTAATAAACCTGTGAGTGATCTATTACAAAGTGTTAAGTTGCGCCCAAGAAAAAACAAATGGAGGAAGCAGGCGACCTACTCGAGGCATGGGGGCTCACAGAGTTGAAGCCCATATTTATCAGTAAGTATCTACTTTTCTTTTTGCTGCTTAGTTCCTCTTCAAGCTAATCACATTCAAATCACATTGTCGTAAGAATCAAATAACACCGGCGGGAAGGCGCGATGCGGGATTATCCTGCCCGGTAGATAGGTATGGTTTTGTAATGCTCGAGTTCTTGTGTACCTACCTAACAGTTGTTACACTAGTTCAAGCCCCGGAAAATGAGATAGTAGATATTCCATTGTTGGGCAGCCTCATGAGGCCACTTGGGGTTTGATGGATTAAACAACCTATGTACCTATGCAAATTCACAATTATTTATTCAATAGGTACCTAGTAATAAATAAATAGGACAACATTACCTACATAATTACACTGATCCAGATTGATCAAGTAAATAGGTCAGTAAGTACATAGGTAGGTAGGTAACTAAAGCGCTTGTGCTATTTATTTGTATATTTTGCGCTCATTTCATAAAACAAATTGAATATAAAGGAGGTAAAACGATCAAGTATCTTAATATTATGACACTTTTAATGTGGTGAATTATTATCTATTTGAAAAAATGTTAGGAAAGTTTAAAATACATTTGACCATTAATTAACCAAATAGGTTGTAAAAACAAAAAATTCGATTAGTTACTATTTTTTTAACTTGAGACCATTTCTTTTGTTACAGAAAATGCGATAAATTTGCATGCCCTGGCTGCCCTCTCGCTAGACGATATTAAGGAATTAATACCTCAATTGGGGCCCAGAGCTCTCTTTACAAGGTGCTGGAAAAAGTGGCACACGGAATACCCTACAAGCAGTACTCTAAATTTATCTGCAGATCTAAATTACAACGTTACCCTTAGTGTAAGTTTACCGAACCTTCTGAGTAGCAAACATTTAATAAATAGTACCTTCTTTTCATGACTGAACAAAAAAAGCATTGAACTGTTCGTCTATTTGTCTTCCTGTGCTGTCCGTAAGCCATGCTAGTTTTAGGATGAAAGAAGGGGGAGATCATGCTATATGGCTCTCTCCTGCTTCTAACTTTCTTATAAATATAATCCTCTATCCTGTAAGGGGAAGCCAAAAGCAAAATACTTAAAGGGTATTGATTGACACTACTATAGTTCTTATTCATGACTGCTTATTTCTTGCTTTTTTTAAATTGAGTTAATAAAGTAACACCACAGTTTAGTCTTTAGTTTCTTAGACTTGACAACCTTGTTAGCAAAAGGTCACTTGGTCACCATGATGAATTCTGCAATGGGTTTGATTCCCAGCTGGACAGATATTTAAATGATGAGTTTAGATATTACTGGTCTGGATGTTTACGTACCTGTATGTTTCAGGATATCAATATTGAGACAGAATCAGAAACTACGGATATTATTTTGGACTGCACAGCTACCGCTTGGCTGCCATTTACATCTACAGTATCAGCTACATCTACAGTGCCTGTGCTGCCAAGCGCTTCTCCAACAAAGTTAAACATAATTGTGGAAAATGTGAGTTTTTAATCTAATCTTATTTAATCAGTGCATAGTGTAACGGGGTCCAAACTACATCTTTTGGGACCTAAGCCAACCTCAACTGCCCATGCTGCACCATGCCGAATAACAAACGAGATTCGGACGATCGGCTAACCCGCACTAAACCAGGGGTTCAAGTCTGCTAATGTTAACGTCATAATCGTGTTTCAATAGTGTTTGAATGGTAATGTTTTTTTGACACAGTTCTTGTTTCTTAAAACTGAAACACAATCTGGTTCGGTTTTGGGTTACCATTCAAACAAGATTGAAACACGATTTTGACGTTAACAATAGACACAAACAATAGCAGACTTGACTTGACCCCCGGCACGGTGGATTTCCAACAGAAGTCATTGAGGCATAGAACATTGGAGGAGGCCTGCATTAAGTCAGTGTAGACATCTTATGGCTGTAGTGTTAATTAAAAGCATTACTAGGTATTAAGTTTTCAAAATTATTTTTTAAGTTTTGAAATTGAATTTGAAATGCTATTTTTATAATAATGCTAAATAATATAATAGAAAAAAATCTACTCGTCACCAAATCATTCCCGTCTGGTGGCAAGTAGATTTTTTTCTAGTTGTATTATTACAAAATTAAATATTATTTTAATAAGCTAAATAAAATTATTTATCTACACCCATGCCTTGAATCCTCGATAAAGGGTTCTTGAAACGGTTAGCTTACACCAACATTACAATATCCGAGCGAGACGGTGCGTCGCGCTGCGCCGCGCGCCCACACGCGAAGTGTTACATTATGAAATTCAGTACAACATTATAACACTCGTTCGGATGATATAATGAAAAGGAGGAGAAACATAACCCTTTATAGAGGATTCTATCATGGGTGTAGATTAAGTATTTTATCTACACCCATGCTTTAAATCCTCTGTAAAAGGTTTTGCAACGGTTAGCTTACTGCCACCATTACAGTATCCGAGCGGGAGGAGGACCTGCTGCGCCGCAGGCCCACGCGCTATGCGTTGCATTATGAAATTCAGTACAACATTTTAACACTCTTGCGGAAGACATAATGACGAGGAAGGGGAGGAAAGTCAAAGTCATAGACAAAGTCAAAGTCAAAATCTTTATAGAGGAGACATATCATGGGTGTTTTTAATCCATGTATTTAAATATTATTTGTTTCCCAAAAAAAATAAAAAAATGGGTGTAGATAAAGTCTTGTATGCAACTGTACATGATGAGGTATTATAGTACAGTTGCATAAATAACTAGTATGCAACTGTACATTAGGTATTAAAACACTCTTGTGATACTATTATCACATTCGTGTTTTAATACCCTTTACTATAGTACAGTTGCATAAATAACTATTAATGAGGATTGGAATTTATATTATGAACTAGTAGTATGGGAACTTAATTTATGATCCAGTCTGTACTGTAGTAAGTAGTAACAAACAAACATAGAATTGAACTTCTTTTTTTTTTCAGAATTTATACATGTTACTAAAAGAAAATTTTGAAACAAATGGACTATTGAAATACGTGGGTTCTGCACTAGACAACGAATATGACAGAAACCTTTTAGCTTCCACAATCTGCAAGGACATTCTAAAGGAGCTGAAAAACTTAAAGGTGACTAGTGCTATTTATAATAATTGGAGCAAAGAAATAAAGGAGATTTTTCCATATGAAAGGATAACCACGTATTACATCCCACCCTGTATCACTGCCCAGGGAATTACCCACCAAGCAAGAGGTAAACTCGTTAGTCAGCTTTCGAATATGAGAAGAAAATATCTAAAGCTTGGAGTATTGAATATCAAAGAAAAAATCAAGAATAATTCTCTTAATCTAGATTCTGGAACACCACCACGGCGAAACACAAAAATAGTATTTTTGGGTTTCGCCGTGGAACTACTAAAACGTCCCTTGGCAGTAAAATATATTTCTCATACAATCTCATCTTTTGTACACGTCGCAGAATGGCAATTTACGACAGGGTACAAAAGAAGAGTTATTAAGTAATGTATATTTTTTACTATCAAGGGACGTTTTGGAGGTTCTGCCAAAGCAGTCTGTTTTGAAGAGGTTCGTTTAGAGATATAATAATTATATGTGAGATATTTAGTATAAGCCAAGACTGATTATATTTCATACGATACACGACTGTTATTAAAAAAAGTCGTAGCATAAAGTCAGATTCTCATTATGTCATTCGAGTTTTTAAATAGCAGATCAAAAGAGATAAAAATTAACTGAATGTACATATCCACTTTTTTACTTCCAATAATTATTGTTTAATGTGTGAATAAAATGTTGATATTTTTTAAGCGCGCTACTCAAAGCCTGCAAGCAGTGGCCCTGTTAGCAGGGCTAATATCGGATAAAACTGAGTACCTAGTCAGCTTTAGAGTGCTTACAAAGAAACAGTTCTCGGGTGCAGGCGAGTCTGCTCGGGTCGGTACCAATCGGTGCAGGTATAATATTCTCATGTTATCATAATATGAGCTCACTTATAAAGAAATATGTAGGTCCAAATTTGTTTCTTTATAATTGAGCGCACTGGAATTCGTCTGCACCGGAAACCTGTTTCTTTATGTACGTACCCATAGAATCTGATATGTGACATTATGCGATCTGTAATGCTAAGCATGAATATCGAAACACGTGTAAGTATATTGTGTTGATATAGCGGTTTATCGACACTCAACTGTCAAAATCCATTGTTTTTCGACAGCTAAACGCGATAAATCGCTATATTATATCGCGTTTCGGTGGTCATGCTAAAGGGCCTGACTTGCCGCAAAATACTGTTCAACAAGTGTGGTTTAAATGTATGTACAATATTGTTCCGTGCCGTGTATGTGCCGGCCTAGAATAGCACTACCCCCTATCATCCCGTGAGTGTCGTAAAAGGCGACTAAGGGAGCATAGCCTTCAAGAGACGGGCAGCAGCGTCTCCAAAAAAACCTTGGCCTACTGCGATCGCCAACCCGCCTGCCAAGCGTGGCGATTATGGCAAACCCCCCCCCTCATGCACAATGGATCAAAAAATTGGCCCCCAGTCCCCGGCAGCCCCGCTATTCCTAGCTACGGTAGCGGCTACGGTAACGGCGGGGCAGGGGGTGCTAAGAATCCCCGGGTGCGGCTCGGCTACCAAAAACGACGACAACTGCACCTGGCAACCTATAACACGCGCACACTAAGGGAAGACGCGAAGTTAACCGAGTTGGAAGAAGTTATCAGCAAGGTACACTGGGACATTATCGGGTTATCTGAAGTCCGAAGAGCGGGAGAGGACTCGATAATCCTCAACTCCGGTAACTTGCTTTACTACCGGGAGGGCGACCAACAGTCCCAAGGTGGTGTCGGGTTCATCGTCCACAAGTCCCTTGTCAACAACGTGATTACCATCGGAAGTGTGTCGACCAGGGTGGCGTACCTTATACTCAGAATATCCAAACGGTGTTCGCTGAATGTTATACAGGTTTACGCACCGACCTCGACACACCAAGATGACGAAGTGGAGGCTATGTATGAGGAGATCTCTAAAGCCATGCATAGCTACAAAACCCACTACACTGTTGTGATGGGGGACTTCAATGCAAAGTTGGGGAAACGATGCGGTGATGAGCTGAGAGTGGGGCAATTTGGAGTTGGGCAACGGAATGACAGAGGCCAGATGCTGGCTGACTTTATGGAGAAGGAGAACCTCTTTATGATGAACTCCTTCTTCAGAAAGCCGGAATGCCGGAAGTGGACCTGGGTCAGTCCGGACGGTAAAGTCAGAAATGAGATAGATTTTATCATGTCGACGAAAAAGCAAATATTCAATGATGTCACTGTGATCAACGCTGTTAAGACGGGGAGCGATCACCGATTGGTACGTGGCACATTGAATATCAACCCAAAGCTGGAAAGATCTCGACTGATAAAATCAACAATTCGACCATTGCCGGCCCATATTCAAAACCCCGAGAGCTTTCAACTCGAACTCCAAAACCGCTTCGAAGCCCTTGAGAACAGCATAGATGTGGACGATCTAAACAACATGGTGGTGGATACTGTCCGTACGGTAGGGTCCAAGCTCTTTAAGACCCGCCGTCCCAAGATAAAGAAACTCTCCGACCACACACTCCTACTCATGGATCAGAGACGTGAAATGAGGCTCCAGAGTTCAGTAGATGCTAATCGTTATCGGCAGCTTAATAGACAGATATCTAAGTCTTTGACGAGTGACCTTCGCCAATTTAATACGAATCGTATTAAAGAGGCTATCGAGCGGAATAAAGGCTCCAAAGTGTTCGCGAGAGATCTGTCTATTGGGCAAAGCCAGATGACGAAGCTGAAAACTGACGACGGACGCATCATTTCATCAAAGCCTGAAATCCTGAGGGAGATCGAGAGCTTCTATGGGCAGTTATATTCCACGCAGACACCTGTTGAAAGCAAGGCTAAAGACCCCAGAGCCAAGCTTACCCGACACTATACTCAAGATATCCCGGACGTCAGCCTGTACGAGATTAGTATGGCTCTCAAACAGCTGAAAAACAACAAGGCGGCGGGTGACGATGGAATCACTACAGAACTTCTGAGAGCGGGCGGTAAGCCGATACTCAAAGTCCTCCAGAAGCTCTTTAATTCCGTCATCGTCCAGGGCAGAACGCCAAAGACATGGAACATAAGTGAGGTGATCTTGTTCTTTAAAAAGGGTGACAAGTCCCTCTTAAAGAACTATAGACCCATCTCGCTTCTGAGTCATGTCTATAAGTTGTTTTCGAGAGTCCTTACGAATCGTCTCGCTCGCAAGTTCGACGACTTCCAACCTCCCGAACAAGCCGGGTTCCGAAAAGGCTTTAGCACCATAGACCACATCCATACGCTGCGGCAGGTTATACAGAAGACCGAGGAGTATAATGAGCCACTTTGCTTGGCGTTCGTGGACTATGAGAAAGCCTTTGATTCGATTGAAACCTGGGCGGTGCTGCAGTCTCTCCAAAGGTGCCAAGTGGACTATAGGTATATCGAGGTGTTGAGGTACTTATACCAAAATGCCACCATGACGATCCGAGTACAGAACCAGAACACAAATCCTATCCAACTGCAGCGTGGTGTGAGACAGGGAGACGTTATTTCTCCGAAACTGTTCACAGCTGCGTTGGAGGACATCTTTAAGCTCTTGGACTGGAAAGGACTCGGCATCAACATTAATGGCGAGTACCTAACACACCTTCGTTTTGCCGATGATATAGTCCTTATGGCTGAGACCATGGAAGACCTGAACACAATGCTCGAAGATCTCCGTAGTGCTTCCCAAAGAGTGGGTCTTAGGATGAACATGGAAAAGACGAAAATTATGTCAAATGCCCATGTTGTACCCTCTCCAGTTCATGTTGGGAACACTACACTTGAAGTTGTTGACCATTACGTATACCTAGGACAGGCAGTTCAGTTAGGTAGGTCCAACTTCGAGAAAGAGATCTCTCGCCGAATCCAACTCGGGTGGGCAGCATTCGGGAAGCTTCGAAAAATCTTCGCGTCCGACTTACCTCAGTGTCTCAAGACGAAAGTCTATGAACAGTGTGTGTTGCCAGTGATGACTTACGGCAGTGAAACGTGGCCGCTAACTATGGGTCTCATAAGGAGGCTCAAGGTCGCTCAGCGTGCAATGGAGAGAGCCATGCTCGGCGTTTCCCTACGTGATCAAATCAGAAACGAGGAGATCCGCAGGAGAACTAAAGTAACCGACATCGCTCGAAGGATTGCTCAGCTGAAGTGGCAATGGGCGGGACACATAGCGAGAAGAACCGATGGCCGTTGGGGCAGAAAGGTTCTGGAATGGCGACCGCGCACCGGACGACGCTCCGTGGGTAGGCCCCCGACAAGGTGGACTGACGATCTGGTGAAGGTCGCGGAAAGCCAGTGGATGCAGGCAGCGCAGGACCGATCGTCGTGGAGATCCTTAGGGGAGGCCTATACCCAGCAGTGGGTGTCGTGTGGCTGATATGATGATGATGATGATGATGACAATATTGTTTGAAAAAGACAGCATTACATTTAATTAGTGTCTAAAATATTCTAAATTAAACAGTGTTGTATAATCTTTTATGGTATGGCCGTAATGCTTGCGTAGGTAGTATGAAGATTTTTATATAAAATATCCTTTGAATTATTGTCAAAATGTAAGATTTTTTTGTAAATTTTTTGATACTTCGAATAAAACAAAATATGTCACATTTACCTGATTCTTTTATTTCAGTAACACTAATGAACGGTTCAAATTATCTACGTTATTATGTACCAAATTCGGTATTTAAAATTAAATCATACAAAATGAATGTTATTCTGTTTTGGAAGTTTGGATTGTTCATTTTTGCTATTAAGTTGTGTGTTTGTTGCTATTGAATTGTTTGTTAGGTGCTCAAGGAAAAGTTATTTTCACAGAGGCGTTTGTCCTGGATCTGCGCTTACCGGATGATGAGACACGTAGGTGACGCTGTTACCTGCGGGGCTCATGCATCCGGTAAATGCGTATACGCTGGACAAACGCGTCTAAGTATGAAAATAACTTTTTCCTTGAGTACCTAATAAACAATTCAATAGCAACAAACAAACAACTTAATAGCAACAAACATACAACTCATTTGCATCAAACAAACAACATAATAGCATGAAACAAACAACTTAATAGCAACAAACAAACAGCATAATAGCAATAAATAAACAACTGAATATATCAAACAAACAACTTAATAGTACCAAACAAACCACCTGATAGCAACTTAATAGTAAATATTTAGATCCACACTTTTAATTGGTTAGTTTCAATAAGCTACATTACCTATACAAAGACGTACTTCCTAGAATCAATTAATTATAATTGTAAAATGTATCATCTGACCTGGTAAGATCAATCAAGTAACTTGTCGTCACAATCAGCTAACACGTTGAAATCAATCATGTGGCTTGTTAACATTAGTCAAGCGCTTTTACAAATCAACATTTTGCATAATTAGCAGATACAAGAGACCTAAACGAGATGTTCAAGCACAAGTTAATATAAATCAAGTTACTTATTCAAAATAATCACGTGCTTTTATAAAGCGACTATTTATACTTATTAACGCCTTGCGACTGGCGCAAAAAGTGATCAAGTTCTTATTAAAATTAACAAAAATCATAGCGACATCAAAAAAGTAATCTTACTACGGCCAACCAACTGTGCTTTATTACTGTAATCGTGCAACTTTGTGCGCTCGTATGTAAATAAGTTGCATGTATGACGGTGATACTTTTTTGATACATATTATCAATTATTTTTTTCAGTGTACTTACTAATCATTATTATGGAGATAGAACTAAAAAGATAGTTTTCTTAAAATTTTCAAGAGATTACAAAGAAAATAAAGAAATTCATTTACATATTTAATAAGTGGGTATCAAATTACTTATTGATCTTTAATAAATCTTTGATGATGATGATCTTTAATAAGTTGCCACATTCCTTACTGAACTTATCATTGCCATATTTAAGCGAAAACTGTTCGAATGGCTGAAAACAAAATGTTTTTACTCAGTTAAGGAATATCTCACTTGTAAAATTGACATAAAATAATCAAATGATAATGACATGATGTGTAACTAAATTAATTCTGATTTACTAGGTATTGACATTAACTCTTTTAAATTATATTATTTTATTGTATTTTTAATTTTTTTTGATAAATTCACATGCCCTATGTTGGTAAAATAGACGAACTACATATAAGTTACAACTAAATTGTACTCTATTTTTAGTGAATAAAGATTTCATTCATATTGACATTTAATGTAAAAATAAATATCATGATCTGCAACGTGCAGTACGTAGACTCTTAGAAATGTTTCATTTCTAGAGATATTTAAAAAAAAGAGAAACTCGAAAACAGTTTCTTTCATAAAAATAGAATGCCAAAGAACAACAATGTCAATAAACAGGTGATCCGAAAAACGAATATATACATTATATATGAGATACGTAAAATATGACTTACATACATAAAATATGACTATATTATGGCAAAGGAAATTAATAAACTATGTTCCATACTGTTTTCTTCGTCGATAAACGAATAAATGTAGCGAAATTTGGTTTTAGAGAAATGTGTGGCAAAATCTTATTTACCTTTGAAAAGTGTGATTACTTGGACTGAGTTTCTTTTTATCACATCACAATTACTTAGAGCACAAGACACCATGGCTCAACGATACCTTTATTTGAAATTCTAATAAGGATTAACAAATATTTTAAACAAACTGTGATCATTTGCAAGGCGGGACGCTAGGGGCTCTTACTGTAAAAAATGTTGGCACATTGTCGCTTGATTCTTCGTCTCTTTTTTTCGCAGACCGTGTCCGTATGATGTTAACTTCTCTTTTCCACGCTTTGTTGGTCTTCTTGGGCGCAGCGAAAATGTTTCTATGTCTATGGTTTTTTTTTATTTGATAATGATGTTCAAGCAAGCAGCATGCGGCAGCGGGCGGCGGGCGCCCACTAGTGGGCATATGCCTCCTATAGGGAATGGGGATATAATTAACGATCAATCCTACGAAGGCTCTTAAAGGACAAAAGATTACCCAGCTCCCTGAGTACAATGGAAAATGTAATACAATGCCTTGTTATTATAATTTGAGAAATAAATATATTTTTTAACATATCCATATTTCAGCGCGTACTAAGTATTCATAAAAAATACTTACGTGCATGCTACCTATTCATTAAAAGAAAAACCGGTCAAGTGTGTGTCGGGCCATGCGCAGTAGGGTTCCGTAGTTACCTAATACCATACCATAAACTATAAACCTATATTATTTACTCCCGTTTTAGTTAACCAACGACTAAAACCAAGTTGAATAACTCACTATTCAATAAAAGTACCTATTACGAAAACTTTTCAGATTTCATAAGTTGATCGACGATTTGATTATAATTATTTGATTATTATTTGATTTATATGAATAAATGTTCAAAAATAGATTAGAACTTATTACTCTTCAACTTGTAAAGCCTACATAGCAGTGATAGTTTTCCTTTTTAACCGACTTCCAAAAAGGAGGAGGTTCTCTGTTCGGCTGTATGTGTGTGTGTTTTTTTTAATATATGTCCACCGATTACTCGAAGACGGCTGAACCGTTTGAAATAATACAAACGTCATTAGATCAGATTTGTTATTAAGTTGGTCCCATTTTTAACCGACTTCACAAAAAGGAGGAGGTTCTCAATTCGATTGTATTTTTTTTTATCGTTGTTCGCGCATATCTTCGTCATTTATGAACCGATTTTGATGATTCTTTTTTTGTTCGATTGAGTTTTCTTGCGAGATGGTCCCATTTAATTTTTTTTCAAATCGGTTTAGTAGTTTTCGAGAAATCCTGAAAATACTATGATTTTCATCAACTCACATGACGACTTTGTTATTTATGAACCGAATTAGATGTTTCTTTTTGTTGAGAAAGGGGTACTTTTAGTGTAGTCTTTTTAACCGACTTCAAAAAAAAAAGGTTCTCCCTCAGTTTAACCTGTATGGATGTATGTTTCTCCGCGAATATCTCACGTTTGGCTGAGCCGATTTTTCTACCCAATAATATACCTATAATAATATACCTAATATAGAAGGTACTTACACTAAAAATAATAAAATAAAAAATTGTTTTAAAAAACAAAAAACCGACTTCAAAAACCTGCCTCTAAAAAGCAAGAAATAATATTCAAATCATTAGATACGCATTATCATTGTTATAACAACACGTCTATTGAAGTCGGGTGGGGCTTTTAGAATAAAAAAAGGAAGTTGTACTCCAGCCCCACCCGACTTCAATAGACGTGTTGTTATAACAATGATAATGCGTATCTAATGATTTGAATATTATTTCTTGCTTTTTAGAGGCAGGTTTTTGAAGTCAGTTTTTTTTTGAAATCGGTTCAGTATTTTTCAGGAAAACTTGAAAAAACTGTCGTTTTCGTTACCATTTTATGACTTATACGGATGATCGACTATATCTTCTTTGCTTATGTACCGATTTGGATGATTCTTTTTTTTTGTAAGAGTATACTTTAGTGATGATGCCATTTTGATTTCATTGTTATTGGATCTTGGATTTTAAAGATACACAAGGGAACTCCTCAAAATCAAATAGAAACTGTATTGTGATTGAAATATTGCTAGGATTATGACAATCTTTCTTACAAAAATTTGGTATCTTACTATGGTCAAGGACGTTTTGGACTAGACTAGGAACAACGGAATTCCTTAACAACAAACAGCACGAACAGTGGAAATTGAGTTTTTGGTGGTATTATAACACGGTAAAGTGTGAATATAAAAAAATACATAACATCATCGCTTACATTTACATAATACTTATACATATGTACATACATACGCATAAAAAGGTAAAACTACCTAATACACTTAAAAGAAAAAAAGAAAAAATTGTTCAAAAACAAAAAACCGACTTCAAAAAACCTGAAAATAAAAACAAAAATAGCTTCAAAATTAAAGCTACCATGAGAATAAACAAAACTATTTATTCTTAAGTAGCTACCTCTAAAAAGCAAGAAATAATTTTCAAATTATGAGATACGCATATCATTGTAATAAAACACGTCTAATGAACTCGGGTGGGGTTCTTAGAATAAAATAAGTTGTCCTCCAGCCCAGCATCGATATAAAATCTGTACATAGACATATTAGACACAGAAAAAATGATTTTTTCCTTTTAACCGACTTAAAAAATGTGGAGGTTCTCAGTTTGGTTTTTTATTTATTTATATTTCAATTTTTTCATAACTTCGTCAATTATAAACCGATATTAGAAATTATTTTTTGTTTTAAAGTATATAGTTCCAAATTGGTAACATTGTCATAAAGCCAGGATCTGATGATGGAATCCTGGAGTAATCAAGGGAATTCTTCAAATATTATTGGCACGCCTATAGCGATTTTGCTATTGTCTGAAGTAACTAGTTGCATTTGCTTTCGGGAAGTACCATTTTGGTGAAGTGGAACTGATGATGAAGACCATAGCTGATCATTGAAACTTTTCAATACTAAGTTTTTCACTGTTGCGCTATGATTACTTTAATATGGTTACTAGGCTATTTATGTTAATCATAATGCGTAAGTGGAGCCGATAGTGAAGTACCAGGAGAACTCCTCAACAATTAACGCCCCTGCGTCGGGAAAAGAAGTATTTTGTAAAACATGATGAGCCATTGACATAGGGCTATTGTAACTTAGATAATATCGTCGCTAAATATACCATACCACAAAAAGTTTGAATTAAATAAAATCTTGAGACCGATATTTTTAAGGCGTGTCGCGCCAAGTCTTTCGTAGGTCTATGTTCCATGTTTTATCTACCTAGATAATATAACTATTAGATAAGATAATATAAAACTAAAGTAATTATCTACCTAATACAGAAGGTGCTTACAATATTAACAGTGGCAGGCCAATACATCTATGATAATTTAGTTTATGTAAGGAAACATTATAGCTTACTTGCTAAAAATAGTGATGTCGACCGTTTTAATACAAGAAATAAAGATAAACTTGCCGTTCTAAGTTTCAGACTTGCAAAAACCAGAGGCTTATTTAGAGGAAAAAGTATTGTCTATTTCTTGTCTATTTCAATAAAGTTCCACAAAATGTAATTAAACTGCCTTTGCATGAATTTAAAATACATGTTAAAAAGACGTTCAATGAGCAAAAGTTATTACCTACAAAGTAGAAGATTATTTAAAAGATTTTAAAGCATGGATGTAACATAACTTTCTTATTTTTTTCAGATTTCAATAACTTCATTCAAATTATGTATTTTTTTTTATTCATGTTATTTTTTGTAATTTTTTTTTTAACTTTACTTTTGATTTCTGACAAAGATAAGTTTCTTGCGCCCATTCTTCTTGTCAGCCAAAAAAGAAATCCCAAATTAAAAAGCACTCAATTTCCAAGTTTATTTTACATTTCATTTAATTTCATTCAGTAAAAAAAAAATAACAAAAAACCAACTTCAAAAACCCTGAAAATAAAAACATATCATTGTAATAAGACACGTCTTTTGAAGTCGGGTGGGGCTGAAGGACAAAGTATTTTTAGGGTTCCGTAACTTACCTCAAAAAAAATTGGAACCCTTATAGGATCACTTTGTTAGGGTTCAGTACCTCAATAAAAAAAACGGAACCCTTATAGGACCACTTTGTTGTCCATCCGTCCGTCCGTCCGAACGCGTGGAGGTTTCGAGTTGAAATTAAAACCATATACTCAGGTCTACGGTGTCCCTTGAAGCTGTAAAAAATCAAACTTCAAATTTTACGTAATAAAAGATACAGCAATACGGCAAAAACGCATAGGTATACCGACACTCTCACGGGAATCAAAATTTATAGGGTATTCCGTTGACCTAGAACTATGAATCAAAACAAAAGACAAGCAACAAATACAATACGATTTACATTGCCTTCATTTTCAGAACCTGAGGAACTACTTCGAAAAAAAAATTTGATATTCGGTCGTGAATGAATCGGCGCGATCGTGTTGAGTTGATGACTTACGTGGTTAACAAGTAATATCGTAGTATACTAAATACAGGGAAAAATCTGAAATCTATACATTTGTAGCTAAATCATAAAAATACAGTAAAATCTCAGAAAAAACTTCGAGACTCGATTCCTGAACTAATTATTATATGAACTTTTTTTGTACGGAACCCTCAGTGGGCTAGTCCGACTCACACTTGTCCCATTTTTTTTATTCCAAAAGCCCCCATCCGACTTTATTAGATTCATTAGACGTGTTTTATTACATATCTAGTGAATTGAATTCTATTTCTTGCTTTTCAGAGGTATTTGATTTTAAAGCTGTTTTTGTTATTATTTTCAGGTTTTTTGACGTCGGTTTTTGTTTTTTAATTAATTTGGGATGTTTTCTGGAATATCTTAACGATTTAATAAACAAAAGTGGGCTGTAATCTAAACAAGTTTAAAGCAATCAATTAATTCAAATATTATTAGCAACTTGGGCGTTTTGCGAACACAATTTAATTATGATAAGATCATTGAAACTGAAATGAAATAATTATCATTTATTGAAAATTATGACTGTTTTATTTTTTATTCACACAGGGATATTCACCTGCATTGTATTTATCATAATGATCGTAGATTTCTTAATTTTTCAGCAGTTCTATGTTAATAAGGCGATGTCAGCCTCACATATTCGCCACCGCGTCGGCCACCCAGCCACAACACTATAAATTCATACGTCCGCCACTCCAGCCGGGACTGTTCGCCGAAAGCGCGCCCTGTTCGGCTATCTACCACGCGCACCCGAAAAATACAGCCAAAAATGAACAACGCCGAATTGTATGAAGGCAACAACAACTTGCAAAGAAGAGATGCTTTAGACTGCCTGGAAGAATTCGCGGATAGGATGGAATGGAAGAAAGCTGATAGAGTCATAGACATCGGCTGCGGTGACGGCAGTGTGACCGTCGAGTTGCTGAAGGAATTTATCCCTGAAAACTTCGAGTTGCTGCTGGGGTGTGACGTCAGCGAGAAAATGGTGACTTTCGCGAATATTCACCACAAGGACGATAGGACAACTTTTTCTGTGTTGGACATCGCAGGAAGACTTCCAGAAGAGATGAGATGCCACTTCGACCACGCTTTTTCATTCTACACGCTACATTGGATTAAAAATCAAGAGTAAGTAATTTAATTAAACTCTTTTAATTATTTTCAAGTAGGTGTTAAATAGGTACTCAGTTTTCTTGTAAACAGTTTTAGTTTACGTTAATATAAAAAAACTTACTCGTACTGTTGCCAAATTTCATCAATAGACCTTTTCTTACAATATGATAATTCACGCCAGTAAGTAAATTTGTTTATTAATTTAAAAATTTCATAATTAAAACATTAAAAAACTCACTACTTTCAGTAACCTTTGATATAATATAGCGTACATAAAACATAAAAGCTTCAATTGACAAGGCAAGGCTGTTAAGTCCGATAAATGAAATCATGTTATAGTAAACTGAAAGAATCAGTATTAATAATTATAAAAGAAATTTATTCACTTCTCACAAAGCTATTACAATGTGTACATTTCATAATAATTTAACATGTGTTTTTCCCATAGAAATAGAATGTCAAAGAACAACAATGTCAATAAACAGGTGATCCGAAATTTTACGTATACATTTTATATGAGATATACGTAAAATATGACTTAGATTCATAAATTATGACTATATATGGCAAAGGAAATTAATAAACTATGTTCTATACTGTTTTCTTCGACGATAAACGAATAAATGTAGCGAAATTTGGTTTTAGAGAAATGTGTGGCAATATCTTATTTACCTGTGAAAAGTATGATTACTTGGATTGTTTCTTTTTGTCACACCACAATTACTTAGAACACAAGACACCATGGTTCCACTATACCTTTATTTTAAATTATAATTAAGATTAACAAATATTTTAAGCAAATTGTGATTTCTCATTTGCTAGGCGGGTCGCTAGGGGCTCTTACTGTAAAAAAAATTGGCACATGTCACTTGATCCTTTGTCTATTTTTTACATAGACCGTGTCCGTATGATGTTAACTTCTCTTTTCCACGCTTTGTTGGTCTTCTTGAGCGCAGCGAAAATTTTTTTATGTCTATGGTTTTTCCTATCCGTTTGAGAGTCTAGAGTCTGAAATAGGACGAACCTGTGCTAGAGATCTCCAGTCTCTCATGGATTACATAATATTGCAACAGTAGGTAGGTATACTTATACGTATACTATAGTTTTGTGGGTTAAGTGTACATGTATTAATAATAGCTGTGTTATAACAACGTGTTACAAAAATACCCCTAATGCCGAATATGGTAGAAGGGGACCATCAAACTGAATAACTTTTACTAGGACTAACGGAAAGGTTCTGGAATGGCGACCGCGCACCGGACGACGCTCCGTGGGTAGGTCCCCGACAAGGTGGACCGACGATCTGGTGAGGGTCAGTGGCCAGTGGATGCAGGCAGCGCAGGACCGATCGTCGTGGAGGCCTATACCTAGCAGTGGCTGTCGTGCGGCTGATATGATGATAGGACTAACTATGAAATCGCGAAAAAAATATCAGCTGCTTATACATTTTGATATTTCGTTACAAATTTTTGTATGTAACAGCTGATTTTTTTCGCGACAAAAAGTCAGCTGTTTCATACAAAGATTAATAACGAAAACATCAAAATGTATAAACAGCTGATTATTTTTTCGCGATTTCAGAGTTGGTCCCTTAGTAAAAGTTTTTCCATTTGATGGTCCCTATCCATATTTGGCATTAGGGTTTCTTTGTAACACGTTGTTTATTTATTCTTAGATATTTTAAGAGTGTAATCTACATTATCTAAGTAGGTACACGACGTTCGAGCAAGGGACAGCAGCAGGAATCCATACCATCACACTCATCAACAAGTAATTCGTAATTAGCAGAAGGCTGAAAGTTTCTAATAGAGAAGCAGAGATACGATGACTTTGTGGTATTTAGTGATAGAATATTTTGCTTCAACTTTGCTGACACTTGGTTGCCTCGTCGTAGACTTTGGCCCATGTATCAGCAGCAAAGACAATAGCAGTATCATTAGTTTATGCTAATAGTTTTTCCATTGGTAAAATTTGTTACATATTTGGCACAGGTCGTTTACATAATACAAGAAACAGGGTAGAATATTTGCATGGCAAATTAATTAAACTTAGTGCGTTAGAAATTATGACCTACAGCAGCTCAGACGGGATTTCGTCTGAGCTGCTACGGGTGAGTCGATTTTTTCTAGTATTTTTTCCAATAAACTAATTATCTTTTAAAAATTGCATTGTGAATTAAGGATATTAATATAATTAAAAAATATTAGTAAAAATCGACTCACCCGTAGCAGCTTAGTGCATTGGGCCGGAATCCTAAGGGTGCGGGTTCGAGTCCCGTCTGAGCTGCTACGGGTGAATCGATTTTTTCTTATATTTTTCAATTATATTAATATCCTTAATATAAAAAAATAGCACTGTGAATGCATAAAATCTAAAAAGTTGCATTGTGAATGCTTATAATCAAAAAATTCAATAAATTATGACCTGTACATTGATTACGTAAAGCTGTTGCTAACAATTCTCGATTGAAATCGATTGAAAGCACAGTTGTATTACTGCTTTAGTTAAGATAGTTGTCACATTGGTTCTAACTAAAGCAGCAATGTAACTCCGATTTCTGTCAGAGTTGATTGAAACAAAATTACAAAATCACCCCCCTATTCAAAAAGCAAGTACTCCATAAAATCTTGTTTATTCATTAAAAAAATGAATTATATAAATCGGTTAACAACTGACGAAGTTATGGTAAAACCACAAACTTAATATTCACTGAAATAGACGAACAGAGTTCACTTGGCTGCGAAACCAAAAGTGAGATGAGCCAGTGTTTGTAAATATGTAAACGTGTGCGTGAATTTAGAGATGCACTGAAGTCCATTTTAGGTTGTCGATAACCATAATGTATTATTGCTTTAATAAATAAAACACAAACAAAATTTTGAACAATTTTATTTAAATAATTTCTTAAGGTCTCCTTTGAGGCTCCCTGCTTATTTATTTATGACATTTATCCAGTTTAATTTAATCACTGGATTTACAGAAAACCTGGAAATAATTGTTAAATTAGTACTTAAGTTGGTATAATTTACTATTTAAAAACTGTCGGTTACAAGCAGCTTTAAATAAAACTATCAGTGTTCACAAAGACAAACAAAGTTATATTGGAAATCATCGACATGAGTATCGATATCGATAATTTTTTATCAATATCTACGCTTTATTTTCTCAAGTTCACGGACATAATATCTTTTTATCAAACACATAATGTTTAAAAATCAGCCTTTATTTAGGAAATAGGCGTTTAATAGCATCATATTAGTATATAACTTAGTGTGTTTGGGAATATATTCAACTAAAATATGAATTATGAAAATGGTAATAGTACAATCATATTTACCTGTGAAATGAGTGTTTATTTGGGTTATTGTCGTAAGTAACATTACAATCCAGTACAGAACACGACACCATTATTGATTTATATAGCTTTGAGAGCCAAACCGACCCGATCGCGATCAAAATTACAAAATAATCTTGTTGACGCTTTTCACCAAGGTGATAAACGATGATAAATGAATTCAAACCAGGTTCAGCTGTCAGTTTGTTTTTACTCTTTTTCGCACATCGCATAAGCCGTAAGAATCGGTTTCTCACTCGCACCTTTGTCCGTCTACTTGAGCATACCGAAAATTTTTCTAAGTCTATGGGTAAAACATACATAAAAAAAAACCGTCGACTTGATAACCTCCTCCCTTTTTGAAGTCGGTTAAAAATACACCATCATTGTGTAGTCGTTTAAACTAACTTAAGGGAGTGTTTTACCAAAGAAACTTATAATTTTTGCCAAGGAAAAATGGGTCGATAAAGTAGAACACTCTCATAAGTTAATTAAAACGACTACAAAATTACGGTGTACAAGTTCGCGATATTGTAACATTTAAAATATTTATGTTTTTTTGATCGAGTAATAGTGCCCCGATTTATGAAATTGTGACATTTGCCTGTTTCTGCTAGAAATTATAAAATTTTTAGATGTGCAACATAAATCCCAGGTCGGTTCTCTTTCCGAACAGACTCTAACAGCCAATGTTTGTGATAAAAATGGAACAGAATTTCTATGAAATTATTGTATGAATGAAATTCGAACTTAACTAGAACCTTCAAAATGTGTCCTTAGTGTATCTTAATAGTGGGGGTTAAAGTATGAAATTGCCGATTTTTTTATAATTTCGATTTATGATCATAACGGCCCATTAACAGCAATAACAATGTTTCTGTTTTTTTCCTGAACTTCCTTTTTTCGTAGGCATATAGAAATGACCACTTAATTCGTTGTAACTTACTCTTAACTCGTGTGGCATTAGTTAGCTGAGTGTTTAAACATTTGTGCATAAAAGTTCTAAAACATTAGCGGTTGTTAAATAAGTCAAGAAAATGTTAGAATGAAATTTACGAATCCTTTAGAATTCTCCATATAAAACGGCCAAAACGGCATACCTACTTTAAACTTTAAACTCTTAATAATTATTTCCAGGGCAGCATTTGACAACATCTTCGAGTTGCTCAGCGACGGCGGGCAGTGTCTGCTCGCATTTCTCGGGCACAGCCTTGTGTTTGATGTTTACCGCATTTTGGCCAAAAGCAACAAGTGGAGCAGTTGGCTCGAAGGCGTCGACCGATTCATTTCGCCTTATCATGATTCGCAGGTAATTTACGTATAAGTTTTATCAGCAGGAATACTCCTGCTGGTAAAACTCATATACATATACATGACGAACCTAATCTAGAGTTTAACCAGCTTCGTCTACATCGAAATGTCATTCTGGACAGCACGGACGTAGCTATAGCTTTGACAAGGGGGGGGTCCCCAACGTAAAAAAACAGAGCTCTAACGCCAATTAATCTATCATTTACAAATTGAACATTGCCTGCCAGTGCCGGTTTTAGCACTACCAGTGCCCTGGGCGACATTTCTACGCGGCGCCCCCTATCTGCGATTCCAAGATTTTCAATTTTGCCTGTTAGTAAATAAATAGCCGCGCAGCGCGATTTTTAGTCAGTTTCACCTTTTCATCTTGTAACCTTGCTTGTTTATAGTACAAAAAAATAACAGCCGCGCAGCGCAATTTTTAATCAGTTTCATCTACTAATCTTGTAATTTTGCTTATTACAGTAAAAAAAAAACCACCACGCAGCGCGATTTTTAGTCAGTTTCATCGACTAATCTTGCTTGTTAAAAAAACAGCTGCGCAGCGCGACTTTAGTTGGTTAATCCACTAAGCTTGATTGTTTATACAAAAAATGGCCGTGCAGTGCGATTTTTGGTCAGTTTCATTCGTCGCGTCGTCGCTCGTCACCGGCAACAATACGATACGATTGATAGTCGACCGGTTGTCGTGCCTTTTCAGCACCCCACACACGAGGGCACCCAGTGAAGTCGCACCACTTGCTAGGGCGGTCCCTAGGGCCGCTCCTGGATTTTACAATGTTCAACATGGTAGCGAGCGATGAAATTTCGACGAGATATTGCCAATTTGTTCTGATCATGTTTTGCCACTATAACGATTTTGTCGCTAAAAGGGAATTTACGATAGAAATTATTGTAGGACTGTATAGAGGTAAACTGTAAAGGTGTGTATAAAGGGACGCCTATGGCTGGGGATATAAAATAGCGCCCTGGGCGGTCGCCCCTGCCTGACCTGAAACCCTGACCTGAAGACCTGTGCTAACTTTGTAGTGATCGAAAAACCTCAACTTATTTCAGTTTTTGGGTTATAACTTCTAAAAATGTATTCTACGGCAAAGTTGTCTATAACACTTTTAAAGCTAAGTAAAAATTACTAAGAACTGGTGTGCAATCTCAGCTCTGAGTCGTATAATATCTCGAGATACACCCTGCGGCGGACTAAGCATCTATCCTTTTCTACAATCGGCGCGGTGCATGTATTTTTTTTCTGTTGGACAAGTAAGATGGATATGAATGGGGGGGGGGGTCCGGACCCCCAACCCCCCCCCCCCCCTTATATACGTCCGTGCTGGACAGCCCCCTACCATAGTAGAAACAAATTCTACTATGCCCCTACTCAAATGGTCAACATTCTATGCGTATGAACGCTACGCTTACCATCAAAGCTTTAAAATAAGCAGTAAACTTAATAAAATTATGTGCCGAAGGCCTGTCAATTTCATACTTTGATTTACATACGTTTGCAACTTGTGATTTAATCGTCTATTCTATTGCTCACATTTAATTAAGCTTTGATAATAGGGATGTTGACTTATGAATAAAATAACGAAATACTAATAAAAATCGTAAACATATCAAACTTTTGGAGTAGCTTGTATACCTCTTGGTTTTATATAGGGATGTATTTAATAGCACTTTAAATTTGATGAAAACAGTTATAAAATTGTATATCAGCACTTTAAAATAATAATAGACCTATAATTTAATATTTTCACTACAAAAATAATGGTTTGCACTTTAAAATAATAATAGATCTATAATTTAATATGATCACTACAAAAATAATGGTTTGCACTTTAACTATGTTCCAACCACAGACAGTGGTCCCAACCATTGGTCCCAACTCCGAAACCATTTAGTTTCTGTCGAACTATGTCAGACTGACCACTGTTCAAATATTGGTCACAAATGAAACCTAACCTCCTGGGCTCCTCTCTCGCTGCGCCCGCTCGTCGTCGCACCTACACGTCTGTATACCAGTGCTAAAGTTATAAAATTAATTTGTATGGTGCAAAGTATTAATTTTAAAGCTTAGCATATTTATATTGGAAACCATTATTTTTTAAGTTCATTCAATAAATTTTGAAGCTAAACATTTTAAAGAGTGTTACATTATTTTTAAAGTGCATTTATATATTCCCCTTTTATATATTGCGTATTTGTTTTATGACCCTTCAAAGTAGGGTGGACAAGTCCATTTAAAAAGTATAGTTAAAATAAATAATACCTACATTTAATTAGTCCGTAAAATTTATAGCAAATTTGTCAAAGAAACCATTTTGATAAACACAATATTTAATATAGCTGCCGAACAAATTCCTACGCGTTGCATACAACTTAGGAAGGCGTGACGTCATAACTTGGTAGCCGTTAGTATGGAGCGTTTTCGGGTGAGTCCCATTTTGTGCAATTCAAACTGTAATATCTCGGGCAGTTTTCATGCTAGCGAAATAATTCTTATACAAATGTTTCTTTTTTTGAGGGGTAATTTATGTAACATAAAATAAAAATAATAGGCATGTTGACGGATAGACTATTGGCCATTTGAGTACCTAGGATGGCAAATAAAAAAAGGTCTGTTACATCAGGTTGTCTTTTCCCACATTATCAAATCAATAGACATAATCCGTCTCGGAGGAACTCGATGGCGCAGTGGGTTGCGCATCGCCCTACGATCGGCAGAATTGGTCATGAGATGGGTGACCAAAAAATTATTATCTTGGCCTCCTTCGTGCTTAGAAAGACACTTAAAGCCGTTGGTCCCGGCTGAACTTGCATTCGTTAACACCCGGTGGTGGGTGGTGGTTGTTTATCCACCCATAACAAAGCCCAGCAATGAGGACATAAAAAAATGGCTGATGGGCAATCCCCTTCGATTATCGTGATGATCGATCATCGATTTTGCTAGGGATAACGAACTTAAGTAAGATTGAATCAAATTGTTTTACCGTAAGTAGGTATGCACTGTTTGATGATGTTGTAACACAAACCATTGTTGTAAGTTTTCCGGATATTTTTTTTTTCAAATCTCCTTACAAAAAGCTTAACTGATTTTTTATGAGCAATGTTAGTTGAATAACGCCAATTAGTAAAGTAAGGGATGTATTTAATAGCACTTTAATTTTGATGAAAACAGCTGTAAAATTGTATATCAGCACTTTAAAATAATGACAGAGCTATAATTTAATATTATCACTACAAAAATAATGGTATGCACTATAACAATTTTGTCAGCACTTTAAATTATTAATAGATCTATAATTAATATTATCAATACAAAAATAATGCTTTGCACTATAACTGCGTCCCAACTCAGAAACCATTTAATTTCTGTCAAACCATGTCAGACATGGCAAGAAGAGTGGCATAATGCATAGACGCCATCAGGTCGGTTCTGGCGTTGTTGGTCGCAATGGAACCTAACCTCCTCCTCAGCTCTTTCTCCTCCACCACCTAGTCGTCTGTTTACCATTACCAGTACCTACTAAAGTTATAAAATTAATTTGTATTGTGCAAAGTATTAATTTTAAAGCTAAGCATATTTATAGTGGAAACCATTATTTTTATAGTTAATTCAATAAATTTTAAAGCTAAACATTTTAAAGTGTGTTACATTATTTTTAAAGTGCATTTATATATTCCCCGTAAAGTAATACTTAGCTGAAATAAAGTAGGTTTTTATCTCCTCTCATATTCAAATAAGTACTTACCTACTAGTTTACGTAGTTTGAAATTTTTATCGGGTTTTAAACTTTTGTCTTGATTAAGACTACGGCGGGCCCAACGAGTGATTTTCAATTTTATTAGTAGACAATTTTTATTTTATATAGCAATTTTATCAGAGCAAATGTAAATTTATAAATATTTTACCTTTCAGAATCCGGAAAACGAAATAAGAAAACTTATGAACAAAATAGGATTCAGCGATATAGTCGTCAGCTGTCAAGAAAAGTCGTTTATATACGATAGTCCGGAGGCTGTAAAGAGTAAGCTCTCACTCATCATTACTTTTAGCTGCAATTTTGTTGTGATTGGTTACATAAGTTTAATTGCATTAATGAGCAATATTGTTTCATAAATTTTCGACTGAAAGTATTTTCTATTTCATCATCATCATCATCATCATCATCATCATCATCATCATCATCATCATCATCATCATCATCATCATCATCATCATCATCATCATCATCATATCAGCCACACGACACCCACTGCTGGGTATAGGCCTCCCCTAAGGATCTCCACGACGATCGGTCCTGCGCTGCCTGCATCCACTGGCTTTCCGCGACTTTCACCAGATCGTCGGTCCACCTTGTCGGGGGCCTACCCACGGAGCGTCGTCCGGTGCGCGGTCGCCATTCCAGAACCTTTCTGCCCCAACGGCCATCGGTTCTTCTCGCTATGTGTCCCGCCCATTGCCACTTCAGCTGAGCAATCCTTCGAGCGATGTCGGTTACTTTAGTTCTCCTGCGGATCTCCTCGTTTCTGATTTGATCACGTAGAAAAACGCCGAGCATGGCTCTCTCCATTGCACGCTGAGCGACCTTGAACCTCCTTATGAGACCCATAGTTAGCGGCCACGTTTCACTGCCGTAAGTCATCACTGGCAACACACACTGTTCATAGACTTTCGTCTTGAGACACTGAGGTAAGTCGGACGCGAAGATTTTTCGAAGCTTCCCGAATGCTGCCCACCCGAGTTGGATTCGGCGAGAGATCTCTTTCTCGAAGTTGGACCTACCTAACTGGACTGCCTGTCCTAGGTATACGTAATGGTCAACAACTTCAAGTGTAGTGTTCCCAACATGAACTGGAGAGGGTACAACATGGGCATTTGACATAATTTTCGTCTTTTCCATGTTCATCCTAAGACCCACTCTTTGAGAAGCACTACGGAGATCTTCGAGCATTGTGTTCAGGTCTTCCATGGTCTCAGCCATAAGGACTATATCATCGGCAAAACGAAGGTGTGTTAGGTACTCGCCATTAATGTTGATGCCGAGTCCTTTCCAGTCCAAGAGCTTAAAGATGTCCTCCAACGCAGCTGTGAACAGTTTCGGAGAAATAACGTCTCCCTGTCTCACACCACGCTGCAGTTGGATAGGAGTTGTGTTCTATTTATCGAGTCATTTTAAACACACCATCCAAATTTTGAGGATGTGTTCAGTCCAGGAAACTGAACAACTTTCTCTAAGGAACACATGGTCAAATATGTAAAATAAAAATCGACTTTCGATACAAATCAAAGAGATCACGTGATCAATTTAGTGTGGGATGACCAAAAATTTGTGGCGAAATTTGACACATGTTTCTTACAGAAAGTCGTTTAAATTCATGGACTGGACAAATCCTTAAAATTTTGATGGTAAGTTCAAAATGACCCGATATTATATTTTTAAAGTGCTCCTGGGAAATTAGTGTGTTTTTTATCACCACCATTAAAGGCGCTTATAATGTTCACTAGCGCTGCCAATATATTTAATTTTATTACTCGTAAACTAGGTAAATTTAAAAAAAGGTCGTACTAAAAACATTAAAACGGACTAGTAAAAATAGACTAAAAAGTATAAAATATTTTTTTCTTTAAATATTTATAACCCTACAGAAATTTTTAATCCGTCCGTTTTAATGTTTTTAGTACGACCTTTTTACTAAAAATAAAAACGTGTTTTTAAAAAGTTGTTTTCCGTACATTTTTATATTCTGCTTTTTAGTTAACGAGCTAAGACTAAAAATATACCATCTCCTATCGGAGCACTCGTCAAGACGATTCAAACGAGCCCAAACTCGATGGGGTTGCATGGTTTCAATACAGAGTCCCAGTGGCCTTCTTCCGGCTCTATCATCAGACCCTGGAAACTTCCCAACAAAATACTCGTCAAGACAATTCAAACGAGCCTAAACTCGATGGGGTTGCATGGTTTTATTATAGAGTTTCTATGGCCTTCCTCCGGTTCATCATCAGATCTTCGGACACTATTTCACATTAAAGTACTCGTCAAGATGATTCAAACGAGCCCAAACTCGATAGGATTGCATGGTTTTATTAAAGAGTTCCTGTGTCCTTCCTCTGGCTACATCATCAGACCCTGGGAACTATTTCTCAACAAAGAACTCGTCAAGACGATTCAAACGAGCCCAAATTTGATGAGTTGCACGACTCAATATTGAGTTCCAATGGCATGGCCTTTCGGCTTCATCATCAGACCCTAAACCACGTCTCCCATTAGAGTACTTGTCAAGACGATTCTAACGAGCCCAAACACGATGGGGTTGTATGGTTTCTTCATAGAGTTCCTGTGGCCTTCTTCCAGCTTCATCATCAGATCAGCTCAATGACACCATAATATTGCATTGCCTTCCAGTTCTGGTCCATGTTCAAAGTTTTAAGTCTCTAGCTCATCGGGAAGTTAGGATAAAATCGTTCGCAAACTTTTTGGAGAAACACACAAACAAACAAACGCGAAAGCAACCTAATAAAAACGTGTTAAAAAAAGGAATCAACCATTATGCCCTTCTTGAATTGTCTCTAATACTTTTGAATAACTCTTAAAAAAAACATTTTTTGTACTAGTTTTAAAATGCAATCAAAACGACAGTGGGCACTTTTGGTTTAAATGAATAAAACTTACAGAAAGACTTAAAACTGTTGAAGACTTATTCAAAAAATATTAAATTCAATTTAAAAGGGCATGGTTGTTTCCTTATAGATATTGACCTGATTTACGTATATATAAAGATAAATTAATTGGCGGCGCTAGTTGACGGCTATAAGGGCCTTAAGTGTCGGTTTCCTAGGATGACGGTGCCGTCATATTATGGCCGTCATTTAGCGGCGCAGAACCACAGCGGCGGCACTCCCTGTAGGTGTGAGCTTGGCGCCAGTTTGGCGGCGGCTGCGTCGAAGTCGTGACGAGTAGTCACGACTTGTGATAGGGTTGTCTATTAGCATCATTAACGCAAGGAAATTATAAAACGATAGTTTGGTGAAGTATTGATTTTATATTAATTTTAATATTAATACATTATACTATATTACGATTAAATATATACAAGGTGATTGGTAAGAGCCTTATAAATCCATATATGGTAGATAGGGATCATCAAACTGAACAACTTTTACTATGGGACCAACTCTGAAATCGCGAAAAAAAAATAACAGCTGTTTCATACATTTTGATATTTTCATTATTATTTTTTGTATGAAACAGCTGAGACGTTTTCCGCGATTTCAGAGTAGGTCCCATAATAAAAGTAGTTCAGTTAGATGGTCCCTATCTACCATATTCAGCTTTATTTCGGCTATTACCAAACATTCTGTAGATCAATAAATTAATACAATTTTTGATTTGCGACTTTTTCTACGTTTATTCTTCGTTTGCCCAAATAGTTTTTTTCATTACAATTAATATCAACTTATATTCTTATTAATTACATCTTAAATAGTGTGTGGGTACTACATTTTAAAGAACAGTATTTATTTTAACCTAATCTCTAAATAAAATTACAAAAATGCAAATATCTCGGACACGGTGCGTCGGAACCAAAAAATTAAGTTTTTTCGACCCCTCTTAAAACTATGGAGGTAATAGATGACCTTTGTGCGCAGTAAGACACTTTCTCGATTCGTCACATGAGATATTGGCTACTTTATCAAATAGGAACATTAGGTTTAGGACACTTTCAGAATTGGTCATAATATCTCGTAGTCGCATTATACATTGTCCCAATATGAATTTGGCAGATTAGTATCTAGACACACACCCCCACTTATACCTACTCATCTATTAAGTGTTGTATGTTATTATTTAATGTTTTTTATCACGAATTGTAGCGAGATAAAATAAAAAAAATAGATTTTTGGTTATTTTTTATTTTATTTAACCTTCTAGTTTTATTCCCAATGTATATGTTACAGAAAAACTAGTTCTTACTGAACGCTTCAGTTAAAACTAGTTCTTACTAGTAAATACGCGTTTTACCTAAGAACGTGTTTTTACTGTAATATTATCATATGAGGATCCGTAACGATTTAAGTTGAGGATGCAGATTCTACCCATGAAACTGCAATACTTTGCAGACTCATTGGTAGAATGACTTCCTATAATATTATTGGTTATTTTTTTACACCAGCCTGCCCAGCATGACCGATTTATATGGCGTGATATAGCATTTTATCTACACTCAACTGTTAAATTCCTTTGTCTTTTTGACTGTTAAACGTGATAAAACGCTATATCACGCGATATAAATCGGTCATGCTAGGCAGGCTGGAATACTTAATAGATAAGTAGGTATAAGTGGGGGTGTGTGTCTAGATACTAATTTGCCAAATTCATATTGGGACATATGTATAATGCGACTACGAGATATTATGACCAATTCTGAAAGTGTCCTAAACCTAATGTTGCTATTTGATAAAGTAGCCAATATCTCATGTGACGAATCGAGAAAGTGTCTTACTGCGCAAAAAGGATAGATGAGAGGCATAAATAAAATGTCAAAAAACGGTCAAGTGTATTTTAATATTTTTCTATACTTACAAAAGTACAAAAACTTTATTATGTGCAGTGTCTGTGTAATAGATATATAGTGCGGGGTGAAAGGCAAGACACCATAATTAATTATTGTAGCTATTTTAATTCAATATTATTTTAAGTACTTATTTATTTATTTTCTGTAGTATAAAGCATATGTATTACTCTGAAGAAAGTGCAATTATTACCACTTCACCCCTCAATGTACAATATTCTATTAATTTCCTCACATTTCTTGAGAAAAGCAATAATAATGCCCTGTCTTGTATTTATAATACGAAAAGCAAATTACATTGCCTGAACGATGAATGATTAAAGCCCTCGCATGCGGCTCTACACTATCACTTTAGTTTGTCGTACTTGCCTGTACTATTGCGCGGTGCGAGCAAACTAGGCAAGCCTGATAGCACGTGCCTCCGCGGAGGAGATTCCTCGCCCCGATGGCGTCGCGGCACCTCCGCGCTCGCCCGGCGCACTCATACATAGCCGCGAGCAATTTTACAGCACCCATGCGCAAGTGTCGCTTCTTTTCACGTTAGTGTATATTTTCTTTGGCAGAACGTTGTCTATGTAAACAATACGGCGCGGTTTTTGACGTTACGGTGTCGCCATATTGTTTACATAGACAACATTCAACGCCGCTATATTACGGCCGTAATATGACGGCACCGTCATCCTAGGAAACCCTAGCTTTACAGCAAAAACGTGTTTTCATAAGTACCCAGTTTACATAGAAAACGTAAAGTCGCCACAAAAACAAATACATCTTAGATAAGAAGTTAGACTATAAAAATTAAATTGAGAATACTATACCGTGTTAAGTAGATAATAAAAAACAGAAGAAAAACATAACAGGGTTCTTTGTTTTTTGATTACCCACTGAATGTTATGTTTTTCTTCTGTTTTGTGTAAAAAATACGAAATACGAAAATTTCCGCCCAAAATCTTCTTACTTGCATGTTTGCGAATTTGTTACGCAAAACACCCAAACAACCTATTGTTATGGAAAACAGAATTTGTCATCAACTTCTCTGGTTTTTGTAGTCTATGAATGCCTAAATTCGTTAGGTAAGAACAAGGTTCCTATTTACGTCAAAATTATGACAATACGACAAGTTTTTGCATTTTTTAACATTTATTTTACCTTCGTCTACAAGGTTTGTCTTCAATTTAGCGACTAGTCAAACTCGTTATAGCTAGCCAGACGTTTTTTTCGTTATGTTTACGTGACGTTTTATATATAAAGTAAAGTACCTATCTTTAATGCGAAAATATACGATGCGATCTGACAATGTCGGTGGTCCTCGCCGGCAACTTCACTCCGGAATGTATGGTGCGCACAGAGTATTATTAGGCGTGAAATACACAGAAGAAATGCGGCGGAGATAAGGCGTAGTTACGGCGGCGATACATGTATTTCAGATCTGCACCGTATCGCCGCCGTATCCGTGCCGCGTCGCTTCTGTGTATTTCAAGCCTTACATGGTATTGTGCATAGAGCAACGCGGCGCTCTACTGCCATAGTATAACTCTAACATGCAACTTCACTGTATCGTTTCGTCCAAGAAGCTTATACTCCCAATGGAGATTGCACGGCCATATGTCATAGTGAAGATTGAAAGAAGGTCCTTTATGACGTGACGGCGTATTGCTATCTCTTTCTTTTTGTTTTACAATACGTTTTCGTTTCTCACGAACGAACGAACGACGAACAACGAACACGTATTGTAACACTAAAGAAAGAGGTAGCAATAAGCCGTCACGTCACTTAAGGACCTTTTTTCAATCTTCACTATGACATATGGCCGTGCAATCTCCATTGGAGGGAGGTATAAGCTTCTTGGTTTCGTCGAGTTTCTGACAGATGTCATATACCCAATACTGAATCACAGGAAAAATGCCATAGATTCCAAAGAGCTTAACCAGTAATGGAAATTGACACCTGTCAGACAACGCTGTCACAGTGACGAACTCGACGCTGCTAACTTTAGAGAATAGCATAGCTGATGTTGCTTGCCGAGGACCATCGTCATTGTCAAATTAATCGCATCGTAACTACTAATGAGTATTTTGTCAGTTTCGATCGTATTTTTTCAGAAGCCGTACAAGCCGTGGATCCCTTCAGTATGCCCAAAGACACATTTGATGACTTCATATTGGACTACCTCAATGTGGTCAGAGACATAGATGAGAACCTCATAGATGTGGTGAACAACAACAAGCCAGCCAGCGTGAGGTCCAAGTATAAGCTCATCGTTGTTTATGGTAAAAAGTAACTGACAGGTGGTTGTTCTTGTTACACTATCAATACCTACATATCGTGATATTTTAATTATATCTATCTACAATATGTAAATGTGCTCCCTCGCCGGGAGCATTCGCGTGTAATGTAACGTTACAGATTTGAGCATTACATCAGTGAAGGAGGAGAACCGAGCGAATGCTCGTCAGTCAGGGAGGTATTATTGTAATGTAATGCTCAAAGACGAATCTATAATGTTACAGTACACGTGAATGCTCCCGGTGAGGGAGCACCTTTACAAAAACCCTGACAGATACTGAAAAAGGTGATATTGTTGTTAAAAACTGAACAACATTCTCCATGGAATGGAACATAGGTCGAAAAACGAAAAAATAACATACTTAGTTCAGTAAAATTACGGGTTCGCAAATAAATTAATATTTTGGTCAGTAAAGTAAAAAAAAAATTGTGAAAATTAGTTGGATTCATTTACAAAATGACAGCTAGCCATTTAATCTAACGATCAAAAGAAGAAAGACCGCTATTGCAAATTATTTCTATTTCGTCATACTAGCTCCCGTAATTTTACTGAACTAACTCCCGTACAAAATGTCTGCTGACCGACTTACTATGAAAAGGGGGAAAAATCGTTTTTTGGCTTATGGTCCTTGGAGAATGTTGCTCAATTTTAGCAACACTATCACCTGTTCCAGTATTCGACAGGGTTTTTGTTACATTTTATTTATTCTTATGCTGTCAGTCCCCTATATAAAAAAATCATTTGCAGAACTTCGCTATCGTTTCTTCGCTTGTGAAACATTAAATTTGACGTTTCAAAATTCGACACTTTAGCGAGTAAGTAAAACACACTTGCGTACCTATTTCGTCAACGAAGTTTTCCGAATGTTATTATGCCGGTGCGTGATATCGCAGACGTATGAAAATGTGGACCAAGCCTACAACAGGGAATTGTGAATGGCAATAGTGTCTTATCTACAGACAGATGCTTCACTTCCCACGGGCCCTAACGGTTTTTTTGTTCGCATTCATCTGCAAAATCAAGCACCGTGGTAACGAGGCATATATCTTGAAATTTTTTCGACGGAGTGGGGGACAAGTTCTCGTATGCGCTCTTGTGAGCGACCAATAGCGCACGCCCCTTTCCCGACGCCCGCGCCCGCGCCCCTCACCGCTGCACATGCCCAAAATACGCATTGCGCGCAATACCCACCCGATTTCAAGATACAGGCCTCGTACTGCACAGCTTTAAATATCACGATACTGTCAATGTCAACTATCTTGATACTGGAGCGCGATGTTGGAGTATTAAGTGAGTATTGATGATAATGTAGACTTCCCATTGAATTTTAAGATTAGGTCTTTGGTATTGTGATTGTGCGTATTTGTTTGATTCACTTAAGGCGAAGGTATCCCTCAAGTGGCACCCTCATCTTAATTAAATTTAAACATTAAGTACATAATTTATACAAAATTCACATGTACAGATTGAAGCTAATGTATTTACAAACAATTACCTCATCCGACGAAACACGATATCGTGTGATAAAGCGTTTTATGGACACCCAACTGTCAAAATCTATTGTCTTTTGACGGCTAAACGTGATAAATCGCCTATATCATTTCGTGTTTCAGTGGTCATGCTGGGCAGGCACAGGCAGTAAATATAATTCGTTGCGTTAGTATTGTAGGCAAAAGTGCCAAAAGTGGCCACTTTTTGCTCTTTTGCCTACTACTACTACAACGAACTTCATTTTACTGAGGTTATCTTTTTATTTAAGCTATAGACCTTAGCTTCAATCTGTATGTGAATTTTCGATATAATTATGTAAGTACTTAACGAACAATTAATTTAATTTAGATGGATAAGGGCGCCACTTGAAGGTATTTAGGGGCCTTAAGAATTGTGAGATGTAAGCTATTAATGCTATTTTTTTAATGGTTGTATAACATTTATCGGAGATAGTGTTTTTTATGAATTTAGGTATCTATAAGTATGCTTAGAATAAAGTTAAAATCCGTAAACATAGTGCATTAGTTCCGAACTCGATATTTTTGTTAAGCTACGGCTCCACCTGCGTTAAAGATAACGTTAATGGTAATGTCCAACTACGCGTTAGTTAAGGCATTATGTAAATTTAGTACCTACTGTCGTTTGTAAATTAACACGTTAAAGTGTTGGCCACATCTGCGTGACGCCTAGGTTAACCTTGTAGAGACCGGATTTTATGCAACATAAAAAGCCCCAAATATGCAAGAAAATAGCTAAAATATGCATGAAAATCCATAAAAAGGGTCAAAATATGCAACATGAAATAATACAAAAGACGTTTTATAAGGGATTTTTATTTTGAAAAGGTTAATATTACTCAACGATAACAATCGTGACTGCGAAAATATAAATTACAAAATTTATTGGACATTGAAATTTGCCATTAAAAATGTATACGATTAAGTAATATTCCATATGTTCTGAAGACAAATTGTGTCTGTGATTGCTTAATATATGTTTGCAAGCAGAAAGGACCGTTCTACGTCTACTGAGGCATGCACTTAGGTCACTGCTGGGCACAATTCTATTTCTATTTCTGTTTCTATGAATGAGATCGAGCGTAAATAAATATGCATGATTTCATTTTTTTTTTGCCAAAATATGCAACTACCACTGAAAAGGGGTTAAATATGCAAATGCATATGCAATATAAGCTACGCGTTAAAACGCAGGTGGAGCAGTAGCATTATAGGGACTGATTGGCTAAAACTAGTAACCCAGAATAAAACAAATAAATTCGTTTTTCACTTTCAAAACTATACTTACTAGGTACCTACTTTTAGTGTAAGTTTTCAATGAATTTCATTATACCTACTTAAGTATTGTATTTTTATAGTTGCATAAGTAAACACTGCATTTTTAACTATAATTGACTTATTTTACAGTAATTTGTAAAGGGATGTATTTAATAGCACTTTAAATTTGATGAAAACAGCTATAAAATTGTATATCAGCACTTTGAAATAATGATAGACCTTTAATTTAATATTATCACTACAAAAATAATGGTTTGCACTATAACTGTGTTCCAACTCCGAAATTATTTAGGTAGTTTCTGTCAAACCATGTCAGACTGACCACTGTTAAAATGAGATGGCAAGATGATAACAACTTGTGGCATAATGCATACACGCCATCAGGTCGGTTCTGGCGTTGTTGGTCGCAATGGTACCTAACCTCCTCCTCCTCCACCACCCAGTCGTCTGTTTACCAGGTACCAAAGTTATAAAATTAATTTGTATGGTGCAAAGTATTAATTTTAAAGCTAAGCAATTAAATTGTATAGTGCAAAGTATTAATTTTAAAGCTTAGTATATTTATAGTGGAAACCATTATTTTTATAGTTCATTCAATAAATTTGAAGCTAAACATTTTAAAGTGTGTTACATTATTTTTAAAGTGCATTTATATATTCCCTTGTAACCAAAAGATTTGTCTTATTTCCGTTAGAGGCAAGGCAAGCAATATTTCTTTCGGGTTCGTTTCTGAAAATGACAAAGACAACGTGAATCACTGCAATCTAAAAATCATCAATCAAGGATTAAAGTGAACATAAAAGTGCAAAAAGATCCATCGATGGATTTTAGTGGATCTAGGAAATATTTGAGGCATATGGGAGACTCCACAGAACAAAGAAAAAAATTTTCGTGTGAGGCACAGACCATGTTGCCGTGCCAATACGATAATCGAGGACAAAAATTTATGAGTGTAGTAATTGTATCGAAATACCTACAGCAAAATGTTTAACAACCACAAATTTTAGTGTTACATCGAATCACATAGATTTTAAGTAACTTCTGATAATTAAATCATATGAACATTGAACGTTAATATTATCCGATGCGTCTGACACATCACGGTAAACTGGGGACAAAATTACTTCCCTACTCGCATCGAAATTATAAAATATTTCTTTCCAATTTACGTACTGGTCAAAGTCGCAAACACAAAATTTAAAAAGCCACGCAACTTTGCTTTAAACCTCTTTTTATTTGCTTAATTTAATTAATTTTTATTTACAGATTTTTGATGGTAAGTATATTATGCTTTTTTTGCTTTACTAGTAAAATGATCATAAGCAACCTGGCTAGAAATACAATAATTTATCAAAAAAATCATAGAGGATAATTTATTCGGTGTTTTAACCAGATTTTAACCCAAGTACGCGATAAATCAACTTTTACTAAAATCTATTTATTTCGAAACATGTAAGAATTATATTACTTTATTGTTTGTACTTTAATTATATTTTCCTAAATATTTTTAAGATGTTTGACTATTTTTTACTAATAATAATGTACTTTAATTATATTTTTATAAATATTTTTAAGATTTAAATGTTTGACTATTTTTTTACCGATATTGTGAGGATTTGAAGTAAATATTAGAAGGTCTTATGATTTATTTAATTAGGTTACACAAAATTAGTACACACACAACAAAATTGTTATGTTGCATTTTATTTCACCTATAAAATAGAGAAGGAAATAATGTATGCAAAGATTATGTAATATTAGCTTATAACCATATATTTAAAAAACAAACAGTTAGATATCGATGTAATATTTTTGGACAAACAGACATTATCATATTATTAAGAAAAGCAGCAGAGGAGCTCGATGGCGCAGTGGTTTAGCGCCTGGCCCAGCGACTGCACAGGTTAAGCAACGTTCGCAAGTGTCGGTCATGGGATGGGTGACCAAAAATTTATTATCTCGAGCTCCTCCGGGCTTCGGAAGGCACGTTAAGCCGTTGGTCCCGGCTGCATTTGCTGTCGTTAGGCCCACCAATCCGCATTGGGCCCGCGTGGTTGATTATGGCCCGTCCTCCTTATCCACCCATAAGGAAGGCCTGTGCCCCAGCAGTGGGGACATTAAAAATGGCTGATGGACAAGAAAAGCAAAGAAAATCACGCTCATATTTAATGCAATTCTAAAATTAAGCGTTTAAAAACACTTAGAAATGCATCTTACGATTGCTCCTGTTCTTGCTTTCCATGGCTGACTTCATGGTTCTTAGACTGAGCTATAAATAGGTACTTCGATCTATAAATATGATAAGTAAAAATAGCTTTATACCCTTTTTTCAAACAAAAACACATTTTTGGTGATGTTTTATTTATTGTTACATAATTCAGCATTTAATATATTGAAAAAAATACATCGTATTTAAAATCAACCTAAGATGGTGCATTAATGGAAATCCCACCGAATGCAAATATTTTATTTTGTTTAGAATAACAGTTTTAGATTTATTTATAAATTAATTTAAATTTTCAAGGTTTGTTACTTTTTATGGTTTAACTTTATTATAAGTCTAAGTGAGTGACCTTATATAGATCGTTTTGAAGATTATTTATGATATGCTGTGTAATAAATAAAAATAAAAATTAATGTTTTATGAAACGTTTGTTGTGGTATAGATATTAAATGGTTGTGATTAAAATTTAAATATATGCTTGTTTTAAGAGACGTAGAAATATTGGTGAAATGTTATTTAAACGAATAATGTAAGTTTCTATTATTAAACCACTTAAAAGTAAAAGTTTTCATATTCTGCAAAAGACTGACCTACCATGCTGACGAGTCCATTTTTTGGAATAATACCTACCTAGGTACCGTTCTTTATAATATTTATTGTTAATACAGCAGTCAGGTAATTTTGCCTGGAAATAATTCAAGGAGTTTCGATCTCTTATGCGTCATGTAGCCCTGAGGGCTGTTAATCATACATTAAATAAGTCCCCTTTTGAGGGTATGGGGATTTATAATATGGGGGTTGAAAATGCAAAAATAAATCATATTTCAGCAATTTTATTCAGTTTTAAGCTATGCAAAGTAAGGTCTACAGCTAACAGAGCCACTATATGTTTAGGTAGTTTATTATCAATGTTTATATGAAATAAATTCTTCAGTATTTATTTCAGAACAATCTTACACGGCTGAGTTTAACTTTGAATTAGGTTTCCTTTGTGATTATTAATAATTGTTTTATTTGTTTCAAGTATTTTTTTGAACAATGCACATAATTTGTGGTGTGGCTTAGACCTTCAAACTGGTCAATTTTGTTTACTGGACCAACTTCATCAGAGTAAAAAAATAATTATCTGCTCCTTACATTTTGGTCGAGTAGGTCGATATCGATGATTTCTATGGAACAGCTGATTATTTTTTCGCTCTAATTAAGTTGGTCCCATAGACTGAGTTTTTTAGTTTGACGGTCAGTCATCGCCAGAAAATTTGTACCTACAGAGTTACAAAAATCACCTTGTAGTAGCTAGTATGTGATAGATCGTGTAGATAAATCACTCCAAGAGATATTATCAATCATTACTATAAGTATAATCCGTTTATAATGTTTGTCTATTCAACATGCTCGTTCTCTACGTAATGATAATTGACTTTAATAATTACCATCAAATTCAAATCCGGTTATGTTATATTTTTACATTGAAAATCCTATTAAACATTAATTTCTAGATAAAAGCAAATCTGCAGGAAGGAACATAGATTTTTATTTTGTAGTAAGTAGTAGGCAAAAGTGGCTAAAGTGGCCACTTTTTTCTATTTTACCTACCACTACTACGAACTATATTTTACTGAGATTAATGTTCGTAAAGAAACTATAAAACCTTAGCTTTAAACTGTACTTTTTGAATTTTCAATACATTATGTACTTAGCAAGCAATAATTAAAATGAGGGCGCCACTTGAGGGATATAGTCGTCTTAAATAGATTTTTTTCTGCACGATACAACATTCGTAACTTTCTGTTGCTCACCAACAATTATTTTGATTACTATGCGCGCCAAATAAGAATAGTACTGTCAAACGGCAATCTTGGTTCTTGGTAACTTCATAATGTATAGGATGTGCAAAAAAAGAAACAAGACAATGTATAAAAATATTACTTTTATTTTTGCTGGCATCGATCGGTATGCATGGACAACGATAATTGTTTTTTTGCTGGTAGTACAAAATTAACCATTGCCGTGAAGTTGTCGATCTATAGGTACTATTCTCTATTCTTATTTGGCGCATAGTACCTACTCGTACTCTTATATATTTCGGGGTCTTTGTATTTGCATTAGCACATATAGCACAATATAGCCAATTTATTTTGGCTTTACCACAGAACATAATAATAGTACTTTTCTTTTTTTTGCTTACAAACAATATAGGTAGGTAATACAGATACCATGTGCAATGCAACAGCGTCGCCTAACCACTCCACCTGGTTATAAAATCGTTTGTCACACAACACACAAGTTCGTTCAGGGGCGTACCTACTTTTGTTTCTAAAGGTGCGTCCAGATCTGTTCTTTTGCCCGTACCGTACCTCCGTTCCGATCGGCGTCGCGATCAAAGAACGCTAGTCTGGACGCATGTTCGGAACGGTGCGGAGGTACGCCGTTCCGTTCGCCGAACAGGTACGCCCCGATCCACCTCGAATCTCTCGCTCTTTTGCCCGTACCCGTATCTCTCGCTCTTGAGCGTCGCGAACAAAGAACGCTAGTCTGGACGCATGTTCGGAACGGTGCGGAGGTACGCCGTCTCGATCGCCGACAGGTACGCTCCGATCCATCGCGAGTCGGTTTTTTCGCCCCGTTCAAAGGAAAAACGGAACGGAGGAACGGTACGGCGCTAGTCTGGACGTGATCGCGGCGACGCCGACGTTCGGAGGTTGTAGTACAGTAGCCCGTAGTACATTTAAATTACGAAAAGGTTATAGGTACCGTTTGCCGTTGTGATATAGTTATTTATTATGAAATTATAGATACTTTAACCCAAGTTTTACAGATCGCAACTCGCCGTAACCTATATTTGTATATCTCCAAAAATGAGATTTTTTATTTTTCGAGGTTAATCACATGGTTTAGCTATTGTCGTGTTCTACAGCGCTATGTTTGATTGCCACTGATATTAGACTGTGAAAAGTAGCCATACAAAGATTTAAGACCAGATGAAATGGATGGACTTTATCTGGACTTAAATCTGTGTATGGCTACTTTTCATAGTCTTAATATTATCAGTGGCAATCAAACATAGCACTGTAGAACACGACAATAGCTAAACCATGTGATTAACCTCGAAAAATAAAAAATAATCATTTTTGGAGATATACAAATATAGGTTGCGGCGGGTTGCGATCTGTTAAAGTATCTATAATTTTGTAATAAATAACTATATCACAACGGCAAACGGTAACCTTTTACGTAATTTAAATTTACTACGGGCTGCTGTACTATTGGATCGGAACGTTGATACGGAACGGAGGTACGGTACGGCGCTAGTCTGGACGTGATCGCGGCGACGTTCGGCGGTTTGATCGGAACGGTGGTACGGAACGGAGGTACGGAACGGGCAAAAGTAGCGTCCAGACTTATTTGATCGGAACGCTGGTACGGAACGGAGGTACGGTGCGATCAAAAGAACATATCTGGACGCACCTTAACATTCGCAAATCGGCTGTTTTGCGTTTTTAATATTATGCGCCTAAAGGCGCCCGACAGAGCGGCCCCATCGGCGGGCTGATTATCTAATTAAAAACCACCTAGCGACTGGTTGCAGTTCACAGATGATCGTGATCCATTGCTACTTCTTTTTAGATTAAAAAAAACATACCAAAGAAAAGTGGCAATGTATGTCAAATGCAACCGGTCGCTAAATAGTTTATTTTTAGATAATCAGGGTGCGGACCGCGAATTTACAATGGCTACTATTTGAGTCACGAGTCAAACTCTAATAGATGAGCTTTTGTTTATGCATATTACGCTACAAAACCTAATTTATTTCAGTAAAAAAAGTTGACTCAAATGGATTAGCTTTTGCCTTGAGTTTCTCAAAGAAAATGCACGGACAAAACCTAGTACAGTATTATACATATTGCAGCAACAAATGCTACCTATTTAATTTGATACCGATATTTACCGATCGTTAGCTTCAATAATAGGTGGATAGTTACATGGCAATTATTATTATTTTAATATTAAAATAATTAAATTACTCCTTTCTATTCTGTATTTGATTGACATAAAAAGAATTAACAAACGAGCTTTTATTAGCTGAGAAACAAGTACACACTCACTTCACACTTGTTGCGATTACAAGTAAATAATAATAAAACTAAAATATATTTTTTTGCGTAGGTACCTCTAATGTAAAATACAAAACACAGATAGGTAATTATTTTTATCGAAGAACAACGGCGAAATAATTTTATTGTTGAGTTAATTATTTAGCGTATTAAAATGCCATTAATATGAATTTACGTAAGTATTATAAATAAATTAGATTTTTCAGGTTATAATTAAGTCCTAAGTCAGGGAAAAAAAATAATCTAAAGAGAAACTCAAATGTCTGTTTATTAGGAACACAAACCCTACAACAAGTACTGTGATTGATTAGGAAACAGTTTCTTCTTCTTCTTTTTTTGTTTTGGCAATCTACTTTTCTCTTGGAATTTTTTTTTTTGCCAGTGTCAAGTGTTTGCTTTTCGCTGTAGACTTAAGATTAGGATTATGATAAAAACTTCAAACTGAAATATCTTTATTTGTAGACTTGTGACGATCGTATACTTAACGGGAATTTAAGCACTATACTATACCATCATATTTTTCATACTAATACGCATAAAAAAATATGTCAACAAAAATTTGTATGGAGCTTTGCCATTATGCTTTAAGATTAGCCTAGTATATTTACAATTCAAACGTAGTAACAGTCAATTTTATTTAAGTATGGCACATAACATAACACAACAAAGCACAAGATATGAAACTTACTATACTCGTAAGTAAATGGCTTGCTTATGGTGGAAAACGGGCTTTAAAATAGATTAACATAAGTAGACACTTTTATCATGGGTATGTATTTAAATATCGAATTTTAAAGTCGATAATGATCATTATGGCATCAAACGTATGACTAGTAAAGTTAGGATTACAAATGTTATCGAAAGACAGAGAACCATGGCGCAGATATACCTTATCCTAAATATTGTTTAATTTACGTTAATGTTTTTAGCACTTGCATGTTTTTTTTATATTTATACTTATATTGCGAGGTGTTACGGATTTCTTCTTTTCAAGTTTAGTTGGTCTTCCTGACTGAATGCGGCTGCTACCTTGTAATCCACTAAATATTATGATCATAACAGAAGTAAACGAAAGAACATGTCGGCACCGACCAATTTTGCGTTCGCGATAAACAAAATATGGCGGCGGGCCTCTACTTGACTAGGTTTTGTTCGTACGTCATGTTTGAAAATATCGACAAAAGCTAAAATATTTGAGTTAATATGTATATTACAGTACTAGGTTTTGTCCGTGCATTTTCTTTGAAAATACCAAGTTTTGCCTTGATATTTTCAAAGAAAATGCACCGACAATCAAGGCAAAAGCTAATCCATTTGAGTCAACTTTTTTACTGAAATAGATTAGGTTTTGTCGAGTAATATGCATAAACAAAAGCTCATCGTGACTCAAATAGTATAGCCTTTGTAAATTCGCCATCGGGCCGCACAACAATGGAAAATCTACAGGGTAATTTTGCGATCCCTTTACAAAATCAAATAATAGTTCAAGGAAGACATAAAAAAAAATTTGGTGAGATAATTATCAATTATTTCTTTTTAAATTCACAGTTTTCAACCACTTTTTATATCCTAAAAATCTAGGCGCGCACGCTCACCCTCACGAACGGGACGCGAACGGGGGAAGGCAGGTGGCGGGAGGGGGGCTGGCGCGGGTCGACCGTGCGACGCGCAAACGGTGACAACAATTTCAATTTGTGTAGGGAAAAGTTTGGGGTACCTACAAAAGTAAAAAAAATAATTTTGATTTACTTCATAAATTGATTGTACTGCTGTTATAGAATGACCTGACAAAGTTTGAAAAGGGTTCTAAAAATGACCCTGTATTGTGTCTCATTTTCCGGGGCTTGAAGGATTAAGCGACGCTGTTGCCCAAAGTGCCTATCTAACTAGTAAAATAATACGTTCCTTTACCTCAATTCAAGTTGTGGACAGCTAGACTTTTTTAACGAATGAAAATGATAGGGTGACGCAAAGAAAGTTCTTCTTTCTCTCATGAAGTGATGCTCTTAGAAGATAAGTTCCATAGAAAAATGATTCTCCGAACAGGGCATTAGTTATGTCTAAACTGATTTCGATGCTTTTAGATGCCTGAAAATTAACAATTAATGATATATTTATATTGGCTCTTGTTAACGAATAAGCGCACTTTATTAATAATGAACGAATGTGTATCATTCGTTCATTCCCAGCACAAAACAAGACAGTTACCTGTTTAATTAAAAAAAAAATTAAATTAAAATATGTAGATTTAATGGTTTTCCTTTCATTTAATTTACCATGTTTGTTACAGAGATTTGATCCTTATATTTGACCCTAACGATTGTTATCATAAAAGTACAGGGTATTGTTTTATCGAATTTTAGCCGGTTCGATTCCTGGGTATGGGAAGATTGGGAAGCGTATTTTTTTAAATCTTTGAATGCAATTTTGTTTCTTTTCAAAAATAAAGGAATGTGTGTGAAATTTGATATCTCCTTTGTTTAGAGTACTTTCCCTCCAGGTGGCATTAAAGAATTCCACCCTGTATAGTAGGGTTGGCAACCCTACTTACAACACCTAATTTTCGTACCCGAAATGAGTCTTTATTGCTTACCTTTTCGACTCTGCATCGATCGTTATTTATAATGGTGTAAAAAAAGGGACCCAGGATAAAATGATTGCAAGGTTTATCTATATTGTAGCCCCACAAAACATGTCGCTCCTTTTCATTATTTAACATCCGTAATTTCATCTACAATAAAAAAATACAACAGCTAATTATAATTTGTAAACATCGCTTTTTGTGGTAATTTCTTTATTCCTTATTAAAGAAGGATATTAATAAAAAAAACAGATGGGGTACCATGCATTCAACCTCAATAATTATTATCAACTGAAAATCATCACTTTTTTCTAGATCTTTTTTGTTTTTAATCTTAGAATAATAACACCTAGAAGCTGTATCCGCGTATGCAAAGTAAGGCAACTAATACTAAGCTAAAATGGCTTAGTTTTCAGATTTATATCCTTCATACGACTTACCTAATACGTTACCTAATCGTAACTAAAATCCAATAATATAGTAACTAGTCTCCTTGATGTAGGAAAATTGAAACTGTTTTGTACTTATTCGTTATGATTAGGTAATAATGGAGAATAAAAATCTGAAAACGGAACCATTTTGGCTGTTTGCTGCGACCTAGGTTTGCCACAGTGCAGTTTATATTAAAAATTTAGAATAATAACACCTAGAAAGGTAGTTCTCTACATAGCGCACTGTCAAAAGTGAGGCAACCAACTTTTGACAGTGCGCTTTGTAGAGAACTATCTTTCTAGGTGTTATTATTCTAAGTTTTTAATATAAACTGCACTGTGGCAAACGTAGGCCGCAATAGGGAATATGCATCAATTTTTTTTTAATCTTAATCAAAAGTATAATGCGTTAGAAAGTTAACTGTAATATTAAAACTTTTCTCTTGCGTTTTTTTCTCGTGATATAGTCACTTGAAGTTAGCGCGCAGCAGCACCCGCCGAAAACGCTCCATACAAAACGGTGACGTCACACATCACGTTTCAGGAGTATTTCGGCGCTAGTCAATAATCTTCAATTATCTCCCTAAATTTTGCGTTTAAGTACATATGTGTCATACAAAATATTGTTTCTTATTCGATATTCTATCTGACTGTAAAGTGCATTATATCCGAAAATGAAAAAAAAAACGTTATTTTCCCCTGATCATCGTGTGATAAAACTAGGATTATACATTTTTTTATTTTTTTTTCCTGTTCCATCATGTTTTTATAAGTGTCCGCAGCGATCAAGCTCAAATTCATCAAAATCGGTGATTTATGCATATTCCCTATTGTGTTTTGGTCTATTTGCATCTAGGGTTCAATTAGAAAATTCCATACAAATAACTCAGCCATTTGGCGGTTTTCAGGATTCATACTAATTTTCCGGGCTTGTATGCATGGTACCCCTATCAATCATATTAGGCTTTATAAGGCTATTTCCAAACAAACACCATATACAATGAATTAACGCAAAATGACAAAACTGTAACGCGGCAACGTATATGGGTCCAACTTTGAAATCGCGAAAAAAAAATCAGCTGCTTCATACATTTTTATATTTTCGTTATTATTTTTTGTATGAAACAACTGATTTTTTTCGGGATTTCAGAGTTGGTCCCATAGTAAAAGTTGTTCAGTTTGATGGTCCGAAGAAATGGTTTTCTCATTTTGCGTTATTTCATTAACACATTGTATAAGCTCAAATAAAACTAACCTTATCAACGTGCACAGTTTCGTTGGTTGTATAATTGACTGCAAGTTTGGCCTTTTCATTTGGTTCGTGAACCAATTCAACAGAAAATTTTATGGACGGCATAGTTCTAAAGTCTGGACAAGAGTCTACTTTGTGCCATACTAAGTCATATGGACCCTAAATAGGGAAAAAGAAATTAGGTATGATGATTATTTTCCATTGCGTAAAAAAGATCAGTACCACAGTTGTGGTACAGTCAGCAATTAAAGTCGCTTAGCACTTCTTTGTCTTAGCAAATTTTATAACAGATGTCTTACAGTTTGAAATATTTCTCAAAAAATTTGCTATGACAAAGTACTAAAAGCGACTTTAACGTACCACGGTAATGTTATCTTGAGTACCCTTAACACATATCTATCGAGAGAAAAAAAAGGGCACATCGGCGGTAGGGTGACGCTTTATGCAATTATTCACAAGTAGAAATTCACAAGAAGTCAACTTTTGCAGATAAAATTAGACATTACTTTTACTGAATGCTTGCATACACTTTTCCATATAAAATTAGAATTCTCGAAAGATGATCGTGCTGCTAAGGATACAGTCACTGATTCAATCAAACACAAAGTAGATTTGCATGCAATATCATTGTTTGCATCATGATAAAAAAAAACATTAGTCTCATTCAATCAAATACATAGGTGCAATACTTACAAAATCTTTCGGCTTACTAACTGCCGATGCTGACCCTTCAATTCCATTCGCAAATAATAAAAAGACTTGGAGAATTATCTTTAGTGCCTTCATCATGGACATAACAGAACGAAAAACCATTAAATAGTACAAAATATATAGGTAGACAAACTGACCCAACTGTATGCTTATATATAAACGAATACCTACGTTTAAAATTAGTTAAAACCACTAAAGCATGTAAAATATCATTTGCAGCTTGTTAATGTTTGGTTAAGTTCAGTCCAATTAGATCATTGTGCAAACGATAATCAACATAAATGATTATTATCTGTATATATGTTACCGGTCAAACCCGATTTCAGGACAAACTCGTTTGGCATAGGCTAAACTAGTTCTTCCTATACGCAATGGGATTAACTGCATAGCCTAGAGCTAGGTGTTACAATAATTATGAATCGAACATTGAGTCCATGATAACATCCAATCCTAAGTTTTATTTTTTAATCTCTTATATAAAGTGAAGGGGTAACTGACAGACTATTGCCCAGCCCAAACCACTGAACCTAGGGACTTGAAATTTTGTACATAGGTAGATATTTTATACAATTTAAACACCCACTAAGAAGGGATTTTCGGAAATTCCACCCCTAAAGGGTTGAAATAGGGGTACAAAGTTTGTATGGAAAAAATTATTAAATAGACATTTCAACTTGAAACTTCGTAGGAGTATTTCTAAAAACAAATAAGTAAACACGTGTTTCATGGTTTTCAGAAACTCAACCCTTTAGGGGGTACAAAAAGCCCAAAATCGATATGGATGTCGTTGTCGTTATGGAGGGAGGGGGACATTTATTTTTAGTAGTAGACATTATTCAACCCCTAAAGGGGTCATATGGGGTTCAAACTTTGTATGGAAAAAATATAAAATAGACATTACGATTTGAATCTTTGTAGTCTATAAACAAATGTTCAAACGTGTATTTCGTGAATTTCTGAAAATCAACCCCTTAAGGGGTAAATGGGGTTATGGGATGTTGATTGAGAAAATGGCATTTAGGTGACAACACGGCGCCGTGAAACGGGGGTTCAATTTATTTATGGAAAAATAAAACGGTAACGAGAACAGGAATGAGAACGGAAACGGGAACTAATCCTTACTAATATTATAAATGCGAAAGACCATTTGTTTGTTCGTTTGTTTGTTACGCTTTCACGTCTTAAGTACTGACTGATCATCATGAAATTTTGCGTACATGTTGTCAGGGGTCCAGAGAAGGACATAGGGTACCTTTCATCTCGAAAAAAGTATTGTTCCCGAGGGTAGCAAAAAACCTTCCACGCAGACGAAGTTGCGGGCGGCCGCTAGTATCAAATATTCTTACACAAGCTTTTAAATGGTGCGTACGATTGCCCTTATCTTCTTTCTAGAATCACTTTTAACTGTCCCCGTAGATTACCCCGTCCTGGTAAATTTTACCTGCTTAATCCTATGTTTGTACCAGACTATATTTTCTATTGCATGCCGTGGCAGCCTTTAATTAAAGTGACACTAGTCCTAGATTAATTTGCAACTGTGTTTTAGATCATGTATTAGTGTTTGCTTTGTTGGTTGTCCTTAAATAAATGAAAAACAAAATCAGATGGGCCTAGCATGTACAAGGAGTCAAGATTGCCTACGTTACTCAATTAGAAAGAGGCAACGTTTCAAATGTTTTATTTATCTTAGACCGTTCACAACAATCGTCTAATAATAAACAAATCGTATTAGTTATGTATGTTACCGAGTGACGTTTTGCCAGTAGCGGTAAATTGTAGCATATTATGGCACTTGCGAATGACTTCTGGATGGCGCTGGCGGGTGACTGCCTTCTGAATGGCGCTGACGGATGGCTAGCTTCTGGCTGGCGCTAACAGATGGCTTCTGGATAGCGCTGACGGATAGCTGGTTTCTGAATGGTACTGACGGATAAATTTTGGATGTCGCTGACGGCTGGATGGCGCTGACGAACGGCTGGCTTTTGGATATTGCTGACGGATTGTTTCTGGATTTAGCTTACGGATGGCTGGCTTTTGGATGTCATTGACGGTTGACTTCTGAGTGGCACTGACGGATGACTGGCTTCTGGATGGATGACTGGTGACTGATAGCTAGCTTCTGGATGGTGGAGATGGATGGCTTCTGGATGTCACTAATAGATGGTTGGCTTCTGGAGTGCGGTAACAGATAGCTTCTTGATGGCACTTACGTATGGCTGGCTTTCAGTTGGTGCTGATGTAAGGCTTCTGGATGTCGCTGGCGGACGACCGGCTTTTGGATGTGACTAACAGATGGCTGACTTCTGGATGGTGCTGACGGATGGCTTCTGGATGGTGCTAATGAATGATGCTGACGGATGTCTTCTGGATGGTGCTGACGCATGGCTTCTGGATGGTGCTGACTGGTGGTTTTTGGGTTTCGCTGATGGATGGCTGACTTCTGGATGGTGCTGACGGATGGCTGGCTTCTGGATGGCACTGAAGGATGGCTTTTGGATGGCGCTGACGTAAAGCTAGTTTCTGGATGGGGCTGTTGGATGGCTTCTGGATGACGCTGATGGATGGCTGGCTTTTGGATGGCACTGACAGATGGCTTCTAGATAGCGCTGATGGATGACTCGCTTTTGGATATCGCCGCTCGATGTCTGGCTTCTGATTGGCACTGATGGATAACTGGCTTCTGGATGATGCTGATTGATGTCTTCTGGATGGCACTGACGGATGGCTGGCTTTCGGTTGGTGCTGATGGAAGGCTTCTGGGTGTCGCTGGCAAACGGCCGGCTTTTGGCTTTGACTAACAGATGGCTGGCTTCTGGATGGTGCTGACGGATGGCTTCTGGATGGTGCTAATGAATGACGCTGACGGCTGGCTTCTGGATGGTGCTGACTGATGGTTTTTGTTTGTCGCTGATAGATGGCTGACTTCTGGATGGTGCTGACGGATGGCTGGCTTCTGGATGGCACTGAAGGTTGGCTTTTGGATGGCGCTGACGTAAAGCTAGTTTCTGGATGGGGCTGTTGGATGGCTTCTGGATGACGCTGATGGATGGCTGGCTTTTGGATGGCACTGACAGATGGCTTCTGGATGGCGCTGACGGATGACTCACTTTTGGATGTCGCCGCCGGATGGCTGGCTTCTGATTGGCATTGATGGATAGCTGGCTTCTGGATGATGCTGATTGATGTCTTCTGGATGGCACTGACGGTTTGCTGGCTTTTGGCTGGAACCGACGGATTATTTTTGGATGGTGCTGATGGATGACGCTGACAGATGGCTTCTTGATGGTGATGACTAATGGCTTCTGGGTACTGCTCACGGATGGCTGGCTTCTGGATGGCGCTGACGGTTGGCTGGATTTTGGATGGTGCTGACGGATGGCTTTTGGATGGCGCTGACGAATGGCCGGCTTCTGAATGGTGCTGACGGATGCCCGTCTTCTGGATGGCACTGGCAAATGGCTTCTGGATGGCACGTCTGGATAACCTACCTAATAAAGAAAAGAAAATAAAACTTTCCATCGATGGGTCACTGCATCGACAGGTTTACCATATCGAAGGTACTTTTCGTCGACAGTGCACCATATCGATGGTACACTACTCCGACAGAACGCCATATCGAAGGTGCAATGCGTCGGCAGGGCACCATATCGATGGTACTTTACATTGACAGTTCACTACATCGATGGTATTGTAACACAAGCCAAACCCTCGGTAAAAAACCACCAAAACTGAAGTATTCATCTCTTATATAAAAGTGAAGGGGTGACTGACATATCAACGCACATCCCAAACCACTAAACCTAGAGACTTTAAATTTTGTAATTAGATACTTTACATAGTGTAGGCATCTACTAAGAAATGATTTTTGGAAATTCCGCCCCTAAAGGGGTGAAATGGGGGTTCAAAGTTTGCATAGAAAAAAATATCAAATAGACATTTTGACTTGAAACTTCGTAGGAGTACTTCTTAAAACAAATAATCAAACACATGTTTCGTGGTTTTTCGAAAATCAACACTTTAGGGGGGTCAATGGGGTAAAAAAATCCGAAATCTATTGAAAAATCAACGCACAGCCCAAACTACTGGAGCTATAGACTTGAAACCATGTACATAGATACTTAACACAGTGTAGGCATTTACTACGAAAGGATTTTTGGAATTTCTACCCCTATAGGGGTGAAATTGGGGTTCAAAGTTTGAATGGAAAAAATATATTTAAATAGGCATTTCGACTTGAAACTTTGTAGGAGTACTACCAAAAACAAATAAACAAACACGTGTTTCGTGGTTTTCCGAAAATCAACCCTTAAGGTGGTAAATGGGGCAAAAAAATGCCAAAATGACTGAAAAATCAACGCACAGCCCAAACCACTGGACCCAGAGATTTTTAAAATTTTGTACATAGATCTTTTATACAGTGTAGGCATCCACTAAGAAAGGATTTTTGGAAATTCCACTCCTAAAGGGATGAAATGGGGCTTCAAAGTTTGTATTTAAAAATATTAAATAGACACTTCAACTTGAAACTTCGTAGGAGTACTTCTTAAAATAAATAAGCAAACAGTTGTTTCGTATTTTCAGAAATCAACCCTTAGGTGATAAATGGGGCAAAAAAGCCCAAAATGACAAACAAATCAACGCAAAGCCCAAACCACTGGACCTAGAGACTTAAAATTTTGCTTCTAGATACTTTATACAGTGTAGGCATCCACTAAGAAAGGATTTTTGGAAATTCTACCCCTAAAGGGGTGAAATGGGGTTCAAAGTTTGTACGGAAAAAATAATAGACTTTTCGACATAAAACCTCGTAAGAGTATTTTTAAACACATAAACCAACACGTTTTCGTAGTTTTTCGAAATTCGACCCCTTAGGGGGTAAACGGGGTAAAGAAAGTCCAAAATTGATATGGGTGTCGTTACTGAGGTTTTATAGGATTTTGATTGCGATAATGGCATTTATTTTAGAATCAGTAGACATTATTCAACTCCTAAAGGTATGAAAAGGGATTCAAACTTTGTATGGAAAGAAATATAATATAGACAAACCGACTTGAAACTTCATAGGAGTACTTTGTAAACAAATAAGCAAACACATATTTCGCGATTTCTGGATATCAACTCTTTAGGGTGTAAATAATAATAATAATAAAACTCTTTATTCGTGCCAAAATTACATAGTCACTACAAGAAATTTATAAACAAGTTACAAGTACAAATTTTAAGGCAAAAGGAAATATAACAAAGTCTTTGCTGACCCTACTAGGTTATGAAATAACCTGTAATTAGGGATTCAGCCCCTACCCCATATTAAACCTTAAAATAATAATATTTGCGTGGCTAGTTTATAGAAAGAAAAATAACTATTACATTTTATGATTTATCTTACTTTTCACATAACATAACGTAAAATAATGACTAAAGAAAAATTACTTATTACATAAGCAGAACGCACTAAATTTTTTATTTTATGTTGTTTTGCGTGTGAGTATGTGTTTTGTGTGTATGTGTGTGTGTGTGTGTGTGTGTGTGTGTGTGTGTGTTTGTGTGTGTGTGTAAGAGTTTGCGCGTGTACAATTATGGGAATACAGTAGGTACCCTTGCACTTAGGATACCACTGCCAACAAACTTTCCGACTCGTCGTAGGTTTGACCAAGGAGTCAGTCAAAGATAGTTTTTTTACATTGTGTTGTTGGTAGTTGATGGTGGGAAATGAGTTTATTAATTTTATTATATAAGTATGGTCCGAGAAAAATTAAAAATCTTTTTGTAAATGTGAAGTTGGTTATAGGAGTAAGAAAAACTTCATGTTTTCTCTTCTTATCGGGTGAGTAAAGGGTGTTCGGGTATGCATATACAGAAGGCTATGCAATATAAATAGTTGTCTGTATGCAATATAATATAAATGGGGTAAAAAATGCCTAATATCGATATAGATGTCGTTATTGAGGTTTTATGGGATGTTTATTGCGAAAATGGCTTTTGTTTGTTGCATTATGGATATCGTAGTAATATTATAAATGTGAAAGTAACGGGATATGGATATCCTACTTATATTGTAAATGTGAAAGACTCAATTACTAACGTAAAATCGGCCACAAGTTTATAAACTTATATTTACTTCCTGATTTTTTTTACACAACTAACGACTACTATAACTCAGTATAATAGGTAACAAACTATTCAATGAACTTTTTTCTTCAAATAATTATCTATATATATAAAATTCAAAGTCCTGACTGAGTGAGATATCAACGCACAGCCCAAACTACTGAACCTAGAGACTTGAAATTTTACACACAGGTACCTTATACAGTGTAGGCATCCACTAAGGAAGGATTTTTGAAAATTCCATCCCTAAGGGGATGAAATAAGGGATGAGAGTTTGTATGGAAGTCCCTCAGTTTTGATGCTAGGATCTTCAAATTTTGTATTCAGGCTGATGATTGAAAATTAATAAATACGTGTATCATCGTTTTTCAAAATTCTACCCCCGATGGGGTGAAAAGGGGGATGAAGTTGAGTATAGAAGAAAATCCTTAATTTTTAAAGTAAAAATCGTTAAATTTATAATTTAGACTTATGGATGGAAATATAACGCAACGTATATGGTTATTGGTAGTATTTTAACCCCTATGGGGATGAAATGGGGTAAATAAACCTACAATAGATATGGATGTCGTTATTGGGGTTTTCTGGGATGACGATTGCGAAAATGACATTCATTTTGAAATCTAACACGGTCGACATGATTTAACCACTAAAGGGGTGAAAATTGGGTTCAAATTTAGTATGGAAAACAATATAAAATATACTTCACAACTTAAAACTTCGTACGAGCATGTCTAAAAATAAATAGACAAACATATATATTGTAGTTTTTAAAATCAACCCCTTAGGGTGTAAATGGGGTAAGTAAACATAAAAATCGATATGGATGTCGTTCTTGAGGTTTTATGGGATGGTGATTGCGAAAATGACATTTATTTTGAAGTACAACAATGTGGACATGATTTAACTGCTAAAGGGGTGAAAATGGGGTGCAAATTGTGTATGGAAAAATAATATAAAATGACTTACGGCAGTGAAACGTGGTCGCTAACTATGGGTCTCATAAGGAGGCTCAAGGTCACCCAGCGTGCAATGGAGAGAGCCATGCTCGGCGTTTCCCTGCGTGATCGAATCAGAAATGAGGAGATCCGCAGGCGAACTAAAGTAACCGACATCGCTCGAAGGATTGCTCAGCTAAAGTGGCAGTGGGCTGGACACATAGCGAGAAGAACCGATGGCCGTTGGGGCGGAAAGGTTCTTGAATGGCGACCGCGCACCGGACGGCGCTCCGTGGGTAGGCCCCCGACAAGGTGGACCGACGATCTGGTGAAGGTTGCCGGAAGCCACTGGATGTGGGAAGCGCAGGACCGATCGTCATGGAAATCCTTGGAGGAGGCCTATACCCAGCAGTGGGTGTTGTGCGGCTGATATGATGATGATGATGAGACATTACAACTTTGAAATTCTAAAAATAAATAGGCAAATATATATTTTGTTATTTTGAAAATCATCCCTTAGGGGGTAAATGGGGCAAGTTAACATGAAAATCGATGTGGATGTTGTTCTTGAGGTTTTATGGAATGAGGAATGCGAAAATGACATTTATTTTGAAGTCCAACACGGTGGACATGATTCAGCCGCAGGGGACGGGAACGGGAACGGGAACGAGAAAGGAACGGGAACGCAAACGCGATCGCTCGAAAGCGAACGCGAACGGGAACGGAAACCGGGGACAGGAACGGGACCAAACGGGAACGGAAAAGGGTAAAGAAACGGGAACAGGATACTACTAATATCTCTGGACCCACTTCTGATTGTTGTAATAAACTAGCTTCCGCCCGCGACTTCGTCCGCGTGGATATTAGAGAAAATCCTTAGGGAACCTTCAACCAGAATCCGACCAGCCGATTTTATGCGATTAGGCCGGTCCCCACCAAGCGCGCAGCCTCGTGCGAGGCCTGCCACACGCGGCAAACGTTTTGCCTCGCGAGGCAGCGCGCTTGGTGGGGACCGGCCTAATCGCATAAAATCGGCTGGTCGGATTCTGGTTGAAGGTTCCCTAAGGATTTTCTCTAATATCCACGCGGACGAAGTCGCGGGCGGAAGCTAGTCCAATATAAATTAATTTTGTAAGTTGATCGATACGCGTGCCTAGCATTGATAACAAATAAAGGTAAAGCCACAGCCTAGACCGTAAGAGAAAAAGAAGTCCGTTTTTTTTTTGAAAATGTAGCCCAACTCAATAACCCATGTGCTTTTTTTATATTTCGATATCGCTTTTTCTTCTCGAGATGATGATTTTGTGAGAACACACCCTGAAAACATGCGACATTTTTTGACATTTAATAATAATAATAATAATAAAATTTATTTATTTGTTCCAGTAAATAAATACATTGAAGACAAATAACACTTAAAAATAACTCTAAGTATTACAATAAATTATAAATTCAATTAACTTTAAGTATTATTATATTATATAAATTATGAATACAATTGGAACAAAAAGGCATGCAGCTCAGCATCTGACAGCTGAGTTATCAACTGTCGCTGTTATTCTGCCACATCCCAAACTAAGATATTTCTAAAATATGACAATTTAGCAAGTTAGATAAGAATTAAGTAATGATTTGAAACGTTATTATTAGGTACATAGGTCCACTACAAATTAAACTCCAAACTAGCCGCTTTGTATTGTTCTTCAAGGAACCATAGTTTGCACTTTCGCTTAAAATTGTTCTTAGACATTAAAAGACCATCCCGCAAGGGAGGTGGTAAGTCGTTCCATATCTTTGAGGCGGCAAATGTAAAGCATCCCCTGGTAACAGTATTATTAAATATAGGCCAAGTCAGAAAAATACCTTGATTTCTTAGATTTGAACCACGCATCCTAAATTTTAACTTTTCACGTAAATATTGCGGTATATTCGACTTAAAAAACAAGGAATGCAAAAAACAAGCATACTTTAGATCTCTGACCCTGCCCATACACAGTATCTTGTTATGCACTAAGTAAGGGGTAATATGATCCCTCTTATGTATTGGGTAACAGTACCGCATGCAAGCGTTTTGCACCCTCTGGACTTGTTGTTCAGTCTTTTTCAGTAAGCAAGGACCATACACCACATCACAATAATGTAGATGTGACAACACTAAAGAGTTACATAATTAATAAATAAATAAAATAAAAATCAGTTTATTCAGGAAAACACATAACAAAGCAAAATATGAACTGCTCTCATATAAGGTTACCCTGTGTTATAAGAGACAGGCTCCTCAAATAAATAATAACAATTTCAACAATAGTGTTTTTTTTAACATTAAATTCCTTATGCTATAGAGAAAAGGTTTTTACATTATGATATTTAATTTGTGTATGTGTATGAGTGTGTTTGTGTATGTGTGTGTGTGAGTGTGTGTGTGTGTGTGTTGTGCGTATATTTGTATATTTATTTATGCGTGTGTAAAAATTTTATTGATTGGGGTTGGTGAGGTGCAATAATAGTATATCCCATAACATCAATTGTCTAAGATAATCTAGTCATTTCATTAATCAGTTCTTCTAAGTTGTCGTAATTAAATTCATTTAGCCAATTGATTGATATTTCTTTAAATTTTCTAATATTATATTGTGTAAGGTTTTTGTTTAACAGCAGTATTTTATTGTAAAGACGTGAAGCTAGATAGTTGAAGTGGGCTTAGCAAAAGTTGAATGAGCTATTGCTGTATTGTACTGAAGGACTCTTTTCCTTATTAAAGGCGTATGGGGAACTATTTTGCAGTGGAATCGACTCAGTGTTAGCATGACGTAAAGCTTACGGACAGAAAGAACTTTGGCCTTTTGAAACAATTCTTCTGTAGGGAACCGGTAGGGAAGACCGAGTGCAACTTTCAAAACTGCTCTTTGAGCTCTTTCAAGCTGGATCATGTGTGTCTTGGCAGCATTTCCCCATACACATACGCAATAAGTTAAAAGACATTGACAGAGGGCTTTATATGTTGCTATTAGGAGTTTATGATCTGCAGCAAGACGCAGCTGTTTAAAAGCAAAAATTAATTTGCGGACTTTGGCTGATACAACACTTAAGTGTTGATGCCACTGTAGGTTTTCATCCATGGTAACACCTAAGTATTTGATTGATGGCACTCGTAACAATTTTGGACACAAACAGTTAATCTGGACATTTCTATTACATGGAAAACTATGCAAGGTAAGCTCTAAATTGGAATCAGGACTATTAGCTTTAGTCTTGCTGAAACACATAAATTTAGTTTTTTGCGTATTAAGGGAAAGGAGATTTTCTTCTAACCATGATGTTACATGACAAAGTCCTATTTCTGCTTTATTTTTAACTTCATGTCAAAGTTTGCCATGGAATAAAACCACAGTGTCATCAGCGAACATGATCATATCAGCGCCGGGGATTTCCAGTTCACATAGGGTGTTGACATAAAGCAAGAACAGTGTAGGGCCAAGAGTACTGCCCTGTGGGACACCGTACTTGCATTGAGAATTCTTGCTATAGTAGTTGTCCACTCTAACAACCTGATTTCGTTCAGTCAGTTAGTCGGAAAACCAAGAATGCACTATACCCCTTACTCCAAGTTTTCAAGGCGCGTAAGCAATATTGGGATAGAAACTGTGTCGAAAGCTTTCTGGAGATCCAGGAAGACTCCGACACAGCTCTCGCCCTTATCTAAATAATCAGTTATCAGAGTCGTCAGCTTTAGTACGGCGTCTTCCGTAGATCTTCCAGCTCGGAACCCGTATTGATTGTTGGAAAGTAAATTGGATTTTTCCATAAAGCTAACGAGTCTACTATTCACAAGTTTCTCTAGAATTTTAGACAAGGTGGGTAAAAGCGATATTGGCCTATAATTAGAAGGATTCTCACGATCTCCTGTTTTATATATGGGACACACTACAGCAGTTTTAAACAAGGATGGAAATACTCCTGTTGAAAAGCTTAAGTTGCAAATAAACACAATTGGAGCTATCAGTATTTGTTTGAATTCTTTCAGAAAGCGTATAGTTATTTTATCACCTCCACAGGCACTGTTCGAATCTAGTTTACTAATGATACTGTCAACTTCAAACGGATCTGTAGGATATAATGACATTGAGTACGCCGGTGAGTTTGTATTTTTAGCTCTACTTGACAAATCGGTTTCAGTAAGTCCTAGTTTGGATAAAATACCATTCGCGAGATCACTTCCTATCGTGGTGAAGTACTTGTTAACTTGGTCGAGAGAGGAATTTGGAGAATCATCTAAACAAAGTAGTTTTGTATTTTGATCTTTATTTTTGGTCATATTGCATAAATCTTTGATGATCTTCCATGTTTCTTTGTTATTCCCAACAGATTTTTCTAATTGATTTCTATAATAATTACTTTTGGCATATTTTATTATTCGGTTGCATATATTCCTATAGTTTTTATACTCAGTTTCTAGATTCAAATCGTTCGGTGATTTCTTAAATTTTTTAAGTAATTTGTCTCTTTTACGAATAGATTTAACCAGACCTACGGATATCCATGGTTTTAGTGGTTTGTTTTTACTGGGCAACTGAGTCACGTTTGTATTTTTGTGTAATATATTTTTAATATTAGTAATAAGAAATTCGGTAGCTTCATTTACATCTGTTATATTGTAAAGTTTGACCCAATCTATTTCTAGAAGATTCTTCTTAACCATTTCAAAGTTAACAGTACTTTTAGTAAATGACGTTGTTTTTTTTCTAGCCATAGCCTTATTTATTTCCAGCAGTATCGGACAGTGGTCGGTGAATTTATCAAATACTACTGTTTGGCAGTGTGACATGGTTTTGACCATGAAATGGTCCAGACAAGCGTTCATCCTAGTTTTTTTATTGACACCCTGTTTAAGACCATGATGGGCCATGACATTTAAGTAATCATTAGCATTATTGTTTAGGCTACCTGGTAAAATGTTAATGTTTACGTCGCCTGTTAGGATAACGTTCCTAGTGGTAATAGTCTCTAAGAGATCATTCAATGAGTTTATGTAATTAGTGGGATTATGAAACGAAGGCGGTCGATATGTACAGATTATAGTTATGTCGTTGGAGATATTGACTAAAACGCAGTTCCCTTCACGTATTTTTACTTCCGAATAAGATACTTCGAGACTAGCTTTTGTAAAAACTACGACCCCATCATTTTGGTTAAAGGTAATTTGACCACTGTAAGAATTGTACCCGTCTATTTTAGGCAGAGTCATATTGGAGTTTATCCAGCATTCAGATAAAACTATGACATCAATTGATAAATCCAGTTCGGCTAGAAATACTAAGAATCTGTCAAAGTTGCAAAATATACTTCTAATGTTCACTGATAAAATACGGAGATAGGTACCTTTATCTATATTTAAAATAGTTTTTGCTACCATTACATCATCTGCAATTGTACATGGTATATTATCTATTTGATCGAATTCGTCAATAATACGGTTTTGCTGTATTATCATATTTTAATCTGGAAAAAGAAAAGGTTTACAAATATATTGGCGTGCGCGCATAGCGTTACCGCGTATGCGCATCTGCAATGGTTTGACAACTGAATATGATTTTGGGAATTTAAATATAGGTATGTAGGTATTTGTTGTTTTGACCAAATTAAATAATTTACTATCAAATCTATGCTTTGAAGTTAATTGTATAGGATGTACACTTATTGAGTGAGTGAGTTGGTTTGTGTGGTGTGTGTGAGTTATTTGTGTGTGTATTTTTTGTGCGTGTGAAAGAGTATTGTGTTTAGAGTTGCATGGATGAGTGTGTACAGTTGCTGTGGTATATTGTTGAGTATTGTGTTCGTTTGTGTGATTGAGTATTGCTAACAAGAAAATAGGAAGTATTAAAATAAAAAAATAATAGAAAGAAACTTCATTAAAATTAAATACAAACATGATTAATATTACCGTTAATATTGAGTTACTGTAATATTTGTTGCATGAAAATAGACAATAAAGAAAATGCAAACCTAGTCACGGTTTTAAAGTTGTTAAGATCTGCTTCCACGTTGATACGATGAGCTGGAGTTCCATCGTTCTTGCGTAAGTATACATATCCACGCGATGTCCAGCAGTATTTGTAGTTTTGGGACTTGGCAAAGTCACGGGCCAATGCATAAAGTTTTTTGATTTTAAATGTGAGGCTTTCGGTGATAAAGATTGGCTTGGGTGGTCCGGATTTTGACATTAGTACACAGGAATTGACGAAGCTTATACAAAGTTTGTAGCGAACCGAAACACAGACCGATCTTTCGCCTAACATGATTTTCAAACCTTAGATTCTCATCCATGAACAGACCAAGATTACGAACGCAATCTTCCTGAGGGATAGGTACATTGTTTACAGTTATGTTAGCACGGATATTTTTAATCGATGCCACTTGGTTTCTAGTGCCTAGTATTATATGCACACTTTTTGCCGGATTCAGCACTAATGCGTGTCCACTAGACCATTCGGAAACAGCCTCAAGGTCACTATTAAGTTTTGACACAGCCGACAATACATCTATTTCATTTGGTTTAGTGTGAACATAGAGCTGCGTGTCGTCAGCGTAGAGGTGGTAGTGACAGTGATCAATTGCCTCAGCGATATCCGACGTGTATAGCGCAAACAGTGTTGGACCCAGTATAGATCCCTGAACCACTCCCCTCGCGATAGATAAAGGATTTGAAACTTCCACAGAAGCGTCGTCTTTAACGCATCGTACTTTCTGCGAGCGACCCGTGAAGTAAGAGTCAAACCAGCTACACGCAGTATCGCCAAATCCAAAGCACTTAAGTTTGCCCAGCAGTAGTTGCAAATTTACAGAATCGAATGCGCGACTGAAATCCAGCAATACTAAGATGGTGCCCAACCCACAATCAGACGCAGAAAGTATGTCATCTGTTATATTAAGTAACGCAGTGGATGTACTATGTTTTGGACGAAACCCCGATTGAAAAGTTGGTAATATATTTTAATTCTCAATAAACTTGTTGATCTGAACGAGAGCACACTTTTCAACTATTTTTGATGTGGCTGGAAGTATGCTGATAGGCCTTAAATCATCTGCGCTCTCGGTTTTAGATTTTTTGGGAATAGGTGTAATCAGTGCGCATTTCCAATCATCAGCAAAAACACTATCTTGTAAGGATTTATTTACTATGGACAACAACGCAGGCAACGAGTAGGGTAGTGTTAACTGTATCATATACATAGATATTCCGTCAGATCCCTGAGAGTTAGATGACATTTTGGAAACAATGCGTTCTATCTCCGACCCTCCCACAGTACAAAACTCAAACATCCCATTTGCGCGCTGACTTGATTTCAACTCATCCAACTTGGCTATGTGACTTGGTGACGTAGGTACACTTTCTAAGAAGTGTTTGTTAAGTGCGTTTGCATCGTTAAGATGAGCGGGGATTGAGTTTCCTGGATGGGGTTTTACAATATTATTCAAATACCGCCACATAATGTGGGGTTTACTTTGATTATTATTGACAAATTAGTTAAAAAATGCTCCTTTCTCTTGTTTAAATGCAAAGTTATAATAATTACGCATACTACAGAAATATTGTTTAGCCGAATCAGATTTTAAAACTTTTGCCTTGTTACACGCCTCAACTCGTTCCACTCTCATCTCTCTAAGCGTGTCAGTCATCCAAGGACATGGGGGCCTGTTAACTTTACGTGTACGTTCCGGAGCAAATGTGTCAAAGAGATCCAAGATGAGTATATTAAACATCAATACCATATCGTTTATATCACTGTACATAGATACAAATTCCCAAGGTGTATACTGGGCGGCTTCATGTATCTCTTTTTTGTTATTGTTGATGGATCTGAAAATTATATATCTAGGCTTAAATTTCTCAATTTCAATAGGAAATTCCGCAATAACTAAGTCATGATCACTTAAATCATCGTTATGTATTACTGTAACACTAAGAGGTTTGAGAGTGGCTCGTGTCAATATTTTTGCAGTTTACGAAAAAGTTTTGGACTTTTTCGATTTTTTTTTTTCACTTCTTTGTAGCCCTAGTTAGATACATCTTTTGAAACCTTAACCATTCACGTAGCCCTAAAATTCACGACACCAGGGCGATGTCGCACTCTGAGCGAAATTCAGGGGCTACCTATATATAGATACAGAAGCGACAGAAAAAACATTTTCAATGTTAAAATAAAACCAGAATCGACCTGCTGGCGTGTAACCCTCAATAAAATTAACCTTCCATTTTTTTTGGGCTTCGGTTTTTTAAGCTTCGGGATTTACACTCAATTGCAGGAAGCTTCACTTTAAATCTTCTTTAGCTAATGCCACTTTATCGCTAATGAAATCATTAAAATAATGATTTCATTAGTTTGTTGCATCAAACTACTTTAGGCTCAAAACTTGATCCTTTAATTTATGAGAGCATTAAACATTGTTGCCAATAATAAATTTAAAAAATGAATGGGATGAACGAATGGTTGTGTTTTGTTTTGAAAAGTTTTCGGTATAAATGGCCAAAAAAACTCGTTTGACTATGGTTTGACAACTTTGTCATTTTTCTTTCAAATTCTTTGGATGTGATTATTTTATTATTTTGGTATTATTTTCTTAGTGAGTAAAAAAATGTCTCAAAACCAAAATAAAAAACGTGAACGAGGTCCAATTTATACTCCAGAAAAAAAGCATTATTGGCTGATCTCACAAAACAGTAGGTAAGTTTTACTTTACTTTTGATGCGTACCTACTCGGTGCGTAAGTTTGTAATTTTGTACTGATTATTTATTTTCTTTGTTTTCTTCTAGATATTAGCATTATTGAAAATAAAAGAACAGAGACAATTTAAATCAACAAAAAGAAAGAGGCCTGGACTGAAATTACTAGGAAATTTTGAACCTAAAAACGTGGGGCGCGTTTTATAAAATTTATCATCCATATTGTCTATAGCATGCGCCCCACGTTTTTTGGTTTAAATTTTTTAGGTTTAAAATTTCTGTAAGTATAGGTTATTAGAGTTATAAATATTTACAGAAGAATTTATTTTTTACTTTTTAGTTTGTTTTTACTTGTCCGTTTTAATATTTTTAGTCTGATTTTTTGTAATAATTAAGTCCGTTTGAAAATAAAATAAAATAAATAAATAAATAAACTTACGCACCGAGAAGGTAGGTACGCATTAAAAGTAAAGTAAAACTTACTGTTTTATGAGATCAGCCCAAAATTGTGCTTTTTTTTCTATAGTTTGCATCTCGTTCACGTTTTTTTATTTTGGTTTTGAGTCATTTATACTCGAAAATAATACCGAAATAATAAAATAATCACATCCAAAGAATTTGAAAGAAAAATGTCAAAGTTGTCAAACCGACTCAAACCATAGTCAAACGCGTTTTTTTGGCCATTTATACCGAAACACTTTTTAAAACAAACCGCAACCATTCGTTCATCCCATTCATTTTTTTAATTTATTATTGGCAACAATGTTTAAGGATCTCATTAGATAAAGGATCAAGTTTTTAGCCTAAAGTAGTTTGATGCAACAAACTAATGAAATCATTATTTTAATGATTTCATTAGAGATAAAGTGGCATTAGCAAAAGAAGATTTAAAGTGAAGCTTCTTGCAATTGAGTGTGTTTCTCATGTCTTGCAGCTGAATAAAAATTTCATTCATTCATTAATTCATTCACTGTCGAATGCAGAATACCATCGATATGGCGCCCTGTCGATGCAGTGTCCTATCGATATGGTGCAATGTCAATGCCAAGTGCCTTCGATATGACGCATTGTCGAAGCAGTGTCCTATCGATATGATGAACATTCGATGTAAAGAGCCTTCGATTTGGCGTCCTGTCGTTATAGTGCACGGTCGATGCAAAGTACCTTCGAGATGGTGGCCTGTCTATGTAGTACCTACACATACCATCAATATGGTGAACTGTCGATGCAGTGACTCGTCGATGGAATGTTGTCTATACGACGACCATTGATGTAGTGATTGTTGATGTTGTGATATAGGTACAAGGTTATTTTTAGTTAATACAAAACCTCTCGTGGGGAGAGATCATCAAACTGAACAATTTTAATAGGCATGATGACTATTTTTTTATTTTATGTTAAATAAATTACCTCTCCAAAAAAAAAGAAACATTGGTAAAATAATTATTTCGCTTGCATGAAAACTGCCCGAGATATCACAGTTTGAAATGCACAAAATTGGACTCACCCGAAAACGCTCAATACTAACGGCTACTCAATTATGACGTCACGCTTGAGTAGTTTGTATGCAATGCGTAGGAAATTTGTTCGGCAGCTATATTAAATATTGTGTTTACCAAAATGGTTTCTTAGACAAATTTGCTAGAAATTTTATGGACTAATTAAAGGTATTATTTATTTTAATAAATTTTATACTTTTTAAATGGACTTGTCCGCCCAACTTTGAAGGCTCATAAAACAACTCTAAAAGTTTAATATCTTTACGATTTTTATTAGTATTTCGTTATTCTAGTCATTAGTCATCATCCCTATTATGAGACCAACCTCGAAATCACGAAAAAAAATCTGTCGTTTCATACAAAAGTATAATCCTACTCCATCGAAATGTATGTAACATAGAATGTAAAAGCTGAATTTTTATTTTCGCGATTTCGAGGTTGGTCCCAATGAACTAAAGATTGTTGGCCCCATATTGAAAGTTGTTCAGTTTGATGGTCTGATCAACCCCGAAGAAGTTTTGTATTAACTAAAAATAACATTGTATACCCCTGGATGGTACTTACCGGTTGCTTCTTCGTGGTAATGACCGATAGCTTCCGGGTGGTGCTGACCGGTGGCTTCTGTGTGGCGTTGACCGGTGGCTTCTTGCTGGCGATGAGCGGTGACTCCGTGGCAGTTTGTGGATACTGAATGGTATTGTACACTGTTATACCAGATGTGGATATTTGGAGGCGACAATGGTTGAAGGTAAGGCGAATCAGAGGGTCTACTCAAATGGCCCTTCTACTAGCGTTAATTTTAGTAGAATGGCCATTACCTAACGATTCCCATAAAATTTATCATTCTATTTTACAAGCGTAAATTTTAGTAGAATGGACATTTAAGTAGGGGGGCAGATATGGATATTTTTCGAAGTTTTATTTTCAATTGCCTGTCTTCCAGGAATTGAACCCCCAAAATATGATACTGATCGAAAGGGTTACTCATAAAGGATTTTTTTTCTTGAGTAACACAGTCTCAAACAAATGTCTACTAGGGATTATAATGAAACCTTCTAAAAATATAGTTCGGATCACGAAAGATGACCACAAACGGCGCCCATCTTCGCATCATAACTCTTAAAAGAAAAGACCTACAGACAAAATAATATTTTATATATTAAGATAAAATTACTATATCTAGTCTTTTTATCTTTTAATCTTTTTTTCATGAGTTATGATGCGAAGATGGGCGCCATTTATAGATCTTTCGTGATTCGCACTATACTAGACATAATCTTAAAAATTGCATGTAAAGTTTTATTAAAATACTTTTCTAATAATACTTATTAAATAAAAACCTCTGAGGGTGCCACGCCACATTCGTTGGGGTACCCACCTTATTGCGAATTTTGGATAGGGAAAATAATGTTTAGAAACGACATGCATTAGTTTTGTAGCTATTTTTAGAGCTGTGTTTTTTAGGGTTTTTGAATGAGGTTTTAAGCCTTTTCAGCGTCGAGTTTGCAACGTTTCAAAACTGAACATGTTATCTTATCTCAAATATTATTTGAATTTTGTTTCATAATTTATTTTTATTTATTTATTAATTTATTTTTGAAGGAAAACTAACAGCACATGCGACATTATTAATGTTAACAATAAGTAGTGGATTTCCAATTACAGGTCTTCACGTTTAGAAATCAAATAAATTAGTTCCTACATGTGGACACAATGCACTTGGTACTCATAATGTAAACATTTAGAATAACATAAGAAATCAATATTAAGCGTAGAATAGTAAATTAATAAACTTTGTGATATAATAATTTCTAAGTATTTGAGAAGAAATCCTGACTTAATAACCGTCTTGCCGTTAAAAATATGTCAAAATATGTCAAAGTCATTTGATTTACAAAACTTATTTAGACTTCTACTTGCTCGCCATAGAAAGGCATTTATAACTACGATAATTTCTTGAAACAAAAGATATGTGAGTCGGACTGAAATGTCTTAAGGTGGTTCGTCAAGCTCAGTAGTGCCACTAATGGAAATAAATCATTTACGTTTTATCAAGGGCTTAGAATAAAAGTTTTAGTTATTTTGCGCAAATAGAAGAGTAAAGTGCAATATTTAAATATTTTTTCATGGCCTCAAATATAAGCAATAAATAAGTTATGAATGTCGATATTGCCAAAAGTGGCCACTTTTACGAAACCACGGCCACCTCCGAAGCGCCCGAAGTAGGATTTTTTCTACATGAAATGGGATTACTATTAATTAAGTCTTAATTTCTCATTTTTTATTTAAGTTTTATACCTCAACTGAAAGCTGAATAGATGATGATGTTTTTAAAATATTTTGCATGCTTAGTTACTCAGTTTTTTTAGATATTTGCTGCTATTTCCAAAATATCTGAAAAAATAAAAAAAATAAATGCATTTAAGGATTGTTTTTTTTATAAATACTTGTACTTTTTGTGATTTTTTTTATTCATTATCAACACTTAGAGTGTTTTCTATCCCATAATAATAATAAAACCGGAATCGAAGTAGTAGTTACCTTTTATTTTAATTTTTTGTGTCTGAAAACGTACTTTTGGTAAAAAAATACCTAATTTCATTTAACCCAAAAACTATTAACTTTTTGAGAAAAAGTTGTATCACAAAAAAAAAATGTTTTGACCTCATATATGCAGGAATATGTCATATTTCCAGTGACCCTGTATAAAAGAGAAAATCACTCACTCAATCACTCATGACGTTTCTCTGTCTACGCTCATGACGAAATCTCAGAAACGAGTCTCAAATTTTGCATGGGGGCTCCTTTTAGGGCGTAGGTGCTCACTAAGACGGAATTTTGCGAAATTCAACCCCTACAGGGGTGAAACAAGGTGGCAAAGTTTGTATGGAAGAACGCGATTTTTTGGCCCGATTGACTTGAAATTTGGCATAGACATTCTTCCACAAAATTAATTGAATACATGTTTCATATTTTTTTTTTATATGTACCCCTTAACAGGTTTAAAAACTGGTAGAAAGCTACTTTCGACGTGGTTGAAATATAGAACATGCATAAGTCACCGATTTTGATAAATTTGAGCTTGATCGCTGCGGACACGTATAGAAACACGATGGAATAGAAAATAAAAAAATATATGTATTATTTTAGTTTTATCACACAGGGGAAAATAACGTTTTTTTTTCATTTTCCGATTAAATGCACTTAACAGTTGGATAGAATATCGAATAAGAAATAATATTTTGTATGACACATATGTATTTAAACGCAAAATTTAGGGAGATATTTGAAAATTCTTGGCTAACTCCATAATAATGCCACAGAGGAAATAATCACTACTGCGTAGGACCAGAGACAAAGCTTCATACAACCGCGCAAATCGGTTGCACTACTACAAGCACGCGGGGCATGTGTGCGTGTCCACTGGCCGCTTGTCGCGTACGCGGCGAAAAAGAAAAAACAACTGACAGCCAGTCTAATATACTATATCTATGCAGCCAGTGGACAATCTTCAGGGCTTTCTCGGGGCACAACGTAGTGTTTTATTTTTATTTAAAATGGTTGTTTATTGTACTCTGTGCATGAATAATAATAGAAAAAATAAAAATATATCACACTTTAACTATCCCAAGGAGTACGATAGGTAAGTATATAATATTTAATCATTTTCTTTACTTTTATAAGTAAGTACCTTTATTTTATTATAAATATGATCCTTTTTTAGTGTTCCGTATTCCGATTTCGGGAAAAAAGAAATTTATGGCATCACCTCGGTGTCTGTCCGTCTGTCTGTCTGTCTGTCACAAGCTTCCAGAGCCAAACGGTTTTGTAGCATAATGGCCCAATGCCGTGGTTTTGGATACCTACAAGATTCGAATATTAAGGGGTCGTTTTGGGGGGTCATCAGCATAAACTCCAGTTCAGCCCCACCCGACTTCAATAGACGTGTTTTTATTATTACAATGATAATGCATATCTAATGATTTGAATATAATTTCTTGCTTTTTATAGGCAGGTTTTCTGAAGTCGTTTTTTTTTGTTTTTTAAACAATTTTATTATTCATAAAAGATTCTTCCAAGATCTTGCATAATTCTCCCCATTTTTGAGGAAGAGGGGACAATTTTTAGCAACGCATAGGAAAAGGTAGGATAGTGGAGGTAGGTGAAAAAGATCCTAGGCCGTGTGAGAGGTGGGGTTTCCTGCAATGAGTGAACAAAATTTAGGATTATAAAATCCATTTGATATAATGTCAATCATTCAGAAATAAATTTTAAAATATAACTCAGCTACCACGACGAAAGAGAATTCTTTGTTGTGAGCACTGGTAGATCACTTGAAAGCACTCTGTCACTCTGCTTATCCTCTAGTATTAAAACAGACTGACAGAGACTAAATATACTTTAACAAATTTACAAAGTAAAATTGACATGAATGATTCTGAATGAATATGACTGTGCTGGGTGGGAGAGGGTTGTCCAAGTAGGCGGGAAAGTCGGGAACCCATCATATAGAGCGGGGAGTCTTGGGCTCTATATCTAAGCCAGCAATAGCTCAGTTGCACATTTTTAAATAAAACCAAAGATAGCAAATAAATGCCTAATTAGTAGTGGTGAAGGATTCTTCACAGTTTAACTCTTCAGTAATTAAATCTCATTACAACTCAACTTACCCTCTTTTACCTTGTTATCTAATCGCATTTCATCATTTGACTCATAAATTCACCTTGAACAATTCCTTTTAAGAAGTAGGATCTTTTTTTTTATATATATATCTATATTGTTCATACTTACTAAATCAGCGGGATGGCGCTTGGAGTGTTTATATTTTCTTTAAAAGTATTCTAATTCTAGGTCAGTTGAGAACCATTTTAACTAGTAGTATTTTAACAAATTTTAAGGAAGAGTATTAAATTAGTGTAGATTCAATTAGGAAAAAAAAACTTAATTTCTATTTTCTTGATTAAACTATTAGAATAAGATTCATAATTTTATGGTATTATCATTAAGTATCCATTAAAATAACCAGGACTAATTAAGATATAGTAAAGAAAGTGTATGTTTTGTTGGAAAATAGGGATTGAACGCCAGTCACACTTTGAAAAGAACTAGGGTCCGCTACAATTTACATCCAGGGTCCATTAGAATTCACAGGTCCTCTCAGAGTATACAAAGCATGTTAGTAAAGTTTCTTTACTTGGTTAGTATGATAAAGTAAACATAATAATTGAATACTATCGATATGGCGCCCTGTCGATGCAGTGTCCTATCGATATGGTGCACTGTCGATGCAAAATGCCTTCGATATGTGTCGCCTTGTCGATACAGTGTCCGCAGTGTCCTATCGATATGGTGAATGCAAACAGTGTTTCTTTCAGACAAAATTCTACTAAAATTCAAAATTCTAGGGCATCCTGTCGCTGTAGTGTCCCATCGATATAGTGAACTGTCCATTCAAAGTAGCTTCGATATGGTGTCCTGTCGATGTAGTGTACCATCAAAATGGTGAACTGTCGATGCAGTGACCCGTCGATGGAACGTTGTCTATACAACGACAGTTGATGTAGTGATTGTTGATGTTGTGATCTAGACCCCCTGGATGGTACTTACAAATAGGTACTCCTCGGTGGTGACGACCGATAGCTTCCGGGTGGTGCTGACCGGTGGCTTCTGTGTGGCGATGACCGGTGGCTTCTTGCTGGCGATGAGCGGTGGCTCCGTGGCAGTTTGTAGATACTGAATGGTATTGTTGACTGTTATACTAGATGTGGATATTTGGAGGCGACAATGGTTGAAGGTAAGGCGAATCAGAGAGTCTACTCAAATGGCCATTCTACTAGCGTTAATTTTAGTAGAATGGACTTTTAAGTAAGGGGCAGATATGGATATTTTTCAAAGCTTTTTTTTATCGCCCTGTCTTTACTAGGAATCCAACCCACTAAATATGGAAAAAAATACGATACCGATCGAAAGGGTTACTCATTAAGTATGATTTTTTTCTTGAGTAACACAGTCGTAAACAAATGTCTACGAAGGAATGTAATGATGATACCTTCTAAAAATACTAGACATAACTTTAAAAGTTCCACGTAAAGTTTTATTAAATCCTTTTCAAATAATACTTATCAAATAAAAACCTCTGAGGGTGCCACATTCGGTGGGGTATTCACCTTATAGCAAATCTTGAATAGGTAAAATAATGTTTGGAAACCAAATGCACTATTTTTGTAGCTATTTTTAGAGCTGTGTTTTTTAGGGTTTTTGAAGGAGGTTTTAAGCCTTCTCAGCGTCGAGTTTCATAATCATAGTTGTAATTAGAGATATCGCTGGCCCCGGGCAAGAACGTGGTATCGCTGGTTACGCCCTTTTTAATGTTACTTGATTTTTGGCTTCTCAGAGTATCAATCTATCACTCCTATTTTTTCAGATCTTTTTATTAATATTTCATTAAAATAAATGAAATTAAAAGATTTATTGAACGGAAAATTTACTACGACTAAGTCATGTATTATGCATTACTCTATGAAACATGAAACAAAGAATCAGTGAACATCTTAACACTAGTTTCCAAAATTAAAAAGAACAGTATAAGCTGTTACGCCTTTCCTTTCGTAAATTAATTGTAGGCCCAGTGCGCGTAAAGTGGAAATTACGTCGTATTATATACTTACGTTCCTGAATGTAAGTGGTCAGTGTGTTTATAAAGTCGTTAGTGATGTTACAATTAAAACGGTATCGTCTATAATTTGTATTTTACATTTTCTTCATTATTTCATTAACTATTTAATCCATGTCTATTATTTAAATTGTGTTAAATTGGTCAAAAATTAGCTTTCATTTGACATATTGAACGCCTGTTTCCTTACTTCTCCTGAACAATTTGATTTTTGATATAACTGCTTTCTTGCCCGGGGCCAGCGATATTGTACCTTTGCTTTTTCTTATGTGTAATACCATTGATATGGAGCACTGTCGATGCAAAGTGCTTTCGATATGTCGCCTTGTCGATGCAAAGTCCTATCGATATGGTGAACAGTCAATGCAAAGTGCCTCCGATATGGCGTCCTGTCGTTGCAGTGTCCCATCGATATGGTGTCCTGTCGATGTAGTGTACCATCAAAATGGTGAACTGTCGATGCAGTGACCCGTCGATGGAACGTTGTCTATACAACGACCGTTGATGTTGTGATCTAGACCCCCTGGATGGTACTTACAAATAGGTAATCCTCGGTGGTGATGACCGATAGCTTCCGGGTGGTGCTGACCGGTGGCTTCTGAGTGGCGATGACCGGTGGCTTCTTGCTGGCGATGAGCGGTGGCTCCGTGGCAGTTTGTAGATACTGAATGGTATTGTTGACTGTTATACCAGATGTGGATATTTGGAGGCGACAATGGTTGAAGGTAAGGTGAATCAGAGGGTCTACTCAAATGGCCATTCTACTAGAATTAATTTTAGTAGAATGGACATTTAAGTAGGTGGGCAGATATGAATATTTTTAAATTTTTTTTTTACCCTGTCTTTACCAAGAATCCAACCCACTAAATATGGAAAAAAAATACGATACCGATCGAAAAGGTTACTCATTAAGGATTATTTTTTTCTTGAGTAACGCAGTCTTATCTACGAAGGAATGTAATGATACCTTCTAAAAATACTAGACATAACCTTAAACATTACACGTAAATTTTTATTAAAATCCTTTTCTTATTAGAAATTTAAAATTTAGAAATTCTCAAGCATAATAATGCTTATTAAATAAAAACCTCTGAGGGTGCCACATTCGGGGGGTATTCACCTTATAGCAAATCTTGAATAGGGAATAATGTTTTTTAGGGTTTTTGAAGGAGGTTCTGAGCCTTTTCAGCGTCGAGTTTCATAATCATAGTTGTAATTAGAGATATTGCTGGCCCCGGGCAAAAACGTGGTATCGCCGGTTACGCCCTTTTTAATGTTGTTTGATGTTTGGCTTTTCAGAGAATCAATCTATCACTCCTATTTTTTCAGACGTTTTTATTACACAGGTTGGTCAAAAGTTCTGTTACTGAGTTTCTTTATCGATTACTGGCCATTAAAACAAATGAAAAGAAAAAATAAAAATGACATATTATTGACAGTTTTATAAGCTATAATTCCATACCACACGTATATCATATTTTGTTTATTTCACCATGGAATGGGGGTTGAAGGAGAATCGTGTCGCTGTAATTGCTCTGCACAAATGTGGGCAGCCACCGAATATGATTTTCAAGTTGCTACAAAAGTTGAAAATCAACAAGCAATTTATTTATCGCACTATCCATAGGTACAGTAATACCTTGACCGTCGATGACCGAAAAAGATCAGGAAGACCACGCACCGTTCGGACACCAGCTGTGATCAAGGCAGTGAAGGCGAGAATCACGAGAAATCCCGTCCGGAAGCAAAGTTATTGGCAATACAGACGACTGTGAAGAGAAGTTCCCTTAAAAAAATTATCAATGATGACCTTGGGCTTCACGCTTACCGTAGACGAAAGGGCCTTCTGCTAAACGCACGATTGAAGGCTATGAGGTTAGCACGAAGTCGCGCTCTACTAAAGCAGTACGCACAAAACGGCCATCGAAAAATCTTGTTTACTGATGAAAAAATCTTCACAGTCGAAGAAAATTTTAACCGTCAAAATGATAGAGTATACGCTAAGAATAGTAAAGAAGCCAGCATGATTGCTCCGAGGGTCCAACGAGGTCACCACCCCTCATCAGTGATGATTTGGCTGGGGGTGTCCTATTCAGGGCTAAGTAAGGTTCATTTCTGTGAAAAAGGTGTGAAAACTGGCGCTAGAGTCTATCAAGATACCGTTCTGGAACCTGTTGTCAAACCCTTAAGCCACACTTTATTTCAAAACCAGCCATGGGTCTTCCAGCAGGACTCTGCCCCTGCGCACAAAGCAAAATCTACACAAGCATGGTTTCGGGCTAACAAAATTGATTTTATCGCGCAGGAAGAATGGCCATCCTCCAGCCCAGACTTAAATCCTCTGGATTATGCCATATGGCAACTTATTGAGGAGAAAGCATGTGCTAAGCCCCACATGAATCTCGACTCTCTTAAGCGCGCTATTCTCAAGGCAGTCGCAGAATTGGATATGGTGGTAGTTCGTGCTGCCATCGATGACTGGCCTCGTCGTCTAAAGGCGTGTATTCATGCCAGAGGCGGTCATTTCGAATAATTTTAATACATGATAATCTTAAATATTTGTGCTTTCATTTGGTATATAATTCATTGTAGCATTATTTGTTAATTTAGTATTATTCATATTTTCCATAGTTACAGAACTTAGTAACCAACATATTTCATTAAAATAAATGATATTAAAAGATTAATGAACGGAAAATTTACTATGACTAAGTCATGTATTATGCATTACTCTATGAAACATGAAACAGAATCAGTGAACATCTTAACACTCCCATACAGCCATTCTGGTAGCGGTTACGACTTAGAGTGCACACATTTGTGTCGAAACATATTTTTTCAGTAACTTTGTTCCGTCACAATGAGTAGCCGTGTCGACCGTTGTTCCGTCGCCGTTTCGAAAAGTGGGGACGATTTGTAACATTTGGTGACAGTAACTTTTAGTCGCACTGCGTTGTCGCCGCGTAGTCACATCGCGACGTATTTGTGCTCACTTCTATCAGGAATTCATTCATTCATTCGTTCAGCAGTTCCTTTGACTCGTGAAGTGACAAATATGGTGACATGAACTATTAATTAAAATAAAAGGTAGCGCCATCTTTTTCCAGGCAAGTAATATTTATAAACAGATTTTGTTCAATATTGTTTTTATTAATGCTCAAATCGTAATGGGAAAAAATTTGACTGTGTAATTTCATCAAATAGAATGAAATTTACTAACGCGCCACAATATTATCACAATTTTAGTATAGTGGCGGTAAGTAAACATTATTTATTTGTACACACCGAGTGCTCAAATGCTTTTAATTATTCATAATAGTTAATGTCAAAACACAAAATAATATATTTTAGCAATATTAAACAGTAAAATTGATAAATATTAAAGAAAAGCATTTTATTTAGGTGAAAATATTCTCGTCACAACTAGTCACAAAGTAACTATAATGTGTCGACATGGTTACGTAAAGTCGTCACAAAGTAACGGGAATTCAAAAATGGTTTCTCAATTTTTTTGCTTCCAGCGTTTCTCAAAGTTTCGATATTTGTTGCAGGGTCAAAAAAAAATCCAACATTTCTGGAACAAGCGGTCGCAGTCAGAACAAAGAAAAATAAATTATGCTACTTATAAAAGTGGAATATTGGCTATTTCAACTCGTGAGATGTACTCGTACCTATTAAACTGAACAGATTGCATAACCTATTTTATTAGTAAAGGGGCTGTTTATTTATACTGAAATAAATATTATACCTTTTTCTTATAGCTTCTAATTTTACAACTAACCCCAATATTGTTATGCTAATAAGTCAATACCTAGTTGGTTTGATCGGCATGATCAAACCTTAGCCTCGCCCCCGTAGCATGTCCATCGAAATATGATAAAATCGCGTCTTGGCGCATAATGTCCTTTTCTCGAAATGTTCTTTCTCAGAATGTCCTTTCTCAAAAAAGTCCTTTTCTCAAAATGGCTTTTTCTCGAAATGTCCTTTTACTCGACTTTTACTTTTAATGTTAATAATGATAAATAAATAATATTTTTGACTACAAATAAGGAGACTGGTTCAAGATTATTATTACTTTTTTATTTCTGATCCTTTCTATCATTTTTCTACAATTTTATAACTACATTACTCATTACTTTATAACATTCTTAGACTTAATAAATATTTGCATGCATTGCATGTCTGTGTTTTTGATGATAATTTAGATAAGCGACTAACTAAAAATGCTTTAATATGTATTTGTTAAAAAATATTGCATATTAAAAGGACATTTTGAGAAAAGGACATTTCGAGAAAAGGAAATTATGCGCCAAGACGTAAAATCGCGTGATATAGCGTTTTATCAACATTCGTACTGTTACAACACCTTTAAACAAAACCCCACACAGTCGCAAATAGTCGCAATGTGTCGTATCAGTTACGAAACTGTAACGACTTGTTACATCTGTTGAAAATCTGTGACCAAAAATGGTTGTATGGGCTAGTTCCCAAAACATAAAGAAACAGTATAAGCTGTTACGCCTTTCTTTACGTAAATTCATATTACGGAGCGTACGGGGCCGGGCAGACGAAATTATAAAACTTAATGCAATTTGATCGTTATTCATTGGAGTTAAAGTTGAAAATCGTTTGACCGACCGAAGTTTGCCGCTGTCCACTAGCATAAGAATAAATAAAACTTCTTATGCCACTAGAGAACCAATTGTTTAATAGTAAGTGTGTCTACCACAATTAACAATTTGTTTGTGAGTCTCATAATTTAAACAAAATCTTTAATTATGACTTTCAATTGCTGTACATAATTAACAATTTGTTTATTTTTTGATATTGTACTTTAGTGGATCGCTTTCAACCCCTTGCACTATATGGATAAAAATGGGTTATGTTGAGAATAAATACTCAATGTGATTCACATATTATATGAACATTTTATTTTAATAAAGATTTTATGTTTAATATTTTCAGGTGATTTTATGGAACTGACTTCAATAAGAGACTGATTATTTTGTTGTTAGTAATAATCATATCAATCATAAAAATGCTGCAGTTAATATAGTTTAATCTAAATAAATTAATTGCGAAGTCCAATAAATATATTTAGTTGTACTTCGAAATTAATTGATTAAGCTATTTTGCTTCTATTTTCAATCACAATTAAAGTGCCTAATAGTAATTAATTACTTTTTAATCAATTAATAAATTGATAGAATTTTAATTGATGAATGCCCAACACTGTAGGAAAATAGGTTCCACGGTTGGTTGGTATTAGGGATATTATGATCAATACCGGTAGTTTGAAACCAGCATGATATAGGGTCCTATAATTTAAAACTTAAATGCTTGCAGGGGTAAGCAGAATGTACAGTTCTATTATTTACCACGATTATAAAGACCTTTTTTTAATTATATTTAAAATCTGTCATAGTCTTTTCATGCATTCTCCCGATTTCAAGTGTTTCTTACTGATCAATATAATTATTTTGATAAAATCATGCATCCAGATTTAGGACATAATCAAAAAAAAATTGGTAGATATAAAAAATATTAATTTTATAAAGTACTGTCTCATTATTAATAAATATAAATAAATTACAATATAAGGTCAGTCTATGCCGATATTAACGATGGGTACATGAAAATATGTTTCATTGATACGATTTCAAATAGCAATAAGTGGATGATACAGCTAAGATTTGGATATAAAATTTCCCTGAAAAAGGTGGTAAGGGCCGATACGCTCGAGATCTAAAGTGGAAATTACGTCGTATTATATACTTACGTTCCTGAATGTAAGTGGTCAGTGTGTTTATAAAGTCGTTAGTGATGTTACAATTAAAACGGTATCGTCTATAATTTCTATTACACATTTTCTTCATTATTTCATTAACTATTTAATCCATGTCTATTATTTAAATTATATTAAATTGGTCAAAAATTAGCTTTCATTTGACATATTGAACGCCTGTTTCTGTACGCTTAAATATAAACAAATTAGCTTCTTTTATTTCTCCTGAACAATTTGATTTTTATATAACTGCTTGGGGGGGAAGTCAGTGTTGGCCTCGGTGGGGCGTGTTCTTGCCAGAGAACACTCTTCTATAAAAAGCCGAGAAACGCCGATTGCGCACGTCTAGGAGGAGCTAGGCTATAGGCGCGCACTGGCCAGTCCTATTCACACCACGTCCTCGCCATTGCTAGAATGCCGCCGCGATCTAGCAATGGATCCACTCCCTACAGTGGATCGTCCTCCCTGGGCAATGTCAAGGTCTGAATGGAGCTCCACCATCTTGCATCTCTGGACCTTGATAGCTAATGTGAAGGGCAAAAGCGAGCCTTCGGCGCTATAACCGAATAACTGGCTAGGGGAAAATAAACCCCGAATAAAAAAAAATATATAACCATGGAAGCAAAATCTAAAGAGATACTACCCCAGGAGGGTACCTGCGTTAACGCTAGAGAATCCCTCCCTGAGTCTAGCTCATTGCTAGCTCACGGCTGCCCCGCGTATTCTGGGGGGGGCAAAGTTTTGCCGCAAATGGAACTTGATGACATTGTAGTTAGTAAAGAAACACCAAAAAATAAAAAACTTGTCCAACAAGCGTTCCACCCTAGCTTGTTTATAAATAGAACACGAAGCATATCTCTGTGTGGCAGTAAGACTAATATCCCATACGAAGCTGCAACAGATAACCCCAATCACAACACGCAAGGTAGAGATAGCCAGAGCGATAAAAGAAATCCTCCAAATTGGCAAAGAGTACCTGCGCCAAGAAACCCAAAACGGAAGAAGCTATCCGAAAGTCCGCCATACATAGCAACCACAAATAGATATGGAGAACTGCCAGTAGATCTTACTGATGATGGAGAATATGTGTCTCCACCACTAAAAATATTCAAGCCACCACCGATAGTCCTCTACGGCATCGAAGATGTTAATAAACTAACAGAACTACTAAAAACTGTAGCTGAGACCAAAGACTTCACATATAAAATTGTAAACAGAAACCAGCTAAGAGTGAGTAGTACAACCACAGAAACCTACAAGAAACTAACCGAATTAGTACGAGAGCATGGGCTTATTGGTCACACATTTAACAGAAAGGACAAAAGAAACTACAGGATTGTTATTAAAAACCTACATCCCACAACACCTATTAGTGCAATAAAAGAGGAAATAGAGCTCACTGGAAATACAGTAGTTGGTGAGATAATAAATTTTAAATATGGACCAGAGAAAAAGCCTTCTTCTACCTTTTTTGTCAACCTCCTGGCAGGTCCAGAAAATAAAGTTGTGAAGGATCTTAAATATATTTATCACCAGTCAGTCACTATTGAAGACCCCAAAAAACGCAAGTTTATTGCCCAGTGCCAAAGATGCCAACAATACGGCCATACAAAGAACTATTGTATGAGACCCTACAGATGCGTTAAATGCGCTCAACAGCATAAAACATCAGAGTGTCCCAGACGTGACCGAAGCACTCCAGCGATGTGCGCACTATGCCAAGGACCACATCCCGCGAACTACAAGGGATGTGAGGTCTATAGACAAATATCATTCCGAAAAACAAACACACACAAAAAACCGTTGATAGAGAAACCGAATCTAGCGGAAACCATAACTCCAATGAATGCTCCAACATACCCAGCCAAAAATGACAAGAGAGACAACGAGCCCAGACAATCTTATGCTGAAAAAACCAGAGCGGCTAAGACTAAAGAGAATTCACCAAACAATACACTGGAAAAGACACAACAAATCAGTGACGACATAAAAGAAGTACTACTCAAACAAACTGAAAAATTCGACTTACTCCTACAACAAATGAGTACCATGATTGGCCTCATGACAACACTAATCAATAAAATGTTAAAATAGATAGCATAAGACTAGCAACTTGGAACTCAAATGGGTTTGCACCAAACAAAGAAGAAGTGCAACTACTGATCGATGAACACAGGCTAGATATATTACTTATCACAGAAAGTCATTGCACAAAAACTAGCAAGATCAATTTTAAGGGCTTCAATACTTACTATACAAATCATCCTGATGGAACGGCTCACGCAGGAACAGCCGTAGTTATCCGAGAAACAATTAAGCACCACCTAATGCCTGAATTCAAGACCGAATACCTTCAAGCTACAACAGTCGCTGTAGAAGACAAATGTGGGCTTGTGTATAACGTGTCTTCTGTCTACTGCCCACCGAAACACAAAATAGACAATTCAATGTTCAGTGCTTTCTTCTCCACTCTTGGTCACCGATTTATAGCGGGAGGCGACTGGAATGCGAAACACACTCACTGGGCCTCTAGAACTATAACACCTAGAGGTAGACAACTTCTGAATGCTATCACCATAAATCACCTACACTCGATATCAACTGGAGAACCAACATACTGGCCAACTGATCCCAACAAGATTCCTGATCTCTTAGACTTCTTTATAGTGGGAGGTCTGTCCAGACATTATCTTAAAGCCGAATCTTGTCTAGATGGTAGTTCAGATCATACGCCTGTTATTCTCACGGTCAGTACTACTCTTATTGAATATGAGACTCAGGCTACACTTAGCAATAAACACACGGATTGGTATGCCTTTCGAGAGTATATAGAAGAACGGATAAATATGAAAATGGCACTGAAATCGCCAGAAGATATCGAGGAAGCAACTTTATATATAACGCGCCTTATACAAGAGGCTTGTTGGAAATGTACCCCTGATATGACCAGAAAGAATATCTCCTCAAACCATCCTCTTGAAATTAAACAGAAAATTTTGGAGAAAAGGCGACTGAGAAGAGTTTGGCACCAAAGCAGGCACCCGATGGACAAAACGGCTTTCAATAAAGCTACTTCCGAACTTAAAACAGCAATATCCGATCTGCAAAATAACACCTTGCAAGCACAACTCGAGTCATTGACAGCTACGGCTGCAACAGACTATTCGCTTTGGAAGTTCACGAAGTCACTAGACCGACCTCAAGTACCTAAACCTCCTATAAAAACTAACACAGGTCAATGGGCAAGATCCAGACAGGAAAAGGTGAACGTATTTGCTGAACATCTATCTAAGGTTTTCACGCCAAATGAAGGTGGGGATGATGGACATGTACAAGGCATATTAAACCAAGTGTTACAACTGGACTTACCACCCAAACCAACATCAACTCGGGAAGTCTGGACCCTAATAAAGAGTTTGAAAGATAGAAAAGCACCTGGATTTGACCTGATCACGAAAGAAGTTCTCAAAGAACTCCCAAAAAAAGCTGTCACTTTCTTAACAGTTTTGTTTAATGGGATCTTACGCACACAACATTTCCCATCATTATGGAAGATATCACAAATAATCATGATACATAAAGCGGGAAAATCAGCTCACGAAGTCACTTCTTACCGACCAATAAGCTTGCTTCCAACGCTTTCGAAATTGTTTGAGATGATTTTAAAACGCAGAATCATGCCAATGCTCTCAGTCAACAAAACAATCCCAGATCACCAATTTGGATTCAGGGAACATCACTCTACTATAGAGCAAGTCCATAGGGTGTGCTCCGTGATAAGAAATACCTTGGAACAGAAGAAGTACTGCTCATCAGCATTCTTAGACATCCAACAGGCATTCGACAAGGTCTGGCATGATGGCCTGCTCTGTAAATTAAAAACAAGTATCTCACATAGCTACTACTTGCTTATGTCATCATATCTGTCAGGTCGGCAATTCCAGGTAAAAGAGGGTGATCTCACATCCCCATTCTATAACATAACGGCGGGTGTACCCCAAGGATCTGTTCTTGGTCCTATACTCTACACCATCTACACATCAGACCTACCAGAAGTACAGGATACCACAGTAGCTACCTATGCTGATGACACAGCCATTCTGGCAAGCAATAGCGACGCAATCTCTGCCTCAGAAACTCTTCAGAAAGGCCTGGACGAAATCAATAAGTGGCTTACCAAATGGCGGATCAAAGCCAGTGCTAGCAAGTCTGTACAAGTCACATTTACATTGAGACGTAATAACTGTCCACCAGTCAGTCTTGCTGGTAATATGCTACCGCATCATGATACTGTAAGATACCTTGGCTTGCACTTGGATCGGCGCCTGACCTGGAAGACACATATAAAAACAAAAAGAGATCAGCTAAACATTAGATACAAGAAACTATATTGGTTGCTGGGAAGAAATTCAAAACTGTCAATAGATAATAAGCTCCTTATCTACACAAGCATACTGAAGCCATGCTGGATGTACGGTATACAGCTCTGGGGCAGTGCTAGCGACTCAAATATAAACATTCTCCAACGATTCCAAAATATAATTTTAAGAAATATAGCAAATGTCCCATGGTTTACAACTAACAAAGAGATCCATGAGAATTTGCAAATGTCTACCATAAAGGAAGAGATCAGAAATTCCACAGCGACCTACAAAAGGAGATTGAGTAACCATCCAAATGAACTGGCTTGCCAGCTTTTGTACGGCAGAAGAGACACACGACTGAAACGCCGAAATATTTTAGAACTGGACGAGATGTCAATTTGAAAATAAAGGGTAGATAGCTCCATTGGGAGCTACGCTCGTCAATTCCATTACCTTCATCAAATTTGCTCATAGTCTAAGACTGATCGCAGATGCAACAGACAAAAGAAAAAAAAAAAAAAAATATAACTGCTTTCTTGCCCGGGACCAGTGATATTGTACCTATGCTTTTCTTATTTGTATCGTATTAAAAACTCAAACCAAACATTCGTGTTTATTGCATCCTTTATTACCATATACCTACCCGGTCGCGTATATACAAAGGCGGCTGCAACACAGAGACCCATAATCTGTGCTGCATCATTTTGCGCATGGCTTCGAGCAGTAATAATCCCTTCAAACCCAGCTGCAATACAGCGCCCCTGTAGTGCAGCCGCGTTTGTTTGCATAAGGTAAATACAAAGGCGGATGCAACACAGAGACCCATAGTCTGTGCTGCATTATTTTGCGAATGACTACTTCGCGCTGTAGTGCAGCCGCGTTAGTGCACTGTCGATTCAAATTAGCTTCGATATGGTGTCCTGTCGATGTAGTGTACCATCAAAATGGTGAACTGTTGATGCAGTGATCCGTCGATGGAACGTTGTCTATACAACGACAGTTGATGTAGTGATTGTTGATGCTGTGATCTAGACCCCCTGGATGGTACTTACAAATAGGTAATCCTGGGTAGTGATGACCGATAGCTTCCGGGTGGTGCTGACCGGTGGCTTCCATGTCCATGGCTTCTGTCTGGCAGTGACCGATGGCTTCTTGGTGACGATGAGCGGTGGCACCGCGGCGGCTTGTGGATACTGAATGGTATTGTTAAGCTGGATCCACACTTGTATCATTTTGGCGTATCAGATCACCTTATCTTTAGCATACATCGCTAGTTTGGTTGGTGGTACGTTGGAGTAATACTGTATCAAAGAGACGATGTATGTCAAAGATACGGTGATCTGATACGCCAAAATGATACAAGTGTGGACAAAGCTTTAATTGTTATACCAGATGTGGATATTGGGAGGCGATAATGGTTGCGCAGGTAAGGCGAATCAGAGGGTCTACTCAAATGGCCATTCTACTAGCGTTAATTTTAGAAGAATAAAAAAAAAATTTCGTTACCAAAAATACATATTTTACAAAAATAGTATTTGGGACCAACCTAGTAGGCATTCGAGATGCTCTTCGAATGGCCATTACCTAACGTTTCCCATACAATTTATCATTCTACTCTACTAGCGTTAATTTTAGTAGAATGGACATTTAAGTAGGGGGGCAGATATGAATATTTTAGGGAGTTTTAGGCCAATAGTTTTGTATTTAAAAACCAAATGTCGATATTTTGACAAATGGGTGGTTGAAGATAATTAGGTATGGGTAATATTTTGAAGCCATAATGATTTGTCTGAATTCAACAGCCAAATATGGATATTTTGAGGCCACACACCATTGTGTCTAACGGTAATATAATAACACGTATAAAGTATACGTAACTGTATGGCCCTGTCCTAATTGGCCATCGGTCGTGCGATGGTGCGTCCGTCCGATGAAAGTCGTGCGACCGTGCGATCAAACCTTGGACGAATTAACCACGAGCAAACCTAGTGATATCTGGGCAGGGTTGGCATGATTAAAACTGTTTTAAAACACGTGTTTAAAACAATTTGAAATAAAACTATGTTTTTTATTAAGTGTTTAAAAACACAGTTTAAAACAAATTTCAAACAATGTTAAAAACATTAAGAAAAAAACAGGGTTTAAAACTACTATTAATTGAGAATGAATGGTGATTTTCGTAAATTAGTGCACTTTTTTCCCAAAAATATGTTTAAAAACTTTAGATTTCACTGAAAATACATAGAATGACCGTAAAAAATTGTAATTTTATCGGATATCTTTTGCCAAGATGACAAATCTTAACTAAGTAGCTTTTAGCCATTTTATCACCGATTAAAAAAAAATCGAAGACTGGGGTCCTATTTTTGAATCGCTCGTCTGGCGTCGAGCGCTCGTTTCTACTGATTTTCGTTCGACATCCCATACATTTGAGTTGATTTGTCGAACGAAAATCAGTAGAAACGAGCGCTCGACGCCGGCCGAGCGATTCAAAAATAGGGTCCCGGGTCCTTGTCGAAAACTGGTTCCTCCAAAAGTTCATCCATCCTATATCAATATATAGGATGGAGGACCCTAAAGCCCCCATATAATCCCCAATGGGTTTCCCTTAATAATAAGGGAAACCATGATGTTCATTAACAATAATATTTAATAATATAATTAATAATAATGAACATCAGAGAACATAGGTAGTACCTATTTACAAGGTATACGTAAGTAAAGCGTTCAGTATTGATAAGAGATATAAAATAAAATATGTTTATTAACTAAGGCAAATTTGAAAATAGTCTAGAAATTAAATAAGTATTATAGGTCTAATTGATTTGAAAGTGATGGTTTAAAGTAATAAGTAAAAAAAACATAAAAAAAAAACAAAAAAAAACACTTGTTTAAAACATTTTGAACTGTTTGTTTAATAAAATTTAAAAAAAACTGTTTTATTTTTCCAACCCTGTATCTGGGGATCTGGGTCATTATTTGAGACGATATAACTAACAAATTACTAGAAATAGAAAAGCAAATAACTATAATAAGGCCAGAACAACTTTATTTTACTAATTTACTTTACTTATTTTTAAAAATTATTATAGTTTTAAAAGAAATTTACATTTACACGTTTAAAAATCACGTTACGTGGTCCGTTAGGATGATGATACATAATATACTTAAACGTAGCTTATAAAATAAATTATTGCACAAATAGGCCTATTTGGTTATTTGTCGTGAATGGTAATTAATGAAGCTATATAATAAAAGGACTAATAAAAAATAAGTACATGCCTAACTTCACTTTTTTAAAGATTTTCTGTTGTTACGAAAATTGTCATCACATTTGTGGTCACTCATATTTTGGGACAAATCTCTCTTAAAAAATGGCAACTCTCAACTAATTGTTTTTTGTGACAAGACTAAAGTATCAGTCATAACATTGAAAAAATCTGGTTAATGTTTCTGTCGAAAAAAATATTGGTAATGTCAAAGATCGTTGCATCACTTTTGTACTAACTGTGTTTCGGTAAGTTATTAATTAATAAGTACTATTAAGCGCTAGTTCCTTTCTATTTATTGATATGTTGTAAGTAGTCCATTCAGTTTTTTCTTACCTCAAAACTGCTTGGCACTGGAATCAATAAAGTACCAAATCATCACTTTCATGGTCATAATTTTCGTGACAATATGGACTACAAAAGTGATTTTTGGCAACGAAAGTGACGAAACTGTTTTGGTACGAACTAAATAAATGAAAACTATTTAAAAATAAGCTATTATTAATGTTGCTAATAAATGATAGTTTCACAGAAAACACATTAATGGTAATATGGTTTCATTTCTGCAAGTTTTTAAAACTCCTTAATATGTTTACAGCTATAGCTAGGCTGGGATATGTGAAAATTACTGATGAGGATATGAAAACTAAAAGGCGAGAGTAAATAAAGTGCTAAACCGCCTCTATGGTCTAGTGGTGTAAGACGCATTGATCCCAGGTTCATTTACCAGGAGGTACATTTGTACTTGATTTGGTTGGTGGCTTGCTTCAAGCCCATCTGGCTAGCTACCACCATCTTGCCTCAGTTTGATTCCATAACAACAATTTATCATTGTTGTGTTCCGGCAGTTAGAGATAAAACAGCCAGTTCCTCAATGATTGAGGTGAGGATCCTTAAGTGTAGTGCGCTTCCACCATAGACTATCTAACATAGACTATTAGATAAGATAAAAGCCTTGATGAGTGGTACGCAGGAGTATCATTTTAAGTCGTAAAACGATTAATATTTTTTAGGTTTTCGATCCAATAACTAGATTAAAATCTAAAAATTAAATTAATTCATTTTGGAGACGAAAGTGACGTCACTTTCGTAGCCAATTTTTAAGATTTTTTATTTGTTATATTTTATTATAAAAGTGTCTTGATCTCCGAGTGATTATAGGTCTTACATTTTGTTTAAATCGTATCATAAGATTTATTGTTGAAAAAATATTAATATCTAATAATTATTTGTTCAAATGATATTTTTCGTGGTCATTGAGATCACCTTCGTTACCTGTAAAAAACTGGTTTTTGAGATATTTTAATAAATAAGCTTCATCGATCTCTAACTATATCTTATTTCTGATTAATAAGTGTCCTTATAATGATAAAAAAACAAATTATGTTAAAAAAACGAGGTGTATTTTTTCTCTATTATTTCATTGACTCAAATAATGACCCATCTATTAAATTTAAATTGACGGTCGCGCGATCATGCGATGCTTTCAGTTTCATCGCACGATGAAATCGCAACGCATGATCGCACGGCAGGACCGATACCAATCAGGACAGGGCCTAAAAGCCCGAATATTGGTAAATCTGAGATTTTACCAGTAAATCTTAGGATTTACCAAATATGTTATTGGCAAATGTACCTAAGGATTTTGTAAAAAGTTTTTTTCGGGCTTTGCTATTAAAGTTTGGCACATACTAGGTTTTACCAATGATGGTTGGCACCTTTATGTTGTTTTTATTAAATATCCATACCATACGTTTGTTTGTATGGATTAACTGCGTTCGGAATTGCGTATGTACGAAATTCCGAAACGGAATTCCGTTTGTGTGTGGCCACCCTAAAAGTCTCTTTAGTTTTATTACATCCCACAAACAGACGGAATTCTGTGTACAAACATAGGTACAACGATATAACTATGTTCAATTAAATTCTGAAAAATATAAAACTACACTCAACGTCAGAAAAATCGCACCTCTTCGATAATAAGATTGAACTTGGCCACCTGCTATTACTAGCTAACGTTTTATTGTGTTAATGTTGATATCTATTGAAAGTACATTTCATGAGCTTTCATTAATAATTGTTTGATTTAATTAACATCAGTTATCATAATTAAACGCTTAAAGCGTTATTGCTTGCGCCGCCATAAAAGGGAAATAAAAGAGGACAATTAAGGAAATGCGGGTAAATTCGCTACAGAGATTATAGAGAAAACACACTTCAATAGTTCAATTAAAAAAAGGAATACCCAAGATGGATACTATTGCCCATGAAGTTGCTCAAATATTGCAAAGAAACGAGGCAATGTAATGTTGCTCGGAATCTGAATCTCAGTTATTGATTCCGTTCAACGAGTAAAAAGTATATAACAACACTTACCATTAAATTAGATAGGATTAAATTAATTTTGAAGAAGTTTTTTAAAAGGTGCATTTTTTCTGACGCCGAGTTAGTCATAAACTATTTTTGTACGTATGCGTTTTTCCTGGTTTATATGTGTTTGTGACGTTCAATCCAGATTGTTACTAGGTCCTACCTACATGAAAATCAAAAGGGACCTTAAAGCGGAAATAGTTATTTATTTACAGGGTTAAATCTACATAAATGTACACGAAGGACCCAAGAAACAACCTTCTAGCCCCTACCGTTGAAGTACACTGATCGAAATTATTAGTTTTAAGAAAAAGTTATGTTTTAGTGTGAAGTTATGTAACTGATGGTATTCTACGATTGACTATGATAATAACTAATGGAAATAATTACAATCCGCGCATAAACTTGTCTGCTCTTGGAACTAGATCCGCCAACATAATGCATAAGTATATGTTACATAGAGATCTGAACAATTTTTCCATACAAACTAAAAATTTACTTAAAAAATTTTTGTTTCTAAAAGCACGTTTTTAAAACGGACTGAAAATTATAAAAATCGGACTAAAACATTAAAACGGACTAGTAAAATAATAACAGACTAAAAATTACAAGATAAATTCTTCTATAAATATTTATAACCCTATACCTTAGGTACCTACAGAAAGAACAATGGCGACCCGCCATACATGAATTTATTTGATTTAAAATTTTAGAAATGAAAAACTGTCTAAACGATCCAGAATTAATTTTTGGGGAACTTAGCATCAAAATTCTTAGTAGGAAAAGTCTCCAAATAAAGATATTTCATTTTGTATTTATCAGGCTAGCGCATCTCTCGTAGCAAAAAGAGTTGAATTAAATAACTTCTTCTGAGCTCGGATATAATCCGTTCGAGTTTACTCTGCAATAATAAATGTCGATAAAATTTGGTTTGAATAAAAAAAAACGATTTTGTTAGGTCAGCCCGCGAATAGGTCCAATTTTTTTTTTTCAGATATTTTACAAATTCTTAAATATCTCGGAAACTAGTTACCGGCATAAGGTCTCTTTTGATTTGGAACACCAAAATAAACTAAGAATTTACGCCTACAAAAATAGTTTATAAGTAACTAATTCTAGTTCTTAAGTATATTTTTTTAAATTATTAAACGTAGTCATTTTGTAGGGTACTGATTTTTTCTTGATTGGCGGCGCTACTAGTGGCGGCTCAATGTGCCCTTCACTGCAGGGGTACCTATGTTTAGCCAAAGGATGATTTACTAGGCTCGGGCCTAGTGAAACCATTTAAATAGATTAAAGTGAAATCATTCTCGCAACACATAAGTCGAAAATTGTTTCCGGAGGTAAATTTTACAAAAGCAGACTGTAATACTGTTCAACACGGCAGACGTTAGTGACTTGTGAAGGATGATTTAAGGGCGCACTGAGCCTCTACTAGTGCCGCCAATCAAGAAAAAATCATTACATCGAACTAACTATGTTTAATACTGAAAAAAACTAGTACTTCACTATTGTTGTGCCTATGTAGGTACTATTTGCTATCTACGAAATAACTTCGTTTTGTTTGAACTAGAATATAGTTTGCTTCAAGGTTTGAAGAAGTATCTTCAGCTTCAGGTAGGGTTACCAGATGACAGGAATTTTCCTGACATGTCAGGAATTTTAGGCATCCACCAGGAAAACAGGGAAAACTATAGTTGTCAGGGATTTTTAAAATACCATTGTTAATCATTTTAGTGAGAAAGAAATACCAAACGTCAACTAAATGAAGAATGTACCTAGATGTAGATCTACAAAATGTCAGGAAATTTACTAAAAAATCAGGGAAAAAGTCAGAAAATCTCATTATTAGATCTGGTAACCTTAGCTTTACGCAACACTCTCATCAATAAATAATAATAATAATAAAAACACTTTATTGCACATTAAGAAAGGACATATTACAAAGAAAAAACAATAAACAGAGAAAACACACAAAAGGCGGCCTTATTGCTATATAGCAATTTCTTCCAGGCAACCTTGAGTAATAGAGTGAGAGAAGAAGAGGACAGTGGGGAGTGGGTGCAAATATGGAAAGGAGAACAAATATAGATATACAAGAATAAATAGAAAGAAGTGAAGTTTTCTAGATTACTTGAAATGCTAATAAGGAGAGGAAATAAGTTAAATAGTAGAAAGGAAATGTCTTCTGACTTGATCACGAAAGGAACTCAGAGAACGAGCCTTCCTGATACCCTCCGGCAGTAAATTCCATAGACGTACAGCATGCACAGAGAAAGAAAATGAGAGGAAATCAGTTGAGTGGCGTGGGATTTCTAGAGTGAGATTGGAAGAAGAGCGCAACGTGCACTGTGTGGATGAGGAGCGAAAGGAGAAACATTCTTTGAGATAGGCTGGGGACGCTGGATGGAAAAGGATGGAGTAAAGAAGCGTAAGAGTATGCAAGTCCCTGCGCCGGCGAATAGGGAGCCAATTGAGCTTAGAACGCAGGTGGGATACGTGGTCATATTTACGTATATTGAAGATAAATCTGATGCACATGTTCTGCAAACGCTCTAACTTATTAAGCATTGCCTCCATCAGATCCATATTGACAACAGACGTCAGCGTAGTCCAAAATAGATAGCAGAAGGGACTGGGCCAGAGTGACTTTAGTACTTGTTGGTAAAAAGTTTCTTAACCGGTTAAGTGAGTAGTACGCAGCAAATACTTTTTTTTAAGTGCTTCGACCTGAGGGATCCAAGAGAAGCATTGATCAAAAATTACGCCGAGGTTTTTAACGGTTTTTGAAAAAGGAATAACAGTGCCATCAAACGTTACAGGAAAGAGCTGCTTAAGTCGATCCTCGAGATGAAATGAGGACTACCAATAATGATGGTCTGGGTCTTGGCTGGGTTTACAGTAAGTCCAAATGATTTACTCCAGTCGCCAATAAGCGCAAGGTCAGAATTGGTAGCTGCTATTGCATTTGAAAGTTCTGATAGTGGAGCCTGAGTATAGATCTGCAGATCATCAGCATAGAGGTGATGGGAACTTGAAAGTGAATTTGTTATTGAGTTAATAAAGATAGAGAAGAGTAGTGGAGATAAGACGCCACCCTGAGGAACTCCGGCGTTGATATCACACCACGCAGACGAAGAATCTCCAAGGCGGATGCGTTGCCGTCGCCCTAGCAGGTAACTTCGAAACCAATCAATTGCAGCTGGAGATATGTTCAGAGAATGTAGAACACCAAGGAGGATATCGAAATCAACTGAATTAAAAGCGTTACTGAAGTCCAGTAACGTCAACAGTGTGAGCTGGCGATTTTCCATCCCTTGGCGTATGTCATCCGTTATCTTAACCAATGCTGTAGATGTGCTATGGCCCAAGCGGAAACCAGATTGAAAAGGATTAAAGAGGTGGTTTATATTGAGATAGGCAGTCAACTGGCCATATACAAGTTTTTCAAGGACTTTGGACAGGAAGGGGAGGATGGATATAGGTCGGTAATCAGAAAAAGTGTTTGGATTAGGTTTTTTTGGGAGAGGAATAACATTTGCATCTTTCCAAGATGTAGGAAAAACACCAGTTAAAATGGAAGTATTCAGGATTTTTGCTATAATAGGAGTAAGGATATCTATTAAAGCAGTCTTTCCTAACGTGGGCGATAACGCCCCCTTGTGGGCGCTGCAGGCCTAAAGGGGGGCGGTAAGAGACCCAGAAAAAAAGGGGAAATTATTGAACAGCATCAGATTCAACCTTCACATTAGTTTTTATATAAGAATTGATTATGTTTGTTTTATTTTCAATAAAAGATACTCTGTCCGAATACTATAAATTTGCGTTTCAATAATCAGTTATAAGTACTTAGCGGTTTTTAAGTATATTTAAAAAGGGGGGCGTTAAAAATAATTTATTCTTAAAGTGGGCAGTAGACAAAAAAAGGTTGGGAACCCCTGTATTAAAGGAAGGATCATTTTGCGACTAACAGAATCAGCACCTACAGCATTGGAATTGATTGACAGGATGGTTCTCTTAACATCACGGTCTGCAAAAGGATTAAGAGAAAAAGATGAATCTGGAGTTGGTAGATTTGAAAGATAGGATAACGTTTTGGCTTTACGGTTGCCATCAATAGGCACAGATGAGGAGAAATGACGATTGAGTTGATTTAAGTCTAGACTGTTACTATTGTTGACATTGCGAGATTTACCAACTCCGAGACTTTTTAAAAATTTCCATACCTTTGCAGGATCTGGTTCATTTTCGATTGAGTCGTGAGTGTGGCGTCTTTGAGCGTCCCTTATCACAGTATTGCAGCGGTTCCTAGCACGATTATATTTAATCTCATTTCGATCCGAGGGATCGCCCTTAAACTTTGCTTTGGCCCTGTTTTTCCTGTTCATTAACTTTTGTATGTCATCCGTTAACCATGGCGTGGGAAGGTGTTTAATTTTTACCGGTCTAATTGGAGCATATCCATGCTCCAATCATACAATTCGGTAAGGTGGTTATTTAAGATTGCTACCTGCTCATCTACATCGTCAGTGGCAAAAATCGAATCTCAGTTCCTGTTCCTCGAGAAGGCGCTCATTATCAATCTTGGCAAAACTACGCTGAAGCTGAACAGTCGGTTTTAGCTTAGGGGGTCGAATGCGGTACGACAAGTACACCAAGTAGTGGTAGGAATAAGCATCCGCAGAACACTGACCATGCTTAGCAGCTAGGGTCGAAGAGGAGACAATTGTGAGATCAAGTAAGGAGGGGGTGCAATTGGGAAAGTGGTGAGTTTCCTGTAGAGGAATAATGTGTAAATTAGACGAATTAACCACCGACAGGTATTGAAGTCACCCATAATAATAGTATGAGGATAAGAGGGGGCAAAGTTTTCCAGGATCTGTTCGAATGACTCGAAATAGTCAACTCGAAGTGAAGGGCTATAAAAGACACCTAAAAGAAGTTTGGTATGGGACAAAGATATTTCAAGAAAGAGATGCTCGGCGCTATTGGGAGGTGGCGGTTGAGGAGATCGACTAAGGATAGAAAAGGAGATGTGAGAGCGGAGATAAATAGCCACCCCTTCATGTGAGGAACTTACACGATCATTACGAATCAGTTGGAATCCAGGTAGAGAATAGGAGCTAGAAGGAAGACAGGGGTTGAGGAAAGTTTCCGACTCTAGGATAGCGTGGATATTATTACTATCGAAACTAGTGAGCATATCTGGAAAGTGTGCAGGTATACTCTGTGCATTAATATGTACGACATTGAAGTTTTTGGGAACGTCTGAGAAGGCATCATGAAGTAACTCATTCAGTGGGCGATCTATGCTATGGAAACTGGAGTCAGAAGAGCTAGAGGAGGTACAAGATAAAAAGAGATCAGTAACAGAATCTAGAGATAAATCCATAAATATAATAAATATAAAGTATATCTAAAGAGGAGAAATATATGAAAACAAATAAAAAATAAACTACACATATACAGTACCCACAGGTTGACTGAAAGAAAAAAATAATTACTGCTAAAAAGAAGCATAACACCGAAACAAAAAACAAAAGTACAAATAAAATATAACATTAACGAATGCACTGATTGCAGACACCAATACACGACACATAAATATACGCAAAGCAACATAAAATTAGAAAGAGGTAACGAAACTACAGAGTAAAATAACATTATTGTTAACAGTCGTATGTATAGTGCTCTTTGCATTTCAGCAGGCCAACCGCTGAATCATCAGCCGCCATAGTACACACTTCGTAACCATGATAAACTTTCCATGGCTAAAATGTACTCTACGGCGATCGATGAGTCAGCGATCAGCGTGCTGGAATGCACCCAATGACAAGAGTGCATGACAGGTGTCAGGTCTAGTCTGTGGCCGCACGTCATTGTCATTGTGATTTATTTATATGACAAGATTGACAAGTGACAAGTCACAATCACAACAAATTAAAATACTTCATCACTGAAAATGATCTACCTTCGTTAAATAAATAGAAAAAATATCATTACAATTAGTAGATAATGATAAAAATAGACACTACAAAGAGAGAATGGCACGAACAAAAATAAAATGCTTGAACTCTTTGTAAAAACTAGTCCTTTCTATGATCATTTGTCAAAAACAATCATATGAATCTTCTTGCATGTTGTAAATTCAGACCAAATAAAAAAAGTAAGACGGAGTCTTCCGAACAAATCGGTGAGGCCTGTAAAACTACGCCTTGACTGTGTATGTACACAGTTGACGCACACACGTGTAACGAAACTACACCTTGGCTTTCCATATAAAACCCTGCCGCCCAGCCCCCGCCCGCCCCCTTGTACGCACACATGTATCATCAAAAACCGGCCGCACTTCATTATTCGCAACGCTCCATCTTGCTTTTCTATTTGATCTGAGGTTGTAAATCGTTTCGTAATTTTCGTGGAGTGCTTCGTAACGTTCGTGGCTATCAAAATTTCAAAATTCTCAGTGGTTTATGTATTGATTAGCATGTTTTAAGCATAATATTTACTTGGCTTCTATAATGTAAGTATCTTCTAATTTTATTTTTTCGAATAAGTAACTCAACATGAAACGCCACGAAAGTTGCGCGGAGAACGCTTTTAAGTGATTTTCAAATAGATAAAAAATTACATTGATCCTTGTTGATATTTGGAAGTGCTCGTGCTCGCGCCTGGTAGGTGGGGGGGTCAGGAAGGTGACCGTAGGTGGAGGCGACGGGGGGTCCGGCAAGTCGGACAGTAACCTTGTGACAAACTTCAGAGCATATACAATCACAGCTACCCATGATAACCTGAAAAGCATAAAAAGCGATAAGTATTCCCTAACTTCATAGACATTTTTTGAACTAAACTACTTAGGTACCTACAATACAACCAAAGTACATATTTTGTCACCCCAACTAATGCATTATGCTTATTTAGTAGTACCTAGGTACTTACACTAACATCCTGAGATGGTACAAAAAACCTACTCAGAACAAGCGAAACAATCCTAGGTGCCTATATCTGTATAATATAAATGGTCATTTTTGGACCCCTTTTGGTCGTTCTATAACAGCAGTACAATCAATTTGCGAAGTAAAAAAAAATATTTTTTTACTTTTTTGTCCCAAACTTTTCCCTACCCAAATTGAAGTTGTTGTCACTGTTTGCGCATCGCACGGTCGACCCGCGCGAGCCCCCCTCCCGCCACCCGCCTTCCCCCGCTCGCGTCACTTGTGCGAGGGTGAGCGTGAGCGCCTAAATTTTTTGGACATAAAAAGTGGCTGAAAACTGAATTTAAAAAGAAATAATTCGTAATTATGTCACCAATTTTTTTTTATTACTTCCTTGAACTTATTTGATTTTGTAAAGAGGTCGCAAAATTACCCTGCTTATATAAAACAACAAAATCTTAAAGTGATTTTGGGAATTCAAATTGCACTTTGAAGCCCTTTGGCAGGCGCACATTTTGACATAATTATAGCCCATCCACGTACCTCTCATACCTGCGAAACTACAGGCAAATGTCACAATTTCACAAATCGCGGGGCACTAAACTCGATCACGAAAACACTTTTTACGTGTACCTATATTGGAGAGGCATGTTTTCTGATCAATTTAATTTAATTATTATTATCAAAATCAGAACGCAGTATAAAATAATTTTATAAACTTGAATTCATTTTTGCTTTAGTCGTCCCGTGACCACGTCCCCTGGAAAGGTGTCAAAACGTCGGGAAACCCAAAAAACCAACAAATCAAACTAAATTATTCTGAAATAGCAACTGAATTAACCAATATACGCGCTGTAATCCGTAAAAAGTGTTTTAATTCTAATGAAATATTTACTTACATGAACATGGTTGTTTAATTTAGGTGCCGATGCCAAGAACACCTTTTGGCTGCCCTTCCTTATTTTATGAACTACTTAAATCTAAACGTATCAGACCAATAATACCGTAGGTAGGTTAGGTATGTACTAGAGATGCGCCGAGGACCCGGTTATCAATTGGTACTTGGCATACTCGGTAAGTTTTTTATACTCATACTCGGCCGAGTTTCGATTTTATCGACAGATCTACTATTTTAGAGTCACTGATTCTGATTAATTAGGTCATTGAACGTGCATTTATTTAACGACAGCTAAAATCATAGCTTTAAATTAATAATAATGACAATTACATACTCTATGATCATCAATCATTAAAAATGCGGAAAAAAATATTAGGCAATACACTATTGCGCAAATCGTAATTAAGTAAGTATTTGTTAACAGTATGGATTGTGAATGGTTTATGCCTAAATTTTGGAAGCGAAAATACGGCAAAAAAATTAGGCTAAGTGAAAATGACTTATCTTCCAGCCTCTGAGGCTTCCGCGCGTACAGCTCAGTATCAATCGACATCATGATGATTTTGATGGGTATTTGTTGGGACGCATTTTTTTTGTCCTAACTATTTTTGGCCAAAAATTATTGGCTTAAAATTTTTGCGCACAATAAAATGAAAATTTTATTGTGACCTAAAGTTTGGCTAACCTAATGTTGCGAATTTTTGTGTCATCTTCTAACTTTCCTCAGGTTGGTTAACGGGAATACCTATATTAAGTATCTAACTATTTTGGTTCCCAACTTCCAACCTAGGTTGGATGATGACACATAAAATTCGAAACATCCAACCTGGGGAGGAAGTTGGGAACCAAAATAGTTAAGATACTTAATATAGGTATTCCCGTTAACCAACCTGAGGAAAGTTAGAAGATGACACAAAAATTCGCAACATTAGGTTAGCCAAACTTTAGGTCACAATAAAATTTTCATTTTATTGTGCGCAAAAATTTTAAGCCAATAATTTTTGGCCAAAAATAGTTAGGACAAAAAAAATGCGTCCCAACAAATACCCATCAAAATCATCATCATGATGTCGATTGATACTGAGCTGTACGCGCGGAAGCCTCATAAGTGTTTACCAAACAATATTAAAACTATTACAAAATAATAGATCTTTCGCCAAAATAGGAGAAATTTTAATGTCGACAAATTGAATCACCAAACGATTTAACTGTGTGTGTGAATGTGTTGAAATATTAAGACCCTTTATGAACCGCATTCTAGCAAATAAATTTTTGATTCTTGAGTATCGATCGAGTATTACTCGGTTTCGTCTACTGCTCGGCAAACTTGGTACTCGGCGTCGTCGGCGCATCTCTAGTATGTGCCTAATTCCAAACAAATCTTCGTTCAAAACAATAGGTATTTACACTTATTGAAATCCAAACCAATTATCTATGCTCTCCGTTAACTGGCCACAATTATTATAATGGTCTCCGATAAAAATAATAAATATTAATTTGCTGGGTATATTTATACAGCAAACAGTCTCTTGATTAACACCTACCTAAGTTAAGTATGCTTGCTTATCATACTCAATATAGCCATATTTTTTCCCGTGTTCACAAAATATAAATTTACGGAATAATTATTTGTTAAACGAAAGACCAAAGCTTAGATTATTAATTTAAGGACCAAAGTCAATTTATACAACTTAAACTGTTAAACATACAACTTTCCGCCTCTACCAGCAAGGAAAGTGAGGTAAGAATAGTTATTTTCAGGTGACTGTGACAATAACTATTCTTACCTAACTTTTCTTGCACACGACACCACTTTCAAAATGTGAAAATAGTTATTTGTTATACAAGTGACCAAAATTAATTTGTGCTGCGAGTGCCGACTTTAAATCACGAACTACCTACCTAGCGAAGTAGTCTAGAATTGAATCACGAGCGTAGCGAGTGATTCTAATATAGACTACTGAGCACAGTGAGTGATTTAAAGGCACGAGGCAGAACAAAATTTTGGTCTCGTGTAAAACATACAACTTTTCACCTCTACCAGCGAGAAAATTTTCACGTAACTTTCCTGGTAAAAAGCTTAATTCAGCATTAGAAACTTGTTCACTCAACTCTTTTGGAGTTAGACAACTATCTTCATCGTTGGACGCATTCATTTTTGTAATTTATCACAAAAATAATTCGATCAAACCTATGTTGATAATTTTTATTCATAGAGTCAGTAAAGTAGATTCCCGTCGTTTTTATTACATTACGTTGTGTTTTTCTCTGATTCATTAATATCCCATCTTATTTATTTATTTATAATCAAGTAAATTTCATTAATTTTTCTTATTTCATATTTGTTTCATACTACCCATAGAAACTCTCGATCTTCCGATTTCAGGCTTCGATGAGATGAGATGATGCGTTGACTTTGACTTTGAAAGGCTTAGATACCCGCCTATTTAGCTTCCGATAACGATGGGCATCCACTAAGCTCTGGAGCCTCATTTCACACCTCTGAACCATGAGTAGGAGTGTGTGGTTGGAGAGTTTCTTTAGCTTGGGACGGTGGGTCTTAAAGAACTAAGACCCTACCGTACCGACAGTATCCACCACCATGTTGTTTAGATTGTCCACATCTATGCTTTTCTCAAAGGCTTCGAAGAGGTTTTGGAGTTCTAGTTGAAAGCTCTCGGGGTTTTGAATATGGGCCGGTATCATTAAAATATTTGAAAACTTTAGTTGATTTTTTAAAATCCTAGTTTCCTTTTTTAAGATTTTTTGGGTTTCTCTGATAAAATTGATCTAAAGATTTGAAAAACATAAAAATGTAGATAATTTTATAAGGTATTTTCTTTTTATTTACAAGCACTATAAAGATTTCATAGCAAGATGATACCGTAAGAACTACTTACATTTTAGACATAAATAAGTTTAAACAATAATAAAAGTGCAAATCTTAATGTAGATCATAGTTTAAGTGCATAAAATGTGCAAAGATATGATACCGAAATATAGATAAAAAAATATTCCCTTCCATAAACAGTGTAATGCAGTTATAGAATTTATCAAGCTCTGTATTTTTACACGAATAAACGTGCAAAGTGCTATTACAGGTACATGACGAAGTAAACTGAACTAGAATAATAATATAAAATGGTTTTTCGTAAATTTCTACTTTTCTAATAATGTTTTTCATATTATTATGACTCATATTTAAAGTATTTTTTTATCTTTGACTTTGTCATACATTGTATATCAATATTTTTTAACTGCTTTCAGATTTTAAAAAAATCCGTTTTTATTTTCTCCTGTAAAGTTGACCTTTTTCACTTTTTTTTCACTTTTTTGGTAATTTTTATTAAAAAGAAAAATATTGATAGGTATATTTCGTAAAGTAATATTTCTATGTCACCATCGTGTGCTTCATTTTTATTATCCAATTTATGTAAGCGTAAGTGCAATGTCCGAAGATATCCCGGACGTCAGCCTGTACGAGATTAGTATGGCTCTCAAACAGCTGAAAAACAACAAGGCGGCGGGTGACGATGGAATCACTACAGAACTTCTGAGAGCGGGCGGTAAGCCGATACTCAAAGTCCTCCAGAAGCTCTTTAATTCCGTCATCGTCCAGGGCAGAACGCCAAAGACATGGAACATAAGTGAGGTGATCTTGTTCTTTAAAAAGGGTGACAAGTCCCTCTTAAAGAACTATAGACCCATCTCGCTTCTGAGTCATGTCTATAAGTTGTTTTCGAGAGTCCTTACGAACCGTCTCGCTCGCAAGTTCGACGACTTCCAACCTCCCGAACAAGCCGGGTTCCGAAAAGGCTTTAGCACCATAGACCACATCCATACGCTGCGGCAGGTTATACAGAAGACCGAGGAGTATAATGAGCCACTTTGCTTGGCGTTCGTGGACTATGAGAAAGCCTTTGATTCGATTGAAACCTGGGCGGTGCTGCAGTCTCTCCAAAGGTGCCAAGTGGACTATAGGTATATCGAGGTGTTGAGGTACTTATACCAAAATGCCACCATGACGATCCGAGTACAGAACCAGAACACAAATTCTATCCAACTGCAGCGTGGTGTGAGACAGGGAGACGTTATTTCTCCGAAACTGTTCACAGCTGCGTTGGAGGACATCTTTAAGCTCTTGGACTGGAAAGGACTCGGCATCAACATTAATGGCGAGTACCTAACACACCTTCGTTTTGCCGATGATATAGTCCTTATGGCTGAGACCATGGAAGACCTGAACACAATGCTCGAAGATCTCCGTAGTGCTTCCCAAAGAGTGGGTCTTAGGATGAACATGGAAAAGACGAAAATTATGTCAAATGCCCATGTTGTACCCTCTCCAGTTCATGTTGGGAACACTACACTTGAAGTTGTTGACCATTACGTATACCTAGGACAGGCAGTCCAGTTAGGTAGGTCCAACTTCGAGAAAGAGATCTCTCGCCGAATCCAACTCGGGTGGGCAGCATTCGGGAAGCTTCGAAAAATCTTCGCGTCCGACTTACCTCAGTGTCTCAAGACGAAAGTCTATGAACAGTGTGTGTTGCCAGTGATGACTTACGGCAGTGAAACGTGGCCGCTAACTATGGGTCTCATAAGGAGGCTCAAGGTCGCTCAGCGTGCAATGGAGAGAGCCATGCTCGGCGTTTCCCTACGTGATCAAATCAGAAACGAGGAGATCCGCAGGAGAACTAAAGTAACCGACATCGCTCGAAGGATTGCTCAGCTGAAGTGGCAATGGGCGGGACACATAGCCAGAAGAACCGATGGCCGTTGGGGCAGAAAGGTTCTGGAATGGCGACCGCGCACCGGACGACGCTCCGTGGGTAGGCCCCCGACAAGGTGGACCTACGATCTGGTGAAGGTCGCGGAAAGCCAGTGGATGCAGGCAGCGCAGGACCGATCGTCGTGGAGATCCTTAGGGGAGGCCTATACCCAGCAGTAGGTGTCGTGTGGCTGATATGATGATGATGATGATGATGATGAAGTGCAATGTCACATGCGCTTACAATTCTATTGATAAATTAGTAGCATAATGTTATTGTTTTATTACTGCCCCCCTCGAATTCATAGTATTAAATTATGAAATTTTACAAAGGTACACGTTGTCAGGGGTACAGAGAAGGACAAAGGGTACACTTTCATTCTGAAAAAAGAATTGTTCCCGAGGTATAGCAAAAAAACTTTCCACGCAGTCGAAGTCGCGGACCGCTAGTATCTAATATTAATTAAAGTGTAAGTTATCTAACCTAATTTATCTTTAGTTTTATTTAGGAATACCCGCCCTCACTTCGCTTCGGTGTAGTGTGGAATTTGACACCATGTATTATACATATAAAGCTACCTCTTGAATCACTCTATCTGTTAAAAAAACCGCATCAAAAGCCGTTGCGTAGTTTTAAACATCTAAGGATACATAGTGACAGACAGTGGGAAGCTACTTTGTTTTAGAGTATGTAGTGAGAACGGTGGCCACCAAACTCGCCTACACTACTTCAAAAGTGCGTGGCAAAGCAGTGCCGAGTAGTCAAGTGGAGGTCAACCCTTACGCTCTATCATAAATCGGTGATATATGCGCGTTCAAAAAATGATTGGATTATTGATAAATCTATTTTAATGTAAAATAATTTATCTAATAAACGTATAAAAATAGACCGACTATTTTTTCACATTACGTAGATAACCTCTTAAAGTCAATAAATAAAAAAAATATGATCAAAGAAGAAAATTTATTGGCTTACTGAACAAAGCTATGTATTTAAAGATATAAAAACATATTAAACAATAATAATCAACAGATATTTTTTTCAATAGAAGATATATTTAAAAATGTTAAAAGTTGAATTTGGGGTACCTCTGAAATTGAAAAAAGGATTGGATTCCTTTACATAATTATTCTAACAAGTACATAAGTACGTATACAGAAACTATTTCAGCCCGAGGAAATATTCACAGAGAGATATAAGCAATTTTCATGTTTAGGTAAAAATACCTAACTTCTCGTAACAAAATTTATTGGCTTATTGTGCATCTGTAATCTGTATTACCTAACTTCATCACATGCCAATTTTCATAGACGGGAGAATTATTCGGAAGTCTCCATACAACAAATATCCTCATGACAATGTTATCCATCATAGATTAGAAGTCATTACTAATGATATACCTAACGTGTATTATCTATTCTGTGGTGTGTGGTGTAACTGAGAGGAAAGTAAAAAAATAGCAATAAAGTCACTTGTGTGGAGTGGAAGCACTGACCTCTCTGAAAAGTCTCTCTCCTGAAGCGTCTCTGCTTCAGCTTGGGCAAAAATTCTTTCGTATGTCCGGCTGTCTGTTCCCACCTACAGGTCTCATTTCTCAACCGATTCTTGTGAAATTTTGTGGGCAGGTTCGAAAATTATATAGGTATAGAATTTTTTGGTCACGCCACTTTTTTTAAATGGCGGAGGTATTTAAATAAAAACCGATTGCAGTCCGCTTTCCAGCTCTGCCTGTTCTTCTCTACAGGTCGCATTTCTCAACCGATTCTCGTGAAATTTCACGCAAGTTTGTTGAAATTTTTCAAAAGGCGGAGATATTTTAAAAAAACTTATTTCAGTCTGGCTTTCCAGCGCTGTCTGTTCTTCTCTACAGGTCGCATTTCTCAACCGATTCTCGTGAAATTTTATGAGCAGATTCGAAAAATGTATAGATTTTTTTGTCAAGTCAGTTTTTCAATCATTTCTAAAATGGTGGAGATATGTAAAAAAACATATTACAGTCTGGCTTTCCGGCACTGTCTGTTCTCCTCTACAGGTTGCATTTTTCAACCGATCCTGGTGAAATTTTGTGTGCAAGTTTAATAAATATACAGAATTTTTATGTCGAGACAGTTTTTCGAAATTTATTGAAATGACGCAGATGTCAGAAAAAAGTACAAATCAAAATTGTATGCTGACATAACATCTATTCGCTGGGTCAGCTGGGTGCGAAGGTATAAGTCGATCGCAGCGCTCATGGTGGCAAAAAGTAGAAATAATGTAGGCTCTGCAATCTGTTTGAAAACGATATTTATTATACATATGTTTATTATTACTTAATAAAATTATTAAAGTAGCTTTATCCTCTTGTTTTACAAAATTTACAACTAAAAAATAAGTAAATAAACCCTGATATAACCAAAATAAAACACTCTTTTTGAATAGATCTTACTTGCCATATTTAACTTAGATGACCAAAAATGATTTCACAACACTTTGTCCACCCAAATCACAGTAATTTTGAAATTTACATTAATAACACAACAGTGTACAGTATTTTTTAATATTTAGTCACAATGCCGCCATTACATATCAAAACGTCAAAATGGTCAGGTCAGAGCCAACAAAGTTGCAAAAAGCTAGGTGGCGCTATAAGCGTGCACGGAGCCAATACTTACCTCTTTTTTATTCTAATATCATTGCCCCTATTTTTTTTTGTCTTACTCTATGTATCATTGTCTCTACCAATGACATTTAAAATATTGGTGTAAAAATATATTTAGTCAATGTGTAAAATATGAAAAAATCAAAGGTAAAATATTTCGTTATTATTGTTTGCACCAAAACAATGTTCCAAATTATGAAATAATAATAAAAAAAAACTACAACGGTTTGGGGCCAAAACCAAGCCAAAACCATTTTATGATTATTTTCTTTGGACTTTTCAGACCTTAAATACCTAGATCTTGATTTCCAGAGCCGCTCTCAGTCATCTTTAGCTGCCTCCAAATCTAAGATCCTATCCGTTGAGGAGGTTTATCTGCCACCACTAGACGAATTAAAAATAAAAGTTCTAAACCTGCAACTTCCTGAAGATGTGGCCGTTCGATACGTTATCAAAGTGGTATTTTTTGAACAATTGTTGCTCACTGACATTATCGAGTCGATTGGGGCGCGGCAAAAAGTCAAAGAGAGGATCATAGCCCAAGGGAGCATGAACTATGATCCCTCTGACTATGAGAAAATGTGCCTCATGGCCGATTGTCCTTTAGTTGGTAAGTTAGGTGTTGGACTATTAAATAATATTGATTGTGTTATCAAAACGATCATTAGCTAGAAAAAATCAGTCGAAACTCACAACCATCAAATCCCCATTGTATGCACATTTAACGTACCTATCCCCGTGATCCCTCTTAGACACTCACTGAAACCAGTTTTTCTTAGTAGGTATCTTACCAACACTATATAAAATTTTGGATAGCCACACACATCCACATTTAGCACACATAAGAAATTTCCTGATTTTTAGGGATATTTAACCAAAAGCCAGTACGAATATTTATAGAGTTCTTGCTAACATTGTTCTTTAGTTAACATCCAGCCCTTAAAAAGTCTTTCAAGCTTGGAATCCACCATAAGTTCCAATGCTTTATCGACGGAGGCATCGAAAAAATCCAGTTCTATGAAGCCCAACACGGAGATCGCGTGCTGCAATATTGATATTCTTCCTCTCTTCATTGGTAAAGTTTACTCTAATTTACTTGAATTCTACAAAACAGCTATCAAATTTGTAACCTTAAGTAACCTTGAAACCTTCTTGTCAATTAGTCTCAAAGACTTGGGATATGATCCATAGGTACCTTTTTCGCGCCCTGCAAATTTAGATCAATTATCAAAGGTGAATAATAAGGGTTTTTATTGAATTTGATTTCTGATCCTATGATTTCCGTCACAGACAAAGAAAAGATTAGGGTAAAAAAGCGTATGGAGCCGATGCTAACGCCGGGATTGCTGCAGCGGCAAAGCTGGGATAATCTTCCACTACTCACGATGGAGTTGTCAGTAGTTCGCAACGAACAGAACGCGCAGCACCACGATATTCTGAAACGGGCAAACTACATGAAACTTACACTAGTTGGGGCTTACAACCTGCCCATATCGAATGACGACGAATATGTTTTCACAGCAGCATCCAAGACCACGCTGCATAATGAAGAGGCAATTTTACCCACTTACTTTTTCCAGTCTTTATTCTTACAATAAAGTGACTAAGGCGCCAAAAATGCAGCCGAAACTGATTTGCTTTAAGATAATCATTGCCTTTCTATCTTACCAGTAGATTATTCACTTAAGTTTTGATTCATTTTTTTATAGAATACAGGGCTCATTACGTTTAATAACGGACGTAGAGTACCAAAGAGATTTGATCCACTCTCGTTTTATCCGAAATGGGAATATTTGAGAGCCAATGATGTTATATTTACAAGAGGAGATGAAAAGTTTGTATGTGAAAGAGAAATCATTCAAAACGAAGATAATATTGAACTTCAACACTATATGTCTAAGCAACAAAGCCGGTGTAAGTATCTTAAATGTTTTACTAAATTCACTCGGTATTATAGTAAAAGAAATATATTTTGAAGCATCACTACACCAACAGCAAAAAATCTTTGAATAATTTTTCATGCTTGGTGATAGATAACATAATATTTACTTTTCTTTCTTATTATGGAACATTGATAGGTACGTTAATTATTCTTATGTAAAAACTTGTAATAAGTAGTGGACAATAAGCCTAAAAATACATAGGTAATACAATAAGCCTAATAATACACTTATTATTGTAATTTCTATAACAAATGTTTAAGTATCGTCCTTTTTATTTTGTAAGAGTAAGACAAATTGTACAATATTAATCTATGAAGAAGAACATAATAATAATGTTTTTTTTTTAAAAAGGTGTTACGCTGAATTTAAAACATCGTCTCTCTCAAAGTTTTAAAATAATAACTGCTATTTACTGTCTTTTATCATAATACTTACAGTAAGGTTTATTTATGACGCTGCTGGTTTTTAAAGTGTTATTTCGAACGTCGTTGAAATGATGAACTGATGACGCCCCATGGAGATCCTTGGGAGGCCTTTACCCAGCAGTGGGCTGGGCGTTGTGCGGTTTACAATGATAATGATGACGTCGGTCGTTTGAAATTAAAACAGATGCAATATTATGGGGCTCGTTTCACCGCACGCTTCTGCTGGCGAGCGACGAAGCCTGGCTTTCTGAGCACCTGCGCAAGTTCTGCTGGCCTTTCGAATTGCACCTCTACGGAAACAACGAAGGCATGAGCTTCATGGCATTTTTGCAGTTGTTCCACCTGCTGTACCCAGGAGGTAAAAACAGTTTGATGAATCCATTATATTGCGAATGTTTATTTATGTTCGAGTACCTCACACTTCACAAAAATAAAAGGGTCTAGAACCATCATTTCGATGGTTTCAACTTTGGAAAAGCTGGATGCTTTCTTTCTCTCACAAAAATCATTCATTTGATATTCAGAATTTCAGATGCTAAATCATACATTAAGTAGCTAGCTGCTTCCTTCCTTGTAAGATAGCTTAATTTGAAATACCTACCTAAATTTTATGCCTATCCTATAATTTGAAATAAGTAGGTAGGTAGGTACTATGAAATTGGCGCTGGCCCGTGACATGTAACTGTAGTGTGATATTGGTTTATAACACCAATAAAATGACTCTTTTTAGAGCACATCGCGCGCATGGCTGTGCCGCTGCTCTGGATGAATCCTGTCACGATGCTGGAGAAGTGCAATTGCGAGGGCCTGCTGTCACCGAACAAAAATCAGTACAGAGACTACCGTTCTTTTCATTATTATAAATATGAACCTTAAATAAACTACAAAGCCATAACACACCAGGTCTAAACCTAAAAATCCAAATTATGATATCTTGAAAAAAGCCTATAGGCAACGATATGTCAAAACAAGTTTAGATGCGTCATGCGCCAACATCATGCAATTTAAAACAGCGACAGGTAGGCTGCAGATACACACAATGACATATTATGTCGAGAGATGGACAAAAATGAACGCCACCATACGGAATACTTGTCGTTAGAAAGAGATAAACAGACATCATAAGTTTCGTCTGATACGCTGCATGCTCATTGGCGCGATCATAGGAGTGACAGTCGCAATGCTCGCTCTTTGTAAAAATATGGCCGATTAGAGTAATACAATAAACGAAAATACATTTTACGGTTAAATACAGTACTTACGTATGAAATGAAACATTTTTCCGATCTCTGACTGTTGCTGTATAATTTGCACATCGTTTAAAGACGCGGGAAGGCATTTTTGATAAGGATGTCACGGTTTTTTAGTGTCTGACTGACGAGAGTGGTGTGTGTTTACGTGTCACCACGAGCCTGTGCCTGACTAACTGAAAGTCGGGCAGTTACCTGACTTTCGTCTTGCCAATGTGGAGCGCGGGTAACGTATCTAAACTTGTTTTGACATATCGTTGCCTATAGGTATTTAAAACAAACGTCACCTCCAATAATGTTTTCTTTTCTGAAAATATGAACAGTTCCCTATCGAGAGAGAAACGACCTTACAATCTATCTAATACATAAGTGCAACGCTTTATACAACGTGTTAATGCATTAACGCAAAATGAGGAAACCGTTTCTTCGGACCATCAAACTGAATAACTTTTACTATGGGACCAACTCTGAAATCGCGAAAAAAATCAGCTGTTTCATACAAAAATTAATAACGAAAATATAAAAATGGGATGTATTTAATAGCACTTTAAATTTGATGAAAACAGCTATAAAATTGTATATCAGCACTTTAAAATAATGATAGACCTATAATTTAATCTTATCACTACAAAAAGTAGCCCAGTAGCCTGAAATAAATGGTTAAATAAAAAAATAAAAAAAATAAAAAAATAATGGTTTGCACTTTAAAATAATAATAGATCTATAAATTAATATTATCACTACAAAAATAATGGTTTGCACTATAACTGTGTCCCATCTCCGAAATCATTTAATTTCTGTCAAACCATGTCAGACTAATGAGATGGCAAGTATCACCAAGTCGGTTCTAGCGTTGTTGGTCGCAATGGAACCTAACCTCCTCCTCAGCTCCCCTCTCGATGCGCCCGCTCGTCGTCGCACCTAGTCGTCTGTTTACCAGTACTAAATGTTATAAAATTAATTTGTATGGTGCAAAGTATTAATTTTAAAGATAAACAATTAAATTGTATAGTGCAAAGTATTAATTTTAAAGCTTAGCATATTTATAGTGGAAACCATTATTTTTAAAGTGCATTCAATAAATTTTGAAGCTAAACATTTTAAAGTGTGTTACATTATTTTTAAAGTGCAATTATATATTCCCCTATAAAAATGTATGAAGCACATATATTTCATACATGACACCACCGGGGTACAAAAAAAAACTGGCAGGGTAGCCACATCGAGAGTTAAGATGACTTTATTACTAATCCATCTAATACATAAGTGCAAGGCTTTATATACAGGGTTATTTGTAAAACACCAACAACCTCGCAGGAGTAGATTACCAACATCATAAACAACAACATTTGTTCTACGACTTTTGATAATTCGTTAGATTTTACTTTCATACTAAAAAATATATCATTTTAATTTACCGTTCGTATGTTCATAAATCTACGCGTGGCGCGTGGAGCGCCTGGTGCGCACGACCCGCCAGCCCCGCCGCCCGCCCCACCGCCATCCATAGACGTAAAAAGTTTCGAAAAGTACAATAAAAACTTAAAAATTCATTTTTGGTGAATGTGTTGAGTTATAATAAAAGTCGTAGAACAAATGTTGTTCTTTATGATGTTGGTAATCTACACCTACGAAGTTGTTGGTGTTTTACAAATATACCCTGTATATTCATACAATGACACCCATTTTAGGTTACCTATGGATTCAGCCATAAGCCCTACCAGTTCCATGGATTTGAGTAACATATTCCGGCCCACGGGAGCCGATTACAACTGTGCCTTTATTGTACTTGAAGTCAAATTAGCCAAACCTCTCAAGAAAATCACTTTACCCCCAAGCATACCAAGGTAATTTAATAATTTAATTTATTCATGAAGGAAGTCCTCAAAAAATTGTTTTTATTTGATGACTTTTTTTTTATTTTTTATTTTAGTTTATTAGGGAAACAAACAGCAATTTTACAATAAAAGTGGGTACTACAATTGAATCACACATTTGCCAAAACAGTTTCCACAAATAGCTTACACATTGGTATCTAAAGTTGAATAAACAAATAACACCTTGAGTAAGAAAAATAAAACCAAAGACATTGGACACAAATTTAAATAAGGCAGCAAGCCAGTACTATTAAGGAAAACTATTGTATTAACAAACTTTTGAATTTCTTAGGCTTTGTACAGAAAATATCGATGTGACAATACTTCAAGTTATAAAGTCTCATGGATCTTAGTATAAAACGGTTACTTGCATAGTTAGTACGACAAAAAGATATAGAAAATGTATCACATGATCTCATGTTGAACCTTGGACATCGTAACAAAACTTTACTTAATAGATAAGGCGAATCGACATAATTATTAACAATTTTGAATAATAAATATTGATCATGATGTTCTCTTCGGAGAGTAAGGGGAACAATATCCTCAGCGTTGAAGTTTCTAAACTTGTACTTAATTCTTTTAATGAACTTGTTCTGTATCCTTTCAATAGAATTAATATATACTGAATACTGTGGATTCCAGACACTCGATGCATATTCTAACTGAGATCTAACGAGAGTATTATACAAAAGCATTAAGGTTTTAATATGAGTAAATTCAACACTTTGCCTTAGAACAAAACCCAGCATCTTGTAGGCCTTAGCGGTAATTTTATTTACATGAGAAGAAAACAATAGTTCACTATCTAGATTGACTCCTAGGTCTCTCACCTCGGTCGATCGTTTCAGACTTTGATCAAAAAATTTATAATTAAAAACCATTGGATGTTTAGTTTTTAAATTAGCGTCTGATAATGATAATCCTGGGGCCTGGACCTTTTCGTTTCGCTCTAAGATCAGTGATAAAAGATTTGATAATATAACTTTCTTTATTTTTCTTAGCTCTGAAATATTAGCCATGCTGCGTGTGATGGAAGAAGGGCGAAAGAAACGGGAGTGCACCGGCCGCGGCCAACTCGATAGAGACTGGAAGAAAACAGTGTTAGCTGCTGAGATCTCCTTGCGAAAAGTTCCACACTATGGTCAATATATTTATCTCCCTATTAATTTATGCCAGTTTTCTACCACTTGTTCATATCTACAATTGTTTACTATGAACGGGAGATCTTTTACCGTCAGGCATTGCTATTTTTTTCTTCCTTCCTTCAACTTTTATAGAGCAACTAACGACCCGCCCTCGCTTCACTTCGGTGTAGTGTGGAATTTGACACCATGTATTTTACATATGTGGTGTCATAACCTTCCTCTTGAATCACTTTACTATCTATTAATAAAACCGCATCAAAATCTGTTGCGTAGGTAGTTTTAAAGATCTAAGCATACATAGGGACTATAGACCAGACAGCGGGAAGCGACTTTGTTTCATAATATGTAGTTGACGGGGATACATGTATTAGAAAATCAGCGTTTCTAAAACACCAAATACTTACTTCTATTATCATACAAAATTTCTCTGTGTTGCGTAATCGTTAAGTAATTTATTCAGATTTTCAATCTTTAAGTAGGTAATAGTAAGTTATACCAAATTAATAAAAAATCTGGATTTTTAGAATAAGAATACAATTTAAAATAAACTTATTCAAGCAGTTTTTTTAAAATCAAGGTATGACCGAATTTTGCTCGTTCAACCGACAACTGAGCGAAACTCGAACGCGCGTGGAGCTGACGACATCCTGCTGGCTGAGCGCAGCCGTTTACGTCAATAACAACTTCGTCGTGCAAGACTTTTTAAAGTCGGATGACGTTTACGAGGTATTTATTAATAAATCTTTACTAAGCAAAGACTTCTTTGTTTTGTATTTAAAGTTCAAACAGGCACACATATACATGTACTCCATCATTTAGGTAGATCCTAATGAGTCCCAAAGTAAACCAGTATACTGCGATTAAAATATTTTAATCGAGTCGAATACGTATCTATATTTCGGTACATCGAACAAAAATTTTTTTTTAAATTTTACTTAATTTATTTTCAAAACTAGCTTCCGTCTGCGACTTCGTTCGCGAGGACATTCGAGAAAATCCTTAGGGAACTTTTAACCAGGATAAGAAGTATTCTACATTTTAACGTCCTGCCTCTGTCTCTAGGCATAGGCAGTAAGCTTGGTGTGGTGGTTTGTGGTGGTGTGGTGTTTAATTTTGGATAATTTTCCTAACACCAAGTGTCAAAATGTCAGTTAAACTCTCATAGAATCTTTCCAGGAGATGCTGATGATGTCACATTCCTGTCTGGTGCGTATAGCTGGAACCACTCTCCTCGGGGGGAACACCCAGCAGGACCTGGACCCAACGTTGCGGGCAGCGAGGCACGCGCGCCAAATGCAGGACACATCCCATGCTACTGAGCTCTATCTACAGGTCAGCGTCATCTCTTAAGTCATCCAGCTGCTCACTCTCAGCCGGGCACAGGTGGGAACACCTGCAGGACCTGGACCCAACGTTGTGGGCGTCGATACATGTGTACCAGATCCAGGACATATGCCATACTACAGAGCTCTATCTACAGGTCAGCGTCATCTCTTAAGTCATCCAGCTGCCCACACCTAGCCAGACACAGGTGGGAACACCTGAGGGACCTGGACCCAACTTTGTGGGCGTCAAGACATGCGTGCCAGATCCAGAACATACCCCATACTACAGAGCTCTATCTACAGGTCATCGTCATCTCTTAAGTCATCCAGCTGCTCACTCCTAGCCGGACACAGGTGGGAACACCTGCAGGACCTGGACTCAACGTTGTGGGCGTCGAGACATGTGTACCAAATCCAGGACATATGCCATACTACAGAGCTCTATCTACAGGTCAGCGTCATCTCTTAAGTCATCCAGCTGCCTACACCTAGCCAGACACAGGTGGGAACACCTGAGGGACCTGGACCCAACTTTGTGGGCGTCAAGACATGCGTGCCAGATCCAGAACATACCCCATACTACAGAGCTCTATCTACAGGTCATCGTCATCTCTTAAGTCATCCAGCTGCTCACTCCTAGCCGGGCACAGGTAGGAACACCTGCAGGGCCTGAACCCAACCTTATGAGCGTCGAGACATGCGTGCCAGATCCAGGACATACCCCATACTACAGACAGAGGTCTATCTAGAAGTCAGCGTCATCTCTTAAGTCATCCAGCTGCCCACACCTAGCCAGACACAGGTGGGAACACCTGCGGGACCTGGACCCAACTTTGTGGGCGTCAAGACATGCGTGCCAGATCCAGGACATACCCCATACTACAGAGCTCTATCTACAGGTCAGCGTCATATCTTAAGTCATCCAGCTGCTCACTCCTGGCTGGGCACAGGTGGGAACACCTGCAGGGCCACGCGCGCCAAATGCAGGACACATCCCATGCTACTGAGCTCTATCTACATGTCAGCATCATCATTTAAGCTCCCAATTGCCTGGGCATAATGCATTCCACGATTTCCCGATGATGTCACACGCTACGCGCTTACAGGGAAACATTTTTTTATTTGACCTGACAAGTTTCCTATGGACCCACTAGCGTACCGTACGATTTGAATAGTGTTATTTTATTTGACACTGTAACCAGTCACATTATCAGTCTTCAAAAACTAGTTTAAACTACGTGGCTTCTGTAGAATTCAAGACCTCGTCTTTGTAACATTTTGAACATTTTACGAAATGGCTGAAATATGCATTTTCCCCGGAAAAACTGAATCGACAGAAAATCCATACTTACAAATAAAGAACCCGTAGCTTCTCAGACGGGACAGTTTTTACACATTGATCTATAGTTATTTTTTACAGGTAGTTGTAAACAAACCTCGTGGTGCCAACGAATGGCGAGAACTGTCCACCTGTTTGATGGACGTGGACCGGGACTGGGCTAACGTCTGCATCAACAAATCTATAGCCTTAGACCCTCGGCATAGCCTTAGGTAAGTTTACCATTAGAAGCGCACTAATAGTTCCTAAGATTGAAAATTTTTCATTCCACTTAGTGATCAATGTAAATTATGTCATGTTCATGTTATTAAAGTCACATTACACCAAAAATTTACAACCTCAATTAAGAAGCAATAGCACATAGCATGCTAAATATGAAAAGTAGCATTATGCTATGTGCACCAAACTTACTTATAATATTGAATAAAGTTTTTATTCAATTGACCTGAAAAAATTTCAGCCTTCTCATAAAAGCCTGCACGTTATATGACGACGATCCAGTGACTGCTGAAATGTTCATTGAGGCCATTTTAACTTTTTATCCCTTCTGGTCTACGGGATGGGTAGTCGCCAACGCTTACTACACAAAACGTAAGCTGTTCCATTTGGCCGATCAAGTAATGGAACATATGCGGAAGTGAGTATTCGTAGGCTCTTCGAAGATAAAACTAGCGAGAATGAAAACTTGGGAAGACCATAGATAAACACAGTTTGATAAACACTTCGCACTCTCATCTGAATAATATTCAAATCTATCCTGTTTTTCATTTACGTACATAGACATAAAATCACTCTCTTTTAAAATTACCCAAAGCTAATAAGTGTAATATACAACGTGTTAATGAAATAGCGCAAAATGAGAAAACCGTTTCTTCGAACCATCAAACTGAACAACTTTTACTATGGGGGGATCAACTCTGAAATCGCGAAAAAAAATCAGCTGTTTGATACAAAAATTAATAATGAAAATATATTATAAAAATGTATGAAGCAGCTGATTTTTCTTTCGCGATTTCAGAGTTGGTCCCATAGTAAAAGTTGTTCAGTTTGATGGTCCGAAGAAACAGTTTTCTCATTTTGCGTTAATTCATTAACACGTTGTTTACCTGTTCTATAGCTAGATAAGATGATAAACAGCAACAACACTTTTAGTTTTAATTTTTTCACTCCCAGATGCACGATGAAAGATATTTATAATAATACAGTCAGTGGCACGAATCATGAAAATTTTTCGACGGAGTGGGGATAAGTTCGCGCATGTGCTCTAGTGAGCGACCAATAGCGCGCGCCCCTCTCCTGCCGCCCGCGCCCCTCACCGCTACGCATACCCAAAATACGCGTTCCGCGCAATCCCCACCCGATTTCATGATTCGTGCCACTGACTGTATCTACAGCATGATCAGGGGGGTAATTACGTAACTTTGTTGCAATCAACTCACAGAAATCGCAGTTACATCGCTGCTTTAGTAAGAACCAATGTGACAACTATCTTAACTAAAGCAGCAATGCAACCGCGCTTTCAATCGATTTCAATCGAGAATTGTTAGCAACAGCTTTACGTAATCAAGGTACAGTACATATTTCCAAATTTTCCAGAACGCAAGCGGAAGGTCTGGCGCGTAATATGGAAGTAATAGCGTGGGCTCATGAGCTTGGGGACTGGTGGGACTCCACTCCGTTCCTGCCCGGCATTAACCCATACTATGTTGCCTCGGACCTCCTGCTTAGGCTACGTGCGTTTACGGTACAATGTGAAAATTCACTAGTAGCAAATTAATGTTTGGCAATTTGGTACGCTGTATACGGATTCTGATACCTTGTAGCAGAGGCATCGTAGCCACTCTTGGTATAAATAAAGTTAAGTTCCTAAGATCTTTGTGAGATGCCGTTGAATTTTAAAAATCCAACTCCTTTGCCAAACCAAGAATTTGGTTCTGCATTAAATTGATAAAAAAGCAACGTCGTTATTTATCAGTTGGCAGAAATTTGTCTGTCTCGTGGTGTCGCAGAATCGGGAGATACTGCTGCCTTCTATCACTTGGTTGCTCTGAGCTGTCGGCTGCGGGGTGATCTGGACGAGGCCTTATGTCATTTGCAGCTGGCCATCGACAAGTTTGGAGATGTGAGTGCCATGTACCTTTCAAAAACTATTCGGTACAGTACGAGGCAGATATCTTGACACTTTTTCGACGGAGTGGGGATATTTTCGCGCATGTGCACTTGTGAGCGACCAATAGCGTGCGCACCTCCCGCCCCGCCCTCGTACCGCACGCACCGCTACGCATACCCAAAATACGCGTTTTGCGCAATCTAGTGTCCTAAACCTTAATAATAATTCACCTCATCTAACAATGTACGCAAAATAAAATACTAAATAACTTTAGATAAATATTTGTAATTAAACCTGAAGTATGCAGCACTGCCATTGACCTAGACTAGAATTTTGATGACGCAGGGCGGATGTAATTGTAATATTTGTGAAACCATATCGAGAGGAATTATTTTTGTAGGTATTACAAAAGAATCATAGGTTTTTCTCGCTAAAGTAGATTTATATAAAAAAACATTATTTTGTCTCAGCTCTTTTTGTGAATTTTTGTTTTGTTATTTTTTTATTTTTTATTTAATTATTAATTATGTTGTATTTTATTGTTTAATAATTTTAAGTAGTTTTGTAAGTCCTTTTTTCGCCTGAATCACAGGTTAATCCTAGTTCAGGCACATTGTATTTCTTTTGCCTATATTATCTTTGTTTAGACTAGTTGTAAATTGTGATGTAAGATTATTTCAATAAAGATTTATTTATTTAATCTCCACCCGATTCCAAGATGTTTGCCTCGTACCTACTCTATACATAGGTAGGTACTTCAAAGATTTGGGAAGGCATTGGATTGGACAATTAATTAATTCGAATTTCAATTGATTTGATTTTCAGTTAAGTTACCTGCGGTCGTTGCAAGCGGAGTGTTTTCACAGAAAAAAAGATTTTGTAGCTGCAATGGCATCTTACGAAAAGGCAGGCGGCGGCGCTACGTCAAGCGCCTATAGGTAGGTTCCATTTATGGCTTATACACGGTAAATATGGATATCCTGATCCAGTTTAGGATACTTATTACCTGTAAAAACACTGGGAGGGGATAAGAATCAACATTGATGATTCACTAGCTTTAAAAATCAATAAACTCATATTCACTTCTGACTTCTCAAGCTTACGCGCTCACTAGACATGAAATAAAAGACTTTTTAACGGATACTAGCGCGGTTTTATTGAAAGTACTTTGGTAATTAGTTGGTATTTGGTTTGATTTTTTATTTTCCCGACGTTTCGGCACCTTAATTTGCAGCTGCCGTGGTCACGGGGGACTGAAGCTACTCGTGAGCCTACCCTCAAGCGATGAGGAGACTTTTGTATACACGTTTATTGAGCCTTCATTTGTTTCACCGTCACTTGTTCTACCTTCATTTATTCGATTGTCATTTGTTCTACCATATCTTTCTCTAAAACTTATATTTCTCCTTTCTCGCCCATCGCTTGAGGGTAGGCTCACGAGTAGCTTCAGTCCCCCGTGACCACGGCAGCTGCAAAGGTGCCGAAACGTCGGGAAAATCAAAAATCAAACCAAATACCAACTAATTACCAAAGTAGGTACTTTCAATAAAACCGCGCTAGTATCCGTTAAAAAGTCTTTTATTTCAATAAACTCAGTAAAATAATGAACCAGAAAATATTCAAAAATAAAATGCCTTGTTGCCTTTAGTATCCTCCTATCGATGCCGAGTTGGGAGAAGCAGCGAGCTCGATCCATGCTCCTGGACCTTATACGACGACAGCCGAGTGCCTACTGTTGGGTTGCCCTAGCTGAAGACTGGCTGCAGGTATTCTGTGCTCAAGACTTTCAGACTTTATGATATTTCAACTTAAAATTAAGAAAAAACACAGTACCTACCTAACTTAACCTTACGGGAAAAAAGACTTCATCTCTATTTTTCTTTGCTGCAAAAAACGCGTGTAGGTTTTTTGACAGCAAAGCGTGGTTTCGGAGCACTGATCCGCGCACCCATCCTATTATACGTAATATTAGGTTACATATGATTTCCCGGGGGTATCGAGCCACGGGACCACGGGAGGCGGTCGTGGAGGAAGCCGAAACGTCGAATGTTGCGGGGTCCTGTCCGGGGAGCCCCACATCCAAAATACGAACTAAGATTCTATTGAAGCATCATCGTCGAACGCATAGGTAATGGCGGGATGTCATAAAATTTATCCCGCTTGGTGGCACTAGGTACTGCTGCTGGAAACCTTTGTACGGGCATTTACCCCTGATTTTCCCATTGATTTTAAATATCTCTAAAAATTGTTGATTCTTATAAATTTATTATTAAGGAAGTCAGACTGCAAACGAATTAAAGATTGAAGAAAACCAAAATGTGTTGAAATAAAAATTGATATTTCCGAAAAATCGCTTCCAACATCCAAAAATTGATAGCAAACACATAGAAAACAACAAATGACAGGTCTACATCTACACTAGCGCCAAGTTAGCGGTAGTGCGCCGACTGGTGGATGATTTGTGAATCAGCAAAATTCCCCTATTTCAAACGTGTAAGTAGAGGTAAGTACTTACGTATCGTTAACCGTGTTACAGCAGACTACTGACAATGAGGGTGGTGACGCCGGCGCATCTTCAGATGAGCTTAGTGGGGTACAGATGTGCGCGGTAGCATGCGCCGTGCAGGCCCTCAAGTGGGACCGGCAGGCGGGGCGGGCATGGGCCCTCCTGTCGAGACTGGTGGCGCCCAGTGCTCGCCGCCACTACTGCCAGAGGATGGCTCAGTCGGTTGGCTTCAGTTTATTTCTAGCCTATTTTAAGAACCATCAGATGAGCAACTGGGGCGCAGACGTGCGCAGTGCAGTGCTCTGCCAGAATAGTCAAAAACTAACAAACACAAAAGGACTAGTTACTTAAGTAGATTTGAAAAGCTCGCACATCATAGTTTGCAAGGTATTGAGTTAGTCCAAAAAGAAAGATCTATGTTTCCTGTTTGCAGTGTAACTATGAGTTTACTGAAAAACGGACTGAATCAAGCAGTGAATCCCGGCAGACGCTTTGTTATCGGCTGGGACGAGCTCTGCGCGAATGTCGCTGCTTCATGTGTGAATACCTGAATGTTTAAGTAAATAGGTATAACTTAGGTACCTACATAGCCTATGTAACATAGGTAATTATTATTTACATTCTAGCAATAAACAAATGTAACGAATTGTTTCATTCTTTTAATATTTTTAATCCGTACTAATTCTGATTCGGAGTCATGGTTGTTTAAGATTTCAGGACTCTATTTTCTGTACCTACTAAAACCAGCCCCCCCATTGAGGGGAGGAAGCGATGCCCCACCAATTGAATCAAGATTCGAAACGCTATTCGCATAGTCTCAAAAAAAGTCCCTAAATGAACGATTTATTTATATCGTTCCCTATACTTCGAATGAAAGAGCCGACCACTGTTAGATTTCTCTACTGCTCCTAGGCTGAGAAATGACTAGTCTAGTCGAAACATCTCAATGCCAGAATCAACAACAGGCAGGTCATTAAAGTAGATGAATATAAATAATTAAATGGAACTTGCCGAATGGCTATAACCACAAACTTCACCAGAACTAAGCACTAACCAATAATAACCATAATACTTATGATATCTGTCTCAACCACAGAAATAGAATGTCAAAGAACAACAATGTCAATAAACAGGTGATCCTAAATCGAATGCATACATTTTATATGAGATACATAAAATATGACTTAGATTAATAAAATATGACTAGGTATATATGGCAAAGGAAATTAATAAACTATGTTCCATATAAATTCGTCGATAAACGAATAAATGTAGCGAAATTTGGTTTTAGACAAATGTGTGGCAATATCTTATTTACCTGTGAAAAGTGTGATTACTTGGATTATTTCTTTTTGTCACATCACAATTACTTAGAGCACTAGACACCATGGCTCCACGATACCTTTATTTTAAATTCTAATTAAGATTAACACATATTTTAAACAAACTGTGATTGCTCATTTGCTAGGCGGGACGCTAGGGGCTTTTACTGTAAAAAATGTTGGCACATGTCACTTGATCCTTTGTTTCTTTTTTACATAGACCGTGTGCGTATGATGTTAACTTCTCTTTTCCACGCTTTGTTGGTCTTCTTGAGCGCAGCGAAAAATTTTCTATGTCTATGGTCTCAACACTCAAATCAAGAAATTTACTCGTCTCTACATAAACCACCACCCAGTTCCATGGCCTCACTTTCAGCAGTCCCTTGACTCTCGCGTCTCGTTATCCCTCGCTCTCTCCTTATTACCTACGTCTCGCTATTGTTTCCCACCGTCCTTTCCACCAAATCCAAGACATAAGGTTAGGAATGTCAAGTTTGCACTTATTAAGTTTGGTCCTTTAGATAAAGACCTCTCTGGCATAAGAGTTCAAGAGCCATTTGCGTCACAAATGTTCTTATTTATTAACGTTTTTAATACAACTTTCCAATAGAATACAATAGAATATTTATTGCATTTCATGTGGTACAATTATGTGGATAATATTAGACAGACAGACAGACGCGGCGAAGGACTTTGTTTTATAATCTTTAAATTTCTATTTTCATAATGATTATCGCACACGTAACTGTGGCGTGACATGTGGCTACCCGCATTAATGCAAAAATTGAAAATCAGTAGCTGTAAAGGACAGGTATCACTGAATTTTTTGCCTTTTTCAATCAATGCGGATGCGGCACACAGTTTAAAACAAGTTTTTCTTTGTAATTTTGTAGTTTATTGTGAACCTGAATGTGTGTGCTGTCATTGATAAAATAAACAGTTATCTATCTATCTAATATGCAGTGATTATGATAGTTAACAAGTTTTACTGAATCGCAATACGGTAGGTCATCGGTAGGTATACCAATTGTCACGCAATTCCAAGGGATAATTTAGCGTGTTCACTGTCTTTCTTAAGTAGGTACCTACCCTTACCTAGAGTTAGTTAGTTACGTACTTCTAGTCCTAATTCCTAATCCAGTGTTTCCCAATTACTAAGTAGTACCTAGGTAGGTAGGTACTTACGCGAATTATACGCGAGTTTGCGATTTTCTTGGTATGGTAGTAAAAGAAGCAAAAATTGGGAATCATCACTGTCCTAATCTGTATCCGTATAGGATGGGTGATTATTGAAGAAACAAGAATAAAACTTTAAAGGAACAGTTTTTATTTATTACTTATCTCTTCTAATATAGGACGGCATCCTACTTCTATAGGTAGGTACTTAACAATTTTCCCCACCCTATAGTTGAATGAGGATCAGTAACAGGTTCGAATCCTATTATATATTCATAGCTATGAAACTTAGTGAAAGATTTTTTGAAATCCGTTTAGAAATGGTTGAGTTATAAGGGTTTTGAAGGAAATGCCAAGCTCAATGCAATAGGTATGTGCTTTATCACGTACGACATAACGTTCTCGTACATCTCGATGACGTCATAAGGACCCCCCAAAATAACAGTTTTTTTAGCACGTTTTAGCTCGTATAACTTCTCTGGTATAACTAACTGGTCTCTCGTATAACTAACTGGTTTAAGAGATATCGTAAAAATTTCTTCACAGTTAATCATGTGGTGGCATAGGCTTTCTGATAAGTCACTAAATCGTTACTAATCCTCATTGCAATTTATAATGCCAAATTGAAATATGAAAACGTAAACTATCCTTGAGACGAAGCTTGTTAGGGCGGTATTGTAGTGGGAGGCAAATGCCTGTTGGGTATGGGGGTTGTAGTAGGCGCAGGCGGCGGGGGGTCGGGAAGGTCTGACAGCATCTTTGAGAGCCATATCAGACCGTATACTATCACTGCCACTCCTGTTATCCTGAAAATCATGAAAAGCTATTTGTATTACCTACCAAGCTTCATAATAGATGATTCGCATTTTTAAAGCTCGCGCAATATAACATGGACCAAATCAAAGACAATGAGCTTGCGCATAAACTTTTTTGTAGGTATACCTAAAATTGCTACTGCGCACTGCGCATGTCACGTGTGGTTCAAGTTATTTTGCGTGAGCTGTAGATACCTACTTTATCATGTAAACTATAATGCTTATTTAGAGATACATGGAGGGTATTACATACAACCTCTTAAAACTTGCCAGGTTTATGAATTGCTAGGGTATCTATAGTTACATCTCTTTCTCGCTGTAGGTATAGAAAATAAAAGAGACGCACAGATAGCCATTCAGAAAACTGGCAAGTGATAATAGGGGGGTCTATTAATAGGTTTATAAACCCTATAGGTATACCTACTAGATGGAACTATACTTTAGTAGATGGAACAGATAGAACACGATCGATCAATATAGAACCAAGAACACACACCCTTCACTTTCGATGTCAAAAATCGAAATCAATCAATCCCAATTAGATAGGTAAAAGACCCGGTTTAAACCCGACCACTGGGTTTAAACCCACATCCTTACTAATATTATAAATGCGAAAGTCCGTTTGTTTGTTCGTTTGTTACGCCTTCACGTCTTAGGCTGATCCCAGACCTACCGGTTTCATTTCTTTGCTTTGCTGTTCTACTATGGACCGCCGGCCAATAGGCTCATTTTCAATCTATCGCATATTTTGACCAGACCACATTACAAGGTAGCCATTAGTTTGGTGTAATCAAATATCGTCGTCTGGGTTGCGATGCGAAGTTTTAGTTTTAACAAAAAAACTGGTGTTTCATACAAGAATTAATAACGAAATTATCAAAATGTATGAAACAGCTAATTTTTTTTCGCGATTTCAGACTTGGTCCCATAGTAAAAGTTGTTCAGTTTTATGGTCCCTAATGTCCCTATCTACCATATTCTTTATAAGGCTTTACCAAACATCTTGTATAATAAGCGATCGATTTATTTTTAACGATCGGAGTCCATGTTCAGGGTGGCATATCTCCTAAAAGCTTCCTACTTCGCAATCCAGGCGATGATATTTGATAACACCAAGCTAATGGCTATCTTGCCAATTTGGTCTAGTCCCAAAACGCGATAGATTGAAAATTACCTTGGTTGGCCGGCGGTCTTTAAAGCAAGGTAGAACAGCAAAGCAAAGAAATGAAACCGGTAGGTCTGGGGCCAGCCTTAACTTCTGAACTGATCATCATGCAGGCGCGGTCCGAAGGGGGGGGGGGGGGGGTCACGGGGGACATGACCCCCCCAAAATCGTACAGGTCAAATAGAAAAATCTTCTATACAGAGGGCCTGGCCAAAGTAACATTCGCTAATCTTCGTTATCGCTTCGCTTTCGAAACATGTAAGGGATTGACATAAGGTTTCGCTAACAATCGAATTTTAAAACGTCAAATCCATACATGTTTCGAAGCGAAGCGATAGCTAAAATTTGCAAACGTTACTTTGGCTAGGGGGGCAGTACCGACAGTAGGGCGATGCAAGCGGTGCGACTGCACTGGGCTACGGTCGACTATCAATCGTATTGTTGCCTGGTGATGAGCGACGAAGCGACGAATGAAACTGACTAAAAATCGCACTGCGCGGCCATATTTTTAATATAAACAAGCAGGATTACAAGATTAGTAGATGAAACTGACTAAAAATCACGCTGCGCTGCTGTTTTTTTTAATGTAATAAGCAAAATTAGAAGATTAGCAGATGAAACTGACTAAAAACTGCGCTGCGCGGCAATTTTTTTTGCTATAAACAAGCAAGTTTCAAGATTAATAAGTAGTTGAAACCGACTAAAAATCGCGCTGCGCGGCCGTTTTTCTTTACTATAAACTAGCAAGATTGCAAGATTAGTAGATGAAACTGACTAAAAATCACGCTGTGCGGCTGTTTTTTTACTGTAATAAGCAAAATTAGAAGTTTTTTGCTTTTTTTTGCTTGCGCGGCACTTTTTTTTTTGCTATAAACAAGCAAGGTTACAAGATTAGTGATAGAAACTGACTAAAAATCGCGGTTTTTTTTTTTTACTATAAACAAGCAAGATTACAAGATAAGTAGGTGAAACTGACTAAAAAAACGCGCTGCGCGGCCGTTTTTCGACTAACAGGCAAGATTGAAAATCTTGTAATCGCATATAGGGGGCGGCCCGTAGAAATATCGCCCAAGGCGCTGGTAGTGCTAAAACCGGCACTGCTTCTATAAATTTACAAAATAAAAAAACAATTGTATTATTGTGTGTATAGTGACCCCCTCCAAAATTTCAGGCTGCGACCGCGCCTGTCATCATGAAATTTCGCGTACAAGTTGTCAGGGGTACAGAGAAGGACATAGAGTACCTTTCATCCCGAAAAAAAGTATAGTTCCCGAGGGATAGCAAGAAAACCTTTCCACGCAGACGAAGTCGCGGGCGGCCGCTAGTTTCTAAATATTTTTATTTAGTTGAACAAAATGGTCTATGGGTGTCAACTGGGTTTAAACCTAGCAGTCGGGTCAAAATCGGGTCCTTTGCCCACCTCTAATCCCATTTCTCAATGACATAATATAGGTAGGTAGCTTGGACGAATCAACCTCGTCCAAGGTAGGTAGGTACCTACCTAACAATCTAAGTAGGTACAGTATGGGTACAGTCGAGTTCATTAATATACAACGTGTTAATGAAATAGCGCAAAATGAGAAAACCGTTTCTTCGGACCATCAAACTGAACAACTTTTACTATGGGACCGACTCTGAAATCGCGAAAAAAAAATCAGCTGTTTCATACAAAAATTAATAACGAAAATATAAAAATGTATGAAGCAGCTGATTTTTTTTTCATTAACACGTTGTATTGGCAGGGCCAATGGTTCAAAATACTATGAACATTAAAATCGCAATAAAATCTGAAATCAATAATATGTGAACATATGTACATATAAACTAACAATATGAAGTAGGTGCTTATTTATTTTATCTTCCGTTCACTGCTTCTACACTTGTAGTATTATGTATTCTGTGCGTTTCTACCTTAGTTAGATAGACTTCCATACTTATAAGAAGTCCCTCAAAATTCGGACACTAGACCTTTGGATAAGTGGTCATAACCACATAAGTAATACCTACCTAGATACTTAGAATAATAACACCTAGAAGCCGTATCTTTGTATGCAAAGTGAGGCAACTAATACTGAGCCAAATGGCTCAGTTTTCAGATTTATATCCGTCATACGTTACCTAATTGTAACTAAAATCCAATAATATAGTAACTATTCTCCTTAAGGTAGGGAAATTGAAACTGTTTTGTATTATTATGTATGACTAGCGGTCGCCCGCGGTTTCACCCGCGTGGTTCCCGTTCCCGCGGGAATATCGGGATAAAAAGTATTCTATGTTTAAATCCAGGCTATCTACTGTGTGCCAAATTTCAACCAAATCCGTTCAGTAGTTTTTGCGTGATTGAGGAACAAACATCTAAACATCCAAACCCACAAACTTTCACATTTATAATATTAGCATGTATTCTGTGATATTAGTAGGATTATGAAATAATGGAGAATAAAAATCTGAAAACGGCGCCATTTTGGCTGTTTTAGTTGCCTCACTTTTGTCAGTGCGCTTTGTAGGGAACTATCGTTCTAGGTGTTATTCTTCGTCCATGTCCTAGATAATAGACATAACACCACTTCGATGAATAAATTGTAAAATATTTACTTACTTGAACATGGTTGTTTAATTTTAACCTTTTTGGCTGCCCTTCCTTAGTTTATTAACTAAATTAGAACGTACCAGGATGGTATCAGGCTAATAACACCTAAGTACTTACATTTCCAAACTCATCTTCGTTTAAAACAATGTGTTTACACTTATTAAAAGCCAAACCAATCTATATACGTTAACTGGCTACAATAATTTATTATAAATTGTCTCGGATTAAAATTCTTAAAATAATAAACATTAATTTGCTGGGTATGTTTATATAGCAAAGCTAGGCGAAAGATATATTTGTCTTTCTCGTCTAAGTATGCTAATGCTCGGCTCAATACGATATTTTTCTCCCGTGATCACAAAATACCTATATATAAGATAAACTTATGTAAAAGTCTTTTTTTTTCACTGTTATCAGAATGCATAAAATTATTTTTTATTTCGGGTATAAAATAGGCTTTTAATTGCACTATGAATGTATAAATTATTGAAGCTAAATCGCTAACAGTAATCTGAATATAATATCATCTACTGGACGACAAGTTTCTTTCATGAATGAAAATATTATTGTTTTCTTTTTTCTCTCGTATAAACAAATCATTCTTTTTCATAACTATGTTTAAACAAAACTGGCACAGTAACCTTCTGACTCTAAATAGATAAAGTATACTAACGGCCTGGATTACGCTGAGCCTAGGTTATTCAGTAATTTGTGGCCAAGGCGAAATTTCGCGAATATTCACGAATATTCGGCGCGATAAACAAATGTATGTACACACAAAAATATAAACAAATGTAATCTGTATTAGATGAAAGTGTATATCTAAGGAATAAAAGCAGGCCTTTTCTCAAAAGTAAATCTAAGTACGAGGAATACCGGCATATTAAATATGGGCGGATTATGACCACGACCGCTCCCCTCTTCTCAGTACCGGCGTTAGGGGGGGGCGAGCACGGGCGACCGCCCGGGGCGCCGGATATACACCGTCATTTTGTCGTCGTTTTAATTAACTTAAGAGAGTGTTCTACTAACGGAACTAAACATTTTTGCCAAAGAAACATGGGTCGAAAAACGACAAAAAAATTGACTTTCCCATACTAATAAAATGTTTTAGCTGTCTACTTAGTATAGGAGACCCAAAATTTTTTGTCGTTTTTAGACCCGTTTCTTGGGCAAAAATGTTTATTTTCATTGGTACAACACACCCTTAAGTTAATTAAAACGACTACAAAATGACGGTGTATAGGGGCGCCGCAGGCGCCCCTTTATATCCTCAGCCGCAAGAGTCCCTTTATAAACACACGCTAAAAAATCGCGCTGCGCAGACTTTTTTTCCATAAACAAGCGAAATTACAAGATTAGAAGGTGCAACTGACTAAAAAATGCGCTGCGCGGCCTTTTTTTTTACTGTTAACAAGCAAGATTATAAGATTAGTAAGTGTAACTGACTAAAAATCGCGCTGTGCGGCCGTTTTTTTAGCTATAAACAAGCAAGATTACAAGATTAGTAGGTGAAACTGACTAAAAATCGCGCTGCGTGGCCGTTTTTTAACTAACTGGCAAAATTGAAAACCCTGGAATCGCAGATAGGGGGCGCCCCGTAGAAATGTCACCCAGGTGCGTTGGGTAGTGCAAAAACCGGCACTGCCTGAAGAGGAGAAGTCCTTGGCTAACGCCACCACCTTCATATTTTTTTGGAAAATTTTCGATAGATTATCGATAATTTATCGCTAACAAGCAACGAACTAAGATCTTAGTTCGTTGCTAACAAGTGTACTAACTGTAAGTAAGTGTGCTACAGTACGAGGCACGTATCTTGAAATCGGGTGGGGATTGCGCGAAACGCGAATTTTGGGTATGCGTAGCGGTGAGGGGCGCGGGCGGCGGGAGAGGGGCGCGCGCTATTGGTCGCTCACAAGAGCACATGAGCGAACTTATCCCTACTCCGTCGAAAAAATTTCAAGATACGTGCCTCGTACTGTACTGGCATGTCGACGGTGGGGCGTGAGGAAAGGAGAAAAGGAGAGGGGTCGCTTTCGCTTCAGGTACCGAGTTAACTTGACCAGGGTACTTATTGTCTAATTTCAAAATCTATCGCAATCGCTTTCAAGATGTGATAAAGTCCATTCGGTTAGATAGTGTCGCCCTTTCATCGCACCGCTTTTGCACGTGCCGCTTCTTGTCAAAGGATGCCGCCGCATAAACAAAAGAAATAAATAAAAATAAAGATACCGCGTGCGTCGTACACCCAAGTACAAGTCAATTTAGATTTTGGCAGTTTACATAGAGTGCCGTTGTGAAGGTTGTGTTTGTTATCGGTATTCCTGTCTCTGAACACAAGTGCTTGCGGGTGTCTACACCATCACAAATGACAAAAATGACACTATTATTTTTTCCTAAAAACACATATTAACCAATGCCATACTTGTGTTCCGTTTGTTAAATCTTCGTAATCGTGTAGGTTTGGCACAATATTACACATAGTCCCATGTTTGAGCCTCGGTCACACATAGCGAAAAGTCGCGGCGAATAGGCACTTGCAGCGACTATTCGCCGTGTGACAGACTATTCGCTGCGAAAAGATTTATGCGCCGCGAGTTGAATTTGCCGCGATTAGAATAGAGCATGTTCAATTTTACTCGCTGCGAGAATTCGCTGTGACCTGTCACATAGACTATTTACAGCGAATACCCTGGTATTCGCTGTAAATAGCCTATTCCGCTCCGCTCGCCGCCCTAGACTACGTCTCTGTGCTAGTCGTTTCGTCTTCCCTTGCGTCGCGAAATCGCTATCACATAGTGTGAGACAGGCGGATAGCGAATTGTAGCTGCGAGTATTAATCGCAGCGAATGCACTCGCTCGCAGCGACTATTCGCTGTGTGACCGAGGCTTTAGAATGATATAAACACGACAGTCAAAATGTCTACAATTTTCAGACAGCACCTAATTTTGTAGTAGTTCCTTTGGGTAACAGCACCTAATTTTGTTAGTGAAAAAGACTACTATTTATCCAATTTTTATATACTTACATTTACATTTTACCGCCCTCAACTAAGAAATAAAACACTTGATTTGTTTAGTATGTTTATCTGTAAAGGGAAGGTAATATAAGAAGATATATAAAAAAAGAACACGCAAATTCGGTTATGTTGCTTTTTACTATCAATTTTGGATGTATGTGTACAAGTATGAATTCGAGGAAAATAAAGGAATATGTAATGTTTTATAATATATTCTACATCGCAGTACTCGTTATGAACAAACATTACTTATTATATTTTCGATATAGTACTTCTACTCAACCATATTTTTTGTTCGATCGCTCATCACTCGAGTAAAGATAATTCATGAGAGCTCATTTTCCTTACAATTCAAAAAACAAAAATATTCTCTATGGAAATCCAATTGATTTAAATAAAAAATATACTAGCTAAAAGAAACACTATTCGTTCTCTGCGAGATTAGCATTACTGCGTAACATCTAACTGTACAGATACGAAACCATAAAAACGTATCAAGAAAACATCTTCGGTATCCACATGATATTTATTACAACGTCTCGCTTACAGATGCATAGAAACGAACAATATTTTCACTGTGTATCGTCAAATCTGTGAAAAAGTCGCGATAAAAACCTAAAACTCACATACTGAAAGTCTAAAAATATATTATAATAGATTTCAAATGTCTATACATAGATGAGTGTTCACTACGCGCTTATAACGAGCGTCGAGCGCGCGTCCATTACGTTATAATATTTAAATACGATAAAACGAACCGGCGGCTCCGTCCGTACGCACGGCAGTCGCGACTCGCAACCGAGGGGACTAGACACACGATCCGACACCGTCGCCCGTCTGACGCGCCTCGCTACTGCATTAGTCGTATCGAAAGTAAAGTTACATGTTATAATATACGTATAGGGCTCAGACGAAGACTTTAGCGAGGCAGTCGGCGCCGGCGCTCGCGATGTACGGCCGGAGGGGGTGGAAGGCGACGTCGAGGATGCTCTCGTCGAACTTCTTGCGGTGCGCGGTGATCTCTTGAACGCAGGTCTTCGTGTCCAGATTCCATAGGCGTACGGAGCAGTCGTGCGAGCCGGAGAGAAGGAAGAGCCCGTTGGGGTCGAGCGCTAGGGAGGTGACGGAGTCTAAGTGGGCGACCATGGCGTGCGCGCAGCGGCCCGACATGGCGTCCCAGAACCGGATGTGGCGGTCCTCGTGCGCGGTCACCAGCAGCGACCGCGTCGGGTGCGACCGCACGCGGTTCGCTGCGCTGTCGCATGGTACGCGCAGCACCGCCTGTGTGAAAACGACAACATTTTAATCACAGTTCTATAGCATTACTTCATAACGAAACATTTACAGGGTGACCACTATTTTCTAAAACGAAAATTCCCTTTTCCCTGTGTTTCAGGCGTTTTTTCAAGTTTTTCCCTGACCATAATCTTAAATGTAAAATCAGTATAAAACAAATAATTGGGATACTTTTAATTTTGTTTTGTTTATTTTTGTAGAAAAGAGTGCCGATTTCTTCTAGGCAATAATATTCTCGCCTAGTGTAAGCAAAAGCTTCTAGCTTCGCCTTTCGAATACGATTATCGCTACTTAAACTCTCCTGCCCCCCTAGCCAAAGTAACATTTGCAAATATTCGCTATCGCTTCGCTTCGAAACATGTATGGATTTGACGTTTTAAAATTCGATTGTTAACGAAACCTTGTGTCAATCCCATACATGTTTCGAAAGCGAAGCGATAACGAAGATTAGCGAATGTTACTTTGGCTAGGCCCTCTGGATCGCGAGTCTGTGTAAACAAACTATAACGGTGGGTTGGGTATCCCAATTAGGTTAGCGAACCTTTGCACTCCGCGAACCAGGGACAGTGCGCCATAGCAAACATTTATTTTCATTTTGTCTATAGCGCTCACGTACATACTATGACGCAGCAGCAGCACAGGATAAACAATTATTATTTTTTGGTGCAGGAGCGCGAAGGTTCGCGAACCTAAGTAAGTGATCTTAATTAATCAAAACGGAGTGCGCGAGATATTTTACTTTAGTTTGGCTAAAATTACGCCGTAACTAAAGAGTTGCAGCACTGTGACGTGATTTGCCGTAGCACCCACGTTCCTAGTCTTATAGACTACAGGCCCATGTCAAAAATGGAAGGGTCATATGAACCACCAGGCAGGTGACGTATATAGGACGATATAAGAGCATAAAATAATAAGATTCAGCACTATGCCGTCACTTGTAAGCTGTCCAACTGAGTGCTGGTGAGAATCCAAAAGTGCAGGTAGAGTAAGTACATTTTGGTCATATATTTTTGTACGGCATTTTTACCATCGATACATCCATGAAAAATAATAAGAAAGCGCGCAGTGCCGTAAAAAAATGATGCGCCACAAAGTCGTGTTTTTTTTTTATTTTCTGACAATTTCCAGGGTAAATTTGGTCATTTCATTCTGTACGGCATCAGTTTCATACTGTTTCAATACAGCTTCTAATCCATTATCCCGCAACGCCGTACAAAAATCATGCGACAAGGGGAAAAAATCGAGGGTTGCAACCCCCTCTCTTTCCGTGGTCCGGGGGGTGATTTGAAACAACATAAAATTAATTTATTTTGAAAGTATTTTATGCATAGATAATATTTTTTTACATGCCGTACATTTTCGTTGGTCCAAAGGTTTGTAGGGGAAAAAAACTCAAGGAAAAATCCATAGAACGAAATGTAAGAAAAATCCATATAACGAAGCTTGGACCCGAGTAAGATGTTCGTTTGCGCTCGCTCACACATAGTTCGATTAGTATATGTGTACTGTTCTTTCTATAGTTGTGAGAGACGGACGCACAGTAGGAAAAATTCGGCTCTAGAGGAAATAGGATTAAAAAATATCAACTTCGTTTCTGGTAAAAACTGTTAGTGTACTTCGATTTAGATCATAATTATAAGACTTTTTTATTAGGACCACTTTTTCTAATAGTGCATAGGGTAGGAGAAAACGGTCACATTCGTTTTGTATGGAACCAGAACTTTAATATGATCATGTTGCTTTATCTTGAAGTATGAGTAAGCTTACTTGTTAGTTGGTAACCCTAGTATAATAAATATATACATAATTGGTATTGTATGGATCAGTCGCTAATACATGTATTGACAGAACGGACGTGTTTTATTATCTCTACATCTACACATAGTTCATGGCGACCTTAGCCAGTTCTTGGAAAATGTGAGCGCGCCGCACCGCGCACCGCGCACCGAGCGTCCGGGCGAAAAGTGCTGCGTTGACGCATTCCTGTGTGCCTCGGGGCTCGAATCGAACAAAATGAATTACAGGACGCACTTAGTCAACGGAACAATACGTTGTGTTTTACAAGTGAAAAATCATTTAAGTGTGAAAATCCAGAATGGGGAAGCCTTATTCTAAAATCGACGATAAGGACATCGTGATCACCCAAAATTCTTCGGGTAGCAACGCCGCGGGCCTCTCTGAGAGAGAGAATCATGTCAAAATTAATAACGTCCTGATTACTACGTTGATGGTGGTCATTGCCATAGTGCTCTTCACCTTTATGTGCTTTAAGATAAAGCAGAGGCATAAAAAGTGGATAGGAGACAGGGTCAATGCGGAATTTGTGAGAAGAATGCGATACCGGCTATCTGGAAGGCGTGATCCGGGACAGGAGGAAGCAGAGGTATAACGTGTAAAGCAGAGAGGTATAACGTGTCATGCGGCCACCCCCCCAATTTTCCCCAATTTCGTTCGAGAAAAGTGCGGTCTATACGTTCGGCTAAAATGTGATAAATACGTAGTACGGTTCACAGTGCAGTGCGAAAAAAAAAATTGAACAGTACCTTCAACTAAATAAAAATACGTAAAAACATTGAATATTGAAAATCTAAAATAATAATTATCTAAAAATATGAACAGTTCGTAGAATTCCGGCCGGACGGCAGCCAGACGCAAGTCAGCATTTCTTTGTCGTAGCACTACTCGTAGCGTGTATGACTGTGCCTCGAATAAGTTAAAGTTAATTTTAAGTGAATGAAATATGATGCGACTTGATTTGTACTTTAATTTTAAGGTAAGGTTTTTAGTAAATAATGGCTGAAAGTTTAATTGAAAAATATGATAAATTAAAGGAAATTAGACAGTATCTTATAAAAAAGGGTCAAAGCAGATATGAATGTTCAGTTACGCAAATTAAGCTGCAAGAAGCTGAAAAATTGTTTAAAGATAGTGAAATATTATTTTCTTCTTTACGTCTAAGTAAAGATAAATGTGAAATTGAGCTAGTTACTGAAACTTATAGCAAGATTAGTTTACTGTTTTCTGAAATATTGAATTTATGTAAGGTTCCTGAACAATAATCAGACAAAATGGAATTTGATTTGAAAACCGCATGTGGTTTGATACCAGTTTTAGATGATAGGGAAAATACAACGAAACGATTGATTGATGCGGTGGAAATGTATGCTGACATGCTAAATAGTGCGGGTCAGTTATTATTAATTAAATTTGTTCTCAAGGGCAGATTATCTGAAAACGCCAAGTTACGGGTGAACACTGATTATCCGAATGTTAAGGGCATGTTACAGGATTTTCGTAGGAAACTATTAACATCAAAATCTTTTACAGCGATACAAGGACAAATCCAGGCCTTAAACCAAGGCTTTAGGTCTATTGACGAGTATGGTTCACAACTTGAAAAACTTTTAACGGAATTGAATATTTCACAGGCTGAAGGTGATGCAGCCAAAATTAATGTGTTGAAACCCATAAATGAAAAGATGGTTGTCAAAAAATTCGCAGATGGCCTGAAAAATGATAAGGTGAGTACTATCATTACAGCTCGCAACTACTCGTCGCTGAAAGATGCGATACAGGCGGCAAAAGACGAGTCCAAGTCGTCTACTTCCAGGCCAGCCGAGGTGATGAAGATGACTTCTACGAGAGGTACCTATTATAATAATCGTTCTTATTTTCGAGGTCAAGGTAGAGGACAATTTTCCCGTGCTCAAGGTCACTACGTGAATAACGGCAACAGGGGTAGGTTTCAGGATAATTACAATAATTATCGCAACAATTCGCCTAGATATCAAAGCTATTCAAGGCCTTTTCATTATACCTCACGTGATAGAGGTCAATATAACCGTCGCAGCTATGCCAGGCGGGGTGAACAAGGTTTTCGTAATAATAACCTATTTACCATCCCCCAAAATGACAATGCCCTGGTGAATGCTTCTGATAATTCGGAGCAAAGTCGTAATGAGAGAGTAAACCAGTTTTTTCGTGATGAATAATTTCATTTTTGCCTGTAAAAGCACATCTAAATTTGTTAATTTTTACATAAATGGACGGAAATTTGTTTTGTTATTAGATACTGGAGCATCCATCTCTGTTATTAAAAAAGAGGTATTACCAAAGACATGTCAGATATTTCATGATCAATTAGAAGTTAATGGAATTGGAGGTAGAATTGAGTCATCTGGTTATGTGCTTTTAGATCTGCATACATTAACAGCAGATAGATTTCAAAATAACTTTTACATTTTTAAAAAATTACCAATTGTTGTTGATGGTATATTAGGAATTGATTTCATGACTAAATATAAAGCAAACATTGACCTAGGGAAAGATCTTTTGACGTTGCAAGTAGAAAATAAATATTGCACATTGCCAATTTACAACAAACTCGAGAACAGTAATTCTTTAGTAATACCTCCTCGAAGTGAAACTATTCATTACATTTATTTGGACAAAGATCTGAAAGATGACTGTTTTGTGAGCGCGAGAGAGATAGAGAAAGATGTGTTTTTGGCTGGAGCTATTGCTCGCCCTAAGAATAAAAGGATTCCTATTAAGATATTAAATACTGGAGAGAAAGAAGTCAGATTTGATAATTTTGAAATAAATGTAGAATCATTGAATGACTATAACATTTTTAAGTTCAGTTCGTGCGAAAGTAATGCTAAAAGAGCAGAAATATTATTGTCTTTAATTAACTTACAATATTTAAATAAAGAAGAGAGAGAGTCTGTTGAAAAAATATGTACAAAATATTCAGATATTTTCTTTTTACCTGGTGATAAATTAGAAACTACTAATATATGTGAACAATCTATAAAGTTAAAAAACAGCATTAATCCTATATATACTAAACCGTATAGGCTACCTCAATCTTTGAAACCGGAAGTAAATAGCCAAATAAATAAAATGCTTCAAGACGATATAATTGAAGAATCCTCTAGTGAATGGTCTAGTCCTATATTATTAGTGCCTAAAAAATCGGATGGTACTAAAAAATGGCGTTTAGTTATTGATTTTCGAAAGCTTAATGAAAATATTGTTGATGATAAATTTCCATTACCTAACATCACCGATATACTTGACTCTTTGTCGGGTTCAATCTATTTCACTCATTTAGACTTACAACAAGGGTATTACCAAGTAAAGTTAGAACAAGATAGTAGAAAATATACAGCGTTTTCAACGAGCACAGGTCATTATCAATTAAAGCGGTTACCGATGGGTCTTAAAACTTCATGTAGTGCATTTAGTAGAGTCATGTCATTAGCGATGTCAGGGTTAGCTTTTGAAAAGTGTTTTATTTATTTGGATGATATAATAATTTTTGGACGATCTTTGGCAATTCATAACCAAAATTTAACAGACGTGTTCGAAAGATTGAGAAAGGTAAATTTAAAACTAAACCCCACTAAGTGTCAATTCCTCAAAAAAGAAATATTATATCTGGGTCATTTGGTTTCTGCAGATGGAGTTTCTCCAGACCCTGAAAAAACTAAAGTTTTAAAAAGTTATCCAGTACCGCAGAATGCAGATGAAGTAAGACGGTTTGTTGCTTTCTGCAATTATTATAGGAAATTTGTGCCATCTTTTGCCACAATCACCATGCCTTTAAATCGATTATTGAAAAAAGATGAACCTTTTGTTTGGAATTCTGAGTGTCAAAATGCATTTGACTACTTGAAAACTTCACTAATGACTCCACCAATATTACAGTACCCTGATTTTTCTAATACTAACGAATTTATTTTACAAACTGATGCTTCTGATTTGGCAGTAGGAGCCGTATTATGTAATGGTAATATGAAACCTGTGGCATATGCCAGTAGGCCATTAAATAAAGCAGAAAAGAATTATCCCGTTATACATAAAGAATTAACAGCTATAGTTTGGGCAGTGAAGTTCTTTAGGCCATACCTTTTTGGCAGGAAATTTACTATCATGACAGACCACAAACCTTTAATTTATTTATTTGGCATGAAAGATCCGTCTAGTAGGCTAATAAAATTTAGACTAATACTTGAGGAATATGATTTTAAAATAGAGTATGTAAAAGGTAAAGACAATGTAATCGCAGATGCATTGTCTAGAGTGTGTATAACATCGGATGAATTAAAGGGTATGAAAGAACAGATTTTGGCAGTAACAACCAGAGCACAAAAGAGAAAGATGGATGAGAATAGTAAGAAAGAACAAGCTGCACTTAATAAAAACACTGATAAGTGGCCTGATCAACCACGAGTCGTGGAATTATTAAGACAGCCTAGCGATTCTATCGAAATGAAGTTAATGGAAGAAGAAGTTATAAGAAAAATTAAAAAAGAGGAGAAAAAAGTAGAAGAAAAAGATTGTTTTGTGTATGTAGAGAGTAAAATGTTATTGTGTATTAACCTAAGCTTTAGATTGCACTTCTCGCGAGCCGAATTTGCAACTAAGCTTAAGGAGTTTTGTGAAAGAATAAATATAAAAGAGCTATGCATAGTAAAAAATGATAAAAATGATGAATTTATAAAAGGGATATGTAGTGAAATTAAATCATTAAAAAAATGGACCGGTCCCCGAATATGTGTTTTAAAAGGAGTTGAGAGAATATTTGATGAAAAAGTAAAACAATTTATATTAAATGACTATCATTTATTGCCCACCAGTGGCCACGCTGGAATAATTAGAATGGCGAATAACATTAAAAGAAAATATTACTGGCCAGGCCTAGAGTTGGATATACGTAGATATATAAATAAATGTGAAATGTGTCAGAAAATGAAACAAAGTAAGTATACCAAACAGCCTTTGACTATTACTACAACTGCGACGACAGCGTTTGAGAAAATTTTCCTCGACCTAGTTGGACCTTTAGATAAGGATGAGTATGGTAACTGTTATATTTTAACCCTCCAATGTGAGTTGACAAAATATATAGAGGCGTATCCTTTACCTAACAAAGAAGCAGAGACTGTAGCGCATGCTTTGGTAAGTAACTTTATATTGAGATTTGGTATTCCGAAAGCTATAGCTACGGATAGGGGTACTGAGTTTATTTCTCAGGTTATGGAACAGGTGTGTAGTCTATTGGAGATAGAAAAGCTAATGTCAACTGCATACCACCATCAATCAATCGGTTCACTAGAAATAGCTCATAAGCATTTAGGTGCATTTTTAAGGACTTATTGTACTAATACGAGTTATTCTTGGTCACATTGGGTATCATTTTGGTGTTTTAGTTATAATACTTGTATTAACACGCAAACAAAATATACACCTTTTGAGCTCGTTTTCGGTAGACAATGTCGTTTACCAAATAATTTAGTAAATAATGTAGATCCTCTTTATAATACTGATAACTATTGTTTAGATTTAAAATACAAACTTCAAGTAGCATTAAGAGATGCAAGAAAAAATTTAATAGATTGTAAGGAAAAAAGAAAAACTTGTTATGATGTAAAATGTAATCCTGTATCTTACAGTGAAAATGATTTAATTTTGATAAAAAAAGAAAATTCTCGTAAACTTGACTGTGTTTATGATGGACCTTACAGAGTTGTGCAAGATTTAGGAGTAAATGTTAAGATTGAAAAAAATGGTAAAATAGATATAGTACATAAGGATAGAACAAAAAAGTTTAATGCATAAATGCATTGTAGATCATAAGAAAGAAATAAGATAGAATAATCATTTTTTTCCCTTTTTTTTCTTTTTCACCCCCGGAGGTGAAGTATGAGTAAGCTTACTTGTTAGTTGGTAACCCTAGTATAATAAATATATACATAATTGGTATTGTATGGATCAGTCGCTAATACATGTATTGACAGAACGGACGTGTTTTATTATCTCTACATCTACACATAGTTCAATCTTAAGTTTCCGGCTCATTAAAATGTACGGCATATTTTTTTCCTAATTTATTTATCTTAATACTATTTAAAACAAGGAAAAAATTTAGAAAATTGCTATATTTTATTAATCTATGAATATTTAAACTTTTGCAATAATAAAAAAACAGTTTTTGTATTTCTCTATATTTTTTTAGAACAGTTTCTTTTGAACGGCAATACTATAATTATAACAATTGTAATTTACAATATCATGTTAAAAAAATAGTTGCCGTACAGAGTCAAATTATTTTACAGCTTTATAAATCAAGTAAATCATGAAATTAAGATAATTATTAATATACATTCAAATGAACAATATTTTTTAACGGCATTATTTTTAATAGTGCTTTTGAGTGCAAGATAATGTTTTGGAACCGAAGCCGTACTTTTTCAAATCAACCCCCGGACCACGGAAAGAGAGGGGGTTGCAACCCTCGATTTTTTTCCCCTTGTCGCATTATTTTTGTACGACGTTGCGGGATAATGGATTAGAAGCATTATTGAAACAGTATGAAACTGATGCCGTACAGAATGAAATGACCAAATTTACCTTGGAAATTGTCAGAAAATAAAAATAAAATACCGACTTTATGACGCACCATTTTTTTACGGCACTGCGCGCTTTCTTATTATTTTTCATGGATGTATCGATGGTGAAAATGCCGTACAAAAATATATGACCAAAATGTACACAATCGGACACAATCGGCACGACACAACTTACCCAAGTCCATACTATTCGGGACCTGGGTATTTTATTCGACGAAAAGCTTTCATTCGTTGAGCATATCGATAGCACTATTAATAAAGCCTGGAAAATGTTAGGATTTTTAAAGCGAAATTGCAAGAGTTTTCACAACACTAAAACAATTTCGTGCCTTTACAATTCCCTAGTGCGCTCAGTATTGGAATATGGCTCATCTGTCTGGAATCCTCAATACAATACACATAATAACAGACTAGAACGTGTCCAACGCAACTTCACTAAATTTTTAGCATACAAAAGCCGTAATTGTCCATATCGTGCGAGTTATCGAAAACGTCTTGAGCATTTAAAGATGGAAACTTTAGAGAAACGGAGAAAATGTTCCGACATCTTAATGCTTCATAAGCTTTTGCATGGAAATATAGTAGCATCTGACTTGTTAGCCGAAATTAACTTTAGAGTACCAAGGAGGATCCCACGTCAACCCATTACAATGCCCTTCGCGAAAGCAGTATGTCGTACTAAATTAGTAGCACCCTTAAATCGTCTCATGCAAGCCTGTAACGAAGTCTCTGATGACATTGACATCTATCACCATTCATCCAGTGCATTAAAAAACATTTTAAGGTCGAACTAAATCAATGATAGTCCATCCATACTAACATTTTTTTTTCTCATTATTGTTATAAGTTTTCTTTTGTGTATTGTTAGATTTTATGTTCAAATTATTATTTATTTAATCATTTTTCATTTTTAATGTAGAAGGTTAATATTATTTCATCTTAGCACTTTACTTGCACCTACCATTGATTAAGTCTTAAGTGTTGTATACGCCTGTAAAAATAATTCACACAGTCTCATAAATTATGTATTTTTTAGTTCGTAAGTTATGTGATATTGTTGATGGTGTATCTAATAAATAAAAATAAAATAAAAATAAAAAAAATGTACTTACTCTACCTGCACTTTTGGATTCTCACCAGCACTCAGTTGGACAGCTTACAAGTAACGGCATAGTGCTGAATCTTATTATTTATGCTCTTATATCGTCCTATATACGTCACCTGGTGGTTCATATGACACATCCATTTTTGACATGGGCCTGTAGTCTAATACCTACCAACTCATTAAGTCTGCTGCTTCCTTAACTAAAGAAACGGTGGCAGCGGGCGCGCGCTCGTCGCGCAGCGTGGCCAGCAGCGGGCGCGGCGGCGAGTGGTATGTGTCGTGTAGTAGCACGCACCTGGCCAGTCTCCAGGTCGTAGAGCAGCAGCGTGCCGTCGCAGTAGACGACGGCGGCGCGCGTGGCGGAGTCGGCGAAGTCGGCGGCGGCGGGCGCGGCGGGCGCGCGCTCGTCGCGCAGCGTGGCCAGCAGCGGGCGCGGCGGCGAGTGGTATGTGTCGTGTAGTAGCACGCACCTGGCCAGTCTCCAGGTCGTAGAGCAGCAGCGTGCCGTCGCAGTAGACGACGGCGGCGCGCGTGGCGGAGTCGGCGAAGTCGGCGGCGGCGGGCGCGGCGGGCGCGCGCTCGTCGCGCAGCGTGGCCAGCAGCGGGCGCGGCGGCGAGTGGTATGTGTCGTGTAGTAGCACGCACCTGGCCAGTCTCCAGGTCGTAGAGCAGCAGCGTGCCGTCGCAGTAGACGACGGCGGCGCGCGTGGCGGAGTCGGCGAAGTCGGCGGCGGCGGGCGCGGCGGGCGCGCGCTCGTCGCGCAGCGTGGCCAGCAGCGGGCGCGGCGGCGAGTGGTATGTGTCGTGTAGTAGCACGCACCTGGCCAGTCTCCAGGTCGTAGAGCAGCAGCGTGCCGTCGCAGTAGACGACGGCGGCGCGCGTGGCGGAGTCGGCGAAGTCGGCGGCGGCGGGCGCGGCGGGCGCGCGCTCGTCGCGCAGCGTGGCCAGCAGCGGGCGCGGCGGCGAGTGGTATGTGTCGTGTAGTAGCACGCACCTGGCCAGTCTCCAGGTCGTAGAGCAGCAGCGTGCCGTCGCAGTAGACGACGGCGGCGCGCGTGGCGGAGTCGGCGAAGTCGGCGGCGGCGGGCGCGGCGGGCGCGCGCTCGTCGCGCAGCGTGGCCAGCAGCGGGCGCGGCGCGCGCGGCGCCCACAGGCGCGCCGTGCCGTCCGCCGAGGCCGACAGCAGGCGCCCGTGCGCCGCCGCCAGCGACCACACCGCGTCCGTGTGCTCGCGCAGCACGGGGCCCTGGTGGACCGGCGACACCGTTTATAGTAGCGGTCACATCATTCATAACGGAGTGCTGGTACCAACACTGATGTATGGAAGTGAATCTTGGGTATGGCAGAAGAAGAATGAAAGCAGAATAAATGCGGTAGAGATGCGATCGTTGAGGAAAATATGCGGAGTAAAACTGAGTGATAGAGTGAGCAATGAGGTGATTCGCAAAAGGTGTGGTCTGAAAGATGATATAGTGACAAGAATTGAGAAAGGAATGCTCCAGTGGTTTGGTCACTTAGAGAGGATGAATGAAAGGCGAATCACGAAAGAGATATACTGTGCGAATGTGGAAGGAACGATTGCACGAGGGCGTCCCAGAAAAACCTACGCGGACCAAATAGAGGTTATTATAAAAAAGGCTGGTGTACGCAGTGACAAAAACCGCAGGGCATGTATGAAAAGATTGATGGATATGAATGAAGCGAAAGAAGTGTGCAAGGATCGTAGCAGGTGGCGATCCATAGTCTCTGCCTACCCCCATGGGAAACAGGCGTGAGTGTATGTATGTATGTATGTATGTCACATCATTAACTAGCCCCGAAATTAGAGGACAATTTACAGAGCGAGGAAACGGTTTTAACGCAGATTTTCACAAGAAGTCACTTTCGCAAAACGTCACTTTCACAGCGAGAATGATATTCTGCAAAAGTGACCAAATTTTTCGCGATGACCATTTGTGAAAATGACGATCTGCGTCAAAACCGAAGAAACCCCTCTGTTAGTGTGCCATACTATCATAATTAATAGATCCGGGCGCCTGCCAACTTTTCAGTGGTGGGGATGGAAGTGGTTGGGCAACAAAGGGGCTGAAAAACCGATTGAAGGTATACAATTACAGAGCTCTGGATTTGGTGTGGTATAATAGCAAGCCAATTATGTATCTAAATCGAAAATAACATTGCCACTACTACTTGTATAATCAGATTTTCAGCCCCTTTGTTGCTCAACCACTCCCACCCCCACCACTGAAAATCTGCCAGACGCTCAGATCTGTTAATAATGATAGTATAGCACACTAACAAAAGGGGTTTCGTCGCTCCGTAAATTGTCCACCTATTTCCGGGCTAGCTCTTAGTATATAAAGACACCGGTCGATTTTCATACAAACGAGGTAACTTTGATGCTTTCGTTCTCCGCCAGGGATGACCTTGCTGTGATCTGATGATGGCCATGTAGGGACTGAATGGAGGTGATTCAGATCGCTATACACACCCAACTAATCTGATCAGCATCAGCATTCTAAGAGATATAAGGATAGGTTTAAAAGAACCGCGAAATTAGCATTAATGGTATAGAAATCCAGAAACTAAATACTCTAATCCTTATCTCTTAGGATGCTGATCAGATCAGTCGGGTGTGTATAGCAATCTGAATCTCCTCTATTCAGTCCCTAGATGGCCATCATCAGATCACAACTAGGTCAATCCCTGGCGGAGAACCAAAGCGTTAAAGTTACCTCGTTTATAAAAAATCGACTGATATATTTAATTATGTGACCACTACTGCATTTATTAATTTATTGAATAGAAACAAACAGTTGTACAGCTCAAGCAAAACAACTCGACCCATATTTTATTACCACGTGACTTGCGCAGCAGTTTAGGTACAAGAATGTTTAGTATGCAAACCTCATTGTCTATTTTATGTTGATTTGGTTCAGGTTATATTGCGCGAGCTATACAAATAATATGACTTAAAAAAATGATTAATAAAAACCGAGTTTCCTAAATTTATACGAACTATAAAACTTTATTAGTTTTAAGTCAGAAAATTTAAGCCAGTGGTGACATTATTACTTTTTCTCTTTTTTGTAATAAAATTACTTATAACAGTTAAATTTTCTTAAGTAGATAAATAATACAAGTTATAAAATTTAACTTATGGAATCTTAAGCAAATCTTCAAAGAGTATGAATGAATGAGACAATTTGCTTTATATTAGGTCTTTACCTATGAAATTGCCGTTTTGTTTGAAAAAAGTTAAAGTATTTTTTTTTCGAACTTATTTATTTCTTTTATTCAAAGTAATCACCCCTGCAATCAATGCATCTTTGCCAACGCTGTGGCAGTTTATGGATGCCCTTCTTGAAAAAATCAGCTGGACTGGAGACAACAAACTCTTCAAAGGCGTTTTGTACTGCCTCTCGGGAAAAGAATTTTTTTCCCGCTAAAAAGTTGTCCAAATTTTGGAAAAAGTAATAGTCGGTAGGCGCAAGATCTGGTGAGTATGGCGGATGAGGGAGAGCTTCCAAACCCAACTCATGCAGCTTAGAGACGGTCTGTTGTGCAGTATGGGGTCGCGCGTTGTCGTGAAGTAGCAGTGGGGCACCCATCTATCAAGCTTTTTTATCTTGCCAATCTGTCGCAAATGGACCAATATTGTTTTGATGCTAACATCAAAAGCTGCTGCCAGCTCAGCTGTAGATTGCGATTCATCTGCTTCCACAATCGCCTTTAATTCATCATTGTTGACCAAAGTTTCCGGACGACCACGAGGTTCATTTTTCAAGTCAAAATTCCCAGAACGGAACCGAGCAAACCAATAACGGGTTGTACGTTCGTTTGTACAGTTCTCTCCGTAAACGTCGTTGATGTTACGTGTCGTTTGTGCCGCGTTGGTGCCACGACGGAACTCATATTCCATAATTACACGAAATTTCGAAGTATCCATTATGAGGAAAAATGTTGAAATGTAATGAAAATACAACGCTAATCAATAAACAAAAGACTGATTTTGTAAATAGAATGTACATACATACATACATACACTCACGCCTGTTAGAAATAGAATGTCATATTTTTAAAACAAAATTAATTTGAATTTAGAATTCATAGCCAATCAAAACTTTTTTTGTTTGAAAAAGTCTGTACTGCAATACGGCAATTTCATAGGTAAATACCTTTTATTTGAAGGGAGAGTGAGTGAGTGAGAAGTTGGGAAGTGACACAAAAGAATAGAAGAGGAGATAGACCGGAGACCGCCGGCCGACCCCCAATAAATTATTATAACGGCAGAACACATGATGATGAACTATTTCAGTAATAAAGATATACCAACGCATAAGTCCTACAAAAAGGTAGGTCTCGCCAATTCATAGGGAAAGTCTTTGATGGTCATTCCGACAAAAAGCAGTAATAAGCATTCAAAGTAAAAACAAGTCATTCAGTTAGATAAGGCATAAAAAGTCGAATAAAAGACTTCTTTTAATTAACTAAAATCACAGCAATATTACAGTCACGGCAGTGTGCAATAGCAAAATGTAAGAATGATTATTAAAATCAAAATATTGTACAATATATTTCTTCAGGTAAATATATGTAATTAATTTACATTTTCCTGTGTTTTATAATCAAATTTTTAAATCACTCAATTTGGATATAGTTTTTAGAAATAAAACACTTTTAAAGGATTACAGCGCATATATTGATTAATTCAGATATGTTAATTTAGAATTATTTAGTTTTTATTTATTGGTTTTTGGTCCCCCCGTGACCACGGTCCCTGGAAAGATGTCGAAACTTTGGGAAACCCAAAAATCATAACACAATAATTCTAAAATAACATCTAAATTAACCAATATACGCGCTGTAATCCGTAAAAAGAAGTTTTATTTATAATGAAATGTACGCGCGGAAATCTTAGGTTCAGTTGCACCACCTAACTTTAACGATAACAAGCTTGTTAAAGTACCGGTTAAGCACTAGTTAACCCAAAAAAGACATTGCCAGCCAGCATGATGTCCTTTGATAAGTTAGACGTGACAAATAGGTAGCATTATCATTTGACGATAACTTTAACTTTGACAGCGTTTTGGTGCAAGGCTTAGAAGTGTATATTTGATATGTTTTGTTTATCTGTGTAAACTAAACTAAATTCTACAAATATTACCTGCACCGCTGGATCATACGGGTCGTAAGGGTCAGCAGTAGGTGGCGGCAAGTTCCACACTCGTATAGTACTGTCCAGGCCTCCAGAGAAGCACTCCTCAGAGCGAGGCGCGCCCATCGCCAGGCACAGTACAGGCGCGGTGTGCGCGCGGAACGTATACAGCGGCTCCACTTCCAGGCTGGCCGACTTCTTGGCCGGGACTGTACGCTGGAGGTTCCACAACTTTAGGGTGTGGTCTTCGGAGGCGGTCACTAAAGCCGCTTCGGTTGGGTGGAAAGCTAACGCTCGGACCTGTTGAATACATTTTGTTATTTACTCTATTATCATCTGAAAACCGATTCTTATGCCTGTAGCACATTCTTATGGTTACCGCAGTAGGTTTCGTCGTGAGTTCCACAATCGAAACAAATGCGAACAGCCAGGGAGGTGATTCTCGGGCGCGTGACATAGTGTCAAATTCGAGATATCTCTAAAAAGTCAAGAAATCGTAGAGATTGCAAAGACTTTCGACTTGTAATGTCTAAAATCGCTGAGAATAAGTTTTTTAGTTGCAATAGAGATTTTAGTGAAATTTTTGATAGGGATTTGTAATTAGAGATAATCTCGAATTCGAGAAATGTCGTAGTGCGCGAGAATCGGCCCCCTGTTCTAATGTATAGATTTTTCACCCGCGATCCTACCCCCGATCGGCTCTGTCCACTTATTGTCTAATTTCAAAATCTATCGCAATCGCTTTCATTTGACAGCACGTTTATTCTTCTTTTTGGCACAAATAAAAACTTACCAAAGAAATGCAGCAATGTGTTACATCCATCAAATGAAAGCGATTGCAGCTACCCGTTGGCCCTCGCACCTATCTCTTTGTAATTATTGTTTCATTTTTTTTTCCTTTACGTGTTTGTTGTTTAATGTTTGTTAAGTTTTAAGGTGCAGAGACCAATAAATGTTTTTCTTTCTTTCTTTCTTTCTTTCTTCTTTCTATTGCGATAGATTTTGAAATTAGACAATTAGCCCCCTGATCCGACCGTTGACACACGCGAAAGTAATGACGCGAAACCGCTACGTAGATGTCCTTAATTCCTCATATATCGTCATATATCATCCTCATATATCGTCGTCGATAGAAGACAACTCGTAGCGGAACCATAACGGAACTACTGCGGTGCCGCTGGTATAGTTTCGCGGCGGAGGTGTGCTACAGGAGTTATAACCTATATTTAGGGATAAGTCTACTACTATGCGATTTTCCATTATTTAACACAAATATCTAGGAAACATATCTTTTAGTCCTACGCGTACGCAAAAAAAACCGCAAATCGATGTACAGCAAAGCCCTTTGGTACACGTATACTTGAGTTAAAAACAAAATTTTGGACCCGCAGTTCTTAAAAATTCTTCCCTTAGGAAAGAAGTTATGGCGTCATCTTTTTTTTGTATGGGAAAAAAACTTTTTTTTCTAAAACCTATCGTGCAGCATGGTATCGAATGAAAGGGCTTGCTGAGCCGGTTCTAAAAATATATCACATCATTATATTTCAGCCACTTGTCTTAAATTAAAACAAAAACATTTTCAAAACATACCAAGTTTGGGCTCCTCCAGATCCGATTTGGTTGAATTGTTTCTTGTAAAATACACCTTAAGAGTTACAAAATATCCTCATATCAAAGCACAAGAAAGTGATTTTGAAAATATCTAAATTTAGTATTTTTTTCAAATTTTTGCCCAAACTTACGTTTGTATGGGATTTTTGGAAATTGATTTTTTGTTTAATTTAAAACAAGTGCTGAAATGTAATTATGTGATATATTTTTAGAAACAGCTCAGAAAGCCCTTTCATTCGATATCACACAAGATAGGTTTTAGAACAATCATTTTTTTTTAATAAATATAATCACTTTGTAAAAGCTTTGAAATCATGAAATTTTTAAAAAAAATACTAAATATCAATATTTTCAAAATTGCTTTCTTGAGGTTAGATATGAGAATATTACATGTCATTTGAGGTATATTTTATGAAAAATAATTCAACCATATTGTATCTGTAGAAGCCCAAACTTGGTATGTTTTGAAAAAGGTTTTTTGGTTTAATGTAAAACAAGTGGCTAATATATAACGATGTGATATATTTTTAGAACCGGCTCAGCAAGCCCTTTCATTCAATACCATACACGATAGGTTTTAGAACAAAAAATTTTTTTTCTCATACAAAAAAAAGATGACACCATAGCTTCTCCTAAGGGAAGAATTTTTAAGAACTGCGGGTCCAAAATTTTGTTTTCACCTCAAGTATACATGTACCAAACGGCTATACTGTACATCGATTTGCGGTATTCCATTGATTTTGAGCTCGTAGAACACCCACTATTTAGGAGGGCTATCGCTTTACTGGGGAAAGATTATTGAAATAAAGCATAAAAAAACCATACAAATTCAATCATTACAAATATGACAACTTTTTGCCAAAAGCTAACAGAATTAACTATGAGGAAGATTTAATAGTCTCATCATCAGCCTATCATCGTCCACTGCTGAACATATAGTCAGGAGGCAAATATTTAATAAGTCGTCTCCTTCACGATTTTCGTCGGACTCTCTTCTATATACCTAAAACTGGTATGTATGTGTTCCTTGAGCTCTGCAAAACACGAAACTGACGGTTTTAAGAGAAGAAAGTGGGGACACGCATAGCTATGACGTCACAAAGATGGCGCCGACCATAACAAGTTTTTCTTCATTTCTCGAGTTTTATTGCATCAATTTCGTTGTTTGATATGTCATTTGAAAAGTTTTATAATTGTCTATGATTGCTCTTTTGAAACCTACTAATTTAGTTTTGTCGTTTTTGAAATATTAACAAAAATATGATTTTTTTTCATAAACTTTTTATTATTTACAGGTTTAAACTAAATATAGAAAAAGATTTGTGTACCTAAGTTTGTAATTTTTTAATAAAAAGTAAAGTGCGTTTTCATATCTTCTTAAAAATATAAACGTCATTGTAGTGCAATAATAAACAAACAAGTTGTGACCAATTCTGTAAGGAGAGTACTCATAATTTTTTTTTCATTTTCTTTTTATTTAATGAAATTTTTCTTCATTCATCGAGTTATACTTCATCAATTTCAATGTTTGATATGTCATTTGAAAGGTTATATAATTGTCTATGATTGCTTTATTGACAGCTACTAATTTAAGTTTGTCGTTTTTGAAATATTGACAAAAATATGTTTTTTTATACACTTTTTCTTATTTTCCGGTATAACTATTAATAAATAGAAACATAAATGTGCCTAAGTTTGTTAGTTCATAACAAATAACAAAGTCCGTTTTATTACCTTCTCAGAAATATAAACATGATTGAAGTGCAATAATAAACAAACAAGTTGTGACCGATTCTGTAAAGAAAGTACTCATCTGATTTTTTAAAGTTCTTCTTTATTTCATCAAGTTATTCTTCATTTCTAGAGTTCTACTGCATCAATTTTGTTGTTTGATATGCCATTTAAAAGTGTATGTAATTGCCTATGATTGTTCTTTAAAAAATTGCTAATTAGGTTTTGTTGTTTTTAAAATATTAACAAAAATATGATTCTTTTTCATTAACTTTTTCTTATTTACCGGTATAACTAAATAAAGAGAAACATAAGTGTACCTAATTTTGTATGTTTTTAACAAAACATAAAGTCTGTTTTATTGCCTTTTCAGAAAAATAAACATGGTTGTAGTGCAATATTAAACAAACAAGTTGTGACCAATTCTGTAAAGAAAGTACTCATCTGATTTTACCGCCGTTTTCACTATTGATTTTGAAATGATAAGTATTTAAGAGCTGTGAAAAGGAAGCTGTGCTTTTTACAAATTACAGTATACATATAATATACGTTTACTTTTATATGTATTATAATATCACACATCAAGCAATTTAGATGTACTTGCTAAGCTATTATAAAAAAACAATGTACAAAACCAAAGTATTCTTTATTGTAATTACCTATAATAACAGTGCAAATAAAAACTATTCCCAATGTGTAGTGTAAATCACTTATTAAGTAGGGAAATGATGAATGAGATAATGTGTATAGTGAACAGAGCATAGCAAGCAACATATAAGTACTACTCATCAACATCAAGAAAGTTATGCTGATTAAAACATAATTAATTATTTTCCAATCCTATCATACGTTTTTTCTTTGAGCGTGCACAGTCGCATTTCGTCGTCCGGCAGTCTGTCTTACACTGGCACGATATGAGCTCGATATCTTGCAGACATATTGGATGGAGGTTTCAAGCTTGTGATGGGAATTAGGGAATTGTTATATCACCTCCAGCCACAGTTTTCTGGTAAGAGTAGGGTTTGGATCGGGATATTCGCAGTTTTCCAAATAAGTCTGGTAATTAGCTCTGTGTAGGTGGTGCTTCTGACTTCTCTAGAAGGTGGTAATTAAATTACCACCGGTTTTCTCAAATGTTAAAAACCTAGACAAACTGAAATTACCAAGATATCAAGCTCATATCGTGCCAGTGTAAGACAGACGCCTGACAATGAAATGCGACTGTGCACGTTCAAAGCAAAAACGTATATTGAAAGGAGTATGCCATATTAGAAAAGAAATATTTTAATCAGCATAACATTATGGATGTTGATGAGTAGTATATGTTGCTTGCTATGCTCTGTTCACTAAACTCGATAATTCAATTATGTCAACATTATCTCATTCATTATTTCATTGTTATTTTCTATTTTGTACAATGTGATTTACGTAAAAATAAGTAATTTTCATTACACCTTGGGAATAGTTTTTATTTGCACTATTATTAAGATAACAATAATACTTTGTTTTGTACATTGTTTCTATAATAGCTTAGCTTATATTATTTCTAATTTACTGGATGTGTGATATTATAATATGAATATCCTACTTTCCTACTAATATTATAAATGTGAAAGTTTGTGGGTTTGGATGTTTAGATGTTTGGATGTTTGTTCCTCAATCACGCAAAAACTACTGAACGGATTTGGTTGAAATTTAGCACACAGATATAAGATAGCATAGATTAAAACATAGGATACTTTTTATCCCGATATTTCCACGGGAACGGGAACCACGCGGGTGAGACCGCGGGCGGCCGCTAGTATGAAATTATATTACATCTGATATTATAATAAAAAAGTAAACACATATTAGATTTATACTTTAATTTGTAATAAGCACAGCTTTTTCTCTTAAATACTTATCATTTTCAAATCAATAGTGAAAACAGCAGTAAAAATCAGATTCGTACTTTCTTTACAGAATTGCTCACAACTTGTTTGTTTATTATTGCACTACAATCACCTTTATATTTCTGGAAAGGTAATAAAATAGACATTATTTTTGTTTTACATAAACATACAAACTAAAACACACTTATGTTTCTCTTTATTTAGTTATACCGGTAAATAAGAAAGAGTGTATGAAAAAAAACATATTTTTGTTAATATTTAAAAAAAAAACAATACTAAATTAGTAGGTTTCAATAGAATAATCATAGAACATTATATAACCTTTCAAATGACATATCAAACATTGAAATTAATGCAGTAGAACTCGATAAATGTAGAAAAACTTGATGAAATAAAGAAGAAATTGAAAAAACTAGATGAGTACTTTCCTTACAGAATTGGTAACAACTTGTTTATTTATTATTGCACTACAATGATGTTTATATTTTTCTGAGAAGATATTAAAACAGACTTTATTTTTATTATAAACTTACAAACTAAGGTACACAAATGATTTTTTTAATTTAGCTTATACCTGTAAATAAGAAAAAAATTATGAAAAAAAAATCATACTTCTGTTAATATTTCAAAAACGACAAGACTAAGTTAGTAGGTTTCAAAAGAGCAATCATAGACAGTTATATAAGCTTTCAAATGACATATCAAACAACGAAATTGATGCAATATAACTCGAGAAATGAAGAAAAACTTGTTACGGTCGGCCGCCATCTTTGTGACGTCACAGCTATGCGTGTCCCCACTTCCTCCTCTTAAAACCGTCAGTTTCGTGTTTCGTAGAGCACAAGGAACACATACACACCAGTTTTAGGTATATAGAAGAGAGTCCGACGAAAAATCTCAAAATGCTTCGTCGCCACCTAACTAATAGGCCTAGATTAAAATTTAATAGTCTAGAATTGTTGAAATCAACTATAGGCTGAACATATTATTATACCTCAGCATTGATTGAGTCTGTCTGTGGTTTAAGAAGTTCACCATAACGAGTAATGCCACCATGGCAGGATTATAACAATTAATTTCAAGGTTATAAATTAGTTTCATTGTATGCAAATGTTCAATTATTTATTCTCTAACTCCAAACTTAAAATATTTATAAATAGGAGCGACCATCCTAGTTTATCGAGAGCTTTTAGCATTTTGAACCTAGCTTAATTATTGAGCGCCTTGAGAATATAACAACCACAGTTCCTACTTTATGTTTCGACCTCAAGTCTGATTCTAGCAAAGAAACTCTAAGGCTGAGTTGCACCACCTAACTATAACGATAACAAGCTTGTTAAAGTACCGGTTAAGCACAAGTTAGCCAAAAAAAGAGTTTGCCAGCCAACAGCCTATTTGTCACGTCAAACTTGTCAAAGGACATCATGCTGGCTGGCAACCTCTTTTTTGGGCTAACTTGTGCTTAACCGGTACTTTAACAAGCTTGTTATCGTTATAGTTAGGTGGTGCAACTCAGCCTTAGGCTTGTATTAAAAAAACAAACTCAAATATCTGCTTCAGTACAGTTAGAAAGGGATGGTGCTGTGGCGCCCTGGTTTAGCGCCTGGTCCTGCGAATGCGGAGGTTAAGCAACTTTAGCAAGGGTCGCATGGGATTGGTGACCAAAAATTTACTATCGGAGTTCCTCCGTGCTTCGGAAGGCATGTTAAGCCGTTGGTCCCGGATGCATTTGCAGTCGTTAACACCCACCAATCCGCATTGAGCCTGCGTGGTGGGATATTGCCCATTTTCCTTATCCACCAATAAGGAATGCCTGTGCCCCAGCAATGGGTCTGCAAAAGATCTCGCGCACTCGTTTTTGATCAATTTACAGATGTGGAACATGTACCTCTTGGTTTAGAAGTAATAGTATTGGCACGTATTGCTATAGAACCATGATTAAAATGTAGTCGTGTTTAAGGTTAAGTGTTAACTAAGTATTAAACAGAGTTTTTGAAGCCATTTTATCGAGTTCGGTGCAGTGTCTATTTTAATTATTTGCAAATTGATTCATAGTAGATATTGTGTCTTAAAATCGGTGCAGTTTTGTGGTACAAGTGTCTACGCAACTGAACAATATGAGGGATAATTGAAATAGGCGCGATCTTGGTTGTGTGAAGCTGAGACTTTTATTGTAGTGGTAGCTACCTCGGCAGAACTAACCGAGTAAACTGCCTTGATATACTTGGTGCCAAATGCTCCAAGCAGCATTGGAATGCGATGCACCCGTATTCTAATGAAAATTAAAACAGTATCTACCACTGAACTATTCAACACTTGACACTGGCAAAAATAACTTCCAAGAGGAAAGTAGATTACCAAAACAAAAATAAGAAGAAGCAGAAGTATGAAACAGTATCTCACCCCGTCGAAGTGCGACCGCAGCGTGTACTTGGCGTTCCAAGTCTTCCGGAAGGACTCCTTGTTGGCGCTGGCGACGTCGTACGCCTCGGGCTCGTTGCTGACGGTGAGCTGCGCCAGCTCGCCCAGCGCCAGCGGCTCCTCGTCCGACTCGCCGCCCGCGCTCGCCGGCCCCGACCCGCTAGCCCCGCCGCTACCGAACTTCACTGTAACCACATTACAACTCAGTTATTAAGGCTGTAGACGCGCATCATGTTCCATTTCTTTAAATTTTCAATATAAATGACCAAAACAACTCTGCCCGAGCCGTAATGAGGGCGAACTTTAAAAATTCCTATTAAATTATTAAATAGATATAAGTATATACAAAACACGCAATGCAATAGACCTCATTACTCCTAAGAAAAATAAAAAAATACTTTAGAATCTGTAAACACCAGTAAAAAACATGTCAAAGTGTATCGAGTTGAGCATTTTTTAATTAATATTTTATTTCTCTGTGATTAAAAACATTTTGTTTAAATTTTCTCTCTATATGGCACTCCTTGACAATACAAACAATAAGTGAAAAAATAAATATGAGTCGTATTCTTATATGTTACAGCTGAAACGTTTGTGAAAAGTACCTGTGACAAGCAAATTTGAAATTCCACTTGAACAGAATGTCTTCGTTTTAAAATACCCGATAAATTATTATGTTTTTCTCTCTATACGGCACAAATTTAAGAATTTTGCTTCCTAAAACTAAAGTTTACATGAATAGTAATGCTTTCATTCTTTAGATAACTTCATTAAAAAAAAGGCGAATTTCTTTAAAATGCGTATTTACAGCCTTAATATTTTTTATGCACAACCTGGGTAGTGCTTGGCCTTGACCTCACCTGAGCTTAAGTGACAATAAGGCCGTAGATGGAAGCGCACTACACCCGGAATCCTCATCACTGAGGAACTGACTATCTTACCTCTAACTACCGGAACACAATAATTGTTAAATTGTTGTTATGGCGTCAGACATAGGTAAGATGGTGTTAGCTAGCCAGGCAGACTTGATATAAGCCCTAGTATCAACCAAACCTAGTACAAATTGTACCCCACCTGGGAATCAAACCCGGGACCTCTGCGTCTTACACGGGAGGGCGAACCACTACACTACAGAGGCGGTTAAATTAGCAGATTTCGCCCTGTGATCAACCAAAATTCGAACAGACAAAAACCTAAGGCCGTACGCACTTTGGATGCTTTTTCGTACGAATTTGACTCATATGAACATCCCAACCTTCCAAGTACTATGGGAGTGCGCACACTCGGTGCGAGCGCGTTTTTATATCAAAACTCATCCAAAGTACGCACGGCATAAGGCTAAGAAGGCTCGACACTCAAGGGTAAGCCTACAGGGAAGTTTGGTGTCGAACGAGACTCGTGTCGACGAGTCTCAAGGTAGGCCTTTAAATTGAACTCCAAAATTATTATGGCCAAAAAAAAACGGCGAGTATTCTCACTATTGCAATACTTAATTAGAGTAGCTTATTTGAATACTACTTAATTCCCTCACAAACATTCACCCTCCATGTGTAGCTTATATATATAGTTGCCACTAAACTTAAGTTCTATTTATTTGTGATGGGAAAAATAAACAAACTTTTTTTATACACATATAAATATTCAGATATAGAGAATAAAGAAGTAATGCTATTTTCACCTTTTACGACTAACTTACGTTACGAAATAGCCCGTATTATAAATGCATGAGTACAAACGTTACACACGGATACATTATACGCTCGCGCCGCTTCCTAAACACGCTTTCATAACATATACATTTTAATTATAATACACCTTTATGTATCAACGTAATGTTTATAAGATTAAGAAAACGTGCCCACTTTAAGGTTTTGATCAATAAAAACCTTGGGTTTGATAAGACACAACCAAAGAAACAAAAGTAGAGCTTTATCAAATAACAAATACCTATTTCATTACTTATACATAATTAATCAATACATAAAGGTACTGAACGTTCACTACCTACTTTTTTTTAAATAATAGGTACTTAATAACATCAACATTATTATTTACAAGGATTATAAGTGCTGGTGTCGCGTCGATCAAGTGTGAATATACGTAACTAGCGACCACCCGCGAATTCGTCTGCGTGAAAAGTTGTTTTGCTATCCAACCTTTGATTGAACAGTACTTTTTTTGCTACCCAACTTTTGAACAGTACCTTTTTTCTGGATGAAAGGCCGAAGTTGAGAAGATCAAATTTACAAGACCTATGGACGAAAGATCGAAAATTAAAAGGTCAAATGGTTCTTTGGCCGTACGTTTAAAATTACGAAAGGACATTTCACCTAAAGCTTAAAAAAACCGAAGATTAGTTGAGGGTTACATGCAGCAGGTCGGTTCTGGCAATTCGCTCGCTTGGCTCGTGCGTTGTTGGTCGCAATGGAACCTAACCTCCTCCTTGCCAGCTACGCTCGCTCGTCGTCGCACTTAATAGGTCTTAACAGACTTTCGGGATTTCGAACTATCGGCATTTTAACTTTCGGGATTTCGAACTATCGGTCATTTAATAATCGATCTTTTAAGTTTTGGTCTATCGGATATTGACATTTAAGATTTTCGGTATTTTGAAAATAGGTGTTTTGTGCGTCGATATTTCGGTTATATGTGTTATTAATTTTCGGCATTTTAATACATACCCCCCCTGAGAACGTGTATGCAAAATTTCATGATGATCGGTTGAGTAGTTAAAACGTGAAGGCGTAACAAACAAACAAACAAACAAACAAAAGGAACAAAAACCAGACCACAGCTGTAAATAAAAACAAATCTTACCGACTGGGTACTCGTCACCTTGACCTCCGCCATCAACCTCACTTTCGGTGAGAGTGTTGAGCTCATTCAGTACCTCTTCAGCTTCATGATCAACTTCTTCCCCTGTGAAGTAAACCAACCCATAAACAACAATCATTCAACAAACATTTCACAAAAAACACTAAAAACACCTCGTTTACCAGAAGCATGGTGCGGCTGTTTAGCGTCAAGGTCATCAATCTCATCCATATCCATTTCCTGGTTCGCCAAAAACTCAAAGTTGGCAAACACAGCTGCAGTTTCTTGTACCGAAAGCCCCTCTTCATTATACACACCTCCTGGAGGGACAGCTTTTCTTTGTTCTTTACCTGTTTGAATAACAATGTCACACTTTAAGATCCTTACTTTCCATAACATCTACATAAGTTTCATCAGACATTTTAAACTATAATAGTAAGAGAATTTCTCATCAAGGATAATAATGAAGAATAGCAATGTACAGGCACTAGTCACAGACAATTGGTATTACAACAGCATAAAATCATTATATCTAAAAATATAAAAACTAAAATAGACTGTATAATATAAAGTAAACTGGAAAAGCTCTCTTACCATAATCATATTTTCGAACCATAGAGTTAATGGAATAGTCACATCGGTCACGCTGCTGTTTTTCACAGTTTGTATAGAGCTCCATTTGCTCTTCATTGTTAAGACCGAGTAAGTTCCGTACTCGGTTTGAACGTACATCAAGTATTGTATCAGTATATCCTATTTCCTGTTGATTAAATAAATATTGTTAATAAATGTTTATATATTAATAAATAATAAACTGTTAACGCTTCAACACCCGGAAAATGAGACACATAAGATCTTTTTTTTATCCGGCTGAATGTGGCCACGTGGATATTAAAGAATTAACCAAAGTTAGCAATTATTATAACTAACCTGCAGGTACTGTTTGATAAGCTGACGACCCTGCTTCCACTGTGCGCGCTCCGCTGGCTCCGTGTCCACTGCAGGCTTCGGTTCCATTGGAGGCTCAGGTTCTGACCGCATGTCACCCTGCTGCAGTTCCACACCATATTTAAGTTTATGGAACTTGGCTCTTTCTTGCTTCAAAGCATATTCCAGCATTTTGATCCGCCTCACAAGGTCATTTTTAAGATTCTCCTGTCCCATTCTTTCGCCTTGGAGAAAGGCAATCTGTGCCTGTAAGAATTATTTTCTTTTTTAAGAACAAAAAGATGATTAAAAAGATGTCAAATATTGTTTGAACAAATAATATTTACTAAATATTTTTCTTAAAAGCTAGTTCATTTTCATCCCACTTTTTATATGCAATCAATTTAACTGGAATTCTATCGTTTATGGAAATAACTTGAACTAGATGGACAATGAGGGTTGCAAACTAAACATTTTTGTATGTAATAAAATGGCTACTGTGCAAGTCAGATCAAGTTATTTCACTGTTTGTTTTTAAGAGAGCTGTTATAGAATATCATTTTATTTAGACTAGTAGACAATTTACTCTATACTTTATCTCTTTGCTTTATATTTTATTCAATAAAAAGAAAATTTACTCTATACTTTATTTTTTTGTTTTATACACAGGTTGGTCAAAAGTTCTGTTACTGAGTTTCTTTATCGATTACTGGCCATTAAAACAAATGAAAAGAAAAAATAAAAATGACATATTATTGACAGTTTTATAAGCTATAATTCCATACCACACGTATATCATATTTTGTTTATTTCACCATGGAATGGGGGTTGAAGGAGAATCGTGTCGCTGTAATTGCTCTGCACAAATGTGGGCAGCCACCGAATATGATTTTCAAGTTGCTACAAAAGTTGAAAATCAACAAGCAATTTATTTATCGCACTATCCATAGGTACAGTAATACCTTGACCGTCGATGACCGAAAAAGATCAGGAAGACCACGCACCGTTCGGACACCAGCTGTGATCAAGGCAGTGAAGGCGAGAATCACGAGAAATCCCGTCCGGAAGCAAAAGTTATTGGCAATACACATGACTGTGAAGAGAAGTTCCCTTAAAAAATTATCAATGATGACCTTGGGCTTCACGCTTACCGTAGACGAAAGGGCCATCTGCTAAACGCACGATTGAAGGCTATGAGGTTAGCACGAAGTCGCGCTCTACTAAAGCAGTACGCACAAAACGGCCATCGAAAAATCTTGTTTACTGATGAAAAAATCTTCACAGTCGAAGAAAATTTTAACCGTCAAAATGATAGAGTATACGCTAAGAATAGTAAAGAAGCCAGCATGATTGCTCCGAGGGTCCAACGAGGTCACCACCCCTCATCAGTGATGATTTGGCTGGGGGTGTCCTATTCAGGGCTAAGTAAGGTTCATTTCTGTGAAAAAGGTGTGAAAACTGGCGCTAGAGTCTATCAAGATACCGTTCTGGAACCTGTTGTCAAACCCTTAAGCCACATTTTATTTCAAAACCAGCCATGGGTCTTCCAGCAGGACTCTGCCCCTGCGCACAAAGCAAAATCTACACAAGCATGGTTTCGGGCTAACAAAATTGATTTTATCGCGCAGGAAGAATGGCCATCCTCCAGCCCAGACTTAAATCCTCTGGATTATGCCATATGGCAACTTATTGAGGAGAAAGCATGTGCTAAGCCCCACATGAATCTCGACTCTCTTAAGCGCGCTATTCTCAAGGCAGTCGCAGAATTGGATATGGTGGTAGTTCGTGCTGCCATCGATGACTGGCCTCGTCGTCTAAAGGCGTGTATTCATGCCAGAGGCGGTCATTTCGAATAATTTTAATACATGATAATCTTATATATTTGTGCTTTCATTTGGTATATAATTCATTGTAGCATTATTTGTAAATTTAGTATTATTCATGTTTTCCATAGTTACAGAACTTAGTAACCAACTAGGTATTTTATTCAATAAAAAGAAAATTTACCTATTATAAACTTCTTATTTACAAATATCATGAATTAATAATAACAAATAATCCTAAATGACTAATAAATTAGAACTGTCTTAATAGAAATACATATATTTCGCCATTATTCACATATTAGATAAGATATTATGAATAGGACCATTGAATGTACCTAAGTAGACAATTCGTTGCAGTCGTAGAACAGAGACGGTTCTGATTTTTTTTAATTTTTTGTTTATTGCATAAATCGACATGTAATTATGTGTTTTGTCGATTGAAGACACTTTTTTGAAAAAAAGGTATTAAATGCCTGAGATATAGTCTAGAATAGGGGCGGGGTTGGGTGTGGTCTCATGGGTTTAGTCCCATGGCCCTGATCGCCGAGAGCAGATCCAACCCTAGTCTGCCCTCCTGTCCGGAGAGCAGACATGGCGAATGGCCATAGGAGGAGCGCAACAGTCGCTGATCCCCATGGCATGTCTAGCTGATTATCCTTCCCGAGGTTGCCGCCCGTTATTGGTCTGGTTCCCTCTGAAACAGACGTAACTGAAACGGCTAGACGCAATTCTTTTCCTGACCTTTCCCATCCTTCCATCCTATCCTACACCTTACTGCGGGTATTATGTGGTTGGTACTTGCGGCCTCATCATCAAACATGACTGATGGTGAGGGGGAGGGGGACAACCACCCGCGTGTTTGTGCCGTGCGCGGGGACCCGTACGGGGGGATGAAGGTGTCCTGGTGATTGAGTCGATGGAGTGTAGGCTGTTTTAAACACTCCTGAGACAACACATCACTTTGGCCCGGATTTCCTCTCACACGGGAGGCCTAGGACTAGCCATCCTAGGTCAATCGGCTGGGACATCTCGTCAGAGGGCTGTCAGGCGAGAGTCCTGATATGGTAGGGGTAGACGACGGGCGGGACGACTTTGTCTTCTTGCTCTGTTCGGCCTGCCTCCTGCTATATTGGGACTCTATATCTTTGTTGTATTTCTGGCGTTTGTGTGCCATTTGCCGCAACGTCCCCACTTGAGGGCTCCATGGAGGGTGGAAAGCAACAAAGACGAATCTACTAACAACTTACATGGCTAACAAAAAACAAAAAAATACCCAGCAAACCAAGGCTGCACCCCAAGGTGAAAACCAAGGCGGCGCGCCCAGCACCCAGGCTGCACCTCAGGTGAATAACCAGAGTGTCGCGCCACACAACACACCGGCAGCTCCTCAGGTGCACAACCTGAGTGTAGCGCCACAAAACACACCGGCAGCTCCTCGGGTGAACAACCCAAGTGTAGCGCCGCCAGCTAGTCACAGTTTGGACCTCTCCTCTCTGAAGGCAGCAATGCCAACGACTTCTGAACCCCAACAGGAGGAATCCGGTTGGAACGAAGTAGTCGTTAAGAAGAAGAAGCCCAAACAACCACCTAACCAACCACCCAACCAACCACCCAACCCGCCTGGCCAGTCACGCAACGCCAAACGGTTGGAAGCCCGGAGGGAAGCGAGGAAGGCACGGCGACAGGCCACCGATGGTAGTAGGCCGCGTGAAGCGGCCGAAGGGGCTGCAAAGCCACACGACGCCCCCCACAGTGATGCGCCGACTCCTCATGTGGACAATTGTCCTGCTGAGGAGAAAGCTACTCCTAAGGGGGCACCATCTGTCGCCTCGAAGCCGGCTGCCGCCAACGCACCTGAGCGACGCAGACCCTCCAGGCGAGTTCACCGGGGGAAAGGGAACATTGCTACGCCCGCCAAGCCCGTAAAAAGGAATCGCCCCGACGATTCCTTTACTCCGCAAGGAGGGGGCAAGCGCAGCAAACCCCATCCCACCACTACCAGCTCCATTGCATATGCCGACGCTCTGAAATCGGATCTTAGCGTCGCGATCATGCTGGAGCCATACTATGACCTTACCAAGGAGCAGGCTGAGGTCATCAAGGGACAGGTGGATGGTTTGCTGGACGACGAGATTTTTTCTCCGAGACCATCAAGCCATCCATATGTCGCACCAGCTTTTAAGGCAAACGCCTTCTATAGTGACGGCGTCCTTAAATTCTGGTGCAAGGATGACTTCTCGCTCCAGTGGCTCCATCGCACCACTGCGAGAATCGGCTCACCACGTCCTGGCACCAAACTGGTTGTCAAGCGACAACTAGAGATCCCCAAGCGCATAAAAACGGGGCTCTTGGTGCCACAGTACGGACCACACGACACCTTAGACCGGGTACGCATGCGCCTCACGTGCCAGAACACCCATCTTAACGTCTCCAACTGGGCCGTCTACCACGCCGAGGAGCAGGAGGACAAACAATGCCTGTTCCTCGTGCTTGGTGTCCCAGAGGAAGACGTCGAGAAACTCAAGGCAAGCGAGCGTAGAGTTTACTACAAGTTGGGTAACATCTACGCCCGCTTCCTTGATAACACGAGCACGCCCCCGCCGAACCCCAATACACCTGGGGAGGTCACTAGTGACCTAGGCAGTGGCACAGCACACCACACCGCACAAGAAAACACCCCACAACCACCACCACAAACCACCAACGTCGCTGATCCGCCCAAAGGGGACCCCAGTGCAGTCCCCCCGGAGGAGGGGATGGGGGATGCCCCTATGGATGACGAGGACGAGAGCGGAGACAGCGACGTAGACGAGGAGGCCTTGCTAGACAGCGACCATGGCGCTGCCAGCACCCCCCAGCAATAACCTCCCCGTCCTCCAAACCAACCTCCAGCACAGCCAGACTGCAACGGCTAACCTACGCAGAGTGCTGGAGGTCAATTCCAAGACCGTAGCCCTAATCCAGGAGCCGTGGATTAGGAACGGCAGAATATGCGGTCTAGGCAACATCGGAGGTAAGCTACTCCTAGACACCACCGTAAATAACCCGCGTACATGTATCTTCACACCTAAACACGCAAACACAACCTTAATGACCGAGTTCTGTTCCAGAGACTTGACCACCATCAGGCTCCGTAATGACCCCTCCCCAGGCCTGCCTGACGTGGTGATTGCGTCCGCCTACCTGCCGGGCGACGCGGACATCCCCACTCCCGAACTGGCCGCGCTGGTGCAACACTGCGACAGCGAGGGACTGGAGCTGATCATATCAGTTGACTCCAACGCACACCATGTGCTATGGGGCAGCAAGGAAAACAACACGCGAGGTGAGGATTTTGTTTCTTTCTTACTCGCGACTAATATGAACCTAATCAACAGGGGCTCTGAACCGACTTTCGTAACATCACGAGCCCAGACAATCATTGACCTTACTCTGGCGAGCGAACACGCGTCTCATCATATCTCCGATTGGCATGTATCTAACGAGGCGTCGTGTTCCGATCATCGCTGGGTCAAGTACAACCTAAATACGACTCTCACACCGCCTAAGCCCAGACGTAATCCACGTAAGATGGACCGACGTAAGTATGAGCTTCTGACCGCAGAGAAGCTAAGGTGTCTGGACACACCTGCAACTCACGCGGTAAATGCGGATATTGATAATCATGTTGATAGCATAACAACAACACTAACCACTAGCTTTGAAGAAACATGCCCACTTTCTACTCCCAGCTCCCGGCCAGGCAATAAGTGTCACTGGTGGGGACCTGACCTGGAGAAACTACGCCGCAAGGTAAGAAAGTTGTTCAACAAAGCAAAGAACTCTCGGGAACCGCACCATTGGGACGCATATAAACAGGCCCAATACGACTACAGGAAGCGCATTCGCCTCAAGAAAAGAGAATGCTGGAGACGCTACTGCACCAACATTGAAACCAACAACGAGGCTAACAGAGTGAAAAACATCCTGTGCAGCGAACCAACACACAGTCTTGGTTTCCTGAAAAAGCCTGACGGAACATATACCAAAACAGATCAAGATACCTCAGAACTGTTAATGACCACTCACTTCCCCGGATGCCGCATAACGGAAAGTCGAACATGGGAAGAAAAAGATGAGTATCTACCTGCTGAAACCGATTGGACCACCGCCCACGAAGTTGTCAACCCGGAGAAGGTAAGATGGGCAATCAACAGCTTCCTCCCATTCAAATCAGCGGGACTAGATGGAATTTTTCCAGGGCTGATGAGGTGGTGCGACGGCGGTCTTATTGACCACCTCGTAGCCATCTACAGAAGCTGCCTAGCACACCGCTATATTCCCATGAAATGGAGGGAAGTCAAAGTAGTCTTTATTCCTAAACCCGGCAAAGGAGACTACACTCAACCTAAATCATTCAGACCAATTAGCCTCACATCATTCCTTTTAAAGGTGCTGGAGAGACTAATAGACAAGGAGATAAGGAGCACTGCTTTAGTCAGGAACCCCTTAAATCCAAACCAACATGCCTACTCTGCAGGCAAATCAACAGAGTCTGCCCTACATAAGGTGGTTTCTTATATAGAAGGCAATCTCAAACACCAAATATCAACACTAGGCACCTTCATCGACATTGAAGGAGCCTTTGACAAAACCAATTTTACCAGCATAAGCCAGGCCCTCTCTAAACATGGTGTAGATCCCACTATTGCCGGGTGGATTGACAGCATGTTAAGAGATAGAGCCATACAATTTACTGTGAATGGTACTACCAGAGGGGTAGTAGCTAAAGGATGTCCCCAAGGGGGTGTCCTCTCACCTCTCTTATGGAACATTGTGGTCAACGAGCTGATTAGTTGGCTCAACGACCGCAACTTCCTCACAGTAGGCTATGCAGACGACCTGACCATACTCATCAGCGGACGAGTTGAGAGTGTGATATGTGACCGAATGAGGTCCGCATTGAAGGTCGTCGAACAGTGGTGCAATAAACACAATCTAACAGTGAACCCAACAAAGACGGAGTTGATCATGTTCACAAACAAACGAAGTCTAGGCAATCTTAAACTACCTAAACTTTTTAACACCAGTCTGTCCCTTAGCAAGGAAGTCAAGTATCTAGGAGTGATACTAGACAACAAACTCCTCTGGAATAGACATCTCGAAGGGAAACTAAACAAAGCCACCATCATCTTTTGCCAATGTAAAAGACTACTCGGCAAAAGCTGGGGGCTATCACCGAAAATAACAATGTGGCTGTATAAAACCGTGATACGTCCCATAATCACATACGGAGCCGTTGCCTGGTGGTCCAAAACAGAGCAAAGCACCGTTATCAACAAGCTGCAGAAATTCCAAAGATTGGCATGTTCTGCGATAACCGGCTGCATGCGAACTACCCCCACAGCCGCCCTAGAAGTAGCCCTGGACCTAACACCTCTGGACCTGTTTATACAACAGGAAGCCTCCGTGGCTGCTATAAGGCTTAAACACCTGGGTCTGTGGTACAACCGAGAGGGTCCTCATTCCACATTGTGGAATAATCTAGTGAAACATGAGCCACTAATCGCTGCCCCATGCGATAGGATCCCAAAACAATACATTTTCGAAAAGAAATACCAGATACAGTTATTTGAAAGTGACCGAGATTACTCCGGCATACATGAAGTCCGAATTTATACGGACGGCTCCAAGATGGGGACTGGCACTGGTGCTGGAGTATTCTCACAAGACCTAAACATCAAAATATCACAAGCATTAGGCCAACACAGTTCGATATTTCAATGCGAATGTGTTGCAATAATAAATGCCGCTACCACGGCCCTGTCTAGAGGTATGAAGGAACTAAACATCCGCATACTGACCGACAGCATGGCCGTTCTAACAGCACTGGAGGCCAACACGATCAACTCCAGTATCGTATACGAATGCCACCAAGTTTTGGATCGTTTAGCATCCAAAAACAAAGTAATCCTACAATGGATTAAAGGGCATAGTGGATCACACGGGAACGACGCCGCCGATGAGCTGGCTAGAAAGGGATCTTCTACAACAGTGGCAGGACCCATACCCATTCTGCCACTCCCGTTCAGCCAACTGCGCTCATGGGTTAGACTACGTACTCGTGCTGCACATAATACTCGATGGGTAGATCTAACAAGCTGTAGACAGTCCAAGTTGGCGATGACCGCAGTCTCGCCGCGGTTGACCTGTAGACTGCTCAGCCTTAACCGTCCAGACCTCCGAATAGTTGTAGGCACACTTACAGGTCACCTTGCCTTAAACCGACAACTATTCATCATGAATGCGACAGACAGTCCCCTATGTAGAGGATGCCTGGACGCAGAGGAAACAGCCGCCCACGTGATCCTGGAGTGCGTGGGGTTGGCCGCACACCGGGCAGAAATCCTCAAAGACGTGAGGTCGCTCCTAGAAGCCTGTGAACGCCCCAGGAGGCTTCTGCGCTTCTGGAAGGAGCTGGGATGGCTTGACTAGCCACACCAATGCTGTGTTCACGCATAACGGACCAAATAGGAGTCTAAATGCGGAAAAAAGAGCCCATCACCAATACCAATACCAATAGTCTAGAATAACGACGGATTTGATTCTATGAGCGTAGTACAACGCCCGATTAATGAATGCGTCCATGTTCGGCGGACGGCGCACGTCCCCCGCACCCCGCTCACTGCGGCGGATCACTAGTTTCGTTCTTGTTCTACGGGAAAACGCACATGTCACTCGCAGCGAGGTTTAAAATAAACTTATTGCTTTACTGAGACTTTGCGTGTTGTTTGGTTATTATTTAAGATTTAATTTACTTATCCACCGTACAACGACGGTTTATCAAATCCGTCGTTGTCCTAGGGATCTAATATTTTATTTTTTTATTTTGATTTTTGTGTTAACTCAGTATAAAATAATATTAACGGTATCTATACGTGTCACAATACATCTTTGTTAGTCGTGTATATTTTTCTTAGAACATTGACGGAAAGTATCATCCGTCATGAACCAAAAAATCTAACTCCATACAATAACGTCGGTTGATGTCATACGTCACATTATACTCCAGAGAACAACGACCGATGTGACTTTTTACGAAAACTATACATATTAGGAATTTGTATTGTAAATCACATTGAAAAAGTCCTCATACATAACAACTGGTCCAAATTTCACGTTAATTGAATTACTAGTTTTAAAAATATGGAGTAATATTCCATACAAAATCTTTGAAAGGCTCTCCTGTAAAAATTGCAAGATCCGTCTTTGTTCTACGACTGCGACGAATTTAATCCTAGTTTTGGGGTATCACATTAGATAGTGGATTGTGTGTGAAGCATTAGCAAATTTTTCCTGAATTTGATGTTGGATATTTTATTAGAATCAGAAAAATCTAGATAAAAATATGAAGAACTTTTTAACAAGTATGAATCACTAATTTACTTAAACCTTAATTGTATATTAATAATTACGACTCATAGGTTGAGAAGTAAACATTGGTCTTTCCAAATTTTTATATTATACAGATATAAATTAAGAATAAGAAACTCTAATCTAAAAGCTACTAGAAATGGTTACATTTTGAATAAATAAAATATGTTTACAAAGGTAGCTCAAAGCAGACTGTGGAACATTTCAAAATGTTATTTAAATGGCAACAAGTAGGTACCTACTTAAAAAGTTTTCTCCATTTGAACAGTAGTTGTATAAATTTATTTGCTCAAATAACTTTTGAATATTAACTTCAAAGTAATTTAAATTAAAAAAATTACATATCTAATTAATACCAAAATATTTTTGAGAGATTAACAACTTTTTAAATATGATTAATTGCATGATAATTACTAAAAGTATCATATTTAAAGAGTTTTAACTTTTGGAAAATTTTATAATAATTAAGCAAATTGAATTCATGTTTGATTTAAAATACATGACAAAGAATTACATTTTCTTAGATGAAATACATTTTGTTAATTAAAAGGAAGGATGTTTGTAACCAGTGACAAACCAAACTTTTATGGAATTATTTTGACATGATGACATGCATGACTCACACTTTAGTAATAAATAGATATAACATGAAAAATCATCATAAATAATTCAATAATAATATTTTCAACTATTTTTATACAATTTTATAAAACAAAAACAAATATACAAATTTAATATCTTTAACTTACAGTTGTTCTATCTCACGAAGACAGTTTGACTGTGAATGTTGTTATGTTAGGCATGTACATGCACATTGTTTAAATGTGCATCTGCATACTCACACATTAATACACACACTAAAATAATGTGCATGTCTAACAATATTCAAAGCTGAACCATGGTAAAGAAATCTATCAGTATTATAACATCATACAAATAGTCGAAAAGTAAGCCATACCTACAGGCCTTGAGTTCGGTCTGCACTCAGTATACAACAATCATGAATGCGCCGCAGTGACGAACGAAAGATTTGCAGAGTATTGATTGAAATACAAGTACTTACTATGGCAAAGTGCAGATTGTGCTGTTTTTATTACATTTAATAACCCAATTAATCCAGACATAACATTTTTAAATACCTGGACAGTCTGTAAAATATGATTAAAGTGAGAATACTTTTTTTATTATATAGGTTTTACCTACCTACTAACCACAGCTAGAAGGATTTGAAACTAATTTCTTCTTTTAATATCTAGGTATTTTGCTTGTTTAATTTTTTTATTTTCACCATTCGTTATGTAAACCTAGGTATTTTAATTGCTTCGAAATTGATTTCTCAGTGAAGGTAGACCCTATAAGTAATATGGATTCTAAAATATAATGTACAAACACAAAACTAGAAAGATAGGAAAGTACTTCGATGAAATTAAAATACTGTAGCCGGGTGGCCCTATCGTGTGTTGATATACTGTGTGGCTCTAGTTAATGATTTCAAGGACAGGGCCAAGTTAGAATACTGATAGATTTCTTTACAGTCACCAAACTGTCTTTGTGAGATATTACAACAGCTGTACACTCAATAGTACAATGTTAAAAACAATACAACAAATAATTTTATATCATAATTGAAATGTAAATTCAATCAATAACAATTAAATTTAAGAACTTTTTATCACATTCAGGTTCCGGGCTTTTGTTGCTCTAAACTTCTACTAGTCTAAACTCTTAAGTAATTCACTAACTGTAACTCATGCATGGAATAAGAATTTAATTGGTGTCAGTATGACATCAATAACTGAATATACATTTTGTTATTTAGGATAAACCTTTAGCAAACTTTCAACTATTTTATTTATTCAAAACAATGGTTTACTTACAGAAAAAAATACAAAAAACAGGCTAATTTGCAGGTAATGTGAGGTTTTAGTAGATTCAAATTTTAGACTTAAATTTAGTTTACAAATAGTATATAAACTTATGTACTATAGTGGAATGCAAAAGTAAAGAAATTCACCTTAAACTCAGCTCTGTCCACCTCCCATTGTGATCTCTCGAGCTCGAATCTCGCCCATTCGTGTTGAATAAAATGTAAGATGCCCGGTATTGAATACTGGACACTTTGGCTAGGTTCGTCATTTTGTTTATTATTTACACTGACGCCAATTTGAGATCCCACTTGCCCTCCGTTGTGATGAGATACGGAGCTATCATCCATGGCTGTTGGGATTTTCATGACATGGCCACCATTACCGAACTTGTCACACACCTATCATAAAGATCTACAAAGTTGAACTATGCAAAATGAAATACTAACACATTATTTCTACTATTTTTAACTAACGTTCACGTAGGTGACACCATAAAAAATATTTTTTAACGACGAATACATTAATGACAAAAATTATTGCATGACGGAATAGAAAAGTCGAAACGACGTCCGTCCGCTACATTGCTTTTCTTTTTTTTTTCAATGTTGCCAGTTGCCATCACCCACACCACCACACCAAAACACAGATTAGTTTGTTTGAACGACGACCGTACCTCCTTCTAATCTAAAGTCTCCATCCACGGTGCGATCGATAACTGACGCATGCGCTAAAGGCGTAGGCACATTTTGGAGTTGTAGTAAGTCGTGATCGTGACGTGACGTGCGTAGCTTATTGTGTTGTGACAACACCATGGAATAGAATAGAATAGAAGGAAGTGTCTATTCATCGGGGCGCCTCGACGAATAGTATTTTTCTCTATCTAGCGGTGCGCACCGTTGAGTAGCGCTTTCTCTAGGGATTGGCTATATGCCGGTGCCTCGTTTTTTAGGTGTCGTAATCGTAAGTTGAACTATTCAAATAGGTAGTAATAATTGTGTAAATGCTTCTGTGGCTAGTGGTTAGTACTGGTTAGAGCGTTGTTCTCTCGATCCAGAGGTCGTGGGTTCGATCCCTGCCGCGGGAAGCAACATCTTTGAGTTGTTGTTTCTAGTTATATTCATTTTAACCGGTGTTATTTTATTGCTGTGGTGCCGTTTTATAATACAAAGTGTTTGGTAAAAGCCTTGTGAATCCGAATATGGTAGATAGGGATCATCAAACTGAACGACTTTTACTATTGGACCAACTCTGAAATGACGAAAAAAAACAGCTGTTTTTGCTGTTTTTTTTTTGCGATTTCAGAGTGGGTTCCATAGTAAAAGTTGTTCAGTTTGATGGTCCGAATCTACCATTTTCAACTTTATAAGGCTTTTACCAAACACCTTGTAATACTATCTCCGCAAATTGCTAATGAACCTGGCAGCCATTTTTAAACCTAAAAACGGAAAACAATTGTAGATTTTTTTATACCTAGACCCTATCTTATTAAAATTAATAATTCAATAATTAATATAAAAAAATCACCTATTAAAAATTTATTGTTACATGTAGGCACCTAATTTTTTGTTGCGGATGTCGTCTACGTGGATTTTAATATGACAAGGTTCCATCATGCGGATTTGCGGGAATAGTAATCGTCTTTGGTTTGGTTTTAGCAGGTTTGTTCAGTGTAGTGCGTAGATTTGGTTTATGTTTAAAGATTTAAATGCAGTTTAATTGAGATTTGAGAGAAAAGTGTTTGCACTCTCTCTTCCTTCACTCTCTAATTCCGATAGGACGGCAGGACGACCGACACGACCGGAGAGAGGTGAGGCGCAGGATCTACAGCCGAAGCACGGATCATCTTTCTTATCACACAATTAGGTGGCCTGCAATGTCCAAACCAAACTAGTCAAAGATGTTACTTCCCGCGGGGATCGAACCCGACCGACGACGCACCGGCCTATAGCCAATCCCTAGAGAAAGTGCTATTCAACGGTGCGCACCGCTAGATAGAGAAAAATACTATTCGTCGAGGCGCCCCGATGAATAGACACTTCCAGAATAGAATATATTTTATTGCCATATTCTGTGTACAATTTGCAGGTTGAATTGCAGTATTATATTAGAAACAACAGTAAACCCATAACGGGTATGCAATTTGAGAGTTACATTATAATTACACACCTAATTAATACTTAAAAGTAATTGCTAAATAATATCTACCTATGACTTATTTAGTTTTACAAGCATAGTATTCATGCAGACTATAAAAAACATTGTGAAGTAACCACTTTTTAAGCTTGAATTTAAACAAAGGCAAATCAAGTGCTTTGATTTCTAAAGGTAAATGATTAAAGACCTTTATGCTAGTGCTAAAAGCACTATTATGATACATTTGATTATTTATTCGAGGTATACATAAATCATATTTATATTTATCGCGGGTAATTGGACGTGATGTGATTTTATTATCAAAGTACTCTGGATTTTGTTTAATGAAAATTGTTGCCTCTAATATATAAATATTGGTTAACGTTAGATAACCCTTTTCCTTAAAAACATTTCTTAACGTTTCATCTGTATACATATTATATATTATGCGTAAACAGCGTTTTTGTAAAAGGAAAGTCGACTGTACATTTACTGAATTACCCCAGAATATCACTCCATAAGTCAGCAGTGGGTAAACGTGTCCAAAATAGGCAGCTCTGGCTACATCTACGGATGTCGTTTCTATGAGTATAGAAAGAGCATAACAGTAACTACATATTTTCTTGTTTATGTTTAAGATATGGTCTTTCCAATTTAAGTGACTATCGATAGTTACTCCAAGAAAATTAATTTTGTCTACTTCTTCGACTTTTGTATCATTTTCTGTGATTTGTAAATTATAACAGGAAGTAATCACAAAGAGAAAATATGTCTAGCCTAGCCCTTGCTCTGAGTGCCTAGTACGAGTTGATTTTTTGTTCTCACTTCACTTTGCGAATAGTCAACTATCGTCATCTCTCTTTCACTCACTCGCATGATATCCTCTCTTTCACTCGATACTATTCGCAAAGTGAGGTGAGAAACACAACTCGTACTAGGCCCTCTGGCCACTGGCCCTTTTATGCCGGGTCCATAGCGCGTGCTTAGCCCTACACAATCAACAAAAACATCTCAACATTCAACAAAATCGTCTACACAAAACATTGTTTCTCTACACATTTTTGTGTAGAGAAATAATGTTTTTGCTTTCCATGCCCGGTAGAAAACACGTACACAAAATATTTTGCGCGGTTCGAGGGGCAGGCAAGAAGCTTATAGGTATAAGCTTCTTTGGGGCAGGGTAAGATTGGTAGTAACACGGGCAACAAAGGAGGGTAATTTTATAATCAGCTGTCATTTTGACAACTCGCTAGCGTTTTGTGCGCCAAGTTTGAATGAAAGTAATTCTTCGAAATCTAAATTTGGAGTGGCGGGTGGCGGCAAAAGTTTCCTAATCCAAATCGATCTTTTGTTTTTAGTTCTTGATAAAATGCTTGATAAATTATAGGTAACTAGCTGACCCGACAGACGTTGTCCTGTCTTGGTTATGAATATTGAATTCGAATTGGTACCTATAATTAATTAAAAGTTGGGTTCAGTGATATAAGTAGGTCCCGTTCCCGTTCCCGTGTCCGTTCCCGTTTACTTTATAACCTAACAGCTTTATAACCAATTATCCCTTCTTCTTCTATTTAATTTGTTACAAAGTAGTAGCTCTGCTACTCACTCGCACTCTCTCGCACGTAGTTCAGCGCCCAAGCGGGAAAGAGAAAGCAATAGGCTTCCCCTCCCCGCCTCCGACCATCGCTGCCCGCCGCCGCGTCAACCTCATTCTTTGTTTGTTGCGCGCGCGCGCAAGACGCACGTAGTCACAAAAATGTTACTTTTTTGTTTAACTATGGTCTTAAAATCAGTGAAATTATAGACGTGAATTAATTCGTGAGAAACGGTAAAATACCGTCACTGTTCGTGCCTAATACGCACGGGGCGAGGGGCGCGCGGGGGCAGTCTCGCGACCGGCGGATCAGCCATCATCGTTTTGACGTTACTTATTACTTGCACACACGCCTCCGGCAAGGACGGCATATTTGTATCCAGAAATATTACATTATGTATCGAAACTATCAAGAAAAACCTGAAGTAAATCATAATAATTATGGATGTGGCGTTCTCATTTCTTGTCCTGAACAGTCACTATGCAAGTGATACGAATGTTGAAGGTAGACTCACAATTATCTTTTCTCTTAGTGATGAAAAGTATGCAAGTTATTCACAAAGGCAAACTGCCTTATATTTGCCCTGAGTCAATACGAGATATTGACCAATGGTACTTTTTTCTCTATATCGACACTCACTGTATCGTGTGTCGTGATCATAGCGCATGCAACTCCGCCGAAATATCGGAGTCTCAAAAATAAACAGGTACCTACATGGTGTAAATCCCAACATAGTTTATTCTATAAAATCCGAGTGTATTTCATGACTTCGACGACAAAACTGCGCATAACACGATCGCGACAGCTTGTCACTGCCGCTACCGTGGTTGCGACAGAAGACTACTGCGCATATCGTCATAGCGACTGAACTCTACTGCGGTGCACCCTACTCCGATATAACGCTACTTCGACAACTCAAAAAAGCGATGGGACAGTCCGGCAGTGCAACAAACGGTAGGTAGTGTTTATTATTCTTATATTCTCTACCTCCGCAGTACCATTTTTTTTTAAATTAGAGGGGTGGGGGAACACATTTTATCACTTTGGATTGAAAAAAAATCGAGAAAAAACCTATCTACAGACAGCGCATGTAAAGGTTTGATGAAAAATATTTTTTCAGTTTCAGTTTCATGTATGGGAAGCCCCCCTTTATCTTTTACATTTTTTTATTTTTGTGTAAGAATCGTACAGCGGTTTACATCTACCTACCAACGAACTAAGAATCTTAGTTCGTTGATTTTTTACACAAAAATAAAAAAAAATAAAAGATAAAGGGGGGCTTCCCATACATGAAACTGAAAAAATATTTTTCATCAAACCTTTACATGCACTGTCTATAGATAGGTTTTTCTCAATGTTTTTTCAATCCAAAGTGATAAAATGTGTTCCCCCACCCCTCTAATTTAAAAAAAATGGTACTGCGGAGGTAAAGAATATAAGAATAATAAACACTACCTACCGTTTGTTGCACTGCCGGACTGTCCCATCGCTTTTTTGAATTGTCGAAGTAGCGTTATATCGGAGTAGGGTGCACCGCAGTAGAGTTCTGTCGCTATGACGATATGCGCAGTAGTCTTCTGTCGCAACCACGGTAGCGGCAGTGACAAGTTGTCGCGATCGTGTTATGCGCAGTTTTGTCGTCGAAGTCATGAAATACACTCATAACCATTGTCATAATAAATAATAGTGACAGAATTTCATTCAAGCGTATTTCTGATCAGACTAGTAAAATGTAGAAATTTATAAAATATTATTGTAAAAAAACTTAAAAGAAAGTCATAGCATTGTTTAGGATACTTATGCGTTACCAGTGAAATGATGTCTTGTGTGATTAAAGGCTATAAATCTCGCACAGGAAGAAATGAAAATAATCAATAAACATTATGATTTCATCGGTAAGTTTAATTGTTTTAGATGTTTTTATGTAGTGTAAATAGCTTGAAACTATTATAATATACAAATAATTTGTGCAAATAGTCGTTTGTGTCCAGTTATTGCTGATTTTGCAAATATCATAGCAAATATCAGATTTTTTATTACGTAATATTATTTCGCCTGGTGATGTCCATTTCTATATCGATATTTGTTTTATTGTACTTTCTTACTTTATATTTGATGGAAACAAAAAGTAGAAAACCATCACATGGCTTGGCACATCTTTCTTTTATGTAAATAAATAATAATCACGTAATTTACATTGAAAACTCAAATTAGTTGTAACATAATGTGTTGTAGGTAGGTACTACTACAAGCTCAATTTATTTGTTTTAGGCGCCACCGTTATCTAACAAAACACAAAACGTAACACGTCAGGAGAGCCTGCGAGCTATCGACATGACGCAATTACCTATTTATAGTTTGCAGCGACAAAGAATTAAAAAGACTGATATTTTTAACGTGTTTTTTTTTTATTTCCTTGACTAGTTTCCGCTAGGGTCTAAACTATGTGTGTGCTTTTATCCAAAATGAGTTCAGCCTTTTTTTCGTGATTGATTAAGAAACAAATAAATACCTACTTAATTTAAATTAGTATTTGTCGATTTTTTACATTTTATATTGGATATATGTAAAAAAACATATTTCAGTCCAGCTTTCCGGCGCTGTTTGTTCTCCTCTACAGGTCGCATTTCTCTACCGATTCTCGTGAAATTTTGTGAGCAGGTTCGAAAATTATATAGAATTTTTAATCGGGTCAGTTTCTCGAAATATTGGATATATTTATAAAAAACTGGCCTTAAAAATAAATTTATCCCACATTTAGAAAAAAAAAACAAAATTAGAAGTGCTATCTAGCTGCGAATATAAAAAAAGCTAAAATATTTATATAAGCTGGCGACATTTAAACGTCGACTTTCTCAAAATGAAAATGTTGTCTATTATCGACATCACTTACAGAAATACCTGCCACATCACTATCGAAATCATGGTGTCATATTGTCACAGATAAGATCAGAATTGATTTTTTTTGGCAAAAGCTACACATTTCAACTTCCTGACAATGTACTTACGCTCTTTTAGAATGAGTAAGATTTCAAACAGTGATTTAATATACAAAAAAACAATTAAATACGTGTCCCCTAATTTTGTATCTACTTTCATTATACAAAGTGAAAACGACATATTATATTTTTGAAAGGTTGTCCATTATCAGGCTTCAATGACCTATTAAGATGACACTTATATCTGGGTATTAATTATCAAAATTTCTCAAATTTACAAGTATTAGAAACTATAAAAACAATGATTCAAATATTTAAGATCTTCATTAACTATCAAGAAAGTACTATTACTCCCAGCCAAACATGTAAATTCTTTGGCCTTGTATTGAATTTCTAAAATTAGTAGTATATTGACAAATACGGACAAACTAAATATTTTTAGAAGAAGCTATTAAAATCAAATAAAATACATTTCAGTGACTTTGTCAGACACTTAGGAACTATTACAGCAGTTTGTACACAAGGTTAAGGCTTGTACATATTGAGCATAAATGTTTAACTATATTAAAATGATTAATATAATAATTACGTTTTATATCGTACTATGCAGAGATGTGACTTATCTAAGATACAAGTATTTGAAATACAGATACAAGATACAAAATACGTATTTTCATCTTGTATCTCAAATACTTTTTTAGAAAGGATTTTGTATCTTATATTTAAATACTTTTGTTTAGTATCTTAGTATTTTATAAAAACTTTTTTCTGATAAAATACTTTTTCTGATAAACATAAATAAACGTTTTAAGAAGTTTTTGCAGTTAGAGCCTTCAGCAAATGATGCCATTTTAGCCTCAGTACCACATCCTTTTTTAAAATGAAGTGGGTACCAAATGAGCGTAAAGAATATGTAAAATAACTTGTCCTGACTGAAACATGAAAGCCTTCAGCAAATGATGCCATTTTATCCTCAGTATCACATTTTTCATAAATGAAGTGGGTACCAAATGTGCGCAAAGAATATCTAAAAGAACTATTGTCCTGACTGAAACACGAAAAACAAATCGATCTGAAAAACAAAAGTCGGAGGCTTTGGACTTCGATCAAGTTGGACAATATAGGTGATGATATAAATAAAAACATAAAAGCGGACTAGTAAAAACAGACTAAAAAGTATAAAATAAATTCTTCTGTAAATATTTTTATAACCCTATACTTACCTACAGAAGTTTTGAACCTAAAAACGTGGGGCGCATTCTGTAAAATTTTTAGCATGCGCCCCACGTTTTTAGGTTTAAAACTTCTGTAGGTAAAAGTATAGGGTTATAAAAATATTTACAGAAGAATTTATTTTATACTTTTTAGTCTGTTTTTACTAGTCCGCTTTTATGTTTTTAGTCCGATTTTTATACTTTTTAGTCCGATTTAAAAGTGTTTTTAAAATAGGTTTTTTTTCAGTAAATTATTATTTTCTGCTTTTTAGTTAAAGAGCTAAAACTAAAAATATACCATCTACTCGTCAAGACGAATCAAACGCGCTCAAACTCGATGGGGTCGCATGGTTTTATTACAGAGTTCCAATAGCCTTCTTTCAGCTTCATCATCAGACCCTGGAAGCTATTTCCCAATAAAGTACTCGTCAAGACGATTCTAACGAGCCCAAACTCGATGGGGTTGCATGATTTTATAACAGAGTTCCACTGCCCTTCTTCCGGCTCCATCATCAGACCCTGGAAACTATTTCCCAACAAATCACTCGTCAAGACAATTCAAATGAGCCCAAATTTGATGAGGTTGCACGGTTTCAATATTGAGTTCCTATGGCATGGCCTTCAGCTTTATCATCAGACCCTGGACCTCGTCTTTCATCAGAGTACTCGTCAAGACAATTCTAATGAGCCTAAACACGGTGGGGTTGTATGGTCTCATCTCATCATAGAGTTCCTGTGTCTTTCTTCCGGCTCCATCATCAGATAAGCTCAATGACACCATAATATTCCATTGCTTTCCAGTTCTGACCTATGTTCAAAGTTTCAAGTCTCTAGCTAGATCATCGGGAAGCTAGTATAAAAGCTAAGCAACCTAATAAAATGTTTTAAAAAGTCAAATGATGACTCTTATTACATGTTTTTATTAGAGGATTCTGATTCCTCTATTGCAAGTGGCGAAAACACGGGGTCTACTGCCAGCACTGCTGACTTAGAAACACTGCAATACCTTAATAATAAAGATATAAGCCTAAAGAGCTTAAATATTTACACTAGAATAAAAAATATTCTTAATTGGCCGAGCTCTGCCCCTGTGGAGCGACTCTTTTCTTTTGGGGTATGATCATGAGGTCACATCGAAGGAAAATGACTGATAAAGATGTTTGAAGAGCTGGTTTTACTTAAGTCTAATTTAAAATTAAAATAATAATTCTTGTGTTATGATCTATAATGAGCGCTATAATAAACAAAAACTTAAATTAAAATGTTTTCTTAGAATAGTATTTGTATTTTGATAAAGTATTTTTAAAATACCTATCTTGTATCTAGTATTTCAAATACCTTTCTCGAAAGTATTTTGTATCTGGTATCTGAAATACTTAATTATTAAATTTATAAATTAATTATTATAATAAATATTGATATAACATGTGTCACTCTGTATCAGAGTTATTAACATAACTCACTTTTAAAAGCTAGCTTTGATTACTAAATTATTAATAATTATTGCTAATCAATTCGAGCAGCAATCTTTTCGTCTCTATAAAGGCTATTAGTTGGAAAAACAATATTATTGTACTAATTTAGGGGGACAACGGCCGAGCCCAAGGAACCTGCAGCTACGGTTAAACTGAATCTTTCACATGGTTTACTTTAGTTGTAGATTATTTACAGTTCATGAGGTGGCTCGGGGCACATGCTTCTAACACTGATAATATAGCCTTATTGCGTTCACCTCATCGCCTACGCCTGTGCGTCTCTGAAACCTTAGTTTTATAACTCACCTCAACCGAATACAGGAAAGGTATATTACTATGTTTTAATTTTTAACCTGTCCGTTAAACACTGTGTCTGTCTTTTACCCAAGAGCTGGACTCAGGATGATGTGGTCGCCGGCATCGCTGATAACCGGAAGTAAGTCTGTTTTACGATTTTTTGACAGGAAAACTGCTTAAAGGGTAAGTCAGATGACTACTTTGGCAGGATGTAGCTAGACCGGAAGTCGGCGCACTCTCACAGATGCTGTGCATCGTCTCTGCTCAATAATACAAGTTTTATTGTTGTGTAAAACTTGCACTATTTTGAACAATTAAGCACCCATTGGTCACCTTGTTAGCCTTGCCTACATACAAGTAAATGAATACAGATCATGTACTTAATTCGATTAAGCAACTCAATATTGTATTATATTATCTGAGGTAACACAGTAAGATTAGACGAAATAATTTATTATTTAACATTTAAATGACAGCTGTTTAATCACATCTTCTGTAAGTCTCAAGCCTCAACTTGGTAAATGTTCCATTCTTTAAGTTTTTATTTCTGTAATAAAAGTATTTGTGTTTATTTATATAAATATCTTAAATATTGTCGCCCTTATAAACTAATACAAACCCCAAAAATAAATACATATCAATGCTGCCTCGTCACAAACATTCGGCAAAATTTATAATGGAGGAATGTTACACCGATTTTTTTTATCTCATTACCTGTTTATCATGTTGTGTAACATGTGGTCACATCAGCGCGGCGGCCAAGTTGCTGCCATTTGTGACGAAAAATTTGTTCACTTACTAATCTGTGTGCCGGATTTTTTGTGGATGCTTTTCGCAATCTGCTGTTTGGACTGGACAATCGACAATATTTGCAAGTTTCCAGGCATGAGGCTCTAATGTCACAGAACCGACATTAAAATAAAACTACTTTTTATTGTGTTGCAGTTGCAGGAGCACTGACTTATTTTCATCTTATTTAACTATTAAAAATAATTTAATGTGTGTTCACTTAACCCTTGTTTATTTATATAAACAAACAAGGCTTTCCTCCAATAACATTGATATCTTCTCTAAACATCCTACTTTGTAACAAATTAAATCTCAAAGACGAAGAAGGGATAATTTAATGATCAAACGAACTTACCCTAAGGCTCGTATTACAGAATCAAACTCAAACTCAAATCTCTGCTTGAGTACAGTTAGATAGGGATGGCGCTATATGCGATGAATAGCACCATCCCTTTCTAACTGTACTCAAGCAGCAAGCAGTGCTTGAGTCTCGTCCTATAATACGGACCTAAGAGAAGTTCGATCCTAATTATCCCTTCTTCGTCGAAGAGATTTAAAGTCCCAGCCCTCTATTGCTAGTTGTTTGTTCATTAACCGTATCCCTATAATAGATGGGGATATCAATGTAATTCCTTACTACTTCCAAACTGAATGAGGTTGACGCGGCGGCGGGCAGCGTTGGTCGGAGGCGGGGAGGGGAAGCCTATTGCTTTCTCTTTCCCGCTTGGGCGCTGAACTACGTGCGAGAGAGTGCGAGCGTGCGAACTTTGTAACAAATTAAATATTTTCGACGAAGAAGGTAAGTTCGTTTGATCATTAAAGTATATATCACTTGTTATGTAAGTAACGTGTATGTTACCCCGGTCACTCACATGCGCGCAAAGGTTCGTACATTGTACGAATGTTTTCAATTTTGTATGGAAAATCATTCGCGAAGGTCGTCCTACACATGTGGGTTTTACGTATTCGCGAACCTTTGCGCACATGTGAGTGACCGGGGTGCGAATTTACAAAGGCTATACTATTTCAGTCACGAGTCAGACTCTAATGGTTGAGCTTTTGTTTATGCATATTACTCAACAATACCTAAACTATTTCAGTAAAAGAAATGACTCAAATGGATTAGCTTTTGCGTTGATATTTTCAAAGAAAATGCACGGACAAAACCTAGTACGGTATTATACATATTCACTCAAATAGTTAAGCTTTTGTCCTAGTCGAGTAGAGTCTCACTGCCTTGTTTATCGCGAATTAAATTATTAAAATAATTAAAATACTCGTTTTTATTCTGTATTTGATTGACAAAAAAAAACAAATCTTCAAACGAACATTTATTACGAAAGAAACAGGTACACACTCAACACTTGTTGAGAGTACTTACAAATAAAAATAAAATATTTTTTCCTCTAATGTAAAATACAAAAGGCAGATAATTATTTTTATCTACACCCATGCTTTAAATCCTCTGTAAAGGGTTCTGAAACGGTTATCTTACTGCTAACATTACGATATCCGAGCGAGAGGAGGTCGCGCTTCGCCGCACGCGCCCGCGCGAAGTGTTAGGTACATTATGAAATTCAGTACAACATTATAACACACTTTCGGAAGATATCATGATGAGGAGGAGTAAAGTCAAAGACAAAGTCAAAGTCAGAACCCTGTGTAGAGTATACATATCATGGGTGTAGATAAATATCATGGGTGTTATTAATCCATATGTATTAAATTAAAATATTGTTGGTTTCCCAAATAAAAATATAAAAAATATAAAAATGGGTGTTAATAAGGTCTTGTATGCAACTGTACTTAATTAGGTATTAAAACACTCATATGATACTATTATAAACCCACATTCGTGTTTTAACACCCCTCATTATAGTACAGTTGCATAAATAACTATTATCTTCACTCACAACGTAAAGTTCCATATGGGTTCAAAAAAGATAGTATAAACACGTACTTTTGTTCATGAATAAAAAAAGCCATCACAGTTCAACATTCTGCATCATAAAATAACTTTTTTATTTTTATAGCACACTTTTACTTTTTAATTTTAATAAAATAATAGTACTAACCACAGACAATAAAACAATACTATGTAGTACTAACGTATGGGCTCTAGTATTAATACGGTCTGTGGTGCGGGGTGCGCCATTTACAGAAAAGCCATTTTTAACTGTTTGTTGTACTGTTTTTATTCTTGCTTTAAAATGTCTGATAGCGGTGAATGTGAAGATTTGACTCTGCCCAATATTTTAGATGCAGCGACGGAAATGACTTCTATTGAAGGTACCTAATACAAGCAAAAGTTGGTCAGTGTTAAGGTCAGCCATTGTTGTAGTACAAGTCATCACATCAATAGACTATTATTTGTCTGTAATATGCGATCGAGCGCCATTGCTATTTGATTTGCTTTAATAAATATAAATAATTATAATTTTGTTTTATTAAATTCTTAATAGGACATTTATGAAATATGTTGTTATATATGAAAAATATATAACAGGATGATGAAGCGAAACTGTATGTATTGACAAAGTTTTTGTTTTACGTTAACAAAACCAACTGTTGAATAAAAGGTATATTTAATAGTTAGACTTATATCTTTATATTATATTGAAGTCATCCATAATTCCACTATAAAATCATTATATTAAGGTTTTTTAAAAACGTTTTTAGACCAACAAGTTGTTTAGATGTTATAATAATGTCTTTATTTTGATGATGAGATGAAAAACCTTTTTACGACTGAAACGTTCTTACGACTTACCATTATATTACTGTTACTTAATTGAGTTGAAAAAACGTTTATTCGAGGTTGTAATTAGACTAGTTAGACGACTTAATCATCAGATGTACTTTGTCTATAAGAACGATAACAGAGTTAATAACCAATATAAAACTTAAAGAGTAAGTAAGTAGTACATAACCCTTCATTTATACGACTTGTTTGCTTGTACAGTACTAGGTTTTGTCCGTGCATTTTCTTTGAAAATATCAACGCAAAAGCTAATCCATTTGAGTCATTTCTTTTACTGAAATAGTTTAGGTATTGTCGAGTAATATGCATAAACAAAAGCTCAACCATTAGAGTCTGACTCGTGACTGAAATAGTATAGCCTTTGTAAATTCGCGACCGGGGTTAAGCCTATTCCAGACGACACAATTTGATTGACAACTAAATTGTGTAGTAATCAGATTGGGTATCCACAAGTAGGGTTGTTGAAAAAATATCGATACATCGATATATCGATATTTTTTATTCGATATATCGATATTTTTAGCCGATATATTTTGAACCGATATATCGATACAAAATAACCAATATCGAAAATCGTATCAAAAACGATATATTTTTATTTATTTTACTATCATTACATCACCCTAAAGTTGCTAGAATACAAAGCTATACAATACGTTTATTATTCCTATGGCGTTATGTTGGCAGTACCGTCATTGTAATCTTATTGCGATGGAATAAGGTTCAAAATTGAATAAATTTACGGGATACCAACATAACGCCAGAGGTAATAACCGATGAAACGCTTTCTAAAAGATTGGAATTGAAAAATGGAAAACAACTTATCTCTACTTTCATCATAATTCATTATTGATATATTTTTTTGAGTCCGTTACGCCAGCAGGAAAGATGCTCCTAGAGGGAAGCGAGTTTGATGAATAATTTGTGCGCAATTCAGTGTAAATGTGCGCCAAATAAAAAATTTGTGGGCCTTATACTTTTGGAATAAAACGGGAAAAACGGATTCTGCTGGGGTAACGGTGCTCCAGCAGGAAGAATCTAAACTAATGATCGGAGAGAAATAAAAGATATATGTGCGGGTAGCTTGATACTAGCAGGAAATGTGCGCCAAATATAAAATTTGTGGGCCTTATAGTTTTGGAGATATTTGATTTCCTGCTGGCGTAACGTTTTGCCAGATCCCAGATCTCGGAAACTACTAAATGTGCGATCTTACAGTAAACACATATAAGTAGCTCCTAATTTGTGCTATTTGTGCGGTAGAAAACATTTCAAATATATTCACAGATTTTGAAGTAATCAGACATTTTCTGAAAACAGAAAAAAAAATCTAGCGCCTAAACTACCACCTAAATAGAGAAACCAAAAACGGTGTTCTATTCTTCTTATTATTTCTCATTACCATAAAAATTTTGAAAACCGCACATTTACGCGTTTTTGAATAATACCCACATGAAGGTTAGACTGACCATGTCATGACTTTGACGGTCAGCAGGATAAAAATATCAGAGACTATTTAGATCCTGGCCCAAAGAATAATCTGTGCGGTTACTGAAGTACATGCTCTGAAAATTTCAGCTTCAAATTCTTCGTATTAAAGGAAATATCAATTAAAATCCAAAACAACTGTCAGTATTCCGATTAACCGACCAAATTCGATAGACCACCAAAAAGCGACGCGTTCATACATATTGATGACCTCCTTAACTTTGTTGTTGAACAGGTTTGTACACGTCACGACTACGTACATTTAAGTAAAAAAGTGATTTGAGTGAGTGCTTTTATTTAAATAACGAATGAAGTTATTTCTGTTTCATTTCATTTTTACTTGAATTAAATGAATTTTAACATTATTTTAGTAGAAAAATAAAGGATGTTTTGTAAAAAAAGTAAAAAATTTAAGATGGCGGCCAACTTTTTTTTTGTGGGCCGATTTCGATGAAACTCGGTTTTCGCTACTGTTTTGACAAGAAAACAGCAACGCAATGTTAAAAATGTAAAAAATTCAAGATGGCGCCACCTTTTTTGTTTGCGGGCCGATTTCAATGAAACTCGGTTTTTGCTACTGTTTTGTCAAGAAAACAGAAACGCAATGTTAAAAATGTAAAAAATTCAAGATGGCGGCCAACTTTTTTGTTTGTGGGCCGATTTCGATGAAACTCGGTTTCTGATACTATTTTGACAAGAAAACAACAACGCAATGTTAAAAATGCAAAAATTCAAGACGGCGGCCAACTTTTTAGTTTGCGGGCCGATTTCGATGAAACTCGGTTTTTGGTACTGTTTTGTCAATAAAACAGCAACGCAATGATAAAAAAGTAAAAAATTCAAGATGGCGGCCAACTTTTTAGTTTGCGGGCCGATTTCGATGAAACTCGGTTTTTGGTAGTATTTTGACAAGAAAACAGCAACACAATGTTAAAAAAGTAAAAAATTCAAGATGGCTGCCAACTTTTTAGTTTGCGGGCCGATTTCGATGAAACTCGGTTTTTGGTAGTATTTTGACAAGAAAACAGCAACACAATGTTAAAAAAGTAAAAAATTCAAGATGGCGGCCATCTTTTTTGTTTGCGGGCCGATTTCAATGAAACTCGGTTTCTGCTACTGTTTTGTCAATAAAACAGCAACGAAATGATAAAAAAAGTAATAAATTCAAGATGGCAGCCACCTTTTTTTGTTTGTGGGTTCGATTTCGATGAAACTCGGTTTTCGCTACTGTTTTGACAAGAAAACAGCAACGCAATGTTAAAAATGTAAAAAATTCAAGATGGCCGCCACCTTTTTTGTTTGCGGGCCGATTTCAATGAAACTCGGTTTTTGCTACTGTTTTGTCAAGAAAACAGAAACGCAATGTTAAAAATGTAAAAAATTCAAGATGGCGGCCAACTTTTTTGTTTGTGGGCCGATTTCAATGAAACTCGGTTTCTGCTACTGTTTTGTCAATAAAACAGCAACGAAATGATAAAAAAAGTAATAAATTCAAGATGGCAGCCACCTTTTTTTGTTTGTGGGTTCGATTTCGATGAAACTCGGTTTTCGCTACTGTTTTGACAAGAAAACAGCAACGCAATGTTAAAAATGTAAAAAATTCAAGATGGCCGCCACCTTTTTTGTTTGCGGGCCGATTTCAATGAAACTCGGTTTTTGCTACTGTTTTGTCAAGAAAACAGCAACGCAATGTTGCAAATTTTAAAAATTCAAGATGGCGGCCAACTTTTTGTTTGTGGGCAGATTTTGATGAAACTCGGTTTTTGTAGTATTTTGGCAAGAAAACAGCAACACAATGTTAAAAAAGTAAAAAATTCAAGATGGCGGCCAACTTTTTTGTTTGTGGGCCGATTTCGATAAAACTCGGTTTCTGATACTATTTTCATGATTCATTTATTATCATTATGGCCCGTCCGCTTTATCCATCCACAAGCCAAAAGGAAGGCTTGTGGATGGATAAAGCGGCCAGGCCGGCTTCCCCAGCAGCCAGCGGGGCATTAAAAATGGCTGATATGCATGGTTATTTGTGATGCCGTCTGTATAAAATTTTAACTCATCAGCGGAAAACAATCCTGTCTCAAACTCACTCAGACGAAAGTATTTTCGGTAAGCACGACCATTTATGGCAAACTAGCTTCAGCCCACGACTTCATCCACATTTACATTCGAGAAAATCCCTAGTAAACCTTAAACCAAGATAATAGTATCCTCCTATGTTGTAATCCGGCTTATAAACTATCATTTCATCCAAATCCGTTCAGCCGTTTTGCGTGATTGATTAACAATCATTCAAACAGGCAAACTTTCATATTTATGATTAAGTAGAATAATACGGCCACCTCCGAAGCGCTCGAAATAGGAATTTTTTGCTACATAAAATGGGACTGCTATTTAGCTAAGACTTAATTTCTCATTTTTTATTTAAGTTATTGTTAAGTTTTATACCTCAACTGAAAGCTGAATAAATGGTGATGTTTTTAAAATATTATTTGCGCTTAGTTACTGGGATGTTTTAAAGATATTTGCTATTGTTTCCAAAAAATCTGAAAAAAATAAAATTAAATACAAAAAAAAGCCGCAATCTTTGATTTTTTATAATTTTTAACATTGCATTGTTATTTTCCTGTCAAAATAGTACCAAAAACCGAATGTCATCGAAATCAGCCCACAAACAAAAAAGATGGCCATCTTTGATTTTAATTTTTTTTAACATTGCGTTCCTGTTTTCTCGTCAAAATACTACCAAAAACCGAGTTTCATCGAAATCGGCCCGCAAACTTAAAAACTGGCCGCCATCTTGGATTTTTTATTTTTTTAACATCGCTATGTAATTTTTTGTCAAAATAGTACTAGAAACCGAGTTTCGTCGAAATCGGCCCACAAAGAAAAAAGATGGCTGTCATCTTGGATTTTTTTATTTTTTTAACATTGCTTTGTTATTTTCTTGTCAAAATAGTACCAAAAATCGAGTTTCATCGAAATCGGCCCACAAACAAAGAAGATGACCGCCATCTTGGATTTTTTGTTTTTTTTTACATTGCGTTGCTGTTTTCTCGTCAAAATACTACCAAAAACCGAGTTTTATCGAAATCGGCCCGAAAACCAAAAAATTGCCCGCCATCTTGAATTTTTTACATTTTTAACACTGCGTTGCTGTTTTCTTGTCAAAATAGTACCAGAAACCGAGTTTCGTCGAAATCGGCTCACAAACAAAAAAGATGGTCGCCATCTTGGATTTTTATTTTTTTTAACATTGCTTTACCTATTATTTTCTTGTCAAAAAAGTACCAGAAACCGAGTTTCGTCGAAATCGGCCACAAACAAAGAAGATGGCCGCCATCTTGGATTTTTTATTTTTTTTAACATTGCATTGATATTATCTTGTCAAAATAGTATCAAAAACCGAGTTTCATCGAAATATGCCCACAAACAAAAAAGATGGCCGCCATCTTGGAACTTATTTTTTCATTATTATTTCCTAATTGAGTACTAATTTAATATTTATTTTATACTTAGTTAGCCCTAAATTAGTAATGATTTACAAATAAAATTTTAGTCCCTTACACTTTTAGTCGTTGCGTCAAACTGTCTAGACGAACGGCGGCTTTTGCGCCAGCACAAAGGGCGATTGAAGTCCGACTGTAAGAAAAATACTCTCTCGTCTGTGGTATTGGTATGAATACAGGCTCAAACTAACTATTTAAAAGTTAAAACACTATTTACCCACATTTGCCAATAAGAAGTTATGAACGCGACTGTACAAACAATTTTTCTGCATAATACGACACAATAAAGAAGGTCATCAATATGTATGAAAGCGTCGCTTTTTGGTGGTCTATCGAATTTGGTCGGTTAATCGGAATACTGACAGTTGTTTTGGATTTTAATTGATATTTCCTTTAATACGAAGAATTTGAAGCTGAAATTTTCAGAGCATGTACTTCAGTAACCGCACAGATTATTCTTTGGGCCAGGATCTAAATAGTCTCTGATATTTTTATCCTGCTGACCGTCAAAGTCATGACATGGTCAGTCTAACCTTCATGTGGGTATTATTCAAAAACGCGTAAATGTGCGGTTTTCAAAATTTTTATGGTAATGAGAAATAATAAGAAGAATAGAACACCGTTTTTGGTTTCTCTATTTAGGTGGTAGTTTAGGCGCTAGATTTTTTTTTCTGTTTTCAGAAAATGTCTGATTACTTCAAAATCTGTGAATATATTTGAAATGTTTTCTACCGCACAAATAGCACAAATTAGGAGCTACTTATATGTGTTTACTGTAAGATCGCACATTTAGTAGTTTCCGAGATCTGGGATCTGGCAAAACGTTACGCCAGCAGGAAATCAAATATCTCCAAAACTATAAGGCCCACAAATTTTATATTTGGCGCACATTTCCTGCTAGTATCAAGCTACCCGCACATATATCTTTTATTTCTCTCCGATCATTAGTTTAGATTCTTCCTGCTGGAGCACCGTTACCCCAGCAGAATCCGTTTTTCCCGTTTTATTCCAAAAGTATAAGGCCCACAATTTTTTTATTTGGCGCACATTTACACCGAATTGCGCACAAATTATTCATCAAACTCGCTTTCCTCTAGGAGCATCTTTCCTGCTGGCGTAACGGACTCTATTTTTTTTAAAACATATTGTCTATGACTTGTACGTTTTTTGCAATGCGTTGAATATCTGATGTAATAAATATGCGCCTGATATTATAAATAATATTAGTTTTTTTTTAGATTTTCATACATTAGTTAGAGTAATGTATGTCGTTTTATAAATTCTATTGATATTACTGAGCTAGACTAAAATAAATACATTATTTCAAAACCGCAAATGTTCTCTGAAAATTCGACCGATATTTTTATTCGCGATATATCGAAGCCGATATTGATATTTTTATAAATATCGATGTATCGATATATCGATATTTTTTTTCACTTTCGACATCCCTATCCACAAGACGTCCAATTTAATCGGCAACTGAATCAAATTGGCTGTCCACACGGCACCCAATCATTGGGTGCCGTGTGGACAGCCAATTTGATTCTTGAGGAGCGGACGTGCACAATGCCTCCTATGCTAACAATAAAACCAGTGGCGTAACTATAGGGTGGCAGAGCGGGCAAAATGCCACGGGCCCCTGGCCCGAAGGGGCCCCCCGGCTCGAGAGGCCGTGACCACGAGAGGAACCTAATAGACCGGGCGGCCATCGCACGGTTACCTACCCCATCAAGTTACTGGATATTACCACCTTCCACGAAAAGTAGACCTTAAATAGGTAAGAAAAATGTTGGTCTGCCGGGGCTCAACCTGGAGGAACCTTGGTGGTGCAAAGCTGTGCTACCTACTTTTGACCATCATTTTACCTCATGTGGTTACTGAACAAAACCTTTTCGTTGCTTTTAGTCTCTATTAGTAGAGTTTAAATAATTATGTCTGCCGAGCGAATTCTTGGAGGGTTCCGCAGTCCAACCATTTTTAGGGGCCGCATGGGGGTGCTATTTTACCTCATCGAGTTACTGCATGAAACCAAGTTCTCCTAGTAGCTAAAATGATCCTCTTTAAATATAAATTGGTCTGCCAGTTCGCAACCTGGCAGTTTTTGCAGTCCAACCAAATAACTACATAATATAAAACAAAATCGCTTCCCGCTGTCTGTCCCTATGTATGCTTAGATCTTTAAAACTACGCAACGGATTTTGATGCGGTTTTATTTGGTAGATAGAGTAATTCAAGTGTAAGATTTATATGTATAATACTTGCATAATATAGTAGAGAAACACTGATAATTTTAAAGGTTTCTAATGTGTTTTGTAAATAAACACTTTTTTTGCGCTTCCATTGCAAACGCTGGCCGAATCCTACGAGATAGATCAAAAATATGTACTACAGTATTGTCCATCTTAAAAAGGTCCACAATAAAGCCCCAACTGGTATATGTCTGTCTCTTAGGGATAACCCACAATAACCATTTTTATCCTTTCTTTTCATTAAAAATAATGGCTTATTTACTAAGTGATTTTAAGCAATACAACATTAACCCTTATCCAATTAAGTACATTAAATACATTGTGCATGCATGTGATATAAATTAATATGGCCTTAGTATGATCATTGCACCCCTGCGAAGCCAGGGCGAGTCAGTCAAATTTTCTGTCTATAGACGAAATTTTTGTTTTTTATTTATTTGGTTGATTTCTGTTTACCTATTTATTTTCAAACTGAAATATAAAACACAATTAGTTTATTATATGCGAAAAACTATTCATTGTGTACTTACCGTAAAATGGGGGTACTTTGACATTAGAGGGTTACATTGATAACAACTATCAATTTAAAAAACACTTATTTCTTGGTTTCTGAACATATCCGAACATTTTTTATGACGTTGGCAGCACTACATAGGCCCGTCATATCGAACATTAAAATCGTAAACTAACGGCTAGTTCTGGTTTTTAATATGTTGTTATAGAACCACTACCAGTAGCGTAAATCCAAGTTTGCAGCTTCGAAAGACCTGTGCTTACTTTGCAGCACTCGAAAAACTGCGAAATTATCGCACTTTTTTTGGTATATATTCAACTAGCTTCTGCCCGCGACTTCGTCCGCGTGGATATTAGAGAAAATCCTCAGGGAACCTGAACCAACCAGGATCCGTCCAGCCATTTTTACGCGATTAGGCGGGTCCCCATCAAGCACGCTGCGTCACGAGGCAAGACCTTTGCCGCGTGTGGCGGGCCTCGTATGAGGCTTCCCGTTCCGTTCCCGTTCCATTCCCGTTCCATTCCCGTTCCGTTCCCTTTCCGTTGCCGTTCCCGTTCCCGTCCCGTTCCCGTTCCGTTCCCTTTCCATTTTCGTGCCATTTCCGTTCCGTTCCCGTCTAGTTCCCGTCCTGCTCCCGTCTAGTTCCCGTCCCTTTCCCGTCCCGTTCCCGTTCCCGTTCCCGTTCCCGTTCCCGTTCCCGTTCCCGTTCCCGTTCCCGTTCCCGTTCCCGTTCCCGTTCCCGTTCCCGTTCCCGTTCCCGTTCCCGTTCCCGTTCCCGTTCCCGTTCCCGTTCCCGTTCCCGTTCCCGTTCCCGTTCCCGTTCCCGTTCCCGTTCCCGTTCCCGTTCCCGTTCCCGTTCCCGTTCCCGTTCCCGTTCCCGTTCCCGTTCCCGTTCCCGTTCCCGTTCCCGTTCCCGTTCCCGTTCCCGTTCCCGTTCCCGTTCCCGTTCCCGTTCCCTGAATGTGCATGTCCAGGTACAGGTCCATGAAGTGTCATGTGAGTCATGTCCAAAGCGTTAGACTTCAAAATAAATCTCATTTTCGCAATCACCATCCCATTAAACCTCAAGAACGACATCCATATCGATTTTTATGTTTACTCACCCCACTTACCCTCTAAGGGGTTGATTTTCAAAATCACAAAATATATATTATTGCTCCTACGAATTTTAAAGTTGTAATTTTGATTTTATATTCTTTTTCTATACAGAATTTTAACCCCATTTTTACCCCTTTAGGGGTTAAATCATGTCCACCGTGTTGGACTTCAAATTAATGTCATTTTTGCAATCGTCATCCCAGAAAACCCCGATAACGACATCCATATCTATTTTTAGGTTTTTTACCCCTTTTCACCCCCATTTCCACCCCCTTGGGGTTGAAATCCTAACAAAAACAATATACGTTGCGTTAGATTTCCCTTCATAAGCCTAAATTATAAATTAAGCGATTTTTACTTCGAAAATTAAGGATTTTCTTCAATACACAACTTCATTCCCCTTTTGACCCCTTCGGGGGTAGAATTTTGAAAAACGCTGAGACCCGTATTTATTAATTTTCAATCGTCAGCCTAAACACAAAATTTGAATATTCTAGCTTCAAAACTGAGGGACTCACATACAAACTTCCATCCCTTATTATTCATCCCCTTAGGGATGGAATTTTCAAAAATCCTCCCTTAGTGGATGCCTACACTGTATAAAGTATCTGTGTGCAAAATTTCAAGTCTCTAGGTCCAGCGGTTTGGGCTGTGCGTTGATAGATCAGTCAGTCAGTCAGTCATTCAGTTTACGATTTTATATATTAAGATTTGAATTAAGCAATAATTTCAAATCGCTGTTAGCAATTATTTAATTAAGATATTAAAAAAATACACAACGGCGTTGTTTTAGAATCTTTGCTTTATTTATTGGCTATTTTTGTTACTTAAATTTATAAATAGTGTAGAAATAAGAACGAACAAACAGTTTTTTACCTTTAAACGCGTTTTTCTCAAAACATGATGCAAAAAGTTACACGGAATGCGCGTCACAGGGCAGATTTGCAGACTGCATTTTGAAATTGTTTCCTTAAAATATTTTTATTTTTAATAAAAAAATACGTTGTTTTTTCATGTGTTATAAAACGAGTGAACACTGATTCTCATTAAGTTTTTTTATTAATCTGATAATTTCTGCGAACATATTGATCATTTCTGATTTTTTAGTTTTTGGCTTTTTAAGAATTAATTGTTGATTTTTGAGTTGTGTTTCTTTATTTTTTGTATGAACCTAGTTAAAATTAATACATTGGTATAAAATGTACCTACAAAGTTTTCATTTCTTTGTTTATTTTTCATGCTAGAATAGAATGTCCTATTATCATATTTCCATTATTATTGTTTGTTATATCTAAAAGTATACACTTTAAGGAATGGGAAGCACAAGGGTTTTTGTTGATTATGTACCTATTTTAAAGGTTTAAAAACAATCAGAGGTGTCTTTGATCAGAGGCCGGGTTTACTTTGATCAATGATCAATGTGTGGTGACATTATTTTTATGATGAAAATTAAAGACTAAAAAATAGACTGCTTCGTCATAACTGATTAAGATTTAGTTCTACCAATACTCTATTCAATAACCAATTCGTATCATTGATCAAAATAACCCCAATAATATGAATAGCTTTAGCGCAAAATCCTGCGGGCCGGTTTTTATTTTTTATTGTTTATATTAAAGGGTTCAGCATAATAAAAAAAACTTTCAAATCCCGTTATAAAATATACGGTGATCCTTTGATCACCCTATATTCAGCCTCAAAATCAGTTTAAAGTTGATCAGCTGATTTTTTTTTCTTTGAAACGGATGGTTAAAAAATATTATTTTCACTTTATTCTATGTATAAACCGATACTTATTCTTATTTGAATTTCAAAAGTGATCAAAGTCCAGTCCCCCATCATGCACTACCTACTTATTTTAGTTTAAGTTCATAATAATAATAATAATAATAATAATAATATGGTAAGCTGAGAAAAAGAAAAGACAAAACATAATAATAATAAGACTTTTATTTCAGACTTTTGGTCTAAAATAAAAGTCATAAGCAATAACAATAATCGTTTGTAAGAAATTAGTACATTGTGTTGTGTTGTGTGTGACTTATTTGTTACTTTTTTGACCCTTTAACATAGTCAATAAGTAAGTATACTATTAAATAAAAATACCTACATAAATCAGTACAAAGAAACAAGCAAGCAAGTAAAATTTCGTCTGTAGACTGAAAATTTAACATTTAAATTATAATTAATTTGGTTGGACTGCAAAAACTGCCAGGTTGCGAACTTTAAGGGCATCATTTTAGATACTAGGAGAACTTACAAACTATATTAAACTAGTGACTCACCCTGGCTTCGTACGGGTGCAACGCTGATACTAAGGCTATATTAATCTATATCACATGCATGCACAATGTATTTAAGGTACTTAATTGGATAAGGATTAATGTTGTATGGCATAAAATCGCTTCGTAAATAAGCCATTATTTCTCATAAAAAGAAAGGATAAATATGGTTATTATGGGTTATCCCAAAGAGATAGACACATACTATTGGAGACTTTTTTGTGGACCTTTTTAAAGTTGACAATACTGTAGTACATTTTTTTGATTTATCTCGTAGGATTCAGCCAGCGTTTGCAATGGAAGCGCAAAAAAAGTGTTTATTTACAAAACACATTAGTAACCTTTAAAATTATCAGTGTTTCTCTACTATATTATGCAAATATTATACATATAAATCTTACACTTGAATCACTCTATCTACCAAATAAAACCGCATCAAAATCCGTCGGGTAGTTTTAAAGATCTAAGCATACATAGGGACAGACAGCGGGAAGCGATTTTGTTTTATATTATGTAGTTATTTGGTTGGACTGCAAAAACTGCCAGGTTGCGAACTGGCAGACCAATTTATATTTAAAGAGGATCATTTTAGCTACTAAGAGAACTTGGTTTCATGCAGTAACTCGATGAGGTAAAATAGCACCCCCATGCGGCCCCTAAAAATGGTTGGACTGCGGAACCCTCCAAGAATTCGCTCGGCAGACATAATTATTTAAACTCTACTAATAGAGACTAAAAGCAACGAAAAGGTTTTGTTCAGTAACCACATGAGGTAAAATGATAGTCAAAAGTAGGTAGCACAGCTTTGCACCACCAAGGTTCCTCCAGGTTGAGCCCCGGCAGACCAACATTTTTCTTACCTATTTAAGGTCTACTTTTCGTGGAAGGTGGTAATATCCAGTAACTCGATGGGGTAGGTAACCGTGCGATGGCCGCCCGGTCTATAACATTTATTACAAAAAATTGCAAAAAGAAACTGTCAATATGGTTCATTATCCTAGCCAAACTGATACAAACGTAAAGCGGAAATAAGAATGCATGGGATGGGAACCAAAAGCTCGTATTGTCTCTACCTCTGAACAAAAAAGGACTAGGTACACGTGCGGCTCTAAAAAGTCGAAACATGAAAGTGCAGATGGTCGGTCAATGGTCAAATTCCTTTGTTAACATAATGGTAGCTCACTCAAAATCACTTTTACCAAATCTCTGTATCCAAAAAGTGTCCATTCATTACGCAACAGTCATAGTAAGTTTCTTGTGAGAATTGGTTGGTTGTTTGTGACATTGTTTTTAGTCGTCGTAGTTTTCGTTTTATCGTTTATTTTAGTAGTGGAATAAAGATATCACTATGTTCTATAAAGAAAAATTGCTTAAAATCCGTCGGTACTTGAATGAGGATTTTATTGACGATAAGTCAAGTAAGCAGTGCTTAGGAAATGAAAAAAGGGGCGCTGAAAGTGCTAAAATAGCAGAGCCTGACCAAAGTGAATATCCGATCCTGAACAAGTAACAATAGGGATGATGACTAATGAATAAAATAACGAAATACTAATAAAAATATATTAAACTTTTAGAGTAGTTTGTATACCTCTTGGTTTTATATATTGCGTATTATTTGTTTTATGAGCCTTTAAAGTTGGGCGGACAAGTCCATTTAAAAAGTATAAAATTTATCAAAATAAATAATACCTTTAATTAGTTCATAATATTTATAGCAAATTTGTCTAAGAAACTATTTTGGTAAACACAATATTTAATATAGCTGCCGAACAAATTTTCTACGCGTTGCATACAAACTACTCAAGCGTGACGTCATAATCGAGTAGCCGTTAGTATGGAGCGTTTTCGGGTGAGTCCAATTTTGTGCATTTTTTTTCCGATAATTCTTTTTTTGAGAGGTAATTTATGTAACATAAAATAAAAAAAGGCATCATGCCTATTCTTGAAATTTATTTATATTTACTTTTTTCTGATTTCAAGGTACTTAATTATATTATAATGCTTTCCTTTTCCCTTCCATTAATATTATGACTTAATTTATTCAAACTTCTCATATGTATCCTTGTGATTCTCGATTATATTTCCCGTCCACCCCTGGAAATCGGTCTCTCGCCTATCCCACGGGCGAAAACATTACACCGAGCCATTGAGCTAAATACCTCTAAAAAGCAAGAAATAATATTCAAATCGCATAATATCAATTTTAATAAAACGTGTCTATTGAAGTAGTGTGGGGCTAGACGACAACTAAAACAATTTTGAAAGCCTCACCCAACTTCATTTGACGTGTTTTAATAAATTTGATAAGCGTTTTATGAAATTTTGAAGTTGTTTTGGTTTTTATTTTCAGGTTTTTGAAAGATGTTTTTCTTTTTTTAAGCTTTTCGATTTTTTACTTTTTCGTGGTAGGGTAGGGTAGAGATTTAAATATTATTTTACTTTATAATTTTTTTTCAATGGTACAATGATGCTCAACTCAATTTGTTGTTTTTAATTGTTTTTAAGGATTCCCTTGTGCCTTCGTAGTCCAAGTCTAGTGCAGAACGTCGCAGACCGTAACTCGGTTTTGTTTTGCATTGTCATAAAATAATCTACCAATATCTCAATCACTAAGCATAGGTATAGGTCCTATTTGTCCAAGGTCCTCTTGGACCTATTAAGGATAGGACCTGGATTGGATATATTAAGTGATTGAGATAACATTGGTATTCCAATGAAATTAAAATATGACCACTCTTGATTGATATTTCTCAGAATTACGAAAAAGCTACTTTCCAATCTGTGTAAAAATTGTATGGAACATCACATGAACTATGTCCTTTCAGAAAAAAAATCACAGATCTCGTGCCTTTCACGACCTTCTGGTACATTGAAAAATTTATTTATTGAATTTAAAAAAAAATATTCCATTGATTGAATTAGTTAGTACTTACTTAATAATTAATTAATAATTAATTTTGGATCTACTTTTCTGTGATTCGTGTGTATGAAATTCATATAAAAATATTTCATTGTTATAAACATTACTATTTTATTGAAAGGTAATAAGTACCTACTACTACCTAAAATATATAAAATTTCAGTCGTTATTTTTTTTTTCAGATACAAAATTTTTTTTTTAATGAACTATTCCAAAATATTTTTACATCATCTTAAATCCCTTCGAATTCCGCGTCTTTTGAGCTCTCATACGTCCTCATGGCCGCACGCGAGCCGCCCGCCGCGTGATATCGCATCTCGCGCCGCGCAAAACTCGCGGCTAAGGGCACCTCTACAGCCTCAACCGTCACCAATATCGAAAAAAGTGTAATGACCTAAAATGTTCCTTGGTTCAATCAATACCGAGGCGCTTTTTTCATATTTTTGAAATTCAGCCCCGTTCTCGAGATATCGGAAATTTCCTGTGAAATCACACGATTTTTCAGTCGGTAAAAGTTGTTTATCTTCGATTTCCAAAAAAAAAATTCTTTTCCAAAATATTTTTTTACATTTTACCTAAAGCCCTTCAAATTCCGCGTCTTTTGAGCCCTCGTACGTCCTCGTGGCCCTAAACCTCAGGGTATCACGGTCGAGTCGCACTTTCAGCGAAAATGGGGGCCTACTGGAGCGAACGAAAAAACATTAAATCGGTTAACAACTGGCGAAGTTATCGTAACACATACTTACATAAAAAAACCGTTGATTTGAGAACCTCCTCCTTTTTTTAAGTCGGTTAAAAATGATACCTACTAACACGTTAAACTTTTTTACATGGGAGGGCCCACAGAAAACTTAAGAGAGGGCCCCGGTCGATGAATTTGCCACGGGCCTCAGATAGTATAGTTACGCCACTGAATAAAACGCAAGTTGGCACTCGTGCTAGCGCTTATGATAGATTCAGAGGAAGAAAGGAAAAGAAAGTGGGCAAAGAAGTGGTTATTAAAAAGAAGAAAAATAGCCATATGGCTCTCATAAAAGAATTGGAATCGCAAGAATTGGCAATCGTTATCCACACCATACAATTTGATCGCTCCGACTGAAATTGGGTGATCTCTACCATCCGATGACCTTCAATTTGGATTTATCGTCAACTTCCCACTACATGATTAGAGGTGGTTAATATAGCATCTAGCGCCATATTATAGCGCGCTATATTTACATAGCGCATATAGCGCGCTATGTAAGTAGACGTTATGGCGCTATGAATATCGCGCGTGGCAACAAGTAGCATCGTTGGCCGGATCGCGTGCGCGCTGTTGCTACCGGACACGTTATGCGCGTTTCTTTCGCAGCACGCTAGGTACGAGGCTAGGCTCTGAACTCTAGTTCAGAGCACTTGCCAAGTACTTTGAGTATAATATCGCGCGCGACCTTATATTTTGTTAGTTCGATTAGGACTTTTATAACACAACTAAGTCAATTAGTTAGTATTATTTAAAAGCTATTTAGCTAAGCAAAGTTAGTGAACGAGAGATATGGTAAAAGCAACCGAATTTCAAACGTCAATAAGGTCGAAAATCGCTCTTACCTGTTTTTTTTAACTAGAAAACATTGTCTAGTGATCACAAGTTAGAAAAATGAGCGCAAGCGATTTTCGACCTTATTGACATTATCAAAATCACGGTTTTAATGAAAGACCAAAGTTAGTAAACGAGAATACAGCAAAAAATCAAGCTTATTTCAAACGTCAATAAGGTCGAAAATAGCTTGCGCCTGTTTTTTTAACTAGAAAACATTGTCTAGTGATAACAAGTTAGAAAAATGAGTGCAAGCGATTTTCGACCTTATTGACATTTATCAAAATCACGGTTTTTAATGAAAGATCAAAGTTAGTAAACGAGAATACGGCAAAAAAACAACCGAATTTCAAATGTCAATAAGGTCGAAAATAGCTTGCACCTGTTTTTCTTAACTACAGATCACTAGACTAAGTTTTCCTACCTACACTTTTTTCCGATATTAATTTGTTTTTCCGAAATCGTATAATTCAATTATAGACAGTTCTAAGCCCGAAAAATATGAAATAAAGTTCATTACTTTACATTACTGCTTTATTTTATATAAGACAAAAAATATGTAACGTATTAATAAATAACATTTTTGTAAAATGCGCGATTGTCTAACGAACGACGTGTGACGTAACGTGTTGCGAAATCCAACGTGCTGCATCTAAGGCTGGCCCCAGACCTACCGGTTTCATTTCTTTGCTTTGCTGTTCTACCATGGACCGCCGGCCAAGAGGCTCATTTTCAATCTATCGCATATTTTGACCTGACCACATTGGCAAGATAGCCATTAGTTTGGTGTTATCAAATATCGTCGTCTGGGGTGCGATGAGAAGTTTTAGTTTTCGTTTTAAAAAAAACTGCTGTTTTATACAAAAAATAATAAAGAAATTATCAAAATGTACGAAACAGTTCATTTTTTTTTCGCGATTTCATATTTGGTCCCATAGTAAAAGTTGTTCAGTTTTATTATGGTCCCTATCTACCATATTCAGTTTTATAAGGCTTTACCAAACATCTTGTATAAATAAGCGATCGAGTTATTTTTACCGATCGGAGTCCATGTTCAGGGTGGCACATCTCTAAAAGCTTCCTACTTCGCAATCCAGGCGATAATATTTGATAAAACCAAGCTAATGGCTATCTTGCCAATTTGGTCTAGTCCCAAAATGCGATAGATTGAAAATTACCCTGGTTGGCCGGCGGTCTTTCAAGCAAGGTAGCACAGCAAAGCAAAGAAACGGAACCGGTAGGTCTGGGGCCAGCCTAACGCGCAAGCCAGCCGCCCGCATGCTACCTGATAAATAGCGCGTTATAACATAGCATATTTAATAGCGCGCTAGAAATCAATAGCATATAGTCTGTAGCGTGCTGTTGCTTTATAGGCGTTATGAACAACTCTATACATGATACGATTTGATTGACAATTCGGGCAAATTGGCAATCAAATCGTGTCATTTGGAAGGCTCTTTAGTCTATCCAAACATGGCAAGATGGTGGCCAACTTTTTTGCTTGTGGGCCGATTTCGATGAAACTCGGTTTTTGGTACTATTATATTATGACAAGTAAACGGCAACGCAATATTAAAAATGTAAAAAATTCAAGATGGCGGCCAACTTTTTGTTTGTTGGCTGATTTCGATGAAATTCGGTTTTTTGTACTATTTTGACAATAAAACAGCAACGAAATGTTAAAAATGTTAAAAAATTCAAGATGGTGACCAACTTTTTGCTTGTGGCCGATTTCGATGAAACTTGGTTTTGGTACTATTTTGACAAGAAAACAGCAACTGCAGCAGCAAACGAAAACTGTGGAACAGGTGAATTAAGTCTCATAAAGTTACCGAAATATTAACAAAAGTAAAAAAAAAAATCACAGATTTTACAGTCCCCGCAAGAATCGGAGCATTGAAAATGAACACAAAAATTTACGAAAAACCAAAATCAAATCAAATACAAAGTCCTGTTATAGTTTTAAAGTTACCTAGGTAGTACCTATTTATTTTTACGATTGTGACACGAGGCGGAGCGCCCGCTCACTGCCTCGACGTGGCCGAAATCAAAATTTCAACGAATGCACTTCTCGTCCGCTTCTACATCTTTTAACACTATTACCATGACGATCGGTCAATAATCATAGAAGCTACATCACTTTTTATGTACGTAAACAGCCGTTTTTCTACAATTCCAAATCTAAAAGGACCACCTACAGGTCACAATTATAAACCGATTTTCAAAATTATTTCGCCATTTGATAGCTAAACTAATACCCTAGGACCCTTTTTTTCATTTTTTCTTAAGTCGGTTTTTTTTCCAAAATATTTACAATTTAGTAAACAAACATCCCCCAAAAAACCCGGAATTTTTGGAATTTCGCAAAATTACAAAAAAAGTTACCAGTAGATTTTCAAAATTCAAACGTTTACACGTGTCTCGATAAACTCCACAACTTTTGGTACTATTTTTATTTCGATCCTCCCAAAATCCTCGGAGATATGTCCAAAAATACGTCTCAGGCGATTTGCATCTGATAACCATTTTCAATGGTAAAATGATTTTCAAAGTTGAAATAAATAAATAATACCTACTTTATTTCCATACCACAGTGTACTTTTCTTTACCGATTACAGCAACCAATAATTTATTAAAACAAAAAAGTAGCAACCCTGTTTGCCTTGCCGGTGACTCGCCGGCGGCGCGACGTGCCGGTGACGCGCCGGCCGTCACGTCACCGGCGCGTCGCCGGCCAGCGCGTCAACGGCAAAGCAAACAGGGTTGCTACTTATTTGTTTTAATAAAGTATTGGTTGTTATAATAGGTAGAAAAAAAGTACATTCTGGTATGGAAATAAAGTATTATTTATTTATTTCAACTTTGATAAACATTTTATTTTTTAATTCTGTTAATATTTTGGTAACTTTATAAGACTTAATTCACCTGTTCCACTAAGTTCTAGTAAAGGTATTTTTTTTCGAATTTTAATAAAAATACAACAAAGTGAGTAAACTTCGGGTATGTAAATGAATGTCGTAAAAACAAGTGAAGCTAGGAAAACATAGTCTAGTGATCTGTAGGGGAAGCTGGGTACAGTTGTTCCCTAGGGGACACTTGGTAAACTTGATTGACGAATCTACCAAGCGTGTTACAGTTCTTTAGGTTAGCAACACTTATTCGTTTATGGCAATGATCACTTTATGTCATGACTAGCTTCTGCCCGCGACTTCGTCCGCGTGGATATTAGACGAAATCCTTTTAAGGAACCTTCAACCAGGATCCGGCCAGCCATTTTTACGCGATTAGGCGAGTCCCCATCAAGCGCGCTGCCTCGCGAGGCAAGACATTTGCCGCGTGTGGCGGGCCTCGCACAAGGCTTCCAGTTCCCGTTTCCGTTCCCGCTCCCGCTCCCGTTCCCGTTCCCCGTTCCCGTTCCGTTCCCGTCCCGTTTGCGTTCCCGTCCCGTAAACGTCCCGTAACCGTCCCGTACCCCTTCCGTTTCCATTCCCGTTCCCATCCCGTTCCTGTCCCGTTCCCATCCTGTTCTCGTTCCCGTTCCCGTCCCGTTATATTCCCGTTCCGTTCACGTTTCTTTTCCGTTCCGTTCCCGCTGCGTTCCCGTCCCGTAAACGTCCCCTAACCGTCCCGTACGCCTAACGTTCCCGTTCTTGTTCCCGTTCCGGTTCTTGTTCCCGTTCCCATCCTGTTCTATTCCCGTTCCGTTCCCGTTTCATTCCAGTTTCGTTCCTGTTTCGTTCCCGTTCCATTCCCGTTACGTTCCTGTTTCATTCCCGTTTCGTTCCGTTCCTGTTCCGTTCCCGTCCGATCCCGTCCCGTACTCGTCCCGCCTTCCGTTCCCGTTCCCGTACCCGTCCCGTTCTAGTTCCTGTTACCGTCTCGTTCCCGTTCCGTTCCGTTCCGTTCCGCTCCGCTCTGTTCTGTTCCGTTCCGTTCCGTTCCGGTCCGGTCCGGTCCGGTCCGGTCCGGTCTGGTCCGTTCCGTTCCGTTCCGTTCCGTTCCGTTCTGTTCCGTTCCGTTCCGTTCCGTTCCGTTCCGTCCGGTCCATATGTGTCATGTCCACCGCGTTGGACTTCAAAATAAATCTAATTTTCGCAATCACCATCCCATAAAACCTCAAAAACGACATCCATATCGATTTTTATGTTACTCACCCCACTTACCCTCTAAGGGGTTGATTTAAAAAATCCCAAAATATATATTTAGACGTGCTCCTACGAATTTTATAGTTGTAATTTCGATTTTGTATTCTTTTTCCATACAAAATTTGAACCCCATTTTTACCCCTTTAGGGGTTAAATCATGTCCACCGTGTTGGACTTCAAAATAAATGTTAATTTTGCAATCATCATCCCAGAAAACCCCAATAATGACATCTATATCGATTTTTATGTTTACTCACTCCATTTACCCCCTAAGGGGTTGGTTTTCAAAATAACAAAAAATATATTTGCCTATTTATTTTTAGATGTGCTCCTACGAAGTTTAAAGTTGTAATGTCTATTTTATATTATTTTTCCATACAAAATTTGGACCCCATTTTCACCCCTTTAGGGGTTAAATCATGTCCACCATGTTGGACTTCAAAATAAATGTCATTTTTGCAATCGTCATCCCAGAAAACCCCAATAACGGCATCTATATCGATTTTTATGTTTACTCACCCCATTTACCCCCTAAGGGGTTGATTTTCAAAATAACAAAATATATATTTGCCTATTTATTTTTAGATGTGCTCCTACGAAGTTTAAAGTTGTAATGTCTATTTTATATTATTTTTACATACAAAATATGGACCCCATTTTCACCCCTTTAGGGGTTAAATCATGTCCACCGTGGTTGGACTTCAAAATAAATGTCATTTTTGCAATCGTCATCCCACAAAACCCCGATAACGACATCCATATCTATTTTTAGGTTTTTTTAACCCTTTTCACCCCCATTTCATCCCCTTTGGAGTTGAAATCCTAACAAAGACAATATACGTTGCTTTAGATTTCTATCCATAAGCCTAAATTATAAATTTAGCGATTTTTACTTTGAAAATTAAGGATTTTCTTTAATACACAACTTCATCCCCCTTTTGACCCCTTCGGGGGTAGAATTTTGAAAAACGCTGAGACCCGTATTTATTAATTTTCAATCGTCAGCCTAAACACAAAATTTTAAGATTCTAGCTTCAAAACTGAGGGACTTTCATACAAACTTTCATCCCTTATTTCATCCCCTTAGGGATGGAATTTTCAAAAATCCTTCCTTAGTGGATGCCTACACTGTATAAAGTATCCGTGTGCAAAATTTCAAGTCTCTAGGTCCAGCGGTTTGGGCTGTGCGTTGATAGATCAGTCAGTCAGTCAGTCAGTCATTCAGTTTACGATTTTATATATTAAGATTTCGTTTGACAGATATCAAAGGTTTACAAATAGTGGCCGCCAAAAATTTGTTGTGTTAAAATATTTAATTTATGGCAAGTTTTGACTTGATTAATTTAATATGATGCTTTGAAACTGCTTCCTGGAAATGTTTTTATCTTTTAAGATGTTTATTATTCTGCCGATTAACATTACTTACCATGATATAAGTGATAAATTGGTTCGCAAAAAAACATGTTTTCTAACCTCAATATGAATGGGTAAACTTGGTCCTTTTCTTTGGGGGTGGAATGATCCCAGGGATCATGTGTCCCCTATAAGGGATCAAATCTACCCTATGTAGATTTTTGTCAGTAAAATAAAGACTTTTTACAGTTTTTATTTTTTTTATACAAAAGAAGTATTTTTATATTTACTCTATTTTTTTTAAATCTACCTACTTTTCTGAATCTGAGATTGAGAAATCTGTGAGACATTTTAGTCAAGATTTTTAGAAGGTAAAGGTTTTTGCTATCCCTTGGGAACAATACTTTTATTTTTCTGGATGAAAGTACCGTATGTTTTTTTTCTGTACCCTGACAACGTGTATGTAAAATTTAATGATGATCAGTACCTTGATCACGTAAGGCTGTTGCTAACAATTCTCGATTGAAATCGATTGAAAGCGCAGTTGCATTGCTGCTTTAGTTAAGATAGCTGTCACATTGGTTCTTACTAAAGCAGCAATGTAACTGCGATTTCTGTCAGAGTTGATTGCAACAAAGTTACGTAATTACCCCCCTGTTCAATAGTTAAGACGTGAAGGCGTAACAAACAAACAAATAATCAGTCAAACGGAATTTCGCATTCATAATTTTAGTACGGATAAAAATAAAAAAAGTAAAGATGATCACTAATTACGTTTTGGTTTGTTATGGATATTTGTTTCTAGACTGCTTTAATGTGTAGTCCGAATATTAATTACATTGTTCTAAAGAGATTAAAACTATTTCATATTTGTTTCCCTTTTCAAAATTGAGCTGCATATGAGCATAAAGTTCAAATAAAAGAAGCTGATTTGATTACAGATTTACTTATTATTTGGTACCTAGCACTGTTCCTTTTTTATATTTAAAGATATATTACTCTTTTCTGATATATGAGGCTGAATCCAATATTGTTACCGTGTGTCCCCGATGTGTGGTAGACTTGAACCCCAGGATCAAGTCTTCCAACTGGTGGGAAACAAGTCTACCCTATATAGGGGACACATGGTAAAAAGTTACCATACGACATTAAATTAAATTATAATTCCAAATATAACCGAGCCTTACCCTCTTTCATATATTTGGTAAATAGATAAATTCTTAATATAATAACTCAAAAAAAATCCTTATACTGTAAATAGTAAAAAAGTTAGGGACGAAAATGAAAAGGGGGGATCAACCCTCCCCAGTCTCCCCTAAACAAATTATGACGTCATCCGCGACGTACGCAAACCTCGTAATTTTTTTATTGAAATTGCTGTTTTAAGTTTGACAGCGGACATCTGTTAATCTTAAAACAGGAATATTTCGAAAAATACTCATCCTAGACTGGTGGTGTAAATTAATTACCAATATATTACCAAAAGTAGTAAAAATAAATGTTTTTAAAGTTGAAATAAATAACTTACACTTTGTTTCCAAACCACAGTGTAATTTTCTATACCGATTACAGCAACCAATAATTTATTTAAACAAAAAAGTAGCAACCCTGTTTGCCTTCCCGGTGACTCGCCGGCGACGCGCCGTGCCGGTGACGCGCCGGCCGTCACGTCACCGGCGTGTCGCCGGCATGCCGTAGCAATATGCGTTTGACGTTGACGGGCCGGTGACGCGCCGTTGACGCGCCATGACTGATGTGTATGAACAGTGTAGTACAACTTGTATGTAACTATATTTTTGACGTTGACGCGCTGGAGCTGTGTGAATGATCCTTTATGCCTCTTCATTTTATCAGGGGGAATTTGGCCTACTTATTTATTAATAAAATATTTCATTTTTTATGTATAAAATATACAGGGTGTCCGGGAAGTCATGGATAACCCTTTACCTGCCGATAGACCACATTGGGATCTACAAATAATAAAAGTCTTATGGTTTTTACACGACTGCCCAAAGCAAAAAGAGTGTTATGTGTTCAGGGTTCATGTATGTTTGTGGGTATGTGAGTTTCTTTATTCCACCATAACTTCTAAATGTCTGAACTGATTTAGATAAATGGGGTATCGTTAGAATCCTTACAGCATTCTGAGTGACACTGGCTATATTTTTTTTAGAAATAATCAATATGGCGACTGTACGACGCCATTTTCAAATGAGAAAAAAAATGTTTTTCTTCTATTATTACAATATGGCATAGCCTTCTTCATTTCCAAGCCGTGAACATAAGTTTGGCAACGTCTGTTACTGTCAGTTCGTGGTCATGTCGTCCGCCAGTCTCCATACTAAATGTATGGGAATATTTCAATTTTAAGAGGTCGATATTTTTTTTTCGTAGTAATCGTGTGAGGTTTTAAATATGAAAATAATTTAGTTCTTTTATTGATATGCTTTGTATATTAAACAATAAGAAAAATATTAATGTTAACCAGGAAAAAATGCCTGTCAAAGATGTCATCTTTTTTGTTGATTTTCTTCAGCAGGGAGTTGATTAACACGCCCTCTAGCAATAAATGATATATAATTAGAAAGGTCTTTTAAAGACAAATATTTGCTGTTAATATACTTTATATCAATTGTTAATACTTTTGGAGTTAAAGGTTATTAAAGTATAAAAGTGGTTTATTGTCTATGGGAGTTGATCTACCACACCTATAGAAATAAATGATATATCATAAGAACGGTTTTTATATGATATATATTTGCTGCAAACATACTTTCTATTAATTGTTAGTATTTTCGGAGTTTTAGGTCATTAATGTTCAAAAAATTGGTCGAGTTGAGAGCGTTATAACTCTCAAAGTACTAATAGTTGACGTTTATAGTAATACAATAAAGTGTTTCAAATTTAAATACCTTTCCAATGATGTAAGATTTATTGCTAGAGGAGGCTTAGATCAAAATGCTCATCGTACTAAAGGACCCCCGAAAAGTTCAAATAATATGACTCAAACCTTATGTTCTAATAAATAAATATTAATAATAAATATAAAACTTTATTGAAATAACCTTACATCACAATTTACAACTAGTTTAAACATAGATAATATAGGAAAAACAAATAATAAATAATTTTTAAAATAATGTTATACTATGTGCTTGACCACATGCGATGTTGCCGTTCTGCTCAACTTCAGGGCTTGGAAGATATAGAAGGCTATGAATATGGGCATCGAATGAAAGGCATTGATGAGCACATTCCAAAACTATATAATATGTCACTAAAATGTGTAAAATAAAAATAAATTAATTAAAAAAATATTAAAAACACGACTGCCCTGCCAAAATCAAACTAAAAAGTTAAACAACAAGTGTCATTGCAGTCGGGGGACCTCTTTGATCTAAATTGTTCCATAATAAGGTCCCCCGACTGCAATGACACTTGTTGTTTAACTTTTTAGTTTGTTTTTGGCACGGCAGTCGTGTTTTTAATATTTTTTTTATTTTTTTTTTATGTTTTATGCAATTTTGGAAAATTTCTACCTTTGATCGGTTTTTTTCATGCCATTTCTATAAATGTTTTTTTTTCGATTACGGTTTTTTTATTTTAATCTTAAATCATCTTGCTATCGATTGAATACAAGAAAGTTACAGATATCTACCATAAAAGACCTAAAATTTAGGTCCAGACTTAAAATTTTCACCAACAATTTTTTTTTCTTTACTTTTGATCGGCTCTGGTGAAAAAAAACATTAAAAAACTACTTCATTTCATAAGGATTTTAAAATGGTATAATAGTTAATTCAACCAATACTTTATTAAAACAAATAAGTAGCAACCCTGTTTGCTTTGCATTAAACAAATTTAAGTAATTCATTAACATTACTTCCTGTTAATTTCAGCTTTCAATTACGCCTATCATGAGTTTTAACAAAAACAAGATTACGACAGCAATTCTTGAATAAGCCGACCAAATTGTAAAGGTCACTAAAAAGCGACCGCGCCATACATAAGCGTAACCATCTTAAATGAACGGGATGTTATGGATCTTTTGTTAGTACAGTTGCGTACAAAACTTTGCTGGTCAGATTATCTTTAAATATATAATGTACCTACGTTAGTCTCGCGAAAACTCAAGATTGGCTTGGCCGATTTTGGTTTTAAAATGTTTGTCGTATTCCAGGGGAAGGTTTAAATGGTGAGAAATATATATGGAAAAAATGCGAGGTAGTTTCCGTAAAAACTGTTCCTAGGTATAGTTTGACCATAAAGAGTTGAAATTAAATAAAATGGAACTAAAATTTTTCAGTACAAAATATAGTCAGTGTTGCCAAATTATTCGTGATTTTGACGTGTTTACATACAAAGTGGCGCCCTCAATTTTTGTCAACTCTTTATGGTCAAGCTGTAGGAACAGTTTTTATGGGTAAATGTTTTTACCTGTCAAACATAGTGGTCACTGGATTGACATGAGTAGGTTTGGTATTAAAATAAAACATTTGGTTTGAAAAAACAGAAGCAACAAATTACTATAAATGTATATATTGATACTGACAAATAAATCACACTATAAATTGCTTAGCGAGATTATTACCTAACCACTCGTTTGTCGCGCGGCCGGCGCGCAATTTCCTTGTTTGTCACGCAGTTTTGCGTTACAGCAGTGCACTTGCACAGCTGCGTTAAAACCGTTTTTATGACCCGTTCCTGTTTGTATACGAACAAATAATGTTCTATTTCGTATAGGTAATGGATGAAGCTATAAGTATTGAAAAAAAAACGAGTACCTGTAATGGTAAAATAATTTCTAAAAAATTCGTGAATTTAGCTAAAGAGAAAATTCACGACTTGTAATGGGAATTGATTTTTAATATTAAATCTAAATCGATAACTAGTGTTTTTTTTTACATAATTAAAAACTAGAATAATACCCCTTTCCGTACATGCCAATTTTTTTATGAATTGGAAGCAATTCAACGGTCTTAATAATGTTTGTATATCGCACAAATTTTTACTGCGCGTCTTAATTCGCTGCTGAGTCTAAGCGCTGTTTCGTAGTATTTTATCCCAATTGTGGAAGGCTTGTGACAAAAATAAAATATACTTTAGAAAGATACAGATTTCAACTTTCATATTTTGTAAAAAAAGATGAGACTCTTGAAGAAAAGTATCTTTGTAAAAAATTATAACATTAAAGCGGCCCACTATAAATGATAAAATTGTGTTTTTGTAACAAGCGTTGATTGGTTAGACTTGGATCAAGATTACCTTGTACTAATTATATGTACAGAAAGAGCAAAACCTGCAGTTTCTAACAGTATGCAATACATAGGAAAGATTCTTCCGAAATGTATGTAAAATTTCGATCTAAATAATCCAATTCCGCGCTGCCGGGCGCTGGCGTACGGGCCGTTCGCTGCCAAGATGGCCGCGCGTAGCCGAGTTTAGTTCAGGGTTGTCGCACACATTAAATAAAACTAGGTAGGTACTTAATTTTTTTTATTATATTTTTAATTTAATAGTCACATTTTTTTTAATAGTTCTCCTCTTCCTCGTCACCTGCCTCGCTCTCCTCGATTTTCACTGTACACAGCATAAAATATAAAATGGATGTGGACTAAAAAATTATAACTAGACACCCAACACCAATCACAATAACCAACACCAAAACCAAAAAAACATTCACTAGGTAATATATAAAAACAACATAAACACAACCTAATATGAAAATAATAAGCGTGTGAGGCAGCCCTGCCAAAATGCTAGTTTGTTTCAAGGTCCCACAGGACCTTGTTACCTTGACCGTGGATAATGGCGTAATAAAAACTCACTATTTTGCGTTGCATCAATCATCCTGTGTAAACAGATGAATGTTATATTTTGAAACCACTTTGAAACTGTTCACTAATAGTATTATTATCTTATTTCGGATAATTCTTTGATTAACCAATCAAAATTATAACATAATGTTGTTGTAAACAAAAACAATACATCAAGAAAGGCTTACGCCCATCTACGGCCCAACTTTAAAATACCGTGTACAAAGTTACGATAAAATTTAAAAATCATTATTTAATTTAATATCAATAATGCAATTGGAATTATTATGTAATAAAGTCGCCATCACCAAAACCATTTTAATAACAATTCAAAGATTTATATCCGAGTGACGTTGCTCTAGGTACGTCAAAATCTCGTAAACAATCGATTCGATATAAAAATCGATACCAACAAAATATATTATTAATTACTAATATTATTTGTAACGGCAATTCTTGTTTGACTGAGTATAACTTCAAAAAATATAGTTTTTATTAAAACCAGTACATAATATCATAAAATATTTTTTAGATTAGATCAGTATTGAACAAGACTAAAATCGATTTAGTAATCGATTCCAATAGAAAAATGGCAGCACTGTGTACTCGGCTGGTCTACTGTCAGTTTGACATTATAGTTACAGTACGACGACGGCGACGTCACAACGTTTGATTGTCGTTTGTTTGTGTTTTGTTGTTTTGTTTTGTATTGGAAGTGTTTTGCAGTGAGTGTGTTTTTTCTCGTGCATCCTTTACTTTTTGACCCATTTTACGCTAATGGACTCCAAGTCTCCGACCCTATCCCGAACTTTCGAGTTAGGCCCCGCTATTTATATGACGATAATCTGGAATGGAAACTGCCCACTTGACTCTCGCATGCATTGGATTCTGAAAGCAACTCTGGTTAGTTAATTCAAAGTAAACAACATTACATTTAGTTAAACTGATTACGAGTGACTAAAACGATAAAACAAATGCCTCTGATATGAAAATTGTTGAAATAAATTGTGCCCATACTAACGAAAAAAAGTAGTTTTATCTAAAAAAGGCGACTTATTTTCTTAACCAACATTCAGTTTATTGAGTATTTGACATGCCATGCTTTCATTTAATGCACAATTCGTCTGTGTACACCGCGGTTTACCGTGGGCCGGACTTCTATAGACCCATGGGCATGGTCCTTTACCGGGCTACGGTTTTGTTATGATTTTTAACACTAGACATTAAATTTGTGACGAGATATTTATATGATCGAATAAATCACGATATGACGATTCTTTTAATATATGACACTAAACAGAAATATAAATTAACAAAATACTTACGGCATATCAAATTAGAGCACTTCACACAGAAAAAACAAGTATGGCGTCAACTGACGTGAAAGTCTTCAAAATTATTTCTTTCAACCAATCACAGGCCTTTTCTACTTTTTTTTGCGATATTAGTGTTGCCAAAATCATAATCTAAATCAGCCCAAGAGGTTTTGGTGTGGCCGCCTAAAAAAAACCTACCAAATTGGTAGAAATCGAACAGCGATCGACCCGGTCCTACAGCACCGCGCGACAAAGGACCGTCTTTTGTTTGCGGTACTACAGTACCGCGAAGCAATCGAGTGGCTAATTAGGTTTAGATTATTATTTACCTTTATTTATGTAATGTTGAGTGCCTTCAAACTTTTAACTTTCATGAATCATTACATTCTTTTTAAAATACTATTAATCGCGTAAGTGTATTATTTGATATTAATAAACACGATATTAATTTATAAAATAGAAAACTAGTTGAATCTAAGCTATATCAATAACATTTTTCTTCATAACTGTACAAAACATCGGATACTAAACTGCTAATTTGCGAAGATAACCCGTACGTATGGTGCGGTCACTTTTTAGTGACCTTTACAATTTGGTCGGCTTATTCAAGAATAGGGAATGTCCGAAAAAAATCAAATTGGCTGAATATTTTTCTATAGGTAGGAATAAGGTCCCTTAGTAATAGAAAAAAGTTTCAGAATTTTCGGTTGGGTAAAAAAGTTTTTAAAAATCAAAGTCTCTTCGACTTCACAAATGTATGAAAGTAACAGCAGAATGGAGATTATACCTTTGCCGCTAACTGCCACAAACACAACACGTATTTAAAAAAAAGTTTTGACATTTTGTCTTGAAACTTTTTTTTTAATACCATGTTGTGGTTGTGGCAGGTGTTGGCAAAGGTACAATCTCCATTCTGCTGTTACTTTCATACATTTGTGAAGTCGAAGAGACTTTGATTTTTTGAAATTTTTTCACGAAACCGAAAATTATGAAAATTTATTCTATTACTAAAGGTGCGTCCAGATATGTTCTTTTGATCGTACCGTACCTCCGTTCCGTACCAGCGTTCCGATCAAATAAGTCTGGACGCTATTTTGCCCGTTCCGTACCTCCGTTCCGTACCTCCGTTCCGTACCTCCGTTCCGTACCTCCGTTCCGTACCTCCGTTCCGATCAAACCGCCGAACATACCTCCGAACGTCGCAGCGATCATTGCTTGTAGTCCAGTCAAATTAGCAAAAAGATTGGAAGTATTTCGTGTAATTGTAATTTTTTTGGAATCATTAGAAGACATGAATATAAGTTTCCTCCGAGTTTGCACCATTCCTGTTAGGAATTAACATTAAAGTCCCAATATTTTTTTAAATATAATACCTAAAACAACAGTTTCTTTGCATGTTTTGATACAATTTTAATTACCTACCAATACCATTGCATAACTAGCTTGCTTGAATCAGATTAAATGTTACCGCGATAATTTTGGGCCGATTTCGATAAAACTCAGTATTTGGTATTATTTGAACAAGAAAACAGCAACACTATGTGAAAAATAAAAAAAAATCCAAGATGGCAGCCAACTTTTTTGTTTGTGTTTTTGGTACTATTTTGACAAAAAAACAGCAACGCAATTTTAAAAATATAAAAAATCCAAAATGGCGGCCAACTTTTTTGTTTGAGAGCCGATTTGGATGAAACTCGGTTTTTAGTACTATTTTGACAAGAAAACAGCAACACTTTGTAAAAAATATAAAAAAATCCAAGATGGCGGCCAACTTTTTTGTTTGAGGTCCGATTTGGATGAAACTCGGTTTTTGGTACTATTTTGACAAGAAAACAGCTGCGCAATTTTCAAAATATAAAAAAATCCGAGATGGCGGCAAATTTTTTTGTTTGTGGGCCGATTTCGATGAAACTCGGTTTTTAGTACTATTTTGACAAGAAAACAGCAACACTATGTAAAAAATATAAAAAATCCAAGATGGCGGCCAACTTTTTTGTTTGAGGTCCGATTTGGATAAAACTCGGTTTTTGGTACTATTTTGACAAGAAAACAGCAACACTATGTGAAAAATATTAAAAAATTCAAGATGGCAGCCAACATTTTTGTTTGTGGGCCGATTTCGATGAAACTCGGTTTTTGGTACTATTTTGACAAGAAAACAGCTACGCAATTTTCAAAATATAAAAAAATTCAAGATGGCGGCAACTTTTTCGTTCGATCGTTTTTTTAGTATTTTTAAAATTGCGTTGCTGTTTTCTTGTCAAAATAGTACTAGAAACCGAGTTTCAGCGAAATCGGCCCACAAACAAAAAGTTGGCCGCCATCTTGGATTTTTTATATTTTGAAAATTGCGTAGCTGTTTTCTTGTCAAAATAGTACCAAAAACCGAGTTTCATCCAAATCGGACCTCAAACAAAAAGTTGGCCGCCATCTTGGATTTTTTTATATTTTTTACAAAGTGTTGCTGTTTCCTTGTCAAAATAGTACTAAAAACCGAGTTTCATCTAAATCGGCCCACAAACAAAAAAGTTGGCCGCCATCTTGGATTTTTTATACTTTTAAAATTGCGTTGCTGTTTTTATGTCAAAATAGTACCAATAACCGAGTTTCATCGAAATCGGTGCACAAACAAAAAAGTTGGCCGCCATCTTGGATTTTTTTTATTTTTCACATAGTGTTGCTGTTTTCTTGTCAAAATAGTACTAAAAACCGAGTTTCATCCAAATCGGCCCACAAACAAAAAAGTTGGCCGCCATCTTGGATTTTTTTATATTTTGAAAATTGCGTAGCTGTTTTCTTGTCAAAATAGTACCATAAACCGAGTTTCATCCAAATCGGCCCTCAAACAAAAAAGTTGGCCGCTATCTTGGATTATTTTATATTTTTTACAAATTGTTGCTGTTTTCTTGTCAAAATAGTACTAAAACAGAGTTTCATCCAAATCGGCCCACAAACAAAAAAGTTGGCGCCCATTTTGGATTTTTTATATTTTTAAAATTGCGTTGATGTTTTCTTGTCAAAATAGTACCAAAAGCCGAGTTTCATCCAAATCGGCCCTCAAACAAAAAAGTTGGCCGCCATTTTGGATTTTTTATATTTTTTTAAATTGCGTTGCTGTTTTCTTGTCAAAAAAGTACTAAAAACCGAGTTTCATCGAAATCGGCCCACAAACAAAAAAGTTGGCCGCCATCTTGGATTTTTTTATATTTTGAAAATTGCGTAGCAGTTTTCTTGTCAAAATAGTACCAAAAACCGAGTTTCATCCAAATCGGCCCTCAAACAAAATAGTTGGCCGCCATATTGGAATTTATATTTTTTTTTCAAGAATAGAGAAAGAAAATTTCGAAGAACGAAAATTCGCTGCGCTCTCCCAGCTTGAATAATTGTCCCTAAAGATTTTTTCACGATTTCTGAGTATCCCCTATGATATGTGTATTCATGTCTTTTAATGATTTCATAAAAAAAAAAAAAAATACACGAATTTAATTCAATCTTTAAGCAAATTCTATCTAATTTGACTATACTATTCACTATTCACTAGTCACGACCTGCGCACGCCGCGATCACGTCCAGACTAGCGCCGTACCGTACCTCCGTTCCGTTTTTCCTTTGAACGGGGCGAAAAAACCGACTCGCGATGGATCGGAGCGTACCTGTCGGCGATCGAGACGGCGTACCTCCGCACCGTTCCGAACATGCGTCCAGACTAGCGTTCTTTGTTCGCGACCCTAAAGAGCGAGAGATATCGGTACGGGCAAAAGAGCGAGAGATTCGAGGTGGATCGGGGCGTACCTGTTCGGCGAACGGAACGGCGTACCTCCGCACCGTTCCGAACATACGTCCAGACTAGCGTTCTTTGATCGCGACGCCGATCGGAACGGAGGTACGGTACGGGCAAAAGAACATATCTGGACGCACCTTAAGGGACCTTATTCCTACCTATAGAAAAATATTCAGCCAATTTGATTTTTTTCGGACATTCCCCATTGGGGAATTCCACATTCCCCAGCTGTAGAGACGTCTCTACAGCTGAGCCACACGTATCTCCTAAACGCAAGACCGACAAATTCTGGTTTTTGGCGACAAATTCCGACAAATTATCGACTTCATCATGGCATAGTCAAAAAGTCAGATTTCCAACTTTTTTTTTTGTGGCCCAGCTGTAGTCCGGCACGTTTATAAGTGTACTAGTTTACTTGCAAATTCCTTTTTTCTGTTTTTCGAAACCATTTAATTACGTTGGTTTGCGACAACCAAATCAAAAACTAACAATCAAACAAATTTAAACTAAGGTCTCTTAGTGGTATTTTTTTCAAACTTCTGCATTGAACCGTTTTCGAGATCTGGGAAAACCCAAAACGTTACCCCAGCAAAAACTTAAATAACTCAAGAACCATAACACACACAATTTTTGCTATTTGCTAACATTTACTATGCAACAAAAGCTATCTATTCATGTATTTGGTTCCAGGCTGAAACAACTTTTTTTGCCAGGGTCATGTTTAAAACGTGACCCCAGCAAAATCTGTTTTTCTCATATATCTTAAAAACTACAACTCACACAAATTTTGCTATTAGTAAACAAATTTCTCCTCATGACACACTAATTATCTGATAAGGTCTCATCTCTCTAAAGCTCAACTTTTTGCTGGGGTAACGCACACCTTTTTTATTTAAAAATAAACTATTATAAGGATTACCTCTTATGTCCCCCTGTAAATAAAACAAGAGAGTATTTCATAAAATGTCACTTTAATGATGATCACTAAAACAAACGAGTCTAATGCAGCACATACTGTAAGCCTTACAAAATCAATAAACGGGAATGATAGTTACATTTCGAATGAAAATTTGTGTAAGTTGTTCAATAAATTGCAATGGGCTGGATAGCCTAAATCGACTTCTTCGACTCTTTGGATGGAGAACGTGATCTTGAACGTGACATGGATCGTCCCTTGGAGCGGGAGCGCGAGCGAGAGCGGGAGCGGCTGCGGGAGCGCGACCCGGACCTCGGCGAGCGGGAGCGACGACGGGACCTCGATCGGCTGTCAACATACATCACAAAGTATTAATATTAACAACACACAACTTCAGTGATAAGGGTAAACATTTGCACGTGAGTCGCTATTGTAGGCACATATAGGGTTGCCAGGTCGTCTAACCTAAAAGCCGGACAGACCAGCCAGTTTGGCCGGACATTTGGGTGAAAAAGCCGGACACCCTAAATTATAAAGGATTTTTTCTGAATAATAATAATAAAACATTTTTTTACATAAAACTAGCCTTTTTGAACAGTTACCATAAAACTTATTCTTTATTAACGTATGTTTTTACGCAACATTACGTTAACAATCGAGGAGTGAACGCCACTGACTGAACTGACCACGTGCGTGAGTGAGTGGTAAATGTAAAAAGCCTAACAAAAGCCGGACAGGCCGGACACCGTTTAATTTGGCCAAACTCTCAATCAAAAAGCCTACCTATGTCCGGCTTTAGCCGGACGCCTGGCAACCCTAGGCACATAACGTGGTTTCCCAATTTTATTAGCTTTTAAACATTATATTTAGTGTGTTCCGACAACTAACGGCAATGGGGAAGGCAACTGTCAAAGTGGCGCTGCGTACGCTTGATCCACGAGAACTATGAAAACAAAAAACTTTTCTTTTAAGCTTTAAAATGATTAAATTCTGTGTAATAGACTTTAAAAATGTTGGCAATTACAATTTCCGAAAAATCTGGATAGGTATAGAAAAAAAATATAAATTCTGTAAGAATAAAAACGTGTTAATTAGGCTTTAAATTCCGGCATTTGCATTGTAGAATAGTCTTTTATATCCATTTTGGGTCATTGGGTCTTTTTCGGTAAAAAATCCCACAAAATCAAGAAGCTTTTACCCACAATGGAGATTGCACGCCTAGTATCATAGTGAAGATTGAAAAAAGACTCTTTAAATGACGTCACGGCTTATTGCTATCTCTTTCTTTTCGTTTTACAATACGTTTTCGTTTTTCACAAACGAACGACGAGTCGACGAACACCTATTGTAACACTAAAGAAAGAGGTTGCAATAAGCCGTCACGTCACTCAAGGACATTTTTTCTATCTTCACTATGACACTGGCCGTGCAATCTCCATTGGAGGGAGGTATAAGCTTCTTGCACAAAATAAATACCTATTGTCCCATACATTTCGTTCTGATTGTCTACTGTATTAGGAACAAGCGTACGCAGCCACATCTACAATTTTATTAGCTTTGTGTTGCCATTCCCCATTGTTTACTATGAACTAGGTTATCAAAGCTAAATTATCTCATTAAAGTGTACTTATTTACTTACACACTAAAGTTGTATTCAGCAAATACTACAAACATATTGCATTTAATGAGATAATTTTGCTTTGATAACTTCATAGTGAACAATTGACATTAGTTGTCGGAACACGCTAAAATATTTTGTGTAAAAGCTAAAATCCTGGGAAACCATGTTATGAGCTTACAATAGCGGGTCACGTGCTAATGTTTAACCTTAAGAGCGAATGGCCCTTCATTATCATAAGTTCTTAACGCAATATTAAAGCTTTGGTGTACGGTCAGCAACGAAAGTCGCTGAACATTTTAGTACTTTGTCATAGCAATGTCTTTGACAGATGTCTCACAGTTGACACATTAATCAAAAAAGTTGCTGCAATTTACTAAAAATCTAAGGTAGCTTTCGCTGCTGACTATACATGTGGGACGGAGTATAGTACACTTCATCTTACTTTAATCACTTTTACAAACTAATAAAAATCATCCATCATCATCCCATGTAGATTTTGTCATTATTAAATGAATTGTTTTTTGAATTATCTGCTTTAGAGCTGGTACGCATTCCTTACATTACTGGTCTAATACCACCTTCAAGATCTGTGAACTACTTTCAATAAACTATAACTTTTAGGACTAGTAATAGATCAGATTATAACTTAGGACCAGATTCACAGGATCCAGACATGTTCCCCGTTATCAGATCTGACAGATGATTTTATAAAATATACAATCGATTTGAGAACCGCTTTAAAATTTTTGAAGTCCGTTAAAAAATCCATATCATTTAACACGTTGACTGCCAACCTACGAGTATACTCATAGTAATTTGTGGGACAAGAACCTGTGAAAGTGTCTTAGGTCCGTATTTATAAACCGCTCTCAACGTTGAGAGTTATCTCGAGATCATACTTGAGATGCTCTTCTTATAGGATCAACATCTCAGATGATCACAAGACAGTTCTCAACATCGAGAGCCATTTATAAATATGGGCCTTAATATAGTTTTTATTCTGGTTTATAAGTCAAAATTAGAGATGTATTAAAAAGAGAACTATTATCCGAATTCACATGATATATGGTTCTAACCTAAGTTGGTAGTTTAGGATTCACTAACTAACATGAACATTCTGTAGTTTAAAAAAAAGAAATTTTTAAAGCATGGCTTTTACTTTGAAGCTTATAGTTTAAACTCAAAGAAATCTTATTTTATAAAGCATACAGAAAGGAGCTTACCCAGCTAAAAAAAATAAGAATAATAAAAAGCAGAATAGGAATTCGATCTTAACATCAATTAATAAGTTCACTTTTATTGTGGCACTATAACATGACATTAAACTGCTATGGAATACCTATCGTATAGTCTTGTCTAGTAAAATGAGGCACGACTTTGGAAAAGCAACTAATTTTACGCCTTAATTTATGGATCAGTTTCCAATAACATATTCAAGGTAAGTGGCGCCACCACTTGGATGACAGCTTACGTTAAACACTCTAGGTTCGTTTTTTTATATTGGCTGGAGACAGATCTACTCAGCAAAGAAACTGCGATTATGGATAATATTATGTTATGATATGATAAAGTAAAAATAATGGAATGTTAGGAGTTCGGAGATGTTAGCAGCAAACTAAAATCTATGGAAGTGTAATTGCAAATAAATATTGCTTAAAAAATGGCACCAGAGCCGAAAAAGTACAACCTGCTCAGCTATAGTCGAGGCCAGCCACACACTCGGTGACTGACGTTAACGTTCTTTACAATAATTGCAGTTTGTATTGTAGAGAAAAGAGAGAAAGAGAAAGTTTATTAGAAATGATTTCCTGTGTAATGGTGTAAAAGATGCAAAGAAGGCAGTAACAATATGCAGAAATAATATATCATATTTTTTGCCTAAGTATATATTGGGTGGCGCAAAAGTACTGGCACTAAAGAAAATACTTTTATTTTTTTTATATGACATTTTCTGTCATTCTGTTGTTGAAAATTGTGTAGTGAACAAATATAAAATACACTGAAAATAAACATGGACCGTTTTACTCCCCAAGAACGTGGAATAAATATGGATTTAGTGAGGGACGCTTTTCCAGGCCGAGTTATCTCTCGTTTTGGCGATTTGCCTTGGCCTGCAAGATCACCCGATCTGACCAGTCCAGACTTCTTTCTTTGGGGTTTTTTGAAATCTCGGGTGTATGTGAACAAGCCACAGACTCTCGCAGCTCTAAAAGAAAACATTCGTCAAGAAATAACGAACATATCGCAGGAAGTGTTACGGCAAGTTATGCAAAATGTCATAAATAGGGCTCAAATGTGTATCAACTCTGGAGGTCACCATTTAAAAGACATCATCTTTAAATCCTAATGGTACGAAATTTAATGGCACAAATATACATTTAAAAAAACCTAAATCTAGTTTTCTAATTTAGAAAAAATGTTATAGCTGAACCAAATAGGGTCTTTACTTTTGCGCCACCCATTAGAATATCTATGAGTATACAAATTGAAGTCGCTGATAAGCAACCAGTGCTCAGACATTTTGTGCTGCATAATTAAATGCCAGCATTTTTAGCTGCATCCATTTAGTTTTACTTTTCATGTGGTGCCATTTTTTGAGCGAAATGCTTGTTCCATAGATTTTAGTTCGCTGGTTGTTAGTCATAATTTTTGACCTTAACAAAGGAGATAGACAATAATATACAGTGGGGAAGGGACCATTTAAGTGCCATGATATTGTACCACTAGCTAAGTAAGACATCTAAATAGTCTATAGTTCTCTTTCTCTCAATATCCCAATTACTATTGTTTTCTGCTCTACGTATTTTGGTGAAATTCGCGATTTTAAAAATAATGCTTAAATGATGCATGACATGACCCTTGATTGGAAATTACAGTGAAGTCTGAGTTTTATTAGAATTTCAATCATTGAGTATCCAATAAAGTACCATGAAATTATCCTAGTTGTCATCTTGATGGATTCAGACTCACTATGATCACTGCGGCATTTGAAATGAAAATAGTGAGTTAACACAAAATACAATGCGTGTGCAATTTTAATTTTGTATATTGCTCTCGCTATTTCATTTATTCTAGTTTTATTCTTTCACATAGATAGATATACTACATTCATTTTAAACTTTGTACAAACCATATTAGTATGAAAATAATCTTATGTCATAAGGAAAATTAAGGACAAGATCATCTCAAAATTATAGCAGGCCTTCAATGTACACAAATACTGGATAATAATGTGTAACTCACTGAGTGCACGCAGTGATTACAATAGACGTGGGTCGCGATGCGAAGAACGAACATAATGCTCAATGTAGTTCTCGACAAGTGAAGTGTGCACGTAGGCTGTCGCTATGTAGTTCGCAGAGCGAAGTTACTGATGCAGCCAACTCTAGCGTAGTACACGCCGCGAAGTGAAAGCTACGTAGCGCAGACAATAAGAAGTGCAGACACTGACGAATTCATTCTCGGCGCACAGGCCAATGATAACCTATAACATAGTTATCATTGGTATAAGTGAGTCCAAAACAAAAGCTTTGAAACCTTTTGCCACTATTAAAAACTTGTCATTTATCTTTTGGTAAGTTATTGATGGAGTGACAACAGATTACAGAGTGGGACATCAGTTTTTCTTTTTTTAACATTTATGAAAAACACCGAATAATTTAAATAATCAAGATATGTAACCTGCGCCGACGTCGGCGAGTGCAGTCACGAGCATAGTGTCCTCTGTCACCACAGTCATAGCAGCGGTCGTCGTATGGCCTGGGGGGCAGCCGAGAACGCGGAGGAGGCCCTCTGCCTCCAAAGCCACGACTTCCATTTGACATTTCTACTCGAGCTCGACGTCCACATATGGTTCTGCCATCCAAGCCACGAATCTAAAAAGAAAATAAATGTGTTATGCTTAGCTAAATGTCATGGTATTTTTTTAGATCAATGTTATTATTTTATGAAAGTGTGCATGGAACAATTAACATTGTTCCAAAAAGTAAAATTTTATAATAACATGAAGTTTTGGTCAGAGGGTTTTCTTTGTTGACTTTTAAAGAACACTAAATAAAAAATCGATTGTTACACAGTAGTAGATTGGTAGCAAATCAATGATTTGAAAATTTTACCAAATCTAGCTTGCCCTTGGTGGGTTGATGACAAATTCTTAATTATTTTAGATTACCATGTTTACAAAGCTGGCGTCGACGCTTCATCGTGCAAACATAAGAAAATTAGAACTAATGCGTAGGTATTACAAATACCAATTAGGTTAGGTATTTTTACCTATCAATTAAATTCTTGGCTTTGTACTAAAGATATTGTGTTCAATATCTTTAATTCAACATAGGCATTTTATAATATGTACTTACGGCATCTTCAGCATCTCGGGGGTCTTCAAATTCTACGAAGGCAAAGCCGGGTGGGTTTCGTGCCACCCAAACATTCCTCAATGGTCCGTAATATGAAAAAGCATCTTCCAATTCAGGTTTGCTGGCATTGTTGCCCAAATCTCCTACATACACTTTACAATCACCGTATCTGGACATTTTGTCTGGAAACAAACACGCTTGATAATTATTAATACCCCAAAAACGACCATTAGAACTTTCATAGATTTACATTAAACATTAAAAAAACATACCCATCATAGCTGTAACTAACCTTACTAAAACATTTACAACTGTTATTTAATGTAATGAATAGTAAAGTTATACTTTAAAATAAAACAACTCGATTAATATTGAAAGATATAGATTCTATCTCCACACCGGCATCAAATTTACTACACAAAATGGCGGGCGGGGCACAGAGAATGCAATGGCGGGCGGCGGCGGGCGCGTGCGTGGATGGATCAGGGTTTCCAGACGAAATTTCTCAAATTTCCCCAAAGTATTAAATATCGAGTCGATCCGGTTGGGTAACAAGGTAACAATGAACAAGACGACATTTTGTAGATTCTAGACGAGACGAGTTGATAAGTCTGAGATCTTTGGGTAGGGCATTAAAAACTGAATCACAGTAAATAGGTACTGACTTTTAGTAAATACTGAGTATTTACTTTATTGAATTAGTATTTACTCACTGGACACAGTAGAAACAATTTATTCAATACTAGCTGATGCTCGCGACTCCGTACGTGGACTTTATGAATTCGGCGTATAGAAATAGAAATAGAAATATTTATTTGCAGTAAATAGGGTAGGTATTTTACAATAATGTTGGTCGTCATTTGTTAAAGTGCTTAAAACCTATGTAGCCATATGAGATAGCATGCAAATATAGGATTTTCATTATTGATTTTATGTAGTATTTTAAGTTATGCAGTTTATGTCAATACTTTCTTTTGTTTTAAATTCAACTAAGCCGTGCATAGAATACAACAGGACTCCTTATGTTTCAAAAACTCTTCGATGGAATAGAATGTGTGTTCTAGCAACCACCTACGCAAAAGTGTTTTGAAACGCTGTAGAGATAAATCCTTAAAGCGACTCGGTATTTTATTAAAGATTTTTTGAGACATAGCATGACAATTTTTAAGAAATCGTTGAGTTTTTGTGACCGTCATTAGAACCAGTCTATAAGGGTCGCGTCTCGACCTTTGGGTTATGTCTTTAGCCATTGTAAACTTATCCATATTTTGCTTCACAAACACACAAACTTCAAGAATATAGAGGCTCGGTAAGGACAATATTTTTAAAGATTTAAAATAGGGCTTACATGATATATCTGGAGCTATGTTACAAATAGCTCTTATGCACCGCTTTTGCGCAATGAATAGCTGTTTAATATCAGTGCCGTTTCCCCATACTATCAAACAATATCTTAATATAGATTCTATATATGCAAAATAAGCAGTAATGGCTGCATTTACACTTGCTACTTTAGATAGTTTGTATAACGCAAATACAAACCTATTAATTTTGCCGCAGACTTTCTCTATTTGTCCCTTCCATGATAATTTTGTATCTATTAAAAGACCCAAAAATATTGCGTTTTTTACATTTTCCAGAAGATAACCATCAATGCAAATGTCAACTGATTGATTTTTAAAATTGTTAAAATTCATTATACTTGTTTTTGATAAATTAATTTTTAAATTATTATTTTGAAGCCATTTCATTACTAATGTCAAAGTTGTTAATATGTCAGTTTTATGTTGTTCAATTGTCAGATTTTTATTTGTCGTCACTATAACAGAAACATCGTCAGCAAACAGTATCATGTCCTTTTTTATGTCAATTAAATCATTTATATACAATATAAACAACAATGGTCCCAGCACACTTCCTTGTGGAACCCCAAATTTATTTTGCAATGATTCTGATCTATATGTTTGGATAACATTTTTTCCGTCTAGTTGAGTCACTTCCACACTTTGTTTTCTATTATCTAAGTAGGACTGCAACCATCTTAATGCCGGGCCTCTGATTCCATAGCGATCTAATTTGGATAAGAGTAGAACATGGCAAACGAAATCAAAGGCTTTTGACATGTCCAAAAGTATCACTGTTGTGTAGTTATTTATATTAACATTTTGCAGAACTTTGTCAACTAAATCAAATGCAGCATGTGCTGTTGATTTATTTTTTTGAAACCCGAATTGGTTTTTATTTATTACGCTAAATTTATTCAAAAAACTACTAAGCTGATCATGCATTACCTTCTCAAAAACTTTTGAGAGTATAGATAAAAGTGTTATGGGGCGGTAAATTTTTATGTCAGTTTTTTCCCCTTTTTTGTGCAATGGCTTTATAATAGCAACTTTGAGTTTTTCCGGAAATGTTCCTGTCTGCTTTTTTTTTTTTCACTCTCAGCCTGAGGGGCTCGGAGCAGCACGCGTAGCATGAGCAAACGGGACTCTTGTCTACGAAGACTTGTCGTCTCGACCCTCTAGATTGCTGAGCACAGTGGTGGGACTCGCTCTCAGAATTTTACAACCTTTTTATGTCTTTTAATACAAATATGAGTTTTAAAATATAATATTTTATTTTCAACATCAATAAACGTCGAAATTATCTGAAATGATTCGAAATGATTTAGTTTAAACATGATACTTATTTTTTAATAAGTTCTAAGATAAAGAGACACTCACAAAAGCTTTCACTTCCGTAGACAAAGCTCTCTCGAGCTCGAGAAGAATAATGTTGCCACTAGTAAATATTTATAATTATTTCCATCATTTCTCTTAAGGCTCCCTTACGCGAAATCATTTGTCTCAGTCTTTTTCTTTACGTGTAAAGAGTATGGAAAATAACCTCACTTCTGGGGGCTTACCATCAGCAAATAAGAAACCATCCTTAAGCCGTTCAGTTCAGAAGCAGGCCCTAAACAAAATTGCTTAAATCGGTACCATGACCGTCTTTTAAGTGAACGGCTTAAAGATTGTTTTGACTCAAGGTGAACGGTTAGTTTGTCTCTGGTATGCTTTGTCACAGAGCACTAATGCTTTGTAGACGATGCGAAAACGAGCTAGCCTATACAAATCGATGGGTGCATTCTGTAAGACAAATCTCTAAGTCATCGATCGCCATAAATTTGTTAACCATGGAAAGTAATTTGTTTAGAATATTCATTTACTTTTCATGGTTAAAATGTACTTTATGGCGTTCGATGACTCAAATATTTGTCTGGCAGAATGCACCCAATTTATCGCTTATTATCCCCGCCAATTGGTAATGCGCCTGGCGGCCATGTTTTTAACCTCAAAAACGAAAAACAATTTCTAAATTTTTGATATACCTCGACCCTTTCTTATTGAAAATAAGAATTCAATAATTAATATATTATATTACCTATTAGAATTTTACTGTTTTTTGTCATTTTTAGTTGCGGATGACGATGATGTGTATGTTAATTTGACAAGGTTCCAGCGCATTACCAATTGACGGGGATAGTAATAAAATGTCGCAAGTTAATAAAACAAATTAAAGTTATATTATTTCGGTTTTTTTTATTTTCAATATCATTTCACACCATTAGTTTGTTAATTACTTACATCGATATAAAATAAATCATTTTCTTCTTTATTTGATTATTATTATTCATAATAACATAAAATGTAATGCAATTTACTATCCGCGTCAATTGGTAATGCGCTGGAACCTTGTCAAATTAACATACACATCAACGTCATCCGCAGCTAAAAATGACAAAAACAGGAAAATTTTAATAGGTAATAATAGTGTATTAATTATTTAATTCTTATTTTCAATAAGAAAGGGTCTAGGTATTAAAAAAAATGCAATTGTTTTTCGTTTTTGAGGTTAAAATCATGGCCGCCAGGCGCATTACCAATTGAAGGGGATAGTAGGTACTTATTTATGGGGTCTCATCTCTCATCATTTCTTTTTATTTTAGTGATATTCAACAACAAGGAAGTCGTCGCGTTGCCTTTATCAAGTTACATAATTCACTGTTAAATAATAAACATTAAAAGAAATTCACAAATCTTAAAATTCTCACGCCAAACTTATCTAAATACACTAAACAATTTTGAAAAAGCTGATCACGTAGGAACTTTTTATGAATTGCTTTATTTGACATTACAGACGCTATAAAACAGCTCCCAAACTGTCAAACGGAGCGTCGTGGTACGCTTCGTCCATATATAAAAAATGGTGAACGGTTTAAGAGCGTGTATTAAAGCAGGCCCTCCGCAGGCCTGCTAAATCGAGGTCATGGTACGAAAAAGTAATGCCATTCAGTATAAGTCCTGCTATAAGAGCTCATAGTAAGGCCCCTGCACTTTTTCAATGTTTTTCGTTGTTTTTTCATCATTATCTTTAGCACAATTATCGTTCTTGAAAAAAAGTTATTGGAGCAACTGAACAGTACGTTAAAGTGTATTTTGATGTAGAATTCAATACGTTTCCGTTATTATTTTACGCCAAAGATTTGGCCCGCGACAAGCGCTTTTGGTGATATTCTGATTTTTTTCTACAACCATCTGTTAGGGTTATACACAATTTTATGATTGTAGCAACTAGATAAACTCTTTAGCTTGTCGTATGATTTTTTTGGTGGCTACAAGATTACGTTTACTTTATAAAAAAATGGCCCGCGCAAACCTTGTTTTCCTATTACCGCCCCTTAAAGGGCGTTCCTTTCTATACGTTTCACGACGCAAAACTCTTAAAACCGAGTTAAATATAGCCGTATGGATATAGTTCGTTTGCCTTCCTTTTATTGAGAGATTTTTGAAAAGATGACACAGACCAACGCACTTGTTAATTTAGTAATAAATATTGAAATCAATGTATGAAAATAATTTTAATTTACGTTTTTAAGTAAATAAATTAAAATTAAGTGAAATAAAAGTAAAAAAAATACTGAAGGGTAAAAAGTGTAATATTAGGAAACAATATTATTGAATACTTAGGTAGGTACCTTTTTACAATAAAAATATTTATTGTATTATTTTAATTTATAAAATTTATGAAAAAATTTAAGAATAAAAAATACTTATTCGTTATTTACTACTAGTAAATATTTATTATATTTCTTTTTTTATAAATTTTATAAAAAAAAAGAATTACTTAAATACAATTTTTCATTTTTTTTCTTTCCGGACAGCTGTTTTTGTCGTTTGTGCTGTAACTTCTCTTCTTACCTTAATAAAATATAAACACGGACAACTTAGATTTATTTTTATTGCGAAATTAAAAACTCAGAAAAAAAAATAAGTCGACAAATCTTTCTCGACCACTCGAAGGGTGGTAGACAAATTTCTCCCACTCAACTGTCAAATTAATGTCAGTTGAAGACAAAACCTCGTTCCTAATGAAAACTGAAACAATTGAACTATTAAACACTTGACACTGGCAAAAATTACTTCCAATAAGAAAGTAGATTGCCAAAATAAAAATAGAAGAAGAAGAAGAAAAGATGACACAGACCAACGCACTTGTTAATTTAGTAATAAATATTGAAATCAATGTATGAAAATAATTTTAATTTACGTTTTTAAGTAAATAAATTAAAATTAAGTAAAATAAAAGTAAAAAAAATACTGAAGGGAAAAAAGTGTAATATTAGGAAACAATATTATTGAATAGGTAGGTATCTTTTTACAATAAATTATTTATTGTATTATTTTAATTTATAAAATTTATGAAAAAAAATAAGAATAAAAAATACTTATTCGTTATTTACTACTAGTAAATATTTAATATATTTATTTTTTTTATAAATTTTATAATATAAAAGAATTACTTAAATACAATTTTTCATTTTTTTTCCTACCGGACAGCTGTTTTTGTCGTTTGTGCTGTAACTTCTCTTCTTACCTTAATAAAATATAAACACGGACAACTTAGATTTATTTTTATTGCGAAATTAAAAACTCAGAAAAAAAAATAAGTCGACAAATCTTTCTCGACCACTCGAAGGGTGGTAGACAAATTTCTCCCACTCAACTGTCAAATTAATGTCAGTTGAAGACAAAAGCTCGTGTTTGTCGACTTTTGACATTAGGCCACGACAAAGAACAATGCGAGTCTACGGTTGTAAAATGCGAGCATGAGTATCTCGATCTCAACCCGACAAAAGTGACATTTCGGTGTAGACAAGCCATTGTTCTGTGAGTCGAATCTTATCTCGATGTTGGTCAGCGTGCAGGTCTAAGGTACAGTGAACAGTACCTGGGGTACATTGGAACAAGACTAATAACTACGTGATGTATCATTTAAGGTTATCGCACATTTAGGCGGGTCGCAGCGGGGCGGGCCGCATCGCAAAAATCCGCTCAAATCGCTCGCATACATTTTATATGAACTATCGCACACTATGCCGGGGCGGAGCGGGCCGCATAATCCGTCGCGCATTTTGTTGCGATGCGATGCGGCCCGCCCCGCCCCGCTGCGCCCCGCCTCAGTGTGCTATAGCAAGCGGATTTATCGATCGGGAGTCATTCGAAAATACCCTAAAACTTTTTTTGTCGTAAGATTGGGAAAAAGATGTACACCGTCATTTTGTAGTCGTTTTAATTAACTTAAGGGTGTGTTGTACCCATGAAACTAAACATTTTTGCCCAAGAAACATGGGTCGAAAAATGACAAAAAATTTTGGTCCTCCCATACTAACTAGACAGCTTAGTATGGGAAAGTCAAATTTTTTTTTTTCGTTTTTCGACCCATGTTTCTTGGGCAAAAATGTTTAGTTTTACTAGTAGAACACTCCCTTAAGTTTAATTAATTAATTTAAAAAACGCAGTGTTTATTTGACTTCTGATTTGGCATTGATCTGTCATTTGGTTGACAGATACCACAGCCAGAAATAAAAAACCGGCCAAGTGCGTGTCGGGCCACGCGCAGTAGGGTTCCGTAGTTACCATATACCATACCTTATTTAATACCACTATCATATTTCATCTGCAAAAATAACTTTGTTTTTCATAGTGTTTGTATAAATGACAAAAAATATATTTGCGGTTTTTAAATTTTGCTATATATCTCTAAAACTACTAAACATATATCTCATTAAAACGAGTTTTCGTTAAAAGTGTTTATTAAGTTCTACAGCATATTTTACCATTGAAAATGGTTATCAGATGCAAATCGCCTGAGACGTATTTTTGACCATATCTCCGAGGATTTTGAGAGGATCGAAATGGAAATAGTACCAAAAGTTCAGGAATTTATCGAGACACGTGTGAACGTTTGAATTTTGAAAATCTACTGGTAACTTTTTTTGCAATTTTGCAAAATTCCAAAAATTCCGGGTTTTTTGGGGAGTGTTTGTTTACTAAATTGTAAATATTTTGGAAAAAAAACTGACTTAAGAAAAAATGAAAAAAAAGGGTCCTAGGGTATTAGTTTAGCTACCAAATGGCGAAATAATTTTGAAAACTGTAAATAATTGTGACCTGTAGGTGGTCCCTTTAGATTTGGAATTCTAGAAAAACGGTTGTTTCCATACATAAAAAGTGATGTAGCTTCTATGATTATTGACCGATCGTCATGGTAATAGTGTTAAAAGTTGCAGAAGCAGACGAGAAGTGCATTCGTTGGAATTTTGAGAATCGGTTAATAATATTTCGGCTGCGTCGAGGCAGTCAGCGGGCGCTTTTGTCACAATTGTAAAAATAAATAGGTACTACCTACGTAATTTAAAAAATATAATGGGATTTTGCATTTGATTTGATTTTGGTTTTTCGTAAATTTTTGTATTCATTTTCAATGCTCCGATTCTTGCGGGGACTGCAAAATCTGTGAATTTTTTTTTAGATTTTTCACTCACTTATTTTAAAAGTTAGAGGGGGGAGACACACATTTGACCACTTTTGAAGTGTATATCTTTCAAACGGTTGACTTTGAGAAAAAATGGTTTAAGGAACCTCAATGTCATTTTTAAAGACCTATCTATAGACACCCCGCACGTATAGGTTTGATGACAAGCATTTTTTTTCAGTTTCAGTTCAATGTATGGTGGGGTTCCCCCCTTAATTTTTTTTTATATTTGTCTAAAAATCGTAAAGCGGTTTACAGAGTACATCTACCTACCAAGTTTCAACTGTGGCAACCTAATACTTTTAGAATAAAGTGGCTGTGACATACGGACGGACAGACAGACAGACATGACGATTCTATAAGGGCTCCGTTTTTTGCCATAAGGCGGAACCCTAAAAGTACAGCAGATTATGAATCACAGATTAAAGATTTTAAAAGGTATACAACTTAAGCATAAAAGGCCGGGTCTCTTTTGTCTAACATTGTTTTTGTAAGAGTAAAGTTAACACAAGATGTAGCCTATTTAAGAGATACCGTAGGAAAATCTATACCCTAATAATTACCCTGCCGGATAATTTTTACCCTAAATCTAGAGTAAATTAACCTAAGCTGGCACCACTGTACTCAAAATCGGCGGCGGATGCGGCCCGGCCCGTCACAGTGTGCTATAGGAGCATTTTGCGATGTTATTAACCAAGTTTAAACTTGTTTAACACCCTTTCAGGGTGATGACATGACCCCGATGACAGGGACTCGGCTGAAAATCAGTGTCTGGTTCCTCAGAACTATCAACACTGAGCTGAGTTCCTTTTCAGACTGCCACTGCTGCACACTCCGGTACGGTACTATCATGGACACTGTGTTAGTTTTAAGTTATCTCTCAATTTTATTGTTCCTGTTATTGTTGTTGTTTTGTGTTGTAGTGGTTTATGAATAAATCATTAAGTATCTATCTATCTTTCAGGGAATGAATAGATATTGCTCTGGCGTTTTGTTTTCCCTGCCAAGTTTGGACTTGGCAGCACGAACTTTATATCCGAAATTGACACCACTGCCATATCGGGTTCCAAAGGGAAATAAAAACTATTATCAATTTTGGTACAATACTCTGGCGCATATAACTAATGCTTGGACGAATTAACCACTGGACACGTTGTAACGTTATAAGTTAATTTTTAAATAGAATCACATTAAAATCTACATTTTATTAAAATAAAATAAATTAAAACAATTTTTTTAATTAAAATAATCTTATTTCTAACTTAATATAACACTAAACTAATAACTACAATTAAAATAATAATGCACATTAAACTGCAAATCGAACGTATTATTCATTTAAACGTTTACCACTTCGCGAACGGTACCCTAACCTTCCTTTGTATCGCGTATCGATGTGAAGGCAGTGATTGCGAATAACACAATGCGTGTGCGCAACAGACTGCGCAGCTCGTACTAATTTCGCGATGCAGTGGTTTTGCTGCGTCATTGACACACACCGCTTCCTGAGCTCCCGCGCATAGAGTAAATTGTAACATAGGGGAATAGAGACCTCTCTTATACGTCAAAATTGGTGCTACATAAGTAACGCCATCTATCAGTCATAGTAAGAACTATATTTCTATATGTACGTGTTACAGAATCCACACCCCTATATCCATATTACTATTGGATCCTTTTAGTTTAATATTAAATAAAAAAGGAATAAAACAACAATTCGCATATTAAAGTATTTTTATTTAACAACAAGAACAAGTCATTGTGCACATGTTTGAAATTTGTTTGCACATTTATTTGAATATTTAATATTTTTTAACATGAATAGTAATGAAATCAGAATGTAAATGTAAACAATCATTGTAAAACATAGAAAAAAATTAAATGCGTTCATTTTAGATAGGTAAATAAATACATTTTGATTTTCCACGTTTGAAATAAAAAGTTAGGGGCAGTTTCACAGGTTCCGAATAAGTTACGGATATCAAATTAAGTTACATTTTCAAATTACTAGTTGATGATAGATAGATGCTATCAGAAACCTGAGACGGATGGACTATTCAAAATAGCTTTCCCTATAAACAGTTGTAAATTGTAATACATGTTTTTTTTCACTCTTTCTAACGTGTGAGTAGAAATAATTGGGAAGAGTGGAAAAAAATCCATGTAAAGTGTGTCCCAGTTAAAGTTATGCTTATGTTCCGTAAGCTCCAAGTATCAAAAAGTTTTGGGCATTGTCTAAAAATTAATGAACAATTATGCAAAAAAACCAAAGACATTGACATCTTTTAAACAAAGATCGGTAACAGCCAAAAGAAGTAGCCGCAGAGCGTCAAGAAAAGCTGAAAAGGGATTAATTTTAGAAAAATCAACTACAAAGTCTTTGATGGAGCAATTTTGATTAAGATTGAAAAAATTAGTAAATAGGTATATTTAACGTTAATTTGTATATTAAACTGAATAGCTCTCATTTAATATTATATACAAAAAAAAGTCTCTTTATATTTGGGACACCCCAGTAACCCAACGGGATAGCCAATTGGGATATATGGAATAGCCACTGTTAACAATCACGCTTAATGATAAAAATATTATGGATAAGAAAACTTAAACATGTCCCCATTATATCTAATCATAAGCATAACAAAAAGTGATGATGATCATAACTTATAATTATAAGACAACACATGAAAAACAGTTATTACCAGCTGTGTTTCAATGTATTATAAAATTATAATCATCTCCACCTTATACGTACTTAAACTACCTAAAGAGTCACTTGATTTTTCCTTTTGAAACATTTATTACGATATTTTTTTGCCTTTATTTGTAAATTATCATCCTCGTCAACAGCTTTTCTCCCACACAAAATGCGATTTATATTTTTACAATAATTAAATACCAAGCAGCGACTCACAATATCAATTAAATATGTTCTTAATTTATCAATGTGCACTTGGCATTTTAATACCTCGAAATGTACTAATAAAATTATTGAAGTTTTAATAATTTCTTTTAAATTTATGTTATCTAAGTTTTCTTTTAAAATGAAGTTTATTATATCCAACATATTTGATATCAATTTTATGAGCCCACTACTTGGAGTGCAAAGCCACCTTCGACCAGCATACTCTCTGTATTTAATGTATTCAATTTCATCTTTATCAAATAAATTATTGTTGCACTCTGTGCAACTTTTAAAAATATAACTTTTGGCTTTTTTCAAAAAGTAGCCACTCATATACTGTAGTGGTGCAATTTTTTTTGGATCTTTTTCTTTTTCTTCTAAAGACGAAAAATTTATATTAAATATTGATTGAAAATCAAAATTAAATGTGCTGGTCGATGAGGCTTCTGGGTTTTCGCTGGTGACAAGGGAGTATAAAGAATCACAAAAATCATCCTCACAATTTTTTCCTCGGGTGTGGACACTAGTCAAATCATTCACTAACAATGTTGTGAACGCCGATTCAAACTGCTCGCAAGTAGGGTTATTGTTGCGGCACCCATGACTTCGAATTCCCCCAAAGAAATTTTCTAGGGGATCTTGGTTAAGGTGCCGCAACCATACTGACGATACCGAATAATCTCTTTTAAGGTTTTGCAGTAAACATTGAATGCCATTTAGTGTCCACACCCAGTTATTGATTGTTGGAACTGACTCTTCTTTGCCAGCAGAAGTAAAAAATTTCATTGTTTTGAAAATTTTTTTGCCCTCTGCCCATGTTTCATTGTGTTGAGATCGGTCTGTTGCAGGTCCGAGTAAGGGTTTCGCATTTTTATTCTTTTTATAACTTCCGTTGACAGAGTCAAAAATATTGTCTATAAATAGCAACAAATCTGCAGTGTCTTTACACTCATCTGGCAAAATTCCTTTATCTGAAAAAAAAAACAAATGGTTATTTCTTTTAAAGCAATACACTCTGGTACAATATTATATTTTAAATAATAGTAGGTAGTGGAAGTACTAAACGTTATCTGGGACTTTACACCAGTTTTTCCCAAAATCAAAAAATAATAAAATAGGTAGTAGAAGTACAATTATGTATAGTAAGTAATCAAGTAACAGATATGGTAATTTACATAATTTATGATCTGACCACAGAGTGAAATAAAGAGTATCAACGTCATCATAGGTAATTCTTAATTAGAAAAAACTACATTTAAATTGATCTCTCTTCAATATGTGACTTTTGTGTGTAAGCAAAGCAATAAACGAATTCTCAATCTATCTATATCAAATATAAAAACCGGCCAAGTGCGAGTCGGACTCGCGCACGAAGGGTTCCGTACCAAAATCGGGAAAAAACACGTTTGTTGTATGGGAGCCCCCTTAAGTATTTATTTTAAATTGTTTTTAGTATTTATTATTATAGCGGCAACAGAAATAATCTGTGAAAATTTCAACTGTCTAGCTATTACGGTTCATGAGATACAGCCTGGTGAGTGGTGACAGACAGACAGACAGACGGACAGCGGAGTCTTAGTAATAGGGTCCCGTTTTTACCCTTTGGGTACGGAACCCTAAAAATGTGCTGTTGTCTTATATTTAAAAATCTTAATTATATTTACCTGCAAGATATCCCATATTGGAGGCAACAGTGCGACTAAAAATCTGGCTCGCGTATTTTACTTTCATCTTGTTCATTTTTTCTGGGTTGATATGACTTTCCGTGAGTTTGGGTATAAGGCGTATACCCTGGTAACCAGGATTCTCTTTGTGAAGTAACTTTAAATGAGACCATTTGGCGATTTTTTGTAAACCATCTTTCTTATAATATAAATTTTTTGTTAGTAGATTATTTCTTATGCATTTAAGAAGATGTGGGGGGTCATATAATGGCACTATTTCTTGTCCATTTATTAAAATTGTGTTGTCTTTTGGTGTTAACTGTTTTCGAAGATAGACCCCCCTGGTCTCATTTAACAGAATTTTGAGTGCTTGTCTATTGTTCGCTCCCTGGTCACACACTGTAGCTACCACTATCAACCCAGATTTCTGTACCTCTGACACAACGTCCTTTATTTGTTTGGCTAATGCTGGCCCTTTCGTTGCGCTTGCCGAAAAAGTATATGAAACAGCTTGTTTATAATTCTTAATCAAACCACGCACCATAAACACTTGTGCGTGGTCAGCAAATTCTTGTTTTCTTTGATTCCCATCGTCTACAAATCCGGTAACTTTGTCCTTTTTTTGGTTATATGAAACATGTGCCTTTAATGAAACTTCGTCGAATAAAAGGACACAAAGCTTTTCTTCGCGTTTCATAGTCTGCGCTTTTTTCTTTAATTGAGAAAATATATTATGGTTCATACCAGGCCGCAGATTAAATTTTTGAATTAGTTTGATTAGTGTCTGTTCAGAGGGAAGTATAAATATTTTTCTAAAAAAGTTATAAGCCTTTGGGCTTTGCTTCATCATACACAGTGATACAATTTGTTCCTTTAATGTGAAACGGCGCCCTTTATCTTTTTTTCTATTTTCTCTAATTTGCATTTTCATTATCAACTTTGCACTACTGGTACTGTTTTCCAGAACATCCAGCACTGCTGGGTTTGAACCCATTTTTTTTGCTGCTTTTATTTGTGCCGCCTGCTGCTTAACTTTATTTTTCAGTTTTCTTATTTTCCTTTTAGCAGCAACAATCTTGGAAAATGTTTCTTTTTCTTTACATGTCAGTAAAGGTCCTTTTCTTAATGCTCTTTTGCTCACTGAAAACATAAAACAAAGATTTTATTTAGGACTAAAGGCTGCAATGCTTTAAAGATTACTAAAATTTTATACAACCAATAGTCCAGTAGTCAGGTAATTTTGCCTATAAATTATTCAAGGAGTTTTGATTTCTTGTGCAACAGATTGCACGGAGGACTGTTAATCACACATTAAATTTACCTTGAAATGTGTGATCAAGCCCTTGGATTTTATATATCTGAACTTTGAAAAATAAATTTTAGGAAAGCAAAGGGGACCAAATTTTCAATATTTTTTTATTCTACAATATTTTGATACAATTTGTAGAATAATAGAGTGACAACACAATCAACATTAGTGAGGCAGATCAATTTAGTACAATAATTACTAATGTTTATTATGCTATATTCACCTCTCAAGCTTATGCGCTCACTAGACATTAAATAAAACATTTGTTAACGGCTAGCGCCAGCGCGGTTTATTGAAAATACTTTGGTAATTAGTTGGTATTTGGTTTGTGTTATTTATTATGTTGTCATTATTTTCAAAGACATTTTTTATTATCAAAAATCAGAATGTATTATAAAAAATCCAAGGGCTCGGTCAGTTTTGGATTTTTTTAACTTCCGGAAGGTTTTCAAGGTCGCAAATTTGATGATGTATGACAGACTTTAGTGCTATCTCGCACAAGGTATCAAAACTCCTTGAATTATTTCCAGCAAGAGTGGAATATACTGATTACTGGACTACAAAGTAGGTCTGAGCCCAAACATTAAAAGCGTCGGCCAAGAACAAAAATGTGCAACACTGTACAAGTCAGTTTGTATTATTTATTGGCCAAGTATGTAGAACAAATTACTTTAAAATTGTAAAGTTCATATCTTATTTCCATTTATTTTAGTAAAAAATATTTGTTTGAAAAAAATGTGGAAAATTTATGGATAAACAAGCTTTGGCAAACAACATCATACATCTTTATAATAACATCAGTTCCTAGTCGTCATCCCAAAATCTCTTATCTATATAATTTTTGGTTTTAAGTGGATGATCTCCTTAACAAGGAATGTATTATGACTTGATTGTATAAAAATTTTGCTATTTAATAATTACCATAATGAGGTAGAACATTCCTAGTTGTGATTGGTGGAGGTTGAGTAGCCACATCGGGATTCGAAGTTGTTGGAACGGCTGGTTCTGAAACAAATTTAATAAATTATAATTTATATCAGTAGAGTCTGTCTAAAAAGTCAGTTTACATGAGAAATTATTACATTATTTATAAAAACGTATACTGGTAAACCTGTTGGTGCTGTCAAAATTCTAATTGTAAACATATTTTTTTATTTATTTATTTAGATGGGTATTGGTGGGGTGGTTGGGGATTTAGGTGGGTAATAAAATTATTTTTGAAATTACCCATGTAAACTGACTTTTTAGACAGACTTCTAGAACCTTTATCAATGATTTCCATAGAATAATATTATTACGTTTCTCTGATAGACCTAGTGAACTGCAACTGCAACCCAAACGTTTTTAGGTTTAAAATTTCTGTAGGGTTATAAATATTTAAGGAAAATTTTATTTTATACTTTTTAGTCTGTTTTTACTAGACCGTTTTAATGTTTTTAGTCAGACTTTTATGTAATAAAAACGTGTTTTTAAAAAAGTTTTTTTTAGTAAATTTTTAATATTGACATAAGAAGGCATCCAAATACATTCTATGAAAATACTAAAATAAACACCACAGACACCGTTTGAAAAAGTTGTTTGTTTGTCACAAAACTGCAGAGTCAGATTGTGATGCCATAGTTTGCATAATTTCAATTGAATTGGACTGAAGTTAGTTTACTTACCAATGTTTTCTTTTTCTACCACTTTATCCACTTCTGCGCACTTCCTCTCTTCATGCTCCATAGACTTTATCATGTTAAGTTCATCATATAGTGGTATAGGAGCTAAAACAAAGATGAAATTTAGTCTTAAGTTTTAGAAAACATAAGACTGTCAACAACGTGGAAAAACAGAGTAATGATAATGGAGTGTAATTTTTATAAACAAACTTTCAGTAATCAAATTATTATTTTAATCAATTATAATACCTGTCGATGTTGATGGTTGCAAATGGGTCAGCACTTTTCGCATAATTTTCTGTTCCGTAAATACAGACGTCGGTAAACTTGAATTTAAACCTGAAATCAATTAAAAAACATCCAACTATATTTCCAAGAAAAAAATATTTATTTATTAGTTCTGTACACACACAATTTAAAACAGAAAAGAAATGGACTGAAGAATTGTACAAAAGCACAGCTTATCACATTGAAGTTTCTACCAGCATGCCCGTGATAGGAGAGAACATTGTGTAAATGTTATCATTAATAACTTTTGTTTCTATGCACTGAGGAATAGGAGAGTTGCCCTTGTATTAAAACAAATAAAATTATAACAAGTATATCTATATAATTTTTGGCTTTGAGTGAATGATCTCCTTTACAAGGAATGTAAATTATGACTTGATTGTATAAAAATTTTGCTATTTAATAATTACCATAATGAGGTAGAACATTCCTAGTTGTGATTGGTGGAGGTTGAGTAGCCACATCGGGATTCGAAGTTGTTGGAACGGCTGGTTCTGAAACAAATTTAATAAATTATAATTTATATCAGTAGAACCTTTATCAATGATTTCCATAGAATAATATTATTACGTTTCTCTGATAGACCTAGTCAACTGCAACTTCGACATATAATTTTTAAATATTTTTGTGACATTTTCAGCTATATTGACATAATAAGGCATCTAAATACATTATTTGAAAATACTAAAATAAACAACACAAACACTGTTGGAAAAAGTTGTTTGTTTATCACAAAACTGCAGTCAGATTGTGATGCCATATTTTGCATAATTTTAATTGAATTGGACTGAAGTTAGTTTTCTTACCAATGTTTTCTTTTTCTACCACTTTATCCACTTCTGCGCACTTCCTCCCTTCATGCTCCATAGACTTAAACATGATATGTTCATCACATAGTGGTATAAGAGCTAAAACAAAGATGAAATTTAGTCTGTTAAGTTTTAGAAAACATAAGACTGTCAACAAGGTGGATATAAACCGGCCAAGTGCGAGTCGGACTCGCGCACGAAGGGTTCCGTACCAAAAAACGGCAAATAAATACGTTTGTTGTATGGGAGCCCTCCTTAAAAATTTATTTCATTATGTTTTTAGTATTTCTTGTTATAGCGGCAACAGAAACACATCATCTGCGAAAATTTCAACTGTCTAGCTATCACAGTTCATAAGATACAGCCTGGTGACTGACAGACAGACGGACAGCAGAGTCTTAGTAATAGGGTCCCGTTTTTACCCTTTGGGTACGGAACCGTAAAAACAGAATAGTGATAATGGAGTGTAATTTTTATAAAAAAACTTTCAGTAATCAAATTATTATTTTAATCAATTATAATACCTGTCGATGTTGATGGTTGCAAATGGGTCAGCACTTTTCGCATAGGTTTCTGTTCCGTAAATACAGACGTCGGTAAACTTGAACTTAAACCTGAAATCAATTAAAATCATCAAACAATAATTTCAAAAAAATATGATTGATTTATTCTTTGATGGTAAAGGACAAAATAAGTAGGTACCTAGCCACTACTCAGCAATTCCTAAAGGTCAACGTGCAGGCTACATAGAAAATTACCTGAGCCCCGGCACAAATGAATCTTATCTCACATTAAAGAATCTGTTTTTTGTAAAACAACTTAGTATAACTAATCGAATAACAATAAACTGCCATATTGGGTATCAAAAATACTGAATATAGCGTACTGAAATACTAAGTGGGCGACGACCTGAGGGCGACTACAAATCCCACTAACAGTCGCATTTCCAGTCACCCAATTAATTAACTCCGCTAAAGAAATAAAATATATTTATTTGTTATACTACTAAAATTTGAGACAGATTATATTTGCACCAGAGCTCAGGTATTTTTACGTGTTCGCCTTTTATTGTGAAATGATTTATTTTTAATTTATTAATATTGTGCTTAATTTTATAATTTCTTTATGATATTTTTATTTGTATGTAGACATTGTTATGATGGCATTTCTTTTTGATTTTATTAATTGGTAGAATAATTAAATTTTTGTTATTTTCATTTTATTAATTGGTTTATATGTATGATTATTTTCTGACATTTTATTTAATTTGGTGGTTTTTTGGAAGCTCTTCTCTGAAAGCCAAATAAATAAATAAGTTCTATATTCACAAATTCTCTGAATACACCCAAATACAGTATTTATGGCTTGTTTTTACTGGGCCAGTCACGTAGAATTTTGAACTCAGTAACTGGGTACATGTAGACAGGGTCGGGCAGTCAGTTTAGTACCAGTTTGTAAAAACAAACCTGGCATATTCAGGGTTGGCACAGCTGTTCTGCTCAGTCTGTTATTACGGCACAGATTATCTTCACTGAAGTGTGAACGACATATACGGCGGTACTTATATATGCGTTCATTCTCCAAACCCAAGATATCAGAGCCAACTGCATAGAGCCAGGTGTTGAAGCGGTCTCTTTCCCGTTCTGGGTGAGGGAACCCATGCAGAACCTTATGGGAATCTAAAATAATAAAACAAAAGGACTTTCATAAAATTCCCTTTGGTTGGCATGGCACTACAGCAGTTCCCTGTTGCTTGAGTTGAAAAGTTTTATATTTCTCTCACACCAGTATGTTTATATTCTTTATCTTATTAATATTTAATCAGTCTTTACTACTATTTCTTTTCTTTATATTTACGATTAGCCTTTATTATGTTTACTGTAATCTAACTTAAATTTTGAACAATAAAGTAAGACTTTGAGAAAAATAGCATATCTAAACAAACAGTGAGTTGAAGTTTAAGGTTAGATATGTAACACTATTTTAGGGTTAACTTTAGATACTTTAGCCTAGCTAGAGCTAGGCTAAAGTGAAAAACCAATTTTAATAAAATAATGTACTAACTGTGATCAGGGGTTTACTCATGCATGACGGGATTGAGTTCAGATCAAAATTGACTAAACGTCATAACGGTACATGGAAACGGTTTCTTTAGTATAATTTTGTTTGATGTTTATTTAATTTTGAATTTATTGAACTTGATGCATGCTCAATCCCGTCAGGAGTAACCTCTCAGTTTGTGTTTACCAACAATAAATAAAATCTGAAGCCTTAGTGTGTAATTTAGTAAAGTAAGTACTAATTTAATTCCCATATTGATTTGACATTGTTTATGTTTTTGGTGAACTCAAATGCATTGGTCTTCTAGACATTCACAAGTGCTTGTAAGCTTGTAACAGAACAACCTACAGAGGTTGTTCTGTTACAAGCACTTGTGAATGTCAAAGAAGCTATGATAAAGGGAAGGGAGACCTTGTAACAATAAGAAGTGAGTAAGTTAGAATTATGAACCGGCGAGAAATTTGTCAAGGTTAGGGTTCAATTGACAGATTTGTTACAAGTTTTATACCATTGTTTACAACGTACCTCCACTTGCCATGCACCCAGGAACGCAGCAGTGCTTGTCGGATGACATGATGAGGAAGATCAGACGACCGATCAACAGCGGGGAAGTGGAAATTACACAAGAAACAAACACTTCACTAGAGTCCTATCTCAGTTTTTGGTTTACGCAAATACAGGCGAACATGTATTTCTGGTCACAGGCGTGAATTATTCGGAGGAACTAAGTTCAACTCGACGAAAAAACAGCGGAAACACAGAAACAACACCACGAGATATCGCAAAGAAAATAGTTGAAACCGGCGCAAGCAAACGACAATAACAAACTATTTGACTCATAGAGTAAGATAAAAAAAAATAGGGGTAGAGAGCCCTCTGGCGATTTTAAAACTTACTCATTTTGAAGCGCCATCTCTGATCGGCGATCTTCTTGTTAGTTTGTTTTTTTTTTTAGTACCTAATCTAGCAATCCTACCTACGGCTTTGTTCTAATTATCTTTTATAACATTCTAAACGCCGTGTTCACTAGTATTAGTATTTTTTCCGAAGAAAATATCTAACACATGAGAACAAACGTTTCAAATGTTATAAGAGATAACTAGAACAAAACAGTTAAAAACATAATTACAAAAGGGAGAAAAGAAAAGGACACAAAATTAAACAATTAAGTGAAAGAGTCATTATGTTTTTATTTATTCCTCTCAGTTTATGCCTAGGGATAATTTTATTCAAAATTGTTCATATTCTTATTTCTTAATATTTATTCATTCACAAACACGGTCAGGGTGCCTACTAGCGTAGTAGGTACCCTGACTGTGTTTGTGTAGTACATTAGTATACCTACCTAGTAGTATTAGGTATACTAATGTACCTACAGCCAGTGGCGAAGGGTCCATACAAGATGATTCCCATTGCATTGGCTTACCTTTTAGAAATCCCACCCTACCGATCCACTATGCAGATCATAACACTTTTGTTGAACGGCTTACCTTCGCCATAATTTCACCCCTCGCCACAGCCATTAATTTTTCCCAGGTAAGGTTAACATAATCTTGTTAAATGTAACCTAGTAAAGAACACATCACTAACACTTAATAAGTATAGCTAGCAGTTTTAATGAAAATACATTTTCATCAAAACATGTTGCGCAGCCAGTAATTGATAACTGAATATTAAAACCATTCCAGTAAAATTATTCGTAAATAAGCAATTAATGCTTCCGCATAGAAAAACAGGAAGGATGGTGCACGGTCGAACCAAAATAATTTAACTGACACCTATATGAAGTCCTATATATTATTACGAGATATAATACAATCATTTTACTTACACCCTTACTTTAAGTCTATAAAACGATTATGGAGCCAAAGAGTCCCGGAATTGAAACAAGTAATGATACTTGTTTTTTATAAAAAAAAATATTAATTTTCATCATTTGCGGTTGCCACAATCAAACTGCTCGATAGCTCGTATTGCACCTGTATCAGGATGACAACAGAGTGGGATGGGGGTGGGCTGTGATCTGAAAAAAAAATGTTTGTAATTTTATTATTGAAAATATTGTAGCTTATGAAATTGATGCATAATGAGGGCATTATGCATGATGTTTGCAGTTACGTCTTTGTAATTCTATTACATTATGCATGATGTTTGCAGTTACGTCTTTGTAATTCTATTACATTATGCATGATGTTTGCAGTTACGTCTTTGTAATTCTATTACATTATGCATGATGTTTGCAGTTACGTCTTTGTAATTAATTATTTTGAGAAATATCTACCCTTAATATGCGTAAACAAAACTTACATGATATTTCTGGTATATGAAGACGAAATGGGATGGGTTGGAATTGAAATGGGTCTGGAACTGGGATGGGTCTGATTGCCTGAAAAAAATATAACATAAAAATATATTTTCATAAACACTAAAATAATAATACAAATTTCCGCGCCGGGGTTATAGTATCATTTGAAAGGCCTTACGAAACTCTACAAAGTTATATATATTTCAATTTCAAAATCAAGCGCCCCATTTTTAAAGCCAACCCCAAAAAAATTTACGTGATGTTGCTTCAGTGGAAACGCACCCTAAATCAAGGAGGTAGTAATTTGATTCTACTATGGTTCCTACCTAGTACCTACATAAAAAACTTACACGATGAATTGCCGGTAAGTGAAGGGAAGGTACTACGCCTGCAGCCCTTATCCTGCTGGCGAAGGTGCTGGTTGCAGACCCCATTCTTTTAACTTGTCAACACATTTTCACCAACAATCTCTACCCAATTTTTAAAACTATCCGGGCCCTTATTCTTTTGTTGGGAAACGGTGGAAAGGAGCAACTGAAATAAGTAAACGTGCGAAATAAAAACAGAAAAAGATTTTTGTGATATTGCTAAAGGAAAATTCTGACAATTAAATTTTGTTTTTGATAAAAAGAGTATACCTACCTTTATGTATGTACTCTCGCTAATGACTATTAGAAAATCATTGTCTATTCCCAAACCATAAACTGCTTGACAAGCATTTACGCGCTTGTCAAGCATTGCTTGATCGTTGAGGGAGTTCTTATAAAAAAAAAATTGTATGAAGTAATGATCTTCGCCGATGAGAGATGAAGGCACTTCCTTTACAATAATGTCACTTAGTATAGGAGTGTCAAGAGTGTCCCCCCCCTGATTTGACTGATTGACTGCCATTTTGTTTGAGTTGCCAGTCTAAAACTATCTGAAAAATAAATTCTAAATTCATTTCTTATTTATGAAATTTTGATTTGATGAATACCATTTATTTTAATACTACAAGAATAAACAAAAATAATTAAAAGTTTTTTGAAAGCCACAATCGTTAGAAATTGTTAGTTTCATATTTTGGTTTTAGTTTTTTGATTGATACCTAGCGACATCTATACAAATTTAGACGTACTTTTTTTGCAACACAGCTGCCACCTGGATGTTTTAGTTGGAAGTTTATAAATATAGTGCGTCTAAATTAAAAATCACTCTATTTGTTACAATATTGTGCAAGTCAGTACCTTTGTAATTTTATAACCTTATATTCACTGTTGAACCAGTTTATTTGTACTAAGATTGAGCCCCCTGCTCCCGCGGACGACGACACGAACTTATTTCGTCTTCATAGTCGCCGTTGGGAATTATTTTATTTAATGATAATATGATAATATCACCTTAGTGATTAAAATTGTGTTTTTGTCACTTTATCTGTTCAAAATATAAATTCAGTGCAATCCCCGAAAGGGTAAGTGTTGAACATCGCTTTGTAGTAGTTATTAGTTAGTAGTAATTTTAGCTAGTGTATTTTAAAGTAATTGTGTTCATGTAATATCGAGTGCTCGCTGTCGATTATACATTCCTGTATGTAATAATCTCGGCGTGACCTTTTAAATTGTTTAAACCACGAAATCAAATTTGCAAAATCATTCGCCTTTGTATACCCTCACATTTTAATTTTATTAGTTTTACAATTTTATTGAACGTAATTTCATTTTCATAATATTAATCATATTGTTAGCAATTAGCACAATGCTTTTCTGCACAATTTTAATTGGTTTTATGTTTGTAAACTCCGCTCTGATTGCGATAATTTGCCACTTCACCTACTGCATACTTTCTCTTCTCCCAACTTTTCTTGGCTTGGCTTAGGTGAATTGGCTATCGCAATCGGCGGCTGCTAAACATCAAGCTTATGCAGTTTGATGGCAATTTCAGGAACCCAGATTGACCCAGGTTCATCCAGTTTGACCCATTCAACTTTGGCCAAACCAACTTTGGCCAAACCAACTTTGGCCGACCAACTTTGGCCACTTGGTTTTCTGCTGGCGGCCATTTTGCGACGCGCTTCACACGCTGCACTGCACCTTCCCACGCCACATCGGGCCACCTACCACCTGAGGGCCCCCCTTAAGATAAGTTGGGACACGCAAGTAAATACCAGTCGGGCCCCTTAAACTCACGACCCCATGCTCAAGCCATTAATAAATTATTGTACACGTAAGTTGTGGTTTCTCATTTAGCAACCCGCTACGCGACAACGTAACGTAAGAAAAATGTATGAAATCACGCACGATCGACCAATTTTTGCGGGGTGAGGGGGGATTAACTTGTCAAATAATGAGAATATTATAGGGTGATTTAGCCGGTTTCCGGCCATAATTGCCGGCCAAATATTATGGATTGTGAAACTCATACATTAGTTCGGCCGGCCGGAAAGCAAATGACCTCCCAAAAATGCATTTAGTTACCCGGCCATCAAATTTAAATGTATAACACCGAAAACTTTACGCGTTTAAGTTAAACAGTACTAAAACTAATTTACCATACTCACACTCAATTGCAAGTAGCTTCACTTTAAATCTTCTTTAGCTAATGCAACTTTATAGCTAATGAAATCATTAAAATATTGATTTCATTAGTTTGTTGCATCAAACTACTTTAGGCTATAAACGTTAACTTCAGTGACGTCAGAGACGACATAACGTTGGTACACTGTGGCAGTTTCTCCTCCGATTATAATTTTTTTACGCGCCTAATCGATTTAAAACTATATCTAAATTGTTCGCGCTGTGTTTGTGAATTTATGGAAGTGTTGGTGACAGCATTATTCTTTAATTAACCGAGATTTTGCCAATTAAAATCGGCTAATGACTGGATTTTTAGTTTATTGGCGGGTGATCAGTTAACAAGTTTTCATACTCAACCCACAAATCAATCGGATTTACCGCCATCTTTTGGGAAGTAGCGGTATCATACGCCACTCACTTTACAGTGCCATCTAGTGATATCTCGTGAAAATGGTCAATTGTGGAGCTTGCGGCAAATTCCTCTCTGCAACAGGTGGCGCTGCATGTCAGTCGTGTCCTTTGAAATACCATAAGGTTTGTGTTAATATTTCGGAAAAAGCTCACATAAGTAAAGACTGGGTCTGCCCGAATTGTAAGAAAGGCAATCGCAGGGGCGACAACTATCTGACGCCTGTCAAGGGCACTTGCGAATCACCACCGTTCACGTCGCCAAATGTAAACAGTGATGCGACTGATGACAGGGAAGAACGTCGCTACCAGGAGCTCGTCGACTTTATGTCGGAAATGCGACAATTTCGAAGCGAAATGAACGAACTACGTGATTCCCTGTCAGCTCGTATGGACGGCATCGAGAAGAGGCTGGTTGCTCTGGAGCAGCGTGAGCCGGATCCTGATTCTAAGAGGACTGCCGAGCTCGAGAACACGATACGGGAGCTCAAGCAAGAGCTGAATGACCGCGATCAAGAGGGCCTGCTATCTGATCTGGAGATCGGGGAGCTACCCGAGGAGATGGGGGTGAGCGTCGTGCAGACCGTGATGGTGCTGGCCGGGCGGATGGGGGTCACGCTGGAGGAGCGTGATGTAGAGTTCGCCGAGCGTGTGGGCCCGCCGCCGGCCGAGGCGGGGGGCCGCCCGCGCCGTGTCGTGGTGCGCCTGGCGCGCCGCCACCTGCGCGACGAGCTGCTGCGCGCCGCGCGCGTGCGCCGCACTCTCACTTCGGCCGCGGGCGGTCGTATTTTCGTCAACGAACGTCTGACCCGCCTTAACCGACAGCTCTTCCACCGGGTCCGTGAGGAGTGTCGCAAACTGCAGTGGCGATACTCGTGGACGAGGCGGGGCCGGGTTTTCGCTCGCCAGGCGGAAGGTGCTCCGGCTGTCCAGTTCCGTTCGTTTGCTGACGCCGATCGTGTGTTCGGCACCCGACAAGATTGACTGGAGACCTGTATTTTTTCACTCGGTGTTATTTGGGCATATTATGATGTTCTATATTACTTATTTTTGTTAGGCTGTGTTCACCAGTATATTTTTCATACTATTAAGAGTTATGTTTGTAACCATAGATTTAGTACACTTAGAGAGGCGACTGTGACTTTAATAGATATAAACATCAATGCTTTTAAGGTAATAGCTAAGCTTGATTTTTTCAAACTTTCACAATTGATAACTATACATTTAAGTAGGTTTGGCAAACTTAATCAAATCACATACTTTCTTTCTATTTTATTTTATATTTGTGCTGCAAGTACTTACAAATTCATACACAATTAACAAAGCTCGTATTTATTGGCTAAGTAATTTTAACAGCACTTCAAATAATGACATCCACAACTCTATTTTTAATCACCATCGTGTATCACTGGAATTTGTAATTTTAATTATTTTCATTACATATGTTTAGCAAATTTTTAAGGATTGGTCTGTTCAATGCTGGCTCTCTGGGTACTAAGCATGACGAGTTTATCCATATGATGGATAGATTATCAGTGGACATTATGGCCGTTAATGAGACTTGGCTGAGGGATGGTGAAGAGGGCCGTGCCCCCACCGTGCCCGGTTATCGGTTGAGGCATATTCCCCGACCAGCTGGGGTTCGTCGTGGCAGAGGCGGAGGAGTGGGTTTCTACATCAGGCGGGGAATTTATGTTCGTACCTGTCTTGTTCCTGATTCACCTACTGTTGAGCAGATGTGGCTAAGCCTTAAGTTAAATTCCCTTCGAGTAGTGATTGGTACTGCCTATAGACCTCCATGGATGGATGTGAATGTCTTCATTGATGCTCTGTCCCAGTCTGTGTGTGCGCTTGGTCACTACGATCATATAGTCTTGTTAGGTGATTTTAATGTTGATTTTCTAAAAATAAATGACAACAAAACTAAATTAATGCTTAACTTTTTGGAAACTATTAATATTCAACAAAAAGTCAATTCTCCTACTCACTTCACTGACCATAGTGAAACTTTAATTGATTTGCTATGTACGGATGCTGGTGTTAGAAATATCAATGTTTTACATATTCCTGAATTGGGGAAGCATGCTGCTGTCTCAGCAGAGGTGTGCATCAGGAAAGAGAAACCAACCCCTCACCAAGTCACATATCGGCCATACAAAGATATAATTCCAGAGCTATTCGAAAGAGATCTAGGTCGGATTGACTGGGCTTATATAGAAAAATTACCTGATCTTGACTCCATGGTTGCTGCCTTTAATTCAATAATTTTACAACTTTTTGAGCTTCATGCTCCTCTCAAAACTGTTATCATTAAAGAGCAATCCTACCCTTGGATCACTGACACTGTCAAGCAAATGATGCTCACTAGGGACGAGGCACATGCTAGATCAAAGAAAAACAAATGTGAATCACATAAAATGTATTACAAAGAAATGAAGTCTGCTGTCTCCTTAGCTCTATGTCAAGAGAAAAAGTGTTACTTTGAACAGCACATCAATAAGAATATAAATAAGCCAAAATCACTCTGGAGAAATTTAAAGAGACACGTAAAAATAAAGAATAATAAAGACTTACCTCTGCATGGTTTAGATCCAGACAATATTAATAATCATTTTCTTAATGTTCCTTGTACTTCTTCAACCAGTATTTCAGACATGACTTTTTACGAGCACCACAGGCATGGCATGTCAACTTTTTCACTTTCCCCAATCTCAGAGAAAACAATTGCTGATATAATTCGTGGCTTGCACTCAGATGCTGTTGGAGTTGACGGTATCTCTTTAAACATGATAGTTATGACCCTGCCTCAGTCTCTTTGTGCCATAACAGCCATAGTGAATAAATCTCTTACTGATTCACATTTCTCAGAAATCTGGAAGACAGCTCTTATTAAGCCTATCCCTAAGAAATCTAACCCTTGCAGTGTCAGCGATCTACGGCCGATTAGCATCCTTCCTTGTCTTTCTAAGATAGTTGAAAAGGCAGTTAGCATGCAAGTGATTAAGTACTTAGAAACTAACTCTCTGCTGCCAATGGCTCAGTCAGGTTTCCGTAAGAAACGTAGCACATCCACAGCGCTTCTTCATGTAGTGGATGATATTCTTTCTGCTCAGGATAAAGGTATGGGTACACTTCTTGTTCTCCTCGATTACTCACGTGCTTTTGATTGTTTGGATATTCCACTACTCCTCTCTAAGCTCACTTATTATGGTTTTGATGTAGCAACGGTTCGCTGGTTCCATAATTATTTGTTAAACCGCTCACAAATTGTGGAGTTGAAGGGAGATGATGGTTCAGTCACCTACTCTCAGTGCAGGGTCTTGACCAGAGGCGTTCCACAAGGGTCTATTTTGGGTCCAATTCTCTTCATCCTGTACACTGCGGACATAACTGAAAGTATAAAAAATTGTCAGTACCATCTATATGCTGATGATGTTCAGTTGTACTACAGTTTTGATCCTAAAGATACATCAAGTGCAGTGGAGAAAATCAATGAAGATCTTCACCTTATATCGGAATGGTCCAGCCAAAATAGTCTGATGCTGAATCCTAATAAGACCAAATATATGGTCCTCGGGTCGAGGAAACAGGTTTCCCGTATTCTTGAGCAACAGCCTCAGATCATGATTGTTGGTGAACCAGTTGACATGGTTTTGGAAGCTAGAAACTTAAGAGTTATTTTTGAATCAAACATGCGCTTTGAAAAATACACTCTCGAAGTTGTTCGCAACTGCTTCTATCGTCTCAAGGTCCTTTACAGGTTTCGCCCTTTTCTATCAGAGGACCTTAGAGTAAGATTGTGTGAGACTTTGGTACTATCTAAATTAAATTATGGTGATACTGTTTTTGGCCACTGTTTACTCTCTAGGACCAAGCAACAGCTTCAACGTGTACAGAATGCATGTGCACGCTTCTGTTTTACTATTCCACCTAGAGCACATGTCACTCCCTTCCTGAATAGTTCCAACCTGCTTAAGATGAGCTCCCGAAGAAGTCTTCACTTTGCTACCTTGCTCTTTGATATCATTAAATCTAAATCACCCGAGTATCTATATAACAAGATCAAATGGGCAAGGGATACAAATCCTTACCGCACTAGAGCTTCCTCCTATATGATCCTGGCAACGACACACAGGACTGCTGCATTTCGTGGGTCTTTTAAATACTCAGCCTCGAAGTGTTGGAACAATTTGCCGCCCCCGTTTCACAAAATTAAAACGCGAAACTCGTTTAGTAAAAGTTTAAAAGCTTTTTTATTAAAGTCTCAGTTGCTATAAACCTTGTTATCTGCGTATATACTCACTCACTTGTTTCGTTTTACACGCTGTGTTCTGAGGCGGTTTTGTTTTTCGTTCACTTACTTAGTTATAACTTTTTATTGCCAATATTTAATTGTACTTCTTTACACTGTTTCATAGTCAGCCTTTGTGTAACCTGTTAATTGTGTTATTCTGTAAACATTATTATACTTCATTATCTTTTTAAAAGAATAATTTTAGTCCATTTCTATTCTAATGTTTATACTTTGAACTTATAAAATTAATGTAAAAGAAAAGTTACGGAAAAGTTTTTGACAGTGAAAATATTTTTCCTGACATTGACAATGACAGCTTAGCTTATGTCATGTCAGTCCAGCCAGAGACTAGGGCCGCGTTCCGAATCACGCTCACAGCGCTGTTAGCGCGAATCCGACCAAATTGAATAGTCACAAAATATTACACAAATAGGGTATTTGTGTACCTACTTAATTTAATGGATTATACGCTAGTATGATGCACAGCACAGATTAGTTCCTAAATTAGTTTTTACCTCTTTTTTATTATTTCCGTTTTTATTTTTTATTAATATTGTTGTTGTTTTGTGACCTTATTATCATTATTGTTTCTTTTTTCTTGTCTTTTGTAACTATATTCATAAGTTCTTGTTTTGTTCTGTCGTGTTTGGTGTCACAAATGTGTCAAGCAGAATATCAGTGCAACAGGCCCCCCGCTTGTTGCTTATACTGAGCTTGGCACATTTTGGCATCACACGACGATGCACAACGTGTATTCTTTTTGTTTATTTCCTTTGTTTTGTTTTTCTTTGTTTTTTTTTTATTGTGTATCGTTGTGTGGTCCCAAATAAATGTATTTTCTTTCTTTCTTTCTTTCTTCTTTAACTAATGAGAGCCCTAAACATTGTTGCCAATAATAAAGTTAAAAAATGAATGGGATCACCGAATGAATTAAGTTTTGTTTTGAAAAGTATTCAAAGTTTGAATATAAATTGGCCAAAAAAACGCGTTTGACACATAATATGGTTTGACAACTGACATTTTTCTTTCAAATTCGTTGGTTATGAATTTTTTTTATTTCGGTATTATTTTCTTTGTGAGTAAAAATCTCAAAACGAAAACAAAAACGTGAACGAACGTGAACAAATAATTAACTAAACAATTATTTCGAAATTGTTCTTTGAAAAAATGGTCAGGGAAAAGTCAGGGAATTTATTTGGACTTTAACAGTGGACACTCTGGTAAACACTATTGTAACTTACGTTCCAAATAACTCACATGCACATTTTTGCTACTTTTAACGACACACCTACCCTGTTCAATTTTCGCCCTTCTCCCCCACGACACTACCAAGGCGCACCACTGGTAGTGTCGCGGGTATTTTTTTCCCTTCTACACTACCGGCCCAGTAGTGTCATAGGTAAATGAAAAATTCCATACATATGCATTCCCCACGATACTACCATTAAAAACTTAATTATTGTTAATTAAACTTAATTAATAAATTGTTAAAGTCCTTGTCCGCGCGACCTTGAGCAAGAGAAGGAGGCTACCCTACTCAAATGGCCACTTTTCTATTCGTTCGCTAACTTAACGATTAAAAATAAGCCATAAACCCTAAAATTGCGTGTTGGAGGCCTGACACTTCCATACAATACTACAATGTCTACTTGCGTCGTGTTACTTGATCGTTTAATTGCTTATTTTCAAGCTTTAAGTTAGCGAACGAATAGAAAAGCCCCCCTGGTTATATTTCTGAAATGGCCGAAAACCATAGGGGGCCGGCAAACCGGCTAGCTCACCCTACTTTGTTTACATACCAAATTTTATTTATTTTACGAAAAATAGCTACTAAAATAGGTTGAAATTGTGCTTACGTGTGAAAAGAAACATTTCTAGATTGCCCGCTATTTTTTTTGCTGAACAATACGGAGCATTTTGCCCATTTTTGTACCAATGTTTCGCCACGAGCTCTAGCATCACACTGACAACGCGAAATCGTTTACTGAGGCTATCGGTCACAGTAAGTGGCTAAGGGGTAAAGGCGAATATGGCTGTCATTTTGCGTCCAGTGGTTGATTCGTCCAAGAACTAATGTCATATTCGTTATTTTGGTCAACATCCGATAATAGTTGAAAAATTTAATTTGCTTTGGGGAAATTTAGTTCCATAGCACCCCGTTCCGTTGTGCCCCATAGGGTCTCGGTATAAAATATCCAACCCATCGACACTTCAACCATTTCGATGTGAGCTGTAGTCTCTGAAATATACCTACAGAAATTTCACTAAAAAAAATGTTTTTGCCCAAAAATCGTTCTTTGTACTAGTTTTAAAGAAAAGTGACTGGAGTTCTGACAAAATTATGTAAGGTCATATGAATCTTGATACATTGAGGAATAAAACGAGGTATAATACATTGTTATAGCAGCATCGGTTCTCGATTCACACGAAATGTTGTCAACGCCACGATGTACTTCTTAGCCCAATACTTTTGTATAAAAATTTCGCGATACCTAGGACTAATTCCGGTGGTAAGTTTTTGTCTTTTAAAGTGTTCCTTAGGTCTCCCTGAACATATCTGGAAAGTTCCCCGTGGATCCTGTGTCCGCTGCCCCTCCCCCCTCAAACGTCTCCCTAATTTAAGTTTTCCCATTTATCTCAGAAATGGTTGTAGATAGAAGAAAGCTCTTAACGTATGATATAATTGATATAAAATATCCAACCCTTTGACACTTTAATCGTTTCGATGTGAGCTGTAGTCTCTGAAATATACCTACAGACATTTCACCAAAAAAAATGTTTTGCCCAAAAATTATTATTTGTACTAATTTTTAAGAAAAAATTGTGGAGTTGTGGCAAAATAATCTGAGCTCATTTGAATCTTGATACATTGAGGAATAAAACGATATATAACACTGTGTTTGGGCAGTATTGGTTCTCGATTTACGAGGTAGGTGTCAAGCGACACTACATGTAATTAATAGTACCTACTAATATCTTCGGATGAATCCTTCGTGTAAAAATGATAGAACTTCACTAACAGGTAAGTTCGTTTAATCATTAACTAACTATACACTAATTTGATTATGCTCCTTCACTCACCCGCATCGTACATACGAAAGATTTGCATGTAGGTATGTATGTTTGAACGAATTAACTCAGAAATTACTAAAGCTAGTACTACAATAAATTTATTTGGCGTTTGACACCACTCGCTATAAATCGGGATTCGGGAACCAATGCTGCTAAAACAATGTATTATACTACGTTTTATTCCTCAATGTATCAAAATTCATATGAACTCAGATTATTTTGCCACAACTCCACTAATTTTCCTTAAAAATTTGTACAAATAATGATTTTTGGGCAAATCTTTTTTTTAAATCAATGATTTTTGGGCAAATCATTTTTTTTGTGAATAGTCTGTAGGTTATATTTCAGAGACTACAGCTCACATCGAAACGTTCAAAGTGTCGACGGGTCGGATATTTTATAAGAATTATATCATACGTTGACATCTTTCTTCTATCAACAACCATTTCTGAGATAAATGGGAAAAACTTAAATCAGGGAGACGTTTGAGGGGGGAGGGGCAGCGGACACGGGATCCACGGGGAACTTTCCAGATATGTTCCGGGAGACCTAAGAAACACTTTAAAAGACAAAAACTTACCACCGGAATTAGTCCTAGGTATCGCGAAATTTTTATATAAAAGTATTGGGCTAAAAAGTACATCGTGGCCTTTACACCATTCCGTTTGAATCGAGAACCGATGCTGCTATAACAATGTATTATACCTCGTTTTATTCCTCAATGTATCAAGATTCATATGACCTTACATAATTTTGCCACAACTCCAGTCACTTTTCTTTAAAACTAGTACAAAGAACGATTTTTGGGCAAAAACATTTTTTTGGTGAAATATCTGTAGGTATATTTCAGAGACTACAGCTCACATTGAAATGATTGAAGTGTCGATGGGTTGGATATTTTATAACAATCATATCATACGTTGACAACTTTCTTCTATCTTCAACCGTTTCTGAGATAAATAGAAAAAACTAAAATCAGGGAGACGTTTGAGAGGGGGGAGGGGGGAGCGTACATGAGATTCACGGGGAACTTTCCAGATATATTCAGAGAGACCCAAGGAACACTTTAAAAACAAAAAACCTTCCGCCGGAATTAGTCCTAGGTTTCTTTGAAATTTTTGCTAAAAGTCCTGGGCTATTTAGTCTTACAGACCGGCCATTTTAGACTGCGTTATCAGTGGCTCATGAGTCGCTTGGGGAATGTCCGAAAAAAATCTAATTGGCTGAATATTTTTCTATAGGTAGGAATAAGGTCCCTTAGTAATAGAAAAAAGTTTCAGTATTTTCGGTTGGGTAAAAAAGTTTTTAAAAATCAAAGTCTCTTCGACTTCACAAATGTATGAAAGTAACAGCAGAATGGAGATTGTACCTTTGCCAACACCTGTCACAACCACAACATGGTATTAAAAAAAAGTTTCAAGACAAAATGTCAAAACTTTTACGTGTTGTGTTTGTGGCAGTTAGCGGCAAAGGTATAATCTCCATTCTGCTGTTACTTTCATACATTTGTGAAGTTGAAGAGACTTTGATTTTTAAAAACTTTTTTACCCAACCGAAAATTCTGAAACTTTTTTCTATTACTAAGGGACCTTATTCCTACCTATAGAAAAATATTCAGCCAATTTGTTTTTTTTCGGACATTCCCTATTGGCCTAAAAGAAAGCGCGCGGATTCATTTAAAATTTAAAAGTTGTCGCGGTTTTTTCATTGTACCCCGTGTACCATTGTGCCCCCACGGTCCCTACTAGTGATACATTAAGGTATTGAAAGGTTTCGCATTAGCCATTTTTATTGGGATACATGCTTTACTTACGGATTGATGAGGAGGATGGGCCATCATAACCCACTGCGCGGGCCCAATGCGGATTGGTGGGTATTAATAAGTGCAAATGCAGCTGGGGCTAACGGCTTAACGTGCCTTTTGAAGCACGGAGGAGATCGAGATAATACACTTTGGTCACCCATCCCACGGCTGAACCTTGCCAAAGTTGCTTAACCTCCACAATTGCAGGCCAACAGGACTTCCAAAGGTCGCGGGTTTGATTTCTGCCTGAGAATATGATATGGTGCGAGCACCGAAATGTATTATTTCGATGGGTGCGAGTCGAATTTTTTTACTATATTATTTAGTACCTAGGTATTATGTAAAAATAGCTATGAAAGCTGCTTCTACTTATTCAATTGTCAAAATATCTTCTGACTACAAAAAAGATAAAAATAAAAAAGCTTTTAAAAAAAGAAAAACCTCCTTCAAAAAACCTTAAAACAAAAACAAAAACCGCATCAAAATTGTCTCTAAAAAGCAAGAAATAATATTCAAAATTTCAAATCATTAGATACGAGATACGATACAATTTTAATAAAACACGTCTAATAAAGTCGGGTTGGGCTTTTAGAACAAAAAAGTGGTCCTCCAGCCCCACCCGACTTCAATAGACGTGTTTTATTAAAATTGTATCGTATCTCGTATCTAATGATTTGAATATTATTTCTTGCTTTTTAGACAATTATGATGCTGTTTTTGTTTTAAGGTTTTTCTTTTTTTAAAGGCTTTTTAATATAGGTACTATATCTATGACACTGACTGAGTAATCTCTCGTTGCGCCTAGTTTTTTGACAACAGCGCATTCTGGTCAACCCCCTATTTTTTTTATCTTACTCTATGTGGTCAACGAAAGTTGAGACTGAAATGGCGGGCACCACTTTCCCTGTTAAATTAACGTTAGGGGTTATGTGATTGGAAACTGAACCTTTAAATATTTCCATTTCTAACCGAGTCTCATCTTTCGTTGACCAAACTCTATGATACTTTCATGGTATTCAGAGTGCATTGTCAGACACCAAAGCTGTCGGAATGAATCATCTTTTATCTTTTCGAATCGAACTGTCAAAAGTTACGGAAACCATAGAGTAAACATGGAAAGTTTTGGACGCTAATGAGGGAAGAGACGACTAGGGCTAATAGTGGCGTCAGTAGGGTGAAAAATACGGCGTTTTGTGAACCAGAGATTTCCTTTGGTAGGATTGGTCCTTAGGACCCTAGGATGGATATAAGAAGTGGAGCCACCTCGATTTTTGTAGTAAATTTTTTGAAGTTTTGGCTTTCAGCCCAATCTCGATAGATGCATTAGTTAAGCTGCTATGCCCAGTTTGATATCATATTCGTATGAATTTAGGGTGTCGAATTCATTTTTGGATTCATATTTGTACGATTCAGTTGTTAAACTATTTAAAAAATATTAAAAACAAAAATAAAATACTCGCTTGATTAAAGAAAAAAATTGCCAAATTGGAATATTTGAAAAAGAAAAATTGTTTTAAAAAACAAAAAACCGACTTCAAAAACCTGCCTCTAAAAAGCAAGAAATAATATTCGAATCATTAGATACGCATTATCATTGTTATAATAACAACACGTCTATTGAAGTCGGGTGGGGCTGGAGTACAACTTCCTTTTTTTATTCTAAAAGCCCCACCCGACTTCAATAGACGTGTTGTTATTATAACAATGATAATGCGTATCTAATGATTCGAATATGATTTCTTGCTTTTTAGAGGCAGGTTTTTGAAGTCGGTTTTTTGTTTTTTAAAACAATTTTTTATTTTTTTATTTTTAGTGTAAGTACCTTCTATATTAGGTGTATTATTTGGTAGAAAAATCGGCTCAGCCAAACGTGAGATATTCTCGGAGAAACATACATTCATACAGGTCAAACTGAGAGAGAACCTTTATTTTTGAAGTCGGTAAAAAAGACTATACTAAAAGTACCCCTTTCCCAACAAAAAGAAACATCTAATTCGGTTCATAAATAACAAAGTCGTCAAGTTAGTTGATGCAAAATCATAGTATTTTCAGGATTTCTCAAAAACTACTGAACCGATTTGAAAAAAAATTAAATGGGACCATCTCGCAAGAAAACTCAATCGAACAAAAAAAGAATAATCAAAATCGGTTCATAAATGACGAAGATACGCGCGAACAACGATAAAAAAATAAAAAAAAACATACAATCGAATTGAGAACCTCCTCCTTTTTGTGAAGTCGGTTAAAAATACCTCGTAAGAGCTCTTATATCCTTTTATTTTTAAAATAATAATAAAAGATAATATTCTTGTTTTGGCTAATAAAAAAAAAAAACTTCGTTACCGTTGTAAGGAAGTTATTATTTTTATTAAATATTAAAATTTTAAATATCAATTCGAAACTTGTTTGTGATAGGCTCAAATTGTAGCAAATTTAGTTAGCTTTATAAAAGTATAGAGTAGAGATACCTGAAAAACGCTTCCTGAGGGTAGTTTTTTCGAAAATACTGAAACAAGTGCCAAGTTTTTCCAGCAGTACAGGGTTTCCAAGGGTTAAAACTTGGGTAGAACTACTCTCAAGGTACCTAACAACATCTGAATAAAATCGTAGTTACATGCGCGCTTGTGATATTTGCCTTTTTTGTCGATATTGACTGCCATTTCTTGTTTTTCTAATAATTTACTGATATTTTTTAATGCTGCGTTATACTTTTTAAGTTTATTTCAAAACAGTTAAATAAAAGTGTTATAATGTATATTTATTTGGAATTGGCTATTTATTACCTTTCATTTGATACCCATATTGTTATAATAAAAAATAATAATATTTCCACTGGTGTAAAAGAAATTGACGGCACGCGACAGTGAATTTTTTTTTCGTTATTTATTGTTAATAAAGAAATTTGTAAGTTATATTTTTCAACTCTTCATTCTATAAGCTTTGTTATCGTATTTTTTGTTTGCAAATAAGAATCCGAAAATGATACCAAACTTGGCTTAGTATCTAAACTTAGGCAGTTAGTAACCTCGGACTTCGTTAAGGCAGAATTCCCCCCTCCCCCCACCTGCTTGAAAAATCCAGGTGGCTCCACTTCGTAAACCCATTTTAGGAACCCAAGGATCAATCATACCGAAGGAAATCTTTGGTTCATGGATAGCCGTATTCTTCGTTTTTTTGCCTCCTACGACTGGGGCTATAAGGACTAAGGCTAGCTCAGAAAAAGCAATAAAAATGAAAAAGAAAATGGGTCATTGACAATTTGTTTATTAACACTTATTAAAACTACTGTTACAATGTTATAAAATGGCGACATTTTGCCTTAAATTATGCATTCAGATTTGGCTATTATTGACTTTTTGTTAATGGTGTCAGAAGACCATTGCATAAGATTAGACATTAAAACCATTTGTTGAGATCATAAACGACAAAGTAGTACGCAAACAACTGAATTACCATCAACTGAAGCTGGAAACATACTATCGGACGCAGCTTAAGTATCTACCTCTTAAAACTTGCCATTTTCTGTATGGCTATCAATGCGTCTCTTTTATTTGCTATACAGCGAGAAAGAGATGTAACTATAGCAATTCATAAACCTGGTTTTAAGAGGTTGTAATACCCCCCTCCCCCCTGGACGGTGAAAATACACTGAGGTGTGCAAACTATCGGACATAAGTTGCGGATGCAACAATAGACAAAATATGAAGCCGTCGGACGTCCGATAGCAATCGGCCCGTTGAAAACGTAAGTCTGTTGCTAACAATTCTCGATTGAAATCGATCGAAAGCGCAGTTACATTGCTGCTTTAAGTAAGATAGTTGTCACATTGGTTATGAACTAAAGCAGCAATGTAACTGCGATTTCTGTCAGAGTTGATTGCAACAAAGTTACATAATCAGCCCCTTGATGCGCTGGATGTCATATGACTGGACAATTATAAGTCGCGACTGTCAGCTGCGTCCGATAGTATGTTTCCGGCTTTACATCATTCATACAGACACGATCGGGATCGTAAGAGTAGCATGGACTTGCTAGCTAACACACATCATCGCATCACAGAATTTACTTACACCTCATTTACAAAAATAAAAAATAATACAGTAGGTATGATAACAGTATCAAACTGCATAATATCATCTACAATCCGCGTAGATAAAGAATGGGACTGAAAATGTAGGCTCACCGCGCTTGCTACAGTGAGAGAGAGCATTGCCGTTGTAGGTATAGCGATATTTATCTACATCTCGCTCGCACTATATGATGACTATTATAGTGTGCGAGCGAGAAGTGAACATGCTCGCATTCCTTTCATTCCTTAATCCAGTCCCATTCTTTATTTGCGCGGGTTGTACAAGTACAATCTGAAATTTTTGTAGCATTGCACACATTAAATAAAACACCGATATCCATCGAAAGTGTCGATAGGCTCATCGATTTGTATATCTTCCACACCTTGCTATTACCTCTAGTTGCATCACATAGATCACGGGTCCGTGGTTCTATTAGCATGCAAAGCTCATACTCGACTGGCTACTCATTTCCAGATAAAAACAACTTTCAATCAAAAACAACTACTTAACACTTTTACAATCTAATACAGGATGTTTGGTTAATATTGTTATAAAATCGAATATTGTAGAGGGTACACCATGTGTTTCAACCCTAGAAAATTATAATAAACCTTGAAAATCACATTTCGAAAAAACAAAACTGCGTAGATGGCAATGGCAACCCTAGACCGACATTGTGTTTTGCTTTTGCTTAGGGTTATCACTTTTCAATATTGCATACAAATAAAAAAATCCCAGCCACGTGATAGTTTTCAGGATTTCTAATATTTTCCGGGGTTGTAGGCATGTTAGTTAGTACCATTTCTACCATATTCGGCTAGATCAGGGGTGGCCAACTTATCGAGGGCTGCGATCTACTTAAAATTTCCTGGCCTTTTGAGATGGACTTAAAGCATTTTTATTTTTGGGGTATTTTTCACTATAAAACCGCCGTACCCGCCTCCCGCACCGTTCTGTTGCTACTTGCTTTGCTACCACAAGCAAAGCAGTTTTTGTTATGTCTCTCGCGATCGACTTCACTATCTCCAGAGATCAACTGGTCGATCGCGATCGACTTGTTGGGCACCCCTGGGCTAGATAACCCTATTAGCAAGCATCCTGTAGATTGTTACATGCACAAGCAATTATTTTTCAACAGTTCCGCGATTCATTTATTTAACTTTTCAACAAGAAAAAGGAGCTAGAGTTAGAAAATGGTTAGTGCAACATGCGGCCGACATACTACCTATCCAAACAATATTCTTTTGTATCGAATTATATGTTAAATACAAAAATAAATCGAAATCTCACTTGCCTTAACTTATATGATTATAAATATACACTTGTAACGAATAAAAACAATTAGCAGTTTTTATTACTTAGGCTTAATCAAATGTTGTCCAATTAGTACGAGTACTTGAGTTATGAAACTAAATATATATAAAATGCTGTATTGCTTTTAAAAAAATATATCTTTATGATTAAAAGAATTAAAAAAAAATAGGCGCGCTATAAGTGTAATTTTTTATAGGTATCGAGTCCGAGTGCTAGGTGGGCGCGTTAGAATTTGACGCCTGTAAGGCTCTCCGCTGTGTTAAGCGGGACACGCGCGCGGGGCGACATAGATTAGAGCTTACTCATGCACTGCGCAAGCATCTGTTCATCAAAACCCAACAATCTATATTCCCGCGCCGTGTACCCGCGGCGGGATCCCGCTCAAGGCAGCGGACGGCCTTACACATCTCCGCCGCGAAACACCTCCGTAGGTACCGCCATGAGTTCGACAAGCGAAATAATTACGAACAGCCTAGATTTTTCACGCGCGATTCCGCCCGATCAGTTCAGGTAGGGTATTACAACCTCTTAAAACTTGCCAGGTTTATGAATTGCTATAGTTACATCTCTTTCTCGCTGTATGGCAAATAAAAGAGATAGATTGATGACCAGTCAGAAAACTGCCAGGAAATAAGAGTGAGCCGATTTTTTCTAATATTTTTCATTATTTATTCATCTTAAGGAAATAAGAGGTCATAATACAGCCCCTGATCCGACCGTTGACACACGCGAAAGTAATGACGCGAAACCACTATGTAGATGTGATCCTCTTAATATTGTCGTCGATAGAAGACAACTCATAGCGGAACTACTGCGGAACTAGGTGTGCTACAGGCGTGACAGTTTTGGACCGAATACATGGTGTGTAGGTACTTCATCATTTCCATTGATTCCATGAGATGTAATGTAACGAATTTGTACGGTCGACATCAGCGTCAGAAGTTGACTGAAAACTTAGGTATTTCTTTATTTGTTTTACATTATCATTAAATTTGATGTGAAAAAGGTAAAGCTACAAAGCTGGTCTACTTTTATGATCTTTAGGGATAGTTTTTTATATTTTAAGTAAAGGTAAAATACTGATTTCGGTTACTTGGATCAATTACTAACATTTCAAACATCTGCGTCATACACTGTATTGAATTTTTTCGAGGAGTACATCCAAAATTTTCGTTTTTAACGTCCACAACAACACAAATTGAAAGTACTGCCTATGACCTGTCTAGGACGGTGACGGACCAAATGGTCACATGCCTACAGAGTTTATCCATTTCTTTGGTTAATACTTACAGATTGAAGTTATTGCAGTGTTACTGAAATCTATTGTTCAATTAGTTCAGGGGTCTTTTATATTATAAGATTGGGTGATTGTATAAGACTTGTTTTAACAATGGCAAGAGTTTAAATGTTCGTGGCAAATGACAAAAAGAAACAGTTTATGACTTTCCGAACACCGTTAGCCTTTAAGGCCTGGGCACACCGGATGCGTAGACACGCGCGTGGTTACGCATGCGTGTACACGCGCGTAGTTACGCACGTAACCCCCTGACACACCGGGTTACGCATACGTCTACGCTTACGCATACGCATACGCAACGCAGCCTGTCCCTTGCGTACCCAGCGGGCACACCGGATGCGTAGACACGCGCGTGTACACGCGCGTAGCTACGCACGTAACCCCCTGACACATACCCAGCCGCTGCGGCAGCCATACTATAAGTAATAAGGATTTTTTTACTATTAATAGATGTCTATGGTCATTATATGATGTCACTAGATAGTATATAACAAAGTCGCCTCCCTGCTGTCTGTTTCTATGTATGCTTAGATCTTTAAAACTACGCAACGGATTTTGATGCGGTTTCTTTTAATTGATAGAGTGATTCAAGAGGAAGGTTTATAATTATGTATAATAGATACATCGTGTCAAATTCCACACTACACCGAAGCGAAGCGAGGGCGGGTCACAAGTCCTTTTTTTGTTGGCAAATGCGACCTTTGATTTGTTTTGATTTTTTTCGGACATTCCCCATTCCATAATACATTATTTATTTTGTTAGAGCTCAGAAGTTTATGCAGTGCTTTCGATGAGGTTTCCCAGGCGTCTTAATTTTTGCCGACATATTCATATTTCTACATACGTAAAACCTCGATCAACTTATAATTCACCTAAGTATACCTTCCTCAGGAATCACTCTATCATTTGGTGAAAATAGCATGAATATACGTTTAGTAGTTTTTGAGCTTATCGCGAAGCGCAGATAGACAGACAGACAGACGCGGTGAGGGACTTTGTTTTATAATATGTATGTAGTGATGTGATATCAAGCAATTGATGACTAGTTTAAATTCATAGAAGTGACGAAGTTCTCTGTTAGTAAGAAAAAAAGCAAATTTCATAGGTAGGGGACTCGAACAAAACAACTGAATGCGTAGTCACGCGCGTGGTTACGCGCGTGGTCACGCACGTAGTGACGCGCAGGAAAGATACGTGCGTGTTCGTATTTGTTCGGTGTGACGTCCAATAGGGAATGCCATTGAGTACAACGTCATCAATGCGTTCCGCTCTGCGTAAGTACGCAGCCTGGTTGTCTCATGAGAGCTGCAATGCGTAGGGTTACGCATCGGTCTACGTGCACGCGTACGTTACGCAAGCGGTGTGCCATGTCTCATAAAGTTTCAGGCATTACAACGTCATGGTACGTCTACGTGCACGCTTACGCATACGCTTACGCATCCGGTGTGCTGGAGCCTTTAGGGCAAATCCTTTATCAGTTGAGAGGAATGTTGGAATATCATTATACCATGGATGTACATTAAATACTATGGATTGTTTGCTAGCGCGCGTCATTGGCGAGAGACTCGTGAGTGAGAAGGAAAAGATATATAAAGCTAGCCACTGACGAGACTTGGCAGACATCCAAATGGAAGAACTTGAAGAACTTCCAGTTTTAAACTAAGGAGTGACGTGACGGTGTTGGTGCTTTCAAATGAAACAACATCGTCAACGATGCCTATCAGCGGGTCTATCGGCGAAAAACATTTAAGTTCATGTTAACTGTAATTTGGAGTTTTTGGCGCCATTTTGTCTAGTACGGTTTTGGTGTCTATTTTAATTATTTGAAAATTGATTCATAGTGGATATTGTGTCTTAAAATTGGTGCAGTTTTGTGGTACAAGTGTCTACGCAACTGAACAATATGTGGGATAATTGAAATAGGCGCGATCTTGGTTGTGTGAAGCTGAGAGTTTTATTGTAGTGGTAGCTACCTCGGCAGAACTTTTCGAGTAAACTGTCTTGATATACTTGTTGCCAAATGCCAGGGTTGCCAGATGCCTAACTGGTCAAGTCGCCACTTTGCGATGAAAAGATAGCCCAAAGTAGCCCAATTTGAAAAAAAAAACAAAAAAGATGTTTAAACGTGTAATGCTACTGTTCTATTACACTGGAATTACGATTATTTATATTATTATTTACCTCATTTTCACTTTCTGTTTGATTGTTTGTTCACTTACTCACCCACCCCGCGCGCATAGAAAGACTAGAGTAGACAACACTAGAGAAAACTATGTAAACTGATATCAATAAGTCGAAAAACGTGTCGCCCAACAGGCGATAAGTCGCCATTCCATAATTTTTAGTAGCCGCGACGGTCCCAAAGATAGCCCAATTGGCTATATGTCGCCCAATCTGTAGACCCTGCCAAATGCTCCAAGCAGCATTGCAATACACCCGCATTCTAATGTAAACTTAAACTGAAACAATACCTACCACTGAACTATTAAACACTTGACACTGGCAAAAATTACTTCCAAGAGGAAAGTAGATTGCCAAAATAAAAATAGAAGAAGAAGAAGAAGAACTGTAATTTGACAGATAGATGTGATACATTGCTACTTTTCTTTGGTTAATTTTTATTTGTGCCAAAATGAAGTAGCAATGTAGGTATCACATCCATCTGTCAAATTACAGTTAAGATGAACTTCAATGTTTTCAGCCGATAGACCTGTTATAGGCCGACCGGTTAACCGAGTCCTCGCCCGCGGGGCACAGAGCGCGAGGGGAGACGAGAACGGGGGCGATGCGGGCGACGAGCGGCGAACCCCTGCCGCCCGCACCTCTCACGACCCCCGATCTTGTTTCCCCTCGCGCCTCTGTGCCCCGCGGGCGAGGACTCATTTAACCGGTCGGCCTATAGTGTATTTCCATTAGGTCAACTTCCAAATGGACGTCTTCTCGTGAGCTAAAGTTTAGTTTTTTTAACCAATAAAGCTCGATATCAATAAATAATATTTGTAACATTGTGAGTTTAAAATAATCAAAGGTGTGGAATGAAACTTAGTTAAACATAAGTTTTGAAAATGGAAATTATAAGTACTTACATACCATTTTAAACTGACAGAATTTCGCAATATCTTTGAATGCGTAACTAATAGATATTTTGTTGTTATAAACAACTTTTCTTCGTTTTTATTTAAAAATTAATATATCCAGTTGTTATTATCTGGTAATTCAAACATTAAACAGTGAAAATATGCCTATTATGGATTGCTCAAAATAAATAATAATATTTATCTTTAATCTGTATCTTATTACTATATGCTAAATTATGATTCATATTCAAAACAATGAGTTTATAGTATAAACAAATCTACATGTCAATGAATGAACCCAAAATGGCAAAACCGTTTTCGGTCGTCGTCGGTTGTCTTTTACTATGGGACCAACTCTGAAATGGCGAAAAAAATCAGCTGTTTCATACATTTTGATATTCTCTGTATTAACTTTTGTATAATACAGCTGGTTTTTTTTCGCGATTTCAGAGTTGGTCCGATAGTAAAAGTTGTTCAGTTTGATGGTCCGAAGAAACGGTTTTCCCATTTTGGGTTCGTTCAATAACACGTTCTATGTTGTTAAGGTAGGGATGTATAAACTCAGAGCAAATTATACGCAGCACATGTTTGACGTAGGTACATTTTGCGCAGAGCGATTGTGCGCAACTAACCCAGCTTGCTATACTTCGATATGAATCAACTCCCGCGCATGTACGGTAAGTTTATACGCTGCGTTTATATGCGTCAAAACCCCTACCTTTAAAGTAGCTTATAGCTTTTATGTCATTTTCCTGTTGAATCAGACTTTAATCTTTATTACAATTTTTTATACAGAGACAACTTCCAAACCATCCATCTTCATTGACTCAACTCTTTTAAATATTATACTCTCGAATCCTTCGATCCTTCAAGGCCCCTTCGATTTTTCAAAACATAGTTCTTTTTAGTACATCAAGGAAGATCACATTTTCATGGCGACAGGCGATTATCTCTAACTTACGATTGCCTACTAATATGTTTGCATTAATATAGTGTTTAGGGAACATCCTTGGGAATTCTCCGAAATCACAGTACCTATGTGGAGGTTTCTGATAGTAAATCATTTTTAGAATCGGTCTAGCTTGACTAGTTATTCCAGCCCTCTTAGGATGATCACCGAAACACAATGGGATAGTGCTTGGCTTTAACTTCACCTGATGTCGAAGGTCATCACTGAGGAATTGGCTATCTTACCTCTAACTACCGGAACACAACAATTTTTAAATTGTTGTTTTGGCGTCAGACTTAGGTAAGATGGTGGTAGCTAGTAAGGCGGACTTGAAATAAGCCCTACCACCAACCAAATCGAGTAAAAATTGTATCCCCTGGGAATCGAATCCGGGATTCCTGCATCTTACACGGGTGGGCGAACCAGTTATTAATCGCTATAATCATATCGCGTTTAGGTGGTCATGCTAGAGGGGCTGAGATTAATTGCCTTTTTACAGATAAATTTCGAGTTTATGTATGTTTGTGAGTTTTTTTAGTAAAGTACAGACAACAAAGGGCATCAATTTTATCCTCCAGACATTTGAGAACTTTTGGTGCCAGATAAAATATAACTGGGTTAATTATAAGATGGTTTTTATCACATTACTATCACAATATGAACAAAAAGATAGTATTTAATTACCAACAACATTCAATGGCATTTGGTATCTTATCCTTTCAGTACTTGTTTATACCAAACTATAATTTAAGGTTTTCCTTAAAGCTAACTCTTACTACACAAGTTATACATGCAGCAACTAACTACGCCATAACTGATCCCTCATATATTAAATATTTCCCAATATATAAATCTGTACATAAATAGTAAATCCAAATCATCTTGATATAATTTAAAATAGAAAAAAATCTTATAAACAGATAATTTACGATCAGAAAAATAACAGGAAGAGAATCATCTTATTAGTTAGGCCAAAGACTTATATTATAACATAACAAGAGAAACTATCCCCGCGTTCCGAATCACGCTCACAGCGCTGTTAGCGCGTATCCGACCAAATAAAATAGTCACAAAATATTCCACAAATAGGGTATTTGTGTACCTTCTTAATTTAATGGATTATACGCTAACAGTGCTGTTGGCGTGATTTGGAACGCGGGGTATGTTGGTGTTGCAGCATTTTTTTTTCAATATATTAGAAGTGAAATAAGTAGTTCTTGTGCGTACATTTTATACCCAAAAAAATAAATTGTGTTCATTGGAAATAAATATGGAAGAGGAACTGTACTTTACTGTTTTGTAAAAAATTATATTATAATGATGCAACACCAAAATCAGACAATTTGATGGTGTTATTATAAAACTTTACATCTTTTTCAATGTAAGCTTTTAACAACAAATAGAAATACTTTAAACCACTTTAACTGATTTTTATGAAAAGATTCAAAAGTCATTCATGTACGTTGTTACATACAACAAACACATCCAAAACTAATAACACAATCAGCAGATCTATTCACAGAATAGAAGATAAATGAAGTGTTTTCAGAAAAACTCTTAATAATAATAAAGTATAAAGCTACTTACTCCTTCCGCCATTTAGTACCATAAAGCACAAAGTGCACAATTTGTTCGCTACTGTTGTTTTTTTTCTGGTTTTTTCACCAAATGAGCATTTATAGGATACTTCAGCGTTGTCTTCAAATGGTCATTATGTTCTTCTAAAGAATTAACTGCATAATGTAATACAAGCTCATTCAAAGTTCTGAAATGAAAATAAAACATATTAATATTACATTTTGATCACTATATTTATTTATGTTACCTTTGTGATGATCAACAACATGAGCGTGGCACAATAATAACCATAACTAAACATTATAAGCATGTTTTAACATTTATGAGATAAGTATTTTACTAGAGCTTGACTTACTTATAAACATTATAAGGTTCCGCAAAACCATAACCTCGTTCAGTCTTAAAGATAATGCAATGGTACACACTGTTATTGCAACAAATTGACAGAGCAAGTTGACCCGTTGAGTTGGGTCTAATCAAGAAAGTGCCTTGAGGTTTGCCTTCGAGAAGACGTTCAGCCTTATCTCTAGTGCAATCCTCCACTTTCCAACTGATTGATTCACGATGAGCATATAGTTCTTCTAACTTATGAGTGTTATCATCTTCCAGAGCTTGCAGATATTCATCAGTCTTTCCACGTCTCTTTAACCACCTGAAATTTAATAAGATTATTTCCAATTACAATTTTAGTCTGCGAACAGGCAGTACATTAAAATTATTCAATAGTATAGGCATAATATTTCATTAAAATGACTTGATAACTTACACTTTATTTCGTTCTTTTGTACTATATAAAGTCATAACTTCTGATTTGAGTTTAGTTGTCTCCCTCTCGAGGAGTAAGCTGTATTCAACTCCTTCTCTCAATATACTATTCAGTTGCATTTTGGCTTGTTTCAAACTGTTCATCCGCAGTTTTAGCTGATTAAAGTTCTCAGTGAGACCGTTTTTTTCATGAGGCTGAGCTTCAGATATCATTGTCTCTTGTAGTTTCAGGTGGTCTTCACATTTTTTTATTGTCTCTCTGAAGGCATCTAGAGCTTGTCTTTTGTATTTTAATTCTTCTCTTAATCTCATATACTTGTAAGATCGTTCACTAAAGTTTCTGGTCTTTAAAACATATTCCTTATGAATTTCTTTATATTTTGTCTCTAAGGTTTCATCATTTTCACCTGCATCGTTTTCTTGGAGCCGAGACAGTGGATACATAAGTTTGATGTCCAAGCTATTGTTGCAGTGTTCCAAAGAGTACTCTCGGTAGAACTCGACCAAATCCACCACAGAGGTGTATTCAAAAGGTTCACAAAAGCCATAGCGACCATCTTGATAGTATATCTTTATTAATTTATTAGTACCCCCTTTTCTTACAGTCAGTGTATATCCACTATTTTTATTTGAAGCATTTCGAACTAGAAATGTACCGTCACGAGTGTCACGGAGCTTTTCATATGCCTCATCTCTGTAATTTAAATAAAATTATTAATTAAATATATAATTTCTGTGATGAAAAATGTTTTAGCTCTCAAATACTAACTACATATTAAATGGTGATAAATAAAAAACAAGATAAATAAAGTTCAACATTTCATAAGAAATTTTAAAATTACTAAATACCTATAAAAACAGAACTTACAAAAAATTTCATCATCAAATTAAAGAATGATATTTTTTTCATTTAGGTTTGATTTCTATGTTTATTGAGCTTGGTATAGAAATATAATACCTATTTACTTTGCTTTTTGATTCATGTATATTATTATGTATATAATATTATATGGATGTCTATCAAGTTTTTTTTAAATTGCTTTGGTTGCTTTATGCAAATAACCAATAAAATGCTAAATCATTAGTGTTTTACAAGGAACAAAATATAAAAATTATAACATACCGGGTAATGTCGCCCCAATACCATTCTGCGTTATTCAAGCTCTCGTCAGCTGATTGTTGAGGTACTCCTATTTCGACCATTATTAATTCATCGTCAACCACACACTAATGTGTTGATATCTCTTATAATTGTGAGTAAACGTAACGAAAAAGTTATCTTATAAGACAAGGTTGAACAAATCACAGCGGCTCTTTTACGCTTCCGCCTTTGAGGTTAAAGCACTTGAAATCTATAATATTACTCTAAACACTTAGTAACCAACTGATAATTGAAGCGAAATAAATGTCCTTTATTTTACAATAAACACTGAAATACATTTACACTGCAGAATTTTACCACTTCATAAGTTAAAATATCTAGATCACAAAGGAAATGGGCGAGTGTGTAGATAGTTGCTATGGCACTTTATACATCTAACTTCTTGAACGGACATACTTAAAACTTTTACTGAACATAAATACACGTTATTTAAAAGTTTTTAAAGAGTTAATTATATCATTTTCTTCTGTATATGATTAAAATATTAAAATATCAGCAGCATCGCACTGCTGAGCACATCCGCCATGAAATCTCACAATGTCCAGTGTTGCCAGATGCCACTATGCCAGATGACACTATTGTAGGGATGTTCGATCCGATCCGATACTTGCGTGGATCGATACAATGCGTTACGATCCACTCGATTTTTGAATCGATACAATAGCATTCGATCCTTTGGCGGATCGATACACATACATATCGGATCGGATCGAAAAAATCGTATGATGTATTTATCGTATTATATACAGTAATTACTTAGAGAATATTTGAACTTGAACTTTTCCTTTGTTTAAAATACTATAGTATAACGGGCGAAAAGATCCATATTTATAATATAAAAAAATCTCTTATCAATGAGGGCTTTTCCAAAGGACTAAAAACTGTAGGATCGATAGATGGCGTTGATAAATTAAGCACTGTCAACTGAGGCGCGTTCAGAACTTACGCTCCGAGTGCAACCAAAGTTGTCTCAACCGAACGTCACGCTCTAATGTTTGATACGCCGTTAGAGCGATTGGTTACATTCGGAGCGAAGGTTCTGAACGCGCCTCAGTTGACAGTGCTTAATTTTGCAACGCCATCTATCGATCCTATAGTTTTTAGTCCTTTGGAAAAGCCCTCATTGTTGCCATATCATATTTCAATGTACCATCAAATTCGTCATAACTATTAGGCCGCGTTCTGATTCACGCCAACAGTGCTCACAGCGTGTGACGTCATTGTACACCGGTCCAAATCATTAGGGAAGTGTCTATTCATCGGGGCGCCTCGACGAATAGTATTTTTCTCTATCTAGCGGTGCGCACCACTGAATAGCACTTTCTCTAAGGATTGGCTATATGCCGGTGCCTCCTTTTTAGTTGTGGTAATCGTAAGTTAAACTATTCAAATAGGTAGTAATAATTGTGTAAATGCCTCTTAGGCTAGTGGTTAGAGCGTTGTTCTCTCGATCCAGAGGTCGTGGATTCGATCCCCGCCGCGGGAAGCAATATTTACTTATGAGTTGTTGTTTCTCGTTATATTCAATTTAACCGTTAGTGTTATTTTATTGCTGTGGTGCCGCTTTTTATAATACAAAGTGTTTGGTAAAAGCCTTATAAAGCCGAATATGGTAGATAGGGATTTGTTCTATGATAGGGATCATCAAACTGAACAACTTTTACTATGGGACCAACTCAAAAATCTGCTGTTTCATACATTTTGATATTTTCGTTATTAATTTTTATATGAAACAAATAATTTTTTTGTTGCGATTTCGAAAACACCTTGTAATACTATCCCCGCAAATTGCTAATGAACCTGGCAGCCATTTTTAAGCCAAAAAAACGGGGAAAAAATGTAGATTTTTTTATACCTAGACCCTATCTTATTAAAATTAATAATTCAATCATTAATATTAATAAAAAAAATACCTATTAGAATTTTATTGTTACATGTAGGTACCTATTTTTTTGTTGCGGATGACGTAAACGTAGATGTTATTATGACAAGGTTCCATAGTGCGCATTTGCGGGAATAGTAGGTAATCATCTTTGGCTGTGGTTTTAGCAGATTTGTTAGTGCAGTGCGTAGCTTTGGTTTGTGTTTAGAGATTTAGATGCAGTTTAATTGAGATTTGAGAGAAAAGTGTTTGCACTCTCTTTTCCTTCACTCTCTAATTCCGATAGGACGGCAGGACGACCGACACGACCGGGGGCCCTACCGCCTAACTCAAAGCGATAGCTATGCTCTATCCGTTCCTGTCATATCATAACACGATGACAAGGACGGATAGTGCACTGAAGTCATAAAACCAAAGCCAGAGTCAAAGCGAGAGAGTTAGGCGGTAGGCCTGCGGAGAGGTCAGGCGCAGCGCAGGATCTACAGGCTCTACAGCCGAAGCACGAATCATTTTTCTTATCGCACAATCAGGTGATCAGCCTGCAATGTCCAAACCAAACTAGAAACAACAACTCAAAGATACTTCCCGCGGGGATCGATCGAACCCGAGGCACCGGCCTATAGCCAATCCTTAGAGAAAGTGCTATTCAGTGGTGCGCACCGCTAGATAGAGAAAAATACTATTCGTCGAGGCGCCCCGATGAATAGACACTTCCAATCATTAGCACGTTGTCAGCACGCTCACGATACTATTGATTCGGACCACTCGTGAGAGCGCTCACACCGCTAACGTTGGTTTTTTTTAACAACGTTACCTCCAAAAGGGGTTATCTCGACAAAGTAAATATTCATTCTATGGGATAAGTAAATACAAAGGCAGTAATATGAATATGAATCAAGTTCCTTCACTCTGACCAGTTATTTACTTACTAATTTATTAATCATCAAAGATTCAAAATACTTTTTACCACTGCTAGCTCTCTTAACATCAATTTATTATAAGTATTTCGTTCGTAGCTTCGCAAAACACCTGCAGATCAATAAATTCAGCCATCTTTGCTAAAAATCACAAATAATAACCACAAATTTTAACAAGAATGAACTTTGACAAGGAAGTTTGACAGCTACACCGACGACGCTCAAGGTGCAAACAAATTATCGGACGCGGCTTACTGCCGCGGCTGATCTGAGGTGTGCAAACTATGGGATACGTCCGCGACCTACTACATCCGATAGTTTGCACACCTCAGATCAGCCGCGGCAGTAAGCCGCGTCCGATAATTTGTTTGCACCTTCACAGTGCTTTGGTAGAATACGCTGAGCGTCGTTAGCACATGCGATGACGTCATCGGTGACGTCACTGCAGCTTACGTGAGCGTTGTTAGCATGAATCGGTCCGGGCGTTAGCGCGCTCATAGTGCTGATAGCATGATTCGGAACGCGGCCTTAGAGTGGGTTTCATCATAATCATAATCATAATCATTTATTTATTTGCTTCAAACATGGTAAATAAGATAGAAGGTAAAAAATAGTTTGTACATTATCATGTTTCGCCTATTACTAAGCATGCAAATTTATACAAATTTATACATCGGTTATTACCTATGGCGTTATGTTGGTACCCCGGAAATTTATTCAATTTTGAACCTTATTCCATCGCAATAATAATAAATTTACGGGGTACAAACATAACACCAAAGGCCGGCGGGCTGATTATCTAATTAAAAACCACCTAGCGACTGGTTGCAGTTCACAGATGATCGTGATCCATTGCTACTTCTTTTTGGGTTAAAAAAAACATATCAAAGAAAAGTGGCAATGGATGTCAAATGCAACCGGTCACTAAATAGTTTCTTTTTAGATAATCAGGGTGCGGATTTGCGGTGGCAGGAATACAAACTTGCTAGTGATTACCAAATTATCGTAAATGTTTTTATATATCGCAGTTTTGAAAATATTTTTGAAGTGGAACTTCTTTGATCGCGTCTGTATTTATTTTTTGTATTTTTTGACATTCTACTTCACTCACTTTGACTTTGCTATCTTTGCATCAAGAAAAACTGCAGTGAATTTTATTATTTATACATTTCACGATTTTCACTTTTCTTTAAGTAGGTAGGTAATTTCTACTATATCCGACAGTAAGTCTATATTTATCACGTTACATAATTATATTTTTTTTATCGATATATTACACAAATAGATAATCAAGTTGTCCACGCACTATTAAACGTCATTTTATTCGTGCTACCGCAAATCCGGGGTCTGCTAATAACCGATGAAACGCACTCTATATTGCTTTTTGTTTAGTTTGAGAACAATTTCACTTCGTTCAAAACGTTATTTTCACTTGGCAATAGACATGGGCGCCGCGTTGAAAAATAGCGGCGGCGGCGAACTGGCGATTTTGGGTCGGCGGCGGCGCGGCGCCGGCGGCGTGGATTTTTTTTAAAGCTTAATCAACAGTTTAGGTAAAATGACTTCAAGTGACGCCGTATGATAGAATTTAACACGTTAGGTATGTTTATATGAAAGGCGAATCACGAAAGAGATATATTGTGCGAATGTGGAAGGAACGATTGCACAAGGGCGTCCCAGAAAAACCTACGCGGACCAAATAGGGCTTATTATAAAAAAGGCTGGTGTACGCAGTGACAAAAACCGCAGGGCATGTATGAAAAGATTGATGGATGTAAATGAAGCGAAAGAAGTGGGCAAGGATCGTAGCAGGTGGCGATCCATAGTCTCTGCCTACCCCCATGGGAAACAGGCGTGAGTATGTATGTATGTATGTATGTATGTAAGATGCAATAAGGCTCAAGACTACGGACCAGAACCAAGCTTACCCAATTTAAAATATCTCGGATGTTAGCTTGCAAGCGATTAGTATGGCTCTAAAGCAACTAAACAGTAACAAGGCAGCGGGGTATGGCAATACAAAAAACCTTTGAAAACGAGCGGTATACCAATGCTTAAAGCTCTCCAGCCAATTCCATTATTCGGGAAGAAATCATAAGGGTAGAAGGCCTAAGACATCAGGTCAGTCGACTTTATTGCTCCTAAAGGGCAATAAATGAGTGTCTCACTCATGAAGAACTTGGTCTTACTCAATTGTGCCCGAGCCAAATTAACAAGTTGATAACGAACGTTTTTATTACAAATCGTCTCACTCGCGAGTTTGGCGACTTCCAAATTCCTAGCAACTTCGCGAAAAATCTAAGTTCTGAAAAAGCTTTGGCTATTGCCTATTGATTGACCATATCCATACTACCTATACGCTGCGGAAGGTTGTACTTAAGAAAGGTTAGTACTACCCTCACGCTCCCGAAAGCCAGCAGGCAATGCGTTTGAGATAATTGGGTACAATAGTTTGCCAATGATGTGGTTTTTGTAGCTTGGACCTGGGAAGATCTGTACCTGCCTGCACAGGTTTCCGCTGACTTAGGGTCTTTTCCGTGTCTTAGGGCACACTATTCCTTCCTTGCCTTTCCGGACGGTCGGACAAACGTATTTGGTGGACTTAAGTATCTGCCGTAGGTGGATAATCACGGTAGCGTACACAATTGTCCCTATGTGATAGATTATAACAGGGATGACATACCGGAGGAACGGACAGATGATGATCGACAGACGGAACAGACAGAATTGGATCTGAAGACTTGCTGAAGACGACCAGTAGGCGTAATAAGAGTTTACGCTTACTATACTCGCTATAATGACAACTTTTAGTTTAGGGTAGTTATCGCCAGAGGCGCCATGCCAAAATTGCATACAAAATTGCTTACTATGGTCACTATCGATTAAAATAAACGTAACTATGCAAACTCATAATACAGGCACATGAATGACCCGCACGCAGACCGACGACTGCGGCGATGAAATAGTCCCCATAACTCCACCAGTTGGAAATGAGGGTATTTCCCACACTATGGTGAGTCCCACTGACTCCCGGCCATCTCCTGACGTTCCGGACTACAGCTGGGCCACAAAAAAAAGTTGGAAATCTGACTTTTTGACTATGCCACGATGAAGTCGATAATTTGTCGAAATTTGTCGCCAAAAACCAGAATTTGACGGTCTTGCGTTTAGGAGATACGTGTGGCTCAGCTGTAGAGACGTCTCTACAGCTGGGCCACACAGATCTCGAAAACGGAAGGTCGTATCGAAAATCTGATTACTCGTGTGTGTAGCCGGTAATTTGTCGGATTTTGTCACCAAGAACCAGATTTTGTCGATCTTGCGTTTAGGAGATATGTGAGGATACGATGTGGAGACTTTTCTACCTGGATCTTGAGAAAGGAAGGTCATAGCGAAAATCTGATAACTCGAGTGTGTAGCCGTTACTTTGTCGGAATTTGTCACCAAGAATCAGATTTTGTCGATCTTGCGTTTAGGAGATATGTGAGGATACGCTGTGGAGACCTTTTTACCTGGATCTCGAGAACGAAAGGTCGTAAGCGTATCGACAAACTCTGATTCTTGGTGACAAATTCCGACAAACTAACGGCTACACACTCGAGTTATCAGATTTTCGCTATGACCTTCCTTTCTCAAGATCCAGGTAGAAAAGTCTCCACAGCGTATCTTCACATATTTCCTAAACGCAAGATCGACAAAATCTGGTTCTTGGTGACAAAATCCGACAAACTACCGGCTACACATACGAGTATTCAGATTTTCGCTACGACCTTCCGTTTTCGAGATCTGTGTGGCCCAGCTGTAGAGACGTCTCTACAGCTGAGCCACACGTATCTCCTAAACGCAAGACCGACAAACTCTGGTTTTTAGCGACAAAATCCGACAAATTACCAGCTACACATACGAGTAATCAGATTTTCGCTACGACCTTCCGTTTTCGAGATCTGTGTGGCCCAGCTGTAGAGACGTCTCTACAGCTGAGCCACACGTATCTCCTAAACGCAAGACCGACAAATTATGGTTTTTGGCGACAAATTCCGACAAATTATCGACTTCATCATGGCATAGTCAAAAAGTCAGATTTCCAACTTTTTTTTTGTGGCCCAGCTGTAGTCCGGCACGTCATCTCTTGTGGTCATCAGGAATCGGGACATGCATAACGCATTTCTCAGTCATAAAAAATGATATACCTACCGAGACTACCTACCTACAGAAGGCTGAGGAGAATCTGCCACTTTGATTAGCGTTCGAAAACTATAAATTCCTTCGCTTCGATCGAGGCCGGCTACTGCAGCTTCTCTAAAGGTGCTAATGCCAACTACGAAACGCTGTGTTGATGAATACTTATAATAAAAAAACCCTAAGTTAAATTCAAAACCAGCGTTCAAATCCCATGCTATCGCAGGGAAGAGCTCACTCTTGAGCTCTTGTCTCAACAAGGAGAGGTTATTACTCCGAAACTGTTCACCCACTCCGCTATTTTAAATTTTACTGACTGGAAAGGAACAAACATACAGTGAAGTAACTAATAGTGACCTTTTTCGGTTTGCCGGTGATTTAGTCCTTGTGGTTGAGATCTTGGAAGACCGGAATACAACGCTCAAATACCTACGTCAGTTGTGCTCTTCATGAAACCTCTCTTTAGCAGATAAAATGGGGAACAAAACACTCGAGGTTGATAAATGTCCTAAATAGGACACACAACTTCGAGAAAAAGATCTTTGTTGAATACAGCTTGTATTGGCAGTATTTGGTAAGCTACAGAAATAACGAGTCACCAAAAAACAGACTTAAATAGTAAAATTATCGACAAAAAAATATGTTTGGCCACGAAATCCACGCCGCGCGGCAGAGGCGACGGCGGCGGCGGCGCGCCTGTGTCTCAAGGCGGCGTCACGCCGGCGCGGCGCCCATGTCTACTTGGCAACCAGCAACTTTTAATTTTGTTTTTGCGTACTTTAAAATTTAAATATTGGCAAAACTAAAAACTATTTTATTAATCTGTTGAACATTACTAAATACATAAGGTACCTAATATAACGTTTATAATAAAATGTGATAAAATAATTGACTTTTCTAAAATATTTAATTCGATACTGGATCGATCCAAAAAATCGTATCAATTTTAATGGATCGAGCCAAGGATCGATACAATGGATTACGATCCATTGCGATCCAGAATATCGATACAAGGTACCCGGATCGAACATCCCTACACTATTGCGATCTTGTTGCGATCTCCCCATCCATGGCCCCAAGCCTTAAGACTGGTATACACTTTGATAAGTAAAGTGCTTAGTGTTTAGTGCACTGTTTAGTGTGTAGTGATTAGTAGGTGATGTCCCACTGTTTAGCATATGCTGTTTAGTTCATTGTAAAAAAAAATAAGACAAAAAAAAAATGGATGATCGCATTCGAAATATTTTCTAAATGCATTTCAACAGCTATGGTTTGCAGAGCTGCGTCTCTTGCCTGTTTGTTTTTGTATTCAGGACATTTTATATTTTAAAAACAAGCATGTTGAACATTGTAGCTCCACAAATTTGTGGGTAACAGATTCGATCCACCGTGTAGAAATTTATTTTAATTACTAGCGGCCGCCCGCGAATTCGTCTGCGTGGAAAGTTTTTTTTGCTATCCCTCGGGAACAACACTATTTTTCGGGATGAAATGTACCCTATGTTCTTCTCTGTACCCCTGACAACGTGTGTGCAAAATTACATGACGATCGGTTCAGTAGTTAGGACGTGAAGGCGTAACAAACAAACAAACGGACTTTCGCATTTATAATATTAGTAAGGATTTTTATCACTGACAAACAAGAAGAAAAACCAATACGGGCTTTGTTGATAATATCAACAAATATTATTTAAACTAAACACTTAACAGTAGGGATGTTCGATCCGGGTACCTTGTATCGATATTCTGGATCGCAATGGATCGTAATCCATTGTATCGATCCTTGGCTCGATCCATTAAAATTGATACGATTTTTTGGATCGATCCAGTATCGAATTAAATATTTTAGAAAAGTCAATTATTTTATCACATTTTATTATAAACGTTATATTAGGTACCTTATGTATTTAGTAATGTTCAACAGATTAATAAAATAGTTTTTAGTTTTGCCAATATTTAAATTTTAAAGTACGCAAAAACAAAATTAAAAGTTGCTGGTTGCCAAGTAGACATGGGCGCCGCGCCGGCGTGACGCCGCCTTGAGACACAGGCGCGCCGCCGCCGCCGTCGCCTCTGCCGCGCGGCGTGGATTTCGTGGCCAAACATATTTTTTTGTCGATAATTTTACTATTTAAGTCTGTTTTTTGGTGACTCGTTATTTCTGTAGCTTACCAAATACTGCCAATACAAGCTGTATTCAACAAAGATCTTTTTCTCGAAGTTGTGTGTCCTATTTAGGACATTTATCAACCTCGAGTGTTTTGTTCCCCATTTTATCTGCTAAAGAGAGGTTTCATGAAGAGCACAACTGACGTAGGTATTTGAGCGTTGTATTCCGGTCTTCCAAGATCTCAACCACAAGGACTAAATCACCGGCAAACCGAAAAAGGTCACTATTAGTTACTTCACTGTATGTTTGTTCCTTTCCAGTCAGTAAAATTTAAAATAGCGGAGTGGGTGAACAGTTTCGGAGTAATAACCTCTCCTTGTTGAGACAAGAGCTCAAGAGTGAGCTCTTCCCTGCGATAGCATGGGATTTGAACGCTGGTTTTGAATTTAACTTAGGGTTTTTTTATTATAAGTATTCATCAACACAGCGTTTCGTAGTTGGCATTAGCACCTTTAGAGAAGCTGCAGTAGCCGGCCTCGATCGAAGCGAAGGAATTTATAGTTTTCGAACGCTAATCAAAGTGGCAGATTCTCCTCAGCCTTCTGTAGGTAGGTAGTCTCGGTAGGTATATCATTTTTTATGACTGAGAAATGCGTTATGCATGTCCCGATTCCTGATGACCACAAGAGATGACGTGCCGGACTACAGCTGGGCCACAAAAAAAAAGTTGGAAATCTGACTTTTTGACTATGCCATGATGAAGTCGATAATTTGTCGGAATTTGTCGCCAAAAACCATAATTTGTCGGTCTTGCGTTTAGGAGATACGTGTGGCTCAGCTGTAGAGACGTCTCTACAGCTGGGCCACACAGATCTCGAAAACGGAAGGTCGTAGCGAAAATCTGATTACTCGTATGTGTAGCTGGTAATTTGTCGGATTTTGTCGCTAAAAACCAGAGTTTGTCGGTCTTGCGTTTAGGAGATACGTGTGGCTCAGCTGTAGAGACGTCTCTACAGCTGGGCCACACAGATCTCGAAAACGGAAGGTCGTAGCGAAAATCTGAATACTCGTATGTGTAGCCGGTAGTTTGTCGGATTTTGTCACCAAGAACCAGATTTTGTCGATCTTGCGTTTAGGAAATATGTGAAGATACGCTGTGGAGACTTTTCTACCTGGATCTTGAGAAAGGAAGGTCATAGCGAAAATCTGATAACTCGAGTGTGTAGCCGTTAGTTTGTCGGAATTTGTCACCAAGAATCAGAGTTTGTCGATACGCTTACGACCTTTCGTTCTCGAGATCCAGGTAAAAAGGTCTCCACAGCGTATCCTCACATATCTCCTAAACGCAAGATCGACAAAATCTGATTCTTGGTGACAAATTCCGACAAAGTAACGGCTACACACTCGAGTTATCAGATTTTCGCTATGACCTTCCTTTCTCAAGATCCAGGTAGAAAAGTCTCCACATCGTATCCTCACATATCTCCTAAACGCAAGATCGACAAAATCTGGTTCTTGGTGACAAAATCCGACAAATTACCGGCTACACACACGAGTAATCAGATTTTCGATACGACCTTCCGTTTTCGAGATCTGTGTGGCCCAGCTGTAGAGACGTCTCTACAGCTGAGCCACACGTATCTCCTAAACGCAAGACCGTCAAATTCTGGTTTTTGGCGACAAATTTCGACAAATTATCGACTTCATCGTGGCATAGTCAAAAAGTCAGATTTCCAACTTTTTTTTGTGGCCCAGCTGTAGTCCGGAACGTCAGGAGATGGCCGGGAGTCAGTGGGACTCACCATAGTGTGGGAAATACCCTCATTTCCAACTGGTGGAGTTATGGGGACTATTTCATCGCCGCAGTCGTCGGTCTGCGTGCGGGTCATTCATGTGCCTGTATTATGAGTTTGCATAGTTACGTTTATTTTAATCGATAGTGACCATAGTAAGCAATTTTGTATGCAATTTTGGCATGGCGCCTCTGGCGATAACTACCCTAAACTAAAAGTTGTCATTATAGCGAGTATAGTAAGCGTAAACTCTTATTACGCCTACTGGTCGTCTTCAGCAAGTCTTCAGATCCAATTCTGTCTGTTCCGTCTGTCGATCATCATCTGTCCGTTCCTCCGGTATGTCATCCCTGTTATAATCTATCACATAGGGACAATTGTGTACGCTACCGTGATTATCCACCTACGGCAGATACTTAAGTCCACCAAATACGTTTGTCCGACCGTCCGGAAAGGCAAGGAAGGAATAGTGTGCCCTAAGACACGGAAAAGACCCTAAGTCAGCGGAAACCTGTGCAGGCAGGTACAGATCTTCCCAGGTCCAAGCTACAAAAACCACATCATTGGCAAACTATTGTACCCAATTATCTCAAACGCATTGCCTGCTGGCTTTCGGGAGCGTGAGGGTAGTACTAACCTTTCTTAAGTACAACCTTCCGCAGCGTATAGGTAGTATGGATATGGTCAATCAATAGGCAATAGCCAAAGCTTTTTCAGAACTTAGATTTTTCGCGAAGTTGCTAGGAATTTGGAAGTCGCCAAACTCGCGAGTGAGACGATTTGTAATAAAAACGTTCGTTATCAACTTGTTAATTTGGCTCGGGCACAATTGAGTAAGACCAAGTTCTTCATGAGTGAGACACTCATTTATTGCCCTTTAGGAGCAATAAAGTCGACTGACCTGATGTCTTAGGCCTTCTACCCTTATGATTTCTTCCCGAATAATGGAATTGGCTGGAGAGCTTTAAGCATTGGTATACCGCTCGTTTTCAAAGGTTTTTTGTATTGCCATACCCCGCTGCCTTGTTACTGTTTAGTTGCTTTAGAGCCATACTAATCGCTTGCAAGCTAACATCCGAGATATTTTAAATTGGGTAAGCTTGGTTCTGGTCCGTAGTCTTGAGCCTTATTGCATCTTACATACATACATACTCACGCCTGTTTCCCATGGGGGTAGGCAGAGACTATGGATCGCCACCTGCTACGATCCTTGCCCACTTCTTTCGCTTCATTTACATCCATCAATCTTTTCATACATGCCCTGCGGTTTTTGTCACTGCGTACACCAGCCTTTTTTATAATAAGCCCTATTTGGTCCGCGTAGGTTTTTCTGGGACGCCCTTGTGCAATCGTTCCTTCCACATTCGCACAATATATCTCTTTCGTGATTCGCCTTTCATATAAACATACCTAACGTGTTAAATTCTATCATACGGCGTCACTTGAAGTCATTTTACCTAAACTGTTGATTAAGCTTTAAAAAAAATCCACGCCGCCGGCGCCGCGCCGCCGCCGACCCAAAATCGCCAGTTCGCCGCCGCCGCTATTTTTCAACGCGGCGCCCATGTCTATTGCCAAGTGAAAATAACGTTTTGAACGAAGTGAAATTGTTCTCAAACTAAACAAAAAGCAATATAGAGTGCGTTTCATCGGTTATTAGCAGACCCCGGATTTGCGGTAGCACGAATAAAATGACGTTTAATAGTGCGTGGACAACTTGATTATCTATTTGTGTAATATATCGATAAAAAAAATATAATTATGTAACGTGATAAATATAGACTTACTGTCGGATATAGTAGAAATTACCTACCTACTTAAAGAAAAGTGAAAATCGTGAAATGTATAAATAATAAAATTCACTGCAGTTTTTCTTGATGCAAAGATAGCAAAGTCAAAGTGAGTGAAGTAGAATGTCAAAAAATACAAAAAATAAATACAGACGCGATCAAAGAAGTTCCACTTCAAAAATATTTTCAAAACTGCGATATATAAAAACATTTACGATAATTTGGTAATCACTAGCAAGTTTGTATTCCTGCCACCGCAAATCCGCACCCTGATTATCTAAAAAGAAACTATTTAGTGACCGGTTGCATTTGACATCCATTGCCACTTTTCTTTGATATGTTTTTTTTAACCCAAAAAGAAGTAGCAATGGATCACGATCATCTGTGAACTGCAACCAGTCGCTAGGTGGTTTTTAATTAGATAATCAGCCCGCCGGCCTTTGGTGTTATGTTTGTACCCCGTAAATTTATTATTATTGCGATGGAATAAGGTTCAAAATTGAATAAATTTCCGGGGTACCAACATAACGCCATAGGTAATAACCGATGTATAAATTTGTATAAATTTGCATGCTTAGTAATAGGCGAAACATGATAATGTACAAACTATTTTTTACCTTCTATCTTATTTACCATGTTTGAAGCAAATAAATAAATGATTATGATTATGATTATGATGAAACCCACTCTAAGGCCGCGTTCCGAATCATGCTATCAGCACTATGAGCGCGCTAACGCCCGGACCGATTCATGCTAACAACGCTCACGTAAGCTGCAGTGACGTCACCGATGACGTCATCGCATGTGCTAACGACGCTCAGCGTATTCTACCAAAGCACTGTGAAGGTGCAAACAAATTATCGGACGCGGCTTACTGCCGCGGCTGATCTGAGGTGTGCAAACTATCGGATGTAGTAGGTCGCGGACGTATCCCATAGTTTGCACACCTCAGATCAGCCGCGGCAGTAAGCCGCGTCCGATAATTTGTTTGCACCTTGAGCGTCGTCGGTGTAGCTGTCAAACTTCCTTGTCAAAGTTCATTCTTGTTAAAATTTGTGGTTATTATTTGTGATTTTTAGCAAAGATGGCTGAATTTATTGATCTGCAGGTGTTTTGCGAAGCTACGAACGAAATACTTATAATAAATTGATGTTAAGAGAGCTAGCAGTGGTAAAAAGTATTTTGAATCTTTGATGATTAATAAATTAGTAAGTAAATAACTGGTCAGAGTGAAGGAACTTGATTCATATTCATATTACTGCCTTTGTATTTACTTATCCCATAGAATGAATATTTACTTTGTCGAGATAACCCCTTTTGGAGGTAACGTTGTTAAAAAAAACCAACGTTAGCGGTGTGAGCGCTCTCACGAGTGGTCCGAATCAATAGTATCGTGAGCGTGCTGACAACGTGCTAATGATTGGAAGTGTCTATTCATCGGGGCGCCTCGACGAATAGTATTTTTCTCTATCTAGCGGTGCGCACCACTGAATAGCACTTTCTCTAAGGATTGGCTATAGGCCGGTGCCTCGGGTTCGATCGATCCCCGCGGGAAGTATCTTTGAGTTGTTGTTTCTAGTTTGGTTTGGACATTGCAGGCTGATCACCTGATTGTGCGATAAGAAAAATGATTCGTGCTTCGGCTGTAGAGCCTGTAGATCCTGCGCTGCGCCTGACCTCTCCGCAGGCCTACCGCCTAACTCTCTCGCTTTGACTCTGGCTTTGGTTTTATGACTTCAGTGCACTATCCGTCCTTGTCATCGTGTTATGATATGACAGGAACGGATAGAGCATAGCTATCGCTTTGAGTTAGGCGGTAGGGCCCCCGGTCGTGTCGGTCGTCCTGCCGTCCTATCGGAATTAGAGAGTGAAGGAAAAGAGAGTGCAAACACTTTTCTCTCAAATCTCAATTAAACTGCATCTAAATCTCTAAACACAAACCAAAGCTACGCACTGCACTAACAAATCTGCTAAAACCACAGCCAAAGATGATTACCTACTATTCCCGCAAATGCGCACTATGGAACCTTGTCATAATAACATCTACGTTTACGTCATCCGCAACAAAAAAATAGGTACCTACATGTAACAATAAAATTCTAATAGGTATTTTTTTTATTAATATTAATGATTGAATTATTAATTTTAATAAGATAGGGTCTAGGTATAAAAAAATCTACATTTTTTCCCCGTTTTTTTGGCTTAAAAATGGCTGCCAGGTTCATTAGCAATTTGCGGGGATAGTATTACAAGGTGTTTTCGAAATCGCAACAAAAAAATTATTTGTTTCATATAAAAATTAATAACGAAAATATCAAAATGTATGAAACAGCAGATTTTTGAGTTGGTCCCATAGTAAAAGTTGTTCAGTTTGATGATCCCTATCATAGAACAAATCCCTATCTACCATATTCGGCTTTATAAGGCTTTTACCAAACACTTTGTATTATAAAAAGCGGCACCACAGCAATAAAATAACACTAACGGTTAAATTGAATATAACGAGAAACAACAACTCATAAGTAAATATTGCTTCCCGCGGCGGGGATCGAATCCACGACCTCTGGATCGAGAGAACAACGCTCTAACCACTAGCCTAAGAGGCATTTACACAATTATTACTACCTATTTGAATAGTTTAACTTACGATTACCACAACTAAAAAGGAGGCACCGGCATATAGCCAATCCTTAGAGAAAGTGCTATTCAGTGGTGCGCACCGCTAGATAGAGAAAAATACTATTCGTCGAGGCGCCCCGATGAATAGACACTTCCCTAATGATTTGGACCGGTGTACAATGACGTCACACGCTGTGAGCACTGTTGGCGTGAATCAGAACGCGGCCTAATAGTTATGACGAATTTGATGGTACATTGAAATATGATATGGCAACAATGAGGGCTTTTCCAAAGGACTAAAAACTATAGGATCGATAGATGGCGTTGCAAAATTAAGCACTGTCAACTGAGGCGCGTTCAGAACCTTCGCTCCGAATGTAACCAATCGCTCTAACGGCGTATCAAACATTAGAGCGTGACGTTCGGTTGAGACAACTTTGGTTGCACTCGGAGCGTAAGTTCTGAACGCGCCTCAGTTGACAGTGCTTAATTTATCAACGCCATCTATCGATCCTACAGTTTTTAGTCCTTTGGAAAAGCCCTCATTGATAAGAGATTTTTTTATATTATAAATATGGATCTTTTCGCCCGTTATACTATAGTATTTTAAACAAAGGAAAAGTTCAAGTTCAAATATTCTCTAAGTAATTACTGTATATAATACGATAAATACATCATACGATTTTTTCGATCCGATCCGATATGTATGTGTATCGATCCGCCAAAGGATCGAATGCTATTGTATCGATTCAAAAATCGAGTGGATCGTAACGCATTGTATCGATCCACGCAAGTATCGGATCGGATCGAACATCCCTACTTTACAGTCCTGTCCAGACGTGCTTAGTGCGTGTTTAGCTGCAAGTGAGGGGTGAAGGCGGGACGCGCAGGAGGAGCTACTCGCAGAAAAAATAGAACGCGATCTAAACACTGTACTTCGCTAAGCACTAAACACTTAATGGCCGGTATACATTTTGATTAGTGATTAGTGCGAGTGGCTCGCTTAGTGTTTAGTGTTTAGCAAAAAACAATTACTTAACACTAATCAGAGACTGTCCGAACGTGTTTTTTGCTAAACACTAAACACTAAACGAGCCACTCGCACTAATCACTAATCAAAATGTATACCAGCCATTGTTGCAGGAGGCTTCCGACCTCCATGGGATATCTATGGTATGTTCGAATCTCAAGGTTAAAGGTCCAAACAAATTATCGGACGCGGCTTACTGCCGCGGCTGATCTGAGGTGTGCAAACTATCGGATGTAGTAGGTCGCGGACGTAACCATAGACTAATATGACGTCATCAGACGTCCGATAGCTATCTGGCACGCAGGATGTTTTGAGAGTGTGCACACTTATCAACCGCGGCAGTAAGCTGCGTCCATAAGCCGCGTCCGATAATTTGTTTGGACCTTGACAATCTGCCACACATGTCAGTCGATAGTTTGACAATACGAATTTGGGCTCAGCTAAGGGAAGATGTAATAAATTTATAATGTGAAAAGTGGTAATAAAGAAGCGAATAAAAGTCTCCTGGCTTCTCATTGACAAAATCCCAATAGCCATAACACTAATCAGAGACTGTCCGATCCGAATGTGTTTTTTGCTAAACATTAAACACTAAACGAGCCACTCGCACTAATCACTAATCAAAATGTATACCGGCCATTACGCTAGAAACATACTATTGTGTTGTGTTGTGTTGTGTCGCGATCTGTCGCGTATTTGTGTCGACACGACACACTGTAGTAATGTGTTTCTAACCATACTAAATGTATGAAACCTTCGAGCAACAAAGGCTTCGTTTTTCACGAAGGGAGAAGCCTTAGCGATTAAACTCTATTCAAATTATTCTGGCATTTTTTGCGGGGGGGGAAAATGCACACAAGTGCAGTTCCGCATACCCACATATAAAAACAACACTGTAATGACGACACTCACACATAAAAAATAAAACAAAACAGCAAAAAATTGTGTACGGATGAGTCACACATCAAAATATGACACGTTTTTGACATAAAGGGCTGGGCTTAACTGTCGATGCAGCAATATCGATACGGAAAAAGGAATAAAGGTTACAAACTCAATCATTTTACGATGGGGTGAATAACAACAAAGAGGTCATTTTTATACGCTTGAGCTTTATACAAAAAGCTCGAGAGTGTAGGTGATTGGGTTGTGACTAATGTGTACCCAGGGACGTTGGGCTCAGGATGCTGACACTGAACATCGCTCCATGACAGTACTGCCACCCAACAATTTGAATTTTGACCGACCGTTGAATAAAAAAATAGCAAACGATAACGTCGTCAATATAGTAAAATATATCATTATTTTTCTAAGAAACTGTACATTCAATGTCTCAAAGATGGCCTGATTTATCATAATTTGATAGGTACCTCATTCGAGGTGGTATATTGATTTCGCGATATCTGTCGCGCTCACACCAGTGCAGAGCAAATCATGCAAAAATCTCGCAAATTAATTTGACGCAGAATCAGGGCCAGATTGACCAACACTTTATCGACAAACATTATTTAACGGTAACATCACTAAGTTGTCCATCGGCGAGAACTCGGATTTATCTAGCGACAGATCTAAAATTTGTACGGACAGCCATGGACTAGCAGACCCGATGTCACTGAACAACTCTGACAACTAATCAAGAATAAAATATACGAATTTAATGATTTAATGTAAACAAATAGCAATAATATGATACAAATTTACTTTCATGTGAAATGTAACACCATCTCTTTGTGTACTTGATGTTCGAGACCTCTTTTAACAGCAAAAACCTCATCAAATCGACATTTTAAACAGAGCAGCGTTCACATGCGCGACTGGACTCGGTCTAGAAAGAAATCCAGGCGCAACTGGTTTTACTAATGCGTATGCCCATTTGGGCTTGTACTTCGGCAGAGGGGAACGCTTCGTATGGCGTCTCTTTCTGTAGAAGCCCGTCTTACTCTAAGGTTAAACCAGTTGGACTAGACAAATAAGTTAAGTATTATTTTCCCCTATTAACCGTGGTCCCACCGGTATGCTCCACTGGTGGTTCCACAGGTAAATATTTTTCCCTGTAGACCCACTGCACTACAGTGGGTCTACGGGTAATTGAAACAAAACCGTCTTTTAACCGTGGTCCCACCACCGCTGTCATGTTTGGAAAAAATTAAGGAAGATTAAGGAATTTAATTATATCAGGGGTGGAAATTAAACAGGTTTTTTTATTATTTTACAAAACAAACAGTTCCTTTAAAATGTTTTAAACAAGTGTTTTTTAATGTTTTTTTTTACTTTTTACTACTTTTTACGCATGCGTGCAGACCAAAATCGCTTAAACCGTTCAGTCAACGCCCGCGCGGACGCATGACGATAGATACCTACTAGTTATTTTCTCATAGATATCGGCTATTCGTTTAATGGAAAATGGAAAAAAGTATTCACAAATAAATCACTTTTTACAGAAAGATAACATAAAGCTTGATTACCTAATTATCGAGATTTTCGTGAAAGACGGCATTTTATTTCTTAACATTATCTATAACTATTTTTTATCTTAATCAATACTGAACTGTGACTGAACGCTTCACATTCACCTATCACGTATACTTCCGATGTTCATTTTTATGGGGATTCAAATGGGGAATAGCAGTGGGTAAAAAGGCACATTTTTTGGCATATCTCTAAATAGTGTAGTGGGTCAACGGGGAAAAAAAGTCTTAGAAGAATTAACCGTGGGCCCACGGGAACTGCCAGATTGAATAGGATCTAGTGCAGTCGGTCTACAGGGAAAAAATATACCTGTGGACCCACCAGTGGGGCACAGCGGTGGGGACACGGTTAAAACCTGATTATTTTATGAGAAGACCAAGAGAAATTACTGTATGAAATACGAAAAGATGTTCACAATATGAGAGAAACTGTCCGTGAAATAAAAAGAGATGAGCTGCAAAATACCCTCCACTTCTATTAAAAAAAATGATGAATACGAAGAAAAAATTACAGACTACGACGGGGGGGTGTAGTGAGATATCACGTGTATTAATTTTTTTCATTGAACGCGTGACTTTTAACTGAAAACTGCGTCTGATTGTTTACTCACCGTTACCAGTAGGTACGTTGATTACGTAAAGCTGTTGCTAACAATTGTCGATTGAAATCGATTGAAAGCGCGGTTGCATTGCTGCTTTAGTTAAGATAGTTGTCACATTGGTTCTTACTAAAGCAGCAATGTAACTGCAATTTCTGTCAGAGTTGATTGCAACAAAGTTACGTAATTACCCCCCAGGACGATTTCCCCGCTTACTGCGACGTATTCGTACAGAAAATTGTTGAGATTATTTTGTACCAAAAATTGATTTAGAGGAGGGGAGGGGGTTAACGTAAAACCTCACCATGCATCACCAGGGGGGAGGAGGGTTAAAAATAGGCCAAAAAACATCACGTGATTAACGGACGCCCCCTTATATTATATTTTCGCTATACTAAAATGGACCGGGTGGTTATAAGCGCTTACAAGCGCCGGTCCATTTTAGTATAGCGAAAATATAATGTAATACGCCGGGATAAGGTCCATTTTAGTATACCGAAATAAATCAACGCCGGCTACCAGCTTTCTCTCGGCCTAATGAAGTTTAGATTCACGCGATCCCGAAAAGCGACGTTGCCAAACTTGACAGCATGGCTTGTAAAGGCTCAATTACATTACACAATTTTAAGCACGCGATTTCAAGACTAAGCATGGTGTAAACGGACTAAGCCAGTAAGAATCTTAAAATCGTGCGGCCTAGCCCGCTCGGTAATAAGATTCTTAAAATTGTGTCGTCTAAATGCACGCACGATTTCAAGACAGTCTAACTGTACCTACGACGGCACGTCAGACGTAACAGTTGTACTACAAAAACCAACTTTATACCTAAGGCATAAAGGCGTTCTCAAGGTCAACGTGTAGAGGTAATGTGACAGACAGAGACAGACTCTGTCTGACTCGCGACAGATAGACGATACTGCCACAGTACAAGATAAGTTCAAAAAGGAATGTTGGTTTTTTAACAAGTTTTCATATGGACGTTTTCTTGTTTATTTATTTATTTAAACTATTCATATTTATAAGTAGGTTCGTTTATTTGTTTGTCCTTAATTTTAGAAAAGAGTATTTTATACTAGGTAAGTACCTACCTACCTAGCTTCCCGATGAGCTAGAGACTTGAAACTTATAGGTAGGTAGGTTGTTTTTAACACGCTTTTATTAGGTTGCTTTCTCGTTTGCTTGTGTGTTTGTTTGTTTGTTTCTCCACAAAGTTTGCGAACAATTTAAACTAGCTTTCGGATGAGCTAGAGACTAGAAACTTTGAACATAGGTCAGAAATGGAAGGCAATGCAATATTATGGTATCATTGGGCTGATCTGATGATGGAGCCGGAAGAAGGCCACAGGAACTCTATAATGGAACCATACAACCCCATCGTGCTTGGGCTCGTTAGAATCGTCTTGATGAGTACTTTAAAGGGAGATGAGGTCCAGGCTCTGATGATTTAGCTGGAAGGCCATGCCATGGGAACTTAATATTGAAATCGTGCAACCCCATTGAATTTGGGCTCCTTTGAATCGTCTTGACGAGTGCTTTGTTGGGAAATAGTGTCCAGGGTCTGATGATGGAGCCGGAAGAAGGACACTGGAACTCTTTAATAAAACCACGCTACCCCATTGAGTTTAGGCTCAATTTAATCGTCTTGACGAGTACTCTACTCTGGGAAATAGTGTCCAAGGATCTGATGATGGAGCCGAAAGAAGGCCATAGGAACTTTATAATAAAACCATGCAACCCCATCGAGTTTGGGCTCGTTTGAATCGTCTTGACGAGTACTTTGTTGGGAAATAGTGTAACGTATAATAACGCGATATCTAGGTAGGTCGATACGTGCGCGACCGACAACAACGACGATGTGCACCTTCTGAGCCGGACGCCGTGGGCGGGCGTGGCGCGGGGTGGGTCACGCAGAGGGGCGGGCGGGTGCCGCTGCCGCGGCCCGGGCGGGTGCCGCTGCCGCGGCCCGCGCGCGGGCCGTCGCGTTCGCGTTGGTGTGCGGTGCGGTGCGGTGCGGCGTGTGTGTCCGTCGAGTTATTCACAAGAGCGACAGTCTTGTTTTGTTTGATACGATTCTTGCAGTTTGCATTAAGTAAGTACCTACACATTAGAGGTTTTTATCTACTTAAATAAAATGATACTAAGTAAATATACCTACTACTACTTCCTACCTACTAGGTAAAATATTTCTATTCGTGAGCCTATTAATGTTATGAAGGTTTCTAATAGGTAGATAATAGTTGAAAAAAATGATTGATTAATATATAAGTAAGGAGATAGGTACCTAAAATTTTATTTGACACGACGACTGCAAATTGAAAATATTTATAATTAACCTCTTAACAAACAATGATTAAAGAAAAGGAATTTGGTATTAGGTAGGTGCTTAAAGAACTAAAACAGAAAATAAAACAAATACAAAAACTACAATGTAAATAACTCCAATACTACGTTGATTGTAAAAGACATTAGAGACTTACTGCCTTCTCTTTTACTATGACAGTAAGCACGGCCGAGCGTGCTAGAAATTGTGTGGTGTAAATGCGCGCATTCTTAGTCGTTTTCAAGACAGTTTTAAAATCGCTTGCTTAAAATTGTATAGTGTAATTGAGCCTTAAGACAAAAGAGAAGGTTATGGTAAAATAATACAACTAGCAGGTCGACCGCCTATCTCAAAGCGATAGATAGCTATGCTCTATCCGTCCTTGTCATATTAGTACGTGCTGTTAGCCCTTATTCCATTCCGATCAACTAAACCGATCAACTAGTTGTGCCGTTGAGACCCTGTATGCGACTTTATTCTTATCGGATCAACTATTTGAATTTCCTATTAAATGATGATATTGACATTTCATTTTAAGTTCCTAACGGAACAACTAAATGATAACACATTGTGTCAATCGACGCATCGAATGGTCTCTACTAAAAATAAAGAAAAATTATTATGTTTTTCTAGTGGGATCTAATTCATAGGAAATAACCGCCGCAGATAAAGAAAAAATACTAGGATCACATAAATCTAGAGAAAGTTACCTAACTTTTATATAATTTTAATACCCTGAAGTAAAGAGTACTAATGGTAAAAAATATTTTTTACATCATACTGCTCGGCAACTAGGATTTACTAGTATAGTAAGAGGCCGTGTAAGTTGGCATGTGCAACACAGTGCATTGTTTAGATAGAATGTTCCATTTTCAAATCACTTTACAATTCAAGCATGGTGAATGCTTTAACTGTAAAGTACACTTTACAATTCAAGCATTTAAAACTCCTTAGTGAACCAATCTCTTTTCTTATATTATAAACTGTGGAAACTTTTTACTGAAAAAAAAAACAATAAATATGGCGGCATTTCATTTCCGTTCAAGCTATGCAAAACTCCTTGGATTTTGATTTTGATTTTGATTTTGATTTTGATTTTGATTTTTATTTTTATTTTTATTTTTATTTTTATTATTATTTTTATTTTTATTTTTATTTTTATTTTTATTTTTATTTTTATTTTTATTTTTATTTTTATTTTTATTTTTATTTTTATTTTTATTTTTATTTTTATTTTTATTTTTATTTTTATTTTTATTTTTATTTTTATTTTTATTTTTATTTTTATTTTTATTTTTATTTTTATTTTTATTTTTATTTTTATTTTTATTTTTATTTTTATTTTTATTTTTATTTTTATTTTTATTTTTATTTTTATTTTTATTTTTATTTTTATTAAAAGTTTTATTTTCATTAAATTTCTATTTTTATTAAATTTTTATTTTTATTAAATTTACCTCGCATGAATTATGTAAAGTAGTATGCTTACCTCGGTTGTAAGTAGCTATTACACCCTCGAACTATATTCGCCCTCGCTCGCTTCGCTCGCTCGGGCATCTAAATATCTCGGGTACACTCGATCCATTAGCGCCCTTTGCGAGCTGCGCTCTCACGGGCGCCAAATTGGATCTTGTTCTGTAATAGCTCACTTACGTCCCTTGTGTAACAAACTACTATTAATTTTAAGTACCAGGGTCACATAAATCTAGAGAAGGTTAACTTCTATAAATATTTTCAATATAATAAGGGTATCCCAAAACTTTGCCACACGAAGGGAAAGAACCTTAAATATTGAAGGTAGGGATACTACTGAAAGAAGACTTCATTTTGATTAAAAAATAATTGGTCCTGCATTCAAAGATTTTTGAAATATCGCCTGCCTTATCCAGGGATCTAACCCACCAAATATGAAAAAAACTTTTTTACGATACCTTTTACGATACGAACCTAAGTAGTTAAGCTGTTGAGAACTAAAATAGTTGATTCGTTTCCTTCCCAACCGATCAACCAAATAGTTGTCCTGTTGGGAAGTAAAATAGTTGTTCAGTTTCCAGTTGGTCGGTTCAGTTGATCCGAATGGAAATAGCGGCTGTTAGCTTCAAAAATGGCCCGAATAGTTCACTTTGTGATACCAGCACCAGATTTTAGTATGTTGTTAAACATGTTATTCTATCTTAAAAACCGTCGGGAGCTCACTTGTAAAGTGCCTGGATCCGGAGATATGACGTCATCAAAATGGCGGCCGCCGTATTTAAAAAAAAGAGATTAATTATGATTTTGTGAGCCCTATATACATGTGTGGGGTGTTAAACGAAAGGTAATTAAGTGTTTGATAATTTTGTAATACACAACATCAGCGGAATAGTACAGTCACGAAAATATTTTAAATTATATGGAAATTCAATACACAAAAACTCCCCTTTTTTTAATTTAAGTAACCATAATTATTGAACTGATATTTTTAATGGCATACAAAAAATATTTCCATAAAGTCCATTTCATGCAGATTTGAAAAACTGTAATTTTCTAGTACCTTTACCAACAACAAATAGCCAAAAAAAATTTTATGTTGGGTATAGGCTGCATAAAATCGCTTTTTATGCTCTAGTGCATAAAGTAAAATCTTCGTCTAAGTCTCAGACTTTAAGACAAAGGTCGTCAGGTAAACAGCCACACATGCAATTAAACTTCATTGAATTAACTTGTTATTTCATTCTGTTTTTTCACTTTTTTTATTTTTGAAAATGGGTATCAATTTTATTGAAAGACCTTGATAATTTTTTTTATTTTAATTTTTGAATATGGGTATCAAATGAAACGCCTTGATGAGCACATTCCAAAATTATATATTTTTTTTATACAAAAATTAGTTTTTTTTTTGCAATTTTTGAATATGGGTATCAAATGATAGGCCTTGATGAGCACATTCCAAAATTATATTTTTTTTATAAAAAAATGAGTTTTTTTTTTCAATTATTGAATATGGGTATCAAATGAAAGGCCTTGATGAGCACATTCCAAAAATATATATTTTGTCACAAAAAATTGAGAAAAAAATTTTTTTTTTTCATTTTTTGAATATGGGTATCATAGAAAGGCCTTGATGAGGACATTCCAAAAATATATATTTTGTAACAAAAAATTGAGAAAAAAGTTTTTTTTTTCAATTTTTGAATATGGGTATCAAATGAAAGGTCTTGATGAGCACATTCCAAAAATATATAATTTGTCACTAAAATGTTAGAAATATTTTTATTTTTATTTTTACATTATTGTTGTTTAATTTCCTCACAATCGAAGTGAAAAGCAGAGTGTATAACTCGTACATAAAACCCATTTTACCCTCGACTTGACTATCCACCCTCGCCTGCGGCTCGGGTGGATATATGCACTTGTTGTACAATCTACTATTTTAGTTTAACAGTATGGGTATCCAATAAAAGCTAATAAATAGCCGATTCCAAATATATATACATTGTGACACTTTAATGTTATAGTTTTGATAGAAACTTAAAAAAATATAACTCAGCAATGTGAAATTTTGGTAATTTATTAGAAAAACAAAAAAAAAAACAGTCAATATCGACACAAAAAAGACAAAAGTCACAAACGCGCATGTAATTATATTTTTTTAATGTTATTAAGTCCCTTGAGTACCTTATACCCAAGTTTACAACCCTGAAACCTTGTGCTGCGGCTCAAAAAACATGTCACTAGTTTCAGTTTCTTTAAAAAACTACCTTAAGGACGATTTTTCAAGTTACTTTGTCACAATTTGCTACAATTTCAGCTTAACCCGAATAGTGTAGGTCCATTGGTTGCGGAGACACAGCTAGTCATAGATGGAAAGGATAATGACCATCTTCTAAGGCCAAAAAGTATCGCTATAAAGATTTTTGTGCCTTCATGATAGTGGCTGGAAAGGTCTGTAGCTATTCGCTGGGTGCGAAGGTATAATAATCGATGGCAGCGCTCATGGTGGCAAAAATAAGAAATAATGTAGGCTCTGTAATCTATTTGAAAACGATATTTAATTTATTACTAGCGATACAGGAACAATTATATATGTTTATTATCACTTAATAAAATTATTTAAGTAGCTTTATCCTCTTGTTTTACAAAATTTACAACTAAAAAAGACGTAATCAAACCCTGATATAACCAAAATAAAACATTCATATGTATAGTATTTTTTATTATTTTGTCACAATGCCGCCATTACATATCAAAACGTCAAAACGGTCAGGACAGGACAGCCAACAAAGTTTCAAAAAGCTAGGTGGCGCTAAAAGCGTGCACGGAGCCAATAATCAGTAATAAGTTTTTCTTTTCTTTTCCTGGTATTGTTTATATATTACATATTCTGTAGCATTTTGAGGTTAACTCGACTTGGAAATTGTCACAGAATACTAGTCTACAGTCCAATTCTCTCACATCAAACGAAAGAGAAACAAAATAATAATATTTTTCAGCACCAAAGTGCTTTGACGAGATCGAGTTCACGTCAAGATCGAATCAACGTCAAAAATACAGTACCTATAGATGTTTTTTTTTTTTCAAAAACTATTATCTAGTAGTATTACTATTATTTATATAGATATTAGTATTTTGGTTTATTGAAAACGGTTTCCATGGTTTCGATAGTACCATGAAAACGTGGTTAAAACCAAGAAGCTTATACCTCCCTTCAATGGAGATTGCACGGCCAGTGTCATAGTGAAGATAGAAAAAATGTCCTTAAGTGACGTGACGGCTTATTGCAACCTCTTTCTTTAGTGTTACAATACGTGTTCGTTGTTCGTTCGTTCTTGAGAAACGAAAACGTATTGTAAAACGAAAAGAAAGAGATAGCAATAAGCCGTGACGTCACTAAAGAGTCTTTTTTCAATCTTTACTATGATACTAGGCGTGCAATCTCCATTGTGGGTAAAAGCTTCTTGATTAAAACGCTACTTTTATTTACATTCTCTTTGAGCACCGTTTTGAAGTTTACCATAAAACGCTTCGAGCAACAAAGGCTTCGTTTTTCACGAAGGGAGAAGCCTTAGCGATTAAACTCTATTCAAATTATTCTGGCATTTTTTGCGGGGGGGGAAAATGCACACAAGTGCAGTTCCGCATACCCACATACAAAAACAACACTGTAATGACGACACTCACACATAAAAAATAAAACAAAACAGCAAAAATTTGTGTACGGATGAGTCACACATCAAAATATGACACGTTTTTGACATAAAGGGCTGGGCTCAACTGTCGATGCAGCAATATCGATAAATTTTGAAAAAGGAATAAAGGTAAAAAACTCAAATTTACGTACTTATTAATCTTTATTATTTTAATTATCTTTATTTATCGGTTAAATCATTATTTACATCATTATCTCATCATCTCATCTTATTAACAACATTAGATATCTTGTGAAGTATTTCATTAATTTTAATATGTAAAAGACAATCAGTTAGGCGATTGCGTAAAGTCAATCGTATTCATTTGACAGTTCATATTGTATCATAACATATGTCATCCCATACAAATTACATCCGATGGAATACGATATGAACTGTCTGATCAAAAAAAAAATGTGTTCCGGCAGTTAGAGGTAAAATAGCCAGTTCCTCAGCAATGAGGATTCCGGGTGTAGTGCGCTTTCACCTTCGGCCTTATCATCACTTAACATCAGGGGCCATACCGGCTAACGAATCGATTATCGAAAAGTCTGCTGGGTTTCAAATTAAAACAGATAAATCGAGCCCCAATTCATGATGTCACACGAACATCGAAATCTTCCAAATTACGTCAACAGAAAGTACAAGACGAAATTCCTTACTTTGATTTTTTCTGTTTTAAGTTGAAACTCGACAGACTTTTCGATAATCGATTCGTTAGTCGGTACGGCCCCGGGTGACGTAAAGGCCAAGCACAGCCCGTTGTGCACTAAAAAAACTTTCTCCAAGGAACATAGTCGGTCAGTGCGCCAAAAATGATCGTTATCTAAATACATCAAATACCTACGCTGGATTTTGTAAAAAATCCTAAACTTTACTCGGACGATTGCAAAAATCTCAGATTCTAACTGTCCGGTTTTTGATAATCATACTAGGATATTAATTGTAAAGATCCTATTTGTACATTTATCCTACCTGGGGTATTAAGAAAGTAATTTCTGTTGTCTGTTAAAAAAACCGGCCAAGTGCGAGTTGGACTCGCGCACGAAGGGTTCCGTACCAAAAAAGGCAAAAAATCACGTTTGTTGTATGGGAATTGGGAGCCCCCCTTAAATATTTTCTGTTCTGTTCTGTTTCTGTTTTTAGTATTTGTTGTTATAGCGGCAACAGAAATACATCATCTGTGAAAATTTCAACTGTCTAGCTATCACGGTTCATGAGATACAGCCTGGTGACAGACAGATAGGCAGACAGACAGACGGACAGCGAAGTCTTAGTAATAGGGTCCCGTTTTTACCCTTAGGTTTAGCCGCACTTCGGGTATTAGCCGTAACATATACAACGAATAAGGAAGGATATTTCGAAATTCAACTAAAAGGCTGAAAAGAGGGTTCAAATTTTATATGAAACATTAATACGGGAACGGGAACAGCAATGACAACAGGTATTGGCACGGTACGGGATATATGATAAATAAGGCATCAAAACATTTCATTTACAACTCATTTTAAGTCTAAAATAATATTGTCCAGCTAGATCGGCCATTTGGTACATAGTGTGCTCCAAGGAACCTTGGTCGAAAAACGATTTTATTCGCCCTTCCATAGTCGGTCAGCTGACCGACTAGTATAAACCTTAAGTAGGTTAAGTAGGTTAATATCGTATAAACCAGCCGGGCTAGGATGAGCGCCGTGACTATTTCTCGACATTTATCTCGCGATATCTGTCGCGCTCACATGAATGCAGAGCAAATCATGCAAAAATCTTGCAATAAATTTGACGCAGAATCAGTGCCAGATTGACCAAAACTTTATCGACAAACATTATTATAACGGTAACATCACTAAGTTGCCCATCGCCGAGAACTCGGATTTATCTAGCGACAGATCTGAAATTTGTACGGACGAGCCATGGACTAGCAGATCCGATGTCACTGAACAAATTTGACAACTAATCAAGAAAAAAATATACGAATTTAATGTTTTAATGTAAACAAATAGCAATAATACGATAAAAAAATACTTTCATGTAAAATGTAACACCGTCTTTTTGTATACTTGATGTTCCAGACCTCTTTTAACAGCATAAAACTCATCAATTCGACATTTTAAACAGAGCAGCGTTCACATGCGCGACTGGACTCGGTCTAGAAAGAAATCCGGGCGCAACTGGTTTTACTAACGCGTATGCCCATTTGGGCTTGTACTTCGGCAGAGGGGAACGCTTCGTATGGCTTCTCTTTCTGTAAAGAAGCCCGTCTTACTCTAAGTATGAAACCGATACGCGACAGATCGCGACACGACACAACACAACACAATAGTATGTTTCTAGCGTTACTCGGAATCCCCCAAAAATAATACTACAGCTTGACCATAAAGAGTTGACAAAAATTGAGGGCGCCACTTTCAATGTAAACACGTCAAAATCACGAATAAATTGGCAACACTTACTAAATTTTGTACTAAAAAATTTAGTTCCATTTTTATGGTCAAACTGTATTTGTATGAAAATACGAAAAAAAATCCCCCAATATCTGGTCAACTAGCTCAAATATTTAATGAGATCGAAGATTTTACATTCCTTTTTACTTCTAAACATAAAAAAATAGAAGGAATCATGTATTATAATTAAAAAATATTTTTTAATGTAAAAATTATGGTCATTTTTGGCATGTCCCATACTGACTAGTTGAAGTTTAGAACATTGTTGTTCATTTATTTATTAGCTCTATGCAGACGCGAAGTATTTTACGTGATGCATTATATTATTGAATTTGAGGAAATAGAGTGTAAATCATTGGAATACACATACATTATTTTTAAAACTAATTTAATTACTCGTGTCGAAATATGGTCCTGACATGGAATTCGACTTTGTAACCGCCTTTTTTGCAAAGAAATTGTATGGAAACTACCAATGAATTTTGATTTTTACGGTCTAATAACTTAGATTAATAAGACCCAGATACCTAGTCCGCGTCCGTATGGTGAGGCAACTCAAACTGAGCCAGAATGGCTAAGTATGACTATTCGGCCCGCCATTTCTCAAGTGATATTCGTGTCGAACACAACTCCCGAAAATTTCAATAAAAATGAGGGTTTGCGCAATGAACAGATGTCACAATCAGGTCACATTACATCGAAAAAACACTAGAAAGATTGTAGATAACATTTCACGTCTAATTAACGTGTTTTCACTTACATTTTTACGTAAATCATTCATCAAAAATAACTATATTTGTCACTTCATATTTTATGAAAATGTTGCCAGTACGGGGAAAAAATTTCCCCCGCATTTACTCAGTTGATCAATTAAAAGTTAAACACATCTCAATTACATAATAAAGATTCCACGCATTTCGACAACTACTTATCTACTAAAGGTTGCTAGCATTGAAAAAACGCAATGTTCTCATTTGAAAAAAATTATATGATAAAAAATATAAGATGGTGGCCAACTTTTTTGTTTGTGGGCCGATTTCGATGAAACTTGGTTCGGGGTACTATTTTGACAAGAAAACAGCAACGCAATGTTAAAAATATAAAAATCCAAGATGGCGGCCAACTTTTTTGTTTGTGGGCCGATTTCGATGAAACTCGGTTCGGAGTAGTATTTTAACAAGGAAATAGCAACCCAATGTTAAAAATATAAAAATCTAAGATGGCGGCCAACTTTGTTGTTTGAGAGCCGATTTAAATGAAACTGGGTTCGGGGTACTATTTTGACAAAAAAACAGCAACGCAATGTTAAAAATATAAAAAAATCCAAGATGGCGGCCAACTTTTTTGTTTGAGAGCCGATTTCGATGAAACTGGGTTCGGGGTACTTTTTTGACAACAAAACAGCAACGCAATGTTAAAAATATAAAAAATCTAAGATGGCGGCCAACTTTGTTGTTTGTGGGCCGATTTCGATGAAACTCGGTTCGGGGTACTATTTTGACAAGAAAACAGCAACGCAATGTTAAAAATAAAAAAAATCCAAGATGGCGTCCAACTTTTTTGTTTGTGAGCCGATTTCGATGAAACTCGGTTCGGAATATTATTTTTACAAGGAAACAGCAACGCAATGTTAAAAATATAAAAAATCCAAGATGGCGGCCAACTTTGTTGTTTGAGAGCCGATTTCAATGAAACTTGGTTCGGCGTACTATTTTGACAACAAAACAGCAACGCAATGTTAAAAATATAAAAATTCCAAGATGGTGGCCTACTTTGTTGTTTGTTGGTCGATTTCGATGAAATTCGGTTCGGGGTACTATTTTGATAAGAAAATAGCAACGCAATGTTAAAAATATAAAAAATCCAAGATGGCAGCCAACTTTTTTGGTTGTGGGCCGATTTCAATGAAACTCGGTTCGGAGTACTATTTTAACAAGAAAAGAGCAACGCAATGCTAAAAATAAAAAAAATCCAAGATGGCGGCCAACTTTTTTGTTTGTGGGCCGCTTTCGCTGAAACTCGGTTCGGGGTACTATTTTGATAAGAAAACAGCAACCCAATGTTAAAAACATAAAAAAATCCATGATAACATCTTACTTTTTGTTTGTGGGCCGATTTTGATTAAACTTGGTTCAGGGTACTATTTTGATAAGAAAACAGCAATATCAATATAAATAAAAATGTAAAAAATCGGCCAAGTACGAGTCGGACTCGCGCATGAAGGGTTTTGTACCAAAAACAGCAAAAAATACTGTTTGCTGTATGGGAGCAGCCCTTAAACATATATTTTATTCTTTTTTTAGTATTTTTTCTTGTAGCAGCAACAGAAATACATTATCTGTAAAAAATTCAACTGTCTAGCTATCACGGATCATGAGATACAGCCTTGTGACAAACAGACAGACGGACAGCGGAGTCTTACTAATAGGGTTCCGTTTTTACCCTTTGGGTACGGAACCCTAAAAATGACAAAGGGTTGATAGCGGTGAACTATGTTTTTGGGTTTATTTCGATGTAACTCGGTTGAAAAAAAAGAAAAACAAATAAGAAAAGCTCCCATACCACAAAAGTGATTATTTGCTGATTTGGTACGAAACCCTTCGTGCGCGAGTCCGACTCGCACTTGGCCGGTATTTTACTTTGTGTTGCTGTTTTCTTTTAAAAATAATACCCGAAACCGGGTTTCATCGATATCAGGCACAAATAAAAATTTAGATGCCATCGTGGATTTTTTTTTTAACATTTGTTGCTATTTTCTTGTTTAAATAGTACTCTTAACCGAGTTTCATCAAAATCAGCCCACAAACAAAAAAGTTAGCCGCCATCTTGGAATTTTTATATTTTTAACATGCGTTGCTGTTTTCTTGGAAAAATAGTGCCCTAAATCAAGTTTCACTAAAATCGGCCCGTAAAACAAAAAAGTTTGCCGCCATCTTGAACTTTTTATATTTGGAACATCGCGTTGCTGTTTTTTTGTTAAAATAGTACCCCGAACCGAGTTTCATCAAAATCGGCCCACAAACAAAAAAGTTGACCACCATCTTGGATTTTTATATATTTTTAACATTGCATAGCTGTTTTTTGTTAAAACATTGCCCCAAATCGAGTTTCATAGAAATCGGCCCAAAAACAAAAAAGTTAGCCGCCATCTTGGATTTTTTATATTTTTAACATTGCGTTGCTGTTATCTTGCTAAAATAGTACCTCGAACCGAGTTCCATCGAAATCGGCCCACAAACAAAAAATTTAGCCGCCATCTTGAATTTTGTATATAGAGTCTGGCCAGCGAGTCGTGTCATCTCAAAAACGCGGCAAATTTGAAAATTTTGTAGCTGTACACACTTTAAAAACTGCGATATATCAATTTGATACTTACATAATATATTTTTTTTGTTGGGACTTTTGATCACTTTTTTCAATATAATAATATTATGTAGATAGCTGAATACTACAGAGATTTTACTAATGAAGCTAAAAGGATATTAAAATAAAACTACGTTTTATGTGATTATACCATATATTTATTCAGTTTCATAATCAAAATCAGAATCCAAAAATCCTTCCCTGGTGTACTCCACATTCTTTCATTAATATTACCCTCCTTTTTTATTCTTTGTAATGTTCTTACACTTACTCCTGGAAAAAATGGTTCTTGGTTACAACTTTAAGAGATAATAATATGATAATTATTATTACAATCAAGTTAATTTTGTAATCAAACCTGTTATATTGGAGATTAAGGTCACATATTCTTTGTCATATTTGATCAACTCGTTATTTTCAATATCTTTTAGATCTTTAATTAGGCTCTTGATCTTTAATTTTCCAAGTTCATCATCATGCCAGCCGTCTAGAAACAAATAAGAAAAGGAACGTAAAAAAAACTACGAACTGAATATAACGCAAATTATGAAAAAATAATGCAAAGTCGGGTGAAAGAAAAAGTACCCATATTTAAAGTATCAATATTTTGAGACGCGTACCTGCTGTTGAAACAATATCATCAAAAATCCGTTGTTTTTGCTCTAGTAGTTGTTCTGAATCACGTTTTATTCGGTTACGGTTATTAAGCATGTTAAACAACATGCTTCGAACACTGCTTTTAATAGGTTGTGACATTGTAACAATAAAATAATTACGCTTCGTGTTTATAAACAGAAATTATTACGAACTGTTTGACAGCTTCAATAATGTTGCCATCCCAAAGATGGAAAAAATATCTAATGACACGACTCGCTGGCCAGACTCTATTTAACATTGCGTTGCTGTTTTTTTGTGAAAATAGTGCCCTCAACCGAGTTTTATCGAAATCGGCCCACAAACAAAAAAGTTGGCCGCCATCTTGGATTTTTTATATATTTAATATTGCGTTGCTGTTTTTTTGTTAAAATAGTAACTCGAACCAAGTTTCATCAAAATCAGCCCACAAACAAAAAAGTTGGCCGCCATCTTGGATGTTTTATATTTTTAACATTGCGTTGCTGTTATCTTATTAAAACAGTACCTCGAATCGAGTTTCATTGAAATCGGCCCACAAACAAAAAAGTTGACCGCCATCTTGAATTTTTTATATATTTATCATTGCGTTGCAGTTTTTTTGTGAAAATAGTGCCCTGAACCGAGTTTCATCGAAATCGACCCACAAACAAAAAAGTTGGCCGCCATCTTGATTTTTTTTATATATTTAACATTGCGTTGCTGTTTTTTTGCGAAAATAGTACCCCGAACCGAGTTTCATCAAAATCAGCCCACAAACAAAAAAGTTGGCCGCTATCTTGGATGTTTTACATTTTTAACATTGCGTTGCTGTTATCTTGTAAAATAATACCCCGAACCGAGTTTCATCGAAATCGGCTCTCAAACAAAAAAGTTGTCTGCCATTTTGGATTTTTATATTCTTAACATTGCGTTGCTGTTTTCTTGTCAAAATAGTGCCCCAAATCGAGTTTCATCAAAATCGGTTCATAAACAAAAAAGTTCGCACCATCTTTAATTTTGACATTTTTAGCATTGCACAGTCGACATCTTATTTAAAAAATATATATAATACATAGACTTTCTGTTTAAACCCTAGCCCATCTCTAGTTTTGACAAGCAAACTCTAGTTACATGTAAATGGTGAAATCTACACAATCGCAACTCTAAGTACGACGATGGTTTCAATTTCCCTACTTTTAAGGGAAAATTTCATGTACTGGTAACATTAGTTTTTTGCTGTGTGCGTTTCGTCGAGCGTAAACACAAGCACCTTACGCACACATAAATTTCATTTTTGCCTCACTTTTGATAGACCGCCTTTTAGGATACTATCATTCTTGGCTTTATTATTCTAAGTCTAATAACACCTTATCAATTCCGGAGACCATTTTTTTCTGAGACTGGCAAGAATCATACTCTGTCAGTGTCGGTAAAAACTTGTCGATGAGACTGGTTCAAAAATTACTTCCTACTTTGTAACATAGATATAGTATATTAAAAAGGGGTAGATGCGCCACCGAGCGACCGGGTGTAAGGGATAGATATACTATGACGTCAAAATATGGGGCTGCCATGATCGCAAAAAAAATACCCTAAAATTTAGTCGGAATCGTTACTGTACTTGAATTCCGTAGTGAGTGAAAGTCAACATTTTGACTGAATTGAACAAAGTATTGCAAGCGAAATCGCGAAAATAAGTGGTCCCGACCGACCACTCTTTTTGTGATAAACTATATTGAATTTTTGACAATTACACCCTGTTATAATATGTGACGTAATTGTTCTTCTTTATACCTTAACAAAAAAATGCAAATTTTGTAAAGTTTAGCTGGACATGGTTCTACATCAGGTGTTCCAGATATTCGATTTTTGTACCTCAACAAAAAATGCTCATCAGGCTGAACAACTTTGAATGATTTTAAACTTATCAATATAAGTATTGAATTCATAATGAACATTAATGGTTATAAAAATAAATTATTATTGTTTTTATTGGAAATTGGCATTGCTTAGCAAAGTTTCTAGGAAAAATAATTAAAAATCATTAATTAATGTCTCCATCGCTTCAATTTTTTTTTTCAATATATGTAATGTACAGACACACTTTTTCTACAAATCAATTCGTGTGTACTTATGCCAATTCTTTTTTCCAGTTGAATCTATCCATTTCTCACGAATTTTATCTTCCGTCGGAAATCTGGAAAAATCAAATCGCTTGAAATTCCCTGAAATATGGGGTAATTTTTGGGGAAAAATTTCTATATGAGTAGGCATCCGGAAATCGATTTATAAACCTACTGATTTTAGTGGACGTCAATGCTAAGCTGGCTTCTATTACGTAGATTAATACGCAATTTTCCCGGTTTGTATGTCAAATGTTTCCGAGGTTATTTTTAGAAATATTTTTTAGAGCATTCCTGTTTATCAGGTTTTTCATGATGTAACTAATGATTTAGCTCAGAAACTTGGTTCCTGTGAGATTTGAGAAAGAAATACGTGATCAAAATATAGAAAACAGTGTACTTACAAATGAAATGTAACACCCGCTTCTTTTCTTTATTTGTTGCTTTTGCAGCCAAATATTGAACACCCCACCATTTTGTAGGCTAGACACAAACACTACACATTCGATTTATAATAAATTTTATGTATAAATTAGGTAGTTATCTACAAAACCTTTAATTTCTTTGGCACTTTTGATATAACCTCACTTGTTTGTTTTGCCTAGTTGAACTGTGCCTATAACCCGACCATGAAAAAAAGTCCGGTCGGTGATAGAGATAAAACATGAAACTCTTCTCTATTTCCTCCTATAGGAATCTCAATAAGACGATCTCGCTCTATCAAAGCATGTCAGACCCTTGCTTTGTAACCCGTATTATAAGTGAAATATCAAGGTTTTGCTGTTTAGACCTATTTTGAGAGGTAAGTTTGATTATATTACAATGCATCATAAATCATAATACATTTATAACAATTTAGTGTATACTTTACGAGATTTTACAGTTTTTAGCTGCGGAAATGGAGAAGCCTTACTTCCACTTTGTTTGGTTACGTATGGGATGGAACCTCACAGTTACAAAATGGAAACATAAAGTCTAATGAGGGCTTTTCCAAAGGACTAAAAACTGTAGGATCGATAGATGGCGTTGATAAATTAAGCACTGTCAACTGAGGCGCGTTCAGAACCTACGTTCCGAGTGCAACCAATCGCTCTAATGGCGTATCAAACATTAGAGCGTGACGTTCGGTTGACACAACTTTGGTTGCACTCGGTGCGTAGATTCTGAACGCGCCTCTGTTGACAGTGCTTAATTTATCAACGCCATCTATCGATCCTACAGTTTTTAGTCCTTTGGAAAAGCCCTCATTCACATGTATTTTAAAAAAAAAAAATACCAGGTACTTTTAATATAATAAAGTTGGTGTAAAAGGCAAATGATTTTACTATTAAACCAAATCTGAAATCGTGACAAAAAACCATCTGCTTTATACATTTTGTTATTTTCGTTATTAATTTTTGTATGAAACAGCTGTTTCTTTTTTCGTGATTTCAGAATTGGTCCCATAATAAAAGTTGTTCAGTTTGATGGTCCCTATCTACCATATTCGGCATTAGGGGGGTATTTTTGTAACACTTTGTGTAATATCCAATTGACTATATTTGTACCAAATGTTTCGAATAATTATATGAATTGTGACTGAGACTTTACATTTCCAATTTGTAACCCATTTACTTGATTTTGTAACCTGTCCCATTTTTATAATACTTTAAAATTAAAAATTTGTTAAAAAGAATAATACGTTGTTTTATTTTGTTATGCTAAGATAAAAATAGATGTTTATTTTCGTATTAAATTATCATTTATTTAGTTATATTCGACGTTCTGAGCACGTGACGAAGAAAATAAGAGTCCATTATGGACCACTAAGTAAAACGTGGGTCTTATTTTACATATAAAATATAAAATAGACCCGTTAGAGCTTCTGTTTTTTTCTAATTTTTTAAGCTATGAGTACCTAATTTAATGCAGTAAAAAGGCAATATCTCAACACTATAGTTTTCGTGTAAATTAGAAAACAGTATGGTTAGTTTGGTTACAAAATGGAAATAAAAATGGTGTTGCACCATCTTTGAATCCGTTTTTCACAGGTTTTTTATGTTTTTACTAAGAAACATTTATGTTCAATCGGTAGTTTGGAATATAAGGAATATTTCTACACTTATATAATATAATTTTATTATATAAAATAAAATGACATCCACTTTGTAACCGGGACATCTTTTTACGAAAATGCCCAGCTGCATACGTAACGGGAAAAACCCCGGACGGAACAGGGACGGAACGGGCACGGGGATTAGCGTATAGTTGCCAGACTCACCATGGAATTAGAAGGTTTTGACTAGGTCAAAAAATTGTTAATAAATAGTGATAAATAGTGAACTATAGCATATAAATAGTGATAATAATAATATAATAATAAATAATAAAATGTTTTTATTCGTCACTTCACAAACTTAATACATGGATGGATGTGTACATAGATCAAAGCATTTATAACCTAAATTTGTGAAGGACTGGTACCCGAAATAGGTTTCGCAGAAACCTGTACCACAGGGCACCAGCCTCCTCCCGCAGAAAGGATTACAAAAGCTAGATAACACTGAGCAAGCTGATGAGCTATGAAATCAATAACGTTAAATACTCAGACCAAATAAAAAAGGGAAGACGGAGTCTTCTGAACAAAGCAGTGAAGCCGATAAAACTACGCTATGGCGTGTACATACACAGTTACACGCACACACATGTAACGAAACTACGCTGTTTCTTAACAGCCAGCGTGCGAAGCGGACGTATTAATAAATTATACATTTCATCAAAGAAAATGCCGAATTGTGTAGTGAAAGGGTACAAAAACGAATCATCAATACATCAAAAGAAGGATGGAATCACATTTCACACGTAAGTAAAATTGAAAACTAATATTTTCACTAATTCAAAATAAACATTAAGGTATTACTTGAAACACAAAACCTCAACAAGTGTTGCCATGCCAGACGTTATAGTTTAAACCTACTATTGGGTAACATGGAATGTAACATAACGTTATTTGTTTCTTGTTAAAAATAGCGCGTTAATTATTTCTGTTTCTGGACGTTTTTACCCACAACACGGACGGAACGGAACGAAGGCGGTATATGCGATTGGGGTTAGGCGACGGCTACACGCGTGGTAAATACTGTGATCCATCAGTATTTAATCAGGGGCCTATTTCATAAAAAATAGTAAATTTACTACAACAATTTACCATTGTTGTTATTAGGGTAGAATTATTTCTTAATAATGATAAAACATAATGAGCGGTTTTCAAAAGGCAGTTTAAAAAACAAAAGTGGTACCCAAAAGACGGCTAGATGTCGTTGTTCAACTAAGTACGTAACTTTTTAAGAAAAAAGCAAAGGATTTTGTCAATTTAACAGTTAATCTTCTTCTTCTTATTTTTGTTTGGCAATCTACTCCTCTTAAGCGCGTCTACCGCCTAACTCTATCGCTTTGACTCTGGCTTTGGTTTATGACGTCAGTGCACTCTCCGTCCTTGTCATCGTGTTATGATATGACAAGGACGGGGAGAGCATACCTGTCGCTTTGGCTATCGCTTTGAGTTAGGCGGTAGGGCCCCTGGGAGTAAAATTAAAAAAAACCTCCCTAATTGAATAGCGCCATCTATCAACATAAAAATAAACTAAAATTATTAGCCTCTGTTACCCATAGTACAGGCTTCGCCTAGCTAGTAATTCAGATGACCGTGTGTGTGAAATAGTACATTTTTGTAAATGTTAAATGTTTATTTATTTATTTGTTCTGGTAGGTAAGTAAGTATATTTTTTTGTAAGGGTATAAAAATTTGATGATTAGGCTCTGTACTGAATATTGTAAGGACTAATTAATTGTATAACTTCTTAACGTTTTACGTTCTTTTTTAGATTTCCAAATCGAGATGAAAATATAAAAGAGATGTGGATTGCGGTCATTCGTAAAAGTCGGAATGATCCTTTCTGGCATCCATCTTCCCACAGCGTAGTTTGTTCAACTCATTTTGAGAGCGACGATTTGTACTACACAATAAAAGGGTTACGTCGTATAAAACAAACGCATATCCAAAGGTTTCAAACTTTGTTTATAAAAAAATTATTTAGTCATATGATATTTAATATTACAATAAATCTATGAATCTGACTTGTTTTGTTTTGTTAAAAATTTGTTGATTGTTTTACTGAAAATGTTCTAGTTGATTGTTAGGTACAAAAAAGAAAAATAAATATATTAAAGCTAATTTATAAGATTTGTTTTCTATAATGTGAATAATCCAAAAGAGCCTGACATTTTCTATGTCCGGCCGGAATGCTGACACAAAAAGCCTAACATGTCAGGACAAACATCTCGCTTTAAATACCTACACGAAACTTTAGTTATTCTGTTAGTTTTATTTTTACATTTTTCCTATTTCCTTGCTACTATCGCCACTACTTTTAAAGCGGGCTACTCACAGCCCTGCCCTGGCATTGAGAAGCTCACCTTATCTATCTATCATTAGGTGAATGACGGCTACACGCGTGGTGAATACTGTGATCCATCAGTATTATTTTATCAGGCGTCTATTTCATAAAAGAATGAAAAAGTACAGTAATTTACCATAGTAGTAGTTTATTGGGGTAAAATTATGTTTTATAATTAATAAGAAACATAAGGGGGCGTCCATAAATTACGTGAGGTGATTTTGGCGATTTTGCGACCCCCTCTCCCCCCTTGGTGAGATGTCGTGAGATTTGGCTCGACCCTCTCCCCCCCCTATATATCTCACGTGAGATTTTTCAAAACGTATAATTTTAGTGTGATTACGTTATTCTGTGCTTGCTTGCTTTGCATTTATTTAAATAAACATTATTGTTTAGGATTTAGCCATATTTTGGTATGAAAAATGTTCAACTTTATTTAACCTAGTTTTTTCGCGATACTGTTCACTGCAGAAAAATAATTGCGTGATATTTGCCGAGACCCCCTCTCCCCCACGTGAGATTGGGTGAGATTAGGCTCGACCCCCTCCCCCCCCCTAAATGCCTCACGTAATTAATGGACGCCCCCTAATTCTAATCTGTAATAATTCTAAACTAATCTTTTATGAAATAGGCCCTGATTAAATACTGATGGATCACAGTACCAGGCGTGTAGCGTGATTGCGTTTTGATTCTAATATGTGATATAACGTTATTATTTCATAACGCGTTATTCTTATTACATTGGGGTAATATGAATTACTATGGCAACACCGGCTCACACACTAATGCATAAAAAACTGGCTTCAGTGCATTGCTTGGAAGACTCCGTCTTTCCTTTTTTATTTGGTCTGAGGTTAAATAGAAAGAAAGAAAAACAGAGATTCTTCGGCGGGAATTTCAAGCGAAAGGTCGAAAAATTTTCTGTAGTTTGGAAATCTTTTTCCAAGTTTTATTTTTGTTGCATATTTTACTTAATTTGTTGTAAATAGACTATATTTAATTCTTTTGTAAATAAACAAGATGTTTAGCGATGAGGCCGGGGGTGAAATGCCCCCGGCCACCAAAGGCCCGGGCTCGGCGGGAAAACGCGCTAGAAAAATGAATAATGAAGAAAATAATGTAAGCGGCGGTGGTGAGGACAATTTAAACTTTCTTCCTTTTCTTAAACCAAACTATAAAAGACTATACCCAGAAAATTCTACAAACTATGAATTTAAAGTGTTCGTCGAAAGTGACAATAGTGCTGATCGTTTGGGCAACAAAAGTCCCATTTACTTGAATCACATATTTACAACAGATGTCAAAGGAGTGGTGGCCATACATAGGGTCAACGCAAGCAAAATTGCGGTTGTATTCAAGCAATACAACACTGCCAACAATTTTATTATGAATTCTACATTTCTGGAGAAATACAAATTAAAGGCTTATATCCCAGCAGCTCAAATTGAAAAAACTGGAATAATCAGACATGTTCCAACTAACATATCAAATAAAGAATTGTATTATAAATTAACATCCCTTTATGAAATCATTGCTGTGCGACGCTTTATTAAAAAAGTCGGCCATGAAAAAGTCCCTTTGCAAACGGTCAGCATAACTTTCCTTGCAAATTCATTACCTGACAATGTACAATATGACTTATTTTCTTACCGGGTATCTGAGTACATTCCTCCTCTGCAGCAATGCTTTAGATGTTTCAAATTTAATCATTCAGCAAAGGTTTGTAACGGCAAACAGCGCTGCAGCGTTTGTTCGGGAGAACACTATTATAAAGAATGTGATAAACCCAATGATTTAAACTGTGTTAATTGCAGTGGACCACATTTAGCAATCTCGAATTTATGTCCTGTTAAAATAAAAAAAAATCAAGAAAAGAAAAACAAAGTTACCTACGCAAGCACTGTTGCCTTTACAAACGAAAATAAGTACGAAACTGAATTCCCAGCACTTGTACATAATAATAATGTAAATAAAATGAACATTGAGCAGGGACGCCCTGCTGTTCATGTACAAAAAACTGTAAATAAGACTCAAACTACTAAAGTTGCTACACAAAAAACTCTGTCATTAGATGAATTGAAAAGCCAATTAATTAATAACGTTGAAATAACCAATGCAATAGTTCGCACTCTTATTGCTATAGCTAACAAAGTGGACGATACGCCAATTAATTCAAATTCAATTAAAGATTTATTAGTTAAAAATCTTTCTTAATGGATAATAGCGGTCCTAAAGCGTCTGTATTAAGAATAGCTCAATATAATATACAAAGTATCTATAATAAAGTGCCACTTTTGATTAATTTCCTTCGAGAAAATGATATTGATATCTGTTTATTAAATGAAACCTGGTTAAAAGATAGTAAGCCTTGTAGAATACCAGGCTACAACATGTTGTTTAAGAACGCTTCCAATGAACATGGTGGAGTAGCCATACTTATCAAACCATTTCTAAAATATAAACCTCTTACCACTGTTTTTTATGAAGAATTACAAACTGTGGCATTGTCTCTATCTACTTCTCGTGGCGACATTACTATTCTGTGCGTTTATTGCCCTCCTTCAGGTCCCCTACGTACTAATAACTTGCGTAACATTATTCGCAATCTTTCGAATCCTATTTTCGTGGCTGGAGATTTTAACGCTCACCACATAGCTTTTGGTTGCTTATCCAACAAAAGTAGAGGTGAGCATTTGTATACTCTTATAGACGACTTAGATCTATGCATACTAAATGAAGGTGACGTAACCACTATGCATTATCCAAATCGTAATCCATCTGCTATAGATATTTCTTTGTCTAGTCCATCTATAACACCTCTTTGTAAATGGTCAGTCCATGATGATAACATGGGTAGTTATCATTTTCCGACAATTACTGAAATAACTCTCGCAATAGATCGTTATAACGTTAATCCTCCAATGGATAAGTTTCTGTATAGTAAAGCTGATTGGATTAAATACAATGAACTTTCGAAAACCTCTTTTGATAATATTATCCCTAGTCTAGACGATCCTCTTAGTTCCTATGATGCTTTTTGTAATACACTTACCACCCTGAAATCAGAGTGTGTACCAAAATATTCGAAATCTTCAGAGCACAAAAGTAGACCTCCAAAACCCTGGTGGAACGATAAATGCAAGGAATGTGTTATCAGATCAAAAGACGCTTTAAAATTATACAGACGTTTTCCCAGCATTGAAAATTATATTGCTTATAAGAGAGTGGATGCCTTAAAAAAGAGAACTATTGCAGAGGAAAAAAAGAATAGTTGGAGATCTTTGTGTGACAGTTTTAATAGAATGACACCCATCTCAACCATTTGGAATAATATTAAGAGATTTAAAGGAATTAAAACAAATACTAAATCCTATTGTGACGAATTTATTCCACAATTTTTGAATAAATTATCAGGTAATGTTTGTGAAAGTACAGATAATCTAAACACTCTTTTTAATTTACACAATAATGATATTAAATCAAAACACTTATTGGAACCTTTTTCATGGTGCGAATTCTTGATTAGTCTTGAATCTCGGAAAAACACTACTCCTGGTTTAGATGATTTTCCTTATATATTAATCAAAAAATTAAATATTAAAGCTCAGAAACTATTTTTAAATATCCTCAATAATCTTTGGCTCAAACAAATAATACCACAATCATGGAAAACACAATGTGTTATCCCAGTTCTTAAACCAGACAAACTTCCTGATAATTGTGACTCCTACAGACCCATTTCGTTATCTTCATGTTTAGGAAAAATATTTGAAAATATGATTAAACTACGCTTAGATCATTTCACTGAATCTAATAATATTATTCCTAATATTCAATCTGGCTTCAGACGTGGCAGAAGTTGTGCTGACAGCTTTGCAGGTCTCATCTCTGATCTGAAAAATGGAAAACAAAATAATAAGAGTGTAGCATGTGCCTTTCTTGATGTTCAAGGGGCATTTGACAATGTTCAACCAGAAATCTTAGTTAATGTGTTATCAGGGTTGGGTATACCTGGTCTACTCTGTAAGTGGATTTACGAATTTCTTATTAATCGAATCTCATATGTAAAATTCAATAATATCTTACATGGCCCTAGAACTGTCTCTAAAGGCACAATGCAGGGGGCTACATTGTCCCCTCTACTCTATAATCTATACACTGCTGAAATATGTAAATATGTAAATACTGAAAATGTAAATATTCTGCAGTTTGCCGATGATTTAGTGATTTATAGTGTAAATAATAATATTGATACTGCCATTGAAAATGTAAATTCAGCTCTTTATAACTTAAAAGTATATTATGATAAACTACAGTTAAAAATTAATCCATCTAAAAGTAGTACAATGATATTTAGCAAAGATTTTCCTTCTACGTCAGTTATGTACAATGATCTGCCTATTCCTGTAGTTAACCAACATAAGTTCCTAGGTGTTATAATAGATAAAGTTTTATCCTTTAAACCACACATTAATTATATTCTACAAAGAGCAATGAAAGGGCTAAATATTATCAAATGTTTAGCTGGAGTATCTTGGGGTGCAGACCCACTAACCCTATCCATACTATATAAAGCTATTGTAAGAAGCCATTTTGATTATAGCTGTATTGCTTATCATGATAGTAAATATGTAAATAAACTTGACATAGTGCAGAATAAGGCTTTGAGAACTATATCTGGGGCCATGTGTTCTACTCCCATTAGAGCTATGGAAGTTGAAACGGTTATAATGCCACTTTCACTTAGACGGCTATTACTTATAAAAAGATTTTGTGTAAAATTGTTATCTACAAATAATCAACAAGTTGTTAAAAAGATAGTACCTTATCCAATACCAATTCAGACTCCATTAACCACTGCCTCCGATATGCTCAGTCATAAATTTCCAAAATTACCCCATATTCTTGTTGACCTGGAAATTAAATACCAAAAATTACAAAAGGACTGTTTGTGGCCATTCTACTCTAAACAGTTTTGCACATTAATCAATGAAGTAAATGTTATCAAAACACAGATAAATAATAATTTAGACTTACAAATGTTTTTAGATGAGAACAAATATTATACATTGTATACAGATGGTAGTAAAACTAATTCCCAAGTCAGAAGTGCTGTATATGATCCCCAGATAAAGTTTTGCCAAAGCTTTATACTTGATTCCACTTGTAGTATTTTTACAGCGGAGGCATATGCAGTTTTTGAAGCACTTAAGCGTATTTGTACTATAAATAGTTGTAAATATTTTCTAATATTGACTGATTCTCTTAGCTTACTCACATCTCTAGAAAATTACACTGTTCATTTTAAAACCAATTACATTGTTTATAATATAAAGGAACTTATACTTAACTTGAGACAAAAAGGCATTGAGGTCGCCTTTTTGTGGATTCCTTCACACAAAGGAATCACTGGTAATGAAATTGCTGATAAGACTGCATATGAAGGAATAAACTCTTTAGATGTTAGATACATAACAGAGATTCCATTTACTGATTGTCATTCTGAAATAAGAAAAGATGTGTTAATATTATGGGATGATGTCTGGAACAAAGATAAAGAAACTAAAGGCAAATGGTATGGAAGCATACAAGAAGGAATACCTGCAAAGCCTTGGTACACTAAGTTGAAGATAGCTAGCCGGGACTTCATTACAACCATGAATAGACTACGTTTTGGCCACCATAAAACTCCTGCACATTTGGGACGCCTCAAGATAATACCATCCAATTTATGCACTTATTGCAATAGTGATCAAGTTGGTGACATTCAACATTTGTTATTCAAATGCAATCGGGGGGGTGATTTTGTAATTTTGTTGCAATCAACTCTGACAGAAATCGCAGGTACATCGCTGCTTTAGTAAGAACCAATGTGACAACTATCTTAACTAAAGCAGCAATGCAACTGCTCTTTCAATCAATTTCAATCGAGAATTGTTAGCAACAGCTTTACGTAATCAAGGTACAGTTCAACATCCAGCGTCTTTTGTTAGCGTGCGAACTGTCAGTGGAAGAAAGTGATACCAGTGATAATAATGGTAATAGTGCTAGTGAAAATAACGAAACCCGCCGCTTACAAGACTATTTAAAAACTTCAAAAAACTTTGTACCATTTTACAATTACATAAAATCGACAATAGAAAAGCTATGAAGGAAACGAGAAGTAATCAAGACATGGCTTAAAGGACTTTGCATCCAAGCCAAAAAATCTTAAAAAAAAAAAAAAAAGAAAAACAGAAAAAGGTTTAGCTAAGGTAATGATAATTATAAATTAATTAATCTCTAGGTACTCAGTAGCAACTAGATAAGTTATAGAGAACCAAGTATGAGTATGAGTGTCCGGACACGAAAGTGGCGGCGGCCGGCAGCGGAGCGGCGGCGGGGCGGGGCGATGAGAACGTGGGCAGTCAGCCGCGCTAGTAGTGTTGTGACAGATGGGCTAAATACCATTAAGGGCCCGTGGACCTACCGATTTGACCTACTGGTAGGACCACGGTATACCACTAAAGTAACTTCTTATTTTTTTTTATTTCTATTGATGTGTCAAATGTGATGTTGCTATGGAAACAATTTCTTGTTAAATCAATACCGAAAAATATTCAAAGTAAGTACGAAATATATCATATGTCTAAAAAATTTATTTAGTTCGAAAAAATGGTCTAAGTATAGGCGTTAACTAGTTTCAAAACCGGATTCTTTGCTCATCTTGTGTTTTTTAAATGATGTCCAAGATGCCGACATCCATACTGAATAAATTGGTACTACGTAGTAATCAAACATACACTATTATATTATTCAACACAACACTACTGTAATCGCGGGCTACCAAATCCAACTAGTTTGTTCATTTGTTTTCGTCGCTCTCCTCCCGCCCGTGCATCGCTCGTCGCCCCGCGCCGCCACCGCCCGTTTCGTGCGCGTCTCCATACTGTGCCATACTGTTGAATGCATCGCCGCCGCTCCGCTGTCGCGCCGCCCCTCTGCCGCTCCGCCGTCGCAGTTTTCGTGCCCGGACACTGAGTGTATATTAAAACTGTGAAGGTCCAAACAAATTATCGGACGCGGCTTATGGACGCGGCTTACTGCCGCGGCTGATAAGTGTGCACACTCTAATAACATCCTGCGTTCCAGATAGCTATCGGACGTCCGATGACGTCATATTAGTCTATGGTTACGTCCGCGACCTACTACATCCGATAGTTTGCACACCTCAGAGGGCCTAGTACGAGTTGTGTTTCTCACCTCACTTTGCGAATAGTATCGAGTGAAAGAGAGGATATCATGCGAGTGAGTGAACGAGTGAAAGAGAGGAAACGATAGTTAACTATTCGAAAAGTGAAGTGAGAGCAAAAAACCAACTCGTACTAGGCCCTCAGATCAGCCGCGGCAGTAAGCCGCGTCCGATAATTCGTTTGGACCTTGAATGTTGGTGCGATTGTGTTAGAGTTGTGTGTGTATTATGATTGTGTTTGAGTGAGTGTTAGTGTAAGTGTAAGTGGGAGGTGTGTGTATGTTAAAGGGAGAAACACAAGTAGTGAGCGAAGTGGGCAATCCATAGTCCATAGTCATCTGGGACATCAGACAAAAACAAAAAACATGGGATGAAAATATAAAAAATAAAAATAAAAAATAAAATAAGAAAAAAAATACACCTATTAGCGAGCAAACAGATTCCTGTTTACGAGAGGGGTAATAGTAAACACTCAGTGGCCTCATAATCCAGTGTTTTCAGGTGTTGTTTTAAGGAGCTTTTACAGCTAACTGTAAGTAGTGGGTAGATGTTGAGAGTGGTGTTTAATTTATTGTACAGATAGGATCCTAGATGGCAGTAGAAGCTTTTAGCGAAGGAAGTTCTTAGATTTAGAGAAGTGCAGACATCACCTTTTCTACGCTTACCTTTCATCTTTTCAGGGTCGTATGGGGTTTGCAAATGCTTTCTTAAGATTATTTTGAGAATGAACGTTTGTCGGACCGTAAGCATGTCCCATTCTCTATAGAGGGCAGTAGTTGGGTGACGATATGGGAGTCCCGCAGCAACCTTGAGAATAAGGCGTTGAGCCCTCTCCAGACCCAACATGTGGGTTTTGGCAGCTCCGCCCCAAGCTGTGATACAATACTCGAGAAGGGAGTGACATAAGGCATAGTAAACTGTTCTTATGACATTACGATCAGCGACATGCTTGAGGTTTCTAAAAATGTAGGTAAGTTTCCTCAACCTTGAAATCGTAGTGTCAATATGAGGCTTGAAGGTAAGGTTGTGGTCCAATATGATGCCTAGATACTTAATGCACTCCGTTCTTTCGAGGGTAGGGCAGTCACATGTAGTTAAGAGTGATTGGGAGAAGCAATTGTGGGCAGTAATACCATATGATACGGACGGCAGCTGGTCCGATCTGATCGCAAAAGGAACATATTTGGTCTTTGTAACATTGAGAGTTAACATGTTGCTACTCAGCCATTGGTTGACCTCGTCGAAACCCTTTTGCGCATTGCCGAAGGCTTCATCCCAGTTGTCTCCACTAAAGAAAAGGGCGGTATCGTCCGCAAATGTGAAGACCTTACCGCCAGTAAGGACAGTTTGGCAGAGGCCATTTAACGGGTGGCGCAAAAGTAAAGACCCTATTTGGTTCAGCTATAACATTTTTTCTAAATTAGAAAACTAGATTTAGGTTTTTTTAAATGTATATTTGTGCCATTAAATTTCGTACCATTAGGATTTAAAGATGATGTCTTTTAAATGGTGACCTCCAGAGTTGATACACATTTGAGCCCTATTTATGACATTTTGCATAACTTGCCGTAACACTTCCTGCGATATGTTCGTTATTTCTTGACGAATGTTTTCTTTTAGAGCTGCGAGAGTCTGTGGCTTGTTCACATACACCCGAGATTTCAAAAAACCCCAAAGAAAGAAGTCTGGACTGGTCAGATCGGGTGATCTTGCAGGCCAAGGCAAATCGCCAAAACGAGAGATAACTCGGCCTGAAAAAGCGTCCCTCACTAAATCCATATTTATTCAACGTTCTTGGGGAGTAAAACGGTCCATGTTTATTTTCAGTGTATTTTATATTTGTTCACTACACAATTTTCAACAACAGAATGACAGAAAATGTCATATAAAAAAATAAAAGTATTTTCTTTAGTGCCAGTACTTTTGCGCCACCCGTTATGTATAGCAGGAACAATGTAGGGCCAATAATGATGCCTTTAGGTACACCATAGGTGACAGTGGCTTCATCACTGATCCAGCAATCAATTTTAGTCCTCTGAGTTCGGTTGCTCAAATAGTCATGGAAGAGTTGAAGGGGCAGTCCTCTGATTCCGGCCCTTTCCAGGCTAGACAGAAGGCGGGGGATCGAAACCGTGTCGAAAGCCTTTGCTAGATCTAGAAATACAACCACACACTTCCTTTTAGCGTCCAATGTGGTGACGATTGAATCAACTAGGTCTTGTACGGCGTCACTCGTAGACCTGCCTGCACGGAAACCGTACTGTGAGGGTGATAGGAGATTGCTAGTCTCTAGGTATTTTACTAATCTCTCATTCATCAGGCGTTCGAGGATCTTAAAAAGGGTTGGAAGTATGGAGATGGGCCTGTAGTAGGCCACGATCTCGATCACCCCCCTTGTGAATGGGTTTAATTAGACCAATCTTGAAAACGGTTGGAAAAACTCCACTAGAGATCGACAGGTTGCAAATGTGTGTGATCGGAATGACCAAGAATGACGCATACCTTTTTACAATTTCACTGGATATTTGGTCTATTCCTACAGCACACCTTTCTTTTAGTCCAGCCATTATGCGAAATACTTCAGACTCATCTGTTGAAGTCATCACGAAGGAACTCAAAGGATATGTATTTAGGGGAGAGTTGGTAGAGGAATCCATGTCAACAGTGGGCTTAATCCTGTCCGCAAGTTTCTTGCCGATGGTTGCAAAAAAAATATTTGCCTCATTAACACTACATTGTGGATTTTGCAAAGAAATAAGAGATGGAGACTTATCAGAGGACCGATTGGAGCCACTTATAGTCCTAATAGGGAATGTCCGAAAAAAATCAAATTGGCTGAATAGTTTTCTATAGGTAGGAATAAGGTCCCTTAGTAATAGAAAAAAGTTTCATAATTTTCGGTTGGGTAAAAAAGTTTTTAAAAATCAAAGTCTCTTCGACTTCACAAATGTATGAAAGTAACAGCAGAATGGAGATTATACCTTTGCCGCTAACTGCCACAAACACAACACGTATTTAAAAAAAAAAGTTTTGACATTTTGTCTTGAAACTTTTTTTTTAATACCATGTTGTGGTTGTGGCAGGTGTTGGCAAAGGTACAATCTCCATTCTGCTGTTACTTTCATACATTTGAAAAGTCGAAAAGACTTTGATTTTTTGAAATTTTTTCACGAAACCGAACATTATGAAAATTTATTCTATTACTAAGGGACCTTATTCCTATCTATAGAAAAATATTCAGCCAATTTGTTTTTTTTCGGACATTCCCCATTACGTCCCATAGCCTCTTCTTGTTGTTACCAGCACTGGCGATTTCCTGCTTCTCGTATGCACGCCTAGCCTTTTTAATTGCAGAAGAGCAAAAGTTCCTATACCGTTTATACGTGGTCCTTAGTATTTCGTTATCGGGATTCTTTTTTAGTTTTCTATGCAGATTATCCCGATTTCGCATGCAACGTAAAGGTGTGTCCCCACTTAGGCCGCGCTCCGCGCTCCGTGCTCCGCGAACCTCGGAGCGCGCTCCGAATTTGCGATCCGACACGTAGCGCGGAGCGCGGTTCTATTACAAAAAGTTTAATGCGCAGGGGTCTATTACGAGAAGTTTAAAACGAAGCACGGACGCAGCTGCGTCCGTGCTTCGTTTTGATTGTTTCCTATTACAAATCACTTTCAAGTATATGGGCTACGATAGCCAAATTCAAAATGTTTGTTGTAATTTTCAATTTATTTTGGACCTTGTCTTGACAATGAAGGCTTACATTTTACGTTACTATGGAGTATGGTTGTCTATTTGTTTATGGGCCGATTTGACCGTTTTCGGTGAAACTCGGTTTTTGGTGTTATTTTGACAAAAAAATAGCAACGCAATGTTAAAAATACAAAAAATCCAGAATAACGGGCAACTTTTTTGCTTGGTAGCCAATTTCTATGAAACTCGGTTTTTGTTACTGCTTTAACAAGAAAACAGCAACGCAATATTAAAAATACAAAAATCCAAGATGGCGGCCAACTTTTCTGTTTGTGGGCCGATTTCGATGAAACTCGATTTTTGGGTACTATTTCGAAAATAAAACAGCAACGTAATAATAAAAATTGAAAAAAATCCAAGATGGCGGCCAACTTTTTTGTTTTTGGGCCGATTTCGATGAAACTTGGTTTTGGGTACTATTTCGAAAATAAAACAGCAACGCAATAATAAAAATTGAAAAAATCCAAGATGGCGGCCAACTTTTTTGTTTTTGGGCCGATTTCGATGAAACTCGGTTTTGGGTACTATTTCAAAAATAAAACAGCAACGCAATAATAAAAATTGTAAAAAATCCAAGATGGCGGCCAACTTTTTTGTTTTTGGGCCGATTTCGATGAAACTCGGTTTTGGGTACTATTTCGAAAATAAATGAGCAACGCAATAATGAAAATTGAAAAAAATTCAAGATGGCGGCCAACTTTTTTGTTTTTGGGCCGATTTCGATGAAACTCGGTTTTTGGTACTATTTCGAAAATAAAACAGTAACGCAATAATAAAAATTGAAAAAATCCAAGATGGCGGCCAACTTTTTCTTTTTGCGCCGATTATGATAGAACTCGGTTTTTAGTACTATTTCGACAAGAAAACAGCAACGCAATAATAAAAATATAAATTATCCAAGATGGCGGCCAACTTTATTGTTTTTGGGCTAATTTCGATGAAACTCGGTTTTTAGTACTATTTCGACAAAAAAACAGCAACGCAATAATAAAAATTGAAACAAAATCCAAAATGGCGGCCATCTTTTTTGTTTTTGGGCCGATTTCGATGAAACTCGATTTTTGGTACTATTTCGACAGTAAAACACCAACGCAATAATAAAATATAAAAAAAATCTAAAATAGTGGCCAACGTTTTTGTTTTTGGGCCGATTTCGATGAAACTCGATTTTTGGTACTATTTCGACAATAAAAGAGCAAAGCAATAATAAAAATATAAAAAATCCAAGATTGCGGCCAGCTTTTTTGTTTGTGGTCCGATTTAAATAAAACTCGGTTTTTGTTACTATTTTGATAAGAAAATAGCAACGCAATAATATTAAAAAATCCAAGATGGCGGCCAACTTTTTCTTTGTGGTCCGATTTAAATAAAACTCGGTTTTTGTTTCTATTTTGACAAGAAAACAGCAACGCAATAATAAAAATATTAAAAATTCCAGGATGCGGCCAAATTCTTTAATTGTTTTACTTTTTTTTTACAACCGAGTTACATCAAAATCAAACCAAAATCAAAGTCAAGTAAGTTCGCAGTCATCTTGACCTTTTGTCATTGTTTACATTGCGTTATTCTTGTCCTTTATGGGAGAAATTAAGTTTGGGTATTATTTAATCGGGTTAAAGTGCAGTCAGCGTTAAATTGATTTGAGCGTCTAGAGTAGCCAAAATGATCTGAAAACAAAAATTAACAGATCTCGTGCCTCTCACGACCTTCTGGTACATTGAAAATTAATTTAATGAATTTAACAAAATATTTATTTTTATTCCATTCTTATAGATTTTAATATTTTATTGAAAGGTGACTTATTTTATTGAATTTTTCTGAAAATTTAAAAACCTTTTCTGAAATAACCTAATAAAAAATAATCAAAATTAAATTCAGCATGCGATACTCTCGCGCCGACTTCATCATCACTCGAATGTGCTACAACAACCCTCATTTTATTGCAATTGTAAACTATGTTTCCCTTTTTTTTATTTATTTATCCTTACATACAGGGTCATTTTTGGACCCCTTTTAAAATTTTGTCAGGTCATTCTATAACAGCGGTACAATCAATTTATGAAGTAAAACAAAAACATTTTTTTTACATTTTTACCCCAAACTTTTCCCTACACAAATTGAAATTGTTGTCACCGTTTGCGCGTCGCACGGTCGACCCGCGCGAGCCCCCCTCCCGCCACTCGCCTTCCCCCGCTCGCGTCCCGTTCGTGACGGTGAGCGTGCGCGCCTAGATTTTTAGGATATAAAAAGTGGCTGAAAACTGAGAATTTAAAAAGAAATAAATTAGAATTAGCTCACCTAATTTCTTTTTATTACTTCCTTGAACTTATATTTGATTTTGTAAAGGGGTCGCAAAATTACCCTGTATAATAAAACAGTAAAAAAAGTGTGTCTGCTGTACATTACATATATTTCAAAAAAAAATATGTGGGACGATGGAGACATAGTAATAGAGTAAGAATTTAGAAAAAAAGTGTGTCTGTTTGTCTGTTTGAACACGCTAATCTCAGGAAATACTGAACGGATTCGAATGAATCTTTTTTTGCAATATAGCTGTTAAGCCTGGGTATAGTTTAGAGTATAATGATTTTGGAAATTGGAACACCTGATGCAGTACCATAATGGTCCAGCTAAACTATACAAAATACAAAAATGACACCTTAACAAAAGTTGTTCAGCCTGATGAGCATTTTTTGTTGAGATATAAAAATCTAAGATCTGGAACACCTGATGCAGAACCATAATGGTACAGCTAAACTATACAAAATATAAAAATGACACCTTAGCAAAAGTTGTTCAGCCTGATGAGCATTTTATGTTGAGGTAAAAAAATCGAAGATCTGGAATACCTGGATGACCTTATATGAATACGCCGGAGTAATAATGTCCACGCGTACGAAGTCGCAGGCATCAGCTAGTCAAAAATAAAACATTACATTAGTGTTAAAAATCACGTACATTTGTCCGGTGCGGATTGATTTGATGCTAGTACGTATGACAACATTAGGTAGGTAAGTACTATTATACTATTACTCAGGTAGGTAAGTACAAAGAGAATGTAAAAAAACTAGCGTTTTACGTAAAGATATTTTAGAACTGACAAAAAACATCGAGTTACTCACTTACTAGTCTTACTACAAGCGCAGATTACATAATGCTATAGAAACAGGTAAAGACTATAACATTTATCTATAACAAGTGAGTCGTATAGAATCAAAGGCGGCAATGTAGGGTATTTGTCAAAAATGACTTATTGATACAGCAGCATTGCAAATTTTAAACGTCATCGACTGTTAATATTGTTAATATTAAGGTTTTAACATTTTTCATTATTTTTTATCTTTAAATCAAATGGACAATGCAACTTATTGGCCCAATTTTTTTAAAGGTATGGTACAGGAATGAAACTTGTTTCCAAGTAAGTATAAATTTTATCATTAGGGTTGACTTTTACTATGGCACCAAAAAATCTTAGGTGCCACTAACGCCAGAAAAAAATCGTTTATATTTTTTTTAGCTTCAGTGCATTTGTAACTTTTTTTCACCAGGTTAGATATTTTGGTGCCTTAGTAAAAGTCAGCCCTAATGATACTATCGATATTTCGAAACAAGTTTCATTCCTGTACCATACTTTTCAAGATCTGTCTATTGGGCAAAGCCAGATGACGAAGCTAAAAACTGACGACGGACGCATCATCTCAGCGAAGCCTGAAATCCTGAGGGAGATCGATAGTTTCTATGGGCAGTTATATTCCACGCAGACACCTGTTGAAAGCAAGGCTAAAGATCCCAGAGCCAAGCTTACCCGACACTATACCCAAGATACTTCGGACGTCAGCATGCACGAGATTAGTATGGCTCTCAAACAGCTGAAAAACAAAAAGGCGGCGGGTGACGACGGAATCACTACAGAACTTCTGAGAGCGGGTGGTAAGCCGATACTTAAAGTCCTCCAGAAGCTTTTAAATTTTCATCAAAATTAGCCCAAAAACAAAAAAGTTGGCCGCCATCTTGGATATTTAATATTTTTATCATTGCGTTGCTGTTTTATTGTCGAAATAGTTCCAAAAAACAAGTTTCATCGAAACCGGCCCAAAAACAAAAAGTTGGCCGCCATCTTGGATATTTTATATTTTTATTATTGCGTTGCTGTTTATTTGTCGAAATAGTACCAAAAACCGAGTTTCATCGAAATTAGCCCAAAAACAAAAAAGTTGGCCGCCATCTTGGATATTTTATATTTTTATTATTGCGTTGCTGTTTTCTTGTCGAAATAGTACTAAAAACCGAGTTCTATCAAAATCGGCCCAAAAACAAAAAAGTTGGCCGCCATCTTGGATTTTTTCAATTTTTATTATTGCGTTGCTGTTTTATTTTCGAAATAGTACCCAAAGCCGAGTTTCATCGAAATCGGCCCAAAAACAAAAAAGTTGGCCGCCATCTTGGATTTTTTCAATTTTTATTATTGCGTTGCTGTTTTATTTTCGAAATAGTACCCAAAACCGAGTTTCATCGAAATCGGCTCAAAAACAAAAAGTTGGCCGCCATCTTGGATTTTTTATATTTTTATTATTGCGTTGCTGTTTTATTGTCGAAATAGTTCCAAAAAACAATTTTCATCGAAACCGGCCAAAAACAAAAAAGTTGGCCGCCATCTTGGATATTTTATATTTTTATTATTGCGTTGCTGTTTTTTTGTCGAAATAGTACTAAAAACCGAGTTTCATCGAAATTAGCCCAAAAACAAAAAAGTTGGCTGCCATCTTGGATATTTTATATTTTTATTATTGCGTTGCTGTTTTATTGTCGAAATAGTTCCAAAAAACAATTTTCATCGAAACCGGCCCAAAAACAAAAAAGTTGGCCGCCATCTTGGATATTTTATATTTTTATTATTGCGTTGCTGTTTTCTTGTCGAAATAGTACTAAAAACCGAGTTTCATTGAAATCGGCCCAAAAACAAAAAAGTTGGCCGCCATCTTGAATTTTTTTTAAATTTTTATTATTGCGTTGCTGTTTTATTTTCGAAATAGTACCCAAAACCGAGTTTCATCGAAATCGGCCCAAAAACAAAAAAGTTGGCCGGCATCTTGGAATTTTTATATTTTTGAATATATCGTTGCTGTTTCCTTGTCAAAATAAAAAGAAAAACTGAGTTTCATTGAAATCGGCCCACAAATAAAAAAGTTGGCCGCCATCTTGGATTTTTGTATTTTTAACATTGCGTTGCTGTTTTCTTGTTAAAGCAGTAACAAAAACCGAGTTTCATAGAAATTGGCTACCAAGCAAAAAAGTTGCCCGCTATCCTGGATTTTTTATATTTTTAACATTGCGTTGCTATTTTTTTGTCAAAATAACACCAAAAACCGAGTTTCACCGAAAACGGTCAAATCGGCCCATAAACAAAAAGACATAACCATACTCCATAGTAACGTAAAATGTAAGTACTTTTTTAGAAACGACTACTGGCAACACTAGAAATCGTGGAATTTGCATTCCGGAATTCAGATATCAAGAAAATACTGTGATCCATGATTCCACTAGCCTACACACCTTAGAGAAGAGAAGTAAGTAGTTTGGTTGACACAAATTTTTATCAACGCCATCTATCGAGCGAACAGTTTTTTTTTCATTACGAAAAGCCTATTGTCAAGACAAGGTCCAAAATAAATTGAAAATTTTTGACACATTTGTATAACCTGATGTGCTGCTGACTGTACAGAGGCATGATTGTTAATTCAAAGTTTTACCCCTTCTTTTCCACTCATTATTAATTACACAATAATAATACTGTGGAGACAAAAGTACTTAATAATTAAGTTTATATGAATAAAGCTTATTTGATTACGGGAACGGAGCGCGGAGCAGACGGAGTTCGCGCGTCCACATATGCTCCGAGGTTCGCGGAGCGCGGAGCGCGGCCTAAGTGGGGACACACCCTAACAAACCCTTTGTAATCCATGGCTTACTTGTCAATTTCCTTTTGGGTTGTCTAACTGTATAAGTACAAGTCTCAATTGCGTCAGAAAGGTAAGTGAGTAGAAGCTGAGCGGCCTGATTAGCATCTGTGGTATCAAGAACAGGCTGGAAGTCCAGATATCCCATTACTCTGTCCAGAAGATCAAAGTCAACACGGTAAGTTTTATTATGGTTTTATTATGCTTAACTGACGGGAGACTGAAAGTAAGATCTAAGCTAAGGGCAACACAGTCATGATCTGTACTGGATGAGTGAAATACGAGACATGTAGCATTGAGTTTAGTTAGGATCATTCACACAGCTCCGGCGCGTCAACGGCGCGTCACCGGCCCGTCAACGTCAAAAATATAGTTACATACAAGTTGTACTACACTGTTCACACACATCAGTCATGGCGCGTCAACGGCGCGTCACCGGCGCGTCAACGTCAAACGCATATTGCTACGGCATGGCGGCATGCCGGCGACGCGCCGGTGACGTGACGGCCGGCGCGTCACCGGCACGGCGCGTCGCCGGCGACTCACCAGCAAGGCAAACAGGGTTGCTACTTTTTTGTTTAAATAAATTATTGGTATTTTTAATCGGTTTAGAAAATTACACTGTGGTATGGAAATAAAGTATTATTTATTTATTTCAACTTTGAAAAACATTTACTTTTACTACTTTTGGTAATATTTTGGTAAATTTATTAGACTTAATTTACACCACCAGTCTAGGATTTAATTACAGATCACTAGACTATGTTTTCCTACCTTCACTTGTTTTACGACATTTATTTGTTTACCCGAAATTCACCCACATTGTTGTATTTTTATTAAAAATCGAAAATTTTTACCATTACTAGAACTTAGTTGAACAGGTGAATTAAGTCTCATAAACTTCCCAAAATATTAACAAAATTAAAAAATAAAATGTTTTTAAAGTTGAAATAAATTAATAATACTTTATTTCCATACCACAATGTACTTTTTTCTACCTATTATAACAACCAATACTTTATTATAATAAATAAGTGGCAACCCTGTTTGGCATGTCGGGGACGCGCCGGTGACGTGACGGCCGGTGACGCGCCGGTGACGTGACGGCCGGTGACGCGCCGGTGACGTGACGTCCGGCGCGTCACCGGCACGGCGCGTCGCCGGCGAGTCACCGGCAAGACAAACAGGGTTGCTACTTTTTTGTTATAATAAATTATTGGTTGCTATAATCGGTAAAGAAAAACTATATTGTGATATGGAAAAAAGTATTATTTATTTATTTCAACTTTGAAAAAAATTTTTTTATTACTTTTGTTAATATTTCAGTAACTTTATGAGACTGTTTTTTTTAACTAGAAAACATTATCTAGTGATCACTAGTTAAAAAAATGAAAGCAAGCGATTTTCGACCTTATTGACATTTATCGAAATCACGGTTTTTAATGAAAGATCAAATATAGGAAACGAGAAGGGTGTCCCTTGACTCGCCTAAAGTCATTGGTCCTAATTTCATTTGGCCGAATTTCTTTGGCCTAAACTCCTTAGGTACAATTATTGTTTGGCCTAATAGATTTATTCGCATCTTTGTCGTTTCGCCTAAACGTTAAATTCCCTAATTATCAAAACGACTGCTGTTAATTGTCCTAAAATGTATTAGCATACATATCTTTTGACACAATAATGACTACGCCGAAGTATTGTTAACCCTAATATTGTCTTGCATACATAATTTTTGGCATAACAATATTGTATTGCATTCAAGTTGGTGACAGAAACAAATCGTCAAAAAACGGGCCTGAGGCCCCCCGTAAAGAAAAACTTTTAATGCGAACACCATTACGTTAGGTTAGGTTAGGGTTTTGAACACTTTTATAATGCTTGCATGCATGTTGCATGCTTGCATGCATGCTCGGGGGGGTCGGGGGGCCTGAGGCCCCCCGCTATAAAGAAAAACTCTTAATGCGAAGACCATTAGGTTAGGTTAGGTTAGTGTTTTGACCACTTGCAGCGGAGCGAGCGAAGCGAGCGGAGCTCCCTAATGCCTGCATGCATGCTGCACGCTTGCTTGCATGCTGCTTGCTTGCTTGCATGCTGCTTCCTTGCTTGCATGCTGCATGCTTGCTTGCACGCTGCATGCTTGCTTGCACGCTGCATGCTTGCTTGCACGCTGCATGCTTGCTTGCACGCTGCATGCTTGCTTGCACGCTGCATGCTTGCTTGCATGCTGCATACTGAATGCTTGTTTGCATGCATGCATTCCTTGCTTTTGATTGCATGCATGCATATCTGCTCTTGCTTGCATGCAAGTATGCATGGCCTTGTTTGCATGCATGCTTGCGTGCCATGCAAGCATGCTATTTGATCTTGATTGTACTTATGTTATCATGTTTGCTTGTGTGCATACTTGCTTGCCTGCTTGTATGCTTGCATTCTTGAGTGTGATAGGCAATTAAAAAGACAACGACAGGTTTATCTGCTCATTCTTTATTTTTAATTACTTACCAAAAACATAATTTTTCGTAATTTAAATCTTAAAAACGATTATTCCTATAATGATTAAGGGAAGTAAACATTCGGCGAAAAAAATATTAGGCGTTACACAATTGTGCGAATCGTTATTTAGTACTTTTAAACATTAGGGATTATGAATAGTTATGCTTAATAGGCATGGGCGCCGCGTTAAAAAATTGCGGCGGCGGCGAACTGGCAATTTTAGGTCGGCGGCAGCGCGGCGCCGGCGGCGTGGATTTTTTTAAGCTTAATTGACATGAATAGGTATATGACTTTAGGGGACGCTGCATGATCCAATTTTACACTTTACCGTTTATTAGAACTCTGTAAGATGCAGAAACGCCACACCTGATTTAAAGTAAGGCTCAAAGTTTGAACGAACTTGAATACAAGTGGAATGCTTAGAAGCTCTTCAGAAGTTTTAAATTCCTTCACCCTTGAGGGTAGAAGGCCTAAGCTCTAAGGCGCCGTATTATACATAAGACTACTGCCTAATGCATGTAACAGGTCAGGCGATTCAGTTGTGGGACACTCTTGAAAAATTAATAGATCTCACTCATTTCTGCCTGTGCCACATCTGAACGTTGGTTATGAGGGTTATTAAATTACAAATCGTATCACTCACGGGTTTGACGACTTCCAACTTCCAACCAACTTCTTGAATAAGCTGAGTTCCGAAAAGACTGGTACTGAGATATTTGAGTACAACAGTTTGCCGATCATGTGGTTCTTGTAGCTGAGACTTTGAAAAACCTGTACCTGCTCAGTTTTCCCCTGACTTAGGGTCTCTCACATGTCATGTCCCAGGACACATTTAACCTTTACAGACGGACGTACAGACTCCTCGGATTTATATGCCGTGGGTGGATAATCACGGTAGTATGCGCAACGATTCCCGTGGTTCCACCAGTTGCTGCTACTTTGATTAATTTGGAGTCAGATGACGTAGAATCGTTCGATAAAGCATTGTTCCAAGACGATTCAAAACGACATTGCCTGATTTTAGAGAATATGGTCCACTCTGTGGTAGGTCCCACTGAGATTCAGCCATCTCCCGAAGTTGGGACATGCATTGAGCATTTTCTAGTCGTTAAAAACATACAGAATACTGAGGAGAATATGCCATTTTAGTTAGTGTTCGAGGTCTATGAAAGCCTTCACTTCGATCAAGGCATGGGGTGTGCTGCAGTTTTTCCAAAGGTGCCAACTACAAAGTGCTGTGTTGCGGTCCTTATATAAAAAAACAATACTTCGGTTAAAATTACATTGAATTCAAAACCGGAGATCAATGGGGAGCCACACGCAAAGCTAATCGCAGATGGCGCCAGCGGCGACCCGGCCGCTATATTGGTTAAATATTTGAATTAATTGACATTAGACATTTGAAACAACCAATCAAACAATTTTGGGACAATCGCTTGTGGCGCCATTAGTTCCTCAGTATCACACCCCATTACTATCGCGACAAGGATAAGTTTTTTCTCTGAAACTATTCACCACTGCTTTATTTTAAAGTTTCTGTATCCGGACTGGAAAAGAACTGTGAAATACTTAACACACCTTCGGTTTGTCGATGTTTAAGTTCTTGCGTAATCTTGGAGAACTTGACCAAGGCACTCAAATATTAGGTAGTGATTTACAAGAAACCAAGAAATATCTATTGGGAACACGACACTCGAAGTCATCAACACAGTCCAGTTCGATAAGTCCAACTTCTTAGAAAATGATGTCTTCGTTGAATATAGCCCAAGAATACAGCCAATACAGGGCAGCATCATTTGGTAAGTTACGGAAATAACGAGTCGTCAAAAAACTGATATAAATAGTAAAACTTTCGACAATAAGTTTGATTTTTGGCCAAAAATCCACGCCGCGCGGCAGAGACGGCGGCGGCGGCGGCGTGCCGGTAACTCAAGGCGGCGTCGCGCCGGCGCGGCGCCCATGTCTAATGCTTAATGATGAATTTGGGAAGTAAACATGCGGCGAAAAATTTTTAGGCGGAGTGAAAATAGGCCAAACAAATTTAGGTCAAATGAAAATTGTGCAAAAAGTTTTTAGGCCAATAAGTAGTGTGCCAAACACAGTTAGGACAAAAAAAATTAGGCATTCCAATATATACCCAAACGAGAATACGGCAAAAAAACAACCGAAATTCAAACGTCAATAAGGTCGAAAATCGCTTGCACCTGTTTTTTTAACTAGAAAACGTTGTCTAGTGATCACAAGTTAGAAAAAATGTGTGCAAGCGATTTTCGACCTTATTGACATTTATCGAAATCACGGGTTTTAATGAAAGATCAAATCTAGTAAACGAGAATATGGCAAAAAACCAACCGAATTTCAAACGTCAATAAGGTCGAAAATCGCTTGCACCTGTTTTTTAACTAAAAAACATTAATCTTAAATAAAATAAAGCAGTAATGTAAACTAATGAACTTCATTTTATACTTTTCGGGCTTAGAACTGTCTATAAGTTCGAAAATAAGTTTCGTAATAAGGTTGAAAATCGCTTGCACTCGTTTTTCTAACTTGTGATCACTAGACAATGTTTTTTAGTTAAAAAAAACAGGTGCTAGCGATTTTCGACCTTATTGACATTTGAAATTCGGTTGGTTTTTTGCCATATTCTCGTTTACTAGATTTGATCTTTCATTAAAACCCGTGATATCGATAAATGTCAATAAGGTCGAAAATCGCTTGCACACATTTTTCTAACTTGTGATCACTAGACAACGTTTTCTAGTTAAAAAAACAGGTGCAAGCGATTTTCGACCTTATTGACGTTTGAATTTCGGTTGTTTTTTGCCGTATTCTCGTTTCCTATATTTGATCTTTCATTAAAAACCGTGATTTCGATAAATGTCAATAAGGTCGAAAATCGCTTGCTTTCATTTTTTTAACTAGTGATCACTAGATAATGTTTTCTAGTTAAAAAAAACAGTCTCATAAAGTTACTGAAATAATTAACAAAATTAATAAAAAAATTTTTTTCAAACTTGAAATAAATAAATAATACTTTTTTCCATATCACAATATACTTTTTCTTTACCGATTATAGCAACCAATAATTTATTATAACAAATAAAATACCAAAACCTTCTCCTAAATGTAAGAAATACTTTTCTGAAAACCGCATCAAAATCGGTTCGGCCAAACGCGAGATAATCGCGGACAAACATACAAACATACATACATACAAACATACAGGTCAAACTGAGAACCTCCTTTTTTTTGAAGTCGGTTAAAAAGTAGCAACCCTGTTTGTCTTGCCGGTGACTCGCCGGCGACGCGCCGTGCCGGTGACGCGCCGGACGTCACGTCACCGGCGCGTCACCGGCCGTCACGTCACCGGCGCGTCACCGGCCGTCACGTCACCGGCGCGTCCCCGACATGCCAAACAGGGTTGCCACTTATTTATTATAATAAAGTATTGGTTGTTATAATAGGTAGAAAAAAGTACATTGTGGTATGGAGATAAAGTATTATTAATTTATTTCAACTTTTAATACTTTTTGCTTTTGGTAATATTTTGGTAACTTTATTAGACTTTTTTCACCTTTTCCACTAAAGAACCGTTTACACGGATCAAGCTGTAAAGTAATCTAGTTAAAATTAAGTTGTCGGCTTACTAAATTTTCGCATGTAAACAGCCAATAAGTAGTAAATTGGCCATTTAGTGGGCAAGTGATTAAGTAAATAGAATCTAGTCTATTTTTTGGACAAGTGGGTAACCACGCCGCCCACAACTTTAAAGTTGAAATAAATAAATATTACTTTATTTCCATACCACAAAGTACTTTTTTCTACCTATTATAGCAACCTATACTTTATTAAAACAAAAAGTAGTGGCAACCCTGCTTGCCTTACCGGTGAAGCGACGTTGACTTGACTGAAACGAGCCGGCGACGTGCCGGCGCCGGTGATCTGAACTGCTTGTTCACACACATTTTTGACGTTGACGGACGGACCGGTGACGCGCCGGTGACGCGCCGGTGACGCGCCGGAGCTGTGGGAATGATCCTAGGTTCATGTGGTCAAGACTACAAGTGATACTATGATTCAAAAGATATTTGAGTATCTTGGTGAGGCTGCAAACTTGACGTCAAGTTGGCAGACACCTTAAGAAATACAGTTCGTATCATTATGATTTATATGCCAAAAAATTGTTATAAAATAGTATATATATATATATATATATATATATATATATATATATATATAATAGGTAACATTGCTTCAATACAAGCCGAGATATTACGGTCTCTAAGTGGGCTACTAATTTGACGTTTCAGGCAATAGCGATTCCAGAGAAACGGGTACAAGTTTTAGACAAATAAAAATATATCAAAAAATTGTTAGTGAAATTGTGATTCCTACGATATAAATAAAACAAGAATTCTTCATTGCTATTTTCTAAAAATCGAATGTTAACTTTTACATAATACTCTGAATAGGCTGTCGATCAATAATAAGGTTCAAACTTTATTGCAATCATGAGATGAGTACTATCAAGCAAAAAAGTGAGATTTTTAGCCATATCCTCGAATTATTATTACACTTGTTTTATTAATTAAATGTTGGTATCAAACAATAACGATATTAATTAATAACAATAATATTCATAACAATAGCGCCATCTCTCGGAAAAGATTACAGCCAGCCAGGAGGACATGGCTAAAAATATAAATCTCACTTTTTACTCACCTCACGATTGCAAAAAAGTTTGAACCTTATTACTGTGGAGCAAAGTTTAATATTGATCGACAGCCTACGACAAACCTTTGACGAAAACATTAGCAGACTTGACCCCCTGAATTGCACTTTATTGGGTGGAGCAAAAGTCGCTATTTATTTAAATTACTATGCGGCGTGCTGCTTCTGTACTTGTACTATTAGTTATTCTGTGCTATGACCTCAAAGGTTAGTATTAAAGTAGGCCTTAAGTAGTCCTGTTTAAGGCCGCCTAGCGCCTTTTGAACTGAACGGCTTCTTATTTGCTGATGACAAACCATAAATGGTTTTGTTATACGTTTTCTCAGCGCACACGTTCTTACGTTGTTTGGCAAACGCGTTTGACAAACAAAGCATAGACAAAAAACCGTAGTTTTGTTAATGGTTTGTTTGTCAAACACGTAGTTTTTGCTTGCAGACGATCAAACTGCTTGACAAACACTTACGTGTTTGACAAACACGTTCAGGCCCGCCACAAGCGGGCGTGCAAGGCGTGCACCGCACGCGGGCGGCACATCTAGAGGGGCGGCAAATCGACCGATCCAAGCGTCGAAGCTAGGGCCGAAGAAGGGTCATGATATGAGCGCTCCTGGCAAGATTTGAATTTTGCGCCCCAAGGCTTATTTCTAGGATCTTGAGTGACACTTGCAAGATTTGAATTTTGCGCCTCAAAACTAATTTCTAGGATAATGAGCGCCCCTGGCAAGAATTGAATTTTGCGTCCCAAGACTTGAGTATTTTCTAGCTATGGATCAGCAAATTGAGGGTTGCGCCCCTGGCAGACGCCCCCCTTGCCAGCACCTAACCTAGCTATGACGCCAGATCCATTACGTAACATTCAGGAAGCTTGAAAGTTGTATTTATCCTTGTACCCACTTGTGAAGAAGCGGCAACGGCAAACCGCGGCTCGCGAGCTGCATGCAGCTCTTTGGCTCCCTCTGTGAGGCTAGGTCGAGAATGACCCATAGCTAAATAATTAATTAGAAATAAATAATTTATTTTTCGCATCGTGTTGCAGTGGGGATAGATAGGGATCTAGACTGGATTTTATTTGTTTAAAACGAACTCCGCTCGGATTTCATTCAAAACCTGGGGCCTTATTATTTAATCCTTCGGCTGGCAAATTTAATTTAAAGATTACCCCTTAAAATATAAAATATGACTTTTAAATTAATTCTATAATTAATTAATTTATATAATAAATTAAAAGTTAAATTGTTGGCGTCGAGCGCTCTTTTCTACTGATTTTCGTTCGACATTTGACTCCAATGAATGAGAAAATTAGCCGAAGGATTCAAAAATAGGGCCCCTGATTTTTGGATAAAATCGTTGCACATTGATTGCAATGATTTTGTCCAAACATAATTGTCGCATGTCCTGGAGCGTGCGGCGCGCTTCGTACGCCGCGACTAGACTTCTACATAAGAAGTACCTAGGTACAAAGATAAAGGCATCTTTCAAGAAACCACCTACTTGTGTAGAATTTTGCAAAAACTAAGCACGGAGAAGAGTCAAATCGCCACATGTCCCGGAGCGCGCGGCGCGCTTCGCACGCCGCGACTAGACTTCTACATAAGGAGTGGGTACAAAGATAAAGGCATCTTTCAAGAAATCACCCACTTGTAGTAGGGGCGGCAAAATAGGGAATATGCATCAATTTTTTTTTTAATCTTAATCAAAAGTATAATGCGTGAGAAAATTAACTGTAATATTAAAACTTTTCTCTTGCGTTTTTTTCTCGTGATATAGTTACTTGAAGTTAGTGCGCAGCATCACCCGCCGAAAACGCTCCATACAAAATGGTGACGTCACACATCACGTTTCAGGTGTGTTTCGGCGCGTTTAATATGGAGTTAGCCAATAATCTTCAATTATCTCCCTAAATTTTGCGTTTAAGTACATACGTGTCATACAAAATATTGTTTCTTATTCGATATTCTATCCGACTGTAAAGTGCATTATATCCGAAAATGAAAAAAAAAATTGTTATTTTTCCCTGATTTCATCGTGTGATAAAACTAAAATAATACATTTTTTTTATTTTTTTTCCTGTTCCATCATGTTTTTATAAGTGTCCGCAGCGATCAAGCTCAAATTCATCAAAATCGGTGACTTATGCATATTCCCTATTGGTCTCTTGCACGCGGGCGCTCAAACAGCTAGCGGCGGGCCTGAACACGTTTGATTGAACGTTTACGGGGGCCTATAAGCCCCCCTGTAGCCCTACCGCCCAACTCAAAGCTTTAGCCAGAGCGTTAGCTAGACTATATCCATCCTTGTCATATCATAACACGATGACAAGGACGGACTTTTACTCTGGCTTTGGTTGATGACGTCAGTGCACTGTCCGTCCAGAGAGCCTAGTACGAGTTGTGTTTCTCACCTCACTTTGCGAATAGTATCGAGTGAAAGAGAGGAAACCATGCGAGTGAGTGAACGAGTGAAAGAGAGAAAACGATAGTTAACTATTCGCAAAGTGAAGTGAGAGCAAAAAACCAACTCGTACTAGGCCCTATTGTCATCGTGTTATGATATGACAAGGATGGATATAGTCTAGCTATCGCTCTGGCTAAAGCTTTGAGTTGGGCGGAGTTGGCCCTGAGCTTTGAAATGACAGATAACAGACTCTAATCTCTAGTACTGCCTGTGGTCCTGCCTGTGGTCTAGTCTGTGGTGGTGCCCTTGCTTAGTGTTGCCAATTTATCATTTTATATGCTTAATTCGGCAGATTTTCATTCTGTCAAACATATTATTTTGTCGTTTAGCAAAAGCTTATTAATATTTTTAGCATATTATCTTACAAAACATTACTTAAATGAAATAAAAAAAAAACATGTAACGAACAACTACTGTAATATATAAAAGTATGAACATAAAACGAACAATATCTTTTGTTTTGAGACTCCTAGGGAATTCTCCTTTCAAACTTTTCGTTTTGATAGACGGATACCTTATATAGATAAAATTACTTATCGCCCTCTTCTCTATAAGAATAAGGTAGAAAGATCAACTTTAATCAAATTGTTAAAGTTCGAATCACGAAAGATGTCCACAAATGGCGCCTATCTTCGCGTCATACATAACTGATAAAGAAAAGACTCTAGACAAAATAATATTTCATATATTATTTAAATAATATCGATATAAATATCTAAATGAATATGGAATATTATTTTGTCTAAAGTTTTTATGACGCAAAAATGGGTGCCATTATTGTGGTCATATTTCGTGATTCGAACTATACCTAGGTACTAAAAGTAAAAACAAATGAATATGGAAGCAGTGTGAGATTTATCAAGTTAAATACTTTTGTTTGTAAAGTTTATTTTATACCTCAATATGCCTTCTAAGTACAGTCAACAGTACCGGTCAGAGTCGGAGTAAAATTTGGCATTTTATTTTATCACTTTAAAAAAACAATGCATATTTTTGGCATTTTTTTTACAGCACTTTAGCATACATATACCATCAAAATAAAATAACATAAAAATGCTAAAGTGCTGATATAAAATATGCCAAAAATATGCATTTTTGTGCTATAATATATGCTAAACGACAAAATAATAATATGTTAAACAGCAAGATTAAACCATAAACTTAATATTCACTGAAATAGACGAACAGAGTTCGCTTGGCTGCGAAACCAAAAGTGAGATGAGCCAGTGTTTGTAAATATGTAAACGTGTGCGTGAATTTAGAGATGCACTGAAGTCCATTTTAGGTTGTCGATAACCATAATGTATTATTGCTCTAATAAATAAAACACAAACAAGATTTTGAACAATTTTATTTAAATAATTTCTTAAGGTCTCCTTTGAGGCTCCCTGCTTATTTATTTATGACATTTATCCAGTTTAATTTAATTACTGGATTTACAGAAAACCTGGAAATAATTGTTAAATTAGTACTTAAGTTGGTTTAATTTACCATTTGAAAACTGTCGGTTACAAGCAGCTTTAAATAAAACTATCAGTGTTCACAAAGACAAACAAAGTTATATTGGAAATCATCGACATGAGTATCGATATCGATAATTTTTGATCAATATCTACGCTTTATTTTCTCAAGTTCACGGACATAATATCTTTTTATCTAACACATAATGTTTAGAAATCAGCCTTTATTTAGGAAATAGGCGTTTAATAGCATCATATTAGTATATAACTTAGTGTGTTTGGGAATATATTCAACTAAAATATGAATTATGAAAATGGTAATAGTACAATCATATTTACCTGTGAAATGAGTGTTTATTTGAGTTATTGTCGTAAGTAACATTACAATCCAGTACAGAACTTCTATCAGCCTTTTTTTGATGTCCCCACTGCTGGGGCACAGGCCTTCCTTATGGGTGGTAAGGAGAATGGGCCATAACCCACCACGCGGGCCCAGTGCGGATTGGTGGGTGTTAACGACTGCAAATGCAGCCGGGACCAACGGCTTAACGTGCCTTCCAAAGCACGGATGAGCTCGAGATAATAAATTTTTGGTCACCCATCCCATGACCGACCCTTGCGAACGTTGCTTAACTTCTGCAATCGCTGGGCCAGGCGCTAAACCACTGCGCCACCGAGCTCCTCCAGTACAGAACACGACACCATTATTGATTAATATAGCTTTGAGAGCCAAACCGACCCGATCGCGATCAAAATTACAAAATAATCTTGTTGACGCTTTTCACCAAGGTGATAAACGATGATAAATGAAGTCAAACCCAGTTTAGCTGTCAGTTTTTTTTTACTCTTTCTCGCACATCGCATAAGCCGTAAGAATCGGTTTCTCACTCGCAACTTTGTTCGTCTACTTGAGCATAGCGAAAAATTTTCTAAGTCTATGGATTAAACAGACAGAAAATCTGCCGAATTTAGCATATGAAATCGTATTAGCCTAGTTGGCATGGCAACACTGCCCTTGCTTCAAACTATAAATAGTAATTTTATTTTATCGTGACGAGGATTAAAATCTAAATAAATTTATTTTGTTTGAGAGAAGAACAAGAATGTGTTGAAAAATAACCGCTTGTGATTTAAGTCTTGTTTGGCTAATGTGTAGGATAGGACATGGTTCCACTGCTAGCTAATACGGAAATGTAGCTTCTAATTCTCCAACTCCAGGTCCAAAAATCGAAATTAAAATGTGCAACAAAATTGTAATTGTGGTGATTTGTTACTTCATTATGGGAGTATCTTCTACTCATATCAAGGGTGAATTTTCTACAAATGAGTTCTTCAAGTTTCTCGTGAAGTTTGGCTTTCAGAAAACAGATATTCATTACCAAAAAGAAACATATGGCTACATTTTTGGCAACATCACATCCAACCAGCAGTTCAAGTATCCAATAACCTTTGCAGTTTTAGATGGAAAGAACTTTTTACACTATTATAAGAGTCGTCATATAAATAACAAAGAGACAGCTTGCCAGGAAATGTTTAAAAACATGAATGATTCTGCCTTTCATCCCAAATGTAATGCACATGGACAAGATTTATTCAGGAGGATTCCCTGCCGCAAAGGCGAACTGTGTGTTGATGAAGATAATCCATGGAATGTTATTAAAAAGAATCAATTTACCTATGTCATACAAAATACTGGCCAACCTAGGTAAGTTCTTTCACACTGAATTTGTATTTCAAACCTGTTACATTATTCGTTTTCTAAATTGATTAGCACGGAATCCTTTTATTATACTATCCCCACCAATTGCTAATGCGCAGGAACCTTGTTACATTAATATCCACATTATCGTCATCTGCAACTAATAATGACATGAAACAAGAAAATTCTAATAGGTAATAAAATATATTATTAATTTAATTATTATATTAATTAAAATAGTGTTTAAGTATATAATATTATTACAATTGTTTTTCCTTTTTGAGGTAAATAAAATGGCCACCATGCACATTAGCAATGTGGCAAGTATAGTACACAAATACTATAATAATAAAGTAATGAAAGTCACTAACAGTTTTGTGAATGTTGATTGAAACACTGGAAAAATTTTTGTTACAGATTTTGGTATGTTTCCATGGTGGCATGCTACTTAAATGATACAACATGCACATGGCATCACTATAGTGGAGCGCCCGCAAAAGACAACCAGACGTTAACCGATATCCCTCAGACAGTTAATTATGACTTTTGGTTGGTGAATGGAAGTCCCAACTTGTCATTTTACAATACTCTTCTGTACCAGTTTTCTTTTGACAGGCAGAATACACTGGAGCTCTATTTGGTGTTCTGGTTGTGTTATGTAATTTTGTTACCAGTCCAGATTTATGCAGTCAGGTAATACATAATTCTAAGAAAGAACTTGTCACATGATTACGTTAGTTGTACCAATTCAGTTACCCTAATTTTTCATGGTTACAAACATGAAGCTATACTCCAGCCAACTTATGAAAAGAATGTTTACAAACGAACCACTTATTTAACCTCAGAAGTACTTTTTTATTGCATGTTTTATAAATACTTTGTTGTCCAAGTTGTATTTATGGTGTTAATTCACTTAAACTAAATGTATTTGTGAAATAATTACAAAAATAAAAAATGCACAAAGTTTTGTGTTTACCAAAATTCTTTCGGTAAGATGGCTGGAGTATAGTTGAATTTATTAAGCAAGTGGTCTTACTCAACCTATCTCATTTACACTAATTGTCAGTTCTGATTTCATCTGAACTCGAATTTGTGTATAACCTAATGCATTCTATCTATATCCACATTGTAAGTGAACTAAATCAGTCCTTGCCTTTTATTCCATACAAAATTTACATTCTGATGACCTAAAAAGAGCACTGAATAAATATTGAATGCTGAATTAGTTAATTTTTTAGGATCCAAAAGCATCCAGTGACTAAATTGTTCACGTTCAGTCTGGTGCTTGATTTCATTGCCCTGTGCTTCAATGTGCTTCACACTGTGAAGTATGCTGCTGACGGAGAGGGTTTCCTGGATCTTTCAGTAGCTGGTGACATATTGGACATAATGAGTCGTGTGAGTGTTTGTTTATTTCTATTCTATGCTACAGTACATTTCTTTTTAACTAGCTGATGCCCGTGACTTCGTACGCGTGGACTTTATGATTTCGGCGTACACAATCATATAAATAAACTAATGTAGTTACATAAGAAAATACTTGTAGCGGAGTTACGGTTCTGCATCAAGTGTTCCAGATCTTCGATTTTTATACCTCAACAAAAAATGCTCATCAGGCTGAACAACTTTTGTGAATATGTCATTTTTATATTTTGTATAGTTTAGCTGGACCATTATGGTTCTGCATCTGGTGTTCCAGATCTTCGATTTTTGTACCTCAACAAAAAATGCTCATCAGGCTGAACAGCTTTTGCAAAGATGTCATTCTTATATTTTGTTAAGTTCAGCTGGACCATTATGGTTCTGCATCAGGTGTACCCTTGGACGAATCAACCACTGGACGCGAAATGACAGCCATATTCGCCTTTACCCCTTAGCCACTAACTGTGACCGATAGCCTCAGTAAACGATATCGCGTTGTCAGTGTGATGCTAGAGCTCGTGGCGAAACATTGGTACAAAAATGGGCAAAATGCTCCGTATTGTTCAGCAAAAAAAATAGCGGGCAATCTAGAAATGTTTCTTTTCACACGTAAGCACAATTTCAACCTATTATAGTAGCTATTTTTCGTAAAATAAATAAAATTTGGTATGTAAACAAAGTAGGGTGAGCTAGCCGGTTTACCGGCCCCCTATGGTTTTCGGCCATTTCGGAAATATAACCAGGGGGGCTTTTCTATTCGTTCGCTAACTTAAAGCTTGAAAATAAGCAATTAAACGATCAAGTAACACGTCGCAAGTAGACATTGTAGTATTGTATGGAAGTGTCAGGCCTCCAACACGCAATTTTAGGGTTTATGGCTTATTTTTAATCGTTAAGTTAGCGAACGAATAGAAAAGTGGCCATTTGAGTAGGGGGGCAGGCCTCCTTCTCTTGCTCGAGATCGCGCGGACAAGGACTTTAACAATTTATTAATTAAGTTTAATTAACAATAATTAAGTTTTTAATGGTAGTATCGTGGGGAATGCATATGTATGGAATTTTTCATTTACCTACGACACTACTGGGCCGGTAGTGTAGAAGGGAAAAAAATACCCGCGACACTACCAGTGTTGAGTTAATTATTTGTTCACGTTCGTTCACGTTTTTGTTTTCGTTTTGAGATTTTTACTCACAAAGAAAATAATACTTGAAGTTAATATTGAGTAAATAATCCATACTTGAGTATTGCAGCCCGGTCTGGTTACCATTCTATCAAATCTATAAGAAAAGGATTGAATCTGTCAATAAGAGATTTCTATGGCATTTAACTTTCCAATGTCAGAAGGCTAAAGAACTTGTCTCCTACAAGCAACGATTAGACTATTTCAAAATTCATAACCTAGAAGATCGTAGAAAAATTGCTGATCTTAAGTTTCTGTACAAACTTATAAATGGTCAGCTTGATTGTCCTCTTCATTTAGCGAACATAAGATTCTATACCCCTTACAAACTGCCACGCCCTTCTAAATATAAACTGTTTACACCTAAACCTTTCAATAGTAATTTGGGCCATTTCTCAACATTAAATCGCATGCAATCTTGTTATAATAATCTACCCAAAAATACAAATGTCGACATATTTGGTGGATATGGAACTTTTATTAAATCCATAGCTCCTACGAAGGTAGGAATATAAAATCATAGTTAGGTATAATTATAGTAGTTTATAATTAAGTTATCAGTCATCATTGTTAACGCCTTGTGAATCATATAAATTCTCTTTTTTTTATAATTCTTTGCATATAACGCATGCCGTGGCAGCCTTTAATTAAGTCTTTACTTAAGATTGTAACCCATAGTTATATAAATGTAGACTTGTGTAAGGTGAATGTACTTGTTGGTTGTCCTTAAATAAACAAAATAAACAAATACCGAAATAATAAAAATTTCACAACCAACGAATTTGAAGGAAAAATGTCAGTTGTCAAACCATACTATTTGTCAAACGCGAAAAAATTTTTTGGCCAATTTATATACAAACTTTGAATACTTTTCAAAACAAAACTTAACCATTCGGTCATCCCATTCATTTTTTATCTTTATTATTGGCAACAATGTTTAGGGCTCTCATTGGTTAAAGTTTTTAGCCTAAAGTAGTTTGATGCAACAAACTAATGAAATCAATATTTTAATGATTTCATTAGCTATAAAGTGGCATTAGCTAAAGAAGATTTAAAGTGAAGCTTCTTGCAATTGAGTGTGAGTATGGTAAATTAGTTTTAGTACTGTTTAACTTAAACGCGTAAAGTTTTCGGTGTGATACATTTAAATTTGATGGCCGGGTAACTAAATGCATTTTTGGGAGGTCATTTGCTTTTCGGCCGCCTGGCCGAGAACTAATGTAAGAGTTTCACAATCCATAATATTTGGCCGGCAATTATGGCCGAAACCGGCTAAATCACCCTATAATATTGTCATTATTTGACAAGTTAATCCCCCCTCACCCCGCAAAAATTGGTCGATCGTGATTTCATACATTTTTCTTACGTTACGTGTCCAGTGGTTAATTCGTCCAAGGGTGTACCAGATCTTCGATTTTTATACCTCAACAAAAAATGCTCATCAGGCTGAACAACTTTTGCTAAGGTGTCATTTTTATATTCCTTATAGTTAAGTTGGACCATTATGGTTCTGCATCAGGTGTTCCTCTTTCCAAAATCAATTTATATTAATTATACCCTAAGTTATGCCCAGGCTTAACAGCTATATAACAAAAAAAGTTTCATTCAAACCCGTTCAGTATTTCCGGAGATTAGTGTGTTCAATCAAACAGACACACTTTTTTTTTCAAATTCGTATTCTATTACTATATCTCCATCGCCCCAGATATTTCTTTTTAAATATAATGTAATGTACAGACACACTATTTCTACTGTTTTATTACCTATATTATATTATATATATGATTTCCTTCCAGCTCCCATTATACCTCTTAAAACTTGGCAGTTTTCTGAATGGCTATCAATGCATCTCTTTTTTTTTGTTACCAGCGACTGCCCGCGGCTTCATCTCCGTGGATGGTATTTTGTCTATCCCTCAGGAACAGTTCCTTGTTTCGGGATGAATTGTACCCTATGTCCTTTTCTGTACCCTTGACAAAGTGTATGTAAAATTGCATGATGATCATTTCAGTAGTTATAAGGTTGAGTTAAGGCGTAAAAAACAAACAAACGAGACTTTCGCATCTATAATATTAGTAAGGAAGGATACAGAAATAACGAGATATTACTATAGCAATTCTTAAACCTGGCTAGTTTTAAGAGGTTGTAATACCCCCCAGAATCGAATAAATCTGTATTAACTATAGTTAGACAGCAAACACTGTACCGGACCTTGGGTGGGAAATGTCGTAGCATGGGGAAAGTGCCGATAGACGTTTATCGGGAGGGAGATAGAAAAAACTGCTCTGCCCCGCCCACAGCGCGCACTTACCCAAGGCGCGGCACTGCTCTTCTCGCAGTCAGTCTGTATTTGTTGAAAAACTGCATGACAGTGTCTCATGAATAAAAAAAAATTAAAATCATAATTGTAAGAATTATAAAACTATAACTTTTTTCCAGACATTATTCATGTTGTTGCTCCTATTGCTGGCTAAGGGCTGGGCAGTCACCAGACTAGAACTTACATATAAACCACTTGTGTTTGGTGTGTGGCTCGCTTATGGGATAGTCCACATTCTGCTTTATGTGTGGAATACTGTGAGTACACTTTTACGATATAATTTAAAAACGTTAGTGTAGTCTGTCCCCCTCACAACCCACTGATGTGAGAGAGAGCGAAACGACTGTCGACAAAATTATAATAAAATACTGAAATCTTTTCAGACTGAAGTGGACATCATAGAAGAAATAGATGAATATCAGACTTGGCCCGGCTGGTTAATACTGACGCTCCGAGTTGCTATCATGACGTGGTTTGTGGTGGAACTGCGTAACACGATGATCTATGAACACAACATGCCCAAGCTGAATTTCCTCCTTCACTTTGGTGCATCGAGCCTTGTATGGTTTGTCTACTTGCCAGTCATTGCGTTGATAGCTCTACAGATCAGTCCTCTGTGGAGGTTCAAGTTTTTGTTGGGTAAGTCTGTTTAGATGTTTCATTTTTACAAGCAAGTATTAGCGATTGTGTAAAAGGCACGAGAGTTCGACCGGAGATCAACCGAAACTCGACTGAAACCAGACTGGAGTTTAACTGAAGCCATCATGGTGAAACCGAGACACCGCGCTTATACAACGTGACCCTATTTCCATAATAACAATAGTGAATGAATAGGCACCTACTGGGCAAGCTCACTCCATCGTAGACCCTGTCTTTGCTTTCGGGCGAGACGGGTCAAGAGCAAACTCATCGATATAAAAAAGGTAACGCATTGCCGTAGTAACACACCGTTTCTATAGTAACAAATACGAGTGAAAAAGTGAGGCGTACTTTGGTTGCACAGTGTACTCCGGCTCGGCTATGGTCCGGTTTCAGTCGAGATGTACAGTCGAACTCTGGTGCATGTATGTACGTACACGATCTCTTACAATCGTATAAGTGATGATAAACAAGTGTCAAATGTTCTTTCAGGTATAACATATTCAGCCGATTGTCTGGCGTTCTGCGTGATGGCTCACCTGCTTTGGCCGACGCGATCGGAGCAGTACTTGCTACTGGCGCCTTCTGACTACACAGGTAAAATTACAGCTGCACTCAGATCGGGTTTCCTCAATCAACTTTGAACTTGACATCCATTATTTTAGGGTTTAAAATCAATTGGAGAAAGGCAATTGACAAATTGATACTGCAACTGTTGCTTTTTAACCGTTGCAGTCAAAAAAGGAGGTTCTCAATTAGATTTTTGTTTAATTGGTTCAGTAGTTTTCAAGTAATCCTAAAAATACAATGATTTTGCATCAACTACCTTGACGACTTTGTTATTTATGAACCGAATTAGATGACTTTTTTTGGTGGAAAAAGGATAACTTTAGTATAGTCTTTTTAACCGACTTCATAAAAAAGAAGTATGTATGTTTCTCCGCGATTATCTCGCGTTTGGCAAAACCGATTTTGATGCGGTTTTCAGAATAGTATTTGTTACATTTAGGAGAAGGTTTTGGTACTTTAACCGACTTCAAAAAGGAGGCTCTCAATTTCACCCGTATGTATGTATGTTTCTCACGTTTGCCTTAGCCGATTTTTCTACCTAAATAATATACTTACCTACACTACCGAATACAGAAGGTACTTACACTAAAAATAAAAAATAAATTATTAAAAAACAATAAAACTGACGGGTGGGGCTTTTAGAATAAAAAAAAGGAAGTTGTACTCCAGCCCCACCCGACTTCAATAGACGTCTTTTTATTATAACAATGATAATGCCTATCTAATAATTTGAATATTATTTCTTGCTTTTTAGAGGCAGGTTTTTTGAAGTCGGTTTTTTTGGTTTTAAAATTTTTTTTTTAAATTCATAAATAGTGAAGAAGCAGAGTCTGTAGAAACAAATAACTGGACACTGGCGAAATAAAAACAAGTGCGAGTCGGACTCGCGCACGAAGGGTTCCGTACCAAAAACGGCAAAAAAAACCTGTTTGTTGTATGGCAGCCCCCCTTAAATATGAATTTTGTTCTGTTTTTAGTATTTGTTGTTATAGCGGCAACAGAAATACATCATCTGTGAAAATTTCAACTGTCAAGCTATCATGGTTCATTAGATACAGCCTGGTGACAGACAGACAGACAGACTGACAGACAGACAGACAGACAGACGGACAGCGGAGTCTTAGTAATCGGGTCTCGTTTTTGCCCTTTGGGTACGGAACCCTAAAAAACCGCCAGAGCTCAAAAAGAAGAAGAAAAAATCGACCCATCTATAAATTGATAAACATTATCAGATTTGTTGCATTTGATAATATTTTAATGATAAACATTATCTGTCTGTTTGCATTTGAGTTACAGATGCGATTGTGTTCCGATTAGATCTGTTTCTATGAGGGCTTATTCTGCAATAAAAAGACGAAATTGTGAATTATTTCTCTGTAGTGCACTCCAAAGAAGCTTTGTGGTACTTTTTATCGCTTAAACAGTTTTGTAGCCTAGTGTTTAATTTAATGAGGTTTTATTGCTAAAAGTGGCCACTTTTCGCAAAAAAACTCCATTAAACTAAACGACAGGCCCGAATTTTTTTTAATCGATAAAAAGTACCACAAAGCTTCGAAGTGCACTACAGAGAAATAATTTACAATTTCGTTTTTTTAATGCAGAATAAGCCCTCTTAACCCAGAATACATAGGAATACTTTGTCTTAACTTCCGACAAAAAAGGGTCAAAAATCTACCTACATGTCATCACAATGCCGAAGTTAAAAAGACCGTATTTTACAAGACCTATGGACAAAGACCGAAAATTGAAAGGCCGAATGGTTGTTTGGCCGTACGTTTAAAATCAGGAAACGACATTTTACCTAAAAGACAATCCCGAAGCTTAAAAAAACGAAGTTTAATTGAGGGTTACACGCCAGCAGGTCGGTTCTAGCACTTCGCCGGCCGCTGCCGCGGCACGTTCGCTTCGGTCGCTCGGCTCGTGCGTTGTTGGTCGATACCTAACCTCCTCCTCGGTAGCTACGCTCACTCGTCGTCGCACCTAATAGACCTAAACACACTTTCGGGATTTCGAACTTTTGGCATTTTAACATTCGGGATTTCGAACTATCGGTCATTTGATAATCGATCTCTCAAGTTGCGGTCAATCGGATATCGACATTTAGGATTTTAGGTATTTTGTAAATAGGTGTTTATGTGGTATTTCGGTCGTATGTGTTATGAATTTTCGGCATTTTAATACATACACACAAAAACAGATGGAAGTGTTTTCTGTCTGTAGCATCGTAGCTACCACACAAATAATCGATTGTGATGTTTTTCTTGGTATAAAAGTCTCCTATCTTATTTAATACTATAATAATATTGTTTGCAGCGGGTATTGATGAGTTGGACGAGTTCAACGAAGCTCCCCACGTGGTGCACAGCGACACACTAGCGCTCACTGCGGCGGAGAGCGTAAACGCCGACGACGAGGACGTTATATTCACGAGGTCTGCGCACAAGAACGGCGCAGCTTTCTCATAGCAATGCCAGTAGTCGGCTCCTGAGTGAGTAAAACCAGTGTCTACCTATTATCGCTATTAGGTAATGGTCAAAGAAATTGTATCCCAAAGCGGTAACTGTTGAAATTATTATTGATAGGATAGGCATCCCTGCCGTAGTATGATCACCGAAACGCGATATAATAAAGCGATTTATCATTTTTAACAGTCAAAAGACAATGGATTTTGACAATGTGGAATGTCCGAAAAAAAATTGGCTGAATATTTTTTATAGATAGTAATAAGCTCCATAAGTAATAGAAAAAAGGTTCAGAATGTTCGGTTGCGTAAAAAATTTTCAAAAATTTAAGTCTCTTCGACTTCAAATATACGAAAGTAACAGTGGAATGGTGATTATACCTTTGCTACCACCTGCCACAACCGAGTCCGTTACGCCAGCAGGAAAGATGCTCCTAGAGGGAAGCGAGTTTAATGAATAATTTGTGCGCAATTCAGTGTAAATGTGCGCCAAATAAAAAATTTGTGGGCCTTATACTTTTGGAATAAAACGGGAAAAACGGATTCTGCTGGGGTAACGGTGCTCCAGCAGGAAGAATCTAAACTAATGATCGGAGAGAAATAAAAGATATATGTGCGGGTAGCTTGATACTAGCAGGAAATGTGCGCCAAATATAAAATTTGTGGGCCTTATAGTTTTGGAGATATTTGATTTCCTGCTGGCGTAACGTTTTGCCAGATCCCAGATCTCGGAAACTACTAAATGTGCGATCTTACAGTAAACACATATAAGTAGCTCCTAATTTGTGCTATTTGTGCGGTAGAAAACATTTCAAAAATATTCACAGATTTTGAAGTAATCAGACATTTTCTGAAAACAGAAAAAAAATTCTAGCGCCTAAACTACCACCTAAATAGAGAAACCAAAAACGGTGTTCTATTCTTCTTATTATTTCTCATTACCATAAAAATGTTGAAAACCGCACATTTACGCGTTTTTGAATAATACCCACATGAAGGTTAGACTGACCATGTCATGACTTTGACGGTCAGCAGGATAAAAATATCAGAGACTATTTAGATCCTGGCCCAAAGAATAATCTGTGCGGTTACTGAAGTACATGCTCTGAAAATTTCAGCTTCAAATTCTTCGTATTAAAGGAAATATCAATTAAAATCCAAAACAACTGTCAGTATTCCGATTAACCGACCAAATTCGATAGACCACCAAAAAGCGACGCGTTCATACATATTGATGACCTTCTTTATTGTGTCGTATTATGCAGAAAAATTTTTGTACAGTCGCGTTCATAACTTTCTTATTGGCAAATGTGGGTAAATAGTGTTTTAACTTTTAAATAGTTAGTTTGAGCCTGTATTCATACCAATACCACAGCCGAGAGAGTAGTTTTCTTACAGTCGGACTTCAATCGCCCATTGTGCTGGCGCAAAAGCCGCCGTTCGTCTAGACAGTTTGACGCAACGACTAAAAGTGTAAGGGACTAAAATTTTATTTGTAAATCATAACTAATTTAGGGCTAACTAAGTATAAAATAAATATTAAATTAGTACTCAATGAGCGCTTTTCCAAAGGACTAAAAACTGTAGGATCGATAGACGGCGTTGATAAATTAAGCACTGTCAACTGAGGCGCGTTCAGAACCTAAGCTCCGAGTGCAACCAAAGTTGTGTCAACCGAACGTCACGCTCTAATGTTTGATACGCCGTTAGAGCGATTGGTTGCACTCGGAGCGTAGGTTCTGAACACGCCTCAGTTGACAGTGCTTAATTTATCAACGCCATCTATCGATCCTACAGTTTTTAGTCCTTTGGAAAACCCCTCATTAGGAAATAATAATGAAAAAATAAGTTCCAAAATGGCGGCCATCTTTTTTGTTTGTGGGCATATTTCGATGAAACTCGGTTTTTGATACTATTTTGACAAGATAATATCAATGCAATGTTAAAAAAATAAAAAATCCAAGATGGCGGCCATCTTCTTTGTTTGTGGACCGATTTCGACGAAACTCGGTTTCTGGTACTTTTTTGACAAGAAAATAATAGGTAAAGCAATGTTAAAAAAAATAAAAATCCAAGATGGCGACCATCTTTTTTGTTTGTGAGCCGATTTCGACGAAACTCGGTTTCTGGTACTATTTTGACAAGAAAACAGCAACGCAGTGTTAAAAATGTAAAAAATTCAAGATGGCGGGCAAATTTTTGGTTTTCGGGCCGATTTCGATGAAACTCGGTTTTTGGTAGTATTTTGATGAGAAAACAGCAAGGCAATGTAAAAAAAAACAAAAAATCCAAGATGGCGGCCATCTTCTTTGTTTGTGGGCCGATTTCGATGAAACTCGATTTTTGGTACTATTTTGACAAGAAAATAACAAAGCAATGTTTTAACATTGCTTTGTTATTATTATATTATTTTAAAAATAAAAAAATCCAAGATGGCAGCTATCTTTTTTGTTTGTGGGCCGATTTCGACGAAACTCGGTTTCTAGTACTATTTTGACAAAAAAATAACAAAGCACTGTTAAAAAAATTAAAAATCCAAGATGGCGGCCAGTTTTTAAGTTTGCGGGCCGATTTCGATGAAACTCAGTTTTTGGTAGTATTTTGACGAGAAAACAGCAACGCAATGTTAAAAAAACAAAAATCCAAGATGGCGGCTATCTTCTTTGTTTGTGGGCCGATTTTGATGAAACTCGGTTTCTGGTACTATTTTGACAAGAAAACAGCAAGGCAATGTAAAAAAAAACAAAAAATCCAAGATGGCGGCTATCTTCTTTGTTTGTGGGCCGATTTCGATGAAACTCGATTTTTGGTACTATTTTGACAAGAAAATAACAAAGCAATGTTAAAAAAATAAAAAAATCCAAGATGGCAGCCATCTTTTTTGTTTGTGGGCCGATTTCGACGAAACTCGGTTTCTAGTACTATTTTGACAAAAAAATAACATAGCGATGTTAAAAAAATAAAAAATCCAAGATGGCGGCCAGTTTTTAAGTTTGCGGGCCGATTTCGATGAAACTCGGTTTTTGGTAGTATTTTGACGAGAAAACAGCAACGCAGTGTTAAAAAAACAAAAAATCCAAGATGGCGGCTATCTTCTTTGTTCGTGGGCCGATTTCGATGAAACTCGATTTTTGGTACTATTTTGACAAGAAAATAAAGCAATGAAAAAAAATAAAAAATTCAAGATGGCAGCCATCTTTTTTGTTTGTGGGCCGATTTCGACGAAACTCGGTTTATAGTACTATTTTGACAAAAAAATAACATAGGGATGTTAAAAAAATAAAAAATCCAAGATGGCGGCCAGTTTTTAAGTTTGCGGGCCGATTTCGATGAAACTCGGTTTTTGGTAGTATTTTGACGAGAAAACAGCAACGCAGTGTTAAAAAAACAAAAAATCCAAGATGGCGGCTATCTTCTTTGTTCGTGGGCCGATTTCGATGAAAGTCGATTTTTGGTACTATTTTGACAAGAAAATAACAAAGCAATGATAAAAAATAAAAAATTCAAGATGGCAGCCATCTTTTTTGTTTGTGGGCCGATTTCGACGAATCTCGGTTTCTAGTACTATTTTGACAAGAAAATAACAATGCAATGTTAAAAAAATTAAAAATCCAAGATGGCGGCCATCTTTTTTTTTGTGGGCTGATTTCGATGAAACTCGGTTTTTAGTAGTATTTTGACAAGAAAACAGCAACGCAATGTTAAAAAAAATAAAAAATCCAAGATGGTAGCCATCTTTTTTGTTTGTGGGCCGATTTCGACGAAACTCGGTTTCTAGTACTATTTTGACAAAAAAATAACACAGCGATGTTAAAAAAAATAAAAAATCCAAGATGGCGGCCAGTTTCTAAGTTTGCGGGCCGATTTCTATGAAACTCGGTTTTTGGTAGTATTTTGACGAGAAAACAGCAACGCAATGTTAAAAAAATTTAAATCAAAGATGGCTGCCATCTTTTTTGTTTGTGGGCCGATTTCGATGAAATTCGGTTTTTTAATACTATTTTGACAGGAAAATAACAATGCAATGTTAAAAATTATAAAAAATCAAAGATGGCGGCTTTTTTTGTAAATTTTATTTTTTCAGATTTTTTGGAAACAATAGCAAATATCTTTGAAAACATCCCAGTAACTAAGCGCAAATAATATTTTAAAAACATCACCATTTATTCAGCTTTCAGTTGAGGTATAAAACTTAATAATAACTTAAATAAAAAATGAGAAATTAAGTCTTAGCTAAATAGCAGTCTCATTTTATGTAGCAAAAAATTCCTATTTCGAGCGCTTCGGAGGTGGCCGTATTATTCTACTTAATCATAAATATGAAAGTTTGCCTGTTTGAATGATTGTTAATCAATAACGCAAAACGGCTGAACGGATTTGGATGAAATGATAGTTTATAAGCCGGATTACAACAAAGGAGGATACTATTATCTTGGTTTAAGGTTTCCTAGGGATTTTCTCGAATGTAAATGTGGATGAAGTCGTGGGCTGAAGCTAGTTTGCCATAAATGGTCGTGCTTACTAAAAATACTTTCGTCTGAGTGAGTTTGAGACAGGATTGTTTTCCGCCGATGAGTTAAAATTTTATACAGCCGGCATCACAAATAACCATGCATATCAGCCATTTTTAATGCCCCGCTGGCTGCTGGGGAAGAGGCCTTTCTTTTGGCTTGTGGATGGATAAAGCGGACGGGCCATAATGATAATAAATGAATAATGAAAATAGTATCAGAAACCGAGTTTCATCGAAATCGGCCCATAAACAAAAAAGTTGGCCGACATCTTGAATTTTTTACTTTTTAACATTGTGTTGCTGTTTTCTTGCCAAAATACTACAAAAACCGAGTTTCATCGAAATCGGCCCACAAACAAAAAGTTGGCCGCCATCTTGAGTTTTTTACTTTCTAACATTGCGTTGCTGTTTTCTTGTCAAAATACTACCAAAAACCGAGTTTCATCGAAATCGGCCCGCAAACTAAAAAGTTGGCCGCCATCTTGAATTTTTAAAATTTGCAACATTGCGTTGCTGTTTTCTTGTCAAAATACTACCAAAAACCAAATTTTCATCGAAATCGGCCCGCAAACAAAAAAGTTGGCCGCCATCTTGAATTTATACATTTTTAACATTGCGTTGTTGTTTTCTTGTCAAAATAGTATCAGAAACCGAGTTTCATCGAAATCGGCCCACAAACAAAAAAGGTGGCGGCCATCTTGAATTTTGTACATTTTTAACATTGCGTTTGTTTTCTTGACAAAACAGTAGCAAAAACCGAGTTTCATTGAAATCGGCCCGCAAACAAAAAAGGTGGCGGCCATCTTGAATTTTTTACATTTTTAACATTGCGTTGCTGTTTTCATGTCAAAACAGTAGCGAAAACCGAGTTTCATTGAAATCGAACCCACAAACAAAAAAAGGTGGCTGCCATCTTGAATTTATTACTTTTTTTATCATTGCGTTGCTGTTTTATTGACAAAACAGTAGCAGAAACCGAGTTTCATTGAAATCGGCCCGCAAACAAAAAAGTTGGCCGCCATCTTGAATTTTTTACTTTTTTAACATTGTGTTGCTGTTTTCTTGTCAAAATATTACCAAAAACCGAGTTTCATCGAAATCGGCCCGCAAACTAAAAAGTTGGCCGCCATCTTGAATTTTTTACTTTTTTAACATTGTGTTGCTGTTTTCTTGTCAAAATACTACCAAAAACCGAGTTTCATCGAAATCGGCCCGCAAAGTAAAAAGTTGGCCGCCATCTTGAATTTTTAAAATTTGCAACATTGCGTTGCTGTTTTCTTGTCAAAATACTACCAAAAACCAAATTTTCATCGAAATCGGCCCTCAAACAAAAAGTTGGCCGCCATCTTGAATTTTTACATTTTTAACATTGCGTTGTTGTTTTCTTGTCAAAATAGTATCAGAAACCGAGTTTCATTAAAATCAAACCCACAAACAAAAAAAGGTGGCTGCCATCTTGAATTTATTACTTTTTTTAACATTGCGTTGCTGTTTTATTGACAAAACAGTAGCAGAAACCGAGTTTCATTGAAATCGGCCCGCAAACAAAAAAGTTGGCCGCCGTCTTGAATTTTTTACTTTTTTAACATTGTGTTGCTGTTTTCTTGTCAAAATACTACCAAAAACCGAGTTTCATCGAAATCGGCCCGCAAACTAAAAAGTTGGCCGCCATCTTGAATTTTTTACTTTTTTAACATGGTGTTGCTGTTTTCTTGTCAAAATACTACCAAATACCGAGTATCATCGAAATCGGCCCGCAAATTAAAAAGTTGGCCGCCATCTTGAATTTTTTACTTTTTTAACATTGTGTTGCTGTTTTCTTGTCAAAATACTACCAAAAACCGAGTTTCATCGAAATCGGCCCGCAAACTAAAAAGTTGGCCGCCATCTTGAATTTTTAAAATTTGCAACATTGCGTTGCTGTTTTCTTGTCAAAATACTACCAAATACCAAATTTTCATCGAAATCGGCCCGCAAACAAAAAAGTTGGCCGCCATCTTGAACTTTTGCATTTTTAACATTGCGTTGTTGTTTTCTTGTCAAAATAGTATCAGAAACCGAGTTTCATCGAAATCGGCCCACAAACAAAAAAGTTGGCCGCCATCTTGAATTTTTTACATTTTTAACATTGCGTTTCTGTTTTCTTGACAAAACAGTAGCAAAAACCGAGTTTCATTGAAATCGGCCCGCAAACAAAAAAGGTGGCGGCCATCTTGAATTTTTTACATTTTTAACATTGCGTTGCTGTTTTCTTGTCAAAACAGTAGCGAAAACCGAGTTTCAACGAAATCGACCCACAAACAAAAAATATGGCCGCCATCTTGAATTTATTACTTTTTTAACATTGCGTTGCTATTTTCTTGTCGAAATAGTACCAAAAACAGAGTTTCATCGAAATCGGCCCACAAAAAAAAGTTGGCCCCCATCTTAAATTTTTTACTTTTTTTACAAAACATCCTTTATTTTTCTACTAAAATAATGTTAAAATTCATTTAATTCAAGTAAAAATGAAATGAAACAGAAATAACTTCATTCGTTATTTAAATAAAAGCACTCACTCAAATCACTTTTTTACTTAAATGTACGTAGACGTGACGTGTACAAACCTGTTCAACAACAAAGTTAAGGAGGTCATCAATATGTATGAACGCGTCGCTTTTTGGTGGTCTATCGAATTTGGTCGGTTGATCGGAATACTGACAGTTGTTTTGGATTTTAATTGATATTTCCTTTAATACGAAGAATTTGAAGCTGAAATTTTCAGAGCATGTACTTCAGTAACCGCACAGATTATTCTTTGGGCCAGGATCTAAATAGTCTCTGATATTTTTATCCTGCTGACCGTCAAAGTCATGACATGGTCAGTCTAACCTTCATGTGGGTATTATTCAAAAACGCGTAAATGTGCGGTTTTCAAAATTTTTATGGTAATGAGAAATAATATGAAGAATAGAACACAGTTTTTGGTTTCTCTATTTAGGTGGTAGTTTAGGCGCTAGAATTTTTTTTCTGTTTTCAGAAAATGTCTGATTACTTCAAAATCTGTGAATATTTTTGAAATGTTTTCTACCGCACAAATAGCACAAATTAGGAGCTACTTATATGTGTTTACTGTAAGATCGCATATTTAGTAGTTTCCGAGATCTGGGATCTGGCAAAACGTTACGCCAGCAGGAAATCAAATATCTCCAAAACTATAAGGCCCACAAATTTTATATTTGGCGCACATTTCCTGCTAGTATCAAGCTACCCGCACATATATCTTTTATTTCTCTCCGATCATTAGTTTAGATTCTTCCTGCTGGAGCACCGTTACCCCAGCAGAATCCGTTTTTCCCGTTTTATTCCAAAAGTATAAGGCCCACAAATTTTTTATTTGGCGCACATTTACACTGAATTGCGCACAAATTATTCATCAAACTCGCTTCCCTCTAGGAGCATCTTTCCTGCTGGCGTAACGGACTCGCCACAACCACAACAACACAAAATGTCAAATCTTTTTTTTTATTCTTGTTGTGGTTGTGACAGGTGGTGGCAAAGGTATAATCACCATTCCACTGTTACTTTCGTATACTTGTGAAATCGAAGAGACTTTATTTTCTTTACGCAACCGAAAATTCTGAAACTTTTTTCTATTACTTAGGGAGCTTATTCCTACCTATAAACATTTGATATTTTTCGGACATTTCCCATTAAGTGTCGATCACTATATCACGCTTATATATGTTACGGCTAATACCCGAAGTGCGGCTAAACCTAGTTTTAGCCGGCTAAAACTATGTGTAGCCGCTAGCTGTTGGCTATAACTAGGTGTAGCCGATTTGCTCGCGGCTAATACTAGGTGTAGCCGGCTAAAACTAGGTGCAGCATGGGATATAAAGAAAGTTTTTTTTGTTGTCTGTTAAAAAAATAACCTCGAAATTTAAGGCCCACGCTCCGCTGCGCTTCGCGCTCGCCTTAAATTTCTAACCTAACCCGGGACCTACAGGAGTAAAGCAGATCGGTTACACCTAGTTTTAGCCAACAGCTATCGGCTACACCTAGTTTTAGCCGGCTAGAACTAGGTTTAGCCGCACTTTGGGTATTAGCCGTAACATATACATATTATATCGTGTTTCAGTAGTCATGCAAGGGAGGCTGATTGGATAATGCTGTCTATACCTACTTATTTAACTATTACAATACGAGTTAACGAATAGAGTGCCCATGGCCGCATTCCAAGATAAATATACGTACTTATTGAGTACGTAAATAGTACTTATTATGGTTGCGTTTATTTTTCACTATTTCGATTTAAATGTATCATTGATAAATGTCTGATCTGTTGTAAAACAAAGTCAACTGAATTACGGTTAGAAATGTATAAGTTTCTAAAATTTATCAATGAATGACAAACATTTTTAAAGATGTTCAACTGAGGTTAGTAATAATGAATTTAAGTTGTTTGCGCTATTTAGTAAAATTATAATGAATTATTTCTTGAAATGCACAAATAAGTTTAAGTAAATGAAAGTCTATCACACAATGTTCGAAAGCCAGAAAGCATAGCTGGCTTCAATTTAGTCTAGATGTTTTGAATGTTTAACAGAAAAAGCGAACAATTACAGAATGTGCCAATGAGGATATCCATGTGTAGGTACTTATGACAAAGAGAAAACTAGTTAACTATATTAGAATATTGAAATATAAGTGAAAGAATTTACTATAAATAAGGAATGTTCATGAAGTCAATACTGTACTATTATTGAATAGAATAGTAATTGCATAGAATAGAATTCGTTAATATTTAAAATTATACTTGTAATAAATTATATCTGTCTTGTGCGAGATCTTTAAAAAAATTGATTAATATTATTTATTTGTAGAAATATTTATTCCAATATGGTTTTGTTTTGTTATCGCTTATTCCTTACATTATCATCAAAAGAGTAAAGAGTTCTAATAGTCCGTTAGCCCGCGATAGTATTGCCTACGTCATATGACATCACGATGAAATGCATAGCACACGGTCGGAAAAGTTGTGCTGAGCGAGGATCAGAAGATTATCGCGAATAAAATTGGCCGGAAGCTTAAGATATTCTTCCACTTCCGGTCAAAATTTTAAGATTATATTTACGTCATGTGAGATCAGTAAGATACCCGTGTCATCATTTAGTTTTCAATCATAGTGAGAGCCCTGCACGACGGCGCGGCGCAGCGTGCATGCGATTTTAATAAAGCGACGCTGTTGCCCATGGTACATACGTACCATGGGCAACATGGGGCACTATGGGGAAAAAGTCAAAACATCAGCCCTCTGATTACGTAATTCTGTTTCAGTGCATTACAATAGCACTCTGTTAGCAACTGAAACTGTAAAATCGCATCCATGATCGCAAAAGTAACAATTTCATTAATTTCAAAACGAGAATTGTTAGCAACAGAGTTACGTAATAATTGAGCAGAATACTTCGTGAAATATTCATAAACAAATGCAGCACCGACGCAGTAGTGCATCGTGAGTATCTGCGACACGACCGAAAACGTCGTGCCGTGCATCGTCGCAATCGCAACGTTTCGCTACGCCACATCGTTGCATTTTAGTAAGAATCAACGCGGTATGAGAAACTATAGTATACATATAAATTGTACAGCTGAAACATTCTTATGAAATAAATACTATTACTGTTTAAATTTTGTATACAAATATAGTCGAATAATATTATTACGGTAAATATGTTATAACTTTTTTAATGTACCTACAGAATTTTTATGAATGTATAGTGGAATATGGAAGTACAATTAGATCTCAATTTGGATGTTAATGATATCTTTGTATTGGTGATTTTGATACAAGTATTTAATGTTTACGTTATGTATATTGGAATTATGAGCATTGTACATGTTTATTATAAAAGTAGTGTATTATAAAAGTAAATAATATGTGCTGAGGCTACGGTTCTTATTTTTGTAGTAAATTATTTTAAATTCTTGCTATATACTCGAATGTACTTATATAAAAATACAAATGTTGTTTTTAGACTCCGAGAAAGTTAGAGTATTACTTTAAATGTTAGCTTGCTTGTGCGTTTATATGTTACTTTGTTTGTTTTGTCTTTTAACAACAACGTGGGGTGTACAATGAAATGCGGAAACAATCATGTATTCCCGTTAGATGTTATATTTATATAAAATGTATTTTTGATTTCAGTCACAAAAAGTATTAGATTTCACAATTTTTTGCCGTTTATAATTAATACTATAAATTTACACCTAATCAATACGTCAAATAAGTGCCAGTGTTAAAAACAACCCTAATGAAACTCGCAAGGTCAAGTAAAATGTTTTCGTAAATTCCAGTATATTATTTTTTTACTTTCTTTGTAGCTGTAAATTTGTAAATAAAATAAAAATCCTTATTTTTTTTTTATTCAATAATTTTTTACAGGAAAAGTCAGGAAAAATTGCAAAAATAACTTACGTGGTCAAGACACAGCTTGGAATGATGGTCCAGAATCGACTTGAGCATCATTCAATTTAGCTTAGTAGCCCAGTAAACGAAAAGGTATAGAGGGAAAGGCGTGGAACACAATTTTTGACTTCGTAACTTTGTTTGGATCTGTTAGGAGGAGAACATATCAAAAGTCCCCGCCCGTGGGAGGGGGGGTTTGAAGGTCCCATTTTTCGGTTTTTCAGATATATCTCGAAAACTATGCATTCCAGCGACATGAGTTTTTTTACAAAATAAAAGCTGGTTAAATTTGCTACATGTTTAATTCAGTATTTTTTTTATATCTTGTATAGTTTTTATGATATTCACTATTAAAAGTCTGTAATTTTATCTTTATATATAAAAGAAGAAACTGATTGGTGACTGACATATCAACGCACAGCCCAAACCGCTGGGTCTAGAGACTCCAAATTTGGCACTTAGGTTCCTTATGAGGTCTAGGGATGCACTAAGAAAGGATTTTTCAAAACTCACTCCCTAAAGGGTGAAACGGGGTCCAAAGTTTGTATGAAAGTCCGTCAGTTTCGAAGCTAGGATCTTAAAATTTTGTGTTTAGGCTGACGACTAAAAATTAATATATACGTGTCCCAGTGTTTTTGAAAATACTACTCCCGAAGGGATGAAAAGGGGGATGAAGTTGTGTATAGAAAATCCTTCATTTTCGAAGTAAAAATAGCTAAATTTTGGCATATGGATGCAAATCTTACTCAACGTATATCGTTATTGTTTAGTATATCAACCATTATGGGGATGAAATAGGGGCGAATCATCATCAATCAAAAACATTTATTTTTCCTAAATTACAGATATTCAGGAGAGGATATCTCAAAAACTATACAAGATATCGAAAATTTTTACATAATAAATCATGTCTCAAATTTAATCAGCTTTCATTTTGTAAAAAAACCTCTTGTCGCTGGAATGTATAGTTTTCGAGTTATATGTGAAAAACCGAAAAATGGGACCTTCAAACCCCCTCCTCCCCCCGGCATAGGGGCTACGGGCGGGGACTTTTGATATGTTCACCTCCTAACAGGTCCAAACAAAGTTACGAAGTCAAAAATTGTGTTCCACGCCTTTCCGGCATTACCTTTTTTTGAGCGTTCATTTCCTGAACTATAGGCTCGTATAATCGTATTATAGAATCATGTCCGTAAGCCCGCGACAATATTGCCTACGTCATATAACATCACCATGAAATGCATGGCACACGGTCGGAAATGTTGTGCAGAGCGAGGATCAGAAGATTATCGCAAATAAAATTGGCTGGAAGCTTGAAAAAATCCTTCACTTCCGGTTAAAAATCACTTTTGAAGGACTTCCGGCCAGATATGGCTTGGCACTTGGCAGACTTATTTATTCTCAAACACACTATTGTTAGAGAGAGTTTACATAAGTCTGTCAGTTCTGAAATGGCCGAAAGTACTTGAAAGACGGTGCCAAAGCCAAAGATGGTCACCGGCACCGGATACCTTTTCCTACGCCATGTGACATCTTGACGAAAATTATTATAAACGTTTTGAAATAATAGTGTGTTTGAAAATAAATAAGTCTGCCAAGCCATATCAGCTGGCCTCTGGCATGTGTCCATCTGGCATCCTTCAAAAGTGATTTTTAACCGTTCACTTCCGGTTCCGGATTTTCTCAAGCTTCTTGCCAATTTTATTTGCGATAATCTGATCCTCGCTCAGCATAACTTTTCCGACCGTGTGCTATGAATTTAATCGTGATGTCATATGACGTAGGCAAAATTGTCGCGGGCTTACAGACTATCAAACTCAATTTAAAATCTTTGCTTGAGTACAGACAGATAGAAAGGGATGGTGCTATTCATCGCATATAGCGCCATCACTTTCTAACTGTACTCAAGCAGAGATTTGAGTTGGATTCTATAATAAGAGCCAGACACGGTAAAGATATCATTACCGTGGCTTAGAGCTGTTGTTTGTGGGTAGTATGATCAGTTAGTATAATTATGTTAGGTACCGGCAATGTGTATAATCCGGCATTGTATACAATTCCTAGGCATTGTATACAATGCCTGAAACGATCAGGCAATGTATGAAATATTATTAATTTCATACTTTGCCTAGGCATTGTTTACAATGCCCGCTGGTCCACCGGCAATGTGTACAATAAGTATATTTCTGTTGTCTGTTATAAAAAGTAACCTCGAAAAAGGCTCACGCTGCGCTGCGCTTCGCGCTCGCCTTAAATTTCTAACCTATACGGGGGAGGAGTAAAGCAGGTTCGATTCCAAACTCAATCGAGCCACCCTCGAGCCCCCCCGAACCCACCCCAGAGGCGATACTACAAAAGCCTGTTGATTTGGGCCAGGTACCTGGACGAAACGCTCTGGCTTTTGTAGTAAAAATTTTTACTACAAAAGCCTGTTAATATCGGCCGAGTACCTGGCCGAAATCAACAGGTTTTTGGAGTATTTTTTTTTTAAAAAGTGGGACTACAAAAGCCTGTTGAACTCGGCCAGCTACTTGGACGAAATCAACAGGCTTTTTAAGTTGGAGCAAATTACTTTAAGGCCCAGAGTGATTCGGCCTAGTCGCGCGTTGTTTGTTACGCTTTCATGTCTCTTAACTACGTGTGTAGGTACAGTCAGCAGCACGACAGGTAATACAAAACTGTCAAAACTGTGAATGGGGAGAAGGAGAGGGGAAGGGGAGATTGAGGGATAGGGGAGGGGAGAGTAAGGGGGAAGTACAAAGTTAAGGTCAAATACAAGGTCTAATACAAGGTCAGGTACAAGGTCACATACAAGGTCTGATACCAGGTCAGATACAAGGTCAGATACAAGGTCTGATACAAGGTTAGATACAAGTTCAGAAACAAGGTGAGATTCAAGGTCAGATTCAAGGTCAGATACAAGGTTAAGGTCAAAATCCTATATCGTCGGCGAAGAGTGAAAACCTCGTAAATCCTCTTTCTCATCTAGAACACTTTTGCCGAGTTTTTCGTCACTCACGACCCGCCCCCTGGACCGCCCAACTCAAAGCTTTAGCCAGAGCGATAGCTAGACTATATCCATCCTTGTCATATCATAACACGATGACAAGGACGGACAGTGCAATGACGTCATCAACCAAAGCCAGAGTAAAAGTCCGTCCTTGTCATCGTGTTATGATATGACAAGGATGGATATAGTCTAGCTATCGCTCTGGCTAAAGCTTTGAGTTGGGCGGTAGGGCCCCAGCTTCTGTCATTGACGAGGTTTTCATAAAATACAATAGATTGCGTTATACGCGTTTGAATGGAATATGAGTGAGATAGAGTCGTGATATAAGAGGTTTTCTGTCATAAACTGCAAAAAAATGTTCTAGATAAAAATGACACTAACGAGGTTTTCTCTCTTCGCCGACGATATAGAGGATACCATGGCTGTAGAAGTGTAGATATAAAGTTTGTTCCAACTTAAAAAGCCTGTTTCGTCTAAGTAGCTGGCCGAGTTCCACAGGCTTTTGTAGTCCCAATTTTTCAAAAAAAATTACTCCAATAACCTGTTGATTTCAGCCAGGTACTTGGCCGAAACGCTCTGGCTTTTGGAGTAAAAAATTTTACTCCAAAAGCCAGAGCGTCCCGTCCATGTACCTGGCCGAAATCAACAGGCTTTTGTAATCTCGCACCCCAGAGCTTTTGTGTCTGCCCTCTAACCAACTAAGATCAAAATCTTTTTATTTTACACATTGCCGGTGGACCAGCAGGCATTCCATACAATGCCTAGTCATTGTATTATAGGTACTATGGGCAACAGCGACGCTTAACCAGTTTGCAACAAAATTCGTGTGCGCGCGTATCGCCCCTACACGAACTAAACGTATGGTTGTGACGGCGCGGCGTGCAAGCGATTTTGACCTTAGCAGTGGTTAAGCATCGCTGTTGCCCATGGTACACTGCCTAGGTAATGTGTGAAGTAGACAATAATAATTATTCTATTTCATACATTGCCTAAAAGCGCTAGGCATTGTATACAATGCCTGTATTTCATACATTGCCGGTAACATTATACGGAGTCCCGTAGTTGCATCACTTTGACGTCTCAATTTTAATGAAGGGCAGATAAAAAATGTTGTCCGAATTACATATTCAAACTGTAAGTAGCAATTTTTAATTTCTTACCTAAATGGGTTTATTCATTGACCTAATTATTTCCCATACCCAAAGTGGCGCCTTCACCTAGAGGTTGTTAATAATACTAAAGGATCATTCCCACAGCTCCGGCGCGTCACCGCCGGTCCGTCCGTCAACGTCACGGACGTGTGTGAAAAGCAGTTTAGATCACCGGCGCCGGCACGTCAACCAGCGCGTCGCCGCGTCGCGCCGTGCCGGCTCGATTCAGTCGACGTATTGGTTGCTATAATAGGTAGAAAAAAGTACATTGTGGTATGGAAATAAAGTATTATTTATTTATTTCAACTATTAAAAAAATTTTTTTTATTACTTTTGGTAATATTTTGGTAACTTTATTAAACTTAATTTACCTATTCCACTAAGTTCAAGTAAAGATATTTTTTTTTTCGAATTTTGATAAAAATACCACAATGTGTGTGAACTTCTACTAAAAATGAATATCGGAAAAACAAGTGAAGGTAGGAAAACATACCCGACTAAACTGGCTGCCGATAGAAAGTCTGTAGTCTGTGGGCACGCTAAGGCTGCGTTCAAACGATAACACACGACCCGACCTCAACCCGGACTCAACTCAAACTCACCTCAACCGCAGCCCACCTTGAAATACATCGCTTACAATTTTTGAGTCTTATGACACATTAATAAGCTCCTATGTAATGTTCAGGCGAGATTGAGTTGATTTCGGGTTGAGTTTGAGTTGAGTTTGGGTTGTGTTCGAGTTGAGTTCGGGTTGAGCGCGGGATCGACAAAATATAACGGAGCTTATTAATGTGTCATAAAACTCAAAATTGTAAGTGCTGTATTTCAAGGAGTGGGCTCCGTTTGAGTTGAGCTCGAGTTGAGTTTGAGTTGAGTTCGGGTTGAGGTCGGGTCGTGCGTAATCGTCTGAACGCAGCCTAAGAATCGTTTAAGTATTTAGCCATTACTAGTTTAAAATTAATTACAATTCACCGCGGTGCCACTTTGGTCTGGGTAGGTACCGTGTGTGCCTCTTCGCCTTTATGTAAGGGATTGGAAGGTCATTTGATAAATAGAAACTTCAATTATTGCCAACAACAATAATTTATTTACCCACACACATAGGTACGTACATTAAAACAGAAGTAAAAGCTAGCACAGCACTTGAAGTTTAAAATTAAGAGATTATATTAATAAAATGTCTACTCTCTTGATATTATTAATTACATATAACAATTTAATACCTATCAGGCTTTTACTGACAAGCCATAACCAGTAAAATTAAAGAATTGCATATTAGAATTAGGAATATTGGTGAGAAAGGGAGTTTAAGATGACAAAGCAAACGATTGTAATATTCAATAAATTTATGCTAAATTAATATTTATTTAAAAAAATATGTAAATATTTTATGTTAATATTTGAAAAAAATCTGTTTCTGTATTTCCTCCAAAAGCCGACCTTTCACCCAAGCTGTAGGTATGGCAACTAAAATATGCATGTACTAGTGTACTTGGCCTTTTTCATAAATTAATATTCAATACTCGCTACAAAACAGAACTCGACTAGTAATACCTATTTGAGTTGGTTTAATGAACACGACCTAAGCAAACAGGTTTCTCTATTGCAAAGTAAACTTAATTTACCCTTCGCCTGATTTCTTTAACAAAAAGTTACTGAACTGCTTTTTATTAGCCATATTAGCTACATTTCTTTCTGAATGCTCTCATATTAGGTCCTTATAGGTAGTGTAACATATTTTTAAGTTTACATATAAGTACTATCATAAGAATAAATAAAATTATTCTTATGGTACTAGGTATGTTCATTCTACTAAACGCCACCATAATGTCTGTCTGTAGGTACGATAATTTTAGAACAGCAATAGAAGATATATTTTTTAGTTAAACATATATAATGTAAGTACCTAAGCTCTCCTATATAAATATATTTATTTACTGACAAAATGTAATAGACAAGGAAATACTTTATATTAAAAAAATAGATAAGTAATTAATTTTGAACTATCCTTTGACAAAAGGATAATACCTCAGCTACATACAACTTTGACACAATTCATTTTCCATGCTTTGACAATTTTAAATCTATTTGTAAAATTAATGATGAATTAAATACACTTCGCTTATTTAACTTACAAATGTACTTTTAACATAATATACAAAAACGAATAACAACAATAAATAGTTTTAGAACATGTATGAACTTAATGTATTATTTAATTACATAAAACAATTACGTTTAGTTAAGTACCAGTTACATTTTTTTAATAATTATTATACTTAATTAATTTTACATCTCCCGGATTTTTTAGTTAATATCTCTACACAATAAAATATAAAGTGGAACGATTTGGTTGCCTGTCTCGATTATCAAAATAATTTATTTAAGTATCCTTAATCCCCATGAGATGGTATTAAATTCGCAAACTTATCAAAAAGATACAGACATTTATTACCTACTCAAATTAAATTGACGATTATTATCACATACCTAATGAGGGCGAAAATGTAGTGGCAGCTATATTGTCTACAATCTATATTACAGTGTAGACTCTACACGTTTTATCTGTACTTACATACATGAATTTATAGCTTATAGCCCGTCAGAAACATATAGCAGCAGACTTATATTTAGATAAAGAATACCGCGAAGCCAGACAATAGCCGACGGGTCGGAGATCCAATACATTCGTGCTTATCCACGTACAAAGTGCTACATTCAAGGTATTATAAAATAAATTAATCAAAGAAAATATCAAGAACCAATCTAGAATTGAATGTGTAGGACATTAAAGTATTTTAAACATAATAAGGAAGTTTCCAGTTTTTTTTTATGTTTCTGTAATTTAATTTTCATAATTATATTCATAAGTAATAGTAAAAGATATTTTGATAGGTATTACAAAGAAACGACAAATAATATAGCAGTTCAAAGTTTTAATGACTTGAATTTTTTATACAAAATTTTACGGAATTTGTGACGTCACAAGTCTCCTTTCAATAAATTGAAGATATTGAAAAACTATTTTCAAAAAAATTTAACGCATAGGCTTAAAATATTTATGAGTTTATTTCTCAAAATTCGATTTAAGGAAACTTCCTTTTTAAACGATCATTAGTTCAGTCACATCAATAGATAAATAAATAAATAATAATATTATTTTGAGCTCCAATTACAGTGAGTTAAGCGTGTAAAGGGGGATGTAGGGGGATGTCTAATCTCTTGCTACATCCTATGGGTAACAGGAAACATTATGTAACCTTGGTAATATGAACTAAACTAATTTTAAATCGAATGACGAAGTTGACCTTAATACAACATTATGATTGTCAATGATGAGATATTACATCACAGCACAGCAGCGGCAGCGTATCATACGCTCCTGTGTTGTATTGTAATATCTCTTACGCTGCACGCAGCGTACGTTTTAGAGCTGCTTTTGTGTTAAAGTACAGTCAAACACTGGTCAACCTATCCCAGTATGTCAAATTTTAAGCGATTTTCAACATAATAATACAAAAATAATAATGTTCTATTACAAAGATACATTTTGGAGTATTGACGACTTTGACTGTGAGTCTACCAAAATTATTTTAGTAGGTAGTTCGACATTAAATGCCATTTTGGAATATTGCCATAAGGAACAGGCACATAATAAAATTATCACTTTGTTCAAATAAGTGTATTATAATATATTATCACTGATAATTATCAGTCGCGGCATTAAAGTAAGGTTTTAACATAAAATAGAGATGTTTTAATAATAAGGTATGTTACTTACGTAGGTGTGATTTACGTTTCCTCGATACCGTGGCTTAACGGTATGATTATTTAAATTCTATAATAATTCTATTCTGTCTGTATTTGTTCAAAATAAATTAAAGTATTTTCATAAAGGGTTCCTCTATCAATCCACCACTGTCCAACAAACTTATTTTTACTTTTACATATTTATTTATATTAATTTTATTAAAATCATTTTTAATAGGCGGATGCAAGATTATAGAGATTGGCTAGGTACCTATAAGATACAAAAAGAATACCAAATAAATCTGATTTTTTTATTTTGTGATTTTGTGAATATAAAAAACTAGGTAAGTACAAAATTAGTATACTTAATACTGAAACGAAAAGAGGTAGAATTTTCAGTAGTTATTACCATCTGTTTAACATAGTACTTAGGTACTGGCAACAGCGTAAATTCGTGTGCGCGCGTACCTATATCGCTCCTGTACGAACTAAACGTATGTTGTGACGGCGCGGCGTGCAAGCGATTTTAAACTTAGAAATGGTTAAGAGACGCTGTTGCCCATGGTACCTATACCTACATTGATTTAGTTCGCTAATTTGTAAAGGAATTATGAAGAAGTTATCAAGGTAATAAAAAATACACAGCTACAAAGATGTTTAACATCAAGTATCTAACACAGTGATTTATGATGATCATTAAATTTACAAAATAAAGCAGACAAAGTTCTGATCATACAATTGATTTATTTAACCAGACAAGTTCTGACAATTAAATTAATGCAATGGTTAAGTAAATAAAGATCTGGACCATTAAATTGACTACTGTTAAATACTTATAGGGTAACAAAATTTTAACGTAATAATAATTTTGTTTCATCCTTACACCTAACATAATTATGTATAGGTACTATTACTATCAGTAAGTATATCAACATCAAAAACTATGACATGAACATTAGATTACTTATAATAAAACAAAGTAGGAAACGAGGCGCGGTTCACATGGAAATTGAACTGCTATTGTTTTTGGGACTCCCTCCACGGAAAGAATTGCACGTAGATTTGAACCATGTGAGAAATGTGAACCGGAAAGTCTTAAGCTTTAAGTATTGCTTATTTTTATTTAAATATCTCTAGGTGAATTTCGTCATAGAAACTTACTCGATTAGTAAGTTTTATCGGAGCTTATAGAGCTAAAATCAGCAATTTGGTCTATAGCAGTGGTTCCAAATTAGTACGTTTTTTTCTACGTACCCCTCCAAGAAAGACCTCTAGTTCGCGTACCCGTTATTGCAGGAATGATAAATAAAAAATGAATACCCCTGGGGGTACCACTAATTGGGAATCACTGCTCTATGGTGTGCAAAAATTTACTCATCCACACATTTGTAATACTCTGTGACCTGCAGCTGCTTGGAAGCCACCATAGTCGGCAGTGGTTTGGGTTACTATAATACGTAAATTTTCCTCAATAGATTTTGAACTTAACATCTAATACTTTGACAGTTTTATGTAACCTGATGTGCATACAGCACATGAACTGTAACTTCTGCACCGCACGCACGCACGCACGCACAAACACTCAATCGTTCTTACAACGTTATTACTGCAAAAACGTAATTCACTAAAAAGCCATGTGAAGGTCCAGTCAATAAAGAGAAATGGAGTTACACAGTTCCGGTATTTTCAGTTATAGGAAGCTAAAAAGCTTAATTTCATCTTACACAATTATTAGAATTTAGAATAAAAATTATGCTAGACTAGTATATCTTGACTTATTTTTCAATAATAAAACGGACAAGAGATTACCTTTCCTCCAGTCTAAATTACTCATTAAAAAGATTCATAAATATTTACCTAATATTTATTATAAATATTATAATATAATAATTTCGAATTATTTTTTTAGAAAATAACATGTCTCTATAGTAGAATGTTTCAATAATACAGGATACGTACGATACACTATACTTAGTTAGGTACATAGTGACTATAATTATTATGTGACCGTTAACACAATTTACAACCAGAGTCAAATATTAATATTGTTTAAAAATTGGAATATAATCATCACATAGGTAAAATATTACAATTTTCAATTGTTGAAATGGTGCCATTTGAGACCTTTCGAATAGTGATATTCAGTAAATATATTTATTTATTATATACATACATAATCCTTTATATTGTACAATTAATAAAAGGAATCAACAGTTTAATACTTATCAAAAATATCGCAGCTTGGCCGTCGTCTAATAATATCTCTAAGCGTCCTTGATAGAGCGTGATAGAATCTCTCACATTAACGACGATTGCGCGAAGTGGAAGTGTTACTTACGGATGCCAACAATCGACGTGGCACGAGAAGCCTTGCGTTTCCCCTTGCAGGCCTAACAGCTCCAGGCTGTTTCAAATCGGCCAAGTGTAAAGCGTAACCCTCAGTTAAAGTTGTTGCTAGATTACTATATTTTTTACCGATTCGACCAATAGCGTAAATTTGCTTCGGTGACAAACCGCAATTATGATATACAGTTATATCCTTACCCGAACCATAAGCACTGTGTATAATTACCCCATGTTCATTTATTAGACTGTTGAGATGAGCTGCCTTGTGACCTAATGGGTCAGTAGAAAACCCATCAGAAAAGAACACTAAACCGTGAGGAAAATTATGCTCTGCTAACCAGGACACAACTTTTCTCTGTTGCATATCAGGACGTCCGGTAATATAGAGAATTAAATAACCTAAATCTTGCCAAAAACGAACAACGTCGACCGCCCCAGCTCTAACTTTCGGATCCCTACCTGTTACCGACACACTCGCAGTGAAGGAACCATCGATACTAAAGACAATACACTCCGTTTGGGGCGGCACGACAGCCAAATGGAAATTGCAACTAGTGTGATCACCTCTGACGACGACTTTCATGGGGTAGATGCCGCATCCTACGCTTTGTTTTTCTGATAATGTGTACGAAACTCTTCCTGTTTTGTCTGTTACTACAGTAGATAACATTGCCCATTCACCAGCTGGTGGATCTTTCATCATATAAATGTCTACTTTTTCTCCCGTCAAATTTATCATATCCAAAGGGCCATACATAAATCTAGCAGTAAATGTTTGAGGGTTTCCTTCTTTTACTATGACATCATTGGCTCTATGATTAGCAGCGACATTTTTTAACTTAACTGATGTTCTTTTCCTCATCCATTTTTCGCGTTCTTGATCCGGTTTGAATAATGTACACTCCTTATCTTCAGAGTGACTGTACAAAGCTAGATCAAAATGTCCAACTTGACGTAAAATAAATGCGATTACATCGGAACTTTCCCAATAACTAGCGTGAAATAAATGAGGTAAGGCATTCGTAGGAAAATTTGCCAAGCCCTCTGGGCAATATAGGGCGTAGTCTAACCGTTTAGAACCCCACCACTTCTGTTGTAAAGCATTCATAGTAATCAAAGGAATGTTATCAACAAGCCCACTAACTGTACTTTGAACTGATACTTCTGACAGTCTTCTTAAAACAGGAGTCGGTGGCATTTGTAAATGATCTCCAAACAATTGTGGATGACTCTGTATCAATTCCATTAAATGATATGGCTGGCCATTGCCTAAAGGATACTTTGCATATCGTGCAACATTGATGGGTGGTAAGTTGGTGAATCGCGCTGATAGCAAAGGTTCTAACCTTGCAGCCACTGGGTCGGTTGGATGGAATAAATTATACACTTGTTGAACCGGTGGTTTGACTATATCGCGGCTTTTGTCATCTGATATTTTTCGGGAAGCTAATATCAAAGAAAGGGGACTTCCAAAAGTAAAAAAGTCGCTAATCTCAAACTCAAATTTAACCTGATTATCACTAGTAGATGAGGATCGTCTTCTGGGTGTGGGAGCTTGTAAATGCGATTTATTCAAATAATTTTCAGAGGGATCGTTGGGTATTACAATCTCAGTATCCAAAATGCTGTTTTCGCTATCATGTCGGGATTGGTATTGTAATGTTCGGCAGAGTGCATCATAAGCTAAAACTGAACCCATGCTGTCACCGACGATACATACTTGACCATTGAAACCTTTTCCATCATCGGATTTGATAAACTCGTTAAATACTGAATTAGCAGAATTTATTGTTTTCGTAACGGACTCTGTATATTCTGGAGAAGATGTTGCAATTAAAGGTATAGCACCAATTGGGATAAGATCATTTGTGAGTGAAGGTGTTTCAATAGTAGAAGGTGAACAATCAAAGCTGTAAGGACTCAATGTGGATAAAATACCTAGAGCTTCTGTGCAAACAGATGGACATGAAACTAATTTTATTGTAATATGTCCAACTAAAGTTGGATAGTGTTGACGCATAACCGACTCAAAGGCACCCTTAAAAGTAGTTACGTCAGATTTTTTTGCTGTCATATCAACATTGGCATCTAATACACTTCCAGCATGAAAAACAAGAATCAACACTGTAGTTGGACAGGAACCGTGTACCGGAGTTTCGGGACAGCCATCAATACTTTGATGACTCTGTAAAGTCACCATTCTACGAGAACCCCTTTCTGAAGTGACTCTTTTCAAAAAGTTTGGGTTGAAAATGCTGTCGTCTTGAGTTTGATCACCTTGACTAGGCGATATATCGATGTCTGCTTCGTCCAAAGAGCACATAGAGGACCATTTGTTAAATGATGATTCACAATCGTAAAACTCGTCTTCTGACCCTGTCTCAGTTTCTGATTCTCTTACTATTGTTTCCATACGCCAATTAGCTACTTGTTGTTGTAAACTTTTAATGGAACCAGATGAAGAGGACCTAGGATTAGATTTAGACAGGCTTTTATGATCGGATGGTGGAGTCCCTTCAGGCGATAAATGCTTTTGTATTCTCTTTTCAGTCACATTCCTCTTTGGAGCGACTGGTGTTGGTATATCCTCATTTTTCTCTAAGCTACTCATAGTAGCAGCAAGAGATTTTGAATTTTCTTCAGAGAGATCTTGTTCATCACTTGTGTCACCAGCCATTTTCTTTTGCAAAGCTAATTGTGTTTGTCGTTCTATTTCACGGATGTCCTCCATTGTCAGACCATGCCATTCGTCTTGCCATGCCCATGCCTGTCTATGTGCTCTAAGCATTGTTTTTCTTAATGCTACGTCATGGATAAATTTTTCCAGTTTGGTTTGCATTCCCCAATATCGGAACTCAACTCTGCAGAGTTTATAGGCACACATTAGAGATTTCCCATTTGGAAGAGGTTGGGTCTTCCCCTGGACTTCCATCCAATAGTCTTCCAGCCATGTTTCTGTTAAAGGGCCTCTGTTACATTTTTGAGAAACAAATAACTTTGGATCTTCCTCTCTAACATAATCTGCACCATAAAGCTGATCTTTAACAACATCAATAACATCAACAACTCTATTTTTTAAATCACTTCCTGATAAGTTGAAGACATTATCTTGGTGGCCATTATCAGCATAATAATAAGTTTCTATTTCTAATGAGAACTTTTCAACAAATGGACAGGTGTATCTAGTTTTAGTGTACGGATAGGCATTCCAAGCTTCTTCAGACACTGTTAAAGCAGATTTTGGGAGAAGACTTTTAAACCAACCAGGCAAATGACTACCAACATGGTAAATTTTTTGTGTGTACTGACCTTTGCCTCCGGGTCCATTTTCATATGGTTCATTGATTAAAATTTCAACACCGCTACCTTCACCTGAACTTTCTTCTCTACTTTTCTTCGCAATCATATAAAGCTGTGCAATGCGGTATTCTTCCACTGTTAGGGGAAGAGGGATTCTATACTCCTTGATCAGCATTGTGACTACTTTTCACTCATTGTCTGAAACAAAAAAAAATATGTCATCCATAGAGTAAGGTAATATATACACGGGAATAGAGAGCCCTCTTGCAGGTTTCATGTCATCATACAGCCTAAGAAAGAACTAATAGCTATTCTTTTCTATTCAGTGCTAATATGCTAGGATCTCATAGACTGATTAATGAAAAATATTGTGCATTTTGGATGTGTGTTTGCATGCTGAGTAGGTATTAAAAAAAACAGAATTTAGCACTCTTTATAATTACTCACAACAAGTTCGAGTGATAGAAAGGAAAAAAATCTGTGAGAAGAGAGAACTACTTATCATTTGTACATAATAAAGCTTTTATTTTATGATCCTAGACTTAAAAGGTCATTACTCATTACTTTCAAGCAAGATAGATTTTATTCTATGTTCCTCAGTTATTTTATATGTATCATACCTAGGTATGATACATTCAAAGGTAAAAATTATAGTGAGAAATTCAAATGCATTTGGCAAAACTAAACTACTAACTAAATTTCATTTTGCTTATTACATGGTTACACCCATGATATTTGCACCATGGGTGGTATTGTTGCTTGGGTATAATCATGTTTACACCCAACCCAAGTAGCAATACTTGTAATGCGATTAAACTGACAATGTACCTACAACTGTAGTGACTAACTTCAAAGCGCTTACAATGCAATGTAAGTATTTTAACACAGTATATAGGTTTATTCTAATATAATTACTATGATAATATAAAAATAATAATACTATGATTTAATCTGTAAAATGTTCTCTTTTCCATTTATTCCCAAGTGAAGTTGCAGCCGATCACTGTCTATTGTCAATTTAATCCCATTGTATGTATGATCTGAATGTGAAAATTGGTAAGCAATTGGATAAGTAATTTCTAACTTATACCTGGAAAAATAAATTATTTGAGATTTGTGTAATAAGATAGGTACTTAGGTAATTTTATCTACATAATATAGAATACTTATAATACATATAATATAAACCATTCTTCAGACTTTTTGATTCATATTAATATTCATATTAAACTGAATAGGTACTTGTAGGATAAAACAATAAAATACTTGCATGAAGTGAAATAATACAGAAATTAAGACAAACTCTTTATTCATTTAGATTGCCAGATTTTTCATTCAAGACACAATATTCTTATCATTTACCTACCAACTAGAATTTTAAAAATAAATGAGTATGATAAATAGATGAGACATTATTATGATTGGATGTGCCTTACCTTTAGAAACACTAATTGTATCGCTTCATTTACTTGGCTGGTGGTTGCACCTTGATTTGATTCATCATTTTCATCACAAAACAAAACCACTACGTACGACGACAGACAAAACGTTTGTAATTTTGTATAGATTGTCGAAGGATGAACTTTGACATTTTAACACGCGTACCTACTAGAGTTATAATGTCACAAGCGCCATTCCTTTACATGTTCACATAACACTGAATGAAACAAAATATTTGTTGCACCGATAAACGTGGCAGCATGCACAAGTTTTGAGTCACTTTAAAAACAGAAAATGGCCTTTACAAACGAAAGGCTCCATACGATACTAAATTATCTGAGTAAAGTAAATAAATAATAATGTTTTAGGCATGGCTAGGTATATGCTGGATCGTAGATTGGAACGCTGTTGATTCTGCGTACAGTAGTACAAACTTGACCGTCAGACTGTATTTGCAAAATAGGACCTTACTGCTAAGAAAATAAGAGATGGATAGGTTATCAAAATAAATTGGTATAGTAGTAGATAAGTACATCTGTGCCGAATTCATAGTCAGTGCCAGACAGAATTTATTTTATAGGTAGATAATTTATTTGATGAGCTAAATGGATTTTAAAACTTACAGAAAGAATGAAAACTGTTGAAGATTTATTCAAAAAATAGAGACAATTTAGGAGGGCATGATCTGAGTTTTTTTTAAATTTTGACTTAGTTTACTCTTGTGATTATAATAACCACAGATAACATAATGACGGCTATTCTAGTTATAAACTTTATTATTTTACTCTTTGTTATAAACAAGTTTATTAAGATTAAGGACTTACGAGAGTATCAATTTAACTTCGATTAACAAAATGACGATTTCCATTTGCTTTTAATTATAAGGTTGGTAGAAATTAAATTGTAAGTACCTAATCACTACATACCTATAAGGTCCTTCTTAAATAGTGCACATAATTTTAAGGGGTCAATGTACTCATGCATACAAACAACTTTTACTATGGTACCAACATTGAAATCGCAATAAAAAATCAGCTGTTCCAAACATTTTAATCTATTCTATTTAAAATTTTCTATGGAACAGCTGTTTTTTTTCGCGATTTCAATGTTGGTCCCATAGTAAAAGTTGTTTGTATGCATGAGTACATTGACCCCTTAAAATTATGTGCACTATTTCAGAAGGACCTCATATTATAAAACAAAGTCCGCCGCCGCGTCTGACTGTCTGTCATCCTGTCTGTCTGTTCGCAATAAACTCAAAAACGACTTAACGGATTTTCATGCGGTTTTCACTAAATGACAGAGTAATTCATGAGGAAGTTTTAGGTGTATAATAAGTTAAGGGTTTTATGTAAATTGGTAGAAATATGACGATAATTGTCGTTAAAAATTAAGCCGACTGGGAGCTTGCATTGAAAACGCTGCTTATACCTTTTGAGATATAACAAAATAATGTATGATGGAATTGTTCCTCTTTCATAGATCTACAAAAAAGTCCGCGATGGTATATATCTATCTTTAAGGAATAGCTTACTATATCCATTATATCTTCTGAAAAATTGGTCAAGTAAATGCGGTAATTTTCAAACCTATTTAGAAGGATACAGTATTAATTCTTATAAAATTAACTTTACCTTAAGCATTTTATGCACATTATTTTAACCCTTTACACCATTCCAATTAAATGGATATCTTAGGAGTTGTGGCAAAAAATAAATCAAACGCGTTTATTACACCGATGACGGGACGGGAACGGGACGAACGAGAGGGAAAAAGACTTTTGGAGCAAATGGAGGTGAGACTGTAAGGTATTCGTTTTCTTTTTGGGTGTTGTTGGAAGGTCGCGTTTGGCAAAAAAAAGAAGGAACCGAAGCGAAGCGAGGGCGGGTCGTTAGTTGATAATATTAAATACTTATACCACAGAGGCGCGTTCAGAACCTACGCTCCGAGCGCAACTTTACGCTACAACACGGGGCGCGCGGCGTTCTAAACATTAGTGCGTGACAGCAGACTTGGTCCCCAGTACCCTTAGCACGAACAGCTATCGAGAAATCTTACGCGCGTAAGAAAATACTGCCTACTCGAAAACGTACTCGATTCGAAAGCTAGCAAAATCGGCAGCACGAATTTTACAGAGCTGGCCAACGTCAACTCGATAGTAGTGATAAATAAAGCTAACGTGACACAATCCAATTATCAATCCAATTGAAGCAAGGTGCGTTCCAAGACCATGATACATATCTATGTAAATCATAAATATGTAAATTAAAATTGAATCAAGTTGTTCATCATCATAATTTTACATTAATTATTCTTATTATTAATAATAAATTAATTAACAATATTTATTTCATTTAATAACGTTAATTAATTTGCAAATTATGATAATAATTTTTAACATGTGCATGATTTTGCCCATGGTTTTGAACGGTCATTGCACCTTGCCCTAGATTGGTTTGAAAAAGAAGAGTTTCTCTATTCTTTGTCTCTTTCTTTCTCATCCTGTGATTTAATGAAAAATATAACCTTAAATAAAAAGCCGTAAACCTATTTCTTTATTTTGTTTTTGTCTAAAATTATTTATCTGTGTCGGCTACAATCGCGAGGAAATAATATTATGACTTATGGCCTAGGAGTAAACTACAATGTGTCGTAATTTCATCAAATTGTTTTAATTGAAGATTTTGATGAACTTGAAGAATACCAATGGATTATCGTCAATGAATAAGAAAATTTCATCAGAATTAGTGCCATGTGTGTGAAGATTCGACAAATTAAAGACTTTATTAAGTTTGCTTTGTTATAATATTTAGTTAGTGTTTTCGTCATAGTTTTAGGGTCTTATTTTATTAATACCTAAATGAAACATAATTAACTGCATGCAAACTGTGTGATGTTGTGGCTGAAAATTAATATTATACGTATAACACTCTATCCTCTAGTTTTATTTGAGTTTTGTAGGTAAGTTATAAAATATTGCTAAAATATAGGTATGGTGGATGTGGGGGACACCGTCGATAGCGTCAATTGACGAGATTTTTATTTTACAAATTTCTTTGTTTTATGAGAACAATATTAGTAATATTGCCTGTGGATAATTCAGTGGACATGTCATAGTCCTCAAATTAAATTTTTGTTACTACATACATTCTTTTAAAATTTAATAATAAATAATACAAAGTCGCTCGAAAAGTCTCTCACTAAAAAAATTACAGTGAGTAAGTTGTCGATAGCCAGCTTGCGAGTGTCTCGACTCGATACCGTATGTCAAAAATGGGTTCGTGCTACCGATTTCCATACAAGCTATAACTTTACTATTCGATCTCGATTCGCAGGCTGCTCGATACCTTATGTCAAAATGTTTCGTGCTTCCAAATTTTAGTTCCGTTTACGGACGTAGTGGCGCTGTACTAATTTCCATACAAAATTGTGAGATTCGAGTAATTTTACGCGCGTTATTTTTCTCGATAGCTGTTCGTGCTATGGGTACCAGAACATTTTCTCATGCGGCGAGACTCACTCAATGATCTGGTGGATTTTTTTCTCTGGTTGCGAGTCGATTCTTTTCTAGTAGGTATATCTAATATTATTACTTACTTATATAAAAATAGCATTGTGAATGCTAAAATCGCAAATATTTCAAAAGGAAAGTTACAACATGGAAACAGACTATGAGTTTTTCACTCTTTACAAGATGGACACAAGAAAATCGATAACAGTCGTCGCTGAATTAAAGCGCCGCCCGCCCGCCATCGCCATCGGCTGTAGTATTTATAGCCAGGTATACACATATATGTGTATATACTTACTTTATTCGTATAGTAGGGAAGTAACAGGTTGCTTCGTGCTATGGAAAAAGTGGGTAGTAGGGATAAGTATCTTCAGCATATACATCTCTCAGTGCGCCTATCTAAAATTAGCTCTCAGTATCAGTATGGGAATTGGGAAGGCATCTACGAAATATCTAGGCATACTGTTTACACAGAATATATAATCTGTTTTGTTTATCCGCACTTGGCTTATTTGGTTTTTACTTCTTTTAAATTTTAATCGTTAGTATTTGAGCTCTCTTACTGAGCTGTGCTGTAAGAGAGCTCAAATAATAGCGCGACAGTATTGCCTACGTCATGACATCACGATGAAATGCATGGCACACGGTCGGAAAAGTTGTGCTGAGCGAGGATCAGAAGATTATCGCAAATAAAATTGGCCGGAAGCTTGAGAAAATCTTCCACTTCCGGTCAAAATTTTAAGATTATATTTACGTCATGTAACATCAGTAAGAGACCGGCAGGCTGATTATCTAAAATGAGCGACCAAACTCGATTCCTGAATCATTTCGAAATCGTCGCGCGACCGAGTCACTGGTTTGGTATTATGTATGCGATCGCCGACTAGTTTATGTTCGGTTTATGCTCGTTAAGATCTCCATAGAAACTAGCGCCACTGGTAACCGGTGGGAGCGACTGAAAAGTCTTTTTACCGAAAGTAGTCTGTGACTGTGTATGTGTCTGACCATTATGTTATGTGCAATGTGAACATAACCTTTTTGTTTTCGCTTCGAAATTTGTTTACATTTTTTCGTATACAAAATTGCAAATTCCGTGTAGGTATTTAAGAACAGGCCTTTTGTTTTACAGTTATAGCTGTAAATGTGTATAATTTTATTTAATTTTGGTTAAAGGTAAGGCTAAGAATTTAACGAAAACTAATCAGAAATTACGTTTTGTCTGGTTTCTGTTTGACAGAAGAAATAGCGAAATCGTCGCGGTCGCGTCGCGGTTTCTGAGTTAGATAATACGAATTTCGGAGCATTTCCTTGCAAGTAATCGTATATTTTAGTTTTTTAGTTGTCCGTTGGAGGCAGCACTCGTAGAAACTCGATCGGTGGTACGAAATCGAGTTTGACAGCGACGATTTCGTAATTATCACTGGTCGCTAGGTGGTTTTTAATTAGATAATCAGCATGCCGTGTCATCAAGAGAGTAAACGGAAGTCTGTCAGTTCTGAAATGGCCGGAATACCTTAAACTTAAAAAAAATGTTTTATAGTCATTTCAGAACTGACAGACTTATGTTTACTCTCTCTACGTTTGAAAACTAAATGATGATACGGCCCCCTGATTATCTAAAATGAGCGACCGATCTCGATTCCTAAATTATTTCGAAATCGTCGCGCGACCGAGTCAAGGTCCAAACAAATTATCGGACGCGGCTTACTGCCGCGGCTGATCTGAGGTGTGCAAACTATCGGATGTAGTAGGTCGCGGACGAAACCATAGACTAATATGACGTCATCGGACGTCCGATAGCTATCTGGCACGCAGGATGTTATGAGAGTGTGCACACTTATCAGCCGCGGCAGTAAGCCGCGTCCATAAGCCGCGTCCGATAATTTGTTCGGACCTTCACTGATTTGGTATTATGTATGCGATCGCTGATTAGTTTATGCTCGGTTTATGCTCGTGAAGATCTCCATAGAAACTAGCGCCACTGGCAAAGGGTGGGAGCGACTGAAAAGTCTTTTTACCGAAACTAGTCTGTGACTGTGTATGTCTCTGACCATATGTGCTCTGTGAACATAACCTTTTTGTTTTCGCTTCGAATTTTGTTTACATTTTTTCGTCTTCAAAATTGCAAATTCCGTGTAGGTATTAAAGGACAGGCCTTTTGTTTTACATTATAGCAATTTTATTTAATTTTGGTTAAAGGTAAGGCTAAGAATTTAACGAAAACCAATCAGAAATTACGTTTTGTCTGGTTTCTGTTTGACAGAAGAAATCGCGAAATCGTCGCGGTCGCGTCGCGGTTTCTGAGTTAGATAATACGAATTTCGGAGCATTTCCTTGCAAGTGCTCGTATATTTTAGTTCTTTAGTTGTCCGTTGGAGGAAGCACTCGTAGAAACTCGATCGGTGGTACGAAATCGAGTTTGACAGCGACGATTTCGTAATTATGACCGGTCGCTAGGTGGTTTTTAATAAGATAATCAGCCTGGTCTCTTACTGAGTGCCTAGTATGAGTTGTGTTTCTCACCTCACTTTGCGAATAGTAGCGTGTGAAAGAGATGAAATCATGTGAGTGAGTGAACGAGTGAAAGAGAGAAGACGATAGTTAACTATTCGCAAAGTGAAGTGAGAGCAAAAAACCAACTCGTACTAGGCCCTCTGATGATTTTCGAAATAGTACCCAAAACCGAGTTTCATCGAAATCGGCTCAAAAACAAAAAGTTGGCCGCCATCTTGGATTGTTTATATTTTTATTATTGCGTTGCTGTTTTATTGTCGAAATAGTTCCAAAAAACAATTTTCATCGAAACCGGCCCAAAAACAAAAAAGTTGGCCGCCATCTTGGATATTTTATATTTTTATTATTGCGTTGCTGTTTTCTTGTCGAAATAGTACTAAAAACCGAGTTTCATTGAAATCGGCCCAAAAACAAAAAAGTTGGCCGCCATCTTGAATTTTTTTTAAATTTTTATTATTGCGTTGCTGTTTTATTTTCGAAATAGTACCCAAAACCGAGTTTCATCGAAATCGGCCCAAAAACAAAAAAGTTGGCCGGCATCTTGGAATTTTTATATTTTTGAATATATCGTTGCTGTTTCCTTGTCAAAATAAAAAGAAAAACTGAGTTTCATTGAAATCGGCCCACAAATAAAAAAGTTGGCCGCCATCTTGGATTTTTGTATTTTTAACATTGCGTTGCTGTTTTCTTGTTAAAGCAGTAACAAAAACCGAGTTTCATAGAAATTGGCTACCAAGCAAAAAGTTGCCCGCTATCCTGGATTTTTTATATTTTTAACATTGCGTTGCTATTTTTTTTCAAAATAACACCAAAAACCGAGTTTCACCGAAAACGGTCAAATCGGCCCATAAACAAAAAGACATAACCATACTCCATAGTAACGTAAAATGTAAGTACTTTTTTAGAAACGACTACTGGCAACACTAGAAATCGTGGAATTTGCATTCCGGCAGGCTGATTATCTTATTATAAACCACCTAGCGACCGGTCATAATTACGAAATCGTCGCTGTCAAACTCGATTTCGTACCACCGAACGAGTTTCTACGAGTGCTGCCTCCAACGGACAACTAAAGAACTAAAATATACGAGCACTTCCAAGGAAATGCTCCGAAATTCGTATTATCTAACTCAGAAACCGCAACGCGACCGCGACGATTTCGCGATTTCTTCTGTCAAACAGAAACCAGACAAAACGTAATTTCTGATTGGTTTTCGTTAAATTCTTAGCCTTACCTTTAACCAAAATTAAATAAAATTGCTATAATGTAAAACAAAAGGCCTGTCCTTTAATACCTACACGGAATTTGCAATTTTGAAGACGAAAAAATGTAAACAAAATTCGAAGCGAAAACAAAAAGGTTATGTTCACAGAGGACATATGGTCAGACACATACACAGTCACAGACTACTTTCGGTAAAAAGACTTTTCAGTCGATCCCACCGGTTGCCAGTGGCGCTAGTTTCTATGGAGATCTTCACGAGCATAAACCGAGCATAAACTAATCAGCGATCGCATACATAATAGCAAATCAGTGACTCGGTCGCGCGACGATTTCGAAATAATTTAGGAATCGAGATCGGTCGCTCATTTTAGATAATCAGGGGGCGGAATTCAGATATCAAGAAAATACTGTGATCCATGATTCCACTAGCCTACACACCTTAGAGAAGAGAAGTAAGTAGTTTGGTTGACACAATTTTTTATCAACGCCATCTATCGAGCGAACAGTTTTTTTTTCATTACGAAAAGCCTATTGTCAAGACAAGGTCCAAAATAAATTGAAAATTTTTGACACTTTGTATAACCTGATGTGCTGCTGACTGTACATAGGCATGATTGTTAATTCAAAGTTTTACCCCTTCTTTTCCACTCATTATTAATTACACAATAATAATACTGTGGAGACAAAAGTACTTAATAATTAAGTTTATATGAATAAAGCTTATTTGATTACGGGAACGGAGCGCGGAGCGTGGAGCGCGGAGCGCGGAGCGCGGAGCAGACGGAGTTCGCGCGTCCACATATGCTCCGAGGTTCGCGGAGCGCGGAGCGCGGAGCGCGGCCTAAGTGGGGACACACCCTCACATGACGTAAATATAATCATTAGCGTATAGTTGGCAGACTCACCATGGAATTAGAAAGTTTTGACTAGGTCAAAAAATTGTTAATAAATAGTGATAAATAGTGAACTATAGCATATAAATAGTGATACTATGATTCAAAAGATATTTGAGTATCTTGGTGAGGCTGCAAACTTGACGTCAAGTTGGCAGACACCTTAAGAAATACAGTTCGTATCATTATGATTTATATGCCAAAAAATTGTTAGAAAATAGTGAATCGTATACGCAAAATTCCAATAACATTGCTTCAATACAAGCCGAGATATTACGGTCTCTAAGTGGGCTGCCAACTTGACGTTTCAGGCAATAGCGATTCCAGAAAAACGGGTACAAGTTTAAAAAAAAAAAATATATCAAAAAATTGTTAGTGAAATTGTGATTCCTACGATATAAATAAAACAAGAATTCTTCATTGCTATTTTCTAAAAATCGAATGTTAACTTTTACATAATACTCTGAATAGGATGTCGATGAATATTGAACTTTGCTCTACAGGAATAAGGTTTCAACTTTATTGCAATGATGAGGTGAGTACTATCCAGCAAAAAAGTGAGATTTATATTTTTAGCCATATCCTCGAATTATTATTACACTTGTTTTATTAATTAAATGTTGATATCAAACAATAACGATATTCATTAATAACAATAATATTAATTACAATAGCGCCATCTCTCGGAAAAGATTGTCAATTTCTCAGTTATAATTTAAAGTTAGGTGCCTATATATGTATTAGGTATTATTTTACTTATTTATTTTTGAAATTCAAAAAGGCAAATCATAACGTGCCAACCACTTTTATTCGTTGCGTCAACTGTCTATTTTTACGAACGGTGGCTTTTGCGTCAACAATAAAGGCGATGATCGACTGTATAAAGACTACTCTTTAGTAGGCTGTGGTCAATACCCTACTCTTAATTCAATATTATTAATTCAGGAGAAACTATTAATAATTTCTACTTATATTACTTCCTACCTACTCACATACCAACTGATACTCATCCTTACTAATATCCTTACTAATATTATAAATGCGAAAGTCCGTTTGTTTGTTTGTTTATTTGTTTGTTTGTTACGCCTTCACGTCCTAACTACTGAACCGATCATCATGAAATTTTGCATACACGTTGTCAGTGGTACAGAGAAGAACATAGGGTACCTTTCATCCCGAAAAAAAGTATAGTTCCCGAGGGATAGCAAAAAACCTTGCCATGCAGACGAAGTCGCGGGCGGCCGCTAGTAATATTATAAATGCGAAAGTCCGTTTGTTTCTTTGTTTGTTACGCCTTCACGTCTTAACTACTGAACCGATCATCATGAAATTTTGCATACACGTTGTCAGTGGTACAGAGAAGGACATAGGGTACCTTTCATCCCGAAAAAGAGTATTGTTTCCAAGGGATAGCAAAAACTCTTTCCACGCAGACGAAGTCGCGGGTGGCCGCTAGTTTTACTATAAATCTCACCAGATAATAATAATAATATCTTTATTCTAACTCATACATAAATAGGTACCTAACGTTAAATTATAACTGAGAAATTGACAATCTTTTCCGAGAGATGGCGCTATTGCTATGATTGTTATTAATGAATATCGTTATTGTTTGATACCAACACTTAATTAATTAAACAAGTGTAATAATACTTGGAGGACATGGCTAAAAATATAAATCTCACTTTTTTGCTTGATAGTGCTCACCTCACGATTGCAATTAAGTTGGAACCTTATTCCTGTGGAGCAAAGTTCAATATTGATCGACATCCTATTCAGAGTATTATGTAAAAGTTAACATTCGATTTTTAGAAAATAGCAATGAAGAATTCTTGTTTTATTTATATCGTAGGAATCACAATTTCACTAACAATTTTTTGATATATTTATTTGTTTAAAACTTGTACCCGTTTCTCTGGAATCGCTATTGCCTGAAACGTCAAGTTGGCAGCCCACTTAGAGACCGTAATATCTCGGCTTGTATTGAAGCAATGTTATTGGAATTTTGCGTATACGATTCACTATTTTCTAACAATTTTTTGGCATATAAATCATAATGATACGAACTGTATTTCTTAAGGTGTCTGCCAACTTGACGTCAAGTTTGCAGCCTCACCAAGATACTCAAATATCTTTTGAATCATAGTATCACTATTTATATGCTATAGTTCACTATTTATCACTATTTATTAACAATTTTTTGACCTAGTCAAAACCTTCTAATTCCATGGTGAGTCGGCCAACTATACGCTAATATATAATCTTAAAATTATGACCGAAAGTGGAAGATTTTCTCAAGCTTCCGGCCAATTTTATTTGCGATAACCTTCTGATCCTCGCTCAGCACAACTTTTCCGACCGTGTGCCATGCATTTCATCGTGATGTCATATGACGTAGGCAATACTGGCGCGGGCTCACGGACTATAGACCTCTCGCGTTTGTGTGCTAAAAAGTACCATAAGAATATGAAAGTATCCTAGTTCAAATTGTATGTTGTTTAAAAAAATAATCTAAAAGATGTCGCCACGTGGTATTTAAAAGCTGTTTGAGATGTTTTTGTTGATTGTGTAGAGCAAAACATGCGCTATGGACCCGGCATAACCTTACCATTTGGGGGCGTGGCCACAGAGTATAAAATAGTACAATACTAAGCGTGGTGGCCTACTTTTGATTGGTCGCGGTGATCTATCTATTCTGTGGTGCTTGTCAAGCATCGCTCCTCGATCAAAATGTAATTGGCAAGCAGAATTTTAAGTGCTTGACGGAACGTGCTTGACCGTTTAGGGGGTACATAACAGAACTCTATTATCAAGCTAGAGCTCACCTTTTAAACGGACAGGCATTACCGCAGCTGTTGCGAAACCAGAACCGCATACCGGATGGGTACGCGGTACGTACCACGTGTTCGGCACGAGCTCATAGTAAAGCCCCAGTAGGATACTATTATACATTCTGTGTTCGCGCGCAGTATCTAGTCTTATTTAGATTGCACTTTACATTCTAGGCATAAGACTCATAATGCTATATAGGTCCATAAAAGTAGCTTCACTTAGCCCTTAAGGTGGCACCCTGAGCGAAAGTGGCGCCGCGGTGAAGAAAGTGGCGCCGCGGTGAAGAAAGTGGCGCCGCGGTGAATTTTGTTTAATATTATAATTCTAATACACAATTTTAATAATGCTTTACGTGGAGTTTTTAGAGCCCACAGTCTAGTATTTTTAGACGGTATCGTATCATTCCCTTGTAGTCACTGCTAGAAGTAGATAGCAAAACTGCTAAAAGTGGCCGTCTTTGACACATTTGCTATCTACTTCTACGAATGACTACGAGAGGGCATGTAGCGATACCTTCTAAAAATACTAGACCATGCGCTCTAAAAACTCCGTAAAACATTATTAAAATCTTTTTTCTAATAATAACTTACTAAATAGAAACCTCTGAGGACGTCACTTTCGGTCATACAACCGCCTTAATATGCATATTATATTAAACCTCAGTTACAAAAAGGACTCCCTAAACGGTCAAGCATTTCTTTTCAAACACGTACACGTAACCTACCATTTGGGGGCGTGGCCTACTTTTGATTGGTCACGGTGATCTATCTATTCTGTGGTGCTTGTCAAGCATCGCTCCTAGACGATCAAAATGTGATTGACAAGCAGAAATATTCACGTGCTGGACGGAAAATGCTTGACCGTTTAGTTAGGGGGTCCATTAGTCTTTGGTACCATACAAACTTACCGAATGAAGAAAACCTTTGGGTTTATGTCGTTAGTTCAAAATGGAACCGCGCTTAGGTAAATATTGTGTCGTCTACTTGCAGATCTGACGACACTCTGTTTTCCTATGGAAGAAAGCATATAGTATGGTACCTATCTACGAAATAACAAAAACGATTAAAAATTAGTTTACTTTATTACAATACAATTTTTCTTTAAATTATGTAAAATATTAAAAAATAATAATAAATAGGTACATTTATTACGCACGCATAGCATATTCTTTACGATATTTATAATAAATACAAAATATTTACAAATATAAAAATAAATCTGCAAGGCACAATTGAAAGCTTCATTCTGTTTGTAACATTTAGTTTGAATTTTTAAAACATTGCATGATAAGTGCATAAAATGATTGTACATTTTTATTTATGTAATAAGTATGGCAAGTTTAAGATACCTATTTTTGATTTCAGTTATCTTTTGCAATAGAAAGAAGTGGCTGGCTGTTGGATAATGATTAGACTAATATATCTTGTGTGGATCATGAGGTTAAAAAACTTATTTGCGATTTAACTAAGACAGCTATTTTTTTTGTAAAAATCCTAAACATTACTCGGGCGATTGCAAAAATCTGTCTCAGATTCTAATTATCTGTTTTTTTGCAATCATACTAGGATTTATGTAAAGATCCGATTTGTAAAAATATCCTACGACAGATATAGCAAACAGAATAGTTATGACCTGAAAAGCTAATAAGGCAGTAAATTACTTATCACTTATAATACCCAACCCAATAAATGGAAAAATACCTAATAAAATGCATTGCGTTATTATTTTTTCACCTCTCCAGCACGAAAAGGGTGCTTTTGGCGCGTAAAAACTCGCAGCAAAATCGATTTTTGCTGCGAGCGTGAGGCAAAGTGCTTTTTTAATTTCTAACACCACTTTTAAAATAATAAAGGAAAAACCAATAAAGTGACAAGGATGACACTTGTAAAATTGATATGTGAGAAAAGGATAGATAGAGTGCTTTATGGTGTCATACACGGATTAAAAAGTAAAAAAGTAAAATACACGGATATACCAAGGAGTTTTAAATAAGGATTGTTAAAAAAGAAGGTTGATAATTCGAAATAAAGAGTATGAAGGTAATGAGGTCACATGTATGAAACAAATATGAAATAAGAAAAATTAATGAAATTTACTAACAAATTATATGTTTTATGATTATAAATAAATAAATAAGACGGAATATTAATGAATAAGAGAAAAACACAACGTAATGTAATCAAAACGACGGGAATTACTGACTCTATGAATAAAATTTTTCAGCATAGGTTTGATTGAATTATTTTTGGGATAAATTACAAAAATGAATGTGTCCAACGATCAAGATAGTTTCCTAACTCCAAAAGAGTTAAGTGAACAAGTTTTCTAATGCTGAATTAAGCTTTTTTACCAGGAAAGTCAAGTGAAAATTTTCTCGCTGGTCGAGGTGAAAAGTTGTATGTTTTACACGAGACCAAAATGTTGTTCTGCCTCGTGTCTTTAAATCACTCACTGTGCTCAGTAGTCTACATTAGAATCACTCGCTACGCTCGTGATTCAATTCTAGACTACTTCGCTAGTTCGTGATTTAAAGTCGCCACTCGCAGCACAATTTGATTTTGGTCACTTGTATAACAAATAACTATTATCAGTATATCGAATTGCAAAAATATAAGAGAATGGGGAATGTCCGAAAAAAATCAAATTGCCTGAATATTTTTCTATAGGTAGGAATAAGGTCCCTCTTAGTAATAGAATACATTTTCATAACTTTTGGTTTCGTGAAAAAAAAATAAAAAAATCAAAGTCTCTTCGATTTGTTCCGGATTCGTCATGTTCCTGATTCGTCCTATTCCAGATTTGCCGTATTTCAGATTCGACGTATTCCAGATTCGTCGGAATACAGTCGATGACAAATTTTTTCATTTATTTATTTAAGTATTTATTTAATTATAAGGTACAAAAACAGCATAATATACATTACATTTTAGTTCAAATATGAATTAATCTGAAGCATGTTCGTAATAATAAAAAAAAAATACAAAATTGACACTTATTTTACTGATTATTTGTCCATTTCAGTACTTAGTTTATTTTATTGTCAGACCATTTCTGACATGCGCAACATGATGGCGCGGCTCGCAAGCAATTTCGAAGTTAAAAATGGTAAAGCGCCAGTATTATCGATTGTACGTATTACGACGAATCAGGAAATCGGCGAATCTGGAATACGACGAGTCAGGAACATGACGAATCCGGAACAAATCGTCTCTTCGACTTCACAAATGTATGAAAGTAACAGCAGAATGGAGATTGTACCTTTGCCAACACCTGCCACAACCACAACATGGTATTAAAAAAAAGTTTCAAGACAAAATGTCAAAACTTTTTTTTAAATAGGTACGTGTTGTGTTTGTGGCAGTTAGCGGCAAAGGTGTAATCTCCATTCTGCTGTTACTTGTTGAAGAGACTTTGATTTTTAAAAACTTTTTTACCCAACCGAAAATTCTGCAACTTTTTTCTATTACTAAGGGACCTTATTCCTACCTATAGAAAAATATTCAGCCAATTTGATTTTTTTCGGACATTCCCTATTACACTTTTCATAAAAGTGTGGTCGATCAATTATAACGGAATGTTTTTATAGCTGCTGACTGTTGTCTAAAATAAACTTTTAAGACCTTGTTTACTGTGCTACAAGTTGTATAATACAGCTTTATAGAGGCGCGCGCAAATGTAAACTGTTTACAATTAGTTTCTCCGCATTAAAGATGAGTTATAAATAAGTTGCATTGATGATTTTCATTTAGGTACTTATTTGAGGTATAAAATTATGCTTATAAAGTCTGTCCATCCTTACTTGTCTTATATGGTAAACAATCTTCACCCAACTCTTTATTGTAGTAATAATCATTTATAAAATACAACAAATGGTTTTCCACACATAGATTACGAAATAAATCCTACTAATATTATAAATGTGAAAGTTTGTGGGTTTGGATGTTTGTTCCTTAATCACGCAAAACTACTGAACGGATTTGGTTGCAATTTGGCTCACAGATAGCCTAGATTAAAACATAGGATACTTTTTATCTCGATGTTCCCACGGGAACGGGAACCACGCGGGTGAAACCGCGGGCGGCCGCTAGTTGTAAATAAATTAATAACACTTTCATAAAGTTACTAACATATTTTTAAATAATGATTTAAGTATAAAAGACGTATGACGACTGTCAAAAACTGTTTACTAAATAAGACAAGTAAGGATGGACAGACTTTAGGTAAATCAAATTGACTCTTAAAACAACCTTTAACAAAAATACTTAGTTTGATAATATTTTGGTAATATCTAGGAATGATTTATGTAAAGCTTCGATAAACTGAGAACTGTCATTGTGGGCCTTGTAACTTGTCACTGCGGCGCCCAATTTGTCAGGAAATGCGGAGTACCTATAAAAATAGATTTTATTAGGATAAAATTTTAGGTATAATAGGGCATTAATACAAAACATTATTAAACTCTTAAGACTTTTTTACTACAGACCATAAAAGTAAAAACCGGCCAAGTGCATGTCAGGCCACGCACCGTAGGGTTCCGTAGTTACCTTTATACATTACATTATACACACATTATACACCATAGCGTATTTAATACCACTATCATTTTTCGTCTGCAAAAATAACTTTGTTTTTCACAGTGAAAATGTACTATATCTCAAAAACGAATTACTATATCTCGTTTAAACCAATTTTCGTTGAAAGTGTTTATTAAGATCTACAGCATATATTTTTTGTAGATTTTTCACTCTCTTATTTCAAAAGTTAGAGGAGGGGCACACATTTTACCACTTTGGCAGTGTTTATCTTTCAAACGGTTGGCTTTGGGAAAAATTGTCTTTGGAACCTCAATACCATTTATGAAGATCTATCTATGGACATCCCGCACGTATTGGTTTGAAGGATTTTTTTTTCAGTTTCAGTTCCATGTATGGGGAGATTGGGGAGCCCCCCTTAATCTTTTATTTTTTTTATTTTTGTGTTAAAATCGTTAAGCGGTTAACAGAATATATCTACCTGCCAAGTTTCAACTGTGTAATCCTAACACTTTCGGAATAAAGTGGCTGTCACATACGGACGGACAGACGGACAGACAGACAGACATGACGAATCTATAAGGGTTCCGTTTTTTGCCATTAATGGCCGAATACTCAAACGCTACTTAACTTTGAGCGGCTCTCAAACAGCATGCTCTCTTTGTCATATCTTTGACATTTAATGCGACAGGACGACGTTTGAGAGCCCCTCAACGTTAATTAGCGTTTGAGTATTCGGCCATTAGGCTACGGAACCCTAAAATTTTTATTACATTATGTAAGTATTATTTTTACTTTTATAAATGTTTAATTTTTTGGTGTGTAGTAAAAATCTACATTCCATCAACGAATACAGAATTTATAAACTGTCTCTGAAAATTTACTCACCCAATCCCAAATCCATCTTTGACTGTAGGTCCAAAACCACCAGCTAGTACACTAGGTGAAGACAGAGTGCTTGTGCTTAAAATGGACTGATTCAAGTACTTGTATTCATGAGATTCATATAGTTCGGGTACAGGCAGATTGTATTCTTCTGCTATCTTTCTGAGAGCAAACATGTGGCGGTCAAACCCTTGGCCCATGGCTGCCTCCTTTACTAACTGAGTGTGACCGCTCGAACAGTCTTGCAACATGGCGCGTAACTCTTCCTTAGAAGATTTGTTCAAGTGGAGATTGTCACAAAATAACTGAAAAAAAGGTTTCATTACAAACTGAAAGTGATAAAATATTATGACAATGCTCAATTACCACTACAGGTCTTGTTACGAGGTAAAAAGACCCTCAACGAAGCCGAGGTCTACGTATTCTGCCCATCATCAGGACCATTTCTGTTCAAAATTATTTCAATTTTAGTGTTAAATAAGCATTTTATACATAAACACGTAATGTAACGCGTGCACAGCTACCGAGTTGAAAGGCAGCGTTTATGTGCGTACGCATGAAATAAATTGAGTGATGACGTTTTGAAGCCATTGTTTGTTACGAAATACTTAAAAATTTGATAATGTTTCTTTGGACAAAAATGAGGAAATAAAGTATTAAATAAATAATTTCATAAAAATCTTGAAAATATGATTTTTTTTACTTGACCTTCAATAACTATTGATTTCCTATAGGCCGTTGGAAATAGACAAAAAATGAGGCTAAATTCGCAAAGCATTATGTAGTTCTGCATTTTTGGTATGTTGTATGAGTCTGTTAGGGTAGTGTGAATTCAAATTTGCAACTTCGAAAAACCTGTGGAAACTGAGAAAATCGAGAAAAACTGGGACTTTTTTCACTTTCTGCTTTCCAAAACCATGCATTTTTTGCGAACGCTGTCTTCTACACTTATAAACTGTATTAAATTACCTACAATTTGAGCTTAATTGCAGCTCTATTGACCAAATAGGAGCTAAGCTATTGCAGTTCGAAGATGACCATTTTTTCTCAAAAATTTAAATTTTCCGGTTTTATTCACGTATTTCGTGAAATATTGGCAAAACCGCTTGTCTTATGAAGAAAAGTTACTTGAAATATTTTGTAGTAAATTTATTTAGCTTTTATTAGAGCCCAAAATGAAGTCAGTGAGACATTTTAGTTCACTCACAATCTCAAAAAAACAAAAAAAGGTAAAATGGGTTATGGACGCTTATGACTCAATGTATACAGGGTTATTGGAAATTAGACTGGAATCATATAAGGGGTGATAGGGGAGGTCATTTGCAACAATATTGGTCTAAAAATGACAAAATTAAAAATTTTGAAAAAACCCACGACGGAAAAAAATTGTAACTCTTTATTTAAAAAGACTAAAATAAGTTTTACAAAAATCCCTCGACTAAAAGTGATGTAGGTACTATACATACTTTATCTACCTATTCATAAATTACAAACGCAAGAAAAATCCGTTGGGGCTGCCATTACCTGCCCCCAAATGAACAACTATTTTTCAGTTAAAGTTACTTTAGAGAAATGGCAATGGCAGCCCCCGACAGATTTTTCTTGCGTTTGTAATTTATGAATAGGTAGATAAAGTATGTATAGTACCTACATCACTTTTAGTCGAGGGATTTTTGTAAGTAAAACTTATTTTAGTCTTTTTAAATAAAGAGTTACTTTTTTTTCCGTCGTGGGTTTTTTCAAAATTTTTAATTTTGCCATTTTATTTTAAACTTTTTAAAGAATTCACACGTTATCTACTCTAAAAACCGCATCTAAATTGGTCAAACCATTCGGAAAATTATTACTACAGCGCCCCCTAGCGGCTGAACACCATAACACCAAGAACCATCACCGACAAACTACAAAACTATTACAGAAAACCGCATCCAAATTGGTCAAACCGTTTTGGAAATAAATGAGAAAATGATAACTGCAGCGCCCCCTAGCGGTTAAACACCATAACATCCATCTGAGAACCATCGCCGATAACCTACAAACCCATTACCTACAGAAAACCGCATCGAAATCAGTTGAGTAGTTTTAGAGAACTTCTCAAGCGCGACTTATCTGGTTGCTGCAGCACTCCCTGGTGGTCTACCACCATGTAATATATCTAAGAACCTGCTCTGAAATGAAACCTTTTGATTGCAAAAAACCGCATTGAAATCGGCCCAGTACTGTCCAAGGAAAATGGTAATAGACAAACTTGACTTATCTGGTTGCTGCAGAGCCCCCTGGTGGTCTACCACTATGAAACATGTCTAAGAACCTGCTCTGAAATGAAACCTTTTGAATGCAAAAAACCGCATCGAAATCGGCTTTGTAGTTTCCGAGGAAAATGGTAACAGACAAACACACAAACAAACAAACGCACAACCTCTAACCCCAAACGCATATACCGTCTCCGTTCCGTTCCGTCCGTCGTGGGTAAAAATAGTGTAATGCAAAAGTGAACCATTTTCAAGATATTTTAAAATAAATATTTTTTAATAATACCATTTTCATTCATTCAAAAATTAATAAAAAAACTTAGTAATTCAAATTAATTAGTTTTCTTGACATATTTAGAGAGTTACGATATTGGTCTACAATGCACAGTAAAAAAAACTCGTGTTATTCTTTATCCATATGGAAATTAAAGCAAATATGTAAGAGAACAAATTTTGATTTTGTAAAATTTTCAACAAAAAATCTAATTAAAATACTTAAAAAGGTCTTGCTAATTTCGTAAATGCTTCATTTAAGTAAGATTCTACTACTTCTTGTTATACAAAAAAGTAAAAATTATTGCTCTATGTTACTCCATTGCAGAAAAAAGCGATAAAAGCATAAGCAGGTAGCCGTTTCTGAAAAACTGCGAATTTTTAGGAATGTTTGCGCTCCAGGACCAAAACTATGCATTTTTTGCGAACAATGATTTCTACACTTATAAACTGTTTTAAATGACCTACATTTTAAGCTTAACTGCAGCTCTATCAACCCCATAGCAGTCAAGCTATAGCTCTTTGAAGATGACCTAATTGCCTCCGTAGCAAGTGGACAGATTCGCAACTGAACAGATTCTCAACTGGACAGATTCTCAACTGGACAGATTCTCAACTGGACAGATTCTCAGGTGGACGGATTAGCAACTGAACAGCCCCCGTATTACATACAAGCTCTTAAATCCTGCCAGGTTTATAAATTGCTGTAGTGACATCTCTTTCTCGTCGTATAGCAAATAAAAGAGATAGATTGATAGCCAGTCAGAAAACTGACTGGAAATAAGAGGTCATAATACGGCCCCTGGACATGTACAGTCCATAACATACGACTGCTTTGTATATGTATGCTTCTATGCATGGGTGGCAGAGAGCTTGTAATCTATACATATAAAACTCTAAATTGATTCACTGATTCATAGTTGGGATAGGTGTAGAGCCCTAACGGCAGAAGGTAGAGAAGGATATTGTGGTGAAATGAATATTGCTGGTCCAAATCAGAAAAAACCAAAGCTAGTCTTTGTAGACGGACGGCTATATTTCATTGTTCACGACTGTACTCTGTCCAGTTGCTAATCCGTCCACCTGAGAATCTGTCCAGTTGCGAATCTGTCCACTTGCTACAGAGGGACCTAATTTACCCAAACATTGAAATTTTCAAGTTTAACGAACTTATTTCGCGAAATATTGGAAAAACCACTTATCCTTTGAATAAATATTACTGAAAATACTTTATAGTAAATTTAATTAGCTTTTATTGGAGACCAAAACAAAGTCTGTGAGGCTAGTAGTTCACTTACAATCTAAAAAAAAACGAAAAAAAGGTAAAATGGGTTATAGAGACAAAAGACTAAAATATACAACGTGTTACAAAAAAACTGACCACCCAAATGACGAATATAGTAGATAGGGAGCATCAAACTGAACAACTTTTACCAATGGACCAAATCTGAAATCACGAAAAAAATCTGCTGTTTCATACATTTTGATATTTTCGTTATTAATTTTTATATAAGACAGCTGATTTTTTTCAGAGTTGGTCTCATAGTAAAAGTTGTTCAACTTGATGGCCCCTATCTACCATATTCGGCATTAGGGGTTTTTTGTATATTTTTATATTTTTTATCTCTTTAACCCATTTTACCTTCATTTCGATTTTTTGAGATTTTAAGTGAACTGCTAGTATCTCAGACTTTGTTTTGAGTTCTTATAAAATCTAAATAAATTTACTACAAAATATTTCTAGTAACTTTTCTTCATAAAACAAGCGGTTTTGCCAATATTTCACGAAATACGTGAATAAAACCGGAAAATTTCAATTTTTGAGAAAAAATGGTCATCTTCGAACTGCAATACCTTAGCTCCTATTTGGTCAATAGAGCTGCAATTAGACTCAAATTGTAGGTAATTTAATACAGTTTATAGGTCTAGAAGACAGCGTTAGCAAAAAATGCATAGTTTTAGCCTTGGAGAGCAGATAGTGAAAAAAGTCCCAGTTTTTCTCGATTTTCTCAGTTTCCACAAGTTTTTCGAAGTTGCAAATTTGAATTCACACTACCCTAACAGACCCATACAATATACCAAAAATGCAGAACTACATCACGCTTTGCGAATTTAATGTCTATTTCCAACGGTCTACTAGGTATAGTCTATAAGACAAAAATGATCCTGATGATGGGCGGAATGCGTGGACTTCGGCTTCGTTGAGGTTTTTTTTACACCCTTTATTGATCCTTATCTCGACTCATGGACGCGCAAATTGGCGTGATTTCCGTGTTTTTTTGTATCTGGAATTAAATTCATGCAATACGCTGTGCTGTGGGGCTACAAATCAACATATATGTATTTTACGCTTACTCAATGCTCAAACGCTCAATGTCCACTGACGCAGATTAGGCGAATCTGCGTCAGTGGACATTGAGCCTAACACCTTTTACACCAATACGCAATTTATCGCATGCAAATTGAAAAAAAATTAACGCTCATACACATACACGACATACTTGGATTTCAATCAAATAAACGTATGTATATCGCCGTTTTAACTTCCCCCCGATATGTTTATAGTATAAATCGTATAAACTTTATACGATTGAAATGTACGCATTTCCTGTAGGTAGGTAAGGTAGTGGTGCCTGCTCTCCATCATCCCATGGGGCCGTACCGGTAACCGGCCATACGTCACACGAACATCGATATCTTCCAAATTACGTCAACAGGAAGTACATGACAAAATTCCTTACTTTGATTTTTCTGTTTTAAGTTGAAACTCGGCAGACTTTTCGATAATCGATGCGTTAGCCGGTACGGCTCCTGGTCAGCCCAGCCCACCTTAGTGGGTAACCTTATGCGGAGATCGGGAATAGGCTCTCCCCCTCTCCCCTCTCTGGGGAGAGGTTAGGACCCCCCCGGATCCCCCGCCGAGGCTAACGGGGGGCGGCGAGAGACAGACCAGGAGTGGCTTCCTGCTAACTGACCGAGCCCAGCATGCCAAGCGTCGCATACGTAAGGATTGTATTTGCCCTCACTCAAAAAAAAAGTAGGTAAGGTATAGTATAAGGTATATAAGCGTGGTTTTTTTTTCAGATTGCAAGCGATAGATTGTATAGTGTAAAGGGGGCGTCTAGACACACCTTGCCGAAGTTACGCGCCGATTAAACTTTTAGCCTACGGCTGATTTAGTCGAGCACGAGGGATATCATGACGTGTCGGTTGGGATTGGGACAGAGCTACGCGACAGAAAGAGAAGTGCTTTGGAGGTGCTGGATATTATAATAATAGGCACGCAGCGCTGTGCAATTTGAAATTGTACTTTATTGCCGTGCAGCGAGAGTAGCTTGTTATTTGATTATCCTCGTGCGGATGGGCTTCTGTGTACATTTAGCACTAAAGTTCAGGAAAAGAAAGCTCAAAAAAGGTATAGTGGGAAATGCTTGGAACACAATTTTTGACTTCGTAACTTTGTTTGAACCTGTTAGGAGGTGAACATATCAAGAGTCCCCGCCCGTAGCCCCTATGCCGGGGGTAGGGGTGAGGGGGTTTGAAGGCCCCATTTTTCGGTTTTTCACACATATCTCGGAAACTATGCGTTCTAGCGAAATGCAAAATGAAAATGAAAGCTGATTAAATTTTCTACAAGTTTTATTCAGTCAAGTTTTTCGATATCTTGTATAGTTTTCGAGATAACCGCTCCTGAATGTCTGTCAACATGCTTAAGGTGAAGCTCTACCCCTTTTCGTTTACTGGGCTACTAATATTCTGTGGTGTTAATGAATAACTTACTTTCGTCTTCTCAGTGCAAGGCCGCATCGTTTCAGTTCGACCATGTTTGAAAGCGGAAGTACTGCACGATTCATATGTACCGACGTAATTTCCCCGTAATAGGTGGTAAGCAGCCTGCGATACAGGGAGAAAACAATTTTAGTTTAAAGTTGCCTGTCCATTGACGCGGAGCGAGGCGGCGGAGCGGAGAAACAAGCAAATTTTAACCAATAGGGTTGCATAAAATCTCCGCTCCACAATCTTAGGGCATCCGTAACGTTAAGCGGGACACGCGCGCGGGTCGATATAGCTTAGAGCTAACTCAAGCACTGCAAACATCTGTGCGTCAGAAAACCAGCAATCTATATCGACCCGCGCGCGTGTCCCGCTTAACGCAGCGGACGCCCTTATTGGTTAATATTTCCTCGTTTATCCGCTCCGCCGGCACCGCCTCGCTCCGCGTCAATGGACTGGCAGCCTTAGTTACTTAAAAAAAATGCAAAAAATAAACGACGAAATTGACAAAGAGAGAGATAACCGTTCACAACCCTAATTTTTATCATCATTATCATCATATCATATCAGCCGCACGACACCCACTGCTGGGTATACCTATAGGCTTCCCCTAAGGATCTCCACGTGGTCGTGGAGAATTTTTATATCATTCATTATTTTTTAATAGTCGAGTTGAGTTGGTACAACCCATTATTTTATTACTAGCGACCGCCCGCGACTTCCTCCGCGTGGATAGTGTTTTGTCTATCCCTCGGGAACAGTTCCTTTTTTCGGGATGAAAGGTATCCTATGTCCTTATCTGCACTCCTGACAACGTGTATGCAAAATTTCATGGCGATCGGTTGAGTAGTTAAGACGTGAAGGCGTAACAAACAAACGGACTTTCGCATTTATAATATTACTAGCGGCCGCCCGCGACTTCGTCTGCGTGGACAGTTTTTTTGCTATCCCTCGGGAACTGTTCGTTTTTTCTGGATGAAAGGTACCCTATGTCCTTTTCTGTACCCCTGCCAACGTGCATGCAAAATTTCATGATGATCGGTTCAGTAGTTAAGACGTGAAGGCGTAACAAACAAACAAATAAACAAACGGACTTTCGCATTTATAATATTAGTAAGGATAAGTAAGGATGATCACTCTTACCTGAAACCCAAGCTGCATAATGCAATCTGGACTAACTTTAAACTTTTTACAGTCTTTTTTATTGAGGCCCTCATACAGAATATAGTCTATGCTCAAAGAATCACACCATTCCTTGTACTCTTTTTTAGCAGTATCCACAAATCCTTTAGATGTATCATCTAGCTTAAATTCTGAAAGAAAAATAGACTAAACTTATAGTTAAACAGAATTGTCGTAATTTATAATAAGGCTAGCCTCCGCCCGCGACTTCATCAGTGTGGACAATAGAAAAATCGCCAGGTAGGTATCCTTTTTGCCAGCGATCTTCGATCAAGAATACCCTAGTTGTCCGGTCAGTCTCAAAAATGGCACCTCAAATAGCGTCCCACTTAGAGACTGGGTGCTTATTTTGCACATAGCAAGTGATAAAAGATGTGTTTTTGTACAAAATAAGTGATATAAAATGTGATTTTGACCAAAATAAGAGGTGATTATGTACAAAATAAACGCCAAGTAGGACGCTATTTGATTGAGGTGCCATTTTTGCGTACTGTTTTAGTTCGTGAGGCGTTATCTAGAATATTCTTGATCGAAGCCCGCGCTTTAACAAAAAGGCGACCAGTTTAAATGATCTTCTTAGTGTATGAAAGCTGCTAGTACTACGGAGAGTTCAAGCCGATTCCCAGGTTCTACCCAGCACTGTAAAATTCCCACCAAAATCCATTCAGAGGTTTTTTAGTGATTCGCGCACAAACATTCAAAATTTACTGTTAGTCCTTTAATAACTAAATATTTCTAAATACATATTTCAATAATTAAATCCACCCACAATTTCCAGCGGGTCTAGCATGCGCCCGCTTTGTCGACACTTGTCTCGCTCATCTGAGTGCGGTGTGAGCAAGACAGACATTGCGCTAGCGTGAGAATAGTGTTGAGACCATTTTGGTGTGGTGCGCATGCTAGGCCTTCGGGTAAACGTTCAAATATGTATTTAATATATACCTACCAGGGCACCACGGGCGTAGCGAGGTATGGCCAGGGAGGGCAGCTGCCCCCCCTTAGAAAAGCCGTCGTTCGCTGGTTGTTTACCAGATTCACTGGTAGACCATTTTCATAGCTTGCGACGTTTCTTATAAGACCTCTAAGAAACTATGCTGGCTTGTGAAATCCAACAATACAGAATGTGATCTCTATACATATAATACGCCCTTGCTGGGCCCTATTTAATAAACGTGACAATTGTTGTGTAATATCCATTGCGTCAACCAATTAGAAAATCGAATAAACTGCTCATATCTACACTGCAATGTAAGACAAATTGTCTTGAATTGACAATTGACAAATTGTCACGTTATTATAGGGTCCTGATTTTACGGATACAAAAAAGTTCTTTGGCTAGCTGTAAAATATGAAGTAGGTATGGTTTAATTTATCATATTTGCTATAGTAATGTACAGTAGTCAGTAATGTATGTACGTCATCAGCAATGCCAAGTGTGCTGAGCTTATAACAACAAGTGATGAAATTAATTCTTCTTACCCAGTTTAGATACAGATCTATTGCTGTCTAAGGGTTTGGTGTCGGGATGCACAAAAGGCTTTGTGGTGGTCTCCTTATAGATATCTTCAAAATAACGGAGCACTGCAACGCCGTCTCCCCACGAGTGTTCGAAGTTCACACCAGAATATCCATCTTTGGTGACAATAAGGCTGATGGACTTATCAAACCATCTGGGAAACCAAGATTGTCATCAGTCATTTTTAAAGGCCCCACTGCTGGCCTGGAGCGCCCTACCGGCTAACTTTTCGAACTTCAGCGGGTCCGCCGGGCTTCAACTTAAAACAAATAAATGGAATTAATGAATTTCGTATTGTACTATTTGCCAAAGTTATTTGGAAGATATCGATGTTCGTGTGACATTATGAATGGGTTTTTTTATTTTATGTTACATAATTTACCTCTCAAAAAAAGAAACATTGGTAAAATAATTATTTCGCTAGCATGAAAACTGCCCGAGATATCACAGTTTGAAATGCACACAAATTGGACTCACCCAAAAACGCTCTTTACTAACGGCTACCTAGTTATGACGTCACGCCTAGGTAGTATGTATGCAACGCGTAGGAAATTTGCTCGGCAGCTATATTAAATATTGAGTTTATCAATGCTATACATTTTACGGACTACCTAATTAAAGGTATTTATGTATTTTAATAAATTTTATACTTTTTAAATGGACTTGTCCACCCAACTTTGAAGGGTCATAAAACAAATAATACGCAATATATAAAACCAAGCGGTATACAAGCTACTCTAAAAGTTTAATATGTTTACTATTTTTTTATTAGTATTTCGTTATTTTATTCATTAGGCGTCATCCCTATTGGGGTTTGCCATTTTGGCCTGATTGGGGCCCGATTTATCTGTTTTTATTTGAAGGCCGGCAGATTTGCCGAAGTTCGAAGCGTTAGCTGGTACGGCCCCTGAGGCGCAGGCGTTCTTTATGGGTGGATAAGGAAGATGGGCTATAAACACACCATGCGAGCCCAATTAAGCGTAATGGCGGGTGCTAGCGATTGCAGCAAATGCAACCACAGCAAGGGCGTCGCCAGGGGTGGGCAGGGGGGGGGCCGCTGCTCCCCCCTAGAGGTTAAAAAATGTAGCCAACTGCAAATAACCAAAGTTCTAAAGCCGTGCAATTGACTTACTTTTCCGATAAATCCTGCCCCATCTCAAAACTTGAATAAATTCACTAGGTGCTGGTGACTGTATACCTACAATTCATATCATTCTCATCCTCTTTAATATTAACTTGATCCCCCCCCCCCCTGGGCCATGGGCTGGCGACGCCCTTGAACCACAGGCTTAACGTGATTTATGAAGCAGAAAACCCATGCTACGATTGACTCTGACGAAAGTTGCTTAACCGCCGCCGCTGCCACTGCGCGGTCGCCATCGAGCTCCTCTTAACAAAAATCAAGCTAACTACTAAAGAGTCCCAGATAGCTAATATTATTTTTTTGGAGATTTAGATGCCGATAAAGCTATATGTGATATTAATTACGAAATTGACTCTACATCAAAATATTAAGATTGTAAATAGTAGGATTGTCTGTCTTACCTGTTTAATCCATCTCCATGTAAATAATGCTTCAAAATTTGGTGTTTATTATCCCTCAAAACATCATTATCCAACACTAAATTGAAAGTTGCAGAATCAATTTTATTTAATACTTCCTTATTTCCAGTGGCTTCCAAATAGTCTCGTTGCTTTGCCCATTTGTCACGATTTTGACAAGTTAAAACTCCAACCGGATAGTCATTAAAAGATGATGTATCATTAATAATCTGAGATAGATTACCTAATATTTCACCGGGTGATAACAGATTTCCTGAAAAAGTCAGTTTCAATTAAGTTTCAAAGTACAAGAGTACTAATTAATTATTCATAAATAGTGGGAGATCTTTGGGGCACCACCTTGCATTCGTGAGACAAAGCAAACCCTTGGAATATGTGTCCCGGGCTAAGCCCCATTGCCATGAGGTTTCCCCCAGCAGGTGGGCAGAGGAGGGGGAGTGTGTCTGGCGCACCTCACTCTAAAATGCAAGATCTCCCACAAAAAGAAACATTTGGTACCCAAAAGGTAAAAACGGGACCCTATTACTAAGACTCCGCTGTCCATCTGTCTGTATGTCACCAGGCTGTATCTCATGAACACTGATAGCTAGACAGTTGATATTTTCACAGATTATGTAATTCTGTTACGGCTATAACAACAAATACTAAAAACAGAATCCTACTAATATTAGAAATGTGAAAGTTTGTTGGCTTGGATGTTTAGATGTTTGTTCTTCAATCACGCAAAAACTAGTAGAATGATTCAGTAGAATGGATTTGGTTGGAATTTGGCATACAGATAGTAGATAGCCTAGATTAAAACATAGGATACTTTTTATCCCGATATTCCTACGGGAACGGGAACTACGCTGGTGAAACCGCAGGCAGCCGCTAGTAAAATATAAATATTCAAGTGGGGCTCTCATGCAACAAACGTGATTTTTTGCCATTTTTGGTACGGAACCGTTCGTGTGCGAGTCCAACTCGCACTTGCCAGTTTTTTATAGTTATAGTCCATGAGAACGTTCATGGCACGTGGGGTTGTAAAACGCATCAGTGACATTAGTCATTAGGATTGCGCGTGCCATTGATATGAGTTCGAGCGCCCATAAAGCCTCTTAAGTGCAAGGTAGCGTGCAATATAGCTATTCCGTTCACACATTTTACAACCTCACGTGCCACAAATGTTTTCATGGATTATAACAGTAACATTTACCATTTGTATCAAATACATCAAATACATAGAAGTTGCCATTTCTCTGAACCAGAACATGTTTACTTGTTGGATCTCTTAAAATTTTATCTTTGTCTAGTTGTGGAATACGGGTGGCTCCAAATAGACCTTCGAATTGACTCATATCTAAAGGAAATGCTTTAAATAAATAAGCTCCATACCTGTAATTAAAAATAATATCACATTATGTTCTATACCATTATCAGCCCCCCTAGCATAGGGCTGCCATAAATGCTGAGATGTGATTTGTGATGTAAACCATGGATTTTGGGTAATATTTAAGAAACTTTAATAAAAATATAGCTCCAAACCAGGACATGTTCCTGTGTACTGGGACATATGGCAGCTATACCCTAGCTAGCATGACAGACAACTGAAACATAAATATATAATACGTAATATGAATATGGATATAGTGTTCTATCAAGACTCAACTCCACAGTTTTTGATAGTTAAATATGATAAATCACGTTTCTGTGGTCTGAGCTAGGGTGGCAGGTAGCATTAATTGAATAATAATATTGCCTGGTCAACTTAGGCACTTCATAATCAGCAATTTCTATGTTTAGGAACTATTAGACAACTTGGTCAACTTGAAATGTTTCTTTTTTATAAGAATTCACTTTTAAATAAAAACATGCAAGTGAATTATATACCAACCATGATAGGGATTCAGGCAGCAGTCCTGTAACTGTTCTAAATAGTGGAGTGTTACTCTTTTTCGGGTTCATGTGGTAAACTTCTGGTTCCAAAATATGCTCTCTTAATGATGACATGAATCTTGCAGAACTTACTATAATATTTGTTGCTCTCACCAGCTGATCATTATAAGCTGGTTTTACATCATTTTGGAAAACTATCAACGGATTAAAGTTGATTGGGAGTGGTGCACGATCGCGCAGATACAAATCAAACCAATATTCAGATATGTAGCTTGTGTGCTTATTGGCTTTATCTTTCATAAGCAGCTTTACCTGTAAATCCTTGCCAGACTTCTCCACCAAATCTTTAGTACGTCCTTCAGCTTCAGCATATTGACCTTTGGACAATAGAGGACTCAGAGCTTTCAAATAGCGTTCTCCAGTCTTCGGAAGTTCTGGAATTGGTAGTCGAGGTAATGACTTTTGAAAATGCATAGTTGGAACTTTACTCCTCTGCATATATTGGTACTCGGCATCTAAAATTTTGCTGTGCTTGGAAAAGTATCTTTTTGAATGTAAAGCCATAGCAATATTTGTTTGTTTTACTACTTTACTTAAGTTAATCATGATAAATGTGAAAAAAAATTAAGTAAATACTACGCTAAACTACTTTAATAGGTAGGTTAGGTACTAAAAATAGCTAAGTAAATAAATAAAAAGAAACGTAAAAATCAGATTGTTCAATCACGGCTGCATTCCGAATCAAACTAAAATCGATGACAGCGCACTAAAATGCGTTCCGAGTCGGTGATTTTGTATGGGATTGACAGATAACGTGAGCGCTGACATCGATTTTATCGTGATTCGGAATATAGCCCACATCACATCACAAGTAACACAAGTCAAAAGTGATGAAAGGTGATCAGTGATCACATCTGTCTGTCACTGTCATTGGGTGCATTCCAACAGACAAAACTCTGAATCATCAATCACCATTCACCACAGTCACATCAGGCCACACACCAATCGATCGTCCAATCATGATCGTCATCTCGTGTGTGCCTTACTCCTTCAGGCTTGTGAGCTTATAAATCCTTCAGTGACGGATAAACAATTTCTTATTTTGGTATTCAGAACAAACGTAACGCTAAAATTTATGAATTATTGACGTTTGAACATGGTCCTCACGAAATGACGCTGAAGATCATGGATGCTGGAAATAACAAAAACTAGCTAACGAAAGTGCAGTTTCACTCCATAGATGCTCAGTGACGCAAAAATAAATAAGATTTAACATTCGAAAACCATACAAAACAGAATAGATCTCATAAAATCGTTGTTTAAACGTGGTACACACGGAACCGTATGTGCCAGTTTTCATTTATCAAAATATCAACAACTAAACCGTTTGGAACCAAATGAAGCAGTCTAGCAGCTTTACGTTTGATAAGTGACAGCATATAAAACTTTAAATCCGTTCGCGTAACAACACATCAATAGGAAAAGCAAAAACAATATTTCGACCCATCAGACTGTGTGGCCCACAATTAATACCGTTACGTTACGTGAATTTTGCGTCACTTAAGATGTAAAGCAGTTTATAGTAATAAGAATTTCCGTCACTGAGGATCTAGCTTTGTTTGGAACCAATCACTGCAGTAGTTTCAATACAATTCATGATACAATTTGTATGAGATTTTTAAGATAGGGTGACAACAGTGTACGCACGTTGATGGACAGAAAGGATATAACCGTCCTGTTAATGAGGGCTTTTCAATCAAAATGACAAAAAACTGTCTGCTCGATAGATGGCATTGATAAAAATGTATGTGTCAATGTGTTTTTTTTTTAATAACCAAGCCTCGAAGAGTACTAAGGTAGGCAGGTAGATGTAACCCTGAAATGTTTCTTTCTGGGTAGATGTCAGCCAGCGTTCGCTTAAACCGAAATTAGATGGTTCATTTTTACGTTTATTTTCGATGCTTCATTAGCCTTTCATCAATCATCGGCATCGGAAATTAACGATAAATGAAACGTGTAAACAGCGCCATTCACTGCAGTGAACGGCATGTCATCAGCCACGTTTTTGTTTTTATTTTAATATGCCTTTATTTTTCGTTTTTCGACGTTTTTCAACCTGCATCAGACAACATGCATACAAGCAATGCATGCAAGCATTTTCTCGCTCTTTAATTAACTACTAATTCTTTAATAAAAATTATCACGCACAACCTGTTGCCGCGAAAGAGGAAAATAGTAGCAGACAAACATACAAACACACATGCAAACCCTTACCCCCAATTACATATACCGCCTCCGTTCCGTTCCATCCATCGTGGCACAGTTTAACTCCATACAGTTGAAAAACGAATGTACTTGCGCAGAGCAACGGAGGGGGTCTCGAGGGGGTCGGGCGGCGCGGCTCGGAGTACCTAAACTCGCTGAGTTTGGGTACTCGAACGCGGAAGGACGGCGCGAGTGACGCGACCGAATAAATCACGCATAGCGATTGACCATTTTAAAAATCTTTTATGCCGCTATCGTTAGTTAGGTATAATTTTATTATAATAATATATAATAATCATTTTATTTCGGACGTAAAATCCATACAAGGTGTTAGTTACAGCGAAACTTATTCTATTGTTAGTAATTTTAAGGACACAAAACAAAACTAAACTAATTATAATTTGGCCACCGATGCGGCTCCTGTGCTATAGATAGTCATAGCTAGTGACAGCTGAGCTGCCGCGCACGCGTGCCCACAGCGAGGCGCAGCGCTTTCTGATGATCGTATAAAAACAATCAGTACGCGCCTCGGCGAACTTCAATGACGCGCTACAGTGGCGCGGCAGGCCAAACAACATCCTGAATGCGTTATTATACTGGACGCGCAGAGCGCTATATGTCCGCTGCGTAAAGTTCACCAACAGACCGCACGTGTAGAAAGATTGACAGTAAGCTTTGAAAAGCGTTATCTTAACTTGTTTACTACACCGTGCAAATCTGCGAGCCAACATATTACAGCGAACACATAGCGCCCTACGCTCCCTCTCCACATCCACAGAATCTGACAAGTTGTCAGTGACCCAGTGGCCCAAATACTTAAATTGGTCAACTCTTTTCAATTTTATGCCTCCGAGAGTCACGGGGGGTATACTCCGGTGATTTGCGGACGCCCCCGCCTGAAACATCATGAATTCACTTTTAAGTGAGTTGTATTTGAGCCCATGAGCCACCGCATATTCTTCACACATATGAACTAGTCTTCTCAGGGCTCCGATCGATGGGCTCATCAGCATCATATCGTCGGCGTAACTAATATTATTAATACATACACCACCTACATGGCAACCTATATAGGTGCTGCTGAGCTCCTCGATCAGTCTGTTAATGTACAGGTTGAAAAGCTTGGGTGAGCTTAATCCCCCCTGTCTCACTCCACATTGCAACCCGTACACTTCCGACTGTGAGCCAGCCCACTTTACATAGTTCATCTGATTATCGTACCAATATTTAAATATGGATATTATTTCAGACGGCAGACCAGTTTCACATTGCAGCTTTTTCCACAATAAGTTGTACGATACTAGGTCGAATGCCTTCGACAAGTCCAGAAAACAAGCATAGATCGGTGTTTTTCTAGCTGTGTAGTACTGCACAGTTTGCTTGAGACAGAAGATGGCACTCTCTGTGGATAGACCGGGTTTAAAACCAAACTGCGCATCATGTAACTTAATATGCTCACCCAATCTTCTGTCAAGCAAACCGTCCAGCACCTTAGCTATGACCGTAGCTAACGATATAGGCCTATAATTCGACAAATCCGAGGCATCACCCGTCTTATTTTTTATAATAGGAACTACAACGGTAATACGTTAAATCATCTGGTAAGTAAAAGTGACTCATACAAAGATTGAAAAACATTGACAGAACTCGTGGCATGTGGACCCCCGGGTACTTCAGATGCTCGATGCTGAGATCATCGTGACCTGGAGACTTACCTCTGAGGCGATCTCTTGCGCAGAAAATCTGACTTTTAAGTCCTCGACACGACATTCAGCACCGAACACCTACGGCTCCTGAGGGAGGGGGGACTCGACTTTGAAGTGCTTCCGGAAGGCATTCGCTATAGCAGTCGGTTCGTACAAGCCAGCGACGCTCGCAGGAATACTCGGTTTCGGGTTCAATTAATTGGTATTTTTCCAAAATTTGCTAAAGTTCTTGTTTGCGTGATTCTGAGCGATAATATCCATTTTAATTTGATTCTCATTTTTTTGACAATATTTCAATTTGGCTTTAAAGTTTATTTTAGTGTCACGCATCTTATCATAAATAAAACCAAAATTTGGTTTGCCGTACAGTAGCCAAGATTGGTACCAAAACCGAGCTTCCCCATGAGCGGCCCTCACATACTTATTCCAACCTATTACATAATTATGTTTCTTACGTTTATCACTATTGTAGGTACATTCAGCCGACTCTTTTAGGGCACATGATACTAGTTGCTAATTTTGTTCTATGGTCGACATTAGAACATGTTTTGTCAGCACATTCACAGAAATCCGCAGGAAAGTCTACTAAACGTAGTCTACTATTACAATTAAGGCCGTATATCTCTGTATTTGATCATTATCTCTTTCACCCCACTTAACTTTATTAAATGATTGGGTTAAAGTTACAAGTTTAGACTGAATTTTATTTATATTACACTCAATCAACAAAGGATAATGATCAGACCAGTACACATGTAATATAAAACCGAAGCATTGACATCAGTATGCCGCGCGGCGCTAGTTCCTATACAGTGATCGAACATCGGCGAGAGCCGTGTGTCTCGCTCACATAAGTATAGGTATCGCTGGGTAAAATTTCCATGTCAATGCATGCCCACGACTGTTCATAACAAAAGTTTAAAAGTTCACGTGAAAACTGCTCACCATCACCAGGATGTGCATTGAAGTCCCCGAGTACAAATACCGATTCGATGTTGTTCGTCTAAACTCAAGGGCGTCGCCATCGCCAGCCCATGGCCCAGGGGGGGGGGGGGGGGGGGGCAAGTTAATATTAAAGAGGATGAGAATGATATGAATTGTAGGTACAGTCAACAGCACCTAGTGAATTTATTCAAGTTTTGAGATGGGGCAGGATTTATCGGAAAAGCAAGTCAATTGCACGGCCTTAGAACTTTGGTTATTTTGATGTTGGCTACATTTTTTAAACTCTAGAGGGGGGGGGGCAGCGGCCCCTGCCCACCCCTGGCGACGCCCTTGTCTCAACTATTGCACTTATTCCACCTATACACTCTGTGAAATCCGTAAGATTCGCCGCCGAATCAGTAGGCATGTACACAGTAATCACTAACACCGATTTTCCACTGTCGAGAAGAATCTTAATGGCCGTCAAGCGCACACTATGACATTCCACAACCGACACACACGGGAACGCCGACTTCCTCCATAATAGTGCCACTCCACCAAACGGTCTCTCTTTTAGTATACCTTTAGAAGTGTCTACCGCCGATTTTCCAGTAAAAGCGAAGTTGTCATCAATAGTACCCAGAGATGGCAAATCATGTGGCAAGAGCCATGTTTCCTGTAAAGCAATTATATCGGCAGTCCGGCAAAGAAGCCTCAGGCATTCCACCGATCGGTGTACATTTTTACAGTTGAAGCTGATCATTTTAGTTGTAACAGCCATTATTTTTGATTAGGGACTCCACCTGGCACTTGACCACTCCGGTATCCTTTTTTAAAGTCTACAAACCGCCGTACATATTATAGTATATATTAATAATGGTGCACACTTGTTTTGTTCCGTATACGGATGTGCCTCGACGGTGACATACAACTACAGTTGCAAAACTTCGGAAAGATTCCGAATTATTCCCGAATACTTCCCGGAAAGTTTCTTTCAATCAGAATTTTTCAAAATAAAGATAAAATTATATTTTTTATTATGATAAAATTGATCTGAGCCCATAGGCTTCAATTCAATTTTAGACATAGGTCAATCTTGCTAGAAAATATACCCGCCCGACCGAGACGACGACGACAGACGAACGGTACTAACAAACAACTCGTGCTCGGTGCGTAGCGCCATCTAGTGGCGGGTGGCGGCGGCGCGGCGCGGGCGTAGCACGGCGGCGCGGCATCGGGGCGTGGCGGGTGGCGGGCGGCGCGGCTCCCCCTGGGGAAGTATTCGCCCGCACACCGCACCCCGCAGAGAAGTTTTCAGAATATTACGGAATAATTCGCGCTCGGAGGGAATATTTCGTTCGATCTGGTTTATTATAAAAATAACCTAATTAAGTATGTGCTCAGTGAATCTCTGATGATGATCGTGAATTGTTTTTTGTTAAGGGTAAGTAAAGTTAAAATTTTTGATTTATTACACCTATGTAGAGCAAAATTATAACCATTTATTTTTTATTTTTCGAGGTTTATCATATGGTTTAGTTAGCTATTGTCGTGTTCTACAGCTTTTTTGATTGCCACAGATAATAGTAGTGGTAGGTAGGTACTCTTCGTGCACGAGTCCGACTCGTACTTAGCCGGTTTTTAATATTATCATAGATTAAGAAAATACTTACCTACTTATGTTTACATCCGTTATACCACAGCGGCGGCACTCCCTGTAGCCCCGCGTTCCAAATCACGCCAACAGCGCTGTTAGCGTATAATCCATTAAATTAAGTAGGTACACAAATACCCTATTTGTGTAATATTTTGTGACTTTTTAATTTGGTCGGATTCGCGCTCACAGCGCTGTGAGCGTGATTCGGAACGCGGGGTAGGTGTGAGCTTGGCGCCAGTTTGGCGGCGGCTGCGTCGAAGTCGTGACGAGTAGTCACGACTTGTGATAGGGTTGTCTATTAGCATCATTAACGCAAGGAAATTATAAAACGATAGTTTGGTGAAGTATTGATTTTATATTAATTTTAATATTAATACATTATACTATATTACGATTAAATATATACAAGGTGATTGGTAAGAGCCTTATAAATCCGAATATGGTAGATAGGGATCATCAAACTGAACAACTTTTACTATGGGACCAACTCTGAAATCGCGAAAAAAAAATAACAGCTGTTTCATACATTTTGATATTTTCATTATTATTTTTTGTATGAAACAGCTGATACGTTTTCCGCGATTTCAGAGTAGGTCCCATAATAAAAGTGGTTCAGTTAGATGGTCCCTATCTACCATATTCGGCTTTATAAGGCTATTACCAAACATTCTGTAGATCAATAAATTAATACAATTTTTGTATTGCGACTTTTTCTACGTTTATTCTTCGTTTGCCCAAATAGTTTTTTTTCATTACAATTAATATCAACTTATATTCTTATTAATTACAACTTAAATAGTTTGTGGGTACTACATTTTAAGGAACAGTATTTATTTTAACCTAATCTCTAAATAAAATTACAAAAATGCAAATATCTCGGTCACGGTGCGTCGGAACCAAAAAATTAAGTTTTTTCGACCCCCCTTAAAACTATGGAGGTAATAGATGAGAGGCATAAATAAAATGTCAAAAAACGGTCAAGTGTATTTTAATATTTTTCTATACTTACAAAAGTACAAAAACTTTATTATGTGCAGTGTCTGTGTAATAGATATATAGTGCGGGGTGAAGGGCAAGACACCATAATTAATTATTGTAGCTATTTTAATTCAATAATATTTTAAGTACTTATTTATTTATTTTCTGTAGTATAAAGCATATGTATTACTCTGAAGAAAGTGCAATTATTACCACTTCACCCCTCAATGTACAATATTCTATTAATTTCCTCACATTTCTTGAGAAAAGCAATAATAATGCCCTGTCTCATGTATTTATAATACGAAAAGCAAATTACATTGCCTGAACGATGATTAAAGCCCTCGCATGCGGCTCTACTTTATCACTTTAGTTTGTTTACTTGCCTGTACTATTGCGCGGTGCGAGCGAACTAGGCAAGCCTGATAGCACGTGCCTCCGCGGAGGAGATTCCTCGCCCCGATGGCGTCGCGGCACCCCCGCGCTCGCCCGGCGCACTCACACATAGCCGCGAGCAATTTTACAGCACCCATGCGCAAGTGTCGCTTCTTTTCACGTTAGTGTATATTTTCTTTGGTTATACTTAGTTTAGTAGGTACTTCTTAGGTACCTACCTACTTAAGTACCCAGAAGAGCTAGATAGTACATACGATATCTACTTATCCATACCTACTTTTACTATAATAGGTAGGTACCTAGGTAATTAAAAATGTGTCAACTACTTTCTGCTGCTTTTTAGGGTTCCGTACCCAAAGGGTAAAAACGGGACCCTATTACTAAGACTCCGCTGTCCGTCTGTCTGTCTGTCTGTCTGACACCAGGCTGTATCTCATGAACCGTGATATCTAGACAGTTGAAATTTTCACAGATGATGTATTTCTGTTGCCGCTATAATGACAAATACTAAAAACAGAATAAAATAAATATTTAAGGGGGGCTCCCATACAACAAACGTGATTTTTTTGCCGTTTTTTGCTCAATATTAATAACGACAACAGGTAGACAGTTAAAATTTTCACAGATGATGTATTTCTGTTGCGACTATAACAACATATACTAAAAACAGTATAAAATAAATATTTAAGGGAGGCTCCCATACAACAAACAAGTGTTTTTTTGCCGTTTTTTGGTACGGAACCCTTCGTGCGTGAGTCCGACTCGCACTTGGCCGGTTTTTTACCGATCTTGCTGTTTTTTTATCGTTACTCCTGTATTTCGAGAATCGAAATATTCCGAATGTTTCGGAATAATTCAGAATATTTCGGAATTATTCCAAGGGAATTATTCGGAATGTTTCCCGCCAGCAACTGTACATACAACAAGGACTTAAATTTTCATAGATTTCCCCGTGATGCGAGGTAAGTTTATTTATTCCTATAAGTAATTTAGTATTACTTACCTACTTAACCAACATCATCTCGTGCTGTTAAGTAGGTACTTTTATTGTATAATTCAATAATACCTGTCGTGTGCAGTTTTTAACCGACTTCATCAAAAGGAGGAGGTTCTCAATTCGATTGTATGTTTTTTTTTTTTTTTTTATCGTTGTTCGCGCGTATCTTCGACGTTTATGGACCGATTTTGATGATTCTTTTTTTGTTCGATTGAGTTTGCTTGCGAGATGGTTCCATTTAATTTTTTTTGAAATCGGTCAAGTAGTTTTCAAGTAATCCTGAAAATACTATCATTTTGCTTCAACTACCTTGACGACTTTTTTATTTATGAACCGAATTGGATGATATTTTTTTGTTAGAAAAGGGATACTTTAGTGTAGTCTTTTTTAGATTCTCAGTTAGATCCGTATGTATGTATGTTTCTCCGCGATTATCTCACGTTTGGCTGAGTTGATTTTTTTACCTAAATAATATACCTAATGCAGAAGGTACTTACACTAAAAATAAAAAAAATAAAAAATTGTTTAAAAAACAAAAAAACCGACTTCAAAAAACCTGCCTATAAAAAGAAAGAAATAATATTCAAATCATTAGATATCTATTGAAGTCGGGTGGGGCTTTAAGAATAAAAAGAAAAAGTTGTACTCCAGCCCCACCCGACTTCAATAGATATCTAAGGATTTGAATATTATTTCTTTCTTTTTATAGGCAGGTTTTTTGAAGTCGGTTTTTTTGTTTTTTAAACAATTTTTTATAGTAAAATTTTATTGTAGCTAAAGAATAACTTCAAGTAGATTTGTGAAATAAAGTCAAAGTCAAAGTCAAATAAGCTTTATTCAAATAAACTTAATTATTAAGTACTTTTGAATCGTCTATATTTTCCTACCACCCGTTCCATAAGTAATGAATAAGTAATGAATATATATTTGGTAGGTATGTAGGAACTAGGTACATAAGCATATCGTGCGTGTTGCTATCATCACAAAATAGCTAGGTACCTACGACCTTGTTTGAACCAATTTTACGTAGTACACTGGTGGTACCTACCTACATAGGTACCTACTAATTTATTTTCTGTGCTACTAGGGACTCGAACACTATTAATTAGTTAATGACGCCGCGGCCGTTCTGTTAAAGTAAGTACTTAAAAGCAAGCTAGGTGCCACTTTTGAAGTTTATTTGATATAGGTACCTACCGACTTACCTACATACCTGCGCTTTGCGCACGGGCTATAAGCACTTGAACACTGATCGTGTAATGTTAGATTATTTATATCCTTGTTCTACTAATCACTAATCCTACTTTCTACTAATACCTACCTACTATTATAAATACGAAAGTTTGTGTGTATGTGTGTTGTAAATAATTACTTATTAATCACATTTATTTTCTATTTTGACAACCCTTGCACATTTGCGGCTGATTGGCCACGTCTGCCGCGGCAAAACTGGCGGCAGAGGCAGGAGGTGCGGCAGGAGGCGCGGTGCGCGGTGGTATGTCACGGCTCACCTAGTGGCGGCGGCGGCGGCGGCAGCGGTGGCCTTATTTACACAGTTTTTAAATTTAAGATTTGAGCACACACAATGCTATAAATAATATACTAATAAAACATTCGTGACTCAGTAGTAGCTCAGTTGGAAGAGCATTGAACCGGGTTTCCGAAGGTCGCGGCTTCGATTCCCGCCTGAGACAGTCCTGGTGACGAGTCGATTTTTTTCAAGAAATTACATACCTATATTATTTAGTATTATTAAACACAAGTTTAAAATGGCACTATTGAAAATGGCAGTACCTACTGACTAGCCTGCCTTCATGGAAAACTAAGATTTGGAGCAAAAGAATAAATAAAAAAATATTCTTATGTTAGGAGTACATCCAGTCAATAAAAGGGTCGATCAACTTTAAGTGTCTTATCAGTTTTCCTGTCCCCAAACATTGTATATTTTTTCTGTAAAACTATCTTATACTTAAATAATGGTTTGGGTTAAATGTAACACATAAAGTATCATTTTGGTAATAGAAATAAATATGTTGTTTACATATTAGTTCGTATTTTAACGGTTGTCCAGTTGATATCGATGTCTCTTTTCATTGTAAATTTCAACTGGGCAACCTATACAATACGAACAAGTAAGTATGTAAATAATATATTTATTTATGTTACCAAAATGATAGATACTTTATTTCTTAAGTTTAATTACTTATTTCATTATAAGCTAAAATTTCCCTTTATTTTTTATTTCAAGATTACACTTTTATGTTTGATCAAAACCATAGGACAAATAAAAGTTGATTGACCCAAAACATCAAAATAATTTGGCGAATTTCATACTCTTTATAATGAGTAGGTACACGTACAGGTACAGAAACATTCGATTACATACTAAAAAACTCAAAATAACAACGATATAACTGCTCCCTTTCCATATTCACGCGCGGCAGAAACAAAACTGTTTGATTTGGTCGCTCGGTGCAAGAGCTGCCGCCGCGCGCGCCGCTCACCGCCGCTCGGGATTGTGGCCGCCTCCATACTCGCCAGTACATTTGTTTCGTTCTCTCGCCGCCCCTCTCGCCGCCGCCGCGCGCCGCTCGACTCGCGCCGCCCCGCAATCGTCACCTCTCGCCGCTGCCGCGGTAAGCGTGGCATACCTCGTACATGTTCCTACATTTGTTTTTGCCTCTCGCCGCTCGCCGCCCCGCAATCGTCGCCTCTCGCCGCCGCCGCCGTTTTCGTGGCCAGGGGGTAAGGGCCTGGCCACGTCTGCCGCGGCAAAACTGGCGGCAGAGGCAGGAGGCGCGACAGGAGGCGCGGTGCGCGGTGGTATGGCACGGCTCACCTAGTGGCGGCGGCGGCGGCGGCAGCGGTGGCCTTATTTACACAGTTTTTAAATTTAAGATTTGAGCATACATAATGCTATAGATAATATACTAATAAAACATTCGTGACTCAGTAGTAGCTCAGTTGGAAGAGCATTGGACTGGGTTTCCGAAGGTCACGGCTTCGATTCCCGCCTGAGACACTCGTTTTCATCCTGGTGGCGCGTCGTCATTCGTCCTGGTGACGAGTCGATTTTTTTCAAGAAAGTACATACCTATATTATTTAGTATTATTAAACACAAGTTTAAAATGGCACTATTGAAAATGGCAGTACCTACTGACTAGCCTGCCTTCATGGAAAACTAAGATTTGGAGCAAAATAATAAATAAAAAATATTCTTATGTTAGGAGTACATCCAGTCAATAAAAGGGTCGATCAACTTTAAGTGTTTTATCAGTTTTCCTGTCCCCAAACATTGTATATTTTTTCTGTAAAACTATCTTATACTTAAATAATGGTTTGGGTTAAATGTAACACATAAAGTATCATTTTGGTCATAGAAATAAATATGTTGTTTACATATTAGTTCGTATTTTAACGGTTGTCCAGTTGATATCGATGTCTCTTTTCATTGTAAATTTCAACTGGGCAACCTATACAATACGAACAAATAAGTATCTAAATAATATATTTATTTATGTTACCAAAATGATAGATACTTTATTTCTTAAGTTTAATTACTTATTTAATTATAAGCTAAAATTTTCCTTCATTTTTTATTTCAAGATTACACTTTTATGTTTGATCAAAACCATAGGACAAATAAAAGTCGATTGACCCAAAAAATCAAAATAATTTGGCGAATTTCATACTCTTTATAATGAGTAGGTACACGTACAGGTACAGAAACATTCGATTACATACTAAAAAACTCAAAATAACAACGATAAACTGCTCCGTTTCCATATTCACGCGCGGCAGAAACAAAACTGTTTGATTTGGTCGCTCGGTGCAAGAGCTGCCGCCGCGCGCGCCGCTCACCGCCGCTCGGGATTGTGGCCGCCTCCATACTCGCCAGTACATTTGTTTCATTCTCTCGCCGCCCCTCTCGCCGCCGCCGCGCGCCGCTCGACTCGCGCCGCCCCGCAATCGTCACCTCTCGCCGCTGCCGCGGTAAGCGTGGCATACCTCGTACATGTTCCTACATTTGTTTTTGCCTCTTGCCGCTCGCCGCCCCGCAATCGTCGCCTCTCGCCGCCGCCGCCGTTTTCGTGGCCAGGGGGTAAGGGCGACACGGGCGGCGGCACGCGGCGGCATCGTCCAACATCAAAGGCGTTTAACAACTGTATGGAGTTAAACTGTGATCGTGGGTTGTATGTAACGATACGCTGCAGTCTTAGTAAACATCAACACGATACGATGTCCGCAAAAAAATACTTCGTGGTCACCCTAGGTGATCTACATACTAATTTAAATCTCGAATTGCATCGTAAGTACTGCAGTGATTGGTTCCAAATAAAGCTAGATCCTCAGTGACGGAAATTTTTATTACTATAAATTGCTTTACATCTTAAGTAACGCAAAATTTACGTAACGTAACGGTATTAATTGTGGGCCACACAGTCTGATGGGTCGAAATATTGTTTTTGCTTTTTCTATTGATGTGTTGTTATGCGAATGGATTTAAAGTGTTATATGCTGTCACTTATCAAACGTAACGCTGCTAGACTGCTTAATTTGACTCCAAAGGGTTTAGTTGTCGATATTTTGACAAATGAAAACTGGCACATACGGTTCTGTGTGTGCCACGTTTAAACAACGATTTTATGAGTTCTGTTCTGTTTTGTATGGTTTTCGAATGTTAAATCTTATTTATTTTTGCGTCACTGAGCATCTATGGAGTGAAACTGCACTTTCGTTAGCTAGTTTTTGTTATTTCCAGCATCCATGATCTTCAGCGTCATTTCGTGAGGACCATGTTCAAACGTCAATAATTCATAAATTTTAGCGTTACGTTTGTTCTGAATACCAAAATAAGAAATTGTTTATCCGTCACTGAAGGATTTATAAGCTCACAAGCCTGAAGGAGTAAGGCACACACGAGATGACGATCATGTCCAATCGGCATGAAACTACCGACTGGATCCAACCAAACTGACCGTCGGGCTGATTATCTAATGGGGAGGCGAAGGCAAAGTGAATTACAGATGGCGCTCAGTCTTTGGAACAATTGTCAGTTTGAGCTTATATTGTCTTGACTGTGTATTACGTGATTTTACTTTCTTAGATTGTATTTTTTTCGGTTTTGCGGACAAACAATGTATTCTATGCTAACTTTAGCTCATATAAAAGAAGAATTACGGAAAAGAAAAGCCAAAACAACAGGCAAGAAAGTTTATAGCAACTTACAAAAAATTGCTAACAAGCATTACATTTCTTTAAATTTCGTGTAAGATTTACAAGTAATCTTTTTATTTCAGATTAGAAGCATATGATTTAAATTTTAACAAAGCAACTGAGTGTGAATTTCCGTGTTTATAGTTGCCTGATGATGCCTTCTGTGCAATAGTAATTTCAGGTTTCTGTGCTGGAATTTCTGTACCATCCAAAATTACACGAACCGTTTTATCATATTTATTTTATTATTCTAAGTTTCTTGAATGACTCTGGCATATAAAATTCTATTAATTCTCTGTTTGGCCCCAATATTGGGCTTATTCCATATTTGATATACCTATCAAATTCATCCAAGTTATAAATATGTTAGAAACTGCTGAGGTTGAAATATTAAAGAACAAAGCTGTTATAATTCAAATGTTGTTTTATTTTGGCGAAGCTTCATCAAATTCATGAAACATTCCTTTTCATTTATAATGTTTCTCAGGCTCAGCAAAGGAGAAAATCGAGGAAAAAGCATATTTTTTTTGATATTTTTTTGCCCACAATTTTTTTTGTTACTGGTAAATCGATGAACTCCAATATTTTACAAGTTACATGCATAACAATGCAGCATTTTCTCAGTATAAAATTAAAAAGTGCAATACTCCAAGAGATTCCTATATGTTTTGACAGTTTCTTTGACGCGGCTCGGTACCAACGACAAGACGCCACCTATCGGGATAAAATTGCGCTTTTCCTCCCCATTAGAAACCGCCTAGCGACCGGTCGCAGTTCACAGATGAACGTAATACATTGCTACTTTTCTTTGGGGTAAAAAAAACATACCAAAGAAAAGTAGCAATGTAAGTCAAATGCAACCGGTCGCTAAATAGTTTCGTTTTAGATAATCAGGGTGAGGGTGTGGCCGTGGATCGGTTGGACGATCGAACTGACGGAAAAATCAAAATGGCTGGATCATGCCGATTGGACGGTGTGTGGCAGTGGGCAATCGATCGTATGATTTTCTTAACCGACTTCAAAAAAGGAGGTTCTTTATTCGATTGTATTTATTTGTTTTATCATTGTTCGTGCTTATCTTCGATATTTATAGACTGATTTTGATGATTATTTTTTTCTTTTTTCTTTAACCGATTTCAAAAAAGGTAGGTTCTCTGTTTGACCTGTATCTGCGATTATCTCACGTTTGGCTGAACCGATTTTAATGCGGTTTTCAGAAAAGTATTTGTTGAATTTAGGAGAAGGTTTTAGTATTTTAACCGACTTCAAAAAAAGGAAGTTCTCAGTTTGACCTGTATGTTTGTCCGCGATTATCTCAAGTTTAGCTGAACCGATTTGATGCGCTTACCAGAAAAGCATTTGTTACATTTAAAAGAAGGTTTTGGTATTTTAACCGACTTAAAAAAAGAAGGAGGTTCTCTTTTGGATTGTATACATATTTTTTACCATTGTTCGCGCGTATCTTCGATATGTATGGACCGATTTTGATGATTATTTTTTTTATTTCAAAGAATTTTCTTGCGAATTTTTTTCTTTTTAAAATCGGTTCAGCAGTTCTCAATTCAAGTAATCCTGAAAATACTATGATTAACTACCTTGATGACTTTATTTATGAACCGAATTATATGGTTTTTTATTGGAAAATGGATAGACAGCGTGAATATGGAAATTGAGTTGAGTAATGACATGACATTAGCATTTTGAAAATATATAGAGTTAAAAAATATTATACGCATAGCTATCATCAAAAAGCTGAAAGTAAATAAGCTTTAAAAAAATCAAAATCTCTCTCAAAAACCTAAAAATAAAAACAAAAACAACTTTCAAATTAAAATAACAATGATGAAACATTTATTATATACAATCGAATTATAAGAACCTCCTTCTTTTTTTGAAGTCGGTTAAGAAAATCATACGATCGATCGCCACTGCCGATTGGACAGTTAGAATTGATCGTGTGTGGTGTGTATGGACGAGCTGCAGATTGGATCCAATCGGTAGTTTCATGCCGACTATTATATTATCATCGGTCATGGGGGTCATGACCCCCCCCTGAGCTGGTTTCAGGACTTAGGTGGACCACTAATTGAACATAATGATTTTATTTTTATATTTTGTCACCATACAGATTTTATGTAACTACATACCTACAATATTTAATTGATTTAATATAATTTTTCGAGGAATTAATTCCCAGTAAGCTGGAAATAGTTTACTAGCCTCTTAGTTGGTCCTAAATACGTGTAATCCGAGTTTGCACCGTTCCAGGAGGTGTGCATAACTATTGGGAGCCAAAAAACCGCGAAAAGTTCGCACTTTTTTCAGGTTTTTGCTTCTAACTCAAAAACGGTGCATCGGACGAAAAAAATAAAATAAAATAAAATAAATATAAGTAATTTTTTTTTTCGGAATTATAAAAAAATATTTAACACACCGGTAAATTGGGTGATTAGCAACATAGTGGTGAATAACAACGGCAATTTTTTCAATTCTTTCAATTTCATTTTTTTTGATAGAAATAAAATAGGTTACTAAAATCTGTTCTGATGTCTTCAAGAGAAGATGGCAATATGTACACCGTGTACTGTACAGCAGTGCAGTATTAACCCTTAGCGCTATCGCACACAGGCAACTTAGTCGCCCAGCAACTGTTTTGTCTCTGTCTCAAGTCCACAGGTTTAAATGGAAGCGCGCACACGAAGCGATGCAGTCGTCAGCAACTTTTCATACAAATCATGTGAGAGACAAAATAGTTGCGGAGACAAAAGTCGCCTGTGTGCGGTAGTGCTTAAACAAATTAAGAAATTGCTTAGGGCATCACGTGATCACGTCTGGGGGGCACTATAAACGGCACCGAAAAAACGAAAATCATTTTTTAAGAAACAAACAATAACAATGTTTTATTATTTCAAATTCATTTGTGTGGCCATGTAAGCGACTTAGGAACTATAAGATTAGTGGATGAAACTGTCAAAATCAGTCGATGAAACAGAAAAAATCGCGCTGCGCGGCCGTATTTTTAACTATAGACTGGCATTTTTCTGAAAACTCTGATTTTTTTGCATAATATAGACAGGCATCTTCCCTTAAGTAGATGGTAACCCTATAGGTGGCCCACAGGCGCACGTGGTTTGCTTAGGCCACCAAGTAGTCTTAATCCGGCACTGTGTACAAGTTATTATGTGTTAAGTTTTTCAAGTGTACAATAAAGAATAAATATTTTTAAGTAGGTACACTATTTACGTACATTAATAAAACAAAATTAAATTATAATTTCTTGACTTGACCACGACTATGTGACCCCCTCCTGGCGCCAAAGCTGGATCCGCCCTTGATATCACAGGGTTGCGTTCAGAGCCTTAGTGCGCGGTTGTTTGGTTGTTTTTTAACTCACTCTAAGGTTAGGAACGACCAAGAACTTTAAATGTCAATGTCAATACAAAGTCTTCATTTTCCATTTGGAATACGAATAATTTAAACTTTTCTTTATACTAAATCAAATAAAATCCGTTTTTTGAGGATCTACCATGATTCTTTTAAAAATTAGACTCAAAAATATCAAAATACAAAATAATGTCAAATGACATTGACATTTTTTCTATAGACAAACGTCAGAGCGTTTCGAAGCGAGCGAAATCGTAACGGATAAAACAATATGAAAGTTTCATATTGTTTTATCCGTCTTTTTCTATTTTCTTCTTTATTCTATTACTAAGAGATCTTATTCCTACCTATAGAAAAATATTCAGCCAATTTGATTTTTTTTCGGACATTCCCCATTACGAAATCGTCGCTGTCAAACTCGATTTCGTACCACCGTTCGAGTTTCTACGAGTGCTGCCTCCAACGGACAACTAAAGAACTAAAATATCCGAGCACTTGCAAGGAAATGCTCCGAAATGCGTATTATCTAACTCAGAAACCGCGACGCGACCGCGACGATTTCGCTATTTCTTCTGTCAAACAGAATCCAGACAAAACGTAATTTCTGATTAGTTTTCGTTAAATTCTTAGCCTTACCTTTAACCAAAATTTAAAAAAAAATGCTATAATGTAAAACAAAAGGCCTGTCCTTCAAGGCTTCAATACCTACACGGAATTTGCAATTTTGAAGACGAAAAAATGTAAACAACATTCAAAGCGAAAACAAAAAGGTTATGTTCACAGAGCACATATCACTGGTCGCTAGGTGGTTTTTAATTAGATAGTCAGCCTGCGGGCTTTATAGCAGGACTTATATTGAACTGCCTTACTTTTTCGTACTGACTTCAAAGGTTAGTTCAAAAGCAAGCCTTATTTGGTAAGGCCTATTTCATTAAAATGTAAAAATACAGTAAAATATTATTGTTATTTTTTATTATTTAACAAAAAATATATATGAAAAAACTCACTTATAGCGATTACAAATTCACGCATTTCTTTTCAGTAGTTCCCTTAAGTAGCCTTGCGAATCGGTGTTTAAAAAAAAATTGCCACGAGTGGGCGCTCTTTTCCCTATTATTTTACTCTGTGATTATCAGGAGTTGGCGAGTCGGGAGTTGGCGAATCGGGAGTTAGCGAATCAGGAATTGGCGAAAAAGGAAGTTGGCGAATGTGGAAACAGGGGTAAACATGAAAGTAACAGCAGAATGGAGATTATACCTTTGCCGCTAACTGCCACAACCATAGATGTAGCACATCCCTTCGGTATAAGCCAGATTGAGCTCTTCGCCCCAAAACGAGCCGACAGAGAGGTCAAGTAGATAATTAAATCTCTTTCTTCCATAGGGTGACCAAACTGTATGGTTGGTCGGAGACATACTTATTACATTAAACTGTTTAATATAAACTTAAGTACTTAGGTAGGTAGATCTATATTTACAATTAATACTTTTGCCACGTTTTTATAAGGTTGCTTGCTCGTTTGTTTGTGTTTTCGTTTGTTTGTGTGAGCACAAATTTTGCAAACGATTTTTTACTAACTTCCCGATGAACTAGAGACTTGAAACTTTGAAAACAGGTCAGAACTAGAAGGTAATGTAATATTATGGTATCATTGAGATCTGACGATGGAACCGGAAGGACGCCACAGGAACACTATGATGAAACCATACAACCCCATCGTGTTTGGGCTCGTTAGAATCGTCTTGGCAAGTACTCTGTTGGGGAATAATATCCAAGGGGCTGATGAAGGAGCCGGAAGAAGGCCATTGGAACTTTGTAATAAAATCATGCAACCCTATCGAGTTTGAGCTCGATTGATTCGTCTTGACGAGTGCTCCGATAGGAGGTGGTATACTTTTAGTTTTAACTTGTTAACTGAAAAGCAGAAAATAATAATTTACTAAAAATAAATCTTCACGTTTTTTTATCACGTTTTATTAGGTTGCTTTCTTGTTTTTATTTATAAATATGGTTAATCAAACAATATCTAAAAAAAATCAAGTGTAAATAATGACATACCTAACTATAAAGTTTATTCCAATTTTGATAAAAATACAATGTGCGTGTATTTCGGAAATCAAATGAATGTTGGAAAACAAGTGAAGGTAGGAAAACATTGTCTAGTGATCTGTAGTTAAAAAAATAGGTGCAAACGATTTTCGCCTTTATTGACGTTTAAAATTCGGTTGCTTTCTACGATAATTACTCTCTTTCATTAAAAACTGTTATTTTGGTAAATATATCAATAAGGTCTAAAATACTTGCACCAATTTTTTACTAGTGAAATAAAAAAATGGGTGCAACCGATTTTCAACGACACCATGTTAAAAATAAAAAAAACAAGATGGCGGCCACCCTTTTTTTGTTTTTGGCTTGATTTCGATGAAAATCGGTTTTTAGTAATATTTTGACAAAAAATAACAATGAAGCGTTGAAAATAAAAAAAAAAATGGCGGCCTACTTTTTTGTTTGTAGGCCGATTTCGATGAAACTCGGTTTTTGGTAATTGGCTTTAGGCAAGAAAATAACAACGCAATTTTTTAAATATTTAAAATCCAAGATGGCGCTTAACTTTTTTGTTTTTGAGCCGATTTCGATGAAACTTGGTTTTAAGTACTATTTTGACAAAAAAATAAAATCGCAATGTTGAAAATATAAAAAAATCCAAAATGGTGGCCAACTGTTTTGTTTGAGAACCGATTTCTATGAAACTCGGTTTTTGGTACTATTTTGACAAGAAAATAATAATGCAATGTAAACAATGTCAAAAGGTCAAAATGGCCGCCAATTTTGTTTTTGTGTTGATTTTAATATAACTGGGTTGAAAAAAAAGAAGAACAAGAAAAGAATTTCGCCGCCACCTTGGATTTTTAATACTTTCAATATTGTGTTGCTGTTTTCTTGTCAAAATAGTACCAAAACTGGAGTTTCATTGAAATCGGCCTACAAACAAAAAAGATGGCCACCATCTTGAATTTTTTAATATTAAAAAAATTGCGTTGTTATTTTCTTATCAAAATAGTACTAAAAACCGAGTTTTATCGAAAAGAGCCCACAAACAAAAAAGTTGGCCACCATCCTGGATTTTTGATATTTTAAAAATTACGTTGTTATTTTCTTCTCAAATACAATATACAATACAATAATACAATACAATAATCATTTATTTTATTTAACAAAATAGTACCAAAAACCGAATTTCATCGAAATCGGCCTACAAAGAAAAAAGTTGGCTGCCATCTTGGATTTTTAAAATTGCGTTGTTATTGCCTTGTCAAAATAGTACCACAAACCGAGTTTCATCAAAATCGGCCTACAAACAAAAAAGTTGGCCGCCATCTTGAATTTTTTAATTTTAAAAAAATGCGTTGTTATTTTATTCTCATAATAGTACCAAAAACCGAATTTTATCGAAATCGGCCCAGAAACAAAAAGTTGGCCGCCATCTTGGATTTTTAATATTTTTAACATTGCATTGATATTGTCTTGTCAGAATAGTACCAAAAACCGAGTTTCATCGAAATCGGCCTACAAACAAAAAGTTGGCCGCCATCTTGGATTTTTAATATTTTTAACATTGCATTGATATTGTCTTGTCATGTCAGAATAGTACCAAAAACCGAGTTTCATCTAAATCGGTCGACAAACTTAAAAGTTGGCCGCCATCTTTTTTAATATTTTTAACACTGCGTTGTTATTTTCTTGTCGAAATAGTTGCTTAAACCGAGTTTCATCGAAATCGGCGCAAAAACATGAATTTGATTATTAATATTAACGTTACCCCTCGCCTGCGACTTTCAGTTATTTCAATAGAACAATTTCGTTTTTTGAAAATCTGAAATGGTGTAGTATTTATGGTCACCCTAGTTTTTAAAAGGAATATTACCTAAATATTGAAATTCTAAAATTGAAATTTGGCGCCAAAGTCAAAATCGGAGTTGCCAGGATTGACACTTGAATTTAACACCACCTCACCGATGATAGCTGATTAGCATTATTGTGAAAATCTTATTAAATCAAAAGAGTAAGTTCAGTTTTATTTCACAATAACTATGTGTTATTCTAAATTAATATTTAAGTAGTATATTTTCAATATTCCACTTCGAATCCTTAACTTTGATACACTACGTGATTGGTAACGCACATTTTTTTTCCTACCGTCGTGGTATTATTGTTTAGCAATGGCAATTGTGCGAACGAGACATCCTCATCTACTTAGTGATGTTTCATTCACACAGTAGAGTCTTCAGTAAATGTCATTGATAGAATTTCAACTCTATGACAAGAGAATAAAGTTGAATTTCTTTTAAACGCATAGTGAGAATTTTTGTAGAGTACTCAGTCCTCTTATATGAACGTCCTTGGCCACAACCACTACACGTATTTAAAAAAAAAAGTTTTGACATTTTGTCTTGAATCTTTTTTTTAAATACCATGTTGTGTGTGGTTGTGGCATGTGGTGGCAAAGGTATAATCCATAGCCTTCTATAATTGCAAGCCGTGAACATAAGATTGGCAACGTCTGTTACTGTCAGTTCGTGGTCATGTCGTCGGCCAGTCTCCATACTAAATGTATGGGAATATTTCAATTTTAAGAGGTCGATATTTTTTTTCCTAGCAATCGTGTGAGGTTAAAAATATGAAAATAATTTAGTTCCTTTATTAATATGCTTTGTATATTAAACAATAAGAAAAATATCAATGTTAACTAGGAAAAAATGGCTGTCAAAGATGTCATCTTTTTTGTTGATTTTCTTCAGCAGGGAGTTGATTAACACGCCCTCTAGCAATAAATGATATATCATTAGAAAGGTCTTTTAAAGACAAATATTTGCTGTCAATATACTTTATATCAATTGTTTATACTTTTGGAGTTAAAGGTTATTAAAGTATAAAAGTAGTTTATTGTCTATGGGAGTTGAATTACCCCACCTCTAGCAATAAATGATATATCATTAGAAAGGTTTTCACATGATAAATATTTGCTGCAAACACACTTTCTATTAATTATGAGTATTTTCGGAGTTTTAGGTCATAAATGTTTAAAAAATTGGTCAAGTTCAGAGCGTTATAACTCTCAAAGCACTAAAAGTTGACGTTTATAGTTTTGCAATAAAGTGTTTCAAATTTAAATACCTTTCCAATGATGTAAGATTTATTGCTAGAGGAGGCTTAGATCAAAATGCTCATCGTACTAAAGGACCCCCGAAAAGTTCAAATAATTTGACTCAAACCGTATGTCCTAATAAATAAATAATAATAATAAATATAGAACTTTATTGAAATAATCTTACATCACAATTTACAACTAGTTTAAACATAGATAATATAGAAAAAACAATTAATAAATAATATTTAAAATAATTTTATCCTATGTGCTTGACCACATGCGATGTTGCCGTTCTGCTCAACTTCAGGGCTTGGAAGATATAGAAGGCTATGTATAATCTCAATGGGGAGGAAAAGCGCAATTTTATCCCGATAGGTGGCGTCGGTCTTTGGTACCGGGCCGCCTCAAAGAAAGTGTCAAAACATATGGGAATCTCTTGGAGTATTGCACTTTTTAATTTTATACTGAGAACTAGTGTTTCGCCCTGGTGCGCGGGCTGCTGAAGCAGCCCGCGGGCATCGCCCTGTTGGACTGTAAACAGCGGCCTTTGGACAGTCTGACTGCGAATTGTGGAATGCGGTATTTATTGCCATGCCATCCGATAAAATCACATTGGAATTTGTCTGCAAGTTGCAGTGCGGTGTGGTGACGGTGATGCATGGTGAAAATTAATACTGTTTTTTTTCTAAAACATTGCTGGCTTATATTAAAATCATCATCATATTGGCCCCCCGACATCCACTGCTGGGTAAAGGCCTCCCCCAAAGATCTCCACGACGATCGGTCTTGCGCTGCTTATATAGCATGAGCATCCGCTGAGCTCTGAAACTTCATTGCATATGATGTTTTCAAGGGCTTCAAAGCGGTTTTGCAGTATAAGCATTAAAACCATAGAGAAACTAATAAGAAATTCTGTTTTCGTGGCTTTCTATTAATCCATTTCCAACTATTTGTGAATTTGTCCAGAATAATCGTTTTGCTGTTTCGAGTTTCTGTTCTTGCTTTTACCATTCATGGTGTGACCTAAACGGGATCCCATTAAAGCAACCTGCAGCTCTAGCTTAGGAATCGTTGCAGTTTTCAGGTGCAACTTTATATTTCCCAGCTACAAAGGCCACATCGTCATCTCTACTCAGTAAGCGAAAGTGGCATAATGCTTGCTCAGAGGCGTCAATAGAAATGTGTAATCTTAACTTAGTCATCTGTGAGAAACCATAACATCTGGGTACTGAAAATAATTTGCAAGTCTCAAGCTTCTGAACCAATACCAATCTTTGTTCATCTTCTCGACGATTTGATCATCCCATTTGATCGTAGACCGCCAAATTTCCTGCAGCAATATCTTTCAATAAATCAGGAAGGGACATAAACATACCCAGTGACATTAAAATTTTTAGCAACTCGCGATTTGTTGGCGGTCGCAAACCTTCGTTGATCTCTTTGTCCACCTACTTAAAGCTGAGATCAAACCCTAAAGTATCTGTGGCTGGTTTCCAATTGCAGGGCCTATTAGAGGCCCAACTTTAAGTCAAAACCTCCTGCCTTATGAATCACAATCAGTCGCTTCATCCCCTTTTCGTTAATTATCCACGGAGTCGAGATAGTCATCAACGTAGTGCCTTTCCTTAATGGTTTCCACTGCTTGTGGATGATGACATGAAACAAAATCATCAGCATTACGACGAATAATACAAGTAGCTGTGCATGGAGATGATGTGGCACCAAAGGTCATCGAGGTGAACTTATAAGTTTCTGAGAGCTTCTTTCTTTCCATAACCCTCCAAAGGAAGCACTGGGCATTTTGATCCTGATCATTTACTTAAACTGCAGGAACAATTCCCTGATATCTGTAGTAACGGCTACTTTTCTTTTTCGGAACCTAACCAGGACATGATCTAATGAATTCTAAATATCTGGGTCAGTCAGTAATTCGCTATTCAGAGACACTTCTTGAGTTTCGGCTTTCGCATCAAAAACAAGTCTAAGTTTTCCAAGTTTTTTGATATTTCTAACGCCAAAATGTAGGAGATGCCAAACTCGAGCAACTGGTGCCTGAGCAGTTTTCTTGGCATAATCTTTTTCCAACATGTTATGCGTCTGCTTCGTGAAGTCTACTGCGAAGCTCGGATCAAAATCCATTATCTTCTCAATCAAACGTAATCTACTTTCGGCGTTTCTCTTGTTGTTGGGTTGGGAAGCTTGATGTCATCGTTTCTTCACAGCAAAGCAGACTCCCAGAGCCGTCGATTTTCCTTGACTTAGTATCGATAATGTGAAGTGCTCGTCATTCTTCTCGAGAATATCTAGGTAGCTTAGAATTCCTGATGCCTATGCTATCAAGTCTAAAGAAATTTTCTAATAAGAAGTGAAGTTCATCCTCTTTTTCGGACTGTAGTGACAAGCAAACTCGGGCATAACCTTCCTCGAAATTGACGACGAAACTTCATGCAAAATCCAACTAAGTTCAGTGAGAGAGGCAACAGGCTCATCCTTCCTGCCTTCTTTTATTTCTCGGCTTATATTCAAATGACAATAACCTTGGCCTATGAGGAATTGAGGATTATCTGTCGATCGAGATGGTCGTATTAAGAAATCATATTGCCATCAATAGGGAATATGCAGCATTTTTTTTGTATCTAATCAAAAGTATAATGCGTGAGAAAATCAACTGTAATATTAAAACCTTTCCCTTCCTTTTTTTCGTGATATAGTTAGGTACTTGAAGTTAGCACGCATCAGCACCCGCCGAAAACACTCTGTACAAAATGGTCATGTTTTGTGACTTCACCAACCCAGTTGGTCAAAAGGTCGAAGTTAGCCAAAAAAATGATATCCCTAAATTTTGCGTCTAAGTACCAACATACATGTTGTGGAATGGCACGTAGATGTAGGACTGTAGATGATTGAAACTCACTGGTAGCTTGACTGAAGGCAGGGTTTATTTTTGGAAGCAAAAGACACATACAAACTTGTATATTTTAACTCAAATTACTTATAAAAGTATGGAACACGAACCACACGCAATGGTGCCCGGAAACGAAGAGAGAGTGGGAAGCGAACCTCCAATTGAAGCAGTGATGTACAATAAAAATAGTGTTGGGTAACATGCCAACACATGTGTCATACAAAATATTATTTCTCATTCAATATTCTATCTGACTGTAAAGTGCATTATATCCAAAAATGAAAAAAAATCGTTATGTTCCCCTGATTTCATCGTGTGATAAAACTAAAATAATACATTGTTTTTCTGTTCCATCATGTTTTTAATACGTATCCGCAGCGATCAATCTCTATTTTTTTTATCAAAATCGGTGACTTATGCATATTCCCTGTTGAGTGTCTTGGAAACGTGAAGTTCTTCGTACGAACTCATTCAAGGCTGAAGGATACTGTATCTGTCATAATAAGCGTGAAAGAGACGATCTTGCCAGGTTGTTACAGCCGCCCACCGCATCCTGAAACGCCAACTCAACGCTCCACCTTCCGGCTCCTGCCACGTTGGCTACACTGCTCTCCACGAGTGACACGGTGGACCCTTCATCAAGCAGAGCACACGTGTTAAAGTTGCCTTCAGTTCCCTGGACGGTCACGGGAAGCACCTTCAAAAAGACTCATTTTTGAAACTTGCTGATGCCGACCAGATGTTTGCGGTAGTCGCGGTAGTCTTTGGGTCTTTCTTCTATGCGTTTTTCGTCTGCGTTCAGACATTTTATTTTATTTTATTTTAACAATCTTCGGGAAGCTTACAGCTAGGTTAAGAATAAAGTGGTTAACTTAAATAAATATCAAGGGCCAATTACAAGCTTCCACATATAGGTGAAAATCATTAATAAGAACAGTGTTGGCCTACATTATGTTAAAAATTTAAGGTAAGTACCTATATTACACCCAGTAATTAAAGTATAAATAAGTAGGAAGTAGTTTTCAAAAATATTTGTTAGAAAAATAACTATTACCTAACATTCGCCTAAATTTACTTGAAGAAGTGTTGAAAATGACTATTTCAAATTGTTTTGCAACACTATTGAAACACCTGCTTGTTCTGATAAATAAATAATTTCGCCGATACTTCGTTTTGCACCAGGGAACGTGAAGTACGTTAGGTTTACGGAAGGAAGCTACTAAACGTAAACTAATGCCACTCAAAAGCTCAGGACAATCAACAGAGCCACCTGCTATGCTGAGAAGGTGCGATAGATCTGCAATGCGTCTTCTTTCTACAAGTGGTAAAAATGAAACTTACGACATCGCTGATCGTAATCACGAGTATATTTATTCGTTTTAAACTGTAAATACCGCAGAAACCGTTTCTGAATCCTTTCAATTCGCGTTTCATATAGTTTGTGACAGGGGCTCCATACTTGAGAGGCATATTCTAAATGACTACGTACGTAAGCACAGTAAAGTGTTTTTAGAGCTTTTATAGAGTTGAATCGTGTAACATCATCATAACGAAGCCGAGAGCTTTAGATGCCTTAGCCACAATGTTGTCTATGTGTTCACCAAAAAGCAAATTAGCTATCAAAGGTTACTCCTAGGTCACGTATGGTAGTAACTCTGGTAACATCAGTGCCTAATAGTTTGTAAGATGATAACATGGGTTTAGATTTTCGGGTATAAATACAGACATAGCATTTGGAGACATTAATGTCAAGTTTGTTAACATGGCAGTAATGCTCAAATCTAGTGAGACCCTCCTTCAGATGCTGAGCGTCTTGAGTTGAGTTGATCGGCATCAATACCTTCATGTCATCAGCGTACATAATGATTTTGGCATGAGTAAAACATGACGAGATATCGTTTATGAAGATGTTGAAGAGCAATGGTCCTAGTAAAGTGAAAGTGAAAGTGAAAGTGAAATATATTTTATTTAAATAAGCTCACATAATAAGCATTTTTAAATCGTCAATTCTTTTACCCTACCACCCATTATGACGTCTTTTAACTGACAAGAAAAATGGGCGCAAAAAACTTGTCAGCTTTATCAATCAGATGGAACGATATTTACAAATATGTATATCGTTTCCAGACTTTATATTAACAAAGATTAACAAATAAATAACATTATTGAATTAGCTCATTTCTTAATGAGTTTCAAATTTCTTAATCAATTTACAGATTTTAAGCTAAATTCAAAGTTTGAACTTGTTATTCAGTCTAGGCTGTTACAATAAATAAAAATAAAAGAAAAACATACAATTCAATATGCATTAAGATAGGCAGTCAGAAGCAGACCCATTCCCACTGGCAGCACCAGTTCCCGAACATGACGCATGAACCAGCCATCTCTTCGCTCAACCATATTTGAGGGAACGTAACGACCCGCCTCATACGACACCACCGCAGAAATGATTAAAGATAGCATGACATACTAAGACTACCTATGTTAAGGCATCGAATTGAAAATTTATATCCAAAAGCTTTTATAGGTCTTCCACTAAACTACTGACTATAGAAAGTAAAAATATTGCAATTAAATAAATCAAAACAAGGTAAGCTATTAAGAATTATATTTTTTGAGTAAGAAGTGCCATACATACAGACAATATAAAACAGATCTTTTATATACGAGTTATACGACGCCTTTAATACAAGCAGACAGAAGCAGACCCATTCCCACTGGCAGCACCCGTTCACGAGCATGACGAGCAAAGAGCCTTGAGGAACGCCCGATGGTATTAACATGGGAGAAGAAGTGTGGCCATTAAGAACAACAGTCTGGAATTTTTCTTTAACGTAAGAGGAGAACCATTTAAATAAATTACCCTTAATACCTATAGCTTGCAGTTTACGTAAAAGTGTTGTGTGATCAATACGATCAAAACATTTATTATAGTCCGTGTAAACTACATCAACCTGAGACGGTACAGTCAAATGTTTTGTCAGGAAGTCGCTACATAAGATAAGGTTAGACGTCTTCGATCTGCCCTTAACGAAGCCGTGCTGCTCTGGACATAAAGATTGCGTAACGGATGCGTAGACTTGTTTGTAGACAATTTTTTCCAAATATTTTGCAAACAAACTAAGGTTGGAAATCGGTCTATAATTGTCGACTACATTTTTAAGCCCTTTTTTGTGAATTGGCGTAATAAAGGCAGATTTCCAGATATCAGGCATAATGCCTTCACCCAGTGAACGCCTAAACAGGATACTAAGAGGAACTCGGAACAACTCGCAATAATTATAATTGCTGGGATATTGTCGGGGCCGGCAGACTTATTTAAGTCGAGTGATGCTAATAGTTTGGAAACTTCTAATGTGTCAACTTCAATCTTCACAGGAAGAGTCCATGTCCACTACGTCATCCAAAATATTAACGGACTGAGTATTGTGTGAAAAAGTGGAGTGAAATTAATCGCTAAACATTTCACAGATAACTTCCCCGTCTTCAGATGTGCGCTGTCCAAAGTGAAAAACAGAAGGATAGTAGAGTATTATGTTGATTTTTCAGCTTTACATCACGTCACTTCACATCACATCAGGGTGAAGTAACTTATGGTGACTGCCTTTGCAAGTTGAGCACCAGACTTTTAATAAGCTTATTTTGCGCTTGCAGATCCACTTCCAGCGTTGGATAACGTCTTCACTTTTGAACTTGTCACAGGCATCTGATGGCCCGTGTCATCACAAAAATGCATTTAGCTTGTAGCTCGGGTTTTTTCTTCGTGTTGTTCGTCAAATCTACCTTATTGGGCGAGATCGGTCGTTTGTATGTAACTGATTTAGAAGACTTTGGTGGTGGTGGTTCTATGCCGCCCTTCCGAGTCCGCAAGCGGTGCTCATTGATTCATTATTGCAGGCGGGATGAAACGATCCGTTTTATTTTTAGCAAGCAAGAGGGGTTTTGGTAATAACAATGTGGCGGTACTTGGAAAATAACTTTACTTTCAAATTCCAGTGGCATCTTTTCGATATAAAAATAGTCAAATGTCATTAGTATTGGCAATATCTAATGGTTTTTAAGATAATGATTGTTTAATTGAAAATAATAGTCTTTGAAGAAAAAATTTGAGAGTAATTGTGGTGAAACAAAAAGGTTTTTGTCTTAAACTCTACAGCACTTCAGAGTTGTGGCCCCGCGGTTTGGGGTCCAAAAATCGAATTTTCAAAACTCTCCAGCGTGGCCGCCATTTTGTTTTGAGTTTTTTTCTTATTTTTCTAAATTTGAAATGTCAAAATCTACCACTGTTGTAAGTTTGAACAAAATCGGTTGGAAAACAAAAAGTTACAAACCTCGCCACAGCCGCCATCTTGTTTTTCCCAAAAGTAATAATTTTTACCTAGTTCGATTAAGATTTTGCACATTTCCCCCAAACATCATTATACTCTTTTCCATCAGTCAGTGAGTGAGTAGTTATTAAACAATACTAAATAGAGTAGTTATTATCGAGGTATATAAGTAATCAGCCAGCTGCGACCAAATAGGTTTTCTGTAATTTTGTGTGGCGGTCATTTTGTTTTTCACCATTTCGATTTTTTTTCTCGCTTCAGGATTTTCTTAGAGTCTTCTACAACTTTAGCTTGAGCACCATCTACCTATGTAGTACCATTTCGGCAGGCAGTACCCCGTCATGAGGATCTTGACTTGGGCTTCCACTTTTAATATTTTTTTCTGATAGTTTTATAAATTTTAAATACTTTTTCCATACATTGTAAACATCTACAAATGCTCCTTTTTGGTAATAAAAATGTAAGGTTCTTGGAAAATAAACCTTTTTCAATTTCAGTGTTGCCATCTTTTCGTTACGAAAATAGTCAAATGTCATTAGTATTGGTAAAATCTAACGGTTTTTGATAAAAAATATTAAAAAATGCTGCTTTTTCAATTTTCACTTTTTTGGGGTAAATCTCAAAAAGCACCCTAAAAATGGGTTTTTTTTCAATACTTCTTCATAATATGCATAATTTCTCAGTACATGCCAACTTTCTCAATTGTCGTAAACTGCCTCAAAATAGCCTTATAATATTTTTAAAAATGTATAAAATTTACAAAATAGCCGCCACCGCGTCCGCCATATTGTTTTTTTTTTGCACATTTTCTTAAAATATCATTATACCATTTTTCACCTCCTTCTGGGAGAACAATTATTTTAATCAGTGAGTCAGTCAGTAAGTGAGTAATCGAGCTGTATATGCTGGGTTTTCTGTAATTTTGTATGGCGGCCATTTTGTATTTTCACTATTTTAATTTTTTTTTCTCGCTTCAGAATCTGCTTAGAGTCCTCTACAACTTTAGTTTGAGCACCATCTACCTATGTAGTACCATTTTGGCGGGCAGTTCTCCGTCATGAGGATCTTGACCTGGACTTCCACTTTTAATTTTTTTTGTAATAGTTTTATAAATTGTGAATACTTTTTCCGTACATTGTACACATCTACAAATGCTCCTTTTAGGTAATAAAAATGTAAGGTTCTTGGAAACTCATCCTTCTTTCAATTTCAGTGTTGCCATCTTTTCGATATACAAATAGTCAAATTCCATTAGTATTCGCAAAATTTAATGGTTTTTGATAAAAAATATAAAAAAATGCCGCTTTTTCTATTTTTCACTTTTTTGGGGTAAATCTCAAAAAGTACCCTAAAAATGGGTATTTTTTTTTTCACAAGGCAATACTTCTCTATAATTTGCGTAATTTGTCGATACATGCCAACTTTCTCAATTGTCGTAAACTGCCTCAAAATAGCCTTGAAATATTTAAAAAATGTATAAAATTTACAAAATGGCCGCCACCGCGTCCGCCATGTTGTTTTTTTTATATTTCATATTTTTCCTATACTAAGCAATATAAATTGCGTGCAATGACGTTTTGTTTTTTTTTCTCAGTTGCACCCAGTCGCCGCAATAGGACTTGAAAAAAGGGTATCTCGAAAATGTCTTTTTCCTTAGCAGTTTCTAGGGTTGCCAGACGTTGCCAACCAAAATACCATAAAGTCATTTGTATATAGACTATACACAAGTCCTCATACTCGAAGTTGTCAAAAAGTGGTTATTTCACTTTTTTGCATTTTGGGGTAAATCTCAAAAGTTACCCCGAAATGGGGTAAAAATATTTTACTAATGAATACCTTGTACCTATAGCTATAGCCGTTTTATAAACCTCAAAGCGCTCCGGTGTTGCCATCTGGAAGAAAATCGACTTTAAAAATGGCGTGTTTTCGTACTCCAAACAAAATGGCCTCTACGACAGGCGCCATCTTGAATTTTTAAAAAGTTTCCCCGATTGGGTAAATTTGAGGGTAATTGTGATGAAACAGTAAAGTTTTTTTTTCTTAAATCAAATAACAATTTAGAGTTGTGGCCCTGCGGTTTAGGGTCCAAAAATTGAATTTTTCAAAACTCTCCAAAGCGGCCGCCATTTTGTTTTTTTATTTTTTAAATATTTTTCCTTATTTTAAATGTAAAAATCTACCACTCTTGCAAGATTGAACAAAATCGGTTGGAAAACAAAAAAGTTACAAATTTCGCCACAGCCGCCATCTTGTTTTTCCCAAATGTCATAATTTTTCCCCAGTTCGATTGGGGTATTGTACATTTTCCCCAAACATCATTATACCTTTTTCCACCTCCTTCTGGGAGAACAATCATGTCAATCAGTGAGTGGTAATCGAGCTATATATAGTATAACTAGTGTTTCGCCCTGGTGCGCGGGCTGCTGAAGCAGCCCGCGGGCATCGCCCTGTTGGGCTGTTAGTAACTTTGGAGAGTCGGACTGCGAATAGTGGAATGCGGTATTTATTGCCATGCCATCCGATAAAATCACATTGGAATTTGTCTGCAAGTTGCAGTGCGGTGTGTTGACGGTGATGCATGGTGAAAATGAATACTGTTTTTTTTCTAAAACTTTGCTGGCTTATATTAAAATCATCATCATATCGGCCCCCCGTCATCCACTGCTGGGTATAGGCCTCCCCCAAAGATCTCCATGACGATCGGTCTTGCGCTGCTTATATAGCATGAGCATCCGCTGAGCTCTGAAACTTCATTGTATATGCTGTTTTCAAGGGCTTCAAAGCGGTTTTGCAGTTTAAGCATTAAAACCATAGAGAAACTAATAAGAAATTCTGTTTTCGTGGCTTTCTATTAATCCATTTCCAAACTATTTGTGAATTTGTCCAGAATAATCGTTTTGATATTTCGAGTTTCTGTTCTTGCTTTTACCATTCATGGTGTGACCTAAACGGGATCCCATTAAAGCAACCTGCTGCTCTAGCTTAGGGATCGTTGCAGTTTTCAGGTGCAACTTTATATTTCCCAGCTACAAAGGCCACATCGTCATCTCTACTCAGTAAGCGAAAGTGGCATAATGCTTGCTCAGAGGCGTCAATAGAAATGTGTAATCTTAACTTAGGCATCTGTGAGAAACCATAACATCTGGGTACTGAAAATAATTTGCAAGTCTCAAGCTTCTGAACCAGTACCAATCTTTGTTCATCTTCTCGACGATTTGATCATCCCATTTGATCGTAGACCGCCAAATTGCCTGCAGCAATATCTTTCAATAAATCAGGAAGGGACATAAACATACCCAGTGACATTAAAATTTTTAGCAACTCGCGATTTGTTGGCGGTCGCAAACCTTCGTTGATCTCTTTGTCCACCTACTTAAAGCTGAGATCAAACCCTAAAGTATCTGTGGCTGGTTTCCAATTGCTGGGTCTATTAGAGGCCCAACTTTAAGTCAAAACCTCCTGCCTTATGAATCACAATCAGTCGCTTCATCCCCTTTTCGTTAATTATCCGTGGAGTCGAGATAGTCATCAACGTAGTGCCTTTCCTTAATGGTTTCCACTGCTTGTGGATGATGACATGAAACAAAATCATCAGTATTACGACGAATAATACAAGTAGCTGTGCATGGAGATGATGTGGCACCAAAGGTCATCGAGGTGAACTTATAAGTTTCTGAGAGCTTCTTTCTTTCCATAACCCTCCAAAGGAAGCACTGGGCATTTTGATCCTGATCACTTAAACTGCAGGAACAATTCCCTGATATCTATAGTAACGGCTACTTTTCTTTTTCGGAACCTAACCAGGACATCATCTAATGAATTCTTAATATCTGGGCCAGTCAGTAATTTGCTATTCAGAGACACTTCTTGAGTTTCGGCTTTCGCATCAAAAACAAGTCTAAGTTTTCCAAGTTTTTTGATATTTCTAACGCCAAAATGTAGGAGATGCCAAACTCGAGCAACTGGTGCCTGAGCAGTTTTCTTGGCATAATCTTTTTCCAACATGTTATGCGTCTGCTTCGTGAAGTCTACTGCGAAGCTCGGATCAAAATCCATTATCTTCTCAATCAAACGTAATCTACTTTCGGCGTTTCTCTTGTTGTTGGGTTGGGAAGCTTGATGTCATCGTTTCTTCACAGCAAAGCAGACTCCCAGAGCCGTCGATTTTCTTCGACTTAGTATCGATAATGTGAAGTGCTCGTTATTCTTCTCGAGAATATCTAGGTAGCTTAGAATTCCTGATGCCTATGCTATCAAGTCTAAAGAAATTATCTAATAAGAAGTGAAGTTCATGCTCTTTTTCGGACTGTAGTGACAAGCAAACTCGGGCATAATCTTCCTCGAAATTGACGACGAAACTTCATGCAAAATCCAACTAAGTTCAGTGAGAGAGGCAACAGGCACATCCTTCCTGCCTTCTTTTATTTCTCGGCTTATATTCAAATGACAATAACCTTGGCCTATGAGGAATTGAGGATTGTCTGTCGATCGAGATGGTCGTATTAAGAAATCATATTGCCATCAATAGGGAATATGCAGCATTTTTTTTGTATCAAATCAAAAGTATAATGCGTGAGAAAATCAACTGTAATATTAAAACCTTTCCCTTCCTTTTTTTCGTGATATAGTTAGGTACTTGAAGTTAGCACGCATCAGCACCCGCCGAAAACACTCTGTACAAAATGGTCATGTTTTGTGACTTCACCAACCATGATTTTAGGCGCGATTTTTATGGAGTTAGCCAAAAAAATGATATCCCTAAATTTTGCGTCTAAGTACCAACATAGCTGTTGTGGAATGGCACGTAGATGTAGGACTGTAGATGATTGAAACTCACTGGTAGCTTGACTGAAGGCAGGGTTTATTTTTGGAAGCAAAAGACACATACAAACTTGTATATTTTAACTCAAATTACTTATAAAAGTATGGAACACGAACCACACGCAATTATGCCCGGAAACGAAGAGAGAGTGGGAAGCGAACCTCCAATTGAAGCAGTGATGTACAATAAAAATAGTGTTGGATAACATGCCAACACATGTGTCATACAAAATATTATTTCTCATTCAATATTCTATCTGACTGTAAAGTGCATTATATCCAAAAATGAAAAAAAATCGTTATGTTCCCCTGATTTCATCGTGTGATAAAACTAAAATAATACATTGTTTTTCTGTTCCATCATGTTTTTAATACGTATCCGCAGCGATCAATCTCAATTTTTTTATCAAAATCGGTGACTTATGCATATTCCCTGTTGAGTGTCTTGGAAACGTGAAGTTCTTCGTACGAACTCATTCAAGGCTGAAGGATACTGTATCTGTCATAATAAGCGTGAAAGAGACGATCTTGCCAGGTTGTTACAGCCGCCCACCGCATCCTGAAACGCCAACTCAACGCTCCACCTTCCGGCTCCTGCCACGTTGGCTACACTGCTCTCCACGAGTGACACGGTGGACCCTTCATCAAGCAGAGCACACGTGTTAAAGTTGCCTTCAGTTCCCTGGACGGTCACGGGAAGCACCTTCAAAAAGACTCATTTTTGAAACTTGCTGATGCCGACCAGATGTTTGCGATAGTCGCGGTAGTCTTTGGGTCTTTCTTCTATGCGTTTTTCGTCTGCGTTCAGACATTTCATTTTATTTTATTTTAACAATCTTCGGGAAGCTTACAGCTAGGTTAAGAATAAAGTGGTTAACTTAAATAAATATCAAGGGCCAATTACAAGCTTCCACATATAGGTGAAAATCATTAATAAGAACAGTGTTGGCCTACATTATGTTAAAAATTTAAGGTAAGTACCTATATTACACCCAGTAATTAAAGTATAAATAAGTAGGAAGTAGTTTTCAAAAATATTTGTTAGAAAAATAACTATTACCTAACATTCGCCTAAATTTACTTGAAGAAGTGTTGAAAATGTCTATTTCAAATTGTTTTGCAACACTATTGAAACACACTCAAAAGCTCAGGGCAATCAACAGAGCCACCTGCTATGCTGAGAAGGTGCGATAGATCTGCAATGCGTCTTCTTTCTACAAGTGGTAAAAATGAAACTTACGACATCGCTGATCGTAATCACGAGTATATTTATTCGTTTTAAACTGTAAATACCGCAGAAACCGTTTCTGAATCCTTTCAATTCGCGTTTCATATAGTTTGTGACAGGGGCTCCATACTTGAGAGACATATTCTAAATGACTACGTACGTAAGCACAGTAAAGTATTTTTAGAGCTTTTATAGAGTTGAATCGTGTAACATCATCATAACGAAGCCGAGAGCTTTAGATGCCTTAGCCACAATGTTGTCTATGTGTTCATCAAAAAGCAAATTAGCTATCAAAGGTTACTCCTAGGTCACGTATGGTAGTAACTCTGGTAACATCAGTGCCTAATAGTTTGTAAGATGATAACATGGGTTTAGATTTTCGGGTATAAATACAGACATAGCATTTGGAGACATTAATGTCAAGTTTGTTAACATGGCAGTAATGCTCAAATCTAGTGAGACCCTCCTTCAGATGCTGAGCGTCTTGAGTTGAGTTGATCGGCATCAATACCTTCATGTCATCAGCGTACATAATGATTTTGGCATGAGTAAAACATGACGAGATATCGTTTATGAATATGTTGAAGAGCAATGGTCCTAGTAAAGAGCCTTGAGGAACGCCCGATGTTATTAACATGGGAGAAGAAGTGTGGCCATTAAGAACAACAGTCTGGAATTTTTCTTTAACTTAAGAGGAGAACCATTTAAATAAATTACCCTTAATACCTATAGCTTGCAGTTTACGTAAAAGTGTTGTGTGATCAATACGATCAAAACATTTATTATAGTCCGTGTAAACTACATCAACCTGAGACGGTACAGTCAAATGTTTTGTCAGGATGTCGCTACATAAGATAAGGTTAGACGTCTTCGATCTGCCCTTAACGAAGCCGTGCTGCTCTGGACATAAAGATTGCGTAACGGATGCGTAGACTTGTTTGTAGACAATTTTTTCCAAATATTTTGCAAACAAACTAAGGTTGGAAATCGATCTATAATTGTCGACTACATTTTTAAGCCCTTTTTTGTAAATTGGCTTAATAAAGGCAGATTTCCAAAAATAAGGCATAATGCCTTCACCCAGTGAACGCCTAAACAGGATACTAAGAGGAACTCGGAACAACTCGCAATAATTATAATTGCTGGGATATTGTCGGGGCCGGCAGACTTATTTAAGTCGAGTGATGCTAATAGTTTGGAAACTTCTAATGTGTCAACTTCAATCTTCACAGGAAGAGTCCATGTCCACTACGTCATCCAAAATATTAACGGACTAAGTATTGTGTGAAAAAGTGGAGTGAAATTAATCGCTAAACATTTCACAGATAACTTCCCCGTCTTCAGATGTGCGCTGTCCAAAGTGAAAAACAGAATGATAGTAGAGTATTATGTTGATTTTTCAGCTTTACATCACGTCACTTCACATCACATCAGGGTGAAGTAACTTATGGTGACTGCCTTTGCAAGTTGAGCACCAGACTTTTAATAAGCTTATTTTGCGCTTGCAGATCCACTTCCAGCGTTGGATAACGTCTTCACTTTTGAACTTGTCACAGGCAGTAGGTAATCTGATGGCCCGTGTCATCACAAAAATGCATTTAGCTTGTAGCTCGGGTTTTTTCTTCGTGTTGATCGTCAAATCTACCTTATTGGGCGAGATCGGTCGTTTGTATGTAACTGATTTAGAAGACTTTGGTGGTGGTGGTTCTATGCCGCCCTTCCGAGTCCGCAAGCGGTGCTCATTGATTCATTATTGCAGGCGGGATAAAACGATCCGTTTTATTTTTAGCAAGCAAGAGGGGTTTTGGTAATAACAATGTGGCGGTACTTGGAAAATAACTTTACTTTCAAATTCCAGTGCCATCTTTTCGATATAAAAATAGTCAAATGTCATTAGTATTGGCAATATCTAATGGTTTTTAAGATAATGATTGTTTAATTGAAAATAATAGTCTTTGAAGAAAAAATTTGAGAGTAATTGTGGTGAAACAAAAAGGTTTTTGTCTTAAACTCTACAGCACTTCAGAGTTGTGGCCCCGCGGTTTGGGGTCCAAAAATCGAATTTTCAAAACTCTCCAGCGTGGCCGCCATTTTGTTTTGAGTTTTTTTCTTATTTTTCTAAATTTGAAATGTCAAAATCTACCACTGTTGTAATTTTGAACAAAATCGGTTGGAAAACAAAAAAGTTACAAACCTCGCCACAGCCGCCATCTTGTTTTTCCCAAAAGTAATAATTTTTACCTAGTTCGATTAAGATTTTGCACATTTCCCCCAAACATCATTATACTCTTTTCCATCAGTCAGTGAGTGAGTAGTTATTAAACAATACTAAATAGAGTAGTTATTATCGAGGTATATAAGTAATCAGCCAGCTGCGACCAAATAGGTTTTCTGTAATTTTGTGTGGCGGTCATTTTGTTTTTCACCATTTCGATTTTTTTTTCTCGCTTCAGGATCTGCTTAGAGTCTTCTACAACTTTAGTTTGAGCAACATCTACCTATGTAGTGCCATTTTGGCAGGCAGTACCCCGTCATGAGGATCTTGACCTGGACTTCAACTTTTAATTTTTCCCCAGTTCGACTGGGTTTTGCACATACCTTTTTCCACCTCCTTCTGGGAGAACAATTATGTGAGTAAGTGGTGTTTAATTTGGTTTTCTGTAATTTTGTATGGTGTCCATTTTGTTTTCCCACCATTTTGATTATTTTTTCTCGCTTCAGGATTTTCTTAGAGTCTTCTACAACTTTAGCTTGAGCACCATTTCGGCAGGCAGTACCCCGTCATGAGGATCTTGACTTGGGCTTCCACTTTTAATATTTTTTCTGATGGTTTTATAAATTTTGAATACTTTTTCCATACATTGTAAACATCTGCAAATGCTCCTTTTTGGTAATAAAAATGTAAGGTTCTTGGAAAATAAACCTTTTTCAATTTCAGTGTTGCCATCTTTTCGTTACGAAAATAGTCAAATGTCATTAGTATTGGTAAAATCTAACGGTTTTTGATAAAAAATATTAAAAAATGCTGCTTTTTCTATTTTTCACTTTTTTGGGGTAAATCTCAAAAAGCACCCTAAAAATGGGTTTTTTTTTCAATACTTCTTCATATTATGCATAATTTCTCAGTACATGCCAACTTTCTCAATTGTCGTAAACTGCCTCAAAATAGCCTTAAAATATTTTAAAAAGTGTATAAAATTTACAAAATGGCCGCCACCGCGTCCGCCATATTGTTTTTTTTTGCACATTTTCTTAAAATATCATTATACCATTTTTCACCTCCTTCTGGGAGAACAATTATTTTAATCAGTGAGTCAGTCAGTAAGTGAGTAATCGAGCTGTATATGCTGGGTTTTCTGTAAATTTGTATGGCGGCCATTTTGTTTTTCGACCATTTTGATTTTTTTTTCTCGCTTAAGGATCTGCTTAGAGTCCTCTACAACTTTAGTTTGAGCACCATCTACCTATGTAGTACCATTTTGGCGGGCAGTTCTCCGTCATGAGGATCTTGACCTGGACTTCCACTTTTAATTTTTTTTGTAATAGTTTTATAAATTGTGAATACTTTTTCCATACATTGTACACATCTACAAATGCTCCTTTTAGGTAATAAAAATGTAAGGTTCTTGGAAACTCATCCTTCTTTCAATTTCAGTGTTGCCATCTTTTCGATATACAAATAGTCAAATTCTATTAGTATTAGCAAAATTTATTGGTTTTTGATAAAAAATATTTGAAAATGCCGCTTTTTCCATTTTTCACTTTTTTGGGGTAAATCTCAAAAAGTACCCTAAAAATGGGTAATTTTTTTGTACGAGGCAATACATCTTCATAATATGCATAATTCGTCGATACATGCCAACTTTCTCAATTGTCGTAAACTGCCTCAAAATAGCTTTGACATATTTAAAAAATGTATAAAATTTACAAAATGGCCGCCACCGCGTCCGCCATGTTGTTTTTTTTATATTTCATATTTTTCCTATACTAAGCAACATAAACTGGGTGCAATGACGTTTTGTTTTTTTTTCTCACTTGCACCCAGTCGCCGCAATAGGACTTGAAAAAAGGGTATCTCGAAAATTTCTTTTTTTTTAGCAGTTTCTAGGGTTGCCAGACGTTGCCAACCAAAATACCATAAAGTCATTTGTATACAGACTATACACAAGTTCTTATACTCGAAATTGTCAAAAAGTGGTTATTTCACTTTTTTGCATTTTGGGGTAAATCTCAAAAGTTACCCCGAAATGGGGTAAAAATATTTTACTAATGAATACCTTGTACCTATAGCTATAGCCGTTTTATAAACCTCAAAGCGCTCCGGTGTTGCCATCTGGAAGAAAATCGACTTTAAAAATGGCGTGTTTTCGTACCCCAAACAAAATGGCCTCTACGACAGGCGCCATCTTGAATTTTTAAAAAGTTTCCTCAATTGGTAAAATTTGAGGGTAATTGTGGTAAAACAATACAGTTTTTTTTCTTAAACCAAACAACACTTTAGAGTTGTGGCTCCGCGGTTTGGGATCCAAAAATCAAAATTTTCAAAACTCTCCAGCGCAGCCGCCATTTTGTTTTTGTATTTTTTAAATAATTTTCTCAATTTTAAATGTCAAAATCTACCACTCTTGCAAGTTTGAATAAAATCGGTTGGAAAACAAAAAAGTTACAAACTTCGCCACAGCCGCCATCTTGTTTTTCCCAAATGTCATAATTTTTCCCCAGTTCGATTGGGGTATTGCACATTTTCCCCAAACATCATTATACCTTTTTCCACCTCCTTCTGGGAGAACAATCATGTCAATCAGTGAGTGGTAATCGAGCTATATATAGTATAAAATGCCGCATTCTTGTGCATGTAACTTGTAAAATATTGGAGTTCATCGATTTCCCAGTAACAAAAAAAATAGTAGGCAAAAAAATATCAAAAAAAATATGCTTTTCCCTCGATTTTCTCCTATGCTGAGCCTAAGAAACATTATAAATCAAAAGGAATGTTTCATGAATTTGATGAAGCTTCGCCAAAATAAAACAACATTTGAATTATAACAGCTTTGTTCTTTAATATTTCAACCTCAGCAGTTTCTAACATATTTATAACTTGGATGAATTTGATAGGTATATCAAATATGGAATAAGCCCAATATTGGGGACAAAAACAGAGAATTAATAGAATTTTATATGCCAGAGTCATTCAAGAAACTTAGAATAATAAAATAAATATGATAAAACGGTTCGTGGAATTTTGGATGGTACAGAAATTCCAGTACAGAAACCTAAAATTACTATTGCACAGAAGGCATCATCAGGCAACTATAAACACGGAAATTCACACTCAGTTGCTTTGTTAAAATTTAAATCATATGCTTCTAATCTGAAATAAAAAGATTACTTGTAAATCTTACACGAAATTTAAAGAAATGTAATGCTTGTTAGCAATTTTTTGTAAGTTGCTATAAACTTTCTTGCCTGTTGTTATGGCTTTTCTTTTCCGTAATTCTTCTTTTATATGAGCTAAAGTTAGCATAGAATACATTGTTTGTCCGCAAAACCTAAAAAAATATAATTTAAGAAAGTAAAATCACGTAATACACAGTCAAGACAATATGAGCTCAAACTGACAATTGTTCCAAAGACTGAGCGCCATCTGGGGGCTTACCATCAGCAAATAAGAAAACGTTTAGTTCAATAGCAGGCCTTAAACAAAACTGCTTAAGGCCTGCTTTCATACTAATCGTTGAGGTCGTAGTACGAAAAAGTAAGGCGGTTCAATATAAGTCCTGCTATAAGAGCTCATAGTAAGGCCCCTGTAATTCACTTTGCCTCCGCTCCCCATTCTGCTGTTACTTTCATATATTTGTGAAGTCGAAGAGACTTTGATTTTTAAAAATTTCGGATAAAATTATTCGGATGCATGATACAACTTTTAAAAATCAAAGTCTCTTCGACTTCACAAATATATGAAAGTAACAGCAGAATGGAGATTAAACCTTTGCCACCACATGCCACAATACTATATCTATGATGCCACAACCACAACATGGTATTTAAAAAAAAGATTCAAGACAAAATGTCAAACCTTTTTTTTTAAATACGTGTAGTGGTTGTGGCAGTTAGCGGCAAAGGTATAATCTCCATTCTGCTGTTACTTTCATACCCTATTATCCCTATCCCTATTATCACTGGGGCCCTACCGCCCAACTCAAAGCGAAAGCCAAAGCGATAGCTAGACTCTATCCGTCCTTGTCATATCATAACACGATGACAAGGACGGACAGTGCACTGACGTCATCAACCAAAGCCAGAGTCAAAGTCCGATGACAAGGATGGATATAGTCTAGCTATCGCTCTGGCTAAAGCTTTGAGTTGGGCGGTAGGGCTACGGGTCGCTAGGTGGTTTTTACTTAGATAATCAGCCTGCCGAAATTCGTATTATCTAACTCAGAAACCGCGACGCGACAGCGACGATTTCGCGATTTCTTCTGTCAAACAGAAACCAGACAAAATGTAATTTCTGATTAGTTTTCGATAAATTATCAGCCTTACCTTTAACCAAAATTAAATAAAATTGCTATAATTGTCAAACAAAAGGCATGTCCTTCAATACCTACCTTAAGTGTGTAGTTAAACATGATTTTTTGTGTTTTAGTGGTGAAAGTCATGACAAAACACTTACCAATATTGAGCTGCATAAGGTTATGCTCACACCAGTCGTTTAGTGAGGTCCGACTGTAGGATCAAAGTATCTGCTTCGCTATCCACCGTCTTGAATACCTTGAGGTCATCCGCGTAAAGGAGACAGGGACAGGATAGGACATCATTTAAGACGGACAGTGCACTGACGTTATAAATCAAAGCGATAGAGTTAGGCGGTCCGGGGGCAGGACAGGCTCGGAAAGATAGCCCTTCACTGCTACCAGTTGACTCCTACGAAATCTATCTGTTGCCTATGGCGTATTTTTGTTTTTAATTTACATCTCTGACTGTCCCAAGCTGAGATCGTTGGTCCCAAGAGAAAATTATTTACAGAGTAGCAATAAAACGTAGTGTTTTAAATTTCCATGGTTATTGACGTTAATAGAATAAACTATGTCGGGATTTACACCATGTACCTGTTTATTTTTGAGACTTCGATATTTCGGCGCAGTTGCATGCGCCATGATCACGGAAGAACTGTCGATTGTTGCGTGCGGGTAGATGTTATTGGCAGACGAATCGGTCTACCCTCCGTCTAGTTGCCAATAACATCTACCCGCACGCAACAATCGACAGTTCTTCCGTGATCATGGCGCATGCAACTGCGCCGAAATATCGGAGTCTCAAAAATAAACAGGTACATGGTGTAAATCCCGACATAGTTTATTCTATAAAACGTAGTGATTATTTCCTCTGTGGGTAGCAATGTCGTCATGTGACGCGAGCGGTCGACTTATGAACTTACTTACTTGCCGGAGTTAATTCACCGTTTGGACGCTTTCGATTAAGTAAGTAAGTAGAGGGAGAGGACAGTTGAATTTACTTACTTACTTATGGATGTGTAAATCGGCCAGACGCGTACCCGCAGACTACAGACTTTCTATCGGCCGATAGTTGGCCCGATAGTTACTTTTGTATGAAGAATCGGCCGATACCAAATCGTTGTAGTGTGCGCACTTGCATACTTCTTCATACTGATTCCAACTATCTGCCGACTGTTTGGTCTGTAGTTTGCGGGGACGCATCATCGTACGGCCCTGTCCTAATTGGACATCGGTAATTCGGTAGTGCGATGGTGCGTCCATCCGATGAAACTGGTCGTGCGACCGTGCGATCAAACCTAGTGATATCTATTGAATGTCCTAATTGACGGTCGCACGATCATGCGATGCGTCTATAGTTCAGTTTCATCGCACGATGAAATCGCAACGCATGATCGCACGACCGATGCCAATTAGGACAGGGCCTACGACCGATGGCCAATTAGGACCTTAGAGCTCATAACAGAGGGCCTAGTACGAGTTGTGTATCTCACCTCACTTTGCGAATAGTATCGAGTGAAAGAGAGAAAGTCATGCGAGTGAGTGAACGAGTGAAAGAGAGAAAACAATAGTTAACTAGTCGCAAAGTGAAGTGAGAACAAAAACCAACTCGTACTAGGCCCTCTAAACGGCTTCTTATTTGCTGATGGTCATCGTGTTACCCCGGTCACTCACATGTGCGCAAAGGTTCGCGAATACGTAAAACCCACATGATTGTGTAGGACGACCTTCGCGAATGATTTTCCATACAAAATTGAAACATTCGTACAATGTACGAACCTTTGCGCGCATGTGAGTGACCGGCATTACGATATGAAAAGGACGGATAGAGCATAGCTATCGCTTTGAGATGGGCGGTTGACCTTAGAGAGGAGAAGTCGGTCGACCTGCTGGTCAACGAAAGATGAGATTGAAATGGCAGCGTCACTTTCCCTGATTAACGTTTAGAGGTTAAGTTATTGGAAAATGACCCTTAAAATAAGGCGCAAAATTAGTTTCCTTTCCAACTGAGTCTCATCTTTCGTTAACCAAGACTATAATAAAAAAGAATACTTTCCATGATTAAAATGTACTCTGTGGCGATCGATGACTTAAAGATTTGTCTTGCAGAATGCGCCCAATGTCAAATTGTTTGTCATGTGTGAAGGTCCGAACAAATTATCGGACGCGGCTTATGGACGCGGCTTAGAGCCAAACCGCACTGTCGACTAGTCGACGAGCGACTCGGTCTCCCAGCGACTGCAACTCAAAACGCACTTGCCGACGACTAAGCCAGCGACTCGATACAGTTTTACAATCCATACAGTTGTTAAGCGCCTTTGATATGGGGACGATGGTGCCTAAAGTCTATCTATCCTTACTTGTCTTATTAAGTACCCATGTAAACAGTTTTTGACAGTTTGTCATACGTCTTTTATACTTACTTAAATCGTTAATTAAAAATATGTTAATAACTTTATGAAATTATCATTTATTATTAACAGTTTATTTCGTAATCTATGTGTGAAAAACCATTTGTTGTATTTTATAGACTTTACTTAGGTATGCTATCAGTCGCAAATTTGCAAGGGTTTTAATTAAATTTAAACCTTAAATGGTTTTCTAGTTTATTAGAGTAATCAATAAAATCAGCAAGAGGTATACAGGGTGTCCGGGAAGTCATGGATAACCTTTTATCTGCCGATAGCCCACATTGAGATCTACAAATAAAAAAATTATAACTTTAGTAAAAGTTTTATGGTTTCCGAGTTTTTTGATGTTTTACGCAATTTTGGAAAATTTCTACCTTTGATGGGTTTTTTTCATGTCATTACTATAATTGATTTTTTTTCGATAACGGTTTTTTTATTTTTATTTTGGATCATACTGCTATTGATTGGATACAAGAAAGTTACAGATATCCTCCAATTAATACCTTAAATTTAGGTCCAGACTTAAAATTTTCACTTACAATTTTTTTTACCTTACTTTTGATCGGCCCTGGTGAAAAAAAAATTACTACATGGAGTGTGCAAATTATTTTAAAAACTACTTGATTTCATAAGGATTTTAAAATGGTTATTAATAACTTTTTCTTTTAGACTTTTTTTTATAATTTTAATCTAAAAGGGTAATTTTTGGCAAGTGTTTGAAATAAAGTTGTAATAGCGAAACATGTTTATTTTTAGGTGTGTGGACGTAAATAACAACAAAATAACATGTAAATAAAATTATTTCTTTGTTTTTCATTACAGCAGGTGCTAGCTAATGCACATTCGGCACCTTCTAATAATAATAATATTTACATGTTATTATGGTTATTTACGTCCACACACCTAAAAATAAACATTTGAATTTGTTTTAATTTGTTCATGAAAATTTTAAGTCTGGACCTAAATTTTAGGTCTTTAATAGAGGATATCTGTAACTTTCTTGTACCCAGATAGCAGGATGATCCAAGATTAAATTAACTGACTTCCCGGACACCCTGTATGTATGTAGCCCGCAAAAAAATCACGCGCAGAGGTACTATCCCCGTCAATTGGTAATGCTGATTTTAACCTCAAAAACGAAAAACAATTGTTAATTTTTTATATACTTACCTAGACCCTATCTTATTGAAAATAATAATTTAATAATTAATATTATTAGATTACTTATTAGATTTTTCTTGTTTCATGACATTTTTAGTTGCGGATCACGTCAACATGGATGTTAATGTGACAAGATTCCAGCGCATTACCAATGAACGGGAATAATAATGTATTAATGCACGTTGGCGTTTTACACGGTCGCAAACAGGGTTGCCACTTTTTTGTTTTAAATAAAGTATTGGTTGCTATAATTAGGTAGACGAAAAAGTACATTGTAGAATGGAAAAAAAGTTAAATTTATTTATTCAACTAAAAAAATACCTTTAAAAGCTATAGCTTTTGGTAATATTTAATAAGTAGTTGATTTCATTCAAGTACCTGGCCGAGTTCAACAGGCTTTTGCAGTCTCGCTTTTTCAAAAACGTTACTCTAATAACCTGTTGATTTCGGTCCGGTAGGTACTTGGCCGAAATCACCAGGCTGTTGTAATCTTGCCTCTGCACAAGTACGTTCGTTTAACAACTGTATGGATTGTTAAACTGTGCCTGTAGTGTTTTTGGTACAGTCGTACAGAATCAACTAACTTTGCAATAAATAATCAATTTAAAAATAACCACATTTAAAATTACGAACAATCAAAAACTAAAACTTAACAACGAATACTTTTCGTCTAAGTACTCAAAATATGATTTTTTACGTCATTGAAACAAGAAAAAGTATTAATTTATTAGGTAGGTTTATTTACAAGTTAGATCCTTTCGAAAAATTCAGATTGTTCTAGGTACAAACAGGGACGTATATTTACCCTAGGGTCCAAGGGGGCCATGGCCTAGGGCGCCAGGCTGCGAGGGGCGGCGCGAACCGCCCCTCGCGAACTTCGGGACTTCTTTTGAAATTATTCGTGAGAAGGGTCACATGTTTTTTTTCAACAATTTAAATTATTTTTAATTCAAATTACGTTTTTTTATTTTTTTTTTACATAGTAGATGAAACTAACTGTAAATCGCGCTGCGCGGCCGTTTTTTTAACGTTTTTACAATAAAGAAGCAAGGCTACAAGATTAGTGGATGAAACTGACAAAAAATCGCGCTGCGCGGCCGTTTTTTAATAATAGACAGCCAAGATTACAAGATTAATAGTATTTTTATTCGTTCTGCAGTGTAGAATGTTCATTTTCCGTTCATGATGTTACGTGATAAGTGAGATTAGCAAATAAAACTGACTAAAAATCTCGCTGCGTGGCCGTTTTTTTTTGTTACTTATAATCAGGCAAAATTACAACATTAGTGGATGGAACTGACAAAAATCGCGCTGCGTGGCTGATTTTTTTAATAAGTAGGTACTCATAGTCAGGCAAAATTACAAGATTAGTGTATGGAACTCACAAAAAATTCGCGTTATTAAGTACATACTCATAGTCAGGCAAAATTACAAGATTAGTGCATGGAACTCACAAAAAATCGTGCTACGCGGCCGATATTTTTATTACTTATAGTCAAGCAAAATTACAAGATTAGTATTAGTAGATAGAACTGACAAAAATCGAAGTATCCTCTTCCTCCCGCACGTAACCCTAGGGGCGGCATTACCTTTGGTCCAGGGCGCCGAATCTTAAAATACGTCCCTGGGTACAAAGCGTGTCATTATACGATAGTTTCCTTTACAAATGTCGTTGATTTAACGATTATGGGCGATTTTGTGTCGGAAAGGGCAGTTTTAACAACCTGTGTGGGCAAGTGTGTTGATCGGGTCTGGCAACACTGATTCTTAATCTGTGGTGTGGTGTGGACTCCGTGTGGTGGTGGTTGTTGGTGTGGTGACTGAAATAGTAAAGTAAAAAAATAAAATAGGTACAATTTTATTACATTGGTTTTAGCAGTGTATGCATAAAATTCAAGCGCAATAAGTGCCTAAAGAGAAATGAATGACCTGCCTGAAAATAGTAACAACAATGGAGCAGCAGACATCGAGACCTTGGATTATTTACGTGGTGTAAAATCATCAACTTGTCTTCTCCTTCCGACAACTCCCAGTCCTACACCGATTGATTTCAAACACCCTCTGTCTGAAGAAATGGCTGAACAACCATTCTTGACCATCAACGAGGATAATAACCTGGCCAATTCAAATATTTCTGGTAAGTAAAGTAAAGTCAAAGTAATGTACCATAATGTACCTACTTACCATGTTAATCATCATTTTTAAGGTCTCTCCGGTCACTGGGTGCGAAATTTTGTACGTACGTCCTCTCCCCTTAACCCTCCTCTTTTTATCCTCCGCTGCTTAATTTCCATTTACATTAAAAAAAAAAACTCGAAAATTTCTTTAAACGCAATATTTCTAAGAAACCATAATGTTTACGAAAAAAGTGACAAGAGTAAAAGTACTTTAGTTTTGTCCAATTTAACCGAAACAATCATAAAACGTTTACAATATCATAAAACGAAAACATCTCAAAATTATTCTGTCTTTTTTTCCTTGCGCACCCTTTGGGTCACTCCAACCAAGGTCTCTGCCCCATGCCACACCATGAACGTGCTAGGAATGAAAGAAAGCAAAAAAAATCTTTGTATTGAAAAGTATTATGCTATTCCTACTAGACCGTTCCATCACTGGCCATTCACTTGTCATACTCTTCGGTCGGAGAGTCTTTTCAATACAAATAATATTTTTTTTCCTGATACATCCCTAGTAGAGATGCACCGAATGTAGGTCCAACCGAATACGAATGTTCGGCCGAATATTCAGTCCAAAACGTACCGAACCGAATATTCGGCTGAATAATTCGGTTCAATTCTGCACGTTAAACAGGTTTGTATATGTCTCGGTACGGCGCCATGTAAGAGCCGGGAGGCGTTTGCCACCACCGCTCTTCAAGTCTTTTATCCAGAAAATAAATATGAAAAGAAATTGAAGAAATATGCTCATCAAGTTTGTCTAGGGATACAGGTGTTATTTTCATACCAGGGATGTACCGTGCTGTGATCTGATGATGGCTATCAAGGGAGTGAATGGAGGAGATTCAGATCGCTATACACACCCAACTAATCTGACCAGCATTCTAAAAGATTAATGGACATGTTTAAAACACCGCGAAAATAGCATGGATATGTATGAGAACTCTAACCCATTAATCTTTTAGAATGCTGATCAGATCAGTCGGATGTGTGTAGCGATCTGAATCTGCTCCATTCACTCCCTAGATAGCCATCATCAGATCACAGCACGGTACATCCCTGGTAGAAAACCAAGGCTTCAAAGTTACCTCGTTTGTATGAAAATAACACCTGTATCCTAGACAAACTTGATGAGCATATTTCTTCAATTTCTTTTCATATTTATTTTCTGGATAAAAGACTTACAAGGAAATTAATTTCAAATTTAATTATATTATTCTGTATAAATACATTTTACAGAACAATTTGTTCACGAAAAAGCGGGATAGAACAATTCCCTTTTGGAATAAATCACACTTATTTAGTACCTAGTTAATTAGTTGTCTTTACTGTTTAATATTTTTTATGTATTAGCAATAATTTTAATAATTCGGTAATTATTCGGTAAATTAACCGAATATTCGTCCGAATACGAACATGAAAAAATATGCCGAATGTACCGGATACGAATATTCGGCCGAACATTCGGCGCATCTCTAGTCCCTAGCATGGTCATGGTATGGTACGGTGCAATGGACAGATATCTTTAACTGTAATGGTTTTGTATAATTTTCCATGCCTCTCACACTGACTTATAAATCGGAATATCAAATGTTCGGCAGATGATATTATTTATCACAAGTTAACAAAAGTGTAAAAATATTATAAAAGCCCCAAGACTGAGCCTTGTGGAACTCCAAAAAAATTGTTTCCCTAGATTCTTTGATTTGAAATATGTTAACATATTATGCGAGTTTATGATTTGGAAGAAGCTGTATTAGATAACTACATTTTAACTTGTAGAGGAGTCTTTTTTTCTAGAATTGACATTCTGATAAGGTCCGATGACCTTATCAAAAGCTCGCTTTTGGTTTAAAGGTGTCCAAAATCCAAATATCAACCGCGACACTCGGAAGTGGCTGTCGTAATTATATATGTCATGTGCAAAGCATGTGGGAGTGTGCCCCAAGATAGAAACTACAAAATAGTCCTCTTCTACTGGCCAATTATTTAATAAAGGCATGTTCTACCCAGACGCCCGCCGCCGCGCCGCCGCGACAGTGCAAGGCTGGCGCTGTGATGGTGTTTTTTATACATAGGCTTGCCTAGTTCCTTCGTTGTCTCTGGGAAAGGCCTAGACGTAAGATGGACCCTCCCCGAGTTAAATCCCATCTAATGGTGCTAACCATTTTTTTTATAATTTTATTAATTTAAAAAATATTTGATTTTAGACGTTCCATGATTAGGAACGGCCTCAACTTTGCCTATTATACAGCACATATAAATAACAACAGTGAAAAGTAAAATATATAAAAAAAATGTATGAATGAGCAATAATTTACTGGCAATGCCAGTTAAAAAAATAATGCATTCGCTTGTAGTACGAGCTAACCGTGTCGCAGCACTTCGCTTCGCGTTCGTTCACTAGTCACTGTTTCACAATCGCGTTCGCTTTCAGTACTTTTTGTAGGATGCAGCTTTAAGCTGGATCCATATCTGGATCATCATCCCGTATCCCGTCGTATCACCTTCGCGTTGCACTGACGCGTATCGTGATCGCTTGTATCCATCATTTAGCGTGAACATCAGCAACCATGATACGCGTCGGTGAAATACGTGGATGGTGACGATGAAAGACGGGAGATACGCCACAATATAGAACCAGCTTTAGCAGCTTATAATAGTTATTGATTTTCTTAAAAATGATATATTTTGTCTATTTTAGATGCTTCAGCTGGTGATTCAAGTTCTTCAGCAGATTCTAATTCTGTAGTGCAAGACCCAGTTAGTGCACAACTTATCAACAATATCAGTATGCTGGATTACCAAACTTTAAGCAAAAATGTAGATCTTATCATTGGGCCGGTAATACGCAATACCTGTTGTTTTTATTACTATAAAAATTGTGTATTTAATTTAGTGAACTTATAAAATAACAAGTTAATAACTGCAATTACTGATTTTCAGGCAGAAGATGGAAAACTGAACGGAAACTTGAATGTCAACAATAGGAAGTTACCAAATTTCGTGAATTGGAATTGGGGAATCATCAGGAAAGTTTTGCTTTGGATCGTAATATCAGGGCTTGTAGCTTGCTTGAGCGCCATAATCGCCATGTTGGTCACGATTCCTAAAGAATGCAATCCCAACTTGCCGTGGTATCAAGGTAAGGTCTTCTATGAAGTATTTCCCGCAAGCTTTAAAGACTCTAACAACGACGGGACTGGTGATTTAAAAGGTTTGATCAAAAAACTTGACTATATTCAAAGTCTTGGTGCCTCAGCTATACGACTTAATTACATCTTTAAAGCTGATAATTATCCAGTTCAATATTATAACGTTTCATCTTTACTAGAAGTAGAGAGAAGCATAGGCGTGCTAAAAGATTTTGAAGATTTAGTTTTTATGGTACATAGTCGAAATATGTCAATAATATTGGATATGCCTGTTTCATCCATGGCGAATTCATTCACATTTTCTAATTCAACACTTGAGATGTTATTGAGCAGTAAACCTTTGGCTGATTTTGATACAACGTCAGTTGCACTGGCATTTTGGGCTCATAAACAAAAAGTAGATGGATTTTATTTAAAGAATCTAGAGAATTTTATAAGTGATATAAACTTTGGCAAAACTCTTCAGTTTTGGAAAACTGTTATAGGCAATGATAGAATTTTTATTGCGAGTGAACATGCCTATGATTTAGCACAAGGGGAATCTCTAAATGTGTTGTTATCAAGGATTGATTTGATTGATGTTCATTTAGATATGGATGAGCGCATCAGTTCTTTAAAAGAGCGAATTGACAAAGTCGTAACAGGGTCACTTTGGGCGAAACCACATTACCCTTGGGTTCATTGGAATATTGGTAATGTCGAAAGTGAGAGAATATCTTCCAAACATCTCAACAATACTTTAGCTCTTACTGCGCTTGAATTAATTTTACCAGGGACTGTAAGCATTTTTTATGGAGATGAAATAGGTCTTGGCGGATTGCATAGTGATGGTATAGAAGTCGATTTTCATGAGCATAAGGATATTCATAATTTAGTTCCAATGAAGTTTGCTAATAATGATAACGAAAATGGTATAATCTTACCCTGGAACTCAGAGTCGACGCTTTCTCCCAAATATCATTTTCTTGAAGTAATTAAAATGTTAACTGATGTAAGATTAAACACTCCTACTATCTATTTACGAGCTATTTACAAAGAGGGTAATATTCTAAAAAACATGGCAATTCGTAAAACTGAAGAAGAATTGGTGGTGATTGAACGTTGGTATCCTCGTCGGAATACGTGTGTTTTTGTCGGGAATCTTGGTAGTAAGTCAATAACTACTGACTTGTCTTCGATGTTTTATGGCGGAACTGTTGTAGCCGGGACAAACATGTCTTTGGTAGGCCAAGTGATATATTTCGACCAAGTAACTTTTCCCCCCAACTCGGCTATCATACTCAAACTAGAAAAATAAGTTTACCTATTCTATATCCCTTTGTCATCTATATTTATTTTTGTAATATGTAAGTACTTACTTTTTAAATTTGTTGCTGACGGCGTTTCGGAACATCCTATTACGTATGAGTTTATTTAGTGCATACGTCATGTAGATTGTAGACGTTTAATAAGCAAGTAATAAGAAAGATATTCTGTATTTTATACTAGTAACAGTAACGTGACCGTGGGTGTTAGGAATTTATCCCTTGAGGATCGAAGTTACTAGCTTAAATCACGTTTTAGAGATTAAAAGCAGGAAATACGAGTTAATGGAACTACTTATGACACGTAATAATTTGATATTTGTTTTAGGAGCGGAGCTAACGTTGCTAGATTTTGAATGAAACATTTTATATTATGAAACACTTCGATTGTACCTATAGGTATTATGTTATATTATATTGTGTGTATTATACCTGATGAAACAATGTTTAAGATCTGAAGCACTTTTAAAAAGTGGCATTATAATTCAGATGTTTCATAAGAAACATCTGAATTCCGAATTGAAATAATAACTGTCATTAATAAAACGAAACTATCAGCTATTTAATAATGAATAAAAAAAGTAAAATTTCTGTAGAAATATACTTAATAAAACCATAGCTTAAAAATAAGATTATGTATTTTTATTGGAAGTTTTTGTCTAGGATAATAGGATTAGTGCTGAAATCGAATTTGTCAATTATGTTTCATAATATGAATTGTATTTTTTTTTCATTTTATGTCAATAAAATGTTTGATCCAAAATCTGACAACAATAGCCCCGCTGGACAATGATATTAATCGATGATGACACCAATACATCAGTTTAATTAGAGTTAAATATTGTTAATAAATGAAAAAAATATGTTTTTGGCAGTGTAAGACTGCTGCTTGTATTTCAATAGCTTTTCTTTTGAAAATAAAGGGGTTTACGGATGTCATAGTAAACTGAATTGTAAGCTATGTTTTTGAGCGCTTTAAAAACTTTGTTTTTGGTTTGAAATAGCTACTAATTAATCTAATTATATGCAAAAAAAGTAAATCAGTAAAATGTGCCATAACTGAATTAGCTGTTTATTGTAATACCTACTTCTGTTAATCGTTTTCGCTAAGTGTGGCAGTATTATGTTTTGATATTATAATGTTGATAAAATTTGGTTGAATTATTATAATAATATATTATTCTAGATCTGAAGATTAACGTCATTGATATTAAATAAAAAAATGCTATAGTACACAAATACATTAAATAGCTATTAATTAATTTATTATATTTTTAAACATATTTCTAGTAAGTTACCTACCTTGTATTGTAAGTATATTTTTGTTGTAGCTTTTGTGTTCCTGTCATTGAATATATAAGTCTATGGTTCTTTTACTTATCGTTCATTTGTTCCTTTTTACACCAAAGATATTAATTTAATCTGTAATTAAACATTTTAACATTTAAAATAAATTTATTTACAAAAATATACATTTGTACATCATTGGAAAATATAACTATGAACCTATGTACTTAATAAGTAATACATGATTATGATTATATACAAACTATGATAACAGTTAAATAAATAGTTGTTGATATTACCTTCTTTATTTTATCTATGACGACTTCATCATTGAAATCTGACCTTACTCATATTAGACTTAATTATAAACAATTACTTGTTATACATAATTATTAAACATCAGGTAATATTTAAATTGGCGAGTATTATTCATTGCTTTATTTGTTCACTATTTAATAGTGAATGATTTTAATATAATCTATATATATACAGTACCTGGTTAGACGTAATTTTTGAGGTCTCCAATGAAAAGCTGTTTTACGGTGCGCTACATTTTAATTTAATACGTAGGATGAGAACAAATTATTATGTTAAAAAGTAACACTGGTTCATGTTTTGTATGGTGTGAGTGTGACACGTTTGAAAAAAATATCGCATCGGGTAACAGTGTGACTCGATGTGAATTTTTATTCTCCTCTAGTAGCACTGTTTCGTGTTTAGTGTGACACGTTCGGAAAAAAAATCGCAACGGGTAACACCTGTTACTCGTTGCGAATTTTTATTCTCATTTAGTAACACTTGTTAGTAAACGGTTCATATTTATTTGTCTCCTGCTCTTTATCTGAGCGTAAAAAAAATATTCTTTAAGTAACGGTGTTAAGTAGGTAACTCCTCTAAGAGATATATGAATTAATAATAAATATGAACCATTTACTAACAAGTGTTACTAGATGAGAATCAAAATTCGCAACGAGTCATACTGTTCCCTGATGCGATTTTTTTCCGAATGTGTCACACCACACTACACGAACCATTGTTACTAGATGCAAATAAAAATTAGCATCGAGTCTTGGGTGCAAAAGCACTAAACTTAAGAATCGCCTAAGTCTTTTCTTATCTACAACTTGACCAAGATAACTAGGCAAATGACAGCTACATGACGGCTAAGTTTATGACACCGTTTTAATTTGGTCGTGTTGTAGTTAGGAAAAGACTTAGGCGATCCTTAAGTTTAGTGCAATCGGGCGATACTGTTACCCGATGCGATTTTTTTTCTGAACGTGTCACACTATACATACATGAACCAGTGTTACTAGATAAGAATACAAATTCGCATCGAGTCACACTGTTAGTTACTCGTAGCAAATTTTTTTCTCAACCAGACCCAGTGTGACTCGTTGAAAATATAGGGTTTATTGGGGTAGGATTATGTTTCATAATAAATAAGAAACAAAATCTACCCCAATAAACAACTATGGTAAATTATTGTAGGAAAGGTCATTGGACATATAATTGACTTGCTTTGATGAAAGTTCGCGTACAGAGACCAAACCAGTTTTAAATTGAAGAATTTAATCTCACTTATCAAAATACGTATTTTTTTAATGTATCTACCGGCAGAAAAAATAAATTTTACGGTATGAATGTGAGTATAATGTTTAATGTTGTTAAAATTTTGTTAATAACACAAGTTTTTACTTTCAGCATTGTGAAAATATGTGGTTTTTGTATTGACTTTATGTATTTTATTTTATTTATTATTGAAATCCTTCAAAAATGATATAATGATAATAAATGAAACATGGCCTGCAAAAATGCGACCCATACCAATGAGTAGCAGATATACCTAGCCCTATTGCGTTTATGTACGCCGTAGGTCAAATGTCCGAACAAAATGCCCAATTAAACATCAGGTAATATCTGAAAACTCTCATTAAAATACTGTTGGATCACAGTATTCACTACTGTGTGCAGGGTTCGCCTAACGCTTGATTTCCACATAAAATGAATATATGAAAAATATGACAGAAAAAAGTACACGCTCTAAAACATCAGCGTGTTTTGATTATAAATTACGTGCCATACGTAGTGGCTCAGCTGGTAGAAAGATTATTTCATTTACGGTAATTTTAGTTGTAATTTTTTTCGTTTTAATTTATTGGCACTAATTAGTGTGTTAATCTAAGGTGTTAATCATCTCCCGGGTATGGCACGCAATTTAAATAACATTCTGCATATTTATGGAAAACTAGATTTTTCAACAGTTTCAAATGTTCCGCTTAATTAATTGAATTAAGTTACAATTTGAAAATCAAATAATAACTATAAATTATGTAACATTTCTTTGTTATTGCTAAGTTATTAATAGTTACTTGCTATTTAGTAAGAATGTGTTGTCTGATTTGTGATAATGGAAAACAAAAGAAATGAACAGTAGCTTCTCTGGCGATTTTCAATAGAGAATGCAATTTCAGTTATAAAGTTGATAATAATTAACTTAATTCTTACTGTATATTTTCCACAAACTAGCATTTATCTATAATTTTTCGTGTCATGTCTATTGTTTGCAGATTTACAACCTATAAAAATACCCGCTTTTTTAATTACAAAATTGAAAGTACATTCTCGAAATCCGCTGAGATAAATTTAATATTAAACTTAAAGATAAATATAAGTAACAAAACCTTTTGACATTCGTCTAGAAGTTAACAAAGAGATTACAAGACCTTTTTTTTATTAAAAATTTATTCACACTCATTTAGTACTTATACAAGATTGTTTCGAAATCGATGAGTGAAAATAATACTTAACTATTGAGAAATCTGCCAACATAATCATAATTTCCAATATTGATATCCTAATAAACAACTACCCTGTTAATATGATATTGAAACCAAATCATAAAACCTAATTATTGTAAAACCTGGTAAGGTTAACTTGCCTTAAGAATAACAATAGATTTATGTACTTACTATTTCAAGTTGTGTTGTGTTCATAATCAAATATGTTTAAATCATTAATATTATAAAAGTGTAATTATTAGGTACCATCATGATTTCAATAAGAATTTAAACACATCTTGAAAAAGAACAGAGACATCGCAATTCAGTCTTTGATATGGCTTAAAATCGGTGGATGAAGGACTCCTAGCATTGGATGAGTTCACAAATGCGGTCAATGTGACCAAGGGTCATGAGCTGGGTTGAGTTTTCTTTGATTTAATGACATTTGGATGCATAACGTAAGTATTAGACATAGCTCTAGGTGTGTGATTTGCAGAACTTGGCAATGCTGGGAGTTTATCAGTAGGATTTCTAACCATAATCTTTTTTTGAGACCCGGTCGACACTTTCTTTAAATTAGTTTCTGGTTTCTTATGATCTAACAAATCGGTGGTGTTTTGCAGTGGCTTGGCACACTTATGTTCACTTTCACAGTCACTAGATATCTGTTTATTTAATTTAGGAACACCAAACGCCTTAGTTTGTTTCAACAACGATCGATCGTTACACAAAGCTGCTATAAGAGGCAAATCAAGATTTTTGCTTTTCTCTCTTAGCGTTTTGATGTCTAAATCACAATTAACATCCTTTGTTTTATTTACACTACACTCACTATTGTTTTTGTTTACTGGAAGTTCTCTAAGATGTGTGGGAAATACCTTCTTATGTTCATAAGGTGGTGGCGGCGGAGGAGGCAGGCGTCGCATTTTGACCGGTGGTGGATCTTTTGCGTTTAATATATTTTCATCAGACCTTGCTCGCGAAAAACTAGGAAAATCTGCTTTACGTGTAGGTATTGGTGGTCTATCAAAGTTGATCGAATGATTGCTAAGAGACGTTCTGCTTGTCAATGAGTACCAGCTCGTACGTGCTCCAGGTAATTGTACATATGAGTCGGAAAGATTTTGAATTGATCCGTACATTGATGTTGCCGACATGGACATCGATAAATATGGTGTACTACGATATTGTAGACTGGATTTGTGCATATTTGACACTCGAGATTCTGTTAACTTGTGGTCAAGATAGTTTTGCTGGGAAACTGCTGGGTCTTGCAAAGGATAGTAAACATAATCAACGTCGCTGTATAACTGCTGATGGAACATTGGGTTTTGTGGTGGCGGTGGAGGTGGTAGACGTGATACTGGTGGTGGTGGCGGTAGCCGGGTCCTTCGTGGAGGCGGTGGTGGCGGAGGAAGTTTCATCATTGCTACAAGCACATTAGAATCTACACTGTGTGGTGGCATTTCTCTAGATGGAGAAAGATTACTAATTCCCTGCACTAATTTCGACCTCTCAACTCTGCGACTTGACGCTTGGTGACGTTTAGATTTCTGAAATCTGTGTTCTACTACCATTGGACTAGCAAACGTTCTTTCACTAGATGTATTAACTTCTCCCGCTTCTGCCTTAAGAATTGTGATCATTGGTTTCGAAGTAACAACTCTAGCTGCAACTTCTTCTTTTTCGACAGCTTGTTTGATTGACATGGTAGATGATGATGATGTACCGGGATATGCCGGTGGAGCTTTCAAAGGGGCCTGATTGTATGTAGCAAGAGTTTTGTGATTATACTCATATGGTGGCGGTGGTTTGTTTGGAAAAGCCGGTCGGATAGGTGTATCATCAACGTCTATACCCAAAATATTAGGAAGCGACAGATTTAGAAGCTTTCTACTATCTGTTCTTGCTGGTGGCGTTGGAGGTCGGTCAAAGAAACCACTATTAGGATAATTATCGTCCGATGGAGCGGTGTCCTCATGTCCTTTGATATAACTATCACCGCTAAATGGCAATGGTAGTCTTACGTAGTCGGAAACTGAATCTAAAGTGTCACTCACAGATTGACTTTTAGGGTATACTCCACGACCTACTATTAAATCACTTAATTCGCTAGCAGTTAGAAGATTATGTTTATTATCAGTAGGATCACTACCATCACCATGAAATGAAGTTGCGCTGACACTAGAATTAGTCCGTTCTCTAAATAAATCATCACTATGTTCTTGACTTGAAAAATTCGTAGCACCATCAACACAATCACTATTAGGTAAGGATGTTTGTAATCTCAAAGTATTTGTTGAGTGACTAGATCTCTCTGATTTATTCTTTAAAATTGAGGAAACGCTGTCAAAGTCTGCTAGATCATTATCTTTTGAAATTTTATAACTAGCGTAGTGCGAGCCACTGTAGTCAGTTCTACTTCCATCTGACAGTGTATCGACTTTTGACCGTGTTGTAAGTTCTGAACTACCCATTGTATAGACGCCGCTTGTTTCGCTTGAGGCAGCTACAGTTACTGGTTGTCCTAAGCCATCATATAGCGCTGAAGCAGTGTCTTGAGTATATTCAACATCAATACCCATTGTGCTATTATCGCTTAACATTGAATTTTGTGCGGTATGGCTGTAGCCTAGTTCTAAACTACTTGCGTTTGATACTCTGCTTAACGTACTGAGTCCAGCTCGTGACATGATCACTGTACTACAAGATGAAGAACATTGTGATCCAGTGCATTTTAATTTGTTAGAAACCGGACTATCGCTTTCAGGTAGATTATGATCAGGTAATGAAGCGCTTTCCTCTGATTGATTTGAAGAATTTTGATTACTTTCAGCTGATAACGAATCAATTTTACTGGCGGCGCCTTCAAGGACGTCTTTTGATTTTCTTAATCGTCCTTTAGATTTTTGCATCTGTAGAGACGATGTTTTACTTAGGGGTTCATTACCTTGTGGGATATGTCGAATAAAATATGAATTTGAGCAATCTAATAAATGAGCAAACGCTAAACTTTCCGTTGAAGGTGCAGGAGGAGAATCTATCATGATTTCTAACTCGTCTTCAGATTGAACTCGGTCGCTTACAATTCCAGAAGTTGTGTTTGAACTAGTTGATGAAATAACTGATATTCGTTGCTCATTTTTGTTTGGATTGTATTGCATATTAAGAGATTTTGAATATCCGTAGCAAGCTTTACGTTCTTCTTCTTCTTTTAATATAATTTCATTCAACTTGGGTGCAATCTTCATAGAAAACTGGTGCGTTTCCTTACACAAAGCGAATAAATATTTACATTTCTCTTCATTGTTGGAATATAATGTTACTTTGCCTCCTTCAGTTCTGATTTCAAACTTCTTTCTGTCAAAACTCAATTTTCCAATCGAGCTCCAAATGAAATTCGAGAGCGGGCCGTTGTCTGGTAAAATTTTTATACCCTTTGCTGTTACTAGCAACCACACTGTCCCTGGATCTGGTTCCGACTTAGATTGTTTTAGTCGATAACGGTGCGAGTTTATGGTGTCGGGTAAAAGACATACTTCCCGTATGAATCTCGATTCAGCATCAGTTTTCGAAAGACCACGATGCTCTCGATGGCATCCACGCATAGCAGCAGCAACCCAGTCACCTGTGAGTGTAACGGGAGCATAATCTTCCACTTTAAAGTAATCACGATCTTCATAACCGTCTGCGTCTCCATATTCTGCTTGTAAAGCTAAGCCAGTTAGCAGAAGGAGGATTTCTGCTGGTAATACGTCTCGCGACCTCACGTTGTGACGTAGTTGTAGAAAGTAAAGATGCCGTCCAATGTCATCATGTAAAAGAAGTGGACTCTCCACATGGAACTGAATTACCAGGTGTAATTCAAGGAGAGGTCTTCCATTGGCATCCAAACCCTGCAAAAAAAATTTTCAGTGTAAAAAATCTATACACACTAAATAAGTATCTATTTAGGACGCTTTTGGCGCGTGAAAACTCGCAACAAAATCGATTTTTGCTGATTTCATGGGGTTATTCTTAAAGCGCCACAGCTCTATTGTTTTCAAAAAATGTAAGTTGATACTTTGGTTCCCATAGGGTCCACAACATAAAAAATTAAAAAGCATTCAATTCAATTCTAAACTAGGTGCTTCACTAGATCGTGATTTAAAGTCGCCACTTGCAGCGCAAATTGACTTCGGTCTCTTGTATAACAAATAACAATTATTTGATACTTACATGAGTATGTGATGATCTCCAGCTCTTTGGCGCATATTTTGATAGTTTACTTTCTTGGTCAACAAACAAGTATTCTCCATCTGTAAAAATATTTTTGGATTTAAGAAAAAGAGTAGAAAATATCATTATTATCTTACATAATCGTTAACTTTGCATAATTATTTGGTCTAAACATCCAAACCCACAAACTGTCACATTAATGTTAGTAGGATTCTGTAACAATATTCATCCATGCTGTTGTGGTTTAGGACTAAAGAGGTTCTAAGTATAGATAGAGAAGACAGAAAACAAACATACTTTGTAAAACAGCTAGCCCGAAGAGTTCCGTGTCGGTCATGCCTTGTAACTGAGCGTGCGAGCTGGCCAAAGACTTGAGCTCCTTGACCCTCGCCTTGGCTTCGACGACGAAGTGCAGCGGCTGAGGCTGGCCGGGCATGCGCAGCGAGAGCAGCCGCGCGCCCGCGCCGAGCGCACGCCCATCCCCGCCCAGCGGCCCGCGAACCGAACACAGAGCGCGCATGTCGCATCTCGATACAACTGTTACTTGCTCTGAAACAAATAAGCCACATTTTGAAACCCCTTTCCTACACTTTCACCCCATGGCATCATGTGCGGAAAATCTTGGTCAGGGGAATATGAACCACCACCACGGCCAAAAGCCTCCAATAAAGTAAAAACTTCCAATCGATCCATGCAACCTCCGTTATCCAGTAAACTAAAAAAATACAAGGTGTTTGGTAAAAGCCTTATTTATTTTATTTATTTATTTATTTTACAGTTTTTTGGAAAACTTACAGCTAATTTATATTATAATATAAAAGTCGAATATGGTAGATAGGGACCATCAAACTGAACAACTAGAAACTAGAACTAAAACTAGAAAACTATTCAAACTAGTAGGAACTTTCTTCTAGGCTAAGTATAATTTTTTAACAGTGATATTAGAACTAATTTTTATTCCCTCTGTTTTATAAATAATTAGTTTTTATTAATAGGTAGGTTTCACAGTAGCAACTCCGGTCGCTTGACCAAGTAAAAATAAATTGGATTTCCAAGATACAGGCTCTGCCTAGTTTGGGGGCCTCTGTACACTTTTTGTAAAACAAATCTTCTGTGCAATAAATATTTATTTTATTATTTTTTCATTATTTCAACTTTTACTATGGGACCAACTCTGAAATCGCGAAAAAAATCAGCTGTTTCATACAAAAATTAATATCAAAAATATAAAAATGTATGAGACAGCTGATTTTTATTTTGCAATTTCAGAGCTGGTCCCATAGTAAACGTTGTTCAGTTTGATGGTCCCTATCTACCATATTCGGCTTTATAAGGCTTTTGCCAAACACCTTGTATATACAAGCTCACGTGTAGCATAATGCGTGTAGACCCGATCGTGTAATAGGTCGTGTCGTGGTCGTGGCCCGGCCGCATATAAACAAAATCTAACTCTCGAGTTTTGATGGTGATCTCTGATTGGTCAAGAAACTCAGTAGTTAGATTTTGCTCGCAAACTCTAACTCCCCAGTTTCGCGCTAGTTTCGGTAGTGATCTCTGATTGGTCAAAAAACTCAGTAGTTAGGTTTTGCGCACAAAATCTAACTACTGAGTTTTTCGACCAATCAGAGATCACTACCGAAACTAGCTCGAAACTGGGGAGTTAGAGTTTGCGAGCAAAATCTAAATCTAACTACTGAGTTTCTTGACCAATCAGAGATCGCCATCAAAACTCGAGAGTTAGATTTTGCTTATATGCGGCCTGGCCGCGATGCCAAAAAAGGCTGTAATAAGAGCAATAACGTAACTACGTTTAATTACGAGTTTATGTATAGGCGCTATAGTCAAGTCAACAGGGATTGCTCTGAAATATTCACCAGGCGCTTTCTCCTAAAGTTAAATTTGTACTTAAACTTTTAATTTTTTTCTGTGGTACGCAACTCGTACAGTAACCCTGCATATAAATAATGCCATAAAGTTAGCTATTATTGATGATAGAAGCGTGGCCGGGCCAGGACCCATAGGTTGTAGCCGGGCCGCAAAAGATCGACAAGTCCGCGTCTTGAGTCTAAGCACAGAATAGATATTAGGCTGACCCCAGACCTACCGGTTTCTTTTCTTTGCTTTGCTGTTCGGCAATGGACCACCGGCCAAGAGGCTCATTTTCAATCTATCGCCATATCTATTCTGTGCTATCGCATATTTTTAATCTAAGTACATTTCACATACATATAATATGTATGTTCTTGAGAGCTTTGTTCCTTAAACGATCGTTATGAAAACTCAAAAAAATAGTTTAGGTAGGTAATGATGCCACCCACGACCCTGTTCAACATTTATAGAAATATGCGATCAATTTATTTTTAGCAATCGGGGGTCATGTTCAGGGTGGCATATCTCCCAGAAGCTTCCAACTTCGCAACCCAGGCGATAATATTTGATAACACCAAGCTAATGACTATCTTGCCAATTTGGTCTGGTCCCAATATGCGATAGATTGAAAATGACCCTGGTTGGCCGGCGGTCTAAACAGCACAGTAGAACAGCAAAGCAAAGAAAAGAAACTGGTAGATCTGGGGTCAGCCTTAGTTGGTCTGAGTTCACTATTTTCATGATATAATTAATAAGCTATGTTGTATTGTAACTGTTTCATGCACATCCTCTTGAGGAACGGTTAAGACAACACTGAATATTTATTCCCAAAATAAACGTGTGAAGATCCCCCTCTCCCCCCAGCTTTGCCCCGGAACTACGGGGGAAAATATCTCTAAATACGCCCACTATCGTGTTTCGAACTCGAAAAATTACAAAATTACCATGTTAATTAATTTCTCATTACCCCGTATCTGACGGTTTTTTTATCGTTTTTAGATAGCTAACAGCTTATAAACATAAAGATAGGTAACAACAAATATACAATACAGTAACATTGAACTAAATTTTAAACAATACCTACCTTAATAACAGTCGTGATACTGTTGAAAAGTAAATCAATATTGGCGTCAGCGTTATTAATGGCGGAACAAGCTCTAATAAGGAAACTGTTATTGAAAAATCCTGGCGTCTTTTCCAAAATAGCTTCAAGTAGCAAGCGGCCACGGTACAACTGTAGATTCACAGATTTTTTACTGTTTTTTATTAAAAATTCTGAAAAATCCTGAGATTTCCTGAGATTTTCAAAATCCGGCCGCAATCCTGAGATATGGTAACCCTAGACAGGACACCGCTCCGACAGGATATACATAGGTAGTTCCGTGTTTGGAAAAAAATCCATAGGTACTTAAATATGTCTTTTTTATGCGAAATACAAAATCATAAAATATTTTTGAAGTTTTTTGAAGTCAGTTTTCTTTTTGGAATAAAGTTTTTTTATTTTTTATTATTATACCTACTTATGTGCATAAACTTAATAATTTTCTAAGTCTATGCTTATGTGTTATAAATGTATTTTGGCAACTACGTATTTTGTTTAATCAATTTGCCAGATTGATTATTAATTTACTATGTCGATTGACGATTTGACTCGTCTTTCACTATATGTTCCTAAGATCGTTCATTTTTCACCTCTCCAGCACGAAAAGGGTGCTTTTGGCGCGTAAAAACTCGCAGTAAAATCGATTTTTGCTCGCAGTAAAAGCGTAAGACAAAGTGCTTTTTTTAATTTCTAACACCAACTTTTAAAATAATAAAGAAAAAACAAATAAAGTGACAAGGATGACACTTGTAAAATTGATATGTGAAAAAAGGATAGATAGAGTGCTTTATGGTGTCATACACGGATTAAAAAGTAAAAAAATTACATGCATGGATATACCAAGGAGTTTTAAATAAGGATTGTTAAAAAATAATGTTGATAATTCGAAATAAAGAGTATGGAGGAGGTAATGAGGTCGCATGTATGAATCAAATATGAAATAAGAAAAAAATAAGATATGTTTATTAACAAATTATATGTTTTATGGTTATAAATAAATAAATAAGGAGAAAAACACAACGTAATGTAATCAAAACGACGGGAATCTACTTCACTGACTCTATGAATAAAATTTTTCGGCATAGGTTTGATCGAATTATTTTGTGATAAATTACAAAAATGAATGCGTCCAACGATGAAGATATAGTTGCCTTACTCCAAAAGAGTTAAGAGAACAAGTTTCTAATGCTGAATTAAGCTTTTTAGGAGCTTTTCAGGAAAGTCACATGAAAATTTTCTCGCTGGTCGAGGTGAAAAGTTGTATGTTTTACACGAGACCAAAATGTTGTACTGCCTCGTGCCTTTTAATCACTCATTGTGCTCAGTAGTCTATATTAGAATCACTCGCTACGCTCGTGATTCAATTCTAGACTACTTCGCTAGTTCGTGATTTAAAGTCGGCACTCGCAGCACAATTTGATTTTGGTCACTTGTATAACAAATAACTATTAACCTCTCCAGCACGGAAAGGGCGCTTTTGGTGGGTAAAAATAAAAACTCGCAGCAAAGTCAATTTTTGCTGCCAGCGTAAGGAAAGTGTTTTTTTAATTCCTAACACAACCTTTTGAAATAATAAAAATAAGAAATAGAGTGAAAAGGATGATAAAAGTGAGAAAAGGATAGGTATACATAGATAGAGAATACTTTAATGTTGTCGGACATGAAGTAAAACGTGTAAAAAATAAAATACACAGATAGGTAAAGTTACGAAGGTGTTTAAACAAGTTGAAAAAGAATGTTGATTATTCGAAGTAAACCTAGAGTAACGCCGCCGGCTTCTAAAGATTATGGACAAAATGAGGTCGCATGTATGAAATAAAATAAAATAAATATAAAATTATAATTAGAAGTCTTTGAATAACAAATTAGTGTTTTGTTGATTGTAAATAAAAAATAAGGTGGAATATTAATAAAATTAAGAAAGAGAAAAACAACAATATGACGGGATTTTACTTTACTTCTTTACTCTATGAATCATTTTTTTAAGCATAGGTTTGATTAAACTATTTTTGTGATGAGTGCATCCAGAGATGAAGATTTGTCTAACTCCAAAAGAGTTGAGAGAATAAGTTTCTAATGATGAATTTAGCTTTTTACCAAGAAAGTCACGTGAAAATATTCTAGCTATTCTTAGTTTTTCGCTGGTAGAGGTGAAAAGTTGTATGTTTAACACGAGGCCAATTGTTATGTCTTTTGCATTCATATCACTGTGCTCAGTAGCCTGTATTAGAATCACTTGCTACGCTCGTGATTCAATTCTATACCTACTTCGCTAGTTCGTGATTTAAAGTCAGCACTCGCGGTAAATAGACTTTGGTCTTTAGTATTAGTAGGTATAGTACTTATAACAAATGACTTTTACGTGTAGTACTTATATCTATTCTGTGCTATTACCTATTATTTCATCAAATTCCTTTACCATTCCAATTTTGCAAATATTTTTTCATCGTGGAGGATCACTGGATCACATCCGCATAAAGAATATGGGTCTATTGAAAGCCGGCTCAGGAATGTCGGATCGCGCCATCTGTGCATTCCATTGTTGTTTTTTTGTACACAATCGCCTTTTGCTACCTGCTGCCTTTAAAAGGCTCACATTGTTATTTTACGCATGTTTTCGTTTAATTAGCTATGATCCTGCGTTGCTTTTAGTACAGTTAAAAATATTCATTAATATCCAAATGCTAATGTAGATACCTAATTTATTTATTATATTTTGGTGTACGTTTTAGACTCGTAGCGTAGAGTTAATTAAAATCCGTTACAAAATATTATCTTTCCATAACTTTTTACAATTTTAAACTTTATGTTATAGGTAAGTACCTAGTCGGTACTGCAGTTAAGCTAATGTGATCAACGCAATTACTTCAACATGTTTAGTAAGAGAGGTAGGTACCTACTTATTATAAAACGTTTACTTATTGGAATGTAGAACCACAAGATCAAGTTCTAAAAAACTAGACGCGAATAAATTTCATCCCATCCGGTGCCTCTGCGGCTCTTCAGCTCTTGATAGCCATAAGAACATGTTTTTTGTTTTAGTAAATGCGCGATAGTTTGTGATGGCGGTCGGTGTAGAGGGGCGGGGAGAGACCGGTCGGCGCGGGCGCAATGGCGGCAGAGGGGCGGCGGGCGGGGGGCGCTACGTAAGCGCGGTAGCAGCGGACGGCGACGCGAGGAATGCGGACGACCTTCAGATGCCGAGCGCCCCTCCCCCGACGCCGCATCTTGCGTCCTCGCATACCTAAGGCCGTCGTTGCCTCCTGCCTTCGACATCTCGCCACCACGTTTGACACTCATGAGTTGTCAGGACGAAAAAGACTACGTCGACGCTCCCATTGCGAGAGTCGAAGTGCAGTGCTGTAACGCCGCCGCACCGTACGTCACCTTCATATGAATTCACACAAGTGACTTACATTCAGGGAGCTCTATTCTACATTTAACGAACGATTCATCCATCAAATTATTGGCATTGCATAAGAAGCTATACGTAACTCAGTCACGATTTGTTTGAGTTTTGCTTATCACATCTATCACGTCACCGCTTGTAACGCGCCGCGTGCGTTTCCTTACCACCTTCGTAGTCCATCCGTAGTTCGTACATACGTTCCACAACAAATAATGACGTGTTCACTGGAATGCAGAGCCACCTGGTTATTTTAATTAAAAAATATGTACATACCGTACCTAACTTAAGGTCACAGTCTTCCAAAGAATTTTATTTCTACACATTGCTTTGGTATTTTCATTGAGCAACCAACAATGTGTGTAAAAGGTAACAGACGCATAAGAAGGTAGGTACCTACCTACCTAAGTAATTCTCAGAGAATTTCTCGTAGTCTCTATTATTTGATACTCTTTTGTTTTTTCAATACCATACAACAGGGGTTTGTTTGTTTTTTCTATCAATATGTAGACAAATAGCTTCACATTTATCGTTTCTTCTTTTATTGCCATCCACATTTTTCGTATTGCTTGAGGAGTTGAGAATTTGAGCACACATCGATGTTGCCTTGTCTATTATAATTGCTTTCACTTTTATTAACCCTTCCTATTAAAATCCCTTATAAGTAGTGTGTAATATTGTGTATTACCATTTACCATTCGATTTCTAGACTTATACATATATTTAACTTAAAGTAGAATTGCTGAATTTTCGTATTGTTTTTCAAAAACCTACATTTTGAAAATCATCATCAGTATTCTGTGTGGGCTGGAAATCAAAAGTCAATGGTAGTAAGTAGAACATACTCATAAATCAATTAGTCTTCAGGTTCATTATTTTAGGTAAGTAGGTTACTTACATTAATAAATAACCGAAGCTACACAGATTAGTATTATTTTGTTTTTATTTTCCATGAATTTTTAGTTTAAGTAATTATTACAACAAGATAAACATATAGATTACGTTAACGTGTATAGATAAACATAGTTGAATCATTTGAGATCATAGTGAAGTCAGTATTGTGAAGTGTGATTATTACTTCTTGGTCTTTTGCTGTTAGAAGCATGACAGCTGTACTAAAGTCTAAAATGATAAAATTAGCTACCTACAACACAAATTTTCATAAGCAATATGAAACTAATACTAACCCATCGCTTTTTTCTGTACCTACTTTTATGTTTTAGGATTATACTTACCTACCTAGGCAGCTTTACTACTACGCAGATTCTTAATAATTTTCCAATTTAGTGCTTAACGATAGGAAGTTAAGACCACAAGCATTACTTGTCAGGTTGTGTTACTTACATTACTCATATTTACGCACTCGGAGTGCTATCGAAGGAATGCGGCCGCAGCAGTCGAGGCAGTTTATTATGTTATTATGACGGTTACGAGCTAATGAATCATTTGCTTTATCAACCAAGGTAGGTACTAGAGGAGATAATTTGTCGTAAGCAATTACAGGGCATGCCATATGATTTACTTTCTTTAGTTTTGAGAATCATGTTTCATAGCCTGCAGTATCTAGTTTATATCATCCAGAAAAACAAAAAAGGATCTACAGGCAGGGTGCCATGTTAATATACTGTCTACTCATGATTAGGTACACTTCTCATCTCAGTCACACTAGTAGCATGAGATGACGTCAAATTCCACCTACATTTTTAGAATTCCATTCGAATCAATGTAATGTCCTGGATTCTATGGCCAATTTATGGGGTGGGTTTTCAGTATTTTTGGACATGCTAAAATAATTTTGTTGCAACAAATTACAAATAGGATTTGTACTATTATGTATTTTGTGCTGTTAGGTCTAAACAGTAGGTATTAATTTTTTATCATTAAAAACATGGGTCCAAATAATCCAAACATCCTTATTCTTAAAAATCATCAGCTGATTTTGTATGATTAGATTCTGTGTGAACGAACGCTTTATTGGATTTGAACATGTTTCATTCTTCTAATAATGTACCTATTTGTCTAGTTCAGGTAGATTATCTACCTCCCATATAGGTACCTAGGCACAATACAATTTACAAACCTATCTAGAGGTACACCTACGCAAATACAGTTCGCGTTAGAGTATATATTCTGTGGCTCGGTAATGTTGAATCCCTCTTTAGCAATGCCAGCCTAGAAGACTAGGCTTAAACTTTACAATTTTAGATAAAGATGTCTAAAAATTTGGACATTATTATTATTTAGGTAGATAAGTACCTACTTACTTATATAGGTAATGAAATGAATACCCAAAGCCCAAAGTTATTTCACTGTGTTTTCTTTTCTAAACTCGTAGACCGTAGTGGTAACCTCAATTGGATACTTTTAATTTAATTCAGCTGTCAATCAACAGTATAATTATTATTCTTTGGTGATATTGAGATAATTCTCTGTACCTATCTTAAAACATTCGCAATTCTCTAATTTTTGTTCTTATTTGCAATGAATAACTGGCTACCATTCTATATAGGTACTTAAAGCCAATTATACATTAGTTAAGCCTCGAAACGTAACTGTTGTTAATCAACTTACTTTCCTTCAGAATATTAATGTTACAATTGCCTTCAGAAATAATTTTGCTAGATTATTTTTATTTCTAACACCATCTTTTGAAATAATAAAGAAAAATAAATAGGGACAAGGATTAAACTTGTAAAATTGATATGTGAGAAAAAGATAGATGGAAATGCTGTCGGACATGGATTAAAAAATAAAAAAAGTAAATACAGGGATATACTTACTGAGGAAGTGAGGACTGAGGACTTTAAAACAAGGATTGGTAGGTATGGACGAAATGAGGTCGCATAAATGCAATAAATATGAAAAAAAAAGAAATTAATTTTAACAATAAATAAATGTTTAATGATTTTAAATAAATAAGATGGGATATTAATAAATAAGAGAAACACACAACGTATGTAAAACAAAACGACGGGACTGAATACATTTTTCAGCAGGTTTGATGGGTGCGTCCACGATGAAGATACTAGTTGTCTAACTCCAAAAGAGTTTAGAGAACAAGTTTGCAAGCTGAATTTAGCTTTTTACCAGGATAGTAACACGAAAATATCTGTTCTTCTCTACTTATAATGTTCGCGCTGGTAGAAGTGAAAAGTTGTATGTTTAACACGAAATCAAATTTTTGTTCTGTCTAGTGCCATAAGAATAAGTTCTTATGCTAGTGCCTTAATTTTTTAATCACTCAGTTTACTTTAGGGTTGCCAACTTTTTTTGGATCAAATATAGTAGTTTCACGATTTTTAGTGTAAAAATATAGTAGATGGCGAAAAAGTCCAAAAATATATAGTAGGTTGCTGTTTTGTATGGAGGATTTTAAAGAAGTTGCATTTTTCATACTTAAGTAAGACTAACATTTTCATAATTTATTCAACAACCATAAAGACAAGTGTTTAATAACAAAAATATTATGAAATTACTTATTAAATGTGCATATAAGTAATATTTTTTGTACCTTTGTTTATTTTTTTCTCTTGAAAAAATATAGTAGTTTTGCCTACTATATATTTTTTCTAAAAATATAGTAGGCGAGCTCTCAATATAGTAGGATACTATATTATATAGTAGGGTTGGCAACCCTAGTTTACTTGTCAGGTTGTGCTGCTGCTACTACACTCGATACGCTCGTGATTTAATCCTAAAATACTATCTCCGTCAATTGGTAATGCCCTGGAACCTTGTCACATTAACATCCACGTTGACGTGATCCGCAACTAAAAATGTCATGAAACATGAAAATTCTCTTAGGTAATCTAATATATTAATTATTGAATTATTATTTTCAATAACATAGGGTCTAGGTATATTACAAAAATTACAATTGTTTTTCGTTTTTGAGGTTAAAATCATGGCCGCCAGGCGCAATACCGATTGACGGGGATAGTACTTCGCTAGTTCCTGATTTAAAGTCAGCACTCGCAGCAAAAAATTACCCATTGCTTGCATACAACCCCAAAATATATAAAATAAAAAAAGTTTAAAAACTAAAACTCAATTTATTACGGATAAATCGCTCTCTAAAAGTACGAAACAGGAAAATATTATTTTTATTTCAAATAAGTATTTTGAGTGTGTAAATCGGGTAAATGCAAGCAAAGTCACGAGCAAAAGGTAAATTTGTATTTGAAAAGTGCTTTTCATTTGATACTCAACACGGCATCATTACAATAGTTATTTGTTATACAAGTGACCAAAGTCAATTTGTGCTGCGAGTGCCGACTTTAAATCACGAACTAAGCGAAGTAGCCCAGAATTGAATCACAAGCGTAGCGAGTGATTCTAATACAGACTACTGAGCACAGTGAGTGATTTAAAAGCACGACGCAGAACAAAACCTTGGTTTTATGGTGAAACATACAACTTTTCACCTCTACCAGCGAGAAAAGTGTTATAGGTAAGAACATTTTCACGTTACTTTCCTGGAAAAAGCTCAATTCAGCATTATAAACTGTTCTCTCAACTCTTTTGAAGTTAGACAACTACCTATTTCATCGCTGGACGCACAAACTTTTGTAATAATAAATCACAAAAATAGTTCGATCTAACCACATACCATACAATATGTACAAGAAACATTGTGCAACAAACCTATGCCAAAAAAATATTTAGAGTACCTAATTAAAGAGTAAGGTAGATTCCCGACATTTTGTTTGACTATTATATATTCTGTGGTTGTGATTTCTCTCATTTATTAATATCCCAACTTATTTATAAATTACAATCATAAAACACTGATTTGCTAGTATTTTTTTTTATATTTTATATTTATTTCACACATGCGACCTCATTTCGTTCGACCATAATAAGAGGGCTTTTCAAAGTGACATTTAAAAAATAAAAATAGTAACTATTTGCCTCACTAGATGATGTTGATACTCTTCGAAGCCTAAATATAGTAACTATTTGAATCACTAGATGATGTTAATACTCTTTGAAGCCTAAATATAGTAACTATTTGAATCACTAGATGATGTTGATACTCTTTGAAGCCTAAATATAGTAACTATTTGAATCACTAGATGATGTTGATACTCTTTGAAGCCTAAATATAGTAACTATTTGAATCACTAGATGATGTTGATACTCTTCGAAGCCTAAATATAGTAACTATTTGAATCACTAGATGATGTTGATACTCTTCGAAGCCTAAATATAGTAACTATTTGAATCACTAGATGATGTTGATACTCTTTGAAGCCTAAATATAGTAACTATTTGAATCACTAGATGATGTTGATACTCTTTGAAGCCTAAATATAGTAACTATTTGAATCACTAGATGATGTTGATACTCTTCGAAGCCTAAATATAGTAACTATTTGAATCACTAGATGATGTTGATACTTTTCGAAGCCTAAATATAGTAACTATTTGAATCACTAGATGATGTTGATACTCTTTGAAGTCTAAATATAGTAACTATTTGAATCACTAGATGATGTTGATACTCTTCGAAGCCTAAATATAGTAACTGTTTGAATCATTAGATGATGTTGATACTCTTCGAAGCCTAAATATAGTAACTATTTGAATCACTAGATGATGTTGATACTCTTTGAAGCCTAAATATAGTAACTATTTGAATCACTAGATGATGTTGATACTCTTTGAAGCCTAAATATAGTAACTATTTGAATCACTAGATGATGTTGATACTCTTTGAAGCCTAAATATAGTAACTATTTGAATCACTAGATGATGTTGATACTCTTCGAAGCCTAAATATAGTAACTATTTGAATCACTAGATGATGTTGATACTCTTCGAAGCCTAAATATAGTAACTATTTGAATCACTAGATGATGTTGATACTCTTTGAAGCCTAAATATAGTAACAATTTGAATCACTAGATGATGTTGATACTCTTCGAAGCCTAAATATAGTAACAATTTGAATCACTAGATGATGTTGATACTCTTCGAATCCTAAATATAGTAACTATTTGAATCACTAGATGATGTTGATACTCTTTGAAGCCTAAATATAGTAACTATTTGAATCACTAGATGATGTTGATACTCTTTGAAGCCTAAATATAGTAACTATTTGAATCACTAGATGATGTTGATACTCTTCGAAGCCTAAATATAGTAACTGTTTGAATCATTAGATGATGTTGATACTCTTCGAAGCCTAAATATAGTAACTATTTGAATCACTAGATGATGTTGATACTCTTTGAAGCCTAAATATAGTAACTATTTGAATCACTAGATGATGTTGATACTCTTTGAAGCCTAAATATAGTAACTATTTGAATCACTTGATGGTGTTGATACTCTTTGAAGCCTAAATATAGTAACTATTTGAATCACTAGATGATGTTGATACTCTTTGAAGCCTAAATATAGTAACTATTTGAATCACTAGATGATGTTGATACTCTTTGAAGCCTAAATATAGTAACTATTTGAATCACTAGATGATGTTGATACTCTTCGAAGCCTAAATATAGTAACTATTTGAATCACTAGATGATGTTGATACTCTTTGAAGCCTAAATATAGTAACTATTTGAATCACTAGATGATGTTGATACTCTTTGAAGCCTAAATATAGTAACTATTTGAATCACTAGATGATGTTGATACTCTTCGAAGCCTAAATATATTAACTATTTGAATCACTTGATGGTGTTGATACTCTTCGAAGCTTAGTAAAAAAACACATTGACACCCATTTTTATCAACGCCATCTATCGAGCCTACAGTTTTTCCCTGTTTAAAACTCCTTGGTTTATCCGTGTAGTTATTTTTTTACTTTTTAATCCGTGTACCTATGACATAAAGCTATCTAAGGAAATTATTAGTACAACTTCGTACAACAGGAAGGTGCTCTGCGGCTATAAAACGGTCCACTTGAGATAGCAAGTACGAGGTCAGTTTGTCTCGCTCTATTAGGGTAACCATAATAGACTTGTTAATTTTTTATGCAATTTGTTATGATTGGTTAAACTAACTTATAAACGCGTAAGCATTTGTGCGATATGCTTTCATGCTTCGTGTAGTGAACCGCTTTTGATAAAATTTGAAACAGATGATGTCATAAGTTTGAACCTAAGCAGTTTATTATAAAAAATGATAGCATTAGAATATTTAAGTGCACGGATGTATCAAACTACTGAGTAGATTAATGATAACAAATTGGATGTTCGTGGTTTCACCCGCGTTAGATTCCTTAGTGATCTAGTGGGGATGCCAGAAAATAGGTGCCGATAAATAAAAGAGATAAATCATAATAACGCGCGATAATCGTGGACAAACATACATACATACAGGTCAAACTGGGAACCTCCTTTTTTAAGTCGGTTAAAAAGTATGTACAACCAGCCCGACTAACGATAGGGCCCACCAAAGAAATTAAATACAATAATTATTTTATTTATCACTCACTAAATATATTTACTGCTTCTACTTTAATTAAAAAACCAAACCAAAGTTACAAAAATAATATATTTTTTGTAAGTACTCCAAAATAAAGTAGTTACAAGTAAGTTGAAGTTGATATACTTACAGGAGGTAAAATTTACGAAACTGAATTGGTGAATTCAATATAATAAAGTCATCGTGTTGATTACCGTAGATAAATTAATATTGTCCAATATTTACTTGGAGCAATTTTTGCCATTTCATTCTCACTTCCTAGTTCTTAGGGAAGATAAAAAATACAGGTTTACTAACGTTTCAGAGAATCCAATGAAACGGAAAATTGTTGTCACCCTAATTGTTTATTGTTTGTAACGAAAACGCGGGTGGACACAATTCAGCTTGTAATGTTGCCACTTTGACATTCTGAATTTTATCATTAAAAAACTTTATTCTGATATATTTTTTTTTATACATAGTAAATTAATATAAAGATTTCTAATTACTAAAATAATTAAAAATTACGTTATTTAATTTAATAACGAAAGTGTTATACCATAAATCTACTAAACCTGTTGAGTGCTGGCAATGTTATAGAAAGAGACACCCTCACCTCGTACTTGCTATCTCAACTGGACGGCAAACTTATTCTATTGAAATATAAACCTTATGTGTTAAGGATAAAGTGTATTTTCGTATACACAGAAATACGGCGTGCACCTTCCTCGCATATCAATTTTACAAGTATCATCCTTGTCATTCTAGTTATGTGGTTATTGAAATTAAAAAAGCATTTTGCCTCACGCTCGCAGCAAAAGTCGATTTTGCTGTGCTGGAGAGGTGAAAAATATTTTTTTTAGTTCATGACTTGTCCTCTAGATAGAGTCTAGAGGGCGCCATATTCAATGTAAATGTGACGTAAACTTGAAGTATCCGCGTGCAGTTTGTTTGATAAAGTTAGCTTATTTATTTGAAAAAATAAGCCGTTAACTAGATGTGTCTTCAATGTCATATCACTACTTTCCTAGTTTATTTTTTAAACGCGCCTTATTTAATTTGTAATAATTTGTGAATAAAGGTGAATTTCGACAATATGAGTTCCAGATAAAAGTCAATAATTACTTAAAATGTATTAATTTGTATTATAGCACTGAGATTTATTGTGTATTACCGTTTTTTTCAATTATATCTGTACAATAGAACAAAAACCCTAAAATTTCAGGAGAAATATTCATTATTCCCCTTGAAAATGTCGATTTCAGTATTGCAGATACTGAAAATAGTGAAAAACTTGCTAATTGACAACTATTGGCTGAGGCTGAAATGCTGTCGTAGGGTGCCATCAATGAAAGAATTCCTGGAAAACGTTAATGGAATTCCATGCATAAATCGTGATTACAGGTCACAGAGTATGCAATGCATCTTCTTCTCTTTGAAAACTAAATGAAACTAAGTTACCAATGCCTCCAGAAAAATCTGCCCGAAAGACTGGATGAGAGAGGTCATTCCAAGAAGCTTATACCTCCCTCAAATGGAGTTTGCACGGCCATATGTCATAGTGAAGATTGAAAAAAGGTCCTTACGGCTTATTGCAACCCCTTTCTTTAGTGTTACAATACGTGTTCGTAGTTCGTCGTTCGTTTGTTCGTGAGAAACGAAAACGTATTGTAAAACGAAAAGAAAGAGATAGAAATACGCCGTAACGTCACTAAAGAGTCTTTTTCAATCTTCACTTACTTAGTAGGCGTGCAACCTCCATTGTGGATATAAGCTTCTTGGGTCATTCATTATAATAAACATAATAAAACTAAAGGTGATGTCCAAAAATTTATGAGGTCTGGGCCACGTCTTTGTACAGTATACCAAAAAATAGATAAAAACACGATAAACAGTTTCTAATTATTCAATTTCTTTAAAATCACTTTGTTTTCTGGAAGGAACATTAAACAAAATGCAAAAACGCATAAAAAAGCATCATGGCGGAAGATGTTAACAACTTCTTATACGTCTGTGTTAACAACAACCCACAGCACACAGTAGGTAGAACTCAATGACAGTGACAATAGGCGCATTCTGTCAGACAAATCTTTGAGTCATCGATCGCCATAGAGAGTACATTTTAACCTTGGAAAGTAAAATATTGAACAATACCGGCAGCTAGACCGCCTATCTCAATGCGATAACAATGCTCTATACGTCCTTGTCATATCATAACACGATGACAAGGATGGACAGTGCACTGACGTCATTAACCAAAAAATAGACAAAGCCATCAAGCCGCAGGCCTCCTTCAAGGTCCGAACAAATTATCGGACGCGGCTTACTGCCGCGGCTGATCTGAGGTGTGCAAACTATCGGATGTAGTAGGTCGCGGACGTATCCGATAGTTTGCACACCTCAGATCAGCCGCGGCAGTAAGCCGCGTCCGATAATTTGTTTGCACCTTCACTCGCTCGTCGGTCGCGATAAGAGTGCTATACGGTCCATGTATCTTGCGCACGTTAAGGCACGGGTAACTTGCGCGGGTGTACAATACTATAGAGCTGAACCCGCTTTACGTGTTTCCACGGAGCATGTAACCTGCGCAAGTGCTCAACTTGCGCGGGCTACTTGCACCGTGTACAAACACCCTAAGCACCTACCGCTATACTTTCCATGGTTAAAAATGGCAATCGATGACTCAAAGATTTATCTGGCAGAATGCGCCCGCTGACGGCTTTTTAACGGAGAGTTGCCATATTTGATTTCAAGTAAAAAACATTGATCTGATTTTATTAATAACCATTTAACCATGCATTCTATAAAATTATTTGTATTTTTCTCAGAATCAGTAAATTATTCTCCATCTTTGAGGATGGTGTACATAGACGTGGCCCAAATTAGGACATGTCCTTTCAAGGCCGTCAGTGCCAAAAAATACAAAACATAGTAGAGTAGCAGTAGCAGTACATTTCAGTGTGATTTTCCCAAACTTTTCGTACTTTAAAATAATTATATTCACATTCCAACTTATGAATTGATAAATATTTGTTATCTTTTGCGATATTTACGATTTTAATAATATTTTACAATTATCCAGAAATAAAATAGGCAAAAAATATCCGTCAGTGTTGCATAATTTTGAAAATAAAAAAAATGGCTGTTTTAGGAGGCAAATGTTATAAAATAAACTAGTAAAAAATAGTTATTTGTTATACAAGTGACCAAAATCAAATTGTGCTGCGAGTGATTTAAAGACACGAGGCAGAACAACATTTTGGTCTCGTGTAAAACATACAACTTTTCACCTCGACCAGCGAGAAAATTTTCACTTGACTTTCCTGGTAAAAAAGCTTAAATCAGCATTAGAAACTTGTTCACTTAACTCTTTTGGAGTTAGGAAACTATCTTGATCGTTGGACACATTCATTTTTGTAATTTATCACAAAAATAATTCAATCAAACCTATGCTGAAAAATTTTATTCATAGAGTCAGTAATTCCCGTCGTTTTGATTACATTACGTTGTGTTTTTCTCTTATTCATTAATATTCCGTCTTATTTATTTATTTATAATCATAAAACATATAATTTGTTAGTAAATTTCATTAATTTTTCATATTTCATATTTGTTTCATACATGTGATGTGACCTCATTACCTTCATACTCTTTATTTCGAATTATCAACCTTCTCTTTTTAACAATCCTTATTTAAAACTTCTTGGTATATACGTGTATTTTATTTTTTTACTTTTTATTCCGTGTATGACACCATAAAGCACTCTATCTATCCTTTTCTCATATATAAATTTTACAAGTGTCATCCTTGTCACTTTATTTGTTTTTCCTTTATTATTTTAAAAGGGGTGTTAGAAATTAAAAAAGCACTTTGTCTCACGCTCGCAGCAAAAATCGATTTTGCTGCGAGTTTTTACGCGCCAAAAGCACCCTTTTAGTGCTGGAGAGGTGAAAAGTATATTATTTCGATTTAAATACCTTATGTGATGATATGGGTTAAAACTTAAACGTCGAATAAAAGCACCCAACTATAGAGTACCTAGGGTAGGTATATTCGTTCTAAAACTATAATATATTATTATTTATATAATAATTGTGTAGGTACCTACTTCGATCATCTATAATAGGTACCTGTGTAACTCTGAAAATTGGTTTAATTAATTTAAATTAGGTAATTTAGTTACGTTTCACTACGACTACTTACAAGTAAATGTTTCTCAAACTGTTGATATCGCCCCCTTTTTTTTTGAGGTGCTTTTTTTGCATTATCATAAAATTATGTTCTCCCAAAATGTAAGTAAGTAGGTATTTATAAGTAAAAAAAACTTAGACTTATTCTGTTCCCGTTTAATATGAATTTCAGCTTGATGCTACTTAGGTACCACGTTTTCCTGAGAAAAGGGTTCTATCTCAGACATACAAATAGAGACACTAAGAGCCGATTTCACCGCTTAAATTGAACGCGCTCAATTCGAGTTAACCTCAGCTCACGCGCTTAAACTTTTGAACTTGGTTTCACTTTCTGAACGGCCGATTTACGACGGTTAGCGTATTTGAACTTATCTATGGTTTGAACACGTTCAAGAACTGTCTGTCATCTGTCTGCCATGATGTCTTCTTCTTTTTTGTTTTGGCAATCTACTTTCCTCTTGGAAGTAATTTTTGCCAGTGTCAAATGTTGAATAGTTCAGTGGTAGATAATATTGTTTCATTGCCATGATTGTGGAGTAGGTATGTACGTTGTACATGGGAGAATTGATTATTGCATAGAAAGAAATAAGTAGTGGAAAGAAATATTATTTTCGTATTTCAATAAAAAAAAGATGAATAGAGCCTTAGCTAGTGCCAATGCTCTATTCAGCTTTTTTCCTCAACCACCTTTCTTAATTTGCCATCATCAGATCAGAGCCCGTTTAATCCTGGGCGGAGAACCAGATCTTCAAATTTACCTCGTTTGTATGAAAATAGGCCTGTGTGGTGCGATTTTTTTGCTCTCGAGTTTATTATGTTTTGAATTACGAGCGGCGCCTTTAAAAACAGTAATTAAACACCCATTATAATAATAAGCGTTCAAAACATTATGAATCCAATGCCTAATAATGTTTTATAGGCACCGTAAATCAAAACATAATAGAATATTGTAAAGTACACTTACTTACCTATGACCTACCTAACTTTTACTATTATGCTAGTAGATATCCCGTTAACTACGTACCTAGTTCTTCTACATACAACTAATAATAATAAAAGAAAAAACGGACAACAATTTATTTCACTTATTACCTACCTACCATGTCAAAAATTCACAATTCACAAGTTTCACGACACTTACTTAAATAACATGTATTCAGTACCTAGGTACTTAAATTATTATATCCACAATCCGTTCGAAATAAACAATTGAGCAAAATATCACTGCGGAAAATAAAAATACTGCATAAAACTCAAAAATATCAGATAAACATTGTTTTAAAATTGACAAACTGACAAAAACAAATTCCATAGAGAAATTTGACAAAAATCAAAGAGATTATAAGTCAGTGTTTCCACTACCAAGTTTTAGTTTTACCCTAAATAATTTCGATCATTTCAAAATAAAAAAATATACTTGGGCCAGAAAGAATTTTAATGAAACTAATATTTTTAAGTACAAAAGATAGTCAATGTGATTTTGAAGTGTTGACCTATGCAAAAGAAAGTTGTTATAAATTATTGAAAAATAATAAAAATTGTAAGTTATTGAAAAATAAAGTGGCGACCTTTTTTTGTCAACTCTTTACAAGCTGTTTATTGTTCTAAATTTAAGAAGACCGCCGTAAACTTGACATCAAATTTTTCATTACTTACTTTTGTTTTTGACGTTCTTGACAACTGACCCTGAAATTTATTTTTTGCGTAGGTAATGAATGAATAAGTGCGTAGCCTATTTCTTTAAATTCACTGAGTAGGTATGTTTCACAGGGTTCACACCACGAGTGAATGTGGTTTGCGCCACGAAGAATATCATGATCTGTATTTTTTTTCCCATTTATGAAGGGAAAATTTCTTTAAATGCAATACTTTGAACGCAACTTCATTCTTTGTCAAAGCTGAACTACGGTTATCAAAATGAAGACGGTGAAACCGGGTGCAACGTAGACCGCGATCAAAACGAATTTCTGAACTCGCTTAAGTAAAACCAAGTTCAATTTAACTCGGTTAACGGTGAAATCGGCACTAAGTGGTCTTCTAAGAGAAGCGTGCCATTTTGCCTTCTATGGAACCCCATAATGAATTTTGTTGTTCTTTTTTGTTTTTAATCCCCAACGCAGCGCAAAGAGGTGTGCTATAAGTTTGAAGTATAAGTATGTCTGTCTGTCTGTACGTATCGTAGTCCCTAAACGAATCAAACGATTTCAATGTGGTTTTTTTAATTGAAAGCTAAATTAATCGAGATGGTTCATAACTTAGCCACGTTTGATGGAAATCCATTCAGCCATTTATAGAAATGCTCAGACCAAATAAAAAAGGGAAGACGGAGTCTTCCAAGCAATGCACTGAAGCCAGTTTTTTTATGCATTAGTGTGTGAGCCGGTGTTGCCATAGTAATTCATACTACCCCAATGTAATAAGAATAACGCGTTATGAAATAACGTTATATCACATATTGGAATCAAAACGCTATATCACGCTACACGCCTGGTACTGTGATCCATCAGTATTTAATCAGGGCCTATTTCATAAAAGATTAGTTAAGAATTATTACAGATTAGAATTATGTTTCTTATTAATTATAAAACATAATTTTACCCCAATAAACTACTACTATGGTAAATTACTGTACTTTTTCATTCTTTTATGAAATAGACGCCTGATAAAATAATACTGATGGATCACAGTATTCACCACGCGTGTAGCCGTCATTCACCTAATGATAGATAGATAAGGTGAGCTTCTCAAAGCCCTGCATGCAGGGCTGTGAGTAGCCTGCTTTAAAAGTAGTGGCGGAAGTAGCAAGGAAATAGGAAAAATGTAAAAAATAAAACTACAGAATAACTAAAGTTTCGTGTATTTAAAGCGAGATGTTTGTCCTGACATGTTAGGCTTTTTGTGTCAGCATTCCGGCCGGATATAGAAAATGTCAGGCTCTTTTGGATTATTCACATTATAGAAAACAAATCTTATAAATTAGCTTTCTTAGAATTCCAGGAGAGGGTAGGAGCAAATCTGCCCAATAACTATTGCTCTTACGTATTTTTTTATTTTTTGCCAATTATTGTATATATCATACAAAGTTTTCGCTGCTACATGTAAATCAAGTTACCACCACTCAACGTACGTGTTATCTCTGACTATAAAATCGAAGAAATCAATTTTATTGGATTGGAAGACCTGTGACTGAGACCGGGAATTCGAGTCAGCAGCATCAAGTTTGCTTTATTCTTCAGGCTGTGTGCGTTAATCCTTTGTGAAGTGTTGAATAGTGAGAGCCCCGTTTCCTGTATAATGAATACTTTTATGTGAAATTACCGAAAGAAAAATAATAACAAATAAACTTCACATCGATCGGGGTGACAGCGCCATCTATCAATACAGCCGATTACATAACCAGTAGCAGTGAAGCAGAGCGACAAGCGATCCTGCGCCGATGCGTGCGCCAGCGCTGCAGCAATTGCTTGCCGCCAAGACAGGCGACCTCAACAGATGGAGTTACTAATTTCGTTTATCAGTTTGGATGAGAGAGCGAGGACTGAACGAACCTGGAGGAAATATTAATTAATACGGATTGCGATAATAAACTGACAATTTGTGCATAATTAAATGGAAAAATACTTATAATGAAATATTATTATTAATGAATTTGTTTTTAACCAGATTGACATAACTTTATTTAATGAAATTACTATTTGATTACTTTTTTAATTATTACTTTTTGACATTGTTTTGTGTTTTTTGGTATTTTCAATGTGATAGGATAGGACTGCTTAATGTTAATACTTTAGTCTAAGTCATCAGTAATCCCATGATACTAAACTGGATTTAGTAGGTACAAAGGGAGTTAGTTTACGTTTATATGTGGTATTTTTTATTGATTCCTAAGACAATATTTTTATGAGCTTCGCTATTTATTGTTTGCGAACATCTTTATCTTCACTGTGAGGATAATTGAAAAACTGTGATACTTTTAAGTATTAAGTAGGTACCTATGTATTTACATCCAATAATTTATTTTTTGGAGTTTTAAAATGTTTTAAATATTTTATTTTATTGTTGACATTTCACTACATTTATTTTTGCTAATATAATTAATTTCGAAGGTTAAATATTTTATCATGGAATGAATTAGGTATATTTTTTTTGTTTGTTTTAAAGTTTGTCTTATGTTATGAGCTGTGATACCTACTGTCTTTATTTAATTTTATTTTGTCCTTTCCATATTGAAGTTCACTTTAAACACAGTTATAGGGTTAGTATTTAAGTTTGTTTAAAATGAGTTGCCTGTCTGAGTTGACTTGTCCCCATTGCCAACCTCCCTCTAGCCGAAAATTTACCACGCGGGGCCTCAAGATACACATCACGCGCGTCCATAAGGATGTGCCACGGCCCCCGCCCTCTCAGCCCGTCTCCGTCGGTGCCGCACTGCCTGCGGGAACTGGTCCGCAATCTGGTCATCCCGAAGGGTGCGCGAAGTGTGGCAGCGGGCAGATTGTGCGCGTTAATAGACAGCTGTATTGACTCCAATGGGGTAGACGAGTGGTCCTCACTGCTTTCTTTTGCCTACACGGCATTGAGAATTCCAGACCAGACTAGTGCGGGTTCTCTTACTGCCAAAATCAAGGCAAACATAGAAGCAGAACCTTGCCAAGCTTCCATCGGCTGTGGGTCGGTTGCTTCAGGGTCTCGGTCACTGAAAAAGGCAGTCGAGTCCAAGGTCCATGAGGGTGATCTAAGAGGAGCAGTTCGCCTACTCATGAGTGAGGACTCGGTTGCACCGCCCGGGCCGGAAACAGTGACTGCTCTGCAGTCGAAACATCCCAGCCCATCCCGGCCACTCTGCTATCCACCGGAGCCGGGCCTAGGCGCGCCCCGACTATTAGTGACCGAGGAGGATGTGATGCTGGCTGTCAACTCCTTCTATAATGGATCTGCTGCCGGCCTGGATGGCCTTCGTCCTGCTCATTTGAAGGAGTTAACATCCAGCACGGCGGGAGACAACGGACTACGCTTGATTAAGGCGTTGACTAAGCTCAGCAACTTCTTGCTCGGTGGGCAAGTGAACATTGCGGTATGTCCATATTTATACGGGGCTACATTATGTGCCCTAAAAAAGAAAGAGGGTGGTTTGAGACCCATCGCAGTGGGGAGTGTTTTTCGTCGTCTGGTGGCCAAGCTTGGGTGCCGAGCCGTAAAAGAGAACATGGCCTCGTATCTTCAGCCTCATCAGTTAGGTTTTGGGACGCGTTTGGGTTGTGAAGCAGCAATACATGCCTTGCGTACTTTTGCACTGGATCCGAAGAATGCGGGAGGAGTTGTCATCAAGCTTGATTTGAAGAATGCCTTTAACTCTTTAGAAAGAGACGCTATGCTGGCTGAGGTGCTGGAGAATATCCCTATGCTTTACCCTTTCCTCCACCAGGTTTACCACAAACCTTCTAACTTGTTTTTTGGGTCTGAACTGATTCAGTCCAAGGTTGGAGCGCAGCAGGGGGATCCTCTTGGTCCTCTTACTTTCAGTCTAGCTATCCATAAAGCCATAAGCGAGCTGAGGTCTCCCCTCAACATTTGGTACCTCGATGATGGTACCATTGGGGGTAAACCGGAGGAAGTGGAACGAGACCTTTTAGTCTTATTGCCTCGCCTGAAGGAGTTGGGACTGGAAGTGAATGCGACTAAATGTGAGTTTTTCTCCTGTAGCGCAGATTCTTCTTCTTCTTTTCTTTCCTTCACCTCTTTACTTCCTGGTCTCAAGGAACAAAACAGACAGACGCTTTGTCTGCTTGGTGCTCCAATTTTCCCAGCTGCAATTCCTGAGGCCATAGAAACTCGCAGGGAGACTCTCTCACTTGCCAGTGAGCGTCTTAAGGACATAACTCCGCACGTTGCTCTGGCCCTAATGCAGAAGTGTTTTGCTGTCCCTAAGATGACATATCTTTTGCGGACGGCACCCATTTGGTTGTTTCCCGGCGCTGTTGAATCCGTCGACACCGTAATCAGCAGTATTTTAGAAACAATATTAAACGTATCTCTGAGCGGGGAGCACTGGACGCAAGCTACTTTACCGGTCCGGTACGGGGGACTTGGTGTGCGTTGCGTTCGGGATGTGAGCCTGCCGGCTTTCTTGGCGTCGGCCCATGGGGTCACGGACCTAGTCGCTGAAATATTATCCTTGAATGGCGACAAGGTAACCGTCCCTCATGCGGCCGATGCCATCACGACCTGGCTGGCTCGCGTCCCGAGCGCAGCCGTCCCTGAGAACCCTGAATTCCAGCGCTCATGGGACGACGTAGCCTGCAAAGCTATCCTCGACCGAATCACTGACAGGGCTGAGGCGGTGGATCACGCGAGACTTTTAGCGGTGTCACGGCCAGAGTCCGGGGCGTGGCTGCAGGCACTACCTTCGCCTCATATAGGCACTTTGCTTGACGCCGACTCCCTGCGGGTGGCAGTCGCCCTCCGCTTGGGCTGCGATGTTTGCGAACCACACATATGCATCTGCGGTACCATGGTGGGGGCCGATGGCCATCACGCGTTGAGCTGTCGTCGTTGTGCAGGAAGGCATCCTCGCCATCATGCCCTCAACGACATCTTACAGCGGGCTCTCACGTCAGCCGGCATCCCCTCCGTGCTTGAGCCGCCGGGTCTCAACCGCACGGACGGTAAGCGGCCTGATGGCCTAACGCTAGTGCCGTGGGAAAAGGGGCGGTGCTTGCTGTGGGACGCGACTTGTGTCAGCACCTTCGCTGCTACCCACATTTGTCGTACCTCACGCGCGGCTGGGGCAGCGGCAGAACACCAGGCGGTCGCAAAACACCTCAAATATGCCCCGCTCGAACAGGGATACATTTTTATCCCATTTGCGGTAGAAACGGCGGGTTGCTGGGGGGCAGAGGCAATACAATTTGTCAAAGACTTGGGGCGTCGGCTCAGACAAAAAACCTGTGACCCCCGCTCTGGGTCGTTTCTGGTGCAAAGGTTGTCCATTGCCATCCAACGCGGCAACGCGGCCAGCGTTATGGGCACATTTGCACCGGGGACTACTCGGGGCGGTCTATTAGACTAAGAATAGACCTAGTAATATTTTAAATATTGCTGTATTTTTTTTTTTGGTTGAATAAATAAATTTTATCAGAAATTAAAAAAAAAAAAAAAGAATTCCAAAAACAAATCTTCACAAAATAATAAAAATATTTCTTTCTTCAATTAGCTTTAAAATATATATTTTTCTTTTTTGTACCTAACAATCAACTAGAACATTTTCAGTAAAACAATCAACAAATTTTCAAAAACAAAACAAGTCAGATTCATAGATTTATTGTAATATTAAATATCATATGACTAAATATTTTTTTTATGAACAAAGTTTGAAACCTTTGGATATGCGTTTTTTTATACAACGTAACCCTTTTATTGTGTAGTACAAATCGTCGCTCTCAAAATGAGTTGAACAAACTACGCTGTGGGAAGATGGATGCCAGAAAGGATCATTCCGACTTTCACGAATGAATCTCGATTTGGAAATCTAAAAAGGAACGTAAAACGTTAAGAAGTTATACAATTAATTAGTCCTTACAATATTAAGTACAGAGCCTAATCATCAAATTTTTATACCCTTACAAAAAATATACTTACTTACCTACCAGAACAAATAAATAAATAAACATTTACATTTACAAAAATGTACTATTTCACACACACGGTCATCTGAATTACTAGCTAGGCGAAGCCTGTACTATGGGTAACAGAGGCTAAAAATTTTAGTTTATTTTTATGTTGATAGATGGCGCTATTCAATTAGGGAGGTTTTTTTTTTATTTTACTCCCAGGGGCCCTACCGCCTAACTCAAAGCGATAGCCAAAGCGACAGCTATGCTCTATCCGTCCTTGTCATATCATAACACGATGACAAGGACGGAGAGTGCACTGACATCATAAACCAAAGCCAGAGTCAAAGCGATAGAGTTAGGCGGTAGACGCGCTTAAGAGGAGTAGATTGCCAAACAAAAATAAGAAGAAAAAGATTAACTGTCAAATTGACAAAATCCTTTGCTTTTTTCTTAAAAAGTTACGTACTTACTTGAACAACGACATCTAGCCGTCTTTTAGGTACTACTTTTGTTTTTTAAACTGCCTTTTGAAAACCGCTCATTATGTTTTATCATTATTAAGAAATAATTCTACCCTAATAACTAAAAATTTATTAAATAAATAAAAAATAAAATAAAAAAAAGAATGAAAAAGTACAGTAATATACCATTGTAGTAGTTTATTGGGGTAGAATTATGTTTTATCATTATTAAGTAATAATTCTACCCTAATAACAACAATGGTAAATTGTTGTAGTAAATTTACTATTTTTTATGAAATAGGCCCCTGATTAAATACTGATGGATCACAGTATTTACCATGCGTGTAGCCGTCGCCTAACCCCAATCGCATATACCGCCTCCGTTCCGTTCCGTCCGTGTCGTGGGTAAAAACGTCCAGAAACAGAAATAATTAACGCGCTATTTTTAACAAGAAACAAATAACGTTATGTTACGTTCCATGTTACCCAATAATAGGTTTAAACTATAACGTCTGGCATGGCAACACTTGTTGAGGTTTTGTGTTTCAAGTAATACCTTAATGTTTATTTAAAATTAATTAGTGAAAATATTAGTTTCGAATGTGTGAAATGTAATTCCATCCTGCTTTTTATGTGTTGGAGATTGACTTTTACACCTTTTCACTACACAATTCGGCATTTTCGTTGGTGAATTTATATTTTATTAGTACGTCCTTGGTACGTCCGCTTCGCACGGTGGCTGTTAAGAAAAGGCATAGTTTCGTTATATGTGTGTGCGTGTAACTGTGTATGTACATGCCAAGGCATAGTTTTATTGGCTTCACTGCTTCGTTCTATGAAGACTCCGTCTTCCCTTTTTTATTTGGTCTGAGTAGAAATGGTCAACTGCCTGCCGAAACGGTAAAAGATACACAGGTGGTGCTTTTTATTTTGTTTGTAATAATCCTATTGAGTTTATTACTGATTTCTATAAATACCTACAGGTACTATTAGCTCTAGTACCTATGTTTTGTTAGTAATACTAGGTAGGTACCTAACCTAGGTACATAGGGCTCTCTGAAAATTTTGCGGATCTGCCGACTCACAAATATTTGGATGAAAATATGAAAATTGACCGGAAGTCGCGAGTCATTTTTTTTAAGTATCAAAATGCAAAGTTCGTAGTAAAAATAAAATTTACGCGAAAAGATTTCAGGGTAATGATTTTTGACCCTGCCATGCCATGTAACGTAAGCCAGACTTTGATTTGAGTTAAGACTTTAAACTTGCAATTATTGAGTATAGAGGATACCTTGAGGTACTTAGGTTAACTTTAATCAGGGTAAAGTCTCCTATCTATAATATAATTTTTTGATATGCAAAATAAATGTATTAAAACAAAACAAGAATAAAAAGCTGAGTTCATAGATAGACCTCATATTGTTGCAATAGTATGCGCTGATAATAAGGCCAGTCCATCCATACATAGAATGTCATGTAATTTAGTACGTATACAATACAACTACCTATCTATTATCTGTCTCTATGTGCATCCATGCTATTTTGTAGGAGCAGCGATGCCACTGATCACTGATCAAACAACTACCTAGGTACTTACTAAGTAATACAGTATTGACAAGTTTTTTTTTTGTAATTAAGTAGTCACTTGCTTTTTTATTAAGGCCACAATAAGCCTCTCAAGGAATGAATAATAAAATAATTAGCTACTCGAGATGACTGGTAGGCATGATGTTCGTGGTACCTAAGGTCTTCTTGAGGTCTAAACACGATCCATAACATAATCGGATTCATAATTTCTATGTACCTATGGAAAATACATTCTACGCATGTGCGAAGCAACTTTAGAGCGAGCTAGAAGTATGGCGCGAGTTTATAAAATAGTATAGGTACCTACCTAATTAAATAATTTAGTGGTTGCTAGATCAAATTCAGGATGCACCGCTGCATCATTGGTTCCATGCCATGTCCATGAGCATGCTGCAGTGTTGGTCTAGAACTCTAGAGGAAGGGCGCGCAGGCGCAGGGTCAGCGGCCGCGGCGCGGTCGGCGCGGGCGCGCGGAATTCGAGCTATGCGTATGAAATGAAAGTGGCCGCATCGTGAAAGCGCGCGCATCCACTACGGTCTTCTAATTTTTTCAAAAATCAAAACAACTCACCATAAATAGACAAATCCAATGCAACAATATACAATGACACTAAACTCCTCGATAAACCGCATCCATTTGCACTTCACTACACTACAATAGCGCGAACACTTAAAAAGTATGGTGACTCCCGATACGCACTGAGCTTGTGAGCGCGCTAGAACGACTGAGTGGAGTGAGGTGAGGTGAGGCGAGGCGAGCGCCGCGCCGTGCGCGTGGGTCGGCAAAGGCACGCGCGGGGCGCGCCGCGGCTTCGCCTTGGTGGAATGCGGCAAGATAGTGGCGTGCGGGTAGCGGCCGAGGTTTGCTGCAGGCACGAAGCTAGAGCCTCCTTGTGGGCACGCAACTCCGTGGCGGCGGCGGAGCGGGTGCGGCGTCGTCGCGGCCACGGAATGTGCGCGGTCCACTTCTGCCCATTAAAATAAATACAATTTCCAAATGCTCTGAGGCCACGGAGGGGCCCCAATGACCCGATCTATTTGATACCTCGTTATCTTCTGAATACTGCTTTATTTGACACAAAATGAATGAATGAATTTACTTTAATCAGCCAGATTAGCTGTAAGTAACCATGTTGTTGTCATCGAAATGTAGGTATACATTTCGATGGTTGTTCTTATGTAATAATAAACCTATACTGATGTGTAGAATTTCGGAGTTAAGTAATACAAATTATTTAGAACTGGTATTTTGTGTAAATATTTTAAGGCTGTTTACTAGGTAGGTGCCTACCTACCTACTAAATGTCCGGAAAAAGTCATAAAAATATTTTTATTATTGAAACCCCACCCTAGGCAATTTAAAAAAAATGTTTATGGTTCTGCTTAGTTCATATCATAACATAACTGCACACCAGCAAAAGAATAAGGGAAAGTTTTTAGTAAGTAGTAAGTTAAATACATTTTTAAGTAAGGGTACCCACGTACTTAATTCTGAGTGTGTGATTAGGGGGTTTTAGTTTATACTTTACTTTTAATCGATTGTAGCTACCTATTTCAATTACTTATTAAGTATTTATACAAAAAAAAATACCTACTGTTGGATGTGAGGATCCTAACAAGGCGGACCACGCGAGTGGAAGTAAAAGAGGATATTTAAATTAAACTTTTATAATATGGAGAGGCGCGTTTACAAGTTGAGTGCGCGACGACGACTGCCGGCACCTAGTTACACAATACAAAATTGGTTTGGTAATATGAACCTGTAGGAACATACTGTGTCCCTACACCATTCCCCTCCTAAGAGGAAAAAAAAAGGTAAAACATACAAAATATTAAAATCCTTAAAAATAAGTTTAGATCGACGCGAAAAAAATCATAACATAAAAAAAGTCGCGTCATAACAAAAAAAATATAACACAAGTCTTTATGAAATACATTAAAATTTACGGCATAGAAATACAATAACATTATCGATTGTAATAGTGTAGCACGTCAGTCATCATTAGAAATGTTGGTTAAGTATAATACATTTAAACTTAAGTGAAAGAACAGAGGCTTCTTGTTAAAATGTTATCGGAAGCCTAAAGTATAATAAATTATGTACCAGACCCAACTTGAACTTACTGTAAACATCCTGAATGGATTTAGTCACAAAAAACAATAGCTCACTTCGGATGCAATAAAATGTTGTTTTGTTACGAATTACGATACGACACACTTGAAAGGGTCTAGACGAGATTTGAAGTTCACTTATGTTGGAAGTTGTAAAGTAGGTAACAATATCATATTTTACTGAGTGCTTTTGTTGACTCTGAATTGGGGAAGTGACCAATTAGAAAGAAAAAGTACAACAGAGTATTATACAGATTATTTTTAACAATGCACAATGTGCTGGCAAATAAAGAAAATAAGTAAGTAGTGTGTACTATCGTTAATAAAAATAACAGCATAGTAAACATCTACAATTACTATTGTAAAAATAAATTGATAACATTCTAAATAAGTTTACAAAGTAGGTATAACAATCAAATATAATAAAAACTACAAAAGAAAATAACAAGTTCTCTAATCTGATATCTAGGAATAAAGTATAAAATGTAAAAGATATAAAAAAGTATAACCATAAGTTTAGATTTCTACCAGTCAACATATGACGTAATAGGTATGTGTTTCAACATAATTTATTTATAAAATGATTTGTTTTTCCGACATTACATCAGAACAAAAAACAAAATTTATTTAGTTGCGAAGCAATTACAAACAAAAGTTAAATTCAAATTATATAAGTAGGTACAATAATGGAATGGTATGTAAACTATAATATGAAATTACAATTTAAAGTTAACTTACTGACTAATTACATAGTTTCTATAGCGCAAAATTTTCAAAAGTATACTAAAAACTATTAAATATTATAAATGTATTTATCTATGTAGGTAGGTATGTAAAAAAAAACTTAATTAGGTAATAGTTAACTATATAAAGAAAAGATTTAACTAAAACGTACTGGTGGTCGGGTTATACGACCGTAACGTGTTACACGGTTCTCACATGAGTTATTGTTCATGGGCATGATTCGATTGTCCTGTACCTCATTAGGTTGACTATTACTATCTAATATGTAATTTTTCTTAAAATTATCATTATCTTGCTCTATTAACATGTAGGCTGGCTTCAATCTGTCAATTGAAATGCGAGCCTCACGGTTAGGTAATTGAATTAAAAATACTTTAGAATTTCGCTCTAATACTTTATATGGACCGTCGTATGGCGGTTTCAACGATTTGTGAACCGCATCATCTCTAACAAAAACATATTGACATGATTTTAAATCTTTACTTACAAAGAATTTCTTTGAATTTCGTGATAATTCGTTAATTGGAGTAAAGTTACGTAAATTTTCTTGAATTTTGTATATTAAACTAGATGGGTCACTAGGGTCGTTTTTCGTAGATATTTCATAGAACTCTCCGGGTAAACGAAGTGTTCGACCAAAGGTTAATTCTGCGGCGCTTATGCCGTTATCACTGCGGCAAGCGGCACGCAATCCTAGCAATGCTGTAGGTAATTCATCAACCCAAGAATTATTATTTAGGCGAGTCATTAACGCTGCTTTAAGAGATCGGTGCCAGCGTTCGATTGCACCGTTACTTTGGGGATGATATGGTGTTGTGCGTATTTTATTTATCCCTAATAATTTCATAAGATTTAAAAATAGATTGCTCTCAAATTGTCGACCTTGATCGGTAGTGAGCTTTACAGGACAACCGTATCGTGCGATCCATTCGTCAAAAATTGTTTTTGCGACAACTTCAGCTGTAATTTCTTTTAAGGGAAAAGCTTCAGGCCAACGTGTACACCTATCAATGATAGTTAAACAAAATCTATATCCTTCTGGGGATATTTTTAGTGGTCCAACAATATCAACCATAATTTGATCAAAGCGATTGACAATTGGGAAGCTACCTAATGGCGAAATTGTATGGCGGCTTATCTTCGCCTTTTGACACTTTATACATGTTTTAGCCCATACGCTTATATCTTTATTCATCCCAGGCCAGAAAAATTTATTGGATACTAATTTACGCGTAGTTCGTATGCCTGGATGACTTAAATTGTGAATTGTATCAAAAGCTATTTTTCTAAATTCTTCTGTTAGATAAGGTCTAATAATATTTTCTGTAACATGACAATATATTGATTTATCACAAGTGGGCAAAGAAATTTGTTTGAAACATGTTTGGTTGCTATCGTTGATTTGTTGTAATAAATATTCATCTTTAGCTTGGGCGTCTGCAAGTTGACTGTAGTCAAGTACGGTTGGACAAAAAATAGTTTCGACGCGTGATAACGCATCGGCTACTACATTAGCGGGACCGTTAATATATCGTATGTCGGTCGTAAACTCACTGATAAAAAGAAGTTGTCTCGCACGTCTCGGAGTTTCTTTATTATCTTTACTGGACTTAGTGAATGCATGGCATAAGGGCTTGTGGTCTGTATAAATTATTAAATGGCGACCTTCGAATAATTTTCGAAAATGTATTATCGCTGAATGTATAGCGAGTAATTCGCGATCATAAGTACTATATTTTTGTTGACTCAAAGACAATTTTTTTGAATAATAACCCAGTGGTTGCCATTGTTCGCCACATTTTTGTTGTAAGACAGCTCCAATGCAGTTATCAGATGCATCTGTCATCAATGCTAGCGTGGAATCGGTATAAGGATGAGACAGAGTGGCGGCGTTTTGTAATGCCGTTTTACACTGCTCAAATGCATTTTCAGCTTTTTCCGACCACGTAATAATTGTTTTATCGTTTCTTTTTGTATTTGTTAAATATTTATTGAGTTCTGACTGATATGACATTGTATTCGGTAAGTGAGAGCGATAAAAGTTGACCATGCCTAAAAATCGGCGTAACTCTTGAATGGTTTTAGGTTTTGGGAAATTGACAATAGCATTAACCTTTTCTTGTAAAGGTTTAATACCGTCTGCGCTTACATCGTGACCTAGAAATTGAACTTTACTTTGACCGAAAGAACATTTAGATAGGTTAATCGTAATACCGAATTTTTTGAAACGCTGAAATATAATCTCTAAATGAGTTGTATGTTGTTCTTCGTTATCGCTTGCAATAATGACGTCATCTAAATAATTATAATGAAAATCTAAGCCTTGCAATACATGATTCATAAAGCGTTGAAAAGTTTGCGCTGCATTACGTAAACCAAAGGTCATTCTAGGGAATTCAAATAAACCGAATGGGGTAATAATAGCTGTTTTTTCAATATCATCAGGATTTACTTTTATGCAATGATAAGCTCTGTTCACATCTAATTTAGAAAATATTTTCTTTCCTGCTAATATATAAGTGAAATCACGTAAATGGGGAATAGGATATCGATCGGGTTTAGTAATAGAATTTAATTGGCGATAATCTCCACAAGGTCTAATATCTCCGTTTTTCTTTGGGACTATGTGTAGTGGACTTGCCCACGGACTTTTAGAAGGTCTACATATTCCTGCTTCTTGCATAATACGAAATTCCTCTTTAGCTTTTTTATATCTGTCCGGTGGTAACGGACGTACACGAGCGTGTACAGGAGGACCGGAAGTTTCAATATAATGAAAAATATCGTGCGATTGAGTTTCCTGGAATGACATCGGTTTCGTAATCTCCTTATATTTACATAGTAAATCGCTATACGGATGTCCATGACTAATTGTATTTATGGAAGGTTCAGCAACACTTACCACTGAAGCAATTACATTTAGGTCAGTCACTTGGTCTCTTAACCTACGTGCACTAAGGTCCACTAAAAGTTTATGATAAGTAAGAAAGTCCGCACCTAATATTGGTTGTTTTACGTCAGCAACGATGAAGTCCCACCTATACGGTCTGCGAAGTTTAAAGTTCAGCACCATAGATTTCACACCGTAGGTTTTAATTTCAGTTCCGTTTGCTGCGTATAGTTTATAATCAGAACACTGCGATTGTGAATGACACTTATTACGGTTGACGGGCAATACCGAAACGTTTGCTCCTGTATCTACTAAAAATCGGAGTCCACTATTAATATCTAAAATACGTAAGCGGGCGCAAGGTGATACGGCACAGATTTCCGCTGACAACTGTGCCTCGCTTCCTAGTTTTCCGGCGGCGCTGGCATTGTGGCCTTTTTGTTCCATGCGCAGGGTTGCACGCATTTATGAGCCTTTTCTTTGTATTTCTCATGGTAAAAACAAAGGTCTCCAGGACTTGAGTGTTGTGGTCGCTGCGATGAGTGATTTCTGTGCCGGCTAGATGACCTCGATGAGTACCGGCGATATTGATTGAAATCTCTATATCTCGGACGAGAGCGTTCTGCGTTCAATAGGCGAATATTTAGTTTCGCTATTTCTGCTCGCAACAGCGCTATTTCGTTTGTTGTGTTAGAGGTGTTCGTTATCGCAGCCACTTGACTTGAGCGTGTCGCTTCAGCTACGTTGTCTGCGACCGAGGCTAGGTTTTCTAAGTCCTTCGTGTCTGTCACGGCTAATACTGCCTTGACTGTGCTTGGCAAATGTCCTTGCCAGAGCACGCGAAGTGTGTCATCCGGGATTTTGTCACGGGCCAGATCTCGCATCCGTCGCAAAAGTTGGGAGGGTTTCTGGTCCCCAAGCTCCATTTCACTGATAAGTTTTTCTATTTGTCTAGCCTTTGAATCTTCCAGGAGCGAAAGTAATTTTATTTTAATTGCGTTGAATTTACCGGACGCAGGTGGATTTGATAAAAAATCACTAATTTGAGTAATAATGTCTTTTGGCAACTTTGATACTACCATGTCGAAACGCGAGTCGTCACTTAATTTTTGAGGTGCTAATATTGCTTCGGTTCTTATAAACCATACGCGTGGTTGATCCGCCCAAAATTCTGGAATTCGCGACGCTAATTGAATTGCCATGATGTCGGTTGTCGGCGTAAACGATGGTATAGGCGTCGGAGGCAGAGACTTTTCCGGTTTGTCGTTTTCAGTATTCGACATAATTACACTATTTTAAAATTTTATTGTCCGAAATTTTATTAAACACTTAATTAATTATACACTATTTATTTTATCGTCCGAGTTATTTACGCGTATTACAAATTAAACTTCGTTCGGGGTCACCAATGTTGGATGTGAGGATCCTAACAAGGCGGACCACGCGAGTGGAAGTAAAAGAGGATATTTAAATTAAACTTTTATAATATGGAGAGGCGCGTTTACAAGTTGAGTGCGCGACGACGACTGCCGGCACCTAGTTACACAATACAAAATTGGTTTGGTAATATGAACCTGTAGGAACATACTGTGTCCCTACACCTACCTTACACACAGTTAAACTTTTTTTTAAACTTTAATTACCTAGAAGTCCTAGTACCAACCTGCTTGGGTACCCTTTTTAATAGTTTTTATTAAAAACGCAATTTTTTTAATCTAATTGAGTTACTTCTGTAGCGTTGATCAAGTCTATTTTACCACAGAATAGATACCGTAAAAGCACACAACATGAGACAGTTATAAAAAAAAAACACTTTCTTATGACTAAAAATTAAAAAGATGCCTGTGCCAGGAGACTCCGCTCTATTTACTTATTTTCTATACACTACACAGTCAAAGATTATCTAAATATTGTACTTAGTTAATTAAAAAATGAGAAAAAAATACTCTTAATTTTATGGTGCTTTAGGTTTAGTTAGAATAAATTAAAGATAAGTACTTACTAATGTTAATTATGTATCTTTATGTATGTATTCTATATTAAATGGTTCTATGTTATATATTATTTATCAACTTTAAACAAAAGTTTAAAAGATTTAAATAAGGTTATATATAAGTAGTATATTAATTTACTTTATATATTCCAATAAACTATCTATCTCAATATAGGTTAAATTTTGTATCCAATTTATTAATATTGATTTACACTCGTAAATAGGTTTATTATATACTATATATGTCTCTTTATTTATTTTATTATATAAATATGCTGAACGTGTATCGTACTGTGCTCTTGCAAACATTGTTTTATTATAAGGAATAGGTACCACATTTTTCTTTCCCCTTCTACCATCATTAGCTGGATTAAATGTTATGTTTTTATGTTTTTTTAGTAAAATGTGCACGATGTATAGTTTACGTATAGATAGTAAATTAGTTATTTGGTGAAGTTCCTGTGTTGGAAGAGTCCTATTCTTAAAATATCTTCAATAGTGTACGCTGGGCTCGTTCGACCTCCAGGAAACGCGTTTTAAGTGCGCCGCCCCATACAGGAATGCAATAAATTATTATGGATTGAACCAGGGAGATATATATTTCGTTCAATAGATTTCTAAATATGCCAGCACTTATCGACATATTCTTTGGAACTATATGTCTCAAGGTTTTAAAAATCCAGTTGAACTTACGTTTTCTCGATTTAATTAGCTCTATTTGAGGGTACCATGACAATCTCTGGTCGGGGAGTTATGTTGCTCCCAGGTACTTAACACACTGTACTTTATTTATTTGTTTGTGGACAGGTACAGCCACAACCTGCCAGGTTACTACAAGTATGTATTTTTAAATTGTAATCTGAACAAGGTTGTGAGCTATCATAAATACTGAAGCATATATAGTTTGTTTTGAGCGTGTTAAGAGTGAGGAGATTATTTTGTTACCATAGTGCTACTTGAGCCATACCCCGCTCAGCATCCACCTTAACGTTGTTCCAGTTGAAACCAGAGAAAACTACTGCTGTGTCGTCAGCGTAAGAAAATATTTTTGCGTTTAGAAGATTCATTTGACATAGGTCGTTAATGTAGATGAGGAACAGGGTAGGGCCCAACACACTTCCCTGAGGAACGCCGTATGTAACATCAACATCATCACTAATACAGTTTTCAAATTTAACTTTTTGTGTTCTATCGGATAGGTAATCTTTAAATAATTGTAGTTGTTCACCCCGAATACCATTTTTTTCTAATTTACTCAGAAGGATGGGGCCAGAGACGGTGTCGAAGGCTTTTTTTAGATCTATAATTATAGTTTTCAGTTTTAATTGATTATATCTTTTTAAATTTTTGATACGATGCTATCAAAGTACTATCCCCGTCAATTGGTAATGCGCTGGAACCTTGTCAAATTAACATACACATCAACGTCATCCGCAACTAAAAATTACAAAAAACAGTAAAATTCTAATAGGTAATGTAATATATTAATTATTGAAATCTTATTTTCAATAAGAAAGGGTCTAGGTATATGAAAAAATACAATTGTTTTTCGTTTTTGATGTTAAAATCATCGCCGCCAGGCGCATTACCAATTGACGGGGATAGTATAACATATTTTTGAGTCTATGGTTCAGGATGAAGAAGCACATCACACGCGTGGACAACACAGTATGCTAGATTTTATTTTATTTTTTTGTTGCTGTCTCAATGGGGAGGAAAAGCGCAATTTTATCCCGATAGGTGGCGTCTGGTCTTTGGTACCCGGGGGCTTATTGTCTAATATCGAAAATCTATCGCATTCGCTTTTATTTGACAGATGGATGTGACACATTGCTGCATTCCATTGGTAAGTTTTTATTTGTGCCAAAAAGAACCATCAATGTATCACATCTTGAAAGCGATTGCGATAGATTTTGAAATTAGACAATAAGTACCCCGGCCGCCTCAAAGAAAGTGTCAAAACATATGGGAATCTCTTGGAGTATTGCACTTTTTAATTTTATACTGAGAAAATGCCGCATTGTTATGCATGCAACTTGTAAAATATTGGAGTTCATCGATTTCCCAGTAACAAAAAAAATAGTAGGCAAAAAAATATCAAAAAAAAGATGCTTTTCCCTCGATTTTCTCCTTTGCTGAGCCTGTTAAACATTATATAAATCAAAAGGAATGTTTCATGAATTTGATGAAGCTTCGCCAAAATAAAACAACATTTGAATTATAACAGCTTTGTTCTTTAATATTTCAACCTCAGCAGTTTCTAACATATTTATAACTTGGATGAATTTGATAGGTATATCAAATATTGAATAAGCCCAATATTGGGGCCAAAAAGAGAATTAATAGAATTTTATATGCCAGAGTCATTCAAGAAACTTAGAATAATAAAATAAATATGATAAAACGGTTCGTGTAATTTTGGATGGTACAGAAATTTCAGTACAGAAACCTGAAATTACTATTGCACAGAAGGCATCATGAGGCAACTATAAACACGGAAATTCACACTCAGTTGCTTTGTTAAAATTTAAATCATATGCTTCTAATCTGAAATAAAAAGATTACTTGTAAATCTTACACGAAATTTAAAGAAATGTAATGCTTGTTAGCAATTTTTTGTAAGTTGCTATAAACTTTCTTGCCTGTTGTTTTGGCTTTTCTTTTCCGTAATTCTTCTTTTATATGAGCTAAAGTTAGGATAGAATACATTGTTTGTCCGCAAAACCGAAAAAAATACAATCTAAGAAAGTAAAATCACGTAATACACAGTCAAGACAATATAAGCTCAAACTGACAATTGTTCCAAAGACTGAAGCGCCATCTGTAATTCACTTTGCCTTCGCCTCCCCATTTACCTTCAATGAGGGCTTTTCAAAATGACAAAAAGCTGTAGGCTCGATAGATGGCGTTGAAAAAAATAGGGGATTCAAAGTATTTTTTACTACCAATTTTGACTAACAAAAAACATTTTAACATAAAATAGAGAATGCGGGTAATTTGAGATATGTTTCAATTTGTGTCCTCATTAAAGCCTCAATTACATACGCCGATTTAGCTTCCTTACTGGGGATCCAATTTCAGATTGGAAACGATGCCCCGAATTGGATCCTAGTTGGGGAATTTAAGGGTTGCCTCCCTAGCCAAGGCTATATAGGTAAGGCAAATGAAACTTTGATCATGCAGCCAAGTCTTCAGTCATATTTTTTTCTTTAGTTTGCATTTCTGCGGGTGTATTATTACGGGCACGTAATTTGGCAAGACAAAAGATGCGCAGCAGCTACAAACACTAAACTCGGTGCATCTTTTGTCTCATCTTTGTTTTACCAAGTTATTTATGCCGGTACCTATATCACATTATAAGTAACCCCTAGATGATCAAGCATGGCTTGTCAATAATTTACATTGCATTACCACCACCACTACCATTTGAGTGCGTACCAAAAATTCAAGATGGGTGCCAACTTTTTTGTTTTTGGCCTGATTTCGATGAAATTCGGTTTTTGGTACTATTTTGGCAAGAAAATAACAACTCAATTTTTCAAATAATAAAAATCCAAGATGGCGGCCATCTTTTTTGTTTGTGGGCTGATTTCGATGAAACTCAGTTTTTGCTACTATTTTGACAAGAAATTAACAACACAATTTTTCAAATACTAAAAATCCAAGATGGCGACCATCTTTTTTGTTTATGGGCCGATTTCGATGAAACTCAGTTTTCGCTACTATGTTGACAAGAAAATGACAACACAATTTTTCAAATATAAAAATCCAAGATGGCGGCCTACTTTTTTGTTTATGGGCCGATTTCAAAGAAACTCGGTTTTGTTACTACTTTGACGAAAAAATAACAACGAAATGTTGAAAATAATAATAAAATCAATATACCAGCCAACTCTTTTATTTATGGGCCGATTTCTCAATTTTTCGATTTCGATGATGATGATTATTGTTACTTTTTAAGTAGTTAGTACCAAAACCCAAGTTTTATTAAAATCGGACAACGAACAAAAAAATAGGCCACCATCTTGGATTTTTAATATTTTTAACATTGCCTTGTTATTTTCTTGTCAAAATAGTACCAACAACCGAGTTTAATCGAAATCGGCCCAATAGCAAAAACGTTGGCCGTCATCTTGAATTTTTGAATATTTTTAACATTGCGTTGTTATTTTCTTGTCAAAATAGGACCAAAAACCGAGTTTTATCAAAATCGGCCCAAAAACAAAAAAGTTGACCGCCATCTTGGATTTTTAGTATTTAAAAAATTGTGTTGTTATTTTCTTGTTAAAATAGTACCGAAAACCGAGTTTCATCGAAATCGGCCCACAAAAAAAATGTTGGCTGCCATCTTGGATTTCTTAATATTTTCAATATTGCGTTGTTATTTTCTTGACAGAATAGGACCAAAAACCGAGTTTTATCGAAATCGGCCCAAAAACAAAAAAAGTTGACCGCCATCTTAGATTTTTAATATTTTCAACATTTCGTTGTTATTTTTTGTCAAAATAGTAACAAAACCGTGTTTCATTGAAATCGGCCCACAAACAATAAAGTTGACCGCCATCTTTTTTATTACAGAGTTCTAGTGGCCTTTTTCCGTCCGGCTTCATCATCAAACCATTTCCTATCAGAGTACTCATCAAAACCTACCTTTACATTTCCGTTAATAGTGAAAACTCATTGTTTAATCTATGTACAATAATGTTATTGTCAAGTACTGGTGACAACCCTAATCAGTGAAATCATGTCCTAATAATTGGGGCATAGTGTGATTGCTACATCCAATTTGGGTTCCTAGATTGGATCCCCAGTAAGGAAGCTAAATCGGCGTATGTAATCGAGGCTTAAGAGCTAAGTTTTGAGATAACTATTTAAGATTTTTCGGTAAATCTAAAACTGAACTATATTCTACGTAATATATTTATTTAAAAAAACACGTAAATTAATCTCTCTGCTGCTTATTTGAGACTTTGCACCTAATTTGAGACTATGTACCTAATTTGAGACTCCGTCTCAGATTACCTTCCAATAAAAAAAATACTCCCATCTGTGACAAAATATTATTTTAATCAGGGGGGTGATTTTGTAATTTTGTTGCAATCAACTCTGACAGAAATCGCAGTTACATTGCTTCTTTAGTTAGAACCAATGTGACAACTATCTTAACTAAAGCAGCAATACAACTGCGCTTTCAATCGATTTCAATCGAGAATTGTTAGCAACAGCTTTACGTAATCAAGGTACAGTACCTTGATTACGTAAAGCTGTTGCTAACAATTCTCGATTGAAATCGATTGAAAGCGCGGTTGCATTGCTGCTTTAGTTAAGATAGTCATATTAGTTCTTCTTACTAAAGCAGCGATGTAACTGCAATTTCTGTCAAAGTTGATTGCAACAAAGTTACGTAATTACCCCTCGGACCCTTGATCACGTAAGTCTGTTGCTAACAATTCTCGATTGAAATCGATTGAAAGTGCGGTTGCATTGCTGCTTTAAGTAAGATAGTTGTCACATTGATTCTAACTAAAGCAGCAATGTAGCTGCGATTGCTGTCAAAGTTGATTGCAACAAAGTTACATAATTACCCCCCAGTACCTTGATTACGTAAAGCTGTTGCTAACAATTCTCGATTGAAATCGATTGAAAGCGCAGTTGTATTGCTGCTTTAGTTAAGATAGTTGTCACATTGGTTCTAACTAAAGCAGCAATGTAACTGCGATTTCTGTCAAAGTTGATTGCAACAAAATTACAAAATCACCCCCATGTACCTTGATTACGTAAAGCTGTTGCTAACAATTCTCGATTGAAATCGATTGAAAGCGCGGTTGCATTGCTGCTTTAGTTAAGATAGTTGTCACATTGGTTCTTACTAAAGCAGCGATGTAACTGCGATTTCTGTCAGAGTTGATTGCAACAAAGTTACGTAATAACCCCCCCGGTCACACTATGCCAAAAATGTCAAACATGCACTCAAATTAATTATCTATAGAAAAGTGTCTCACAAGATCGAATTATTAACTTGATATAAATCATTGCAGTTTTTTACCAATAACCAGAGTTTTGAGGCGTATGTTATTCAGAAATATATATTGGAATATAAATTTAGCGTCAATTTCTTATTGAATGCCACCTTATTGGTCTAAGTTTCTTCTCGACAGCAAAATGACGTTCACACGAAACAACTTTGGAAAGAAACTGTCAGTATTGCTGTAGCAGTAATGATACCACATGCAATAATATATGCCGCGGAAGTTTTGCCTCACATTATATTCAAGTCTCATGTTGTATGCATTGACGGTAATAGTTTTACTTCAATATTTATTATTTACAGTGATGGGTAAATTTTTTTAAGTAAGAATGTTATGTACATGCCGTTTTTTACCAAACATTTATTTACGTAGGTAGGTACCTACGTAAATAAATGTTTGGTAAAAAACGGCCCCTTTTTTCAAAATGTAGTCTTTTTACATCAATAATAAGGGGGAAGGAACAGTAAAGATAGGTAGGTAGGTAGTACTGTGATAAGACTGTCTTCTAAATATTTTAAATCTTTGATCACATCACAATTAATTTCCACCAACAAAATCTTAGTAGGTACGTTGATTTCCACATGAAAGCTACCTTTAGGTAGGGGTCGCAACATCAAAAGTTTGGGAACCGATATTAAGTAAATGAAAGGAAGTCTCAGAAATAAATGTAGAAAAGTTTTCATGCCAATTTTTTAATCGGTAGGTACTAGGTACTAGGCTACTTATACAAACAAAGGGTTTTCCAAAGAGCGGGTCAATGTTGAAATGAAAATGAAATCTATACATATTATAAAACTCTAAATTGATTGATTGACTGACTGATTCATTCATTGTTGGGATAGGCGTAGAGCCCTAACGGCTGAAGGTAGAATATCGAATAAGAAATCATTTTTATATGACACATATGTACCTAAACGCAAAATTTAGGGAGATAATTGAAAATTCTTGGCTACCTCCATAGTAAACGCGCGCCTGAAACGTGATAAGTGACCATTGAACTGGTATGTAAACTAGAATGGACAGATCTATGGCACAAATTGCCGCAGCGATTGCAAAGATGGCGGCTACGCATGGACAGTGCGAGCGTGAATTGTCAAAGAAAAAGTAGCATGCACACAGATGCGACACATTCTTCATAATGATTAGGATATACCTACTTGTTTAATAATATTGCATAAAATTATAGTAAGAACGCAATTTAATTAGGTAATAGGTACATGTTAATACTTACTCTAAAAATAAAAAAAGGAGGATGGGCATTGAGTATCCGCACTCAAAACAATTATTTGGTGTCGTCGAATAGATTTTTTATTAGGAAAATATAAGGTACTATATGGAAGGAAACATGGAAAAATATTTTTTTACCATCGCCACTCTAAAAAGTGCGTTTAATTCAACGATAAGAGTGAATAATAAGCGATTTTATTCACCGAGTGAATAAAAATGATTTGAATTTGGAACAAGCGCGCATCGTATGAATTATGTACAAAAAAAATAAAACGTGCTGAAAGTATGGAGCTATTCCATAGATAAAGCCATAGTTATACAATTAAATAAAAAAAAATATCCCGCCAATTTTATTTAGGTTCTTTTTAGTGTCTTATCTTTGGATTCTTTTCTAAAAAAATATTTCGCCAAATTAATTAGGTTCTTTTTAGTGTCTTATCTTTGGGTTCTTTTCTTTATATTAGAGGGAGATTAGATGTTCAGTCTTGCATCAGTCCATTTCATCAGTCTGGTACGATCTTCAGTCTGTAAAAATTCAAAGTCTATACAAACTGATGAAATGGACTGATGTCAGACTGATCATGTAATTTCCCTCATAGCATGGTTGTTTTATGTCATTGGAAAACTTATAGTTTCACTATTTTCTAACAGTTAAATTACCGATTACCTATCTAAATATTAAAATTTGATAACTATAAATAGGTACTATAGGTGTAAGTACTGCTATTATGTTTTCTCGCAGTCAATGGTAAAAAGTAGAGTACACAACACGTGAAAAAAAATTTCATCTCGGTCCTTTGTATCCCTCGTTTCACTCAGGATTCTACTTTTGAATCCCTCGCTACGCTCGGGATTCAACTCTAGAATCCTTCGCTGCTCTCGGGATCCAACATAGTACCTCGAACTAAATTCCTTCTTTTTTCACTTGTTGTATAATCTACTATTCCATGTATCCATTGTAATAATAATAATAATGATTAGGATATACCTACTTGTTTAATAAAATTGCATAAAATTTAATAAGAACGCAATTTAATTAGGTGATTGGTACATGTAAATACTTACTCGAAAAAGGAGGATGGGCATTTAGTACCCGTATTTGATGTCGTCGAATAGATTTTTTTATTAGGAAAAATATTTCTATTGCAACATGGAAAAATATTTACTAACCCAGATCCTTGTCCGGAAACCGCGAAAAGCTCACAAAGTGCTAGTTCTAGTTGATATCATAATAATCGCATATACGATATTATTATAAAAAAAATTGCAAATACGATTTTACATATACTCTGCTTTATCTGCTGCTTATAATAATTACTCTGTCATAGCATTAAAGAAATAAACGAATTGAAATAAAAATCTATAATTTCAATTAAATCTTATAAAATTGAAATTCTTCTTCTTCTTATCGAATGAGGAATAGTGGCCACCTCTGGTGTTAGAGTTTATCAAGCCGCCTGTAAGGCCTCTAACTTGGCTTAACGACTGTTATCAGATGACAACAGCCGGGACCGACGGTTTAATGTGCCCTCCGAAGCACGGAAGCGCTCAATTGTAATGCCACTTAACGGTCACCCATCCGACACCTGGCCGGAGCGAGCGTTGCTTAACAAACGTGATCGAGTACGATCAGCCTGGCAAGTTCCGCCATGAGCGCTTTGAAATTAAAAAGGGAAGATAATGCACTAGCTAGCGTCTAAAAATGCGCCCTCAAAATTAAAGCGTTGAATAATCGTACCAATTAATTATATAATTCAAAAACACTTGAAACGTACTGGGGATCGAACCGGCCGGCACAGCGCCTATCCAAATGGTAGTCAACGGCATTAGTAAAGTAAGCATTTATTTGGCGATTTCAATACAATACAGATCTTAAAAATTTGAATTAGACGACCGAAAGGTCTGACCAGGCTCAGCTTGTGTTGTGGAGTCTATTCCACATCGCTGGTTTTCAGCTAGACCCATAAATATATTAAAAATATAAAATATATGTTAAGAGAAAACACATTAACCACTATACTATCGACGATGCCAAAACTGATGTAGGTATAATACAGTCTAAAATAGTCAAAACAAAAAATGTAACAAAAACATATTGTGTTGATTTATTTTTTCTCTAAACTACCAAGTCAGATTTTGATGCCGCTCTGCATAAGGGTGTAGTTGAGGTATCCCTACATAAATACAACAACAGTGTCGCTATTGGTTCATGGACCACTTCCTATACAAATTTTCCCACTCTCCTTTCTCATAGAGAATTACTCTATTGAGCACTTTTACGCGCGTTTTTTTTTTTCAAGATAGATATTCGTGCTAGGGGTAACGTAGGTACACATTCGAACTCACTATTTGCCTTGCCACTCGAGCGGGATGAGTAATTGCGGCAATGGAGCACAGTTGTTCTGTGCACGGATGTGCCTCGACAACAAAATACAGTAGGGATTTAAGATTAATAATCACTTTTAATTAATTTTTCTTTTTTGACAAGCCCCTGGACATATTTTTCGCCTGACAGCGTAAGTTAAGTACCTACACTGTGGCGGCGCGCGGCGGTGTTGTCCTACATCATAGGCAGTTCTTAACGGAATATAATAATATACTTATATTGTAAAACTGTGCTATTAGTTCACCTATCCTAGTTTAGTAGTTAGTACCTACGTATACAATCTGTATAGTTCACTTTTCATAATCTATGATTTTCATACAAAATGTCGGCTCAGTAGAAATAATGTATAAAAATTAGTTTTGGTTGGTTTATGTTGATGTTTTGTTTACTTACCGATGATAAGTCACTACACAATTTTTTTGCTTCGTAGTGGCACGATTTTTACACGTCTTCAACACAAAGGTCGACATTTTTATCGGCACAATTACACCGTGCGTTCGCGGTGAGCGTTGGCGAGTGACTAAATGAGTTGAGGTCAATTGACCTCAACGCGTGGAGCAAAAATCGGGGCCGCGAGGTCGATTCTACACATACATTATGTAAGTGACGTCATATATCTATATCATGTCCGTTTTGTATAGAGCGTTTTCGGCGGTTGCTGCTGCGTGTTAACTTCAAGTAACTATATCACGAGAAAAAAACGCAAGAAAAAAGTTTTAATATAACAGTTGCGACATTCTCACGCATTATACTTTTGATAAAAAAAAAAATGTTGCATATTCCCTATTAACGAAAACCAAGTTTCGGCCGAGCCGAAAGTTTCGGCCAATATTTGGCCGAAACCGAAACAGAAACTTCGGTTGGTCACTTGCGCGCCGTCGATCAAGAAAAAATCATTTAAACGAAAAACCATTGCAACGAAATTATGAAAAATATAAAAGCTAGTAGGTATATGTTATTATAAACTATTTTTACTCAAAAATGCTTGTAATAAATATGGTCATTATTTTGCCAACTTTTTTGAACAAAGTCGAGGTTGCCGCGCTCCTACGATGGTGACGCAATAAAGTTGTATGGGATTTCATTATTGTCGAGTTTTAGCCACCAGCATTTTCCTTTGAGAATCCATTATTGTCGAGTTTTGTTTCAAACATAGTTAGGTGAAAAAAGTACATTGTACAACCCGCGCAGATAAAGAATGGAAATAAAAATGGCGTCGTTCATATTCACTTCTCGCTCGCACATTAAACGCCACACCTATCGCTCTCTCAGTCACACTCGTTGTTGTAAGCGCCGTGAGCCGCCATTTTCAATCCCATTCTTTATTTGCGCGGGTGTCGTATTGTTGTAGATGATGTTTTTGTACTTTTTTACTATTTTTCCTTTTTGATATTTATTATTTACTTTTTTGACTTTCTTGCCTTTTTTTTTACTTTTTTGTCATTTTAATCGTTTTTAACATTTTTGTCATTTTGGACCAAGTCTTGTATAGTGCTTTACTTAAAAATGTGAGAAATGACGAAAATGTCAAAAGTGTAAAAAAAATCATTTTGGTAGATAGGTAATTTTTGTCATTTTTGTTTTTTTTTGATATTTTTGAGTAAAGCACTATACAAGACTTGGTCCACAATGACTGCACTGCTGGCCACGCTATGATGGCCTCAAGCTGAGCTTAACTACGCTCTCGGCCTTCAAGCTTGGTCATCATTGCAGCCCTTGCTGTCCGCGCTATAAAGGCCTCGACCTCCGCTCTCGGCCTTTATTCCAGCTTGGCCATCAAGGGCTGCAATGCTGACCACGCTGTGACGGCCTGGCTGGACCTGCGCTAAGTGACGCTATCGGCCATCATCACCGCGCTGCCAGCAATGCATTATTGACCGCGTCAGTAATGTATTTTTGAATGCAGTTCCAATTATTTTTAAAAACAAAATGAAGTCTTCTTTCAGTAAAACCTATCTTCAATATTTAAGGTACTTTCTCGCTGTGTGGCTAAGTTTTGTGACATCCTGTATGTTAATACCTATAGTTTTTTTTACTTTAGACAAGCAAGATTAGTCGATGAAACTGACTGACATTTGTTAACACCGCACCGCCCACTGTCTTTCCAAGGTCTTTCCGCAAGCATTCCGCCAACATTCCGCTTAATGGATCGATCAAAGTAATCGGTCACGTAATCGATGACTTCGCGATTAGTCTATTAGAATGCACCCATTGACAGTGACAGATGACAGCTGTTGTTAGTTTGTTAATTTGTTTGACAGGTACGTGTTTGCATTGCAGTTTGCGCAGGGTTTTTTAGTTTTCAGTGAAAATTTACGAGAAAATTTGATAAATTTTAGTAAAGCGTTTGATAACAATAGTTTTCGTTATTGCGATGATACTATCTAAGGCTACAATTTCATTGTTGTGCTTATTATTATTAGTTTCCATTTTTATGGCCAATTTATTAAACATTATTGCCACTGATCACAACTTTTATCTAGAAAATAAGAAAGAAGGGATAAATCATACTAATTATCTAAGTAATAAATACGGACAGATAACAGATAGTACCAAGAATATTATTTGGTTTTTACAAGTAAGTTTTCTCTCTTTATTGTTAAAATATCTTGTCTACTTATTTCTAAACAAAGGATTCTTTAGCATTGTTAATTTATTTATATGACGATGACACGTCCATTAGTCTATTTTATTTAAACCACTATTTTCTTTGTCACTGATCCATTGTTTTGTTGTCCATCAGCGATTCTTTGTTGACTTATCTACCTTTATCTTATCTTAATAACATACTCAGTAAAATCTTAACTGAAAATCATGTTTTCTTAAAATATATTATTAACACTATCAGGTTTCTTTTTGATAATTTATTTCAAGAATGTATTTTTTTATTAAGTATATTTTAAAGAACTTCAGAGAGTGAATTTTTAACTAGAAGTTTTTAATAATAATTTTTAAGTTCCTTAGGTGATCAACAATTAACTCTATTGCAGATATCTGACATTCATATCAGTATTTTTCGGGACCCCGGCAGAATAACACAATTCCAACAATTTTGTGACACCACAGTTAAAAAAATCAAACCCCTTTTGGTTTTGGCCACAGGTGACCTTACCGATGCCAAGGCTAAAGATAACTTGGGGAGTTCCCAAGTCAAAAAAGAATGGATTTACTACCATAATATAATAAAGGAATCCGGTGTTACAGATGAAACTGTGTGGTTAGACATAAGAGGAAATCATGGTAAATTTATTATTTACCACTTAGTAAAAATATAAAGTTATTTAACACTTCAAGGTCTGGAAAATGAGACTCAATAGATTTTTTATTGTTGTCCAGCCACATGTGACCGTGCAGGCATTGATGAATTAAAAAAAAAGGATGTTATGATATCCATGGCTACATATGTTTTATATGGTCTTCACAATTTCAAATATAATTTCTTTAATTTACAGATAATTTTAACATCCAGACTATCAGTTCACAAGAAAATTATTTTCGCAATTATTCTGTCCAAGGCTCAACCCATGTGAAATCTTATATACACTATGAAAATCAGAATGGTGTCAATGTGGCTTTTTTGGGTATCGATGCGTGTCCAGAGCCTGGTCTAAGAAGACCGTTTAATTTTATTGGCATTTTAGACATACAAGAGCAACAATATATACAAAAATTGAAAGCCGAGGCTGAAAGCAAAGCTGATCATGTGATATGGTTTGGTCACTATCCAACATCATGTATTTTGCCCATAAAGAGTCATGATCATAAATTAGACTTGCGGCAACTGATCGGTAGTAGCAGAGCTTCTCAGGTGTATGTGTGTGGACATCTTCACTCCATGGGCGGTCTGGTTCCAAGGATGTACACTAAGCAGCAAAAAGGCTTCCTTGAACTTGAATTAGGAGACTGGAAAGACAGTAGAATGTTTCGGTTAGCTGCAATCGACCATGGAATATTTTCATTTGTAGACCAAAAACATAATACATGGCCATTAGTATTGGTAACTAATCCAAAACATTCAAGATATGCTATGGCAGGACGGGAACCCCTTCAACTCATTCCAGATTCTACTCATATAAGGATACTTGCTTTTAGTGATGTTGAAATTGATACTGTCAAGATCTCATTTGATAAAATTAGCTGGATGAAATGTAGACACACGAAAGGACCTCTTTATGTGTGTCAGTGGTTGCCAAATCTGTTTAGTACTGGCATCCAGTATTTGTTTGTTACCGTTACTGATGAACAAGGCAAGACAGCTGTTGTTGATCACCCATTTTCTTTAGATGGAACTTTGATCACCTTTGATGTAACCCCAAGAATATTATTGATGCTTGATGCTGGTGCAGTGGTAAGTTTATTTTATCTATATCTTTGATAATTGTCTCTATTTTTTAACAACATTTATATTTATTCTGATTGTCTCTTAGTTTCAGAGTATATATGCTACATTGCTTTTATTGAATGTTATGCCACTATTATTTTTGAGACTCCAGAAACAGCCTCCAAGGTATCGAAGAAAACTAGGAAATTATGTTCTACGGCAAATGTGGCTGCTCAGCAAAATTGATAGAATATTCTATCCAATTATATTATATGCCCTTTACATGCCATTTGGCCCGTGGGCTATTGGAGAACTAATTGATGGATATATTGGAGTTATCTTTGCTTGGGGCATAATAATTAAGGGTGTATTTTTACCTGAACCATTTACTTATATGTATGGAAGTGTACAGTTAATGTTTGTTCAAATACCTCTGATATTTGTGCTGGCCTATTGTTTGGAGACTCGCCTATTTTGCCCTAATCTCAGAGGCATGAAGAGGTTGATAAAAAATTTGCCATTTATTTTCTTACTCTCCATTCAGTTCTTATTGGCATATTTCTTCTGGTTAGAGTATGGAACAATGGCAGTTGTTCTTGGTCCACTCAGAACGTGGAGTGTCCTATTGAGTATACTGCTATGGTATAAAGTGTGGACTTTACCACCTGATTATTGCAGGTATTTAATTTATTTTTATTGATATTTTACTTAGTTTAGACTTTTAGACTTTCGCTATCACTACATGATTTATTTTTTTGCAGAAAACTGTCAAATTTAAACGACTTGCCGTCATAATGGGACAGAAATAGTAAAAAGGACGAAATTAGCGAAGATAATTTATTAACATTTATGTGTAAATAATAGCTTTGGTACACATATATGGCTTCTTTATGTTGTTTGCATAGAAGTAACACGGATATGCACTGCGTAATTGTGTGGCTACAATCAAGTATCTTGGAGTATATTAGTAAGTATTATAAACAAATGCACCAAAGATATTTTACTCTAAGTATGTTGTCCAAGATTGAATTATGATAAACTTCTAAATATTTACTAATATTCTTGCTTATGTAAACGAAAAAAATGCGCTTGAAGTATCACTATTAAACCAAATTTTAATTTATTTAACAGTACAAAACGAACTGGTTTCTTTGAAATTAAAAAACTATGAAGATAGAGTCAGAAAGGAAGATATCGAATTTAGGCAATTGTTTGCTTAGTGATCCATGATAATGTGATAAAGTAAATTGTGGTTATGTATTTATTATTATTATAGTTAATAAAATAATTCCTACCTATTAGAGTTGATTTTCAAAGCTATAAGGATCGTAAGTATACATAGCAGCATGCAACTACCAGTGTTACCAATATAATGACTTTGAGCTTAACAGCAAAAATCAACTGGAGAAAGTTTCGCTGCAGTAATATTAAACTATAGCCTCAGAGACTATAGCTATTACAAATCAAAGACAGTTATTATAAAATAAATATTAATATTTTTGAATTGGCTATCCTTAACACACAGATTACTAATATTTATTAAGACTTTTTGAAAAGTGCTATGCTAACACACAGTATTTTATGCTAATACTCTAATATTTTTCGTAAAGATTTTTAATTAAGTAGTTAAGCAGCATTTACGTTTCAAATCAAAGTATAATATTTTTTTTATGTATGTTGTATTTAAAATTTAAATAGGTAGCTAGGTAAGGCGAGTCCTTTTTGTATAATGAGTCATTAACATTATTAGGATCCTAAGTACTAAAACGAATATCTTAATTTATGTAGTATTAACTAAAACCTCAAACCTACCTACGTGACCCCTGGATCCGCGCTTGTGTCGTATGATTTTTCATTTGTGAAGACTGCAATAACAAGAGCTAAACTCGAGAGCAGAAAAATCGCACCACAGGCCTATTTTCATACAATCGAGGTAACTTTGAAGCACTGGTTCTCCGCCCAGGATTAAACAGGCTTTGATCTGATGATGGCAAATTAAAGAATAAATGGTGGAAGCCCATAATGCTAAGCAAACCTAACGGATTCGTTGAGTCGTTTAGCTCAGGGTTAAATAAAAAAAAAACTAGCTAAAATTACATCAAAAGTATGTAAAATGTAACACTGTAAACTCCATACAGGCTCTGGTGTAAACAACGCTTCTGATCCGTTGGGTTTGTTTAGCGATCTGAGCCTCCTCCATTTTTTCTTTAATTTGCCATCATCAAATCAGAGCCCGCTTAATCCTGGACGGAGAACCAGGGGCCGTACCGGCTAACGAATCGATTATCGAAAAGTCTGCCGAGTTTCAACTTAAAACAGAAAAATCAAAGTAAGGAATTTCGTTTTGTACTTTCTGTTGCCGTAATTTGGAAGATAATTATCGATGTTCGTGTGATATCATGAATTGGGGTTCGCCATTTTGGCCCAACTGGGGCTCGATTTATCTGTTTTAATTTGAAACCCGGCAGACTTTTCGATAATCGATGCGTTAGCCGGTACGGCCCCAGAGCTTCAAAGTTACCTCGTTTGTATGAAAATAGGTCTGTGGTGCGATTTTTCCGCTCTCGAGTGTATATTTATAAGAATAAATTTACCTATCCGTACTATTATATTCTGTGCCTATACGTTTTTTCACACTTACCCAAGTATAAAAAAAAGATTTCACAAAGACGATTTGAAAACAAATGCATTTTTTTAGTTCCTAAAGGATTTTAATTTCCATTAGAGACCTTACTGAGTCCCATTAGCCCCCTGTAGATAATTCAAAATATTTTGTGTAAGTATTTTAAAGTAATTTAAATCCAATTAAATTATCTTATAGAACAATTTGTTCAAGTCACCTGCACAATGTGAAACAAACCACTCAATCGATTTTAAACTTAGCGACCATCATGTTAAGGTTTAAAATCGATTGGCTGAATTTTATAGCTATGTATAACTTTCACTATTGTCTCAACACAATATACAGCTATGCCCCCAGCCCCCTGATTGTAACTCTGTTGCTTACAACTTTTGATTGAAACTGACAGAAATCGCAGTTCATTGCCGCTTTAGTAAGAATCAATGCGACAACTGTGTTGCTTAAAGCAGCAATGTAACCGTGATTTCTGTCAGTTTCAATCAGAAGTTGATTGCAACAGTTACAAAATCAGGGGGCTGAACTTGTTGGGGTTTTGACGCAGATCGTCACTTTCGCAAATGGTCATCGCGAAAAATTTGGTCACTTTCGCAAATGGTCACTTTCGCAAAACGTCACTTTCGCAAAACGTCACTTTCGCGGAATGTCATTCAATATTTTTTCTTTTTTCTCAAAATTATGAATGACATTCTGCGAAAGTGACGTTTTGCGAAAGTGACCAAATTTTTCGCGATGACCATTTGCGAAAGTGACGATCTGCGTCAAAACCCTTGTTGGATGTATGGATTTTGTAGGTAGTGACTTTTTGGTGTTAATTATAAGTACATGTTCCTCAAACTTATTTAAAAATAACCTTTATAAGAAACAACTTTTATAAATTATTTAATTTAGACATTTATTTATTAAAGAAATTGAAGACAAGATAAAATTAAATAATACAATATTACTAAATACAAATTTTGTATGAAAAGTATCAGTAAGTAACTAGGTGTTTAGTATTTGTCAGTTTACACTATCTGTTAGTTTTAGATGTATCAATGTTTATAACCACGTGATATCCCAGTGATTTAATTATTAGAACTATCTAGTCTAGAAAAAGTCGTATCTGTACACGACGAAAAAAACGAAGAATACGGCTATTGTTGAACCGAAGTTTTCCTTCGGCATGATTGATCTTTGTGTTCCTAAGATGGGTTTAAGTCCGAGGTTAATAACTGCGTAAGTTTAGGTACTAAGCCATGTTTGATATCATTTTCGGAAAAATCAATAACGTATAATTCAATTTCAATTTATTGCATTCCACAATGTTAACAAGATTGTAGGTACAAAGTACATTGTAGAATAACAAAGTACATTGTAGACCCTGAAAAAGGGCACAGCAATTATGTAGAGAGGACGACTTATTTTTTTTAGGTAGGTATAGGTTATAAAATAGGTGTAAGTAATATTATACTATTTTACGTATTTTGTTTGGAATCTTTTATATTTTATTTTTTACAACTGTTAAGATTATTTGTAATTAGTTTATTTTAAATTTTTTAATCTGATTCATTTTTATAAAATAGGTGTAAGTAATATTATACTATTTTACGTATTTTGTTCAGAATCTTTTATATTTTATTTTTTACAACTGTTAAGATTATTTGTAATAAGTTTATTTTAATTTTTTTAATCTGATTCATTTTTGGTATAAAAATATTTGGTATAAGAGAAAATTATTAAACATCTCGGTGGCTCCGCTTCTTAAATCCATCCTTGGGTCCTAAAGACCAATCCTGCCAAAGGAAATCTTTGGTTTACGAAACGCTGTATTTTTGACCCTACAGATACGACTAATAGTACGTTTTCATTTTTTTACTTTTTAGTAAAATATGTTATTGTTAGTAATACAGTTGTTTATTTTGTTAGTTTGAGATGTTAATCTACGTAAATTGTTCAGATGCTTTTTTTTCATGAAGATCATAAAACAGTATTTCATAATAATAAATATAGTTACATATTCGAATCATTATAATAAAACAGAGTTATTGCTTTTTTAATTTATTTTTATTGCTTTGTCATTCTATTATAAATTGTATTTGTCACTGTTTACTGTACAGAAATAATAAAATATTTTATTATGCGATGTCAGATAGTATTTTTATATCTACGTACCATCACCGTATTTCTATTTAGTTAAAGCATTTTTATTAGTGTAAGTAGACAATAGATAAAATGTTGGACATAACTACTTTAAAACAATATAGAAAAAAAATGCTAATCTATTCTTTCAACAAATTGCAACCTAAAGTCAAAGGATTACAGTTTAATATTGTATAAGGAAAGTACTGTAGAAGTTTATTACTGTTGATCTCAGAGAGACCTATATTTCTTCTCACTTTTGAAAAGACATATAATCCGTTGGTCTTCAGCCAAGGAATCATTTGTCCAAAAGTTTTTCGAAAGTTCATCGGAATTAATTGTTGAACAAGGTGTAGTACAGTGCGATGCAAACTTGATGTCGGCTGCGAAGTTAGCCGTTATGCGCGAAGCCGCCCGCCAATACATAAGTAACATGATAAACTTGTACTTAGTATTATGTGATAATATTACGCAGTGTCGTGCGCCTAGGGTTACCAGATGAACAGGAATTTTCCTGACATGTTAGGATTTTAAGGCATCTGTCAGGAAAACAGGAAAACTGTAATGGTCTGGGCAGGCGCGGTCGCAGCCTGAAATTTTGGGAGGGGTCACTAATAATAATATTTTTTTTTTAATTTTTTGAAGCTTTTTCTATGTGACATGTACGATTTTGGGGGGGGGGTCATGTCCCCTGTGACCCCCCCTCTCGGACCGCGCCGGGGTCTGGGATTTATGATATCTCAAAAAGTGTAAGTAGGTAGTAAGTTATTAATAAAACTCATAATTTGTTAATCGTTTTGGTGGAGAAAAAAGTAGCAAACTTCAACTAAATGAAGAATGTAGATGTAGGTGTACAAAATGTCAGGAAATTTACTGAAAAGTCAGGCAAAAAGTCAGGTAATCTCATTATTAGATCTCGTAACTCTACGTGTGCCTAACTTCATGCCATCAAGTTTGCATCGTGCTGTAAATGTGGCCACGCGTAGGGACGAAAGGCGGCGGCGGGGCGCGGCGAACGGCGACCGAATTCGTTATAAATGGCGTAGCGTGTGATGCCGAAATAAGTGATGTGCAGTGAGCGCGATGAAGAGAGAATTCGTCATACAGGCATGTGATGCCAAAATATGTGATGGGCGGAACCGATCGTGCTTTTAGCGCGGCTGGCGCCATTATTAGGCAGTATTATTAATATTACTTAGTTATAAATTGTTTGAAATAACTTGGTAAGTATGTAGAGAGCATTAAAAAGTACCTAATAAGTTTAAGAAATATTTTTATTACCTAGGTACTAGGTTCATCTCCACAGGTAGGTATAATACCTCCTCGCATATGGTTAAAGCTGTCACAAAATCATTGTTAATATACAATAAATAAAATTAAAAAATTATTATATTATGATCCAATAACAAAATTCGGGAAGAAAGTCGAAAAGTAGAAGATGTAGGTAGTTACAGAAATAGGTAGGTACTTAATTAAATGTTAGTACTTAGGTATATTTAAATATACCTATCTTAATTAACTTATTTTTCTAAAACATTTTCTTGTACGGACTTACAAATACTAGGTTTGAGTAACTTTATTCAGTTCAGATCCTGGTTGCATAAGTAACTTTGTGGTTGAACTATCACCTGCAGGCCTTATGCACTCTGTACACCAAAATACAAATAAGAGAAATTTGTAACAATAAAATCCATATCACTAGTGCACCAATGTCGCCGTAAAAATTTCTCGCTAGTCCCAAATGTTCGAGATATTTCTCGGGCCGCGAGAATATGCAAATTTTTTCAGTGTTGCAAGGGAGTCGTTCCCTTCCAAATCCATAGACTGTCTCGAGAAAAGCGTCAAAAGCGTATCTGAAGTACGAAATTGCAGCGAATGGCCGGAGGTACACAGGCATTTCTCGGTATGGTATGAAGAACTCTGAGAACATCAACATCGGGATGTTGGCAGCGGGAATCACGAACAAACCCAGCTGAAAAAAAAATAAAGAGAAGTGGTTAAAGTTGGAAATAGATTAGATTTCCTCACACAAGTTTCCCACACACTTCAGAACTAAGTATGTATAGATAGATACTTAAATACAGTATGGACTGGACACAGGGTGATTTATAGTAGCTGTGGTATGGAAATGGAGATCATAGCTTTCAGTATCTACACTACGATTCATCATCATCATCATATCAGCCGCACGACACCCACTGCTGGGTATAGGCCTCCCCTAAGGATCTCCACGACGATCGGTCCTGCGCTGCCTGCATCCACTAGCTTCCCGCGACCTTCACCAGATCGTCGGTCCACCTTGTCGGGGGCCTACCCACGGAGCGTCGCCCAGTGCGCGGTCGTCATTCAAGAACCTTTCCGCCCCAAAGGCCATCGGTTTTTCTCGCTATGTGACCCGCTAAGGCTGGCCCCAGACCTACCGGTTTCATTTCTTTGCTTTGCTGTTCTACCATGGACCGCCGGCCAAGAGGCTCATTTTCAATCTATCGCATATTTTGACCTGACCACATTGGCAAGATAGCCATTAGTTTGGTGTTATCAAATATCGTCGTCTGGGGTGCGATGAGAAGTTTTAGTTTTCGTTTGAAAAAAAACTGCTGTTTTGGATTATTATTATTAGATTTGGTCCCATAGTAAAAGTTGTTCAGTTTTATTATGGTCCCTATCTACCATATTCAGTTTTATAAGGCTTTACCAAACATCTTGTATAAATAAGCGATCGAGTTATTTTTAACGATCGGAGTCCATGTTCAGGGTGGCATATCTCCTAAAAGCTTCCTACTTCGCAATCCAGGCGATGATATTTGATAAAACCAAGCTAATGGCTATCTTGTCAATTTGGTCTAGTCCCAAAATGCGATAGATTGAAAATTACCCTGGTTGGCCGGCGGTCTTTCAAGCAAGGTAGCACAGCAAAGCAAAGAAACGGAACCGGTAGGTCTGGGGCCAGCCTAACTGCCACTTCAGCTGAGCAATCCTTTGAGCGATATCGGTTACTTAAGTGGAGCGCTGCCACTACTATTACTTTGTGCTTTAGTTCTCGATTGGCATTTCATAATAAGCTAATACCACAGAATAAATAATAGTACATACTATCACAGAATATATAATAGTAGGTACTAGATACACGGACGAATACGAGCACTACGTAACCTTAGTGTGCGTTGAAGATTCGTGCATTTTTCAGTAGGAGAAGTTTTTCCATTTTCTTTTAATTAAGAATTCCTCTCTACTAAGAGATCTTGATATTAAAGAATCTTCAGTAATATTAATTACCTTGACATCGCACGCTGCGCCCACGACCAGGCCGAAGGTCTGCGCCAGTATGATGAGCAAGATGCATATCAGCCACGCGCAGCACATGCGGTGCGAGTCCAGCGGCTGGGACGTCAAGTACCACGCCGGGAACATAAATATCGTTGCGCATATCAACTGTGGATAAAATAATGCAGTTCAGAGCTTTAATACTCAACTGATTTTGAACTAAGTACCTACTACAGAAGCGAGAAGTCGGTTTTAAAAGTTACAGCTTTCTTATTTTACCCAACGCACAGTAGGTAAAATTTCAAAATTTGGTTTTATTACAGTAGTGTTTTTTTACAGAAGGTAAAAGAAGTTGGTGAAAGAAGTATACTGCATCAACTGCATGCTAGAGGAAGAAACTGCTGTAGCAGCTTAATCACGCATATCCTATACTATACCAATACCTAGTAAGAAAAGAACCAATTTTCACAGACGAATACCTTACTAGGGAAACACTTAGGCTCAGTTGCATCACCTAACTTTAACGATAACAAGCTTGTTAAAGTACCGGTTAAGCACAAGTTAGCCAAAAAAAGAGGTTGCCAGCCAGCATAATGTCCTTTGACAAGTTTGACGTGACAAATAGGTAGCATTATCGTTTGACGATAACTTAAATTTTGACAGCGTTTTGGTGCAACTCACACTGTCTACAACTAAGTATCAAGATTTGATGCCACAAGCATTAGAAGATTTGGAAAAAATGCAGTTTAACTGCTTAGTTTCAGCCTTATAACGCTTATCATTGTTTCGTTTGTGTTTTGCTTGCTTGCTTTGGTTGCTGTTTTGCTTGAAACACGTTCGATATCTCACTAATAGTTTACACCAGTTAGCGCTGTTTAGCAATTTTATTAGGTAGGTAGTTTATTGGGTTGCAATAACAAAACCCAAGAAAAACATCGATTACGAGTGTGACCGTGATTCTACTCAAAGTGATTACTGATTACTTACATATCAAACTATTGATAAGCTGTAGAATAGGTCAGTTCCAAACCGATTAGAAACATTTCCATATCTATAGGTACTTGACTGTTAAGATACATTCCATTTTATATAATTTTTAAGAAAATTATTTACCTGAATTGGTAGATCAACTATAATTTTGGATGCGCAGTAAGTTGGCAACGTATACCATTTATTCAAATGCTCCTGAAGGACAACCGATGCTTCCACTGGAACTGAAAAAAAAATGTTTAGGTAGCTTATTACTTATCGGGGGACGGAACTTGCAGTTACATAATAACAAAACTAAACGATTATCGATAAATTTTACAATATTAAACGTTAATAATACCTACAGGAAGATATTATAGTATGAGGAAGGATTGATAAATAAATATTTTCTCGGATGATCACAAGAAACGACTAGCGATATACAGGGTGAAATTTTAATCATTTGGTTCCCGCCGTGGGATGGTTCCACTCACGATTACAAGCAACTTTTACTATGGGGCCAACTTTCCTACTCTTAAAAAAAATCAGCTGTTCCATACAAAAGTGCAGTACCTACTCGACCTTAATGTATGGAACAGCTGTTTTATTTTTGCGAGTAGGAGAGTTGGCCCCATAGTAAAAGTTGCTTATAATCATGAGTGGAACCACCCCACGGCGGGAACCAAATGATTAAAATTTCAACGTGTATAACGCTATCGTACCTACAAGCAAACATGCATTTACATCAAGATGGTGGTAGCTAGCCGGCTACCACCAACCAAACCGACCTCAAAATGTACCCTACTCCTGGGAATCGAACCTGGGATCCCTGCGTCTTACACTTACACGGGTAGGCGAACCACTAGACCACAGAGGCGGTTAAACTTTGGTGGTTTACTTATAGTATTATAGAGCTTCTATCTCTAGGTAGGTATATCAAAAACCTAGGAGGTATAGTATAGGTACTGGCTGGGCTGTTAAGAATTATAAAAAACTTTCTAAGCGATCAAATAAAAAAGAAAGATGGAGCGTTGCGAACAATGAAGTGAGGCCGGTTTTTGATGGTGCATGTGTGCGTTCAAGGGGGCGGGCGGGGGCCGGGCGGCAGGGTTTTGTATGGAAAGCCAAGGCGTAGTTTCGTTACACGTGCGTGCGTGAACTGTGTATGGACACAGCCAAGGCGTAGTTTTACAGGCCTCACCGCTTCGTTCGGAAGACTCCGTCTTACTTTTTTTATTTGGTCTGAGGTCAAACCTATTATTTATTACACTTACAAGTATGAATAGGCGGCATAGCATTGGAAAAGAATATGAAGAGGAGGAAGAAGAATAAGCAGCCCGTGTTGGACATAAAGCGTGCGGCGTCTGCGCCTGCGCCGTTGTACAGGGCGCCCAGGAGCAGCGCCACCAGGAAATGGGCCAATAGGCGGATCTGTGAATATAACGTCAACTTTAAAACATCTCAAAGGTCTTGGTTAAAACAGAATCCAGTTTTCAATCCCCGGCAAAATTATGTTATCGACAGCGTTTGATCTAGCATACTGTCTACCGGCGACATAACCTTTAAGGATCATTCACAACTTGTAGGTACATTGAAAACTTTGACTTGACGTTGACGTGATTGAGGTGTGAATGATCCTTTAGAGTTCTGGTAACTATTGCGAGGGGTAGCTTTATATAACTGCAGTCTTCAAGGTGGAGGTCATATCACATCACAATAAATTGCTTAGGCAAGTACTTCCATTAAGATTGGCAAATCATTTTCTAGAAGCGTATGTCTATTCCCTTTAGAAATGATTCATTTATGGCAAGCAAAGCGTCCAAACTGCTTGGAGGGTGTTCTAAATTATACATTTTTCATTGAGCGTTAATTTTACCTGCGTCAAATGGACGTCTCTAAGTGCCCCTAACCAGCATCGCCAAAGCAGTGCTCCGAGCTGCTGCCACACACTTGCGAGGTAGCCGTCGGTCTGTGGCTGGCGAATTTTGAGAAGGGCTTCTGTTTCTACTGGCAAGCCTGAAATATAATTTTATAGTTTAGTCACGTAGGTAGTCTCCGTAGCAAAATAACGTTTACTCAAAGGCTCAATTACATACATTACACAATTTTAAGCAAGCGATTTCAAGACTAAGCATGGTGTCGTTTTCAAGACAGTCTTAAAATCGCCTGCTTAAAATTGTATAGTGTAATTGAGCCTTAAGTAAGTCCTAAGTTAAGACTTAGGACTGTTTGTAGGGGATATCTAGGCAGTCGAAACTGGAAAAATTAAAGCGAAAAAACTTCACACACTTTCACTGCAAAGATCCACGCCGACCTAAGTAGGTACTATAAGCAGATACATTGAAGAAAATCATAGTCGTTGAAATATAGGGACTACATTCTATCTAGATAATTATCTAGCTGAAATGCTGGAATGTCGATTCTAAAAAAGAAAAAAATAAATTCCTACACTAGGTACGCACCTTTAGAATTAACTTCATGAATGTCGTTTCTTGCTACATTCTTCATTTCGTAAGCGTAACTTTTAGCTTCGGATTCTAAGACAGCCAAATTCCCAGCATGTTCACCACTTGCGATTTCTAGTACTGGAAATGAGAAATTAAAAATCAATACCTTACTTAATTCGAATAAAAACATGAGGAGAAAAAATATATAAAATATAACAAATTTGTATGCTACAGTGAATAACTCATCAGCTTACAAACGGAGGAATGAGGAGCATGTTACGCGAAAGGTTTTAAGTATGAAGGTGGATCGACATACGGGTAGAGGAAGACCAAAGAAAAGATGGATGGACTGTATAAAAGAGGATATGGCTAGAAAGGAAGTTAACTTTGAGATGACGAGTGATAGAGATGTATGGAAGAAACAGACATGCTGCGCCGACCCCAAATAAATTGGGATAAGGGCAGGAGGATGATGACAAATGTGAAGTTTAAAAAACCAACCGTCTCTGTGGTTTAGTGGTTCGCCCACCCGTGTAAGACGCAGGGGTCCCGGGTTCGATTCCCAGGGTACAATTTGTGCTCGGTTTGGTTTGGTTTATAGTCCGCCTGGCTAGCTACCAGTGGCGAGGGGTAAAAATATGGCGAAGGTAAGCCGCTCTACAAAAATGATGAAAAATGTTATGATCTGCATAGTGGATCATTGGGGTGGGATTTCCAAAGGTAAGCCGATGGGAATCGGTTTGTATGGACCCTTCGCCACTGCTAGCTACTACCATCTTACCTAAGTCTGACGCCATAACAACAATTTAAAAATTGTTGTGTTCCACCAGTTAGATATATGATAGCAGTTTCTCAGTGCGCATGAGGATTCCGGGTGTAGTGCACCTAGTGTACCTACTTCCACCTTCGGCCTTATCGTCACTTAACATCAGGCGAGGTGAAGGCCAAGCACATATCCCGTTATACATAAAAAAATCGAGCGAGACTTGTTAGGAACTTACTATAATCAGCCATGTTGTAGTACTGAGGGCATACGAACCCTGCTCTAGCCAGCGTTTCGGGGATGTCCGTAAGAGCCCCGGAGTAAAGCGTCCGCCCATTGGCTAGGAGCAGTATGTCGTCAGCGCTGGTGAACAGCTGCGACGAGGGCTGGTGGATGACGCACGCCACCGTCCTCCCGCCGCGAGCCACTGTGTGTAGCGCTCGCGCTACCGACATTGATGATACGGAGTCCAGACCGCTGGTGAGCAAAATAACCTAACTGTAGGCTCTGAATGGGTTTTAAACACAGAAAAAGACTGCTTAGGGGCAGCATTTCATATACAGTCTTAAGTTAACTATAACTTTTTTTTATCGAAAGAAACTAGAGATTTTCCTACATGCTAAGAAATCTAGAGACTATACCTTCATAAAGTCATCATAAAAATAAGATAAATAGACCTACATAAATAATGACGTATGAAACGGCGAAGATAACATTTTTGGCATAAGCAGAATACCTACCTACTTTCGTACCTACGTATAAGCTGATTACGCTTTAAAAGGTCAAACCTAATCAATACGTGTCAATACTCCGGCCAGCAGTTTTTATTATTTTTTCCACAAATAAGTACGAAAATAATTAACGCCATATTATGTTAAACTTGGACGTGACTTCATATGTCCATAAAACGTGTAATAAAAAAAAACTTTTGAGGATAGGTATTGGCATATACGATAATATTATTAATTTGGGAACTAGTAATACCTACGCGATTGCTTGTTGGCCAACCTCGTAAAAAAAAATAGATATGCCTAGGGACACAATACACAGGTTGGTCAAAAGTTCTGTTACTGAGTTTCTTTATCGATTACTGGCCATTAAAACAAATGAAAATAAAAAATAAAAATGACATATTATTGACAGTTTTATAAGCTATAATTCCATACCACACGTATATCATATTTTGTTTATTTCACCATGGAATGGGGGTTGAAGGAGAATCGTGTCGCTGTAATTGCTCTGCACAAATGTGGGCAGCCACCGAATATGATTTTCAAGTTGCTACAAAAGTTGAAAATCAACAAGCAATTTATTTATCGCACTATCCATAGGTACAGTAATACCTTGACCGTCGATGACCGAAAAAGATCAGGAAGACCACGCACCGTTCGGACACCAGCTGTGATCAAGGCAGTGAAGGCGAGAATCACGAGAAATCCCGTCCGGAAGCAAAAGTTATTGGCAATACAGATGACTGTGAAGAGAAGTTCCCTTAAAAAAATTATCAATGATGACCTTGGGCTTCACGCTTACCGTAGACGAAAGGGCCATCTGCTAAACGCACGATTGAAGGCTATGAGGTTAGCACGAAGTCGCGCTCTACTAAAGCAGTACGCACAAAACGGCCATCGAAAAATCTTGTTTACTGATGAAAAAATCTTCACAGTCGAAGAAAATTTTAACCGTCAAAATGATAGAGTATACGCTAAGAATAGTAAAGAAGCCAGCATGATTGCTCCGAGGGTCCAACGAGGTCACCACCCCTCATCAGTGATGATTTGGCTGGGGGTGTCCTATTCAGGGCTAAGTAAGGTTCATTTCTGTGAAAAAGGTGTGAAAACTGGCGCTAGAGTCTATCAAGATACCGTTCTGGAACCTGTTGTTAAACCCTTAAGCCACACTTTATTTCAAAACCAGCCATGGGTCTTCCAGCAGGACTCTGCCCCTGCGCACAAAGCAAAATCTACACAAGCATGGTTTCGGGCTAACAAAATTGATTTTATCGCGCAGGAAGAATGGCCATCCTCCAGCCCAGACTTAAATCCTCTGGATTATGCCATATGGCAACTTATTGAGGAGAAAGCATGTGCTAAGCCCCACATGAATCTCGACTCTCTTAAGCGCGCTATTCTCAAGGCAGTCGCAGAATTGGATATGGTGGTAGTTCGTGCTGCCATCGATGACTGGCCTCGTCGTCTAAAGGCGTGTATTCATGCCAGAGGCGGTCATTTCGAATAATTTTAATACATGATAATCTTAAATATTTGTGCTTTCATTTGGTATATAATTCATTGTAGCATTATTTGTAAATTTAGTATTATTCATGTTTTCCATTGTTACAGAACTTAGTAACCAACAGATATAAGCAAGAGCGTCGTCAGCCCATGATGCTTGATTTTTAAGTTTTACCTCTAATTGACAAATTTTATAAGGTTTATAAGGTTTTGATTTTATAAGACTCATAAAGAAAACAAACTTTTCTATATTGTCTCAGGTTTGAGTGTTAGTGTTGCCACCGTTGTCTCTGACTTCCATAACAGTAGTGAGCTTTGAAATCAAAGCAATGCATATGATGGTATTTAATATTTGTTTATTATAGGTAGCTGTTAGTATATTCACCTGGTAGGTTCGTCGAGAAGCATCACATTTGGGTCCACGAGGAGTTCGCATGCGATGGTCAACCTCTTCCTCTCACCGCCCGACAAATGACCAGCTCTCGTGCTCATAACATCGAATATGCCCAGCTGCTTCGATATATTTGCTATCTATAACAAAACTATTTTTTTATTATATGTAGTTACAAACATGCAAAATAAGCTTTTTAAAGTTTTGTGCCGATTTAACAAATTATTATTATTTTTATTAAGAAAAAAAAGAAAAATTACTATGAAATGATCAAGTCTGCTTTGCAATAATTGACAAGCATAAAAGAAAATAGGTACAAAACAAAATAAAATCTTTAAGTAAGGACGACGTATTGTTCCTATATTAAGTATAGCATAGCACAAGATCAAACGCATTCTCCCTATTACCCATAAAGGTTGCACGAATATGGCAGGAACTTATGTTCATGCAAAGATTTAAATTAAATCTTTGTGATCATTAGGTTCTTCAGTGGTTGATGCAAAACAAATGCATCCATATGCACTAGTCAGTTGAAATATGACGTAGCAAAATCTAACAGGTAACCTATAGAAATTCAATGGTGTATTGTTCGGTGATCAATACCGAATATTGCTACGTCGTATAATACACACGACGGAACTTTATACTTTTGCCCTTGAGACTGTTTACGTCTATTGTCTATTTGTCCTACGTAATAAAAGCTGTTTTCGCTGTTCGACTGTTTAACTTGATGTGCTGTTTAACTTTCCATTAAGGCGCCCGCTTTGGGCACACCTGCCCTGCATAGACAAACATATACCTTCTAAGCTCACACCTGCAGGAAATTTCCGTCGCAAAGTTCCGCAGCATCGTTTTATGAAAAACAATACGTAATTTTCGCCAGTGATTTCATGTAAAAAGTTCGGCGACGGAAGTTTCGACAGGTGTGTTGTACACTTCAAGTAACAGTAATTAAAATAATTAATAATATTTAAATCTAAAGTAACACAAAAGTGACATTTAACGTAAAAGTAGGTAGGTACATAACAGATTACAGTGTACTATTATCTATTCTGTGTTACAGTCCTCAAAATCGGTTAGGTTGATTATAGAAAATTATTATTGTCGATCTCTAGCCTATAAAATATTTATGTCGTCATTTTTACAAAATATCTGCACACTTAATAGTTTTGGCTGGTATCAAAGTTGATTGATGTACTAATTCATGCGGTCAGTTTTTTGTAATCTTGTAACTAGTAAGGTCGTTCCGTCAGATATTTATAGCGTCTTGATTAATTCATATTATTATGAGGTCTTCAAATAATTGTTTTGAATTCTAAGAATCGAGATTCTCAAATTAGTTGTGGACCAACTTGTATTTTTTACTAATTGAGATTTTGTAGAATTTATTGAAGGTTCTATTCAAATCAGTGCAAAGAGTAGCATTTGCTCGTTAATCTTTCATTTTGGTCACTGTAGGAACAAGTGTTTCTTTATGATAATACAAATAGCGTCAAGACTGACTTATTAGACATCATGGATCTCCTGACCCACAGCTATGGCAGAAAGAATTTAAGATTTTCTGAGATTTTGACATGCTTCCCTTCTCTCTTCATTGGTGATCGAAGCACCGAACAGCTGGTTAGTTCACAATTCGCAGCATCATACGTCGCCTCGCGTTCGCCGCACGCGGCCTGCTTTCCTTTCATCTTATCTTTTGCTACGATTTCTCTTGATAAACTTCTTTTGCTATGTCTACAATTACTTCGATCTGGTTAAAATATTTGTATACTTCTTTTGCATCTTCTACTATTATTGCTACGATCTACGTAGATCCGCCACGTTACAATCTCAACTAACTGTTATTGATACGTACACAATAGGGAATATGCATAACTCACCGATTTTAATAAATTTGAGCTTAATCGCTGCGGACACTTATAAAAACATGATGGATCAGAAAAAAAATAACTATTTTAGTTTTTTCACACGATGAAATCAGGGGAAAATAATGTCTTTTTTTCATTATCGGATATAGACTTAACAGTCAGATAGAATATCGAATAAAAAATAATATTTTGTACGACACATATGTACTTAAACGCAAAATTTAGGGAGATAATTGAAGATTCTTAATTTTTATTATTCCATATTAAACGCGCCTGAAACACACCTGGGCCGTACCGGCTAACGAATCGAACTTCGGAAAATTTGCCGAGTTTCAAAATTAAAACAGATAACTCAAAGTAAGGAATTTCGTACTAGTAATTCCGTGAGCTGTAGACCTCGCGAAAAAAAGTGGCTCAAATTGTACAAAAATTAAATGTGCTTCTTTAAAATAAAAAAATAATAATATTAAAAACACGACTGCCCTGCCAAAACGAACTAAAAAGTTAAACTACAAGTGTCATTGCAGTCGGGGGACCTTATTCTGTAACAATTTTTAAACAAAGAGGTCCCCCGACTGCAATGACACTTGTAGTTGAACTTTTTAGTTCGTATTTGGCAGGGCAGTCGTGTTTTTAATATTTTTTTAATTTATTTATTTTTATTTCACACATTTTAGTGACATATTAAATAGTTTTGGAATGTGCTCATCAAGGCCTTTCATTTGATGCCCATATTGTAATAATAGGAAAAAAAAAAAAAATTACATTTGAAAATGGCGTCGTACAGTCGCCATATTGATTTTTTCAAAAAAAATAATTAGCCAATGTTACTCGGTACTCGGGATGCTGTAAGGATTCTAACGATACCCCATTTATTCAAATCAGTTCAGGCATTTAGAAGTTATGGTGGAATAAAGAAACTCACATACTCACAAACATACATGAACCCTGAACACATATACTTACACTCTTTTTGCTAAAAAGTTATGGTGGAATAAAGAAACTCACATACCCACAAATATACATGAACCCTGAACACATATACACTCTTTTTGCTTTGGGCAGTAGTGTAAAAATAAAAATTTAATAAAAAAAACTGATGCATATTCCCTATTGCTTCGTAGCAATAGTAGAAGATGCAAGTTTTGCAAAAATCGTAGCCTAGATCGTTCTAATGAGGGGTTCTACGCCGCTACGATCACGACGATATTTGCTAAGTCTGCGATTGCTATGATCTACGCTACGATGCTGGCACTACCTTGTATTCTTCCATTTTGCCACAACTTGCTACGATTTTGATTAACTTCTTTTGCTACGTCTAAAATTGCAACGATCAACGCTACGATGTTTTAACACTTCCCTTTCTTCTTCTCTTATGCTATGACCTAAGCTACGACCTTTACAAACTTTTTTTGCTACGTCTACAATTGCTACGACCTTGGTTTATTTCTCTACGTTTTTCTACAACTGCTACAAACCCTACTATTACAAACTACAAACTACTGCTACAAACTACGCTACGACGACGATTCTCTTTTACTACGAACTACACTACGATCTTTACAAACTTTTTTGCTACATGTATTATAATTACTACAATCTCGACATAATTCTTTTGGTACTTCTACAATAGCTACAATCTATGCTGCTATGTTGACACACTTCTCTTTTCTCTTGCTACGACCTACACTACGGACTTGACGTACTCCTCTTTCTTTCTCTCCATTTTATAACCCTTTTCACACGTACAAACCAAGTTCTTCGGCCTCCTAAATAAATATTTTTGAAGGTGTTAAACAAGTAATGAAATTACCAGTTGTTTTCTTTCCCTCGGTTCCATATTCGGCAGCTTCAGTCTGGCCGCAAATTGTAACGTCTCCTCAGCTGTCAGGGTGTCGATGAGCGTGGCGTGTTGGCTGACCAGCACGGCACTTCTGCCAGCACCAAACATGGCGCCTTTCACGCCACATCTCCTGCAATACTGAACACGTGTCTATTATGACTAATAAATAAATTAAGGGTTAATAACACATTAGGGACATATTTGTCTAACTTATTTCTTGTGTAATTGATTTCAATTTTTACAATCTGTGCGTATACATCCATCACTGGCTCATAAGAACAGTTGTCACAGTCACTTGTATTGCTGCAGCGAGCGATGGATATACAGTGTGCACGTAAAAAAGCTTAGAGCAAAGCGGGACATAGCCAGAGCGTTGCTCTAAGTTTGAAAGCGACTGCGAAATATTTTGAGAAACAATTATTTAGGAAAGTATCGAAAACTGAAAAAAAATCTGCAATTGATTTCGATGTAAATGTGCAAATTCGATTGAGATGACACAATATAGCGATAGACCATTATTTTTGTGTGTACAAGGTTTACTTAGAAATCCTTAAGACATCGCTGGTTATGACATTCACGAGTGTGACGCATAAAATTTTATTTTTTATTAGGTTTTTGGGGTCCAAAGATGTTTATTAATATATTAATTATATGTAACAGGTTAACCGTAAACAAAAACAGATTACAAAGCATCATCAGGTAGGAGCAAACTATAATCTGCAAATTGCTGAGCTACTTCTCTGGGGGTCAAGTCAGTAACGTTAAGTCAAAATCGTGTTTCAATGGTGTTTGAATGGTATTGCTTTTTGACACCGTTCTTGTTTCCTAAACCCAAAACGGAAACACATTGTGTCTCGATTTTGGGTTTGAGAAACAATGTCAAAAAGCACATCCCTTCACTTCAAACACCATCGAAACACGCATTAGCAGACTTGACCCCCAGACCTAATGAATTACTATACTCATACATTTGTAACAAAATGGTAGGAAAAATAACTACGTTCAATATTTCATGCTTACTCTATAAAGAGGCCCATCTACTACCAAAGGCCTTTATGCAGTAATAAATGACGTAATAGCACATAATAAACAATAACATAAACCTGTTATGAAGGCGAAGATATTATAATACCATTAAGGATAAATGATTTACTAGATTTATTCTTTGATACCTGATCAATGTTTAGGTTTGTAATTGTGATTGATTTGATCATCATGTGCATATGTTGGGACCATGTAGGCTTCGGTAACCGGATATACAGGGTTATTTGTAAAACACCAACAACCTCACCGGAGAAGATTACTAACATTACATACAACATTTGTCCTACAACTTTTCCAAAAAACAGACAAAAATTCACAGATTTTACAGTCCCTGCAAGAATCGGAGCATTGAAAATGAACACAATAATTTACGAAAAACCAAAATCAAATCAAATGCAAAGTCTTATTATTTTTAAAATTACCTAGGTAGTACCTATTTATTTTTACGATTGTGACACTCGGCTCCGCCTCGTGTCACAAAAGCGCTCGCTGACTGCCTCGACGCAGCCGAAATAATATTAACCAATTTTCAAAGTTCCAACGAATGCACTTCTCGTCTGTGTCTGCATCTTTTAACACTATTACCATGACGATCGGTCAATAATCATAGAAGCTACATCACTTTTTATGTACGGAAACAGTCGTTTTTATACAATTCCAAATCTAAAGGGACCACCTACAGGTCACAATTATAAACTGATTTTCAAAATTATTTCGCCATTTGATAGCTAAACTAATACCCTAGGACCCTTTTTTTAATTTTTTCTTAAGTCTGTTTTTTTTCCGAAATATTTACAATTTAGTAAACAAACATCCCCCAAAATACCCGGAATTTTTGGAGTTTTGCAAAATTCCAAAAAAAGTTTCCAGTAGATTTTCAAGATTCAAACGTTCACAGGTGTCGCGATAAATTCCTCAACTTTTGGTACTATTTTTATTTCGATCCTCCCAAAATCCTTGGATATATGGCCAAAAATACGTCTCAGGCGATTTGCATCTGATAACCATTTTCAATGGTAAAAATCCGACTTTTCATACTAAACTCGATCAGCTTTTCGGATATTTGTATGGATTTTTTTGTCTGTTTTCGGAAAAGTCGTAGAACAAATGTTGTTGTTTATGATTTTAGTAATCTACTCCTGTGAGGGTGGTGTTTTACTAATAACCCTGTATATAGCTCGATAGTGCAGTGGGTTTTAGCGCATTCACGCTACGAGTTGTTTTTCGATGATCCGTCGTTGCTTTCTCAAGAGTCAGTCATAGGACATCACGGATCATCAAAAAAAATATATTATCAGCTCGAGCTCTTCCATGTTGGTCCCGGTTGAATTTGCCGTCGACACGTCTCAACACCCACTTTTCTCTGTACCTAATACTTATAGTTTAAATAGATTTAGCTAGTTTTCAATCACTTCATGCAAAGGCAGATGCGCATGCGGTAGTTTGTAGGTAATGACTGCCAAACATTACATATTAAGGCAGTGAATATAAAAAGTGGAAAAGACTCACTTTCTTCCAGCTAGTATCTTCATGAGGGTAGTCTTGCCAGCCCCCGAAGGGCCCAGAATGTACGTGAGTCGGCCAGGTCTGATCGCGCCACAAGCTTCATTCAGAATCACGTATTCATTTTTGCTTGGATCCCGTTTCTTCCTTTTCCAAGGGAACACTAAAAAAAACAAAGAAACTTTTAATAACCCTATAATAATTCGTTTCAATCAATTGTATTGTGTACCGGTGTATATTGACAATCGTATATTTTTATAAATATTTTCCTTGCTTTCACCTTGACCTGTCCTTGCCGCAGCCCAACCTTTTTGTAGGGTTGTTGTCAGTTTTACTTTTTACATAAAATTGTGAATATTTATTATTTTCTTTATTTTTTCTTTAATTTAATCTTTTTCTGTAATTTATTTAGGAATCCATCTGCCAATTTGTAACTAGAAAATATTGATCAAAATTTACTCTTAGACACCGCAATGTAATCTATTAATATAAATTATAAAAATATTTTGAAAACATTTCTTAAATGAATAATTATGCAACTGGGTCTCTCGTTTTATTATTAGGTATCGTAAAATAAAAAATAAAAAATTGCATTTAATTCTATTACAATTAGGTAACGTTTCAGATTAATTATTATGTTGCAATCAAGAATTTTATATTCATATAAGTTATTGGTTGCATGCAATGCAATGTTGAGCAAAAAATAAAATTGCTAGGTAAGTTTGTTTTTATGTTGTTTAATTGTAGGAAAATTTTGTTTCGCTTATACTTACGTTTAATTTTTTTTGCACTTAAGATAAAATATAATTAATGTTAATACCAAAACATTGTAGTTTATCTTTGACGCAATGTATGTTTGACCCAATATTGGCTTTAAGAAGAAATAAGATGTATTTCATGTCATGGTCGGGATCGCGACCTCATGACTGAAATTACAGAAAAACCTACTAGCTGTTGATATATTGTGGTATTTGGTTGGTTTTAAAATAAAAGATCATTAACTAAGATAACTAGTTTAGTTCGTATTATTGTATAATGGTATAGTATACATACTTACTTGAGTATTACCTAAGTGTTTTTCAATTAAATTATTACAATATCATACATACACTCACGCCTGTTTCCCATGGGGGTAGGGGTTTCCCATGGGGGTATTACAATATCAACATTTTGGAAATCAATTAAATTACTTATAATTTATATGGTTTGTTATTAAAAATCGATTAGGCCACAGAATTACTTAAGTCTTTAGAAATAAAACTCTTGTACCGATTACATTCGTCCAAGATTACAGCGCGTACCTATATTATTAAGTCAGAGGTTATTTTAGCATTATTTAGATTTTATTTGTACTGTATTGTTTTAAACTTTCTATAAGGTAGGTACCTACCTAAATACTTAAAGTATTTTTTAAATCTATTTGCAGTTTTTTTTGGCTTACGACTAGCACTAAATGTACATCTGGAAATAATTGATAAGGGTAACGGATAAAGTGAGATAGCTGATAGGGCACTGTTCTTTAGTAGGTACATTCAGCTGTCTGATAACACTTAAAACAATTATTTGTTTTCCATTTCATTAATTTTTTATTAACACTTACTTTTTATGGTCTAATCTTTGACAGGAATTACAGTGAGAGCACAAGTACTTTAACTGTTCTAGATGGAATAAAAAATTCAACGATAAATCTACTTTTTCATTGTTTTTTTTTTCAAAAGACGCGATAATTTTGGATGTAAATGAGTGATTTTTTAATAAACCTGCCAAAGCAGACGAGGTTGATAACTTTTAGCAGACCTTTTATGGCGTGTGTGCAACAATAAGGAAACAAAGAAGAATACAAAACTCAAAATTAGTAAACACTTCTATTCTAATATAAATTCCTTTATGTGCACGCGTGCGTCCTTCAGCACTACCAGTTTACCGCCAGCGTTTACGTTCGGGATCGTGTAGGTAGGGGGTTAGTGAGTATGACCCCCCAGTCGAGCAACTCCCACATAGCCCCCGTTGCTTAGCAGGCCCGGGGTAGGTATGCGTAATGCGTATGAGCGCGTGAGGCAAAGTTAAAGGTCTGACAGTGCGTCAGATACTAAGCGGTACTATGGCACCTTCGGAGTCTTCGGACTCTACCTAAAGTTCTAAGGAAGGACATTCGTATTGTTGTCCTACGGGTCGTTCACACGGACATGCAACGATTGCAAAGTTATACCTATAATAATATATTCTGTGGTCATACATTCAGTCGCGCATGATGTTTGAATGGATGGTTTATGTATAATGTCACATAGGAATACCTAAGCACCTGATGGGTTTAAATAGATACGAGGAATATTTATCAGATACTAATTATAGCAGATTAAGTATGACACGTTTAGAAAACATGCATTGATATTGGATTTTCATAATCTAAACTAGTGATTGAAGAATCTCATAACGAAATTGGTTTAATTTTATGGTTGCTATTTTTATAAATGATTTCATAGTAAAATGTAAATTTGTTTATGTTAATAATGTCTATAAGTTTTGAAAAAAAAAGACATGTTAGTACCTACCTACAGTCTACAGACCTACTTATAGAAATAAAATATTAGGTAACGCATCTATTCAAAAAACTTTGCTATAAATAACAAATTACCTATCGTAGACTATTTATCACTTGTTGAAATATAATTTTAAATTCGTTTGATTCATCACAAATTAGTTTTGACAAATGCACCAAACAACGCACAAGTTTATAAATTTTAATAAGGAAGTTTCGTTAACAAGCTAATAGAATTTAATACCGTATTGTTTAGTCATCCTGCAGGATATATCCATGAAGGTTATGGGTATGCTACTCCTTTTCCCATTGACTTGTCCAATTTCGATGTCCATGACTGTTTGTATTCGCGTCGCAACAATATTAGCTGATAGAAACGAGCGTGTGTTGCGCAGGCGGCGCACAACTGGCGGGATAAGGTTTGAGTAGGGTTACCAGATCTAATAACGAAATTTCCTGACCTTTTCCCTGACTTTTCAGGAAATTTGCTGATATTTTGTACACTTACATGATTTGACTTTTGATGTAAATTTCTCACCAAAATGATTAACAAATTAATGTTTTTTCATTAAGTACTTACACTTTTCGGGATTTCAAAAATCCCTGACAACTACAGTTTTTCCCTGTTTTCCTGACGGATGCCTCAAATTCCTGACATGTCAGGTCAGGAAAATTCCTGTCATCTGGTAACCCTAGGTTTGAGATACTCAATAAATGACACATTAGTAACAAAACAACTAGCTCGGTACAATCATTTATTCTGTGGTACAACACAGATAATGTAATCAGTATCTTTGGCTACGAGTTTTGTTTTAAAATGGGTGATAATGTTGACGACCGCATTGGAAAAACAGAGTAAGGAATGTTGAGTCTACTACCATGTGGGATACGATACTTGGAAGAAAGAGAAAGAGACAACATAAACTATGGGAATATACAAATACTTAAAATACAAAAAACTTGATCGATTCCACAATTTTTGGGTAGGTTCTTAGAGCAACGCGGCTTCAGCAACGAAGCCGCGTAGCTCTAAGGGTAGGTTAGTACATGATAGAATGTAGCAGAGCTTATGTCAGGTAAGTACCTATATTATAAAACCGAAAAGGTCACATGATCAACACCTGCAACGCTGATATTCTGTGGAACCTTAATTGTGTGATATGTACTTGCCAATTAGGAGTAACAGAATAAATAGGGTTATGTTAATTACATTCATATTGCTATTACGCCACAATAAAACTATAATGTCACATACATTTCACTAGTACAAACAGCGGACCAGAAACTGCAGACATTATTACCTTTGTTACACGTTGTAGGATAAGATGTGAAATAGACATGTATACATAACAGTGATATACCTGTGTATAAGTTAAGCACAGTCGCCTGTTAGCATACCATTTGCTAATTAAGCAAATATTTTTTGAGTTTTTTGTTTGAAAATGTTTTTCATTTGAAATTTTAATCACCTGGAGCTTTGTACCAAGGACGAAGAAATGTATTTTGATTTAAGCGGGTTAAGGAATAAGCTTTTCTGTTTGAACCGCCGCGCGAGATCTTGATCGATCAGGTCAACTGCAGATGCTGTGTTTTCAGGCTTAAATGATAAATAAAGTTTCTAGTCATCTGCATAGCTACATAAATATGAAACTTACAATAAAGGAAACATTTGGTTATATCAACAATATATAATATTATGAACAAAACAGGGCCCAAAACTGATCCCTGAGGAACCCTAAACTTTAGAAGTAAATTTTCTGAACAAGCAGTAGATCCAAAACGATCATGCAGCTCAACTTTGCGAATAGTATTTTTTATTGGAATTGGCTTAATTATGCACTGCTTCCTTCCAAAGATCGGGGGAAGTAGGTACTGATTTCTATTGAATTATTAACAATTGCAGTAATAATGCTCAGAGTTTGCTCATATTTTTTGTGATTCCGTCTACAACCTGAGCATTGCTAGATAGACATAATTATATTAAAGACAGTGTTGTTTCATCTACAGGTGACAAAGTTAAATAAGCAGAAACAATGAAATTAAAAAAAAGTTAAGGTAGAAAGAATAAATTGACTTGAAACAAATGTTTGGTCATCTCGTCAGGATTGTCAAAATGATTAGACACAGCTCCTATACTTCTTATTAAAGTCGACAACGTTATGTTTTATATTGTTCCAAAGAACGCGGACATTTTATTTAGGTATATTTGTTTGGAAAAACGCAGATTTTTCTGTAAATAAAGCTGTTGATGCAGTAGTCTTCAACTCCTTATAATACCTTTTAGAGGTATTTTGTGGCTTTTAGCGAGAGCTTCACCGCGAAGGGCCATCATTTCTTTTATAGCATGAGTTATCCAAAGGTAACTATTATTTTGAAACATTTCGTTACATATGGGGATAGTGGTAGAGTCTGTCTAAAAAGTCAGTTTACCTGAGAAATTATTAAATTATTAAAAAAAATTTATACTGTTAACCCTGTCGGTGCTGTCAAAATTCTAATAGTAAACATATTTTTTTATTTATTTATTTAGATGGGTATTGGTGGGGTGGTTGGGGATTTAGGTGGGTAAAAAAAATATTTTTGAAATTACCCATGTAAACTGACTTTTTAGACAGACTCTAAAATAAAATTATAATATAAGCGTTAAAATTATTTAAGGTAGAGTTGACATCCTCACTAATCAGCTATCCCAGATGGTTGAATTTTACTGCTTTAAATTTCGATACATTAAATGCTCTGCAAAGGTCTTTGTGCCCCACTTCGGTACTGGCTTAGGTTAGCTTTACCTTGATGTAGAGGGATTCCGAGTTGTCAGTACAATGCGTAGTCTCAGTAACATATTGTTCAAGATTAAAGCAGCTTAGGAAGTCTAATATTTTTTTAGCATTACCTTTATTTATTTTTAAGCAGTTTATATATTAAAGTCAACCAGAATGACAATACGATCATATAATTATGTTGAGAATGCGCACAATGATTCCGTTAGACTGGTGAAAAATTTACTTTTTATTTCTCATATTCGGAAAGTGATGTATATTTAAACTGAGCAGCGGGTCTCAAAACTCTTCGTTCCACCCTAGGGTGTAAAAGTAATCCTTACTAATATTATAAATGCGAAAGTCCGTTTGTTTGTTTGTTTATTTGTTTGTTTGTTTGTTACGCCTTCACGTCTTAACTACTTAACCGGTCATCATGAAATTTTACATACACGTTGTCAGGGTTACAGAGAAGGACATAGGGTACCTTTCATCCCGAAAAAAAGGAACTGTTCCCCAGGGGATAGACAAAATACTATCCACGCAGATGAAGTCGCGGGCGGAAGCTACTTTAAAAATAAAACTCAATTTGGTAACATAGTCAACTATGGTCGACTATGAGAGTTACCTCATCGGCAATGAAAAAGTTTACAATAATTAAAAACAAATAGTTAAAAAAAAGTTGCAGCTCACGAACAATAAGAAAACATGGTATAAACAAAACAGCCAACCAGTGCAAAATTAAAACATTGGGCGGAGCGGCCGGCAGACGCGGCGTGTTCCAAATTTAAAATAAGAAAAACTATAAAATATTGGAGGGATACCTAACTCTGTGTCTTTGAGCTGAGTGTGCCGTATTAAAGTTTTGTTTGTGTTTTTACTAAAAATGAGTTTATACTAAAACAAAAAGTTCATTCAAAATTAAAGAAACAATAAAACTACGCTCTAATTAGCCTCAAACATCTACTTCAGGAGAGTCTCTGCCATGGACTTACCGTCTATTTAGGAAAAACTAAGACTTTTTTACTTTCCTTATATTTGAAATGAAAAGTAGAGTGTTTAACTCGGGCAAAAGTCATAATTCCATCCTCGAACTATAGCCGCCCTCGCTATGCTCAGGCGTCTAAATATCTCGTATGGAAATTACTTCCTTTGGACTCTCGTATAACAATCTACTATTGTAGGTACTAAGGTGCGCGATTTCTGGTGTATGTAATGGCCGGTATACATTTTGATTAGTGTTTAGTGTTTAGCAAAAAACAATTACTTAACACTAATCAGAGACTGTCCGAACGTGTTTTTTGCTAAACACTAAACACTAAACGAGCCACTCGCACTAAACACTAATCAAAATGTATACCGGCCATTAAACGAAGTGTTGTGTTTTCTATTGAAAACACGTTATTACGTGTAGCTTATTGTACTTCTTTGTGGTTATGTCATATATCTATTCTGTGATGTGTTGGCGGGCAAAGGGCACCTATTTATTAGAGTGTGCTGATAAGAAAATAGGTAAGCAAATATTATAAATTGATGATCAACTAGTGTGAATATTTCCTGGTAATTCAACTACAACATACATTGTAAGATGCATGAGTTGGAATGCGTACAATGTAGAGAATAAAGTTAGTCGGACACAAAAAAATAAATAAATTAATAAATATTTTTTATATTCACAAGTCGATGAAGTTGGTAGTAGGGTAAATACCTAATAGTCGTTTAATTGTACTTAATTAAAAAAAAAAACCTGCCACTGTTATTTTTAATGTCAATGTAACGTCTTTTCATATTATACAATCGTTAGATCGTTACCTAATTTACGGCGACTTAAAGCGTTGAGTTTACATAAAGAATGTATAATAAATTAAATATAAGTTCATTTCTAAATAAGCTTGAAAAACTATATCAAAGTATATGAAAAAGAAAATAATGTTTTCTTGTAAGAAAATCAATTTCAATGATAATAAACATCACAATCAAATATTGGGAAAAGCTAAAAAGTATTTTTTTTTGCATATTAATTTATTATAAACTCCTAAACTAACTTACCCATAACTCCTTGAGAGATCGCATAAGATATGTCATTGAACACAACCAGCTTTCCATCTTCGAAGCTCAAATCGTCTTTCCCAGTTTCGACGTCCATTATTATTTATTACAGAATGAGAACAACAACGCAATATACTAATATTATAAATGCGAAAGTAACTCTGTCTGTCTGTCTGTCTGTCTGTCTGTTGCGCCTTCACGCCGAAACTACTGAACCGATTTGGATGAAATTTGGTACAGAGGTAGAGTAGAGCTCGAGATAGGACATAGGCTACCTTTTATTGCGAAATAAGGAATGGAGGGGTTGAAATAGGGGATGAAAGTTTGATTGTACTACAGAATAGAGAGACTTCACAGAAGTTATGCCACTATCGTATTTGTTTGGTACCCATTTACATACTTTTACACTTCGAGATTATGTTGTTTAATCGGCTACCATAAGTAAAATTGACAGAACGAAATTCAAGATCAGTAATACAAAATCCAAACTAATCCATACTAATATTATAAATGCGAAAGTAACTCTGTCTGTCTGTCCGTCTGTCTGTTACGCCTTCACGCCGAAACTACTGAACCGATTTGGATGAAATTTGGTACAGAGGTAGAGTAGAGCTCGAGATAGGACATAGGCTACCTTTTATTGCGAAATAAGGAATGGAGGGGTTGAAATAGGGGATGAAAGTTTGATTGTACCACAGAATAGAGAGACTTTACAGAAGTTACGCCACTATCGTATTTGTTTGGTACCCATTTACATACTTTTACACTTCGAGATTATGTTGTTTAATCGGCTACCATAAGTAAAATTGACAGAACGAAATTCAAGATCAGTAATACAAAATCCAAACTAATCCATACTAATATTATAAATGCGAAAGTAACTCTGTCTGTCTGTCTGTCTGTTACGCCTTCACGCCGAAACTACTGAACCGATTTGGATGAAATTTGGTACAGAGGTAGAGTAGAGCTCGAGATAGGACATAGGCTACCTTTTATTGCGAAATAAGGAATGGAGGGGTTGAAATAGGGGATGAAAGTTTGATTGTACTACAGAATAGAGAGACTTCACAGAAGTTATGCCACTATCGTATTTGTTTGGTACCCATTTACATACTTTTACACTTCGAGATTATGTTGTTTAATCGGCTACCATAAGTAAAATTGACAGAACGAAATTCAAGATCAGTAATACAAAATCCAAACTAATCCATACTAATATTATAAATGCGAAAGTAACTCTGTCTGTCTGTCTGTCTGTTACGCCTTCACGCCGAAACTACTGAACCGATTTGGATGAAATTTGGTACAGAGGTAGAGTAGAGCTCGAGATAGGACATAGGCTACCTTTTATTGCGAAATAAGGAATGGAGGGGTTGAAATAGGGGATGAAAGTTTGATTGTACTACAGAATAGAGAGACTTCACAGAAGTTATGCCACTATCGTATTTGTTTGGTACCCATTTACATACTTTTACACTTCGAGATTATGTTGTTTAATCGACTACCATGAGTAAAATTGACAGAACGAAATTCAAAATCAATAATACAAAATCCATACTAATATTATAAATGCGAAAGTAACTCTGTCTGTCTGTCTGTCTGTCTGTCTGTTGCGCCTTCACGCCGAAACTACTGAACCGATTTGGATGAAATTTGGTACAGAGGTAGAGTAGAGCTCGAGATAGGACATAGGCTACCTTTTATTGCGAAATAAGGAATGGAGGGGTTGAAATAGGGGATGAAAGTTTGATTGTACTACAGAATAGAGAGACTTCACAGAAGTTATGCCACTATCGTATTTGTTTGGTACCCATTTACATACTTTTACACTTCGAGATTATGTTGTTTAATCGGCTACCATAAGTAAAATTGACAGAACGAAATTCAAGATCAGTAATACAAAATCCAAACTAATCCATACTAATATTATAAATGCGAAAGTAACTCTGTCTGTCTGTCCGTCTGTCTGTTACGCCTTCACGCCGAAACTACTGAACCGATTTGGATGAAATTTGGTACAGAGGTAGAGTAGAGCTCGAGATAGGACATAGGCTACCTTTTATTGCGAAATAAGGGTTGGAAGGGTTGAAATAGGGGATGAAAGTTTGATTGTACTACAGAATAGAGAGACTTCAGAAGTTATGCCACTATCGTATTTATTAGGTACCCATTTACATACTTTTACACTACGAGATTATGTTGTTTAATCGACTACCATGAGTAAAATTGACAGAACGAAATTCAAAATCAATAATACAAAATCCATACTAATATTATAAATGCGAAAGTAACTCTGTCTGTCTGTCTGTCTGTCTGTCTGTTGCGCCTTCACGCCGAAACTACTGAACCGATTTGGATGAAATTTGGTACAGAGGTAGAGTAGAGCTCGAGATAGGACATAGGCTACCTTTTATTGCGAAATAAGGAATGGAGGGGTTGAAATAGGGGATGAAAGTTTGATTGTACCACAGAATAGAGAGACTTCACAGAAGTTATGCCACTATCGTATTTGTTTGGTACCCATTTACATACTTTTACACTTCGAGATTATGTTGTTTAATCGACTACCATAAGTAAAATTGACAGAACGAAATTCAAGATCAGTAATACAAAATCCATACTAATACTATAAATGCGAAAGTAACTCTGTCTGTCTGTTAAAAATGTTGTCTCTGTGTGTCTGTGTTTAAAGTTCTCATGGGATTTTCTCGAATATCCACGCGGACGAAGTCGCGGGCAAAAGCTAGTAAATAAATAAAAAAATAAAATAAAATAAAAAAATAAGATTTTTCTCTTCCTCATCTTATCTGTTTATTACTTTTTTTTATAATTTTTTATAATGTTTGTCAAGCAAAACGCTAATAACTAAGCGGGATAAAATGCCCATGATGCGTTATGATGTGGTCAACACAGAAAAATCACGTGTTGATTTTGGTAAAACCCGCACCCTGATTATCTAAAAAGAAACTATTTAGCGACCGGTTGCATTTGACATACATTGCCACTTTTCTTTGGTATGTTTTTTTTTTTACCCAAAAAGAAGTAGCAATGGATCACGATCATCTGTGAACTGCAACCAGTCGCTAGGTGGTTTTTAATTAGATAATCAGCCCGCAGATCAACTAACAGATTACGAATAGCGCTCATCTTCTGGTTTTTTTCAAAATGGAACAAAAATGTATGAACCAGTCTTACAATTTATATTAATTGAAACACACAGTAACAAAATCTCCTAATTGATTAGGTAGTTATGTATCAGTATTTTGCACTTGCAACTTATCAACAAGTAAGTATTTTGTTTGCAATGCGATTACATTTAGATAATCTTACAGGCTTATGATATTAAGTAATTAATAAAATTATTAGATTAAAAACAAACAATGTAACTAAAATTATTTAATCATTTTTGTATTGTGTCCTAATATAAACTTATCAATCCATATCAATATTATAAATGTGAAAGAACTATCTTGTCTGTCTGAAATTTTGACCACTGAACCACTGAACTAATTTTGATGAATTTTGGAATACATTGGACCATGGGGAAAGACATAATCAAAACTTCATTTTGTCGTGAGAATGAATATTGAACGGGGTGTATTAGAGAAAGGAAGTTCGTATGGGACCTGGGATCACGAACTAAGTAGCGAGCGGCCGCTACTAAAGTAATAAAAAAACACTTTATTTTGACATATGACCATAAATTTTCACACTCTGTGAAGGCAATTTGGGTTACATAATGGAGCATTAAACCAAGTTATAGAGGTAACTTCAAACCCAATAAACAGTAGTTATTGTGGATCAGATATTGGGCTAACAATAAGATAGATGAAAGAAAATTACATGTAAAAGAGATGTGACTCGAATGGATAAAATTAGGAATGAATATGTGAGAGAAAGTTTGAAAGTAGCACCAGTGATAGAAAAGTTTAAAGGGAATCGACTGGCTTGGTATTGGGCATTGGGCATGTTATGAGAAGGGATGAAAGGCAGGTAGGTATGTTACTAGAAGAATGATGGATATGAATGTTGATGGCTGGAAAGCAAGAGTAATACCGCAGAAAAGATGGATGGATTATGTGCGAATGATATGAATGTGAAGGGACTGGATGACGAGTGACAGGAAATAATGGTAGAGACGGCGCAGAGGACAGGGAGATGATGATAATTTTATTTTCCTACCTAGCTAATCCAAAAACAATAATTTTTGTATCTGTACTGAACAACTCTCAGAAAAACTTTAATTATCCACAAAAACTTAAAAACATTGAAAGCGGCTGATCAAAATTCTACTCGAAAACTTGTTCTTTAAGCCCTTCTTTAAGAGTGAAGGTCCTCCACAATTACGAAAACGTTTTGTTCAAGTGAAAGTACTCCAGCAATCGCCCACCGACCGACGTACGAGCTCAGTCGGGTCGCGAGCTATCAGCGTAAACGCGCGCGCACGTCTCACTGCGTCTCTACTCAAGCGCAGTCTTACGAGTTAAGACAATTTTCCAATCTTGTGTGTTATGATCTAAACACCCCCTTTCCGGTCTTGTTGCGTTGTTGTTCTCATTCTGTAATAAATAATAATGGACGTCGAAACTGGGAAAGACGATTTGAGCTTCGAAGATGGAAAGCTGGTTGTGTTCAATGACATATCTTATGCGATCTCTCAAGGAGTTATGGGTAAGTTAGTTTAGGAGTTTATAATAAATTAATATGCAAAAAAAAATACTTTTTAGCTTTTCCCAATATTTGATTGTGATGTTTATTATCATTGAAATTGATTTTCTTACAAGAAAACATTATTTTCTTTTTCATATACTTTGATATAGTTTTTCAAGCTTATTTAGAAATGAACTTATATTTAATTTATTATACATTCTTTATGTAAACTCAACGCTTTAAGTCGCCGTAAATTAGGTAACGATCTAACGATTGTATAATATGAAAAGACGTTACATTGACATTAAAAATAACAGTGGCAGGTTTTTTTTTTTAATTAAGTACAATTAAACGACTATTAGGTATTTACCCTACTACCAACTTCATCGACTTGTGAATATAAAAAATATTTATTAATTTATTTATTTTTTTGTGTCCGACTAACTTTATTCTCTACATTGTACGCATTCCAACTCATGCATCTTACAATGTATGTTGTAGTTGAATTACCAGGAAATATTCACACTAGTTGATCATCAATTTATAATATTTGCTTACCTATTTTCTTATCAGCACACTCTAATAAATAGGTGCCCTTTGCCCGCCAACACATCACAGAATAGATATATGACATAACCACAAAGAAGTACAATAAGCTACACGTAATAACGTGTTTTCAATAGAAAACACAACACTTCGTTTAATGGCCGGTATACATTTTGATTAGTGTTTAGTGCGAGTGGCTCGTTTAGTGTTTAGTGTTTAGCAAAAAACACGTTCGGACAGTCTCTGATTAGTGTTAAGTAATTGTTTTTTGCTAAACACTAAACACTAATCAAAATGTATACCGGCCATTACATACACCAGAAATCGCGCACCTTAGTACCTACAATAGTAGATTGTTATACGAGAGTCCAAAGGAAGTAATTTCCATACGAGATATTTAGACGCCTGAGCATAGCGAGGGCGGCTATAGTTCGAGGATGGAATTATGACTTTTGCCCGAGTTAAACACTCTACTTTTCATTTCAAATATAAGGAAAGTAAAAAAGTCTTAGTTTTTCCTAAATAGACGGTAAGTCCATGGCAGAGACTCTCCTGAAGTAGATGTTTGAGGCTAATTAGAGCGTAGTTTTATTGTTTCTTTAATTTTGAATGAACTTTTTGTTTTAGTATAAACTCATTTTTAGTAAAAACACAAACAAAACTTTAATACGGCACACTCAGCTCAAAGACACAGAGTTAGGTATCCCTCCAATATTTTATAGTTTTTCTTATTTTAAATTTGGAACACGCCGCGTCTGCCGGCCGCTCCGCCCAATGTTTTAATTTTGCACTGGTTGGCTGTTTTGTTTATACCATGTTTTCTTATTGTTCGTGAGCTGCAACTTTTTTTTAACTATTTGTTTTTAATTATTGTAAACTTTTTCATTGCCGATGAGGTAACTCTCATAGTCGACCATAGTTGACTATGTTACCAAATTGAGTTTTATTTTTAAAGTAGCTTCCGCCCGCGACTTCATCTGCGTGGATAGTATTTTATCTATAGTATCTTAACTACTTAACCGGTCATCATGAAATTTTACATACACGTTGTCAGGGTTACAGAGAAGGACATAGGGTACCTTTCATCCCGAAAAAAAGGAACTGTTCCCCAGGGGATAGACAAAATACTATCCACGCAGATGAAGTCGCGGGCGGAAGCTACTTTAAAAATAAAACTCAATTTGGTAACATAGTCAACTATGGTCGACTATGAGAGTTACCTCATCGGCAATGAAAAAGTTTACAATAATTAAAAACAAATAGTTAAAAAAAAGTTGCAGCTCACGAACAATAAGAAAACATGGTATAAACAAAACAGCCAACCAGTGCAAAATTAAAACATTGGGCGGAGCGGCCGGCAGACGCGGCGTGTTCCAAATTTAAAATAAGAAAAACTATAAAATATTGGAGGGATACCTAACTCTGTGTCTTTGAGCTGAGTGTGCCGTATTAAAGTTTTGTTTGTGTTTTTACTAAAAATGAGTTTATACTAAAACAAAAAGTTCATTCAAAATTAAAGAAACAATAAAACTACGCTCTAATTAGCCTCAAACATCTACTTCAGGAGAGTCTCTGCCATGGACTTACCGTCTATTTAGGAAAAACTAAGACTTTTTTACTTTCCTTATATTTGAAATGAAAAGTAGAGTGTTTAACTCGGGCAAAAGTCATAATTCCATCCTCGAACTATAGCCGCCCTCGCTATGCTCAGGCGTCTAAATATCTCGTATGGAAATTACTTCCTTTGGACTCTCGTATAACAATCTACTATTGTAGGTACTAAGGTGCGCGATTTCTGGTGTATGTAATGGCCGGTATACATTTTGATTAGTGTTTAGTGTTTAGCAAAAAACAATTACTTAACACTAATCAGAGACTGTCCGAACGTGTTTTTTGCTAAACACTAAACACTAAACGAGCCACTCGCACTAAACACTAATCAAAATGTATACCGGCCATTAAACGAAGTGTTGTGTTTTCTATTGAAAACACGTTATTACGTGTAGCTTATTGTACTTCTTTGTGGTTATGTCATATATCTATTCTGTGATGTGTTGGCGGGCAAAGGGCACCTATTTATTAGAGTGTGCTGATAAGAAAATAGGTAAGCAAATATTATAAATTGATGATCAACTAGTGTGAATATTTCCTGGTAATTCAACTACAACATACATTGTAAGATGCATGAGTTGGAATGCGTACAATGTAGAGAATAAAGTTAGTCGGACACAAAAAAATAAATAAATTAATAAATATTTTTTATATTCACAAGTCGATGAAGTTGGTAGTAGGGTAAATACCTAATAGTCGTTTAATTGTACTTAATTAAAAAAAAAAACCTGCCACTGTTATTTTTAATGTCAATGTAACGTCTTTTCATATTATACAATCGTTAGATCGTTACCTAATTTACGGCGACTTAAAGCGTTGAGTTTACATAAAGAATGTATAATAAATTAAATATAAGTTCATTTCTAAATAAGCTTGAAAAACTATATCAAAGTATATGAAAAAGAAAATAATGTTTTCTTGTAAGAAAATCAATTTCAATGATAATAAACATCACAATCAAATATTGGGAAAAGCTAAAAAGTATTTTTTTTTGCATATTAATTTATTATAAACTCCTAAACTAACTTACCCATAACTCCTTGAGAGATCGCATAAGATATGTCATTGAACACAACCAGCTTTCCATCTTCGAAGCTCAAATCGTCTTTCCCAGTTTCGACGTCCATTATTATTTATTACAGAATGAGAACAACAACGCAACAAGACCGGAAAGGGGGTGTTTAGATCATAACACACAAGATTGGAAAATTGTCTTAACTCGTAAGACTGCGCTTGAGTAGAGACGCAGTGAGACGTGCGCGCGCGTTTACGCTGATAGCTCGCGACCCGACTGAGCTCGTACGTCGGTCGGTGGGCGATTGCTGGAGTACTTTCACTTGAACAAAACGTTTTCGTAATTGTGGAGGACCTTCACTCTTAAAGAAGGGCTTAAAGAACAAGTTTTCGAGTAGAATTTTGATCAGCCGCTTTCAATGTTTTTAAGTTTTTGTGGATAATTAAAGTTTTTCTGAGAGTTGTTCAGTACAGATACAAAAATTATTGTTTTTGGATTAGCTAGGTAGGAAAATAAAATTATCATCATCTCCCTGTCCTCTGCGCCGTCTCTACCATTATTTCCTGTCACTCGTCATCCAGTCCCTTCACATTCATATCATTCGCACATAATCCATCCATCTTTTCTGCGGTATTACTCTTGCTTTCCAGCCATCAACATTCATATCCATCATTCTTCTAGTAACATACCTACCTGCCTTTCATCCCTTCTCATAACATGCCCAATGCCCAATACCAAGCCAGTCGATTCCCTTTAAACTTTTCTATCACTGGTGCTACTTTCAAACTTTCTCTCACATATTCATTCCTAATTTTATCCATTCGAGTCACATCTCTTTTACATGTAATTTTCTTTCATCTATCTTATTGTTAGCCCAATATCTGATCCACAATAACTACTGTTTATTGGGTTTGAAGTTACCTCTATAACTTGGTTTAATGCTCCATTATGTAACCCAAATTGCCTTCACAGAGTGTGAAAATTTATGGTCATATGTCAAAATAAAGTGTTTTTTTATTACTTTAGTAGCGGCCGCTCGCTACTTAGTTCGTGATCCCAGGTCCCATACGAACTTCCTTTCTCTAATACACCCCGTTCAATATTCATTCTCACGACAAAATGAAGTTTTGATTATGTCTTTCCCCATGGTCCAATGTATTCCAAAATTCATCAAAATTAGTTCAGTGGTTCAGTGGTCAAAATTTCAGACAGACAAGATAGTTCTTTCACATTTATAATATTGATATGGATTGATAAGTTTATATTAGGACACAATACAAAAATGATTAAATAATTTTAGTTACATTGTTTGTTTTTAATCTAATAATTTTATTAATTACTTAATATCATAAGCCTGTAAGATTATCTAAATGTAATCGCATTGCAAACAAAATACTTACTTGTTGATAAGTTGCAAGTGCAAAATACTGATACATAACTACCTAATCAATTAGGAGATTTTGTTACTGTGTGTTTCAATTAATATAAATTGTAAGACTGGTTCATACATTTTTGTTCCATTTTGAAAAAAACCAGAAGATGAGCGCTATTCGTAATCTGTTAGTTGATCTGCGGGCTGATTATCTAATTAAAAACCACCTAGCGACTGGTTGCAGTTCACAGATGATCGTGATCCATTGCTACTTCTTTTTGGGTAAAAAAAAAAACATACCAAAGAAAAGTGGCAATGTATGTCAAATGCAACCGGTCGCTAAATAGTTTCTTTTTAGATAATCAGGGTGCGGGTTTTACCAAAATCAACACGTGATTTTTCTGTGTTGACCACATCATAACGCATCATGGGCATTTTATCCCGCTTAGTTATTAGCGTTTTGCTTGACAAACATTATAAAAAATTATAAAAAAAAGTAATAAACAGATAAGATGAGGAAGAGAAAAATCTTATTTTTTTATTTTATTTTATTTTTTTATTTATTTACTAGCTTTTGCCCGCGACTTCGTCCGCGTGGATATTCGAGAAAATCCCATGAGAACTTTAAACACAGACACACAGAGACAACATTTTTAACAGACAGACAGAGTTACTTTCGCATTTATAGTATTAGTATGGATTTTGTATTACTGATCTTGAATTTCGTTCTGTCAATTTTACTTATGGTAGTCGATTAAACAACATAATCTCGAAGTGTAAAAGTATGTAAATGGGTACCAAACAAATACGATAGTGGCATAACTTCTGTGAAGTCTCTCTATTCTGTGGTACAATCAAACTTTCATCCCCTATTTCAACCCCTCCATTCCTTATTTCGCAATAAAAGGTAGCCTATGTCCTATCTCGAGCTCTACTCTACCTCTGTACCAAATTTCATCCAAATCGGTTCAGTAGTTTCGGCGTGAAGGCGCAACAGACAGACAGACAGACAGACAGACAGAGTTACTTTCGCATTTATAATATTAGTATGGATTTTGTATTATTGATTTTGAATTTCGTTCTGTCAATTTTACTCATGGTAGTCGATTAAACAACATAATCTCGTAGTGTAAAAGTATGTAAATGGGTACCTAATAAATACGATAGTGGCATAACTTCTGAAGTCTCTCTATTCTGTAGTACAATCAAACTTTCATCCCCTATTTCAACCCTTCCAACCCTTATTTCGCAATAAAAGGTAGCCTATGTCCTATCTCGAGCTCTACTCTACCTCTGTACCAAATTTCATCCAAATCGGTTCAGTAGTTTCGGCGTGAAGGCGTAACAGACAGACGGACAGACAGACAGAGTTACTTTCGCATTTATAATATTAGTATGGATTAGTTTGGATTTTGTATTACTGATCTTGAATTTCGTTCTGTCAATTTTACTTATGGTAGCCGATTAAACAACATAATCTCGAAGTGTAAAAGTATGTAAATGGGTACCAAACAAATACGATAGTGGCATAACTTCTGTGAAGTCTCTCTATTCTGTAGTACAATCAAACTTTCATCCCCTATTTCAACCCCTCCATTCCTTATTTCGCAATAAAAGGTAGCCTATGTCCTATCTCGAGCTCTACTCTACCTCTGTACCAAATTTCATCCAAATCGGTTCAGTAGTTTCGGCGTGAAGGCGCAACAGACAGACAGACAGACAGACAGACAGAGTTACTTTCGCATTTATAATATTAGTATGGATTTTGTATTATTGATTTTGAATTTCGTTCTGTCAATTTTACTCATGGTAGTCGATTAAACAACATAATCTCGAAGTGTAAAAGTATGTAAATGGGTACCAAACAAATACGATAGTGGCATAACTTCTGTGAAGTCTCTCTATTCTGTAGTACAATCAAACTTTCATCCCCTATTTCAACCCCTCCATTCCTTATTTCGCAATAAAAGGTAGCCTATGTCCTATCTCGAGCTCTACTCTACCTCTGTACCAAATTTCATCCAAATCGGTTCAGTAGTTTCGGCGTGAAGGCGTAACAGACAGACAGACAGACAGAGTTACTTTCGCATTTATAATATTAGTATGGATTAGTTTGGATTTTGTATTACTGATCTTGAATTTCGTTCTGTCAATTTTACTTATGGTAGCCGATTAAACAACATAATCTCGAAGTGTAAAAGTATGTAAATGGGTACCAAACAAATACGATAGTGGCATAACTTCTGTGAAGTCTCTCTATTCTGTAGTACAATCAAACTTTCATCCCCTATTTCAACCCCTCCATTCCTTATTTCGCAATAAAAGGTAGCCTATGTCCTATCTCGAGCTCTACTCTACCTCTGTACCAAATTTCATCCAAATCGGTTCAGTAGTTTCGGCGTGAAGGCGTAACAGACAGACAGACAGACAGAGTTACTTTCGCATTTATAATATTAGTATGGATTAGTTTGGATTTTGTATTACTGATCTTGAATTTCGTTCTGTCAATTTTACTTATGGTAGCCGATTAAACAACATAATCTCGAAGTGTAAAAGTATGTAAATGGGTACCAAACAAATACGATAGTGGCGTAACTTCTGTAAAGTCTCTCTATTCTGTGGTACAATCAAACTTTCATCCCCTATTTCAACCCCTCCATTCCTTATTTCGCAATAAAAGGTAGCCTATGTCCTATCTCGAGCTCTACTCTACCTCTGTACCAAATTTCATCCAAATCGGTTCAGTAGTTTCGGCGTGAAGGCGTAACAGACAGACGGACAGACAGACAGAGTTACTTTCGCATTTATAATATTAGTATGGATTAGTTTGGATTTTGTATTACTGATCTTGAATTTCGTTCTGTCAATTTTACTTATGGTAGCCGATTAAACAACATAATCTCGAAGTGTAAAAGTATGTAAATGGGTACCAAACAAATACGATAGTGGCATAACTTCTGTGAAGTCTCTCTATTCTGTAGTACAATCAAACTTTCATCCCCTATTTCAACCCCTCCATTCCTTATTTCGCAATAAAAGGTAGCCTATGTCCTATCTCGAGCTCTACTCTACCTCTGTACCAAATTTCATCCAAATCGGTTCAGTAGTTTCGGCGTGAAGGCGCAACAGACAGACAGACAGACAGACAGACAGAGTTACTTTCGCATTTATAATATTAGTATGGATTTTGTATTATTGATTTTGAATTTCGTTCTGTCAATTTTACTCATGGTAGTCGATTAAACAACATAATCTCGAAGTGTAAAAGTATGTAAATGGGTACCAAACAAATACGATAGTGGCATAACTTCTGTGAAGTCTCTCTATTCTGTAGTACAATCAAACTTTCATCCCCTATTTCAACCCCTCCATTCCTTATTTCGCAATAAAAGGTAGCCTATGTCCTATCTCGAGCTCTACTCTACCTCTGTACCAAATTTCATCCAAATCGGTCCAGTAGTTTCGGCGTGAAGGCGTAACAGACAGACAGACAGACAGAGTTACTTTCGCATTTATAATATTAGTATGGATTATTATCTTCGTAACGATGATGTTTTTTACACGACTGCCCAAAGCATTTACACGACTGCCCAAAGCAAAAAGAGTGTATATGTGTTTAGGGTTCATGTATGTTTGTGGGTATGTGAGTTTCTTTATTCCACCATAATTTCTAAATGCCTGAACTGATTTGGATAAATAGGGTATCGTTAGAATCCTTACAGCATCCCGAGTGACACTGGCTATATTTTTTTAGAAAAAATTAATATGGCGACTGTACGACGCTATTTTCAAATGTGAAAAAAAATTTTTTTTCTTCTATTATTACAATATGGACATCAAATGAAAGGCCTTGATGAGCACATTCCAAAACTATAAAATATGTTACTCAAATGTATGAAATAAAAATAAATAAATTAAAAAAATATTAAAAACACGAGTGCCCTTTTATTTTTTTAGCAAATTTTTAAAACCCCCTCCCTTTCGGTAGTCGACAAAATTTGTATTCGTAATAACGCCGCCTAGAGCTAAGCGGAGCGGAATATAAACCTATTGAGTTCCTTTAATGTCTCTTCTCTGCTCTATTGGTTAAGTTAATGAAACTCTATTGGTTTAAATTAAATTTTACACTACTCTCAGCTCTTCTTTGCCTTAATCATGTGTCAGTTTAATACATTAGGCGTCTTAACCAATGTATGCTGCTGGCAGAGGGGGGTTTGTTTCTGCGTCCATCGAACTTAATTTGATTGGGTATCTATAATGTTGAGTATTTTAAGATAATTAATATATGTGTTAGAAACAATCCTAGAAAAAATTGATTTACCCGTAACATCTCAGACGGCTGCTACGGGTGAGTCGATTTTTCTAGCATTTTACCTATTAATTCTGTGCCTCCAGTCAAAAAGGGCATAATTCAAAAACACTACTTTTCAGGAGAGTTGAAAAACCAAACTTTGGTTGTTTTTTTAGTTATTAAATTATGAACACGAAATCCAATACTGCATTTATTTAGATATATTTTTAATGATACGATTAATGGAAATTTATTCTACATTTGTACACTATATATATATTTTTTTCTAAATTTTCTTGAATTATGCCCTTACTAACGACTACATAAAAGCATAACGTGATTTAAATGAACTTTTTTTTGCATGATATAAGAATAACATTAATTGTCTATTCAATAAATTAAGACTAAAGGTAACAAATGATGTACATAATATGTTTGATTAGCGATATCGGAGTTTTTAAAGGCAGATCATATTATCAATTTTATCGACAAAACCCCCCACATGTTCGGGTCTATCCCCTCTCCTGCTGGAATGACCGGCATTTTAAATTTGACTTTTTATTTAAGATGGCCCTGCCGATAATATTAATTCCTTTAGATTTAAAAATCCCGCAGTTATAAAAAAATACTTTTCAAAAATCAAACGCAAAAGTCAAATCGATACACTTCCCCACTGTGGAAGTGCTTTATTCAAAGAGTGACAGCCACGGGAACCTACCCTTTTATGTGATAGCCAGTTTTGGCACAATATGGTAAAATATAAATTAAATTATTAACAATAGCATTAAAATGTATCTGAAATAAAAATTATTTAATTTTTATTTTATTTTAAAAAGCTTACAATATTACCTCATCATCATCATTACTTTACATCATTACCTTATACAATATTACTTATCAAGTAAAAAATAATTATGTAGACTTTTGACTTTAATACATCCTAAAAAATAATGAATGAATGAATACTTTATTGTTCACCATAATAAAATAATCCGAAATTGGTGTGCTGTTTTGTTTTTCTTACAGATCTCAAAATAAGGTGCATTTTTTATATTTTTATAATACACAGGAATATCATCTACAAAACGAAATCAGAACTATTGTTCTGAGTTGCATATTTTGAGAGTTATTATTGTTTGAATATGACTCTTACGTAAATGGACAAATTTAAAAACATTTTTATCAGTTTTTAACTTAAGTTGATAATTTTATCGCAATATAAATGTCATTGAACTATAAAAGCAAGTATTTACGAGTTTTGATTTTTGACCATTTTCAAAAATTAACATTTTATGCCATAGGGTCAAACAATAATAACTCTTGAAATCTGCAACACAGAGCATTGATTTTGATGTCGTTTTGTTTATAATATTCCTGTGTATTAATAAATAAAAAAAAAACTCACATTAATATCCTTGTTTTCAAGATCTGTGGGAAAACCTAAAAAAAGCACTAATTTCGGATAAAAATTTACTAAAGTATTTTTTATGACGAATTAAAGTTAATAGTTGATATAATTATTCTTTTTTACTTGATAGGTGGTATTATAAGCTTTCAAAAACTACTTTTTTATAACTGTAGGACTTTGTAATCCAAAGGAATTTATATTTTCGGCAGGGCAATCAAACATTAAAAGTCAAATAAATTTAAAATGCTGGTCATTCCAACACGACAGGGGATAGACCCGAACATGTGGGGGGGGGGGTTTGTCGATAAAATTTATCTTATTATACACATACATATTGTATGTAGTTGTGATGGATTTGTAGGCTGTGACCATTTAGGCGCTTATTCTCCACATTGTGGCTCTTACTCTATGTTAGTATCTAAGCAACGGTTTGTCTGTTATTCTTCGTAGATTTTTCCCTGTTTGTGTTCTTTAAATACAGCAATCTTTAAGCCCAGCCTAGCTTTCATTCTATAACATTGTGGCGACTCGTGAATTTGGACAAAAATAATGATGATTGCGCTGCGGCGGAAAAGAACGCAGCTAAGAAGGGAATTCACTACGCAGGCGAACGAAATCGAACAGCTAGCAGGTGAACAAAGGTACGATGATTTTCATGAATTGTATGCATTATTATCAGATACCGCTGACAAACTTTTCGAAATCGAAAATGCGGTACGGGATGAATGGTGTGCCGAGGAACAATTTGACGGGCAGGCTTTTCAATCCGACCAAGACAAAGTAGTGGATTATCGTAAAAGATTTCTATAACAGTAGTCATAATCGCTTTCTTCACATAAATTTGTTTTGCAGAGAGCATCAAGTAGCTCTGATTTGATTGTGAATATCGGAACCAGCTTATATCGCGCCAATGCACATTTTCTTTATTGGCATTAATTTTCCTTAAGTGGTACCAGTGGGCCTTTAAAGAGTGCTTCAAAATTATAGAAAGTCTCCAAAGTCGTTTCTTTCACAGTGAATTGGCCTCTTTCCCCAGCAGACCTTACCATCTGGTAATAATCTCTAGGATGGTGATGGTGAAAACTTTGGTTTTTTAGTGGTTATAACGTGGTTATAAAGAGCATAACTACATTTAATTCTATATTATTTTTAAACTTTATGATATAACATGAATTATGTCTTCTATTAATAAATCAAATGTAATTATGCTTTTTTAATCACAGATAATTTTGAGACTATACCATTTATGTCTTTCTAAACGTAAAACTCAACAATTATTAAAAACTGTGCCTTTACAAGCGGTGAGTTATGCTTTTTGTGTAAAAAATAAATGTATGTTAGGAGGTAGGTACAGTTATGCCCTTTTGATATGTTATGTAACTCAATGCGCTGATTACAACAGTGCAATAAAATAAAAAGGGCATAACTCGTCTTATGCCCCTTTTGACTGGAGGCACAGAATTTATCTTAATAAAAAAATATCATTGTGAATCTCATCCGATTCTGTTAATGTTATTAACAGCGTAAAGAAATCCACAGAGGTTTATAACAACACTGTTGAATGCTCTATAGAACATTTATACTTAGAAAGAAAAATGAGATAAATCATACGTTAAAAAGGAAAATGAGATACCTAAAAATTCTATAACAAGGAGCAAACTATAGGTGCATTCCAAGGTAATCTAGGTACTGGTATCAAGTACCTTTGCGTTGGTAAACACGCACAAAACGTGAAATATACCCACGTAACTAGTCATGAACAAGTTGGTTTATAAATATTTATAAAAGGAATAATATTTAACATGGTTATTGTTAAGGCCAAATAAGCAAATGTTTTTTATGTTGCTGGATATGCTGCGTTAAGCGTGTTTGGTTCAGTAAACTATTGATTGAACAACGTCTTAATAACAGAACAATTATTTTTTCCTTAATTATCTCGAGTTATTTGTTCGTAGCCTGCTGCATAATATGCGGTGTGGCTATGAAGTCAGTACGTAACAATCCTTTCGACGCAGACACTAGGTACCTACTTATTTTCAAAGACGTTGATGTCTTTTGTATTAGATTTTTAATGTTGTGTTGGTTTATGAAAACGGCATTGTAGTTTTCAGTTTTTATTTTGTTGTTCTTTTTTGAGAAGCTTGGTGACCTGGCCCTGGCGCTGTGCGCAAAGGTCGGTCATGCGATTGGTGAACAAGGCACGTTAAGTGGTTTTGGTCCCGGCTGCATTTGCAGTCGTTATCACCCACCATCTGGTCAATCCGGTTTGGGCCTGCGTGGTGGGCTGTGGCCGATCTTCCTTATCCACCCTTAATAAGGAAAGCCTATGCCCCATAGCAGTGCACATTAAAAATGAATGATGTCGTCGTACTTTTTATTGTCCTCAACCCAACCGGCAGTTTCAAAACAGCATCTTAAGTGGTAGATATGTCACCGTTAAAGTGCGGAAATCAGTGAATCTGCAGATTAACTAGTTAATCTGCAGATTCACTGATTTCCGCACTGTCACTGGTCAAGTCAGTTAAAGTGCGTTTTTTTAATTTTGTACTTTAACTAGGTAATCTGCAGATTCCCTAGCTAATATGCAGATTAACGACCAAGGATCAGTTAAAGTACGGAAACAGGTTCTTTTATTGAAAAAAAAAATGTAATAACATAAAAAAGGGTTGTCATAAAAGCGGGGGTACTGGGGGGGCGCAGCTCGCTACAAGGGGGCTCGGGGGGCGAAGCCCCCCGCCATGGAAAAGTCTTAAAGAGGTCATTATTCATTAGGTTAGGTTAGTATTGTGACCAAAAACGCCAGAAACGAAGTTTTTGTGAAATAAACTTTCAATATAGGTCTTTTACTTAAATTCCTGAAGCCTTGGCCATTTCATTCACTGTATTCCGCACTTTAACGGTGTAGCATCCGTTAATGTGCAGAATAAGTAGTTAAGTGTGGAAATCGTCTACTTTAAGATAAAATTCGCACTCTAACTGACTCGACTAGTTAATCTGCAGATTAACGGTATCCGTACTTTAATGGTAACAGATATAATATTATAATAGAAATTAATAATTGTATCTTTGTGCAGCATCAACTTGTAGGAAAATAAATAAAACTCCAGACAATAATAATACAATTTTTTTATTTTTGGTCTTCCTCACGGTATGGCGGATAATTTGCTTTATTGGGTAAATTATTTATTAAGACCCGTGGCAAGAATTCAGTTGAAGTAATATTGACTATTTTCATAACACAGAGCTTTTTGAGAGCAGCATTTACAAGTTTACGAAAACTGTCAACGAAACTATCGGATCATACCGATATCGCGTCGCGGCAGAACAATCGATGTGAGTAGAAAGACAGTGTGATAGTTTTCGATAACGAATACTTCTAAGAAACTATTGTTAGACTCGTGCTAGGGATACAAATAATTTTAGTCAAGATTTGGTATAAATAACACGATTATCGTTTTCGGGTATGCTTTCAATGTTGTCGTTGAAAGTAACTCATTTACTTTTTTTATTGGCTGGCTTAAATTAATTCGTGTCATATAAAAGTAAAATGTTGACGTAGGTATTTATTCGTCAAATTATCTACATAAGTTGAAAAGGGATACACATTTCCTTCTCTAAGGCCTATAAATAAAACAATAAAACAATTTGTTTTTATAAGGATTGGAACTATACACTACTCGGTGATAAATAGAGGAATGTGTCTAAAATGAGAATGGAATATTAGTTCAAAAAGGATTTAGATTATGATTCTTGTACCGTAAGTGCCGATTGGTCCTAAATATCTTCGAATGGCAGATACCTACATGGCACTTGTTCTTGGCTCACAAAGCCTCTTCCTAATAAATATTCATCTCTGTCTATATTTCGATAATAAAAAAAAACCCTGACCAATACCTATAAACCTACCTAGGTCCAAAAAAATTACAAGTACATTAATAATACACTTTTAAACTTTCGCATTGAATTTTATAAGATTAAAACACAGGTATTAAACGCGTTTAAACAACATACTTTAAACCTGGTGGTCATCATCATCATCATCAGCCTATCATCATCCACTGCTGGACATAGGCCTCTCCAAGTGAACGCCACCGAGCACGATCTGCGGCTATTCTCAGAGGAGGAGGTGTCTGCATCATATCCAGTCAGCCCGTGACCACGGCCGATGCAACTAAAAGTAATCGAAACGTCTGTAAAAAGTGGTTAAACACCTATGATTAAGTTTAAACGCGTTTAATACCTGTGTTTTTAATCTAATTATAATGTATATTATAATTCGAAAAAAATATAAAGTCAGGATATTTGAAAGCTGTACGTACTTACGAACACTTATACATATATATAACATCACATGAATTGTATATTGCATACACTTAAAATATAATTATTGTACTTATGATAAATAATTTACATACAAGAAGAAATACTAGAAAAATTGACTCACCCAAACTCAGACGGGATATCGTCCCGTTTCAGGAGCTATGGGTGAGTAATTTTTTTTCTAGTATTTTATATCTAGTACCGATATTAATTTATCAAAAATAGCAATGTGAATGCAATAACCCTTAAAAAAATAATAATAATTGTACTTGCTCTCTTATTTCACTGTTATGTAATCAGCTTTTTATTTACAAAATGATTTTTATACACGTATACAATTTAAATAAATAATATGACAATGTATAAAAGATAACAAATATCCTGTACCTACTTAAAGCTAACATCCAATGACTAATAATAGTATAATCAGTTACTTAAATGGAATTTTTCCTCTAAACCTTCTTACACCCTTCCATGTATTTTTTATAAAAAAAAGAAAGACCATACTTTATTAATCAGTTTCTTTTGAATGTTAATTATAATAATAATAACCAACGCAACGCAAATCTATACAAATTGAGCCAAGCTCAACTTATATTTTATAAATTTACAGTCAAGGGAGTTAAGAGGATCTTGATTAATAAATTATGATTCTATAGCAATGTTTTCATTTTCAGATTACTAATGATAGCTATATTAATATTTAAACAAATTGGTCTACATCACAGATTAAGTACACAGTACTTTGCAAAGACTATCTTAACACTACTGCGACCTATTATTAAACTAACCTAGGCAACATATTTAAAACCTTGCCTTTTTAGTTTGTTTCATTGTTTTTATTTGGTTCGATTAAAGTTTAAAATTCAGTGAATTTTTGACTGGCTATCACAGCAACATCATTATAATGACGACTTGTCTGAAAAATGTTCTCAAAATTTTGATTTAGGCTCGTATCTAAAGCGAGCTTGGTTCTAAAAATGGAGTCCTGAATTTAGTTGTCATGTTATATTTTGTTCGTTAAATGTGAAATTTAATTCCATTGACAAGTGGAGTGGACGGCATCATTAAAATTTTTTTTTTGTAATGTTGTTCAAAAGGCTAAGTCAGAACTAACAGCGGTTTTGTCATTTGAAATAAATTCTTTAATAAAGATCTCAAAACGGTGTTACACTAAATTGCCTATTAGTGAGTCATTCAAATAATTATAGTCTTTGTAATGTGATTTACTGAATGGCCACTAATTTCTTAATACAAGCCTGATAATTAGGGATATTTACTTAATATTTATACAATTTTAGTTTAGCATTCCAGATGCAATCTATGCATTTACGTTGCTCATAAGTCACTGACGACATACTTTTTAATGTTTTGTCAATAATTACCTACATCTAAATTATTAACACTTTTTTTGGCACCTTTAAATTAAAGTTAAACGAAATAAGCTAATCACCATTTGTTCTTTAGTCTAATCTTAAGAATTATGTATGAACACAAAGTGACTATCAACCCAATACCGAATAGAGCACCGACGACCCGCGAATAGTTCTCTTGCGTCATTTCTACGTCTTTAATGAATGCTTTAGGGTGTGTGTAGTGACAGTAGATGTCCGAACAAGGCATCTTGGGCCTGTCCATGCCGAAGATGGCGAAGACGAGGCCGACGAGGCCGTGCTTGAGGAAGGACAGGTGGAACATCCAGCGGAAGAAGGACGGAGCGTCGCTGTACCGGAGGAAGAACCCGGAGAAAATCGTGAACGGCATTATGAACAGAGGGCCGAATATGACGCCGTTCTGAAAATTAGACAAGATAATGAGGATCAGTAATAGGTTTGAATCCTATAGTTTTATTGATATAATATAAACACATATTGATAGCTATGAAACCAAGTGAAAGATTTTATGAAATCCGTTTAGAAATGGTGGAGTCAAAAGGGGTTGAAGGAAATGTCAAGCTCAATGTAATAATAATATGTGGTTTATCACGTACGACATAACGTTCGCGTACATCGCGATGACGTCATAAGAAAAAAACCAGTATTTTAGCTCTTATAACTTCTCAGGTTTAAGGGATATCGTAAAAAAAAATCACAGTTAATCATGTGGTGGCAGAAGCTTTCTAATTAGCCACTAAACAAAAATCGTTACTGATACTCACTATTGAGTTTGAACCTCAACAATATTTTGGAATATCAAATATGGTGACTATTTATACTTAGTTACTATTTAATTTACAAAGCATTAATTATTTTACCCAGCAACTGCAGTGTAGAGTAATAGGTTGAATTTATGCGGGCCAACCCAAACCAACTCACACATTTGTCGATACACTTTTACAATTTGTGCAAATGATGTTTGAAAATTTAGTCCCAAAAAACTCAAAGACAGAGGTGTTACTTCTGTAGGTAATAGTACCAACTATCAAAATATAACTTTTAAAAACAAAGTAACATGTTTCTCACCTTCACACTAAAAATGGACCCATTGAGGAGGCCCATGCAGAGAGCGACGTACGACACCAGCACTAAGGTGGAGCAGAATGTGGTGAACCGTATTATCTCAGGGGGCAGCCCTGTAAGGAAGTAGACGATGACCGCGTAGCAGAGCGTGCACACAGTCTGCGTGGGCAGCGTGGACGCTAGCGTCGCCGTGTAGTACGCCCCCGTGGTGTACCAACGGTTGAAGTGCTCTCGTCTGACTACTGGTATTTGTTGAGGGACTGAAAATATAGAAACAATATGATTTTAAATAACATTTACTCCTCAATTCAATCGTGAGGCAGACGCATGAGGCCGGACAACAATGGAAAATCTTTTGTCTTTCTTTTTGTCTGGCTTGATGGGTTAAAATCTGTTCGTTTACAACTAAAATATTAGAGTAGCTAAATGCACCACATGACTTCGTCTGAATTGTCACAGGAATAATAGGTACGTATGGCCACAAGCGGACCCGACGCGACGAACTGGTCAAATTCAAATTAACTGGAAATGAATTAGATTTATCGATGCAATAGTGAAATGCAGAGAGGTATGAAAAAGATGAAACTATACTCATAATAGATGGACAAGAAGCTGAAGGCTATGAGGATCTGAAAGTAGAGCTTGTTGTAAGCCCTCCCTACCGAAGCTCAAGAAGTTAGTGTTGAAATATACTTAGCTCTCATACTTACAATGGATGGAAGAGGAGCTGAAGGCAGTGAACATAAGGAACATGAGGCTGAAGTAGAGCATGTTGTAGCTGTCCCTGACGTGGCTCGCGTCGGCGCCGATGTTGTAGAATAGGAACCCGATGAACAGCCCCATGGAGCAGTGGATGCCCGTGAACATCAGCGTGAACGCAGGACTGCGCCATATTGACTGGAAATATCGTTATTGGCAGGATATACTTAAGGACCTAAGGGAGGTAATCTATGATGACTCGTTTCAGCTTGGGCAAAAATGCTTTCGTATGTCACTGTCTGTCTGTTTTCCTCTAAAGGTCGCATTTCTCAACCGATTCTCTTAAAATTTTGTGAGCAGGTTCAATAATTATACCTTTAAATTTTTTTTGTCGATTCCGTTTAGAAAAAAAATCTGCGATTTCGAAAAATGATGAAAAATGACAAAAACGCGAGGTCTACAGATCACAGAGTCACGAGTTTAAATATAATTAAACTTACCAAGAGAGATCTTCGCGTGAGTGTTGCGAACTGTTTCCACACGGGCGTGGAATATGTGCTTTTTAGTTTTAACAGTATCTTATTAGTCGGATCCTCCTTGGGAGCCGGTAATGTAGTCAGGTACACTTCTTCACTTCTTAAATTATTTTTTACTGGAATATACAGGAAACTTTTAGTGCATGAATTGCGAAACTATTAACAACATAATGATCGACTTTCTAAAAAATGATTTGATTTAAATTAGACATATCAAAGGCCCCGTTACGTCAGTAGAGATATGCAGGGTTATTTCAATACCAACAACCTCGCAGGATTACGTTATTAACATCATAAACAACAACAACAACATTTGTTCTACGGATTTTCCGAAAACAGATAAAAAATTGAACTATCATACAAAACTCGATGAGCTGTGAGCTTAATGTCCATTAAGTATGAACGTCGATTTATTTATGTCTGTTTTCGGAAAAGTTGTAGAACAAAATTTGTTATTTGAAGTTGTTGTTGATGATGTTAATAATCTACTCCTGGGAGGTTGTTGGTGTTTTACAAATAACCCTGTATATTATTATGATAGTGAAGTTCACCATACGATTATAACGTAACTGTTAACGCCACATTAAGGCTTTCAATGTTAAGGCATTAAATAATTCATTTTTATTATAACCATTGAAATGTATGTAAACTAGAATGGACAGATCTACGGCACAAATTGTCGCAGCGATTGCAAAGATGGCGGCTACGCATGGACAGTGCGAGCGTGAGTTGTCAAAGAAAAAGTAGCATGCACACAGATGCGACACATTCTTCATAATGATTAGGATATACCTACTTGTTTAATAATATTGCATAAAATTATAGTAAGAACGCAATTTAATTAGGTGATTGGTACATGTGAATACTTACTCGAAAAAGGAGGATGGGCATTTAGTACCCGTATTTGATGTCGTCGAATAGATTTTTTATAAGGAAAAATATTTCTATAGCAACATGGAAAAATATTTACTAACCCAGCCTGCCTAGCATGACCGATTTATATCGCGTGATATAGCGTTTTATCACGTTTAACTGTCAAAAAGACAAAAGAATTTGACAGTTGAGTGTCGATAAAATGCTATATCACGCGATATAAATCGGTCATGCTAGGCAGGCAGATCCTTCATGTCCGGAAACCGCGGAAAGCTCACAAAGTGCTATAGTTCTAGTTGATATCATAATAATTGCATTTACGATATTATTATAAAAAAAATGCAAATACGATTTTACATATACTCTGCTTTATCTGCTGCTTATAATAATTACTCTGTCATAGCATTAAAGAAATAAACGAATTGAAATAAAAATCTATAATTGCAATTAAATCTTATAAAATTGAAATTAAAAAGGGAAGATAAGGCACTAGCTAGCGTCTAGAAAATGCGCCCTCAAAATTAAAGCGTTGAATAAACGTACTAATGAATTCTATAATTCAAAAACACATTGAAACGTACTGGGGATCGAACCGGCCGGCACAGCGCTTATCCAAATGGTAGTCAACGGCATTAGTAAAGTAAGCATTTATTTGGCGTTTTCAATACAAAACAGAACTTAAAAATTAGAATTAGACGACCGAAAGGTCTGACCAGGCTCAGCTTGTGTTGTGGAGTCTATTCCACAACGCTGGTTTTCAGCTGGACCCATAAATATATTAAAAATATAAAATATATGTTAAGAGAAAATACATTAACCACTATACCATCGACGATGCCAAAACTGATGTAGGTATAATACAGTCTAAAATAGTCAAAACAAAAATGTAACAAAAACATAATGTGTTGTTTTTTTTTCTCTAAACTACCGAGTCAGATTTTGATGCCGCTTTGCATAAGGGTGTAGTTGAGGTATCCCTACATAAATACAACAACAGTGTCGCTATTGGTTCATGGACCACTTCCTATACAAATTTTCCCACTCTCCTATCTCATAGACAATTACTCTATTGAGCATTTTTACGCGCGTTTCTTTTTCTAGATAGATATTCGTGCTAGGGGTAATGTAGGTACACATTCGAACTCACGAAGTCGAAATGGAGCACAGTTGCTCTGTGCACGGATGTGCATCGACAACAAAATACAGTAGGGATTTAAGATTAATAATCACTTTTAATTAATTTTTCTTTTTTGGCAAGCCCCTGGACATATTTTTCGCCTGACAGCGTAAGTTAAGTACCTACACTGTGGCCGCGCGCGGCGGTGTTGTCCTACATCATAGGCAGTTCTTAACGGAATATAATAATATACTTATATTGTAAAACTGTGCTATTAGTTCACCTATCCTAGTTTAGTACCTACGTATACAATCTGTATAGTTCACTTTTCATAATCTATGATTTTCATACAAAATGTCGGCACAGTAGAAATAATGTATAAAAAAATAGTTTTGGTTGGTTTATGTTGATGTTTTGTTTACTTACCGATGATAAGTCACTCCACTATTTTTTTGCTTCGTAGTGGCACGATTTTTGCACGTCTTCAACACACAGGTCGGCATTTTTATCGGCACAATTACACCGTGCGTTCGCGGTGAGCGTTGGCGAGTGACTAAATGAGTTGAGGTCAATTGACCTCAACGCGTGGAGCAAAAATCGGGGCCGCGAGGTCGATTCTATACATACATTTCAATGATTATAACAATAATATACATAAGTATCTATTTAATCTTAATAGATAGTGTGACACGGGGCGACGAAATGCTTCCTATCCTTGTCTTTCCTATGACCCTATATTGCCCTCTCGCTCAATTTCCGCATCCTTAATGGCAAATGCAGCGAGAAGAAACAAATACACCGGCCGCGCCAGTAACCCGATTGTTGACGTGCGCGCGCGACCGATATTAATTACTCTCACATTAATTGTTCCAAATATGGGTGAAAACTCAAAGTTATAGTGCCTACTCAATCACAGTGTCCGACAGTGTCATCCTGCTGTTTGGGAGCTCCCGAAACCACCTCGATCCAGGACTTTGGTAAGCTGCATGTTTTGCCTTCCATTTTTCTTTTCCTTTTGTTCCTAGCAATTTAGCCGCCTCTGTGTCACAAACTAATCATTAAAAAATCGTATATACTCTTTCAAGAAACCCGCGCCTACATATTTTGGTCCTATCGTACCGGGATTGAGTGAGATTTTTGAGATTTAGTAATTTTACCATCGCGGTGCTAGGTGTCATATTTGTGAAAAGATGGCTTCCGATAAGAAAATGCAACAATTACAAAATAAATTATCGGCATATTACGGTAGGTTACAAACCATTTACGATCAAATAGCTAAATTAGGGGACGATCCCATTAAAATTGATAATTTTTTAGGAGATGCATTTACGTTAGATACGTTAAGAAATGATTTCTTAAAAACAATTGAGGAGCGGAATGAGGTTCAGCTCTCAATAGCTGACGGCCCCACCCCTTCGTATAATTCAGCTATAGCATTCGAGCAATTGTTCGCGAAAATTAAGTACAAAGTGCACCAGTTAACGGCGCCAAATACTCAAAAAATGAGTGGCAACGTTGCCGGTGAGGTAGTTAAGTGTGAACATGAAAAACCTACTCGTAAATACCTACCTTACATTGAACTTTGTTCGTTTAACGGTGATATTGCGTCTTGGCCCATTTTCTACGAGTCTTTTCGTACCACCATACATGAAAATTCGGATCTCACTGATGGGAATAAAATTCAATTCTTGATGGGGAAATTACAGGGGAAAGCTCTCGCAATTTGTCAGGGTATTCTACCTACCGCCGAAAACTATACAGTTATTTGGAATAATCTAGTAAAGAAATATAATGACAAGCGGGTACTTGCCGCTACTTACTTGGAAAGATTGTTAAATCTACCTACTGTGTCAAATAATTCACCTACTCAATTAGAGGAATTTATTGATAAATTCTCTGCACTTTATTTAGCTTTAAAACAATTAGATTTCGAGAATTTGGAAGACTTCGTTTTCGTTTATATTGCCAGTAAGAAAATAAATACGGAAACGTATGAAGCATTCGAGTACAAGTTCGAAAAATCCGAAATATTTCCGAAATGTAACGATTTTATTGATTTCGTGAAAGATCATGTTCGAGTTAAATTGCGTACGCGAGGTGTAGGTAGTTATTCCGTAGGTACGCCGGCGAAGGGCAGTACTCAAGGTCGTAAAAATAGCTCGTCGCCATCAACTGCGATGTCGGGAGGTTACTCAAATTCACGTAATGCTAATAATAGTAATGTAAAAACATTTGTTAACATACAGGAGCGCAATAACTGTTTATGTTGTGGGAAAAATGAACATTTGCATGTTTCCCAATGTGCTAAATTCCTGTCAATGATCCCTAATGATCGTTATAAATTTATTAAAAGTAATAAAATGTGTGTTAATTGCTTAGATAGTACTCACACGATTCTTAATTGCAAGTCAACAAATAAACGGTGTAATGAGTGCACTAAGAGACATCATAGCTTGCTTCATTTCCCAAAACCTACCGAGTCCGGCCCTGCCGATGGCGCGGTAGGAGTAGCTCTCTGCGCGGCCGTAAACGACGTCACCAGTCGTGACGAGGAGGGCACGCAGACGGTGTCTTGTCCGTCGACCACTGTATTACTAGGCACGGCGCAATGTCACGTGCTCGATGCGACCGGGAACATATGGGCAGTTAGAGCGTTAATTGATAGCGCGTCTCAAAGGGACTTAATTACAACGGAGTGTTGCAAACGTTTGAATTTAAAAATATCTGAGTCGCATAATGATAGGATTAAACGAACTTACCTGAAGTGAAGTTCAATCCTGATTATATGAAGTACTTAGTCCGATATAACTATGTAGTACTTGCTTTTCGAACTCTGGATACGCGAATTTCAAAGCAAAAAGCTGGAAACAAAAATAGCCACCTGCCTGGCAACACTAAACGTCAATGTCAATATTTCAGAGCCCCTAGCAACCCAGCCAAGGGAAAATTAATTTAATTACGTAAGAAAAATTAAATTACGGGAGGGCGGGATGTTATATATATCGGACTAAGTACTTCATATAATCAGGATTGAACTTCACTTCAGGTAAGTTCGTTTAATCCTATCATTATATCTTATACTTAGTCCGATATAACTATGTAGATGTTCAGAGAAGAACATAACACTTTAAAATTACAAATTACTTATTATCTCCATTCATAATAAACAACTCAAAACAGATATGACAACTTCCGTCTTAAAAATTAAATTGAATCAAATTAAATTATTTAATATCACTTTAGTAAACAACACTTGGTCAAAATATTCCGAGAAGAACATAACACTTTAAAGTTATAAAATACTTAATAAAATAAAAATCTTTTATTTACGATTTTCCACAAGTAGGACTTAAACTTATGATTAGTAGGTACCTACATTTTGTATGTAATAGGTATAATACGAGTTACAATATATTTTATTGTTACATCATTCATAATCAAAACAGATATTATGTATGACAACTTCTGTCTTAAAAATTAAATTAAATCAAATTAATTTATTTAATACTGCTCTAGCAAACAACACTTAGTTTATTCCGAGAAGAACATAACACTTTAATATTATAATGTATTTATAGTTTCAACATCCATACCTAATCAAAACTTAGTTATTACAAATTCTGTCTTAAAAATTAAATTAAAGCAAATGAAATTATTCAATACCGCTCATGCAAACAACACTTGGTTAGGTTAGGTTCATTCATGGTACGGCTCATTATAGTGGTCTGTTATAATGTGCTGCAAAGGTCGACGACCTAGGAGACCAACCCACTGCTCTAATAATAGTGTCTACAGAGAGACCTTCTTATGAACACACGAAGTCATGAAAGGCACCACCATCTGACATCACCTGCTTCACTGATGGACAGGTAAGGTAAGAGGCACGATGATGTGGCCATTTGAAAGTAATTAACAAATAATCGGATGAATTATTATTCCCTTAGTTATTTTCGTATTGCGTGTAAGCGTTTTAACTGGACTGGTCTTAACTGGTTGGTTGACAGTAAACTAAGGTAAAATTACTTGAGGTTGACCTCTATCAGGATCTAATGAAAATAGAATATTTGTAAAAAATATTTCGACACCAGTAGCTATGTTAATTTAATATTTTTTAAACTGATGGAATTTATAGTCTGGACCCCTCAGGCCAGTGCCAGTACTAACAGCATAATAGTTTTATTAGTGAGCCTTTCTAAGCTTAAGATATTTAATGGGTACATTACATACCGGCAAACATATTATGATAGAACTTCAGAAGGGTCCTACACACTGCTATATTATTATTATTATTATTATTTTTTTATATATATGTATAATATATATCCCATAACACTAGTATAATCGAATATCATAGAAAATATTTTTAAACTAAACATTTTTAAAATTTATTATTTTTCATATAAAAAATTCAATAAAGTTAAGACTACCTATGCAAAACACCTTTATGTGAAACATGGCAATGTCATATTTCCGTACCTCTAAATATGAATTAAGTCATCAATGAAAATCTTAGTACCTATACCTAGTATTTGTTAATGAAAGCTAAACCATAGTAAACGTCATCTTACGTTTGTGATAATTGATAATAGTAAAAAAGTATGTGTATGCAAAATAAAGAATTGTCAGGGTAATAAATTTTGAAGTAATTTAATTGAGATTGATAAAATCTTCAAAACTATGCATTTTTGGACCACATGTTCTAAAAGATTTTTATTTTTATATTATTCTTATTTTTACTATAGAATATAAAAGTTCCATAGAAACTAATTCTGACACTAACACCACCATATAATCAATAAAGGGCCATTTGCTCTGTCGGTTTAAATTTTTTAAAGAGAAACTTTCAACCAATTAATCAGGGAATGCATCAATATTCCATGCAGGTGGATCCCTGTGCCAGGGATGTATATATATAAGTAACTCATTTGCTGTTAACAAGCTATGCAAAGAGATTGATATAAGTGTCAGACATTCCCAATTTCATAATTCTTCATAATTATTTAATCATTTCATAATTAGCTTCGGTCGATAACATTAGTATAGTTTATTGATTTTATGTATGGAGCAAAACTCCATAGTCACACATCACTTCCAGATCTGTATTCCCAAACCATTTAATAAGGGATATTGAAACTGAACTCCCCCTAGTCTGTAGACATAGAAAATTTCAGTGGTGTTGCTAATTTCAAGAAGGATTCAACAATTTCTTTCTTTCTTCTCAATTTAACAAAATCTTGAGCAAAACATTTCAATGCAAAAAATGCAGCTAAGAATTCACAATAATTTATATAAAAGACTTGTTCTTCATCAGACCAATGACCTCTAGCACTTTGGCCATTGCAAAACGCGCCCCGACCAATGCCTGACTCCCAAAAGATTTCCATTTTAAAATCTCGTTGCTTTATTTTACTATTAGCAGTAGTAATATTTCTTTGTCACCATAGTGAATCCATTTTTTTTTTTATTTTTTTTTTTTTTTTTTATGTGTTTATTGTATTACTATCAGTTGCCTCTGGAGGCTTCAAGGGCTGATATATATATATATATATATTTCTTTTTCTAAGGTCCTTTTGTAGGTACTTATACAAAACATATGCAACTGCCATAAAAAACGAAACTAAATTTCCTAAGAGATTTACAAATTCTCTAATTTTACAGCTATCTCTTTTTAAGAACTGCTGAATTAAAACTGTTCACTTCCCTTTATTATATTTTTTTTTTTTTTTATTTTTTTTTTTTTATTTTTTTTTTGTTGTTATGCAAATTTTCAAAACCGGAGAATTAATATTAAATTCTAAATAATCTTTCACTCTGAAAGCCTTCAGGAAATTTCTTGTTCTATTAATAATTAAACCTTATTTGTCAAATACAATAATTTTGACATAATGATCTTCGTATATGACGATCCCAGATTGACTCATTTAAATACAGTACAATAGGTATGTATACCCTTATTTCTTAGATGTTCTATTGCAGGTTTAGGTAACTTTGTAAAAACAAATGGCACTGATGCTAGACCAAATGGCAGGCAATTTTTAACTGATATTATTTGCCATGAAAGATGAATCTAAAAATTATAAAGTGTCTGTGATTTACTAGAACTGGCACTAAAAAGTAGGCATTTTTCAAATCTATAGTAGTCATATAGTCTCCTCTTGTTAGTGATTTGCACACTGTCCTAACCTCTTCTAATTTAAAATGAGAAATCTCTTTTAAGTAAAGTATGAACTTGTTAGTACCATAAATTTTAGGCCAGTAAAAATACTTGAAAGAATTGACTACAGATTGGACTACACAACGATATTGCAATTAATTCAAGAAGCTTTTAAATTTCTTTAAAAAGAATTAACTTCTCAGTTAAAATAAAGTTATTATTGCATAGTGAATAGTTTTGTCTAGGTGTATCTGTAAGAAGGATATGGTAACCATTTCTTATACACTGCAATATTACAAGATCCTCTCCCAACATAAATAAAAATATTGCAGTCTGCCTGCAAATGCAAATTTTATCTCTACGGGTAGCAAGATCTGCGTCTGGATCCCTAGTGAGCTCAGTGGAGCAGTGCCTGGTACCCGGGTTGATGTTGGTATCCTCCTCGAGTTGTCTTCTTAGGAATTTAACAGCATCATCTAGCTTAGTGTAAAAACACTCAGGCTGATCAGCTTCCTTTTAATATTTGTATACCTATCTATAATTTAAATGACCGACAGAGAATTCTTATAGCATCGCTTGAATTCTTGAAAATAGTCATAGTGTATCAAAGTTTGATTTAGTCATCATGACTATTGTTTGATATATAGTGTAAGATCTATAGTAAACTTGTATTAATTTTCCATTTTCAGAAAAACGAAGTTAACCAACAAAATCTTTTCCCATTTTTCTGTTTTTCTATCAAGATGGTTTGAAATCTTAGTAAGGTATAATGTTTGTGTTGATGGGAATGTTCCATGTTCTCCGTGCTCTAATTTATCTTCACACATGCTAAGAGAAAAACATTTGGTTAATAACCATTATGTCTGGAGGTCTATGCAACGATTTCCCCACACTTTTAGAGCTTCATGGACAAAAAATAACACAATTATTTAATTTTAGAACAAAATTCTCACTTGATCTTACTTATATCCTAGTACGCTTTTATTCCAACGGAACTATGTATTGTACATAGTCAAGAATATTTGATACCTACTAGGTATCAGTTCATACATTCCCAACAAGAAGTAGGTAGGTATGCTATTATCCCAACGGGATTATGTATTACAATAGGACAGAGTATTTAATACCTACTTGGTATCGGTTTTTACCTTCTCAACGAGAAGTATGCTATTATTCCAACGGAATTATATATGTACAATAGTAAATAATATTTGATAGGTACCTATTTGATATCGGTTTGTAACTTCTCAACGAGAAGAAAACATCGCTGTAACACGAGGATGTTTATAAACAAATCCATCTATCGCCCACCCAACGGGGGGCTCGCATAGTCGCAACGCGATAATGCGTACAATTACTTTGCCAGTTTCTATGTAATAACTTGTATTATTTTTTTACCAGAAATTAGTTTATCAACATAATACAGGCTTCTCCGATGGTGAAGAAGATGAGAACTCAAAATACTTACAATCTTCCGGCTGCTGCAATTTATGGTTTACTTATATTTTTGGTGTTTTCTGCCAAATCTTTTAATAGTTTTTCCTGACAAATCATCTTTCGACTCTTGTTTGGGCATGATAATCACAATTTAACACAATATTACACAAAATATCAATGAAATTTCTAAATAAAATCCCGCAGGGAACAATCGCGTGCGAGCGCGAAAAAACAATTGACATTGACGTTTAGTGTTGCCAGGCAGGTGGCTATTTTTGTTTCCAGCTTTTTGCTTTGAAATTCGCGTATCCAGAGTTCGAAAAGCAAGTACTACATAGTTATATCGGACTAAGTATAAGATATAATAAATATGTGTCAGGTGTAGGGGACGTCAATAGTCCTATTGTAGGGACGACCTGCCTGACCATCCGTTCGCGAATAAATGATTCGGTCAGGTACACGATTCAACCTGTGGTCGTGAATAATATTACCAGTGAATTACCGATCACTAAAGTGAACACGGCTCGGTTAAATTATTTAAATAATATTATTTTAGCGGATTCTAATTATCATACTCCGGGTAGTATCGACTTGATTATAGGTAGCGATTTGTTCGCGCGCATTCTGCGTCCGGATACAATATCACGTGACGCCGGTGAGCCCGTCGCTGTCGAGACCTCATTAGGTTATATAATTATAGGTCAAGCTCCCGTTATTGAACCCGTGTGTAATACCATCCATACTCTCTTCACTTTAGATGAACCAGTCGAAAATCGCCTGAATCGATTTTTTGAGTTGGAAGAGGTACCGAATGTACTTTGCTTATCTAAAGACGATGAAGATTGTGAGAAATATTATAACGAAACCACGCGTCGTACTTCGAATGGACAATACGTAGTGTCGTTACCGTTCAAATATGAACCGTCACTTTTATTAGGCGATTCTATGCGGTCAGCTGAGCGTAGGTATTTAACGTTGGAGCGTAAATTATTGGCTTATCAATCGTTAAAGGAACAATATGATTCCGTATTTTTAGAATATTTAGAAAAGGGTTATATGCGTCCGGTTGGTACTATTAGTGAGGTAGGTTATAGTAACGATCAATACGTAATTCCTCATCATGCCGTAGTCCGACATGATAAAAGTACCACCAAGTTGCGCGTGGTGTTAGATGCCAGTAATACCACCAGTTCCGGAAAATCGTTAAATGATTTATTGTACACTGGTCCAAATTTACAAAATAATATTTTTGATATTATATTAAAGTTCCGTTTGTTACCTATCGCGATAAGCGCTGATATAAGACAAATGTACTTAAGAATTCATGTCGATAATGATGATTTAAAATATCAACGAATATTATACAGATTCAACTCTAATGAACCGTTAATCGTATACGAAATAACTCGAGTGCCGTTCGGTCCATGTTCGGTCTGCGTTGTAGTCCGTACCTAGCTATGCGTACCGTGCGTCGGTTAGTTGAGGACGAGCGGGACGAGTTCCCCGCCGCCGCCGCGGTAGCTGAGACTGAGCTTTACATGGACGACCTGGGGCCGTACCGGCTAACGAATCGATTTTCATAAAAGTCTGCTGGGTTTCAAATTAAAACAGATAAATCGAGCCCCAATTGGGCCAAAATGACGAACCCAAATTCATGATGTCACACGAACATCGATATCTTCCGAATCACGTCAACAAAAAGTACAAAACGAAATTGCTTACTTTGATTTCTCTGTTTTAAGTTGAAACCCAGCAGACTTTTATGAAAATCGATTCGTTAGCCGGTACGGCCCCTGGCTACGAGTTGTCAATCGGATAAAAAAGCGATCGACCTCGCGACCCAACTTATAAAGTTATTCGAAACGGCCGGTTTTGAGTTAGTCAAATTCGCTAGTAACTCGCGGAAAGTAATGTCTAGTATTCCATCGACACATCGTGTTAGTGATGCGGTCGAGTTCAGCCCCGACAATCAATTAAAGGTTTTAGGACTTTTATGGCTACCCGCGGAAGACGTTTTCACTTTTATTATTAACGTACAACCTCAAGAATGTACAAAGCGCAAAATTCTGTCCACGATTGCTCGCCTGTGGGACGTTATGGGCTATGTGGCTCCAGTGACGCTATTAGCTAAACTAATAATTAAATTTTTATGGGAAAATAATGTCAATTGGGACGAATCCCCGCCCTCGAATATAATTATGTATAATATTATTGTATGGGCCATTGATGCCTGAAATAAATGGTTAAATAAAAAAAAAATAAAAAATAAAAATAATTTCATTGTGGCAAACTATAGAATCGGAACTTCACCTTTTACAATCTATTAAATTACCCCGACACGTAAGCGTAAATAATAATAATTGTGTTATTTCAATAATAGGCTTTGCGGACGCCTCGGAACGAGCGTACGGTGGTGTAGTATATTTACATGTTTATTTTCCTAACGAGAATCGTTCGGTAATGAATTTATTGTGTGCTAAGTCCAGAGTGGCACCCTCTAAAACGGTAGTTACGCTCGCGAGAATGGAACTGTGTGCTAATGTTATACTAGCCAAGTTAATACGTATAGTTCTAAATAACTATTCGTCGCGGTGTAAGATAACAAACACGTTCGCGTTTACAGATAGTAAGGTAGCACTCGCGTGGATAGTTTCTAATCCTAATCGATGGCAAACTTTTGTCGCAAATAGGGTTGCCATGATTCAGAATGACTTACACCCTCGACATTTTCGTCATATTAGTGGGAAGGACAATCCCGCGGATTGTCTATCTAGGGGCCTCACTCCTTCTCAGTTAATTGAGCATCCACTTTGGTTCCACGGACCGCCATATGCGCAACTACCCGTCTCCGATTGGCCGATATTAGAAGTCGATACAACTGATTTTAACGATTTAAATTTACCTGAGGAGAAGGTTAACGTCCTTAGTGCTGCAGTTAAGGCTCCTAGTACCTTACCTATTTTTTACGAATTAGCTACTCGTGTCTCTTCGTGGCATAAATTACTCCGAATAGTAATATATGTTCTTCGGTTCACTAAGAAATTACCGAAACAATTTAGTGTTTCGCATTTAGACATTGCGGAAGAAATGGTCATTAAAGACTTACAATTAGTTCACTTCCCGAGTGAGATTAAAATTGCCCAAAATGGTGGTAAATTACCGCCGTCTTTATTAAAATTAAATGCATTTTTACGCGACGGTATACTACGTGTGGGTGGAAGGTTGCGTAATTCCGATTTAGATTACGATAGTAAACACCCTATATTGCTTCCTAGCAAGGATCACGTAGTCAATTTAATTATCGACTATTATCATCGTCGTTACCCTTATACTGGTCCTCAGTTATTGATCTCATTAATAAGACAAAAATATTGGATTTTGTCCGCGCGTAAAATTGTTCGTAAGCGAGTACAAAATTGCGTCACGTGCTTCAAGGCAAACCCTAAGCCCGCGACACCGCCGCTGATGGCAGATTTACCCGCTTACAGGGTACAACAAGCAAAAGCATTTGGCCACTGTGGCTGCGATTTCGCTGGACCAATTCCGGTGTTGCCCTACCGGCGTAGAGGAGTACATAGTATTAAGGCATATTTATGCTTATTCATATGTTTGGCTACTAAAGCCGTTCATTTGGAACTCGCTTCGGATTTGTCTACGGACGCCTTTTTAAATGCTTTTAAAAGATTCATATCGCGTCGCGGCCCCATTTCAACTCTTTACTCGGATAACGGCACCAATTTTATAGGAGCCAATTCCTACTTAAATAATATGTATCGCCTGTTAGATTCCGAGGAATATAGGGATAGATTCGCTAACGAATTAAGAGATAACCACATTGAGTGGAAATTTAATCCAGCTTCCGCCCCCCACTTCGGTGGTATTTGGGAGGGTAACATTAGGAGTGTCAAAAGTCACCTGTCCAAAATTGTAGGGACACAATTATTAACTTTCGAAGAGATGACAACTGTTATCGCTCAGATTGAGGCGATTCTCAATTCAAGGCCACTATCTGTACTTAGTAGTGATCCTTCAGAGCCTCAGGCGCTCACACCTGCTCATTTTCTGGTCATGACGCCCTTAAAATCCCTGCCATCTGAAGATGTGAGCACGGAAAAGATAACGCTATTACAGCGAAAACGCATTGTTGATCACCTCGTACAATGCTTTTGGAAGCGGTGGAAGGTGGAATACCTTAACACCTTGCAAACTAGAGCGAAGTGGCTCACACCGAGCTCTCCCGTGCGCGAGGGCACTGTTGTCTTACTGAAATCAGAGAATAGTGCTCCTCTAAATTGGCCGTTAGGCATAATTGAACGTACTTTTCCTGGGAGGGACGGAATATCCCGTGTCGTGGACGTTAGAACTAAGTCCGGTGTATATCGCAGACCGGTTGTGAAGGTCATTCCGCTTCCCAATCAATAATTTAACTTAATTGCATACAGTCCACTCCTTAATAATAAAGAAATAAAATAAATAATAAAATTAAAATAAATAAATAAGCAAATCTAAGTCTAAGGTTCTAATAGCTATTAATAATAGGTTTAGGTTTAGTTTGAAGGATTACATCCTGTCAACCCGGGGGGGATGTTAACGCCACATTAAGGCATTAAATAATTCATTTTTATTATAACAATAATATACATAAGTATCTATTTAATCTTAATAGATAGTGTGACACGGGGCGACGAAATGCTTCCTATCCTTGTCTTTCCTATGACCCTATATTGCCCTCTCGCTCAATTTCCGCATCCTTAATGGCAAATGCAGCGAGAAGAAACAAATACACCGGCCGCGCCAGTAACCCGATTGTTGACGTGCGCGCGCGACCGATATTAATTACTCTCACATTAATTGTTCCAAATATGGGTGAAAACTCAAAGTTATAGTGCCTACGCAATCACAGTGTCCGACAGTGTCATCCTGCTGTTTGGGAGCTCCCGAAACCACCTCGATCCAGGACTTTGGTAAGCTGCATGTTTTGCCTTCCATTTTTCTTTTCCTTTTGTTCCTAGCAATTTAGCCGCCTCTGTGTCACAAACTAATCATTAAAAAATCGTATATACTCTTTCAAGAAACCCGCGCCTACAGTAACTATTATAATAAATTTGAGTGAAAAATAAGAAGAATGTATGAAATAAATATAACTCTTCTTGTATTTAATTTAATTAATTTGATCTGAAATAGCGTTGAAACTACATATATTCAGTGATCATATATTATCAGCCCTATCTCAGACGACACCGGCGAAATCAAAGATAGGTAAACAGGTGTTCAATTTGATAGATAGGTACTGCATAAGTCACCGATTTTGATAAATTTGGGCTTGATCGCTGCGGACACGTATAAAAACATGATGGAATAGAAAATAAAAAAAAATGTATTATTTTAGTTTTATCACACAGGGGAAAATAACGATATTTTCTTTTCATTTTCGGATATAATGCACTTAACAGTCGGATAGAATATCGAATAAGAAATAATATTTTGTATGACACATATGTACTTAAACGCAATATTTAGTGAGCTATTTGAAAATTCTTGAATTACTCCATAATAATGCGCGAGAAAAAAAACGCAAGAGATAAGTTTTAATATTACAGTTGATTTTCTCACGCATTGTACTTTTGATTTTAATACAAAAAATAATTGATGCATGTTCCCTATTAGAGAATTATGTAGGTAGGTACTTACCTATAAAATTATCATCAGTCTCATGAGAAATATGATTGCTCCAATCATCGCATTTGCCATTTTGTGAATGTCTTACTAATAAATCCACATTTTCACTACATATCTCTATAACTGAAACAAAAAGCAAAAACAAAAAGTAAGGCCTGGGGCATGGAGGCTGGTGCATCGACACCTACTATCCGATCCTGGCCTTTCTAACCCGTGGAACACCTGGGTGGTTCGCATAAGTGTTCCTCGGGTACCTTTTTGTACCCGTGGTCTACCCAATAGGTAAACTATGGGTAAATATATAAAATGTAATGCCCATAGATCAGCGGGTGAGTAGTAGATGAAAGAGATGCATCCAATATGACCAAATCATCATCAGCTATTTTTAATATCCCCCTGCTGGCGCAAAGGCATTCCTTATGGGTGGATAAGGAGGATGGGTCGAAGGCCCATTGCAGCTCGGTGGGTGTTAACGACTGCGAATGCACCCGAGACCAACGGCTTAACATGCCTTCTGAAGCACGGAGGAGCTCGAGATAATAAATTTTTGGTCACCCATCCCATGACCAACCCTTGCGAAAATTGTTTAACCTCCGCAATCGCTGCTGGGCCAGACTAAACCATGGGTCGCCAATTTTTTTGCCTAAGGGGCCAAACTAACTACTCAACAAAGGCCGAAGGGTTAGAGTATATATTCTGTGCCAAGGGCCAGGACCTAGCTAGCTCATTGTACCAACATGCTGTGAATTACAGTACGAGTATGTTGGTACAATCCGGCTGCTTTCGCGGGCCGCATTGTTGGTGCTCGCGGGCCGGAGCTGGCCCGTGGGCCGTGTTTGGAGACCCCTGCACTAAACTACTGCGTCATCAAGCTTAGAATTCAATATACTTACGAAAATCTACAGGGTTATGGTACGGTGGGCACATCAGATTCATCTGCTGCAGGTAAGGCAGTAGCCCTGGCACGGAGCCTGTGTACGCGCAGCTGCCCGCCACCACCACATACAACTTGTCCACCATCTCCAACAGCGCTGCTGACGGCTGGTGTATTGACACTACCACCGTCCGGCCCTGCCGGGCGAGTAGGTGGAAGAGGAAGACGAGCTGCTTGCACATCGAACTGTCCAAGCCACTGGAAAGAGATTAATTTGCTATTTTTATTGATGGCTCTACTACACTATAACCTCAATTCACTACACATTTTATCAATTTGGAGGACCTTTGGCGAGGTAATTGTATAAACTCGTTACATATTTTTGGATTTTCCGAAACTTTTGAAAAAAAATGTGTTGAACATAGTTCTTTCGTTTGCAAAACAGTAAGTAGCTTATTTAGCAGACTTTGTGTTTTATAAAACGATAAATATGAACTACAGTTAGTTTATAATAATAATACTGCATGATATCGTCAAAATGTTTGATGTGACGACGTCCAATGACGTAAATTAATAGTATTAAACAATACCATTATCTTGTTAATCGATTTTACAAATAAGGGGTTGTACATTAGTTATGAAAACATTTATATTTACTATAAAGCTCATTCCGAGATAACTATACTTACCTAACATAATATCTTAACACTTCCTCATTCATTTATTACAATAAATGACCAAGATTTATAAAATTTTATTAATTCATGGGAAACCTTTGTCTGTTAACAAAATACCTACCTATGTTTATGAAAATTGGTTCTGACTTTAATGGTAGATTGACTTGCATATTTTAGAATAATCGTTTTACCACCATCACATTCAGGACGTCTTTTAGTTGTCAAGGAAAGATTACTCAGTAGTACAGAAACCAAAGTAAGGCAGGGGGTCTATTTGACAACGAAGTTTGGCATCATGGCCGTAGGAAAGGGTGGGCCGTGCTCACCCCAGAATAGTCAGACCACTCAAGGCCAGGACCCCCCTGGAAAATTATCTATACATACGCCTATGCTTGGCATCGACTGTAAGATGTCAAACTGCGTCCTAAGTTATTGGGCGCATCGCGCAAGCGGATACCCGAGATGATTGAACTGTCGTGCACCACAAAATGGAGAAGGGCAACCATCTGCGTGTTTCTCCGCTTCGCAGCCCAAGTAACATATTGAAGCTGTTAAATAGATGAACAACAGAATTTTCCCATGCCAAAGTCTGGAGTAGAAGGCTGTAAGAAGTCTGCATAACCAACCCCCTGGTTGGTTATGTCTAATTGTCTAATTTATTGCAATCGTTTCATTTGACAGATGGATGTGACACATAATGGATGTGACAAGTAAGGATCAGTTTATCACATCTTGAAAGCGAGACTTTAAAATTAGACAATAGATAAGATAGGCAGCTCTTATTAATCTAATTTGGGCCAGTAATCCACATACGCGATGCACCGCCACACATGACGCGCGCTAGAGAGTTTTTAGTTCTTACCTGGTGGGTTCATCGAGGAACATGACGCTGGGGTCGCTGACGAGCTCCAGGCCGATGGCGAGCCGCTTCTTCTGCCCCCCGGAGAGGTGGCACGCCGCCGTGCTCTCATGTCTGCTGAGACCGAGAGACGTTATTATTTCTTGTACCTGAGAAGAAGAACGTTGTCGCTTCAACAGTCAGAATTTGATCATTTAGCACCGGTTCGAGTGAGAGATTAAAAAGCGTCGCGTTATAACCCAATATTGGCACTTTTTTAGCCTTCCGGATGAGCTGGCACAACTTTATATGTAAACACGTCAAAATCGCGAATAATTTGGCAACACCGCTTTTGTACTGAAAAATTTTTGTTCCATTTTATTTAATTTCAACTCTATATGGCCAAGCTGTTAAAGTATGAGAAAAAGATACGAATTTTTCTAATGCGTAACCCGATCTTGTTAGTTGTTTTTTATAGTAAATAAACTATTGTGCTTTTATTAACAGTTAAACCTAAGTGGTTCACCCAGGTGAAATAATCCGGTGGAAAACGGCTAAGGAGAGAGGAAAAATAGCGAAAAAGAAAGAGCCAAGTTAAAAATGAGACGAGTTAGGAAAGTTTCAACTTTGCAAAAGAGACCAACTAAGAAAGAGCCGAGTTAAAAATGAGACGAGTTAGGAAAGTGACAAGTTTAAGAAAAAGACCAACTAAGAAAGAGCCGATTTAATAATGAGACAAGTAAAAAAAGTGTCAAGTTTAAGAAAATGACAAAGTCATCCGGAAGGTTTTTTAGAAACAAAGTATTCTCAAGTGATTTCTCAAGTTTAGCCAAATGGGATAAGTGAGGCCAAAGTAGGCAACTCAACCCACTGAATATAGCACGGGGTTTCCCCGAGCATAGTTCGTGTGCAAACGTGTGCGTTAACATGACTTTTTAAGCGCGTAGTTTGAAAGTATTGTTGTATCAGCAATAAAAATATTGCCGATGCCAATATCTCGAAAACCCTGAAGTATCTCAGCAGATATATCGGTATCGGATGCACCCCTAGTTTTAAGCTGAAATGCCTTTGTATCGCTGGTGCTGCGCAAATATAAGAAAATAATGCCATCAGAATAGATGACAGTGTTATGATTATGAATGCAATTAAACTTTACTCGTAACAAAATAGTGGCCAAACGGTCGTGACTGGTTCTGTCGGACTCATGACCTCAAAATACTACTCAACTGAGAGTATACCTACCTACTTATTTCAATGTAGGTTGTTGCTAACACGGAATTGCCCGTTTGTGCGCCAAACAATTGTTTTGGTATTGTCTTGTTTGGTTTGGTATTGTATTACATTGATATAAATTGTTATTTTTTCAAATGGGTTGTTTTTATTTTTTGTTTTTTAGGCATGTTTTTCAGACAGTAGTTTCTTTTTCGAAGGTTCGAATAGGACTTTCAATTGACAAAAAAATAATATCATTAACGGATGGTCAGGGATACTTAGACGACCCATTACATAAAATAATGGAGAAGTCAGGCGGCCCTGTCGTCATTTTATTAGTATTAAAATAGAATTTCAGCAGTTAGTGTAATTTTAATAAGGCAACCTTAGAGGCACATTAACACAACAAGACTTAGTTGATTGAGATTGATATTAAACAATAAACTGTTAAGCAGGCATTTACGTCGTGCTAACAAATTACGCACTAATTAGTTCAACTTTGAACCTAACTTTGTTATTTTAATCATGTCGAGCAAACACTTTATTGTATGACGCGTGTGTGTAGGTATATGACGCGCACACTAAGGGAAGACGCGAAGTTAACCGAGTTGGAAGAAGTTATCAGCAAGGTACACTGGGACATTATCGGGTTATCTGAAGTCCGAAGAGCGGGAGAGGACTCGATAATCCTCAACTCCGGTAACTTGCTTTACTACCGGGAGGGCGACCAACAGTCCCAAGGTGGTGTCGGGTTCATCGTCCACAAGTCCCTTGTCAACAACGTGATTACCATCGGAAGTGTGTCGACCAGGGTGGCGTACCTTATACTCAGAATATCCAAACGGTGTTCGCTGAATGTTATACAGGTTTACGCACCGACCTCGACACACCAAGATGACGAAGTGGAGGCTATGTATGAGGAGATCTCTAAAGCCATGCATAGCTACAAAACCCACTACACTGTTGTGATGGGGGACTTCAATGCAAAGTTGGGGAAACGATGCGGTGATGAGCTGAGAGTGGGGCAATTTGGAGTTGGGCAACGGAATGACAGAGGCCAGATGCTGGCTGACTTTATGGAGAAGGAGAACCTCTTTATGATGAACTCCTTCTTCAGAAAGCCGGAAAGCCGGAAGTGGACCTGGGTCAGTCCGGACGGTAAAGTCAGAAATGAGATAGATTTTATCATGTCGACGAAAAAGCAAATATTCAATGATGTCACTGTGATCAACGCTGTTAAGACGGGGAGCGATCACCGATTGGTACGTGGCACATTGAATATCAACCCAAAGCTGGAAAGATCTCGACTGATAAAATCAACAATTCGACCATTGCCGGCCCATATTCAAAACCCCGAGAGCTTTCAACTCGAACTCCAAAACCGCTTCGAAGCCCTTGAGAACAGCATAGATGTGGACGATCTAAACAACATGGTGGTGGATACTGTCCGTACGGTAGGGTCCAAGCTCTTTAAGACCCGCCGTCCCAAGATAAAGAAACTCTCCGACCACACACTCCTACTCATGGATCAGAGACGTGAAATGAGGCTCCAGAGTTCAGTAGATGCTAATCGTTATCGGCAGCTTAATAGACAGATATCTAAGTCTTTGACGAGCGACCTTCGCCAATTTAATACGAATCGTATTAAAGAGGCTATCGAGCGGAATAAAGGCTCCAAAGTGTTCGCGAGAGATCTGTCTATTGGGCAAAGCCAGATGACGAAGCTAAAAACTGACGACGGACGCATCATTTCATCAAAGCCTGAAATCCTGAGGGAGATCGAGAGCTTCTATGGGCAGTTATATTCCACGCAGACACCTGTTGAAAGCAAGGCTAAAGACCCCAGAGCCAAGCTTACCCGACACTATACTCAAGATATCCCGGACGTCAGCCTGTACGAGATTAGTATGGCTCTCAAACAGCTGAAAAACAACAAGGCGGCGGGTGACGATGGAATCACTACAGAACTTCTGAGAGCGGGCGGTAAGCCGATACTCAAAGTCCTCCAGAAGCTCTTTAATTCCGTCATCGTCCAGGGCAGAACGCCAAAGACATGGAACATAAGTGAGGTGATCTTGTTCTTTAAAAAGGGTGACAAGTCCCTCTTAAAGAACTATAGACCCATCTCGCTTCTGAGTCATGTCTATAAGTTGTTTTCGAGAGTCCTTACGAATCGTCTCGCTCGCAAGTTCGACGACTTCCAACCTCCCGAACAAGCCGGGTTCCGAAAAGGCTTTAGCACCATAGACCACATCCATACGCTGCGGCAGGTTATACAGAAGACCGAGGAGTATAATGAGCCACTTTGCTTGGCATTCGTGGACTATGAGAAAGCCTTTGATTCGATTGAAACCTGGGCGGTGCTGCAGTCTCTCCAAAGGTGCCAAGTGGACTATAGGTATATCGAGGTGTTGAGGTACTTATACCAAAATGCCACCATGACGATCCGAGTACAGAACCAGAACACAAATCCTATCCAACTGCAGCGTGGTGTGAGACAGGGAGACGTTATTTCTCCGAAACTGTTCACAGTTGCGTTGGAGGACATCTTTAAGCTCTTGGACTGGAAAGGACTCGGCATCAACATTAATGGCGAGTACCTAACACACCTTCGTTTTGCCGATGATATAGTCCTTATGGCTGAGACCATGGAAGACCTGAACACAATGCTCGAAGATCTCCGTAGTGCTTCCCAAAGAGTGGGTCTTAGGATGAACATGGAAAAGACGAAAATTATGTCAAATGCCCATGTTGTACCCTCTCCAGTTCATGTTGGGAACACTACACTTGAAGTTGTTGACCATTACGTATACCTAGGACAGGCAGTCCAGTTAGGTAGGTCCAACTTCGAGAAAGAGATCTCTCGCCGAATCCAACTCGGGTGGGCAGCATTCGGGAAGCTTCGAAAAATCTTCGCGTCCGACTTACCTCAGTGTCTCAAGACGAAAGTCTATGAACAGTGTGTGTTGCCAGTGATGACTTACGGCAGTGAAACGTGGCCGCTAACTATGGGTCTCATAAGGAGGCTCAAGGTCGCTCAGCGTGCAATGGAGAGAGCCATGCTCGGCGTTTCCCTACGTGATCAAATCAGAAACGAGGAGATCCGCAGGAGAACTAAAGTAACCGACATCGCTCGAAGGATTGCTCAGCTGAAGTGGCAATGGGCGGGACACATAGCGAGAAGAACCGATGGCCGTTGGGGCAGAAAGGTTCTGGAATGGCGACCGCGCACCGGACGACGCTCCGTGGGTAGGCCCCCGACAAGGTGGACCGACGATCTGGTGAAGGTCGCGGAAAGCCAGTGGATGCAGGCAGCGCAGGACCGATCGTCGTGGAGATCCTTAGGGGAGGCCTATACCCAGCAGTGGGTGTCGTGTGGCTGATATGATGTGTGTGTAGGTATTATAAAATGATTCACGTTTGTTTCTATTTCTGAACCAGAATTTACATTCGAGAGTGTGTAAGCACGACAGTTTTTTTTGAAAAGCATTTCATATTTAATAAAAGTTTAATGGTAGGTATATCCTGATGGTGTGTCCATACTCAAAAGAAAACTACATTGTAACCTTTCTATACCGAGAAAAAATGCATTTACACATTTTACAAATCCCTGCAGGTGAGCAGGGGGTTCGTATCTGCGACTCGCCAGGAGGGGACCTCTATATTGTGACCATAGACTTAGAAAATTTTTCGCTACGCTCAAGATTGTTACGTAAAATATTTTGTCAACTGAATTACTTATTAATTAAAAAAGGTTTTGGTTAATGGAAACAGTTGCCAGAGTTGACACAACAGTAAGATGCAACAGAGTGTTGAAGGACGCGAAAAGTACGAAGTAGTCAATGAAAACTGTTTTTTACACGAAGTCAATGACTTTTGTTGCACGAAGCAGTCAATCAAATTCCGTTTGTCATTTTTGCATCACCCTGACTATTTATCTAAAGTTCGAATTTAAACAAAACTTATGTTGTAGCTATGACATTATCTAATTCTCTTTTCTACCTGTTTTTATCCTCTAGCATAATTCATTATCTATATTCCTCTACACCATCTCCCTTTCTCCTATTTTTTCTCTTTCAAATTTGTTTGGAAGAGATTGTTATGTAGCAATAAGGCCGCCTCTAGTATGTTAAATTTTTGTCTTTTGTTTCTGTTTGTATCATGTTTTTGTCGTGTGCGATAAAGTCTTTATTAAAAATAAAAAATAAATAAATTCTTTATTGGAAAATTAATAACATGTAGAATTCTTAAAACTAAAATTTCCACACTAGACTTAGCCTGTATCGTGGTAATCTTAACATATGAATTATCAGATCTGGATGTAGCGGTACCTACAGCAACACCCACTATAAAATTTTGAACGAAAAGAGTAATAATAATAAACTAAATTAATTTTAAAATTATGATAATTGTTACTTGTTTTCTTTCTTTCTATTTATTATTATTGTGTGAAAGATAAATGAAAACTCACTGACCCTTCGTCTCTTCTGTTCTCCGCTGACATGGTTGCCGAGCTTCAGCTGCGCGGCGATCGTTAGCGACTCCTTAATCGTGAGAGCATCCTGGACCATGTCATCCTGCAGGATATAGCAACTTCTCCGTCGAAAACTCTTCTCGTTTCGAACTCGCCCGTTCACGTATAAACTGCCAGTCGTTGGTTTTCTGTAAAAGAAGCATAAATTGGGAAGATAATTTACGAAAAATGATTGACTGACAAGACACTAGAAATTACTCTCGGAGCAAAAGGCATATTGTGTCAATCATTTGAAATTGCTAAATGGACCATTCCCAATGATTTCAAAAGGAAGGATGCGCCCATCCGAATGTTTTGCTTTATAATTCCTTCATACCATAAAGTTAATATTACCTGTATATTAACTTTATGCTTCATACCAGCAAAATCAGCGACATCTTTTAGAACCCACTCGAACTACTGCGGTATTAGAGGTACGCTAGTAATATAATAAGTCTATGACCATTCCTCTTCCTAGCATGATTTACGCAATTTTTTCGAATAGCCAGCATGATTTACGCAATTTTTGTTAATAGGATCATACCAACATTAGAACCAAAAAATTAAGAAATAAGGAAGTAGGTACAATCCGATTAATTTGACTTTGTAAAATAGAAGTGACCGTTTAGAACGCTTGCGGCTTGCGGTACAAAAGTTGCAATCTGTGCGCACCATACATTTTCTTCGAGTAAAATTGCCGCGGATCACTATTCCTACTTCCTACAAATATTATAAACTAGCGGCCGCCCGCGACTTCGTCTGCGTGGAAAGGTTTTTTGCTATCCCTCGGGAACAGTAATTTTTTTCGGGATAAAATTTTTAATTACCCTATGTCCTTCTGTACCCCTGCCAACTTGTATGCTAAATTTCATGACGATTGGTTGAGTAGTTAAGACGTGAAGGTGTAACAAACAAACAAATGTTTGGATGTTTGTTCCTCAATCACGCAAAAACTACTGAACGGATTTGGTTAAAATTTGGCACACAGATAGTAGATAGCCTAGATTAAAACATAGGATACTTTTTATCTTGATATTCCCACGGAAACGGGAACCACGCGGGTGAAACCGCGGGCGGCCGCTAGTTAATAATATTAGTAAGGATGTGAAAGTTTGTAGGTTTGGATGTTTGTTCCTCAATCACGCAAAAACGGCTAAACAGATTTGGATGAAATTAGATACACAGATAGTTTATAGCCTGGATTAAAACATAGGATACTTTTTATCCCAGTCAAAGGTTCCCTAGGGATTTTCCGAATGACCACGCGGACGAAGTCGCGGGCGGAAGCTGGTATCAGACGAAATCCATACAAATACATTTGATGCCGAGTGCATGTTGTATTGTATAAAAATATCAAACAAGAACGATAAGCTTACAGTTTTTATTGTTTTGTTTTTACAGGATGCCGTCTGTTTAATTTGCTTTGTCGAATTTTATTATACTTAATTGGACGAGTACCTAATGAGACCAGAAAAATGGTTATTAGTACTAATAAATAGGTATTCTAAAAAAAACAAATTTCAATTGTCATGTTGTATCATAATTTTATCCTACTTACCTACTTATGTAAGTACCTAAGTAATTGTTTCATAAAAAAAAGCTTTTAAAAAAAAAAGAAAAACCACCTTCAAAAAACTGAAAACAAAAACAGCTTAAAAATTAAATACCTCTAAAAAGCAAGAAATAATATTCGAATCATTCGTTACAATATCAATATTAATAAAACACGTCTATTGAAGTCGGGTGGGGCTGGAGGACAACTTCAATTTTTTCTTAAAGCCCCACCCGACTTCATTAGACGTGTGTCAGTTCAGTTTTTTGAAGGCGGTTTTTCTTTTTTTTTTAAAAAGCTTTTTTATTTTCAACTTTTTAGTGGTAGGTATGTAATCGCAGCATGTAAATATTCTTTAACTTTATATTATAATATTTTCAATTGTAAAATGCCCAGAACTCAATTTCCAAATGTACGTTGTTTGTTTTTGAGGAGTTCCGTTGTGTCATCGTAGTCCAAGTCTAGGAACGTTGCATCGCAAAACATGATTTGGTTTGTTTTGGATTGCCATAAACTTACCAAAACCTAAATCACTTTACTTATACTATTTGACTTTGAAGAGTTCCTTTGTGTATCTTCGAAGTTCGAAGTCCAATAACAATGAAATTAAATGGTGACCACTCTTGAAGTATACCCTTTCAAATAAAAAAAGAATTATCTAAATCGGTTCATAAACAAAGAAGTTATGTCTGAAATTCCATAAAAACTCGTGCGATGGCGAGCTAAATAATTGATATTTTTCAGGATTATGAAAAAATTACTGGCCAGATCTCTGTAAAATTTTTATGGAACCACACACGAACTATGTTCTTTGAGATAAAAAAGAATTGTACAAATCGGGTAACAACTGACGAAGCTATGTTAAAACATACATAAAAAAAAATAAAAAAAAACCGTCGACTTGAGAACCTCCTCCTTTTTTGAAGTCGGTTAAAAATAACTGGCGCTGGCGTTTGCATTATAGAAAAATGCATAATAATTTTCCTTAAAAGGCGAGAATATTGTTTCACATTATTAAGATGCCCGCAGCTTCAAAGGAAACGTTTAAGGCCACTAATGAATGCTTCCTCATGTTCTAGATTTTATAAGTGGCGAGTCATCGAGTACAAATGAAACAGGTAAGTATTACCTAGTACAGTCAGCAAGCATCGCTAATTACAGAACTGTAGATTGAAAATGAAAAAAAAGACAACGCTTTAAAACGAAATCAATGAATAAATGAAACTCTCTATTCTTTAGTATTAATGTGTTATTTTGTTTAGTAACTACACTACAGTACCACATGGTAATGTTTTTGTTTTTACACGACTGCCGAAAAAACGAAGAGTGTATTGTGTTCAGGGTTCATGTATGTTTGTATGTGGGTATGTGATTTTCTTTATTCCACCATACCTTCTAAATACCTGAACAGATTTGGATGTGTGAGTGAAGTGTCGTTAGAATTCTTACATCACTCCAAGTGCCACTAGACATGTTCTATTTTCACGAGTTTTTGAAAAAAAATAAGCAAACAATGTATGTCATGCAGCTATGATGCCATTTTGTAATGTGAAAAAAATAGTTATTTGTTATACAAGTGACCAAAATCAATTTGTGCTGTGAGTGCCGACTTTGCTCAGTAGTCTCTATATTAGGATCACTCGCTACGCTCGTGATTCAATTCTAGACTACTTCGCTAGTTCGTGATTTAAAGGCACGACGCAGAACAAAATTTTGGTCTCGTGTAAAACATACAAATTTTCACCTCTACCAGCGAGAAAATTTTCACGTGACTTTTCTGGTAAAAACTTAATTCAGCATTAGAAACTTTTAACTTGTTCACTTAACTCTTTTGGAGTTAGACATCATCTTCATCGTTGGACGCATTCATTTTTGTAATTTATCACAAAAATAATTCGACCAAACCTATGCTGAAAAATTTTATTCATAGAGTCAATAAAGAAGATTCCCGTCGTTTTGATTTCATTAGGTTGTGTTTTTATCTTATTCATTAATATCCCATCTTATTTATTTATTTATAATCATAAAACATCCTAATTTGTTAATAAACTTCATTAATTTTTCTTATTTCATATTTGTTTCATACATGCGACCTCATTACGTCCATACTCTTTATTTCGAATTATTAACCTTCTTTTTTAACAATCCTTATTTTAAACTCCTTGGTATATCCGTGCATTTTTTTTTTTACTTTTTAATCCATGTATGACACCATAAAGCACTCTATCTATCCTTTTCTCACATATCAAATTTACAAGTGTCATCCTTGTCACTTTATTTCTTTTTCTTTATTATTTTAAAAGTTGGTGTTAGAAATTAAAAAAGCACTTTGCCTCACGCTCGCATCAAAAATCGATTTTGCTGCGAGTTTTTACGCGCCAAATGCGCCCTTTTCGTGCTGGAGAGGTGAAAAAAAAACCCGGCCAAGTGCGTGTCGGGCCACGCGCCGTAGGGTTCCGTAGTTACCTTATACCATACTATATTTAATACCACTATCATTTTTCGTCTGTAATAATAACTTTGTTTTTCACAGTGTTGGTATGAATGACAAAGTTATATTTGCGGTTTTGGAAAATATGATATATCTCAAAAACTAATTACTATATCTCGTTCAAACCAATTTTCGTTTTATTAACCGACTTCATCAAAAGGAGGAGGTTCTCAATTCGAATGTATGTTTTTTTTTTTTTTTTTATCGTTGTTCGCGCATATCTTCGACATTTATGAACCGATTTTGATAATTCTTTTTTTGTTCGATTGAGTTTGCTTGCGAGATGGTCCCATTTAATTTTTTTTCAAATCGGTCAAGTAGTTTTTAAGTAATCCTGAAAATACTATCATTTTGCATCAACTACCTTGTCGACTTTCTTATTTATGAACCGAATTAGATGTTTTTTTTGTTGGAAAAGAGATACTTTAATGTAGTATTTTTAACCGACTTCAAAAAAAGGAGGTTCTCAGTTTGACCCGTATGTATGTATGTTTCTCCGCGATTATCTCACGTTTGGCTGAGTCGATTTTTTTACCTAAATAATATACCTAATACAGAAGGTACTTACACTAAAAATAAAAAAATAAAAAATTGTTTAAAAAACAAAAAAACCGACTTCAAAAAACCTGCCTATAAAAAGCAACAAATAATTTTTAAATCAGATATGCATTATCATAGTTATAATAAAAACACGTCTATTGAAGTCGGGTGGGGCTTTTAGAATAAAAAGAGAAAGTTGTACTCCAGCCCCACCCGACTTCAATAGACGTGTTTTTATTATAACTATGATAATGCATATCTGATTTAAAAATTATTTGTTGCTTTTTATAGGCAGGTTTTTTGAAGTCGGTTTTTTTGTTTTTTTTAAGATCTAAAGCATATATTTTTTTAGATTTTTCACTCTCTTATTTCGAAAGTTAGAGGGGGGGGGGACACACATTTTACCACTTTGGCAGTGTTTTTCTTTCAAACGGTTGATTTTTACAAAAAAATGTCTTACGAACCTCAATGTCATTTTTAAAGACCTATCTATCTACCTATAGACACCCCACAAGTATTGGTAGGTATGAAGGAAATTTTTTTTTTCAGTTTCAGTTCCATGTATGCCCCCCCCCCCCCCCCCCTTAATCTTTATTTTTTTATTTTTGTATTTAAATCGTTAAGCGGTTAATAGAATACATCTACCTACTAAATTTCAACTGTGTAATCCTAATACTTTCTAAGTATTTAAGTATTTATTTAGAAACTCAACAGCTTTTTTTTACAATCGTATCTTATATAGCTTATAATATTATTACTTAACTCTTAAGCCAATTACAGAGTTTCACAACAACACAACACTTTCGGAATAAATTGGCTGTGACATACGGACGGACAGACAGACAGACAGACATGACGAGCCAAAATGGCAAAAAACGGAACCCTTATAGAAAGGGTTCCGTTTTTTGCCATTTTGGCTACGGAACCCTAAAAAGATTTTTCTTCAATAGGGATATATGCATAAGTAACCGATTTTGATAAATTTGAGCTTGATCGCTGCGGACACTTATAAAAACATGATGGAACAGAAAAATAAAATAAAAAATCTATTATTTTAGTTTTATCACACGATGAAATCGATTTTCTTTTCATTTTCGGATGTAATGCACTTAACAGTCAGCTAGAATATCGAATAAGAAATAATAAGAAATAATATTTTGTAAGACACATAATTATGTACTTAAACGCAATATTTAGGGAGATATTTGAAAATTCTTGGCTAAATCCAATCATCTTCGAACGAGACGCTTCGTATAATTGCGATCGAACTTCGCCCGCCTTCGGCGGGCTCGTTTGATCGGATAATAAACGCGCCTGAAAATAGCCTGAAACGTGACAAGTGACGTCACAAATCATGTCCGTTTTGTATAGAGCGTTTTCGGCGGGTGCTGATGCGTGCTAACTTCAAGTAACTATATCACGAGAAAAAAACGCAAGACAAAAGTTTTAATATTACAGTTGATTTTCTCACGCATTATACTTTCGATTTTGATACAAAAAAAATTGATGCATATTCCCTATTACTACATTATGGGTATTAAAAGGCCCTGATGATCACATTCTAAACTTTGTAGATTGTCACTAAAATAAGTGAAATACAAATAAATATTAGTCATAAAAAAATTTAAATAAAAACGCGAATGCCCTGCTAAAAACGAACTTAAATTTTAAATAACAAGAGCTTGGACGAATCAAAGAACAAGAGTCATTGCTTGGACGAATCAACCACAGTCATTGCAGTCGGGGGACCGTTTTGAGGAAGAATTTTTAAACAAAGAGGTCCCCCGACTGTCTCTTGTTTTTTAGGGTTCCGTACCCAAAGGGTAAAAACGGGACCCTATTACTAAGCCTCCGCTGTCCGTCTGTCTGTCTGTCTGTCACCAGGCTGTATCTCATGAACCGTGATAGCTAGACAGTTGAAATTTTCACAGATGATGTATTTCTGTTGCCGCTATAACAACAAATACTAAAAACAGAATAAAATAAATATTTAAGGGGGGCTCCCATACAACAAACGTAATTTTTTTTGCCGTTTTTTGCTCCATATTGATAACGACTACAGCTAGACAGTTGAAATTTTCACAGATGATGTATTTCTGTTGCCGCTATAACAACAAATACTAAAAACAGAATAAAATAAATATTTAAGGGGGGCTCCCATACAACAAACGTGATTTTTTGCTGTTTTTGGTACGGAACCCTTCGTGCGCGAGTCCGACTCGCACTTGGCCGGTTTTTATTAACTGTTTTAGTTTTCGCGGGGCAGTAGTTTGTTAATGTTTTTTTTTAAATAATTCATTTTTATTTCCTCCATTTTCCCAGATGATTTGCACTAATTAATCATTTATTTATATTAATTATCTATTTGGATGCTGGCACACGGATAGTTTGTAACCTGGATTCAAAAATAGGATAAGTACTTTTTTATTTTGGTTAAAGTTTTCGTAGGGATAATCCAAAGTTTGGAATAAATCCTCTTAGTAAATCGCTAAGAAAAGTGTATGTATCTTATCATTAAAATATAATTCGTAATGAAAACCGAATGAAGCATTTTCACGGGTAATATCTTAATTAGACTGATAAGATGATTGTATTATCTGGCTTATGATGGTCTTGATTCCACACGAGGTCAACCTAACATTGTTGCATTTAAACATTAATCTTATCCACGAAGACTTTTGTGATTTAAGTGAAGTTTTGACTTTTGGGTGAGAAAAAAAAAAACGCGCGTAAAAGTAGGTACTCGACAGATAAATTATCTAAGGAAAATTTCATTTCGCTTTTCGGTAAATTTGTACAGCACCTGGTAGAAGGTGCTGTACAAATTTTCCATACAATGCAGATGTACGGTACGGTACGGGTACAGATTAGTGTGACCCAAACGTTAAAATATTAAAAAAATCATCAAAACTACTTATAAATTGTTTATGCCCCATCGAAAACGATTACCTATGTAGTAACCGCTTTATTTTTTACGTTAAAATAGAACTCTTCACGTTTCACCATTTGAGTATAAAGGACGTTATTTCTAATAAACTCTCTCTTTCTATCTTTTCTCTGCAATTTATTGAAAAGAACACTAACGTCAGTCACCGGGTGCGTGGCTGGCCCGACTAAAGCTGAGCGGGTTGTACTTTTTCGGCCCCGTGGTGCCATTTTTAAGCAATATTTGTTTGTCATTACACTTCCATAGATTTTAGTTCTGCCTGAGTCTGTCTGTTCTGTAAACATTTTAAAAATTGTCTGACTAAATGTCCGCCAATCTAGAGTGTTTTTTTGTAATCACCTCATATGTAAACAATGTAACACATGACACTAGAAATTAACGCCATACTACAGAAAATGTTTACTCTGTGATACCATTTAAAAAAAATGTATTACTACGTACATAACTAACTGAAAACATCGTTAAACTTATGGTTTGAGGTTTACCGACATAATTTATTTGAAATAATACACAAAAAGCAGTAAAACTATAAGACCTTTAGTAAAATAATTACAATAAAATAAAGAAAATGAATAACTGAGCTATTTAGTAGAACTCAGTTAATTGTAAATACATAAAGCAAGATACCTACTACTTTATTTTTAAATGGAAATACCAAAACAATGTATGAATTTATTTTTCACTGTACAACTGTACATACACCAAGAGATAGCAAATTTTTATCGAATCAAATCTCATTCGGCACAACTAGTTGATCGGTTTATTTATAGTTGATCGGAATGAAAAAAACGGCCTAAAACATTAAAACTAGTAAAATAAAAACAGACCAAAAAGTAGAAAATAAATTCTTCTGTAAATTAGTTACAAGACTTAAAATATATCATCTCATATCGAAGCACTCGTCAAGACTATTCAAACGAGCCCAAACTCTATGAGGTTGCATGGTTTTATTAAAGAGTTCCAGTGGCATTCTTCCGGCTCCATCATCAGATCCTGGACACTATTTCCCAAAAAAGTACTCGTCAAGACGATTCAAACGAGCCCAAACTTGATGAAATTGCGTGATTTTATTAAAGAGTTCCCGTGTCCTTCTTCCGGCTCCATCATCAGACCCTAGAAACTATTTCCCAACAAAGCACTCGTCAAGACAATTCAAACGAGCCCAAACTCGATGGGTTGCACGGTTCCAATATTGAGTTCCTATTGTGTGTTTTGTGTTAATATTGTTTTTTTCTGGGGGAAAATCTTCATAGTTTTAATTCTGTAGAGGATTTCGAAAAAAAAATGGTAGAGAAAATTCCACCGCGCGACACTTTTTTTTTTAACATAGTTCCTATACAAAAATGTTTAACTTTATTAATATATATAGTTGAATAACTGGGCTATTCACCATTTTCTTTTCTGGGCCCCATCGAAAACGATTACCTATGTAGTAACCGCTTTATTTTTTACGTTAAAATAGAACTCTTCACGTTTCACCATTTGAGTATAAAGGACGTTATTTCTAATAAACTCTCTCTTTCTATCTTTTCTCTGCAATTTATTGAAAAGAACACTAACGTCAGTCACCGGGTGCGTGGCTGGCCCGACTAAAGCTGAGCGGGTTGTACTTTTTCGGCCCCGTGGTGCCATTTTTAAGCAATATTTGTTTGTCATTACACTTCCATAGATTTTAGTTCTGCCTGAGTCTGTCTGTTCTGTAAACATTTTAAAAATTGTCTGACTAAATGTCCGCCAATCTAGAGTGTTTTTTTGTAATCACCTCATATGTAAACAATGTAACACATGACACTAGAAATTAACGCCATACTACAGAAAATGTTTACTCTGTGATACCATTTAAAAAAAATGTATTACTACGTACATAACTAACTGAAAACATCGTTAAACTTATGGTTTGAGGTTTACCGACATAATTTATTTGAAATAATACACAATAAGCAGTAAAACTATAAGACCTTTAGTAAAATAATTACAATAAAATAAAGAAAATGAATAACTGAGCTATTTAGTAGAACTCAGTTAATTGTAAATACATAAAGCAAGATACCTACTACTTTATTTTTAAATGGAAATACCAAAACAATGTATGATTTTATTTTTCACTGTACAACTGTACATACACCAAGAGATAGCAAATTTTTATCGAATCAAATCTCATTCGGCACAACTAGTTGATCGGTTTATTTATAGTTGATCGGAATGAAAAAAACGGCCTAAAACATTAAAACTAGTAAAATAAAAACAGACCAAAAAGTAGAAAATAAATTCTTCTGTAAATTAAATATTTATAACCCTATACCTACCTACCTACAGAAATTTTAAACCTAAAAACGTGGAGCGTGTTTTGTAAAGTTTATTAATCCATATTGTATTTAGCATGCGCCCCACGTTTTTAGGTTCAAAATTTCTGTAGGTGGTAAATTTATCATACATAATAAATACAGAAGAATTCATTTTATACTTTTTAGTCTGTTTTTATTTTACTAGTCCGTTTTAATGATTTTAGTCCGATTTTTATAATTTTTAATCCGTTTTAAAAACGTGTTTTTAAAAAAGATTTTTTTTTCAGTAAATTATTATTTTCTGCTTTTTAGTTAACGAGCTAAGACTTAAAATATATCATCTCATATCGAAGCACTCGTCAAGACTATTCAAACGAGCCCAAACTCTATGAGGTTGCATGGTTTTATTAAAGAGTTCCAGTGGCATTCTTCCGGCTCCATCATCAGATCCTGGACACTATTTCCCAAAAAAGTACTCGTCAAGACGATTCAAACGAGCCCAAACTTGATGAAATTGCGTGATTTTATTAAAGAGTTCCCGTGTCCTTCTTCCGGCTCCATCATCAGACCCTAGAAACTATTTCCCAACAAAGCACTCGTCAAGACAATTCAAACGAGCCCAAACTCGATGGGTTGCACGGTTCCAATATTGAGTTCCTATTGTGTGTTTTGTGTTAATATTGTTTTTTTCTGGGGGAAAATCTTCATAGTTTTAATTCTGTAGAGGATTTCGAAAAAAAAATGGTAGAGAAAATTCCACCGCGCGACACTTTTTATTTTAACATAGTTCCTATACAAAAATGTTTAACTTTATTAATATATATAGTTGAATAACTGGGCTATTCACCATTTTCTTTTCTGGGGAAAGTCTTCATGGTTTGATGGTTTAAAAAAAATGTAGAGGAAATTCCGCCGCGCGACACAAAACATTTTTTTAACACAGTTACTAGACTAATATGTTTAACTAGTGTATTATTAGAAAATATAGTAAAATAACTGGGCTATTCAGCAGTATTTTTTTTCTGGGGCAAATCCTTATAGTTTTAATTCTGTAGAAAGTGTATTGGATTTTTTTTTGAAAAAAATGGTAGAGATTTTTTTCTTATTTCTTGTCTTTTTTTGTATGAGTGAAAATTGATGCTTTGTCCTGGAATGGGGAATGTCGGAAAAAATCAAATTGGCTGAATATTTTTCTATAGGTAGGAATAAGGTCCCTTAGTAATAGAATAAATTCTCATAATTTTCGGTTTCGTGAAAAAATTTCAAAAATTCAAAGTCTCTTCGACTTCACAAATGTATGAAAGTAACAGCAGAATGGAGATTATACCTTTGCCGCTAACTGCCACAAACACAACACCTATTTAAAAAAAAAGTTTTGACATTTTGTCTTGAAAACTTTTTTTTTTAATACCATGTTGTGGTTGTGCCAGGTGTTGGCAAAGGTACAACCTCCATTCTGCTGTTACTTTCATACTTACATTTGTGAAGTCGAAGAGACTTTGAATTTTTGAAATTTTTTTACGAAACCGAAAATTATGAAAATTTATTCTATTACTAAGGGACCTTATTCCTACCTATAGAAAAATATTCAGCCAATTTGATTTTTTTCGGACAATTGGAAAATTTGTACAGCACCTGGTAGAAGGTGCTGTACAAATTTTCCATACAATGCAGATGTACGGTACGGTACGGGTACAGATTAGTGTGACCCAAACGTTAAAATATTAAAAAAATCATCAAAACTACTTATAAATTGTTTATGCCCCATCGAAAACGATTACCTATGTAGTAACCGCTTTATTTTTTACGTTAAAATAGAACTCTTCACGTTTCACTTTTCGACAAATTTTACTTCTAGCGGCTTTTTGGGTAACATTTGGCCAAATGTGTTTTATTTACTAATTCGGACCTGCTGAACATGAATATCGATGTTGGCATTCCCTAATTTTGACCGGAATCTCATAATTCAAGTTGGCGCCCAAAATTTCTTACTGGTACGATATCTGCCTACACCTAGAAACTGTATTATGTTTGACATCTTATTCTTATAATGGAGAATGTCCGAAAAAAAATAAATTGGCTGAAAATTTATTCTATTACTAAGGGACCTTATTCCTACCTATAGAAAAATATTCAGCCAATTTGATTTTTTCCGACATTCCCCATTCCAGGACAAAGAATAAATTTTCACTCATACAAAAAAAGACAAGAAATTAAAAAAAAAAATCTCTACCATTTTTTTCAAAAAAAAATCCAATACACTTTCTACAGAATTAAAACTATAAGGATTTGCCCCAGAAAAAAAATACTGCTGAATAGCCCAGTTATTTTACTATATTTTCTAATAATACACTAGTTAAACATATTAGTCTAGTAACTGTGTTAAAAAAATGTTTTGTGTCGCGCGGCGGAATTTCCTCTACATTTTTTTTAAACCATCAAACCATGAAGACTTTCCCCAGAAAAGAAAATGGTGAATAGCCCAGTTATTCAACTATATATATTAATAAAGTTAAACATTTTTGTATAGGAACTATGTTAAAAAAAAGTGTCGCGCGGTGGAATTTTCTCTACCATTTTTTTTTCGAAATCCTCTACAGAATTAAAACTAAGATTTTCCCCCAGAAAAAAACAATATTAACACAAAACACACAATAGGAACTCAATATTGAAACCGTGCAACCCATCGAGTTTGGGCTCGTTTGAATTGTCTTGACGAGTACTTTTTTGGGAAATAGTGTCCAGGATCTGATGATGGAGCCGGAAGAATGCCACTGGAACTCTTTAATAAAACCATGCAACCTCATAGAGTTTGGGCTCGTTTGAATAGTCTTGACGAGTGCTTCGATATGAGATGATATATTTTAAGTCTTAGCTCGTTAACTAAAAAGCAGAAAATAATAATTTATTGAAAAAAATATCTTTTTTAAAAACACGTTTTTAAAACGGATTAAAAATTATAAAATTGGACTAAAATCATTAAAACGGACTAGTAAAATAAAAACAGACTAAAAAGTATAAAATAAATTCTTCTGTATTTATTATGTATGATAAATTTACCACCTACAGAAATTTCGAACCTAAAAACGTGGGGCGCATGCTAAATACAATATGGATTAATAAACTTTACAAAACACGCTCCACGTGTTTAGGTTTAAAATTTCTGTAGGTAGGTAGGTATAGGGTTATAAATATTTAATTTACAGAAGAATTTATTTTCTACTTTTTAATCTGTTTTTATTTTACTAGTTTTAATGTTTTTAGGCCATTTTTTTCATTCCAATCAACTATAAATAAACCGATCAACTAGTTGTGCCGAATGAGATTTGATTCGATAAAAATTTGCTATCTCTTGGTGTATGTACAGTTGTACAGTGAAAAATAAAATCATACATTGTTTTGGTATTTCAATTTAAAAATAAAGTAGTAGGTATCTTGCTTTATGTATTTACAATTAACTGAGTTCTACTAAATAGCTCTGAGTTATTCATTTTCTTTATTTCATTGTAATTATTTTACTAAAGGTCTTTTAGTTTTACTGCTTATTGTGTATTATTTCAAATAAATTATGTCGGTAAACCTCAAACCATAAGTTTAACGATGTTTTCAGTTAGTTATGTACGTAGTAATACATTTTTTTAAAATGGTATCACAGAGTAAACATTTTCTGTAGTATGGCGTTAATTTCTAGTGTCATGTGTTACATTGTTTACATATGATTACAAAAAAACACTCTAGATTGGCGGACATTTAGTCAGACAATTTTTAAAATGTTTACAGAACAGACAGACTCAGGCAGAACTAAAATCTATGGAAGTGTAATGACAAACAAATATTGCTTAAAAATGGCACCACGGGGCCGAAAAAGTACAACCCGCTCAGCTTTAGTCGGGCCAGCCACGCACCCGGTGACTGACGTTAGTGTTCTTTTCAATAAATTGCAGAGAAAAGATAGAAAGAGAGAGTTTATTAGAAATAACGTCCTTTATACTCAAATGGTGTAAGTAAAAGATGTAAAGAAGGCAGAAAAAACGTATCTTATTTTTTCGTTTAAGTATAGAAAATATCTATGAGTATACAAATTATGGTCGCTAATAAGCAACCAGTGTTCAGACGCTTTGTGCTGCATAATGAAATTCCAGCATTTTAGCTCTATCCACTTAGTTGTACTTTTCATGTGGTGCCATTTTTTGAGCAGAAGGCTTATTCCATAGATTTTAGTTCGCTGGACTCAGGACCCAATGTAAACTGTCAAATTAATGTTACGTAGGAAAACATAAGTTATAAATAAAACGAATATTTTCCTTAAACTTATCAGAACACAAAAATCCATGTTATTTTTATTTAAAACTAGCGGCCGCCCGCGGCTTCACCCGCGCGGTTCCCGTTCCCGTGGGAATATCGGGATACAAAGTATTCTATGTTTCAATCTAGGCTATCTACTATCTGTGTGCCAAATTCCAACCAAATCCGCTCAGTAGTTTTTGCGTGATTGAGGAACAAACATCCAAACCTAAAAACTTTCACATTTATAATATTAGTAGGATATCTACTGAATATTTAAAAATATTGTTTTAACTTCTGAGACTATTCAATAAGAATTGATCAAATGAATCAATATCAAAGTACTCCAATAAAAAGATTTGAAAGTCTTATCGAGGTACGCCTACAACGTCTCGACGCGTGATAATTGCGATAATCCACAAAGTAACGAAGCAATAATTAATTGGCTTCAAGTCGAAGACATTCCGAGAGTCTAAATTGTTGTCAGGGGCGTAATCAGTACCAGCTGATTGGAGTCAGTTTATGCCAACGTCTGATAAGGAGCATGATATGGCTTAGCCGGCGCGACACCAAATATGCTTATGCGGGGTCATTAATGAAAAAAATATGTCAATTTGTATAACTAAATTGAATTCGAAATCAAATCAAATCAAATCTTTTTATTGCAATCATGTGGTTAACATAGATGTACACATTAGAAAACAGTACCAGAACATGAACCCTGTCTAGGGTATCGCAACATAAAATAGTTCTTAATTAAGAAATAACTTAATTAGGTTTAGAAAATAAATAACCAGCATTATCATTATTTTGGAAATTAAATAAAAAACAAAAATAAACCTAAAAAACCGAAAAATAAATTAATATAACTTTTCAACAAATTGACATGAAATTATAACTTAAAACTAACTATTCGCTACCTACTTACATAGGTACTCAAGATATCGCATATTGGACGGTTATAAATATCTGCCTTGTTTATTAATAATCAATCATAGTACTCTTGTAAAGTGTAGAAACTATTAATTAACAAAAAAAAACGTGTGGCCGGCAGAGTAGAATAGCACCATCCATTCACATTTAGTGGTCTCGTGATAGAGCGTAATGCCGTGGATCACGTCCGGCTGAGTTGACTCTGCTGTCTGGGTTCTCTGCTTTTGTGTCATGTAGCTGAACTGTCTTTCAGCTATTAGGTACCTTGCTTTCATAAAGAAAGTTTTAGTTGTATTGATTTTTTTACTGTAAATGTACAGGTAAGTACCTAGATTGTTACCAAAGAAAAAAATACAAAGAAAGCTTAATTCTTTAATTTTAGTATAATGTGAATAATAAAGGTAAAGTAATCTGACTTTTCCAACTCCCTCCAGCCGGAATTCTCCCAGACAGGGATAAAAAATCCTGTCATGTCAGGACAAATCCTGGCGTCTGTTAACCCTATACAGGGTACAGGAGTCATTCTTCCTGCAATGGGCCACTGAGTGTTGAAGTAGACTCCTCCTTCTCCTCGCGTCGTGTTCCTCATCACTGAGGGTCGTGACTCCCCCGATGGGAAGTTAATTTTTCTTTGATGCTGCCCCTCCATCGATGTCTATCCTTAGGCGTCATGGAGTGCATCGTGTAGCTTGGTGTTCAGAGCGGATATGGTCAGACCACCTAGTTGGGCTTCGACCTTGCCAGTGACCATCACTTTTTCGTGGTTGTGTCCATCTTTTCGGTTTTGAAGTAGACTATTAAGGGCCTTTATGATTATGATGATGATGAAATTACATTCTGCGATCTATTTATAATCATGTTCGTAAGGCGGACTAAGTCCGAAATTATTTATGATGAAAGCAAATATCAAACCGGAGTACCAAAAAAGTACTGAAGTGTTTTCCTTTTACTGGACAAAAATATATAAAAGAACCTGTATATGCAATATTTAATACTATCTACTTTTAAACCATACAATGTTGCAATTTTGTGATAACTAATCCATCAAAGATTTGTTTGTTTGATAATGAAAATTTATTGCTCCTGGGTAATTATGATAGAAGAGAATAAAAATATGGTATGCGATTAAAGACAGACTGGTTACATACTTGATTATATACCTATAATGAAATTTTTTAATTTTAGTTTTAGTTTTTTTAGTTAAAACTCGACGATTTAAAAGCCAATCACGAATTCTATTTACCTCAATAATTGCACAATATTTTGAGTTTCTGTGATAAATTTTAGCCTAATTCTGATCTGAATAACAAATAAAAAGGTCGCCAAATGAAACTCCAAAGTTACGATAGGCAACTCACGTGCTTTGATTATGTACAGCAGGGGTGTCAAAGTTACGGCCCGCGGGCCGCATCCGGCCCGCAACCCATCTCAATACGGCCCCCAACCAGAATCTATCCAGTGAGAACTTTAGACGGCATTCGATGCCACTACGTATTGTAAAATAATAAAATATGAGACCTCAGGTATCCGGATCCTCAAGCTCAAGATTACTCCTTTTTATTACCTTTGTATGAAAATAAAGATTCTTATTTTAATGTGTGTTTGAGTTTTTAAGTTTTTTTTTAGTTTGACCCGCTAACACGCTCTTAACTTATATGGCCCTTTAGAAAAATCAGTTTGACACCCCTGATGTACAGGATCGGATGGCCCAAAACTTTGCCACACGGAGGGAAAGTTCCTAAAATATTAAAAGTATGAAATTTTAGTGCAAGAAAACTTCATTTCGATTTTAAAAATAATAGGAACTGCATTCAAAGATTGTTGAAAAAGCGTCTGCCTTTACCAGGTATATATTACCCACCAAAAAAGCAAAACAATATTTTGTTTATTTTTATGATACCAATCGAAAGGGTTACTCATATGGAGTATTTTTTCTTAAGTGACACAGCATCTTAAACAAAACGAAGACCTTGTAATTTAACATTTATTTTTTGTTTATTACGGATTGTATCAATTTGCATGGAATCGTTTGCAATTTTTTTTTAAATCTTTTCTTTTTAATAACAAAATATGTAAGTCTTCTGTCAGTAAAATTTCGTATCATCAATATTTAAGGTACTTTCTCTCCGTGTGGCAATGTTTTGGGACAAAACTCACGTCCTTTACCACTTAATTGCAGAAAAATTCGTTTGCGGGCGCGTATTGCCTCTGCACGAAACTATGTTATTGACGGCACGGCGTGTAATTAAGCGATTTTGACCTTAGTTAGGAGTGGTAAAGTGGAAGTGTTGTCGATAGTACCTTATATTTCTAACATAGTTGTGCATGTTATCATACCACGAGTACTTAGGTTGATAAATAAGAAATTACAATGGAAAGAAAGACGCAAATAATTCATTTACAAGATAACAAATAACGGGTTAAGAGTGTATATCCGCATTTCAAAGAAATTAGCGTTTTTCCAAAGAAGTTATCTAAATAACGAAAGCATTACTATTGATGTAAACTTTAGTTTTAGGCAGCAAAATTCTTAAATTAGTGCCGTATATAGAGAAAAACACAATACATTATCAGGTATTTTAAAACGAAGACAATCTGTTCAAGTGGAATTTCAAATTTGCTTGTCAGAGGTATTTTTCACAAACGTTACAGTTATAACAAATAAGAATACGACTTATATTTATTTTTTCACTTATTGTTTGTATTCTCAAGGAGTGCCCAATAGAGAGAAAATTAAAAAAAAAAACATGGAGAAATAAAATATTAAAAAATGCTCAAATCGGTACACTTTAACATGTTTTTACTGGTATGTACAGATTCTAAAGTCTTTGTTTATTTTTTTAGGAATAATGAGGTATTTGTCTAATGATTGCGTGTTTTGTATATTCTTATATCTATTTTATAATTTAATATGATTTTTTAAAGTTCGTCCTCATTACGGCTCGCGCAGAGTTATTTTGATAATTTGTATTAAAAATTTAAAAATGGAACGTGATGCGCGTGTACAACCTTAAATGCAAGTGAATGCACTATAACAAAAAGATACGATTAATGTATAATATTATTTAGTTAGAGCTTCAATTATGATAACGATGGATAGGCATTCGAACTAAATGTTTGAATTTACTCAGAAACTCTTTCAAACATTTATAGTACTGCATACTGGTATGAATTCTGGTTTCAGTATTTATTCAATACTAGCGGCCGCCAGCGGTTTCACCCGCGTGGTTCCCGTTCCTGTGGGAATATCGGGATAAAAATTATTCTATGTGTTAATCCAGGCTATCTACTATCTGTGTGCCAAATTTTAACCTGATCCGATCAGTAGTTTTTGCCTGATTGAGGAACAAACATCCAAACCCACAAACTTTCACATTTATAGTATTAGTAGGATTTGGAGAAAGAGATTTTACTTAATTTTTAACTAGATATTAAAGATCGGGGACGATCAATATAAAACTGAACGAACGAATTTTTTTTTCGCCTTTCAAAGCTGCCCTTTACGTCTCGGTCAGCTGACCAAATACATTTTGTATGGGAGTATGATTTTTTTTTCGTTTTCCACCTATGTTCCATGGAGAATGTTGTTCAGTTTCAGCAACACCACCACCACCAACAATCACCTGTTTCAGGATCTGACAGGGTTTTTTGATACATGATGTAGGTAGTAGAAATGACTCGGTAGCTCAGTTGGAAGAGCAGGTTTTTCACCAACTGGACACACATGAGATGACTGGACACACGCGTGTCCAGTTAGTGAATCTAAAAATTATTAGGTAGCACTTATTATTTCGTCATCAGGAAACGCCAAGATTTCGACGCGTGTCCAGATAGTGAAACTTACAAGAAATCACTTTATGATTTCGCCAACTGGACACAAGTTTTTTTGCATAAAATGTTACAGTCAAGGTACATTAGAATAAGAATAAGAATAAGAAATTTTATTTGCATAACACCATGTACAGACAGAGTTAGAGGGTATTGTCAATATGGATCCAATAGTATTATACCTTTATGAATGTAGGCATGCAAATATTTTTAAAGCTAGTATTTATTACAAATTATCAAGAGCGCAAAATAAAAATAAAAAATAAATAATGTCAAATAAGTAATTAATAGTACGTACAAAATTAATAAAAACACAATAATATGGATGTCATAGTTCTTTGGATTCTAGATACTCCTTGATTGAATAAAAGTTCTTATCAAGGAGCCAACGCAGTAAGTTATTCTTAAATTTATTTTTATCTGTTGGTAAATCTCTTATGTGTGATGGAGCTTATTATACAATTTTATTGCCATACAGTATGCATTTTCCCTAAAAAATGCCAGATTACTTTTTGGTATAACAATTTTGTTTTTTCTAGAATCCCGAGCATTTGTCTTAACTTGGCTGACCTTAGTGAAGTAGTTAGGGTGTTTTTTTAGAAATAAGCACATCTCCGCTATGTATATACATGGTAGATTTGGAATTTTATGTTTTTGAAATAGTGGTTTACATGACTCCCTGCTACTAATTCCACATAACGCCCTTATGCAGCTTTTTTGTGCTTTAAATGCTCTTTCAAAGTCCACACTATTACCCCATATTATTATACCATAGCGCAACAGAGAAGCAACATACCCGTAATATGCTTGCAAAGCTACTTGGAAGGAAGCTACTTTTTTGATTCTGTTCAAAGCAAACACAAATCTATTCACCTTTTTACAAAGGTTATCTATGTGCTTTTTCCAGCTACAGTGCTCGTCTAGCGTGATACCTAAAAACACGGTCGAATCTATTAAATCTATTTTATTGTTATTGTAGTTTATGTCCATATTAACTTTATTTGATTTATAAGTGTGAAAATGTATTGCATTTGTTTTGTCAAGGTTAATTATCAGATTGTTCTTTGTCATCCAGTTAATTACGTCAGTAAGAGTATTATTTATGTCCGATTCTAGTTGGTCAATATTTTTATTTTGAAAAAGTAATGTACAATCGTCAGCAAAAAGGAAGCATTCATTGGACCGGACTTCCAAAGGTCGCGGGTTCGATCTCCGCCTGAGAAGATCTGGTGCGAGTCGATCTTTTTCTGGTATATTATTTAGTATTGTATAACTGTATAAATCATTGTAATATTTCGTAACTCTAATTTGACTGTAAATTAATAGAACAATAAATATAAATAAATAAATAACAACAATATGAATGGCAAAAATGGCAGTGTAAATGTATTTTCTGGTTTTTGAATAAATATTTTTGTATTCTTATGAATGATAGAATCCAGAATTTTCATTTTCTGCAAATTACCAGTGAAGGAAAATCACATAGGTAGGTATGTATTAATATTATTAATTTGCAAAGATTAGTTTCGTATTGCGATATATTTTATTTTTATTTTGACGTTAGTAAGTATTGTTATCATACGGGGTTATTTGTAGAAACACGGCGACAATATCACAGGACTAACATCATAAATAGCACCGTTTGTTCTACGACTTTCCGAAAAAGAAAAAAAAAGAAAAATAAGAAAAAAAATGTCCGAATAACCGAGTTTTGTATGAAAAGTCGATTTGTTTCTTTTTTAGGAAAGCACTAGAACAAACGTTGTTTATGATGATAGTAATCTACTCCTGCGAGATTGTTGGTGTTTTACAAAAAGAACCCTGTAACTCCTGAAATCGATATAGGTTTTAATAGGTATAACCCAGTAAAATAAGACTGTCTACGCGGACGAAGTCGCGGGCGGAGGTTAGTTAGAAATAAAGCTTCAGAAACATAAATACTTCTAAACTTTTAGATTTTTTCATTCACAATGCTATTTTTATATTAAGATGAATAAATAATGAAAAAATATTAGAAAAAATCGGCTCACCCGTAGCAACTCAGACGGGATTCGAACCCGCACCCTTAGGATTCCGGCCCAATGCACTACCAATTATGCTACTGAGCCACTAATGGATTTGGCGAAATTTTCTAATACTTTTTACGTTTCCGCTGAAGATCAGCGCCATCTCACCAATGTGAAGAGAACTACTTCGACATTCGATTGTAGCACCCATTGCAGGTGCCAGACAATCAATTAAGGTGAAACAGTCATACAATTTTAAACTTTTAGACTTTTGCATTCACAATGCTATTTTTATATTAAGATGAATAAATAATGAAAAAATATTAGAAAAAATCGGCTCACCCGTAGCAACTCAGACGGGATTCGAACCCGCACCCTTAGGATTCCGGCCCAATGCACTACCAATTATGCTACTGAGCCACTAATGGATTTGGCGAAATTTTCTAATACTTTTTACGTTTCCGCTGAAGATCAGTTTTTTTTTCATTTTTTTTCTAATATTTTTTCATTATTTATTCATCTTAATATAAAAATAGCATTGTGAATGCAAAAATCTAAAAGTTTAAAATTGTATGACTGTTTCACCTTAATTGATTGTCTGGCACCTGCAATGGGTGCTACAATCGAATGTCGAAGTAGTTCTCTTCACATTGGTGAGATGGCGCTGATCTTCAGCGGAAACGTAAAAAGTATTAGAAAATTTCGCCAAATCCATTAGTGGCTCAGTAGCATAATTGGTAGTGCATTGGGCCGGAATCCTAAGGGTACAGGTTCGAATCCCGTCTGAGTTGCTACGGGTGAGCCGATTTTTTCTAATATTTTTTCATTATTTATTCATCTTAATATAAATACTTCTGAAAAACATGAAACTTTGGTAAAAAAAAAAATTTAAAGTTGACTAAATTTTGTAAAGCTGTGTCTCCGAAACTATCGGTGATATCAAAACCGTTTGACCCTCAAATGGTTGCAAATTTAACCTTCTTTATAACTTTTTTGCACAATCTTGATGAAAGACCAGTCTTTCCGGGTCAAAATTGTCAAAAACTGAATAAAGGTACCTTTTTGTTTTTTTGGGAATGACCCGGTCGTCTGCCGAGGTCGAAAACTTGGATTTAACATTGCCTCCACATTACCAACAACATATCCAAAAACCAAAAATACCTGATTTGATGCAACGATAAATATCTAATTTAATTGGATTAGTACTCAAATATTTTGAAAGCTAGATTAATAAAACACATTATAGGTAGATTCCTTGCTGTAACCTGTATTAAATTGGCAGTTCACAAAAACAAAAGTAATTGGAATTTACACTTTCATAAAACTTATTACTTATCCAAAACTGTAAACAAGTATGATTTACAAACATTTGTTATTTTCATATTGTGTTTTGTTTAATTTTGACGTAAGTATGATGATCGTAGGTACAATTAAATCTTAATCTTATGATGCAATGATGCACAAACGGATAGTTGTATCATCAAACAAAAGTACAAATAATTTGCGCATCATATTAAATAACTAAAAATATCAATATTGTCAATGAATGATCCAGTAGTTTACACATGTTATTTGTACATTTGTTTTTTTTGTTGTGAAAATCTATTTATATACGAACAAATTTAAATACCCTGACTGACTGATTCGACATCGCGTTCGCTCAACAAAATTGAACTTGATTTTATTTAATAATAAACAATGCTTTAAATTACCTCTAAGTAATGAATTCTTTAATACCTACATATTAGTTTTCATTAGGAATACTTTATTTAAGCTAATGTTATTTAATGCTTTGTTAATTTAAATATTTTTTATTCCGGTAGAGACTTTACAATATTTGTATGTAAACGAGATATTTCTGAGTTATATTAGGTGGTTTGACTTAATCGGAGGGGTCAACATTATATGGTTTCTTGTAATAAAATTAATTTTGAACCGGATAATGTAGACCCCTCCGTTTAAGTACTTTAGAAACCGGGGCTAAATTGTATTTCTATTGCAAAGGATGAGTACACTGCAGCTTTAATCTGTGAATGAGTTGGATGCAGCAAAAATTTCAAGTTTTGTTAGCTTCGTTAGCTATTCAGCAGGTGCTTTTTATGATTTTCAATTATTATTTAATTAATTATTCTTTTTATCTCACTTTTTTCTTTTATTCTCATTTTTTTATTTTTTTCTTCGATAAAGAAACTTCGCTCTCTGGGTGATGCGCGTGCACACGAACTTTTCTGCAAAGTGGTAACATTTAGCGTTAGTTTGATTACAGACTTTCTCCTGGGTAAAATCGTAATTACAAATCTAATTTATTTATTTAGTTTTAAATAATAACCAAGTTTTGAGTTACAGGTAAAAATAAATGTAAAGATAATATAATTTGTAAAGAACTAGAGCGCTAAGGCCTCGCCGCGGTCAATGCTACAATAATCGTATCAAATTCAAGGTTTTTCTAGGCCACACTAGTTGCTATTTTTGTTTCGATTATTTAAAAAAAATCATACATACATAATCCGTTATTAATAATTATACAATATGTTTGGTTAGCGATGTCGGAGCTTTTAAAGGCAGATAATATGATCAATTTTATCATCAAAACCCCCCACATGTTGGGGTCTATTCCCTCGTGTAGGAATGACCGGCATTTTAAATTTGACTTTTTATTTTAGATGGACCTGCCGAAAAATATTAATTTCTCCGGATACTTTTCGAAAGGTAATAATATCACCTTTCAAGTAAAAAATTAATTATGTAAAATGCATTAAAAAAATGCATCCAAGAACCTACCTACTTCGATGTTAATAGTGTCTTAACCTCTCAGAATAATATTATAATAAATTCTCTAAGGTATTAATTATGCTGACATAGACCTACTTTATATTTTCCTTAAATCATTGGGTATGCAATTAACGTATGAACATATTATACAGAATGGAACATTTAAGTGAACATGCAGAAAAAGTACTCTAAACAAAGGCAAGATTGGATTCAAGTATTTTTTTTAAATACGCTTGCCGTAACTTATAAATCGAACCGACAGTAATAAAAAATGGATTCTGTATATTTATGACACGATGATAAGAATATAAATTCAAATCCTTTAAATAATCATACTATCTTAGATTGAATGAAGACCGTGTTATCTATCAATACTTTTAAAATCTATCAAATATTTAAATAGTCATTCGTAGTTAGGCAATATGCTTTCTAAGAAATGAGTTAAGGCTGTATATTCTCATTTAAAAGAATTTAGCATTTTTCCAAAGAAGTTGTCTAAAGAATGAAAGCATTACTATTGATGTAGGTATACTTTAGTATTAGGAGCAAAATTCTTAAATTTGTGCAGTACAGAGAGAAAAACATAATTATGTATATTATCAGGTATTTTGATACGAAGACGATGTTCAAGTGGAATTTCAAATTTACTTGTCAGAGGTGTTTTTGACAAGTTTCAATTGTAACAAATAAGAATACGACTCATATTTTCACTTATTTTATGTATTGTCTAAGAGTGCACTATAGAGGAAAATAAAAATAATTTTAATCACAGAGAAAATAAAATATTAAAAAATGCTCAAATCAACATGTATTTTTACTGGTATTTGAAGATTCTAAAGGATCGTGCCGGATTCTGGGCCATGATGCGCATTAACCATACATATCTCATTGACTTTGACTTTGAAATGACATATAATAGGAAAATGTCAAACAATTATAACTGTAAACAGCTCCTTGAGATTGAGATTTCTCTTTTCTCCCGCATTATATTTTAATGACATTCTTCCCACGCAATCAGTATAAAATTACTATAGTATATTGGTAATTTCATCAAAGCGCATCATGGCCTAGCTTGTATAGAAAAATCGGCATAATCCTTTATTATTTATTTATTTTTTACAGGTATTATGAGGTATTTGTCTAATGTATTGTGTGTTTTGTATATCCATATATTTTTATAATAATTTAATAAGAATTTTCAGAGTTCGTCTTCATTACGGCTCGCGCAGAGTTGTTTCGATAATTAATTTGTAATATTGAAAGTTTTATAATGTAACGTGATCGGATTATACTGTCAGAAAGTAAAAAGATACGTAAACTATAAATTGAAACGATGAATTAAATTAAATTAAATTGAAATGATGTGTGTGATCCAAGTAATTCGTAAAGAAAAAAAAATTAAATAAATTTAAAAAATATTAAAAACACGACTGCCCTGCCAAAAACGAACTAAAAAGTTAAACAACAAGTGTCATTGCAGTCGGGGGACCTTATTATGGAACAATTTTTGATCAAAGAGGTCCCCCGACTGCAATGACACTTGTTGTTTAACTTTTTAGTTCGTTTTTGGCAGGGCAGTCGTGTTTTTAATATTTTTTAAATTTATTTAATTTTATTTCACACATTTTAGTGACATATTATATAGTTTTGGAATGTGCTCATCAAGGCCTTTCATTTGATGCCCATATTGTAATAATAGAAGAAAAAAATTTTTTTTCACATTTGAAAATGGCGTCGTACAGGCGCCATATTGATTTTTTCTAAAAAAAATATAGCCAGTGTCACTCGGAATGCTGTAAGGATCCTAACGATATCCCATTTATCCAAATCAGTTCAGGCATTTAGAAGTTATGGTGGAATAATGAAACTCACATACCCACAAACATACATGAACTCTGAACACATAACACTCTTTTTGCTTTGGGCAGTCGTGAAAAAACGCTGTTTACTTTGTTCTGTGAGTAATCCGGTTAATTGTTATCTACGTTATCAGTACCACGTTATCTTTGTCTATCTACGTTTACGGTGAGGCCGTGTTATTCAATATCTCGCACCATCTGAGTCACTGCGAGCATGGGTTCGATTAGAATAATATTGACGGTCTTGGTGGGATGGTTAGTGTTCTAACGATTGCTGACGGTTCGTATCAGTTAGGGGTATTGTTTGGGGTCTGTGATGTGATGAGGGTGGGATTTTTTTCTATTTTTTCATATTAATATTGTATCCAAACAATAATATTTTAAGGAGGAAGACAAGTTTTATGTCAAAAGTCAGTTTCTTAAAAAATTAAAAGATGTTTTTTTTACGTTTTCACGGCTAAACCTCTGTACAAATATTTATGAATATATTGAACCTTGGAGATGAACATAAGCTTCTTCCAAACTTCCCACGGGCAATGAAATTTCAGACGAAGTCGCAGGCAAAGATAAGTATTTCTACGATATGTTAAGCTAGGGTTTCCTAGGATGACGGTGCCGTCATATTACGGCCGTCATTTAGCGGCGTAGAACGTTGTCTATGTAAACAATACGGCGCGGTTTTTGACGTTACGGTGTCTCCATATTGTTTACATAGACAACATTCAACGCCGCTATATTACGGCCGTAATATGACGCCACCGTCATCCTAGGAAACCCTAGCTTTAGGGATTTTTTTTGTTCTGTGGTATGGCAGGACAGTTCAGTTTCAATGTCCTATTGCTAGGGTACATCACAGGCTTTCTTTATGGATGGATAAGGAATACAGTTTAGTTTAAGACATAACATTGGATTTAGTTGTTTTAGTTACCTATGTAGGTATTTATTTATTTTTTCGGGTTTATTTACACTAAAAATGTTAATATCATTATTAATATGCTAAAATTTGCCGTTACTTCAAAAGGTACCTACTCGTAAACGTACTCTTAAAATTCTTATTAATACTTACATCAAATTATAAAGATAGCTGCCTTTTTTCGGTTCCGTAGCCTAAAGGCAAAAAACGGAACCCTTATTGATTCGTCATGTTTAGCGTTAAACTCGAGCAAGTTGATAATTCCGGTCTTTATGAGTCGAAACACCAAATAAAAGAGAATTAACTTTGTTCGGCCAGGAAGGATGTTCCAATTAGAAAAATAAATTGTGGTCTAATGATAAGTCTTCTTGCATCCCGTGCAAAGAAAAAGATGAAATCATTTCATTCTTTTTTTGTCTTTTCTTCCTTTAAATCAGTCAATGTTCTCATATAAAAACGGATGTAAGCTATCAAACACAATTTAAAAACGGATACAATGTATATTTAAATCTACCTACTTTCTTTTATTGATACTTTATGACAAATTAATTTCAAATCATTTTAGATACTTAATCTCGATGTTAAAATAAATGTAAAGTTAATACGTACTTTGATATAATATCACCTTATTTAAATTCAAGACAATTTTTTTAAACGTTTAAAAATTAAGATAAGTTATTCATTAAGTTTAAAATAATTGAAAAAATAGTAGAAAAAAGAAGGATGTATGCGTTTTTGATTTCCTGAAATTTTTGGCCGTATATGTAAAATTTTGTCTATTTTGAGAATCTGTTATTATAAGAATCTCATATTTTGCGAGTCGGCTATTTTGCGTTTCTGATATTATGCGCCTAAAGGTTATTACTACAAAAATAATGGTTTGCACTATAACAGTGTCCCAACTCAGAAACCATTTAATTTCTGTCAAACCATGTCAGACTGACCACTGTTAAAATGAGATGGCAAGATGATTACAACTTGTGGCATAATACAAATCAGGTCGGTTTTGGCGTTGTTGGTCGCAGTGGAGCCTAACCTCAATGATATCCTAACCTCCTCCTCAGCTCCTCTCTCGATGCGACCGCTCGTCGTCGCACCTAGTCGTTTGTTTACCAGTGTACTAAAGTTATAAAATTAATTTGTATGGTGCTATGTATTGATTTTAAAGCTAAGCAATTAAATTGTATAGTGCAAAGCATTAATTTTAAAGGTCAGCATATTTATAGTGGAAACCATTATTTTTATAATTCATTCAATAACTTTTGAAGCTAAACATTTTAAAGAGTGTTATATTATTTTTAAAGTGCATTTATATATTCCCCGAAAAAATCGACTCACCCGTAGCAGCTCAGACGGGAGCGATCCCGCTCACATATAATACTATTAATTATCTTAATATTAAAATAGCATTATAAATGCCTAAAATCTAAAAGTTCAATAGTTTAAAAAAGAAAAGTCGTAACCTAGGATATTAAAATTCATAAGTATGATGTAGGTAATTACTTACAAATTAGTAAATTATTACGTTGGCGTAATGTTTTAATTTTTAAAGGAATAAATTACTTTGACATTGACCCTAATGACATCGTTCTAATATGTATTCTTCTAGGCTTAACAATAGGGATGTTGACTTATGAATGAAATAACGAAATACTAATAAAAATCGTAAACATATCAAACTTTTGGAGTAGCTTGTATACCTCTTGGTTTTATATATTGCATATTATTTGTTTTATGACCCTTCAAGTTTGGGTGGACAAGTCCATTTAAAAAGTATAAAATTTGTTAAAATAAATAATACATTTAATTAGTCCGTAAAATTTATACCAAATTTGTCAAAGTAACTATTTTGATAAACACAATATTTAATAGGTGCCGAACCAATTTCCTACGCGTTGCATACAACCTACGAAGGCGTGACGTCATACCTTGGTAGCCGTTAGTATGGAGCGTTTTCGGGTGAGTCCAATTTTGTGCAATTCAAACTGTGATATCTCGGGCAGTTTTCATGCTAGCGAAATAATTCTTATACCAATGTTTCTTTTTCTTGAGGGGTAATTTTTGTAACATATAATTAAAAAAATAGTCAACATGCCTATAACAACTAAAGAGTCGATACCGAAAGAAGTTATTTTATAGACACATTATTGGATTTTTATTTTGGTCATAGCCATTAATTCAAAGTTCAAGCAAAGGTAACGACAGTAAAAAAAAATAGTTCATCATATTGTTATTAACAGAATTAATATACTTAATTGAAATAATACTACTTAGAAACAGGTGCTGCCAGTGGGAATGGGTCTGCTTCTGAGTACCTATCTTACATATTGAATTGTAAGAATTGCATTTTTTTATATTATTTTTTATGTCTTGTAACATGTGTTTTTTTGGTAAATTTTGCCTACTTAGGTTAGGTGCACTTTCGAGTAGCAGACAGAGTGATTTCTCAACTAGTTGAAAGTTATTTACTCTCATTACGTATCCGATATGTAGTAGGTATTTAATTTCAACCTACCTACCCATTGTGTGCAAACTTTTGTTAATTATTGTGATGGAAAATGGGCTCACTTTAAATGTGGAGCTCATTTTTCAATGTTGACGACTCTGTATGAAATATACAGGGAGAAAAAAGCAGCCCTTGACGAGTTTCTTGCCGGTTCTTCTCGTTACAAGGTGTCCCGCTTAGGGTTGGCGTAGCTTCTATGACATTCACAAGTGCTTGTAACAGTCCAGTCTAGTTATTTTTGAATTTTGAATTTTTGAATTTTGAATTAACTACGGAAAAAAATCGCAATAGCATGACTGATCGTCGTTTAAGGTTAATTATGGTGGTTACATTATGGTTTAGTAAAGGTTCCTCTAAGTCAGAGGTGCCCATACTTTTTCTTTAGGAGATCGACTTGGCAAAAATTTATGACTAAGAGATCGACATTTTGACCATTTAACCTACCAAATATTTAACAAGATAAAAAATTGCATATGTAAAACTACATTGGGTGCAAAATGTCAAATCTCTTATTCTTGGCGATCGACCTTAAAACCCCTCGCGATCGACCGGTCGATCGCGATCGACCGTTTGGGCACCTCTGCTCTAAGTACTTACATATTATAGTACTAGCTTCTGCCCGCGACTTCGTCCGCGTGTTTATTAGAGAAAATCCTTAGGGAACCTTCAACCAGGATCCGACCAGCCATTTTTACGCGATTAGGCGGGTCCCCCAACCAAGCGCGCTGCCACAGAATATATAATAGTATTAAAGTGCGCTGCCTTGCGAGGCAAGACATTTGCTGCGTGTGGCGGGCCTCGCACGATGCTTCCCGATCCGGTTCCGGTTCCCGTTTCCGTTCCCGTTCCCGTTCCCGTCCCTATCCCCGTCACCTGGATGTGCATGTCCAGGGCTAATGTCATTTTCGCAATCACCATCCCATGAAACCTCAAGAACGACATCCACATCGATTTTTATATTTACTTACCCCATTTACACCCTAAGGGATGATTTTCAAAATAACAAAATATGTGTTTGCCTATTTATTTTTAGACATGCTCCTACGAATTTTAAAGTTGTAATGTCTATTTTATATTCTTTTTCCCATAAAAAAATTGAACCCCGTTTTCACCCCTTTAGGGGTTAAATCATGTCCACCGTGTTGGACTTTAGAATAAATCTCATTGTCTCAATCACCATCCTATAAAACCTCAAGAACGACATTCATAATGATTTTTATGTTTACTCACCCCATTTACCCCCTAAGGGGTTGATTTTCAAAAACACAAAATATCTGTTTGCCTATTTATTTTTTGATGTGCTCCTACGAAGTTTAAAGTTGTAATGTCTATTTTATATTATTTTTCCATACAAAATTTGAACCCCATTTTCACCCCTTTAGGGGTTAAATCATGTCCACCGTGTTGGACTTCAAAATAAATGTCATTTTTGCAATCGTCATCCCAGAACACCCCAATAACGACATCCATATCTATTTTTAGGTTTTTTTACCCCTTTTCACCCCTATTTTATTCCCATTAGGATTGAAATACTAACAATAACAAAATACGTTGCGTTAGATTTCCATCCATAAGCCTAAATTAAAATTTAGCGATTTTTACTTCGAAAATGAAGGATTTTCTTCAATACACAATTTCATCCTCCTTTTGACCCCTTTGGGGGTAGAATTTGAAAAACGCTGAGACCCGTATTTATTAATTTTCAATCGTTAGCCTATACACAAAATTTGAAGATCCTAGCTTCAAAACTGAGGGACTTTCATACAAACTTTCATCCCTTATTTTATACCCTTCGGGATGGAATTTTCAAAAATCCTTCCTTAGTGGACACAGATACCTTATACAGTGTAGGTAGGCAACACTGTATAAGGTATCTGTGAGCAAAATTTCAAGTCTCTAGGTCAAGCGATTTGAGCTGTGCGTTGGTAGATCAGTCAGTCAGTCATTCAGTTTACGATTACGATGAATAATATATACCTTCTATCCAAGTTGGCGGTCGAATGTGGAATGATTTTTACTGACCGGTTGATAGTGAGAAATAATATCCACCGGTAGAAAAGTCGCCGGTTGAATGTGGAATTACTCGTTTTGAAGCTTAATGTCAAAAAGCGATTAAGTATCATAGATCCGTTTTCGGAATAGGCCCTTTGGGTGTGAGATTGTCAGCGTTTATTTATTCAAAGGTGAAATTATTGTTGGACTTTATGCTCTATAAAGCGGTCTTTAACTAGTTACCTACTTCTGTAGTCTTTGTGTCGATAGGCCCACGCGCCGTGTCATTATAGATAGTGGTATCAGTTACAAACCGCAGCTATGAACTAAGCAAGCATTGTTAAAGTTATATAGGTATCTGTGGTTATACAACGTTTTACAAAAAAACATGACATATAGAGATAGGGTACCATGCATACAACTCCGAAACATATTATAAACCCTAAAAAACCACCCATTAAAAAGTTTTCAAGTTAAACTGCACTGGCATTGTATTTTGTTTGCTTTTACCAATAGTAACAATAGGTACTTAGGTACCTACTCAATTTTCTGCGAGTAACTTAAAAAGGCAATTTCCTTGATCTTACGTGTCTGTCAATTTCCTTAGTTAAAACTAAGGAAATTGATAAATCACTGTCACAATGAACTCACTTAATTCATTCCATTATAGCCTTTTCTTTTCACAAATTACTTACCTATAGGATACTTTATCATCAGTTATAAAAGAAAGTATCTACCTACCTTCACATGTGATTGGAAAACTTTTGCCTTAGCTATCGGTTTAAAACATTATGTATAACATAATATATAGATTGTAACTAATAAATAGTACGTAGGTACTTATCTTATACATATACATTTAGTTTCTTTAATTCTTGATTATTTAAAGGTCTATCCATTCTATACCTACATATAAAATTGACAAACGTTTTAACAAGTCAACGTATACTTTATTTCTTAACAAACATAAAAAATATGTATCAAAATAGGAGATATCATTCTAAATATGTCGCATATTTGATGCGTTTATGGTTACTGAAGAATGAGTCATTAAAAATGTCATAAAATATGAGATTACTATACCAATATACGAATAATAGGCTGCGTGATTGGGTAAGTATTATTTATAGTGGTGTGGCATAAAAATAATGCGTCATTGCTAAGTGTATAGATCAGATATGATAAATCGTCATTGATTGGCCTTCTGAAAGTATTGTCAACTTAAAATTATGTAAGGGTATGAAAAACTTAATAATTCGGTTTTCCCCTATTGTCACATTGTCGCATTTTGTAATCCATAAACCTTATGATTAAACCAAGAATTATACTTATTTAGTACTTTCAACGGTTTAGGAACTAATTTCTGGTTCAATTTGAAAATGCAATTATCTACATTTCGTCTTTAAATTATCTGTCAAGTATTAATGCAACTTAACCTGAACTCAAAATATACATATATTATAAGTTTATTAGGAAAACTAAAAAAAACTTTGTTGTAAACATAAGATAAGACAAGAAATCATTCTTAATTTAGTTTATATTTATCTTTGCAATATCAGACATATTAGAAGTTAGTTAAACAGGTTTTTTATTAGTTTTTTGTTATAAAGAAATTAAACTTCATGATGCTACGCTTGCACTTTTTATAATCAAATTCTATGTTCTTCCAATTGTGTTTTTTTAATTTGTATTTTTATAATCTTCAGGTATTACTTTAAATATACAGTTTTACTTAGTGGGTCACATCAATTGCTAAAATATGTCACGACTTGCGGTTATCACAAAATAATAAAAGGCCAAGGTAACCTCTTATTTCGATGTTATTATCATAAAAGTAGGAGCAGTTACTTATCAATTTATTATCCCTTCTTCGTCTCTGAGATTTAATTTGTTACAAAGTAGTAGCTCTGCTACTCGCTCGTACTCTGTCGCACGTAGTTCAGCGCCCAAGCGGGAAAGAGAAAGCAACAGCCTTCCCCTCCCCGCCTCCGACCATCGCTGCCCACCGCCGCGTCAACCTCATTCTTTGTTGCGCGCGCGTGCAAGACGCACGTAGTCACAAAAATGTTACTTTTTTGTTTAACTTAAAATCAGTGAAATTATAGACGTGAATTAATTCGTGAGAAATATTAAAATACCGTCACTATGCAAGTGATACGAATGTTGAAGGTAGACTCACAATTATCTTTTCTCTTAGTGATGAAAAGTATGCAAGTTATTCACAAAGGCAAACTGCCTTATATTTGCCTCGAGTCAATACGAGATATTGACCAATGGTACTTTTTCCCGAGTCTATACGCGATATTGACCAGTGATTTTTTTTTCCCGAGTCAATACGAGATATTGACCAGTGATACTTTTATGAGTTACTACGAGAATTTAACCATCATTTTACAATAATCTGCCGAATACTTGCCTCGAGTCGATACGACGTGCTTTTGTGAGTAACGTCTTCGGACGAATCCTTCATATATTATGACTGAACTCAACTTACAGGTAAGTTCGTTTAATCATTATTAACCGCTTCGCATTTAACAAAATATGAATAGATTTGCTGGTGTTAACTGCAAAATATTTGTTTTGAGTCAATATGACATACTTGCTTTTATGAGATAATTTTTCCCGAGTCAATACGTGATATTGACCAGTGATACTATTATGAGATATTAGCCTTAATTTTATAAAAATATATATACCTAGATTTGCTGACGTAAACTGCAGATTTTTTACTTGAAGTCACTACGAGATACTTTTATGTGTTAATACGAGATATTAACCGTTATTTTACAAATATTAATCAAATATTTGCTATCAAAGTTGAAGGCCTGATAACCTTTTCAGTAAAACATCAAAATTGTTGTCACTGATACAGTAGTACAAGTACTTTTATATGTTTTCGGTTTTCTCGAACAACATTCTAAAACAAAATTCTGATTCCTTCTTATTTTTTTCTTCGTGAAAAAATCAGCAGTGATGCTGAACATCAAAATACACTCCCACTAGTGTTAAAGGTGCCCTTAAGATCAGTAAAATTTTAAATAACATTAACTCATCGCCGATTCGTTGAAAATGAATCATGCGATTATCATGTATTATGCCACTACTGAAAATCGTTCATATTGTGTCTTTGAAGACCGTCAGCGCGACGACACCTACTACTCAGTTCTCTCTAAACTTGGGGTCTGCCACAACAACCACAACCATATCTTGGAACACAAGCAATTGGGCCGAGGTGACGGTCAGCAACCAGCAGGGCCAGTTTAACGTGTTTCATCAGCCTTGCGACACCTACCTGCAGCTTCCAGCTCCAAGGGCTACCTGTAATCACCACCGTCGGCACCGTCGCGCTACTGGATCAGAACAAAAGGTCTGTCTGTATTTTTAGCTGGTCAGCTAAAATATGTTCTCGATTCGAGTCAAAACTATCACAAACGACCGTTATGTGCTTTCCAATAGTAACCCTAAGTATTCAGTTAGTTAAATTAGAAAATAAACAAATATACATATTTTATTTTCTTTACAAAAGAAAATAGAACATGTGGGTACCATTTTATGGAGGATGCTAGAACGACTATAAACTCATAACATGTGCCCTGATAATGTCATGGCACAACTATTAGTCCTTGAGAACAGTTGCTTTTACACACAGCGCAAAAAGCATTTAAGACTAGCGGCCGCCCGCGGCTTCGCTTGCATGGAAATTTTTCTTGCTATCCCTCGGGAACAATATTTTCCTTTCGGGATTAAAGGTACCGTATGCCCTTCTCTGTAACCCAGACAACGTGTATAAAAATTTCATGATGATCTATTCAGTAGTTAAGACGTGAAGGTGTAACAAACAAACAAACAAAAGGACTTTTGCATTTTTAATATTAGTAAGAATGTTATTGGGATGTATTTAATAGCACTTTAAATTTGATGAAAACAGCTTTAAAATTGTATATCAGCACTTTAAAATAATGATAGACCTATAATTTAATCTTATCACTACAAAAATAATGGTTTGCACTTTAAAATAATAAAAGATCTATAAATTAATATTATCACGACAAAAATAATGGTTTGCACTATAACTGTGTCCCAACTCCGAAATCATTTAATTTCTGTCAAACCATGTCAGACTAATGAGATGGCAAGTCTCACCAAGTCGGTTCTAGGTTCTAGCGTTGTTGGTCGCAATGGAACCTAACCTCCTCCTCAGCTCCCCTCTCGATGCGCCCGCTCGTCGTCGCACCTAGTCGTCTGTTTACCAGTACTAATGTTATAAAATTAATTTGTATGGTGCAAAGTAATAATTTTAAAGCTAAACAATTAAATTGTATAGTGCAAAGTATTAATTTTAAAGCTTAGCATATTTATAGTGGAAACCATTATTTTTAAAGTGCATTCAATAAATTTTGAAGCTAAACATTTTAAAGTGTGTTACATTATTTTTAAAGTGCAATTATATATTCCCCAATGTTATTTAGACAATAAACTTCATGAGTTTTAGGTCTTATTCTTTGGCTTTTGCATAGCACTACACATAATCATCATCTTTACTAAATGTTTTAAACCAATAATTTTAACCATTAATTTTCAGGCTTCAATGACCTATTAAAATGACACTTATGTCTGGGTATTAATTACCAAAATTTCTCACAAGTATTAGAAACTATAAAAACAATGATTCAAATATTTAAGATCCTCATTAACTATCAAGAAAGTACTATCCCAGCCAAACATGTATATTCTTTGGCCTTGTATTGAATTTCTAAAATTAGTAGTATATTGACAAATAAGGACAAACAAAATATTTTTAGAAGAAGCTATTAAAATCAAATAAAATAAATTTAGTGACTTTGTCAGATACTTAGGAACTATTACAGCAGATTGTACTGCTGGTAGCATTACTATTTTAACACTTAAAATTGTAATATTGGACAAGCTTAAGGCTTGTACATATTGAGCATAAATGTTTAACTATATTAAAATGATTAATATACTAATTACGTTTTATATCGTACTATGGACCTTGTCAATTTTGTATTGTATGGTAAAAAAATAATATATTTATTTTCCTGATACTTAGACCAATATGAAAAACTAATAGTTTTCAATACTTTCTCCGTTGCTTTGACAATGGACTACGCAGCAGCCGGTCAAAGTAAGACAATATAAGATTTTGCACAAACGAGGAAACATTGCTGCTCATTAATGACCTGGATCTGCTTTTTTGGTATAAAATCCTTCGCAAACCATGCGTATACTGGCACTGATGGTCTGCTACCCGATGGGCAGCGCCTACCACTGCGGCTGCGCTGGCTAAAGCTGGGACGCGCACTACGCCGTCTTCTGCAGGTGCCTAAACTGAAGTTTTTTTTTTGTATATTAATAACACCACTTCCATTTCATAAATGAATCAAAGTAGTGGTGTTCATTGCTTGCAATTAAATCAAATCGCTAAATTGCTCGCGAGAAATGGCAGTGGTATGATCAACAATAGGCGTAATAACGCCTCCCTAGCTTTCTTTTTCCTCACTTATTTAAAAAAGAAATAACTTTATTGTACATGACAAGGCCAAATTACTTAATAGCTATCACGGCCATGGTTTCTCAATGAAATGAAAAAAAAAGGTTTTTTATTTTCTGCAATTACACAATATATTAAATACACTTATATTATTGAAGCTACCTAGTAAACATAATAATATACTTGTGGCAGGCAACTCCATTCCCTCGTTGAAACCTTAATCAACTTACTGTTAAAGAAATAGCAATAGTAATAGTCACATCAAGCGTTAATTTATTTTCATCTGTTCGCAGAAAGAAACATCATTTTCCCCGCTGTCAGTTTTTCTCTGGCTGCATATTATAAGGCAAACGTTCCTCAGTCAAGCGTTAGAAGTGTTTATTGTTACCTTGCCTCAGTATTTGAATAATACTGCAAGCAAATCTATATTTTTTATTGGAACTATTGCCAAGTAATAATATCTTATTTTATATATATTAATGATTTAATAGGTTTTCTAAACAACTGTTTTCTAAACGAATCCCACTAAACAATCATTGCTCAGATATATCCCAATTTTTTTAAATCTATATCACCGGCAATGATAACCTAAAAAAAAATTGATATGTTTGTTACACTATAACGTTGGATCTCACAATAGTTTAAGATTACCTGTTGAACTTACTCCCAAATAACTTACATTTTGAAGAATTAAGCACCCATTGGTCACCTTTTTAGCCTTGGCTACAAGTAAATGAATACAGATCATGTACTTAATTCAATTAAGCAACTCAGTATTGTATTATATTATCTGAGGTAACACAGTAAGATATTGACGAAATAATTAATTATTTAAAATTTAAATGACAGATGTTTAATCACATCTTTTGTAAGTCTCAACTTGTTGAACTTTCCATTCTTTAAGTTTGTATTTCTGTAATAAAAGTATTTGTGTTTATTTATAGAAATATCCTAAATATTGTCGCCCTTATGAACTAATACAAACCCCAAAAAAAATACATATCAATGCTGCCTCGTCACAAACATTCGACAAAATTTATAATGGAAGAATGTTACACCGATTTTTTTTTACCTCATTACCTGTTTATCATGTTGTGTAACATGTGGTCACATCGGCGCGGCAGCCAAGTTGCTGCCATTCGTGACGAAAAATTTGTTCACTTACTAGTCTGTGTGCCGGATTTTCTGTGGATGCTTTTCGCAATCTGCTGTTTGGACTGGACAATCGACAATATTTGCGAGTTTCCAGGCATGGGGCTCTAATGTCACAGAACCGACATTCTCTAATGTCACAGAACCGACATTATAATAAAACTACTTTTTATTGTGTTGCAGTTGCAGGAGCACTGACTTATTTGCATCCTATTTAACTATTAAAAATAATTGAATGTGTGTTCACTTAACCCTTGTTTATTTATATAAACAAACAAGACTTTCCTCTAATAACATTGATATCTTCTCTAAACATCCTACTTTGTAACAAATTAAATCTCAGAGACGAAGAAGGGATAGTTTAATGATCAAACGAACTTACCCTAAGTGAAGTTCGATCTTAATTATCCCTTCTTCGTCGAAGAGATTTAAAGTCCCAGCCCTCCCTTGCTAGTTGTTTGTTCAACAACCGTATCCCTATAATAGATGGGGATATCAATGTATTTCCTTACTACTCCAAACTGAATGAGGTTGACGCGGCGGTGGGCAGCGATGGTCGGAGGCGGGGAGGGGAAGGCTGTTGCTTTCTCTTTCCCGCTTGGGCGCTGAACTACGTGCGACAGAGTACGAGCGAGTAGCAAAGCTACTACTTTGTAACAAATTAAATCTCTTCGACGAAGAAGGGATAATTAAGATCGAACTTCACTTAGGGTAAGTTCGTTTGATCATTAAATTATTGTATAATTTGAGTAAGAATATCATAACTATATTTATTTTATTTATAAGTATTCCAAGAAAAGAACTAGTTGGCAAACATTTCTTGGACTTTTTAGGTCGCAGTTTTGCAGATAGACATCTTTTTAACCGACTTCAATAAACGGATGAGGTTCTCAGTTAGTCGGAATCTTTTTTTGATTGTTAGTCGATACTCGAATACGGCTGGACCGATTTGGAAATTTCTTTTGTAGTTTAAAAGTACCAGTACCAGTGTGGGTTCCAAAGTGGTCCCATTGACATAAGGTCAGGATCTTATGATGGGATCCTGGAGAAATCAAGAGAACGCTTCAAATATTATAGGCACACTTACCTATAATGACTTAAGTATTTTATTCAGTAACTCGTACATTTGCTTTCGGGAAGTAACATTTGGTGAAGTGGAACTGATGATTAAGACTATAGTATAGATGGTCATCGGAACCATTCAATGCTAATTTCACTGGTGCCATCGCTTTAATATGGTAGCTTAGCAATTTATTTTCGTAGTAATGCATATGGTGAAGTGGAGCTGATAGTGAAGCACCAGGAGTACTCCTCAGCAATTAACGTCCCTGCGTCAGGAAAAGCAGTGTTTTGTAAAAGGTGATGAGTAGATAGTTGAAATTAGGCCTTATATGCATATCACAAAAAAGGTGAAAATATAAAAAAAACCTCCTTCAAAAACCTTGAATAACCTTCAGCTAACTAAAAAAGGTTAACTAAAAATAAACGGCTCTAAAAAGCAAGAAATAATAATTCAAATCTGCATAAATTATTAACCCGTACGTCTTATGAAGTCGGGTGGGGTTTTAAAACCACGATTAATATTTAAATACAAAAATATCCTTCGTCTTATGGTTTTTTTTCTACCTCAAAATCTTTTTATAAGATAGAAAAATAATGGTTATTATCAACGACGGTACTAAAAGATGGTAAATATCAGTTTTCTTCCCGTGGAAAGTTAACATTTAATTTTAACGTGGAAAGTATTAAGATAGTTGATATAATATATATTAAATATATAATTATCTTAATATAAAAATTGCATTGTGAATGCTTTAAATCTAAAAAGTTCAGTGGAAAGTATTGTAAAATAATAAAAATAGTACCAACCCAAGTAATGGTAAGCTTACTTAGACAACCGGAACTTAAAAAAAACCAGACAAGTGCGAGTCGGACTAGCCTACCGAGGGTTCCATACAGTCTTAAATGAAGACTAGGTACTTATATTTTTTATGATTTAATTACAAATGTGTAGTTTTAGGACTTTTTCCTGTACTATTAAGTAATATTACAGGAAAATGCAAGGCAAGTGCCAAATTTCATACTTCTAGGCTTCTTCTTGTAGGTCAACGCGAAGAACACTATAAATTTTAATGTCCTTAAGAGTGTCGAATTAATGTCGGCACAAATAAACGGCCGTATCTTATTTTTACGTTAATTTAGAAGATTGATTTTTCCACAGTTTCAAGAGAATGTAGACTTGAGTAAGTATATCGTTTTAATTTCAACTCGATACCTCTACACATTCCCGCGATAAAGGGTCTTGACAGGACAACAAAGTGATCCTATAAGGGTTCCGTTTTCCTTTTGAGGTACGGAACCCTAAAAAGGACAACATTTTCTTTAAATTCAAGAATATTAATACTCACGTGTATCCAGCTAGTATGTCCATGAGTGAGCTCTTCCCCGCCCCCGACTGGCCCATGATGACGGTCAGCTCCCCGGCGTTCAGCGACCCAGACACGTCCTTCAGGATGGTCTTGCGTCCTGCGCCAGACCAGTTAAGACCAGTAAGCTACACTGCCAATATTGCACAAGCTAGTGACGCATGCAGCCCAGACCAAGGGCTCAAGTCTGTTATTGTTAACATCATAATTGTGTCTCAATTCGGTTTTGGGTTTAAGAAACAAGAACTGTGTCAAAAAGCATTACAATTCGAACACAATTGAAACACGATTTTGACGTTAACAATAACAGACTTGGGACCCAGTAAAGTTTTTATGACCTTCTCAACAAAACACGAGTTTGGATACAATACCAATATTGCACACGTTATGAATTGAATTGAATTGAATGAATTAATTTATTTGCTTTTGAATAGGGTAGAATAGGATTATAAATGGTTTACAAAAACCTTATACTTAACAATAGTTTCACCTACTCAGCTACTGACAATAGCATGCAAATAATAATTAATATTGAAGCTAATTTAAAACATTGATATAGCAGCATCATTGAAAATTCACAATTAATAAAATTAAAACATAAAAAATTAACTCACATCATAAAATGTCAAAATAAATGTCAGAAATTGAATAGAAATAAATTACATGCTAGTCAGAAATGTCATTAAAGTAAAATGTCAATTTAGTGTAAGTTCTAGTTTTTATAATTCAAGAACTCCTGGACCGTGTAGAATAACTTATCCATAAGCCATCTATGCAGCGCCGTCTTAAATCTATTAAAAGGCAATTCTTTTATGGTATCAGGAATCTTATTATATATTAAAATACCCATGTAATAGCAGTTTTTCCTGAATCGTGCGCTTTTCGGTAAAATATCGATGACCAATCTATTGCAGTTCCTTGTATTTCTAGGAAACACGTCCTTGGCAGTCTTAAATTTGCTTTGGTTAGATTTCACAAACTTCGCGATTTCATAGATGTAAAGACAGGGTAGTGGCAGAATATTTAATAACCTATAAAATGGCTTACATGACACATCCGGTGCAAGTCCACATATTGCTCTTATACTTTTTTTTTGTGCAACAAAAACCCTTTGTATGTCTGTACTATTGCCCCAAATGATAAGCCCGTAGCGTAACACAGATTCCACATATGCGAAGTATGCTGTTAGGGCAGTTTTTCTTGTGGCTACTTTAGTTAATTTAAAAAGAGCAAAAACAAATCTATTTACTTTTTTGCATACCTTATCTACATGTGATTTCCAATCAATTCTTTGATTGAGCTCAATGCCAAGAAATGTGGCATTTGTTACCTTCTTTAGCGTATGATGTTGATAATGTATGTTTAAGGAATGATAGTTATTATAATTTATATAATTTGTTTTGTCAATGTTGATTTTTAGGTTATTATTATTTAGCCAAATTGTAATCGATTTAATTGTTTCATTAATGTCATTTTCATGGTCAATTATATTGTGATTTTTATAATTTTTATTAGTAGTAACTACGACTGATATATCATCCGCAAATAGGATACATCTGTGTTTAGTCACTTTAGGTAATTCATTCACATAAATTAAAAACAGAAGAGGACCAAGTATACTACCCTGGGGCACTCCAAATTTATTTACTTTGAATTCAGAATGATGTTTATGTACCACTTGGTTATCACCGAGTTGGGTAATTTCGACCAATTGCATCCTATTTTGCAGGTACGATTTGATCCAATCTAATGCTTTGCCTCTTATTCCACTACGTTCTAGCTTTGACAACAATTGACTATGTGATACAAAATCAAACGCTTTAGACATATCAAATAGTAGTACTGTGGTTAAATTAGTTAGTGTTAGTGACGCATGCAACTGATTCGTAGTGACAATGTTATATGAAACGCATATCATTTCACGCGTACTTTTAAACAATAAATAGTCTTAAAGGCTTTATACAATAGGGTATAGGGAAACGTAAAACGATCCGTCTTTTATATCTTGCATGCGTTATGCTCGTGAACGGGTGCTGCCAATGGCAATAAGTCTGCTTTTGATTGCCTATCCTAACGCATTTTGAATTGCGTGAATTGCATTTTTTGTATTAAATATAGGTACATAGTTTTATTAATATTGCAATTCATACAACATGAAGTATAAATTTACGAGTAGGTATGCATTTTAGAGTAGTAGACAGACAGTGATTTTTTAACTAGTTAAAATTATTTACCTATCCGATATTTAAATACTTATAATCCGTGAGCCCGCGACAGTATTGCCTACGTCATATGACATCACTAAGAGATTCATGGCACACGGTCGGAAAAGTTGTGCTAAATGAGGATCAGAAGATTATCGCAAATAAAATTGGCCGGAAGCTTGAAAAAATCTTCCACTTCCGGTCAAAATTTTAAGATTATATTTACGTCATGTGAGATCAGTGAGAGACCCGTGTCATCATTTAGTTTTCAATCGTAGAGAGAGTAAACATAAGTCTGTCAGTTCTGAAATGGCCGGAATACCTTAAACTTATTTTTTTTTGGTTTTTAGTCATTTCAGAACTGACAGACTTATGTTTACTCTCTCTATATTTGAAAACTAAATGATGAGACGGGTCTTTTACTGATGTCACATGACGTAAATATAATCTTAAAATTTTTACTGGAAGTGGAAGATTTTCTCAAGGTTCCGGCCAGTTTTATTTGCGATAATCTTCTGATCCTCGTTTAGCACAACTTTTCCGACCGTGTGCCATGCATTTCATCGTGATGTCATATGACGTAGGCAATACTGTCGCGGGCTCACGGACTGTTAGTTAATTAATTTCAATACCCACCTGCCTACCGATGTCGATATGTGGCCTAATTGGCGCGACTCGGTCGCGCGACAAGAATGTCAAATCCTCGTATTATTAATCTGATTCTTTAATCTTCACTGTTTTTCTTTTAAGATTGACTTATTTAGTCATAAACGTAAAATGGCTTGCGGTAGTTTACCACAACTACACAAAAGATAAATGTATCTCATTGTTTTGAAACTGCATAAGTCTAAAGTCTTTCGACTGAAATAAATCATTATTATTATTATAAGTATAGGTAAGTACCTTGTTTGTCACATGTTGTTTAATGTATAGGTACTTATTACTTCAAAATCCCTTGTAGGTATTTCAGTTGATAATTAGGTTAACTATGTAGGTATTATCTACTGGGATTTTTTTGTTGGATTATTTTCTTCTACTTTTACTGTACCTACTTTGGTGAATTGTATTTTAAATTGGAATGCTGAAAGAATCAAAAATTTTACATAATTGCAAGAAACATTCATAACTAGGTAGGTATAAAGTTTTAGTATTTGTTTCGGTCTGTTTAACAGTGAATTTTCGTTATATTCCATACTTAGTCCAAGATTAACTAATGTAGTACTTGCTTTTTCCACACTCTCGATACGCGAATTTCAAAGCAAAAAGCTGGAAACAAAAAATCGCCACCTGGCAACACTAAATGTCGAATGTCAATTGTTTTTTCGCGCTCGCACGCGATTGTGCCCTTCGGGATTTTATTTAGAAATTTCATTGTTATTTTGTGTAATATTGTGTTAAAATGTGATTATCATGCCCAAACGAAAGTCGGAAGATGATTCGACAGAAAAAACTATTCAAAGATTTGGGAAAAAACACCAAAAGGATAAACGATAAGATTCAGTAGGTATAGCCGGAAGATTGTAAGTAGGTATTTTGAGTTCTCATCTTCTTTAACATCTAGGAAGCTTGTATTATGTTGATAAACTGATTTCTGTTAAAACATTAATACCTGCAAAGTAATAACATAGAAACTAGCAAAGTAATTGTACGCATTATCGCGTTGCGACTATGCGAGGCCCGATGGGTGGATGATAGCTGGATTTGTTTATAAACATCCTTGTGCTACAGTGATGTTTTCTTCTCGTTGGGAAGGAAGGAATAAACCGATATCGAGTAGGCATCAAATATTCTTTACTATTACCTATACATATACAATCCCGTTAGGATAATAACAAACTTCTCGTTGAGAAGGTTTGAACCAATGCCAAGTAGGTATCAAATATTCTTAACTATTGTACATATGCAATCCCGTTGGGATAATGAATGGCATACTTCTCGTTGAGAAGGTTTAAACCGATACCGAGTAGGTATCAAATATTCCTTATTATTGTACATATGCAATCCCGTTGAGATAATAACATACTTCTCGTTGAGAAGGTATGGACCGATGCCAAGTAGGTATCAAATATTATTAACTATTGTACATATGCAATCCCGTTGGGATAAAACAATACTTCTCCTTGAGAAGGTATAAACCGATAGCTAGTAGGTATCAAATTTTCTTTACTATTGTACATACATTATCCCGTTGGGATAAAAGCACACTAGGTTATAGTAAGGTCAAGTAAGAATTTTGTTCTGAAATTCAACAATTATGTTATTCATTGTTCTTGAAGCTCTAAAAGTGTGGGGAAATCGTTGCATAGACCTCCAGACGTAATGGTTATTAACCAAATATTGTTTCTTTTATCATAATTGTGACTATTTACTTTTAGTCCAAGTTGAATGAGAGCATGGAGAACATGGAGAACATTCCCATAAACAGTGATCAACACAAACAGTATACCTACTTATTAAGATTTCAAAACATCTTGACAGAAAAACAAAGAATGGGAAAAGATTTTGTAGAACTTAATTTTCCTGAAAATTGGAAAATTAATACAAGCTTAACATAGATTTTACAGGTTCATTGACACAAGGATACAGAATATGCTATTGCCACTATAATAATATGTCAAACAGTAGAAATAATGACTAAATCAAACTTTGATACACTATGACTATTGTCAAGAATTCAAGCAATGCTATAAGACTGCTCTGTTGTTTAAATTATAATATACCAATATTACAAAGTAGCTTTTCAGCCCATTATTGGACAAGAATTTAGATTTTAACCTCAAAGTTAACAACTGGAGGAGGATACCAACATCAACCTGGGGTACCAGGCGCTGCTCCACCGAGCTCACGAGGGATCCAGAAGCAGATCTTGCTACCCGTAGAGGTAAAATTTGCAAGGCAGACTGCAATATTTTTAGTTATGTTGGGAAAATTTAACACAGGATCCTGTCATATTGCAGGATAAGAAAGGTTTATCATATCCTTCTTACAGATACACCTAGACAAAACTATTCACCATGCAATAATAATTTTAATTTAACTAAGAAGTTCATTCTTTTTAAAGAAATTTTTAAATTAGGTCCAATATCGTTGTGCAGTCTGTAGTCAATTCTTTCAAGTATTTTTACTGTGCTTAAAAGTTATGGACTCACAAGTTCATACTTAACTTAAAAGCCTTTATTAAGTTTATAGAGGCTTCTCATTTTAAATTAGGAGATGTTAGGAATGTGTTCAAATTACTGACAAGCGGAGACTATATGACTACTATAGATATGAAAAATGCCTACTTCTTAGTGCCAGTTCAAATAAATCACAGACACTTTTAATTTTAAATTTCATCTTTCATTTCATTATTATTTCAGTTGAATTGCCTGCCATTTGGTCTAACATCAATTCCATTTGTTTTTACTTAGTTACCTAAACCTGTAGTAGAACATCTAAGAAATAAGAGTATAATCATAACATAACATACACATTGTACTGTTTTTAAATGACACTGGGATTGTCATATGAGGAATGTCTCAAAAATAATAACATAATGTCATAATTATTGTATTTGACACATTATATTAATAGAGAAAGGAGTTTCCTGAATGCTTCCAGCCAGAGTGAAAGATTATTTAATCTTATTTCTCAGGTTTTGATAAGCTGTACAATTAGAGAATTTGTTAAACTATTAGGAAATTTAGTTTTGGTTTGTATGGCGGTTGCATATTATGGTTTTGTATAAGTACCTACACAAAGACCTTAGAAAGAGAATTATCATTATTATTATTTTCAGCCCTTGAAGCCTCCGGAGGCAACTATGATAGTTATGCAATAAACACGTTAAATGGGATTCACTATGGTGAACAAGAAATATTACTACTGCTATTAGTAAGATAAAGCAATATAGTTTTAAATCTTTTGGGAGTCAGGCACTGGTTGGGGCGCGTTTTGCAACGGCCAGAGTGCTAGAGGACATTGGTCTGATTTTTTGCATTAACTAGTAGGCAACACCACTGCAATTTTATATGTCAACAGACTATGGCGAGTTCAGTATCAGTATCCATGGTTTGGCAATACAGATCTGGCAGTGGTGTGTGCGACTAGAAAATATGGATTTTTGTTTCATACACAAACTCAATAAACTATACTAATGCTAATTATGAGTCCCGAGTAATTAAGTGTAATTATCAGTTGAAGCCTTCAATGTTATAATTATGAAATTGGGAAAGTCTGACATTTATAACTCTTTGCATCGGTTGTTAACATCAAATGTGTAAGTGCATGTATATGTATATCATGGCACAGGGATCCATCTGTGTGGAATATTGATACATTCACTGTTAATTGGTTGAAAGTTTTTCTTTCATACATTACTTAGGTTGTTTTAAAAATTTAAACAGACAGAGCAACAGCCACCCTTTAATGATGTCTTTATGGTAGTGTTAGTGTCAGATGTAGCTTCTATGGAATTTTTATATTCTATGGGTCAAAATTATCAAAAACTCCTAGAACATTGTGGTCCAAAAATGCATACTTGTGGAGATTTTATCAATCTTAATTAAATTACTTCAAAGTTATTATCCTTATGACGATTATTTATTTTTGCATATACCTACATCATTTTCTTTTTATTATTATTAATGATCACAAACGTAAACGTGACGTTAAGCTTTCATTGACAAATACTACTAGTTACTACTAAAATTTTCATTTAGAGGTACGGAAATGTGACCTTGCCATATTTCACATAAAAGTGTTTTGCATAGGTAGTCTTAACTTCATTGAATTATTATGTATGAAAAATAATGAATTTAAGAAATGATTAGTTGAAAAATATTCCCTACGCTGTTCGATTCTATTTCATGGTCTCATTTATACCCTAGAGCTAAGGGTTAAAAAATAAAATAAAAAAAAAACCTATAGCAGTGTGTAGGACCCTTCTAAAGTTCTATCATATGTTTGTAGCTGTTATGTACCAATGTACCCATTGAATAACTTAAGCTAAGAAAGGCTCACCATTAAGATTGATATACTGTTAGTACTGGCACTGGCCCGAGGATCCAGACGATAAATTCCATTAATAAAAAAAAAAAAAAAAAAAAATAAATTAAAAAAAAAAATAAAAAAAAAAACAGCTATTGATGTCAATTTTTTTTTTTTATAAATATTAGATATATAAAAATATTAGCTCCTTATAGACTTCAACCTTAAGTAATCTTAGCTTATTTCACTGTCAACCCGAAGTATGTCCCGCTTACACAATTATTATGGAAATAACTACAGGAATGATAATTCATCCGATAATTTGTTTATTATTTTCAACAGACCTCACCATCTCGTGTAGTCTTACCAGTCCAACAGTAAACGGCTGAAGCAAGTGATATTGGGCGGTGGTGCCATGCTGCAACCTCATTGTGTCCATAAGGTCTCTCTGCAGACACTATCATTAGAGCAGTGGGTTGGTCTCCTAGGTCGTCTAACTTTTTAGCACATCAAAATAGACTACTACACATACTCTACAAAGAGCCGTATTGAATAATTTCATTTGCTTTCATATATATATATACAGTTGTTATAAGTCATAACTAAGTAAATAGTTTTGATTAATGAATGTTGAGACAATACATAAAATTATTTCTAATATTAAAGTGTTATGTTATATGTTATATACATAGGTATCTGTTTTGATTATGAATCTTGAAACGATAAATCATTTGTAATTTTAAAGTGTTATGTTCTTATCTGAACATCTTAACCAGGTGTTGTTTGCTAAAAAGCGCTATTAAATAATTTAATTTGATTTAATTTAAAGTTTAAGACAGAAAGTGGTCATAATCTGTTTTGATTATGAATATTGAATAAATCAATTGTAATTTGAAAGTATTATGTTCTTCTCTGAACATCTACATTAGTTAATCTTGGACTAAGTATGAAATATAATGATAGGATTAAACGAACTTACCTGAAGTGAAGTTCAATCCTGATTATATGAAATACTTAGTCCAAGATAGAACATCCCGCCCTCCCTTAATTTAATTTTTCTTACGTAATTAAATTATTTTCCCTGGCTGGGTTGCTATGCTAGGGGCTCTGAAATATTGACATTCGACATTTAGTGTTGCCAGGTGGCGATTTTTTGTTTCCAGCTTTTTGCTTTGAAATTCGCGTATCGAGAGTGTGGAAAAAGCAAGTACTACATTAGTTAATCTTGGACTAAGTATTTCATATAATCAGGATTGAACTTCACTTCAGGTAAGTTCGTTTAATCCTATCATTATACGAAAGTTTAAAATACGCTTAAACGAATAGTTATAATAGCCCCGTAGTAAAACTAATGTTTAGAACAGGGGGCCTATTACGAAAATAACGTACGCAATTGCGTAACGCAGTCACTTGGTCACGATAGTCGTCCGCAGTTCATCAGTTGTGGCTATTCAACACATTTTCAATTTGGCTATCGTAGCCCATAGACTATTGAACGAATGATGTCGGATCCACTAGAGAGAAACTGTCAAACTTACGTGATCACTTTGCAATATCGCATACGCAAGTGCTTTGTAATAAGAAATAATCAAAACGAAGCACGGACGCAGCTGCGTGTATCGCGTTAAACTTTTCGTAATAGACCCCCAGTGTTTCTCAACTAGATTTTTCTACGTACCACTCGAAGAACGACCTCAAACTCACGTTTATCAAAGCAATGATAAATAAAAAACCGGCCAAGTGCGAGGCGAACTCGCGCACGAAGGGTTCCGTACCAAAAAACTGCAAAAAAAACACGTTTGTTGTATGGGAGCCCCCCTTAAATATGAATTTTATTCTGTTTTTAGTATTTGTTGTTATAGCGGCAGACAGACAGACAGACAGACGGACAGACAGACAGACAGACAGACAGACGGACAGCGGAGCCTTAGTAATAGGGTCCCGTTTTTACCCTTTGGGTACGGAACCCTAAAAAGTAATATAGGTGGGTGGGTACGGAACCCTAATAAATCAGACGTATACGATGTATTAGCACAGAATAATAGAATTCATTGAGGAGCTCGGTGGCGTAGTGGCCGGCCCAGCGATTGCGGAGGTTAAGCAACGTTCGCAAGGGTCGGTCATGGGATGGGTGACCAAAAAATATTATTTCGAGCTCCGCCGTGCTTCGGAAGGCACGTTAAGCTGTTGGTCCCGGCTGCATTTGCAGTGGTTAACACCCACTAATCCGCATTGGGCCCACGTGGTGGGTTATGGCCCATCTTCCTTACCACCCATAAGGAAGGCCTGTGCCCCAGCAGTGGGGACATTAAAAAATCGCTGATGGACTGAATAGTGAGATCGCTGCGCGTATCCCTTGATACAACCTCGCTTATAACTACACCGTTATTTTTAAAGTATATCTAAAAATGAAAAGAGGTGTTCAGACAACGTTAATAACAACTTTTACTATGGGGCCAACCACGAAATCGCGAAAAAAAAATCATCTGTTCCATACATTATAGTCGAGTCGATGTTGTACTTTTCTATGGAACAGCTGTTTTTTTTTTCGCGATTTCGTGGTTGGCCTCATAGTAAAAGTTGTTCATTAACGTTGTCTGAACACCTCTTTTCATTTTTGATATATGTACTTTAAAAATAACGGTGTATAGTGCGAATCATGAAAGATGACCACAAATGGCGCCCATCTTCGCATCATAACTAATGAAGAAAAGACTTAAAACGAAATAATATTTCTTATACATTTAGATATATGTATGTATATATACTTTATATTGTAAAATATTATTTTGTCTTGTCTTTTTTAAATGAGTTATGATGCGAAGATGGGCGCCATTTGTGGTCATCTTTCGTGATACCATAAGAATAAATAAGTGATACGAACTACCCTTGGGGAAACTGACTTAGAAATTAATTATGATTAAGCGACCGCCCGCGACTTAGTCTGCGTGGAAAGATTTATTGCTATCCCCTGGGAACAGTATTTTTTCTGGATGAAAGGTACCCTATGTCCTTTTCTGTATCCCTGAGAATGTGTAAGCAAATTTCATGATGATCTGTTCAGTAGTTAAGTCTGGAAGCCAACTTACCTATTTTTTTATCAGTAAGTTTTCTAAAAGCCCCACCCGACTTCATTACACGTGATTTATTAAGAACTAGTAATGATTTGAATTATTTCTTGCTTTTTTAGAGGTATTTATTTAATTTTGAAGCTGTTTTTGTTTTTAGGTTTTTTGAAGGAGGTTTTTCTTTTTTTTGTAAAAAGCTTTTTTATTTTCAACTTTTTAGTGATAGGTATGTAAGCGTGTAAATATTTTTTAACTTTATAAAATATTTTCAATGGTAAAATGCCCATAACTCAATTTTGAAATTTACGCTGTTTGTTTTTGAGGAGTTCCGTTGTGTCTTTGTAGTCCAAGTCTAGTCCAGAACGTTGCATCGCAGACCATGGTTTGGTTTGTTTTGGATTGTCATAAACCTACCAAAATCTAAATCACTTTACATATACTATTTGACTTTGAGGAGCTCCCTTGTGTATCTTCGAAGTTCAAAGTTCAATACTTATGAAATTAATATGCGACCACAGTATAACAAAAAAAAGAATCATCTAAATCGGTTCATAAAAAAAGATGTAATGTCCGAAAATCCGTACAAACACGTGTGATGGCAAGCTAAATAATTGTTATTTTTTAAGAATTATGAAAAAACTACCAGCCAGATTTCTGTAAAATGTTTATGGGACACACGAACTGTGTTCTTACTTCTTTGAGAAAAAATAATTATAAATCGGTTAACAACTGACGAAGTTATGGTTAAACATACACAATAAATATAATTAAAAAATACATACAGTCGACTTGATAACCTCCTCCTTTTTTTGAAGTCGGTTAAAAATAGAATTGGTTTGGTGAGAAGACTTTTTGTGGACCAGATATGAGTAGCAATGAACTGATTGGAGATCAATGAAAGAGACGAAAAATAAATCAAAATAAGAAATTTGTAATTTTATTGAAAGAAATAACTTTTTCGAATACTAGTCCGTTTTATTATAAAAAAGTTTTTTTTGTGTTATATGTACATAGTTTGATTTTGTGTTTCCCGACGTACTTAGACCTTTTGAGGAGGCTGTTGATTTTGGGATTACTATCCAAAGAAGCAAAATTATTATCGAATTTGTGTTCACTAAGCTCAAATCTCTAAAAGTGTTTGGGTATTTAAACTTCTTCATGTTTCATATCGATTCTGAAACTAGAAGACTTTTTGAAGTAGAATTTAATTTTAAGATTAACGATACTTTTATTTTTACACTTTTACTTTGTTTTAGGCTTAGAATAATTACACCTAGAACTGATAGTTCTCTACGAAGCGCACTGTCAAAAGTGAGGCAACTAAAACTGCAAAAATAAATAAATTAAAAAAATATGAAAAACACGACTACCCTGCCAAAAATGAAGTAAAATGTTAAACAACAAGTGTCATTGCAGTCGGGGGACCTTATTATGGAACAATTTTTGATCAAAGAGGTCCCCCGACTGCAATGACACCTGTTGTTTAACTTTTTACTTCATTTTTGGTAGGGCAGTCGTGTTTTTAATATTTTTTTTTTTTTTTTTTATTTCACACGTTTTATTGACTTATTATTTAGTTTTAGAATGTGCTCATCAAGGCCTTTCATTTGATGCCCATATTGTAATAATAGAAGAAAAAAAGTTTTTTTTCCCATTTTAAAAGGCGTCGTACAGTCGCCACATTGATTTTTTCTAAAAAAAATATAACCAGTGCCACTCGGGACGCTGTAAGGATTCTAACGATACTCCATTTATCCAAATCAGTTCAGGCATTTAGAAGTTATGGTGGAATAAAGAAACTCACATACCCACAAACATACATGAACCCAGAACACATATACACTCTTTTTGCTTTGGGCAGTCGTGTAAAAAATGGCTCCGTTTTCAGATTGTTGTTCTCCATTATTACCTATAATCATACCGAATAAGTACAAAACAGTTTCAATTTTCCTTCATTTTTGGATTTTAGTTACGATTAGGTATCGTATGAAGAATATAAATCTGAAAACTAAGGTATTTTGGCTTAGTATTAGTTGCCTCACTTTGCATACGAGGACACGGCTTCTAGGTGTTATTATTCTAAGGTTTTAGGACAAAGTCTATTTGAACGACAACCATTCGATTTTTTCCCGTGTGACAATATTAGCAATTTCATCGTACGTTGCCTGTTTTGTAAGAAATGCTTCAAAGAGGTTCTTTCAAAAGCATTAACGAACGATACCTACATTGGTCAAGGTTTAGGCCAACGGCTTAGTAACTAAACTAATATAAGTCTATATTTTACTAGGATGGGTTGTTGTCAAAGGCTGTTGGACGAACATGCGAGTATATCTGGCTACAAAATATAGTTTACCTTGGCAATGAGGAAACGCAAAAAAGCACGATTACTACTTCTACTAATGAATTCAACTACTAAGGATAAAAAAACTGAACTACGGAAGTTTTGCATCTTTCATTAGTCTCTGACCATATAATCCACTTCCATTAAAATGCCTGTTTACTTGTTGGTCCTTAACTAATAAGTATCTATTAATTATTTAACCTTAACAGTATTTATTACTTAAAAATAAAAAATGTTTTGTATGAAGAACGAAAAAACTGACAATAAGCTCTGGTTTACTTATTTAAAAAAATCGGCCTTTGCAAGTCGGACTCGCGCACGAAGGGTTCCGTACCAAAAAACAGCAAAAATTTGTTGTATGGGAGCCCCCCTTAACTATTTATTTTATTCTGTTTTTAGCATTTGTTGTTATAGCAGCAATAGAATTACACGATCTGTGAAAATTTTAAATGTCTACCTGTAGTCGTTATCAATATGGAGCAAAAAACGGCAAAAAAAACACGTTTGTTGTATGGGACCCCCCTCTTAATATTGATTTTAGTATTTGTTGTTATAGCGGCAACAGAAATACATCATTCTGTGAAAATTTCAACTGTCTAGCTATCACGGTTCATGAGATACAGCCTGGTGACAGACAGACAGACAGACGGATAGCGGAGGCTTAGTAATAGGGTCCCGTTTTTACCCTTTGGGTACGGAACCCTAAAAATTAACAAAATTCATAATAAAATCATCTATCGAGGAACTCATTTGAAGTTATCAAAAACTTGTAAAACTGGCCCTTAAAAGTTAATTAGATAAAGTACTTAATTGATATCATGATCGCAAACGATTACGACTTTAGTGATAGATTAATAATTTACTTACTAACATAAAATCCTTCTTAAGTTTTTTAACCGACTTCAAAAGAGGAGGAGGCTTTGTTTTTTATTTTTTTAATGTATATTTTACCATAACTTCACCAGTTGTTAACCGATTTATATATTTATTTTTTTATCTAAAAGAACATAGTTCAGGTGTTGTTCCATATTTTTTTTACAGAGATCTGGTTAGTAGTTTTTTCATAATCTTGAAAAGTATAATTTATTTAGCTTAGTATCGCACGAGTTTTCAGTCATAACTTCTTTGTTTATGAACCGATTTAAAAGATTCTATTTTTGTTTAAAAGGGTCCTCAAGAGTGGTAACATTCTAATTTCAGTGGTATTGGACCTTAGACTTCGAAGATACACAAGGAAACTCCTCAAAGTCAAATAGGATATGTATAGTGATTTAGATATTGGAAGGTTTATGGCAATTAAACAAACCGAGCTTGTCTGCTACGGCGACGTTCGGACTTAACTTGGACTACGAAGGTCTCCTTAAAAACAAACAGAAAACAGGAAACAGGAAACGCCTTAAAAACAAACAGCGTGAATTTGGAAATTGAGTTATGGGCATTGTTTCATTGAAAATATTATATAAAGTTAAAAATACCACTAAAAAGTTGAAAATAAAAAAGCTTTAAAAAAAAAGAAAACTTCCTTCAAAAAATTTTAAAACAAAAACAGCTTCAAATTAAATAAAAAGGTCGGAGAGTCAGGTTCGGGGCGGTTTGGTCCAGTTGGAGTATACCCTTCGGAACTCTATGAGCAGTCAATAGAACCCAAAAAAATTAAAAAAAAAATAAAAAAAATTTTTTTAGACGTAAAATTTTCGAAATTTTTTTTTTCGTAGACTGATGACCCCCTTTTTTTTTGCTCGTATTCGATTAAGGATATCCGTAGAAACAATTTAGCTATTTACACTTTTTTCGTAAAATGTGTATTTACCGAGTTACATAGAATAAAAGTTTTTTTTGACTTGTAAAATTTTCGAAATTTTTTTTTTCGATGACTGATGACTCCCTTTTTTTTGCTCGTATTCGATTAAGGATATCCGTAGAAACAATTTAGGCTTTTTACACTTTTTTCGTAAAATGTGTATTTACCGAGTTACATAGAATCAAAGTTTTTTTAGACTTGTAAAATTTTCTGAATTTTTTTTTTCGATTACTGATGACCCCCCCTTTTTTTCGATTTCACGTATTGGTATTATCGTCCCCATCAATTTATGTCATGGGCATGATGTACCCCAGACTCACAGTTTTCGAAATATTTAATTATGAAAAAAAATAAAAAAAAAACTTTAAAGTTATATTTATCGGAAAATATGACTTTCAGGAAAAAATGGGGTTCTATAAAAGTGGTTCAAAATGATAATTTTAACAAGATAGGCATAAAAAAAGTTGGTAATTCGTGCCGAAAAATAATATTCAAATCATTAGTGAAGCATATCAATATTAATAAAACACGTCTAATGAAGACGGGTGGGGCTCTTAGAAATAAAAAAAAGAAGTTGTCTTCCAGCGTGTTTTATTAATATTTAAGTATATGCGTAACTAATGATTTGAATATTATATCTTGCTTTTTAGAGGTATTTAATTTTGAAGCTGTTTTTGTTTTCAGGTTTTTATTATAGAAAGTTAGCATTTGCCCACTTATCAGTTATCATCAATGAATAGCAAATGCAACTCTCCATTGTGCTCATCATAGTATGATAAACTTGTAATTATATTACAATAAGAGTATTAGCCAACGAGATATGAAACAGTTTCAACCAAAGTGTCTGGATAATACCATCAAGTATTATAACAAACAATATCTTCAAAGCTCTAGGTTTTTACTATGGCTTAAGTGTAATACTCGAATTAAGTAATGTAAGAACCTACTTAACTGAGCAATAACGAATTTACTAACGATAAATACTTAGCACTTTAATTATCTCTCTTTTATCTTTGTTGTTTTACGTTTTTTGAAGGCTATACCAAATGTGGCGAAATTGACCACACTACCTTGTGTCCTGTCGTCATTTCAAAGAATTCATTATGAAAGATATCTATGGAAGGTTATAAATAAGGAAGAAGTAGGTATTTTGCAAGTGTTTATGTAAAATTAAGTTGTATAGGTACTAAAAAGTAAACAAACAACAGTTCGCTCACCCCCAGCCAAGATGCCATGCCGTACACTGTACTTAATGTTTTCGAAAGCGATGTTCAGGGAGTCTTCCACCAAGGAGGTGGAAGTCGTCTCCTGCGACTCCGAGTTCTCGCTGCCCATCTTGTCAATAAACACTGGCACTTAATGCACGAAAACTAAACGTGTAACTTCCATTGCGCGGTTTCACACAAAGGAGTTCGTAAACAAAGAGCGGGTAACACCACCCGCTGCGTTAAGCCCGCGCGGTGACACACCGCATACTAGGCTACTAGCGCATGTATGCGCAAGAGCTGTTAGCTGATAATCGATCCCCACTCTAACCAGCTGATGAACGCCGTTATCTCTGACAGACAAAGAGTGAGTATATGATACTGGTTAGAACCTGAGGCTGTCAGAAAAAATATATTTTGCCTTAAGGCGATTCACTGACCGCAAGTGGCGCCCTCAGAGGTTTTTATTTAATAAGTTGTTAATAGAAAAGGATTTTAATAAAACTTTCGCGTTTTCCTGACCGAAAGTGGCGCTGCGGTGATTTTTATTAGGGTTCCGTACCCAAAGGGTAAAAACGGGACCCTATTACTAAGACTCCGCTATCCGTCTGTCTGTCTGTCTGTCCGTCCGTCTGTCTGTCATCAGGCTGTATCTCATAAACTGTGATAGCTAGACAGTTGAAATTTTCACAGATGATGTATTTCTGTTGCCGCTTTAACAACTAATACTAAAAACAGAATAAAATAAATATTTAAGGGGGGCTCCCATACAACAAACTAAATTTTTTTTGCCGTTTTTTGGTACGGAACCCTTTGTGCGCGAGCCTGACTCGCACTTGGCCGGTTTTTTCAATATTGTAATTCTAATATACAATTTTGATAAAACTTCTCGTGGAATTTATAGGGCTCATAGTGTAGTAGGTATTTTTAGAAGGTATCACTACATTCCCTCGTAGTCATTCGTAGAAGTTGATAGCAAATGTGTCAAAAACGGCCACTTTTAGCAGTTTTGCTACCTACTTCTAGCAGTGACTGCGAGGTAAAAATATTAGACTAGGTATGGGCCCTAAAAATTCCAAGTTTTATTAAAATTGTCTATTAGATTAGAATAAAATATTAAATAAAAATCACCGAGGTGCCACTTTCGGTCAGGAAAGCGCCTTAATTTACGAATAAATTAAACAATACCAGCCAGTCTAGTTTCAAATTGGTTTCGATTTTCGATATTGTAAAATTAAAAATAATTTACAACTGATATCACAGCTGATATAGGAACAATAGACTGTGTCTGAGGTATAAGTGATAACAAAAATTATCTCGTCGTAAAGTATGTCACAAAGACTATCTACATACACATTTAATGATACTCAGTTTTTTTTACCCTAGCCACACAGCCCACAGAATATAACTCGAAACAATAAAAATATCAGGTTAGCATATTCAGTTTTACTTCTATTTATCTGTGGGAGAATGCGATATTCTTATTATTTAAAATCAATAAGATATAAATTAAAAGTACACAATTTGACTAGTTCAAACTACGCAACTTTTCGCGCCACTCCCCACTGCGCTATCTGTGAGTGAAACTTGTTTGTGTCGCACTATAAAAGGCGTTGCACGCCTATTGACAAGCCTTATTCGTTGTTCGACTGTGTCACGTTATACTGCTGGTGCTCTGAACTGTCCGGTAATGTAGTTAAGTATTACTCCTTTTATGACAGCAATAACCGTGTGATAAAATTACAATATTTAATTTGATATTAAATGTGATATCGACATAAAAGCTAATAAATCTAAGACATTGAGATGTAATCACAAATAAGTAACGACATTCATAACCACGATATTCAAATAAATGAATAAATACTTTAAACTGCCATCTCTTCTTTTATTTTCTCCCACATATCATAGAAAACATGATTTTTCTTTCTAGATAAAGAATTCGGACGCTAGCTTTATTTATGTTACCGGAAATGTGTATAATTCGATATTGTATACAATACCTGAAACGTTCAGGTACTTAATGTATGAAATATAATTCATTTTATACTTTACATAGGCATTGTATACGATACCGGATGCGCGGATACGCAGCCGGCAATGTGTGTAAAGTAGATGAAATGAAATGAAATACTTTGTATGCGTTTTGGGTAAAATCAGTTTACCATGATGTCTCGCTACTAAGTACATGTATTTTTAATACCTATGTCTTTTTCTTGTTTATTTGAACAGCCCCTCTACTGAAATGGCCAACTTTCTATTCGTTTGAGCGCTACGCTTACTTTTAAAGCTTTGAAATAAGCAGTAAACTATAAAATTATGTGCCATAAGCTTGACAATTCCATACTATACATCGAAGTCTGTGATTTACATAAGTTTGCGACAAGTGACTTAATCATCTACTACTCATATTTAAGCTTTAAAAATAAGCGTAGCGTTTAAACGAATAGAAAGTTGGCCATTTGAGTAGGGGGGCTGGTTATTTAATTATTTCTTTAATTTATAAACGATTTGATATTAGCTTCCTGATGCGCTAGGCTGCTAAAGATTTGTACAACTCAATATTGTAGTGTCATTAAACTGATCATTGATGGAGCGTGAAAAAGGCCAAAGGAACTCTTTAATAAAACCATACAACCCCATCGAATTTGGGCTCGTTTGATTTGTCTTGACGAGTACTCTGAAAATACGAGATCAAGAAAAAGGAGAAACCTGTAGGCACAGAGAACAGTACCCTTAGCACGAAGGAACAGCTAATGAAAAAAATAATACAAAATCAGTCGAAATTTAAACCGCGCCCCTTAAATAACATAATTACAGATCAAAATATTTTTATTTTACACATTTCCGGTGAACCAGCAGGTACCTATTGTATATAATACCTAGTCATTGTATACATTACCTAGGTTATGTATGAAAAAGAAAATAATAATAAATCGATTTCATACATTTTCGGAAAGGACCAGGTATTGTATACAATACCTGCATTTTATACATTACCGGTAACATTACACATAATACAACAAAACCTTGGTAAAACTGGTAAAACTTCTAAACCTGTTCTAACTACACAAGTAAAACTTCAAAACTCCAACTCGTCAAATGAGATTTTTTTAGAAAAGTTTATGGGATGGCTTGAATCTTTTTATTTATTATTATATTTATTATTATTTTACTATCGATGACTTATTTCAACTCATTTTTAACCGACTTCAAAAATTTGAAAAGGAGGAGGTTATCTATTCGCCGCGTATATATTTTTTTATATGTATGTACACCGATTACTCGAAGACGGCTGAACCGATTGAAATGATTCAAACGTTATAACATGAGGTTTGTTTCCAATTTGGTCCCATTTTTTTAAATTTTGAAATCGGTTCAGTAGTTTTCAAGTAATCTTGAAAATACTGTCGTTTTCGTTACCGTTTTATATGAATTGAGACGGCTTTTCAACCATTACTTTTTTGTTTGTGAACCGATTTAGATGATTCTTTTTTTGTTTGAAAGAAGACACCTAAAGGATAATACCATATTAATTTCATTGGTATTGGACTATGGATTTTGAAGATATACGAGGGAACTCCTCAAAATCAAATAGGAACTGTACAGTGATTGAAATATTGGTAGGTTTATGACAATCAAAAAAAAGTTAAGTAGGTACCTATCTATTGTAAAGGACGTTCTGGACTAGAGTTGAACTGCGAAGGCTCAACGGAACTCGTGGAAATTTAGTTACTCGGGGTATACCATTGAAAAATTTTAAACATTATAACGTTTTATTTTATAAAATCATCTCTTACATAGATACCTACCACAAAAAAGTTTAAAATAAAAAAGCTTTTTAAAAAAAGCACAACCTCCTTCAAAAATCTTAAACACAGCTCTATAAAAGCAAGAAATAATGTTCAAATCGATTACTTAATTAAAACACGTCTATTGAAGTCGGGTGGGGCTTTTAGAATATAAACAATACTAAGTAAAAAAAATACTTCCAGCTCCACCCGACTTCAATAGACGTGTTTTAATCAGGTGATCGATTTGAACATTATTTCTTGCTTTTTATAGAGCTGTGTTTAAGATTTTTGAAGGAGGTTGTGCTTTTTTTAAAAAGCTTTTTTATCTACACCCATGCTTTTAATCAGGGCTTCAAATACCGTTAAAAATTAGTAACGTTAAAAAAAAATAACGTTAAAACTGGACATTAATAACGGTAAAATTTATAACGGTAAAACAGAATTTTAACGTTAATTTTTCGTTCCTTGATAACGTTATTATGTTACTGTATAAAAATATTTAAAAGCAATGTGTAATTGACGTTGATGCCGCCGTGACGTGTCAGTCTCTGCGGTAGGTACTAGATAGTAGAGGTACCTACCTACAATACGCAATACTTATAAAATTACCGTTAAAAATAACGTTTTTTTAACGTTATCAGGTAAATAACGTTAAAAAACAACGTTAAATTAATGTTATGTTACTAGGTATCGTTAAAAAAATAACGTTATCAAGGTATCATATTAAAAATAACGTTACGTAACGTTATTTTTACTGTTAACTGATAACGTTATAAAGCCCTGCTTTAAATCCTCTACATACCTATAAAGGGTTCACGGTTAGCTTAATGACAACATTACAATATCCGAACGAGCTGCCAACATTTTATTAAAAAAATCAGTTCAACATTATAACACTCGTTCGGATGATATTAACGAATAATGAAAAGTCAAAGTCAAAACCCTTTATAGAAAATACATATCATGGGTGTAGATAAACTCGTGTATGCAACTGTACATAATCCATACTAATATTATAAATGCGAAAGTAACTCTGTCTGTCTGTTACGCCTTCACGTCTAAACTAATTTGGATGAAATTTGGTACAGAGATAGAGTAGAGCTCGAGAAAGGACATAGGCTACCTTTTATTGCGAAATAAGGGTTGGAGGGGTTGAAATAGGGGATGAAAGTTTGATTGTACCACAGAATAGTCTACAGAAGTTATGCCACTATCGTATTTATTAGGTAATACTTACATCTTTTAAACTACGAAATTATGTTGTTTGTTGCAATAATACAAAATCCATACTTAATCCATACTAATATTATAAATGCGGAAGTAACTCTGTCTGTCTGTCTGTCTTGTGGGGACCCACCTTATCACGTAAAAACGGCTGATCAGATTTTGATGAAATTAAAATATTGAATACTATTTATCCTCCATAGGATTTTCTCGAATATCTACGCGGATGAAGTCGCGGGCAAAAGCTAGTAAAGTATTAAGACACTCGTATACGATACTATTATCACACGAGGCGAAATTCGTGTTTTAATACCCTTCATTATGTTACATTTGTATAAGTAACTATTAAGCCACTGAGTATGGGCATACGTAGTTGGGCCACAAGTGGGACTGTGAAAACAATTTGCTCATGATAATGATGGCTATCTTTTGAGTGTCAATGTCAAAGGAAGTGTTAGGTTAAGCCGATAAAAAACAAGTACCTACTTAGTTTAACGAAATATTTCAAGATTTTCCGGCAATTTATGGGAAAAAGCGTGAAATGTCCTCGAATTTGTTTAACTGCTCTTTACAGTCGACTGTTTCAGAAAATAAATTGACCAGTAAGTCCTAGCTATAGTAATCGAGTTGTTGATAATGTAACATTTTCGAAATTGAACTTTATTTAAATATATATTTTGTGGGCTCTTTATTAACATAATAATCATAATAATGGGATGGGATGCCCAATGCACTGGGCCGGAATCCTAAGGGTGCGGGTTCGAATCCCGTCTGAGTTGCTACGGGTGAGTCGATTTTTTCTAATATTTTTCATTTATTAATCATCTTAATATAAAAATAGCATTGTGAATGCAAAAATCTAAAAAGTTTAACATAATAATGGGGTCCATCAGCCATTTTTAATGTCCCCACTGCTGGGGCACAGGCCTTCCTTATGGGTGGTAAGGAGGATGGGCCATAACCCACCACGCGGGCCCAATGCTGATTGGTGGGTGTTAACGACTGCAAATGCAGCCGGGACCAACGGCTTAACGTGCCTTCCGAAGCACGGAGGAGCTCGAGATAATAAATTTTTGGTCACCCATCCCATGGTCGACCCTTGCGAACGTTGCTAAACCACTGCGCCACGGAGCTCCTCCCCCATAATAATGGGGTAGGGTAAACCACAGTGTTATTGCCCACTGACAGTGATTGCCCGTAAAACGTAGTGATTATTTCCTCTATGATTGCCCGCTTTAAGAAAAATATTGCCAGGTGTTAGCTTTGTATCATTCTAGTTCTATTAGAATTTACTAGATGGCTATGTGATTAATAAATAGTAGAAATTAAAATTGACAATTGGCAACACTGAAGAAAAAAAAACAGTAATGGTGGATTTTGTCAAGACAAGTGAACGTGTCACTCAAACATGTAAACAACTAAGCAATTTTCTTAAGGAAGTACTTACTTAAAGGTTTCTTTTTTTCGTAGTTTATTAGATATTAAACTGATTGGTGCACAGTTATAATGAAATCATAAGTATTTTCTTCGTTTTTGATAAAAATATATGTTGATATTTGATTTTTTAGGGTTATTTTAACTGTGGGCAATCACTGAACCTAAATATGCATATTTTTAGCTATTGCCCACCATCATTTTAGTAATTGCCAGTGTTAATGTCTATAGTTATTGGCCGGGCAATAACTGTTTTAAGTAATATTGTAATAGAACCTGCTAAGAATATAAAGCCAATGGTGGAGTTTATTATTTTAATGTGATAAAAAATAAATTGACTTGCAGTTCTTGTTCAAAAATCTTTCATTTGCGTTGCATTCCACGTAAACATAAGGAACATTACCCGACAGCTCCTATTTACATTTATTATTATTCTTGTGCCATCATTGTTTTGAAGTAGATGACTCTGTCTCTGGCGATTATGAGACTCATCAATATCAGCTGAAGATGATTATGTGTCTGGCGCTTCTGACTCATGAACATCAGCTCAGGAAAATTGATGTAGTTATTATAACTAAACGCAAATTTTGAAATATTGAGGAATCCTCTAAGATATAAGTTTAATGTTTTATTTTGAACATTTATTTACATTTAACGTTTCATTTATCGTTTAAAAGGTACTGGGCAATTACTGTGCTGTGATGTTGGCAATTACTATAAGCTGTGGGCAATGACTGTACTTTTTTGACTATTTTTATTTTATTCAAATATTTTCTAAGTAATGCAAGTTTTCACTAAAAAATATTGCTACTCTCTTGGAGAATTTATTAGGTTATAAGAAAAAAGTAATAAATGGTTTATAGCTATAATACTTTTATTTATTTTTGATGTCAATATGTTTGAAATCCTTAAGTGGGAAATAGCTATACGGTTTACTCTATATCCGAAAAAATCAAATTGGCTAAATCTTTTTTTATAGGTAGGAATAAGTTTCCTTAGTAGGTAATAGAAAAGTGTAAAAAATATAAAGTCTCTTCGACTTCACAAATGCATGAAAGTAACAGCAGAATGGAGATTATACCTGCCACAACCACAACATGGTATAAAAAAAGTTTCAACGCAAAATGTCAATTTTTTTTAAATACTTGATGTGGTGGTTGTGGCAGGTGGTGGCTAAGGTATAATCTCCATTCTGCTGTTACTTTCGTAGTTACATTTCTGAAGTCGAAGATACTTTTTAGGGCTCCGTACCCAAAGGGTAATAACGGGACCCTATTACTAAGACTCCGCTGTCCGTCTGTCTCGTCTGTCTGTCTGTCTGTCTGTCACCAGACTGTATCTCATGAACCGTGATAGCTAGACAGTTGAAATTTTCACAGATGATGTATTTTTGTTGCCGCTATAACAAAAATACTAAAAACAGAATAAAATAAATATTTAAGGGGGGCTCCCATACAACAAACGTGATTTTTTTGACGTTTTTTGCTCGATATTAATAACGACAATAGGTAGACAGTTGAAATTTTCACAGATGATGTTTTTCGTGCGGAACCCTTCGTGCGCGAGTCCGACTCGCACTTGGTCGTTTTTTTTATTTTTTCGCAACAAAAAAATCTAAAACTTTTTTCTATTACTATTTTAAGGGAGTCTGAATATCCTTACTAATATTATAAATGAGAAAGTCCGTTTGTTTGTTTGTTACGCCTTCACGTCTTAACTACTGAACCGATCATCATGAAATTTTGAATACACGTTGTCAGGGATACAGAAATGGACATAGGGTACCTTTTATCCCGAAAAAAAGTATTGTTCCCGAGGGACAGCAAAAAACTTTTCACGCAGACGAAGTCGCGGGCAGCCGCTAGTTTCAAATAATTTGATCTAAAAACCGACCTTACGCCAATTATCATTCTAGATCAGGCTCAATTGCTTTGTTACACTGTTTTCATAGGGCGCAGGCGGATGTTTATATTCATAACTACTACGTGAAAGTGAACAGAGTTTACTGAAATATTAAGATTATTATTTTAATTGAAAAAATACTAGAAAAAATCGACTCACCCGTAGCAGGCTCAGACGGGATAGACGTAGCAGGCTACGGGTGAGTTGATTTTTCTAGTATTTTTTCAATTATATTAATAATCTTAATATAAAAATAGAATGCCTAAAATCTAAAATGTACAATAATTTACTGAAATAGTCTGTATCATGATAAACGCTTTTGTTATTTGATTCTACTATGCTTAAACGCTGTATCCGATTTGAGATTCAATATAGGTATGTGTTGTAACAATTCGATAGCAAACTATAAATTGGCGAGCTTTGCAGGTTCTAGGTTTATCCCAGAAATCTGACAGATAACTTAATAAAACTTCTGTCTCTTTTTTAAATTAATTAGGCCCTATCGGACACTGAGACAGGCCATTAGTTGAGTGAAATCAAGAACTCTTTTAAACTAAATACGAAATAGATAGATAAAACTTTTTATTCCTCACAAATAGTTTAATTTTAATAAAGAGCTCCTAATAGAGCTCTTAATAAGTAATTTCATGGTTAAAAAAAAACAGGTCTGCCGTCTGAGATTCCGGGAGACACTTGCTTACGTCATTAAGGGACCATGATAGGAAAACATGGTTTGCGCGGGACATATTTTTATATAGAAAACGTAAAGTTGTAGCCACAAAAAAAACATACGACAAGCTAAAGAGATTATCTCTTATATAAAAGTGAAGGGGTGACTGACAGACTATTGCCCAGCCCAAACCACTGAACCTAGAGACTTGAAATTTTGTACATAGACACTTTATACAGTGTAAACACCCATTAAGAAGGGAGTTTTGGAAATTCCATCCCTAAACAACCCTTTAGGGTTTAGGTGGAATAGATACAAAGTTTGTATGGAAAAAAATAATTAAATAGACATTTCAACTTGAAACTTCTTAGGAGTACTTCTAAAAACAAATAAGGAAACACGAGTTTCGTGGTTTTCCGAAACCCTTTAGGGGGTAAATGGGGTAAAAAAAGCCCAACATCGATATGGGTGTCGTTATCGAGATTTTATGAGACGTTTATTGCGAAAATGGCATTCATTTTTAAGTGGTAGACTTTTTTCAACTCCTAAGGGGGTTAATGAGGTTCAAATTTTGTATGGAAAAAATATAAAATAGACATTCCGTCTTGAAACTTCGTAGGAGTACTTCTGTAAACAAATTATCAAACATGTATTTCGTAAATTTCTGAAAATCAACCCCTTAAAGGGTAAATGGAGTAAAAGCCCAAACTCGATATGGATGTCGTTATTGAGGTTTTATGGAATGTTAATTGCGAATATGGCATTTATTTTTAAGTCCAACATAGTGCCTATGTTTCAACCCCTAAAGGGATAAAATCGGGTTCATGTTTTGTATGAAAAAATAATATTAAATTGACATTTTGATGTAAAACTTCGTAGGAATCGTACTTCTAATAACAATTAATCAAACACGTATTTCTTGGTTTTCCGAATCTCTGAGTAAATGGACCCCAAAATTGGATACGGATGTTGTTATTGAGGTTTTACAGAATGTTGATTATTAAAAAAAACATTTATTTTGAAGTCCAACACGGTGGCCATGATACAATTCAACCCCTAATGGAGATAGACTAAACTACTACGATAATAAACTACGTGGGTACGTGTATTCCCGTTGTCCCCATTGACCGTGTCCCCATTAATGGGGACAGCGGGAATTCAATAAAATAATTAAAATTTATTCCCGTTATCCCCATTGCGTTGAAATTAAAGGAAGAGGCCTTAGGCCCCCGACAAGGTGGACCGACGATCTGGTGAGGGTCGCGGGAAGCCAGTGGATGCGGGCAGCGCAGGACCGATCGTCGTGGAGATCCTTAGGGGAGGCCTATACCCAGCAGTGGGTGTCGTGCGGCTGATATGATGATGATGATGATGATGATGAATAAACTACTAGAAAGAAAGAAAGAAAGAAAATACATTTATTTTTGGAACCACACAACGATACACAAATATACACAAATATCAAAATACGGAAAAAAATAAAATTAAAAACACATAAGTACATATTGCGTATCGTCGCGTGATGCCAAAATGTGCCAAGCTCAGTATAAGCAGCAAGCGGGGAGCCTGCTGCACTGGTATTCTGCTTGACACATTATGACATCAAAAACGACAAAACAAGTAGGTATGTTTTTAATATCTACTTGAGATTACTTACAAAGACACAAGAAAAATAAAATCATAATAAAATCACAAAACAACGATAATAAATTAACAAAAAGAACAAACATTACTAGGCTAAAGAGATTCCCTTTGCCATTCTTCGAAAGAGAAATAATACTGTCTGTGCAACGACTGTAGTGATTACATGCTCTTTGTTTACGAAATAAAATGCCTAATCTGTGGACAGGTTTGACATTGACAGCTATCAGAAAAAACTTACAAAACAAACAATAACTTTTTTCTATTCTTTACATATTTTCTAATCTAACTACATACTCTAATAATTAAGTTATAAACAATGTGTTAACAAAAAGAGACAATGGTAAATGTGGTATGGTAAAGTGACAAAGTGTGTATTTGGTTGGTGATGATAACAAAATTCTAATATCATTGATGATAACCTGTACATGTGAACAAAAACAAAAGCCGCCTCAAAGCACAGCGTGTAAAACAAAACAAGTGAGTATCATAATATCTTATCGGCATAAAGCTTGTTCATTGCAACTGTGACTTTAATAAAGAGCTTATTAGATCATCCTGAATTAAGGATCCGGAATGAAGTCGCTCCTTAATTCAGAGAAGTGTAATTGCATTCAGGAAGCTAGGATCCTAGTTAGCATCCTAGTTAGGATAGAAAATGGTCTCCGGCGTTAAGGATGCTAAATCGGAAGCACTTAGGACAGTGTAATCGCATTAAGGACGCTCTGCTCCGATACAGTAGTACCACAGCCTAAAGAGTATACAGTCAGTCAACGCTTTTTATGTTGGTGAAAAAAAAGCCTTCGTTTAGATAGACAGTTTGCGCAACGACAAAACTAAGTGTACAAGGGCATAATAACTCTGTGATTTGCTTTTTTGAATTAAAAAAAACCGGCCAAGTGCGTGTCGGGCCACGCGCAGTAGGGTTCCGTAGTTACCATATACCATACCTTATTTAATACCATACCTTATTTAATACCACTATAATTTTCATCTGCAAAAATAACTATTTTTTTCATAGTGTTTGTATAAACGACAATGTTATATTTGCGGTTTTGGAAAATGTGCTATATCTCTAAAATGACTAAATATGTCTCATTCAAACGAATTTTCGTAAATAGTGTTTATAAAGATCTACAACATATTTTATTGTTTTATTTTTTACTCTCTTAGTTTAAAAGTTAGAGGGGGGGACTCACACATTTTACCACTTTGAAAGTGTATATTTTCTAAACGGTTGACTTTGAGAAAAAATACTTTTAGAAACCTCAATGTCATTTTTAAAGGGGTGCCTTTCCATAGGCACCCCACACGTCTCGGTTAAATGATTTTTTTTCCGTTTCAGTTCCATGTATTTCATTTCCATCCCCCCATAATCTTTTATACTTTTTATATTTTGTGTAAAAATCGTTTAAAAGTCGTAAAAATTGCAGTTTTAATCTTGACAGCTGTCATCTGTTGGTATTTGCTTTTAAACTTGATTACAGGTATGTTATTAGATGAGTTATTCGCAAATTACATACTAGTACCTACTTCAGATTAGCATTGTAAATGACACGTACCTACTACCTACCTATACCTCCTACCTACATGTATTTTTACGGTCACTGTATTTTCGCCTCCGTTGCTTTGCGCAAGTACATTCGTGTAACTACTGTATGATCGTTAAGCTGTGATATCGGATCCGTTATTCAGGACGGTCTAATTGGCGACTGAATTTCTCGTCCTAAATCGGACTCTGAATTCCGGATCCTTAATTCAGGATGATCTAATAAGCTCTTAAAAATGCTTTTAAACTATTTCTAAACGCGTTACGCTTTTTTATTGTGTGTAAAGGGGGGGGCAAATTATTCCAACACTTTGAGGCTGAGTATTTAAAAGACCCACGAAATGCAGCTGTCCTGTGTGCGGTTGTCAGGATCATATAAGAGGAAGCTCTAGTGCGGTAAGGATTTGTATCCTTTGCCCATTTGATTTTGTTATATAAATACTCAGGCGATTTTGAATGAATAATTTCAAAGAGTAAAGTAGCAAAGTGAAGACTTCTACGGGCGCTCATCTTGAGTAGGTTGGAACTATTCAAGAAAGGAGTGACATGTGCTCTGGGTGGTATAGTAAAACAAAAGCGTGCACAAGCATTCTACGAAGTTTTTGAAGTATTTAATATAATTTTTCCGAATGAAGGTCCAAATTTTGTATGGAATACGGGAACGGAGCGAGAACGAATACAAACAGGAACGAAATTTATGGATACTACTAATTTTACAAGTGCGAAAGTTTCAATTTTTGGATGTTTTTTATTACTTAATCACGCAAAAACGACGGATTTGGAATAGTACACAGATATGTAGTTTATAGCCTGGATTAAAACTTAGGATACTTTTATACCGGTCGAAAGTCCCCTAGGGATTTTCCGAAAGTCCACGTGGACGAAGTCGCGGGTGAAAGCTAGTTTTTTTTAAATAAAAAAAAAAATATTCAGACAATTTGACTTTTTTCGTACATTCCCCACTTAACCTGTTAGTTTTTTTTTATTTGAGATTTTAACATCCATTATGCTATTTTTATACAAATCTAAATCTAAATACAATCTTAATCTAAATAAAATACTAGAAAACTCGACTCGTCACCGGATCATATTCTCAGGCGGGAATCGAACTCGCGCCTTTGGAAGTCCGGTCCAATACTCTTCCAACTGAGCTACCGAGTCACTAGTGCCTAGTGGCATCAGCGATCTAGTATTATAGTATCCCACCAAAAATATTTTCATGTATAATGCTGCCAAGACTCCATATGGCTGGCACTGTCAAAAATTCACAGATGTCGCAGTTCCCGCAAGAATCGGAGCATTGAAAATGAATACAAAAATTTACGAAAAAACTAAATCAAATCAAAAGCAAAATCCTATAATTTTTCTAGGTACCTTTTTATTTTTACGATCGATTGTGACACTCGGCTGCGCCTCGTGTCACAAAAGTGCCCCCGACTGCTTCGACGCGGCTGAAACATTATTAACCGATTCACAAAAATCAACTAATGCACTTCTCGTCTGCTTCCGCATCTTTCAATACCTTTACCATGACGATCGGTCAATAATCATAGAAACTACATCACTTTTTATATACCGAAATACCCGTTTTTCTACAATTCCAAATCTAAAGGGACCACCTACAGGTCACAATTATAAACCGATTTTCAAAAAAAATTCGCTATTTTGTAGCTAAACTAATACCCTAGGACCTTTTTTTAATTTTTTCTTAAGTCGGTTTTTTTCTCGAAATATTTACAATTTAGTAAACAAACACCCCCCAAAAAACCCAAATTTTTCGAAATTTCAAAAAAACTTACCAGCCGATTTTCAAAATTCAAACGTTTACACGTGTCTCAATAAATTCCTCAACTTTTGGTACTATTCCCATCTCGATCCTCCTGAAATCCTCGGAACTATGACCAACAATACGTCTCAGGCGATTTGCATTTGATAACCATTTTCAATGGTAAAAGTTATCAGACCTCATGTAGAGCCAAGCTTCTAACTTTACGCGCCCTAACTTCAAAAACTCTTCACCTTGGTCAAAATATGTGGCTTGGCCATTTAGATACAGTCGTGGAAAAATGTATTCACTGTTCAACAATAATAGTTCCTGTTGTAACGGCCAAGCCACATATTTTGACTATGGTGAAGAGTTTTTGAATTTAGGGTTTGTAGAGTTAGGGTGCGTAGAGTTAGAAGCTTGGCTATTTCTGAGAAAAGCGGATTTGACGTTTCAAAGAATGAATGGATAATAATACTCGAAAGAAAAGACAAATAATGACTATTAAAAGTAATTTATTTTTAATCATTTACAATAAATAGTTTAATTTACATTATTCGAGTGCAAGATGATACAAAATAAGGCAGATTTTCTGAAATTTTAATATTCGATGAATGTAACAGGTATCTCTAAGATCCATTAAACATTTTTTTTGTAATAGTGATAACAGGAAAAATGCGGAGATAGTACGAGATTCAAAAGTATTAGCATAGCATAATATTAGTTTATATTCATCTATGGTAAATTATTTAGTTGAGAATGGTAATTTGTGTACATTATTTACTATTAACGAAGGGCTGCTATCGGTCCAGCCAAAGCAGGTGAAACATGAATATGTTATGTCTGTGCCCTAAACATATTATTGGAACATCACTATACCCAGCCCCCCTAGCATGACGGACGAAACATGATATTATATCGCGTGATATGGCATTTTTTCGACACTCGACTGTCAAAATCCATTGTCTTTTGACAGTTAAACGTGATACAACAAACGCTATATCACGCGATATTATATCGTGTTTTGATGGTCATGCTGGGGGGGCTGGTAAGTCAAATTATCTAAAATGTACTTTTATACAATAAATCCCACGTAAATATAATAATTTTTGCAATGGTTGCTGAGAAGATTTTGATTTTTTTGTCTTTGGATAAAGTTTATTTTAATTTTTTTTCCTATCGGTTAATCTTTAGGCGTGTCATGGAAAAAAATATATATCATAAATTTATTGCCTGTTTCTTTTTCCCATCACAGCTTATCAAAAACTGGAGTCATTTCCACTTTACAATACCCTGATTATAAGGCAAGTGTGGCATATACCTAATACATGAATTAAGTACTGTTATCACTCATTCTTACCACCTACGACTAAAAATATTAATACCTACTGAGGAATTACGTTATTGTACCACCTACCTTAAAATAAATAATTTAAAAATGAATCAAAATGTGAATAAAATTATTTGTCAAGTGTTCAATAAATTGGCCCTTAATATTGTCAATTTTAATGTTTCCTAATCTGATTGGCTAGCTAGCTTATCAAAGGAACCAATATTTAACAGTTAAATTATTTATAAACTCACATAAAATCAAGATTTTCTTTGCTGACTTGTAACTTTATTACAAAAAAGCTCCTTTACAAATAGAGAAAAAAATGTTTTCTTTTCTGAGATTCTGGAAATGATTTATGACAAGATTCACTGCATACTCAAATGACTTTATAATAAATAAGCCTAGAAATTTATACAGAAAAAGAGGAACTTTTTACGTAAAGAAGTAGTTATTTTCCATACAGTTAGGTAATATTGATATTTTCAAACATCCGTTTTGCCTGTGTGATTGCGGAAAACCATGCACGCAAACTCTGATTTGTATTCATTAGGAACTGAAGGTAGATGTTAGAACTATGATTACAGCCCTCCTAGCATGACCGATGAAACACGATATATATCGTTTTATCGACACCCGACTGTCAAAATCCATTGTCTTTTGACAGTTAAACGTGATCAATCGCTATATCATATCGTGTTTCGAGGGGGTTATCATGCTAGGGGGGCTGGTTTTATTTCTTTGCATGAAAGATGTATGTGTTACCGTTAGAGTACGGAATCCGTTAAGATTAACTAGTGAATCTGCAGATTAACTGGTCGAGTTAGTTCAAGTGCGGAATTTTTCTTAAAGTAGACGATTTCCGCACTTTAACTAGTTAATCTGCAGATTAACGGATGCTACACCGTTAAAGAGCGAAATACAGTGAGTGAAATAGCCAAGTCATCTGGAAATTTAAGTAAAAGACCTACATTGAAAGTTTATTTTACAAAAACTTCGTTTCTGGCGCTTCGCCGGCCGCACCCGCGGCACGCTCGCTCCGCTCGCTTGTTTTTGGTCGCAATACTAACCTAACCTAATGAACATTTTAAGACTTTTTCCATGGGGGCCCCCGTCCCCCCGCTTTTCTGTCTACCCCCATTTATGTTATTACACATTTCTTCAATAAAAGAACCTGTTTCCGTACTTTAACTGATCCTTGGTCGTTAATCTGCAGATTAGCTAGGAAATCTGCAGATTACCTAGTTAAAGTACGAAATAAAACAATGTTTCGCACTTTAACTGATTCGACCAGTGAATCTGCAGATTAACTGATTCCGCACTTTAACGGTGACATATATATTCATAATTTATTTTTTCTCTAAAATTCGTCTGATGTTAAAATTATTGATAGGTCTTAAAAACATAATATTGTATCTTTAAGGTGTCATTGAAGTTAGTTTCATTTTAAACTATTATAAAAAGAAGATTTATGTAATGATGCTTAGATAATTCGGTCTATTCACTGTTCTTTTGAACTTAATGGTCAATTAATCTTATAGTGTAACAATACGGTCTAATGCCCGGTTCCCGAGGTACTTAACAATGGTTTATCGGAAAGGTCAACATTATCTGGTTTAAAGTTAATTTTATTCTCCGATAAAGTTAAACCACCGATAAAGTACCTCAGAAACCGAGGGTGACTTATAGTTATAATTCAGTTCACTGTTCTTTTCAACTTTATATTCTTAGTAGAAGCTTGGCCTTTTTTGTAGAGCTGGCAGCACTACACAGCGCAGGTTAACATGCCCATTATAAATTACTTATATACAATTCTGTCTATTCACTGTTATTTTCACCTAAAGTCTATATTCTCGACTATCTCAGTATGAAGCTTGAACATCATCTCTTGTTGAGCCGGTACCACAGCGCGGCGCAAGTCAGTAGGTGCATCAGCACGGTGCTGGACAGCACCAGCGCCATATTGCCACCCACATCCACCTCTGCCATGTCCATCTCAACTAGGAACTTTTGGGGTGTGATGTAGTGGCAGTACACTGGAAGAAATAGAAGGTTTATAGGTACACTAGAATTTTAATAAAACTTGAAATATTAAGGCAATGACAATTAGCAACGGTTGAAAAAGTAAAATGGGAAGTTTTTGGATAAAGTTTATTATTAATCCACAATTGAAATCTTGATGGGACTAATAAAAAAACCTTGATAAGAAATCCTTACTAATATTCTAAATGCGACGTTTGTTTGTTAGTTACGCCTTCACGTCTTAACTACTGCACCAATCATCATGAAATTTTGCATACACGTTGTTAGGAGTACAGAGAATGACAAAGGTCACCTTTCGTCCAGAAAAAAGTATTGTTCCCGAGGGATAGCAAAAAACTTTCCACGCAGACGAAGTCGCAGGCCGTATTTCATAAAAAATAAAAAAAACAGGAGGCTAATTGTCTAATTTAAAAAGCTATCGCAATCGCTTTCATTTGACAGATGGATGTGAGACATTGCTGCATTTCTTTGGTAAGTTTTTATTTGTGCCAAAAAGAAGCATCAATGTGTTACATCCTGAAAGCGATTGCGATAGATTTGGAAATTAGACAATAGAAAGGCAAGGATGCCATTCTCCATTATTTAAAAGGTTTTCACAAAACTTACTTTTAGAGCAGTGTATCTTGGTCCTGTTGAATCCATAGACCGAATGAACGGCCACATGGAACCCAGCCCTAAAGTAGGAGATATGGTGCAGCCATCTGAACGGGTACGGCGTGTCTGACAGCGCCAGGCAGAAGCCGAATACTGAGAATAGGCAGGCCACTACCGGACCAAGGAACACTGCAATCTGTGAAGCGGAGAGGAACATGTGATTTGGGCATAAAGTAGACAGCATTCAGAAAAAGCCTCGATAAGTTAACGAAAAAATACGAGGTACCATAAAACCATGTCGGTAGTAAAGATCTTTTAAAATTCCTTAGACAAGACTAGTCTTTAAAATTTGAGATTTTAGCATACGCAATGCTACTGTGATATTTGTTCGACTCGTCAGATCATTTTCTCAGGTGGGTATCGAACCCGCGATCTTTGATCTTCCAACTGAGCTACCGAGTCACTATATCTATCAAGTGACTGAGAAAATGATCTGGGTGACGAGTCGATTTTTTTTTGTACAACACCGACGCGAATATAATAAAAATAAATAACGATTTTTGTGTACCTTCAGATTTTGATAATCAAGGGTCTAACTACATATAAAACTGTGACATGTTTATAGTCTATGGTCACCTTTTAGAAAGCTAATTTCTAACAAAAGCAATATATTTTAGGTGTTTTTAAATAAAAAATATAAAATAAAAGTGTATAAGAACAAATAAAGTTTACTTAATTTTAGTCAAGAATTAAAGAGAGTTGCGCTCACGATTCATCACAAGTAAGACATTGCATGTAGTTTTTATTCAGGTGTTAGTTACATTAATTGTCGATCCCTTGACTTACCTTAGTGGGAGTTGTAGAACCAATGAAGTAGCCCCAAGATTGGGCGCAGAGGGAGGTGGCAACGATGGTGGCCAGGAATAGGGTCGCTCTGGTCGGCTCTAGGGGGTTGTCCGTCAGCCAGTAGGACAGCACCACGTATGATACGCATGAAATCATCTGTGACATAAGATTTATAATAGTGTTAAGCTTCGATGTGTTAAGTATTTTCTGCACTGGCTACTATTTTAATACGTAACTTATGGGGAGCGACTGTATCCTGACACATTAGCGTACCCACGTTGGGGCAAGGTGGGGCGCTTGCCCCACCCTGCGCCCTGACTTTAAGCTAGATATTTTTTTTATTCATTAATTTAATTCAAATACCAAATGACCGTGTCGTGACAGAACCTTCTCGTAGTTATTACAATTTGAACTGTTTTCTTGGTGAATCTGAATTAAGGCATAAGTATTATGTGAGAACAAAAAATAGGGCGCAAAGCGAACTGAAGGAAACAGAGTTGTTTGGGCTATTTCAGGGGTCGTCAGCAAGATCGCAGTTTGCGAGCCGCATGCGGGCGGTCTTTCATTCGATACCGGATTTTTCATTGTGCTTGGACAAAATCATTACACCCATCCATTGATTGTAGGTATTGATTTTTTCCAAACAATCATCGTCGCACGACCCTGAGCGTGCTTCGCACGCCCCTCATTAATTATAATGATTTAATTTAAACCATCATCGCCACACGTTCCGGAGCGCACGGCGCGCATTGATTATAATGATTTTATTCCATCCATCATCGCTGTACGTCCCAGAGCGCACGGTGCCATTAGGTTGCACTGACATTGATTGTAATGATTTTATCCAAACCATCATCCCCACACGTCCCGGAGCGCGTGGCGCGCTTCGCTCGCCGCGATTAGGATACACTATCATTGATTGTAATGATTTTATTCAAACCATCACCGCCACACGTCCCAAAGCGCGCGGCGCGCTTCTCCCGCCGCAATTGGTCTACACTATCTTTCCTTGTAATGATTTTATCCAAACCATCATCGCCGTACGCGAGATTTCAAAAGCCTGTTGATTTCGACCAGGTACATGAACGAAACGCTCTGGCTTTTGGAGTTAATTTTTTTTACTCCAAAAGCCAGAGCGTTTCGGCCAAGTACCTGGCCGAAATCAACAGGTAATTGGAGTAAATTTTTTGAAAAAGTGAAACTACAGAAGCCTGTTGAACTCGGCCAGGTACTTGGACGAAATCATCGACGTGTTTTATTTTAAGTCACCTGGAAGTGGTCTATCTTTTTAATGATCAGTGAATCAGTGAGTGACGAATTTTTTTTTAATAAAATATTCAAGGTAGAAACTTGTAATTTGTAATATACACTGTCTACATTACGTAGAGAATGCAATATTAATAAATACAGGTAGTTTCTTCATTCCCTTACAAATAAAGATATAAACTTGTCTATTTGTTCAACTTGCTTTGGCGAGGGGCAGTGCCGAGCCCTGGATACTATTAATTAGAATAACTAGGAACTATTTTTTATTTTCACTGTTTAGATTAAAAGTACTTAGATTTGTTTATTTTCTAATTTTATGATTCAGTTTTTTCTTTACAAATACTGTTAAATGTTTTTTTGTCTCCTAATTCACTTAAAAAAAGATTTGAAAATCGAAGTATTTTCACTAATAAGTACCTAAAGTATTAATTTATCCTTATTAATTATCGAATTTAGTTTTTCAGTTAATTGGATACATAATGTAGATCAAAATACTATTTACAGCATTTCATTTAAATGAATATATTAATTAGAAAATAAACAGAAGTATAATTACATAGGGTAGGATTTTTTTAAGTAAAATAAAATAATATAAAGTAGAAAATTCAATAACGTTCAATAACCTACATAGTGCAGACAGACTCTACACTGTTGATTTCAGCAAGGCACTTGGCAGAAACGCTCTGGCTTTTGTAGTAAAAAAAAATCATGACAAAAGCCTGTTGATTTCGTCAAGGTACCTAGCCGAATTAAACAGGCTTTTGTAGTCTCACTTTTTCAATAAATTTACTCCAATAACCTATTGATTTCGGCCAGGTACTTGGCCGAAACGCTCTGGTTTTTGAAGTAAAAAAATTAACTCCAAAAGCAAGAGCGTTTCGTCCATGTACCTGGCCGAAATCAACAGGCTTATGTAATCTCGTTCGCCGTACGTCCCGGAGCGCGCGGCGCGCAGAATCCTTGCAGGTTATTATTGGTATAAATTCAGTCATTAAAAAGCATTTTAAATTCATCAATGCCCGCGCGGCCACCGGCGTCCAGACAACAATAGAAAATCTATTGTGTATTATTTTCCGTGGATTGACGGGTTAAATATCCTTGTTTTTGCCCCACTCCTAAGTAGATGCTGGGTACGCCCATGGCCTGACATACAGCTATGCTATTCTCTAAAGTTAGCAGCGTCGAGGCTGCGGCAGCGTTTTCTGTCAGCAGCTGTCATATTCCTATTAGGCTAAACTCTTTCGAATCTAAAGAATTTTGCCTAGAGACGCAGTAAGAACTCTCGCAGACTACAAACTTTCTATCGGCTGATAGTTGGGTCGGGCCGATTAATCAGTATGAAGAAGTATGAAAGTGCGCATATTACAACAATTTGGTATCTGCCGATTCTTCATATTTAAAACCAACAATCGGCCCGGCCAACTATCGTCCGATAGAAAGCTGTCAGAAACTTGACGAAACGATCACTGACAGTGAATTTGCATGTTAGAGTATTCTCTATGCTCCTGCAATGCTATTGCATTGCAGGTTTAATACCTAGTTCAGGAGGCAGGAGTAAATCAAATTGTAAATTTAAGTTTTGTAGTCAATAAATATTATTTTATTTTATTTATTATTTTATTATTATGAACATTTACTGGCAACTCGCATCGCTAGATAAAGATGGAGTTTCCAAAATTCGTTGAATAAGATTAAGGATTTGGCTTACCTGAAATGGTAATTCCACTGCAAGAATGGATACTATGTATGGCCCCAATCTGTACCATCGATTGAAATATTCGCCTTTAAGTATGTCCATTTCTAGGGGAACTGAAAAAAAAAGAAACGCTGTTGTACATGGTCCAGGGCCCCTATTTTTGAATCACTCGGCTGGCGTCGAGCGCTCGTTTCTACTGATTTTCGTTCGACATATGGCTCAAACGTTCGAAATAGAGTCATATGTCGAACGAAAATCAGTAGAAACGAGCGCTCGACGCCAGCCGAGCGATTCAAAAATAGGGGCCCTGTACTTGGTTTCGAATGACGCAATAGCGACATACGTTGTGGCGAAAAAATGTCAGTGTGGTACGCTGAAGCGAAAAATAATGACAGCGAAACCCACACGGTCGAATGACGCGACAGCGACAAACTTACGGTACATAATACGACGGCACCTCAGGTTATACATGTAGACATTGGAACCGCCTTAATGCCCTACGTAATAAAAGCTATTTTGGAGGTTTAAGTGTATAACCTGACGTGCTGTCGTGTGTACATATATTTAAATGAATTGATGACATAATGAAATACTCACACGACAGGGTAACAGACATTTTCCCAGTGTAGACCACAAGCAGCATGGACCCGTACAGGTAGACGTAGTTGCCCAGCACAGAGCTGGCTTCACTCCCCACTCCCGAGTATAAGTAGCCGAAGATGAGGGCGATCACCACGTGCGCAGCCACTCGGTACATAAATAATGACTGGAAAATAGTAATTGCTAATGACAATAATACAGGAAGAAAATGCTTTTGCTATCATTAAAAAGGAACTTTTATTATTTACAGGTTCCCAAATCAATAAACCTGAAGATGTAGCTTAAAAAGGAAATACATATACTTAAAGTGGATGTATTTGTAGTGGGTCTAAAACGTGTTAATGAATTAACGCAAAATGAGAAAACCGTTTCTTCGGACCATCAAACTGAACAACTTTTACTATGGGACCAACTCTGAAATTGCGAAAAGAAAATCTGCTGTTTCATACAAAAATTAATGACGAAAATATAAAAATGTATGAAACACCTGATTTTTTCGCGATTTGAGAGTTGGTCCCATAGTAAAAGTTGTTCAGTTTTATGGTCCGAAGAAACGGGTTTCTCATTTTGCGTTAATTCACGTTGTATATGTTTAAAATTCAGGCGCACAGTTTCATCATGTCGAGGATAAGCTTTTGTTTATAAAAGTACCTATTTTTAGACTTTTAGATTTTTGCATTCACAATGCTATTTTTATATTAAGATGAATAAATAATGAAAAAATATTAGAAAAATCGACTCACCCGTAGCAACCCTCCATCCCGTCTGAGTTGCTACGGGTGAGTCGATTTTTTCTAATATTTTTTCATTATTTATTCATCTTAAAAGTACCTATTTAAATAGTCCTTTCATTTTTGGGGTAAGTTGTTTGATTGTTAGGTACTTTGTTACGTCATTCGTCCAAGCTACTCAATCGATCATCATGAACTTTTGCATACACGTCAGTCAGAGGATACCTTTCGTTCCAAAAAAATTTACGGTTCCCGTGGGATAGCAAAATAACTATCGCGAACGAAGTCGCGGTCGATCGCTAGGTAATGATAAATTAATTGCATGTTGCCTTTAACTTAATGATTGGTCTTTTAACTTCAGATTTATCTTCATAATTTCACGAGAAGTTGGAAATTTATCAAATTCACCACTCAAGCTGACGCGCTCGCTAGACATGAAATAAAATACTTTTTAACGGATAGGTACTAGAGTGGTTTTATTGAAAGTACTTTGGTAATAAGTTGGTATATTTGGTTTATTCTCAAATTTTCCCGACGTTTTGGCACCTTTGCAGCTGCCGTGGTCATGAGGGAGTGGACCACCGAATATTTCACGATAATTCTGCGAAGGGAAAAGAAAAATCTAACCAAATACCAACTAATTACCAAAGTGCTTTCAATAAAACCGCGCTAGTATCCGTTAAAAAGTATTTTATTTCAATTTATCAATCATCATCTCCCCTAAGGATCTCCACGACGATCGGTCCTGCGCTGCCTGCATCCACTGGCTTCCCGCGACCTCCACCATTTATCAATACCAACTATTATTTATTCTGTGTCAATACTCACATAATTTCTAGTTGTTATCAAATAGTTCCTGTATAACAGAAACCACGTTTGTCGCATCAGGCCAGATTGTCTGTACATAGTTTTGGAATGGTTTTGCTGGTGCTTCGAGTTATCTGACAGATTATTTGATTTTAACTCGTGCTTTATATCTGCAATATAAAAACATAGGACGTTTTTCATACAATTTAACCGCCTTATTCATAAAGCGATGTTATAGGAGGCTTAGGGTTTTATTTCTTTTACTCTTTTGACAAATGATAAAGATACATAAAACAAATTTGAACGGTGCACTAGCTAAAATAGAATTATTAGGCGTTTATGATTAACCGTAAGTTTTTTTATGCAGGTATTCGTAAAATATTCTTAACGATGTTTTAAAATGTATCATCATGAGACATTTCATTGTCACTTTCACTAACAGTTTCTTTTAATTTTTTGTTATTTTGTTATAAAAAAAATTAAAATGCAAATGAATTAAACTAAAAATGTTAAAAACACGACTACCCTACCAAAAACGAACTGAAAAATAAAATAACAAGGGTCATTGCAGTCGGGTGATAGTTCTGTGGAACTATTTTTAATCTAATAAGTCCTCCGACTGTAATTTTACTTGCAGTCGGAGGAACTTGTTATTTAACTTTTTAGTTCGTTAGGGCAGTCGTGCTTTTAATATTTTTCTTATTTCGTTCAAATTAGTGACTAATTATACAGTTTTAGAATGTGCTCATCAAATTCAAGCCCTTTCAATGTGATACCCATATTGTAATAATTGAAGAAATATTTTTTTACTTATCAAAATGGCGTCATGCAGCCGACATAATTGTTTTTTTTTCAAAAAATCTATAGCTAGTGTCACTCGGGGGATACAAATAAAAATAATATTCTAACGATACCCTACGTATTTGGAAGTTATGGTGGAATAAAGAAACTCCCATACATACATACCTACAAATACATGAACCCTGAACACAATACTTTTTGGGCACTCTACTCTTTTTGGCCAGTCGTGTAAAAAACCCAACATCATATTGTTTAAATTTTAACAATATATTTTTAAAGGCCAATGCCTAGTTTTTGTGCCTTTTTGAAAAGGCTGCACACCGTTCACTCACACTTAATTAGATGGATGGAGTACTTTGATACGAATAGTTAGTACAACCCATAGACCGTATCCGATCCGAGATAATGAGACAAACTCATTACCAGTTTTGTAATACCAAAACTGAGATTTATTTCGAAACCTTATTTATCTCGGATTATCTCGGATCGGATACTGTTTAGAGGTGAGCTGTCATACTAACTACTGTACCAAAGTACTCTATCCAACTAATGGTGCGAACGCGAAGCCATTTTCAAAGAAAGGCCAGAATTTCCAGCAATGCCCATTGATCTTAAACAGAGCTTTATTTAATAGATTGTACTCGTCATCGCCCGGAAAACGAGACTCAAAACATTTGTTGTCCGGTCGCCGGCGACCGCTCGGGCATTGATGAATTTAACCAAAATGTCTTACCTATAGGACTGGGTAGCGCTGGTATAGTGGGCACGTTATCTTCCCAACTGCCATTCGCCGTCAATTCGGGCTTAAAATGCGTCATCGTTTTAGCTGCCTGAATTAGGTCCACTTCGTACTCGCCTGATGCCACCTCCATTACTGCAGTCGGAAAAAATAATCAATAAAACACGTTTATTCTATGAAAGAAGGATGAAATAACATGATAGTCAATCCTGCTTCTTATAATCCCCGCAAATTGCTACGGAACCTTGTCACATTAACATCCACATTGATGTCATTCGCAACAATAATATTCTAATTGGTAATTATTTTCAAAAAGATAGGGTCTAGGTATATAAAAAAAATGCATTTGTTTTTGGTTTTTGAGGTTAAAAAAATGGCCGCCAGGTCATTTAGCAATTTGCGGGAATAGTACACAGACCATACACTTATGACATCAGGTTTGTATGTTTGCGTTGCAAGTTGAGTGCCAGAACTTAAGTTGGACGGTAGGGGGAATATGGTGAAGGTTGAGTAACATCACAGGTAACATGCTAGTTATGTCCGATGTCGAAACCACTCTACTAAAAAAAGAGCTTAAAAAAAGAAAAACCTTCAAAAACCTGACAATAAAAGCAAAAACAAAATAAAAAAGAAGAAATAAGTAATATTCAAATCATAAGCTAGGTACGCTTTTAGAATAAAAAAAAGAAGTTGTCCTCCAGCCCCACCCGACTTCAAATAGACTGTTTTATTTAAATACTAGCTTCTGCCCGCGACTTCGTCCGCGTGGATATTAGACGAAATCCTTTTAAGGAACCTTCAACCAGGATCCGGCCAGCCATTTTTACGCGATTAGGCGACCCCCATCAAGCGCGCTGCTTCGCGAGGCAAGACATTTGCCGCGTGTGGCGGGCCTCGCACAAGGCTTCCAGTTCCTGTTCCCGCTCCCGCTCCCGTTCCCCGTTCCCGTTCCGTTCCCGTCCCGTTTGCGTTCCCGTCCCGTAAACGTCCCGTAACCGTCCCGTACCCCTTCCGTTTTCGTTCCCGTTCCCATCCCGTTCCTGTCCCGTTCCCATCCTGTTCTCGTTCCCGTTCCCGTCCCGTTATATTCCCGTTCCGTTCCCGTTCCGTTCCCGTTCCGTTCCCGTTCCGTTCCCGTTCCGTTCCCGTTCCGTTCCCGTTCCGTTCCCGTTCCGTTCCCGTTCCGTTCCCGTTCCGTTCCCGTTCCGTTCCCATTCGGTTCCCGTTCCGTTCCCGTTCCGTTCCCATTCCGTTCCCGTTCCGTTCAAGTTTCGTTCCCGTTCCCATTCCCGTTCCGTTCCCGCTGCGTTCCCGTCCCGTAAACGTCCCCTAACCGTCCCGTACGCCTTACGTTCCCGTTCCATTCCCGTCCGGTTCTTGTTCCCGTTCCCGTTCCCATCCTGTTCTATTCCCGTTCCCGATCCCGATCCCGTTCCCGTTCCCGTTCCCGTTCCCGTTCCCGTTCCCGTTCCCGTTCCCGTTCCCGTTCCCGTCCCGTCCCCGTTCCCGTTCCCGTTCCCGTTCCCGTTCCCGTTCCCGTTCCCGTTCCCGTTCCCGTTCCCGTTCCCGTTCCCGTTCCCGTTCCCGTTCCCGTTCCCGTTCCCGTTCCCGTTCCCGTTCCCGTTCCCGTTCCCGTTCCCGTTCCCGTTCCCGTTCCCGTTCCCGTTCCCGTTCCCGTTCCCGTTCCCGTTCCCGTTCCCGTTCCCGTTCCCGTTCCCGTTCCCGTTCCCGTTCCCGTTCCCGTTCCCGTTCCCGTTCCCGTTCCCGTTCCCGTTCCCGTTCCCGTTCCCGTTCCCGTTCCCGTTCCCGTTCCCGTTCCCGTTCCCGTTCCCGTTCCCGTTCCCGTTCCCGTTCCCGTTCCCGTTCCCGTTCCCGTTCCCGTTCCCGTTCCCGTTCCCGTTCCCGTTCCCGTTCCCGATCCCGTTCCCGTTCCCGTTCCCGTTCCCGTTCCCGTTCCCGTTCCCGTTCCCGTTCCCGTTCCCGTTCCCGTTCCCGTTCCCGTTCCCGTTCCCGTTCCCGTTCCCGTTCCCGTTCCCGTTCCCGTTCCCGTTCCCGTTCCCGTTCCCGTTCCCGTTCCCGTTCCCGTTCCCGTTCCCGTTCCCGTTCCCGTTCCCGTTCCAGTTCCCGTTCCCGTTCCCGTTCCCGTTCCCGTTCCCGTTCCCGTTCCGTTCAAGTTTCGTTCCCGTTCCCATTCCCGTTCCGTTCCCGCTGCGTTCCCGTCCCGTAAACGTCCCCTAACCGTCCCGTACGCCTTACGTTCCCGTTCCATTCCCGTCCGGTTCTTGTTCCCGTTCCCGTTCCCATCCTGTTCTATTCCCGTTCCGTTCCCGTTTCATTCCAGTTTCGTTCCCGTTCCGTTCCCGTTACGTTCCTGTTTCATTCCCGTTTCATTCCGTTCTCGTTCCGTTCCCGTCCGAACCCGTCCCGTACTCGTCCCGTACCCCTTCCGTTCCCGTTCCCGTACCCGTCCCGTTCTAGTTCCCGTTACCGTCTCGTTCCCGTTTCGTTCCGTTCCATTCCGTTCCGTTCCGTTCCGATCTGTTCCGTTCCGTTCCGTTCCGTTCCGTTCCGTTCCGTTCCGTTCCGTTCCGTTCCCGTTCCCGTCCCGTCCCCGTCCCCGTCCCCGTTCCCGTTCCCGTTCCCGTTCCCGTTCCCGTTCCCGTTCCCGTTCCCGTTCCCGTTCCCGTTCCCGTTCCCGTTCCCGTTCCCGTTCCCGTTCCCGTTCCCGTTCCCGTTCCCGTTCCCGTTCCCGTTCCCGTTCCCGTTCCCGTTCCCGTTCCCGTTCCCGTTCCCGTTCCCGTTCCCGTTCCCGTTCCCGTTCCCGTTCCCGTTCCCGTTCCCGTTCCCGTTCCCGTTCCCGTTCCCGTTCCCGTTCCCGTTCCCGTTCCCGTTCCCGTTCCCGTTCCCGTTCCCGTTCCCGTTCCCGTTCCCGTTCCCGTTCCCGTTCCCGTTCCCGTTCCCGTTCCCGTTCCCGTTCCCGTTCCCGTTCCCGTTCCCGTTCCCGTTCCCGTTCCCGTTCCCGTTCCCGTTCCCGTTCCCGTTCCCGTTCCCGTTCCCGTTCCCGTTCCCGTTCCCGTTCCCGTTCCCGTTCCCGTTCCCGTTCCCGTTCCCGTTCCCGGTCCCGCTCCCGTTCCCGTTCCCGTTCCCGTTCCCGTTCCCGTTCCCGTTCCCGTTCCCGTTCCCGTTCCCGTTCCCGTTCCCGTTCCCGTTCCCGTTCCCGTTCCCGTTCCCGTTCCCGTTCCCGTTCCCGTTCCCGTTCCCGTGCCCGTGCCCGTGCCCGTTCCGGTTACCGTTCCCGTTCCCTGGATGTGCATGTCCGGGTCCAGGTCCATATGTGTCATGTCCACCGCGTTGGACTTCAAAATAAATTCATTTTCGCAATCACCATCCCATAAAACCTCAAAAACGACATCCATATCGATTTTTATGTTACTCACCCCACTTACCCTCTAAGGGTTGATTTTCAAAATCTCAAAATATATATTTAGACGTGCTCAAGTTGTAATTTCGATTTTGTATTCTTTTTCCATACAAAATTTTAACCCCCATTTTTACCCCTTTAGGAGTTAAATCATGTCCACCGTGTTGGACTTCAAAATAAATGTCATTTTTGCAATCGTCATCCCAGAAAACCCCAATAACGACATCTATATCGATTTTTATGTTTACTCACCCCATTTACCCCTAAGGGGTTGATTTTCAAAATAACAAAATATATATTTGCCTATTTATTTTTAGATGTACTTCTACGAAGTTTAAAGTTGTACGGTGTTATTACAAAAGGTTGTTCAACACATGTTTAACTAAACACTGTTTAAACGTGATGCTGTCTCTGTCAAACAGTATTGTCAAAAAAGTGACAGCATCACATTAAAACATGTGTTTAGTTAAACAGTGTTTAAAAATCTTTTGTAATAACACGGGTAATGTCTATTTTATATTATTTTTCCATACAAAATTTGGACCCCATTTTCACCCCTTTAGGGGTTAAATCATGTCCACCGTGGTTGGACTTCAAAATAAATGTCATTTTTGCAATCGTCATCCCACAAAACCCCGATAACGACATCCAAATCTATTTTTAGGTTTTTTAACCCTTTTCACCCCCATTGCATCAAATCAAAACAACAAACGTTGCTTTAGATTTCTATCCAATAAGCCTAAATTATAAATTTAGCGATTTTTACTTCGAAAATGAAGGATTTTCTTTAATACACAACTTCATCCACCTTTTGACCCCTTCGGGGGTAGAATTTTGAAAAACGCCGAGACCCGTATTTATTAATTTTCAATCGTCAGCCTAAACACAAAATTTGAAGATTCTAGCTTCAAAACTGAGGGACTTTCATACAAACTTTCATCCCTTATTTCATCCCCTTAGGGATGGAATTTTCAAAAATCCTTCCTTAGTGGATGCCTACACTGTATAAAGTATCTGTGTGCAAAATTTCAAGTCTCTAGGTCCAGCGGTTTGGGCTGTGCGTTGATAGATCAGTCAGTCAGTCAGTCAGTCATTCAGTTAACGATTTTATATATTAAGATAAAAAAAAAAGATTATGCGTAATAATCTAATGATTTGAAAATATTTTCTTGTTTTTTTTAATTTTGAAACTGTTTTTGTTTTGATTTTCAGGTCTTTGAAGGAGGTTTTTCTTTTTTTAGAAGCTTTTTTCTTTGTAATTGTTATTTGTCGTACCTTTTGTGTGAGAATTCATTATGTCATAGTTTTCGTCAGACAGCAAGGTTTTATTTGGAGTATATTAGTTATTATATAACATTCTCACGGCTTATTTCTCACGCTACCTATATTACGCAGAAATTAGTTTTTATTTAATTTTCTTCCTTTATTGGTGTCACCTCCTCTGTTAAATGTTAATTGTGTATTAAGTAATTATTTTAGCTTTGGATCTATTTATTTTAGTTGTTTGCTTAGTAGTCTATAGAATACTTAGATAACACTTTTATCAACAAATAAAAAGAAGGGTGAATTGTGATAACAATTTCGATTGCCAATCGATAAAGCTAAATGTTAATAAAACATTAGAACAGTTATTCAAAAAAATTGTAAATGTTATATGATTATTTCACAGTGTGGAGTCACCTTGAGGAATTACCTTGGAGTATTACCATTTATCATTATCAAGATTATTATAAATACTATTGTGTTTTTCCATAAATTATAATAACCATTGTACATTTTAGCTCGGTGTTGTTTTACAAGAATAAGAATAAATTTTGAGCAGAGCGCCTTTAGAATAATAGAGGCAGGTATTATATTTGATAAATAAAATATTATAATACAAAGATGTTGATTAATATAACGAAAATAAAATACCAATAACTTTTTAGAAAAAAAAATACAGGAAGTTAGGTCAGGTGCGACATATTATATAGTTGTTATGGCTAGGAAAATTGAATGTAAGTATCGTAATGAGGGGCTAAGTTATCTATCAGTAATGTTTACATAATTTAATTAATGATAAACTAGGAAATTTTAATAAAAGTAAATTTGTTTCGATTGATAATTTACTAATTGATGCTGTGAATGTTAGTCAGATTACTTATATAACTTCGATGCAATCTGAGGTATGGATGATAAAAAAATTTTTTTTTGGTAATTTATGATAAGGTAAGTCACATGTTGAGTCAACAAATTCTTGAAATATATTTGTGTCGGTACTTTATTACATATAGTAAATGCAGTGTACAAAATAATATGAATGGCTAGCAGTGGTGAGGGTGAAATTATCGTGAAGTAAGTGAGGAGGTCTCAAGACGAAAGTCTATGAACAGTGTGTGTTGCCAGTGATGACTTACGGCAGTGAAACGTGGCCGCTAACTATGGGTCTCATAAGGAGGCTCAAGGTCGCTCAGCGTGCAATGGAGAGAGCCATGCTCGGCGTTTCCCTACGTGATCAAATCAGAAACGAGGAGATCCGCAGGAGAACTAAAGTAACCGACATCGCTCGAAGGATTGCTCAGCTGAAGTGGCAATGGGCGGGACACATAGCGAGAAGAACCGATGGCCGTTGGGGCAGAAAGGTTCTGGAATGGCGACCGCGCACCGGACGACGCTCCGTGGGTAGGCCCCCGACAAGGTGGACCGACGATCTGGTGAAGGTCGCGGAAAGCCAGTGGATGCAGGCAGCGCAGGACCAATCGTCGTGGAGATCCTTAGGGGAGGCCTATACCCAGCAGTGGGTGTCGTGTGGCTGATATGATGAAGTGAGGAGGTAAGCCGTTCTACAAAAATGGTATGATTTGCATAGTGGATTATGATTTATATTCTTATGACAAATGATTTGTTTACAAAGAAAATATTGGTTTTCCACAAACAATTAAGTCAAAAATTTTTGTTTAACATTTGAACTTACTTTTTATTGTTATTAAGATTGATTGTTTGAAGCTTTGTTATAAAATATGGAAATTTTATTCCATCCCACCGTCAAGTGATTCTCAGAAAAGTAGTATTACGTATGTATTGTTTCAATTTATTCGTATTTCTCAGTTACAAGAATTTATAATGCTTGAACTTAGATTATCCGGGTTCAACTGATTGTGTAATTAACATTTAATCTAGATATTTCACTACGTTAGTTCAGTAGAGTTAAGACTTTTAAGAGATTTATTTCCCTTCTGTTATTCCGGTGATATTATCAACAATATTGATTGATTTCTAGTTATTACTTAATTAAAATTTATTTATAAGTAGGTAGGCCACAGATATAGGTCTGTGGTACTATCACTATTATATATTCTGTGGTACTAAGTACCGACAGTATGTTTAGTACTAGTGTAATCTGAATGATTATACAAAAAAAATGAAGAAAGAACTAACCTACAATACTAGCCCATAATAAGAGTGAAGCAAAAACATTGGTAAAATTAAATTAATATGTAGTTCCGTTTTGATTTCCTTTATCCACTAAAGCTTACTTAGTGAAGAAACATACATTATGATCACTCATAGTGTTGGAGAAATGGTGCATATTCTTTCAGTTTTATTATCACTTTGACTGGTTAATTATAATTAATGCCTCAGAATACCAAGTGTGTTCCTGAATATGTACTGATCTAACTGACAGTCGTCAGTTCAAACGTCTGATTAGATTGGGGTGAAATATGGCATAGATGACGTGACGTGGGTATTCTAAGAGAAAATTCCCTTAATAATGCGCTCAGAAACTAGCTTCCTATAAGTTCTAAAATATCGTGGATAGAGATTACTTACAGAAATCAGCAGGATTGTGGTACGGGGGGCATCTTAACCCTGCGCTGGAGAGTGCAGGTAGCAAGAGTCTTCTGGGGCCTTTGTACAAAGTCCTGCCTTCGGAGAGGCAATATACGGAGTCTATCTTCTCGAAAAGGAGAGCTGAAGGCTGGTGGATGGTCGCGATGAGGGTCCTGCCTCCGCGAGCCAAGTTGTTCAGCAAGGCGATCAATGAAGCGGAAGCTGATGAATCTAAGCCCCTGTAAAATGTAAAAAATAGTGAATTGTAATGGGACGCTTTTGTTGAAAGTTAGAATAAATAGTTTTCATAAGTATCAAAATTTGTTACCGCCTACTACGATAAAAAGACTGTGCTTCAAATGTATCCCAATCACTCTATAACTCCAACAAAAAAACTTATATTAAGTAAATACCTACTTATTTTTTGTTGTTTCTAATAAATTGTGAAAAACTTTTATTACTTATACAACGTGTAACACATAGACTTATATTATATTTGGTGTAAGTAACAGAATTATTTGCTAAACCAGAATATGGTAGAGAGGGACCATTAAATCGAACAACTTTTACTATGGGAACATCTGAAATAGCCAAAAAAAATAATCTGCGATTTTATACATTTTTATATTTTCGTTATTAGTAAATTTTTTGTAACGAGTTTTGGGTCGATGTTGACAGGTTGTAGCGGCCATGTTTTGGCGGCATCTGTCAAATCTATTGTTTATTTATTATTTAATTATTTTTAATGATGACAAATCATCATGGCAAGTTACACGACCGAATCTTATACACGACCATAGACAACGCCGTTTCTTCTCTAACTATAGGTTTCGGAGGCGTTAGGAAGAGGACACCATTTTGACCGAAAAATCACCTTTAGTGATGAGGAGCATTTTTGGAGGAATGGACTAAATTGCCGTATGGTGATGCCAACCCACACGAAGTTCACCAGATGACAATGCATCCACAAAAAGTTAATGTTTGGTGTGGATTTTGGGCAGGTGGCGTCATTGATCCGTACTTGGCCATCACTGTCAACGGCGAGCGCTACAGATTGAATATAACCAATTTCTTTTGGCTTAAATTAAACAAAATGAACGTAGACGATCTGTGGTTCCAGCAGGACGGCGCTACGTGCCATACAGCGGAATCCACAATGGAAATTCTGCGTGAACGATGTGGTAAATTAGCCTACAAGATCTTGCGATTTGACCGCGCCGGACTTTTTTTGTGGGGTTTTCGGAAATCACTGGTTTATGCCAATAAGCTTCATATCCTCAAAGTCAACATAACCCAGGCCATCGATCAAATTCAGCCAGATTTATGCAGCAGAGTCACCAAAAATTGGACCTCTCAGATTCGTGCCACAGGACATTTAAACGAAGTCGAATTCCATAGTAAATGGCATACATGGGCCTTTCAAATAATAATTTCATCAATACCTCACACACAGCTTGTTTTATTCCATTTTAACATCGATCCGTTCTTATTGGAAAGCCCTTTATGAAACAGCTGTATTTTTTTCGTGATTGCACAGTTGGTCCCAGGTTTGAAATAATTCTGTTACACGTTGTATAATTAGTTTGAGGCTTCAAATACTCAAAGTGTATGCACATGGGTTACTTGTGATTTGTTACATAAGAAAAATAAGGAGCTGTCTTGGTTTTTTCTAAAGTCTGTAGTAATAGTAGTAGTAGGGGAAGCGACGTTCAGGGAGAGCTACGTTATGGGAAGCAAAGTTCAGAGAATAATTCGTAGGTAGGTGTACTTAGTTAATTTTTTTTAAATAGTTAATTTTTTTTAAAACACGTTTTAAAAACGGACAAAATTATTACAAAGAAATTCGGACTAAAACATTAAAACGGACTAGTAAAAACAGACTAAAAAGTATCAAATAAAATTTTCTGTAAATATTTTTAACCCTATACCTACAGAAACTTTAAACCTAAAAGCGTGGGGCGCATTTTGTAAAATTTATCATCCATATTGTCTTTAGCATGCGCCCCACGTTTTTAGGTTTAAAATTTCTGTAGGTATATATACTGTATACTGTATATTCTGTGGGGTTATAAATATTTACAGAAAATTTTATTTGATACTTTTTAGTCTGTTTTTACTAGTCCGTTTTAATGTTTTAGTCCGATTTTTCTTGTAATAATTTAGTCCGTTTTAAAAACGTGTTTTTAAAAAAGTTTTTTTCGGTCAATTTTTATTTTCTGCTTTTTAGTTAACGAGCTAAGACTAAAAATATACCATCTCCTATTGGAGTACTCGTCAAGACGATTCAAACGAGCCCAAACTCGATGGGGTTGCATGATTTTATTACGAAGTCCCAGTGGCCTTCTTCCGGCTCCATCATCAGACCCCTGGAAACTATTTCCCAACAAAGTATTCGTCAAGACGATTCAAACGAGCCCAAACTCGATGGGGTTGCATGGTTTTATTATAGAGTTTCTATGGCCTTCCTCCGGCTCCATCATCAGATCCTCGGACACTATTTCCCATTAAAGTACTCGTCAAGATGATTTAAACGAGCCCAAACTCGATGGGATTGCATGGTTTTATTACCGAGTTCCAGTGGCCTTCTTCTGGCTCCATCATCAGACCCTGGACACTATTTCCCAACAAATTACTCGTCAAGACGATTCAAACGAGCCCAAACTCGATGGGGTTGCATGGTTTTATTATAGAGTTTCTATGGCCTTCCTCCGGCTCCATCATCAGATCCTCGGACACTATTTCCCATTAAAGTACTCGTCAAGATGATTTAAACGAGCCCAAACTCGATGGGATTGCATGGTTTTATTACCGAGTTCCAGTGGCCTTCTTCCGGCTCCATCATCAGACCCTGGACACTATTTCCCAACAAATTACTCGTCAAGACGATTCAAACGAGCCCAAACTCGATGGGATTGCATAGTTTTATTACGAGTTCCAGTGGCCTTCTTCCGGCTCCATCACCGGACCCTGGAAACTATTTCCCAACAAAGAACTCGTCAAGACGATTCAAACGAGCCCAAATTTGATGGGGTTGCACGGTTTCAATATTGAGTTCCTATGGCATGGTCTTTCGGCTTCATCATCAGACCCTGGACCTCGTCTCCCATTAAAGTACTCGTCAAGACGATGCTAACGAAACCAAACAGGATGGGGTTGTATGGTTTCATCATAGTGTTCCTGTGGCCTTCTTCCGGCTTCATCATCAGATCAGCTTAATGACACCATAATATTGTATTGCCTTCCAGTTCTGACCTATGTTCAAAGTTTCAAGTCTCTAGCTCATCGGGAAGCTAGGATAAAATCGTTCGCAAACTTTGTGGAGAAACACACAAACAAACAAACAAACGCGAAAGCAACCTAATAAAAACGTGTTATTAATAAACAAATAAATCACTCACGTTGTTGGTTCATCCAGGAACAATAGGGAGGGATCTGACAGCAACTCTAGAGCTACTGCCAGCCTTCTCCTTTGTCCCCCTGACAAGTCCCGGCAAAGAGTTTGGGACGTGCCACTAAGTCCCAGGAGTGCTAGGATCTCGAACACCTTAAATAATTTGTATTTGTTTAAAGACCTTTTAATGGCTGTTCCTTGAAATTGTGGTGATAGGTGAAACCTGTTAACTCCAATTTGGTATTTTTTAGTTGGGCAATACAATGTTATTGAATATTTTTTCTATTACTGATTAGTCCACCTTATATAGAAGTGATAGAACAGCTGGTAAACACACCATTTTGTTTTTGTACATTCATTTATCTTGTCTGTAAAATATCACTTTTGGACTTAACAGGTTTTTCCCCAAGACCATAAATAATTATTTCGGGTAAACTTTACAAGAGAAATAAAAACAGATTAAACATTTTATTTAGTTTTTTCTAGAGAAAAATGCACAGATTTTTTTTAGTTTTCTGTTAATGCTTCAATGTGCCTTGGATGCTGGTAAAACCTGTTCTAAAAACATTTAGATCATCTATCTATCATAATGGTTACGAAATCAAAGCGTAGGTAGATAGGCGTACCTTATATGACAGGTGGTTTTGCAAAAAAACTTAAATTGAATTGACTACCTACCTAACCTAGGTATCTCTACAATAATAATGCCATATGTTTCACATAACATTATACCTACAATTTTTTACTGTTTTGGATAATTTTGTTGTGATAGGAAATTATTTTAGCATTTGAAACGGGTAAAAAAGGGGTTTGCTGAAATTGTTACAACACGTAAACGATGTTAGATGTTTCTTTTGTAGGACAAGAAGAACCATAACTAAAATAATTAATGTTTTGTAATCGTTTGAAAACCAATAATTAATAACGAAGATATTATTTCAGACACCAAGGGTACAAAGAGGCATTAACATTTTTATCTTGCGCTTGAGCGAGTGACCATATAAGTTGAGTTGGCATCCCAATAACGCCACTATCAAAAGAAACTTTTTTGATAGTTGTTATCAACTTTGTATATCAAAAAATATTTCTTTTCCTACTACACTGCCGCGCCGCGCCGCCGCCGCCAACATATAGGTACTACCTTGAACTGTACAACTTGCATTCGTATAATAATTTATTAACGTTTCATAACCAACTAAAGATAGTATTATAAAAGGTTAACAAAAGTACATCGCCATTCGTGCTGCACTCCACGTGGTGTATTGAGCAATCACAGCGTCATTGTCCACTTTCGATACTCACTTTCTCCTTACGCTCATGGGCCGTAAAGTCGGCGAGTTTGAGCGCGCCCGCGAGACTCATGGCCTCGTACACAGTGAGGTGCGCGCGCAGGTCGTCTTGTTGACGGATGTACCGGGCGCCGCCACGCCCGGCCGATTTTGATGCGCATGTGCACACGCCGTTTACAGCTATCTCGCCTTTCGCACCTCGTGTTCTGGATCAAGAGAAAAATGCAACTGTAATATAGTGGAAGTCGATACTGAAAAATATAATTAATTTAAAGTTGCTGTCCGGAAACATGGACCAAAACAACCGGAAGTCCGGAATCTATGGAAACAGGGGGGTTACTCCCGACGCGATCGAGAATATCGAAACGTCAAAACGGTACTAAACCATGGCATGGAAACCGTTTCAGTATACCAAAATAACAGACGTTTGACGTTTGTTCGATCCCGATGTGAAATCGATCCCGTCAATTCATGTCGAGAGTAGGGGAAGGGAGGGGGACAGGCCCTAAATAATTTTTCACAAGGAATAAAGTTTATTTAATAATAATTAATTTATTCTTTGATTAGTGATTGCAAGACCATGCGGTATCATAATAGTAAATAATCAAACACATTCAGTTAAAGATAAAAACTAAAATACTTTTCAGTTTTCGACATTAACCCGATGAACTCAAATATAGGTACATGTGAAAAACGTGTCAAACTTCGTCTTCCACATTGACCTTGAGACTTCATAAATTATTAATGACAAAAGGCTCGACGTCCTACATAATCCTAACCAAACAAAGCGTCCTAAAAATATTTTTGTCAAAGAAGAAAGAAAATACATTACAGTAACAATGTCAAAATAACGAATTTCATAGACTTCATACATAATTAATTAATGACATAAGGCTCGACGTCCTACATATCCTAATCGAACAAAGCATCATAAAAAACTCGTATTTTTGTCAAAGAAGAAAAAAATACATTAGAATGACAATGTTAAAATAATGAAGAATAAACTGACATGGCAAAAAAAAAAAAACCGGCCAAGTGCAATACAATGGGCCGTATTTATAAAAAGAAGGATATGCTTATTCTTTGCGAATGTCAAGCAGGCATTGAAATACCGTCAAAAAAATAACGGTATAAAAAATAATAAAATTATCGGTAAAAAAGTAACGTTATTAAATGGAATAACGTTAATTTTAAAGTAACGGTAAAAAAAACGAGGAGATCCGCAGGAGAACTAAAGTAACCGACATCGCTCGAAGGATTGCTCAGCTGAAGTGGCAATGGGCGGGACACATAGCGAGAAGAACCGATGGCCGTTGGGGCGGAAAGGTTCTTCTGGAATGGCGACTGCGCTCCGGACGACGCTCCGTGGGTAGGCCCCCGACAAGGTGGACCGACGATCCGGTGAAGATTGCTGGAAGCCACTGGATGCGGGCAGCGCAGGACCGATCGTCGTGGAGATCCTTAGGGGAGGCCAATACCCAGCAGTGGGTGTCGTGCGGCTGATATGATGAACAAAAAGTAAGAAATAACGTTAAAATTAACGTTATTTACTGAAATAACGTTAATTTCAATGTAACGTTATCTAAAGTAACGTTATTTTTTGATATAACGTTAATGTTAAAAGTAACGGTAAAAAAGTAAGAAATAACGATACATTTAAAAATAACGTTATCAATCCCTGATGTCAAGAACATCCTTCTATTTGTATTCATAATTATTATTATTATGCAAACAATAATTACGAAAACATAATTAATTATTAATAGCACACAATTTGAGAGAAGACACTCATTTATTAATAAAAAAATACTCACATGATTTTAAACATTATAATAAGTGAGAAGCCTGTTCTTACAATACCTATTGATAGTCACGTAATGTTTATCATTAACATTGAGTCTGCTTGTTCAAGCAACACGTGATTTCACGGCTAAATTAACTCTATGTCTGTGATGTTTCTGCTGGTATAAAATTATAATATGAGCTATGGTCTTGAGCTATGGAAAGTAACTGAACAATTAATTATCAATCATGGTGTCGCTCACCCCAAGCGACAGTGACGCAACTGCAAAAAAACTTGTAACTGACCGGATTATACAACAGAATTATCCGCATAATTATAATATTAGTTAGGTAATATATTAAGGTAATATAAGGTTAGTATAATATAAGGTCAGTTTCGGTTTTTTTTGCAGTTAGGTCACTGTCGCATTAGTTCGCATATTTCACTGTCGCTCCAGACGGATGCGTGGTATGTCGAATATTTGGTCTTCTAATTAAAAAGAGGTTCACTTTAAAGTAGAAACCTATTCTCACTTGCTGTTAAGGCTGTAGACGCGCATCACGTTCCATTTTTAAATTTTCCATACAAATGATCGAAACATCTCTGCGCGAACCGTAATGAGGGCGAACTTTGAAAATTCCTATTAAATTATATATAAGATATAAGTATACACAAAATACTCAATACAATAGACAAATACCTCATTATTTCTAAGGAAAATAATAAATTACTTTAAAATCTGTAAATGCCAGTAAAAAAACATGTCAAAGTGTACCTATTTGAGCATTTTTATATATTTTATTTCTCTGTGATTAAAATCATTTTTTAAAATTTTCTCTCTATAGGGCACTCCTTGACAATACAAACAATAAATGATAAATATAGACCCATTTTCCCCCCGAAGGGTAGAAAACGGATATTTAGGTTTCAGCCGTAGCTTGAACCACTTGAGATTACGCTTCAATGAAATCATCACTCACACACTTGCAAACTATTCTACCGTGTATCTGTGCTCTGTTGCTATCTCTTTCTAACATGACGCAGCGCTCGGTGGGGCGGCGCTAGCGCCGCGCTCTTCAGTACCTGAAATTTAGCCGGCAAGGAACTTAAAGGCGTGGTTCAAGCTACGGCTGAAACCTAAATATCCGTTTTCTACCCTTCGGGGGGAAAATGGGTCTATTTAGGTGTTCGAGCCTTCGCTTGAACCACTTGAGATGTGTTTCTATTCTGCCGGCGCTGCTAATGCGTACTGTGATTTTATTAAGTGTTTGAAATGAGTAATAAAACATATTTAACTTCTTATTAAACTCTTTTAATGATTTGGATTAAATAATATAAATTCTTACAATCACATATAAATTCCTAATTATATATACTATGACAAATGTCTTACTTGTTGATTATAATCAGATGAGATCACTAAATCATCATTATTGATATAAGAGACATTAAAAAAGTTGAAAAATTATCACTCGTTACACTCGTCACACTGTTAGCAGTGGGTTACGATAATTATTTAGACTGCTTGTGGGTACCTATTTCTTTAAAATAGTGGTTAAAGAAAGTATTTCTTTGTTTCCTCTCTTTAGAATCTCTTCAATATCGTATTTGTTAGATGTCCAGTTCTCGGATGCTACAGCCCCTTTAAAGCTGCCTGCTGAAGCGGATATACTCGCTTCACGAAAGAAAGTTCGAATCCATCCTGCAATCACGGAACGGGATGCGCTCTTTACTGTGCCTCTTGTTGATGTGAACAAATTTTTTAGATTCTCCCCCTTTCGTCTCTCATGAGACAGCCTTATGGATTTTCTGATCCACGATAGGAGATCAAGTCGAACCTCATCTGGGTTCTCTCTAAGGACCCATGCTCATTGTCTATATTTTTTAGAGTCCGTTTTAGAGCCGAACTGTGACCATAAATTATTTCAATTCCGTTGTCTGTGACCAATTCTTTTTGAAGAGTAAGATCGTGTACTCTACGTCCCGAGGCTAGCAGGAGGAGGACGGCAGTATGTCTAAAAATGTGTAATAAGCTGTTGTCATTCATATTGTAGGACTTAAGGAACTCAAGGAGGTCCTTTATTTTCAAAGGCAATGGTTTTTTCACTGGAAGGTTCTTCGAGAAAATGGCTTTTAGGACGTGTTTTACTAGTATATGGGAGCTTAGAGCTGCAAAGTTTCTAGGATTTAATACTGTTGTAATTACTGATTTGTGTAAGGCTATGGTACTGGGTGCCAGTTTAATGTCTTTATGTAGGTAGGTGACACAGATATTGCGCTACATCTCAAGACCGTGGGATGTCAGTGGCAACATTGATGGAGCAGGATCACTTCTGCCATGGGAGCCAAAATGGGTGTGTAGGCTTTGATGATGGATTTCCTCCAGGATGCCTCTAAAAGGCTTACATCTGCTTCTAACCAGCTTCTTAGATATCTATTCCAGCCTGTACCTTCCAACCCATAAATTTAACTTTTCCATATTCTGTGGCGGATGATTCGTTCGGAGGTCGACAGGGTTCATTCTTAGGTCCGGAATTGGGACTGGAGGGCATGCAGCAATTCGCCTGAGATCGGGCTCCCAGAACGCTCTGTTCCAACTCGGGGCTACGATCAAGTAAATTCCTTGGGAGGTTTTGAGGTGGCGAATCACCCGAGGAATCATTGAGGGTTAATATGATGTTCGGGATCTTCTATGACAGTATGTGTTGACGGTGTCAAAGTGCTGTTCCTGGTAGATTTTTCTCCTTGAGGGCATCGAGAGTCCGAAGAGATGCTTAGACGACTGGTTAGTTGGTTATTGCTTTTAATGTCATGAACTGCATTCATGAACGCAAAGTAGAACTTGCCTGAGCCGAATGTCTTAGATACACAAGAAAATGAGGCGAGCATAACAAGGCTCAACCGAGACACCAGCGTAGAATCTTTGATCTAGCACTTCGGTACTTTCTCTCTGATAGAACACTAGTTTTAGGACCGAAAGCCTGTTTAACAAGGCTTAATCGACCGGTAACTGGGATTGGTATGCAAAAGCTTATACAGACTACAACAAGGAAATAAGAAAGGCAAGGCCACTTTCATGGAGAAAGTCCTGTGAGGGTATCATTGGTGCCCCCCAAGGAGCTAGAATCCACAAAGTCCTGGCTAAATCGCCTTCGAATCAATTGGGACTATTAAAGAAACCAGATGGTACTTTCACTGAAAACAGCGGAAGAAACCATAGATTTTCACTTTCTTAGATAAGTGCCAGACGCCAATGGAATGAATCAAAGCTGCCTCGCTAGGCCTAACAATGAGGACTGGAGAAGAGCAGCAAGGAACTTGATTGATTGATTCGTTCAAGCTGTTCAAATCAGCTAGGGAATATGATGATATCTTTCCTGCTCTCTTACAGCAAGGAAAGGAGACCCTCATCCCCATTTTGGTAAAGATCTTCAAAGAAGCTATGCCTGGGGATATAAATAAACCAAGCGAATGGACTTCAGTAAAAGTCCGTTTTGTTCCAAAGAAGGACTTTTCACAATCAAAATCCTACAGACCCATTAACCTTACCTCGTTCCTACTCAAGAGTGTAGAAAAGGTTATTGGTGTGTATATAAGGGACGAGCCACTGCCAGGCACGTATCCAAGGGGGGCGATAGTTGGGATTTATCCCCCCCGAAATCCAGAACACACAGTACAGGACTAAATTCAAATTTAGCGGGCGAGGCACTCTCCGGTTTTCGGGATGCAGTTGTCCCCCCCACGAATTAAAAGTCTGGAGACGTGCCTGGTCACTGCGCGAGCCTCCCCTACATACAAAGCGACACGCTTATCGTAAAGAAAAGTCCACGGAAACTGCTCTGCTAGAACTAACAGACAGGATCGAAAGGGCCCTAGAAAATAAACAGATAGCCTTAAGCGTTTTCCTTGACAGAAGGTGCCTTTGATAACGTCACTATCGAAACCCTTTCTTGGGGAATGCGTGACAAAAACATTGACAGCATAACCATCCGCTGGATTGAAAGCATGCTTCTTCACAGAAATGTAAACATAGAGAGGTTTCAAGATAACTAGTGGATGCCCACAGAGGGGCGTACTATCGCCCCTATTGTGGTCACTGTCGATCAATTATTGATTGAAGCCTCTAAAAAGACCTAGATATACAGGGTTATGCTGACGATGTGGTAGCCTACGTGATAGGCTCCTGTCAGAGCACTGTATCATCCATACTTCAAAGGTCTCTCAATGTCATTAGATAAGTGGTGCACTGAGAACAGCTTGTCGCTAAAACCGAACAAATCAATAATAGTTCTTTAAACTAGGAAACATAAGTTGGACAAACTTAAAACGCCTACTATAAAGGGGATTCCCATCCCATAACATTTTCTACGGAAGCTAAATACCTGGGCATTCAATCGACCAAAAGCTGACGTGGAATACACACATAATTAATGTGATCCAAAAGGCTATAATTGACTTAGGAATTTGCTGTCGTTTAGCGGGTGCAAGATGGGGCCTAAGCCCCAAGATTGCCCTGTGGATGTATACCGCCATATTCAGGCTGATGATAACATATGCCTGTGTAGTATGGTGGAAAAAAGCAACCCAAACGACAGTTATAAACATGCTAACCAGTTTGCAAAGGTTAGCGTGTCTTATGGCAACGGGGGCCATGCCTACAACACCGGGAGCAGCACTCAATGCCCTGCTAGCTAGACCTTTTGCAATGACATCTGATGTCATGCTTCCACTCTGTAACTTCACTAGAAATTACTCGGTATAACTACCTAGCAGAGAGATGTGGTCTGATGACCAAAGCTCCTGTAAGGCTGGAAGCCTAGTCTGGTTCACGGACGGCTCCAAAATGGGTTCTGATGTAAGATGTGGTGTACAAGGTGTGAGACCAAGAGTCAACCTTAGTGTTAATCTTGGTAAGTATGCCACAATATTCCAGGCAGAGGTCTATACCGTTATAGAATGTGCATAAACCAACCGCCAACGAAACTACACAAATCAGACCATCTATCTATATCTTTTCAAATAGCCAACTACCTATATCTTTTCAAATAGCCAAGCAGCACTTAACGCCGTAAACTCGAACGTAATACGATCGAAACTGGTGAAAGACTGCGTAGACAAACTGAATGAACTAGGACAAAATAATAAAGTTGTTCTGAAATGGGTACCAGGTCATTCAGGTATCATTGGTAATGAAAAAGCCGACGAGCTTGTTAGAACTGGGGCGCGAGGCCAACAGATCGGCCCAGACCTTTCTGCGGCATCTCAAAAAACCAGGCTATGCAACTCCTTAAAGACAATCTCTTGGACGAGACGAGAAAATTCTGGTTAACACAGCCAGGACTGAGACACGCCAAATCCTTAATGGAAGGTTACTCGCAAAGACGGACGAATGAGCTTATACAAATCAGTAGATCGAACGTCAGCACGACTATAAGAGCCTTAACTGGACACTGCAAACTAAACAGACACCTATTTCATATGAAATTGAGTGATACTGACGTCTGCAGATATTGCAGTGAGGAGCAGACAACGCCCAAGCACCTCTTATGTGATTGTGGACTCCTAATCCGCAATCGTAGTATCCGCCTGGGGCGACACGTAATCGACTCGGAGGAAATAAAAACTCTTAAATAAAACCAGGAAGATATACAAGACTTCCTTAATGAGTTACTATAATTAGGTGGCGAGTCACAATAGATCTTTTAGGTCGCAGTGACTACAGCTTTGATGCAGAGCCCCTAACATTCCAAAATAATAATAGGATTATACTTTTGGGGAGATTCATATTTCGCCAAAGAGGTCTTCATATGAGTATTCGTAGGCCCCCCATGTTCGCCAATCCGAGGGAATGAATTCGTCGATTGCTCTTGTGATGATGGTATGAGCTTCCTCTTTCCCCGGTGGACAGGGACGAGATGCTAAATCTCCAAGAGTTGATAGTTTTGGTATGATCGAAATAAAGAAAAGAAAGGAATAATTGCTTATTTGTAGGAGTTGCGTTGTCGCAACGGTTGAAATGACGCGTCGCATCAAATGATACGACGCGCCGCATCAGACGATACGACGTGTCGCATCAGACGATACGACGTGTCGCATCAGACGATACGACGTGTCGCATCAGACGATACGACGTGTCGCATCAGACGATACGACGTGTCGCATCAGACGATACGACGTGTCGCATCAGACGATACGACGTGTCGCATCAGACGATACGACGTGTCGCATCAGACGATACGACGTGTCGCATCAGACGATACGACGTGTCGCATCAGACGATACGACGTGTCGCATCAGACGATACGACGTGATCCATCAGATGATACGACGTGTCGCAATAGTTGATACGATGTGTTCCATCAGATGATGCGACGCGTCGCATCATTTCATGCGACACTGGACTGGACGGAGTGAGAACTGTATGTCGAGCGATACTAGACGTCGCGTCGCCTCAATTCATGCCACTAGCGTCGATGCGATGCGACACTACGACCCAACGGAAAAGTGACTGGCACTTTGACGTCGCTGGACCATGGGTGCCGAGCGGAATTAGGGTCAATTGTAAGTTACAACAAATTGTGTACTTGTTTATCGAAATTGTATCTGCACTCAACTCTTTTACTTTGTGTAATTCGATCTGAAATTTCAAACGCAGCGTGTGAGTCGTTCGATATTCAAAAGCGTACTGAAGAGCGCGGCGCTAGCGCCGCCCCACCGAGCGCTGCGTCATGTTAGAAAGAGATAGCAACAGAGCACAGATACACGGTAGAATAGTTTGCAAGTGTGTGAGTGACGATTTCATTGAAGCGTAATCTCAAGTGGTTCAAGCGAAGGCTCGAACACCTAAATGAGTCGTATTATTATTTGTTACAGCTGAAACGTGTTTGATAAATACCTCTGACAAGCAAATTTGGAATTCCACTTGAACAGATTGTCTTTGTTTTAAAATACCTGATGATTTATTATGTTTTTCTCTCTATACGGCACTAATTTAAGAATTTTGCTTCCTAAAACTAAAGTTTACATCAATAGTAATGCTTTAATTCTTTAGATAACTTGTTTGGAAAAACGCTAATTTCTTTGAAATGCGTATATACAGTCTTAAGTCGGCTGCTCAGTGCCCTACGCAGAAGTCAAGTTACTCAATTTAAAAAAAAAATATTTAAGCAAAGCAAATCGCATTTACCATTTTTTATTTTATCAAAATTCGGTTTAATTCGGAAAATATAGCCAAAATTATTATTTGTTTCAAGTTTCTTTTTTCGTTTATAAAATCTACGCTAAAACAAAGTATATTTCACGTTTCTAACTTAAAAACAAGCAAGTCTTATCAAGATACTTGTATTTGAAATAGATTAGCAGATGCTTGATTTCTATGTATTGTATTTATTTTATAGTGGTAAGTAGGAGCTACTATGTTCTATGGCTCTATGCAAAGCTGAAAACAAGAATCTACTGAAGTACAATATAGAATCTCAACTTACTTGTTTATACATAGAATATTATTGACAACTCAATACATATTTCTACACAGACCATTATTTTCGTTCGTCAAAATGTAGGTAGGTATGAGAACTTATTTTCTTTACAGACATATGTTTTTATTTTAAATACCAATGACATTTTAACATTTAAGTGTTCAGAATTTCTAATTTTTTCAATAAAACACAAAATAACGTCTTTTAAGCTCTCCTGTAAAATTTGTCTGGAATGAGATACTTGAATTTGGTTTAGGGCAGCCGAGTTATGAAAAGGTCGAATTTTCAGGTACTAACGTCATTCATAACATCATAACACATCGGCGATTGAAAATCGAACCAGTCTAACTTGCCGAACCACTAAACCACAGACGCAGTCAGGATGACTCTGACGCACGGTAAACCACAACAATACAGATTGATCTCTTGATCCCAAGATAAAAATAGTTATTCTCTTTTTTGTAGGATCCCACATGCACGCACGATCATGAAAAAGTTGCTGGTGGAAAAACTTAATCTACTAAATCTACCTACGTCTAAAATAATAAATTAATATTGTGTCTCATATTTGAATGAACTTTTAGTAAATACGATAATAAAGTCCGCTAGTTGATTATTACAGCCTTAGAGCAACGCCGGCTTCGAAGCCCGCAATGCTCTAAGATTAGGTACAGCATTTACAGCACATTCGAAAAATATCAAATTCGAATAAAATCAGATTGATTTTATAATAGTTATATTGTGACCTCAGACCATAAAAGTAAGATTGTGACAATACTAAACTTAGGCGGGAATGTAATATATTGTTTGACAGCTGACTTTATGGTGATAGCGGTTAATTGAAAAACTTTTCAGAAATTAGCTCGTTTGAATGGAAAACCATATAGTGGCCCCTATTTTGTTTTGAGTAGTAAGTATAGTAAGTATAAGTTGCCGTGTATGTGCCGGCCTAGAATAGCACTACCCCTATCATCCCGTGGGTGTCGTAAAAGGCGACTAAGGGAGCATAGCCTTCAAGAGACGGGCAGCAGCGTCTCCAAAAAACCTTGGCCTACTGCGATTGCCAACCCGCCTGCCAAGCGTGGCGATTATGGCAAACCCCCCCCCCCCCCCTCGTGCACAATGGATCAAAAAATTGGCCCCCAGTCCCCGGCAGCCCCGCTATTCCTAGCTACGGTAGCGGCTACGGTAACGGCGGGGCAGGGGGTGCTAAGAATCCCCGGGTGCGGCTCGGCTACCAAAAACGACGACAACTGCACCTGGCAACCTATAACACGCGCACACTAAGGACCGACGCGAAGTTAACCGAGTTGGAAGAAGTTATCAGCAAGGTACACTGGGACATTATCGGGTTATCTGAAGTCCGAAGAGCGGGAGAGGACTCGATAATCCTCAACTCCGGTAACTTGCTTTACTACCGGGAGGGCGACCAACAGTCCCAAGGTGGTGTCGGGTTCATCGTCCACAAGTCCCTTGTCAACAACGTGATTACCATCGGAAGTGTGTCGACCAGGGTGGCGTACCTTGTACTCAGAATATCCAAACGGTGTTCGCTGAATGTTATACAGGTTTACGCACCGACCTCGACACACCAAGATGACGAAGTGGAGGCTATGTATGAGGAGATCTCTAAAGCCATGCATAGCTACAAAACCCACTACACTGTTGTGATGGGGGACTTCAATGCAAAGTTGGGGAAACGATGCGGTGATGAGCTGAGAGTGGGGCAATTTGGAGTTGGGCAACGGAATGACAGAGGCCAGATGCTGGCTGCATTTATGGAGAAGAAGAACCTCTTTATGATGAACTCCTTCTTCAGAAAGCCGGAAAGCCGGAAGTGGACCTGGGTCAGTCTGGACGGTAAAGTCAGAAATGAGATAGATTTTATCATGTCGACGAAAAAGCAAATATTCAATGATGTCACTGTGATCAACGCAGTTAAGACAGGGAGCGATCACCGAATGGTACGTGGCACATTGAATATCAACCCAAAGCTGGAAAGATCTCGACTGATAAAATCATCAATTCGACCATTGCCAGCCCATATTCAAAACCCCGAGAGCTTTCAACTCGAACTCCAAAACCACTTCGAAGCCCTTGAGAACAGCATAGATGTGGACGATCTAAACAACATGGTGGTGGATACTGTCCGTACGGTAGGGTCCAAGCTCTTTAAGACCCGCCGTCCCAAGATAAAGAAACTCTCCGACCACACACTCCTACTCATGGATCAGAGACGTGAAATGAGGCTCCAGAGTTCAGTAGATGCTAATCGTTATCGGCAGCTTAATAGACAGATTCTAAGTCTTTGACGAGCGACCTTCGCCAATTTAATACGAATCGTATTAAAGAGGCTATCGAGCGGAATAAAGGCTCCAAAGTGTTCGCGAGAGATCTGTCTATTGGGCAAAGCCAGATGACGAAGCTGAAAACTGACGACGGACGCATCATTTCATCAAAGCCTGAAACCCTGAAAAAGATCGAGAGCTTCTATGGGCAGATATATTCCACGCAGACACCTGTTGAAAGCAAGGCTAAAGACCCCAGAGCCAAGCTTACCCGACACTATACCCAAGATATCCCGGACGTCAGCCTGTACGAGATTAGTATGGCTCTCAAACAGCTGAAAAACAACAAGGCGGCGGTTGACGATGGAATCACTACAGAACTTCTGAGAGTGGGCGGTAAGCCGATACTCAAAGTCCTCCAGAAGCTCTTTAATTCCGTCATCGTCCAGGGCAGAACGCCAAAGACATGGAACAGAAGTGAGGTGATCTTGTTCTTTAAAAAGGGTGACAAGTCCCTCTTAAAGAACTATAGACCCATCTCGCTTCTGAGTCATGTCTATAAGTTGTTTTCGAGAGTCCTTACGAATCGTCTCGCTCGCAAGTTCGACGACTTCCAACCTCCCGAACAAGCCGGGTTCCGAAAAGGCTTTAGCACCATAGACCACATCCATACGCTGCGGCAGGTTATACAGAAGACCGAGGAGTATAATGAGCCACTTTGCTTGGCGTTCGTGGACTATGAGAAAGCCTTTGATTCGATTGAAACCTGGGCGGTGCTGCAGTCTCTCCAAAGGTGCCAAGTGGACTATAGGTATATCGAGGTGTTGAGGTACTTATACAATACAATGTAATATGATATATCGAGGTGTTGAGGTACTTATACCAAAATGCCACCATGACGATCCGAGTACAGAACCAGAACACAAATCCTATCCAACTGCAGCGTGGTGTGAGACAGGGAGACGTTATTTCTCCGAAACTGTTCACAGCTGCGTTGGAGGACATCTTTAAGCTCTTGGACTGGAAAGGACTCGGCATCAACATTAATGGCGAGTACCTAACAAACCTTCGTTTTGCCGATGATATAGTCCTTATGGCTGAGACCATGGAAGACCTGAACACAATGCTCGAAGATCTCCGTAGTGCTTCCCAAAGAGTGGGTCTTAGGATGAACATGGAAAAGACGAAAATTATGTCAAATGCCCATGTTGTACCCTCTCCAGTTCATGTTGGGAACACTACACTTGAAGTTGTTGACCATTACGTATACCTAGGACAGGCAGTCCAGTTAGGTAGGTCCAACTTCGAGAAAGAGATCTCTCGCCGAATCCAACTCGGGTGGGCAGCATTCGGGAAGCTTCGAAAAATCTTCGCGTCCGACTTACCTCAGTGTCTCAAGACGAAAGTCTATGAACAGTGTGTGTTGCCAGTGATGACTTACGGCAGTGAAACGTGGCCGCTAACTATGGGTCTCATAAGGAGGCTCAAGGTCGCTCAGCGTGGAATGGAGAGAGCCATGCTCGGCGTTTCCCTACGTGATCAAATCAGAAACGAGGAGATCCGCAGGAGAACTAAAGTAACCGACATCGCTCGAAGGATTGCTCAGCTGAAGTGGCAATGGGCGGGACACATAGCGAGAAGAACCGATGGCCGTTGGGGCAGAAAGGTTCTGGAATGGCGACCGCGCACCGGACGACGCTCCGTGGGTAGGCCCCCGACAAGGTGGGCCGACGATCTGGTGAAGGTCGCGGAAAACCAGTGGATGCAGGCAGCGCAGGACCGATCGTCGTGGAGATCCTTAGGGGAGGCCTATACCCAGCAGTGGGTGTCGTGTGGCTGATATGATGATGATGATGATGAGTAAGTATAAATATACAAATAAATATAACTTATTTTGGCATGGAATCTAACTACACTCGCGTGCAACTAAATCGACTCAGCATGGTTAATTTAATACCAACGTGGCCACTTTGAAGTCTTGGTAATAAAAAAATAGGTGTGAATTTGAGAAATCAAATAAGCGAGTCTTTATGATTATGACCACTCGTTTATTTAATTTTCTTCAATATTCTTTAATGATTTAATTACTTTATACAATACAATGTAATATGGAGTTAAAACTAAGAAATTTTCTATCGTAACGTAATAGGGAATATGCATCAATTTTTTTTAAATCTTAATCTAAAGTATAATGCGTGAGAAAATTAACTGTAATATTAAAACTTTTCTCTTGCGTTTTTTTCTCGTGATATAGTTACTTGAAGTTAGCGCGGAGCAGCACCCGCCGAAAACGCTCCATACAAAATGGTGACGTCATACATCACGTTTCAGGTGTGTTTCGGCGCGTTTAATATGGAGTTAGCCAATAATCTTCAATTATCTCCCTAAATTTTGCGTTTAAGTACATATGTGTCATACAAAATATTGTTTCTTATTCGATATTCTATCTGACTGTAAAAAGTGCATTATATCAGAAAATAAAAAAATAAAATTTTTATTTTTCCCTGATTTCATCGTGTGATAAAACTAAAATAATACATTTTTTTTATTTTTTTTCCTGTTCCATCATGTTTTTATAAGTGTCCGCAGCGATCAAGCTCAAATTCATCAAAATCGGTGACTTATGCATATTCCCTATTGTAATTTAACACAAATTAGGACACAGATTAAATATAATACACCGTCTTTGGGCCCTTTTCGTATAATATAACATGTGAGTCGAATTGGTTGCACGCAAGTACTTATAGCTTCGGTTTCTAGAAGAATAGTTACATCATATGGGAACTACAGATGTTTACACTACTATGTACCTATTCACTATTTATGAATTAAGACAACTTTCTATGTTACGTAGTACAAGTATTTCGAGGAAACGTGGCCGGTACGCGTCATCGTTGTCTCAAGACTCGACGAGCAAGTTTCGTGTGGAGCTTATTCAACTTGAGCCCTAAGTATAATTCTTCAAATGCCCACTAAACTAAACCTAAGGGTTTAGTAAGCTATCGTATTTAAGATTTTAAATTCGGAACTTATATACTGTTATCCTTATTGCTATGACGGTATATAAGTTCTGAATATAAATATCATAAAAAATTTAACTCGCGGTAGTACAATTTGCATTTTTGAAAATTTATTCTCATGCCTCTGAAGGGAACTAAAAAAGTTGTTGTCTATAAGTGTGTTTTTATGTAATTTTTGTTGTTGTATGTGATTTAAATTATGTAATCCTTGCAACTCCCTTTATATTTTTTATGGAAATGGAAAAGACAGTAAAAAAATATTAGTTATACTTATTTGATTTTTCAATGTTTCAAAAGTTCTTTCTTATTGGGTAATTGACGTTTTGGCTCTTGTTCATTTCTGGTATTTTGAATGGAAATAAAAGTGTTAGGGGCTTAAGCACTATTTATATTCTGTGGTTTAAGTGTAAAATTGCCGTTTTGTATGGAGAATTTTAAAGAAGTTGCAATTTCCATACTTACATTTTGTGAATTCATTTAACAACCATGAACGCTACTGTGCTAAACTTTTATGCACAAATGTTTAAACACTAAGCTAACAGTGCTATATATGTGTTAAGAGAAAAAAAGGTTTACAACGAATTAAGTAAGTGGTCATTTCTGCTAACAAAAAAAGGAGTCACTTATTAGGTACTTTTTGTAACTTTAAGGAAAGAAAAACAAAATAATTGCTAATAAGTAGTTGGGCGTCATGATCATAATTCGAAATAATAACAAGCAACTGAAAAATCTTTAACATAATATAAAAAATCGGTTTATAACAGATTGCTTCGTTATCCTATGATGATACTGGATTGCTTTTGAAATCTGTAATTTAATTCCATTTTAATGTAGGGGAGGTCAGCTCAATGCGGCCATAGGAGGCAAAGCGGCCATGCCTCATTTCTCGGCAACTTATAACGATAGTACAATGTTTTATGTTCTGATATGCAGCAAACCTACCGCCCCGCCCCGAGCAGCCATTTGGTAGTGGTCGGAACCAGAATGTGGCCGCGGCAACATGCAAAAGATTTTTGTTCATTTTGTTAAGAAAATCCAGGGTAAACTCAATCTGTTTTGATCAAAACTCTATAAAACTCAATGTTTTTATTTTACGTCTATTATTGCTTATCTATTTGGCTTTGTTTGTGTAACATTGGTTCCGACATGAGACAAATGTTATGAGCACAGTTAATTTTTAAAACAAAACGGTGGAAAAAGGCAAAGCGGTCCGGGCAAAGTGGCCGAGTGCTTTGCCTAGCTGTTGAATAATTTAATTTAAGTTGAAGAAATGTTGGTAGATAAGTATGAAAAAATTGTTGGGTACATATAACATAACTAAAATAATTATTAATATAATAAATAAAAATAAATATAGGAAGTATTCGAAGATTCTAAGACTGTAAAAATAAATGTCTCATTTGAAACTTAAGAAAGTTTTTTTTCATTAGTAGAGTTTTATGTAATTTATTTTTGGTCTTCTTGTTTTTTTAAGCACGATGTTTTTCAACTTTAAACGAATTTCTTGTAATATTTTGGAATGACCACTTTGCCCTTACCACCATGGCCGCTTTAGGCGCTCACTTGGGCAAAGCGGTTTTTTGACAAGTTTTCGTAATTTACAAATTAAAAGAAACTATTAAATTTTTCACGGAATGCGATTACACGTTATAAAAGTTTAATAAATTCCCTATCTATTGGTGTAAAATACTTTTCCAAATTCTGTTTTTTAACAGCATTTTTTTAAAGTCAAAGTTAAGGTGGCCGCGCTGAGCTGACCTCCCCTAATTCTACACACACTCACTCACTATCACTTTACACACCGCGAGGTGCACACTAGGACCCCCTGACCATCAGCCAGTTTATTGTCCCTACTGCTGGGGCATAAGCCTTCCTTATGGGTGGGTAAGGGGCCACGCGGGCCCAATGCGGATTGGTGGGTGTTAACGCCTGCAAATGCAGCTGAGACCAACGGCTTAACGTGCCGTTGGTCTCAGCTGGAGGAGCTCGAGATAATACATTTTTGGTCACCTATCCTATAACCGACCCTTGCAAAAGTTGCTTAACATCCGCAATCGCTGGGCCAGGCGTTAAAACACTGTGCCATCAAGCTCCTCAATTATTAGATTAAGAATACAGTTATTAAACGCGTTTAAACTAAACATGGGTATTTAAACACCTACCTTTTCCCGACGTTTCGATCGAGTTGCATCGACCGTGGTCACCTGGAGCTACGGTGTTGTGTGCGCCGGTAGTTGGAAAAACTGTTCGACGGTGGATGAAGATTCCAATGCAGAGGAGGAGGCGTAACACCGCAGCTCCAGGCAGCCCGTGACCACGGCCGATGCAACTCGGTCGAAACGTCGAAGGTAGGTGTTTAAACACCTATGTTTAGTTTAAACGCGTTTAATACCTGTGTTCTTAATGTAATAAAATGCTCCTCAATTTACTTATCAATATCCCTACTTACAGGTATCCTGCTAAGATGTTAAGCAGAGTAGTCTTCCCTGCACCTGATGGACCCATGATGGCTGTTAACTCCCCGGGCTTGAAGCTGCCATCAACACCTTTGAGGATATCGCGTTTTTCTGGAATAAAAAAAAGTGTTACAGCATTGACATAAACAATCCTGACCTTGAGGATAAACCATTCTGCATAAATTCTTGGTAAAATTACTTAGCAACCGATATTAAACTTGTTTTTCGTATAATAATTTGACAGGCAAGACACGTCTTTGGTTGTTTTAAACAGGATAATTAATTACAAAACTGGTTTAATTATGTAATTCATTGTGAGAGTTCAAAGAACATTGATGATAATTTAACGGCTAAAGTTTATGTTACAAACTGTTTTTTTGTTTTGTTTTTTTTTCGCATATTATTTACGTTAAAAAGAGAAAGACTTATAACTCTTATGGCATTTCTAGTAACAAAAGATAACAAATAAAAATGTTCGTGAAATTTAAAATAGGCTCGTTTAAACGTGACTCCTCAAAAGAGCAAAAATTGACTATTCAAAAGAGCTTATTTTTTTAGTTTATTTGAATTAAAGAATATTCTAACTTTGGCACGTACTTTGAATTACAAATTCACATGGAGATGAATAATGTATACTCAAATTCTAATTCATCCAAAACTATATAAACAGGAAAATAATATAAAAGTCGCTCTGTCTACGTGACTCCGGTCCGGAGCGCCAGTTTTTTAATTATCGACATTATCGACATTTCGTAACATGTACCGAATGACTAATGCACATTGGAGATTTGCGTACTTATGTCGATTAGTGATGGGATTCGAATCAAAAAAAATGTATTCGATTCGATTTGAATTACCCGTAAGTAGATCGAATCGTCGATTCGAATTTAACGATAATTCGAATCGAATGATGATTCGATCAATAACATTATCATAACAATATCAATAATCAATATCATATCAACAGTGACAGTTCGAACGTCGTACCAACCGCACGTTTACGCTCGCTTACGGAATAAGTGCGCGAGCCGATCTTGTAAACAGTAGGTACGCGTTAACGAGATTATAGTTACTTATATTAATTTACATCTGTGCCTATACCCACTCACGAAATGAAGTGTGCTAAGTGTGATGAGATTGCAACCGACGCTGTTGAATGTAACCGATGTCAGTGTATTTACCACTTCGGTTGTGCGGGAATTGCGGAAACTAGCTATCGCAAGATGGGCCCCGAGAAAAAAGCAGCCTGGCGTTGTATGCAATGTCGAAATTCTCAAGCCAAGTCAGACGTTAACCTGTCAGAAATCCTGCAAGAAATAAAGGCCTTACGCGAAGAAGTTGGCGTAATAAAATCCTTTAAGACTGAATTTCAGACACTCAAGACTGACATTAGTGGCGTTGCAGACAAAATATTGAACTTAAATGCAAAATGGGAAAACCTAGAAACTCGTTTTTCCTCTTTTGAGAATCGCATTGTTGCTTTGGAAACCAAAGTGTCTGGAATTGAGGCCGAATTGGAAGAGTCTAAACAACTTGCTTCTACCCTCCAACAAGAAAATCAATCGAGAGATCAACATAATCGGATGAATAACCTGGAAATATCCGGAATACCATTTGTTAAGGGCGAGAATCTCACTAATTTGTTGTTTTCGATTTCGAGAAAGGTGGGTGTCACCCTAGATGAAAAAGATATGGATTCCATTCACCGAGTGCGCCGTTTTGAGATAAAACCACAATCCGACGCAGTACAAGGAAAAACTCAACCAACTGCACCTCGACCACCTGCAATCGTGGTGAGGTTCACACGACGCATCGTGAAGGATCAGCTGTTGGCAGCCGTGCGCGCGCGCCGCGGCCTCACCACCGCCGACATCGGCCTCGACGGCCCTGCCGGAACTATCTACATTGGCGATCATCTCACCCCATCAAACAAACTTCTTCTGAAGCAAGCACGTCAGCTCAAAGCAGATATGGACTATTCCTACCTTTGGATAAGAGATTGTAAAATTTTCCTTAGGAAGAATGACAAATCCAAAGTCATTCGTGTGCAAAGTCAATCCGATCTTGATAAATTAAATACTAAGCAAAAGTGACTTTTATACTTATACTTTTCCGATATGTTAAAAATATTTATCATTCAATTCTATTATTGTTACTTTATGACAAAACGCACATTTACTGAATTTCACAGTTTATTAAATAACATTAAAAAAACTAAATTGAATGCATTACTTTTGTGGTTTATTCATATTTCAAGCTTAAGTCTTTCGACTATTTATGTTTCATGCAGCATATCACTACCTATTATTACTACTGTAAGTAAAACCTATATTATAGCAATTAGGATAACTGGATTTTTCGTAAACGCATGTAATATCAATTACCAGGTCTTTTATCTTATTTATCAACTGGGCTTTAAAATAGACAACCATTATCTTTCTATCATTTATAATGGGAACTAATAATCTTATTGGATATTATCAGAATGTAAGAGGACTTCGAACGAAGTCCCATTCTTTTTTAGCCCAAGTTGCGTTGTCAAATTACGATTTTGTTTGTCTCACTGAGACCTGGCTAACAGCTGACTTTTTCGATCGGGAATACTTCGATAACAGGTACATTGTTTATCGCTGCGACCGGTCGGCGGAGCTGAGTGGGGCGACGCGCGGCGGCGGCACGGCAATAGCAGTCCTTGCCTCGTTGCAGTCGCAAGTGCGCGCGTGGCCCTTGCCCCCTCGCGCCGCCGCCGATGCTCTCTGGATTACGATACCTATTGTAAACAATTCCACTAACAGGGCTTTGAACATAGCATGCGTTTATATTCCTCAAGGACCGGGCTATATCGACGCTTTAAACAGTTTTTTCGACACGGCCAGTCAACTTATTAACGATAACCCACACGATTTATTTCTAATTACCGGTGATTTTAACATACCAGAGGCCGAATGGACTAATAATCTCTCGAGTGACTTGTGTTTAGCGTCAGGCGGTATCCACGCAGTTCGGCTGTTATGTGACTTTTTATCATTGACTGACTTGCGACAGTGCAACAGAATATTTAATAATAATGATCGATTGCTTGATCTTGTATTTTTCACGGAATCTTGCGATGTGACTCGTTGTGACCAACCTTTAACGCCGGTGGATTTTCATCACCCCCCCTTACAAATCGATCTCTCAATCACAATTCCTTTGACAATTACGCCTAACAAAATTTTAAGATATAACTTTCGCGCTGGGAATTATGACATAATTAACGACGAATTGCAAAAAATTGACTGGCATACGTTTTTTGCATCTTTAGAGATGGAAGAATGTGTTTCAAAATTTTACGATCTGCTTCAATGTTTAATAGATAAATATATTCCTATGCGCCGTTCTAATACATCATCTAGGCCTATTTGGTATACTAAACCATTAATTAAAATACTTAATGATAAATGTAGGTATCACAAATTGTGGAAGCTGTACGGAAACCCCTTGGACTATAATAGCTTTAAGAAACTCAGAAAACGGGCCAAATCACTAGATACTGAGTGTTACAAAAATTATATCAAATTGTGTGAGGATCGAATTAAGTTAAACCCTAGATACTTTTGGTCTTATATAAAAGATTTTTTCTCAAAATCTGGACTGCCTCAAACAATGACCTATAAGGATTGCAGTGTATCAGGGGGTGACAATATTTGTAACGTTTTTAATGATCATTTTCAATCTGTTTTTAACCCACCTAGTAATCATAACTTTACACCTGATCATTTAAGTCCACCATCTGATTCTCCGCTCAACTTAAGTACTATAGAAATAACACAAGAATTAGTTTTAAAACATTTGAATTTATTAGATATTAACAAGGGTGCAGGACCAGACGGGATTCCGCCCTTATTTATAAAATACTGTCGTCAGTCTCTGTCACTACCATTAACATTGCTTTTCAACAAGTCACTTAATTCCGGCTGCGTACCACAACTCTGGAAGCAAGCTCTAATAACCCCAATCCCAAAAGGTCCAATTAGTACCGATATTGAAAAATACCGTCCTATATCTAAACTTTGCCAATTTAGTAAAATTCTAGAGAAAATTATTACATTCATAGTCTTTACAGCCGTTCATAGATTAATTAGTCCTAACCAACATGGGTTTTTCAAAGGCCGTAGCGTCGACACTAATTTGGTGACTTTCACTGATATGATTTTGAGCGCCATGGATGACAAATTACAGGTAGATGCTGTATACACAGATTTTTCAAAATGTTTTGACAAAATCTGTCACCATACACTCCTCTCAAAGATATCTAAACTTGGGATCCATGGTGACCTTTACAGGTGGATAAAATCTTATATAGAAAACAGAAGTCAGGCCGTTGTTTATGCTGGATACACTTCCTCTTTTAAGCCTATAAGTTCAGGGGTGCCTCAGGGATCCCATCTGGGACCCCTTCTATTCATTTTATATGTCAACGAGATCACTGATAACTTGCACAACACTAATTCCTTACTCTATGCCGACGACACAAAAATATTTAAAATTATTCGTAATAAAGATGACTGTGTACTGATGCAACAGGACCTCATGAAATTCGAAGTTTTTTGTAAAGAAAACAGTTTATATCTGAACACTGATAAATGCTATACAGTTACGTTTTCTAGAAAATTAAATCCTATTATTTTTGATTATTCCTTAAATGATAGGGTTTTAACCAGAGTTAATGAGATTCGCGATCTGGGTGTGACGCTCGATTCTAAGCTGACTTTCATACCACACATTGATAAAATGCTTAACAAAGCCTTCAAACAACTTGGATTCATACTCCGTGTTAGCAAACCATTTAAAAACCCTCTTACTTACAAATTATTGTACAACGCATATGTCCGAAGTCACTTAGAGTTTGCTTCAGTTGTCTGGCAACCCACCTTTAATACTCATGCTGATAGAATCGAAAGAGTCCAGCATAAATTTGTCAAGGCTTTAGACTACCGCACAGGTCGAACGTACGTTGATTATGACACATCTGCAAAGCATCACAACTTACCCTTACATCGCCGTGATTTCTTTGATGTTACATTTTTGTACAAATTAATTAATAACTTAATCGATGCACCAAAGCTCCTACAAAATATAACATTTCGTATCCCGCGTTTGCGGGAAAGATCGTGTAGAAAGAAATATCTTTTTTCGTATCCGGCTGCAAAAACCTGTTACGGAAGCAACACTTTCACTAGACGTTCCTGTAGAACCTATGATGATAAGCTGCATGAAGTCGACATCTTTAGCTTGAACCTAAAAACATTTAAAAAATATACTCTTAAAACTTTATCAAAAGATTCATAAAATGTGTAAATAAAATTATTTAAGCTTATACCACAGAATATATGTATAATAGTACAAACGTCTTATACACTCAATAAAATTATTGTTATTATTTTTGGCATACATAAATCTACATAAATTTAATTTCACGATAACTTTATATCTTTATATGTAATAATCTAGGGAACTATAGGTCTTTAAGTCCATCATGTTCTTTTGAAATGAATATAAATGTGTGACTGATTGTTCCTAAATAAAGAGAAAAAAAAAAAAAAAAAATAACAATATCGTAAACTTACTAAATATGGCAAAAGACTAAATATGGCTAAAGAAATTAAAAACTTTAAATGAATATAAAACTGCTTTTTTAGTAGTTATCAGGTCCCTATGGTAAGCTTTCTGGCGATCAAAGTTTCGAATAAAAAAACTGATTCGAATTCGAATGGTTATTCGAATCAGCTAACCAATTCGAATCAGATGATGTTTCAAATCAGCATAAATACTCATTCGAATCAAGCTTGCATTGGCGTCATTCGAATCAATTTGTGATCGTGTCACACGGTCGACATACGCAAATCTTCAATGACGTCAAGATCTAGCGGCACGGTTCTCGCAAACTAAATAGTTAGTGATATAATTATAAATTAACGCCGCGCCGGAGGGTATCACAGGTTCGCATAATGCATAGCATACTAAAAGAGATATTTGCATTAATGTTATGTAACTCTGAGTTGGAATTGTTTTTTATCAGTTATCGCTATTAGACTGACAGGAAGAAGAATAGGTATGTTATCTTTACTACACTGAACAGGAAGAAGTATAGTAAGTTGTATAGTCAATATGTTTATAAATTTATCGAATTTAATCTTTAAAATTAGCGCTTCAACGAATTGTATTACACTTTCCGTTTAAAATCCAATAAAAACGTCTTTCATTCGTGGTAATTTTGCAGTAAGTACATCTATACAATTATTTAAGAATCTGTAAGCGATTGTTAGCCAGTAATCTATAATTATAGTTGCAAATTAATTCGTTGTACCGGAACTTGGCCAGGAAAAGGGTTCGGTAAACACTACCTGTTAGTGTGTTGCAACAGTGAAACGCAGTGCAGTACTACGCCGCATGTAAAATTGGCAATAGCGACCCACCTAAATGCATACGAATGCATTGTAATCAGCGAACTAAAATCTATGGAATAAGCATTCCGCTCAAAAAATTGCACCACAAGAAAATAACAACTTAAGGAATATTTCTGCCACCGCTTCTCATCTACACAGTGCACTCTTCGTTCTTCTTCAAATCTTACTCTCGAAATCCCACGCCATTTAACTGATTTTCTTTCCTACTCCTTCTCTATTCATGCTGTCCATTTCTGGAACGCACTTTCGAAGAGTATTAGGATAGGAGGGCTCGACTCGATCATTGAAATATTTCGGCGACCAAGTCAGAAGACATTTCCTTTCTTCTGTCTAGCATCCTTCTCAGTATTTATTTCCTTTCCTATTCTATTTTATTTATACTATTTGTCCTTTCTTTCTATGTATCTATATCCGTTATCCTTCCTTAATTTGCACCCACTCCACCCCTATTTCCGGCTCCTTCCTCTTATTCTCTTAATACTCAAGGTTGCCTGGAAGAGATTTGCTATTTAGCAATAAGGCCGTATTTTCTGTGCTATTGTTCTGTTAATGGTGTTTTCCTGTTTTCTGTGTGTTCTATATTTGTGTCCAATAAAGTGTTTTATAATTATTATTAACTTCTTAAGTGGATAGACCTAAAAATGCTGACAATTATGCAACGCAAAACGTCTGAACACTGGTCGCTTATTAGCGACCATAAGTTATATTACTCATGGATATTTTCTATCATTAATCGAAAATATAAGATACTTACGTTATTTCTGCATCTTTTTTACTGCCTTATTTGCGTATTTTTTACACCATTTGACTTTACAGGACGTAATCTTAATATATAAAATCGTAAACTGAATGACTGACTGACTGATCTATCAACGCACAGCCCAAACCGCTGGACCTAGAGACTTGAAATTTTGCACACAGATACTTTATACAGTGTAGGCATCCACTAAGGAAGGATTTTTGAAAATTCTATCCCTAAGGGGATGAAATAAGGGATGAAAGTTTGTATGAAAGTCCCTCAGTTTTGAAGCTAGAATCTTCAAATTTTGTGTTTAGGCTGACGATTTAAAATTAATAAATATGGGTCTCAGCGTTTTTCAAAATACTACCCCCGAAGGGGTGAAAAGAGGGATGAAGTTGTGTATTGAAGAAAATCCTTTATTTTCGAAGTAAAAATCACTAAATTTATAATTTAGGCTCATGGATGGAAATCTAACACAACGTATATTGTTTTTGTTAGTATTTCAACCCCTATGGCGATGAAATGGGGGTGAAAAGGGGTAAAAATCCTAAATATAGATATGGATGTCGTTATCGGGGTTTTATGGGATGACGATTGCAAAAATGTCATTTATTTTGAAGTCCAACATGGTGGACATGATTTAACCCATAAAGGGGTGAAAAAGGGGTTGTTTGGTAAAATAATATAAAATAGACATTACAACTTTAAACTTCGTAGGAGCACATCTTAAAATAAATAGGCAAATATATATTTTGTTATTTTGAAAATCAACCCCTTAGGGGTAAATAGGGTGAGTAAACATAAAAATTGATATAGATGTCGTTGTTGGGGTTTTCTGGGATGACGATTGCAAAAATGACATTTATTTTGAAGTCCAACACGGTGGACATGATTGAACCTGGACATGCACGCACATCCAGGGGACGGGGACAGGGACGGGAACGGGAACGGGTACACGAATGGGAACGGGAAAACGAACGGGAACGGAATGGGAACAGGACGGGAACGGGAACGGAACGGGACGGGAACGGGAGACGGGGCGGGAATGGAACGGGACGGGAACGGAATGGGAACGGAGCAGGAACGGAACGGGACGGGAACGGGACGGGACCGGAATGGGAATGGGAGACGGGGCGGGAAAGGAACGGGACGGAAAAGGGACGGGAACGTAACGGGAAGGAAAAGGTACGGGAACGGGACGGGAATGGAACGGGAACGGGACTGGAACGGGACCGGAACGGGACTAGACCGGGACGGGAACGGACGGGGTGGGAAAGGAACGGGTACGGATCGCGAATGGGACGGGAACGGGACGGGAACGGGACGGGAACGGGACGGGAACGGGTACAGGAATGGAACGGGAACGGAACGGGAATGGCCCGGGAACGGACCGGGAACGGGACGGGAAAGAGACGGGAACGGAACGGGACCGGAACGGGACGGGAATGGGATGGAAACGGGATGGGAACGGGATAGGAACGGGACGGGAACGGGAAGGGAACGGGACGGGTTCGGGACAGGAAAGGGATGAGAATGGAACGGGAACAGAACGGAAACGGAATAGAAACGGAACGGGAACTGAACGGGAACGGAACGGGAACGGGAATGGAACGAGAACTGGAACAGGAACCGGAACTCCGTTTCCGAACGGAACGGGAACGGGAAGCCTCGTGCGAGGCCCGCCACACGCGGCAAATGTCTTGCCTCGCAAGGCAGCGCGCTTGATTGTGCCGCCTAATCGCGTAAAAATGGCTGGATGGATCCTGGTTGAAGGTTCCCTAAGGATTTTCTCTAATATCCACGCGGACGAAGTCGCGGGCAGAAGCTAGTTTCTAATAAACTCTCTCTTTCTTTCTTTACAAAACAAACTGCAATTATTGTCATTAACAATAAATGTACCGGGCGTGTGGCTGGCCCGACTAAAGCTGTGCAGGTTGTAATTTTTTAACGCCGTTAAGCAATATTTCTTTGCAATCACACTTCCATAGATTTTAGTTCGCTCATTGTAATACAGCAATAAACGAGTATAGGCGAATGCCTTTAGTCAATGTCAAAGTCAAACATCATCATCATTAGGTATATCAGCCACACGATGCCTACTGCTGGGCCAGCCCCAAGGATCTCAATAACGATCGATTTTGGGCTGCCCATGCCCGCATCTAGGGGCTTTCCACGTCTTCATCAGATCGTCGGACCAGTCTAGTAAATTCAAATAGCAGATAATTGGAATAGTGAAATAAGTGGCAAATAACAACAGTATATGGTTTGCCAAGATATATTGATCGTGTGCCAATTGGCATAGTATCAATTGCATGTATAGGTACGTTATTCCAATTTTCTTGTAACACAGGAAGCAAAAAGAGGCACTATTTATGAAGATTTTTTTAAGATATTAAGTATGTGTTTTTAAATGTCCTCTTGTGGAATATGATTTTTTAATGGAGGTTAGTCAATTTTTTGCTTTATTTATGATTCGGCTAAAAAAACACATAGTTGCACTTCCGACATCTGCAATAAAAATACCAACGTTTTTACATTGATATCAATAAATTCTATAGTCCATATATATTGCGATGCACTATATAACATATGATTTGTAATGAATACGCCACGGAAGTAACATACATTTACAAGCCAATCAGAGCCACGGAAGTACTGGCGCTAGTTTTCTGTACGCCATTTACATTATTTCTACATCGATGAAACAAACAAGTAGGTAGGATGAGATGAATATTAAATATATCCTAAGAGAAAATACTGAAGTGACGTACGTACTGAGAGGTGGCTTGCTTAGCACCTAGGAGCCTAGCGAGTCACCTGGCATCACTAGCATGTAGCAAAGTGAAAGGAACGTTATATTTAAGCAACCGGTCGCATTGTGCGCTTGGCGCCTTCGCTAATCACTAGCGCTAAACGCTAGGTAACTCGCTAGACTCGAGGTGCTAAGCACTTCACCTGTCAGTGCGTACATAGCCTAAGTATCGAGGAAAATATTCTATATAATATGTAGTTGTTTGTTTATGGATCGTTTGGCTCTGAAATTTACATTACTACTGTAAATAAAATAGGAACAGAATTCTAAACACTTATTTATGACTTTCATAGAAAGGGAGCTCATTTAATAAGCTACGAAATAAGACAAGAAAAAAGAAAAACAGTATTTTATAAGTTACTTGTCGGTTCTTCGCAGTATCACGTTTTTATATGAAAAAACTTTATCGTTGACTCCACTCTTAAACATGATGCTAAAGTTTCGGAATTTTAATTTAATAGTGTAATTTAAGTGCGACAAAGCTAAACACCTAAAATGCTTAACAATTAGTGACTTAATTGTAACATTGTCAATTAAAATAAAACGTATGAATTAACCACTTTAAAAGGATGAGGTGTTAAATGATGACTTCCGTCGCCAATTTGCAATTAGTATTCGCTTCCATAGATAGATGTTATGAGACTAGGGTTACCAGATGGTATGTATAAAAATCCTGACCAAAAACCTGATTTTTACTAAAAAGTTCTAAAATTTGGTAAGTACCCACACGGAGCGACGTAAATCTGTCTCTTAATCGTTCTCTCATAACTGAGGATCGTGATCACCGGCTGCTTTTACGATTTGCCTCCACCGTTCTCGGTCCATAGTTGCTCTCACTGCTTGATGGAATTTGCTTGAGGAGGTTGCTACTCCTACTTGGTCAGACCATCTGGTTGGCGAACGACCTCGGGCTCTCGGGCGCTCGCGGCGTAAATACGTAACACATTTTCCTTTTAACTAATTTGTTGTGTCTTGTTATAATATAATATTCATATCAACTGTCAAATCAATATTTCAAGTACTTAGACAAATATTAAGTTTTCATTTTTTTATTGATTATTTCTAATTTTAAATGTTAATTATTTTAAGATTGATTATTATTGCAAAGTTAGTTTATGGTTTTACTGAAAATGTTCTAGTTAATTGTTAGGTACAAAAAAGCCTGATAGTTTCTAAGTCCGGCCGGAATCCTGACAAGGACCCAAAAAGCCTGACATCCTGACGTCTGGTAACCCTGTATGAGACCGACAACATGGGCAATAAATCTCATTAGGTACTTGTGATAAAAAAAGGAAAGGATTAAAAAACATCTCGATGAAATCGTTTCGTTCTTGGAATACTTAGGCCGAAGTTCACCAATACCAAAACAGGCGATCAAGTCCCAAACGTCTGTTTTTGACGGTTTTATGTATGGAGAAAATGTCAAAATCAGATGGTTAAAAATTAATCGGCCGTTCAAGTTGTTGGTGAAATCGGGTCTTAGCCTAGGTATGTTTAAATTAAAGAGATAGTAACGTGGGAATATCTATTGTTAAATCATTATTGCATCCTCATTGAGTACACTTTACGTTACACAAAGTTCCCACGTCCTTTCTTACAAGGGCAATAAACACTAGCCAATAAAACTCATTCTATCTAATCTAGATAAGATAAAATCTAGAGATCTTGATTGATTCTTAATTTGAATTTCTTTTATGTAGGTACCTCATCTGTTCTGAAAAGTGTGTATTACGCACGCTCATTTTGTTCGAAGAAAACAAACAAAGCTTTTACGAAGGACCTTGTAAAATGTAGATAGATAAATAATCTATGTATATAAAATTCAAAGTCCTGACTGACTGACTGACTGACTGAGTGAGATATCAACGCACAGCCCAAACCGTTAAACCTTGCAAATTGACACTTGAAATTTTGCACATAGATACCTTATATAGTGTAGACATCCACTAAGAAAGGATTTTTGAAAATTCCATCCCTAAGGGGATGAAATAAGGGATGAAAGTTTGTATGAAAGTCCCTCAGTTTAGAAGCTAGGATCTTCAAATTTTGTGTTTAGGCTGATGATTGAAAACTAATATATATGTGTCTCAGAGTTTTTCAAAATTCTACCCCCAAAGGGGTGAAAAGGTGGATGAAGTTGTGTATAGAAGAAAATCCTTAATTTTCGAAGTAAAAATCGCTTAATTTATAATTTAGACTTATGGATGGAAATATAACGCAACGTATATTGTTATTGGTAGTATTTCGACCTCTATGGGGATGAAATGGGGTAAATAAACCTAAAATAGATATGGATGTCGTTATTGGGGTTTTCTGGGATGACGATTGCGAAAATGACATTTATTTTGAAGTCCAACACGGTCGACATGATTTAACCCCTAAAGGGGTGAAAATTGGGTTCAAATTTGGTATGGAAAACAATATAAAATAGACGTAAGGTCTATTTTATATTACCAAATTTGAACCCAATTTTACCAAACTTACAACTTCGTAGGAGCATGTCTTAAAATAGATAGGCAAACATGTATGTTGTGGTTTTGAAAATCAACCCTTAGGGGGTAAATGGGGTAAGTAAACATAAAAATCGATATGGATGTCGTTCTTGAGGTTTTATGGGATGGTGATTGCGAAAACGAGATTTATTTTGAAGTCCAAAGCGGTGGACATGATTTAACCGCTAAAGGGGTGAAATGGACAATACAAATTATGTATGGAAAAATAATATAAAATAGACATTACAACTTTAATTCGTGAGAGGCATGTCTTAAAATACACACATATTTTGTTATTTTGAAAATCATCCCTTAGAGGGTAAATGGGGTAAGTAAACATGAAAATCGATGTGGATTATGGATATCGTTTTTGAGGTTTTATGGGATGAGGAATGCGAAAATGACATTTACGAGTATTTTAAAGTCCAACATGGTGGACATGATTCAGCCCCAGGGGACGGGAATGGGAACGGGACCAAACGGGAATGGGAACGAAAAAGAGTAACGAAACGGGAAAGGGATACTACTAATATTTCTGGACCTAATTCTGATTATTGTAATAAACTAGCTTTCACCCGCGACTTCGTCGATATTAGAGAAAATCCTTAGAAGTGAAGTGAAGTGAAATTCTGCCTCATGCGAGGCCTCTCTTCAGCCTCGTGCGAGGCCCGCCACATGCGGCAAACGTCTTGCCTCGCGAGGCAGCGTGCTTGGTGGGAACCCGCCTAATCACGTAAAAACGGCTGGTCGTATCCTGGTTGAAGGTTCTCTAAGGATTTTCTCTAATATCCACGCGGACGAAGTCGCGGGCGGAAGCTAGTATGAAATAAATACATAGGTATAAATAGTGTGACTCATCCATTGATAAAGTCAAGAGATCATTAAACAACAGTTAAGTTCACATCACTGTAAGAATTGGTAAGCAAACATCGATATTGACAGTCGCGTGAGCAAATCGAGGTGCGGCTTTTTTATTATATTCACGAGAAGAACATCGGGCCATCACGTGTTTATTGAGACCAAAACAGTAGTATTTCACCTCAGTTCACCTCAATAATAGATAAGATTGAGAACAAGATGCAAAACAAATAAAGAGTGTAAATATGTTCTAGGACAGTTGACCCCATTTAGTTTACCTCAAACTCGTGTACTCCTTTAAAAATTAAAGATATTGCTGCGCGTACCCTTTGATGCAAACTCGCGTACCCCTGGGGGTAGCACGACGTTAAACTCTTAGAGCATTAAACCATGAATGCTCTAATCTAAGATTTAACTAAACTAACTACCTACCGTTATCGTTTCCATATTACCACATCTGACGCCTGTCCATGCGATCATTCCACTCCACAAAATCCCAAACACTTAATTGAGGAGTGCCCTAGGTTCGCTGGGGCCAGATATAATTACCTGGCGCAGTGCCGCCTCTTCAACGAGTCTCCCTTCTCGTTCTCCGATGTTCTCACTAAGCCTTCCCTTACCAAAGCCTTCTGTTCCTTCATCACAAACACCTTCTCCAAAGTAAAATCCTTTAACTTACAGAATCACTCCCAATCATAATAGTTCTTATCTTAAGCAATTCCTAACAACTTGCCCCTATAACGCGCTGTAACTGTCCAGCACAAGCTATCTGTACAAATGGAACTGTAAATATGTAAATAATACTAACTAAGAAATAAACAAATACACAAAAAAAACATATAAATATTATAAAAAGTAAAAAAAGAACACAAACAAAAAAAATACAAAAAAAACAAACGAGTCATCGTTTATTCCTCTTTCCTTTCCTTGCTTTTCTATACACTATCTCTTCCTCCCCTATCCATGACTTTCCATCCCTATATGTACGGAATAGTATACGCAGATGGAGTCTGCGGATTACAAAAACGTTTACACGTTTTATATAATTACACAACATTAATTACACTCTATTTTATCCAAACATACACCAAAACTAAAAACTTAGAAGGCGACAAAAAAAAACTACTCCGCTACCTACGTACTTTGTGTCAGTAGGTTACTGATGTCGCGTGAGTAAAATGAGGTGCGTGCGACGTTTTATTTGTTATTACGTAACCGTGCATTTCCACCAGTCGAATAACAGTGTTTTCAACATTCTCTCGAAAGAAACTCTTAAGTCACATACAGATGGAATCCCGATTCGGAATTCCGAACGGAATATCGATAATGTGAAAGTTACGTACGCAAAAATCCCGCATGTGTGTGGAGGTCCATAGATTTGTATGGATTAGCTGCGTTCCTGTGGCCACTCTTATGAGTGACAGAATTTAAATACGCAACTAATTATTAATTGTTTTGTAGTGGTGAAGGATTTCCTATGCTCCGTCTACAGAATAAAATTCAATTTGTTCTGACAGCGCAGCCCGATTAACATGTCGATGTTGATAGTGAAAACGCGGGGTAGAAAGAACATCGACTCATCACGTGTTTGATTGAGCTCAAATTATACTAAGATTGAGTACAAACTACAAAAACGAAACAAATAGAAGATTTAACGTGTTTATCTTCCAAATCAAATGTGCCAAGCAGTCCTTACTCCAAAAAACAATTCTCAAGAAGTCGGCGTTACTAATATAACGGAGTTAGTCAATATTTGTTTGCAATAGTGTCAAGAACAACCGGTAACCTATCCGCCTAATAATAGTGTCTTCTACTACGCTACGCTTGATTCGTCGTTAGTTTGTGGTTTGGTCATAATTATTTGTTTGACTGTCCGCTGCCTGTTTATTGCATTGTAGTTGTACCTACTAGGGCTTTTGCTTAATCGGAATGCGTTACGAAAGGTAAATACTTCGGTAAATAGTTTAACCAAGAGTAAAGACTAAGCAATCGCTTTTATTCACTATCGAAAACAATAATTTTTGATAGTGAATAGTAATATAGTTTGTACAAACTCGTACTAGAAATACAAATGGCTGAATGTGACTTTTTGAATGTTATATCGCTTCTAATTGTTAGAATAAGTTCTGAATTCCTAACTTCGAACGAAATACGCGATAGTATGTTTGAAAACTTTAAAGCTTGCACCCAATTCTCAGGATTTCTTTTAGTCAAGGTAGGTACAAGGTATGACTTAAGTATTTTTTTTAACAAGACATATTTTAATAGCTTTTATTATTCAAGTTTTTCTTCAAGTACACTTAGTTTGAAAAACGTTATCACAACAAACTTCTTCAATTCTTGCAACAGCTGATTTCAAATAATTTAACCATCCGTTTCATTGGTCTAAGCGTGCCGGGTTTTTAGACTAAAAATACTTTTTGTCCGTTTAGTCCTATCAAATCTTTGAGAGCAACTTTAATAAGACTAAAATACTTCTTTGTCTGTTTAGTCCTATTAATTTTTGTACAGAAATTAGTAGAACTAAAAGAAATTTCAGCTCTAGCTACTAATAGAACTAAACGATAGATCTATACGGATACAAAGATAATTTGTGGTATATTGCATGTTATTACAAAACAAAATGTCCACACCATGCAGTAACTACAGTATACATCTGTGTTGGAAAACCTGACGACATCGTATCAATGCATGTTATATCTGAATGTCGATTAGTGTTTTATTTAAATAAATGTAAATTATTGTTTTTTTTGCATCATGTATGTTTGTTTAATTTTTTTTAACATTGAGATTAATATTCCTTATCAGGTCAAAAAAAGTCACTCATATATTGAATTGCTGGATATTTATCTAAAAAGAGAAGCACGTACTGTAAGAGGTTTGTACAAATAAAAACATCTTTGTTTCTTAAAAAGTCATTACTCAGTTTGCCTAGTGACATACCTATGTAGATATTTTTTCTAATGACGACGACTCGTGAGTCGTGAACTCGTGACGTAGCGCGTGACGAGTAACCGGTTCTTTCATTCGAGTTACACCGGTTCCTAATTTAAGTATTCATTTTATTTAACGTATTAGGTCAGGATAGTAAGTTCCTCTACTTCCCAGTCAGTAAAGAACCGATGTTAAAAAAAAAACTTTTATACTTACAAACTTTTTTGAGAAATACTCATAAGTATATTGCAATATTTTTGTTTTAAAATAGACGGCATAAATTTTGATGACGCTAATAAATATGTTTTGAAATTGATGATTTTGTTTGAAATTTTCAAACATCAGTTTATAAAGTAGTACCTATTACACAACCGTTCTTTTGAAAGCAGCATTATAATATTCGATGGTGTAACTGTTGACTGATGGTAATGTCTATTACTTAATATTTTGACGACAACCATTTTTGGGCGATGAAATAGGCAAGACATCTAGTTAGTTATACGTTGTTTTGAGTGAGATTTTTTTTATACTGGCATCATGAAGTTGTTTGATTTTTAGTTAAGTAGAAAGGTTTTGATCTCATAAAATATAAAAGACATGTATGTATGTAGTGATGGCGAGGGGTGAAATTATGGCGAAGGAAAGCCGTTCTACAAAAATGTTATGATCTGCATAGTGGATGTGGGATTTCTAAAAGGTAAGCTGATGTGAATCGGCTTGTGTGGACCCTTTACCCCTGACTTAAGTACTTAGTAGTTTTTGTTACTGATAGGTAAATTAAACTTTTTATTAGAAATAAAAACACTTATTGTACAGATTAAGTTATTCGTGCAATCTTCACACAATGTGAGAAGTACATGCATAATAATTATCGCCTCTATTAATGTAGACTGCGCGATTATAATACTAACGTTCCCAGCTGATTGTTATTATTATTAATAACTTATTAATGCTATATCTTAGTCATGTGTGCAACTAAGTAATTGATACATTTTAATTTTCTGCACGTGCTGTTGTTTGGCAGCGATAGACAGTTCATTAACGTTACAATATACAACACATCAGCAGTGACATCACGGAGTCTGATTCTGTCTAATTGGAAGTATAAAGTGATTTAGGTACCATAGTTTTGGTTTTATCTTTTAGTCAATGTCTAGCGATAAGTGCTGTGAATTAGCCTGAAACTGGTTACTTGGAGCACTAAAATAAGTTGGTGTCTGTCTCTGTAACGTCAAACGACGGTGATAGTATACGAAATGAATGTGTTTTCACATGAAAAGGACAAGGTTAAGTAGGTAAATCTATAATAAGAACGGTACCGTATTTAGAGCGAAGCCAGCCTTGACCTGATTTCACATCGCAAAATAAACATATGACACTATCGATCTCAAAAATGATACTCGTAACTGCAGATATTTCAAATTTTCTTGCTTTTTATAGGCAGGTTTTTTGAAGTCGTTTTTTTGTTTTTTTAAACCTTTTTTTTAGTACCTACTTGTTGTTATAGCGGCAACAGAATACAATAATCTGTGAAAATTTCAACAGTCTAGCTATCACGGTTCATGAGACACAGCCTGGTGACAGACAGACTGACAAACAGACGGACAGAAGAGTCTTATTAGGGTCCCGTTTTTACCTTCTGGACACAGAACCAACGTGCAGGTATATGTCCATTATAGGTAGAGTCTGTTGAAGTTTTCAACTGGAAAAGTGTATCCGGTAGGCGTATTATGAGTTATAATTGACAACATTTCAAAATTTTTATCCTTTGTTTTTATTTATTATTTTCAAATTACTGATGAAAGCAACAGACACATATTTTTTTCTTTTCCAAAAATATTATTTTAATTCATCATAATATTAATTTGAAAACTTATTCATTCTAAAAGAGCGTAAGTGCAGTTTGAAGGAGTTTGCCCATATGGATTAAAAATTTTTTTTTATTTATTTATTTATTTTGACATTTCCGGTCCGAGCTCTCCTCGTCACTACTAGACGCCAACCACTTCATTCGTTTTTCGTGCTTCGCCACGGACGCACGTATTCAGTCTCAAAGTGAGACTTCTTTAAAATTATATTTTTACAATGAATTCTTCGGATGAATCCTTCGTATAATTATGATAGAACTTCACTTACAGGTAAGTTCGTTTAATCATTAAATACACTTTGACGTCAACCTGTCAACGACGTTTGTTTCGGTTTTAATCGAGGTTGTTTTCTTATATTGTCGCTATTTTTACCTTATTTTCAACAATAATAGATAAAAATATTCGTAAATTAGATTCCATGACTCATGAGTGGTTACTGCCTGCAAAAATACTGTGATGAAATGCCCAAACAAACACTGTTTTACATGAAAAACCAAAGTTTACACGTTCACAGTGGTGTGTCTTCTAAGTGGTGTGTTGCCTTAAAGTTTTATGGAAATTGAAATTAATGCACTTCAAATCAAACTGTATTTATTAAACCAATTGAAACGAAAACAATATCTTTTTTTCTTAAAATTAAATGTTTCGCAGAATGCTTCAGCTTCAGCAGCATGATGAAGTCCACTTTGTTAAGGTTTTGCGACTGTCTGCCATTAAATTCCTTCAGAAAACTTTAGATTATATTTTGAGAGATGTTAATTTTTACTAAAATACTAATTCAAGTTAAAAATATCATAAAAACATTCAAAACAAAACGAACAAAAGTGAAAAATGTTTTGATACTTGACTTGACACAGACTTTGACATACAGTGTAAACTTGACAGCGACAGTTGTTATGATTTTTTTTAAAGATAAAATTACACAACTTTTTTACGCAAAGGATTTTTAATTTTGGAAGGAAATTAAATTTTTAATATTCCTCCATCTTGATGCTACGGGGTTTTTTCCACCCACATATTTCGTTAAATAATTGATCAATACTCCCAAAAATTATGTACGGTGTCAGAAATTGAAAAACCTCGAATAGGGTATTTTCCAATTTTTTTAAAACTGCTTATATTTAAAGATTGGGACGATCAATTTATCAGAAAAATAAAAATAAATTTATTAATGCCTTTTTTCTTCATTAAACCAATTTAAAGTCAAACTTACTTAATGGTTTTGAATTTACCGCCAAAACGCTCGGTTCGATGATGTCTACTGTATGACGTCAACTTTGTGTAAACAATACAGTAAATTGTACCACAGACTATATAGGTTAACACAAAGTTGACGTCACATAGTAGACATTATCGAACTGAGCGTTTTGGCGGTAAATTCAAAACCATTAAAAATAAAATTGACTTTAATAATTTTAATGGAGAAAAAATACATTATTTAATTAATTTTCATTTTTCTGTTATACTGTTCGTCCCAATCTTTGAATATAAGCAGTTTTCAAAAATTTGGAAAATACCCTATTGGTTTTCGAATTAAGGCACCTTTTGGGTACCTTGTAAAAAATGAAAACATGTCAATTGCGATTAAATTGTCAATAGACAGGGGTCCGCGGCAACTCAAAAATATATGGCAAAGAGTTAACTTTATAGATTAAAACAAATAATTATTTGATTACTATGCACTTAAAAGTTAATCAAGCAATGCAAAACAAGCAAAATGATTTTGCAGGTTTGCACATGAATTTCACTTTCGACGTCACTGCGTAACTAAATACAATCGCCATTCGACGCTTACGAAAAATAATTCATACATTGATGGGTAATGCGCGAAAGATTCGGCGATACATGTATATAAATTGGCAATGGTCAGTTTACATGACGTTTTGTTTCTCAAATTGGTTGCGCGAGATGAGTGTATTACAACCGGTCACTTTTAGTACGTCAACAAGTTAGGTAATTCGACTTTGAAATACATATGTTTTTTATAATCCTCATACAAATGGATATCAAAATATTGTTTTTAGTTTATGTTACAAAGCAGTCACTAAGCAAAAAATACTTGTATAGGATATAGGAGGGTATTGACCACAAAATGTCAGAGATGAATTAATTCGGTAGGCACTTATTTGTTTATTTAGTGATATCTAGAAGCATTCAAATTTTGAAAAGTGACATCTATACAATTATGTCTTTATTACCAATACGGACAAAGTTATAACTATCTTAAATATTTCTCATACTAATTCCATATAAAATCAGTGTGCAGCCCTAATATAATAAATGAGGTTGCTTTAACGGTAGGTATATTATATATGGAATTCCACATAAAAGGTACTTATGTGAAATTCCATAATTTTGTAAATTTTCCACAGTTATATAAATATTGCGAGAGTCGTTCTTTATTTATGCATAAAATATTTAATTGATCTTATTTCTTTATCTAAACTTTTTTAATAGCCAAAACATTCATAGTGAAAGTAAATGTAATTATCTCCGAAATTAGGATACCTAACACACCCGTTTAAATTAATGAACAAAAATGTATCATGTCCCTTTTGTTTTCAAACCTTATTTTATTATCTTCGATTGTATATAGAGAAACATAGGTATATACTTTTTTGTATACATTTTATCTTTAATTTTATTTGAAAAATAAAATATATTAAGATGAATAAATAATGAAAAATATTAGAAAAAATCGGCTCACCCGTAGCAACTTAGACGGGATGAGTTGCTACGGGTGAGCCGATTTTTTCTAATATTTTTCATTATTTATTCATCTTAATATAAAAATAGCATTGTGAATGCAAAAATCTAAAAAAGTTTAAAATAAAATATAAAACTAATCCCACAACAATTATTTTCGCTATTTCTATCAAACACCAAAAAATGAGATTTTCTTTAAAAGTCATACCATGGTTTTAACTATTTAGGTACGTAACGTAGTACGTACCAACTTATTTTGATGTGATTAGATTATGTGATTAAGGCGTTTTTATTAAAGATATTTTTAATTATGGATTTTAATATAGAACCTATTTGAAATATTAAAAATATTATATTAAGATGCATAATAATATAACCTACTAATAGACCCTGAAAACTTCGTATCACCTACAATTATATGATTATCAATTTTACCTTGAGCATTTAAAAAAATTGAAAACCAATACCATCTCTTTAATTAGGTACTTAGTTAATAACAAAACAGCTGTATACTAAAATTAAAGAAATACTACTCTTTGCTTTATTTAACCGAGTTTATTTGACTATTTTACCTAGCTGTCAATAGTAGTCGAAAATGTCGATTCCTATACAAAAGTACCTACTTATGTTAAATTTTCGATTATAATCGAAAACCTAGCCGTTCTTTTGGGGTTTTCCTATTTTTTTTGTTTCTAATCCAGCCCAGTACTATTCACCTCTCAAGCTTACGCGTAATAGTTTTTTTAAAGAAACTAGTATCCGTTAAAAAGTATTTTATTTCATAACCCAGTACTATAGCAAACAAAACAAAAAAGTAATTAAGTATTCCAAACAATCAAGCAGTTTTTGAGTTTTACCCAGACTGACGAAGAGCAATTCATTTTTATGTAATATAAAGTTTTAATTATTTATTATAATAGCATTCACAACCTTGATGTTAATGTTTATCTCATATATTTCACAATAAATTACATCGACGGTCAATTGAATAGCCTCCAACGACAAACAACCAACAAATGTTTCAATGCCAATTGAAATGGTGTTTTTATAATAAGTATTAACTAAAATTTTATTTCCTTAACAGTGCGTGTTAATCATCCATCACTATTCAAAATTTGAAAGACGAAAAACAGTGACTCATAAAATGTAGAAAACTTTACTGTTAAACATACCAAACAAAAAAAACAGTTTTTAGGCGAATTCCCCGCAAAGTTTTTGTGTCAAAAGCAATTATTTTATATTTTAGGTTCAGCTATCCGTTATAGATGCGCGAGTCATCATTAATGATCGAAATATTTTAACTTTACACAAAATAGATTACTCACCAAATCTCAGCTTGTTTAATGAGAACGTATTCATGGTGCACGTAATATTTTTAAACTCCAACTGAACTGTACTTCTGGTCAGCAACGGCACCACATTGTTATTTCCGGTATCGTCTAGTGCCAGCGGCATTTTGTCACTTATGCCACTATCACTTTTCACTTTAAAGCCAGCACCTCTCACTTGGTTCACTCAAAATAAACCGCGTCGCTTCTGCACCTGCATTTAGTTCACTCAGTTTGAACTTCGTCTCTTTTCCATCTGTCACTTAGTTCACTCAAAATGAACCGCGTCTCGTATCGTCGTACAGCAGACTGCGTCTTATCACTCGGCCTTTAGGAATCTTCTAGGTTAAAATATCGGGTTCCTGTTTGTAATATAACCCAATCGATGCGACCCTGTAAACATTAAAATTATCATTGTTATTTTGTGTACATAAAATATTATATAATGAATTAGATAATAGTACATCACATTGCCTTTATAGATTAATCCATAAACAATGGTTTTTTAAAATGAATATTTTAATTTAGTCAGTGTTAAATAGTTAGAATTTCATTATAGTGATTAAATGTTTATTTTTATTTACCTATTTAGATAATAGGATTACCTAACGAGGTGAAAAAATATTACCTTCAATAATTTCTAGTTACTATTTCCTTTTGTATATGTTTTAAAAGAAGAACGATTTGTTTATACGGAAGCAAAGAAAACTACAATAAAAAAACCTTGAACGGGTGGTAGGAAAATATAGACGATTCAAAAGTACTTAATAATAATTAAAACGCCTAAAAATGATACAACCACATTTTTATAAGAGGAAAACAATATTTCATTTATTAGTCAAAATTTATATGTAAACGCTGATACTATTTGCCATTCGCGTCAAACGAGGTCGTCACATTGACCCAAACTATAATAGTTATTTTACCATTGACGGAAATAATCCAATACAGATAAGAAGCCCCGAATTCTAACCATGTCTAAACATGGCCTATTTGAAAACTAGTACGAATCATATTCAATTTTATTTATACTACTATTAATACAACTCATTTTTGATGACAATCTTCACAACCCTGTAATTCGACACGTCGTTTCAGATCCAAGATTTAAAAAAAAAATTGACGTTATTCACTTTAGCTTTAGTCAAAGTCAAAGTCAAAATGGCTTTATTAAGTCATTTATCAATGACGCATTTTAATCAATCAATGCAGTTACTGGAAAGTGCAAGTTAGCTCACACTAACTGCACCCAGTAATGGTAGCACGCACATAGTGTTTAGAAACGATGTGTTTCTACGCGGCACCGTATGTTGCAGAATAACAATAACTATTTGCAAAGAGTATTTCTCAACTAGCGAGTAGGTACCCCTAGCCAAAGTAACATTTTGCAAATTTTCGTTATCGTTTTGCTTCGAAACATGGGATTTGATGTTTTAAAATCGAATGTTAAAGAAACCATAATACTTACCTATGTCAATCCCATATTATATTTTGAAGACGAAGCGATAACGAAGATTTGCCAATGTTACTTTGGCTGTTTTTAGAAATATAGCGTTGGATTTAATCGCTCTGGCTGCGAAATGTACGCGTTTTAGTGAACCGAGATTACGATGTTTCATGGTTTCTCAAGGAAATCATTAATTTTCATGAGATAAATGATGGACAAATAAATATTCAACTACTAAGTGAACTTAGATTGAACATTATTTTAATAGAATTCGAAAAGAGGTTATATTTTCGTAAATAAAATGTATCTTGACAAAATAACGGACATTTTGTATTGCCGTTAGAAATCGTAGCAATAAAAACCTACATTTTCAAAATACCAGTCCCTGACTTAACGCACGTATACACATTTTGAAATAAATAACAGTTCTCAGACTCCATATGTTAATAGCAGATTAACTGCCACAAACCACAATCTGTAGTCAATTAAAATATTCACAAGAAATCCTCTGTTTCATTGAACGTTGATTGAATTTAAATGGCCCAATAACAAATATTGATTTGTATGTATAATGAGCGGTTGACGACTGTGAGATGTATGATCTTTATTGAAACCAATTTACAGCCAGCGTATATCAATTGGCATTCATAAAACATAATATGCGTATGCGGGTATCTAGAGGCAGTTTTGTGATGGACGCATCCGTTTCACAACGTACGGCTTGTCTTTTAAATACTTAATACTATCAAGGAATTAAATAAGAAAAGTCAATCGTATCAAACATTTTGAATAGCCTTCAATATTCTCTTTATGTATTAAAATGAATTACTGTTCGTTAGTCTGACTAAAACTCGAAAACGGCTTGACCGATTGGAATAAATTATTTTTGGTTTTGTTCGCTGGTGTGGTTTAGATACAAAAAAAAAGGAAAAACCCCAATGAACAGCTAAATAATCGAAAATTCAACATTGGCAATTATGTATGGGAATCGCCTTTTTGGATTACTTTTGACAGCTATCTTTAGTCAGTTAAAGGTTTTAAGTCCCAGACCCAAGTTCACCAACTACTTAACCATCCGATTAATTTTTAATCAGATCTTTTTGACATTTTCTCCATACATAAAAACGTCAAAAACCGACGTTTAAATCTAATCAGTTGTTTTATATATGTTGGTGAACTTTCACTTAAAGGTCGTTGAAGTAAATGATAAAAAGCATTTGGTGAAATAAAGCATAGTTACGTAGTGTTGCTTTCGTTTTATTGTTCAGCTGTTTTGTAATTAATTAACTAATTAAATATATGCCGCTGGATTTCATATTTTCTTTTACTTCTCCGAAAACAGACAAAAAAAATATCTAATTTCCATGTATAATGAATTTATGAAAAGTAATTTTTTTGTCTGTTTGCGGATAAGTTGTATCACAAATGTTGTTTGTTGTTTATGATTTTAGTATTCTACTTCTGCGCGGTTGTTTGTGTTTTACTAATAATTCTGTATGAGAACATCTCTTTTAAATTTTGTGCAATTAACTTATTTTTCCGTGAACCTTTTATAAATTCGCGCTAATAACCGTATCTTAAGTACTTGCGAAACCTTAGAATTGAATATATTAAAAAATTTATGCTTGTTTATCGTATTCTATAATTCAACATCAATAGTCCTAGTACAAGGTCTACTAAGTTTATAGTAAAATACCTACGTTCGCGGACGAAAAACATGTCACCACATTGTTTTCATACAAATATCATGAAATTTTTCTTAATACATATTTGTATGCTCACTTCACAGTCCGAATGAAAAAAATGCTGCTCTACAATGATTTATAAATTGATAGCTAGATCAAATGTTCAATGAATATATAAGCATTTAAAGTAACAAAATCCTTAAAAAAAATTAACATACAATAAAATAATCATGGTTTCAATTCCATAACTTCTTCCTCCAATAGTTCTTCCAATAGTTCTTTTAATAAAGCACCCCGCCATGAAAAACGTCTCGAAGAGTTTATCAGGTTAGATTAGTATGGTGACCAAAAACGCGCGAGCCGAGCGAGCAGAGCGAGCGTGGCCAGAAATTACTGTTTTGGTTTTGAGGTTATGTTTACAAAAATATTTAATATTCGAAAACTACGCATTGTTGGACCCCTCTCACCCTCCTATAAGGTTAGGTTTACCACTGGTACAGTCAAAACCTCAAACTTCAACCATGAGCATCTCAGAAACCAAGGGCTTGCTTCAAGGGTTTTACCTGTTTGTTCCTTTTTGAGGAAATCAAGAGGTGTCAGTATTTCTTTGACATGCTTAATCGACACTTGAAAAATCATCCATCGAATCGACCTAAAAATCATTGCAGAGATGCTCAATTTATGTTTTCAATTAGATTGTGATATGAGCATAATTCTTGATATTTGTATGAAAAATGACGTGGTCACCCGTTTGCTTTGTCCGCGAGTTTATATGCTCGTTTGCAGTAAATTTTCATAGCTACAGTTAACGAGTGCTCACTCATCAAAACATTTTACCGTTAAGAATTCGCTGTGTTAATAATTTGTTCATTCTTTTGAAAGTATGTCAATTTAAATGCAACTACATAATATGTGATATAATAGCAAATGGATTTAAGTAACAATTCAAAAAATCTTCTTACTCATTCGAACTCATTGTTCTGGATGAGTGTTTATAGGATAGTACAAAAATACTTATATTCAGCTCCTGTGCCTAAATTAATTCATTAAAATAAAAACGTGAGCATGTAGACTAGACTGTAAACAATATGGAGGCGATATTTACTCATGTGGCGTTATTCCCGATAAAAAAGTTTCATAAGCATTATTGAAATACGATAATGTCCAAAATACATGTACTGGAAACGGAAGTGACTAATATTAGATAACGTCTAACATTGTTTAGTGAGTACGAACATCATTAGAACAAAGTTGCTGCCCCCGAAACATATTTGTTTATTTAAGCACAGCTAACAAGAACATACGGGTTACCTACGCCATATCGAATACCAAATGATCGAAAATCAAAATATCGAACACTATACATCGATCGGTCAAAACATCGAACAGTCAAAACATCGAACGGTCAAAACATCGAACGTTCAAAATATCGAATTTACAAATAATCGAACGATCAAAATATAGAATGGTTAAAATATCGAACGCTCAATACATCGAATGATTAATTTATCGAAAAATATTATTCTACAAATTTATAAACTTTTCAGCACAAAAATACTCAATTCACACATGAACAGCTGATAAAACAAGACTGCTGCTATGAAGTTATAAATAAACTGCTTTGTATACAAAATATTACTCCGTTAGTGGGTAGAACAAAAATTATTTGATGCAATAGTTTCGTTCGGAAATTAAGTTTTATGAAATTTCATTGAAATATCTACTGGTTGTTCATGATGGAAGAAACTATGTAAAATATAAATTTTCGATAAATTAATCATTCGATGTATTGAGCGTTCGATATTTTAACCATTCGATATTTTGATCGTTCGGTTATTTGTAAATTCGATATTTTGAACGTTCGATGTTTTGACCGTTCGATGTTTTAACCGTTCGATGTTTTGAGCGTTCGATGTACAGTGTTCGATATTTTGATTTTCGATCATTTGGTATTCGATATGGCGTAGGTAACCCAGAACAGGGTACATACAGAACCAAAGATACATACATACAAAGACAATACAATGATACATTCAAAGAACTAACAAGCCCGTGTTGCCTTTCCATATTATTATTTAAACATTGTTTCCATATACAAATACTAGTGGCCCCTGTGAACTCCGTGTCTACAATTTATAATATTATCAATTTTACCTTGAGAATTTTTAAATATTGAAAACCAGCACCTTCTATTTAATTAGTTAGTTAATAATTACCAGCTGAATACTAAAACGAAAGTAACACATCGTATGCTTTATTTCACCGAGTGCATTTTCAGACAAAACCCCTTAAATATTTATAATTGTATATGTTATAGTTAAACCCCGAACTCCAGGCGCTCGCTCCTAGGTTTTCTAGTCAAACCTCAGGTTTGACAAGAAGGCTTAGTCAAAGTCCAAAACTAAAGCGTATTTCGGGCTTTGACTAACGAATTTATGGCCAAACCAAGAAAAGAGCAATTTGGATAGTCAAACGCCGAAACTCAATTCAATCGGGGTTTGACCAGTCACACTTAAATTAGGGTCAGAATGTGTTATTTTGTAAGTAAATGTGTAAAAATACATTCCTTAGAATGAAAATGTAACTAAATCAACAATCTTCCTGTGAAACAAAGATTTCTTTTATCACGCAGCGGAGCGATCGTCTTAAATTTCGTAGTTTTTTTTTATCAGACAATAGAAATCTTTGTTTCACAGGAAGATTATTAATTTAATTTAATTATCACTCTAAAGTTTTTTCATACTTTTAAATACAAAAAAAAAATCTGTACCTAATTTAAGTCTGAATGGTCGAACCCCGATTTGATCGAATTACGTTTCGGTGTTTGACTGTCCAAGTTAGTCTCTCCTAGGTTTGGCTATAAATGCGTTACTCAAAGCCCGAAACACGTTATAAGTTTTGGACTTTGACTAAGCCTTCTTGTCAAACCTGAGGTTTGACTAGGCAAACCTAGGAGCGCCTGGACTTCGGGGTTTGACTATAACATATAGATTAAACCGTTTTATCAAAAGTTAGCTATCAAAAGTAATTTGGAATGGCCATTCCCATACAAAATTGCCAATGTTGAATTTTCGATTTAGGTTCTTTTGGGTTATTGCTTTTTTTTTGTTTCTTAACTACCTACCCTATAATATAATATAAAATATAAGGCATACAATTCAATTTTTAAACTTTTAGATTTTTGCATTCACAATGCTATTTTTATATTAAGATGAATAAATAATGAAAAATATTAGAAAAAATCGACTCACCCGTAGCAACTCAGACGGGATCCCGTCTGAGTTGCTACGGGTGAGTCGATTTTTTCTAATATTTTTCATTATTTATTCATCATACAATTCAAATCATTCATAACGTCTCTTTATGCATGCCTCCGATTGCATGTTATTATGTTGCCTTTAATATTTAATCTTGTTTCCATCTTTTCAGCTGACTTGTCTTTTTATGCAGGCGGGTTTTTTATTTTTTTTAATTTATTTTTTTACCCTTTCGGTACGGAACCCTAAAAATCAATTATTTCAACGCATCCTGAAATCTCTGAGCACAATTTGTAGTCAAGTGATTTTTGTCGTATTGGTTTCTCGTGATAATGAGGCAGAAAAATTCTTATTTTTTTATCAAATATTTAGTATGTAAAGTCACGCCTTCCAGCCTAGCATGACAAGGTCGAGAGGGGTTTTTCAAATGTCAAAAATGACAGTCCATCAAAAAAAACCTTTTGTTTAACGTAAAAAACACATTCTGATGTAGACAAAACTTTCCGCCGTCGATGCGTCATACATATTATATATATATTATACATATTATGTTACGTCCACACTAGTGCGCTTTCATGTTTATCTTCCATTTTCGCATGCGGAGTAGACTTGTACTATTACATTATGTATTCTGTGGAAGGAGTGACACTGAAGTAGCACATAACTACAAAATGTTCGTGGTTTGCCTACAAGTCACTTCTATTTATTTTGGAATCGATATCACACAGGTGTAAACGATATATTGCAATCATATTGAAAGTTGAAGACGCATGATGAACTTGAAAATGCACGGTGTGAACGTAGCAATATATGTAGTTACTCACTCATACTACGCCTGACGGAATCATAATTTGCTCTTATACCTATTTATTTTGCTCACGTCATCTCAAATAAGAGACATCATACTTTTTTATATTCTAATCCAAATCCTTCCTTATACTAAAGCTCACGGTTCATATTATTATGTATTGGTTATACTTATTACGAAAGCAATCTAGTTAATATAAGCGGTAACCGTAGCATAAATGGACGCTTGGTAGCACCAGGGGCACTTTTGTGACCTTTGACCTCTCCATAATAAGCCTTTATCGTGATGATATAATAATTATTGTCATAGCACATACTAAACAATAGTTTCACGCCATGCTCTCGTAGAAAAAACAATAGGTCTTAGACACGATCATCGATCATACATACCAAGATTACCAAGCAAACGATGCGTTTTCATCGCACGACGACATTAAACACATACACATTTTTATAGTAGTGTCCAATGTTCTAAATGGGTCATAGTATGATCGATTACAGATTATTTAAAATAGTACACTTTTACTATGTATTCTGTGATAGTAGGTACCTATAATTGTGTAAATTGTAACTTACAAGATTGCTAAACAGATTTAACTCAAAAAACTTTCCTAATCATACATCCTTCATGTTACGTCAAATTTGTAAAGAAGAGGTTCATAATATTTTCCTCCTCGGTTTGATATCTGATTTTTTCCAAGTAATATTAGGGTTTTCAATAAGAAATACATAATTTATTTTTCTCATCAATAAATAATCCATTGTGGTTTAAAGACCAGAATTTACAGTGATAGATAACATAATATAAAACATGTGTTTACAGCACAGCCATTGAAAAGCATCGATCGATAATTGTGTAGCCGCGACGCGTCACGACCACGTGTGTCCACAGTAACATGACCCCAACCAAGCTAATGTTTCCAAACACATTTGTAACGCCACATGTGTCAACCTACTGAATGACGATTGCGTGTACTTTAATCCATAAGTACTTATGATACGTTAGTACTATCCCCGTCAATTGGTAATGCGCTGGAACCTTGTCAAATTAACATACACATCATCGTCATCCGCAATTAAAAATGACAAAAAACAGTAAAATTCTAATAGGTAATATAATTTATTAATTATTGAATTCTTCTTTTCAATAAGAAAGGGTCTAGGTATATGAGAACATTACAATTGTTTTTCGTTTTTGAGGTTAAAATCATGGCCGCCAGGCGCATTACCAATTGACGCGGATAGTACTATTATTAATTCCACAGAATTAATAATAGGTCACAACCTAGAACTACTTTTCCTCCAACCAAAACGCAATGGTATATTCGAAAGAAATACATGTAGGTTTAATATTATTTCCTTGCTTATGAATTGTGTTCAGTAAGGGGTAGGTACTTAAGTAAGTCTTTCAATGAATTGTTTGCGCACAGACAAAAGCATGACAGCTTCTTTCTTATATTTTTTTATTAGCAAATGTTAGCAATTTATATTGAACAATAGGTGAAGAAAAAACTGCGCCAAATCAATAGATGAGACACGTGAAACTGTCATCAAATTAAGTATAATAAAGGCCAATTTAATCCCAATCATTATTGAATCACACTTTTCAGTTTTTTTTTATAATTTCGTTATTATATAACGTTCTTTTTACTACGTTTTTATATTATTATAAGTAAACAATTAAGTATACAAATATCGATATTTAGTCTATTATTTATTCTGAGGTTTTATTATTAAGAATTTCAGTAATAACTAACACAGATTGCTAATATTTCAAAATGATTTGATTGGCTATTACCTCCAAATGTCCTACTATATTTTTTTTAATTAAATATGTTCAGTGAGTAGCTAGGTAATTTCTAATTATTATGTCAATTTAACCTTGGTTTGGCCATGCAATTAAATTTAATCAGCAAAACATAATGTTCCTTAATAATTGTGAAAGTTGGATTGTCGATATTATCAAACCTATTTAATTACGATTAATATTTTAACTGCCATCGGTTGCACTGCTATTGGTAAATAAATATAATTACGTAACAAAAAATATTGCATTTCGAAGGTATCATTTATAAGGTACATTATTAATCCTAAAATCTATTCTTATAATAATAAGGTTTTGTAAGCATTTGATTATTTTAATAATGGTATTTAATATGATTAAATTCTAAAGTTAAAAGCAAAAAAAACATAATTATTATTAACAAATAAATAAAAAAAATACTTACAATTTCAAATCACAATATTCTAATTTTCATTCCACTGGAAAACTGACGAAGGGAACATGGTGTATGTTTACGAAAGTATTTCACGATATTTTTACTACAGAATGAGAAAGTGAAATCCAACGCGTCGTGCGCGCGGCTCGGTCGGCCAAGTGCAACTGACTTGACTATGAAATGAAGGCCCTTGTTGAAATACTTTCGATCTTTTCTAATTCAACCTCAACCAAATTTTTGGATGCGGCGTCACTGGGTTAACAACACTCAAACAAAAGAATCGTTGATGTCTTTTGAAGTTTTGTTAAATTTTGGTTAGAAGAAATCTCTTACTAGCGGCCCAAGTCTGCTATTGTTAAGATAACATCATAATCATGTTTCAATTGTGTTTGAGTTGTAATGCTTTTTGACACAGTTTTCTTGTTTCTTAAACCCAAAACTGAAACAAAAAACACGTTAACAATAGTAAACTTTCAATGCAGATCATACTTAAATGTTTACTTACAACATGACTTAAAATATTTTTAAACAAAAATAATTAATTATGTGTATTATTTAATCGGGTAAAATAAATTCCCATTTTGGGTATCAAAAATACTGAATATAGCGTACTGAAATACTAAGTGCGTGACGAACTGAGGGCGAATACAAATGTTGAAAATGGGCGACTTTAAAATACAAATTGAGGAACTAGTTATTTAGAACGGGCGACCAAATTAATATTTGGGTGACAACCTTAGGGCACACAAGACATTTAAAATTTGGCTTATATTTTATGTATATAAAAAAAGGATCACAGAATAGATATAAGCACTACCGTACAGAAAGGAAACTCTCCGCCCCGCCCCACAACCAATTACCTCACCCCACCGGCGCCCACCGCGCGAGTTCGTTTCGTAGGCCAGTTCGTAGGCTCATTCAATAGCACGCACACCCGTTGCGCATGTGCAAAAAATGTCACTGTGGAGCGTCTATGTAATAGGAGTTGAAACGCGACGCTTGTATGGAATGGGTGTGCTATTATCCTAATCGAGATGGCAAAAATACCATGTTGGGCAGTATTTTTGTTATTCATTTAGAATTTTCACTGCTAACTTAAATTATTTTTCTCCCACATGTAGTCGCCCGTTTTACGTATTTTTGTAATCCACAGTTTGTAGCCCGTTTAGTAATTTTATCGCCCAAAAAATAAACCGCTGACCGGTTTAATATTAAGTATCCCATTAACAGTCGCCTTTATAGACCGGAATGTCACCGTCAGTAACCCTACCTCATCGAGTACCAACACGAGACAGTCACTATAAGGAGAGAGACAAAAAGTAACGTTAAAAATTGTTGGTCTGCCTAGGCGCAACTTGGCCGGTTTTGTACAGTCATGAAAAAAAGTGAAGCTAAAATGATGACAAAGTATGTCATCAGGTACCACCATTAAACCTTGTTGATACGATGAGGCTGGAAGAGTAAGACTAGAAAAAACTGGTCTGCCGCGCCCCATCTTGGCAACTTAGTCAGTCAGACTGATTTTAGGAGCGCATTGGGGGTTGGTTTTTATGTCATCGAGTAACAACATGCGACCAATGTTTTACTATGGCTTTGACCAACCTATTACCAAAAACACTGGTCTGCCGATCTTTAGTCTGGCAGTTTCTTCAGTCAGACCGTTTTTATTGTTGTATACTTACATCTGTAAAATTAACTTTAGATCGTTTAGATAAGAAATCTTTTGAGATTAACATTCGAGGAGTCGGAATTCTGTCATTACCTAAATATTGTACCGGTTATACTAAAAGTACTGTATTATTTACCCAGAATGATATTTTAAATATCACTTCACCTGTATAGTTTACAGAATTTAGTCTTATAAATGATACATGTTGCAATTTAAACAAACTCCACTCTGTAATGGAAAATTAGCATTTAGAAACTAAAAAATATTGAACTTAAAGATATTAATTTAGGAAATAACAAGTTGAAAGATATTGTAATAGATATAGATAAAATACAGCAGAGCCCACACATTGTAAAATACAGTACTCATTATTCTGTTATAACTATAGTGATAGTATTAGCTATTATAAGTTTTATGTTATATAAAATAAGTGTTCTATTTTGTAAACGCGGAAACAACCACCCTATCAGTAATAGTGTTTTATTTAGAAAAAAGAAAATTGCTAAAACATCCGAATCAGGATCAAATCTCGATATCCCCTCATGTTCAAAATTATGAAATAGATTTGTAAAGTTTTAATAAACTTCGGAAAACTAACCCGAAGTTTATCTGAAGGCCAATTTAATTCTTTAAATAAATCATTTCACAGTTAAAATTTATTTCTTTTTTTAAAAAGACTCCAAAGTTTTCCGGCCTAACAGTACGTATATAGTACATGCCATGAAGTAGGATTGTATGATGAGTTATATGTTAGTCAAGAGAGGAATGTAGCCAATCCAAGAATCGAATCAAGGTAAAGTCTTTGATTCGGTTCTTGGGTTGGCTACATTTTGCTGCCGTCATCTCAAGAATGTTTGTTGGGTAGGTAAATTACTTCAAAAACCAATTTCGTTGGATTGGGCGAAAAAACTTTCAAGATAAAAAAAAATTGATGTAAGTATACAACTATAAAAACGGTCTGACTGAAGAAACTGCCAGACTAAAGATCGGCAGACCAGTGTTTTTGGTAGTAGGTTGCTCAAAGCCATAGTAAAACATTGGTTGCATGTTGGTACTCGATGACATAAAAACCAACCCCCAATGCGCTCCTAAAATCAGTCTGACTGACTAAGTTGCCAAGATGGGGCGCGGCAGACCAGTTTTTTCTAGTCTTACTCTTCCAGCCTCATCGTATCAACACGGTTTAATGGTGGTACCTGATGACATATTTTGTCATCATTTTAGCCTCATTTTTTTCATGACTGTACAAAACCGGCCAAGTTGCGGCTAGGCAGACCAACAATTTTTAACGTTACTTTTTGTCTCTCTCCTTATAGTGACTGTCTCGTGTTGGTACTCGATGAGGTAGGGTTACCGACGGTGGCATCCCGGTCTATTAATTATTTCCAGAATTCCCATTAATTTATTTACCACAGTCAACAGTTTTTTTTCAGTCTACAGTTGTTTTGTTTTTTTCACAGTTTTTTTATTTACTTTTACACGTATTCAATGACTTCTGTCACTGTGATAAAATCTTTTAGATTTTGAGATACAAACGGTCTTCAAATTGTTGACCGAGCGAGCGCGAAGCCCGAGCAAATTGTCTCCGTTTCAGCTTGGGCAAAAAAAAAATTCGTATGTCTGTCTGTTCTACTCTGCATTTAATGTTGTTATTAGGTTCGATAATTACTTAAGTATATGTTAACGCTAAAGTACAGAATCCGTTAATATGCGAATTAACTAGTTAATCTGCACATTAACTGATGGAGTCTGTTCAAGTGCCATTTTTTTCTTAAATTAGCAGATTTCCGCACTTTAACTAGTAAATCTCCATATTAACGGATGCTACACCGTAAAATAGCCAAAGCTTCAGGAAAATGAAGTAAGACATCAATTTTTTCATTTTGACGATTGAGTTGTTCAAAAGTTTTCGAAAAAAAAACATTTTAACTATTCAACGGGTTTCAAAAATGTTTAAAATCACAAACGCGAGGTCTGCAGCTGACAGAGCCATTAGTACCTACACTACTAGTGTATTGAAAAGGTATGAGTTTATGTGGACCATTATGAGAACCTAGCTGTTCGTCTTTTTCAAATTTAATTTTAAAATTACAATTGATCAATTAATTTCATACATTCTGAAATTATACTTGATAAAAATGTACATCAGTATAAAAAAGTGTATGTAAAAATCAAAACCATAAAGAAAATGTCAAAGGAGTAGGTATTCCTACTTCATGAGAAGTTTTGAGTTAAATTTCATAAATGTAACACTAGTGTCCGCTTTTTTTTATTTTGCAAGTGAGTTTTATTATTGGGTAGGTACCTACTAGGTACATACTTTATACTTTTAGTCGACCTGTCAAATAATCTTGCATTCACTTTGTCGGAATATTTAATTTGGGCCGATCATAATATGAATACAGTGTTGGTACCTATGCAATCTTAATATATAAAATCGTAAACTGAATGACTGACTGACTGACTGACTGACTGATCTATCAACGCACAGCCCAAACCGCTGGACCTAGAGACTTGAAATTTTGCACACAGATACTTTATACAGTGTAGGCATCCACTAAGGAAGGATTTTTGAAAATTCCATCCCTAAGGGGATGAAATAAGGGATGAAAGTTTGTATGAAAGTCCCTCAGTTTTGAAGCTAGAATCTTCAAAATTTGTGTTTAGGCTGACGATTTAAAATTAATAAATACGGGTCTCAGCGTTTTTCAAAATTCTACCCCCGAAGGGGTCAAAAGTAGGATGAAGTTGTGTATTGAAGAAAATCCTTCATTTTCGAAGTAAAAATCGCTAAATTTATAATTTAGGCTTATGGATAGAAATCTAAAGCAACGTATATTGTTTTTGTTAGGATTTCAACTCCAAAGGGGATGAAATGGGGGTGAAAAGGGTTAAAAAACCTAAAAATAGATATGGATGTCGCTATCGGGGTTTTGTGGGATGACGATTGCAAAAATGACATTTATTTTGAAGTCCAACCACGGTGGACATGATTTAACCCCTAAAGGGGTGAAAATGGGATCCAAATTTTGTATGGAAAAATAATATAAAATAGACATTACAACTTTAAACTTCGTAGGAGCACATCTAAAAATAAATAGGCAAATATATATTTTGTTATTTTGAAAATCAACCCCTTAGGGGGTAAATGGGGTGAGTAAACATAAAAATCGATATAGATGTCGTTATTGGGGTTTTCTGGGATGACGATTGCAATAATGACATTTATTTTAAAGTCCAACACGGTGGACATGATTTAACCCCTAAAGGGGTGAAAATGGGGTCCAAACTTTGTATGGAAAAATAATATAAAATAGACATTACAACTTTAAACTTCGTAGGAGCACATCTAAAAATAAATAGGCAAATATATATTTTGTTATTTTGAAAATCAACCCCTTAAGGGGTAAATGGGGTGAGTAAACATAAAAATCGATATAGATGTCGTTATTGGGGTTTTCTGGGATGACGATTGCAAAAATGACATTTATTTTGAAGTCCAACACGGTGGACATGACACATATGGACCTGGACCTGGACATGCACATCCAGGGAACGGGAACGGGAACCGGAATGGACACGGGCACGGGAACGGAATGGAACGGAACGGAACGGAACGGAACGGAACGGAACGGAACGGAACAAAACGGAACGGAACGGAACGGAACGGAACGGAACGGAACGGAACGGAACGGAACGGAACGGAACGGAACGGAACGGAACGGAACGGAACGGAACGGAACGGAACGGAACGGAACGGAACGGAACGGAACGGAACGGAACGGAACGGAACGGAACGGAACGGAACGGAACGGAACGGAACGGAACGGAACGGAACGGAACGGAACGGAACGGAACGGAACGGAACGGAACGGAACGAGACGAGACGGTAACGGGAACTAGAACGGGACGGGAACGGGAACGGAAGGGGTACGGGACGGGATCGGACGGGAACGGAACGGGAACGGAACGAAACGGGAATGAAACAGGAACGTAACGGGAACGGAACGGGAACGAAACAGGAACGAAACTGGAATGTAACGGGAACGAAACGGGAATAGAACAGGATGGGAACGGGAACGGGAACAAGAACCGGACGGGAATGGAACGGGAACAAGAACGGGAACGGAACGGGAACAAGAACGGGAACGTAAGGCGTACGGGACGGTTAGGGAACGTTTACGGGACGGGAACGCAGCGGGAACGGAACGGGAATGGGAACGGGAACGAAACGTGAACGAAACGTGAACGAAACGTGAACGAAACGTGAACGGAACGGGAACAAAACGGGAACGGAACGGGAATATAACGGGACGGGAACGGGAACGAGAACAGGATGGGATCGGAACAAGAACGGGATGGGAACGGGAACGGAAACGGAAGGGGTACGGGACTTTTACGGGATGGGAACGCAAACGGGACAGGAACGGGGAACGGGAGCGGGAGCGGGAACGGGAACGGGAACGGGAACGGGAACGGGAACGGGAACGGGAACGGGAACGGGAACGGGAACGGGAACGGGAACGGGAACGGGAACGGGAACGGGAACGGGAACGGGAACGGGAACGGGAACGGGAACGGGAACGGGAACGGGAACGGGAACGGGAACGGGAACGGGAACGGGAACGGGAACGGGAACGGGAACGGGAACGGGAACGGGAACGGGAACGGGAACGGGAACGGGAACGGGAACGGGAACGGGAACGGGAACGGGAACGGGAACGGGAACGGGAACGGGAACGGGAACGGGAACGGGAACGGGAACGGGAACGGGAACGGGAACGGGAACGGGAACGGGAACGGGAACGGGAACGGGAACGGGAACGGGAACGGGAACGGGAACGGGAACGGGAACGGGAACGGGAACGGGAACGGGAACGGGAACGGGAACGGGAACGGGAACGGGAACGGGAACGGGAACGGGAACGGGAACGGGAACGGGAACGGGAACGGGAACGGGAACGGGAACGGGAACGGGAACGGGAACGGGAACGGGAACGGGAACGGGAACGGGAACGGGAACGGGAACGGGAACGGGAACGGGAACGGGAACGGGAACGGGAACGGGAACGGGAACGGGAACGGGAACGGGAACGGGAACGGGAACGGGAACGGGAACGGGAACGGGAACGGGAACGGGAACGGGAACGGGAACGGGAACGGGAACGGGAACGGGAACGGGAACGGGAACGGGAACGGGAACGGGAACGGGAACGGGAACGGGAACGGGAACGGGAACGGGAACGGGAACGGGAACGGGAACGGGAACGGGAACGGGAACGGGAACGGGAACGGGAACGGGAACGGGAACGGGAACGGGAACTGGAACGGAAACGGAAACGGAAACGGAAACGGAAACGGAAACGGAAACGGAAACGGAAGCGGGAACAAGGACAAGGAAGCCTTGTGCGAGGCCCGCCACACGCGGCAAATGTCTTGCCTCGCGAGGCAGCGCGCTTGATGGGGTCTCGCCTAATCGCGTAAAAATGGCTGACCGGATCCTGGTTGAAGGTTCCTTAAAAGGATTTCGCCTAATATCCACGCGGACGAAGTCGCGGGCAGAAGCTAGTTTACTATAAAACATTTATACTTATATGTAACAACTAGTGTTTCGCCCTGGTGCGCGGGCTGCTGAAGCAGCCCGCGGGCATTGCCCTGTTGGACTGTAAACAGCGGCCTTTGGACAGTCTGACTGCGAATTGTGGAATGCGGTATTTATTGCCATGCCATCCGATAAAATCACATTGGAATTTGTCTGCAAGTTGCAGTGCGGTGTGGTGACGGTGATGCATGGTGAAAATTAATACTGTTTTTTTTCTAAAACTTTGCTGGCTTATATTAAAATCATTATCATATCGGCCCCCCGACATCCACTGCTGGGTATAGGCCTCCCCCAAAGATCTCCACGACGATCGGTCTTGCGCTGCTTATATAGCATGAGCATCCGCTGAGCTCTGAAACTTCATTGCATATGCTGTTTTCAAGGGCTTCAAAGCGGTTTTGCAGTTTAAGCATTAAAACCATAGAGAAACTAATAAGAAATTCTGTTTTCGTGGCTTTCTATTAATCCATTTCCAAACTATTTGTGAATTTGTCCAGAATAATCGTTTTGCTATTTCGAGTTTCTGTTCTTGCTTTTACCATTCATGGTGTGACCTAAACGGGATCCCATTAAAGCAACCTGCAGCTCTAGCTTAGGGATCGTTGCAGTTTTCAGGTGCAACTTTATATTTCCCAGCTACAAAGGCCACATCGTCATCTCTACTCAGTAAGCGAAAGTGGCATAATGCTTGCTCAGAGGCGTCAATAGAAATGTGTAATCTTAACTTAGTCATCTGTGAGAAACCATAACATCTGGGTACTGAAAATAATTTGCAAGTCTCAAGCTTCTGAACCAATACCAATCTTTGTTCATCTTCTCGACGATTTGATCATCCCATTTGATCGTAGACCGCCAAATTTCCTGCAGCAATATCTTTCAATAAATCAGGAAGGGACATAAACATACCCAGTGACATTAAAATTTTTAGCAACTCGCAATTTGTTGGCGGTCGCAAACCTTCGTTGATCTCTTTGTCCACCTACTTAAAGCTGAGATCAAACCCTAAAGTATATGTGGCTGGTTTCCAATTGCTGGGTCTATTAGAGGCCCAACTTTAAGTCAAAACCTCCTGCCTTATGAATCACAATCAGTCGCTTCATCCCCTTTTCGTTAATTATCCGTGGAGTCGAGATAGTCATCAACGTAGTGCCTTTCCTTAATGGTTTCCACTGCTTGTGGATGATGACATGAAACAAAATCATCAGTATTACGACGAATAATACAAGTAGCTGTGCATGGAGATGATGTGGCACCAAAGGTCATCGAGGTGAACTTATAAGTTTCTGAGAGCTTCTTTTTTTCCATAACCCTCCAAAGGAAGCACTGGGCATTTTGATCCTGATCATTTACTTAAACTGCAGGAACAATTCCCTGATATCTGTAGTAACGGCTACTTTTCTTTTTCGGAACCTAACCAGGGGGCTAATTGTCTAATTCATAAAATCTATCGCAATCGCTTTCGTTTGACAGATGGATGTGACACATTGCTGCATTTCTTTGGTACGATTTCATTTGTGCCAAAAAGAAGCTTCAATGTGTTACATCCTGAAAGTGATTGCGATAGATTTTTAAATTAGACAATAGAAAGGCAGGACATCATCTAATGAATTCTAAATATCTGGGCCAGTCAGTAATTCGCTATATAGAGACACTTCTTGAGTTTCGGCTTTCGCATCAAAAACAAGTCTAAGTTTTCCAAGTTTTTTGATATTTCTAACGCCAAAATGTAGGAGATGCCAAACTCGAGCAACTGGTGCCTGAGCAGTTTTCTTGGCAAAATCTTTTTCCAACATGTTATGCGTCTGCTTCGTGAAGTCTACTGCGAAGCTCGGATCAAAATCCATTATCTTCTCAATCAAACGTAATCTACTTTCGGCGTTTCTCTTGTTGTTGGGTTGGGAAGCTTGATGTCATCGTTTCTTCACAGCAAAGCAGACTCCCAGAGCCGTCGATTTTCTTCGACTTAGTATCGATAATGTGAAGTGCTCGTCATTCTTCTCGAGAATATCTAGGTAGCTTAGCATTCCTGATGCCTATGCTATCAAGTCTAAAGAAATTCTCTAATAAGAAGTGAAGTTTATCCTCTTTTTCGGACTGTAGTGACAAGCAAACTCGGGCATAATCTTCTTTGAAATTGACGACGAAACTTCATGCAAAATCCAACTAAGTTCAGTGAGAGAGGCAACAGGCTCATCCTTCCTGCCTTCTTTTATTTTTCGGCTTATATTCAAATGACAATAACCTTGGCCTATGAGGAATTGAGGATTGTCTGTCGATCGAGATGGTCGTATTAAGAAATCATATTGCCATCAATAGGGAATATGCAGCATTTTTTTTGTATCAAATCAAAAGTATAATGCGTGATAAAATCAACTGTAATATTAAAACCTTTCCCTTCCTTTTTTTCGTGATATAGTTAGGTACTTGAAGTTAGCACGCATCAGCATTCGCCGAAAACACTCTGTACAAAATGGTCATGTTTTGTGACTTCACCAACCATGATTTTAGGCGCGATTTTTATGGAGTTAGCCAAAAAAATGATATCCCTAAATTTTGCGTCTAAGTACCAACATACATGTTGTGGAATGGCACGTAGATGTAGGACTGTAGATGATTGAAACTCACTGGTAGCTTGACTGAAGGCAGGGTTTATTTTTGGAAGCAAAAGACACATACAAACTTGTATATTTTAACTCAAATTACTTATAAAAGTATGGAACACGAACCACACGCAATGGTGCCCGGAAACGAAGAGAGAGTGGGAAGCGAACCTCCAATTGAAGCAGTGATGTACAATAAAAATAGTGTTGGGTAACATGCCAACACATGTGTCATACAAAATATTATTTCTCATTCAATATTCTATCTGACTGTAAAGTGCATTATATCCAAAAATGAAAAAAAATCGTTATGTTCCCCTGATTTCATCGTGTGATAAAACTAAAATAATACATTGTTTTTCTGTTCCATCATGTTTTTAATACGTATCCGCAGCGATCAATCTCAATTTTTTTATCAAAATTGGTGACTTATGCAAATTCCCTGTTGAGTGTCTTGGAAACGTGAAGTTCTTTGTACGAACTCATTCAAGGCTGAAGGATACTGTATCTGTCATAATAAGCGTGAAAGAGACGATCTTGCCAGGTTGTTACAGCCGCCCACCGCATCCTGAAACGCCAACTCAACGCTCCACCTTCCGGCTCCTGCCACGTTGGCTACACTGCTCTCCACGAGTGACACGGTGGACCCTTCATCAAGCAGAGCACACGTGTTAAAGTTGCCTTCAGTTCCCTGGACGGTCACGGGAAGCACCTTCAAAAAGACTCATTTTTGAAACTTGCTGATGCCGACCAGATGTTTGCGGTAGTCGCGGTAGTCTTTGGGTCTTTCTTCTATGCGTTTTTCGTCTGCGTTCAGACATTTTATTTTATTTTAACAATCTTCGGGAAGCTTACAGCTAGGTTAAGAATAAAGTGGTTAACTTAAATAAATATCAAGGGCCAATTACAAGCTTCCACATATAGGTGAAAATCATTAATAAGAACAGTGTTGGCCTACATTATGTTAAAAATTTAAGGTAAGTACCTATATTACACCCAGTAATTAAAGTATAAATAAGTAGGAAGTAGTTTTCAAAAATATTTGTTAGAAAAATAACTATTACCTAACATTCGCCTAAATTTACTTGAAGAAGTGTTGAAAATGTCTATTTCAAATTGTTTTGCAACACTATTGAAACACCTGCTTGTTCTGATAAAGAAATAATTTCGCCGATACTTCGTTTTGCACCAGGGAACGTGAAGTACGTTAGGTTTACGGAAGGAAGCTACTAAACGTAAACTAATGCCACTCAAAAGCTCAGGACAATCAACAGAGCCACCTGCTATGCTGAGAAGGTGCGATAGATCTGCAATGCGTCTTCTTTCTACAAGTGGTAAAAATGAAACTTACGACATCGCTGATCGTAATCACGAGTATATTTATTCGTTTTAAACTGTAAATACCGCAGAAACCGTTTCTGAATCCTTTCAATTCGCGTTTCATATAGTTTGTGACAGGGGCTCCATACTTGAGAGGCATATTCTAAATGACTACGTACGTAAGCACAGTAAAGTGTTTTTAGAGCTTTTATAGAGTTGAATCGTGTAACATCATCATAACGAAGCCGAGAGCTTTAGATGCCTTAGCCACAATGTTGTCTATGTGTTCATCAAAAAGCAAATTAGCTATCAAAGGTTACTCCTAGGTCACGTATGGTAGTAACTCTGGTAACATCAGTGCCTAATAGTTTGTAAGATGATAACATGGGTTTAGATTTTCGGGTATAAATACAGACACAGCATTTGGAGACATTAATGTCAAGTTTGTTAACATGGCAGTAATGCTCAAATCTAGTGAGACCCTCCCTCAGATGCTGAGCGTCTTGAGTTGAGTTGATCGGCATCAATACCTTCATGTCATCAGCGTACATAATGATTTTGGCATGAGAAAAACATGACGAGATATCGTTTATGAAGATGTTGAAGAGCAATGGTCCTAGTAAAGAGCCTTGAGGAACGCCCGATGGTATTAACATGGGAGAAGAAGTGTGGCCATTAAGAACAACAGTCTGGAATTTTTCTTTAACGTAAGAGGAGAACCATTTAAATAAATTACCCTTAATACCTATAGCTTGCAGTTTACGTAAAAGTGTTGTGTGATCAATACGATCAAAACATTTATTATAGTCCGTGTAAACTACATCAACCTGAGACGGTACAGTCAAATGTTTTGTCAGGAAGTCGCTACATAAGATAAGGTTAGACGTCTTCGATCTGCCCTTAACGAAGCCGTGCTGCTCTGGACATAAAGATTGCGTAACGGATGCGTAGACTTGTTTGTAGACAATTTTTTCCAAATATTTTGCAAACAAACTAAGGTTGGAAATCGGTCTATAATTGTCGACTACATTTTTAAGCCCTTTTTTGTGAATTGGCGTAATAAAGGCAGATTTCCAGATATCAGGCATAATGCCTTCACCCAGTGAACGCCTAAACAGGATACTAAGAGGAACTCGGAACAACTCGCAATAATTATAATTGCTGGGATATTGTCGGGGCCGGCAGACTTATTTAAGTCGAGTGATGCTAATAGTTTGGAAACTTCTAATGTGTCAACTTCAATCTTCACAGGAAGAGTCCATGTCCACTACGTCATCCAAAATATTAACGGACTGAGTATTGTGTGAAAAAGTGGAGTGAAATTAATCGCTAAACATTTCACAGATAACTTCCCCGTCTTCAGATGTGCGCTGTCCAAAGTGAAAAACAGAAGGATAGTAGAGTATTATGTTGATTTTTCAGCTTTACATCACGTCACTTCACATCACATCAGGGTGAAGTAACTTATGGTGACTGCCTTTGCAAGTTGAGCACCAGACTTTTAATAAGCTTATTTTGCGCTTGCAGATCCACTTCCAGCGTTGGATAACGTCTTCACTTTTGAACTTGTCACAGGCATCTGATGGCCCGTGTCATCACAAAAATGCATTTAGCTTGTAGCTCGGGTTTTTTCTTCGTGTTGTTCGTCAAATCTACCTTATTGGGCGAGATCGGTCGTTTGTATGTAACTGATTTAGAAGACTTTGGTGGTGGTGGTTCTATGCCGCCCTTCCGAGTCCGCAAGCGGTGCTCATTGATTCATTATTGCAGGCGGGATGAAACGATCCGTTTTATTTTTAGCAAGCAAGAGGGGTTTTGGTAATAACAATGTGGCGGTACTTGGAAAATAACTTTACTTTCAAATTCCAGTGGCATCTTTTCGATATAAAAATAGTCAAATGTCATTAGTATTGGCAATATCTAATGGTTTTTAAGATAATGATTGTTTAATTGAAAATAATAGTCTTTGAAGAAAAAATTTGAGAGTAATTGTGGTGAAACAAAAAGGTTTTTGTCTTAAACTCTACAGCACTTCAGAGTTGTGGCCCCGCGGTTTGGGGTCCAAAAATCGAATTTTCAAAACTCTCCAGCGTGGCCGCCATTTTGTTTTGAGTTTTTTCTTATTTTTCTAAATTTGAAATGTCAAAATCTACCACTGTTGTAAGTTTGAACAAAATCGGTTGGAAAACAAAAAGTTACAAACCTCGCCACAGCCGCCATCTTGTTTTTCCCAAAAGTAATAATTTTTACCTAGTTCGATTAAGATTTTGCACATTTCCCCCAAACATCATTATACTCTTTTCCATCAGTCAGTTAGTGAGTAGTTATTAAACAATACTAAATAGAGTAGTTATTATCGAGGTATATAAGTAATCAGCCAGCTGCGACCAAATAGGTTTTCTGTAATTTTGTGTGGCGGTCATTTTGTTTTTCACCATTTCGATTTTTTTTTCTCGCTTCAGGATCTGCTTAGAGTCTTCTACAACTTTAGTTTGAGCACCATCTACCTATGTAGTGCCATTTTGGCAGGCAGTACCCCGTCATGAGGATCTTGACCTGGACTTCAACTTTTAATTTTTCTCCAGTTCGACTGGGTTTTGCACATACCTTTTTCCACCTCCTTCTGGGAGAACAATTGTGTGAGTAAGTGGTGTTTAATTTGGTTTTCTGTAATTTTGTATGGTGTCCATTTTGTTTTTCCACCATTTTGTTTTTTTTTTCTCGCTTCAGGATTTTCTTAGAGTCTTCTACAACTTTAGCTTGAGCACCATCTACCTATGTAGTACCATTTCGGCAGGCAGTACCCCGTCATGAGGATCTTGACTTGGGCTTCCACTTTTAATATTTTTTTCTGATAGTTTTATAAATTTTAAATACTTTTTCCATACATTGTAAACATCTACAAATGCTCCTTTTTGGTAATAAAAATGTAAGGTTCTTGGAAAATAAACCTTTTTCAATTTCAGTGTTGCCATCTTTTCGTTACGAAAATAGTCAAATGTCATTAGTATTGGTAAAATCTAACGGTTTTTGATAAAAAATATTAAAAAATGCTGCTTTTTCAATTTTCACTTTTTTGGGGTAAATCTCAAAAAGCACCCTAAAAATGGGTTTTTTTTCAATACTTCTTCATAATATGCATAATTTCTCAGTACATGCCAACTTTCTCAATTGTCGTAAACTGCCTCAAAATAGCCTTATAATATTTTTAAAAATGTATAAAATTTACAAAATAGCCGCCACCGCGTCCGCCATATTGTTTTTTTTTGCACATTTTCTTAAAATATCATTATACTATTTTTCACCTCCTTCTGGGAGAACAATTATTTTAATCAGTGAGTCAGTCAGTGAGTAATCGAGCTGTATATGCTGGGTTTTCTGTAAATTTGTATGGCGGCCATTTTGTTTTTCGACCATTTTGAATTTTTTTTCTCGCTTCAGGATCTGCTTAGAGTCCTCTACAACTTTAGTTTGAGCATCATCTACCTATGTAGTACCATTTTGGCGGGCAGTTCTCCGTCATGAGGATCTTGACCTGGACTTCCACTAATTTTTTTCTTCTAATTGTTATCTAAATTCTAAATACTTTTTCCGTACATTGTACCCATCTACAAATGCTCCTTTTGGGTAATAAAAATGTAAGGTACTTGGAAATTACCCTTACTTTAAATTCAAGTGTTGCCATCTTTTCGATATGTAAATAGTCAAATGTCATTAGTATTGGCAAAATCTTATGATTTTTGATAAAAAATATTTAAAAATACCGCTTTTTCTATTTTTCACTTTTTTGGGGTAAATCTCAAAAAGTACCCTAAAAATGGGTAATTTTTTTTCACAAGGCAATACTTCTCTATAATATGCGTAATTTGTCAATACATGCCAACTTTCTCAATTGTCGTAAACTGCCTCAAAATAGCCTTGACATATTTAAAAAATGTATAAAATTTACAAAATGGCCGCCACCGCGTCCGCCATGTTGTTTTTTTTATATTTCATATTTTTCCTATACTAAGCAACATACACTGCGTGCAACGACGTTTTGTTTTTTTTTCTCACTTGCACCCAGTCGCCGCAATAGGACTTGAAAAAAGGGTATCTCGAAAATGTCTTTTTCCTTAGCAGTTTCTAGGGTTGCCAGACGTTGCCAACCAAAATACCATAAAGTCATTTGTATACAGATTATACACAAGTCCTCATACTCGAAAATGTCAAAAAGTGGTTATTTCACTTTTTTGCATTTTGGGGTAAATCTCAAAAGTTACCCCGAAATGGGGTAAAAATATTTTACTAATGAATACCTTGTACCTATAGCTATAGCCGTTTGCTGAACCTCAAAGCGCTCCGGTGTTGCCATCTGGAAGAAAATCGACTTTAAAATGGCGTGTTTTCGTACCCCAAACAAAATGGCCTCTACGACAGGCGCCATCTTGAATTTTTAAAAAGTTTCCCCGATTGGTAAAATTTGAGGGTAATTGTGGTAAAAAAATATAGTTTTTTTTTCTTAAATCAAACAACACTTTTGAGCGGTGGCCCCGCGGTTTGAGGTCCAAAAATCAAAATTTTCAAAACTCTCCGGCGCGGCCGCCATTTTGTTTTTGCATTTTTTTAATATTTTCGTTTATTTTAAATGTCAAAATCTACCACTCTTGCAAGTTTGAATAAAATCGGTTGGAAAACAAAAAAGTTACAATCTTTGCCACAGCCGCCATCTTGTTTTTCCCAAATGTCATAATTTTTCCCCAGTTCGATTGGGGTATTGTACATTTTCCCCAAACATCATTATACCTTTTTCCACCTCCTTCTGGGAGAACAATCATGTCAATCAGTGAGTGGTAATCGAGCTATATATAGTATAATATCTTCGGTTCACGATCACGAGTCCTCATGATGTTTTCAACTCTAAAACGGTTTACATTATCCGATTTTCGATCCAATCTGGAGAATTAAGTTTAATGAGATTACACAATACCCCAAATCGTACTCGATTTCATTGAAATGGGTTGCCATTGCCACCTGTATTTTACAATTAAATATTGTATGCTATTTGGGTGAATGTATTTAGTTTTTTTGAGTTATAAATGGTGTAAATAACCCGACTTTGTTTCAGGTATATCTAGAACTGCAAAAAATAAAAAAAATTGTTATATCGATTCTCAAGAACGGCTAAACGGATTTGGATGAAAGGTACAGTTAATATATAAACTGAATTAAAACATATGACTTTTTATTCTGATCAAAGGTTCCCTAGGGTCCGAGCGGATGAAGTCGCGGGAGGAATATAGTGCCCTATTATAACCCTAAAAATATTAATAATTGATACAAAGTATGTTTGCAGCAAATATGTATTTGTCTAAAAAAGACCTTCCTAAGGATATTGTTACGGACGTGGGGTACGGGATTGGAAGGAAAACGCTGTGGTTGCAGAGACGACGCTTTATTTCCAAAGACACACCATAAACTCTGAATGTCGCGTTCCGCTCTGGCGTAGCCTTCCTGCAAATGACGTAACCACCCAGCGCTGTTACTCGATGACATTCTTGACCTCCGATGTCGCAGTCCGCCCCTCCAAGTAGCGTCACGTCCGAACGACGTAGGCTCTCGGCGCTGTACCCGACGACATCCTCCTCTCAGGTACTTTCGCTAGTACCTCACCTCAGAACTACTCTTCTTCACTACCTCTTCATCTTCTTCTTCTTCCAACTACTATACTTCTCCAGTACCACTTACAACTTCTTAATCTTCTTTCTTCTTGTTCCTTTCCTTACTTCTTGATCCGACTACTCCTTCTACTGAACTACTTCTATTGAACTACCACTGAACTACATCTATTGTGAGTTTCGCCGCTTCTTATACACCCCTCAGAACCTTCTAGTAACTCGAATTCCGATAGTCATTTCGTTATTCTTTTCGTTTGTCTTTTGTAACCATTTTCCGTCCTTTCTATTAGTTCTCAACTATACTAGAATGCTCTATTTCTCCATCAAATATGTAAATAAACATTTTATAAACATGTAAACATTCAAGAAATATGGTAAAAACCATCAAAACACTTTGATCCGACAAAGGATCGAACTGCGGGCTCGTATAAGGCGAGTAGCCACACCATTACGCCATGGTGACCTGACAGCTAGTGGCCAAATTGATCATCTCTTGATTCTTTTTGTCTCTTCTACGTAATGTGATGTCATGGCCGTCACAATATTATCACTCGTTGCTAGATGGTGTATCGAATAGACAAAAACTCTTAACGCTTAGCTGCGTTTCCACACGACATAAAAGTGCAATATACGGCGTTTCGTGATCGAGGGATATTCTTTGGCAGGGTGCATCTTGGATTTTCGTATGGAAGGGAGATAAAATACAATCTTTTTTGTATGGAATTTGTTTTTTTTTCAAAACCCATCGTGTGGGATATCGAATAAAAGGGATTTTTGAGCTGATTTCAAAAATATATAATATTATTACATTGAAGCTACCGGTTTAAAAAAATCGGAAAATAATTTTCCAAACATACTATGTTTGGGCTCTTGCAGGTAGAAAACCACTAAATGATTTTTTTATGAAACATACGTCAAATAACTCGTAATATACTCTTAGCGCTACCGCACACAGGCAACTTAGTCGCCCAGCAACTGTTTTGTCTCTGTCTCAAGTCCACAGGTTTAAATGGAAGCGCGCACACGAAGCGACACAGTCGTCGGCAACTTTTCATACAAATCATGTGAGAGACAAAATAGTTGCAGGGACAAAAGTTGCCTGTGTGCGGTAGCGCTTATCTAACATCCTGAAAGCATTTTTGAAAAAATTAACATGATTTATTTTTTTTTTGTTTTTTTTTTGATTCTGGTACTTTAACTCATAGAATACTGGGATCAAAATATTTCAAAATATTAAAATGTTATTTTTTTCAAAATTGCTTCCAGGACGTTAGATAAGAGTATATTAGAACTAGAAGTTGTTTGGCGTATGTTTCATAAGAATTCATTTAGTGGTTTTCTTCCTGCAAGAGCTCAAACTTAGTATGTTTGGAAAATAATTTTCCTATTTTTTTTTAAACGGTAGCTGCAATGTAATAATATTATATATTTTTGGAATCAGCCCAAAAATCCCTTTTATCCGATATCCCACACGATGGGTTTTGAAAAAAAAAATTCAAATTCCATACAAAAAAAAGATTGTATTTTATCTCCCTCCCATACAAAAATCCAAGATGGCTCCCCTTCTTAAAATGATCTAAGGGTTCAGAAGGTGCAACCCTCAACCCACCTCCTCAAAGAGAGTACTTTTGGTATGTTTACACTCTAAGCACCCTTTTTTGAAGAAATCGCTTAGGAACCCGCTCGGCCACTCTACAACTTCTTTATTGACTGGACTAAAGACAAACAACTCTGTCCTATTAAATACGAACCCCAAGATCCCCAGATCAGATCGGATATTGGCAAGTGCTTCTGTAAAACTCCACTTTTTTGTGATAATCATATTGAATGGGTACACGGTAAAAACAGATTTCTTATAAAAAGACGAATTGCTTTGGCTTAAGACATATTTATTAAATCAAGAAAATGATCCTCTCCCTATAGACGCTAGACAATAATTTCTTCGTAATAGTAAATAATATTCTTAAAAATATTTAGTTGTTACAAGAATAATAAATTTATTCCCAGACACGTGTTGTTTCATTCAAGACACCGTTATTTTGTACAGTCAAGTAAATGTATTCTTGATACGAAAAATCTTATATATCTCTTATAGACTATGTCGGGTTTTATTTATTGTGATAGGTATAAATAATAACGACAAGTAAGAATTTACCAGATTTACTTAAATTAAGACAGTATAATCAGTAAGCGGTATGAGCGAGACTAATAAAAAAATGGGGGTGGGTAGGTACGAGGCCGGCGCATTAGCTAGTGCAATTAACCGCACTTCCCTGGCTTCTTCGACCCGGGCTGCAACCCGTAGATTTTCTTTCAGTCTTCCGGAAGCGTAGGTAGGTGTAGGCCAGCAGCAGCGGATGGGTTAAGTAACCCTGACGTAGTTCCTGAAGAAGCCAACACGGTACAAATTAGTAACAGGACAGACGAATCCTGGAACTGCCACTAGTTTTATTCGAGCGACTACGGTGCAGGCGAAGCCGGGGCGAAGCGCTAATTTAGCATGGTTTTTATTATATGCGGGTGAGCATTTAAAATTATACTGGGATGAAGTGGCAGTTATGATATGAGAAAGCAGAAAACGGTTACAAAACTAACTGATGGCACTATTACTAGGTAAAACACTTTTAAAACAACGTACAAAAAAAAACTCAATACTACGACTAAAGCATTGGATCTGTTACTGTGTTACTTTACTATTTAAATATAAACATATCTTAAGAATGCACTTTTATTACATTAGATACTATCACAGAATAAATAATAGTAGGTATTAGCGTGTACTAAAGTCAATAATTATCAAGACAAACATCGCTTATATCGCTACTCATAATAACAAATCCAACCGTTAACTCTTTGCACAACTTACCCAGTACGGGAACACACAACACTCAGTAACGTACGACTTATGAACAACGTCGCGTTTCAAAATAGAATTGAAACTTAAACAGAATCGTCAACAGGAGCGACTAAAGATTTCACAAGATGATATGCACTCGTGTACTCGACAAGCAGCTTGGACCGTGCCTGTCGCAGGAGCGCAGCTCGGCTCGCGTCCCCGCGCGCGATCGGGGGCACCCCCCTTGCCGCGCGCCGCCCGCTAGCGTCTTCAGCGCATGAACCGGTTCGATATATGAGAAACATTTTACGCCGTCCGTTTGTTTATGGAATTAATATTGATAAATTTTAATTTCACAGCATTTGTTTTGTTAGTAGTCTAGATTAGAGATTAGAGAGAGAAAGAGTGAAGATTAGTAAAGAAAATAAACGAACGTTACAGTATCCCCCCTCTTAGAAAAGGATTTTACCCTCTGTAAAATCCGCAACTCAACAACTGAAGCATGTAAGATATTAAAACTTAACTTTTTATTTACTTGCTAATTTGAGATCCTTTATATGCCAGGAGCCAAGCTCACGGCCTGACAAATCCTCCAGGATGTATACAAGTGGGGACTTTTTATGCTTTATACGACACTTCGAATAACGCGGGGCGAGTTTCTTTGTAAAACGGGCGTCTTTATCGCTTTGGAAATAACAACGCTTCCAAACGACATCACCAACACTAAATTCCGCAAACTTCCGCCTCAAATTGTAGCGTTGCGTGTTTTTCTCATGAGCCTTCCACAATGCCAGTTGAACCTTATCAAAGATGCTCTTAAGTTGCCCTAAGTTTTCAGCGTAAACGTCACGCGGTAAGAAAACTAACTCATTAGGGATATCATTATCAATATAATGAGACCCATCTGAAACCAACTCCCTTCCATGGACTAAGAACGCTGGAGTGTAACCGGTAGTTTCATTAACCGAATTGTTTATCGCAAATTGAATTTTTGAGAGATTCATATCCCACGTACGGTGATCCTCGTTAACAAATGTGGAAATCGCCGTAATAATGGTTTTATTGTATCTCTCAACAGTATTCATTTGAGGTGTATAGCGAGGCGTATAATGAATATTAGGGATGGAATACCTTTTGAATAGGCTATCAATATGTCGACTCGTAAACTGAACTCCATTATCCAATATAATCGTCTGTGGGATGCCATGAACCAAAAATACATCGTTCTCTAAATGTTTAGACACCACTTCCGCAGTTGCTCTGCGCAAGGGAAACATAATGCAATATTTAGAAAAACAGCATGTTATAACGAATATATAACAATGTTGTTTTCGCGAAGGGGGGAGGGGTCCAACTAAATCAATTGAAAGGGTTTGGAAAGGTCTACTACACTCTTTGGGCCTTCCCATCGTACCCAAGGTACCATGAGTTGGCAATTTATAAGCCGAACATGTATCGCAATCAGAAACGAATTTTACCACATCAGCGTGCATTTTCGGCCAATAGTAGCGTAGGAGGAGTCTTCGATAAGTTTTGAATACTCCGAAGTGACCAGCAGTGGGCTCTGCGTGGTTTTCTCTTATCCTATCCAAACGCTGTTCCTGTGGGACTACCAACTTCCAGGCAAATTCAGAAGTGAGAGGGTTGTTACTCTTCATAAATCGGTATAAGGACCCATTCTCGATACGATAATTAGGAAAGCTACTAGGTGAATCTTTAGACCCGTGAAATATATTCAAGTACCAAGTATCCTGAGTGACAGGATTCAACGCAGAGTCAGAGATAGCTGCGAGAGTAGGTAATCTAGAAAGACAATCAGGAATAACATTATCTTTACCACGCCGATGTTTTAAATGAAAGTCAAAAGCAGATAAGCGGACACCCCATCTGGCCAGTCTACCGACTGGATTCGAGAGTGATAGAAACCACTTAAGAGCTGCGTGGTCCGTATATACCGTAAACCACAACCCATTCTCTAGGTAGCAACGCCAGTGCTCCAGAGCCACTAAGACGGCAAGAGTTTCACGCTCTGTTACACCATAGTTTCTTTCGGAGCCCGTCAAAGAGCGACTCATATAAGCAATTGGATGCTCAACACCGTCAACGGTTTGAGATAACATAGCTCCCACACCGAAATTGCTGGCATCCGTGTGAACTTCAAACGGCTGATTAAAATCGGGACAAGCCAAAATCGGAGCGTTAACCAGTAACGATTTCAGAGTAATAAAAGCAGTGTCAGCGTCGCTTGACCACTGAAAAGGTGGTGAGTTCTTCTTCGTAGACGTTAATTTATTTAGAGGTGCCGCTATTGTACTGAAATTCGGAATAAACCTTCGGTACCAGGAGGCTGTGCCGAGAAAACGTTTAACCTCCTTGCGACTGCTAGGTGTTGGATAGTTAAGGATGGCCTCCACCTTCTCTGGGTCGGTGCGCAGACCCTGTGCATCCACCAAATAACCTAGATACCGCAACTGGCTACGAAAAAAGTGACATTTACTGAGGTTAACTGTAAGATTAGCTTTACACAGTTTCTCTAAGACACGTTGTAATAAGGATACGTGTTCTTCGAATGAGCTACTCAGAATTATGATGTCATCCAAGTAAGCAAATACCTTCAATTCAAACTCAGGACCAAAGAGTGTATCCACCAAACGCTGCTGAGTAGCTGGTGCATTTGACAGCCCAAAGGCGGTAACTTTAAATTGTAAAGTTCCGCGACCAGGCACATAAAATGCTGTCTTCTCTCGGTCCTCTTTTTTGATAGGTATCTGCCAGAAGGCCTTGGATAAGTCTATACTAGATAAGTATCGCGCGTCCCTCAGATTATCCAGGATTTCAGAAACATATGGTATACAGTAAGCGTCCTTCTTGGTAACCGAATTTAGCTTTCTAGAATCCAAACAAAAGCGTGGTTTGCCATCCTTCTTTCCTACCACCAGCACTGGGGACGACCAGGGACTTTCGCATGGTTCAATAACATCCAAGGCCAACATCTCATCAACCTGCTCAGTGATGATTTTCTGTTTTTCAGGTGACATACGGTAATATCTCTGACGAATAGGTTCAGCGTCACCCGTGTCGATACTATGAATTATAACATCAGTCCTACCCAAACCAACTTCCTCAAAAGATATAGTTTTGAAACTTTTAACAACTCTGTCAGCAACACACCTTTCAGAATCAGTTAGGTTTTCATAAGAATTGAGCAATACTTCCGGAGATTCCAGGGAGACATTCAACAACCCCGGATCATCTACAGCAAAATATGTTACATTATTCAAATGTTTTGGTAAAATATTGAATTTACACCAGAAGTCTATGCCTAGAATTAAAGCAGACTCAACCTCTGGAATGACATGCATTTTAATAAGATGCTCTTGGTCATAAAAAACCACAGGCAAGAGCATATAGCCTTCAGATTTAAGATTTTGACCCCCAGCAGCATGAACGTTAATTTGAGAATCAGTGACCAAAGGAAAACCCAGTCGTATAAGAGCTTTGTGGGAATTATTCCCCAAAATACTGACCACCGAACCAGAGTCTAATAGACCGTAAAAACACAGGCTATCATTATTCTTTATATTAATCTTAGCATAAGGACGTGGGTCACTACTCGGCTTAACAGAAGGGAAAATTGTAGCAGTTTTATAAGATGAAAAGAAATTTTTTACCGTCAGCAACCAATTTTTCCAATCCGAGTTATCAAAATAATTGGCTGATGGTTTGCTACAACTTTCACTTATTCGTTTTTTTTGTCCGAAACATTTGGCTTATTACAGACAGGGCATTCTGGAGAGCGCACATCCTTCTTACCGCATTTAAAACAGAAAATCTCACGTGTAGCAGGGCATTCTTTCATACTATGAGAATCGACACGACAGCGGTAACAAAACTTACCATTAGACACAGCGTAAACCCTATTAGTGTTGGCGCTAGGTTTTACAGCGTTATGCAAAAAGGGCTTATAGTTATAGCCAGTATCGACACTCTTTGGTGTAGATTTATGCGGAGCAATATAAGCAAATTCAGGTGCCAGAGTCTTAGAGGAAGAAGCAACAGGTTCTCGGAAATTCGCGGAACGAGCTTTTATTTGTTCAAAATTCTTACACAGCTGTTGAAGTTGTTGTATGGATTTGATGTCCGGACAGTTAGCCAATACATTGTCATAAATAGGTCTAATATTGTGCAGTAATATATCCAGCTGCTCCTTTTCGCTAAAAGGTGTACTGAGTCGAGAAAACATTCCTTTCATTATCGATAAGTAAACAACAATGTTTTCAGATTCTCCTTGAGTGCGATTACGAATCTCAGTAATCATCTGATAGTCGTAATCAACAATATCAAAATCTTCGCGTAATTTAGCCAATAAACCATCCCAGCAAGCAACATCTTCTGAGACCGCCCGAAACCAGTGAAGAGCATCCCCCGTAAAAATTTCAAAAGCAAGTGACAACAACTTGTCATCGGAAATATTTTTAGACTTACGGAATTCTTCTACTTTCTGTATAAATGACCTGACACAAGTTTTACCGTCATATTTAAGCTTAGATATATCCGAAGAAAGGCCACGGTCACAATGCACAGCTACGTTAAGATTTCCTAAGCCAGTTGTGGCCTTAGCCATCTCATCAGCCATAAAGAAAGTATCAGGGTTGGTATCGCCTCCTGATTTAGATACCTTAGCAAACTGAGCGTTACAGTCGTCAAACTGCCCCTTTAAGTTTTTCCAAACAGAAAGCTGTTCAGGAGATTCGGGTTGCTCCACTCGTCGGATTCTATGGTAAAGATGGTTCAACAGAGATTGTGTACGGTTGCAGAGTCCCTCATCAGGCACTGACATGAGAGAATCCAAATTAGATTTAATTTTTTTTAGTGATTCAGCGATTCCCTTACATTCCTCCGAAAAATCTAGACAAGTGTCGGCGATGTCGTCTGAAGGATACAATTGAGTCAATTTACAAACCTGACGTCTTAACTCTAAAACAGTACTAGCCGGAACTTCCCCTCTAATAGTTACCTCATATTGTAATTCTGTTTTTTGCAGATGTAAGAATTTAATAGCGCGAGACATTTTACTATATTAAAATTATAACTGAGTATGTTGTGCAAAAGTAAATAACAAGAAATATAATAAAAAATAAAAACTAACTAATAGAACCAAACAATAAGCCAAAGCAGTTGTAATTATCCGTTCTGTCACAACAATCAGTTTTGATCGAGAACGATGAAGTAATTAGGAAGGATAGAAGAAACTAAATAGACAGAAAAAAAAACAAAAAAACTAAACACCTTTAAATTGTGTGCTTTACAAGAAAAAGATTTTTTTTATAATAATATACACTGGCAGTTAAAATAAAAAATAATATTAAAACAAATGAAGGTAATACTAGAAAATATGGACCAGAAACTCTAATTGTTTAGTTAGAATCAGTAATATCAATTAAATATTATAGCACACAATTTAAATAATTTACTAACATCGTTTTACACACTAACATGCGCACAACCAATCACCAGATAAAAAAATTGCTACTGTGACCGCTACACTACCGACCTCAAACCTTTAAACTATAAGAGTGGGCGCCATTGTCGGGTTTTATTTATTGTGATAGGTATAAATAATAACGACAAGTAAGAATTTACCAGATTTACTTAAATTAGGACAGTATAATCAGTAAGCGGTATGAGCGAGACTAATAAAAAAATGGGGGTGGGTAGGTACGAGGCCGGCGCATTAGCTAGTGCAATTAACCGCACTTCCCTGGCTTCTTCGACCCGGGCTGCAACCCGTAGATTTTCTTTCAGTCTTCCGGAAGCGTAGGTAGGTGTAGGCCAGCAGCAGCGGATGGGTTAAGTAACCCTGACGTAGTTCCTGAAGAAGCCAACACGGTACAAATTAGTAACAGGACAGACGAATCCTGGAACTGCCACTAGTTTTATTCGAGCGACTACGGTGCAGGCGAAGCCGGGGCGAAGCGCTAATTTAGCATGGTTTTTATTATATGCGGGTGAGCATTTAAAATTATACTGGGATGAAGTGGCAGTTATGATATGAGAAAGCAGAAAACGGTTACAAAACTAACTGATGGCACTATTACTAGGTAAAACACTTTTAAAACAACGTACAAAAAAAAACTCAATACTACGACTAAAGCATTGGATCTGTTACTGTGTTACTTTACTATTTAAATATAAACATATCTTAAGAATGCACTTTTATTACATTAGATACTATCACAGAATAAATAATAGTAGGTATTAGCGTGTACTAAAGTCAATAATTATCAAGACAAACATCGCTTATATCGCTACTCATAATAACAAATCCAACCGTTAACTCTTTGCACAACTTACCCAGTACGGGAACACACAACACTCAGTAACGTACGACTTATGAACAACGTCGCGTTTCAAAATAGAATTGAAACTTAAACAGAATCGTCAACAGGAGCGACTAAAGATTTCACAAGATGATATGCACTCGTGTACTCGACAAGCAGCTTGGACCGTGCCTGTCGCAGGAGCGCAGCTCGGCTCGCGTCCCCGCGCGCGATCGGGGGCACCCCCCTTGCCGCGCGCCGCCCGCTAGCGTCTTCAGCGCATGAACCGGTTCGATATATGAGAAACATTTTACGCCGTCCGTTTGTTTATGGAATTAATATTGATAAATTTTAATTTCACAGCATTTGTTTTGTTAGTAGTCTAGATTAGAGATTAGAGAGAGAAAGAGTGAAGATTAGTAAAGAAAATAAACGAACGTTACAACTAACCTTACTTAACTTAGAGTAAATTATAATTTTACTCATAATAAGTAAATGTTTAGTTGGCCTAAGTAATTAGGTACTGATTTTTGATGAAAAAAAATAAATTGAGATTTCGTGTATCGAACGAAGATGTATATTTTGTTGTTGTTGTATATTAAGTGGAGATAATTGGAGACCACTGATGACTTCCTTTTCCTTGACTTCCTGACAAAAATCAAGGTAAAAGTGCTCAAAAGAGGAGTGGAGTCCGGGAAGCCGTTCCAAGTAGGACGCGACACCCAGAGGCAACAAACCCGATTGAGATTGACATAACAAAATTAATTCCGACTACTTAAAGAACTAGATAAAAATCTTAACACCGCGGGTCAGACCATGATGTCAACAAACCCACTAACTTAACTCTAACTTAAGTCATCTTAAGTTAAATACATTGCTTTCTTACATTTTTTTAAGAAGAAAAGAAAAAATTCTCTCGACTTCAGGATAATAATCTTTGTTGAAGGATAAATTTCTCAAAGTAAAAATGTTATCATGTTTATCGAAAACTATGATTACGTTGTTTCAAAATTTTAGTATTTCTCTGTTTAAAACAAAATTTTCATAAGCCGAACAAAATCATTTCTCAAAACAAGAAATACAATTTTGTTTTTGTTAAATTAAATATAATATTAAATTCGTACTCCAACTTATTATTAAATTATTTTGGGCCAAAATTGCATGTCTAAAAGTTAGACCGAATGTTTTGATTGAAGTAAATCTTTACTCAATTGTATAATTTCTTATGCTAGACCTAAAACGAAAAAAAAATATAATGAGTACACATTTTATCTTAAATTAAATATTAAATACTTCATAAACAATAAACTTTCTCTTAATCGAAGAAAATGATTTTTTGAAAAAGGTATATCTAAATCCAAGTAACTTGTAGTTGATTTAAGATGATTTTAATTTGATGCAAGAAGATGGGCATTTCTTGATTTAAATTAAGTCAATTTAATTGATGTAAGTTGAAATAAGCCTTGAAACAAAAATAGTTCTCTTAATCATTAAGAAAAATATTGTCTGAGTGAAAGATGAGCACTATTTTTGTTTTAAAAATATTGCATTGGCCTAAGTAAATATATTTTTAGAATAACCAAATATTTCAAGAAATTGGTCTTTCTTATTTAAAGAAATCCTTTTTTACTGTGAAAAAACTACTGACAAAAAGCTTACAAAAAATATGATTGTGTCCCTTTCTTTTGTTAACGTTCAGAGAAACATGGGTCTTTGTTCTTAAAACGATGTAGGTTTATTTCTGCAATTGGGTTGGTAAACTTTTTCGAAGAGAATTGTTTCATATTTTTTTTTGATAGCACAAGTTTGAAGAATAAAAAAAATAATGTTATGATTTTTTTATTTCACCTTGTTAATCAAATATATTTTTTTATATTATTATCGCGATAAAATATCAAACGAACGGCTGAACACGAAGTTCCCTTGCATTTACTGATAAAAAACTGATTGACAGGACAGATTTGACAGAAAGTGACAAAGAGTAATCCAATTATTTTACTCTTTGGTAATCATTAATCACGACCTTAATGTTGTTGTTTGTTTTTCAGCTTATTTATTGTGATTTTCTAGTGGTATTCTTATTCAGTTATGGGAAATGGATCAGCTTGAAGAAACCCATTATCCAGCTTATCACGCCGATGAAGTACCTACACTGCTTTGTTCCGTTTTGTTCAAAGAGTAAAATAATATATTGGGAAAAGAGCGCCCACTCGTGGCAATTTTTTGAAACACTGATTTGAAAGGCCATCAGCGCCTCTGGAGGTTTGAGCGGAACTAATGACAAGAAATGTGTGAAAATATAATTGCTGAAAATGTTTTTTCATATACATATTTTGTCATTTTTTGTAATATTCTTTATATAAAACAAAAAATATTAATTAAAAAGAATAAAATCTAAACATAAAACACAAAAAATAAAAATGTAACTTTCGCTGGATTTGAACTCGGTATTCCTAGAACGAATGTAGTACTGCGTATGCGGTGGAGGCAGATGTTGTAATCCGTTAGGCTACTGGGTCGTTACTTCAAGTGTTGAATTATATCATTATATTGTAATTCGCTCAATGACAATACTAAAAAAACCATTTCATATTTTAAAAATAATTTTGTTTTAAATCACTTTACTTACCCAGTTAAGAAGGCGACTTTTATTGTACTGTCCAAAATTTTATTTTAAACATTTTATATTATAAGTACGACTGTATTGTAGAGACATCTTTTGGCAAACTTGAAGAATGAATTTTTCATGTATATTTTTGTCTTTTTTGTAATATTCTTTATAAAAAACTAAAATATTAATAAAAAATAATAAATCGAAATAAAAAAACAATAAACAATAAATGTGATAATTCCTAGGATCGAACTCGATATTCGTCGAACGATGACGGTATTGATGTACGGTGGTTGTGTAGTAATCCTCTACGCTACCAAGACATTATGATAAGTGACGAATTTCCTCATGATATTGCAATTCGCATCATGATCAAATATAATGATCAAAAATGACTTTTCTTTTCATCTTTTTAAAATAATTTTGTTTTAAATTACTTTATAGCTATTTGAAAAGGCGATTTTTATTGTACTGTCTTCTTAATTTATTTATTTTATTTTGAATATTATAATTAGTCCGACTACAGAGACATCTTTTGGCAAACTTGAAGACTTTGTTGTAAAAGTTGATGGTTCAAACTTAGAGATGACGCTACTTTTTTCTCCCACTTGGGTTGTTCTAAGTGTGCCCCCCCTGGTTTTGTTTGAAATATAGATGTGACCATCCGCAGAACAAATTTTGTATACATACCTTTGAAAGAGACGTGGTGCAGAGGATTAAACAGGAATTGTCTTCAGAGAGCTTCATACGTTTGTGATGATCACGTAAATATATGTATATCTACAAATTTACTCACAAAAGAGTTATTTTATTTATTTATTTTAGCGGACTGTGACTGACATGACAACTAGTTGACATTGCCAATGCCAAAATTTTTATTTTTTTATTTGAGCAAAAGCACTACCTACGCATACAGCCGTAATAGTGATTTATTGTACTATGCTGTAAATTTAAATTTTAAATTATTATTTAAATTAAAATGACGTATTATAAAAATTCCGTAATTAGTTATTCCTGACTCCAAAGCCAAAAGCTACCAGAAAATATATAATTCACAATAGTTTTGAAAAAGTTTACCAACCCAATTAGCTTTTGAAATATATTACCTATCTTTATTACATAAAAAAATACTGTTTTTTTTTTAAAAAACACGTTTTAAAACGGACTAAAATTATTACAAAAAATCGGACTAAAAACATTAAAACGGACTAGTAAAAACAGACTAAAAAGTATAAAATAAAATTTTCTGTAAATATTTATAACCCTTTACCTATAGAAATTTTAAACCTAAAAACGTGGGGCGCATAGGGTTATAAATATTTACAGAAAATTTTATTTTTTACTTTGTAGTCTGTTTTTACTAGTCCGTTTTAATGTTTTAAGTCCGATTTCTTGTAATAATTTTAGTCCAATTTAAAAACGTGTTTTAAAAAAGTTCCTTTTCAGTAAATTTTTATTTTCTGCTTTTTGGTTAACGAGCTAAGACTAAAAATATACCTATCAGAGCACTAGTCAAGACGATTCAAAAGAGCCCAAACTCGATGGGATTGCTTGGTTTTATTACCGAGTTCCAGTGGCCTTCTTCCGGCTCCATCATCAGACCCTGGACCTCATCTTCCATTAGAGTACTCGTGAAGACGATGCTAACGAGCCCAAACACGATGGGATTGTATGGTTTCATCATAGAGTTCTTGTGACCTTCTTCCGGCTTCATCATCAGATCAGCTCAATGACACCACAATATTGCATTGCCTTCCAGTTCTGAACTATATTCAAAGTTTCAAGTCTCTAGCTCATCGGGAAGCTAGGATAAAATCGTTCGCAAACTTTGTGGAGAAACACACAAACAAACGCGAAAGCAACCTAATAAATACGTGTGAATAAAAGTAGATGCCGGCCTAGAATAGCACTACCCCCTATCATCCCGTGAGTGTCGTAAAAGGCGACTAAGGGAGCATAGACCTCAAGAGACGGGCAGCAGCCGCATCTCCAAAAAACCTGGGCCTAATGCGATAGCCAACCCGCCTGCCAAGCGTGGCGATTATGGCAAACCCCCCCCCCCCCCCCCCCCCCCCTCCCTCATGCACAATGGATTGAAAAATCAGTCCCCAGTCCCCGGCAGCCCCGTTATTCCTAGGGCAGGGGGTGCTAAGAATTCTCGGGTGCGGCTCGGCTACCAACAACGACGACGGCAGTGAAACGTGGTCGCTAACTATGGGTCTCATAAGGAGGCTCAAGGTCACCCAGCGTGCAATGAAATGAAAAGAAATGTTTTTTTTTATTTGCAACTAAAACATAGTATGACAAAAACAATAGTGAAAGTTAGTGGCCGCATTAGTTGAAAAAACTGGAGAGAGCCATGCTCGGCGTTTCCCTGCGTGATCGAATCAGAAACGAGGAGATCCGCAGGAGAACTAAAGTAACCGACATCGCTCGAAGGATTGCTTAGCTGAAGTGGCTATGGGCGGGACACATAGTGAGAAGAACTGATGGCCGTTAGGGCGGAAAGGTTCTGGAATGGGCGCACCGGACAACGCTCCGTGGGTAGGCCCCCGACAAGGTAGACCGATGATCTGGTGAAGATTGCCGGAAGCCACTGGATGCGGGCAGCGCAGGACCGATCGTCGCGGAGACCCTTAGGGGAGGCCTATACCCCGCAGTGGGTGACGTGCAGCTGATATGATCAATATATTAAAGTAGATACCGACTGACTCACGTATCAACGCACAGCCCAAACCACTGGGTCTAGCTCTAGAGGCACCAGATTTGGCACATAGGTTTCTTATGAAATCTAGAGGTGCACTAAGACTAAAGGATTTTTGAAAACTCACCCCCCAAAGGGGTGAAATGGGGATTCTAAGTTTGTATGAAAGTCCCTTAGTTTCGAAGCTAGGATATTCAAAGTTTGTGTTTAGGATGACGATTGAATATTAATATACACGTGTCTCAGCGTTTTTGAAAATTCTACTCCCGAAGGGGTGAAAAGGGAGACGAAGTTGTGTATAGAAAATCCTTTATTTTTTAATTAAAATTAGCTAAATTTATTATTTAGGCTTATTTTTTTTTATTTATTTATTTATATTCAGGCAACGATGGCCCATAGATATATACCTTAGAACTAAACATATATAATTTATAAACAATTTTGTTAGTAAATAACTTAAAAAATATGTTAGTAAAAATCAATTTGACACTTTGTGTGTTGAATCGGTGGCACACGGCAGCGTCTGTACACCACGCCCTGCGGCAAGAAGACCTCCTTCATGAAGAGGTCCAGCCTCGCTGTCGGGATGCCCACCACAAACGCCTTAAAATTGTTATTATGGCGCGACTCCAGTGGCTGAACTCTCAAACAAAAGTTGGATTTCTTCTTTATGTACTCGATCACGTCCTGCGCTGTGGTAGTATGGTGCAGGCGGGATAGGTACACGGCCGTGGTCGGTATGGCAGCATGCCACATATATATTCAGCTTATAGTAAGTATTTTAACCCCTATGGGGTTAAATGGGGTAAAAAACCCAAAAATCAATATATCGATTGCGAAAATAATAATTATTTTGAAGTCCAACACGGTGGACAAATTAAAATTTCAGTTCGGTTCAAATTTTGTATGGGAAAAGAATATAAAATCGAAATTACAACTTGAACTTCGCTGGAGCACGTCTTAAAATAAATAAGCAAACAATTAATTTGTGATTTTGAAAATCAACCCCTTAGGTGGTAAATGAGGCAAGTAACCATCAAAATCGATATGGATATATTTCTTGAGGTTTTATGGGATGGCGATTGCGAATATTACATTTATTTTGAAGTCCAACACGGTGGACATGACATGATTCAGCCCCTAAAAAGGTGAAATAGGGGCAAAATTTTTTTGTAAAGAAGTCGGGGACGGGAAGCAGTATTGACAATAGCATTGACAATTCGACTCCGGCACTTCGCCTCCAACACTTTGACTCCGGCACTTGCGCTCCGGCACTTCGACACCGGCACTTCGCCTCCGACACTTTGACTCCGGCACTTCGCCTCCAACACTTCGACTGACAATTCGATACCGGCACTTCGCCTCCAACACTTTGACTCCAACAGATCGACTCCGGCACTTCGCCTCCAACACATTTACTCCGACACTTCGATTCCGGCTCTCCGCCTCCAACACTTTGACTCTGACAGTTCGGTTCCGGCACATCGCCTCCATTACTTTGACTCCAGCACTTGTGCACCGGCACTTCGTCTCCAACACTTTGACTCCGGCACTTCGACTTCGGCACTTCGCCTCCAACACTTTGACTCCGGCACTTGAGCTCCGGCACTTCGCCTCTGACACTTTGACTCCGGCACTTGTGCTCCGGCACTTCGCCTCTAACACTTCGACTCTGACAATTTGACTTCGGCACTTTGCCTCCAACACTTTGACTCCGGCACTTGTGTTCCGGCACTTCGTCTCCGACACTTCGACTCCGGCACTTAGACTCCGGCACTTCGCCTGCAACACTTTGACTCTGACAGTTTGACTCCGGCACTTCACCTCCAACACATTTACTCCGACACTTCGATTCCGGCTCTCCGCCTAAAATACTTTGACTCTGACAGTTCGGTTCCGGCACATCGCCTCCATTACTTTGACTCCGGCAATTGTGCACCAGCACTTCGTCTCCGACACTTCGACTTCGGCACTTCGACTCCGGCACTTTGACTCCGGAACTTGTGCTCCGGCACTTGTGCTCCGGCACTTTGCCTCCGACACTTTGACTCCGGTACTTGTGTTCCGGCACTTCATCTCCGACAATTCGACTCCGGGACTTCGCCTCCAACACTTTGAATCTGACAATTTGACTCCGGCACTTCGCCTCCAACACATTTACTCTGACACTTCGATTCCGGCTCTCCACCTCCAACACTTTGACTCTGACAGTTCGGTTCCGGCACATCGCCTCCATTACTTTGACTCCGGCAATTGTGCACCGGCACTTCATCTCCGACACTTCGACTTCGGTACTTCGACTCCGGCACTTCTCCTCCAACAATTTCACCCTAAAAATTTGACTCCGGCACTTCACCTCCAACACATTAACTCCGACACTTTGATTCCGGCACTTCGCCTCCAACACATTAACTCCGACACTGTGACTCCGGCACATCGACTCCAACACTTTGACTCTGGCACTTCGATTCCGGCACTTCGCCTCCAACAATTTCACTCTAAAAATTTGTCTCCGGCACTTCACCTCCAACACACAAACTCCGACACTTTGACCTCGGGCACTTCGCCTCCAACACATTGACTCCAGATCTTTGACTCCGGCACATCGACTCCAACACTTTGAATCTGACACTTCAACTCTGGCACTTCACCTCCATCACTTTGACTCCAGATCTTTGATTCCGGCACGTTGACTCCAACACTTTGACTCTGACAGTTCGATTCCGGCACATCACCCCCATTATTTCGTCTCCAACACTTCGAGTCTGTTAATTCAAATTCGGCACTTCGCCTCCAACACTTGGACTCCGGTGCTTGTGCTCCGGCAATTCGCCTTCAACACTTTGACTCCGGCACTTGTGCTCCGGCACTTCGTCTCCGACACTTCGACTCTGGTAATTAGACTCCGGCACTTCACCTCCACAACACTTTGACTCTGACAATTTGACTCCGGCACTTCGCCTCTAACACATTGACTCCGACACTTCGATTCCAGCACTTCGCCTCCAACACTTTGACACTGACAGTTCAATTCCGGCACGTCGTCTCCATTACTTTGACTCCGGCACTTCGTCTCCGACACTTCAACTCCGGCACTTCGACTCCGGCACTTCGCCTTCAACAGTTCACAACGCCTTCACAGTCGGTTCGTAGACGGCGAACTGTGTACATACTTTACGTTGTACCGCGCTACACTAAAACGTTACCTACGGTTCTCAAACTATGCTTTCATCTAAAAAAAATTCCATTGCAAGCGTTGCGAAAACGAATTTATCGACGGGGTTCAATGTTCCGCGTGCCAAGGGCGTTACGATTTTCCATGTATAATAACAGAATAACAGAAGCTGGTTGTAGGAAGCTTGGCGACAGAAAAAACAACTTTTTTTTTTTTTTTTTCCCACAGATATACATAAATTTCCTTATTCTAAATCCTCGCCAACCTGTAAGCATCAGGTTGTTGGCAAGACAAGCGCTTGTTTACAGATTCTTAGTATATCTGTATGTATCAGTATTTTACTTATCACTATTAGTATAATATATTATATATATTGTATGTATATTTCTTAACGATAACACTTATAAACTTATTTCTCATTAAATAATGCACACTTCAACTTTTTTTTCAACGTTTCTCTACTCATTATACTGTTTTTTCTAAGCACATTTATTTTGTTGTAAATTTTTGGTATAATATACTTATTTGTTCTTTGTCCATAATTATTTTTAGCACTAGGTACAATTAATTTCCTTTCTCTAACCCTTCTAGTATTGTACTTATTTTCAATTAAGGTTCTATTCTCTTGATTATAATAGTTTTCTAAAGCTATTAAATACTCCACCTTTTTGTGTACTGGTAATACCTTACATATATTAAATAACTGATTGTAGTCCTTTTTACATTTTAATTTAGTCTTTTTATCTACTATAAATTTCAATAACCGTATTTGTAATTTTTTTATTTCCTGTAAGTATGTGTGGTAAGTTCGACCATAAACACCTAAACCATAGCTTATAAGTGAGTCGGCAAGAGCATAGTATACCATTAGTAGTGTTCGTTTATCTAGTATCTTAAACAATTGGAAAAACTTACTAATAACATACCTGAGCTTGTTGCAGACCTGTTCAATATGCGTTTTAAAATTAAAGTGTCTATCTATTTCTAAGCCTAAATATCTAAAATTTTGTACCAATTCAATTTTTTCACAATTACATAAATACTTGTTGTCATGTAAACAGTCGTATGTATGCCCAATGATACTTAATGTGTTCTGATCTAAAGTTTTGGCTACTTGGTTGTATGGTGAATGTATTAGCATGCTTTTTGTTTTCGCTACATTGATAATTATACCGTTGTCGTGTGCCGATTTAGTAACATTTTCTAGATCAAATTCTATGTTTTCAGATAACTCTTTAGGGTTCTTAGATGTATAAATAAGGCACATGTCATCCGCATACATCAAAACTTTACAGCGTTGAACAACATTGGCCACACTATTGACATGCATAGTATACCCCACGGGACCATAGACCGAGCCAGTTGGTACGCCCAACTCCACTTCAGCCTCTGATCCCGCTTGACCTGCTACAACTGTGCACATAGTACGTTTACTCAAGTAACCCTTAAACCAGTCATTAACAGGGCCTCTAATGCCACTGGAAATGCTCTTCCTGCAAAAGTGTTCGAGTAATCACCTCACTCTCTAACTCTCTTTCGCCTCTGACACTTTGACTCCGGCACTTCGCCTCTAACACTTCGACTCCGATACGTCGGCTCCGACACTTCGCCTCCAACACTTCGACTCTGACAATTTGACCTCGGCACTTTGCCTCAATCACTCTTGACTCCGGCACTTGTGTTCCGGCACTTCGCCTCCGAAACTTCAACTCCGGCACTTAGACTCCAGCACTTCGCCTCAAACACTTTGACTCTGACAATTTGACTCCGGCACTTTGCCTCCAACACATTTACTCCGACACTTCGATTCCGGCTCTCCGCCTCCAACACTTTGACTCTGACAGTTCGGTTCCGGCACATCGCCTCCATTACTTTGACTCCGGCAATTGTGCACCGGCACTTCGCCTCCGACACTTCGCCTTCGGCACTTCGACTCAAGCACTTCGCCTCCAACAATTTCACTCAAAAATTTGACTCCGGCACTTCACCTCCAACACATTAACTCCGACACTTTGACTCCGGCACTTCGCCTCCAACACATTAACTCCGACACTTTGACTCCGGCACTTTGCCTTCAACACTTTGACTCCAGATCTTTAACTCCGGCACATCGACTCCAACACTTTGACTCTGACAGTTCAACTCCGGCACTTCGCCTCCAACACTATAACTCCGGAACTTCGACACCGGTACTTCGCCTCCAACAATTTCACTCTAAAAATTTGACTCCGGCACTTCACCTCCAACACATAAACTCTGACACTTTGACCTCGGGCACTTCGCCTCCAACACATTAACTCCAACGCTTTGATTCCGGCACTTCGCCTCCAACACATTGACTCCAGATCTTTGACTCCGGCACAACGACTCCAACACTTTGACTCTGACACTTCAACTCCGGCACTTCGCCTCCAACACTTTGACTCCAGATCTTTGACTCCGGCACGTCGAATCTAACACATTGACTCTGACACTTCAACTCCGGCACCTCGCCTCCAACACTTTGACTCCGGCACTTGTGCTCCGGCACTTCGCCTGTAACACTTCGACTCCGGTACGTCGGCTCCGACACTTCGCCTCCAACACTTCGACTCTGACAATTTGACTTCGGCACTTTGCCTCCAAGACTTTGACTCCGGCACTTGTGTTCCGGCACTTCGTCTCCGACACTTCGACTCCGGCACTTAGACTCCAGCACTTCGCCTCAAACACTTTGACTCTGACAATTTGACTCCGGCACTTCGCCTTCAACACATTTATTCCGACACTTCGATTCCGGCTCTCCGCCTCCAACACTTTGACTCTGAGAGTTCGGTTCCGGCACATCGCCTCCATTGCTTTGACTCCGGCAATTGTGCACCGGCACTTCGCCTCCGACACTTCGCTTTCGGCACTTCGTCTCAAGCACTTCGCCTCCAACAATTTCACTCAAAAATGTGATTCCGGCACTTCACCTCCAACACATTAACTCCGACACTTTGACTCCGGCACTTCGCCTCCAACACATTAACTCCGACACTTTGACTCCGGCACTTCGCCTTCAACACTTTGACTCCAGATCTTTAACTCCGGCACATCGACTCCAACACTTTGACTCTGACACTTCAACTACGGCACTTCGCCTCCAACACTTTGACTCCGGAACTTCGACTCCGGCACTTTGCCTCCAACAATTTCACCCTAAAAATTTGACTCCGGCACTTCACCTCCAACACATTAACTCTGACACTTTGACCTCGAGCACTTCGCCTCCAACACATTAACTCCAACGCTTTGACTCCGGCTCGTCTTCAACACATTGACTCTGACACTTCAACTCCGGCACTTCGCCTCATACACTTTGACTCCGGCACTTAGACTCCGGCACTTCGCCTCCAACACTTTGACTCTGATAGTTCGACTCCGGCACTTCGCCTCCAACACATTTACTACGACACTTCGTTTCCGGCTCTCCGCCTCCAACACTTTGACTCTGGCACTTGTGCTCCGGCACTTCGCCTCTAACACTTCGACTCCGATACGTAAGCTCCGACACTTCGCCTCCAACACTTTGACTCTGACAATTTGACTTCGGCACTTTGCCTCCAACACTTTGACTCCGGCACATGTGTTCCGGCACTTCGTCTCCGACACTTTGACTCCGGCACTTAGACTCCGGCACTTCGCCTCCAACACTTTGACTCTGACTATTCGACTCCAGCACTTCACCTCCAACACATTTACTACGACACTTCGATTCCGGCTCTCCACCTCGAACACTTTGACTCCGGCACTTGTGCTCCGGCACTTCGCCTCTAACACTTTGACTCCGATACGTCAGCTCCGACACTTCGCCTCCAACACTTTGACTCTGACAATTTGACCTCGGCATTTCACCTCCAACACATTGACTCCGACACTTCGATTCCGGCACTTTGCCTCCAACACTTTGACTCTGACAGTTCGATCCGGAAAATCGCCTCCGACACTTCGACTCCGGCACTTCTACTCCGGCACCTCGCCTCCAACACTTCGCCTCCAACACTTCGACTCCAGCACTTCGACTCTGACAATTCGACTCCGGCACATCGCCCCCAACACTCCCAAAATAAAAATAAAATAAAAATAAAAAAATGAAATATAACGGGTGTTTCAAAGATACAGTGTTTTGGATTTATAGGGCAGTGTACACAAAATAATTATATTTTTAACTAATTATTGTCTTAAATCCCTTACGTCTTTTAGGTAACGAACGCGCGACCGCTTTCGTGACAATTGACCGCGCGCATGCTTGAAGTTTAATCAAATACGATTTGAAAAAAATCGATAAAAATCGAGCACTTTGACTTCGGCATTTGTGCTCCGGCACTTCGCCTCCAACACTTCGACTCTGACAATTTGACTCCGGTACTTTGTTTCCAACACTTTGACTCCAGCACTTGTGCTCCGGCACTTCGCCTCCAACACTTCGAATCCGATACGTCGACTCCGGCACTTCGCCTCCAACACTTTTACACTGACAATTTGACTTCGACACTTCGCCTCCGACACTTTGACTCCGACACTTGTGTTCCGGCACTTCGTCTCTGACACTTCGACTCCGGCACTTAGACTCCGGCACTTCTCCTCCAACACTTTGACTCTGACAAACTCCTGAAGTGCCGGAGTCAAATTTTTGAGTGAAATTGTTGGACGCGAAGTGCTTGAGTCGAAGTGCCGAAGGCGAAGTGTCGGAGGCGAAGTGCCGGTGCACAATTGCCGGAGTCAAAGTAATGGAGGCGATGTGCCGGAACCGAACTGTCAGAGTCAAAGTGTTGGAGGCGGAGAGCCGGAATCGAAGTGTCGGAGTAAATGTGTTGGAGGCGAAGTGCCGGAGTCAAATTGTCAGAGTCAAAGTGTTGGAGGTGAAGTGCTGGAGTCTTAGTGCCGGAGTCGAAGTGTCGGAGACGAAGTGCCGGAACACAAGTGCCGGAGTCAAAGTGTTGGAGGCAAAGTGCCGAAGTCAAATTGTCAGAGTCAAAGTGTTGGAAGCGAAGTGTCGGAGCTGACGTATCGGAGTCGAAGTGTTAGAGGCGAAGTGCCGGAGCACAAGTGCCGGAGTCAAAGTGTTGGAGGCGGAGAGCCGGAATCGAAGTGTCGTAGTAAATGTGTTGGAGGCGAAGTGCCGGAGTCGAATTGTCAGAGTCAAAGTGTTGGAGGCGAAGTGCCGGAGTCTAAGTGCCGGAGTCAAAGTGTTGGAGGCGAAGTGCCGGAGTTGAAGTGTCAGAGTCAATGTGTTTAAAACGAGCCGGAGTCAAAGATCTGGAATCAAAGTGTTGGAGGCGAAGTGCTGGAGTCTTAGTACCGGAGTCAAAGTTTCGAAGACGAAGTGCCGTAGTCAAAGTGTTTAAGGCGAAGTGCCGGAGCACAAGTGCCGGAGTCAAAGTGTTGGAGGCGAAGTGCCAAAGTCGAATTGTCAGAGTCGAAGTGTTGGAGGTGAAGTGCCGGAATCAAAGTCTTGGAGTCAATGTGTTGGAAGCAAAGTGCCGGAGACACATTGTCAGAGTCAAAGTATTGGAGGCGAAATGCCGGAGTCTAAGTACCGGAGTCGAAGTGTCGGAGTCAATATGTTGCAGGTGAAGTGCCAGAGTCAAATTTTCAGTTAAGATGAATAAATAATGAAAAATATTAGAAAAAATCGGCTCACCCGTAGCAACTTAGACGGGATTCGAACCCGCACCCTTAGGATTCCGGCCCAATGCACTACCAATTATGCTACCAAGCCGCTGATGGATTTGGCGAAATTTTCTAATACTTTTTACGTTTCCGCTGAAGATCAGCGCCATCTCACCAATGTGAAGAGAACTACTTCGACATTCGACTGTAGTACCCATTGCGGGTGCCAGACAATCAATTAAGGTGAAACAGTACAATTTTAAACTTTTAGATTTTTGCATTCACAATGCTATTTTTATATTAAGATGAATAAATAATGAAAAATATTAGAAAAAATCGGCTCACCCGTAGCAACTTAGACGGGATTCGAACCCGCACCCTTAGGATTCCGGCATTGGGCCGGATTATATTAGGATTAGGACCCGCCTAATCGCGTAAAAACGGCTGGTCGGATCCTGGTTGAAGGTTCCCTAAGGATTTTCTCTAATATCCACGCGGACGAAGTCGCGGGCGGAAGCTAGTTAAATCATAAAGCATATAGTCTTTATTTAAGTACCAACAAAGCACGGAACCCTCGGTGGACGAGTCTGATTCTCACTTGTCCGGTTTTTTTATTATAAAATTGCTATGAGTGTATCCAATGATAGTAGGTATCAGAATTCATCTCTATCATAATACTTACAGTGTTTTCTTTTCAACTTTCTCATTTATTTAAATATCGACATCTTTTTTTTTTCGAAGCAGCTTTTTCCCAGTTGCACTCACTTTTGGCATTCTAATAATTGAAAAAAATTACATATTGTCGGCATGCAGAATTTAAATAATGTTATTGCAAGGACATGGAGATGACCTTTTTAATTTGACACTTAACCAAAATAAGTACCTTTTCCGGATGGTCGACATTGGTCGTAATATCCTTTATTAGCGTTAATTTGTGCTCCAATTAAATATAACGTTTTGTGGAAACCTCATAGTTTCAACTGGACACAGTCCGTTTGACACTCGGGGTGAAAATATCACGTAGAAATTGCTTAGAATTAGTATGAAATATTGAATAAAAAAATGAAGTGGCTTTTTTATGTGGTTGTGTTTATTTATATGGCATATAGAACAGGTAAAGTAATAATAATTTAAAATATAAATGTGACAATTTTAATAAACTAGTGAAATGTTCATGCATTTTTTTTAAGAAACGTGAGTCGAAAAACTTTCAAAACAGTTCAATACGCGCTGAAGTATATTTTTGTCGCCTTTCAATCCACTTATTTTAAGGACATTTACCAATTTTGATTTTATTTCAGTCTATGGTGGTAGAATAAAAGATGTACCGAGTATTGTCGTCGATCCCATTAACTACGGGGAATATGAAAGTTATCTGCCACCTAACATCCACAAGTCGATATCTTGCAAATATACGAATAAGAACCAAAAGGTAAGTTATTTCATTTATTGTTCATTCATTCCATGTGACAGTTTTCAGGGCTTATAATATTTTTCTGGGTAAAATATGCATGGTACCCTATCTACCATATTTTTTTCTCTCCTTCCTAAACTCTAGTTTATGGTCTTTTTCCATCTGTTTTCCTCATTCATTCTAGTTCTCGCTTAACATGCCTCTCGTACTTTCATTCCGCATAAGAGTCTTTATTTCATTCATTCGCATTCTTTCTTGTAGCTGTTGGGATACAAGCTTAACTGTTTTCTTACTATCTCTATTTTATCTACCATATTTGGCTTTCTAAAGCTATCACAAAAATCCTTGTATACCTATGTATTATTTTCTTAAGATTTTGTTTTGTTTCTTCCATAGGTTGAATGGCTAGACACCTTCGGTAACCCAATACCTCTTTCGCTTAATAAGCGTGTTGCTACTCAAAGACACACAGGCCCCATGATCCGTGGAGAAAGAACGTACTCTCTGGTTCTCACAATCAGTGACACCGAGGTCGAAGATACGGGGATCTACGAGTGTCGGTCTGGCGATATGTCAGAAAAAGTAACGCTTTGTGTTATTGGTAAGTTTTTTCTTATATAACCCTAGTCATTAGTTCGCTTGCTTATACACATTGCAAAGTAATAACGAACTTCGTGAACTGAAGATAAATAGTAGTTTTCAATATCCATAATATTTAACGATCTGAAATGTCATATCCATACATATTTTGCAAAGTTAGCCTAACGCTATTACTAATGTAACACCAGAACTTTATTTAGATACATGACTCTGACTGTATAACCATAAAAGTTGTCTGATGCCGTATTGCTGTAAAATATAATCTAGGAGCATAGGGACTGGGCATCTTAGAGCAATGGGCATCTATAAGGTATAAAAGGCTTCGGCTTTATAAGAAAGCCGAATATGGTAGATAGGGACCATCAAACTGAACAAAGGGACCAACTCTGAAATCGCGAAAAAAACAGCTGTTTCATACAAAAATTAATAACGAAAATATCAAAATGTATGAAACAGCTGATTTTTTCGCGATTTCAGAGTTGGTCACATAGTAAAAGTTGTTCAGTTTGATGGTCCCTATCTACCATATTTGGCCTTATAAGGCTTTAAACAAACACCTAGTTTAAACTAAAAAAACAAGTAAAAAATTCGAAATCCCCGAAGTTCGAAACCTGAAACTACGTAAAGATTTAATAATAATAATAATAATAATAGCCTTTATTCCCAATAAACATAAAAATTACAATCATTTAAAATAACATCTTACATGCAGATCGCTTTTTAAATTCAGAAAATAATGTAGTTATCGTATATCTATAAAAATACATTATAAATTTGAGTTCATTCTTTTTCATAATAACATTTCATAATCATTCAATTTGTGTATTTGTGTTTGTATTTACTTATTATATGTTATTGTTTAGATTATATGTATTTATATATATTTTTTTGTTACTTTTTTTTTTTGGTTTTTTTTTTTTTATATATATATATTTTTTTTTTTTTTTTTTTTACTTATATACCTCATTAGTTACCGCATGCTTTCCTTATTGGGTTGTCCAATACTGGACAAAGGCCTCCTCCATCCTGTGCCAAGCGCCCCTGTCAGCGGCTAGTCGAGTCCACGTGATGCCCGCAGTTTGGTTGATGTCGTCTCTCCATCGTCGGCGCGGTCGCCCCCGCTGCCGGCGCCCGTCTCTCGGATACCAGTGTAACATTTTGTGGCTCCATCGGTCATCTGTCACTCGGGCTATATGTCCAGCCCATCTCCACTTCAAGTAGCATAACATCTTAGCAGCATCTATAATTTTAGTTCTTTTTCTTATTTCTGAATTTTTCTTTCTGTCACTTATCTTAAAACCTAGTAAACTTCTTTCTACTGCTCTTTGAAATATTTGTACTCTATGAATGACGTCTTTTGTGATGGGCCATGTTTGACACCCATATAGTAGAGTTGGGGTTACAACTGAATCTACGGCTATCTTTTTTAGTTTAACATCCATCTTCGATTTGAAAATATGTTTCAGAGACCAGTATGCGTTCCATGCTTTTTTTATTCTTCTTTCCACCTCTGAGATATAATGACCGCTGAAACTAATGTTTTGGCCCAAATATAGGTATTCATCTACATAGTTGATTGTCTTATTTTGAATAAGAATCTCCCTTCTTTCACTGTTAGTCATAACACAGGTTTTTTCTGGATTCATTTCCAAACCACTTTCTCTACTACTAAGATCTAAAGTATGAAGCATATATTGAAGGTGATCGTGACTCTCTGATATTATTGCGATGTCATCGGCAAACCGGAGATGATTCAGGTACTCCCCATTTATGTTAATTCCCATTCCTGACCAATCCAAGCTTCGGAAAATGTGTTCTAGTAGGGCATTGAATAGATTTGGTGATATAGGATCGCCTTGCCTGACTCCTCTTTCAAGTTTAAAAACATTTCCATTCTTTTCTAACTTTACTTTCGCTTTTCCTTCCAAATATATTTCCTGAAGTACGTTAATATATTTTTCGTTAACTCCTTGTTCTTTCAGCGCTGTCCACAGTTTATCATGGAGTATTGAATCAAATGCCTTAGTATAGTCAACAAAAGCGATGTATAGTGTTTTTCCATATTCCAGATATCTCTCCATAATCTGCCTCAATGTAAATATGTGATCTAAAGTTGAATAATTAGCTCTGAAACCGGCTTGCTCTTTAGGTTGCTGAGATTCAAGGTCCTTCTTAATTCTTGTTAGAATAATATGTGTAAATATTTTGTATAGCGATTGTAGCAGGCTTATTGGTCGGTAGTTGTTTATGTTATGTGGGTCTCCTTTTTTGTAGAGCAAGGTTATTACTGATGTTTTCCACTGTTCTGGTATTTTTTCTTGAACCAAAATTTCATTAAAGAGATTAGTCAGAATAGGAGTCAATGGCTCTATAAGTGATTTAATGATGTCATTTGTTATTTTGTCTTCGCCCGGACTTTTCATTGTTTTTAATGCCTGAATCGTGTACTTAACTTCGCTCTCTAAGATCGGGGGGAACTCTACATTTGGAGTAGATGGTGCTTGGTGAGTATGTGGGGTTTCTGTGTGTTTTTTACTATATAAATTTTCATAAAAATCTGTAGCAATACTCATTAGTTTTTGTCTGTTCGTGACAACTTCACCAGTGTTTGATTTAAGATTAGATATCCACTGCTTATTATCGTTTATGCGTCTTTGTCCCCTTTTTACAGATCTTCGGCTTTCTAATTCCTCTTCTAATATTTTTGACTTGTATTTTTTTAAATTTCTTTTCAGGGATTTCCGTATTTTTCCGTATAATTGTTTAAGTCGTTTCTTTTCCGTTTCTGTTTTTATTTTTATTTCTTTAAGTTTAGTTCTTTCATTTATTAAGTTTCGTATTTTTTCTGTCATAATGTAGTCTGCTTTTCTTTGTTGTTGTATTGGAGGTATTTTACTAACACTTGTTTTTATTGTTTCAGTCAGATTAGTGTATGTCTCTTGTATACGATGTAGAGCGTCTGATGGTTTGTATAATGTAGAGAAAATCTCACTCAAGTAGTTACTTAAAATAGGTGAGAAATTGTGATTGCTGTTCCTATTAAAATTAGCTCTTGATTTAGTGTGTTTCGGGTTCATAAGCCAGCAACCTCTTACCATTCTATGATCAGTAGGGTGCATCGTGTTGAGAATCTCTACATTTTTTACGTGTTTGATACTTTCTCTTCGTGTTATAAAAAAGTCTATTTCATTTCTTGTTTTACCATCCGGTGACTGCCACGTCCACTTCTGTTTATCTTTTTTCTTAAAATGTGTGTTCATGATGTAGAGTTGATGTTCGTAGCAGAAGTCTAGTAACAACTTTCCTCGGTCGTTTCTTTCTCCTATACCCCAAGGACCAGTAACCAAATGGTCTTCGCTGGAAGGCTTGCCGATTTTGGCGTTAAAATCCCCCATTAGTATTGTATTAGACAGACTTTTATCCAATGCTTTTCTGATGTCACTATAAAATAAATTTATTTCATCATCTGTTGCTTTTGCTGTGGGTGCATAAACTTGTATAATTGTGAATGTATACTGGTTGATATTAATGTCAAGTCTTGCAACTCTATCAGATTTACTCGTTATCAAATCCGTTAGTAGTTTGTACAGTTTGTCAGTCCCTTCTATATTTTTAAATTGTGGTACTACATTGCTATAAAATCATTATACTTAGGTATTTAGATCTACCGATACTCGTAGAATGCATGATCATTAATACTGCCAGTTAGTGTAATTTTATGAAGAAGATTTATATGATAGTTTCATAATGTGATTTTGTTTCTTATCTCTAAGGTCCAGCAGAATTTGTTGATACTCCAACTGAGGTGATTATGGACGAAGGTCGCTCGTACACATTGTCATGCCAAGCCCGCGGTCAACCCGAGCCCAGAATTGTGTGGGTTCGAAACGGGGAAGAGATTTCAGGTAGGTGAAAGGGAAACGTCAATCGAATGGGAAATGTCTGAAAAAATCAAATTGTCTGAATATTTTTATAGGTAGGAATAAGCTCCCTTAGTAATAGAAAAAAGTTTCAGAATTATTATAGGTGGCGTGAAAATTTTAAAAAAAATTAAAGTCACTTCGACTTCACTAATGTACGAAAGTAACAGCAGAATGGAGATTATGCCTTAGCCACCACTTGCCACAACCAAAACATGGTATTAAAAAAAATCGACACAAAATGTCAAAACTTTTCCTTTTTAGGGTTCCGTACCCAAAGGGTAAAAACGGGACCCTATTACTAAGACTCCGCTGTCCGGCTGTCTGTCTGTCTGTCACCAGGCTGTATCTCATGAACCATGATAGCTAGACAGTTGAAATTTTCACAGATGATGTATTTCTGTTGCCGCTATAACAACAAATACTAAAAACAGTATAAAATAAACATTTAAGGGGGGCTCCCATACAACAAACGTGATTTTTTTGCCGTTTTTTAGTACGGAACCCTTCGTGCGCGAATCCGACTCACACTTGGCCGGTTTTTATTACGTGTTGTGGTTGTGGCCGGTGGTGGCTAAGCTATAATCTTCATTCTGCTATTACTTACTTCCGTCCGTACATTTGTCAAGACGAAGCTACTTTTTTTTTTCACGCAGCTGTAAAGCTGATACTTTTTCTATTACTGAGGGAACTTTATCTACCTATAAAAAAAAATCAACCTGTTTGATTATTTTCAGATATACCCTATTATACTATGACATCCGTTGCTAACTGTGCTGAGTCTATAGTTTTCTAATGGATTGAAAGGTAACTTGAAATGGTTCTCCCTTTGTTTAGTCGCTCGATTTTTTGTTGGATATAAATAAAGTGTCTTTTATCGCAAGGAATACTTTTAGGACCTTTAGGATAAGGTGACATTTATTAACATCATTTTCATATGAAAAGCTTTTGTCATACTACAGATGAAGGCGAGTCCAACAGCAAATACCGAGTGATGACGAAGTACAACAGCCATGGGTTCGAAGGTCTGCTGACGATCAACTCCCTCGCCCCAGAAGACAGTGGGGAGTACACCTGCATGGCTATCCAGGAACACACCACGGTCGAGGACTGTAGCCTCACTAGACACATGAACATCTCGGTTGTAGTGAATTGTAAGATGGATATCTATATTAAACTCAAAACTAAGGGACATAAACTATACTACGTATTTAAATAGCTATTAAAATCAATGATTGCAACCTAAATCAATTTGTGAAGGCTGTCGATGCTATTCTACTATTATATTTTTTAACTGTCGACCATATTACACTTAGGCAGAGTTGCACCACCTAACTTTAACGAAAACAAGCTTGTTAAAGTACCGGTTAAGCACAAGTTAGCCAAAAAAAGAGGTTGCCAGACAGCATGATATCCTTTAACAAGTTTGGCGTGACAAATAGGTAGTATTACCATTTGACGATAACTTTAACTTTGACAGGCAGCGTTTTGGTGCAACTCACACTTAAAATCTTTTTAATTTTTTACCAAACGTAAATAAAAGTAAAGAAGAACAGAAGAAGATAAAAGTAAAGAATACTAATTATTGCTATGTTAGGTTTAGGTTTCGAGTTAGTACCAAAAATAGCTCAGTATTTAGACACACATGAAAATTTTGACGTTGCAAACAGCTGTCATGCTATGCTAATTATGGATAGCAATAAACATAATTTAATGCCTCGACCTTCACTAATTTGCGTAACTAAACGGTTCCTTTTTTCAGATGCTCCTGTTTTCGAGGATGGCAATGAAACTAAAATTTACGGAAAGTATAATGAGAGGTTAGTTTTATATTTTGTACTTTAGATTTTAGATTATTAGAATGTATAACTCACAGAGCCAGACAATGTCCAACTTGTCATTTAACATATATTTTGTCATTATCATATTAAACAGTTTCAAGACAATCATGATTCATCGTTGTCGAGTTGAAATTTTTGAAGAAGTGGATATTGTTTCTATGAAAATAACATATTGGCATTATTTTTGGGACTCAGTGTAGTTGTTCATAGTTAAAAGTTATTTTTGAATTGTTTCAGTATTGACTTTGTTTGTGCTGCGAATGCGTACCCAGCACCAACTTATAGATGGTTCCATGCACTCGACGATAACACTTTATTCGAATATCCGAAGGACAATATCGTTTACTCGGAAGATAGAAGTGAGGCCAAATTCTCGACAGTTGCAAACGCGTTGTCCTTTGGTCAAAGCTACATTTGCGAAGCTACTAACGAACATGGATTGGCGAGGAAATCTTTCACTTTGCTCAAAGTTGAAAAACCTAAAAGGCCAAGCGAGGTTAGTTACATTTAGAGTTTTGATTTGATAAAAGGATTTCACGCAGTATTGAAATTTTTCATAATTTTGGACTTTAATTTCATTAAATTTTTTATACATAAAAATTTTAAATTTTTATTAAAAAAAACTTAAAACAAAGTTTTTTTAAAAATTTTCTTCATCTTTATAGAAAAGAACTAAACCAGCTACTATTTCATTTAAATTTTATATCCTGTCTTAAGCCTGTTGTTAAAGAAAGGTGATTTTTCTAATAGCACTTGAAATCAAATTGGAAGTGACACTGTTTTGATAAGTTGTCATAATATCAACCCTTTTCTTCTAGGTCAATGCTTACAACAGCTCTGACACACATGTAGATTTGAATATAACGTGGTCGGAGCCAGTACTATTTCCTATAGAAGGTAAGTTATAAACACCATTAAAATTAAAGGTTGAAGGTTATTGTCTATTACATATTTATAATCTTGCAGATATTGAAGTTCAATTCATGCCAGAGCTAGTTAAGATAAGAATACCTAAGGAAACAGAGTGGAAGAAGGCCGCAGTAGCTAATTTTGAAATGGATGAAATAACTGATATACAGGATGAGGGTAAACATTTTGATACTAAGTCCTTCAATACCGATTAATCATGTTAAAACGTTTACATAACATGGCATGGTTTAACTTGTGTAAATGTCTTTATGATTTCAAGCAACGATTTTCATGCAACTTTATTTTGTAGCCTTAACATTTAAGTTAGTATATCCTATTTAATCACTCCAGCAGGGGTGCGAAGCGAAGCTAAGTTGTACTATGTATTTACTTCTGTTATGATGTAATGATTGAATCATTATTTACAGGCGTTGATTACTCCGTTTCTTAAAGAAAATTATTTTAAATACGCCAGAGTCGAATCATCTTTACTATTTAATTGTTTTTCTTATCATCATTGCATTAATTTATGTTACATACAAAACCTAACCATCGTGTATTTTTCCAGTTGCTATGGTTACGCTCAAAGATTTGGAACCAGAATCCAATTATTGGGTCCGTATACGTGTAAGTAACGAACTTGGTTATTCGCCCTGGTCATTACCTGCCTTAATATCTACTAACGCTGCTGGAGAAGAGTCGGAGGAACCAACCACTACAGAAGAAAGCATCAGTGATGGCATATTGACGTTAGTTATTGATGAAGATAGCAGTTCTACGGATTCCATGTTCTATGGGATATTCTTCGCTGGTGGAATTCTAGTCTTATCTTTTGTATGTATGATTGCTATGAAATATGTATGAACATCCGGAGTTGTAATCTTTGAGAATTGAGAACCTGCTGTCATCTTTGGTTTTACTGCAAATGTTATTTCAATTTATAAGTCCAAGTATGTGAGTAAATGTATTGTTACAATAGAGTACATGTTATTTATTTGCTACCAATTGTGTATTATTATTAAAAAAAGTCGTAACATTCCCTTCTTAGTATTGTGTTACCAAATGACACCATAATTATTATATGTATCGTATGGAGTTTATCTTTTTGAATAATAACTAAAACGATTAGATAAATACGTCATCAGTTATTTTTTGGCTGACGAATGCTTGAAGTATATTAAATCTACGTAATATTTAATAGGTAATTGGTAATATTACTTTTCAATATAATGTATTAATGTTTTTAGATTCATGATTGGCGTTGTATGATCGAAAGTGGCAGCGCGGTGAATTTTATTTAATATTGTAATTCTAATACACAATTTTAAATAACCTTTACGTGGAATTTTAGGACCTAGAACACAGAAATAGCACAGAATAGACATAAGTACTACCTACCACCTATGTTTTAGTTAAAATCGCGTTAAAACCTGTGTTCCAAATCTAATAAGTACTACCGTACAGAAAGGACACTCTCCGCCACGCCTCATAATCAAATTATCATATGTTGCGCCGCATCCCGGCCACAGTCGTTTTTAACCGACTTCCAAAAAGGAGGAGGTTCTCTGTTCGGCTGTATGTATGTTTTTTTTTTTTTTTTTTTATGTATGTCCACCGATTACTCGAAGACGGCTGAACCGATTGAAATAATTCAAACGTTATTAGATCAAGTTTGTTCCCAAGTTGGTCCCATTTTTTTAAATTTTGAAATCGGTTCAGTATTTTTCAGGAAAACTTGAAAATACTGTCGTTTTCGTTACCATTTTATGAATTTATACGGATGATCGACCATATCTTCTTTGTTTATGTACCGATTTAGATGATTCTTTTTTTGTTTGAAAGAGGACACTTTAGTGATGATATCATTTTGATTTCATTGTTATTGGACCTTGGATTTTAAAGATACACAAGGGAACTCTTCAAAATCAAATAGAAACTGTGTAGTGATTGAAATATTGCTAGGATTATGACAATCTTAAACAAATTAAGTATCTAACTATGGTCAAGGACGTTTTGGACTAGACTTGAACTGTGAAGGAACAACGGAACTCCTTAACAACAAACAGCACGAACAGTGGAAATTGAGTTTTTAGTGGTATTACACCACGCAAAAGTGTGAAATATAAAAAAAATACATAACATCATCGCTTACATTTACATAATACCTATACATACTTTGGGTAAAAGGTAAAACTACCTAATACAGAAGGTACTTACACTGAAAAGAAAAAAATAAAAAATTGTTTAAAAACAAAAAAACCGACTTCAAAAAACCTGAAAATAAAAACAAAATTAGCTTCAAAATTAAATACCCCTAAAAAGCAAGAAATAATTTTCAAATCATTAGATACGCATATCATTGTAATTAAACACGTATAATGAAGTCGGGTGGGGCTGGAGAACAACTTCTTTTTTTATTCTAGAAGCCCCACCCGACTTCATTATACGTGTTTAATTACAATGATATGCGTATCTAATGATTTGAAAATTATTTCTTGCTTTTTAGGGGTATTTAATTTTGAAGCTAATTTTGTTTTTATTTTCAGGTTTTTTTTATAATATATTAGTATAGTCATATCAATTTAATGTTCTATCCACGTAAAGTTTTATTCATCGTTTTCTATTAACAACTTATTGAATAAAAAAACCTCTAACATACTGAGCCACCACTGTACTGTGTAATGGTACCACGGCAAAGGAATGCTTTCGGTCGGTGCAATGACGTCCATTATACAAGTACGCTGGACAGGCGAACGTCACCAATCGTTTGTTCCGATTTGAAAATCGCCATATTGGCGCTGAGAGCTGTAGATTCTATACTATGGCAGTAGTGAGTGTACTTGGAATTAATTAGTTCCAAGTACACTCACTACTGCTATAGTAGAATCTAGTGCTCTCAGCGCCAATATGGCGATTTTCATATCGGCACAAAAAATTGCTGTCATTTCATGACAATAGCCTGTCCAGCGTACTTGTATAATAGACGGCAGTGTTTCGGTAGTATGGCCACCTTTAAAAAGACTTCATTCTGATTTTAAAATCAATGGGGCGTGATACTGAGGAACTAATGGCGCCACAAGCGACAGTCCCAAAATAATTTGATTGGTACTTAGGACATCAAATGAACGGCCACTGACTAAATGCACTAAATGACATCAAATAAATGGTACTAAATGTAGGTAATAATTGCACCAAATGAATAGCACTGAATGGCACTAAAGTCAAAGTCGAAGTCAAGTAAGCTTTATTCAAATAAACTAAATTATTAAGTACCTACTTTTGAATACTTATCCTTACTAATATTATAAATGCGAAAGTCCGTTTGTTTATTTGTTTGTTACGCCTTCACGTCACACGTTGTCAAGGGTACAGAGAAGGACATAGGATACATTTCATACCGAAAAAAGTTACTTTTCCCGAGGGACAGAGAAATAACTGTCCACGCAGACGAAGTCGCTGGCGGCCGCTAGTCGTCTATATTTATCCTACCATCCGTTCCAGACTTTTTTAACTGACAAGAAGAACGGGCGCAAGAAACTAGGAAACGATACACTAAATTGTACCAAATGCCACCAAATAATGGCATTAAACACTAAAGAGTACCAAAAGAATGACACTTAAAATAAAAATATATAGATAAGTTTAATAGATATAGATTTATTTATAAATAAAAGTTACATTTTAACAGAGTTGAAAAACATTGGATTTCACTCAATTCTAACGTCAATATCAACAGTGTCGATGTATTCCCCCGCCTTGCAGGTCCAAGTGCCTGCGTCTTCCACCTTCACCCCGTGGAAAATCAATGGAACCATCACCTTGCCTTGTTCCACCTTACGGTCCACGTACACTCGTTTGTTACTGCTGGACCGCTGGCCCACTATGTTTCCTGAAGGCGAGTACCAGTTGATAGTCTGGAACAAGCGAGGAAATAATGTATAGTTTTGTTTTATTTGACAACATCACATACTTTGCTCCGATTCCAAAGTAGCTAAAGCACTTGTGTTATGGAAATCGGAGACAACGGTGGTATCACAAACACCCAGACCAGAGGGCCTAGCCAAAGTAGCATTGGCAAATCTTCGTTATCGCTTCGCTTTCGAAACGTGTATGGGATTGACACAAGGTTTCGTTAACAATCGAATTTTAAAACGTCAAATCCATACATGTTTCGAAAGCGAAGCGATAACGAAAATTTGCAAATGTTACTTTGGCTAGGGGGGCAGGCCCTCTACTCAAATGGGCAATTTTCTATTCGTTTGAACGCTACGCTTACTTTTAAAGCTTAAATATGAGCAATAGATGATTAAATCACATGTCGCAAACTTATGTGAATCACACAGACTTCGATGTATTGTATGGATTATTGTCAAGCTTACGGCACGTAATTTTATAGTTTACTGCTTATTTTAAAGTTTTAATAGTTAAGCGTAGCGTTCAAACGAATAGAATGTTGACCATTTGAGTAGGGGGGCTGAGCCAATTAGGATAGTTAATTTTCTAAATTGACCCAACCGGGGACCAAACCCGGGACCTCAAGAGATGGTGACGCCTTGAAAACCAGCGTGGAAACCGCTCGACCACATGGTTCGTACTAATCGTACTTGTAGCACAGAATAAATAATAGGTCTTTTAGTTACTTGTTGTTAAGCTTAAGAGGAAGGATCGCAGCTTAATTAACATTATAGGTATTTCAAAGAAGATTTTAAAAATAAATATAATAACCAAAACGAACTAAAAAGTTAAACAACAAGTGTCATTGCAGTCGGGGGACCTCTTTGATCAAAAATTGTTCCATGATAAGGTGGGGACCTTATCATGGAACAATTTTTGATCAAAGAGGTGACTGCAATGACACTTGTTGTTTAACTTTTTTTTTTTTTATTCTTAATTTTTTTTTTTACGAGGGTTTTTCCTAAGGAAATGCCACCCTCATAGGTAACACAAGGTATACCTTGTACAGTATACTGTACAAGGTAGTTAAGGTAACACAAGGTCTAAAACGTAGATAAACCCGATAAAGTTTATCTACGTTTTAAACCACACTGCACAATATAATACAACATCTTGGCCGTTTTTGATAACGGTGTTGCCAAAATGCTATTGCAAAAACCTGTCTCCCCTTTAAACTGAGTATAGCTCAAGAGTTGCGATCTCTCCGCGATGTTTCGATCACATTCCATCATAATATGATAGGCATCTTCGATGATTCCACACTCACTACAGTTAGGAGATTCTGTTTTTTTCATAAGGTATGCAAAGCTGTTTAATGGAATGTGACCGGAACGCAGCCTGAGCGCTGTAACAATATCTTCCCTACTCATGTTGGCGTCGTCAAACCAAGGGATTCCGTTTAGATTTGGTTGAATCGTCTTGTACCAAATGCCTTTTGAGAGTGATCTCTCATTGAAGTATTCTTTCCAGCTGTCTTGACAGCTTAATTTAGCTAATCTCAACAGGTCAGTAAAATATGGTAAACACTTATTAGAAACTCCAATGATAGCTGCTTCTTTTGCTAACGAATCCGCATGTTCGTTGCCTACGATGCCCACATGAGCAGGGATCCACTGCAGAATTACATATTTTTGCTTTTGAGATAGATCAAATATAGATTGCAAAATCAGATAGGCAATCGGTGTTCCTCGAAAATTCGAGGTACAGCGAGCCAGATGTTGCACGGAGCTTTTGGAGTCCGTCAAAATTACAAAGTTATCATATTTGATCGAGTCGATATAAGATAGAGCTTCATATATCGCTATTAGCTCAGCGTGCATGATAGAAATTTTGGCATCTATCCCTAATCTACAACAGCCATTCGTTTGTGGATCTACGAATGCAACTCCAATATCACAATTATCCATAGACGCATCAGTATAAATTTTATAAAATTCCGAGTATTTGTACAATATGGAATGCTCACACAGGTGTTTCAGATTTTCTTTTGTGTAGTAATTTTTTGGTTGGTCTACACTATCTATATCAGTTTTTAAATGTCTTGAAAGATCCATATTACCCATCCATGTCGGTAAAGAATACATACCCAACTGTCTGTCTCGGTGAATAGGTAAATTATCAAATTTCTCATGTGCTTGTAAAAGTTCAGGTATTTTTTTGCGTCGCCAATAAGGTCTTCCCTTTAAGGACTGAAGATCATCTAGTAAGTCTATATTTTCATTATTTTCAAGTGATTTGCATTTGAGCCAAAACTTACTAGCTAAATATAGTCTCCTTATCTGCAGTGGGGGTATTGCAAGTTCATTTTCCATTACGTGGATTGGAGTAGATTTAATGAAGTTGCCCACTAATCTTAAACATTGATTTTGTAGTTTGTCCAGTTTCCCCAAGTGAGTTTTGCAACTATTACCATATAGAAAACTTCCGTAATCAAGTCTACTACGTATCAAACTGATATAGATCCTTCTTAGATGTGTCGGATGTACACCCCAGCCTGGACCACGCAATATTTTAATTACATTTATTAATTTAACTAATCGTTCTGCCAGTTCGTTAATTTGTTTTGTCCATCTTAAAGATCTGTCAAGCCATAAGCCCAAATACTTTACTGAATCTGTTAAAGCTAAATTATGATTGTTTATTCTCAACACAACTGAATCTTTTTTAAAACCTCTTTGGAAGATACATACTTTTGATTTTGATGTAGAAATGTCCAGACCAATGGGTTCTAGACATTTTTCCAATGAATGTAAAGCTACTTGAAGTTCCCTAGTACTAACATTAAGATTTTCATATGAAGCATAAAGGACTATATCATCTGCGTATTGAGACATATATACATTTTTTATTTTTGAGCAGATATCCATTGTAACTATGTTAAACAATAAAGGGGATAGAGGATCTCCTTGGGCCAAGCCAATACTAGTTTTTCTTTCAATTTCCGTGTTATCAATTTTAATTTTAAGATTTCTGTCTTTAAGAAAATTCCATAGATAATTACAAATTTTTGAACCGGCCCCAATACGTTCTAATACCGACAGCAAATACAGGATATTAACATTGTTATATGCATTATTTATGTCGACAAAGCAAGCAACTGTAGGTCTATTTTCCGTGAACCCTATAAGAATACGAGACACTAGACTACTTAGGCTGTCAAGACATGAATTTGCTTTTCTGAAGCCTGTAATATTGGAAGAAAATAGTTTGTTTCTCTCGCAATACCATTCTAATCTTTTATTAACTATGCTGTGAAAAAGTTTACAGAGACAAGACATAAGAGAAATTGGTCTCAAAGCATTATTGTTTAACTCTCGACCCCCTTTTGGAATTGGTAGTACAGAGATATCTCGCCATTGATGTGGTACGAAAGAAGAGGAGAAAATCATATTGTACAGATACAACAAAATTAATTTTGCATTGTCTGGAAGGTTGTATATCATTAAATGAGAAATTCCGTCGCAGCCAGGAGCGGTATTTTTTCGTGAAATACTATTATTAAGTTCTGAGAGGGATATGCTTGATTCTAGAGTTGGGTTAATTGAAGAAAAAGTGGGGCTATTCGGTACAGTAAAATCAGGGGTCAGACTCTTGAGTAGGTTATATGCCTTATTATTATCCACACAAGTACCTGAATTCTTATAACCTTTCAACCACTTCATTTTACGCCATAAATCACTAGCTGAAGTCGACTGATCACAGGATGAACAAAATTCTTGAAAGCTATTATCTCTAGCTCTATATAATAAATTTCTAGATTGGTCGATCTTTTCTTTTAATAAATCTGAATTACGTGGTGTTGGGTTGCGTCGAAATGTAGCAAGCGCAAGACGTCGTTCTGCTACAGCTTTGGACAGCGAAGCATTCCAGTACTGTTTGGGGACAAACTTCTCGTTGAGATTGGTGTTATATTTAATGTAGGGAATAGATAGCTCTGCGGCTGAATTGACGTGTTCTATAAAGATATCATAGTCCCTTTGTATATCATTGGTATAACAAAAGTTTTCAAGTGATTTGGACAGGGTTTCTTTGTATTTTGACCAATCTGCTTTTTTAAAATTTCGTTTTTTTACGAATTGAACAGGTATGTTAACTGCTGTTGTTAGTTTTACCATAGCGTGGTCGCTGCCCAAGGTTTCTTTTAAGACTTTGTAATTAAGTTCTAAAGCTATGTCGGTTGTTGCTAGTATCAAGTCAGGAGAATATTGATGTAAAACCCCATTTACTAATTTGACCCTGGTCGGAGTATCATCATTGAGTGAAACATAGCAACTTTCTGATAAAACCTTCACTATTTGCTCACCTCTGTGATCAGTTTTACGGGACCAGCTTGTATGATGGCCGTTGATGTCACTAAGAATAACCGATTTATTACTTGCTAAGGAAAATATCATATCCCAGTCATCAGTTCTTGTGCGGATATTAGAAGGACAGTAAACACATATGATATTCTCGATATTCACACAATTAAGGATTTGGATTTGTAATATTTGGATACCTGAATTTTTATGAATGATATTACATCTTAATGATTTGACCGATTTATGAACCAATACAGCAATGCCTCCATAAGAGTCTTCCCTGTCTGAGCGATGGATATTATAATCCTTAATTCTTAGAGAGCTATCCGGATTTAGCCATGTTTCACAAATTGAAGCAATATGGATCTTTTCTTGCAATAACACATTTTCAAAGCAAATTAATTTAGGACCTAAGCTTTGAGCGTTCCAATGTAAAATATTTAACTTAACAATCTTAGTTGAGCTAGCCATTTAGATAGTCTAAGATATTTTTCAAAATGGGCCAATCTGAAATATTCTCAACTACGACTAAAATAATCCACTCAAGGCAACACTTAATAACTAGTTTAACTTTTTGACTAAAAGAACTACTATTATTTAAAAACACAATTTCTCTTAATCTATTGAGCAGTTCCATGAAAGTGGTGTCTTTCTTCCGATCAAACGTCTCACTCTTCTCTTGTGTTTTATCAGAACATGAATGATCCATTTCAACTTCTGGTACACTAGGATTTCGTCGCTTTTTCGAGAGTGGAGTCATTTCTGTCTTTTCACAATCAGCATCCCTATGGATATCGGCACGGAATTTGGTGACCTTTGCGTATGTTTCCCTCTCCTGTGCTGGAGTTTCTAAAATACTTGATAGAGGAGAAAAGAAATTGGCCTCTTGTTTTGTAAATGAGATTTCTGGTTTTGTCTTTCCTTTCGGGTAACTAAATATAGGAGATTTTGGTACATACATGGTACAGGCTTTACGGTAGGTACAATTAAACTCCGACATCAGTTCACGAATCCTTTTTTCTTTTTGAAAGGCGGGACAAGACTTGTCTAATGCCATATGGTTACCCTGGCAATTTACACACACGTACACCAGTGTGTCACAGTTTTCATGACTACCGTTGCATTTAGGGCAAGTGATTTTGTCCGAGGGGCATCTAGCATGTGTATGCCCTAGTTTCCAGCACTTTGAGCACTGAGACACTGGGAATATATAGGGATCTACTTTAATTCGAAGGTTATCCACGTATACGAAAGCAGGCAAACTAGAACCTTTGAAGCAAATGCGTACAGTTTCACACGGAACCCATTCACCAGTCGATGATCTTCGCTTCAAACGGTTGGCAGATGCTATTATTATGTCTCTATCACAGGATATGCTCTGAAGTATGTCCTCATCAGTTAGGTCTATATCAACATCTTTAATAGTACCATAAGAGTAACTAACTTGAAACGCTTTTTGGATGTTCCACCCTTTATCAATCAATTCTTTACAGTTGGTTAATTTTTCCATACATTTATTGTTTTCAAAATCAACTCTGATCTTATACGGATTTAGATATTTTATTTTATTTATGTCCACTATCCCAAGACTTTTGAAAAGTTTTGCAATCGCAAACTGTTTAGGTAACTTTTCTTTATTTGTTATGTAAACTTCTAGACTATCTTGAGTTTTCAATTTTTTTCCTCTTATTACTAAATTCCATCCTTCTTCTTGCTCCTCCTCTCTTCCTCTTTTCGTGGGTCCCATGCTTTCTTCATTTATTTGTGTATTTTCTTCTTCCTGTAATAAATATTCATCTCTCCTCATAAAACTCGACGGACTCGGCGTTCGTACGGTTTCCTCTCTGCCCGCCTCATCACTATTCTTCTCTTCGCAGTAAACATCCATTTTACGTTAGGTTATAAACGTTATAAACACTTCGTAATTCATATCGAACGATGTGCCGCACACGAACAATAGGCCGCCCGATAAGCGACCGGCCGCGCGGCGATCAGCAGGTAGGTAGGTATGTGGAGCTATTAATAGCTCGCTCGTTTATCGTAAACAACTATTCGACGCGGACACGTCTAACTCACACGGGTACCGCGGCGAGACTCTTGTTGTTTAACTTTTTAGTTCGTTTTGGCAGGGCAGTCGTGTTTTTAATATTTTTTTAATTTATTTATTTTTATTTCACACATTTTAGTGACATAGTATATAGTTTTGGAATGTGCTCATCAAGGCCTTTCATTTGATGCCCATATTGTAATAATAGAAGAAAAAAAATTTTTTTCATATTTGAAAATGGCGTCGTACAGTCGCCATATTGATTTTTTCTAAAAAAAAATATAGCCAGTGTCACTCGGGATGTTGTAAGAATTTTAACGATACCCCATTTATCCAAATCAGTTTAGGCATTTAGAAGTTATGGTGGAATAAAGAAACTCACATACCCACAAACATACATGAACCCTGAACACATAACACTCTTTTTGCTTTGGGCAGTCGTGTAAAAAGCTTAGTAATAATTTTAACATACATGTGGTAAGTTTTTTCCTAGACAAAAGATGGCTCTGCGATCGCCAGCGTTGAAGGTCACGGATCTCGCCATCACGTGCAGCAATGGCTCTGTGTCCGCCTCATCGGATACCTCCGTACATACAACTGTAAAGATAGAAAGTGTTGTTTCAAATTTTCAATACAGGGTTATTTATAAAACACCAACAACCTCGCAGGAGTGGATTACTACAATAATAAACAACAACGTTTGATCCACGACTTTCCGAAAAAGCCAAAAAGCTCGATCAGCTGTTCGGACAATTTTATGGAAAAATCGATGATTTTGTCTTTTTTCGGGAAAGTCGTAGAAGAAACGTTTTTGTATAAGATATTGGTAATCCAGTCCTGCGAGGTTGTTGATAGTTTGTCAGAGTGGTCATACATAGCGCCGCCCGCGCCACTTTGCTGTAAGTACCTAAGAATATTATTATCGTATTAACTATCCGGGGGTTATTACAACCTCTCAAAATTTGTCAAGTTTATGAATTGCTATAGTTAGTTACAACTCTTTTTCGCTGTATAGCAAATAAAAGAGACGAATTGATAGTCATTCAGAAAACTGGCAAGTTTTAAGAGGTTGTAATACGGGGGCAGGGCCGAGTTGTAATACTGTATACCTAGATTATCATTACCGTGCTCCACAAGTCTTGCAGCTATGATGGTTTGGAGTTAGTGGCAGATTATCCACGTAGCAAGAGTACTTAGCAAATGCTACGGCCCCGTGCATTTGGGAGCCACGCTCACCAATGCTTCTTCTGACCGTAAAAAAGTATCAATTTAGATAAGATCGTGTTTTTTTTTAAATTAATATGGGTATCTTCCACGAAATTGTTGGTATAAAAATGTATGACAATAATTTAAAATTATAATACATTTCTAAAAGTGAGCGCTGGTAACATAACAAAATATGTTTTTCACTTCTCATGCTCGTAAAGTTCGTCTTTATGTTGGGTATAGGCTGCATAAAATCGCTTTTTATGCTCTAGTGCATAAAGTAAAATCTTCGTCTAAGTCTCAGACTTTAAGACAAAGGTTGTCAGGTAAACAGCCACACACGCAATTTAACTTCGTTGAATTAACTTGTTATTTCATTGTTTCTTTATTTTTTGTTGTGTTATAATACTTTTTTATTTTTTAAAATGGGTATCAATTTTATTGAAAGGTCTTGATAAAAAATTTTTTTTTAATTTTTTTTGAATATGGGTATCAAATGAAAGGCCTTGATGAGCACATTCCAAAATTATATTTATTTTTACAAAAAAAATAGTTTTTTTTTCAATTTTTGAAAATGGGTATCAAATGAAAGGCCTTGATAAGCACATTCCAAAATTATATTTTTTTTGTAAAAAAAATAGTTTTTTTTTCAATTTTTGAATATGGGTATCAAATGAAAGGCCTTGATGAGGACATTCCAAAATATATATTATGTCACAAAAAATTAAGAAAGAAAAAATTTTTTTTTTCAATTTTTGAATATGGGTATCAAATGAAAGGTCTTGATGAGCACATTCCAAAAATATATAATTTGTCACTAAAATTTGAGAAACATTTTTTTTTTAATTTGTACACTATTGTTGTTTAATTTCCTCACAATCGAAGTGAAAAGCAGAGTGTATAACTCGTACATAAAACCCATTTTACCCTCGACTTGGCTATCCACTATATATATACGTCTCGGGTAAAATGATGCGTTTTATGCACTTGTTGTACAATCTACTATTACACCACAATGAGTGCAAGTTGGCAATGCTGCAAAACTAACGGAGGAATACCCTGATGTTGTCATCGAGCTAGTCGTAATGAGGGTTACCATCTGTCAGACAGGCATTTGTTCATTTGTCAGGCATTTTTGGAATGCAACCGGCGGCGCTAAGCTGAGAAAGGCATTTTTACAAATTTTAATATATTTTCCAAATTGCTTTCTTGAGGTTAGATTTTGAGATTGAGAATATTACGTATAATTTAAGGTATTTTATATATCTATATTTTATTTATTATATAGATATTTTATATATTTTACCAAAAATAGTTCAACCTTATCGTATTGCAGGAGCCCAAAGTTGGTATGTTTTGAAAATGTTTTTTGGTTTAAGTAATTTGAAATAAGTGGCTGAATTGTAATGATGTGGCAAATTTTTAGAACCGCCTCATAAAGTCCTTTCATTTGATATTACAATCAATAGGATTAAGAATATTTTTTCCCATACAAAAAATATGATGTAATAACTCAATAAAAAAATGCATTCTAAAATATAGCAAGTTCGGACAACTTACCAGTAGCCAGCGCGCAGAAAAACCAAACAACCGTTGCCCACCTCATCTCGGAGCTTACATTCATCACGACGGCTCACAATGCGATACGGAACACAACTACGGGAAATAGCCAGATTAACGCGGGGTTATCATTTGAAAGTAGGGTTGCCAGATGTCCGGTATTTAAGCGTACAGTCCGGTATTTTCGAGGCCCGTCCGGTAAAAAATAAATGGTCATAACGGACAGATCAATGTCCGGTATTTTGAGGAAAGTCGGTCGGTACTACTGGCCACAAGCGCCTACAAAAGTAGGCATATGAAATCCCTCAAACGCAATAAAGACTTTCTCAAAGTTAGCATAGTCTTGGCGACCATAGAATTTTATGACTGCATTATATTTTCTTACTAATTTAGTTGATTTATGTGATGTTGATTAAGAAATAAAAATATAAGTATAAATAAACCCGTATTTTTTGCCACCTAGCATACACCCCCCCCTTGTTTGGGATTGTTCGGTATTTTTTCGCGACTCACCTGGCAACCCTATATGAAAAGCATATTATGACGAAGTTAGGTAATATAGATTACAGATGTACAAAAATAATTCACAGAAAATAGGTACCTACGTATTTTAACTTAAACATAAACGAAAACTGATACCTCTCAGTGAATATTTCTTCAATCTGAATACTTTTTTTAACTAGGTACTATGGGCAACAGCATCGCTTTACCAGGATAAAATCGCTTGCACTTCTGTTGAGTAGACTTTACAAGTTAACGACTAAATAATAATCGATCAACTTATATTTATAACGGGTGCAACAAGACCCTCAACGAAGCCGAAGTCCACGCATTCCGCCCATCATCAGGATATTTTTTGTCTTTTAGACTATACCTGGGAAACCAATAGCTACAAAGTTATTGAAGGTCAAAGTCATTATTTTATGAAATATCATTAAATTTTTATGAAATACCATAAATTAAAATCGTTTCCTAGTAATAATTTTGAACAGAACTGGTCTTGATGATGGGCCGAATACGTAGACCTCGGCTTCGTTGAGAAAAGAAGAACCGTAAACAGAAAAATATAGGTAATTTAGACATACAATACAACTGATTACAAATCGTTGAACTTGATCTGTGTAACCTCGATAACTTGATATCGGTTTTACAATTAAATAATTTTAAACCACACTGATTACGTACAAGCATTTAATCAACAAGTAATAGGTACCTAGGTCTTTGTTTAAAAAAAATCGTTTCATAATAAAGGATACAGTAACTGCGTAGTGATCACAAAAATATTAGTCCACTTAATAAATGAGGTGTATGTTTCTCAATCACGCAAAAACTACTAAACGGATTTGGATGAAATCTGGTACTCAGATAGTAGATAGCCTAGATTAAAACATAAAATACTTTTTATCCCAATATTCTTACGGGAACAGGAACCACGTGGGTGAAACCAAAATAAAAAATAAAAATTAAAGAAAGTTTCGGCAACTCAATGGCTGAACACATTTGTATGAAATTTGGTATATAGATACATTAGGACCTGAATTAACATACTGACTATTTTTATCCCGAATTTTTTTCAAAAATTTCACTTTTCCAGAATGTGTAGTTCGAAAATGGGTAGGAATCCGAAAAAGTGTGTAAGACAAATATTGTAGAACATTTTATTAGCTTTCATTACGTTGAAAATATTTTTTCTCTATGACACACCGTTTTAAAGATATTAGCGAAAAACTCAAAAGTGGGACCTATAACCCCCCTCCCCCCACCGGCTCACCTCCTAGAGGCGGAGACTTTTAGTATGTTTAGCGCTCTGAACAAATTCCTGAAATTTCTTAGGTCTGCTCACGCTAGGGAATGCAATCCGGATAATCCGTAATCCGAAAAATCCGGATATTCGCACATTTTTACTAGACTTGCAAATCCGGATTTGAAAATCAAATTCGGATTTTTCGAATAATAAGAATGTTAACGCCACATTAAGGCATTAAATAATTCATTTTTATTATAACAATAATATACATAAGTACCTATTTAATCTTAATAGATAGTGTGACACGGAGCGACGAAATGCTTCCTATCCTTGTCTTTCCTATGATCCTATCTATTGCCCTCTCGCTCCATTTCCGCATCCTTAATGGCAAATGCAGCGAGAAGAAACAAATACACCGGCCGCGCCAGTAACCCGATTGTTGACGTGCGCGCGCGACCGATATTAATTACTCTCACATTAATTGTTCCAAATATCGGTGAAAACTCAAAGTTATAGTGCCTACGCAATCACAGTGTCCGACAGTGTCATCCTGCTGTTTGGGAGCTCCCGAAACCACATCGATCCAGGACTTTGGTAAGCTGCATGTTTTGCCTTCCATTTTTCTTTTCCTTTTGTTCCTAGCAATTTAGCCGCCTCTGTGTCACAAACTAATCATTAAAAAATCGTATATACTCTTTCAAGAAACCCGCGCCTACATATTTTGGTCCTATCGTACCGGGATTGAGTGAGATTTTTGAGATTTAGTAATTTTACCATCGCGGTGCTAGGTGTCATATATTTGTAAAAAGATGGCTTCCGAAAAGAAAATGCAACAATTACAAAATAAATTATCGGCATATTACGGTAGGTTACAAACCATTTACGATCAAATAGCTAAATTAGGGGACGATCCCATTAAAATTGATAATTTTTTAGGAGATGCATTTACGTTAGATACGTTAAGAAATGATTTCTTAAAAACAATTGAGGAGCGGAATGAGGTTCAGCTCTCAATAGCTGACGGCCCCACCCCTTCGTATAATTCAGCTATAGCATTCGAGCAATTGTTCGCGAAAATTAAGTACAAAGTGCACCAGTTAACGGCGCCAAATACTCAAAAAATGAGTGGCAACGTTGCCGGTGAGGTAGTTAAGTGTGAACATGAAAAACCTACTCGTAAATACCTACCTAACATAGAACTTTGTTCGTTTAACGGTGATATTGCGTCCTGGCCCATTTTCTACGAGTCTTTTCGTACCACCATACATGAAAATTCGGATCTCACTGATGGGAATAAAATTCAATTCTTGATGGGGAAATTACAGGGGAAAGCTCTCGCAATTTGTCAGGGTATTCTACCTACCGCCGAAAACTATACAGTTATTTGGAATAATCTAGTAAAGAAATATAATGACAAGCGGGTACTTGCCGCGACCTACTTAGAAAGATTGTTAAATCTACCTACGGTGTCAAATAATTCCCCAACTCAATTAGAGGAATTTATTGATAAATTCTCTGCACTTTATTTAGCTTTAAAACAATTAGATTTCGAGAATTTGGAAGACTTCGTTTTCGTTTATATTGCCAGTAAGAAAATAAATACGGAAACGTATGAAGCATTCGAGTACAAATTCGAAAAATCCGAAATATTTCCGAAATGTAACGATTTTATTGATTTCGTGAAAGATCATGTTCGAGTTAAATTGCGTACGCGAGGTGTAGGTAGTTATTCCGTAGGTGCGCCAGCGAAGGGCAGTACTCAAGGTCGTAAAAATAGTTCGTCGCCATCAACTGCGATGTCGGGTGGTTACTCAAATTCACGTAATGCTAATAATAGTAATGTGAAAACATTTGTTAACATACAGGAGCGCAATAACTGTTTATGTTGTGGGAAAAATGAACATTTGCATGTTTCCCAATGCGCTAAATTCCTGTCAATGATCCCTAATGATCGTTATAAATTTATTAAAAGTAATAAAATGTGTGTTAATTGCTTAGATAGTACCCACACGATTCTTAATTGCAAGTCAACAAATGAACGGTGTAACGAGTGCACTAAGAGACATCATAGCTTGCTTCATTTCCCAAAACCTACTGAGTCCGGCCCTGCCGACGCCGCGGTAGGAGTAGCTCTCTGCGCGGCCGTAAGCGAAGGCATCAGTCGTGACGAGGAGGGCACGCAGACGGTGTCTTGTCCGTCGACGACCGTATTACTAGGCACGGCGCAATGTCACGTGCTCGATGCGACCGGGAACATATGGGCAGTTAGAGCGTTAATTGATAGCGCGTCTCAAAGGGACTTAATTACAACGGAGTGTTGCAAACGTTTGAATTTAAAAATATCTGAGTCGCATAATAAATATGTGTCAGGTGTAGGGGACGTCAATAGTCCTATTGTAGGGACGACCTGCCTGACCATCCGTTCGCGAATAAATGATTCGGTCAGGTACACGATTCAACCTGTGGTCGTGAATAATATTACCAGTGAATTACCGATCACTAAAGTGAACACGGCTCGGTTAAATTATTTAAATAATATTATTTTAGCGGATTGTAATTATCATACTCCGGGTAGTATCGACTTGATTATAGGTAGCGATTTGTTCGCGCGCATTCTGCGTCCGGATACAATATCACGTGACGCCGGTGAGCCCGTCGCCGTCGAGACCTCATTAGGTTATATAATTATAGGTCAAGCTCCCGTTATTGAACCCGCGTGTAATACCATCCATACTCTTTTCACTTTAGATGAACCCGTCGAAAATCGCCTGAATCGATTTTTTGAGTTGGAAGAGGTACCGAATGTACTTTGCTTATCTAAAGACGATGAAGATTGTGAGAAATATTATAACGAAACCACGCGTCGTACTTCGAATGGACAATACGTAGTGTCGTTACCGTTCAAATATGAACCGTCACTTTTATTAGGCGATTCAATGCGGTCAGCTGAGCGTAGGTATTTAACGTTGGAGCGTAAATTATTGGCTTATCAATCGTTAAAGGAACAATATGATTCCGTATTTTTAGAATATTTAGAAAAGGGTTATATGCGTCCGGTTGGTACTATTAGTGAGGTAGGTTATAGTAACGATCAATACGTAATTCCTCATCATGCCGTAGTACGACATGATAAAAGTACCACCAAGTTGCGCGTGGTGTTAGATGCCAGTAATACCACCAGTTCCGGAAAATCGTTAAATGATTTATTGTACACTGGTCCGAATTTGCAAAATAATATTTTTGATATTATATTAAAGTTCCGTTTATTACCTATCGCGATAAGCGCTGATATAAGACAAATGTACTTAAGAATTCATGTCGATAATGATGATTTAAAATATCAACGAATATTATACAGATTCAACTCTAATGAACCGTTAATCGTATACGAAATAACTCGAGTGCCGTTCGGTCTGCGTTGTAGTCCGTACCTAGCTATGCGTACCGTGCGTCGGTTAGTTGAGGACGAGCGGGCCGAGTTCCCCGCCGCCGCTGCGGTAGCTGAGACTGAGCTTTACATGGACGACCTGGCTACGAGTTGTCAATCGGATAAAAAAGCGATCGACCTCGCGACCCAACTTATAAAGTTATTCGAAACGGCCGGTTTTGAGTTAGTCAAATTCGCTAGTAACTCGCGGAAAGTAATGTCTAGTATTCCATCGACACATCGTGTTAGTGATGCGGTCGAGTTCAGCCCCGACAATCAATTAAAGGTTTTAGGACTTTTATGGCTACCCGCGGAAGACGTTTTCACTTTTATTATTAACGTACAACCTCAAGAATGTACAAAGCGCAAAATTCTGTCCACGATTGCTCGCCTGTGGGACGTTATGGGCTATGTGGCTCCAGTGACGCTTTTAGCTAAGCTAATAATTAAATCTTTAAGGGAAAATAATGTCAATTGGGACGAATCCCCGCCCTCGAATATAATTTCATTGTGGCAAACTATAGAATCGGAACTTCACCTTTTACAATCTATTAAATTACCCCGACACGTAAGCGTAAATAATAATAATTGTGTTATATCAATAATAGGCTTTGCGGACGCCTCGGAACGAGCGTACGGTGGTGTGGTATATTTACATGTTTATTTTCCTAACGAGAATCGTTCGGTAATGAATTTATTGTGTGCTAAGTCTAGAGTGGCGCCCTCTAAAACAGTAGTTACGCTCGCGAGAATGGAACTGTGTGCTAATGTTATACTGGCTAAGTTAATACGTATAGTTCTAAATAACTATTCGTCGCGGTGTAAGATAACAAACACGTTCGCGTTTACAGATAGTAAGGTAGCACTCGCGTGGATAGTTTCTAATCCTAATCGATGGCAAACTTTTGTCGCAAATAGGGTTGCCATGATTCAGAATGACTTACACCCTCGACATTTTCGTCATGTTAGTGGGAAGGACAATCCCGCGGATTGTCTATCTAGGGGCCTCACTCCTTCTCAGTTAATTGAGCATCCACTTTGGTTCCACGGACCGCCATATGCGCAACTACCCGTCTCCGATTGGCCGATATTAGAAGTCGATACAACTGATTTTAACGATTTAAATTTACCTGAGGAGAAGGTTAACGTCCTTAGTGCTGCAGTTAAGGCTCCTAGTACCTTACCTATTTTTTACGAATTAGCTACTCGTGTCTCTTCGTGGCATAAATTACTCCGAATAGTAATATATGTTCTTCGGTTTATTAAGAAATTACCGAAACAATTTAGTGTTTCGCATTTAGACATTGCGGAAGAAATGGTCATTAAAGACTTACAATTAGTTCACTTCCCGAGTGAGATTAAAATTGCCCAAAATGGTGGTAAATTACCGCCGTCTTTATTAAAATTAAATGCATTCTTACGCGACGGTATACTACGTGTGGGTGGAAGGTTGCGTAATTCCGATTTAGATTACGATAGTAAACACCCTATATTGCTTCCTAGCAAGGATCACGTAGTCAATTTAATTATCGACTATTATCATCGTCGTTACCTTCATACTGGTCCTCAGTTATTGATCTCATTAATAAGACAAAAATATTGGATTTTGTCCGCGCGTAATATTGTTCGTAAGCGAGTACAAAATTGCGTCACGTGCTTCAAGGCTAACCCTAAGCCCGCGACACCGCCGCTGATGGCAGATTTACCCGCCTACAGGGTACAACAAGCAAAAGCATTTGGCCACTGTGGCTGTGATTTTGCTGGACCAATTCCGGTGCTGCCCTACCGGCGTAGAGGAGTACATAGTATTAAGGCATATTTATGCTTATTCATATGTCTGGCTACTAAAGCCGTTCATTTAGAACTCGCTTCGGATTTGTCTACTGACGCCTTTTTAAATGCTTTTAAAAGATTCATATCGCGTCGCGGCCCCATCTCAACTCTTTACTCGGATAACGGCACCAATTTTATAGGAGCCAATTCCTACTTAAATAATATGTATCGTCTGTTGGATTCCGAGGAATATAAGGATAGATTCGCTAACGAATTAAGAGATAACCACATTGAGTGGAAATTTAATCCAGCTTCCGCCCCCCACTTCGGTGGTATTTGGGAGGGTAACATTAGGAGTGTCAAAAGTCACCTGTCCAAAATTGTAGGGACACAATTATTAACTTTCGAAGAGATGACAACTGTTATTGCTCAGATTGAGGCGATTCTCAATTCAAGGCCACTATCTGTACTTAGTAGTGATCCTTCAGAGCCTCAGGCGCTCACACCTGCTCATTTTCTGGTCATGACGCCCTTAAAATCCCTGCCATCCGAAGATGTGAGCACGGAAAAGATAACGCTATTACAGCGAAAACGCATTGTTGATCACCTCGTGCAATGCTTTTGGAAGCGGTGGAGGGTGGAATACCTTAACACCTTGCAAACTAGAGCAAAGTGGCTCACACCGAGCGCTCCCGTGCGCGAGGGCACTGTCGTCTTACTGAAATCAGAGAAAAGTGCTCCTCTAAATTGGCCGTTAGGCATAATCGAACGTACTTTTCCTGGGAGGGACGGAATATCCCGTGTCGTAGACGTTAGAACTAAGTCCGGGGTATATCGCAGACCTGTTGTGAAAGTCATTCCGCTTCCCAATCAATAGTTTAACTTAATTTCATACAGTCCACTCCTTAAAATTAAAATAAATAAATAAGTAAATCTAAGTCTAAGGTTCTAATAGCTATTAATAATAGGTTTAGGTTTAGTTTGAAGGATTACATCCTGTCAACCCGGGGGGGATGTTAACGCCACATTAAGGCATTAAATAATTCATTTTTATTATAACAATAATATACATAAGTACCTATTTAATCTTAATAGATAGTGTGACACGGAGCGACGAAATGCTTCCTATCCTTGTCTTTCCTATGATCCTATCTATTGCCCTCTCGCTCCATTTCCGCATCCTTAATGGCAAATGCAGCGAGAAGAAACAAATACACCGGCCGCGCCAGTAACCCGATTGTTGACGTGCGCGCGCGACCGATATTAATTACTCTCACATTAATTGTTCCAAATATCGGTGAAAACTCAAAGTTATAGTGCCTACGCAATCACAGTGTCCGACAGTGTCATCCTGCTGTTTGGGAGCTCCCGAAACCACATCGATCCAGGACTTTGGTAAGCTGCATGTTTTGCCTTCCATTTTTCTTTTCCTTTTGTTCCTAGCAATTTAGCCGCCTCTGTGTCACAAACTAATCATTAAAAAATCGTATATACTCTTTCAAGAAACCCGCGCCTACAAAGAAATTGTTTCAAAAAAAATTAAACAAGCAAGTTTCTCGGAAGTATTCCACTTACGAGTAGAGCAATTGAGCGAATAGCAAGTAAATATTGATAGCTGTGCTTTAAGTGGAATACTTTAGTTGTTATTTGCCCAATTGCTATTCACTCAGTTGCTTTAAGTGGAACACTTCGTTTCTCGCACTAGCTAGACGGTAGATGCTATTTACACGACTGCCCAAAAGGAGTGTATATGTTTAGGGTTCATATATGTTTGTGGGTATGTGAGTTTTTTCTAGACGACGCCATTCATACGTGTTGCTAGTGCCGTGTCTCAGGTCTGTCACATTAAGTCCCAAAAAGTTCACTCTCCTTGTGTTTCTGCCGATACTACTCCCCTTTTATCGTCAATTTCTGAGTGTACTTGCAGCGTCTCTAGCTAGTAGTAGCGATGCCAATGACACTTGCGCGGTAGACCCACTGGTCGGTCTACCGCGCAAGTGTCTTTGGGATCGCTATCTGCTTTATTTGACAGATAAGTATGAAACATTACTACTTTTATACTTCGTATCACTTTCATTAGTGCGTGTGCTTCTTGTCGACTGGCAAAATGACCATCATCTTCTATGCAAACTTCTTGGTTGTTTTCACTGGTGCACCTAGGGTCTCTTCTTCCCATTGGCATGGTGGCGTATAGTCTTCCGGATGGTGCGCGGGTGACACTCCTCCTAACATCCTAAGGAACGAGTGGCTAATACGGCGCGCCTCTCAGTGTGCGTCCACAGTGAACGCGCGGTGACTTAGGCCTGTGGCGGGCGCGACGAGCCTTGGCGTGTAGTGGCCACAGTGACGCGCGGGCTGTTGTGGCGGTTCGATGTATATCAGATGTCGCAAACCATGGACGAGGATTTGTTAGTTTTACTAGACAGTCCTTTCCTGAGATGGGAGGTGTTGTACTCTAGAAAAGGTGTGCACAAAATTAACAAAAATCGTAAAATACTTTGTGAATTTTTAATTTTTATATGAAGAATTGAGATAGTATCCTACGAAATTATGCCATATACTGGTTTAGATTGAACAGCTCTTATAAACACTTCAGTATTAACCACCATTTTACAAAAAAAAAATTGTAAACGCGCATAAGTCGGGCGGCAAGACCGAACTGGTTAGATATCCCCGCCTCCGCGCGTTAGATCGCCTGTTAACTAGGCCCGTAAGTGTGGCCAAAACGCGCGGACAGCAACGTTTGAAAAGTACGCGTGCGATATCGCTCAGGACCATAGCGCTAGGCTCCCGCCTTAGTCACTTCACTGTGGACGCAAAGGCGCATTTCATATGTTTGATATTTCGCGCCCGTCATCGCAACCGCGCTAGGCTCGCACTGTGGACTCCGCCACAATCTCTCAGGGCTTCATCACATTAAGTCCCAAAAAATAATTTGTATTCTTCAAATTCACATTAACTAAACGACATATTATGTTATCTAGTTTAATCATATTAATATATTATTCTTCATTTGTATGATTTATAAAGAGTATGATTTTTATTTTTATTTGCGTTTTTTCGACGTCTTATCGCGCCATAACATACTGGGACGCCATGGCGACATCGCTGGTGACGTGGCCATGGCTACCTCTGGCAACCTAGCGTAGCCAAATGAAGTTTCCAAATAAGTAGCCACTGTCCTACGTACATAGAAGAGATCGCTATATTATTGTTATCTGCGTCATAAAATGAAAGAGAAGAAACCTAAAAAGTTATGGGTCCATCCTTTTATATCAGATCGAAGTCGAAGTGTTTTTTTTAACTATATGCAGATTATGAAAATATCCTTACTAAAAATTGTTCAACTATGTGAGAATATCAATAACATCTTTTGATGAGTTATTAAACTTATGTAGAAATAAATTGATCGATCAGAATATTCTTTTGATGTAGTACTTATCCCAAAAACATGGACGGTTTTGAATCTCTGCAATAAATCGTTCTGTATCAAAACTCATTGTTTTCGCACAATTCACAGCGGGCGTCCGTTCTGGCGGCGACCAGTTGGCCACTGAACTGAGTGAGGGAGGCATAACTTACTTGTATACAAAATACTGGCGACTTAGCTATGCGTCGCAGGTAGCCAGAGTATCCAGTTTTCGTGTAGGGGCCGGTCGATAGTGGCTACGCTTCCAAATTGGCGACGTTGCCAGACGCCAGCCAAGTGTGTTATCTGCCATACATTTCATTACGAATTGTTTGGATACGTAGCCGGCGGCGTCGCCATGGCGTCCCAATGTGTTATGGCTCTAACGCTTCGGAATAGAACAACTGTGTGTTTGCACGAGCGATTTTTTTTTACCGTGCGATATTTTTGTCCCGTTCCACAGTCAGTCACATTGTGTTCTATTCGAAGCTTCAGAAATATCGCGCGGTAAAACGCCCCAGAAGCGCTCATGCAAACGATCGCTTACGTCACCTACTCGCAAATCGCACGCGAATCATACACTATTTTAATTACATTTGAACAATAATAGGTAACATCATAATATTGTAGTATATTATGACAAAAAAATATTGGATTTGATTAATATTGTCCTTTTCATTGAATCCATTTACATAAATATAAGAGACATCACATTACTGAACTTATATGTACAGAAATGACTTATATTTATAAAAAAGAAAATATTTTTATAAAAAATCCGCAATATCCGGATAATCCGGATTTGACGAAATATCTGTTCTTAAAATCCGGATTTCGAAATATATACGGATTTGCATTCACTAGCTCACGCACTCTACACCCACTTTTTTATTATTCTTTGAGCGGACTATTATATGTATTCTAATATTTAGAATATCGTTAGTAAATAACGCATACTATCAAAGTGTCATAATCGTAATATATTATATGACTAGCTTTTTCCCGCGACTTCGTACGCGTGATTAAGATAGTTTTGCATTTATTTTGAAAGTCACGGATTACCAATATACCTAGGTTAAGCAGTAGACCTCATTTCACACATATACAATTTTCTCCTAAAAAAATAAAAAAACCCGCCTGCATAAAAAGACAAGTCCACTGAAAAGATGGAAACAAGATTAAATATTAAAGGCAACATAATAACATGCAGTCGGAGGCATATAGTAATTCAAATCATTCATGACGTCACTTTCTTAATGCATGCCTCCAACTGCATGTTATTATGTTGCCTTTAATATTTAATCTTGTTTCCATCTTTTCAGTGGACTTGTCTTTTTATGCAGGCGGGTTTTTTAATTTTTATGATTTATTTTTTTATTTATATCTTTTTAGTTATTATATATTACGGTCATGATATACCTTTTTGAAATCCTTACAATAAGCCCTTTAATTTGACACCCATATTGCAGTATTCTAAAAAAAAAATTTTTTCCCACTGCGTATATTAGTACCGTACAGCCGCCATGTTGTTTTTTTTATAACGCCACCTTCTTAAGAACACTTGAGCTGACGAGACAAATCTAACGATATCTTAATTACGGAAATCCATTCAGCCGTTTGTAAGATATGAGGTAATAAAGAATATTACATACAAACACACAAACAAACATACTTACATACAAGATACGCGCGAAAAACATAACCCTTTCTTTGCAGTCGGGTAAAAATCATGTACAAACAGGAATACACTGTAGCACCCTGTATAACGGGAATTTTCTAAAACACTTACTTGGTGCTCACCTACACCATGAAAGGTACCTACCCTCCAAAAAGGTTTCTCTACCTTCAGCCTTATACAAATCTCCATACAAACTGGAACACCTAATAGCACCCTGTATACGGGAATTTTCCAAAACCCTTTGTTAGTGCTCACATACATTATAAAAGGAATCTACCCCCTAAAAATGGTGTATTTATTTTCAGCCCTATACACATTCCCATCAGTGGCGTGCCTAGGCCTACAAGGTAGAGCAAGCCCGAACCCTCAAATCAAGCAAATTTTTTACCAGTTCAATACAAGCAAAAAAAACAATGCATCTCACAGTCTCTCTTTACTAATTTAAGATTTTTTCATACCAAAATATCGATGCGACACCGCCCAGCGCCATCTAGACTAATTAATAGATAAGTCGCAAAAAAGCACCAAAAGCACAACCCTACATAATTATTCATAAATTAGTTCGACACAAAATGTTAGATGGCGTGACTTTATCGAATTTTATTATTGTGTACCTAATCAAAACTAAATTTCTCGTTTAAAATGTGTCACTCATAATAACACAAAATAATAGCGTTCCTGAGCTTTTGCTGGACAATTCCAATACTATCCCCTTGTCGTTCAAATGAAAGACGCAAAACTAACCTTACTTATTCATTTTTTAAGAAGAACCAACAATGTAAACGAGTCCACGACGAAATTAGGTACGTACGATACATTGAAGAATTGTATTTCTTTGCAAAATACTGAAATGAAGAGGTTTATTACCGGATTGCAAGTGCAAGGCAAGGGTCATTTTGTATTTCTATTGGATCGACTCAACTCGTGGATACTTTCACAGATCACACAGCACAGTGAATAAACATTTTAATCCATCACAAAAAAACATTATCAATCATTAGACTAAAATTTAGACACATTTTTAACACAAAAACACTAATAAAGGCAAAACACTTGTTGTTTCAAAACAGCTGTCGTCACAGATTGAAACAACTTCATACTGCTCAGCACGTACGTGCAGTCTACCAAACTGTGTCAACTTCGTAGGCATGCCTGGCTTTGCTCGACATTGTGTAGTTCTCATAGAATCTATAGATATTTACAGCAGTATGTATGTGATGCGGTAGCACTTTTGTTGGTGTAGAAGAGAGCGGATATATACAGATCGCAAAGCCCGGTTGCAAGCCAACGAGTGTGAGGGAGATAAATGCATTGTAGAGGGTTTATTGACGAAAGTAATGCAGTTTAGCGACTTGTCTATCGATCAGTTGTTGTAAAAATTGAATTTATGGTTATTGATTATTGAAAATTAACATTCGTTAATAATATTGTGTTGTTGTTTTTACGATTCATTAGTAGTGTTAGCAAGTTATTGTTAGGGCAAGCCCGGCTTTTCGGCTTGTATGGAGGTACCGCCACTGATTCCCATACAAACTGGAACACCCTGTAGCACCGTGTATAACGGGAATTTTCTAAAACCCTTTCTTAATGTTCACCTACACCATGAAAGGTAATGGTGTCTCTACCTTCAACCCTATACAAATTATCATACCGTGTATAACGGGAATTTTCCAAAATCCTTTCTTGGTGTTCACCTACACCATGAAAGGTAATGGTGTCTCTACCTTCAACCCTATACAAATTATCATACAAATGACCCTGGTGATGTGGATAATGCTATGGCAAAGATTAATAGCGACCTATTAAGAATAGCTGCTTGGTGTGAGTCAAACTGCCTGGTCATCAACCCAAAAAAGTCAAAATTTATGGTGATAGGTTCTAAAAGTAAACTTAAAAAATTGGATAACAAGAGCCTCAACATTCAGTTATATGGAGAAGGCATTATTCGTGTGGACAAATGTGTCTGTCAGAAACCTGGGTCTGACTCTAGACAGCCACTTAAATTTCGAAAGCCACATCACTGAGTGTGTTCGCAGTTGTTTTTACCGCCTTAAACTACTTTACTGAATACGTCCATATTTACATGAGCAGCTTAGAATTACACTGTGAATCACTCATACTTTCGAAACTTAATTACTGTGACATCGTTTATGGTCCACGTCTTCTAGCCAGGGGGCCTACTCAAATGGCCACTTACTACAATTAACGCTAGTAGAATAGAAAGACAATGTATGGGATTGACATAGGTCACGTGATCAAGCGTCACGAATTTGTTGATTCGTACTCAAATGTACAATGTTTCTATTTGATCAAATAAAACTATGATCTTACCTTAAATTAAACAAATAGTCGTCCATCGGATGCCTGTGACTGTATTACACACATAACATTGCATTATTGTTAATTTAAAACCATAAGTAATCCAAAATCAAGTCAAATCATATTGCATAAAAATATTTCTAAGCGTTTCTCTATACAAAATCCTACGCTTAAACGATATCGACACTAATTTGGTACTCAAAAGTACATTAACATCACAAACGCTTGTTCCATTCTACAAACACAGAATACATAGAACGAAAACACCGATAGTCTCGTGTCATGACTTTGGGTGCATTCTAACAGACTATTCGCTGAGTCATCGATCATTTTTCAGAATCGACTAGCATGGAAAAAATAAAATTCGTCCTAGTTATTTTCAGCCCCTGATTTTTTCAGCACGCATTAATGTGGTGCATTCCGGTAAATCGAGTAAAAGTACATTACAACCGAGAACGGGAAGCTAACGAATTAGACGAAATTAGAAAGTCTAACGATTAAAATGTCGAAAACGAAAATGTTAAACACGGTCAGATAGTCATAATTTAAAAAGTCTAAGTTCAAATGAATTAAAGGACATCAGGCAGAGTCCCATAGAAAAAAACCAAAGAATGTATAACATTTCTGTATTTTCCAAAATGCAGGCATGTAATTAGTAATTCATAGAAAATATTCAGATTTTTACGAAGATTTATGTTTTAAGAGTTATTTATGTTTGAAAGTTTTTTTTTTGGTAATCCCGACACTAAATAGCAACACCACCACGACTACACGTTTCGTTAGCTGCGTTATGCTAGGGCCACACTACCGTAATATGCCAACAATTATGACCATTGATGAACCTTATGCGTATAGGAATAAGGAAAATTATGGCCATAATTATTGGTATATCACGGTAGTGTGCACATATTAACATTAGTGATACAGATTAGCACCACAATGTACGAGTTCTGTGCATATGTCGCACCGCACGTAACAAAACACTTTTAACAGTTGACTGACAGCCGGCAGATATTTTTTTTTAATGCGCAATCACTTGTGCCACAGAACAAATATACCCAGGGGAGACTTGTGCAATCGCTGACAAAGATGTCCGTTTCATTGATATGCTTTTGTTTTTTTCAATAATTAATTAAAGCTAAATGAAGGAGTAAAAAAATAATGTTGCTGCTGTTTTATGATTCTATTAACATAAAGTGTTTATAGATAACAGAACTATGTTTATACACTTTTGGGTCTCATGTGCCTGATGTCCTTTGGTATATGGGGGTTTTCGGGGGTAAACAATTGATCTAGATTGGTTTTACGTTTGGGGAAATGCGCGTTTTTGCGTTTTCATGCGTTTTTCTTTCGACGCAGCATATGGTCTCTAATTTCACCCGCGGCCGGCCAATGTCTGTTTGGTTCAGCGGGTTAGTACGTGGACCACAAGAAACGAGTGTTCAGAGTTCGAATCCCGCTCGGTGACTTACTTGTTTTATGTTCAAGTTTATACATATATTTTTTATTGTTTTTAGACAAGTTTAAAAAAATGTTGTTAATGTTGCTTTCGAGTTTTTATTTTATTGAGACTTATGAAGCAATAGTGCAAAACGAAAATTTACCGATACAAATTTTAAAAAGTTTTTCGGGTACGTTTTCTGACGCCATCTCTCGGATAATGCCATAAAAACTAACTACTACGCCTCGCGGAATTATTATGTATTAACTACATCTTATTCCATAGCTATGTAATGAGAGAAATTGACAATAGATGGCGTTACTCTGTGACAAAACGAGTAATGTAAGGTTGAGATTACGAATATCGAAAAAACATCACATACATTGCTCTGATCCCAAAGTAAGTAGCTAAAGCACTTTTTTATCACCTAAACACCACCATTTACAATAAATACTAATAACCGAGCTTGCTCGGTTCACCCAGGTACTGAGCTCTTATAGCAGGACTTATATTGAACTGCCTTACTTTTTCGTACTATGACCTCAAAGGTTAGTATGAAATCAGGCCTTAAGCAGTCCTGTTTAAGGCCTGCTTTTGAACTAAACGGTTTCTTATTTGCTGTTGGTAAGCCCTCTGATCAAACGGAAAATCTGTGCATATGTCGCACGTAACAAAACGCTTTTGACAGTTGACTGACAGCTGGCAGACATTCTTTGTTTTTAAGTGAGCATGCGACTCTCCGTACCACATGCATAATTCCATTCTAAAACCACCTAGAAGTAATGTACTGATGATATACGTTCTTATTTCTGATATCAATTCGATTGTACCGGCTTCTCGGCAGAATTATGGACAAAAGCATGTGGGCCGGAGAGTCGCATGCTTTGAGGTTATGTTTTTGGTTAAATCGTCGAATTCCAGATCAATCTGAGCCTGTACCGGTGGGTTGATGTATTTGTAGCCGTTACATATTCATTGTTACAGCTACGAACACATTCGTTACTCATGTAACGCGACAGGGACAAAGATATCGCGATCTAAAGTTTTAAAAGCATGCGACTCTCCGGCCCACACGCTTAAGTCTAAAATATTGGTGAAAATAGTATAAGGATTAAAAATAAACAGGTTTTCTTAACAGTTTAATCACGATAAAGCCTCAATATAAAGCCGGCTCCACACTCGCGCCGCAAATCACGGGCGCGGTTCGCGCATGAAAACGGTGCAAAAAATATAGCCCTCCAGACTCGCGCGTGAACCGCGGCCACGAATCACGGCAACCTTAGTTCGGCACACAAGCCTTTTGACACGGACCAAAAACCACCGGACGGGGAACGCCGCGAAGCGCGAACGCGAAGCCGCGAAACCCTCCACACTTCACACTCGCGGTTCTTGGCCTTCACGGGCTTTCGCGGCGCGAGTGTGGAACCGGTATAAGATTTAAATTATTAATTTATTTATATTTCACTAGAAAATAATTAAAGATGATGTTGTTTTAGAACGTGAGCAGCAGTGTTGCAAGTCACATTCGTTATAACCAGTGTGTATACAATACCCAATACAATGAAAGTCTTTATTAGTAAACAACTGTGTATACGATCTATAATACCTCTATCACTGTCATAGCTTAGCTACACAGCTGTTAAAGGGGTGGGTTGCAGTTCCTTATTAGTAAGGCGGATAAGATTTAACACTCGAACATCGTACAAAACAGAGCAGATCTCATAAAATCGTTGTTTAAACATGGCACATACAGAACCGTCTGTACCAGTTTTCAGTTGTCAAAATATCGACAACTAAACCGTTTGGAGCCAAATGAAGCAGTCTGTAATAGCAGCGTCACGTTTGATAAGTGACAGTATATAATACTTGAAATTCGTTCGCATAACGACACCTCAATAGAAAAAAGCGAAAACAATATTTCGAACCATCACACTGTATGGCCCATACATACTTAAAACTGTCACATTACGTGAATTTTGCTTCACGCAAGTTGTAAAGCAATTAATATTAAAAACAAGTTCCGTCACTGAGGATCTAGCTGCATCTAAAACCAATCACTGCAGGTAGTTACAATAAAATCCATGATTAAATTTGTATGAGATTTTTAAGATAGGGTGACAACAATGTACGTATGTTGATGGACAGAAAGGCTATAATCGTTATCTTATACCTTCGAACGAGCAATTTTTGTATTTATTTATTTATTTCTATGATCTCGGAAACGGCCCTAACGATTTCGCTGAAATTTGGTATATGGGGGTTTTCGGGGGTAAACAATCGATCTAGATTAGTCTTATGTTTGGGAAAACGCGTGTTTTCGAGTTTTCATGCGTTTTTCTTCCGACGCAGAATATGGTCGCTAATTTCGTCCGGCCGGCCACTGTCGGCAAGAAACAAGTGTTACGGGTTCGAATCCCGCTCGGTGACTTATTTTTGTTTTTTCAAAAAGTCTAAAAAAGTCTGGAACAGCTGGTAGGAAAATATAGACGATTCAAAAGTACTTAATTATTAAGTTTATTTGAATAAAGCTTATTTGACTTTGACTTCATATGTTCAAGTTTATATATATATTTTTATTTTTATTGTTTTTAAATAAGTTTAAAAAATGTAGTTAATGTTTGAGATGACAATGTAGATTCTAGATTATCACCTAAACACCACAATTTTTGAGTTTTCATGCATTTTTCTTTCCACGCAGAATATGTAGAAAAGCGACATCTTGAAAACCGGTTTATAACCATTCGACCACGGAGGCAGTCAAACCACCAGAAAAAACCTGTCAAGTGCGAGTCAGACTCACGCACGAAGGGTTATACCATAAAACAGCAAAAAAGAACGTTTGTTGTATGGGAGCCCCTCTTAAATATTTATTTATTTTATTCTGTTTTTAGTTTTTGTTGTTATAGCGGCAACAAAAATACATAATCTGTAAAAATTTCAACTGTCTAGCTATTACAGTTCATGAGATACAGCCTGGTGACAGACAGACAGACGGACAGACAGACAGACGGACAGCGGAGTCTTAGTAATGGTTCCCGTTAATACCCTTTGGGTACGGAACCCTAAAAACCACCAGATGGCGCTTTCACCACCATATTACAATAAATAGTAATATCCGAGCAAAGCTCGGTCACCCAGATATTAAATTAATAAATGCTTGGACAATTTCACACAGCGCCATAGTGATGCGCGATTATTACTACTAATTTCAATAATCGAATTAACTACTAATTACTAATTTCAATAATCGAATGTCAGATTAGTAATAAACTAATTTAAATAATCGAATAATTACTACTAATTAGTAATACTTTTGAGAAGTGGCTCTACGAGGCTCAAGAAAAAACGCCGTGGCGCTATAAAATAATATAAAAAATATCTACATTACTAATTAGTAATACATGTTGATGGTCATTCGAATTATTCGAATGATTGATTGATTACCCCAACTATGCAAAGCTTGTAATATGGGTGCTAGACAACTGATATACTACTTATATACTTTTTAAATAGATAATTATTATACATAGTAGCGCCCAGACCCGTCACAGAAATTAATTCTTATTCACATTTAAAAGTGGCGTCGTACAGTCGCCATATTGACTTCAAAAAAATATATAGCCATTGTCACTCGGAATGATGTCAGGATTCTAACGATACCCCAAACATCTAATTCCGTTAAGCTAGTTAGAAGTTATGGTGGAATAAAGAAACTCACATAGGTAACTACAAACATACATGAACCCTGAACACAAAATTATTCAATTTTGGGCAGTCGTGTAAAAACCTAAAAGTAATGTGCACATACGCCACATACAGTCTCAATAAACTTCAATACAATGTCCGCAAAAAATAATACTTCATGGTCACCCTAGCTTATTTACATACTAATTATTATGCTAGAAACCGTTACATAATTATGCTAGAAACCGTTTTATAGTTAGAGCGATGAAATTATATAACGTTAAATTTAGTCACATTGATTTGTTTAGTCTTAAGCCCGCTAAATTCAAAGTTGCACTTAATAGTACCAATTAATTAATGTTTGGCCTCTCATTTTTTATAAGTAAACAAAATTTAGTAAGCAAAATTTAGTTGTTTAAGTAAGTTACAGTGTTATTGTTACTCGATACTTTATTGTCATTACTTAGTAGTGGAAACTGTTTAGGCTAATGTAATTTGATGTATGTTGTAACTATATGTAAAAATTTATGCTATGTTTCCCAAGAAATAAAAGAAATAAATAAATAAATAAAATAAATAATTTTTTTTAACCTCGAATTGCATCGTAAGTGCTGCAGTAATTGGTTTCAGATAAAGCTAGATCCTCAGTGACGGAAATTCTTTACGCTTCATTCTAGCGCTATTCGGGTATTTAATGAAAGACTTTCGCCTAAATCTAACAAAGTGGAAAATATTCGAATATCACCGACTTGAGTATTCGAATAGCAAAATAAGCCGAATATTCGAAGTATTCGAATTGCAAGCCCTACTCACAACTCACAAGCCAGAAGGAGTAAGAGTGAGTGAGTAAGCACATACGAGATGACGATCATATTATACTGCCATTTCTTTTCATGGTTAAAATGTTCTTTATGGTGATCAATGACTCAGCGATTAGTCTGTTGGAATGCACCTAATGTCAAATTGTACGTAAGGTACTTTACTTACTACGTGGTGATTATTTCCTCTGTGTTGTGTAATGTGTTTACTACTACTAAACTAATTAATTAGAATAGTAATAGTACCTACCTAATTTTCTTTATAATAAACCCTTGCTCAGTCAGCAATCATATGCCATGGATACCTATAATAATAAATAAGATATATTTACTTAGTAAGTAAGTAAGAACTTTATATTACTTACATCAAAATACCACACTTAAGACTTATCGTATGGATTTATCAATCATTACTTACATTTATTTCAGTTCAAGATACCTACAATACTTACGGAATATAATTGGCAAGAAAACATGACTCTCTTTTCTGACCAAAGGATGAAACAAACAAAAAAGTGATCAAGAATGCTGGTAAATAATACTTATTATTACATGGTTCCTATTAAGTATATAATTATAATGTTACGGCTAATACCCAAAGTGCGGATAAAACTAGGTGTAGCCGATAGGCCTATACCCAGCAGTGGGTGTCGTGTGGCTGATATGATGATGATGATTTTTTTAACAGATAATACAAATAACTTTCTTCATACCCCAAACTACACATAGGCTACACATAGTTTTAGCCAGCTATTCGGGCACTTCGGCAAATAAGCCGTAACATTATATACTGACTACTTATTAGATCAAAATACCGCTATGGTTTTTAATAAGTCTTTTATTTACCTAAATTGTTATTAACTCAATCTTATTGAATTTCAGATACATACAATTCAATAGGTATATTGACATTGCAGAATATAATACACAAGTACCTTTTAAATTGGCTAGAAAAGATGTTGGAAAAAGCTAACCCTTGGACGTCGAACGTGCCCGATGGTGCACAGGAAATACGCTGAAGCTATTGAACAAAATTATAGTAATGAATATTTTGCTCCAAGCGACAAACAAGACTATGAAACTTTAGGTATAAAAAGAAGCATGATGGAAAAGTTCTGGCTGTACCTACTTTGTGCTTTAAAATCATATACCTAATTGTATTGGTTTAGATATAATTATAAAATAAAATATTGACTACCTACCTATAACCTTTCATTTTGTGTACTATCTATCACATCTACAAAACAAAAAAAAATTTCAACAATATGTTGTTGTTTTGCATTATCAAAATAATAGGGTAGTTATAAGGTGTTAGATTAAAACAAATTTAAATTTAAATCAAAGAGAACATTTACTTTTTGAACTTAAAAGTATAAAAATAATAATAACAAAGCAACCACATCCTTACTAATAATATTATAAATGAGAAAGTCCGTTTGTTTGTTTTGAGGTGTAACAAACAATTGTTAGAATCATCATGAAATTTTACATAGGTACATGTTGTCAGGGGTACAGAGAAGGACATAGGGTCCTTTCATCCTTAACAAAGTTCCCAAGGGATAGCAAAAAAAGCTTTTCACGCAGACAAAGTACTGAGGCCCATGATTTTGTTAGATAGGTACCATCTTGTATCAGTAGTTGAATCAGTCTTGCTTGGCTTATTGTAACTAGTATATCTTACAAACAGGCCTTCTTCTAAGTGTCACCTGTAAAAAAGTAGGTATTTATTTATTTAAGTTAACATTGTATTAAAACAATTACTATTTTTATTCTATTTTTATTTTTTCACTCATTAAAGAGGTAAATTTATGACTATGTGATTATTATTAGTGAATTAGAATTTATTAGAATTAGCGAATATTAATTACCAAGTAACATTCCTGACATGTCAGGAATTTAAGTCATCTATCAGGAAAACAGGGATAAAAACTGTAGTTGTCAGGGATGTACTCATAACTGTAGCAGTAAAAACTTAATGAAAACACATAATTTTTTAAATCACTTGGTGTGAAAAGATTATTAAATATTAACTAAATTAAGAATGTAGATGTAGATTTACTAAATGCCAAGAAATTTCCTGAAAAGTCAGGGAAAAAGTCAGGAAATCTCATTATTAGATCTGGAAACCATAGCCCCGATGCAACTTAAACATAAAGATTGGGTGTTATTGAAGCCTTATGTCTGTATGTCTGCATTTAACTTCCAAATATGTGTCGGGGGACCACTACTCAACTCAGATCAGACCCACCAAGCCAACCTGCACTGAATTATAGCATGTCAGGATATAGTCTATGGTGGTGAAGTTAACTATATGTTATGTATAATATCAAGTTTATATTTAAAAGTGTTAACACTTACCATCACTCGGCCAGCTGCCGAGCTGACCTCTTTTTTGATACATGCTTTATAGCTTTTACTTTTAATTTATTATTTTTTAATTGTTGTTCCTTTTTTATACATGTGTAATAGCATTACTATGTGCTTGACCACATGTGATGTTGCCGTTCTGCTCAACTTCATGGCTTGGAAATATAGAAGGCTATGGTAATAGGTATAGGTACAACATAGAAGTCTTTGACTTATGACATATTTTTCTTATGTTTTATACACTATTTTGTTTCCCATTGTATCAAATTATCAATGCTTTCTCTGTGTTGTGTTTGTGATAAAATACATTAGTACAAAGCTTCGCTCACTCATTACACAGCCCATTAGCTTACCACAGTTTCAGAAATCATAACTATAATTGTCTTTACACTTCTTCTTTATCTTCTTATAATATAGGTAGTGCAAATTCTATTTTGAACGAAAATTCAAGAAGAAATTATCACAACCTGAAACAATAAAAAGTACTTAATTGAAAATTTGAAATCATTACACAGCTCAACTAATCCTTCATTTCCATGCTACATGAAAGATAAATGTTAATTATAAGGGAATCATATTTTATTGTGATTACCGACTAAAGAAAGGGAAACTAATGAAAAAAGATTTTTACATAATTAGGTATTGTACCTACGAGTAACTGGAACTAATTTATACTTACGAAATGACAACCTTCAGGCATTGGCAGGAAGGGGGTGGGCCGGGTGGGCCGGGTGGGCCGTGCACACCCCAGAACAGCCTGATACCCACCTCAGAAAAATACCAGCTATAATACTTTTCTATTGCCTTTCAAAACTCCAACGCGGCTCTAGTCAAGCACCCTAGGCTTTGCCCCAGAACTAGAGGCCCGGCCCCACTGGAAATAATCTTTAGATACGCCAATGCCTTCAGGCTTTTGTAAAGAAGAATACTCTTCAAAGTACCTACTGCATAATTTATCAATTAATTCTAAGTACTTACTGATGATTAGGGGTATAGGGGTTTTAATTCCGAGGCCCCACGCCTTAAGTGGCCTGTTTCAGTGCTTCTTACACAGATCACTATTATGATTTATCTCCTCCATTAGTTTTATTGGCAGAAATCACAGGAAACAAAAAAACCCTTTTCAAAATTGAAAATAAAACACGTGTCGTACGACTTTGTTTCTTTCTACAGGGTATGGACGTTCGCTGCGTTTTAGTACGATTGCTGGCTATCGTCGGCAAATCTACATGTCAAAATAGCCATTTGAGTACCATTTCTTTCTGTCGGAGCCAGCGTAACGTTAAACACAGATCATACAGTACAATACAAGAGGGGCACACTTGGAACAACGCAAACGGTCGAAACAAAAGTAGCGTCATCTCTGAATCTTAACCATCAACTTTCACAACAAAATCTTCAAGTTTGCCAAATAATTTCAACTGGTTATAAAGTAGGTAATTAAAAACAAAATTATATTAAAATATGAAAATGAAAATCGTTTTTGAGTTTGGTCATGGTGCGAATTACAATAATAATGATAAAATTTGACACCCGAATTAATGACCCAGTCCAGTAGCGTAGAGCGGATTACCACACCACCTCCGTTTATTTACATGACATTACTATCAAGGTAATGGTACAGTCAGTGGCACGAATCATGAATATTTTTCGACGGAGTGGGGATAAATTCGCGCATGTGCTCGTGTGAGCGACCAATAGTGCGTGCCCCTCTCCCGCCGCCTGCGCCCCTCACCGCAACGCATACCCAGAATACGCGTTCCGCGCAATCCCCACCCAATTTCATGATTCGTGCCACTGACTGTATCTATCAGTATTCCAACTTCAACAATACTCGGTACACGAACAGTCGCGAATGCGCCGCAGTGACGAACGTAATATACCTACGAACTAATTATTGTTTGAAATACAAGTACTTACTTACTATGGTAAATTGCAGATTGTGCTGTTTGTATTATATTTATTATTTTATTACTCCAGAGATGACATGTTTAAATACCCGGAGTCCAAAAAATAAGATTAAGTATACTTTTATTAAAATATTTTTTTTTTACTATAGGTATTGCCTACTAACTACGGCCAGAAGGATTTGAAAATAATTTGTTTCTCTCTTTAATATGTAGGTATTTAGCTTTTTCAGTTTTTTGTTTTTACTGTTAGTTTTGTTAACCTAGGTACCTACCTATTTCATTTTCCCTATAATATTATGGATTCTAAAATATTACGCAGGTTATACGCAATTACAAAACTAGAAAGATACGAAAGTAGGTACTTAGCTGAAATTAAAATACTGTAGACGGGTGTATCGTGCGACAAAAAGGTCTCAATTTAAGGTTGCCACCTGTACTTTATTTCGGGGTTATTGTACTCTCTACTTTATGAGGAAAATAAAGTAGGTACGTGAAAATACTTTATTTCACAAGATTTGTTTAAATATTGCCAAAAGTAATAAAAAGTATGTTTTAAAGGTAAAAATAAATATTACTTTATTTCCATACAACGTACTTTTTACTAGCTTTAGCAATCAATATACTTTATTAGTTCAAAAAAGGTGGCAACCCTAGTTACAATATTAATAGATATTTACCGTGCTACAACATTTATACCGTTGTACGAATACCGAGCCAAATCATAGTTGTTTTTGTATTTTTCTTTGTTTTGATTTGTTCTTTTTCATTAATATTTTCTATTTTGTTATAAATAAAGATATTACAAAAAACTAAAATAAATATATAATAAGAAACAAAAAATACATTTTCAGCTATTATAATTTCGTGTCAGTAGTTCCGCATCGATTTCCAGAGGCGCTAGTGGACTCTTTGAGGTACTCTCTAGTTCTAGTTACTCTGTGATACAAGCGTTTGAAGATTGAATGCGGAGTGACGGGTTGAGTACCAAAATAATATCGCTTTCGCCGAGTCGAAGAAACATGTAGAATATAGAAACGCTTATAACGTTTGCCATTTGAGTAGGCCCCGAACAGTTAAGCTTGTACAGCGGGTGCAGAATGCCTGTGCACGCTTCTGTTTCTTTGTGCCACCTCGGTCTCATGTGACCCCATTCCTTAATAGTGCTAACTTACTGAAAATGGAGGCCCGTAGAAAGCTTCATCTAGCCACTTTAATGTTTGGTGTCCTTAAGTCAGAAAAACCTATATATTTACATAAGAAACTTACTTGGACCAAAAGTTATACTGGTAACTCATTAAGATCTTGCAGAAACATCTTTGCGACACCAAGTCATCGTACTGTGGCTTTCCGCGGGTCCTTCAGGTTCGCAGCCACACATTGCTAGAACGATCTTCCGCCGCCGTTGCGTGACCTTAAAACAATCAATACATTTAAAAGATGCTTAAAAAATATTTACTTTCACTCCTTAGAAATAATGTTATTTTATTATGCCTACTTACAACTCGGTTTTTCACGTCTGGTGGATAGCATTAGATTTCGCTGCGAACGCCTCTATGATATCCCTTGCACGGGGCTTCACTGGTACTTCTCGTCATCATCTATGACTAGTCTGTTCGAGTACCACAATATAGATATTGGTTTTTTTACCACAAAAACTAATATCTGTACTGTGCGGATATTGTATTTATGTAGTGTGGATGTGTTTATTTTATTTTAATACAATTTACTTTATTTAAATATTTAATATCATATAAAATTATATACATATTTTTTTCATTACAGCTGTAATTAAAAAAGCAAGAAAATATTAATATGGTCGATTAGGTACGTACGATTAACGTTCCTCGCACAGGCCCTGTCAGAATACTAGCGCTGTTGCGGTGTGACGACCTCATACCGTAACAGCATATGCTGAGGCAGGGTCCTGATTGGCCCGTCACACAATTTTTAATGTAATTAGTTGGTTTTGTTTTTATTTTTTGTTTGTTTGTTGTTCCTTGCTGTTTCTTGGTATGTAAGTGTGATGTGTGTTAATAAAATTTTATTCATTATTCATTCATTTATTCATTTATTCATACAAATTTTAACAACCTGTAGCACCCTGTACCTATAACGGGATTTTTTTAAATCCTTTCTTAATGCTCAACTACATCATGAAAGGTATCTACGCTCCAAAAATGGTGTCTCTTTCTTCAACCGTTAGGGCTCTATGCCTATCCCAACAATGAATCAGTGAATCAGTTAGAGTTTTATATGTACAGATTTTCCATACAAAAGAGCAATGTTTTAAAAGGTATTTTTCTGATAAATTCAATCTGATTTTATTTGAATTTTATATTTTTCAAAAGCTAATAGTCAACTAACTAACTAAAAAGAAATTTGAGTTTCATTTAAATATACGTTAATATTTTTTATAACATATTTGCTCGTAAAGGGTATCTTATTACACCAATTTCAATATCGTATTGTATCTCATTACGAACTTGTGCGGTAATGTAAAGTAAAACGCACGGTTTCCTTGATAAACTGTGCGTTTTACTTTACATTACCGCACGGTTTATCAAGATGCTCCGTCTAACGAACGGTCAGGTCGCCGGCGCCGCTACCAGCGCCGCCGCCGACTGCACTACTCTGTGGTCTCGTTTCTCCTACCTTTACTCAAGAGAGGGAGAGAGAGACAAATTATAATAAGTTGACAACATTAAAAGTGCCAACTGGCAACGTAACAATCAATTTTATAAATTGTTCAAATTTTTATAACTAGGTACATTAACAAGTGATTCAAAATGGTTAAGCGAAAACAAGGGATCCCATTAAAAATTTATTCGTTTATGAAAGTCCAGGTTTTACATATTTCCTCGCAAATATACATATTATAAAACGTGGTATGACATACGTGCGCTTTGATAATTACAGCCTCTGTTTTTTGGTAAATTTTGCCTGCTTAGGTGCACTTTTGAGTAGCAGACAGAGTGATTTCTTAACTACTTAGTTGAAAGTTATTTACTCTCATTACCTATCCGATATGTAGTAGGTATTTAATTTCAACCTACCAACCCATTGTGTGCAAACTTTGTTAATTATTGTGATGGAAAATGACCTCACTTTAAATGTGGAGCTCATTTTTCAATGTTGACGACTCTGTATGAAATATACAGGGAGAAAAAAGCAGCCCTTGACGAGTTTCTTGCCGGTTCTTCTCGTTACAAGGTCTCCCGCTTAGGGTTTGCGAACCGATGGCGTAGCTTTTATGACATTCACAAGTGCTTGTAACAGCCTAGACTGAATAAATTATTTTTGAATTTTGAATTATACACCGTCATTTTGTAGTCGTTTAAATTAACTTAAGGGAGTGTTCTACTCATGGAACTAAACATTTTTGCCAAAGAAACATGGGTCGAATGTGGACAAAAAATTTTGACTTTCCCATACTAATAAAATCTTTTAGCTGTCTAGTTAGTATGGGAGACCCAATTTTTTTTGTCATTTTTCGACCCATGTTTCTTGGGCAAAAATGTTTAGTATCATTGGTACAACACACCCTTAAGTTAATTAAAACGACCACAAAATGACGGTGTATGTATATGCTAAATAAATGAAAATCCGACTTTTTCCAAATCCGATTATTTAAATACTTTTCTTTTTGACTGTTTTCCGGCGAAATGAGAATTCGAACTTTTGGGAATCCAACCAAGTGCGGAAAGGTTTACGATTAGAATAAACAAAGCACACATTTTAAAAAAATCATTTTATTGAAGGCAGAGAACATTAGTGTATGATTATTAATTTAACATTTTGTCTAACATGGCCATAAGTCTTGTTTCTAATAAAATACATATCTTAAAGAAAATTGCTATAAAAAAAATCTATTAATTTCGAGCAATTAAATTCACATTAGGTATCTTTTGACCATAAGTTTTAAAACATGGAGCAACACTTTTAAAGTAAAATGGATATTATTTAAACTTATATGTAGAAACAAAAATAAGCGTCCGAGATATAGGGCTAGGTAGTCCAAGTCAACTTTATATTCTTTTATAATTTTTTCTTGAAATCATATGCATTTTACTTAAACAAAACCTATGGCCATATTAGTTACAATTTAGCAAAATAAAAATATTTATAAATGCTTAGCCAAAATCCAGTGAACACCTCATGTCAAACAGTAGTGTAAATATCTGACAATGCATAATATCTTGTATTGTCATTCGATAAGTATAATTTTATCAATAATGTCAATTGCTTAGTTGCGAATAGGTTACATTCCTGAGTATTTTGGTTCTCATCTTAATAACTTTAAACACAAGCATTTCCGGACGTTAAATAATAGCCACATTTCCTCCGATATTCAAAATATATTAAGAATTTGTATAAAAAAGTTGTTTATGAAATAAAATAATTATACCTCAAATAAAATTAACAATCGACATTGTGGCAACACGTTTACTATGCTAGAGTAAATTGCATCAAAAAAATCTGGTACAATCGATAACACATCAAGCATAAAGGCCCCAACGATCATTTGCGATTGTCAATTTTTACGTCATTGACGCAAATTGATGCGAAAATTTATCGTTTACGCGTGCAAATGAAGCGAATGTCAAATGCTCCAACAATGGCATTGACGAAAAGATTGACAATCGCAATTGATCGTTACCGGCGGGCTTAACTACATTAACCGCGCTGCTTCACTAATGCGTCACACACACTATGAAATCTTTACACAAATGCATATTGGAATTGTACACTGGTACTATTATTTCTTATGTGATTGTACATACAAAATATAGTATAATAGACAATAATTTACAATAAAATTTGGCTGATCCTTTTAACAGAATAGCGCTTTTAAAGCCACATAAATAATTAATATGTCAACCAAAATAATTTTCTTTCATACAATAAAAAGATACTTCGTTTGGTAATAATAACAGTAACAACAGATTTATAATAAAAAAAAAATATTTCCATCACACCTTAAAATTTGAGAAAGGTGTCTTTGTATTATAATAAATTTAATAATTTACAGAAATTGATTACCAATTGACATTAAATAATTAAGGAATGAAAATTCATAAGTGCAAAATCTAAGACACTACTGGTTTTGACAGCTGGGCATTAAGATAATTTCTTGATAGTACCTGCATAAAATATTGTCATAGTTTTATTTTTTAATAGAATGATGCAAAAAAAAATCAAACAAAATCAACCAGATCAATATTTAATTGAAGTTACCTACATTTACAGCGTCTGTATAATCTTTAAGAGGTATAAACTCAAACAGTTTATATTTCAATTGAAAATATTCGATCGAACGTTATAGTTTTGCAAAAAATTAAAACTTAAAATAAGTTTACATTTTTCGTTGGCGATTAAACTGCAAACTTAAATGAAAATGCACATTTTCATTCGTTGCATCACTAGGGTGCAAAGATATTGTAAATGTCTTTGGCAGACTTGTTTTGATATTTTTTGTTCTTTATACAAGTGAGTTTGCGTGTACCATAATATATTATATTATCAAATTAACAGCCTCTTTGGAATTAATATACTCGTAACATAAAATAGAATGTGTAAAGTACAAACTTGTACATAATTGTACTGTTGCAATACAAAGGCTGTCCATTTAAAGTAAAAACGAATTACACATTGAAACCTTTAATTGAAATACCAATTCCCGAATTGGCATAAAAGGTGGTGTGCTTTTTTGAAATTAAATTTATTATAATAAATGAAAAAAAGACATCGTTGATTTTTCATTGTGAAGTCATTATGACTTAAAATAATTCAAGCTAATCAACAGACCTTATAAATCTAAACTTAACGTAAATTGGAAATTACAAAATTACTCCATATTTACAAACACTGACATTAGATATTATGATTTACTTGTTTTTTTAAAGGTTTCTTCTGAAGTCAGTTTGGTACTCTTTACCATTGAATTTTTCCTGTAATAAAAAAAAAACTATCCAAAATAAATATACAAATAGTTTAATAATTAAATAATTTTAATATCAAAGGCGGCAATATCCACTCAATGTCAAAAATGTACTAAAAATGGCGTTTTAATAAAAATTTTGGACGTAGTTTAATAATGTACACATTAGACATTGAATGTGACAATATCCTATAGTTACAAAATACTTTATATAATATAGAGTTCGTAAGAAACCCGGATTGTCCTATCATATCAATAAAAAAAAACGTTTTTCTCAAAATGTCATTGAGTGCATATTGCCGCCTTTGATATTATATGATTCAATAGACAAGTCTGGTGAAACCAGAAACTAATTTCTTCCTAACATATTAGGTATATTAATTACTATCACATATAATATATTTAACAATTATCTAATCGAAATATATCAAGATCAGGCCGTTGTTTAATTTTAATATTGGTTAAAATCAACACTTATTTTATACTGAAGGAGGTATAATAGACAATTATTTCCTATCTAACACGAAATCACCGAGGAGGATACAAAATGCTGCAGATTAATAAATTAATAGCTTATTCTAAAGTCTAATATTTACAAAATAAAATAGATAGTTTACATATTATATTAATTGTTGAATAGGGTACATATCTTATTGGTTTTGGAATGCATTATAATTATTATCAGTACGGAATTTACTTTTATTCCATCATAAAGGAATATTAACAAGATTGCTTCCCAGAATAAATTGAATTGGCCAAAGTATTAACACTTCGACTGTAAAACAATGGATTGTCTGCTTTTGTGATAATGATGTTATCACATTTTACATTGAATAATAAATATATATTACAATTGCTATAAGAATAGAACCTTTTAAGCAGCATAGTCGTGACAATCGTTGCAAACGCTACCAAATATAACTGACTCATTTATTTACAAGATCTTAAAAAACAAAGTGAAAATACTAAGTTAGTACACATAAAATAATATTCCAAGAAGAAACAAACCAGTTCATAACATTAAATAAAAAAACGCTGAGCACAGGCACGTATTTATAAACCGCTCTCAACGTTGAAAGCTACCTTGAGATCATTAAGATGTTCTTCAGAAACAGCATGGTATGATCTCAAGATAGTTCTGAACGTTGAGCGCGATTTATAAATACGGGCCTTTAAGCGGGGAATTTACTTACAGACATGTCCGCAGGCACGCCCGCGGGCATGTCCGAGCGGTCATCTTTATAATTGCAAGACCGTCTGCGACGACGACACACATGACAGGCTTAGGAAAAACCTCTTGTAAAGTTGCCCGCTCGGACATGTCCGCGCAGGCGTGCCTGCGGACATGTCTGTAAGTGAATTCCCCGCTTTAGTATTGACAACGTGTTATTTCTACTAGTTCTATTCTTACAACATTTGAATCTTATGATTATGACATAGCATGTAATGAATGGTTTACAGCAGTCGTACAAAAGTAGCACATAAAATGTATCCCCTGTGCTAACTATTATTAAATAAAATTTAATGGTCGCTCATCCTACTCCTGTCGTGTTAACTTTAAGGCGTTTTAGTATTATGTAATTGGGCTGCCAGATTATTTGCCTATCGATTTTACATGAAAAATATTTATACTCTTTGATATAGATTAGCAAATCACGTTTTGCTGTGAATTTATTCTCAGTTTATTTTGTTGTTTGACAGAGTTGTTTAGTTAAGCAAAATTAGTAACAATTGATCCTAACTATCGAAGAACAAGTGCTTAGAAAATTGCTGGACACAATACGTGACAACGCTTAAATATGCAACTTAGCATCGCGTTAATTCACTTTCTTAACGACAGATCAATGTCTAGCATTAAATAAAAGGCTTCAGTGCCCATTCTATGGTTTGTAGTTTATGCTTAAGTTGCCATATAGTTAGTTGGTATAAAATTAAAACCAAAAAAAGTTTAAAAAATATTGCAATATTACTTGGAAATAGAAATCAATTCTCATCCAACTGTCAAGTTGTCGAGTCGGGGAAAAACAGTAGAAAACGAGTTGGGAAAACGTTAATTGGTAGAAAACAAGCAGTGTATTAGTTAAGGGTGCACCGAGCGTCCACTAGCGCCGCCAATCAAGAAAAAATCATTACAACGAAATAACTATGTTTAACAAAATTCTGAAACATATAAAAACTAGTAATAGTTATAAACTATTTTTGTATGCGTTTTTTTCCTGGTTTAAATGTGTTTGTGTAGTTAAAACCTGGATTAACGCCTAAAGTGGCCACTTTAGGCGTTAATCCAGATTTTAACCACACGAACGCATTTAAACTTAGAATTTTACGCATACAAAAATAGTTTAAAACTAACACTAGTTTTTATATGTTTCAGAATTTTGTTAAACATAGTTATTTCGTTGTAATGATTTTTTCTTGATTGGCAGTGCTAGTGGACGCTCGGTGCACCCTTAACTCGTCAATGATGAAAACGAGACATAATAGATTTTTTTTTGTTGTCCGGACGCCCGCCGGCGATGAATTAAATGACCCTTATCTGGCAGCCCCGAAATGAGTCTAATACCTGATGTTGATGAAGGCTGCGATGACAATGAGCGCGACGCTGGCAATGACGTTGACGGCGTAGGAGGTGGTGGCGACGTCGCCGTCGACGTCGAGCCAGTCGGACTCGCCGGCCAGGTTGCGGGTGCGCGCGCGCGCGTGGAACGCCGTCGTGTTGGGGAGGACGCCCACCTCGAATATTGTCACTGTGAAACAAAAATCTGTTGGCACCGCGACCACAAACTAGTGAGAGGATAGAAGTCCTATACTACGCGTGCAACGCACTCACACACAGAAAGGATTTGTTCCGGATTCGTCATGTTCCTGTTCCTGACTCGTTGTAAGCTCTGTCCATGTTGGTGAGAGGTATTTATTTGTGCGTTGCTCGAGCGGCTTATTCCGTTTATTCGCCACTCTAAGGCGGATACTCGGGAAACGCGTGTCCATCTATCCACCCCATCATACTTGATAGTATGATGGGGTGGATAGATGGACACACATTGATAGTATGATGGGGTGAAACGCGTCTATCTATTCACCCCACCATACTTGATAGTATGATGTGGTGGATAGATGTCTAGGGTGGGTGCTTCAGGGTGGGTGGATAAACGGAATAAGCCGCTCGAGCGCACGTAGTAGGTACAAAACAAGTTACTAAGCGTGAAGCTTCAGTCCTCTCTCTATTCGCCGACCGCGACCGCTCAGGAGACCGCAACGGGTAGAGTAACGTCACGAGAAAAGACCGCTGCTGGTGCTCATACATTGGTTATGGGCGTCAGCAGTCTTCTAACGTAACGCGAACTCTACTTGTAATTTTTTACTTTTTATGGCGCCAGTTCGCGCGGTGACCAAGACAGGACCCTTTTAATATATATTAGATAGGTAAATTGTGAAATTCGACTTGTCGATATGTCAATAGTAAAAGTTATGGGTACCTTGAGGCTGTTCAATAGGCATCTCGAAAGTATACGCGGCATCCCAGTCAGGAGGATAGCCTTCTGCGACTTTAGTCAGCTGAAAGTCGAAGCCTGCAAAACAAACAATTTTTTTTCTTACGTGATCCTAAAATCAAAGTTGAGGCTAGACTAGCTAGACTCGTCTAGCTAGTCTGGGAGTCGGAAGTCAAATAATTTTATTCACCAAGTTTTCACTATACGTATCTCAGTGTGTGCTGTTATTCTTCGTCAACTAAGTTTATGACGTGTCAAAATGACGTTTTCTTTAAGGCTAATAAAATAATATTATGCCCTATGTATAGCAAGCAACTGATGCATATTATATACATTGATGGCAGGATAATTTTACTGATTCACAAATCGTCCACCATTCGGCGCACTACTTGGCGCTAGTGCAGATGTAGACCTGTCATTTTGTTGTTTTCTATTAATTTTTGGATGTTGGAAGCGATTTTTTTTTAATATTATTTTTTCTTCCAAGACATTTTGGTTTTCTTCAATCTTTAATTCGTTTAGCCCCTTCTTACATGAAGCGACTCAAAACTGACGAAACCGGTTTGAAACTATAGTTGCAAACTAGTTAGTGACAAAGATTCGTACACGGCGCTACCAAATTTTGTTGAAAAACCTACACAAAGCGCCTATTACGATAAAGTATCGCGATAAACGTACGATGTTCAATCCCACTCCATGGCATTATTAACTCATGTATAAGGTTCAAAATCAAGTAAATCGATTAAAAGATCGTCCGACTATCGTAATTCTTTTTTGTTAATAGATCTCATTTTCCAGTAGCAGTTGGCAATCAGTTGCGCGCGACCAGCATGACCGGTTGCGAGTGATTAGTTGCAAACGAATTGACGACGCGTTGCAAACCAGTTGGCAATTGGTAGCGTCGTGTACGGACCGCCATTGAATTACTAGTGCTGTGACTATTTCGAAACTCGTTGGTGATTAGAGTTTGCAACCAGTTTCTTTTCAGTCGCGCCGGAGTCTGTACACAAAATGTACAGTCGTACAGGGAAAGTCTACCCCCTTGCCTTAGTCATCATGATTAACATCCCCTCAGCCCGCGAACTCTTCCGCATCAAGGACCTCAAGGTCTGCGGCCTCTCTGAGATCAAGGCTGAGCCCCCTCATAGGCGCGGCACTCCGGGACAGTGCCTCCGCTGCCAACTGTATGGGCATGCGGCAGCCAACTGCTCTGCTCCTCCGAGGTGCGTAAAGTGCCTCATCCCCCATCCCACCAAAGAGTGCACCCGCACTCGCGACTCTCCCACCCCTCGTGCTTGTGTACTGTGTGGCCAAGATGGTCACACTGCCAATTACAAGGGATGCCCTTGTGCCCCGCGCCCCAAACCTCCTTCTAAAAAGAAGGCCCAGGCGTTCAGAACGTAAAAAGGCACCGAAAGGCCCCCCTCCCCCTACCGATGAGCACTTTCCCCTCGCTCCCAAGTCGAGAGGAGTTCCTACCTCCCAGGCCCCCAAGCCGGCTTGGGGCTCTCCCCTCCCGCCTCCCAAGGCGAATACTCCTAACAAGGCCCCTGCCACTCAAGCAGTCCCCTCAACTCCCCCGCAAAACGGGTCCCCCCTGGCCGATGACATGAACGTTGTCCTAGACGCGATTCGTGGCATCGACATAGCGGAGATCTCCATTTTAGCGGCAAAAATCCGAAATGACCGCTCTCCTCAGGAGAAACTCCTCGCGCTCTGCGAGCACGCTTCCCTTCTTAGCTCATTATGAGTTCACCTGCAATCCCCAGTATTCAAATAGGCTCCCCTAATACGAACGTGGCTCTCACCACCGGTCGTATTAAACCACAGGGTGTCTCGCTTGTTTCATTCAATGCCCACTCTCTGCGCGACAAAGTCCCTGAACTAAAGGAATTTGTCCGCGAAAGAGATACCGACCTTCTACTCGTACAGGAAACGTGGCTCAAACCCACTGACCGGAAAGGGCTCACGATTCCAAAATACTCTATGGTACGTAACGACCGTGCCGATCTCCCATTCCATCCTACCAATAAGGACGCCTCTGGCGGCACTGCCATCTACTTCAAGAGATCACTTCATGTCTCTCGCGTTCCCACTCCCACACTCACTAACATGGAGGCCACTATATAGACTATCTATGACGGGTCACCGCACTCTTATCATAGCCTCAGTCTACATACAGTCAGGCACGCTCCCCGTTAAAAGTGACTTGAAACGCTCTTCTCCTTAGGTGACTCTGTCATTCTCTTTGGAGATTTCAATTGCAAACACACGGACTGGACGTGTTTCAATACCAATCGAGGTGGTCGCCACCTTCTCGAAATAGTCAAAGCTCTCATTTCCCCTTATGCCCCTACTCATTACCCATTTAATGTCGACCACGACCCCGATGTACTAGACTTCGCTCTAGTGAAAGGCGTGTCTGAAATCGATTGACTCGCTTGACGATCTCGGTTCAGACCACCGGCCGGTCTCCCTTATCATGGGGAACCCAAACCCACCCCGTCCGCTCACTAAGTCCATCACCAACTAGGACGGTGTAAAATCCACCCTTTCGTCGGCTATGGATGCTGACAATTCACCGTACGCTATCGGACCCGACTATTTTGATAGTACGGAGAAAATAGACAGTGCGGTGAGCTCCCTCACCCAACTGGTCCAATCAGCCGTTGCTGAGAACGTGAGAGAGGTACCTGTGAAAAACCACAGTGCCCTCTCTCCGGCTCTGCGCAACCTGAAAAGGGCCAAAAATGCCGCTCTCCGAAGAGCAGCAAAGTACCCCACTCCCGAATATAGACGAAAGGCCAACCAACTCCAAAAAACTCTTACTAAAAAACTCGCAGAGTTTAGGTATGATAGTTTTAATGATCTTATGGCCGAGATCACCCCTTCTCACCAAGCCTACTATAAAGTGGCTAGTGCTCTCCGTAGCGATGCTATAACCCATGTCCCCCCCCCCCCTTCTCCGTCCAGATGGCTCTACAGTCTTCGAAGACGACGAGAAGGCGGAATGCTTCGCAGACAGTATCGCTGCCCAATGCTCAGTCAGCACCCAGGAGTGCGATCCATCCCATATTAGGCAGGTAGAGGAGGAGCTCAACACCTTAAGCTCCCTCCCTCTGCCCTCAGATACCGATCCTATGACAGTCTCGACTGACGAAATCCAACTTCTCATAAAAGCCCTCAAACCCAAAAAGGCGCCCGGTGCCGACGGTGTCTCTAACATGGCCCTCAAGCACTTTCCCATCCAAGTGCTCGCCTTTCTCACTCTCATTTTCAACGCGTTTCGATCAATGCTACTTTCCAGCCGCCTGGAAGGATGCTATCGTAATAGGCATTCCCAAACCTGGTAAGGCCCCAAACCTCCCCAGTAGCCACCGTCCCATTAGCCTCCTCAAGGCTCTAGGCAAGCTCTTCGAGAGGTGCGTACTCGCTCGTATGAGAGAGCACCTCTTCGGGGAAGACTTGATCATCCCCCATCAATTCGGTTTTAGGCCAAAACACTCATGTCCCCGTCAGGTTCACCGCATAGTCGAGTATATCTCCAGCGGTTTCTATCCTAAAAGATACAAAACAGTAGCAGTATTTTTCGATGTCGCCAAAGCTTTTGACAAGGTTTGGCACACCGGACTAATCGTCAAGTTACACAGACTAAATTTGCCCTTGCGTTTGGTCCGGTTAGTGGCATCTTTCCTCCATCACCGTACCTTCCGGTTTAGACACGAAGGTATCCTCTCATCCCCTCGCCCTATCACAGCAGGAGTGCCTCAGGGCTCAGTCCTCGCTCCCCTGCTGTTTATAACTTACACCAACGACATCCCCATCCCAAAAGGTGGCCTTGAATTATCCCTTTTCGCGGACGACACGGCTCTTTACAAAAAGGGCCGTAACGTCAAACAAATCCTCCCAAAACTTCAGATCTCCATTAATGCACATGGCAAATGGTTCCGTAAATGGCGTATCGAAGTTAAACCGGAGAAATCCTCCGCAGTTTTCTTCGATAGAAAGCGCCGTAGAGGGCTCCCTAATCACCGGCCCCCCACTATGCTAGGCAAATCCATCCCCTGGCAAAAGTCTTCCAAATACCTCGGTGTCACTCTGGACCAGAGTCTCTCTTTCGAGCCTCACGTCAAAAGAGTGACCCGTAATGCCCGTTTCTATCTCCACCGACTCAATGCCATGTTGGATCGTCACAGTAAAATGTCCCTTCGAAACAAGCGAACACTCTACAAGGTTTGCATACGTCCGGTGATGACATACGCCGCTGCCGTTTTTGCTCACGCCGCTCCCAGTACACTTGACAAGTTACAAGTAGTTCAAAATCTTTTCTGCCGCAGAGCGGCCAACGCTCCTTACTACGTCCGCAACGCGGACTTGCATAGGGACCTAGACCTTCCCACCCTCCAGCAATGGATCATAAAGGCCTCTGAGCGCTTTTTTAAAGCGGCAGGAGACCATCCTAACCCCCTCATCCGTTCCGCAGCGGACTATGACCCGCCTGTTTCCTCCGCTCCGTACTCCCGCCGACCTAAATCGGTCCTAACGGACCCTCCCAACAAGCTTTCGTCTGACCTGAACCTCCTCATGGAGGCGACTGAGGACGATTAACCCCATCAACCCCGACCCCTCAGGTCACCCCCCGCCCGCTCTGGCTGATCGATCCCCCTCAGGGAGTCAGCTTAATTGTTACTTGTCTTCTCGACGCACAATCACTTAGGTGAAATGTGACGTCTGCGCTGTCCTCTCCCCTGAGGGAGGGCAGTCGCCTCGGTTGAAGGTTCGTCGCCTGTCCGGGCACGCAACCAATCTATGGCGGTTTTTAGTCAGTACAAGTCTGACATAACCAGATTAGCTCGGTAGCAACCGGCTAGGTGGTATCCAATGAGGATTTTCCGCCTCCTTTCCCCCCGTGGGGCAGGGTAGCTCAAATCCCCTAAGGTGAAGAGCCCAAAAAAAAAAGGTAAGTAATACAAACACCATGAGCGACCAAAACCTCAAACGGTTTGTAAATCTGAAGTTTGTACCTTTTACGAAGAATCGGCAGTAATTAGTTAAAAAAATACCAGCAAGTATTAGATATTCAATTCATTAAATTTCAATTAGTTTTCATAGTGAGTGAAGTGCTGTACTTACCTATAACTGTGAGGTTCTTGGGGTCAGGCAGCGTGGTGTCGTTCTGCCAAATGGGGCACGCCGCACACGTGACGTTGAATGTTATGTGCGTCGCGTTGGCGCCCACTACGGTTACCTGAAAATGCAAGGAAATAGAGTCTGTCTAAAAAGTCGGTTTATCTGAGAAATTATTAAATTATTTAAAAAAACTAATACTGGTAACCCTGTTGGTGCTGTAAAAAATCTAATTGTAAATGTTAACGCCTGCAAGCATAACTGTTTGTCAAGCTTGCCAACGGCGAAAAAGGCATGAGGCCAATGCCGTGGTATCGATAGACGACACCTAGAAGCAGCCAATTAGGAGCGCCGGTCTGCATTAAATGTCATCGAGACGTCAACGTCAGAAGACAATTCACTTTCATTATTTCTCTCGGCCACGACTGACATACAAACGACGGAGCGTGTACACGCTCCCATCACCAAACAAAATTTAGAATCTAAGCTTATTGCCATATTGTATTGTACCAAACAATTGTTATAAGAAGTAAAGCAGATGCTATAGAAACTCCCAAGTTTTATTTAAAGGATAAACACCATTAATTCCATCACCTCATCATTCACGCAACGTGTCATCGCAGCGAGCCAGCCATCGAGCGAGCCCTTCACAACTTCATCTACTCAACGAGCAGTACCTGGGCTACCAAGTTTTGGTCCTCGAGCCGCACGTCGAGCTGAGTTACGCGCCGCCGCCAACACCTAGGAAGTACTACGTTCGCCAATAGTGAAGTTTGTGAAGAAATACAGGTGGCCATTTTGGTATCCACACGTGTGTTAAAGAAATCTCTAAGCATCAGAAAAAGTAATATCCATCTACATATTTTATGCGAATAAGGGCATGTGATGCAAGTTCGTTCTTTTTTCCATTCCAACATTTCCAACATCCAACCCTAGTGACATTTAGTGGTCGAGTCATTTTTCAAATCAAAGTCATTTTTTCATAAAAATCAACACATTTTTTCAAGTTTGTTCACATTAATTTGCTAATTTCATTTCACAGTGCAGTGAATAACCAATTTGAAACAATAAGTTTTTCCCTAGAGGTGCCTATTGTTTATAAAAAAAACCACTTTAATTTGCAACTTGCTAAATAGGTTATACCTATACATATAAAGGGGTGATTGACCTGTGTATTGTGTTCATTGCTAAATAAGTGACGGTGTTTTTTCGTTCCTAGAGACGCCACGTTGTGGGGCAGCGACCGCGTGTTTGGCCTTGCGCAGAACTGTGCTTTGCCTGTCGCGGGCCTAGCTTCGCTGCGCGTGTATGCTGTTTCACTGCTTGCTGCACATTCAAGCTTACGTGCACCCTCACTCATCGCATCGTTCATTAAATTTAAGTACCAATTTATTTCACATTACTTTCATTTTTATCAAAGTGCATAAACGTAACGTATTCATTTCAGTGAATTATTGGCTGGTAAGATTAGTATAGTTTCAATTTTAATCAGTTAAAAATGGATTTCAAGGATCTCATTAAGAAACGAGGTAGTTTTAAAGCTAAATTAACTCTTTTTAAAACACATGTACAAGGCGTTCGAGGCTTAAGTACCTTAAGTACATTGCAAGTAACAGAATTAAATATTAGATTGTCCAAAATAGAAGAACTTTATTCTGATTTTGATTGCATCCAAACTGACATAGAGAATTTGTGTGAAATTCCAGACGAGCAATACAAAGAGCGTGAGAGCTTCGAAACCCAGTACTTCGCTGCGGTTGCTGAGGCACGGGAGCTGACTGCTACCAAGCAGGAGCTCTCGGGGGACTTCGGATCGGCTGCAGGTTCTGCTGGTACTGTTTCTGGACATCGAGGTGGGCCAAACCTTAAACTTCCAACTATACACTTACCTACCTTTTCGGGAAATTATCATGACTGGTTAGAATTTCGTGACACATACACATCACTCATACACTTAGATAGCTCAATTCCTAAAATTAGCAAATTTCATTACTTGCGGTCATCGTTAAGAGACAGTGCTTCTTTAATTATACGTTCTTTGGATCTTTCAACCGAGAACTATGATATAGCATGGCAACTTTTATGTGACCGCTACAACAATAAGCGACTTCTTGTCAACAATCACATTCAAGCTATTTTCAACATAGATTCAATTCCTAAAGAGTCCGCAAAATCATTACGGAACATAATAGATACTGTCAACCGCAACTTAAGAGCTTTAAAAACATTAGATTTGCCAGTTGATGGTTGGGATTTACTTATTATTCACATTATTTCTAGTAAATTGGACTCGACAACAACGCGTGAATGGGAGACATTCAGAAATTCATTAACGGAATTGCCTACCCTTGCTGATTTCAATAAATTTTTAACTAGTCGAGCTGATTTGCTAGAAACTATGGAGGAAGCAAACCATAGTAACATGCGCCGTAGACATAGTGACATTACACATACACGACAAAAGGCGTTCACTGTCAAGTCACATTCACTTCCATCACCGCAAACATTTTGTTGTCCTCTTTGCAAACATAGACATGCTATTTATCACTGCACAAAATTCAAATCTTTACCTGTTGAAAGTCGGATTCAGAAAGCAAAGGCACTTAAATTATGTCTTAATTGTCTACGTCAAGGTCACAACGTTAACACATGCAGATTAGGTTCATGCCGACTGTGCCACAAGCCACATAATACATTATTACATTTAAACGAACCATCCAACTCACATGAGTCGAGTACAGACACATCCACATTACCCGCTACAAGTGCGAATGGTGTTGTTCTTTACAGTGTACAATCACCACAAACTCAAGGTACTCCTCTCACACAAACAAAGGATATATCATTATCTTCCATTCAGAATTTTCAAAACGTTTTACTGTCAACGGCTCTCGTTAAAGTCAAGGACCACGATGGTCATGAGCATACTGTCCGGGCATTATTGGACAGTGGGAGTACTTCGAGCTTCATTACAGACAGTTTACATACAAAACTCAATTTGCCTACCACTTCAACTTCAACAACAGTTGAAGGGTTGAATGGTCAATCATCATCCATATTCAAGCGCTGTGATGTCATTATATCATCACATGCTACATCATACACAAGAACCATTAATTGTCTTGTCGTTCCAAACATTACACAGTTGCTTCCAAGCACACACATTCATTATACAACATTAGATATTCCACAAAACATTACATTAGCAGATCCTACATTCCATACACCATCCAAAGTCGATATGCTACTAGGGGCAGATCTATTTTGGAGCTTGTTGTGTTCAAACAATATCTCACTAGGTAAAAACAAACCGACATTAAGTGAGACAAAGCTTGGATGGGTCATATCTGGTCCCATACACACATCACATAAAAATCATACAGTCCATTGCAATCATTCATTAACACAAACCGATGATCGTCTTCACGAGCAATTAACACAATTTTTTGAACTTGAAACAGTTGCAACTCGTAAACCAATGTCGAAGGATGAAGAAGAATGTGAGTATAACTTTACAAATACTACAGTTCGTGAAGACGACGGTCATTTTGTTGTAACGATTCCATTGAAGGAATCGCCACAACAGCTGGGTGACTCTTATGAACAAGCGCTATCTAGGTTCATTTCCCTAGAACGTAGATTCAAGCGTGACCCAGACTTTAAAGCACAATACACTCAATTCATTAAAGAGTACATCACTTTAGGTCATATGACAGAAAATACAACACCCGAACAAGACGAGTTCACATATTTTATGCCACATCATGGGGTAATGCGTGAGGAAAGTTTAACTACTAAACTAAGGGTCGTGTTTGATGCCTCCGCTGTGACCACATCCGGTGTATCATTCAACAACATTCAAAGAGTGGGCCCTACGGTTCAGAATGACCTCATTAGTATATTAATTCGGTTTCGTCAACACAAGTATGTGGTCACGGCAGACGTTGAAAAAATGTACCGTATGGTAAAAGTAACAGAAGATCAACGTTCTTTACAACAAATCCTCTGGCGCTTTGAACCCGATGAGCAACTCAAACAATACAAATTAAATAGGCTGAGTTACGGAACTGCTTCGGCTCCTTATCTCGCCACCAGATGTTTGTGTCAGCTGGGCCGGGAATGTACCGATGAGTCAGTTTCAACTTGCATCCTTAATGATTATTATATCGATGACTATATCAGTGGTAATGACAATCTAGATCAGTTGATTTGTACTTGTAAGGGAGTAATTAAACAATTAAAGAGTGGTCAATTTAATTTAAGAAAATGGCATTCAAATAATCCGCAGGTCATTACACAACTTGTAGGTGAAGCCAGTGTTAACGAATTCCTTAATTTAAGTAATCATGATTATTCAAAAACTTTAGGTTTACTGTGGGGTTGTAAGGAAGATATTTTATTATTCTCAGTTAACATCACACATCATGAACGCATTACAAAACGGACAATTTTATCTAACATGTCACAATTATTTGATCCTTTAGGACTTATTAATCCTTGCATATTACAAGCAAAAATAATTTTGCAAAAGCTGTGGTCGTTACAGATATCTTGGGATGAAGATATCCCCACAGATTTACGTGTGGCATGGGGTAACTTTCTACAATCATTACTTTACATTAAAAACATTAAAATACCACGACACATTATTTGTGAATGTCCTACATTATTAGAAATACATGTATTCAGTGACGCATCAACTCAAGCATATAGTGCTTGCGTTTACATTAGATCTGTTAACAACAATCATGTTTCAGTTCACCTAGTTACTGCAAAGAGTCGAGTTGCACCAATCAAGCAAATGACAATAGCACGTTTGGAATTGTGTGGTGCGCTAATTGCTGCCCGTCTGGCGGATAAAGTTAAATCCTCATTAAGATTAAATATTCAGAAAACAGTTTATTGGTGCGATTCCACTATTGTCCTAGGTTGGATTAAGTCGTCTAAGACCAATTTATTAAAACAATTTGTACACAATAGAATTCATGAAATTACTACTATTTCAGAACCAGATTCATGGCGTTATGTGCCTACGCGTATGAACCCGGCCGATGTAGGGTCACGCGGCATGGACGCGAGAAAAATCGAAAACAACACATTGTGGTGGTCGGGTCCTGAATTTTTGATCAATTCAGAAGCCGATTGGCCAAGTCAAGTAACACAAGTAAACAATGTTGATTTGCCGGAGCTCAAAGTTTTAACTCATTTAAATGTTTCAGAATCACCTCCATTGGATTTTATTACTAAATATTCAGAATTCAGTAAGCTCCAACGAATCACAGCCTACATAAGACGCTTTATTCATAACTGTAGACACTCTCTCACTAGGCATACAGGCTGTTTAACTTTAGATGAATTAAAAATGTCAACACTCACTTTATGTAAACTAACACAACTACAAACATTTGAATATGAATATAAACTATTAAAAAATGGTAAACAGTTGCCAGCTAAAAATAAATTGCTTAATCTTTCTCCTTTTTTAGACTCGAACGATGTCATACGCGTTGGTGGCAGGTTATCCAACTCTCATTATGATTATGACACAAAGCACCCTATATTATTACACGCATCTCACCATTTAACAAACATTATTTTTAAACATTATCATATCTTACTTTTACACGCTGGTCCACAATTGTTGCTTGCTAACATTCGTCATAAATTCTGGGCAATCAACGGCAGAAATCTGGCAAGACAAACAGTACATAAATGTAATGTGTGCTGTCGTTTTTCAGGCAGAACGAAACAACCAATTATGGGAAATCTCCCTGAACAGCGATTGCATACAGAGTATGCATTCACTAACTGTGCCGTAGATTATTGCGGACCTGTCATGATATTGAACCGAAAGGGTAGAGGTGCTACATTAATTAAAGCATATTTATGCATTTTTGTGTGTTTGGCGGTCAGAGCAGTACATATAGAACTTGTAAGCGATCTGAGTTCTGAAACGTTTCTCTCCGCTCTTTATAGATTTATTGCTCGTAGGGGAAGACCCACGAATATCTATTCAGATAACGGAACATGTTTTGTAGGGGCTTGTAATGAACTTGCAAAATTTCTTAAGTTAAACAAAGATAACATAGCATTGCACGCCTTAGATTTATCCATTAAGTTTAATTTTTCGCCAGCCTATAGTCCACATTTTAACGGTTTAGCTGAGGGTGCCGTAAAGTCAGTGAAACATCATTTAAAAAGAATCTTAGCATATGCAAACCTCACTTATGAGGAAATGAACACAGTCCTTTCACAAATAGAAGCAATTTTAAATTCAAGGCCTTTGACGCCTCTATCATCTGATCCATCCGATCTCGCTGCCTTAACTCCGTCCCATTTCCTCATCGGAAGAGCATCAACAGTCTTGCCATCTTCAGAACCTCGAGACTTAGAGAAGTTAAGTACTCTTTCACGTTACAAGAGGACGCAGGAACTGAGAGCACACTTTTGGCAACGGTTTTACAAAGAGTACATTTCAGAGCTTCAAAAACGCCACAAATGGAAACAGGCTGGAAAACAACTAGCAATCGGCGAGATGGTCCTCATCAAGGATGACCGACTCCCAGCGAACAGGTGGCTGCTGGGTCGAGTGGAAACCGTGTATCCAGGCTCCGACGGTGTGGCACGAGTAGCCGACGTCAGGACAACATCAGGGACTATAAGAAGAGCTTACAACCGCTTATGCCCACTGCCTGTTCTAGACCGACCTGAGGATCCAGTTCCAGCGGCCGTCCCACGAGTGACAGTTCCTGTTCCCGAGGCGGCAACCTGTTAACGCCTGCAAGCATAACTGTTTGTCAAGCTTGCCAACGGCGAAAAAGGCATGAGGCCAATGCCGTGGTATCGATAGACGACACCTAGAAGCAGCCAATTAGGAGCGCCGGTCTGCATCAAATGTCATCGAGACGTCAACGTCAGAAGACAATTCACTTTCATTATTTCTCTCGGCCACGACTGACATACAAACGACGGAGCGTGTACACGCTCCCATCACCCAACAAAATTTAGAATCTAAGCTTATTGCCATATTGTATTGTACCAAACAATTGTTATAAGAAGTAAAGCAGATGCTATAGAAACTCCCAAGTTTTATTTAAAGGATAAACACCATTAATTCCATCACCTCATCATTCACGCAACGTGTCATCGCAGCGAGCCAGCCATCGAGCGAGCCCTTCACAACTTCATCTACTCAACGAGCAGTACCTGGGCTACCAGTAAACATTGAATTTTGAAACACAACATAGAATTTTGACAGCACCAACTGGGTTACCAGTATAAGTTTTTTTTAATAATTTAATAATTTCTCAGGTAAACTGACTTTTTAGACAGGCTCTGACAGCCTCTAACACCTGTGCATAAAAATATTTATTTTTTTCATACTAACACAAAGCTTTCACAGTTGTCTAGCTATAAGTAATAGTATGATGGGAGGACCAAAATTTTTGGGGTTTTTCGACCCATGACTCTTGGGGAAAAGTCCAGGTTCAATGGTAGAGCACTCACTCAAAAGGATTGAATCGATAATTTTTTTACGTTGTGTATCTGAGAATGTCTTCATTATCTTATTTTTTGCTAGCGACCCGCCCTCGCTTTGCTTCAGTTCCTTCCTTTTTTGCCAATGTCGATACCTTCCAAAAACACCCAAAACGAAAACAAATACTTTCCAGTCGCCACCTCCTTTCGCTCCGAAAGTCTGTTTCCGTCCCGTCCCTTTCGAGTCCCGTCAACGGTGTGAGAAACTTGCTGATGGTTAAAATTTACTTTGTGGTGAATTACTTAGCGATTGGTCTGCTGGAATGCACCCCCTGCTTATTTTACTCTTTGACCTCCTGTCATGCACGTGGGGTGACACAACTGCTATATTGCGGAAATATTTAGAGCCAAATTTTATTCCTTTTTAAATATTTTTAGAAGTAATTAACTATAACAATATTTAAAAGGATCTGATAAATTAATAATAACAAATAATCGTGGCGCGATTATCACAAAGATAAATATTTGTTATTAGTGCCAAGCAGTTTTTTTAATAAGTTACAATTTAATTTTTGCAGTTAGTTTTTAATACAATACTAGTTTCAGCCCGCGACTTCATCCGCGTGGACAAAGAACTTCAGACAATATTATAGACTCATAACCAAAATTACTTTTAATTGTGATAACTCGTTTAATAAATTAAATAATAATATGTTCATTATGGAAAATAATAAAAGTAATTTTTAAAGTAACCTAACAATTTGTTTTGTTATATCTCAAAGGCATCAAGGGAAGCAGTGTTTTCCATGAAAGCTCCCAGGTAAGGCGGCTCGACTTTTTCCGACACTTCCAATAAATCGTTATATTTCAACCAATTTACACAAAACCTTCACAAATTATATTCATAAATTTTCCTCATGAATCACTCTTTCTATTGAAAAAAACCGCATGAAGATCCGTGCAGTAGTCGTCTTTGAGTTTATCGCGAACAGACAGACAGACGCGGTGGACGGGCTTTGTTTTATAATATGTAGTGAAATGCCAATAGGGTCTTTCTTTACCTATGAAATTGCCGATCTGTAAGAAGAATTTTGAAGAAGTTTCTTAAGGTTATGTTTATGACATGACACAAACAAGACAAGTCCAACTTACATAATCAGGTGGGTTCGGCCGCTCGCCTTGCGACACGTCAAACACGACGCTCTCACTGCCCTTGCTGTTGCTGACCTTACACACGTACTCGCCTAGATCTTCTTCACTGTAGATCCTCAACATCAGGGTTGAGGACGTGAAGTCTTCGGCTGTGAAAATCTATCGAATAGAAATATTTGATTAGGTTTACGTTTATCAAAGCACAAGTAGCAAAATGGTTTAAATTCTCTAAAGTGTCTGCGTGGGAAGTTTTTTTGCTATCCCTCGGGAACAATACTTTTTTGGGATGAAAGGTACCCTATGTCCTTTTCTGTACCCCTGGCAACGTGTATGTAAAATTTCATGATGATCGGTTTAGTAGTTAAGACGTGAAGGCGTAACAAACAAACAAGCAAATGGACTTTCGCATTTACAATATTAGTGAAACTACCTATGCAGTTGAAAGTTTTGTTCAAACATTATTCTGAACCTACAAAATAAGAACTGCATTTTTAAGAATACATGATCAGTAGGTTTCCCTATGAGCGTAATCACAATAAAGCATAGATTACATACCGTGTCTTCTTCAGGAATGTCCCTGTCATAGTTTTTGTGTCTGCGAAACCACTGGTATACAGGTGGCGGATTCGCAATGGCACTGCATGTGATGTTCTTGCTGTAATAAAAAAAATATTTACTCAGAAAAGACGATGGAAGAATGTTGTGAAACACTAATATGCTTTGTACCAAATGGTGCACATAAAATTATATATTTCCACTTATTTAACTTACGTTGCATTGATGGCTGCGTATTCTTCAACTGTCTTGAATGTGCCTAAGACAGGTGCATCTGAAATATCAATAAACACAGTGTAAGTTATTACTAATCTGGTTTTTCTCTTCTTGAGTGTCAAAGGTGAAAAGAAATAGGATAAAAATAGATAAATTTAGTACATAACTTTCCTATTAAATACCTATATGATTTATAACGCATATTCATTAAAATTAGAAATTAGTCTTTTGGTACTTATTAAATAACTAGCTTCTGCCCGCGACTTCGTCCGCGTGGATATTAGACGAAATCCTTTTAAGGAACCTTCAACCAGGATCCGGCCAGCCATTTTTACGCGATTAGGCGAGTCCCCATCAAGCGCGCTGCCTCGCGAGGCAAGACATTTGCCGCGTGTGGCGGGCCTCGCACAAGGCTTCCAGTTCCCGTTCCCGCTCCTGCTCCCGTTCCCCGTTCCCGTTCCGTTCTCGTCCCGTTTGCGTTCCCGTCCCGTAAGCGCCCCGTACCCCTTCCGTTTTCGTTCCCGTTCCCATCCTGTTCTCGTTCCCATTCCCGTCCCGTTATATTCCCGTTCCGTTCCCGTTCCGTTCACGTTTCGTTCCCATTCCCATTCCCGTTCCGTTCCCGCTGCGTTCCCGTCCCGTAAACGTCCCCTAACTGTCCCGTACGCCTTACGTTCCCGTTCTTGTTCCCGTTCCGTTCCCGTCCGGTTCTTGTTCCCGTTCCCATCCTGTTCTATTCCCGTTCCGTTCCCGTTTCATTCCAGTTTCGTTCCCGTTCCGTTCCCGTTACGGTCCTGTTTCATTCCCGTTTCGTTCCGTTCCCGTTCCGTTCCCGTTCCGTTCCCGTCCGATCCCGTCCCGTACTCGTCCCGTACCCCTTCCGTTCCCGTTCCCGTACCCGTCCTGTTCTAGTTCCCGTTACCGTCTCGTTCCCGATCCGTTCCGTTCCGTTCCGTTCCGTTCCGTTCCGTTCCGTTCCGTTCCGTTCCCGTTCCCGTTCCCGTTCCCGTGCCCGTTCCCTTTCCCTGGATGTGCATGTCCAGGTCCAGGTCCATATGTGTCATGTCCACCGCGTTGGACTTCAAAATAAATCTCATTTTCGCAATCACCATCCCATAAAACCTCAAGAACGACATCCATATCGATTTTTATGTTACTCACCCCACTTACCCCCTAAGGGGTTGATTTTCAAAATAACAAAATATATATTTGCCTATTTATTTTTAAATGTGCTCCTACGAAGTTTAAAGTTGTAATGTCTATTTTATATTATTTTTCCATACACAATTTGGACCCCATTTTCACCTCTTTAGGGATTAATCATGTCCACCGTGGTTGGACTTCAAAATAAATGTCATTTTTGCAATCGTCATCCCACAAAACCCCGATAACGACATCCATATCTATTTTTAGGTTTTTTTTAACCCTTTTCACCCCCATTGCATCCCCTTTGGAGTTGAAATCCTAACAAAAACAATAAACGTTGCTTTAGATTTCTATCCATAAGCCTAAATTATAAATTTAGCGATTTTTATCTCGAAAATGTAGGATTTTCTTTAATACACAACTTCATCCCCCTTTTGACCCCTTCGGGGGTAGAATTTTGAAAAACGCTGAGACCCGTATTTATTAATTTTCAATCGTCAGCCTAAACACAAAATTTGAAGATTCTAGCTTCAAAACTGAGGGACTTTCATACAAACTTTCATCCCTTATTTCATCCCCTTAGGGATGGAATTTTCAAAAATCCTTCCTTAGTGGATGCCTACACTGTATAAAGTATCTGTGTGCAAAATTTCAAGTCTCTAGGTCCAGCGGTTTGGGCTGTGCGTTGATAGATCAGTCAGTCAGTCAGTCAGTCAGTCATTCAGTTTACGATTTTATATATTAAGAAAAAGAAAAAGGAAGGACGGAAGAAAGAAAGAAAAACATTTATTAGCAACACACATAACAGTATATAAGTAGACAGACAAGGCACACAAAAGAACATAATTGAACAGAATAACAAAATTGAGACAAATATCAAAGAAATCTGCCTCAACCTATGCTTCTGGGTCCTTCATAGTTTTTATACTTATGACAGGGATTCCATACAGGCATTTCATTCCAACATCGGCAGATAAATCACCAGGTAAGGCGACGCAAATTAATAATAGAAGGCCAACAAAAAAAAACTGTAAATTCAGTTTTTTGGGTTCATTACGTACGTTTGACTGACAGTAGTATAGTTTTGTCCGTGTAGTATGACAGCGCCTTCTGCGTGACTTTGCAAAGGTATTCGCCGATATCTTCGTAAGTCAAGCTGCGGACCTCCAGAATGTAAGTGTCACCTTTCTTCCTCATTGCATATTTACTTGGAGATGTTTTGTCTGGAAATAAAATAAGTAATCATAAGATTGATTTAGTTATATTTACAGTTTTTTATTATGCAAATTAATTTTTACTACTTCAAAATCCATGTCCATAATTCCATATTCGCAGTCATAAATTTAGTCGAAGCTTTATACGTAAGTACTTGTTGATTTTTATTTTGCTAGGTAATAATTGCTTTTAGTGAATGAGCAATGAAATATTATTTTTCGTTTGATTTTTATTTACATTCGAATTAACTTATCTAACCCCGATAAAAGCTAGAGACCTATCTTTAAAAATTTGTTGCCTAGTAGCCCCCTGATTTTGTTACATTGTTGCAACCAACTCTGACAGAAATCGCAGTTACATCGTTGCTATAGTAAGAACCAATGGGACAACTATCTTACATAAAGCAGCAATGTAACTTCGGTTTCAATCGATTTCAATCGAGAATTGTTAGCAACAGAGTTACGTAATCAGGGGCTGATATTTCTGTCAAGTTAAGCAACAGTTGCATTGCATTATTTAACAGATCCATTGTTAGATATCTCACTGTAGATAGGTTATTGGAGCGGCTGTAAAAGACAAATAATTTTATCAAACACAATATTTATAACTTACCTGTAATGAGTTTTCCGTCTTTGTACCACTGGATGACTGGCAACGGATGCCCTTTGGCTTCACAAATAAGTTTGGCATTTTTGCCCTCATCCCCTTCCATGGTTGTTTGTCTGTTGTTAAATTTGACCTTTACTGAAAATCAAAACATTAAAGTCAGCATAAAAAACCAAGTCATCATTATCATGAGCAGGGCTTAAAATGCCCCCTCTCATTTTTTCATTTGAAGTAACTAAAATGCTTTGATTTTTTATAATAATAAAAATATGTTAATTTCAGTTCCTCAATCAACTTCTTTATCACCTACATTATAAAACTCTTGTGTCAGGACAGGAGTATCAGCTCTTCCTAAGACTATTACATACAAAATAGCTTAATAATTTTGAAAATCATGGTCAGAACTATTTTTCAGCCTAAATTTCCAAAAGTTATACTCGTTTATTTACAAAATTATACGATAAAGTAAGCAGGATGGCCCGAAAGTAATGCCAAACTTTAAATTTAAGTCCCTAATGGGTACCCATGGAACTCCATAAGCCTTCTGTCCCGGAAAACTGTCGTATATTCTGATTCACCATTTGAATGTTCATAGAAGTTTTAAGTACTTCGTAACAAATTACCTACTGACAATATTGATTTAACTGATTTTAGTCTCTGGGGGCACTAAAATTGTTAAGAGTTTTAGAGATATTTACCCCTATATACGGTTATTTTTTAAGTACATCCACAGAAAAAAAGGATTTCTTTAAACAAGAAAAGATTCTTAAATCAAGATATTTTGTGTCTCATAATATAGGGAAACAAATATTTTCTTGGTTCAATGCAATTTACTTTTGTTCAAAGCAATTTACTCTTGAAAGAAAGTAAAATTGCATTGAACCAATAATATATTTGTTTCCTATATGAGACAAAATATCTTGTTTTAAGAAATCCTATTTATCCGAGAGAAAAGAAGTGAACGTATCTCTTCCCTTTACTTATATCAAGTATGTGCAGTTAAAAGTTTCAATAATTCATAATTAGTCAAGATATTGAGGTTTTCTTATATCTTTTGGATTTAGAGCTCATTCACAAACTCACACGCATGTAATGAAAAGAGACTGTCTTGTTTACGTGAATCATGGAAAAAGTTTCAGACATTACAACGTCATGGCACGTCAACGTGCACGTGCACGCTTACGCATCCGGTGTGTTTCGCACTTGAATGATCCGCACGCGTCTTGCTATCTTTGTGAGTTTACTGATAATCAAGATTTTACCTGATAGTTTGAGCCTATTGATTTTAACTTTTAACTGCAGCAGTATTCTGTTATCCCCTGAACATTATACCTACCTACTCGTACTTAAAATTTACTGTATAGATGCTGTGTTTGCACTTTATAGAATGAAAGGTGTTACAAACCAATAAAATACAAATACAAATACAAAAATACAAAATTATTTATTCAGTAACAGGAGATTACAAACTTAAAATGAATAATGGGATCGCCCGTTAAGTGCAGAGCACTTGTGTTGGGAATCCCGCTCCTCCATAACGAATATGGTACACAATTAGTTCTCCAGGATAAGTACTAAATAAAATGCATGACAACAAAAAAAAAAAGGAAAGAATAATGAAAATTAAATGAATGAATACAAAGTAAAAACGTGTGTGTGTGTGAGTGTGTGTGTGTGTGAGTGTGTGTGTGTGTGTGTGTGTGTGTCTGTGTTCTTAAATTACTATTTTTACAGTCAGCAAAAATGAACCATTCAATCTCACAAGTTTCAGGTACCTTAGGAAATTTAACAATCAAACAAAGCCTCAGTTTCGTCATAAGTCATTGTTCGTAACAGCTCTTTAATTGAAGATTTGCATTCCCTTTTATTCATAGGATAAATTACTAGTTTTTTATTTAATGCATTATATAAGTTAGCCGATTGGCGGCGGAATTGTCTCCTAGCAAAGACAGAATTAGTTCTGTCTAGTGGAGCCACAGCAAAGTTAAAACAAGTAATACAATAGCATTGTCACTCACTTGCTTGAGAAAAGAGAGAGAAATACGGAAATGGAGCAATCTGTCAAGTTACGTCGCCGACTGTACAAGGTTCAAGCTTTATTTAGCTCAAGATTGAACTTAGATTGAATTTGAGTGTAATTCGCGTTCGGATTGATATAAATAATTGACATATTTTATATAATTCCATAAGGTTCCGGATACGTTCAATGTTCACCCATACTACTTTTTGGGATCTTTGTTCGCAAAAAGAAGGGCATAATAACTTAATTTAAAATAGGGAAATGTCCCGTAATGTTTCTTACATGTCTGAAGACTACGAAATATGACACTACTATAGTCCGTAAGCCCGCGACAATTTTGTCTACGTCATATGACATCACGATGAAATGCATGGCACACGGTCGGAAAAGTTGTGCTGAGCAAGGATCAGAAGATTATCGCAAATAAAATTGGCCGGAAGCTTGAGAAAATCCTTCACTTGAGAAACTCCGGTTTATAATCACTTTTGAAGGACTTCCGGCCAGACATGGCTTAGCAGACTTATTTATTCTCAAACACACTATCGAATGACATCATAAAAGTACAAGAAGTTATATTTTCAGATAGCCTTTCGATTCCAAGGCCAGACAAGCTATTTATCAAAAACCTTTGAATGCAGTTTACTTATTAAAAAAAGGATGTTTCCTTATAAAAATTGACATCATCAATTATATACCGTATTTTTTCCATCCTGTATATTATTTAGCAAGTTAAGTTTGTACGAAGAATACCTGTATGGAAATAGAGGGACTAATTGACCTTGTTATTCCCCCCCAAAGTTAAATCAAAGCTATTTCAGTTTTTCTAATCTTTGGTGGATACCCAGAGAGCAGCAGATACATTGTTGTCGTTTTACGAGAACTCCACTCAACGTACAAAAATATAAAAGATTTTTTATAGGAAATTGAATCGCTGCCAAAGACGATATCGATGGTCTCGCTCTCCAGATCCAGATCAAATGAAACTGCCATTTTGTCTCGTAGCGGCATCGTCACCATACCGCGGTACCTATACCTTCCGCTCCACGTACAACAAATTAGAACTTTACTTAAATACTGCCATTGAGAATAGCAGCTGCAGCAATGGTTTCGTGATTCTAGCGGCTGCGTCATCAATACCATCAATCTAGGTCTATAGATGTCAAACCATACCATCAATCAAATTCTTTACAGTATAAAACTCACTTCCAACGACGATATCAATAGTCTCATTGAACTCCCCCGCCTTGCAGGTCCAAGCGCCTGCGTCTTCCACCTTCACCTCGTGGATGATCAATGGAACCATCGCCTTGCCTTGGTCCATCTTACGCTCCACGTACACTCGGTTGTTACTGCTGGACCGCTCGCCGACTATGCTGCCTGATGGCGAGTACCAGTTGATATTCTGGAAAATGCGTTGAAACAGTCTATAGTTATTTGTTTAATTATTTCATATTAAGTTAAGTGATGTTAAGCTGAAGAGGCAGAATTGCTGCTACAGCGCCAAGCGATCGCCATATTATTTCTTAGAAGATTACTAATATTTTTAACATACATGTGGTAAGTTTTTTCCTTGACAGAAGATTGCTCTGCGTTCGCCAGCATTGAAGGTCGAGGGTCTCGCCATCACGTGCAGCATTGGCTCAGTGTCCGCCTCATCGGATACCTCCGTACATAGAACTGTAAAGACAGAAAACGTTGTTTGAATTTAACGTACAAAAAAAAAAGATTCTCATTTCGGTGGCGATAAAGTGCCGCAAGAGTCGCGAACTTACTAATGACGGTTTGTAATCGAAATCAATCTAAAATAAATATTTTTCTTTTGTTTAGTTTAGGGTCTTTTTAAAGATGACTAAAAATATAAAATAGACTATATTGATAAATATCGGGTCATTTTGAATTTAAAAATTTTAAGGATTTGTCCAGTCCATGAAACTAAACAACTTTCTGTAAGAAACTTGTTTCAAATTCCACCACAAAATTATTTGGTCATCCCATACTAAATTGATCACGTGATCTCTTTGATTTGTATGGAAAGTAAATTTTTATTTTACATATATTTGACCATGTGTTCCTTAGATAAATTGTTCAGTTTCATGGACTGAACACATCCTCAAAATTTGGATGTTATGTTCAAAATGACCCGATATAACCTGTTATTTAACTGGGTAAAACATTCATAAGTACGCCTATGTTTATGCTGCTTCTGTACTTAGCTGCTAAGCAAAAGGTTTGAAATATTGAATACCTTTCACACATAATATCCCGGGAGATAAACAAATCCTACGTAATAAAGCGTACCTACTTAAAAAGTGAAAATCGCAGGCAGGCCTTTCGTTCCAATAAGTAAGAAGGGAATAAATCATTTTGACGCTTATTGCCTAGATGAGTAACGAGCAACAATAACTTCGGAGATTTTTCACAAAATATAAAACGAGATAATAATTACTTTCGCAGAACATAATGGTATTATTAAGTTGCTCGAGATTATTTAGAAATTGACGGGTTTGGACTGTTCAGCTGAAAATTAATGGCGCACGATTTAATCGAGTCGTTGAATTAATAGAGTGGTGTCCGGATGGATGTTGGTTTGACACAAAATGTCTTTACCTAAGTGATACTTAGAATAAATTGAATTTCCATATGTTTTTCTAGCAATATTTTTACGTAAGTAACGTAACGTAAGTTTTTTTACAAAGCTTAAATTCAAACTGTTTAATTATTAATGTTTTCTGATGAATAAAAAAGTATGCAGAAGTGTTGTTAACTGTTCTTTCCCCATTCAATGTTTAGTGTATTTTGTTTATAGGTATAATTAGGCTTGCCATAATATTTGAAAGGAAAGCCCGGACGGATAACGCGAAAACTTTTTTGGGTCTATCTTCTAAATGTACGTTGAAATCATTAAAACACGAGAGAGCGAGCGAATCTACAGTAGTTTTAGTCTCTACTGTTACTACTGTAGAGTAAGACTGATACTGGTATCTACTGGATAATGGTAGGTAAATGAATGACATTTTGAATGTTTGTGGATGTTTGTAATCAAAATACTTACAATCAAAATCAATGGAACAAACGGGCGGGTCAGCAAATTATGAGTAAAATAAAAAATGTGAATTTTTAATAATTAAGTATTTAATTAAATTAATGTTCAAGCTTATGCACTTAATACTTATTAATAATAATCAAAGTTATTAATATGACTACATATTACTTGCTCCTTCTCCATCCCCAGCTTCATAAACGCGACTTTCTACTTATATCAATTAATAAGTGATTATCACCGGAAAATGGCCTATTCCTTTTTAACTAATGTCGAAACATACAATAGGAAGATATTTTGCTTAAACTTTTCAGTGATTATTCTTTAGATACGAGAAAACTTGTCGAGTCGCTGTCTATGTCACCTCATAAGTTGTGCTAGCCGTGCAGTTACCATAGCGCGCGCGATGATAAATATTAAAATCCGGACGAAAGTCCGGACATGGTTGTCAAATCCGGACAATCCGGACTAAATCCGGACGTATGGCAAGCCTAGGTATAATACATAGTTGTTCAGTTTCATGAGTTATTGTTATAGAGTGGATTAAACTAACAACTAGAATCTTAGATCATTATACCATTTAAAGGCCTGGGCACACCGGCTGCGTAGACACGCGCGTGGTCACGAGCGCGTAGACACGCGCGTAGTTACGCATGTAACCCCCTGACACACCGGGTTACGCATACGTCTACGCGGCACGCAACGCAACCTGTCCCTTGCGTACCCAGCCGCTGCGCAGCCATGTTTGCGACTCTAGTGCGCGATGTCAGACGAAGATTGAGTAAATGGTCATTTTTTTTGCACTAGTTCAATTAGTTTTTCTTTAATATCGTTATTCATTATTTAAAAACAAAATAAAACACCACTTACTACCGGCAGTACCGGTACTAGGTATTTGTAAACAAATACAACTGAATGCGTAGTCACGCGCGTGGTTACGCGCGTAGTGACGCGCAGCAAAGATACGTGCGTGTTCGGTGTATTCGAGTATTAGTACTTCATCTACTACTCGGCATATTGTTTCAAATAAAACAGTGACAAACTCAGATTTAAACTGAGACACAAGACAACAGGCAGGCCTAATTGTATCAATATAATTAGTCAAAATATTCAGGGTCTGTCTGGCAAAGATTTAGAATTAGAATTATTTGTTGAATGTAATAATATTCAAATCATTTGCATTACAGAACAGTGGCTGAAGCCTGGTGATATGTCATTTAATCTAAATAATTTTCAACTAGCAAGTGCGATGCTTAGGCAAACAACTATTCGTGGCAGTTCTGTAATTTTTGTGAATAATAATATAAAGTATAAAGAAAGAAAGGATATTGTGAAACTCACATCAGAGCGCCATGTGGAGTTGTCTTGTATAGAATTAGATAGCATGATAATTGTGTCAGTATACCGCCCCCCTAAGGGTATCTATGAAATCTTTGAATCTGTCATGGAAGATGTTCTAAAAAAGTTAAGGTTAAAAAATAAACCAGTAGTAATTTGTGGCGATTTCAATATTGATATTCTTGAGAACAATTCTGCGACCACTCGTTTTCTGGCATTATTTAAATGTTTTAATTTACATAATCAATTTTTAGAACCCACACGGGTAACTGATCACTCCGCCACTTGCATAGATAATGTTTTTTCAGAATGTGATCCGGCAAACAAATTTGTTTTAGTAATATTTCATCTGATCATTACGGTTTGAAAGTTTCATACGCTGTGAACGTCATAGATACACCTAAGACTGTAGAATGCAGACCTATCACAAAAAAGGGATTGGACAATTTTAATAACAACATTGATGAACAAATTTCTTTAATGCCATGGATTTCGGATAATCCTGATGTTTTGTACGGGAACCTCTTTCATTTAGTTACTAATGAGTTTGATAAATCATTTAAAACCAAGACTGTTAAATGTACTCAGAAGTTACGGTTCTGCGATTGGGCTACGACAGGTATTTATAAAAGTAGAAACAGACTTTATGAACTTTACAAGCTTAGAGAAACTAACCAAAGCCCAGGTTTCTTAGAACATGTTAAAAAATATTCGAAGACTTTTAAAATACTATGTGCAGTTGCAAAGTCTAACTGCATTAAAAAACAAATTAAAAACTCGAGTAACAAAACTAAAACAACTTGGGATATCATTAATCGTGAAACTGGTAAAACTAAAGCACGGGAAAGTAACCTAACGCTTAATATTAATAATGAATTAATAAAATCAGATAAAGAAATTGCTAATATTTTTGATAAGTTCTTTGTTAACATACCAGTAGAAACTACATCAAATTTGGATTCCACACCAGCGGCTGCCGTATCTATGCTAAAGGGACATGTGGCTGAAAGTGATTCATTGTTTAATTTTAAATGTATTAATATTCTCTAAAAATGAAAAGCTCCACTGATTTATGGGGCATATCAGTTAAGGTTATTAAAAATATTGTGCATACTATTGCCCCTTATCTTGCTGACATTTTTAATCGGTGTATTGATCAAGGAATATTTCCTGATCTTATGAAGTTTAGCAAGGTAATACCATTGTTTAAATCAGGAGATAAAGAAGACCCTAGCAATTACAGACCAATATCGATATTACCTGCCCTAAGCAAGATTTTTGAAAAAATAATACTTGAGCAATTATTAGGTCATTTTAATGTAAATAGACTTCTGCACAACAAACAATTTGGCTTTACGAAAGGTCGTTCCACTACTGATGCTGGGGTTGCGCTTTTGAAGCATGTCTTTGAGGCTTGGGAGGGGTCTCAGAATGCCCTTGGCATTTTCTGCGACCTGTCCAAGGCTTTTGATTGCGTGGACCATTGGACGCTGCTGTTGAAGCTAAATCATTACGGTGTAAAAAATAATGCCCAAAAATAAATACTGTCGTATCTCAGTTCCAGGACTCAAACAGTTAATATCAATGGAGTAAGTTCGTCAGGTTCTCATGTAAAAATGGGCGCTCCGCAAGGCTCCATTTTGGGCCCTTTCTTATTTTTAATATATATAAATGATCTACCCTTTTTTGCAGAAAGGTTCTGTGATATTGTTTTGTTTGCGGATGATACTTCTTTAATATTCAAATTTGACAGGAAAAAAACTGATTTTGACGATGTGAACAAAGCACTCTCACAGGTTCTTACTTGGTTTAATGTAAATAATCTCCAGCTTAATGCTAAGAAAACCAAATGTGTCAAATTCGCTTTACCTAATGTACCGGCGAATCCCACTGAAATTGTAATCAATAATGAGAAATTAGATTTGCTCGATTCAATAGTTTTCTTGGGTGTTACTCTTGACAGTAAACTTCAATGGAATATGCATATCGCAGCTCTGGCGGGCAAGCTCAGCTCTGCTGCCTATGCCATTAGAAAAGTTAGACAGTTAACAGATGTAGAAACTGCCAGATTAGTGTATTTCAGTTATTTTCATAGCATTATGTCATACTGTATTCTTTTGTGGGGGACAGCAGCCGATATAAATACTATTTTTGTTTTACAAAAACGAGCAATAGGAGCTATTTATCAACTAAGTTCTAGAACATCTCTTAGGGATAGATTCAAAGAGATCGGTATATTGACAGCAGCATCTCAATTTATATTAAACTGCATACTTTTCGTGCGTCGCAATATTAACTTACATACAAAACGTAGTGATTGGCACAATCGGAACACCAGAAATAAAGACAAACTTGTAATGCCTCAGTATAGATTAGAAAAAGACCGTGGTTCTTTCATAGGTCTTGGTATAAAGTTTTATAATAAAATTCCAAGTAATATCTTGAATTTACCATTTGAAAACTTTAAGACTCATGTAAAAAATTGTCTTCTCAAAAAAGGATACTATACCGTTAAAGATTATTTATAACATATTTGCTCGTAAAGGGTCTCTTATTACGCCAATTTCAATATCGTATTGTATCTCATTACGAACTTGTGCGGTAATGTAAAGTAAAACGCACGGTTTATCAAGATGCTTCGTCTAAAACGAACGGTACTTTTTTAAATCTTAGCAAAGAGTTTTTATATCAGAATCTTTTCTGATGCGTCATGTGCGATTGACCTCTTGGTCAACATTTTATGAATAAAATTTAGTTTATATAATCTATTTTTTCAATAATTTTTTTTTTCTATTTTTGAATATTTGTATCAAATGAAAGGCATTGATGAGCACATTCCAAAATTATATAATTTGTGACTAAAAATTTAAGAAAAAAAATTGTTTTCCTTTGTTGGATATGGGTATCAAATGAAAGGCCTTGATGAGCACATTCCAAAATTATATAATTTGTCACTAAAATTGAAGAAAAAAAATTTTTTTTTTCGTTTTTGAATATGGGTATCAAATGAAAGGCCTTGATGAACACATTCCAAAATAATATAAAGTGTCCCTAAAATTTAAGAAAAAAAATATTTTTTTCGATTTTTTAATATGGGTATCAAATGAAAGGCCTTGATGAGCACATTCCAAAATAATATAATTTGTCACTAAATTTAAGAAAAAAAATTTTTTTTCAATTTTGGAATATGGGTATCAAATGAAAGGCCTTGATTAGCACATTCCAAAATTACATAATTTGTCACTAAATTTAAGAAAAAAAATTTTTTTTTTCAATTTTTGAATATGGGTATCAAATGAAAGGCTTTGATTAGCACATTCCAAAATTACATAATTTGTCACTAAAATTTAAGAAAAAAAATTTTTTTTTTTATATTTTGAATATGGGTATCAAATGATAGGCCTTGCTTGATTATAGCCCAGTAAATGAAAAGGTGTAGAGGGAAATGATTGGAACACAATTTTTGACTTCGTAACTTTGTTTGGACCAGTTAGGAGGAGAACATATCAAAAGTCCCCGCCCGTAGCCCCTATGCCGGGGGGGGAGGGGGGGGGGTTTGAAGGTCCCATTTTTAGGTTTTTCAGATATATCTCGAAAACTATGCATTCCAGTGACATGAGTTCTTTTACAAAATAAAAGCTGATTAAATTTGAGACAAGATTTATTATGGAAAAATTTTCAATATCTTGTAAAGTTTTTGAGATATCCGCTCCTGTAATTTAGGAAAAATAATATTTTTTGATTGATGATGATTCGTCTCCATTTTATCCCCATAATGGCTGAAATACTAACAATAACGATTTACGTCGAGTAAGATTTGCATCCATATGCCAAAATTATAAATTTAGCTATTTTTACTTTGAAAATGAAGGATTTTCTATACACAACTTCATCCCCCTTTTCACCCCTTCGGGAGTAAAATTTTCAAAAACGCTGGGAAACGTATATATTATTTTTTTATCGTCAGCCTAAAGACAAAATTTGAAGATCCTAGCTTCGAAACTGACGGACTTTCATACAAACTTTGGACCCCCGTTTCACCCTTTAGGGGGTGAGTTTTGAAAAATCCTTTCTTAGTGCATCCCTAGACCTCATAAGGAACCTATGTGCCAAATTTGGAGTCTCGAGACCCAGCGGTTTGGGCTGTGCGTTGATATGTCAGTCACCAATCAGTTTCTTCTTTTATATATTAAAAAGATAAAATTACAGACTTTAATAGTGAATATCTCTAAAACTATACACGATATAAAAAAAAATACTGAATTTAACATGTAGTAAATTTAACCAGCTTTCATTTTGTAAAAGAACTCATGTCGCTGGAATGTATAGTTTTCGAGATATATGTGAAAAACCGAAAAATGGGACCTTCAAAACTCCCCCTACCCCCCGGCATAGGGGCTACGGGCGGGGACTTTTGATATGTTCACCTCCTAACAGGTCCAAACAAAGTTACGAAGTCAAAAATTGTGTTCCACGCCTTTCCCTCTATACCCTTTTTTAAGCGTTCATTTCCTGAACTATAGCACATTCCAAAATTACATAATTTGTCATTGTCACTAAAATTTAAGAAAAAAAAATATTATTTTAATTTTTGAATATGGGTATCAAATGATAGGCCTCGATTAGCACATTCCAAAATTACATAATTTGTCACTAAAATTTAAGAAAAAAATTTTTTTTTTCAATTTTTGAATATGGGTATCAAATGAAAGGCCTTGATGAGCACATTCCAAAATGATATAATTTGTCACTAAAATTTAAGAAAAAAATTTTTTTTTTCAATTTTTGAATATGGGTATCAAATAAAAGGCCTTGATGAGCACATTCCAAAATGATATAATTTGTCACCAAAACTTAAAAAAAAAATATTATTTCCAATTTTTGTTTTTTTACTTTATTGTTGTTTGATTTCCTCACAATCGAAGTGAAAGGCAGAAAAATCGACCGATAGAAACTAACAAGTGTATCAAAATTTCATCATTATGGAAAACAAGCAAAAATGCAAAGTCCGAGTTTTATTTATTTCCTCGCAAATATGTTATAAAACGTCGTATGACATACGTGCGCTTTTTTAATTACAGCCTCTGCTTTCTTGTAGCCCTCGCCTACGGCTCGGGCTAGCAATATCGCCTCAGCTGTAATTTTCAACTTACCGCACTTATATCATAATGTACTATTAATTGATAAAACAGCCTGGTCGTAGATTTTTCTATTCTTTGTGAATATTGAGAAAAATGTCCTACCTACTTATAACTTATTGTAAGCTTTTGACTCGACGCCTTAAGGGCAGTATATTGCAAATTAACTTATTTTTGATTCAGTTTTAAACAATCAAGCATTATTTATTTTGAGCAGATAAAAATATATGTTGTAGTTTCATAATCGAACTTGATTATTTTACGGTTAAAAACACGATTTTCGTATTTTCACTCGACTATAAAAATGTGCAAAGACAATGAATATTTTCATTGTTTTTTGAATAATACTTAAAGATTATAAATCTCTTACGCACAAATAATATATAGAAAAAAGGTAATGACATATAGCAGAATATTTTACGGTTACTTTTTCAAAAAGTGACTTTATGTTTATTTAAAAATTAATATATAATAAAACGCACGACGAATCTTGGTTTAGTAGCCTGCGAGGCGTCGTCGGCGTATGACCTGTGTCGTTTTTGCTGCCGCGCTGTGTTCCCCTCTCGCGTCTAGTCGATTGAGAATCTTTTAGATACTCGAAGAGTAGTATAAGACTTGGAAACGCAGTAGGTAATCTAAGTGTAAAATTTTATTTAGTGTAAATTACCAATTTAGTTTAATTTGTAAATGCATAGAGTAGGTAGGTAGGTATTTGGATACAGCAACCAAGTACAAGCTAACGCGTAATTAATTTTGATGACTTTTAAGAAATAAATACTTATCTATAAATAAAATATAAAATAAAAATATACCTATCGTATAATTTATAAAATGGTTGACTTTGCAATGATTTTACTTATATCGGAAGATGAAGAAGAAAACTAAGTACAGTCAGCAGCATATCAAGCTATAAGTACAAAACTGTCAAAAATCTATAATGAATTTTGAACCTTAAACTGTTCGACTTAAAGTTTAAAAATGATTGTAGTAATTTGACACATTGTGGAAGCCCAGCATGCCGTTGACTGTACCGTAAGGCTGCGTTCAGACGATAACGCACGACCCAACCTCAACCCAAACTCAGCCCAAACTCAGCTCAAACTCAACTCACCCGCAGCCTACTCCTTGAAATACATCACTTACAATTTTGAATCTTATGACACATTAATAAGCTCTTTTTTATTTTGTCGATGCAACTGCACCCTCCCCGCGCTCAACCCGAACTCAACTCAAACTCAACCCGTACACAACCCAAACTCAAATCAAACTCAAACCGAACTCAAACAGAACTCACTTCAAACTCACCTGGACATTACACAGGACCTTATTAAAGTGTCATAAGACTCAAAATTGTAAGCGATGTATTTCATGGTGGGCTGTGGTTGAGGTGAGTTTGAGTTGAGTTTGAGTTGAGTTCGGGTTGAGGTCGGGTCGTGTGTTATCGTTTGAACGCAGCCTAAAAGTATGCTTCCGCACAGCTATGCGGTCGCGACAATTTTCCGTTCACTTCAAATTGAGCCTTTTGGTCATAACATTACGGTTCAACTTGGAGCGCACTGCTGCTTGCTGCCGAGATCGGCGCAAGCGTTAGTCGTCTTATTTACTTTGAAATTCGGTTGTTTTTTTCCCATATTTTTGTTCACAAACTTTGTTGTTTCATTAAAAACAGTTATTTTGATAAATGTCAATATGGTCGAAAATCACTTGCACCTGTTTTTTTTTACTAGTAATCACTACAAATTTTAGCGAACTTCACTTTTTCCCCGACATTATTTGTTCTTCTGGCTATTGCCTAATATGCCCCAGCAGTTGAAACATGAATAGGCTGGTGATAATGAGGTTGCTTTTAGCCTGAGTGCATTAATCTACTTAAGGGTACACATAAATCACCTGGGTGAATCTGTCTGCTGAAGGGAGAAAAATAATTATGTACGTTGGCCGGTGAGGATGCACGGCTCAAAATCAAGTGTCAACCAATCACGACTTTACCTACGAGTCGACGGTGTGATACTTCCCAGCAACGCCACCATGGAGTAGAGATTTCTAAATACCCTCAAATGAAAGACCATAAAATGTACCTAATTGTACCTTAACTCAAAAAATTGTACCTCTGATAGTTTCAGAGAAAAACGCACTTGATTGTGGCATTGCCAGGAACTATACTTCCTGGCAACGCGACGCTGTACCAGATTCCAATTGGTCTCATAGTAATGGCCAAAAATTGTACTTCATTTGTACCTCATTCAATAATTAAAATATGCAGTTTCGATATAAAAAAACTCTTACTTGATTTGCAATACATGCAATGCACGTTGTTATTGATATAAACTGATGTTTATTATGCATTATGCAGTAGTAGGACCACAGAGGCAACCGCCTCTGTGCTCTAGTGGTTCGCCCACCCGTGTAAGATGCAGACGTCCCGGGTTCAATTCTCAGGAGGGTACAATTTGTACTCGGTTTGATTGATGGTAGGGCTTAATTTGGTGCCATTCATTTGGTACTATTAAGTACAATTAATTATGTACCATATAGTACAATTTATTAGGTACTATGTAGTACAATTTATTTGGTATCATATAGTACAATTAGAAGGTAGTTTAGGTACTATTTAGTACTATAAATTTTGTACCATAGAGTAAAATTTATTAGGTACTACTTTGTACAATAAATTTGGCACCATATAGTACAATTTATTAGGTACTATTAGGCACATTTTATTTGGTACCGTATAGTACAATTTTATAGGTACTATATAAAAGCATTCATTTGGTACATATTATCTGGTAACATATTATAGTACAATTAATAAAGTACTAATTACAAACTAATTAGTACAATCAATTTAGTATTATTTAGTACAATTTATTAGGTACTATTTAATAAAATTAATTATGTACTATACAGTACAATTTATTTGGTACCATAATAATACAATTAATTTAGTACTACTTAGTGCCATTCATTTGGTACTATACAGTACAGTTTATTAGGTACTATTTATTACAATTTATTTGGTACCATATAGTACAATTAGTAGCAGTGGCGTAGCTATCATAGGGCCAGGTGGTGCAGTGCACCAGGGCCCCGGAGCTCAGGGGGCCCTCAAACCTCAGCTTTGAATAAAAAAAAAATATTTTTTTTTAATAAAAAAAAAATCTTGTGAGCAGACTCGACTCGAGACTTGAGGCTCGAGCCTGCTCACAAGATTTTTTATTTTTTTTTATTTTTTTTTCAAATCAACAATTATAGAACTCCTTATTCAACATTTCCAACACATGCGCCAAGCGTCCTCGATAGGCATGTGCTGTTTGTTATCGTTAGTTCGGTTATTTGGTAGTTTTGATGAGTAGGCCCGTAGCACATTGGATCAGCGATAAGCTCACGTGCTTGACGGTAGTGAGATCAATTCGCCAATTCCACCCATCAACTTTTTAATGAAACTTTCATTCGCTCTTGCCTTGCATGAGTTCTCATTTATGATATTTGTGGCGATGTTTTCAACTTTCTGGGGTCTGGGACGTACTACAATAGTTGACGCTAGGTGTGTGAAAGATCTTTCAGTAAACTGAAGATTATAAAAAATTATTTAAGAAACAGCATTCGACAAGATCGCCTCCGACATTTATCGTTAATTGCAATAGAAAATGAGGCGGCATCAAACTTGGATTTGAGTGAAATTATAGACGAATTCGCAAAAATTAAAGCGCGCAAGAGATTGTGAATTGGGCGGGGAATTCTGTTAAAAATCGTTTTTTCCATTAATTAATCTCATCTGTATAATAAATATTCTATATTGTCATGTGCGTCGTTGTTTATTTATTCCCTTTTTCTTCTATTAAACACATGGAGATTCTAATAGAGACGACGTATGGATTTAGCCTACTAGGGATAAGTTCACTTACTGTTTTCTATTCTTATTCTTATCAATAATTTTGAAGGCCAATATAAGTTCAAACTACGCGGAAAGAGGGGAGGAGGAGGGCCCGATTCTTTCCCTATGCACCAGGGCCCTTGTCCCCCTAGCTACGCCACTGATTAGTAGATACCATTTAGTACAATTAATTAGATACTATTTAGTACTATTAATTTTGTACCATAGAGTACAATTGTAAGAAACAAGTACAAAAGCTAAACTAACTTGCATCTACATATCGACGGCGAAGTGCCAATATCTCCTAGTCCTAACAATGATGCCTTTGAATTCAACACCTAAAGGAAGTTAATTTCTCAAAAAAGTCTCAGTTAGGAGCGATTGGTACTTCCCCGTTGAAATCTCATAAAATTTTATTCTTTTCCTCTCTTTTTGTATTAGTTTGATTGTTGCTATAGAGGTTTTTCTTATTATGATTTTATAATAGTATTTAGTCATCATTATCATATCAGTTGCACCACACCCACTGCTGGTATAGGCCTCCCTCATGGGTCTTCATAACGATCGGTCCTGCTTGGCCCGCATCCAGCGGCGCACCGCGACCTTCACCAGATCGTCGGTCCACCTTGTCGGGGGCCTACCCTCGGAGCGTCGTCCGGTACGCGGTCGCTATTCCAATCTTTCCGCCCCAACTGCCTTTGGTTCGTCTCGCTAATTTGTCCCGCCCACTGCCACTTCAGCTAAACAATCTTTCGAGCGATATCGGTTACTTTAGTTCTCCTACGCATATACTCATTTCTGGTTCGATCACGCAGGGAAATGCCGACCATGGCTCTCCATTGCACACTGGGTGAGAGCCTTCTTATGAGACCTGTAGTTAGCGACCACGTTTTACTGCGATAAGTCAACAATGGCAACACACACACACACAACTTAGACTTTAGTCTTGAGATAAGACACCGAGGTAAGTTGGACTCGAAGATTTGTCGAATACTGGCCAACCGAGCTGGATTCGACGAGAGATCTCTTTTCGAAGTTGAACTTACCTAACTGGACTGTCTGTCCTAGGGATACGTAATGGTCAACAACTTCGTGTGTAGTGTTCCCAACATGAGCTAGAGTGGGTACAACATGAGCACTCGACATGATTTTCGTCTTATCCATCTTCATTCTAAGAGCCACTTTCTGGGAGGCACTACGGATAACTTCGAGGATTGTGTTCAAGTCTTCCATGAATAAAAACTATATCATCGGCAAAACGAAGGTGTGTTAGTTAGGTACTGGCCATTAATGTTGATACCGAGTCTTTTCCAGTCCAAGAGCTTCAAGACATCCTCCATCACAGCTGTGAACAGTTTCGGAGAAATAACTTCTGTCTCTGTCTCACACCTCGCTGTAGTTGGATGGGATCTGTGCTCTGATTCTGTACTCGAGCCGAAATGGTGACATTTTCCTATAAGTGCCTCAACACCTCTTCCTTCCTTTCCTTCCTCCTCTTGGTCCTATTGGTGCACCAGACTGCAGCACTGCCCAGGTCTCAATCAAATCAAAAACTTTCTCATAGTCCACGAACGCCAAGCAAAGTGGCAGTTTATACACCTCGGTCTTCTGTATAACCTGCCGCAGCGTATGGATGTGGTATATGGTGCCAAAGCCTTTTCAGAACGCGGCTAGTTCGGGAGATTGGAAGTCGTCGAACTTGTGAGCGCAACGATTCGTAAGATTCGTATTCTTCAAGAGGGCCTTGTCACCCTTTTTAAAGAACAGAATGACCTCACTTATGTTCCATGTCTTCGGCGTTCTGCCCTCAACGATGACGGAATTGAAAAGCTTCTAAAGGTCTTTTATTCTACTTATTTTGACCATCCACACCGATTACGCCGATGACGCCGCCGCCGCCGACAATTTAGACGCCAGACGCCGCTGCCGGTCAAATGACCATCGGCGCACATGTCTAGTATAGACCAAGAAAAGCAGTTATATTATCAACTTTAGTTAATAACAGTAACTCTACTTTGAGTAGGTATACATTTAAAATTACAAATCAATTTTACCTTTTTAACACGTTTTTATTAGGTTGCTTTCTCGTTTGTTTGTTTGTCCGCAAAGTTTGCGAACGATTTTAAACTAGCTTCCCGATGAGCAATAGACTTGAAACTTTGAACACAGATCAGAACTGAAATATAATGTAATATTATGGTGTCATTAAGCTGATCTTATGATGGAACTGGAAGAAGGCCACAGGAACTTAATGATGAAACCATACAACCCCATTGTGATTAGGCTTGTTAAAATCGTCTTGACGAGTACTCTGATGGAAGATAAGGTCCAGGGTCTGATGATGAAGCTGGAAGGCCATGCCAAAGGAACTCAATATTGAAACCGTGCAACCCCATCGAGTTTGGGCTCATTCGAATAGTCTTGACGAGTACTTTGTTGGGAAATAGTGTCCGAGGATCTGATGATGGAGCCAGAAGAAGGCCATAGGAACTCTATAATAAAACCACGCTACCCTATCGAGTTTGAGCTCGTTTGATTCGTCTTGACGAGTACTTTGTTTGGAAATAGTGTCCGAAGATCTGATGATGGAGCCAGAAGAAGGCCATAGGAACTCTATAATAAAACCACGCTACCCCATCGAGTTTGGGCTCGTTTGAATCGTCTTGACGAGTACGTTGTTGTGAAATAGTGTCCGAGGATCTGATGATGGAGCCCGAAGAAGGCCATAGGCACTCTTTGATAAAACCACGCTACCCCATCGAGTTTAGGCTCGTTTGAATCGCCTTGACGAGGACTTTGTTGGGAAATAGTGTCCAGGGTCTGATGATGGAGCCGGAAGGAGGCCAATGGAACTCTATAATAAAACCATGCAACCCCATCGAGTTTGGGCTCGTTTGAATCGTTTTGACGAGTGCTCCGATAGGAGATGGTATATTTTTAGTCTTAGCTCGTTAACTAAAAAGCATAAAATAATAATTTACTGAAATAAGTATTTTTTAAAAACACCTTATTTATACGGACTAAATAATTCCAAAAAATCGGACTAAAAATATTAAAACGGACAAGTAAAAACAAACTAAAAAGTAAAAAATAAATTCTTCTGTAATTATTTATAACCCTAATAACTTATACCTACAGAAATTTTAAACCAAAAAACGTGGGGCGCGTTTTGTAAAGTTTCTCATCTATATTGTCTATAGCATGCGCCCCACGTTTTTTGGTTTAAAATTTCTGTAGGTATAAGTTATTAGGGTTATAAATATTTACAGAAGAATTTATTTTTTACTTTTTAGTTTGTTTTTACTTGTCCGTTTTAATATTATTAGTCCGATTTTTGGAATAATTTAGTCCGTTTTAAAAACGTGTTTTAAAAAAATACTTTTCTCAGTAAATTTTACTCTATACAGTGCCTTTGGTCTTAAACTAGCGATAATTTAAAGGCGTGAAATACATCTAATTTTATTGACAAAAACACCCACATGTTGAGGTGATTAGGCGGGTCCCTACCAAGCGCGCTGCCTCGCGACGCAAGACGTTTGCCGCGTGTGGCGGGCCTCGCACGAGGCTGCTCGCTTGGTGAGGACCCGCCTAATCGCGTAAAAACGGCTGGTCGGATCCTGGTTGAAAGTTCCCTAAGGATTTTCTCTAATATGCACGCGACGAAGTCGCGGGCGAAAGCTAGTTTATTGCAATAATCAGAATTGGGTCTAGAATATTATTATCCCGTTCCCGTTTCTTTACCCTCTCCCTCTTCCTCTCCCTCTACCATACTCCTTTCCGTCCCCGACCCCTTAACAAAAGTTTGATCCCCTATTTCACCTCTTTAGGGGCTGAAGCAAGTCCACCGTGTGTGTTGGTCTTCAAAATAAATGTCATTTTCGCAATCACCATCCCATAAAAGCCCAAGAACGACATCCATAACGATTTTTATGTTTACTTACCCCATTTACCCCCTATGGGATGATTTTCAAAATAACAAATTATGTGTTTGATTTTATTTTTAGACGTGCTCCGACGAATTTTTTATGCTGTTGTAATTTCGATTTTATTTTCTTTTTCATCATGTCCACCGTGTTGGACTTCAAAATAAATGTCATTTTCGCAATCACCATCCCATAAAACCTCAAGAACGACATCCATATCGATTTTTAGGTTTACTTACCCTATTTGTCCTCTAAGGGGTTGATTATCAAAATCACAAAACATGTGTGTGCCTATTTATTTTTAGACGTGCTTCTGCGAAGTTTAGAGTTAAAGGTTTATTTTTATATTCTATTTTCCATACAAAATTTGAACCCCATTTTCACCCCTTTAGAGGTTACATCATGTCCACCGTGTTGAACTTCAAAATAAATGTTATTTTCGCAATCGTCATCCTAGGAAACCCCAATAACGACATCCATATCGATTTTTAGGTTTATTTGCCCCATTTCACACCCATTTCATCCCCATAAGTATTGAAATACTAACAGAACGATATACGTTGCGTTAGATTTCCATCCATAAGCTTAAATTATAAATTTAGCGATTTTTACATAGAAAATGAAGAATTTTCTATTCGTAAATTAATTCCCTTTTCACTTCTTCGGGGGTAGAATTTTCAAAAACGCTTAAACACGTGTATATTAATTTTCAATCGTCAGTCTAACCACAAAATTTGAAGACCCTAGCTTCGAAACTGAGGGACTTTCATACAAACTTTGGACCCCCGTTTCACACCCTTAGAGGGTGAGTTTTGAAAAACTCTTTCTTAGTGCACCCTTAGACCTCATAAGGAATCAATGTGCCAAATTTGGAGTCTCTAAACCCAGCGGTTTGGGCTGTGCGTTGATATGTCAGTCACCAATCAGTATCTTCTTTTATAATATTTAGATGTATTTAATGGTATGTATTAATGTATTTTGTATGCATGTGAATATCATTTTTCTTTGTTTGTTCCACATTCGTGTTTATTGGTTTACTGTTGGTTGACTTATAGATAATGCTCTTAGCATTAAGTCCGCCATTTCTACCTTACTTTATGTATTTGTACAAAAAAAATTATGAATAGATAAATAGTACCTAATAAATTGTACTATATGGTACCAAATAAATTGTACTTATCAATACCAAATTAATAGTAATAAATAGTACCTAATAAAAAAATAATTATACTTATTAGTATCAAATGAATGGCACCAAATAGTACCTAAAATGTACTACTAATTTCCAAATAAATTGTACAAATTGTACCTATAAAATTGTACTATATGGTACCGAATAAATTGTACTTAATAGTACCAAATGAATGTCACTAATTTGTACCAAATTAATTGTAAGTAATTGTAGGTAAGATGGTGGTAGCTATTCAGGCGGCCTTGACTTAAGCCCTACCACCAACCAAACCGAGTACAAATTGTACCTCCCTGAGAATCGAACCCGAGACCCCTGCGTCTTACACGGGTGGGCAAACCACTAGACCACAGAGGCGGTTGCCTCTATGGTCTTACTACTGCATAATGCATAATAATTCCTTAGCCAAACATCAGTTTATATCAATAACAACGTGCATTGCATGTATTGCAGATCAAATCATGTAAGAGTATTTTTTTATTTTTTTTATCGAAACTCTGCCTGTTTTAATTATTGAATGAGGTACAAATTAAGTACAATTTCTGGCCATTACTATGAGATCAATTGGAATCTGGTACAGCGTGGCGTCGCCAAGAAGTATACTTCCCAACGTCCGTTGCATGTATTGCAGGTCAAATAAGAGTAGATTTAAAAATGTTTTTTATCGAAACTCTGCATGTTTCATTTATTGAATGGGGTACAAATTAAGTACAATTTCTGGCCATTACTATAAGATCAATTGGAATCTGGTACAGTGTCACGTTGCCAGGAAGTATACTTCCTGGAAACGCCACAATCAAGTGATTTTTTCACTGAAACTATCAGAGGTACAATTTTTTGAGTTAGGGTACAATTAAGTACATTTTATGGTCTTTCATTTGAGGTTATCTAAAAATCTCTACGCCATGGTGGTGTTGCTGGGAAGTATAACACAATAAGAGTGAATTTGCTTTGCATCAAACAATTCGATGCGCTTCGATTCGGTTGCAGCATGAATTGACCCTAATATTTGATTACTCGTTTTTGGAGGTCCCTTTTCATCGGCAAATTATTAAAAAAAAAGTTAAAATAAAATATCGGTTACACAAAAAAAGCTTGTTGTGAGTGCTCAAATATGTTTAGGTACTTATTTGTAGATAATTATATTGGCAGTTGAGTTGACACTCCACTAACGAATTCACTCAATGAATTCATTGTTTATTCACATTCAAGTAGTTAATTCAAACTCAGAGACCATACAACAAGTACCTATTCGAACTATAATATTCGAATAAACAAAAATAATTATTTACTTCGAATTAACTACCTAGCTACCTATAATTTTATTGTGTGTGTTAAATGTATTTTTTACCTAGTAAGTACCCATACCCATCATACTTATTTATTGATTTACAACATTATTGATAACAATACATAAACATAAAAAACATAATTATTTAGTTCGAATTATCAAAATAAATATCGCGCGTTCACGCAGTGCATGAGAGTTGACAGAGCACTAGATTCGGCACATGAAATCGCGGGCGGGGAGTGTCCTTTCTGCACGTAGTAAATATCTATATTCTGTGGCTTGGTCTGCGGGGTCAGAGAACACAGAGAGTTCATTTGAAAATGCGTTCGCGCGGCTCGCTCCGCGGGGAGGGAGGTAGCGCTAAATGCCTACGACGCTCGAATATACTGGCCTTAATGCGAGTAGCTTTAGTATGTCATTCTCACTTAAAACATTTCTGCGGTGGTGTCGTATGAGGCGGGTCGCTACGTTCCCTCAAATATGATTGAGCGAAGCGATGGCTGGTTCATGCGTCATGCTCGTGAACGGGTGCTGCCAGTGGGAATGGGTCTGCTTCTGTCTGCTTGTACTAAGGGCGTCGTATATTTATATATATTATTTTTCTGATTAATATTATCAATATGTATGGCACTTCTTACTCAAAACATAAAATTAATAACTAAACCTTGTTTTAATTTTTCATTTTTTTTTAATTGCAATCTTTTTGCTTTCTATAGTCAGTAGTTTTGTAAGTAAAGGCATATGAAAAGCTTTTGGATATTAGTTTTCAATTCAGTGCCTTAGGATGGGTAGCCTAAGTATGTCATGCTCTCTTTAATCATTTCTGCGGTGGTGTCGTGTGGGGCGGGTCGTTACATTCCCTCAAATATGGTTGAGCGAAGCGATGGCTGGTCCATGCGTCATGCTTGTGAACGGGTGCTGCCAGTGGGAATGGGTCTGCTTCTGAGTGCCTATCTTAACGCATATTGAATTGTAAAATTTGCGTTTTTTTTTTTTTTTTTTTTTTATGTCATTGTAACATGTGTTTTTTAGTAAATTTTGCCTACTTAGGTGCACTTTCGAGTAGCAGACAGAGCGATTTCCTAACTAGTTGAAAGTTATTTACTCTCACAATTACCTATCCGATATGTAGTAGGTATTTAATTTCAACCTACCTACCCATTGTGTGCAAACTTTTGTTAATTGTTGTGATGGAAAATGACCTCACTTTAAATGTGGAGCTCATTTTTCAATGTTGACGACTCTGTATGAAATATACAGGGAGAAAAAAGCAGCCCTTGACGAGTTTCTTGCCGGTTCTTCTCGTTACAAGGTCTCCCGCTTAGGGTTTGCGAACCGATGGCGTAGCTTCTATGACATTCACAAGTGGTTGTAAACAGCCTAGACTGAATAAATTATTTTTGAATTTTGAATTTTGGTGTGACGTCCAATAGGGAATGCCATTGACTACAACGTCATCAATGCGTTCCGCTCTGCGTAAGTACGCAGCCTGTTTGTCTCATGGGAGCTGCAATGCGTAGGGTTACGCATCGGTCTACGTGCACGCGTACTTTTCGCAAACGGTGTGCCATGTCTCATAAAGTTTCAGACATTACAACGTCATGGTACGTCTACGCGTATGTGCACGCTTACGCTTACGCATCCGGTGTGTTTCGCTTCTTAATTGGCCTTCAGTCGTGGATAATAAATAACTAGATACTATTGCGTTTTGTAGTTTTGTTGGCGGTCCTTACAAATAAAAAAAACCGGCCAAGGGAGAGAAAAGTTGGGAAGACATTTGTGACCGCGGTCAGTGGCGTCACATGACGGTCTTTAACACCCACCAGTTTTCACTAAGTAAGGATGTTTATTGCTTTAAAGAACTTTATAGCTGTTGAAACAAAAATTTCCTTGCGGTTTTCTTAAGTGTTTGCGCCGTATTATAAGTAGGCATTAAGTTTTGAACTGCCTCATTTCACCACGTAAACGCTTCACAATGGACTAATTAAATACCTCAAAACTATGAATTAGATATTTACAAAAAAACCGGCCAAGTGCGAGTTGGACTCGCGCACGAAGGGTTCCTTACCAAAAAACGGCAAAAAAATCACGTGTGTTGTATGGGAGCCCCCTTAAATATTCATTTTATTCTGTTTTTAGTATTTGTTGTTATAGCGGCAACAGAAATACATCATCTGTGAAAATTTCAACTGTCTAGCTGTCACGGTTCCTGAGATACAGCCTGGTGACAGACAGACAGACAGACAGACAGACAGACGGACATCGGAGTCTTAGTAATAGGGTCCCGTTTTGACCCTTTGGGTACGGAACCCTAAAAATGCACTATGGTTAGTAATCTACATGTTGCAAGATTAAAAGTTAGTTCAGCACACTTTGCGTAAAACCTGTCGAACTCAAAAACCATTAACTACACTATAGTCAGTTGTCACGAAGTTCGGATGTTTGCGAAACATTAAGGACGCGAAAAGTGGCCAAAGTTGGCCGAGAAGTGTAAGTCCGTCGGTTAATGCCGAGTGCCGTCCATTAGGCAGATAAGTTTAGTCGTTGTTCAGAAATATTTCAACGGCGCTCTTATCATAAGAAGTTGCTTTGCAGTCTATCCTGGGGCATTGTTTTTCTTGTACTCTACTGTAGTCTTGTAATAATGTCTGCTACAATAAAGAGCTAATTTAAATTTATAATAAGTGTTTCGTTTTCATATTTTATGTCATTTAAAATTTAATTCTGTGATAAATAAGCTCTGAAATTATTCAATGGTATTTTATTGATATTTTCCGTGTTTTTTGTAAATATCTAATTCATAGTTTTGAGATATTTAATTAGTCCATTGTGAAGCGTTTACGTGATGAAAGGCAGTTCAAAACATAAGACTAAGACCTACTTAAATACGGCGCAAACACTTAAGAAAACCGCAAGGAAATTTTTGTTTCAACAGCTATAAAGTTCTTTAAAGCAATAAACATCCTTACTTAGTGAAAACTGGTGGGTGTTAAAGACCGTCATGTGACGCCACCGACCGCGGTCACAAATGTCTTCCCAACTTTTCTCTCCCATAACATTTGATGAGGGAACCCATTACGAAAGTTAGAGCATGTCTTATAAAAAACCAGCCAAGTGCGAGTCGGACTCGCACACGAAGGGTTCCGTACCAAAAAAACGGAAAAAAACACGTTTGTTGTATGGGTGCCCCCTTAAATATTTATTTTATTCAGTTTTTAGTAATTGTTGTTATAGCGGCAACAGAAATACATCATCTGTAAAATTTCAACTGTCTACCTGTTGTCGTTATTAATATAAAGCAAAAAACGGCAAAAAAATACGTTCATTGTATGGGAGCCCCCCTTAAATATTTACTTTATTATATTTTTAGTATTTTTTGTTATAGCGGCAACAGAAATACATCATCTGTGAAAATTTCAACTGTCTAGCTATCACGGTTCATGAGATACAGCCTGGTGACAGACAGACAGACAAACAGACGGACAGCGGTGGCTTAGTAATAGGGTCCCGTTTTTACCCTTTGGGTATGGAACCCTAAAAAGGAATTTCATTAAAAAATAAAAAAAATAAATAAAATAAAATAAATTTATTGTGATAGCTGGTGGGTACATAAACAATATCAGTTATTGGAGCAACCATTTAAGTATAGAAATACTTGTGTTAGACCGCTCCGCTCTTCATAGCTTTGACAAATAAAAATTAGTACCTTAGAATTCAGAGCTTTACATATTTTTTACCTAAAGTTAAAAAAATTCAAAACTAGTAACTAGATTACTTAAAGTTAAAAATAAAAAATAACAATTATTCTCAAACTTTTACTAAATGAAAAAGAAATGCTTATATATAAATTGACTGCCCCAGAATAGTGTTGATGTTTGTGTGTGTGTGTGTGTGTTTGTGTGTGTGTGTGTGTGTGTTTGTGTGCGTGTGTGTGTGTTATGTTTGTATGTGTATGTAAGTGTGTAGGTGAGTGTAGTATTTTATGTGATAATAGTTTTTATGCTTGACTTTGTAACAAGGCTTCTACATCGTTGTAGCTTATAGTCTTAAGCCAGTTGGTGACAACTTTTTTGCATTCGTGGTATGTGAGTGGATATATATTTAAGTGTTTGTTAATTGCATTATATAGATGTGCTGATTGCCAGGGATTGAAAAATGGAACTGTACCTTCTACTTACAACAAAAAAGAGTTAAAGCTTTTTGTATTGGAAACAAAAGAATGTCGTTTTGTGGCGAGTAAAAAGAAGTCTGAAGTTTCATGAACTTACCCTAGAAAAGGTAAAAAAACGTTTTGGGTTAAAACGTAACAAAATTAGCTGGGTGAGAAATGTTAAACTCTCCCTGGAAATTCGTTAGAACTCGTTTGGGGGAAGGAAACAAACAAATGGCTGTGGTGTTTTTCAGCGAAATTGAGAAAGCCTGCTGACATTGTTTGGTAAATACCTAAGCAGCCGGGTTGTACCTTTACATTGCTTACTTTCGAAACAAAATGTAGGCACTAAACTTTGCCTTATGTTTAAATGATCACCACACTAATCTAACCTAACCCAGAATTAGTAAATGCTCACCAAATCTTCTTGTTTTTTATGCATTCACAATGCTATTTTTATATTAAGATGATTGATATAATTAAAAAATATATGAAAAAAAAAATCTACTCGTAGCATCCATCCTACGGGTGATCTGCTACGGGATCTGCTACATCCCGTCTGAGCTGCTAAAGGGTGAGTCCATTTTTTCTAATATTTTTCAATTATATCAATCATCTTCTTGGGCAGTTTAGGATTTGGTGAGCATTGACTAATTTTGGAGAAAAAAATTATTTTTTTGGTATGATAAAGTTTTAATTCCCCTAAACTTTTTATCTCCAAAACTAGCTTATTGTTTCTTTTATGACAGTATTATTTCTGCCTTTTAGAATTTATAAAGCCACAAGAAGCAAAACATATTTAGGTACTTATGCATTTTATTCTATAACGGTTGTTATCAAATGCTGTTTTGTAAACGTTGTTCTTGTGTTACTATCGAATCGAACAAAAACAAACGACTACGCAACTGTTCCCTAATGAGGAGGAAGAGTGAAGAAATGGTATACAGGGTGTCCCAAAACTTTGCCACATGGAGGGAAAGTTTAAATACAAAACCTTAAATATTGAAGATGGGAAATTTTACTGAAAGAAGACTTCATTTTGTTTTTAAAAATAATTGGAACTGCATTCAAAGATTTTTTTTTAAATCACCTGTTTTATTCAGGAATCGTACCCACCAAAAACGAAAAAATTTTTTAATTACTTTTTACAATACCAAACGAAAGGGTTACTTGTAAGGATATTTTTTCTTAAATTACACAGCACTTTAAACAAAAGGAAGACTATGAAATTTAACATTTAAATTTCAATTATTACGGATTGTATCAATTTGTATAGAATTGTATGCGATTAAAAAAAAAATCTTTGAATGCAGTTCCGTTTCTTTATAAAAAGAAAATAGTCTTCTTTCAAAATGAATTCCTATCTTCAATATTTAAGGTACTTTCCCTCCGTGTGGCAAAGTTTTGGGACACCCTGTATAAATATCATCGTTACCTATTACCAACGATCTATCGAAATTTTACAATCTAAATCTTAGACCAATTTCCAAGCTTTTATCAATATGCAATACCTTCGTATCAGTCATATAAAAATCGAACACCAATTTCAATCTCAAATCTTCTAGATAACATAGTAATATATTTATGGATGAAAGCATAGGTTAAACATTTCATATCAAATCAAATGGCCACTTGGCTCAGAGGTGCAATCTCCTGACTTAAGTTTCTACTTACACGTCTTGCTTGGGGATTCATATTGCAATGTAAGATTTCCCAGAGTTGAAAGTGCGGCCGTCCCACAGGGAAACTTTAAGTCATATGTTTAAGCTTGAGAAATTGATATCTTTGAAATACGCGTTGCAAGAGATAGCAACTTCAGTGAATTGAAAATAATGATATAGGTACTTTGATTTTTAGTTTAAACGTAATTAGGTATTTAGTATCGTCATCATCATCATGCCAGATATTTTAATGTCCCCACTGCAGGAGCTCGTGCCCTTTTATCAAAACTAAAAAGTCTTGTACTTAACATAAGCATTTTTCTTATGAAACTCACTATTCCACAAATCCGTTTATCAAAACATGTTATTTACTCGCTACACGTGTGAATGTTTATTTATTATAACTAATATGTTTTCACCCTTGTATTAGTGATTTCGTTAATTAAAATAAAACAAAATTTGTGAATAAAAATTACAACTTGTAAATAACTCTATGGAAAATCCTGATGATTTTTGAGGGTGTCCGGCGACTCTCCATTCCGTCTGACAATAAAAAAATTACAAGTGTCTTGCATAAATTACTTGGAAAAAGACATAATCAACATGAACTTGTAAAAGAAGGGTCCAGGGGAAGACATGCTATGTCACATTTTTATGTTTTTAGGGTTCCGTAGCCAAAATGGCAAAAAACGGAACCCTTATAGATTCGTCATGTCTGTCTGTCTGTCTGTCCGTCCGTATGTCACAGCCATTTTATTCCGAAAGTATTAGGATTACACAAGTGAAACTTGGTAGGTAGATGTATTCTGTGAACCGCTATAAGGTTTTCACATAAAAATAAAAAAATAAAAGATTAAGGGGGGGACTCCCCATACATGAAACTGAAACTGAAAAATTTTTTTTCACGTGTGCGGGGTGTCTATAGATAGGTCTTCAAAAATGATATTGAGGTTCCTAAGACTATTTTTCTCAAAGTCAACCGTTTGAAAGATATATACTGCCAAAGTGGTAAAATGAGTGTCCCCCCCCTTTAACTTTTAAAATAACAGAGTGAAAAATCTAAAAAAAATATATGTTGTAGATCGTAATAAATAATTTCAAGGAAAATTAGTTTGAACGAGATATAGTGATAATTTTTAGAGATATATCACATTTTCCAAAACCGCAAATATAACTTTGTGTTCATACAAACACTATGAAAAACAAAGTTATTTTTGCATACGAAAAATTATAGTGGTATTCAATATGGTATTGTATACGGTAACTACGGAACCCTACTGCGCGTGGCCCGACACGCACTTGGCCGGTTTTTGAACTGGCAATGCCATTGTCAAGTATAAATTTGCTAGAACGAAACGCCAAAACACACTTTCCAGTAACATGCATTGTCACGGATATTCATAGTAAAATATTGATACAGTGCAAGTGTATACTTGTAAGTTTTGATAAACAAGCACCTTCCTTATGGTTGGATAAGAAGGATGGGCCGTAATGACCCGAGGTAACACGAGCTAAAGAAAATAAACATTTATTATAGTTACCTATTGTAGCGTGGTTTTTTTGCTGTTTTGTCGATTTCCCTTAAAGGGGAAGTTTTGTTGGTAGTTTGTTTCCATTAATGATAAAATTTATTTTTTGGCAGTATGCCTCATGTCCTTTTCCTTATTTCCGTAAAAAGTCTGTTTGAAATTCGCGGCATCGACTTATAAAAAAAAAAAAAAAAAAAAGAAAGATTAAGATCGTATTTCTTATGGTCGTCCTTCGCCCACTTCAGGGGCCTTTGCGATGAGCCCTTATCGCCAGGATTTCTATTCAATTGTTTACCTTTCATACTAGATCCCAAAGGTTAGTGTGAAAGCAGGCCTTAAGCAGTCCTGTAATGTCCGTAATGTCGTAGGTTGTTTGACCGTGTTTTCGGGAAGTCCGATCCGATTGAAGTCGCTTTCGGCGGCGCGATGTCAGTCCAGTCCACGCGCATCGATGAGTGATCAAGTGTAGGAAGTCGGAATGCGTCGTGATGGCGCGAGACTTGGAACGCAGCGAATATCAGCTGTGATTCATAGGATACAAAATTTTTCGGTTGGAAAGAATTTCATTTTATATTTATAACGCTGTTAAAGTTATTGGATTCGTAATTGTTCCTGATTTAAATAATATCTTGCAGCTATTCATTGTAATTTTCGTCGGCACAATAGAATTTCGCCAAGGTACCTATTTGTGAATTCCTAGACATTCAGCTGTTGGCAGTGTGAGAATTTGAAATTTATTTTTATCATCATATTCGTTATTTACAGAGGGTTTTGGCTAATAAAAGCCGCCGAGAAGAGTTCTAATTCGTGTCGTGATATCCGATCGAAGGAGGAATACTGATTGACCGGATTCTAAACCATATAAAATATATTGTTATCAAGGAGCCGCAGGTATATCAAAATTTATTGCTATCCATTATCTAGTATTTACTGCAAGGGGTCTCTATCTATTAATTACTTTCAATTTCAGTTCTTTTCAGGTGAAAAGAGACTTTGTAAGTTGGGAGCTACGGTATGTTTCTATGTCTCAATTCAATTCGAGTAGATTAGTCTGCTGTGAAGGGGATAGTTTAACAGAAAAGTCAGGGATCAGTAATATTTATTGTCAGAATGAACATACAAGAATAGATTTCCCTCAGTTCTGCTATTCGCTGCAGGGTCCCCCCCGTCATGGAATAGTTGTAGTCCATTTAAGGCCGACGTTGTTAAATTATGGTTTTTGTGCACACCATTCCAGGTGAAGAGTGGCGTACGTATCCAGCCACGAGTCCACCACTGCTCTGTCGTCCAGTCAACCCCAGTTAAGCGGAAAAAGTTGAAATAAACCGGACTTTGGTTTCTCACCCACGGCTCCGAGGCATAATTAATAGAAAGCAGCCATCGAAGCGTTTCTCTACTAAACAGACTCGCTGCGAGATATTCTAATAGGTACCAGTTAACTCTCAAATCTTTTTAACCCTTAAACTAACCGAAGTATAAGAATCCAGCTATCCGTACTTCGAGTACCAACCTACGAGCTAGATTTATGTTAGATTAATTACCACATCTCTGATATCCGAGGGCAGGCAATTCTTACCCACATAACGCTCTGCGAGTAGTTTTAAGTTTAACCTTTTAAAATAACCCCTTGGGAAAAGGATTAGATTCATAGCTTCGTTTTTCTTCGTGTCAAATCACCGTGTAAATTTGCAGATCTGCGATTACAACGTTTGATGTTTATTATTGTATAGAATCAACCATATTTCAATAAAACTGTAGCTTGCTGTTGACTGTACATTAAGTGTTTATTTATTTTCCCTTGAGTTGTCATTAAGGTGAGTCATTCGCATGAGTTTATTTATTACTTACTGTTTCTTAAGCCAAAAGGCAATAAGAGAGAGAAAAAGACCTAACAATTGGCGCCCGAACCTGTGTAGACATAAGGATTGCCTGAAATAAATTATTTACTACAATTTTTGTGTTTCTGTTTTTTTTTTTGTTGGTCAAGTAACTTTATTAAGCTCAACAGGAAACCCAGTGATATCAGAGATGTGGAGTTATTATAGTGGCATGATTATTACATTACCTATGTTTTTATATTGAGTTAAAATACTGAGATTTATTCATTCATTATATTTGTCCAAGACTGTATATGCATTTTCTACAAGAAGGATTGCCAAATTGTAATTTTGTTAGCTTGTGGGATATCAGATACATAAAAATCTTCTTTTTTTTAACTAGAAAAGCAGCTCTGTATTTTTAAGGTTGTCAGAGGATAGCCTGTGTTTAAAATAATTGATACATTGATTTAAAAGACAAGACTTTATTAATTCATTTTTTTTTACATTGAGAGTTGAGTATTGGTACCTACTTAGTAAAGTAACAGCTTGTTAATATATAGGATTTCTTAAATATAGTAAAAAAGGGGTATTTTTTTGGCTGGAATTGCTTAACAATACACTTTTCAGATTTAGAAAGTAAATTACTTACTAGTTAATTGAAATTAAATATACCTACTTACTTTTTTTCCACTAACTTAGTTTGACAATTTCAATTTTAAACATAGTTGGTGAATAGATAGTACATAGTTAGTAGGGACTTCAAGTGGGCTTGAATTGCACTAGTTTCTTGCCAGTTTCTTAAATATACCATATACCTATATTTACTTTCTTCTCTTCTCCTTCCTCATTACAAGATGGAGGAGGAGCGACCTATAAAGTTTCATTTATTACATAAAGATGAGTTGGAGTATGAAGCTAAAATTCGGGGCGCTGAACCAGCGGGTAAGGTTACAGATCTTCGAGCCCAGTTAAGAAAACTAAGCAGAGAGCTTCCATCAGATGAAATAGCTGAAGTGGACCTTGATATTGTATCTGAATGTGCTATAATTAAGGATAAATTAGCTTACTTAGACAATTTGATATTGGGGGCTGCCAAGCCGGGGTGCTCACTCAAATCTCTGAACCGGGTGGAAGCGGTAGCTCATCACCTGTTTCATAGGCTTAGTCGCTTAAATCCTACGGCTGAATCGACGGTCACATATGATCAACTGCATAGTATGCGGGAAAATTTAGACCGTATCTTGCATAAACTGGATAATATAATGTATAACTTCAAGAGTGGATTGTCGCAGAGACAGCCCTCTATACAACCAGCACAGGTATTGGATGAGCCCGCCGGTGATGTAAACCACTCGCCTCCTGGCAGCCCTATCAAAGCGATGAAAAGTAATGAGTCCGCTTCGGCTATACATAAGCTTGGGATTAGTTTTAATGGTAATACATGTGTGAAGGCTTTTTTACAGAGATTAGATGAACTCTGTCGCTCCCGTAATATTTCTGAAAGCAGACTGTTCAATTCAGCCGCTGAACTTTTTACAGATGAAGCTCTTTGCTGGTACCGGGGCAATCATACCGAAGTAAATAATTGGGGCGAATTAAGGTCCCTGTTATTGGAAGAATATCTGCCTACAGATTATGACCATAGATTAATGCAGGAAATTAGGGCTCGCACTCAGGGATCTGAGGAAAGCATAGTAAATTACCTCAGTATTATGCAAAATTATTTTATTCGTTTATCTAAACCACTATCGGAGGAAGATAAATTAAATATTGTCTTATATAACATTAGGCCTTGTTACACTTCACAGTTAGCCCTGTATCCAGCAGACTCTTGGGTTGATTTGAAACGCAAATGCAGGCTTATTGAGATGGCTAAAGATAGGACGAATAACTTTGCTGATCCTCCGAAATCAAGCACATCTTCTTTGGCTCCGGATCTCTGCTACAGATACAGCCGCCCGGCGCCAAAGGTAGCCGCAGTTCAGGCCCCGAATGCAGACTTCTGCGTGCGCTGTAGGGTGGCAGGGCATACGTTGAGGAGTTGCAAGGCGCCCTTCCGAGTCGTTTGTTATAAATGTGGCGAAAAAGATGTAACTGCGAGGACTTGTTTGAATTGTCGTAAGGCCACCGATAAGCTTGTATCTGCGCCAAAAAACGCGCAGGCGTGAGCCGGCGGCGGTGGGCGAAAACATCAGCGCAAGAGTGGACACATTGGCTGAAATTCCTGAAAGATTTTTATTATGAAAATGGAAAAAATAACACGTCAATGTCAGGTGCCATTTCCAAACGTCAGTGTCAATGTCACTCGTCGCCGACTCACGTATGTCAAAATAGGGATACCAGACCCTACTTAAAAATTACCATTTATGATATAAATTTTAGAGCTTTGCTGGATTCGGGATCTGAAATTTCTATAATGGGGAATGTCCGAAAAAAATCAAGTTGGCTGAATATTTTTCTATAGGTAGGAATAAGGTCCCTTAGTAATAGAATAAATTTTCATAATTTTCGGTTTCGTGAAAAAATTTCAAAAAATCAAAGTCTCTTCGACTTCACAAATGTATGAAAGTAACAGCAGAATGGAGATTGTACCTTTGCCAACACCTGCCACAACCACAACATGGTATTAAAAAAAAAGTTTCAAGACAAAACGTCAAAACTTTTTTTTTTAAATACGTGTTGTGTTTGTGGCAGTTAGCGGCAAAGGTATAATCTCCATTCTGCTGTTACTTTCATACATTTGTGAAGTCGAAGAGACTTTGATTTTTAAAAACTTTTTTACCCAACCGAAAATTCTGAAACTTTTTTCTATTACTAAGGGACCTTATTCCTACCTATAGAAAAATATTCAGCTAATTTGATTTTTTTCGGACATTCCCCATTGGCGGAAACGCTATCAAATATTTTACTGATTTGGGCACTCTCCACAAATCTACCGATTTAGATATAATTAAAACCGCTAACGGTTCAGCTTCACCTGTTACTGGGTATATGTTTTTACCAGTCACAGTAGACGAGCGGACCGCTATTATAAAATTTTACGTAATTCCAGGAGTCTCCACTGAATTGTTGTTGGGTATAAATTTTTGGAAAGAATTTCAAATAGCGCCAGATGTTTTGTCACTGTTGAAGGATAGTGAGTTCTTACCGGGTAATCAGCATGTCAGTGCGATAACTACGACGGACAAAATTTTGATCGATTTCGAGTCTCTGTCGGAGTTCGAACGCGAACAGACAAATAAGGTTATTCGCGAGTTTGAAAGTATTTCAGATGAGAAAAAAGGGCTTGGTAGGACGCACTTAGTAACGCACAAAATAGACACAGGTGATCATCCGCCAATTAAACAGCGCTACTACCCGATGTCTCCGGATAGGTTGGCAGAACTGAACAAACATCTAGATCAAATGCTGGCGGACGATGTGGTGGAACCTAGCAACAGTGCTTGGAATAATCCCGTCACTTTAGTGCGGAAGGCGGACGGAACGACTCGCTTTTGCTTGGATAGCCGAAAACTCAATGCCGTTTCTAAACACGATGCTTATCCTCTACCTTACGTGACTAATATACTAGACCAACTAAAGAACGCGAAATACATCTCGACAATAGATCTAAAATCGGCTTATTGGCAAATTCCGCTAGATGGCGTCGAGAGCCGTGAAAAGACCGCATTCACAGTGCCTTCACGCGGCCTGTATCATTTTAAAGTTATGTGCTTTGGGTTGACATCAGCACCGGCCACTCAGCAGCGATTGATGGACCGGATTTTGGGGCCTGAATTCGCGAATAATGTAAGCTGTTATTTGGACGACATTATATTAACTAGCTCAACTTTGACGGAACATCTGGAGTTATTGCGAAGAGTGTATAATAAATTAAAAGATGCAAACTTAACTATTAACCTAGGGAAATGCCAATTTTTTAGGAGGCAGCTAAAGTATCTTGGGCACGTGGTCGATGAATATGGCTTGCGCACCGACCCGGATAAGGTGAGGGCGATAGTAGATTTTCCCACCCCTACTTGCAGAAAGGACGTTAAACGCTTCCTAGGTACGGCATCCTACTACAGGCGGTTTATTAAAAATTTCAGTAACCGGGCGGGGCCGTTAAACGCGCTGACGTCAACACGTAAGGGTGCCCCTCCGTTCAGCTGGTCGCCGGAGGCAGAACGTGCATTCGCGGACCTCAAGTTAGCACTGACCAATGCTCCTGTCTTAACATGTCCAGATTTCACGAAAGAGTTTACCGTTCACTGTGACGCGTCCAATTACGGAATAGGAGGTACACTTACGCAGTTGATCGATGGCGAGGAGCACCCGGTTGCGTATTTTAGCCGTTCTCTTGCGCCCGCCGAACGCAATTACTCCGCGACCGAACGCGAGGCATTGGCGGTCGTATTAACTGTTGAACATTTCCGCCCGTATCTGGAAAGTGACAGGCCGTTCCGCATAATTACAGATCACGCAAGCTTGAAATGGTTTTTAAATCTTAAAAGTCCTGCCGGGCGGTTGGCAAGATGGGGTTGTAGGTTGTCTCCATATAATTTTACTATCGAACACCGCAGTGGTTCGCAAAATATTGTACCTGACGCCCTCTCACGATCTATGCCTGTGGGGTCTATAGATATATCACAAATAGAAGACCCTTGGTATCTAAATATTATTAAACGTTGTACCGAAAAGCCGCGGGCTTGTCCTAATTTTCAGCTCGTAGATGGTAGGCTTTATCGTTTTACTAAATCCAACAACAAACTGAGTGGAGATTTCCAATGGAAGGAGGTAGTGCCCAAGGAACTGAGAGAGACGATTATCCAGGAAAATCATTCTAAACCTACCGCGGCACACCTAGGCGTCGCTAAAACCTATCAACGCTTAAAATTGAGATATTTTTGGCCTGGTATGTACCAGGATACAGCCGAATTCATTAAAAAGTGTTCTACTTGTAACGCTTATAAACATAGCTCGCAAGCAACGCCAGGCTTTATGGGAGAACCCAAAGTCTGCTGTCGCCCCTTTCAATGTTTGAGTATCGATTTATGTGGACCCTATCCGTTATCGAGGCAGCAAAACACGTATTTATTAGTGGTGGTTTGTTGTTTTTCAAAATATGTTATGTTGTTTCCGTTGCGAAGAGCGACAGGGAAGGTTATTGCGCAGCGTCTCGAAGATCACGTATTTTTAGTTCACGGCATTCCGCAAACCGTGATCTCAGATAACGGTTCACAATTTGTAAGTCATGAGTTGCAAGCGCTTTATACAAAATACAACATACCCCAGATACACCTGGGGCCAGTATACTGCCCTCAGGTAAATCCAGTCGAACGTTATAACCGTACCGTGATTACGGCGATCTCATCGTTTGTGGAGAACGATCATAGGACGTGGGACGTTAATATACATAGAATCCAATTCGCAATGAACACCTCGATGAACGAATCCACATCTTATACGCCATTTATGCTAGTTCACGGTCGCGAAGCTATAGCCGACGGCAAAATTTATAATGATTTTAAAGATGTCAATGAGTTAGTCTGCGCGCCTAGAGATGCTTATGTCTCGAAATTAGGTTACCTCAAAGACATATATAAAACAGTCCAAGAATCACTTATTAAGGCTCACAGTCGTAACATTAAGTATTATAATCGAAAACGTCGAGATGTGTCTTTCGACGTTGGCGATTACGTCTGGAAAAGAACTTATAAACAGAGCGCCGCGAATAAATACTTCGCTGCGAAACTGGCACCAAAATACGAGCGTTGCCGTGTAGTTAGGAAGCTTTCGCCCCTGGTTTATGAGCTAGAGGACGAGAGGGGTAAGTTTATAGGCAAATGGCACGTGAAAGACTTCAAATCCATAGACGCGGGGAGTGATTAGGGTTTCGTACGAACAGTGTTGCCAGGGTGTGAGTGTCGTGCGGTTGCTTACAAATATTACTTTTTACCTTACATTTTAACGTGAAAGCGCTGCGCTACAAATTATATTATCATTTTTATTTTTATTTCTTTTTCTTTAGAACACCGTGTGTGGGCGGTGCAAGAATACTCACACCGCAGTACTTCACTCTCTGCGTGTCGTAAGAGCCGACTTACGGGAGTAAAAGCGCCATCTAACATCGGGTCCGCGTATTACGTAGTCACGGTGCTACCCTGTGGTACGGATTTAAACGACCATTGGGCATTTATAGCGCCAACTACCATTTTACATAACATAAATACTATAGTACGATTTTTCTTCAATTTTACCTGATTAATAGGCTCTGGTTTCATTACAGTGCGACCCTACGGCGCGGATTTCAAACGGTCGTGGGTGATGCTTGAATGATATACCATTTTACTTACGCCTTGCGCGGTCTATCTTGTAGTGCGGATTCAAACGACTACAAGGCAGCACTAGCGCCATCTACTCTATCTTACTACGTACTACGCGTATCTATTTGGTTGCTTTATTGTGTATGTGATCCGGGTGTTTGTGTTGGGGTTTCTCTAGTTTGATGTTTTTTCTTTTATGTCAGTCTTACCTGGAGGCTTGAAGGGAATTAGACTGAGGTAATTTAAGAAAAAAATATATAAAGATTGGCATATTTATCATATTCTATCTGTATCGTAAGGGTGCCGACACATTTTGTAGTCGGGTTGTTGATATTTTTTTGGCAATTTTACCATAGTCATGAATAGTAATGTTGGCATAGACAAATTAAGATACGTCTATTCCATCGATTGACAGTCTAAATTTTTAAAATTATTTTAAAGTAGTACAGGGAAGTCGAGCGTGTCTCGTTAGTCATGGCTTGTCAAGTATCACACGGTAAGATCATGGGCTTGTCCAACATCGCTCGCTTAAGAAGCAAGTGCCCATCAAGCATTTTTTCAGAACAATAAAATAGGACTGACAAGCCGATGCAATGTGAAAACTGACACGCGGGTTGATTTATCTAAAAGGGGAGAGCTTTAGTAAAGAAATTACAGAATAGAGTATAACATATGGTCAACCTCAACACGATCACATACATTTTTCTACTGGAATATTATTATTTTTTTAGTTAGTTTGAGTATGTAACTGTAGAGTCAATTATTATATATTTTATATCAGTTTTTTTTTTTTTTAATTTGGCATTTGTATAACTCAACAGTCGAGTCAGTATAAGTTTTGGTTCTTTTAATTTTAAAATTGATGTCAGGGGTGACAAGCATTTACTTGGGCTTGTTATGAATTGCTTTTTACAAAGTAGGTTTGTTTTGGCGATGGAGCAGTGTGGTTTGGACGTGGGCGTCCAGAGAATTCCCTGCGTGAATTCTTGCGTGGCGGGGGACTACTGTAGCGTGGTTTTTTTGCTGTTTTGTCGATTTCCCTTAAAGGGGAAGTTTTGTTGGTAGTTTGTTTCCATTAATGATAAAATTTATTTTTTGGCAGTATGCCTCATGTCCTTTTCCTTATTTCCGTAAAAAGTCTGTTTGAAATTCGCGGCATCGACTTATAAAAAAAAAAAAAAAAAAAAGAAAGATTAAGATCGTATTTCTTATGGTCGTCCTTCGCCCACTTCAGGGGCCTTTGCGATGAGCCCTTATCGCCAGGATTTCTATTCAATTGTTTACCTTTCATACTAGATCCCAAAGGTTAGTGTGAAAGCAGGCCTTAAGCAGTCCTGTAATGTCCGTAATGTCGTAGGTTGTTTGACCGTGTTTTCGGGAAGTCCGATCCGATTGAAGTCGCTTTCGGCGGCGCGATGTCAGTCCAGTCCACGCGCATCGATGAGTGATCAAGTGTAGGAAGTCGGAATGCGTCGTGATGGCGCGAGACTTGGAACGCAGCGAATATCAGCTGTGATTCATAGGATACAAAATTTTTCGGTTGGAAAGAATTTCATTTTATATTTATAACGCTGTTAAAGTTATTGGATTCGTAATTGTTCCTGATTTAAATAATATCTTGCAGCTATTCATTGTAATTTTCGTCGGCACAATAGAATTTCGCCAAGGTACCTATTTGTGAATTCCTAGACATTCAGCTGTTGGCAGTGTGAGAATTTGAAATTTATTTTTATCATCATATTCGTTATTTACAGAGGGTTTTGGCTAATAAAAGCCGCCGAGAAGAGTTCTAATTCGTGTCGTGATATCCGATCGAAGGAGGAATACTGATTGACCGGATTCTAAACCATATAAAATATATTGTTATCAAGGAGCCGCAGGTATATCAAAATTTATTGCTATCCATTATCTAGTATTTACTGCAAGGGGTCTCTATCTATTAATTACTTTCAATTTCAGTTCTTTTCAGGTGAAAAGAGACTTTGTAAGTTGGGAGCTACGGTATGTTTCTATGTCTCAATTCAATTCGAGTAGATTAGTCTGCTGTGAAGGGGATAGTTTAACAGAAAAGTCAGGGATCAGTAATATTTATTGTCAGAATGAACATACAAGAATAGATTTCCCTCAGTTCTGCTATTCGCTGCAGGGTCCCCCCCGTCATGGAATAGTTGTAGTCCATTTAAGGCCGACGTTGTTAAATTATGGTTTTTGTGCACACCATTCCAGGTGAAGAGTGGCGTACGTATCCAGCCACGAGTCCACCACTGCTCTGTCGTCCAGTCAACCCCAGTTAAGCGGAAAAAGTTGAAATAAACCGGACTTTGGTTTCTCACCCACGGCTCCGAGGCATAATTAATAGAAAGCAGCCATCGAAGCGTTTCTCTACTAAACAGACTCGCTGCGAGATATTCTAATAGGTACCAGTTAACTCTCAAATCTTTTTAACCCTTAAACTAACCGAAGTATAAGAATCCAGCTATCCGTACTTCGAGTACCAACCTACGAGCTAGATTTATGTTAGATTAATTACCACATCTCTGATATCCGAGGGCAGGCAATTCTTACCCACATAACGCTCTGCGAGTAGTTTTAAGTTTAACCTTTTAAAATAACCCCTTGGGAAAAGGATTAGATTCATAGCTTCGTTTTTCTTCGTGTCAAATCACCGTGTAAATTTGCAGATCTGCGATTACAACGTTTGATGTTTATTATTGTATAGAATCAACCATATTTCAATAAAACTGTAGCTTGCTGTTGACTGTACATTAAGTGTTTATTTATTTTCCCTTGAGTTGTCATTAAGGTGAGTCATTCGCATGAGTTTATTTATTACTTACTGTTTCTTAAGCCAAAAGGCAATAAGAGAGAGAAAAAGACATAACACTATCCACCCTATATGACTGAACCTAGCGAAAATGATGGCGTCATAATAGCAAGACGACTGGCGCTAATATTAGGCTATCAAGCCCCTAAATTAAACAACAAATTATTTGAATGTTAAAATATTAATTTATCACTGTAGAATATGTAAATTAATTCTGTATAATAATTACCGGCCACATAAATATTATAATGCGTCTCACTCTCAACTTCATAAAAAGCCCTTCCAAGTGTTTCAATTACGCGGGCCGTATAATGTTCCTTTGATTTATTGTCGTGAATTATCCGTAATCAAAAATTAATTAATCCATAATAAATTATCAACATTTGGCTATGAAAGCGACTATCATTTTGTGCTGTGACACCTTTCGAATACAGCTGTGTCAATATGAAGTGTTTTAAAATAAAAAAAAATGTGTGGTTGTAGGGGCCTGTAGGGGTCTATTGAAGTCGGGTGGGGCTGGAGTACAACTTCCTTTTTTTATTATAAAAGCCCCACCCGACTTCAATAGACGTGTTGTTATTATAAAAATGATAATGCGTATCTAATGATTTGCTTTTTAGGGGCAGGTTTTTGAAGTCGGTTTTTTGTTTTTTAAAACAATTTTTATTTTTTTATTTTTAGTGTAAGTACCTTCTATATTAGGTATATTATTATAGGTATATTATTGGGTAGAAAAATCGGCTCAGCCAAACGTGAGATATTCGCGGAGAAACATACATTCATACAGGTCAAACTGAGAGAGAACCTTTTTTTTAAAGTCGGTTAAAAGGACTACATTAAAAGTACCTCTTTCCCAACAAAAAGAAACATCTAATTCGGTTCATAAATAACAAAGTCGTCATGTTAGTTGATGCAAAATCATAGTATTTTCAGGATTTCTCGAAAACTACTGAACCATCTCGCAAGAAAACTCAATCGAACAAAAGAAGAATCATCGAAATCGGTTCATAAATGACGAAGATATGCGCGAACAACGATAAAAAAAAAAAAACATACAATCGAATTGAGAACCTCCTCCTTTTTGTGAAGTCGGTTAAAAATGAAAAAGAAGGTCCTAGAGTATTAGTTTAGCTATCAAATGGCATAATAATTTTGAAAATCGGTTTATAATTGTGACCTGTAGGGGGTCCCTTTAGATTTGGAATTGTAGAAAAACGGCTGTTTCCGTACATAAAAAGTGATGTAGCTTCTATGATTATTGACCGATCGTCATGGTAATAGTGTTAAAAGATGCAGAAGCAGACTAGAAGTGCATTCGTTGAAATTTTGAAAATTGGTTAATATTATTTCGGCTGCGTCGAGGCAGTCAGCGGGCGCTTTTGTGACACGAGGCGGAGCCGAGTGTCACAATGGTAAAAATAAATAGATACTACCTAGCTAGCATTAAAAATATATTAGGACTTGGCATTTGATTTGATTTTGGTTTTTCGTAAATTTTTGTGTTAATTTTCAATGCTCCGATTCTTGCGGGGACTGTAAAACCTGTGATTTTTTTACATGTCTCCGTCATTTTGAAAAATTTCGGAAAACTGGCTCGACAATTTTTTTTAAATAATTTTCAAACCTGTTCACAAAATTTCACTAGAATCGGTTGAGAAATGCGACCTGTAGAGGAGAACAAACCACGCCGGAAAGCCGGGCTGAAATACGTTTTTTTTACATATCTCCGCTATTTTGAAAAATTTCAATAAACTGGCTTGACGATAAAATAACATATATTTTTCAAACCTCTTCACAAAATTTCACGATATTCAGTTGAGAAATACGACTTGTAGAGGAAAAAAAAACAGCGCCGGAAAGCTGGACTAAATTATGTTTTTTTTACATATCTCCGTCATTTTGCAAACATAAAAAAACTGGATCGTCAAAAAAATCTATATAATTTTCAAACCTGCTCGCAAAATTTCACGAGAATCGGTTGAGAAATGAGACCTGTAGAGGAGAACAAACGGACAGACATACGAAAGAATTTTTGCCCAAGCTGAAGCAGAGACGGTTCGCTCGCACTTGGTGCTCACTTGGTCAACAATTGATGCGGATAAGTGTTTCCGTAGATTTGTTTGTTTCTACGAGTAGATTATAAAATAACTACTGCAATTCTTTTACGGTATTATTGCGGCGGGCATGAGGTAAATTGTTGAGGCGGGTCTGTGTGACCCTGTAATGATTTTACATGATATTCAAAATATGTATATGTACTTATAAACAAAAACGAATTGCTGTTCGTTAGTCTGGCTAAAACTCATCAACGGCTTAACCGATTAGAATAATTATTTTTATTTTAAAATTATCTAAGTGAAATTGACAATCATATGAAATGAATTCTAGGTAATAGTTTAGAGGGTCCACTAGTCTTGTAAGAAAAACTGTTTATTATTTTTAAAACTTAAGTACTTACGTACGCTATTAAAAAAAACAATATTATTTAAATATAATCAGTTTTATTTTAATCTTTTTGTACAACTATCTATGCAACAAAAATATCTCTTCAACGACCTAAAAAAACAGTTAAACTTTTGATACCAAAAGTTAAATCTAATGTCTACCAGATTAGCACTCTTGAAATTAAATGACAACAAAAGCAAGAACTTCCACATAATCAGTATTTCTTTTATCGTTTTTTACTACATTTATTACAGTAGGAAATTTGTTCTCACCTTCATTTTCATTTGACAACAGGTCATTCTAAGAATGGGGAGGCGAAGGCAAAGTGAATTACAGATGGCGCTTCATTCTTTGGAACAATTGTCAGTTTGAGCTTATATTGTCTTGACTGTGTATTACGTGATTTTACTTTTAGATTGTATTTTTTTCGGTTTTGCGGACAAACAATGCTAACTTTAGCTCATATAAAAGAAGAATTACGGAAAAGAAAAGCCAAAACAACAGGCAAGAAAGTTTATAGCAACTTACAAAAAATTGCTAACAAGCATTACATTTCTTTAAATTTCGTGTAAGATTTACAAGTAATCTTTTTATTTCAGATTAGAAGCATATGATTTAAATTTTAACAAAGCAACTGAGTGTGAATTTCCGTGTTTATAGTTGCCTGATGATGCCTTCTGTGCAATAGTAATTTCAGGTTTCTGTACTGGAATTTCTGTACCATCCAAAATTACACGAACCGTTTTATCATATTTATTTTATTATTCTAAGATTCTTGAATGACCCAATATTTTTTTTGTTACTGGGAAATCGATGAACTCCAATAATTTACAAGTTACATGCATAACAATGCGGAATTTTCTCAGTATAAAATTAAAAAGTGCAATACTCCAAGAGATTCCCATATGTTTTGACACTTTCTTTGAGGCGGCCCGGTACCAAGACCAGACGCCACCTATCGGGATAAAATTGCGCTTTTCCTCCCCATTGGATTGTCGTAATATTTGCAATGGAATGTTTTCTTTACTGTCACTTTCTTCTTGTTCTGTATCACTTGCCTGGCTATGGGCACATACATGATCCTCGTATGCACTGTTAAATGAGTAAAGTAAGTTTTCACCATTTTCAGAAGGGTTAGAGGAAGCTCACGCTCATCCGGATTCATTTAAGATATTTATCAAACAATCATCATCATTAGCCTATCATCGTCCACTGCTGAAAATACGCCTCTCCGAGTGCACGCCACTGAGCACGATCCTCGGCTACACTCATCCAGTTCATGCCAGCCACCTTGCAAAGATCGTCGCTCCACCTTGTCTGAGGGCGTCCCACACTACGTTTACCCATACGCGGTCTCCACTCAAGAACTCGTCTGCCCCAGCGGCCATCGGTTCTACCGCCAGCCAGCCCACTGCCACTTCAGCTTGCTAATCCGGTGGGCTATGTCGATGACTTTAGTTCTCTGCCGGATCACCTCGTTCCGGACCCGATCTCTCAGAGAAACTCCGAGCATAGCCCTTCCCATAGCTCGCTGCGCGACTTTAAATTTGTGAACCAGCCTTACAGTGAGTGTTCATGTTTCGGCTCCGTATGTCATGACAGGCAGGACGGCATCAAACAATCTAAAGCACAAATAAAAACTCAAAGTAATTTGTGGCACAAAATAGCAACGTCGTCGTTGTTTAACTGGGTCAACACGACTCTGTTTCGGGTTTTCGCATGTATTATTCTTAATCCGAGCAGTGTTAAACTGAAATGAGGTGCAAAATGCGAAGGAATCATCCTTACCTCCAGGTACTGAAATTCAAGGCAGTGTACAAAATTTATTTCTTTAAAATATTTCAAAAGTTAAACGGACTGGGTCCCACAAACCCAGCCTCAATGACGCTGGGTTAACATTGTTATGGATTTGTTCAAAAACCGGAGCCTTAAAAAGCTATTAGACAGAGAAAATGCTGAATACAAGTTACAAAAATTATCCCTGCATAATTACGCGGATTTATTCCATGTTTAAGGAAACAAATGTTTATATTGAACATTCAAGGGAAGTGACGTAATTACGGAAACGCTCGAGGTGCAAAGTAATACCCGTCAAGATGATTTATTAACAGATCTCCTCGCCGCTACGAGTTGCCGTGACGGTTCTAACTACCTACCTATCTGGAAAGTGGAACACTCAATACAATTTTACTGTCTTGTCTACTTGGTTGAATGCTCTAAGGTCTTGTCTATGTCTGGTACGAAAATAATTTACTTTTTAAACGTTATTGTTTTTAACGCTTGATGACATGGCGTTGTGGCGTAACATAAAATTTAAGTTCTGAGGGCGTAGTTCAAAAAATTGTATGTCCTAAATATAGGCTGGTAGAGTCTGTCTAAAAAGACTGTTTACATGGGTAATTTCAAAGGTAATTTTATAACCACCTTAATCCCCAACCACCCTACCGATACCCATCTAAATAAATAAATATGGTTACAATTAGAATTTTGACAGCACCAACAGGGTTACAAGTAAGTATAAGTTTTTATAAATAATGTAATAATTTCTCATGTAAACAGACTTTTTAGACAGACTCTAGTCGTTATATCGAAAACTACATCAAATAACTAGAAGTTATTATTGGAAAGGTGTCATACATATCCCAATGTACATACCTTTTTCAAAGCGTGCGGTGGAAGCATAGTAAATTTGCTTTATGATATAAGTTATTATAGATAAAAGTTATAAAGTTTTCAGTTAGATGTTAAACTGATTTGAACACTGCTTTATCTGTTGATTAAATTTTACTACTACAGTGTGGTAAGAAAACCGTCCTCGATAAATTATGACGCGTGAAAATGATAAATAAGGTGAAACTGTAAATAAGGCACTGTGTCTTCATAAACACGAGCTGAATCTCATTCCACTCTGTGTTAACATTTATAATCATTTATGACGAAAGCTGAATTTATCGCCAAAGGCGCGTAAGGGCGCTCGCCCACTTACTACTTTTTGTAGCTCCAATAATCGCAGATAGATAGATAATAATTTTATTTCTTGCTTAAGACACACATATTAATATAACACAATAATTTTACACGTTACAAATAAATTGCTAGCAACTTAACGAGAAAGAGAATTAATACAAACAAAAAACAGTAATCTATTCCCTAAAAAAGATGTGTGTGTGCCGTAGCAGTACGCATGGGTCGCAGCTTAGCGTCATATTCACTCGCGTCGCGAGCAAATTGCTGATTTTTAGCTTTAACCTGAGCGAGCACGCCGGTACCTAAACATATTCTTTTTAATTAATATCAAAAGAAAAGAAAATAATCGAATGATACCAAATTACGTAGCGAGTTTTTCGGCGATTATTGTGAGCACACGTCCGTTACTTTGTCGCTGGCTATCGTGAGAAGTCGTCCTTCCTACGCAAGTACGCGGGTGGTGAGCAGTGCGCGTTAGCTAGTAGGTATACATACAGTGCGTTTCAAACTTGTTGGATGTAGTGAGGTTAGCTACTATCCGCGTAGCCGTGCCCCACCACTCGCCTCTACCATCCACTTACATCGATATTGTCATTGTCTCAGGCGATTTTCTGATCCATCAATAATGTTGAAACGCATTGTACATTTTCTAATGTTCCTGTTTTCAATTTTACAACGACAATAACGTCACCCGGCATGCAGCTATTTGGTTTATATGAGCAGCTTTTTGTAGCACGTGGGCGTTTCAGTATTGAACTCAGACACCCGTTTTCACTAAACTTAAGAATCGCCTAAGTCTTTGCCTAATCAATACTCGACCACGATAATTAGGCGCATGACAGCTAAGTTTATGACAACGTTTTAATTTGGTCGAGTTGTAGTTAGGAAAATACTTAAGTGATTCTTAAGTTCAGTGAATACCTACTCGGAGACAAAATAATCGCTCAGAGATTTATTACTCGTGGGCGAGTTGCCTAATGCTGTTTTGTTATTTCTTTGCCAAACAAAGGAGTAGCTACTTTTATTTTATCGAGTAGGTGGGTCTTTTAATACCACGTAATAAAGTCACAAAACCATTATATTTTATGATGGTGTAAGGTTAATGGATTAAATTATGATGAAGAATCCTTGAACTACACAATGTGAAATGGTTTTTTGTACGAACAATTTAATGGCATTAAAACTAATTGATTGACTGTTGCGCTTGTTTGTTTAAATTTTATTTTATTTAAATTTTTGCAAACATTGCTCTCCAATCAGATGCTCTTCCTAATAACTGATATTTTATCATTTTTATAACTGTGTGATTAAATGCAAAATATTAATTCCTCTTAATTTGCATGGATATTGCAAGTGTTAAATACTAATTATAGTTCATAATGTTGACTATAATTATAGTACATACATACTTGAAACTCTGGATAATAAAATCTTTGAAATTGATTTCGAAAAAAAAAAAATTATGAAACCTATGAAATGTTTCGAAAGGGTTATTCCGTTGGAAAATATAAGGTCCTTCTTTAGTAGTGCACAAAATTTTGAGGGGTCAATGTACTCATGCATACAACAACTTTTACTATGGTAAGTACCAAAATTGAAATCGCGAAAATAAAATCAGTTGTTCCATATATTTTGATCTATTCGATTTTAAATTTTCTATGGAACAGCAGATTTTTTTTTCGCGATTTCAATGTTGGTACCATAAATTTGTTTGTATGCATACTTGTATACATTGACCCCTTAAAATTATGTGCACTATTTAAGAAGGACCTTATATATTTGTTGATTATTTTTGCTTAATAAAACAGATAAGAGGAGATCATCATCAAAATTATCAGTTATGATTTGAAAATAGGCAAATCTATATTCAAGCTATAACTTACATATTCAGGCAATTTATTCTTCCCATTTGAGCGTGCTCCGGAAAGCATATCAAAACATTCAGGCTTTAGATCTTTCAGATTTTCGATATGCTTGGGGCAATCTCTCGGCTCATATTTCTTACAAAACACCGATGAAAATCGGAATTCTTTTATCTTTATTGCCTATGTATGACAATAATAATGTCTACGTTGCCTACGTTAGGAAACTATGTCTCTATTTTATAAATGGAAAGAAAATATCTTCATTTATTAGTTTTATTTAGCTTTGTTTATTATAACTTTTATACAAAGCAACATGTGAGATTTATCACTTTTAATGGGAAAAACCTCCGGATTGGACGGGGACATGCTGTGCACCATACATTTCCCCCCGTCGTGAGTGTGTCTGTTATTAACAATCAATGTAAAAAGTATTATTATTCAAATAAGTGTCTTTTTTTTGGTAATAATATAATAACATCCAGGAGATTGGTATACAGAAACATGCTCACCCTTGTTGATGCTGATTTTAGTTACTCGATCCACGATGGTGTGAAGTCACATGTTGTGTGACTAAAATAATGATAATAATTAGTACTCACGAGTACATTATTCTAGATTCTGAGTACAGTATGCAAAAATAGTTAATTGTAAAGAATTCTAATATTTGTTATTATTCCTACAATTTTGTATTATTACTTTCATCACAAATACAAAAGAGATCTCGTTTATTCTGAACTGCTAAAAGGCATGTAATTTTTTTATTTCTTATTTATCCTAAAATCGCATTGTACTACTTTATTTTGATAATGTAGTTCTACATACATATTTGTATGTCATGCTTTTTATTATTTTATGTTACCTTGCGAACGAAAATAGCAGCAGTTCAAACATTAAAAAAATTCACGATACCTAGTGAAATTGCTTGATATTATGTAGTATTTTGCTTTATAAAGAACAAAAAAAACCTTGATGATGATACAGTATCATCTGTATGCCGACGACCTCCAAATCTACTCCCAATCTTCCTCTGAAGACATAAGCGCTACGATTTCCAACCATAATGCAGACCTTGCCATCATCCATGAGTGGAGCCTAAGTCACGGCCTCACAGTGAATCCCCACAAGTCACAATCCATTATTTTTGGAGGATCAAAACAGATTGCCAAACTTAATCATATCAATGTACCACCTCTTCTTTTTGATTCTGTTCCACTGCCCTTCAGCAATGTTGTCAAAAACCTTGGTGTCCTTTTCGACAATACCCTGTCTTGGTCTCCACACATTGCCGAAGTGAGCAGGAAGGTGTACGCAGCTGCTGGTTCCTTGCGTAAGTGGAAAAACCTACTTCCTATGAAGACCAAAGTAGAACTTTCGCAGACGCTCCTTCTCTCGATTTTGGACTATGCAGATGTTGTTCAAACTGACCTCACTCAAGAGCTGTTGAGCAAACTACAGCGTCTACAGAACTTATGCATCAGGTTCATATATGGGTTGCGCAAATTCGATCATGTGTCGGATTACAGGAAAGAACTTGGATGGCTACCTATCAAGTTTCGTCGTGAGGAGCATGTTCTTGTGCTGCTCTTCAAAATCCTTTACGACCCCAGATCTCCTTCCTATCTCAAAGAGCGTTTCCAACCCCTTGGCGTGGATCATGATCGGGATCTTAGAAGCAAATCCGACAATCGCCTTAGAGCTCCTCACTCCGGCTCTGGATACTACAGGGACTCGTTTACGGTTACTGCTACTAGCTTATGGAATAACCTTCCACCTGATGTCCGTCACTCGAAATCCCTCGCCGTATTTAAGACACATCTACACGCTTACCTACTGGCTAAATCTTAGTTTGCAACAACTTATATATTTATTTAGGTTTATGTAGTGTATGTTTGTTATTCGTACCGTATTTGTGTAAGTTTATTGATTTTGTATGGGTGTAGCGGCATCTACCGTACTGCCGCACATACCAACACATGGTTGCAACAAGATTCATCACCATGTGACTAGATGGCGCTAGTGTCGAATAAACACAAAAAGATTAGTAAGGAATAACACCTCGTAGTACGAAGAACATAAGGAGTAACCTACATCTCGCTATCGGAGTTTTCTCAGCCACCAAACTATATATACAACTTCCAACCATCATCGGTTGGACCGCGGTCCCCGGGCAAATACCACCCAGCCCGGAGGAAGATCTTCCACTTTGGCCTTCCTACTAGTGGCTACCCCATACCATTCCATACTACCATACTTCATTCCTTCACTGGTGACCCCCGACGGAGCACATCAAGCACCTTCAGCAACGCAGCGCGCAACCATCACTCCTCATACCTTATCCAGCATCCGCAGCAGTCACACCGCAAGCAGAAGCACAGCAGCCAGCAGCCTTCAAGGTTCCATCGCAGCATCATTGACGACGCTTCCTGGACCTTCGGCAACTCTCGACGGCATTATCCCGACCTGGTCTTCGCAGCCCACGACTGGAGCATCACTGGGCCCTTACTCCGGCGTGGCAGTTCTGCGCACCTCACCAGCAGCTCGGACCTACCGTCACCTTCCACTGTCCCGACTCACCGTGGACAGGTCCCGACTCACCGTGGACACGGATTTACCTGCAGCACTGGCGGACGCGCCTTCCTTCACCCCGTATCGTCTCGACTCACCGTAGACTGTCTCGACTCACCGCAGACTGGGGCATCTCCTGCAGCACCCTACTCTGGCACTTGCATAGCTCTGACGCACTGACAGCTGAGCTTGGACTACCCTTGGACTGTCGACCTCCGGTTTCAGGGGGGGAGTGATGTAGCGGCATCTACCGTACTGCCGCACATACCAACACATGGTTGCAACAAGATTCATCACCATGTGACTAGATGGCGCTAGTGTCGAATAAACACAAAAAGATTAGTAAGGAATAACACCTCGTAGTATGAAGAACATAAGGAGTAACCTACATCTCGCTATCGGAGTTTTCTCAGCCACCAAACTATATATACAACTTCCAACCATCATCGGTTGGACCGCGGTCCCCGGGCTAATACCACCCAGCCCGGAGGAAGATCTTCCACTTTGGCCTTCCTACTAGTGGCTACCTCTCTCCATACCATACCATACCATACTTCATTCCTTCATGGGTATAAGCTTTTCTTTTTATTTTGTTTGTAGTTGGCACACTGTTTTTATATCTCCTCTCAGGTTCCTATCCTCTGAATCAAAGGTTGTCTGGAAGAGATCGCTTCCAGCGATAAGACCGCCTTTGCCCACCATTAGTCTTAAGCTTTAAGTTTTACTGTATTATTTTTAATGTGTGTGCAATAAAGAGTTAATCTATCTATCTATCTTGATTTAAGATCAGGATCTAAAAATTTTAAAGTACTTTATGTTAACTAAAATAAGATAACTAAAAATAAGAGTGTTATAAAAAGCATTTAATCAAATTTTGGAGTCGTTTGCGTGCTTAACAATATTTACTGAAGTTTCGTAACAAGTTAGGGAGGCGCTAATTTCAATTAATTCATTAAACAACAGTTACTTAACATCGTTTCTACGAAATAGAAATTGAAACAAAGCATTTTCAGTCTATTATTAAATATCTCACTTATTATTATTTCAACAGATATCTTTCCAATCAAATTAGCATGAATTTAATATGTGATATAGGTGCACAAATATAAAAATCTACTCACTTAAGTCAAAGTTTCGGTTGTAAAAGGTAATAAAGCTTTTTATTTAAACTTTTTGATAATCATACGTGAATGGGAGTTTCACAATTAACTTCAAAATTATATGTCCTTCAAGTTTTATTTGAACAACTCCAAATCTCTTTTGTTAGTGCACCAATATTTAGAAGACCCCAAAGGGATTATTTAAACAATTCCCTGTTATGTTTTTTACTTAGGTATTCCCTAACCTGTTTGGTCGTTTCTACGTAATTGATTGATTTACTGACCACACACACCTTTTGCTTATTTAATGTGCATAAATCGTCAGGCGGCTGCCCGCACGTTTCGCTCCAACACACGGAGAGATTTACAGTGCCATAACCGAACAAGGGAGGGAAAGTTGCTTTACCCAGCCATCTGGTCAGTTTGCTTGTTACATTGTACAAGGACCGTAAAGCTTTTAGAAAAATAGCAGCATGTTTTTGAAATTGTAGCTATAAGATAGGGTGGGTGTACTTTCTAAACTATTTTAAACATTGAAGGACAATTTCACTGGTCTAGGTAATTTTCATTTAATATAAATACAGGACAGATTATTTAGAAAAAAAAATGTTTCATATTAAAATTCAACTAGATGCTGACCAGTGAAACAGCACTCCTAAAAGAGTTTTTTTTGTTGTATGTCGAAATATAAAATAATTACCACACAAATCAAAATAGCATCGTGTAGCGGCCATCATAAAAAAGTTACAGCAATTTCCTAAATTAGATGCTAAAGTAATAGCCCTAGTCAATCAATTAACAACTTTACCGGAAAAGGCAAATACTGGGAACTTTGCCTACCTACTTCAGCTATCTATCTGCACTGTGGTGATCTGTCAAGGACAATTAATTGCTCCTTAATTAAGCTCCAGTTTAGCAATGCCGTGACGGATGAAGGATTGAAGGCTACAACGTCCAGTCCATGTACCCAATGTTAACAATATCTGCTAGTTACTAAAAGTGTGCTGTTTGATAAAAAAAACAGCCAAGTGCCCGGCCAGGTGCGAGTCGCACAAGAAGGGTTCCGTCAAAAAATCTCGTGTGTTGTATGAGAGCCCCACTTAAATATTTATTTTATTCTGTTTTTAGTTATTTGTAGTGTTGTAGTTAGTTATTTTTTGTTGTAGCGGCAACAGAAATACATCATCTGTGAAAATTTCAATAGTCTAGCTATGTCGGTCATGAGATACAGCCTGGTGACAGGCAGAAAATCACGTTTGCTGTATGGGAGCCCTACTTAAATATTTATTTTATTTTATTTTTACTAGGTATTTGTTGTTATAGCGGCAACTGAAATACATCATCTGTAAAAAAATCAACTATCTACAGACAGACAGATACACAGTGGAGTCTAAGTAACAGGGTCCCATTTTTACCATTTGGGTACGGAACCCTAAAAACAAGTGATTGCGGTAGGAGAAAGGATTTTTTGTTTTATTTATTATGTGTGGATACTATCGCAGGCAGCGACATTGTCAAAAATGTAAACTAATAAAAGCGCAGGCTACAGAAATCATCATTGAATAGACTCGACCGAACCCGCCATAAAGGAAAGTTATCGCCAGGAAATAAGTGACTCGAAAATATTGTCAGATCTTAAGCGAACACAATAATTCAATTTTAAATTGGCTAGGTACAACCGTACGGTACGTATTATTTGATTATTACACAAACAGCAAAAATTGTAAATTTATGTTTAACGTTCGTCAAAAGTTTAAACTCAATACGTTATTTTAGTAAAATTATGTAGAGGTAAAGGATTTAATTTGATGTTACAGTTATGCTGGGAATAAAATAATTTATTGTTTTTACATCTTTCCTTGTTTTTCTTCATCTGTTAATAGGCACAAAAATATTGTTCTTTAGTACATTGATTTTTAAAGCTAGGGTTTCTGGATGACGGCAGGTTTACATAGACAACATTCAACGCCGCTATATTACGGCCGTAATATGATGGCACCGATGTACTAGGAAACCCTAGCTTTAATCATAACAATGATCTCTGCATTATTTATTTCAAAATATCAAAACATAATTTTACTATTAGCAACAATCTTCGATGAATATCGTTGGCAACAACGTAAAAAATATTAATAGCGCCATTTCATTTGGAACAAAGCCCCAATTAATATGGCACCCTAATTGAATAGGTAGTCGACATGATAAGCTGCGCAAAGGAATTGAAACGATAGGATAAAAGCACTCATTTTAATGATTGCATTTAGCTCCGGGAATGGAAGAGTTTTAGGAATTCACGTAAATCCGCAGGAATATCAAATATTTCAAAGCAAGTCTATCAGTTAGCATTAACTTTGATTTTATGAAAAAATTTAAATGGCTTTTCTAAATTGTCTTGATAATAGTAGATTGTTATACAAGACGCTAAAATGACCCATTGCATACGAGGTAGTTTTATTCCCGAGCTTTAGCGAGGGAATAAATAGAAACCGAGTTACGATGGGTTTTTAGCGTCGTGTGTTACACTCTACTTTTCACTACGATTGCGAGAAAATAAAATACAATATTAAACAGTTTCTTTTATTAAAACCTAAATGTACAATTAGTAAAATTATGGATGTGGTAAGCCAGTTCTATCCTCCTGCGTGCACCGCTTATCCCACAAATTAAGGCAACCTGTAAAACAATAATTAAGGGTATTAAAACTGTATTTTGGTTAGATTTAGTTTAGTCTGTTGATGAAAATAATAGTAAAATGTTTAGAAATGTAAATAGGTTTGTTGCCAAGTGGTGTCTATTATTTACTGTTATTATTAAAAATTCCTTCCTTAAACGAATCCACTCGTTTTTCTATCCATCACTTCATAAACTTTTGGTATAGTATAGTATTTAAATAGGTAAATGCTTTGTGCTTGACGGCAAAACATTGAAATCATTTCTAAAGATTTCGCGCCAGTGCTTTTTTTATTTCTTCTGTAACACAATGCACGCATTCTACTTTTTAAACTTAGAGCTCGTTCACAAGAGCGATTTTTTCAACGCGCGATATTTTTACCGCCGACGGGAATGGCCAGGTCATAAGGTAACTTTTCCCGTGGAACGTCGTCATCTTCCGTGCGAACACCCACCTGAGAAGTCTTCTGGTACCTTTTAACGTCAGGCGGTAAAAAAACACGCGTTGGAAAAAACGCACGTGTGTTCGATCCCTTATAGTATAAATAAGTCTATGATTCTACTGAAAGATCGCTGCTTTAAGTTCCATTTTTTTTAATAAAAATTAGTGATTATTCTATCTATGAATAAAAACTTTTTCGTTTTAGTAGGCTCATTGGTAATAGACAAACATTAAAAAAGAAAAAACTTTATCCCCTAGGGCTAAATATGCTATTTTATCCTAGCTTTTGTACGTTACAATGACGGACTTTTTGAGCAAGAGGAGTGAAAAAGCTACTCGTGTCTAACTACCTACTTAGATGGGAATAGCTACAACTACAAAAAATATGAATTGTTTTTTCAAGTTATCATAGTTCAGATGCATAGGTAAGTGGAAAATTTATAAATTAGTAGCAGCCGCATAATTTCATGATGATCGGTTTAGTAGTTAAGACGTGAAGGCGTAACAAACAAACAATCAAACAGACTTTCGCACTTATAAATAATGTTAGTAAAGATTTGACCGAGAACCGAGAACCGATGGCCGTTGGGGCGGAAAGGTTCTGGAATGGCGACCGCGCACCGGACGACGCTCCGTGAGTAGGCCCCCGACAAGGTGGACCGACGATCTGGTGAAGGTCGCGGGAAGCCAGTGGATGCAGGCAGCGCAGGACCGATCGTCGTGGAGATCCTTAGGGGAGGCCTATACCCAGCAGTGGGTGTCGTGCGGCTGATGTGATGATGTGATGATGAAGATTTGACTATTAATATTTATTGGCTTTCTTTAGCTAGGAACCATTTCAGGTTCCATAAACAGATAAATACAATCACAATCAGGTATCACAGTGAGCCTCTATGCTGTGATAGATACCTGATTATGATTGTAATGAACAAGCACTTCACTATTAATCAGCAGATTGGATGGACCTTCGTTGTTGAATTTTCGTTTGTGCATTTGTGAAATTGTCCTCATAAGCAGAGTAAAGTCAATTCCAGTGTTTCCCGTTGGTCAGACAAATAAAAGTTAACCGCCTCTGTGAACTAGTGTTTCGCCCATACGTGTAAGACGCAGGGGTCCCGGGTTTGATTCCCAGGAGGGAGGTGCAACCCGTCAAGCACAGGAGAATGAGTCACAATAGATTTTCCATTGTTGTTCGGCCTTATGAGGCCGCTTGGGGTTTAATGAATTAATTGTACTCGGTTTGGTTGGTGGTAGGGCTTATTTCAAGTCCGCCTGGCTAATGATGTTAAGTGACGGTAAGGCCGAAATGTAAGCGCACACTCGGAATCCTCACCATTGAGGAACTGGCTATCTTACCTCTGACTGCCGGAACACAATTTGTTGTTATGGTGTCAGGCTTAGTTAAGTAGCTAGCAGTGGCGAGGGGTCCATACAAGCCGATTCCCATCGGCTTCCCTTTGAGAAATCCCTGAAATACCACCCCACCGATCCAACCATGCAGACTATAACATGTCATTAATTATTGTCACAAGTTTGTGAGGAGATTACATGCACAGTATTATTGCTTTATTATTTTAAAGCGCCTACAATTATTTCCATAGCAAATCTTGTCAAGGAAAGCCGATTTCCTTTAGCTTAATGTTCACACGGCGTCTGGCGTGGTTGCCATGGTAATCGGAACATTGTTATTACTCTGTCTCTTTCGCACGCACGCGTGCCTTTCGCTTAAAAATCTCTGGATATAAGCTATGGCGGACCGGGTTCCATTTTTCCATCTCTTTCTATTTCAAGCTATTTTACGTTTCCCTTCTTTGTCTATTACGAGTATACGCGAATATAACGCGAATGAAACGAAATGACATCGGAGTGATTAATAAATAATAATTAGTACCTACCTGTCCGCCATTATTATTGTTTATGTGCGTGTTTGGAAAGTGATTAGTTTTTTGCAAAATAGTGAATTAGTGAGTGAGAATCGATACTTTTCGCAGGTTTTGTTTATTTTACTATGTTTATCTTATACCGATTTGTTTATTGCGGTAAGTTTTATTTGCCATAATGGCTTTAATTCACATGGAGTGTTGTTTACCTGTCTACTTACTTACCGGTAAAACTTTGTTTTCCAAACTTAGTTACGAAGTTATAGTTACGTTAGCAAGACGGATTTTTTAAACATTTTCAATATCAAACCTACATCTTTGTACGAAAAATATACGTGGAGTGGATGACAGGCAGTTGCAAGCAAACTCAATAAAATGATTTGTTTTCCATGTTTATTATTTTCTGATTCCAACTCAGTATGAAATAGCACGGGCTAGACACTGTCACTATCTTATCAGTGCTTTTTTGAATGGTGAAAGTGAGGTCCTAACTTCTGAAGAAACGCTTGAAGCTTGCATCACGCGGTGGTTTTTTTTCGGCTTACCTTCGCGATATTTCGACCCCTCGCCACTGGTAGCTACTTAACTAAGCCTGACACCATAACAACAAATTGTGTTCCGGCAGTCAGAGGTAAGATAGCCAGTTCCTCAATGGTGAGGATTCCGAGTGTGCGCTTACATTTCGGCCTTACCGTCACTTAACATCAGGTGAGGTGAAGACCAAGCACTATATACCGTTGTGGATAAAAAAGTATAAATTACAAATATAGAACACTTAGGTAAAGCTTAAAATATATAGGTACCCAGACAAGTCTTAATAATAATCTTGTTTTTAGTGTAATAATTTCGGAAGTACTCGTTCTATAACGATTTATAATAAATTAGTGACTGCCCGCGACTTCGTCTTCGTGGACAGTTTTTTTGCTATCCCTGGGGAACTGTAATTTTTTTCTGGATGAAAGGTACCCTATGTCCTTTTCTGCACCCCTGACAATGTGTGTGCAAAATTTCATGATGATTGGTTCAGTAGTTACGACGTGAAGACGTAACAAACAAACAAACGGACTTTCGCATTTATAATATTAAGTAAGGATAGATATTTTATTAATATTTGTTTTAACCACTATCATGCAAACATTGCTGACGGTTAAAAATGAGCATATTACGTTCCATATCGACTCGTAATATCAAGTATTCCGACTGCGATCGGTCGGCAGATCACGTATTTCGGTGTTGATTCGACCTATTATGTAGCGGCTCTCCTTACCCAGCTGAAAGTATCAATCTGTTTTATGTGCACTCAGCGTGAGCTAGCTGGAATTATATTGATAGGGAGTTTGCCCAAAGTTTGGAATATCGGTGGTAAAACAAATTTATACTGTTATAGGCAAAGAATCATTCAGAGCTAGGAAATATTTCACTAAATGATGTACTTCGTCTATGTCTGCTTGGACAGTTAGTTATTTTATTATATCTCTCGGGAACAGTACCTTTTTACTTTTTATATTTGACAAACGATTTTGAGATATTTTTGGTAGTTTTTCGTCATTTGTTTGGTGGTGGAACATTTTCATAATTATTTTCTTTCAATATCAGACTATGAAACTACAAACTAGCTTAATTTAAAATGTTATTAAAAATATTATAAATATTGTGGCAAAAATCTAACAGAAGGTAGAATTAAAACGGCAGTTACACAATAACACTGGTGTTACAATGTAACGATCAGTTATTTTATGAAAAAACTAGTACCCATTATGAGAGATGAGGAAAGATATTCAAAATAGATTTAAGTCTACCCAACAATGAAATATCGAGCACGGCTTGTGTGCAATCGGGTTCGCTTTATGCGGTGTTGGAACCTGCTTGAATTTACATAAATTTTCTTTTATCGGGTTGACTTCGTGATTCTGGAACCTTATTCTAGTAAATAGGGAAGACAAAGGCTTATACATCAGGCTAAGATTTTGTAGTAAGCAAGAAATGGTCTGCTCGAGTTTATTTATAGTTGTCGTCGTCCTGTCGACGTGGTTAAGTGAGTCTTTAAAAAAACACAGCTTAAATTCAAGAATTTGTTTTTGCACAATTGTGAAATTATTAAAACACTTCTAACTCTTGTACCGATATGTTTTCGTCTAACAATTATACTTAGGTATTCTAGTTTTTGTAATCTAAGTAGATTAATATAGAACGAAAATATTGCCAGAGAGATAAATCCAGGCCTAATTTCATCGGCAGTTTTTCGAAGTCGTTCGACCTAAAAAAAAGTGATATAGCAACGTCGTTAACGATAGAAAATATACCTACATACGTACCTCTTACATGTTCAGATTAATGATCCTACTTCACTCTCAGACCAACCATCAAACAACATGAGTTATTCAAAAAAACATTCAACGAGCAGCCTTGAGTTGGAAACTTACCGACGTACACAGCATAAATTTTGCATGAAATAAGAAGAGCAGAAAATACTTAGACTCCAGAAGGATTTAATATTTGAAGACTGACACCAAAAGTTTTTATTTAAAAAAGGTATTTTCTGAAGCAAAAAAATATTTTGTACTCCACTTTAAATGTAACAGTTAAACATTGTGGCTCCAAATAACTTATGAACATAAAATGATGACAAAAGATAATCATATTTCAGGCTTTGAAGACGGCAAAGATAAAAACGATAATAGACTCAATATAAAAAAAAATGCCTTCATCTCGTAAAAAGAGAAATTAATTAAATCTGATTATACCTATAATTCCATCTCCCGGACGAACATACCGATGTAGAATCATCTGATCTCGAAAAGTGACCTACTTTATTTAAACGAAATTCAATTATGCACGACAAAGAGTAAAAATCGTATGTTCGGCATTCGGGCGGAAAAAATAAAATGGCGTCGAACTAGAAGGCGCGCTTAGCGCTTTCACATACGGCGCGTGTGATGATATTGGAAATGGTCCTTAGATTCATGCAGGTATGAGTCTGGATAATAAATTTCATGTATTTTTTGTTTTCTTACCTTATTCCATTTCATTATTCCTGGATGTGACTTTGCTTACGTGCTGGTAATACACATGATATGAGAAATAACCTCCCTCTGTTTCATTTTGGTAATAAATATGACTCTTTTTGCTAAGTTGTAGGTATGCTATAATAAAATATTTGCATATATTAAAATACAAACAGCATAAAAGTAATCCATGTAAAAATAATCTTGGTTTATGATTAGTCATACTAACAGCAGAAATCGATCCCATCTTAGGAAAGATGAAATTTAGCTAGTAGAGTCAGTCAGCTAGTTGCTTTGAATAATTGTACTTTTGACTTAAGGAGGTGGCATAACTCCTTAACCTATAGTGAATGAATACAACTTTTTGCCATTAAAAATCATCAAACAACGAAACAACGATGTCTAACTTACCCAATAAACGTGTATTCTCACGATCGATTGCACCTCACCAACGAAACAAGGGGCTTCAAAAACTGCAACTCAGCGGCTATCTATCAAACCGCTCGCATCGCTTCTATCTCGCCGAATCCATTAAATTTATTAAACAACCATTATACCGCCCGTCGCTCGAAAGTTATTAATGTACGCATCTCTATGGAAATTGTGGCCAAACATGACTTTAAGTTACGAAAAGGTGTATCGGTAGTCGTCGCGTGCCTCGTTACTGCTGTAACTAATCAAATGTTTGATTAAATGTTCATCAAGTGAAAAGGGACTAATGTTGGCAAAGTTATTGTTTTGGATTGTTCTCATTAATGTAATAATATGCTTCATATAAAATATAATATGTTGTAGCTTGAAATATGCTACGCGTGCTACGAAAAATTGCTACGAAACAACGTAGGTGCCGTCAAACGTACGACTATCCAATACCGTTTTGTTCAAATAAGATTTTAAGGTTTTTGATTTTTTTCAATACCTAAAAAATCTGCGTAAAGTTTTATTAAAATCATTTTCTATTAAAATTAGAACTATTTGCACAAATAATAATAATGAAAAAAATGCTATTTTTTAGTTGAGAAATGAAATTTTATAATTGTAAAAATAGTCCAAAATATAAGAAAACCGCTGCTGTTTCATACATTTTGAGACAACTTAAATACATTTGACTCTAAACCAACCACAGCGAACGGTTAGTACTAGGCGTGCCCATACTGAACTGGGTTGTTAAAATGAACAGTTTTCTTCAGTTACGATCGTTGCAGTTTGTATGGTAGCTACTATGCTATCGTTGCCATTTTTATTGCATATCTTGACTTTTGTAAGGATCAGAAATTATCAAAAAAAATATAGAATGTGTGAATACACGTGAACCATGGATCGTTATTAAAAGTTAAAAAGAGTGTTTTTAAGAAAAAACTTTTGAAAAAAAAGTTCTTATAAAATATATATACTTAATAGCAGATAAAACCTTTCAAATAGGTTACTAATGAGACGTTTGTTGGTAAAAATACCTAATGTATAAAATAAAATTGTTATTTCGTAGGTGGGTATGATAGTAGGTAATGCGTGACGTTTTTGTAGCAGAATTTATGGAGCACTAAAATAAGTTTCTTTGCCGGGATACGCCCTCTGGGGGCGGAGAGGTCAGATATAATGAGGAGTGAAGGTTGTGACTAACTGCTGATGTCAAGCCATGACAGTTTTAGTTGGTTACCAAATCAGAAGTGACCTTTGTTTAACGAGACAGTATTAAATCACGCAACATAATAAAGTAAAGAGTTGGGCTTGTGCGATTGTTTAGTTCAGTAAAATTACGGGTTCGCAAAACATTCAATGGTAATAAGCTGTAATTTTGCAATCTGACTTTGATGTGATTATAAAACACTAATATAAACGAATCCAACTAAATTTACGAATACAAAAAAATACAGCGTAGTTGTAACTTTTTTTTGTTGGATTTATATTCACAATCGAATTATAGTTCCAAATCAAGCAAAAAGTAAAGAAAGTATGTAATTAGCAATTTTGCTAAAGCAATGAAATAAATTAATATTTTGGTCAGTAAAGTAAAAAAAATTGTGAAAGTTAGTTGGTTTTATTTACAAAATGACAGCTAGCCATTTAATCTAACGATCAAAAGAAGAAAGACCACTATTGCAAATTATTTCTATTTCGTCATACTAGCTCCCGTAATTACCGACTTCAAAAGGAGGGAGGTACTCAATTCGACCCGTTTTTTTTTTGTTTTTTGTATGTACACCGATTACTCGAAGACGGCTGAACCGATTGAAATAATTCAAACGTTATTAGATCAGGCTTGCGTCCAAGTTGGTCCCATTTTTTTTAAATTTGGAAATCGGTTCAGTACTTTTCAAGTAATCTTGGAAAAAGCACGAAAATAGTATGATTTTGTGTGAATTACCTCGATGATAATGGTCGTATTACTTATTTGTTTATGAACTGAATAAGATAATTATTTTTTTGTTGGAAGAGGGATATCTGTGTAGTTCTTTAACCGACTTAAAAAAGGAGGTTGTCAGTTTGACCCGTATGTATGTATGTTTCTTCGCAATTATCTCACGTTTGGCTGAGCCGATTTTACTATCTAAATAATATACCTTCCTACAAGGTACCTACACTAAAAATAAAAAAATAAAAATTGTTTAAAAAAAACAAAAAACCGACCTCAAAAAACCTACCTCTAAAAAGCAAGAAATAATATTCGTAATAATAAAAACACGTCTATTGAAGTCGGGTGGGGCTTTTAGAATAAAAAGGAATCTGTATTCCACCCCACCCGACTTCAATAGACGTGTTTTTACTATTACGAATATTATTTCTTGCTTTTTAGAGGTAGGTTTTTTGAAGTCGGTTTTTTGTTTTTTTTTTACTGAACTAGTTGTATGGAGTTTTTATAGAAGTAAGTAGGTAAGGTAGTTATAAACTTTGTATGCAGAATATAATTTAATCTTTGGTTTCGGTGATACCGCACTCATCATAATTAAAGGGGATTATGTCAGAAAGATATTGTTAATGAAAATACACCTAACTTTAAGTTTTAGCACAGAATACCTAATAAGTTTTAGAGTATTCCGCGTCAATTTTTTTATTATAACCTTTCGGTATCTGTTCCAAAATATTTGGATAATTTTACGTCTGTGCTTGTTATTTCTGACTAATGAATCTTACATAGCAATAAGTTCAACGTAAATTTATTGAGTACGTACAGTTAAACGTAACACCTTCATCAAGCAGGTACTTATCCATATCTCTTGAAATTCTTTACTCGATCGGAGGGTACTTGGAACTCGTCTCAGACGTCGAAGTCCCGTTAATTGAGTCAAATTCGAAAAGTTTATCTCCTCGAGGACCCATCAGTTAGGCCCTTCCTTGCTGCGGTGTTGACTAATCACTCATGTACTTCCGATGTGAATATCATTGGAATTGAATTGTTGTATAGAACTCTCAGAACATCGATTTGCAGAATGTAATTAAACGTATCTTTGTTACTTCTTTTAGGTAAATAAATTTATTGTAGTCAGCAGTTCTATTAGGACCTTAATAGGACCAAGTGAAATTCCACGCATTATGAACTCGCAGGCGGAATCTAGCTTAGTACATATTTGTCTGGTGTAAACCTACGTCGCTCACTTTGTATCTAAAAAAGTAGTTAAACCTAATGCTTTAAAACAATGTATCTTTAATTGCAACCAAGCCTTTCGATTATCATCAGTTTAGTATAAAGATTTGATGCTGTAGCACAGAATAGATATAAGTACTACCGTACAGAAAGGAAACTCTCCTCCCCGCCCCAGAATCAATTACCTCACCACACCGCGCGAGCTTGAGTGCCGAATCGTGTGCGCATTCAAGAGATTCAGCCCTTGCGCGTGTGCACAAACGTCACTGTGTAATAGGTAGTTGATACGCGACGCGACGCAGTACGCGACGCTTGTATGGAGTGCCCGGGGTGTGGCTGTAGCAGAATACAAATATTTATACCTTTATATCAGTGATAGTTTATAAATAGTTTCTCACTAACATATAGAGAATGTTTATAATAGGATAGCTGTTATTTTCACACGCATCAATGCTTCTAAAAGACAGGATGATTAAAATTCAATTATTAATAAATTAATCATTTTTATGATAATCATATTTTATTTTCTGTGTTGATCACAATGGCACAAACTTTATAATATTATTTTGTGACAATGATGTCGCCTTAGAGCATTCAACCAAGTTGAATGCTCTAAGGGTGCCGCTCACAAATGTTTTCATAAAAGACCAATGTTCTAAAGGGGTTGAGTGCATCATAATTCTAATTGCTAATGCTAATCTTCCCATCTCGTTGTTTTTCTGGGTGTCCGTGAATTTATAAGGGCGGCCTCACACCATTCAATGTTAAAGTGAAATGAGTTTAATCTAATTATAAAGGCAGATTAAGACACTCGAGAATTTGGTCCGACCTGAAATAACATGAAAGTTTTAGGAGCTAAAGGTTCTTTATTATGCTTAAAAAGTAGATACTCCAACATGTATTTAAACTTTTTGATTACGCTGTGAATATTCAATAAACAATAGAAATAAATCTATCAGAATTTATGTAGAATAAATAGCCACATTTACTATGTGTAACCGTCCGGCTAAGCACAACAGGAACTAGATGATCACGGCCTATGAAAGAGACTAAAACCTAAGTGGAAACCTAATAACCTACAGGACAGGAGGACAATCAAAATCCGCTTACTACTCACCGTAGATTACAACTAAACTATTGGAACCTAATTTTACTGGATTAAATAACCTCCAAAATGCAATTAACTAAGTTTACTTTGTTCAACCTTAACTAACCTACAAAGAACCTTACTAACAAGCTTTGTGTGATCTGAGAGGACCTGTGAATGTCTAATGGAGAAACCCTGGTTGTGATAATTAGTGAACCCAAATTCTTTTAAAAGTGTGATTAGTATTGATTTTCATTTTCCAATAGAAGTATTCGCTTTTATTACTAGATTTTAATTATTCCTGCTATTACATTTATTTCCAAATGAAAATACCACTAAAAGAAAGTTATTGCTCTATTGATACAACCAGAGAAATAGAAATTAAGTCTGTGTTTTTCCTAAGTGAGCCTACTTTAATTTCATATTAATTCTTAATATTTGTCATACTACCAAGGGAAACCCCATAGTTCTTTAGTGTCAAAAATTGGGAATACTATAAATAGAGGGGAAAACGTTCCCAACTACGTTCCGTTGATGAAGTAAGTATGAGTGAAATAAACCTACGTTGATAGGAAATGATCAATGTGAATTTATGAGTTAAATGGAGTATTGTTATAAGGTAAAAGAGGGTATGTTCAACCATAATAGACTGCAAGGTAAAAGGAGGTAAGTCGGGTTATAGAGAAAAGTTAAATTTGGATAATTCTCTTCCGCTGCCCAGTGTCAATTTATAGGTCATGTATGACGTTATTCTAAATAATGTAAATTATCTATTGTCAACTTAATTCATTAAGATAAGAGAGATTATTTCAGGTAAGTTAAGGAGTTTTAGTCGCCTGAGATCAAAGTATAATAAAACCCTCAACGCTTTTAAATAAGAATTCTTTTACTTTCTTAAGTTATTGTACAAGTAGTGAGTATGCAATTGTGTTTTTGCCAGCTAAGGTACAAGCACCGCCCCGCTTTATACAATGGATCTCGACACCGGAATTGGGCAATCCTCTTCTGGCCAGCCATATTTTTTTCATGATAAATTTACTTAGTAAGTTTATTATATTAAGGTATTTGGTCTTTGTCAGTCTGTTTCAACAAAAGAGGACGGAGCAAAATGCTCCCAAGCGAACTATCAGTTTTCACAATGAAGAATTCTCCTTCAATTGTGATGGCTGAATTACAATTTTTTTTCTTTAATAAATAATTCTAGTATGATTGTTTAACATTATAACAGATGGACACAACATTACTATCCATTTACTTGGGACACTGATAGTTCTCATATTCTGAAGGAAAGACAATTCTAAACAAGGTAATAAAGCTCTATGAAGGATTTTTCACACTTTAATCTCGGCTAGATTATAAATATACAACCATAAACCGAATTGACTTCAGTTCATTTCATTTAAAGTTAAAGGCGATATTTCAATTAAATGTTGAGTAGACTAGGCAATATTTGATTTCAATAAAATTCTATTTCTTTCATCCTCAAATTGAGATGGCTGAACCTAGTTGAAATATTTGAACTCAGATAATATGTTGAACTTATTATTTGTGAATTTAATGTATTCACTAAATAATATAATATTTTCATAGTAGGTAGATACTTTTCAAAGTATTATCTCACTGTTAGTCATAACCTTCATTCTGTTAATTTGGAAGGTTTACTCAAACTATGATCTAGTGTTCCATAAACTGTGATTCAACATTAGTCTAATGGTAACACGGGATTATTCCATACGCCCAGATCTTGTTTCAGTATTCCTCCCACAATCACCAAAACGGATTATCTCAACTGTAATCGACCATTTGAAAACCAGGCTCAATTTAACCAATCCAATTCAAAGATGAATAACTATTCATTATTTATGATTCAACTTTCACTATTAAATCATTATCCAATATTAACAGAAGAATTTGTCTAGCTCTAATTAATAGTAAATCAAACTGTAGGTATTTACTGAAGCTTGCAAAGTCTACTCAATTGAGCACATCGTAGTAATTATTCACAACACTGAGTCATAGCATTAATAGATCTTTGTTAAGGCGCCTACTATGGAAGATTGATACTTTTCCTTCGGATCTGTCAACTTGTGGGTACTTACTGGAGCTTGCAAAGCCTACTCAATTGAGCGCATCGTAGTAATTATTCACAACACTGAGTCATAGCCTTAATAGATCTTTGTTAAGGCGCCTACTATGGAAGATTGATACTTTCCCTTCGGATTCTACCCAGTAGTTTCACATAACCTTTCGTTCACTATATTTAACACTCCTGCGCTTCCTAGATTCCGTTCCTGAATCATCCTACCTCATCACATCCTAGTCAAGTTCTTATGTACCACTGAATGACCTGCGGCAGCCATCTTGTTGGTACCATTCTCGACACCACCTGCCTATGTCTCGCTTCGACAGCCATTTTGTTGTACACCAACCTATTTGCGGCCTACCTAAATCTGATACACTGCGAATTGACCTACCTCTCCTTCGTCTATATAAGAGTTCCTAGCTTATTTAACGTTACTGCTGTTACCTTGCGGACAGCTCGACCTTCTTGAGAACGTCCAATCTTTTACCAGCATCCAAATTTCCCTCCCGTCTTGAGATGCAAACCTATTCTACTGTTCCTACGCGCCTAACAATGAATTTATAAACCTAATGAGTTTACCTGCCTACCAGCGACTAAATTTAGATTTCCTATGCAATATTTGTGATGCTTACCTCATCACCGACGCCCCGAATCTCTAAAGCGTGAGCAAGCATGACTCGCCTAAATCTCTCCTAACAGCTTGGACGTGGCCAAATTTGATTGGGAGGGAACAAATAGGCACCTACAGCGGAATAAGTATACCGAATCCTCGGGACACCAACGCTAGCACGGAATTAGATTCTCAACTCCTTTCGGACCGTCGGATTGCTAGAGATGGGACACATTCGGTACACTTATGTGACTAGCTAGGCAATCTAGAAATGTTGATGCCCGTCTGATACGCCACATACCAGACTATTTTACCTAACCCCTTGAGGATTGACAGAACGCCCCTTAGAGACACAAAACTAATGATATTTATTCAAAATCAAACCCCCCTTTATCGTTTCCCAACTGCTTATATAAATTTCAAACAAATTTGATTCGGAAAATTCTTAAATTTATTGGGAAATTTACTTTACTTTATGAAAATTCGCAAACAAAAACTACCTACTTTAATTTCAAGCTTACTTATACCATATAAGCCCTAATTAAAGCGTATATGCAAGAGACTCGCACCCGGTTGCGGACCTATACGTCAAAACCTCAATTAAACACTTTCTTCCTGACTTCTTGCTGTTTTCTTGCGTTATAAAAATACTACTTGTTCGAAGCTATCTTACAAAGAGGGTATTGATGGTTTCTACCGAGGTTCCACTTGATGCTACGTTGACGACGAGGAAAGTCAAGAGAGCGATTTCCCTCGAGCCACGTCTTTTATACCCCCCCAAAATCATTCACTCACTCCAGGAACCTCACCCCACACGATCTAAGCATCTTTTTTACCTACCTTCATTTCCCTACTTTACATAAATTATTCCTAAAATTTTCCCTTCTCCTTCAAAAATGGGGAGAATTCAGTTTTGTCTTACTCAACTTGTAAATATAATATTTAAGTTGCTAATCTTACAAAATGAACCCCTATACTAATCAATAATTTCAACGTACAATTCAACTAACTAATAACCTCCTATGTTCAAGATTCTCTATACTCAAGCGCACAATGACGCTCCATTTGTAACCAAATTAAAATTAATCTGTTACCTAAATATTACTCTATACGACATTTCAGCTACATTTGATTTAAGCAATTCATACAATTGTATGAAACAACGTTTCAATCATAAATAAATCAACAAGTTTTCCCCCTTACATCATTTCTAACAAAATTAACAACTTTGAATAATATTCAGCGTACTTATCCAGAATCATATGAAATTATTGTACTATAATCATAGAACTCTGATCAATACGAATCTTATATTTACAACAAATTGAACCTCCCATATGCTATAATTAGAATCCAACTTTTCAATCTTTTTATCTCGCCTTCCCCAAAATATCATAACCTCTAGAATCAATTTGCTAAAATACGTATTACAACATTTTCCATTAAGTATTCGGTCCAATTAAACCTAAAATTTCCGGTCAATTTAACATCACAATGTTGGTACTTTAAAAACCCTAACTGGCAACACTCATCCGACTACTTTTACATTTCCTAAATGCCTACCCTCATTTGAGTTATAAACCTGCAGCATAAAATCCCGCTTTCGAAGAAACTTCATATCAATCTTTCTTCGTACAACACCCAACGACAAGACAAACTTTATTAGGCTCCATCCACATTTTCCCATGAAATACTTTCTTATTACACCTTCAATAACTATTGTTTATGTTTTTTAATAATATTTCTAGATTTATCCTTACAATATTTCTATTAATTAATTATCTCCCTTTTATTTCACAATTCGAGTTTTCAATTTACCACTAAACTGTCAACTAAACTCCGCCCAGAATAAAACATAGTTTCATTTCTTTTCTTTCTCTCTGTATTATCTCTGAACATCAAACCATATTATAAAATCAAATTAAACTTCCATTTTAATTTAAAATCTCCAATTTAACTGTGTCATGAAGCAAGGCATGATATAACAAAATACCCTTATTTAAGCAAATACCGCCTACAATTAACGAAATGTACTAGATCCGCTACAAAATTCTCCAAGCCAACTAAACTTGCATTCATCCCCCAAATCTAACTAATGTCTAATATTTCCTAAAACAAAATTTAAATTTACAACTATGATTTGGCAAAGAATATGGGACTTGCCTTGCGACCCTCGGTTACCATTTGGCGATCGATTTCTCATCGATTGATCCACTGGAACGACCTACTATATTTAATTTCGTTCTTTAGCTAAAACACATCACGTGGTGTGACACTACTGACAACTTACAGAAATAATTAACACCGAATTCAATCCTTTTTTAAGTAATCTTCTAAAATAAACTATTATAATTATATTCGAGAGGCTCTAATAAAATTTGATAAATAAACAATAATAAATATAAATAAATTTTAGGCCTATTAGCGTCGTTACCTAGACAGAGACTAATATTTGAATTTTAGCGCCGTGAAAGTTTAAAAGAACTTCCGACATTATTGCTAACTCAAAACCTGAACTACTCTTTATTATAATAACTTGTTCGATAGTTAAATAATATTATGCTCAATATGAAACAAAATTCGAAAAATATTTGAGACAAAATAGCATGTTCAGTTTTGAACCGTTACATATGTATGATTACTTTAAACTGGAAACTCAAAAACATTAATTTAAGTAATCAAATTAAGTATAACTTATCGATATTTCAAAGTTAGGTAAGTAAATAAAGGAGTACCTAAGTCAAAATATTTATTTTTAATTTCATGTTATTTTATCAATGTATAGGTTGCTTAAAGGCGTTCTTAAAAACTGATAAATGAGACCAATATCTAAATTCCAATACTTTTTTTGTTGAATTTAATTAAGATTTATAACAAGTCAAATGTCGCATTAGTAACAACAAATCTAGGGTAATTATTTAGATGTTGATAAATAAGAACTTAAACTAAAACTAACGGAATTGTTACACTTAAGTACATAATCCATTAAAAGGCCTTTACAAAGTGCTCTCTCCTAAATTAATAACAATTCAAACCTATTGTAATCTTCATACAGAACAAAGGCTTTTGATAGATAAATAAAGTCACAAACAATGAATTTCGGATTATAAGTTGGCAAGAGGCTTGAAGTTTTTTAATTAGACTTAGTAAAGTAACAAAACGCTTGATTAATCGCCAAATTTATTACTCTCTCACCTCTTGTGAACGTTATAGTTGTCATTCCTCCATGCAGTAATTATTTATTGCAAACGCGTGTAACTGGCGTTTAATTAAACGTATATCACATTCTAGGATGTGTGTGAAACTTAATTAGAATTAATTGGACAAATACATGCCATTGCGAAGGCAGTTATGTATTTGGAAACTAAACTTACTTGTTAATTATTGTTATCTTCACCTTATTAAAATAATTCGCTTCGTTTGACATTTTCAAAGAAAATCATTGTGCGCACAAATGAATTACCTTTGTTAGTTTTCAGAAGCTATGGCAATAATAAACTGAGTTACAATTCGTTGTTACAGTGTTTGAATCACTACCAAATATATTTGAAAATGTTTTCGTATGTCCGTCCGGTTGTTCGGCTGTCCGTCTGTTCTCCTCTACAGCTCGCATTTCTCAACCGATTATCGTGATATTTTGTGGGCAGGTTCAATATTTATATGGAATTTTTTGTCGATTCAGATTTGTAAGAATTTTCAAAATGGCGGTTTTATGAAAAGGAAAAGTCATAAAAAAATTTAGGTCAGTGGGAAAAATCATATTTCAGCCATTTCGAAATGTTATCCCCCAGTCGCCCTGGCATGACCACCGGAATGCGATATTATATAGCGATTTATCGCATTTAATTGTCAAAAGGCAATGGATTTTGACAGTTGAGTGTCGATAAAACGCGCACGATATACATCGTGTTTCGGTGATCATGCTAGGGGGACTGGGGCTCTATTTTTGAATCATTCGTTTGAAATAATTAGTGTGACTTAAATCACATGCAACGTAATTATTTACATGGGTGACTAAAGCCGCACAACTTTCACCGCTCGGCGAAAATGGCAATTCGGCCTAGGCCGCAGGTGACAAACAAAATTGTCTGATCTGGTGACCAAAACTGGAACTACATTATTACATATTGTTACCTAGGTTACCCCATCAACTACATAGACGACAGACACACCAAGGAAGGCAGGATCTCTAAGGGGAATGACCTCAGGTGGCAAAACATCTTAATGAAACTTGCCTGTAATTTTGACTTGTTTTTTTTTTTTCAAATGATCAAAACTACATTTCTTTATTATATTACCAATTTATTGTAAGTCCAAATATGGACAAAAGAATGATATACAACGAAGTTAATTACGTTAGATTGTAAATCACCAGTAAAAAAGGAATTTCATTAGCAAAGGAATGAGGCTTGACAAAATCCAGTGCAGTGCGATGCGCGCTCGGAAACGGTCGTGCACATTGCATAAGTCAGAGTTATTTAAATTCACGTTTCGCGCGGCAGTAGCCGCTGCGCGTAATACACTATGAGCTCCCAGCAAATAATAGTGAACGAAGTTTTGGCTTTCATTCAGAATGCCATCGACACCATGGACGAAGTCAGCATCGTGCAAATTTGCAAATCTAACTTCAACGAAGCTGAGGTTTGTAGCAGCAAGGCGCTGCTGTTCCAGAGCATCGGGAAGGCCGATGAGATGCCATCTCGCCGGAGGGATGGAGGTGAGAAGAGTCTCCAGGACATTATCACCTGTCTGAAGGAGAACGACCCTGACGACGTGCCAACATTCGTGGCGAAGGAGCTGCACAAGCTGCCCCCCGTCACATTCGACAACGTCGACGTCACCAGGCTGCTTAAGGACATCATCTCCCTAAAAGCGAGCCTGGCAGAAGTGCAAAGTAAGCTAGAAGCCTCGGATAACACCATCAGTGAATTGCGAGCCCAAGTTGTATTGTTACGCAATACGGCTTCGGTAAGTAGGTCACCCGAGGTTTCCAACGTGAACACTCGTCGTGGGGCGCAAAATGCATCCATCGGCAGTTTTGAGTCGGCGCACATGGATTCGTCACCGGTCGCCGGCGCCGCCGAGTGCGATGCACCGCGCCCCGCCGCGCGCGATCCGCCGCGCCCCGCCGCCCGCTCCTCCGCCCCGGCGGAGACGTCACGCGTGTGCACGTCGACCCCTCAACGTGCGTACGCTGCAGTCACCGCTGCAAACCGACCCGCTGTCCAACAACTCCAGCGGGATACAAATGAGGGAGAAAAACAACGCCGGCCGGTCTCTAAACCTGTGCAGTCAGTTCCAAGGAGACTGGATGAAGAGTGCGACAAGGACGGCTTCAAGAAGGTGGAAAGGAAGAGGAAGCCCACTCGCCGTAACCTATGTGGCACCGCCCCGACCGGACATAACCACCTACTTCGTCCGGCCATCCCGACAACGCTGCTGTACGTGTCCCGCCTGCACTACAGTACGAAACCTGATGATATTGTAGAGTACATCAGAGTGAAGACTAAATTCTGTCTGAGGGTCGAGCGGTTGGAGTCCCGCCACAATGTAAACTTCAATTCATTTGTGGTAAGGGCACCGACCGAACATCTGTCGACCTTCATGAAAGAAGATTTTTGGCCGAAGGGTGTTTTGTTCCGACGGTTTCGCGGTCGGATACCGGACACTGCATTGCGCAACACGCCGCCGCCATCAATGCGTGTAAAATAGTTGTAAAAATGTAATTTAAATATAATGTATGTATGTTAGTCTGTAAGGTATATATTGTATGGGCCTAGTTGCCTGAATTAAATAAATAAATAAATAAAAAATAAAAAAAATACTAGTCCATGTTCTTAAAATATACATAGACTGGCCTATGAATAGTTAGTAGAGTTATATATCCCGAGTGAAGTAAATATTCATAGGCTAAGGCTAGCCTATTCTAATAAAGTAGTGCCTTCGTTTTGGCATAGGTACTGTAGTGTTTTGCTTTATTAAGCGTATCTGCTGATGGGCACTTTTTTTGTAGCTGTGATAATCGCGGCGTTAATCGCGGCGATAGTCGCCCGCGAAAGGACACTACAAAGGTTTTATTTAGCCAGCGACAAAAAAGCGTCGCGATTATCGCCGCGTTTGTCGCAGCTACAAAAAGTAGCTCGTGGGCGTTTACGTAATAGAACTCCGTATGTTCTATTCTCAGCGACAAAAAATCGCTCAGCGATTAATCGCCCGTCAGCGGGGACGTTTATACTTAATTCAGTGTTTCATTTTGAGAGTTTCTTATTCAAGGATTTTTATTTCCAGGATCATAGCAACACACGTTTCTATTTGAGGAACTCACAAAGAAACGTCAGGAAGGATGTTGTTTGTGCCATCAAACCAGGCCACGTAACATGACGCGGGTAAGTAAGAAGCTTTGCAATAGATCACTGATACTTGGCATTTGTTCTCGTCAAGGACGAATGTCGCAAAAGGCTGGAGTTACAATGAGGAATTATTATAAAAGTTATACATGTTGGCTTCCAAGAAGTGAGTAATGTAACGACTGACACTCTAAATTGTGCTTATTGTGCTCATCATGTCTACCTTATTGAAAGTATATATGAATATCCTGTTAATTGAATAAAGGTCCTTATAAACATACATATAAATTATAATATTCGATCATAAGCTAAGACTAAGAATATTTTTTTACACTGATTTTAATACAACTTAGCTAATAGTTCAGTAACAAAAAGTAGTAACATATTACCAAAACACACCAATTACAAGCTAAGTTCCTTCCGTGTTAAGAAATAACACTTTTACCAATATTTGCTAATGTTTTTCCGGAAAAGGATAAAACAAAGGCTGTACTAATGTGCTTAACTCGGCTACACGCCGAACCCTAAAACAATTTTATTCACCTCACATTTCGGGTTCGAAGAAGGCTTACGAATGTGTAACATCAACATTGAAGTAATTGGAACGAAATAGGGACCCACTGTTTTTCGTAGCGCGATTCTTCCCTGGATTATTTTAGATCCGGATAAAAATACGAAAAATTCGAGAGGGTTAAACAACTTCTAAGAAATAAAACATGACATGTAAGTAATATTGTAAGAAAATTGAGTTATCATTACTGTGGGGAATGTCTGAAAAAATCAAATTAGCTGATTTTTTTTAAAAGTAGGTAGTAATAAGCTCCCTATTAAAAGTAAAAATTTCAATGTTTTTGTTTGTGTAAAAAAATTATGAAAAAATAAAATAACTGGGTCTTCGAAAAAGTATGGGAGTAACAGCAGAATGGAGATAATTCCTTAGCCCTAGTTGCCAACCACAACATGGTACTATAAAAAAAAAGGTTCGACAGAAAATGTTTTTTTTAATACGTGTTGTGGTTGTGGCCGGGTTGGTGGCTAAGGTCAGTATCTTTATCCTCTATTTTTAGAGCATTCAACATTATACTTTCTTTTTAACATCACGAAAATTCTGAAAAATTGTATCTATTACCGAGGAAGCTTTTTCTAACTTATAAACCAATAAAAAAATCAGCCAAATTGATTTTTTTCAGACATTGCCTTACATACATACAGCAACTATGTTTTGAACGCATTGAAGCTTACTTTTGTTTTTGAACACGCTAAATTGATTCCCAAAAGAACGTCGCGTCTGGGTCAATATCTCCCAAACACAATATCTAGCTCGACATCTTATTAGTAAATTCCAGGCATTAATTTTGATATTAAACTAAAAATTCCTCACTAGCCAAATTGGGATGTTTGTCTAGACCTCTGTCTGTTAAATTGGATCTATCTTGATTTAAATCAAAGATAGAAACATTATTATTTCATGCATTTTACTAGGTAAGTACTAAAATTAATTCTATCTAGGTAGTTCCAAGTTTTTACCACCGATTTAATGAGAATCTGATCCAGAAAACAATTAAGCTTGCTTGTTTCTTATGCCGACACTTCATAGTACTAGGTAACTAGTAAAATTCAACAATAGCTTTATAAAATTAAATCATCGTTCTAAATATGTAATTTGAAGTTGTTCCGTAGTCTGTGTGTGTAGAGGGAAAGTACTCTAAACAATGACGATAACAAATTTCCTTTTTTTTTTTGAAAAGAAACTGAATTCATAGATTTTCAAAAACGCTCCCCACACTCAGGAATCGAACCGACTAAAATAAAAAAAATAAAAAATGCTCTGTCCTTTTTTTTGATATAATTCGATAGGGTCAATCATAAGGATCAAAACTTTCTAACAAACATGGTAAATTAAATGAAAGGAAAACATGAAATCTAAACTTATATTAATTGACCAGGAAAAAGGGCCCCATGTTGTTTATTATTGTCTTTCATGGTTTTCCTTATGATTGACCCTATTGATATCATAAAAGTACAAGAAGCTGTTGTAATTTTTTCAAATTTTAGACGGTTCGATTCCTGGGTGTGGGAAGCGTGTTTAAATAAAATCTTTGAATGCAGTTTTGTTTCTTTTAATAAATAAAGGAATGTTTCCTTTGAGTGAAATTTTCTATCTCCATTGTTTAGAGTACTTTCCTTCCAGCCCCTCTACTCAAATGGCCATAAGCTAACGCTTGAAATCGCTTTAGTCTCATGCCACGTAATGTCACAAATTGACAATTAAATCGCACTCCAAAATAGACTGACAACTGCGGACCAAAGACCGATAAAATAATACGAATTTTGATATGTTGAGGGAAAAAACCTGCCTCTAAAAATCAAGAAATAATATTCAAATTATTAGATACGCATTATCATCGTTATATAATAACGTCTATTGAAGTCGGGTGGGGTACGAACATACCGTACGTACGTACGGGAAGTACAACTCCCCTTTTTATTCTAAAAGCCTCACCCGACTTCAATAGAAGCGTATCTAATGATTTGAATATTATTTCTTAATTTTTAGAGGCAGGTTTTATGAAGTCAGTTTTTTGTTTTTTAAACAATATTTTATTTTTTATTTTTAGTGTAAGTACCTTCTGTATTAGGTAGTGCAGATATTATTATTAGGTAGAAAAATCGCAGCTCAGCCTAACGTGAGATAATCGCGGAAAAACATACATACATACAGGTCAAACTGAGAACCTTATTTTTTTTAAGTCGTTTAAAAAGACTATACCAAAGGTATCCCTTTTCCAACACAAAAAAACTTCATATAATTCGGTTCATAAATAACAAAGTCGTTAATGCAAAATCATAGTATTTTTAGGATTACTTGAAAACTACTGAACCAATATAAAAAAATAATGGGACCATCTCGCAAGAATACTCAATCAAACAAAAAAAGAATCATCAAAATCGGTCCATAAATGACGAATATATGCGCGAACAAAGATAAAAAAAGTATACAATCGAATTGAGATCCCTCTCCTTTAGATGAAGTCGGTTAAAAAATGAATAGTAATAAGGAGCGCTCGACACCAGCCAAAGGATTAAAAATATGGCCCCTGTAGTAGCCGTTTTATAAAACTAAATTGTCTGTCTTACGAAATAGTACTCAATAAATTGGAAATCATTTAAGACTTTGTAAAACAATAGGCAGGCTCTCCAGAATTTAAAAAAACTGATAAGATAAAACAATCCCTGGAAAATTTAATGCGTGTGTCGTAAAAGTTACAAAAAAAGATTTAGTTTTTTTAACATGCGTTTTAGTCAATTTGAGAAAATTTGTTTCTGTTAGTTTTTGGGTTCCGTTCTACAAAAGGAACAGAGGTCTTATAGTACCATCTAATTATCCCTCTCTCTGTGCGTCAAAGAACTATATTTCCCAGGAACGTATGGAGGTAAAGTTGAAATTAATAAGTTGAAATCATTCCCACGGAAAAGGAGGTCTTGCAGTGGGCTATGTGAGCTATGGGCTATTTGATGACGACTTAAGTAATAAGGTCCTTTCATCTCAAAAATATCAAGCTTCTAAATTAACTCAATATGGAGTCGGAATGATGTAATGCATATGGTGTGTGTTATTACTTTTTCAAATATTTCAAGTGATGGTAGGTTTTATCGTGGTCTGCAACTAAATACTATCATACCAAGTTACGTGTCATATCATAGGACGTGTGTGAATAAAATAAATTTCATAGCGCAAATTGAACTGTCTACTTACGAGCAGAACAACTCCTCATGAAATCATTTTGAAACAGAATGGACATAGGTGTTTTGGTAAGGTAAAGTTGGCTTTCTGTTTATTAGAACTCGGATGCTTCCAGTGAAATATCTAAATAAATGCTCGAATGAATACCTATAAAACCAAAATTTAAACTTTATATAACTAGTGGCTCTGTGAGCTGTAGACCTCGCGATAAAAAGTGGCTCAAATTCTACAAAAATAAAATGTCGCCGTCGTCAAAGCACACAGTACGTGAGTATTCGCAGCTACGTGGGTTTCTAATTTTGATCATTTTTCAAAATCGGTAAATAATTTTTTTAGCTAACTTTGGAAAAACTGGCTTGACTAAACAGTTATATACAGGGTCATTTTTGGACCCCTTTTCAAATTTTGTCAGGTCATTCTATAACAGCAGTACAATCAATTTATGAACTTAGATTATAATCTAAGTTTATGAAGTAAAACAACAATTTTTTTTTTACATTTTTACCCCAAACTTTTCCCTAGACAAATTGAAATTGTTGTCACCGTTTGCGCGTCGCACGGTCACAGTATTATAAAGAACCTACCAGTAATCCGACTCCTTTGTTGATAAACGCATGCCGCCACTGTGTAGCTATACGCACAGAAACTCCGTCAAGGGTCAGGGTCGTCACAACAAAAACTAGGTACTCAAATATATTACTTACATTAAAGTTTGAATGTGTAATAATGAAATAATAAAAATAGTCAATAGAGCCTTTTCAAGAATAACATCGTAACAGACAAAAGAGAAACAGCAAACATGAAATCACTGATTGTTTTTTCGCGATTTCAATGTTTGTCCCACAGTAAAAGTTTTTTAGATTGATAGTATATCTATCAAACTTTGACGTAGATTTACAATTAAAAACGGAACAAATCCTGTAACTGTAAACAATTAAGACGTTTTGAAATTTTGTTACGCTTCTTAAAACGTACACCCCTTCAAGTTAGAGAGCGCAAACTAGAGGAGATTGCGCTTGCCGACTCTGCCGCTCACTTCCCCGCGTACCCCCCATCGTTGCCCCGCGCAAGTACATGAGTCGGACAACTGTTAGTAGTTTTAAAACTGTGGCACGGTCGACCCGCGCGAGCCCCCTTCCCGCCACCCGCCTTCCCCCGCTCGCGTCCCGTGCGTGAAGGTGAGCGTGCGCGCCTAGATTTTTAGGAAAGTGGCAGAAAACTGAGAATTTAAAAAGAAAAAAATTATAATTATCCTACCAATTTTTTTTATTACTTCCTTGAACTTATATTTGATTTTGTAAAGGGGTCGCAAAATTATCCTGTATAACTAGTGGACGTCCGCGACTTCGTCTGCATAGAAAGGTTTTTTGCTATCCCTCGGGAACAATACTTTTTTTCGGGATGAAAGGTACCCTATGTCCTTCTCTGTACCCCTGACAACGTGTATGCAAAATTTCATGATGATCGGTTTAGTAGTTAAGACGTGAAGGCGTAACAAACAAACAAACAAACGGACTTTCGCATTTATAATATTAGTAAGAATTATCTAACGGGCTTACAAAATTTCACCAGAATCGGTTAAGAAATACGACCTGTAGAAGAGAACAGACAGCGCCGGAAAGCCGGACTGAAATAATTATGTTTTTATTTACGTATCTCCGCCATTAAAAAAATGAAAAACTGGCTTGACTAAAAAATCTATACTATTTCGAACTTGTTTACAAAATTTCACGAGTATCGGTTGAGAAATGCGACCTGTAGAGGAGAACAGACAGCACTGGAAAGCCGGACTGAAATATGTTTTTTAACATTTCTAAGTCATTTTGAAAAATTTCAAAAAAATGGCATGACAATAAATTCTATATTATTTTCAAACCTGCTCACAAAATTTTACGAGAATCGGTTGAGAAATGCGACCTGTAGGTGAGAACAGACAGACGTACGAAATAATTTTTGACGAAGCTGAAGCAGAGACGCTTCGCTCGCACAGCGTGCTCACTCGGTCAAAAAACCAGCACTGAATCATACCTTTTTGATAGCTTTCACTAACAAAATGTGCAACATTATAGAGATCTAATCTAATTTGCGATTTGCAAAGACAGTGGCGACAATGGGAGTAATGCCTTTATGGTCGTTAGCGTGTACGGTAATTTGCGTTTCTGGCACTATGCGTCGAAAGGCTTTATGCATCATCATGCATTCGCTAAACTAATTCAATACCTATTCCGAATCAACAGGTTTCTGTGGAAGAAGAACGCTTTAAACACAAAGGAACTTCTGATAAACAAACACTGTCTGCTAATTTAATGATGAAGTCTTATTTAGTTAGGGTCATAGATATCAAAATATAGAAGAAATTAATTTATGCAGTTGATTTTACAGTAGCAATTTAAGCAAACGTATTAGTTAGCGTTAACGGCGCAACATATCAGGGCTTTTGGGATATTTACGCGTGACATTCATTACTGTGTCACGACCTGGCCATGGAATAGAGCGACCAGAGGGGCGGTGTGGTAAACGAATTCTTAATACAATCATGTCGTTTGATGCCAAATATCTGCGGTGCGGTGAGCGTTTTGGTTTTCACGCAGTTTGCCACATTCGTAATAAATCACGCAGTCATAAAATTATCCTCCAGATAGATATAATACCTACTTGATCTGAATGTGGCCATTTGTAAATAGGACTAGAAAACGGACCAACCTACGAATGGGACCTAATGTAAATGGGTTCATCTATGAGTAGGACCATTTTCGTAGCCGACATCAATTGCAAATGGAAAAATAAGCGTAAATCACAAATGCTCGGTTTTGACCCTGCAATTATAAAAGACTAGCTTCTGCCCGCGACTTTGTCCGCGTGGATGTTAGAGAAAATCCTTAGAGAACCTTCAACCAGAATCTGACCAGTCATTTTTACGTTTCCCGTTCCGGTTCCGGTTCCCGTTCCCGTTCTGTTCCCGTCCGTTCCCGTCCGTTCCCGTTCTGTTCCCGTCTGTTCCCGTCCCTTTCCTGTACCGTTCCCGTACCCCTTCAGTTCTCATTCCCGTTCCGTTCTCGTTCCCGTGCCGTCCCCGTTCCCATTCCGTTCCCATTCCGTTCCCGTTCCGTTCCCATTCCGTCCCGTTCCGTTCCCGACCCGTACCCGTTCCATTCCCATTCCTATTCCCATTCCCATTCCCGTCCCGTTTTGTTCCCGTTATCGTTCCCGTTCCAGTTCCCGTCCCGATCTCATCCCGTTCCGTTCCCGTTCCTTTCCGTTCCCGTTGCTTTCCCCTCCGTTCCCGTCCCGATCCCGTGCCTTTTCTTTCCCGTTCCCGTTCCGTTCCTGTTTCGTTCCCGTTTCGTAACCGTTTTGTTCCCGTTCCGTTCCCTTTCCGTTCCCGTTCCATTCCCGTTCCGTTTCTTCCGAAGTTTAAAGTTGTATGTCCATTTAATATTATTTTTCCATACTAAATTTGAACCCCATTTTCACCCCTTGAGGGGTTAAATCATGTCCACCGTGTTGGACTTCAAAATAAATGTCATTTTTGCAATCGTCATTCCAGAAAACCCCAATAACGACATCCATATTTATTTTTTGGTTTTTTTTACCCCTTTTCACCCCCATTTCAACCCCGTAGGGGGTATTTCAACCCCGTAGGGGTTGAAATACTGACAATAACAATATACGTTGCGTTAGATTTCCATCCATAAGCCTAAATTATATATTACGCATTTTTTACTTCGAAAATAAAGGATTTTCTTCAATACACAACTTCATCCCCCTTTTGACCCCTTTGGGGGTAGAATTTTGAAAAACGCCGAGACCCGTATTTATTAATTTTCAATCGTCAGCCTAAAATTTCAAAGTCAGACTTTCATCCCTTATTTCATCCCCTTTGGGAAAGAATTTTCAAAAATCCTTCCTTAGTGGATGCCTTCACTGTATAAGGTATCTGTGTGCAAAATTTCAAGTCTCTAGGTCCAGCGGTTTGGGCTGTGCGTTGATAGATCAGTCAGTCAGTCAGTCAGTCATTCAGTTTACGATTTTATATATTAAGATTTTGCTAGCCGCGTCGCGTTTCGTGCCGTTTCGTGGCTAGGACGTCACGCTGGACGCAGCCGCGCAGCATGACTGCGCTTACGATTTATGCCAGTTTTCAATGGTTTGTTTCGAATTCTGGTGCGGAAGTTACGGCAAATGAAACGCTTTGTTTTGAATTTGTGTTAAATAAAAAGTTGGAGCGGTTGGTGGGTGGTATAAAAGTTCTTTTAATTTTTTTATGCAATGTGAAATGTCGAAATATCATACTAATAATCTTTATCCTTACTAATATTATAAATGCGAAAGTCCGTTTGTTTGTTTGTTACAACTTCATGTCTTAACTAATGAACCGATCATCATGAAATTTTGCATACACTTTGTCAGGGGTACAGATAAGGACATAGGGTACATTTTTTTAACTATAAAAATGTACAGTTCCCGAGGGATAGCAAAAAAACTGACCACACAGACGCAGTCGCGGGCAGCGCCAGCGCAGTTGTTTAGTGCCTGGCCCAGCAATTGCGGAGGTTAAACAACGTTCGCAAGGGTCGGTCATGGGATGGGTGACCAAAAATTTAGTATCTCGAGCTCCTCTGTACTTCGGAAGGCACGTTAAGCCGTTGGTTCCGGCTGCATTTGCAGTCGTTAACACCCACCAATCAGCATTGGGCCCGCGTGATGGGTTGTGGCCCATCCTCCTTACCACCCATAGGGAAAGCCTGTGACCCAGCAGTGGGGACATTTAAAAACATGGCTGATGGACATTCAGTGGGGTTGTTATTAACTTATTAATAACAATACATTTTTATATTTTCGTTATTAATTTTTGTATGAAACAGCAGATTTTTTTTTCGCGATTTCAGCGTTGGTCCCATAGTAAAAGTTGTTCAGTTTGATGGTCCGAAGAAACAGTTTACTCATTTTGCGTTAATTAATTAACACGTTGTATAAAATAAGAAAAATTAATGGAATTTATTAACAAATTAGTGTTTTATGATTATAGATAAATTAATAAAGATGGGATATTAATTAATAAGAGAAAAAACAGAATGTAAAATAAAACGACGGGAATCTACTTAACTCTATGAATAATTTTTTTAGCATAGGTTTGATCAAGCTATTTTTGTGATAAATTACAAAAAAGGAGTGCGTCTAACGATAAAGATTGTTGTCTAACTCCAAAAGAGTTGAGTGAACATGTTTCTAATGCTGAAAAGTTACGTGAAAATTTTCTCGCTGGTAGAGGTGAAAAGTTGTATGTTATACACGAGACCAAAATTTTGTTCTGCCTCGTACCTTTAAATCACTTACTGTGCTCAGTAGTCTATATTAGAATCACTCACTATGCTCGTGATTCAATTCTAGACTACTTCGCTAGTTCGTGATTTAAAGTCGGCACCTCGCAACACAAATTGATTTTGGACTTGTAAAACAAATAACTATTTCCACTCATAAAAAAGGACCCACCTAATTGATTTATAACTGCACTAATTTAGATTGGTGTGTGAAACCTAAAACTATTTATAGGAAAGCATTGCATTTATGTGATCATAGGCATTGCATAATTTAGATATCCAATACGAATTGCCATTTAGCGTTGCACTGTTAACCACATATTTCGATTAGGCAATTTTGTTTACAAAGATTTTTAATTTTGTACACGATGGTATTATCTTCAAATTCCATTGTAAATGTTTGCAAACATCGTGTCAATGAACTTTGTGAATGTGTAAGATATATGACGAGCTATAAATAGAAACTAATATTGTTTATGATATTAACAGATTTCCGTCGTCGCATTAGGGTGAGGATTATTGTGTGTACTATCTTTGAACCATAAACAGCCAAATGTAATATTAATCGTTACATAACGACGCTTTATGGCTATATGCTATTATTATATATGTTGATACTTGATTGTTGATAAGTAATGGCTGAAGTGGCAATGGGCGGGACACATAGCGAGAAGAACCGATGGCCGTTGGGGCAGAAAGGTTCTGGAATGGCGACCGCGCACCGGACGACGCTCCGTGGGTAGGCCCCCGACAAGGTGGACCGACGATCTGGTGGAGGTCGCGGAAAGCCAGTGGATGCAGGCAGCGCAGGACCGATCGTTGTGGAGATCCTTAGGGGAGGCCTATACCCAGCAGTGGGTGTCGTGTGGCTGATATGATGATGATGAATCAGTGTTATTTATATCTTCCTGAGTTTATGGCATAAGAAGAAATTATAATGATGTTACTTTACTTAGGTATACCAGGATAAATCAATGATTATGAACCAACTTACTTATTGGAAGTTGTAGCACACTCTTATTGTATTGCACGAACATCTGAGATAAGACATAAGTAAATCAGCTGAACTGGCAATGGGCGGGACACATAGCGAGAAGAACCGATGGCCGTTGGGGCAGAAAGGTTCTGGAATGGCGACCGCGCACCGGACGACGCTCCGTGGGTAGGCCCCCGACAAGGTGGACCGACGATCTGGTGGAGGTCGCGGAAAGCCAGTGGATGCAGGCAGCGCAGGACCGATCGTTGTGGAGATCCTTAGGGGAGGCCTATACCCAGCAGTGGGTGTCGTGTGGCTGATATGATGATGATGAATCAGTGTTATTTATATCTTCCTGAGTTTATGGCATAAGAAGAAATTATAATGATGTTACTTTACTTAGGTATACCAGGATAAATCAATGATTATGAACCAACTTACTTATTGGAAGTTGTAGCACACTCTTATTGTATTGCACAAACATCTGAGATAAGACATAAGTAAATCAGCTGAACTGGCAATGGGCGGGACATATAGCGAGAAGAACCGATGGCCGTTGGGGCGGAAAGGTTCTGGAATGGCGACCGCGCACCGGACGACGCTCCGTGGGTAGGCCCCCGACAAGGTGGACCGACGATCTGGTGAAGGTTGCCGGAAGCCACTGGATGTGGGAAGCGCAGGACCGATCGTCGTGGAAATCCTTGGGGGAGGCCTATACCCAGCAGTGGGTGTCGTGCGGCTGATATGATGATGATGATGATTAACGCGTCCGTAGGTACCTCTATTAATAGAAAGTACTTATTTGGAAATAACATAACAAAGACTCCGAAAATATAGAACGGATTACGAAAGTTCAAAACTAGGAAAAACATAGCAACACAAACCTATAGACAGCTATCAAATAAAATATAGAGCATAATATAGAAGCCAGTTATTCGTGAAGCATGCCTTCTACTCCAATATGTTCAGATGGCCGTAGTTTGAAAAAGTTAATGAAATTTTAAAATTCATTGCTTTTCGGCGTTGGATCTGTGACACAAACGACTTTTTCAAACTAGTCAATGGAACGGATCGACATTTGAAGTGACATTCAATTTGAAGGTGATGTATAAAGTGATAGTTTCGAGTCCAGCTGGAGTAGGATTTTTTATTTTTTTTAATTACTAGCGGCCTCGGGGAAAATACTTTTTTCCGGATGAAAGGTATGAAAAATGTCCTTCGCTGTACCCCTGATAACGTGTGTGTAAAATTTCATGATGATCGGTTCAGTAGTTAAGACGTGAAGGAGTAACAAACAAACAAATAGACTTTCAGATTTATAGTATTAGTAAGGATATTTACAAAACTGCCTGAAGTAATATTGTACTTTATGGTGAATATTTTCATTCTGCGACTAGTTTAGTTCATTGCTTTATTAATCAAAAACCACTGAATAAAAAATATCAGCATGAGGACAGTCTGTTTTTTTTAAATATAGCAATAAAAATGTGTTGATTTTTGACGATCTCAAAAGCATGACCAGTTTGCAGTTGCCACATCTCACTTGCACAATGAAATGTCTTTCGATGAAAAGACATGTCCCATCGCGCCTATGTCATTTGCCCCACCATTCTCAAAAAATGAAAGTCTATCGCGTCTTAATCAAAGTAGTATGTCAGAGTAGGTATTTCACTCTAGAATCAGAGTGATAATTATTTTCTGCATTAAAAAGTGGGATTTTTAAGTTAAAACGCTTTTAAATCGCAATTTTTTATCATTACTTTTAATTATGAAAGTAATTAAATAAAATAAAACTGGGGCAACGCTGGGACATCTCCTTTCACTTGCTCATTTTAGTTGACAAACTTGTTGTTTGGTCTGTGGTTGACAACTAGAAACATAATGTGAAACTTTGTTCTTAGCTTAGCTGCCTCAAATAATTATACTTCTAAAATAAATATTCTATTTCTACACTTTGCTCTCTGATTTTTTTAAACAAAATGTTTTCAATTGAATAGGTAGATATTAGTGGTGATGGAGTAATTATTCGAAACATCAGTCGATTTTTATAAAAACGAGGTAACTTTGATTTCTTAGTTTTCCGCCAGGGATTGATCGAGCTGTGATCTGATGATGGCTATCTAGAGAGTGAATCAAGGAGATCCAGATCGCTGTACACACCCAACTGATCTGGTCAGCAGTTTAAGAGCTGTAAGGATCAGAATTCTCATTTTCAGGATTTCTATATATTAATGCAAACATATTCATCCAAATAGCTCTGAGAATGCTAATCTGAGAACCAAAGCTTCAAAGTTACCTCGTTTTTATGGAAATTTACAGGTGTTTCTAATTAGAATATTCCAGAATATTTCGTATATTCCAGAAAACACCAAACTACTAATTAGTAGTTTGGTGTTTTCTGGAATATACGAAAGGAACAAAAGTACACAAAGAACAGAAGAAGAGCACATCTATATAGGTACATATAATAAAACAGATGATTCTAAATGTTTGTGCGCAAATAACTCAAAAACCACTTAACAGATTTTAATGGGCTTTTCACAGTTTAGTAGCATCGGGTCCAACTTAAAACCTAGGCTATGTGTCACCTAATTCGGGTGGATAGAACCTGGGAAAGCTCCAAGCAGACGAAGTCGCGGGCGGCCGCTAGTTTGAATATAAAGTTTGAGTTGCATAGCAAAAGAATCGCTAAGCTTTGGTAAAAAAAAAATAGTTTCCCATAGTCAGCTTCATGCATTTTCTAAAGTTTGTCAGAACTTACTATAAGCAGGTAAAAGCTATCTCTAGTTTTCAGTATAGAATTTTGTGGCTTCAACCTCCAGTTGCCTGCACAAGTTTTGATTTTTGCGAGGCAAGGAAGTATTCGCTACACCGAATGTTGTATAAAGTATCGACAGACATAGTTTGTACGTTTTTAGAAGTTCCCGTTTTATAGTTTCGGTTGAAAATTGTTCACGAGCTTATTTCAGGTTAGAAACCTTTCGCTTACTAATAGGAGATTATCAAAATACCTATTTCTGAGTTAGGACCACTGACGTCCATTATACTATACAAGTACTGGACGTCAGTGGTTAGGACTTAAAGAAGTTGACTGAACTATCGTGTTATGCGCATACTTCTTCCTCTGCATTGTTTCCGGTGTTTTGTCTGTGACATTATGTTTTGTTTGATAAAATTATGAAGTATATTTTTTAATTTCTGAAAAAGAACTTACTAAGAAAATGTTTTTGAGCTATAATCGTTGCGGATTGATCGTTATCCTATTATCTACATTATTTTAGAAGCATTATATAATTTGGAGTCAATCAATACAGCGATTATGTAACTTCTCTATTGTCTCGCCATGAAACAGCATAACATTATCATATTACGTAATCACAAAGGGATGATTAGAGTAGCCTCATTAGTAATATAATGAGCAGTAGATACTTAAGGTAAAGACGCACTTTCGCTCATTTTATCAGTGAGCGAACGAAATGTCAAAATTTGATTTTGATCGATGCTTCGCTCATCGAAAATATGCCGTAGAATTTGATTACCTTCTCGCTTAGATATTAATCTTAGCAACATAAATTCCTACTAATTATAGTACGAATTTATGTTTATACTTATCATATTTCTTTTTTTTTACACGACTGCCTAAAGCAAAAAGAGTGTATATGTGTTCAGGGTTCATGTATGTTTGTGGGTATGTGAGTTTCTTTATTCCACCATAATTTCTAAATGCTTGAACTGATTTGGATAAATGGGGTATCGTTAGAATCCTTACAGCATTCCCAGTGACACTGGCTATATTTTTTTTAGAAAAAATCAATATGGCGACCATACGACGCCATTTTCAAATTTGAAAAAATAATTTTTTTTCTTCTATTATTACAATATGGGCATCAAATGAAAGGCCTTGATGAGCACATTCCAAAACTATATAATTTGTCACTAAAATGTGTGAAATAAAAATAAATAAATTTAAAAAATATTAAAAACACGACTGCCCTGCCAAAAACGAACTAAAAAGTTAAACCACAAGTGTCATTGCAGTCGGGGGACCTCTTTGATCAAAAATTGTTCCATAATAAGGTCCCAACTACGCGTGCCCTATCTTGTCTTGAGTTAGATATTTTTGTTCAAGAAATATTTTAAATATTGTAATTTATTACTATATTTAAAATATTTTAAATAATATAAATAATATAATTATAAATTAATTGTAAATATTTTAAATAAAAAAAATTCACAATTACAATATTTAAAATATTTCTTTTGAACAAAAATATCTAAATCAAGACAAGATAGGGTGTAAACCTAATGAATCTGCTGTAAAGCCGAGCTTAGTCAGTGGCCGGTGGACCGCGACCGGTGCCCGGGATAAATCAGTCCCGGCTAACACGGATTGCACGTCCGTAAGTGGTTTTCAGGTAAACTACACTTTGACTAATGGCATCTCTGAGCAGTCGATTTAGAATGGCTAAGGGCACTGTCCTACTGTGGGGCTATGAGAATGTCAATTAGTTGTATCCGTTGGTTGTATCGTAATATTAATCCTTCTTTTTGAGTAACTAGTAATTACTTAAGCGTTAAAATGACACTACTCGTATAGCGAAACATAATAAAATATGGGTAGAGTTTTTCAAAATGAGATATTTTCGAATGTTAAACTAAAAGTTTTGTAAAGAAAAGGTTATTGGGCATATTTTACCTGCTTTAGAAAGTTCGCGTACAGAAACCAAACTAGTTTTAAGCTGAAGGATTCAATTTTAAACTTTTAGATTTTTGCATTCACAATGCTATTTTTATATTAAGATGAATAAATAATGAAGAAATCGACTCACCCGTAGCATCCCTTCTGAGTTGCTACGGGTGAGTCGATTTTTTCTAATATTTTTTCATTATTTATACATCTGAAGGATTCAATCTCACTTTTTAGAATATGTTTTATTTTTTTATGTACCGACCGGCAGAAAACGTTATCTTACAGTATGTGTGCGAGTATATGTATAATGTTATGAAACTTTTGTTAATAAAACAGAAGTTTTTAATTTCAGCATTGAGAAAATATGTGGTACAAGCATAATAAACGTTTGTATTGTCTTTATTTATTTATTTTATTTTATTTATTATTGAAATGCTATGATATGTAAGTAGGTGATTATTGGGCGTTCTGGAACACATTCACTCCAGGTCTCTCACGTCCGTTCGATCCCTGTCGTGAAGTGTTCCAAACAGCCCAATAATCACCTCGATCGCTGTAGTAAAAACTGTTTCAGGAAGACCAGTTAAATGTATGAAAATATGGTTAAACTCCCTAGTTCCTACCTACTCGCGATGAATAAATATAAAATATACTTTATGTAAAACTTACATGCTGCTAAGCTCACTGCACACCAAATCATTTGTATTGCACTCATTATAATATAGTAACACTGATTTATGCACGATGCTTAAACCGATAATGGATCACACTCGGCGGCTGACATTATGGAACTTATCGTTTTGTTTTAGACTGATTGTTCGTGTCAGTGGCCAAATTTGGTCGATGGCACCTGAAGTCGAATTTCGATCATAACGCTTAGGAAAATATCATTCTTCGGCCGATTGCTCATGCCCATCGCCCATTGGCTGGTGGCACCTCAGAAATGAATTTCCATCACGATACGATACGATTAAGAACATCGGATAATAGTCAATGCCAAAGCTGAGGAAATTATCATTCTTCGGCTGATTGCTCGTGCCGTTCACCTAGTGGTTGTTGGCACCCAGATATGATAATTCAAAAGATAAGGCAAATATACCTCCAAAGAACTCAACAGGTAACTGGTGCCGGTGACCAAATTAGGTTGGCGACACCTAAAACAACGAAAAGATTACCACTTTATGCTGCCATCGAGAGATGGGTGACCGCCCATCTATCCAGTTTTCGGGTTTTCTCATAACCTGCACTGCACTGTTCACTTACGCGGACGACAAGACTATGACTCGAACGCAAGTGCATTGCGTCATGGTTCAAACTGTGTGATTGAAAAAAATCGCACATAATGCATTGAGTTAAGGAATGGTTTAAATTGAATATTATAATTCACTTATCACGTTTATCTATGCAGTGGTATTGACTTTTGTAAGGTAAGCAAATAGGTAAGCCACATTACCACCGTGAGAATAAATTCGCAACATAAACTAGTTAGAGCACACGGTTTGTCTCGTTATTTTTATATTTATTATCTTTTAAGGTTTTTGATTTAATTTTTCATGAAATACAATCATTGATTTCATAAACACATATTCTCTGAATATCGTCAAAAAGCCCAGTTAATAATAAATAAAATAATCAGTTTCGTTAAAAGTGTATTTTTTTCTTTTGGGCACAAATTGACTTTTAGATCTCTTGTAAACCGAAATAACAAAGGTTATTGGGCATATTTGACCCACTTGATGAATGTTTGCGTACAGAGACCAAACCAGTTTCAAATTGAAGTTTCAATCCCACTTTTCAAAATATGTATTATTTTTTTTATGTACCGACCGGCAGAAAAAAAGTTATTTTACATTAAGTGTTTTATTGTATGTTTAATGTTATTAAACTTTTGTTAATAAAACAGAAGTTTTTACTTTAAGCATTGTGAAAATGTGTGGTACAAGCATAATAAACGTTTTATTATCTTTATTTATTTTATTTTTAATTAAAGTGCTGTGACATAATGATAAAAAATTAAACGTGTCCTGCAAGAATGTGACCCATACCACTGAGTAGCAGACACATTTATCTACATACCTAGCCCGATTTAGTTTGTGTACGCTGTAGGTCAAATGTTCGAACAAAATGCCCAATGACCTTTTTGTTATAAGTATGAAATATTTATGCAAAACATCAGAATAAGTTAAACAAAGTCAATAAATTAATCCGTTGATCCATTTTTTTTTACATAATACTTTTGAAAAACATAAGTTTTTGTCATTAAGGTACATAAAGCTTAGTAAACTGTGCTAATTACTGAAATAAATATTTTTACTTAAACTTGCTTTCTGATATCAATAAGCTAAAACAAACGATGACAAAAGCGCAGCGAAATTAATGATAATTATAAAATATATAAAACATAGTTTCATAAAACATCTCAACTTTTCTGAACCATTATTGTAATATTATATCTGAGGGAATCGAACCCGTTGAAGTTTAATTTACTACCACCGCTAAGCCAGTCGATTATAACCAACGATGCAGATTTAGACCTTAGCTCTGATAAAGCCGTGTGTACACAATGCAGCTTTGTTTTGAATTACAAACCTATTGTAATATTAGTGCGCTTACGGATATTATTATATAGTTTCATAAAATTAAACATTCTTCTGGTGTTTGATTTTATTTGATGATTGCGATAAGTCGCATGGTTATTATCTCTGACTTAAATGCATGCTGTGGGTTCGAGTTTGTGTGGATATTTCGTGATGAAGATAAAATTTTGCATTTTTTAAGTAGTCATTGTTTTTAGATAGGTAGTTATTTAAGGATGGCTCACGTTGTTTTAGTAGCTTCTTAGTTTTTAAATGCCTACCTAATCATTCAAAACTTCATTACTTCAAGAACTACGAGAAATTCATACTTATTTAATTTAACCTTATTTAGATATCATTACAAAATAATCATTTAAACTATTCAAATACCTCAAATACACAAATGTGAAAATAAATCAATAGAGTAAGACATTACCATTTTAACCATTATGTACATAGCCTTAACTACATATTGTCGGCTTATTTGAATATCAAGTTTGCGACATTAAACTGATACTACTTCCGTTCCGTAATATAAAATGTTTATTTTGCAAATACTTAATAATTACAATTAACTTTGGTAAAATATGTAATAACGATTTCCAGTGGTTGTAAACCGTCACGTATTTATATTTAATACATTATATTTTAATAGAAAGTTTGGAACTAAATAATCCTGAACAAATTTAGTTTGAAGTTTAACTTAAGTATATCATTATCACATGAGGAGTGACAAGAACCTGTTTCAGTTTCAGGTCCAGTTTATTTTATAAATTTTTGTGGTGCTCTGTCAAATAAAATATTTAATATTAAAAAACAACAAAAAGTTTCGCATTTTTTTTACTTACAATATAATTTTCCATTAAACTGAAGATTTTTCAAATAATAAACACACGAATATAATAAAATGTTTTTCACTCCTGATTAAGAAATTATTGAAGATTCAGCAAAAACAACCTATTTAAAACGATTTCCGATCAATAAGTGTCACAAATTGTGGTGCTGCTCCGTCACTATTAGCAAAGACACTCTGCCTCAACGTCACCAGCGGTTTGCCAGTCATCCATCCGACTGCTCCATCCTCTCTCTGCGTGAGCACTCTGCCAGCCCCTGCCCAGCGCCAGCGCCCCGCCCGCCCACACGCTGACCATCAGCCAGCTGCTCTGCCATCACCGCAAGCTCACTGTACAACTTACACGAGCAAAACGAGGATCCGTGCTATTGCCATAATGTTCGTAAGTTGTTATTTTACTAAATGATTTTCTAGTGATGAATACTAATCCGATAAGGTAAATTTGTAAACGTGCTTAAGTTACTATCGTGTTTGTGTGAAAAGTTTTAAATCTCGATCTTATTACTTTACCACAATGATATCAAACGCGATGGTAACGTTTGCATATTTGCAAACTTACACTCGGCCCTCTGTTCAATTTGAGTTTCAAACGTAACAAATAAAAAGGAAATATTTTTTTATCAAATCTAAATTCATTCGGGAGTAAATTTTATCTTAAATTCTGTAAATTATTAATTATCTAATGTTAGTAATAATAACTTGCAGGTCGGACTCCGAATACTACAACAATAAGCGCAGCAAAGGCGCCAGAAAACAGGTCGTGGAAGATTTCGTCGAATCGGACACCGATGGGGAAACGACTTCCAAAGTAACGTATGTATTAATTAAACTTACTTACACTTTAAAATTTAAGTCTTAGATTGTTATTATTAAAATATCACTTTTATAGTTACATTTACAACAATTACTTAGGTACTTATATTTTTTCCTTTACATTTTACATACTTACTATTTTATGGCTAAGTTTATTCAACATGTAATCTTGACGTACACTATATTTTAAGAGTTATGATATGATATGTGATGTGTGCGTATCTTTGGTCGTTTATTTATATCCAGTTTTTTTTTTTAGTTCCAAGAAAGAGCCGAAACCTGCAAAAGCGGTAAAAAGGAAGGCGCCAACATCAAAAAAGTCATCTGCACCGGCTGCAACAAAGTCAACTGGGTGGCAAATTGACTCAGACAGTGAGGAAGAGGCGGTGGCTCGACGACGAGGCAGCGAGAGCCAGCCCTTGCAGTCGTGCTTGTCGCGGCGTGTCGCCGACGGGGTCCTGCGCCGCACCGCCCAGAGAGACGGTGATACTTACATTGAAGTAAAGGTGTACAACACCAAAGACATATTGAAGGTGGAGCCCAAAGATCGCTGGGAACAGGCGGTAATCTCCCTGAAATATCGAGCAGATTCCGATGCTCCAGAGTTGATTCCACTTAAGGAGGCGCTCAAGCTCTGCAAAAAAAACTTCACCGAGGAAGGAAAATTTTTTAGCTTTAAGAAAAAGTAATAACTTAGTTATAGGAGATATTTTTTTTTTATTAACTTCTATATTTTTAGGATATTTTTTTTTTGTATTTTAATTTTATAATATATTATTTAAGATACTTAAAAAACTTAACTTAGTAGTACTAGTACTAAATAAATAAATAAAATAAATAGATAAACTTTAAAAAAAACATTTACTTATTATGAGTTAAACTCTATTCCCTAAAAATAAATAATATTTGGTTTATACATATAATATTAAAAAATAAAATACATAAGTACATAAGTAGGAATTATTATACCTATTCAACCAGTCCATTCAATAAAATATCACTGATTTTGGCAGCTTAGGATAATAATTCGCTTTTATTATATTCTTCCTACTACCTACTTAACGATATGGCAAGCAAAACAGTGTATTGCACAGTTTGTGACATATCCGTTAAAAGTAAAGCATTCTCAGCCCATTTGAGAAGTAATATCCATAAAAATAATAGTTCCATCGAAATAAGTGACGGAATTGAAAAAATAAGCAGTGCATTTCGAAGTCGAATCGCATCGTACAGGGTTCGAGCGCCGACGATGGCTGATAGCGGTGACGACACGGATGACGTCAGCGTGTGTCCGCCGGCTGAGTTCCTGTCTCAGCTTCGCTCTCGCGTGCATAACTTGTTATCTGCAAGACAGGCAACCTATAGTTCTATTAAGGTGAATTTTGAATTTTTCGCCGAGTTTAAGTTACCGAAAACTAGCGCTAGTGAAATCAAATCATTTGCTTTTGGTCAAAATGTTGTGTTGCATCATAATTATGATTTTAATGATCTGTTTTCAAAAATTGTTAGCTCCATTGTAACAAGTATTGACGAATTTGAGGAAAAAGATAGCGGTTGGTCTTTTGTAAGAAATTTATACTTAGAAGTTAATATCAACAAGTATAATCCATTGAGAGCCGCCCGGTTTATTGAGTTGCCGCGAAATTTAAAACTAAAGCATGCTTGCATTAACATACAAAATAATGACTCCTTCTGCTTTTTATGGTGCATAGTAGCCGCATTGTTTCCAGCTAAGAACAATGCACACCGAACATCTTCATATCCTCACTTTGAGAATGTTCTGAATATTCAAAATATGACGTATCCAGTTGGGTTTTCAGATATTAAGATTTTCGAGAAAAATAATCACCAAATCAGCGTTAATGTGTACGGTCTCGCAAACAAGTCTAACATTGTTGGACCTCTCTATAAAACGCAGAGCAAAAAGAAACATCATGTCAACTTATTACTATTAGAAAAAGGTGAATTTAAACATTATTGTTTAATAAAAAATTTGAGCAGATTACTGAGACCTCAGTTAACAAAACATCACGGAAAAATTTTCTTTTGTGACGATTGTATGATATTTTTTAATAGCGAACAAAATTTGAATACTCATATTTGTAGCGGTGTCCGGACGGTATTGCCTGATCCAGGCACTGTTATTCAATTCAAACATTTCGATAGAATGCAAGATATGCCATTTGTTATATATGCGGATTTCGAATCCTTATTAGTGCCTGAATCAAGTAGTGATGGATTGCTCTCGAATAATACATCCATTTTGCAAAAACATTTGCCTGCCGCATTTGCATATTACGTTGTTTGTTCGTATGATAGCTCTCAAAATAAATACATGTCATATCGTGGTCAGGATTGTGTTGAAAAGTTTCTTGAATATCTTGGCGAAGATGTAACTAATATACACAAAATTTTAAAACAATCAATTCCAATGACTTCACTAACATCTGATGAGCAAAAGAGCTTTGATGATTCAAAATATTGCTTCCTTTGTGATCAGTTATTGTTCGACGATAAAGTTAGAGATCATTGTCATTTGACAGGAAAGTATCGTGGTGCATCTCATGCTTACTGCAACTTGCAATATTGTGTACCAAAATTCATTCCAGTATTTTTTCATAATTTATCCGGGTACGATAGTCATTTATTTATTCGGCAGTTGGGAGCGACACCGGGTAACATTAAAGTTATAGCAAAAACTAAAGAAAACTACATATCATTTACAAAGTTTTTTAGTGTAGGACGTGAGGAATACATGCCAGTTAGATTTGTAGATTCATTTAAATTTTTAGGCACTAGTTTAGAAAAGCTTGCAGGAAATTTAAATAAAAATGTTTTTTTTCACTTACATCACTTTTTCCCTAAAATGGAACATTTTGATTTACTTAGACGTAAAGGTGTGTATCCATATGAGTATATGACAAATTGGAATTGCTTTGATGAAGACAGGTTACCACCACGAAAATGTTTTTACAGTAGTTTAACCGGTGAAACTGTTTCAGAGTCAGATTATTGTCATGCTCAATGTGTTTGGACAACGTTCAATTTGAAAAATCTAGGCGAATATACTGATTTATATCTTAAAACGGATGTCATTTTACTTGCCGATGTTTTTGAAAATTTTCGTCAAACTTGTAAAATTAATTACAGATTAGATCCTGCATTTTACATGACGGCACCTGGCCTAAGTTTTGACGCAATGTTACTTAAAACTAAAGTAAAATTGGAACTTATAGAAAATCTAGAAATTTTACGTATGATTCAAAAAGGAATCCGTGGTGGTGTGTGTTTGTGCTCTACTAGATACGCTAAGGCAAATAACAAGTACATATCAAATTACGATCCGTCTGTGCCCGATAATTATTTACTATACATTGATTGTAATAACTTATATGGTTATGCAATGTGTTCTTATTTGCCTTATTCAAATTTCGAACTCATAAGCCAAACGGAAATTAGTGAACTTAATATTCTTCATGTACCTAATGATTCAGAGTTTGGTTATATCTTAGAAGTAGATTTAGAGTACCCAGAGCATCTACACGACTTGCACAATGACTTACCTTTTTGTCCCCAAAAATTTACACCACCCAGTTCTAAAAACCCTAAATTGATTCCAAATTTGTACGATAAATTTTACTACGTAATTCACTACGTGCATTTGAAAACGTGCCTCAAACATGGTTTACTGTTAAAAAAAATTCATAGAGTAATTAAATTTAAACAAAGCCCATTTCTTAAGCAATATATAGATTTGAATACGGAACTGCGTCAAAAGGCTAAGTCAACATTTGAACAGGACTTTTTCAAATTATTAAATAACAGTATTTTTGGGAAAACTTTAGAGGATACTGAAAAAAGATTGAGCGTATATTTAGTCAATAAGTGGAATGACAACAGAAATAAAACGAAAAAATGTTATACAGCTGAGCAATTAATTTCAAGGCCAAATTTTCATAGTTGTACGGTTTTCGCAGAAAATTTTGTAGCTGTGCAAATGAAACCTGATTCAGTGATTTTAGATAAACCTATTTACATAGGATTCACTGTTCTCGAAATATCCAAAAATCACATGTATGATTTCCACTACTCTATTACAAAACCGTTTTATGGTTCCAATTTAAAACTATGTTACACCGATACTGATAGTTTTTTGTACTCTATCGAGGCAACGGACATTTACGAAGACATAAAATCCAATTTTCAACAGTACTTTGACACAAGCAATTACATGGAAAATAATCAGTATAATATAGTTCCGAGGAACAAAAAGGTCCCTGGATTATTTAAAGACGAGATGGGAGGGCAACTTATCACTGAATTCGTGGGTTTGAGATCTAAGTTATATTGTGTAAAAACTCAAGACAAAGAGATAAAAAAGGCAAAAGGGGTAAAAAAATCTGTAGTAAAAAAAATGGATTTTAAAGATTATAATAAAGTGCTACTTCTTAATAAGTCACTTAAAAAGAAAAATGTATTATTCAAGTCTTTGAAACACGAGATTTTTACGCAAGCCGTTAACAAAGTTGCTCTATCTTCAAATGACGATAAACGCATTGTACTTAAAGATAAAATATCTACATTGTCCTGGGGACATAAATCAAGCCTTTTCTGAGATTTTTTGTTTGGACTGGTTGAAAAAATAATAGAGTACCTAGTGAACACTTTATTGTCAATTTTTTAATACTGTTATTTAAGTATATTATAAGTATAATTATCAATATGTGTGATTCGTTTATAAATCGTGAATTCAGAATTAAAAGAGCAGTGTTCAGCAAAATCTATGCTTATTTTTGTATCACTTTACAGTCTAAAACATATGTTCTGTATCCTTGTAATAAGTAAATAAATGAATACAAATTTTATAATATATATTTTAGTATAGGTACGTTAGTAATACTTTAAATAAATTGTATGTATGTAAGTTGTTGTTTTATTCTGAATCTAATTACCTTTTACCATTTTACTTCATAGCCAGCGAGGATTTATAAAATATAAATGACAAAAAACAAGTTCTAACTTGTCTAATTCTGATTGCATCGCGGCACGTGTTTGCCGCTTTGTCAGCAATACGTTTCCACTTACATAACATAATAAGGTATCGACATCAGGAGCAAGTTCTAACTTGTCCAATTTTAGGAGCTGTGTCAGCTATAGGTTTACATACAAACTCACACGATCACAAATCAAAGGTATAAATATTCGTGTTAACTGCAATTGTATATTTATTTTCATAAGAACATCGAAGATGGTAAGTTGCTTTTTAAATATAAGTTGAATGTATTTACACAATAAATATAGGAATCTGTTCGCTTTTAAATATATGACTCATATTATTTGTTTCAGGCCATGTCAGTGAACACCGAGCTTCTCGTAGAAGACCTGCGCTCACCATCTCCGGTCTTACAAAACGCGCAGGACCCTCTAGAAGGATGGACGCAGATGATCCCGCCTTGGGTTGTAGAGCCACCACACGAAGAAACGCCGTTGGTGCTCAAAATACGGAAGGCGGCGTATGACACGCAGAAGCGAAAGAAGAGATCGTCCTTCCTCAAGCACTCACACAACACGCAGCAGTCCTTCGTGGTGAAGAGCCCGCCGAAGAAAGGACGACGTCTAATTAAAATTGAGATAGTAGACCTAGAGCAAGAAGCGCTGGGTGACTCGTTGGAGGATGCCCTACTGTCTGCGCAGTATGTGGTGTCGGAAGACATGGACCAGATTATGGACCAGGCGGAAGGTCTAATAAGCAACATATCAAAAAAAATATGTGGTTACAGCTATAGTTTTTAAAGCTTTGAATCAAATTATTTTTGTAAATTAAAGTTCTCATGTAGGTTTTATGCGTAACATCTCTAGTTACTTATAAACCTATAGAGATACATTTAAAGATAATACCTACTTACATTTAAAATTTTTGAAGGCTAGATTTAGTTGTACAAATGTAAAAACATTTTTTACTGTGTAATTAAGGTTTATTAAATAAGAATGTAATAAAATTACCTTTTAATGAATTAAACTTTAAAGGAATTATGTCGTTTTATTTCTATATAAAACGTAATTAGGTAGGTAAATGAAAAAAAGATTTTAAATGTACACTTATTTATTTATTGAAAAAATCATACATTGGTATTTTATTTTCTAATATCCATTTTCTTATACAAATTACATTTTTCAAAGCACAATATTTTATATGGTTAAAACAATTGTATGCAAACATATCTTTACAGTAAAGTTTACTTAGAGTTTCTAGATTAGGTATACCCTTAACACTAATATCTAAAACATTTTCATGACCACATAATTCACGCACCCATTTAACTTTCTCTTCTCCTTTCACTATGATTTTGCGTTCTCTAAGGTAAGGTTTAATGAGTCTTTTAAATTCTCTGTAGTCAATATATCCCTCACTCCATCGGTATCCTCTGTTTCTTTCTATCCACCAAACATGTTTCCTTTCTTCGAGAGTCAGTGTAGAGAATGGATATGGAGGTTTAATTAAAAAGATTTGAGTGTGTTCAGATGTGCCTATAACTAATTCTTTTAATATGAATTCATTTTTATCATTTTTAAAACCTTGCACATCCACTATTATAATATCTTTATTCATGATAGTTTTTTAACGATGTTACTCAGAGGCTTATATTCAAATATGCAGTCGTTCAGTATAAGGCAATATGCGGCGGTCTGATCAGGTATCTCTTGATCTGCTTCTATTTCCACACGAACGTCAATTGATCCCTTTAGCGTTTCGTGTTGGCGAGAACAGTCAACAACAAATAAGGGGGAAATTTCTTTGAACTCTTTCAAACTCAACAACGGCTCTGGTCTACGACCATGATAAGACTGCTGAAATCTTGCATACTGTTCGTATATTAACGAAAACTTGTTGTCAGCAAAATTAATATTCAGTCCTTCATAAGGGTAATATGATGAATTTAAAAATACTCTTACATCACGAATAAAGCAATGATCGAACTCTGCCATAGACTCTTTCGCATTATGTTTACGATTAGTTTGAAAAGCAATAACTACAAATCGTGGTTTTTCAACCTGTGATGAGGTTTTAATAGACCAAGCGTGTTTACGTGTTTTGGGTAGTAATGGATACTCATACAAGTCCCAATTACGAAATGCTACTGTAATGGGACGATCTTTTTCTAAATGCTTTAATAAATTAATTCTTTCGCGGTCTGATACTTTAATGTGCGGAACTCGCCAGACAATTTTATTTATTATTATATCCTCCACAACTTCATCGGTATTTAGTTTTAAAGCATTGAGATTTGTATTGCTTCTCAATAGTACTAACTCATGTTTACAGTTAATTATAATTTTTTCATAATCTTCTGCAAAGCCTAATATTTTGTTCAGAGGTATTGATGCAGAGAATACTCCATTGTTGACATTGGTCGTACCTGTAGGTGACCAGCCCCAAACTTTTGCACATTTCGATTCGTTTTCATTCAACGAAAGATAAGATTTTATAGTTGTAGAAATCCCTGCATTTTTTACCTTATCTATTTCTACACCATTTAATTCATAACGAATATCTTGAAAAAGAAACAATGCTGGGTTATTAACAAAATGCACACTTGTCACTCTTTCTTTTTGTTTAGTAGTACTGTTATACTTATACACATTGACTACGCCCTCAATGTACAAACTGCTGAGTGCAGGTAACACATACAAATCTTGCTGATTAATAGGTATTCGTATTTCATCGTTCTTGTTAAAACTCGTTACATATGGTTTATACGAATGATATTCGAAAATTTCAATGCTGTTATCGTACGATGCCGGTTGAGTAATATTTAAAATATTCATTTTAACAAGCCCAGTAGTTTTAAAAAATCCTTATTGCTTTTGGTTAGCTTCTTATTTAAACGAAGCGGTGTTCTTTTCTGAGAGGATCTTTTAGAACTGACTTGAACAGTAGATGCGGATGGGGTTTTATTAAAATTTATCATTTTTTTCTAAAGTGTAAATACAGCTGTACTTCTTCACCACGTAAGTTGATCTGCTTATTTTCAGCGTCTAACAACCTTATGTTAATAGCGTTGATTGAACTCTGATTGACGGGAAAATAAATTAAGTTTTTAGGTATTTCGATGATTCTATAACCTGGTGGTACGTTAGGCACAAATTCGTAAATAATGTGACTTGCTTTCCCGTTCACAAATGACCCGCTGATGACATCACATTCGATGCGCACTACAGTTGTTGATAAAATGCTGACAGGATACCGAGACTCAGTGCTTATATTAGCTTTTATTGTATCCATACCAAAGCCCAAAATTTTACCAAGAGAATCATTTTTATCGAAGTACACATTTTCGGAACAGTATATACAAGTTTTTAATGTATTATTATTGCAAGTTAATTTTAGCGCAGCATTTTTAATGTTACTTTTCAAAAAATCACAAATATCTTGAAGTTCATAGGACCCTTCAGGTATTTCGATAACTTTATCACTACCGTAATAAAATTTATTATTTCTTTCATCTATGTTCGGGATAGAATTAAAAGTTGAAAAATATAAGAGCCCACACTCATATTCTCCGCGTAATTGCAAGGTTGGCGAGTAATTTGTTATTAAAGATTCTCCTCTGCCAGTTATTGACACAGTGAAAGACATTTTTGTACTGATAAGTTTTTTAATTTCATTATCAATTTAAATGTTATTTCCAATAGTCTCTTAAAAATTTTAAACAAAGATGACCACAGTTTACAGCTCCAAACTTTTGATACTGTACATAATTATAGTTTATAGACATGTACCTTAAATAATTTATCAATTCTAACGGTGGCTTAAGATTGCCAAAACTATCAAAATATTCACAGTAGTCATTATGCTTAACGTAGGCTACCCAATGGGTTCCGGGATTATCAGAACTATCTAAATTTATTATAGCACACTCGATCTTTCGTGGTTTTAAAGGTAGTGCATCTCTCATGAAAACTCCTCGAAAGTGTGGAATATCAGAAGCATGCTCTAATATATCTAAATTAGTGAGAGGGCGTCTGGGTAGCCGTTTCATTCGTTTTTTGAAGGATTCAGATATAAACCAGCTCCTTTTTTATGAGGCTTGATATACAGTCCTTTTCCTAAAGCTACAGCTTCCATCATCTTGTTATGCCGTTCAGATTCTTGAAGATTTTTCTGAGCAGCCTTGTAATCATTGACAGCCTTTGCTATACCTGCTGCACCTCCAGCAAGTGAACCTAGAGCTGATAATCCTGCGAAGATTGGAATAAGAGGTAAGAAACCTCCACTTTTTGGAATAGGAATACACCGTGGCAACCGTATTCCTTTTTTATTTGTAAACAATTTTTTGGCGGCTGCATGTGCGTATTTTATAGCTGTACGATTGTCTTTAGATTTTAATTTTTTTATTTGTGTTTGTATTTTTTTTACAATTGACATAAAAGATCGAACACCAGCACCAGCTTTAAGTTTTGCTTTCATTGCATTTTTTACAATCCATGAAGCTACTTTTTCTCGTTTCCCAGCATCCTTTGATTTCAATCTTTTCTTAGCCATATTCAAAAGTTGTAAATCAGCTTTATGTCGAACACTCAAATCACTGTTATTATAGGCGATATCGTGATACATACAAGCTTCATCTAATTTATTTATACCTCGATCACCTCTTAGTAACCGTTTTTTAAGTTTTGTTCCGGGGCCACAAAACTGATAACCAGGGATATGTAACTCAAACGGTAAGTTATTTATTAAGTCGTTTATAATACCACTTCCTTCCTTCATTGATGTTCTTAAAGTGAGTTCAATCTAATTACATCGCTTCATTTATATTACAAAACTAGCGCATTTTTATCAACCCAACTATTCTCTTTATCGCTGAGACCTAACCATTTTACAAAAAGTTTTCTACCTTTTCTTTTTATAACTTTTTCGATGAGATAAAGATCAGGAAATTTAGTTCTTTGTAATTCATATTCGTAGAAAGATCCTAAAATCCTCTGTTTGTGTTTATCTTCTAAATGGTAAGTAGGTGGATTCGTATGATTTACCTTAATTATTACAAATATCTCGGTGGACCAGTTAGGGGTGTAACCCTTGTAAAAATCTCCTTTATATTTACTAATACGAACATGATCACCAAGTTGAAACTTAGGTTTGCGATCTATCTTAGGTCTTTGTGATTTAATAATGTTAGACTTTATAACCATCTGGTTTTCTTTGTTGACTTCAATAGGTTTAAATTTAGTTATACGGTGAGTAGAATTATTATAGTTTTCTACAACTGAATTTAAATTTTGCCCCAACCATTGGTAATGACCGTGCAAACTAAAAAGTTTGTAAATTTTATGTTTTAAAGTACGTATTACTCGTTCTACAATAGAAGCTTTTTTTACAGAGTAGGTAGAATAATGATTTATATTATATTCTTCTAATAATTTTTTGAAAGTATCATTATAAAATTCCTTGCCTAAGTCAGTTTGTAAATATTTAGGTTTTCGTGATGAATTTGTTAGTATCTCTTGCAGCGCATGTGTCACACATTGTTTGTCTTTTGATTTTAAAGGATTTACCCACACATATTTTGATAAAGTATCTATTACTATCAAAATGTATTTGAATCCTTTATTGGAATGTGCAAATTTCTGGAAATCCATAAGGTCAGCTTGCCATAAATCATCTATTCCTTTTATGATTGTACATCGCCGCGGGAAATTTCTTCTTGCTGCTTTGTGAAGTTCATTGACGATGTCTTTTTTACTCATTTTTATTTTTTAGTTTAATCAAATTATCTATCTCTGTTTTAGTATAATATAAATTACCCAAACGATTTGAAGTCACCTTTTCCAAGTTATTGAGATATTTTTTAACATCAAGAGATACTTTTTTTATTTCGTCTCTTAGTTCATGAACTGTTTTATCTAAATAAGCTTTATTTACTGCTTCGTCGTCTTCGTCTGGAGACGTTAAACCTTTCAATTTTGATGATTTTAAATCGTAGTGTCCTGTATCTGACTTCACTAATGTATCGCTGAAGGTATCAATATATTCTGCTAATCGTAGACGCTTATGAACATGATGGCCAAACTTGTCAATGTTCATTGCTGCTCTGATGACTTTTTCATACTGATCCATTTCCCTGTCAAGCGTTCTTTATATTTTAAATTCTTGATTATTCCTGCTTCCCACAGTTCTTCAATAATTGCGACAATTTCATTGTCTAAGCCAGTGTTACCCGCATCTCGTGAGGCGAGTAATATTTTTAATCGTTCTACTAACTCATTCGGATCATCCCAATAAACCAAATCAGTATTCTTTTTAACTTTTTTTAGTACCTTAATACCTTCTCCATGCGAAAGACTTTCCACACTTGTAGTTGCATTTCTAGCAAACTTAAATAGAGGTTTTATGACGTTCATGTACTTAAAACCTTTATTGCTGTTTATTGGTTTGGATGAATCATAATTGCGTCTGTGTGCATTGGTTTCTAATAAAAGTAGTTTATAGTTATGTAAATCTTCTTCAGTAGTTATATCTAAATTTGGTTTCTTTTTAAACAAAAGCTCTTTCAATCCATCTGTTTTATTCAATGTGTACGTTCCTATTTTTAAGATGTTGCCATCATCATAGACGCGGGTTTTACCAAGCATCAATTTTCCGCGTTCGTTTCTGATTCCAAAAGGTATATTACCCATTACATCCGAAGATGTTGACCACGATAGTGTATGTTCTTTAACGTTTGGCGATGACTGCAAAGACTTGAATGACCCCTCGCTGATATTGTGAGTTTCAGAAGGCGATACTGTAAGCGTTTTGTTTTCGTGTAAGTTGTTATCAGATTCTATTTCATCTTCTTCACTGTAATCTTCATGAAAATCTTCACTAGATGAGGACGAACTATCGAAATGATCTTTCTTATTTTTTTTCACAGAAGGCATAAACTGTTTTTCATTCCCTTGATGCTTTTCTTCATTTTTATTTGCTAACAAGTTAAGTGGTTCGACTATGGGCTTAAATATGGTTTCCAGGGCAATATTATTCGAATTTTTTGCTTCCTTTATCATTTCAACTTTTCTTTTTACAGCCGCAGCAGATTTCACGATTTTTTGCTTCAGATTTTTCTCCATTTTAGATAGGATACTGCTTGGTTCTAAATCACGAATGAGAGTGATTTATTCGTAGTGTAACAACCTGTTATGTATTTTAGTCCAGTATTATAAATGTATCAAATGTCAATCTGTAGCATCCGTTGTTTCTTTCACAATCCTTATTTATCACAAGATAATTGTAAGGCTTATTCCAAACAGCTGAGCACATTTTTCGAAATTGGGCCCAGGACATATCAGAACCAACATGTTCATCATAAACATGTTTTAAATTAATATCATCTTGTTTAAATAATATAACAAGATTTGCATTGTCCCTTACAAGCTGTTTGGGTATTTTAGTATAAGTCTGATTTATATAAAAACAATCAATGTTCTTATGACGTCCCATTGCAAAATAATCCCTTATGTTACTTTGATTTTCACAAGCAACGTCGTCGAAAATGATAATAGAATCAGGTAAAGCCTCATGCGGACTCAATATTTCACTATTATGATTATATTTATTATATGATATTTCGGGCACCCTATCTAAAACTTTTTCTAGAAATAAGTATTTTGTCTGGTACAAGGATTTTGAATAAACATACAGGTTTCGAAAATGAAGACCCTCTTTATGCAGCAATAAACTTATGACTAAATTTGTTTTCCCACAGTTTGATGGACCACAAACGACACAGCGTATTGTATTTGGTAGTAATCTACCATGTCGATTTGAGTCAGTCGGTAACGGAGAACATAGGCACTCTAACTTTAAAGATTGTTTTTGTTTTACAAACTTCATTATCAGCTGACAGTTCTACAAGACTATAGAGCTACGAGGTTTGCAATTGAATGCGTTTAAAATAATGATGCATAGATATTATATAAACAGACGATCTAATTTCACAGAGGATGCCAATCGTGCAGTTTCACTAATCTTTTATAAGAGCTCGTGGAATTAGGTGATGTGGCATGGAAATATTATAGAACAGGCCTTCACTGGCTAACACGATTTTTAAAACTGATTACTGGGCTTCCTGAAACAATTTTTACTACAGCGATCGAGTTGATTATTGGGCAGTTTGGAACACTTCACGACAGGGATCGAACGGACGTGAGAGACCTGGAGTGAATGTGTTCCAGAACGCCCAATAATCACCTACTTATGTATAAAAAATGAAACATGACCTGCAAGAATGCGACCTATATCACTGAGTAGCAGATTCATTTATTTATATCTAGCCCTATTTCGTTTGTGTACGCCATTGGTCAAACGTACGAACGAAAAGTCCAATGACCTTTAAAAAAATTCAGAACATTATCTGATAAATAATCTTCTTTCTTACAGTACCTACCCAAGTGTAAACTTGTTAAAATACTCACGCACGAGTCAAGCTATTAAATTCAGTATCTTGTTCACAAACTTCAATGAGTCTAAGTAGTATTCCGGCAGACACGATTAAAACACGCTTATATAAAACACGCTCGAGAATGTTTTTATGAGTTTGCTACTTCATTTTATAATTGAGCCACCTCCTTTATAACTTTCTCTGACTCTCTTTTCTGCAATGTTTGTTTAGACTCAGAGGTAATTTACTAACAATTGACTTTACTTCAAAGGCGGTAATATCCACTCAATGCCATTTTGAGTAAAACGATAAAACATTTTTAAATGAGCGGTTTTCAAAAGGCAGTTTAAGAAAAAAAAGTAGTATCTATAAGACGGCTAGATGTCGTTGTTCAACTAAGTACGTAACTTTTTAAGAAAAAAAAAAATAAATTAAAAAAAATATTAAAAACACGACTGCCCTGCCAAAAACGAATTAAAAAGTTAAACAACAAGTATCATTGCAGTCGGGGGACCTTATTATGGAACAATGTTTTTGAAATGTGCTCATCAAGGCCTTTCATTTGATGTCCATATTGTAATAATAGAAGAAAAAAAATTATTTTTTCACATTTGAAAATGGCGTCGTACAGTCGCCATATTGTTTTTTTCTAAAAAAAATATAGCCAGTGTCATTTGGGATGCTGTAAGGATTCTAACGATACCCCATTTATCCAAATCAGTTCAGGCAATTAGAAGTTATGGTGGAATAAAGAAACTCACATACCCACAAACATACATGAACCCTGAACACAATACACTCGTTTTGCTTTGGGCAGTCGTGTAAAAAGCAAAGGATTTTGTCAATTTGACAGTCAATTTTTCTTCTTCTTATTTTTGTTATGACATGGTTATGGCAAACTACTCCTCTTCAGGGAGTAATTTTTGCCAGTATCGAGTGTTATATACTCAGTGGTATACTAAACTGCTAGGAAAAATTAAAAAAAAAACCTACCTAGTTGAATAACGCCATCTATCAACATAAAAATAGACTAAAATTCTCAGCTGTCAGAAAACCGCTCATTATTTATTGATTTGTATAGGACGATACCGAGTTTGTTATAAACTCTATTTTTCAAAACGTATTTTGTTGGAATATAAAAAAAAATAAGGATATTGCCACATTAATTAATGTGTAATGTGGATTAATAAAACGCCATTTTTAGTTAATTTTTGACATTGAGTAGATATTTCCGCCTTTGATATTATTATGATTAAACTATTTTAAATAAACTGTATCTTCTTAGCAAGATATTTTGAAAACCACCAGTAAACGCGAAAACTGAAAATTTTAATATAAGATTAGAAACCTGTTATAGGCAACCTAGATTGAATTTCGATTCTGTGTCGAAAACACCCAGCCGAAATAACCGCCTCTTTCATTCTATCACGAAGGTCCGTGATAAAATGAAAAGGGTTACGTCTCGTTTAACCGTAAAATACTGGTGAAGTGATTTATCTAAGATTGAAAACAATTGTTTCCCGTCTTACGGTTTCATTGATTTCTTCTTTATATACGTATAACTTTATATACTATACTACTAGCTTTCCACCCTTAGCTTCACCCGCGTGGACTACGGGTTATATTGTGCGGGAGGAGACCCGTCCCCAGCAGTGGGCCACTAAGTGTCCAACGGTGAGATAAAAGTAGCCTATGTATTAAATATCGAGTGTTCCGGTTGGGTAACAATTGATAGTAAAGTTATCATAACGATGTTATTAGATAATTCTAAGTTTTATTATGAGTTATATAATTTTTATGAGTTAAATTAATCGTAAAAATGTTAATTAGTAAATCATAAAATTTTTAGTTAGCTGATTAAAAGTATGTGAATTGACGGAAGTGTATTTGGCTTTACAGAAAAGTTAATTTGTTAAATTTATACATGTAATTGGGCACATTTATTAGCGTGATACAATTTAAATAATTCTTATTGTCCATTTTAAAATTGTGTTTTGCATACTTTCTTGAAAATTAATGATTAACAGTAAAAAGATATGACATTGACTATGAACAGTAATGGCGGGAAAGAAGTGTCAATTCCCGCCAATAACGAATGCTTAAAAGTGAAATCAAACGGTGTAACGGGTCAGTCTGATTTTGTGCCTCGCTGAATAATAAGATAAGTATTGAATACCAGTGTTATTTTTGATCAAAGGAGTATAACGTCTAAGATGTTATTCTGTTCAGAACCCTTTGTTATGATGTGATGATTAATTTGTTTGATTTGAATGGATTATTTTATTGGCATTTAATCCAATGTTCGTTAGAATGAATAATAAGGACCAGTGTGTTATTTCATTCGTAATACAAATAATTTAAAATAGTAGTGATTACAAAAGTAAAGTTGAATTGTTTATTCATGATGATTAATGTTTTATGAGTTGTTTATTGGCAATTAATGTAAAATTGGTTATTAATATTTTTTCAATATAAATAATGCAGTCTAATGTGTCGTTTTATTAGTTACACAATTTAGAATGTTAGTGATTATAAAAGTTACGGTAAAATATAGTGATTAATAAGATTAATGATGTTTTCTGGTTAAATCTTGCTTAGTATTGGTTAATAGAATATTATAGTGATTAATAAGGTCAAAGATGTTGTTTTCTTAACAATGCGAGTATTGCTTTTGGTAACTTAAATATATCCTTGTTAAACATTGACTTAGTGCTTTTAATTATGTATTCCTGATCCTATAATTTTAACATATGTCCTTGTCCAGGGTCCCGTCTATATTCGTATCAAATTTCGTCAAAATTGGTCAAGTGGTCTAAGCGTGAAAATGTAACAGACAGACACACAGATAGATAGAGAGACAGTCAGACAGATAGACAGACAGAGTTACTTTCACATTTATAATATTAGTATGCATTTGAACGATGATAAAAGACGTCTGGAAAATCATTTAGATCGAATTACCAGTTTCAGGGATACTCAAATTTTCGAAAAACAATTTACGGTATGTGTCACTTAATCCTTAACCGTAAACAGTTTTTCAAACGAAATACGTGGTTAGTGTTTCCGAATTTGGTTGACTACTTTTTGCAGCTTCAACATAGCTTTTGCACGATTTTTCGTGTGAAAAAAATTACTTTCTATAACATATTTATATAGTTCTAGGTGTTTGGAATACCGTCGTTGTTTCGGATTTTCATAACACAAATGCACAAGTATGGAACAATGTATGTGTGATGATAACATGTATGTGTTTTCTATCTATTGGTATAAACCAATGGTAAGAAAACTACTCGTCATAGCAATATGCAATCCAAACTGTGCAATTGTGTTTATGTATGAGCCCGAAGGAAAACAGGACGACTGCATCCATTCGAATAGGAATCGATTCGAAATAAATCACTCAGGCTTGACAACACAGATTGAGAGAGGCTGTCCACTCTCCGTTCTTTGTTCATGAAGTTCTGCATCGTTTGACTTTTTGTAATTCATTAGGCTTGATTCGCTATAAATAGAACAATTAAAGCCTCATTGATCGAAGATTAAAGTTCATTACAGAGTTGAATATCAGTTGAAGATAGTTTTTTAGGTATTCATCTGTTATCCAATGATCTACCAGTTACAAATAGCTCAAAAGCTAAGGGCCTCGTGCGATTGAGTAGTAGCCAAGTCGGTCAGGACGGCGACGTGAAGTCTCGCCGCTGCGAGGACTTCAGTGGGTTCGTGAAGATAATGACCTCTTGTTAGTAAAGAAAGAATAAATCAAGTTTGAGATTCTGAATATTTTTAATTTGTTTTATCAGCAATCAGCTGATATTAAGGCTATTTCAAAAGACATACAAAATACCTCCTACAAACAGCTCAACTCAAAAGCTATAGAGCCTCATGCGATTGAGTAGCCGCCAAGTCGGTCGGGGCGGCGACGTGTAGTCTCGCCAACGCAAATAAACCACACCGGAGAAGCGCCTCTTTGTATTCATTCCTAGATGACCTTGCCAATGTCACTTTGCCGTACTCTGGCCCATGTTGAACTATATTTGATTTACAAGAACGTTAATCGTTGTAAAAGAGAATCCACTGTAAAAAGATACACTTCTAAAATCATGTTGCATTACGTTGCAATTTAACAGCTAACAACTTGTTTGGTTTTAAGTGCAACAAATGTTTTATAACGTCCATGACAAGTACTTATATTTTGATAGATATGTTGAGAGCCCAATGCATTCAAAAGAAGTAAATCATGACCAATCGAAATTATCTATTAATCCGCTCTGACGTAAAGTTCTCTGAAACAATATTCTATAGAAATTTCATTAAAACCCAAAGCCTATTAATTAAGATCAGTTAAGATAAAGCTCCGTATTTGCACATAAATCAGCACTCCAACAAGGATATAAGTTGAGCCAAAATTGACTTTCAAATTTGCTATTTTAGCTCCTTGTAACGAAGATCTGGGTTGATTTTATTAGGACGAATAGGTAAGTAATATTATTCATCGATAAATTGGATATTATTACCTTAACGCCATCTTCATATAATATCTTTCGAATTGATTAAGTCATTATTTAAGTACGAATAGGTAATATAAGAATTCATTCTCTTTCAACTTTCAACAAACACGACTGACATACTCAAATCACACACCTCAATATTTAATTATCTTTTAATTGTTTTTTCGGTATGGCTGATTATCTCATACAGTACCAGAAACCGACAGAATCAAGAAAAGTAAATTTTATAAGTACAACATAAAAAATATATCATGATTCATGTTACATCATGCAAAATGACTTTTGCTTTAACAATTTTTCGGCCCATACGGCCTAAAAGGCTAACATACACTCATTCTGTCCGAAACATCAGTAACGATTAGTATACCGTGCTTAATGGACACTGAAAAATAGATGTCCGCAAATAGCTGAGCAACTAAGCATGGGCCGGCCAAGGCCACAAGATTATGGGATTACAGAAGGACTTCTTTGAAATGCCTTACTGACCTTTACATAGCATTGAAGTATTTCAAGTCTGTTGGATTAATTCTAAGATAAATTTGAATGTGCACAAAAGAAAATGTATTGATATTCTGTGATAAAGAATGCAGTAGCTTCTCTTAAGGATGTATTTATTGACCAAGCGAGCGCGTAGCACGAGCGAAGCGTCTTCGTTTCAGCTTGGGTAAAAATGCTTTCGTAAGTCTGATCGGCTGTTCTTCTTTACAGGTCGCATTTCTCTACCGATTCTCGTGAAATTTTGTGAGCAGTTTCGATAATTAGGTTTTTTTCAAAAACATTCAAAATGGTTGAGATGGTATGATGGTTGAAAACGTAACAAAAATCATATTTTTCGATTTTTTTCTTCAAAAATTTCTCAAATACGATGTCAACATCTCACAGAACTACAGTTATTAATAATATGGATATGCCATAACATTGTAATATTTTAGCTATTCCAAAGAGAACTTATTATTTACCTACGTTTGAACATTGTCTCGATATCGTCTTAAAAAATTTCTAATACATAGCCTATTCGAGCATACCTTCTGTTTCCTACATAGTGGCGGGTTTACACAATGGTTATAAGGTACGCGGAACGCGATCCATGCAAATTTCCTGTCTCCATAATGGGTTCCCACCTTAATTCACGACCTCAAATGCGACAAAACCACCAGGCTTGACATAATGAATATTGCGTCGGATATGAAATGCCTTTAAAACAGTTTTACCACGAAGTCATGATTGATCAGCCGATGAAAATTGAACTTAACCTCGCATTTATTTTTTATTGACAGTTTTTCAATAACATTATCAAAATCAGAAACGATGTGAAAAGTAATTAAAAATGGAGTTGATAGGACTTCAAAGTCAGCAGAGTACGGTGATGTTATACAATTAAAAAAAATGTAGACGACTTTTCCCTAATGACAGAAAGGGCATTTGTTTGGGGAAATAGTTGACCATGTGTAAATAAAGCAAAACCTTTAAACTAAGTATATGGATACTTATTTAAAAACTACTTTTTGTATGGAAGTAATCCTGAAATCACGAAAATAAACTATTTTTGTATGAAACATCATACAAAAATAAATAACGAAAATATAAAAATGTATGAAACAGCTGATTTTGTTATCGCGATTTTAGAGTTGTTCCCATAGTAAAATTTGTTTGATGGTCCCTATCTACGGGATGGCGGGTTGTTTTTTAACACCCTGAATAGATGTAAAAAATAAAATTTAATAAACGAAACATGTACATAATTGAATTGTTTGTTATATCATTCCATTCATTACAGACCAACGAAAAGCTTTTTTCATCACCACGAAAATTTCTGAATTTTTCCTAAGCAAATAAGGGCAGTTGTTACTAGGCCGAACAAATAAATTGAAGGTCGTTTTTTGGGGAACGTTGGCTTCGTAATTAATGAGTATGTCGTATAATACCGTCATGTCATGAAATGGAGCTTGAGCCCTACCTACATTTATAAAAAGTTCAGACGAATTCCTGCTTTTTCTTCTTATTAGGGTTCCGTAGTCAAGTCAAAAAGAAACCCTTTAGTTTCGCCATGTCCGTCTGTCCGCACGTAGCTTAGTCAGAGTCAGAGGCTCTAAGTACTAGAAAGCTGTTATTTACCATGAATGTGTAAAGTGGTAGAATAAAATCTCGAAATTTTTTTTTTGTAACAAATGTCATTAGTGAATTTTAATCATTACATTGCGATTGAGATAGGACGCACTGTGGTTTTACCTATTAAATTAAACGAAAAAATAATTTACGAACCATAAATAACGAACATAAGGAATATTACAGTGGCCAAGCTGTATTACTAGCCTGTATAAGAATTTTAATAATCCAGACTACGGTGGAAATACTCAACTCAAAATCTATGTTTATGCGATTCTCTATTGAAGTCCAGTGATTTAAATAGTTTCTGGTACTATGCTAATTCATCAGTACCAAAACCCAGCGACCGCACTCAATAAGGTCCGTTCACTTCCATTACTTAATTACCTAGTACTTCCATTCATTAGGTACGCATTATCAATTTCATACCATTAGACCGCGATCTACTATTAAAGTCCTTTGGGAATACTTTTTCTGAAATAAAGCTGCGGTAGCGAGTGTAGCGATCGAGGCGGATCCCTCATTCCTCTACGATCCACCGACGAGGCTCCACCGGTGGATCAAAAGATATTTTTGTATGGAGGCAGCTGTAGTTGAGATACAATTGAATGAAATTTGTTTAACAACTTTGATGATTATGATATTTTTTAGTATTTATATTTATGAAATGTAGACGATAGCGTAGTAGTTTAGCGCATATTCTGGCCTGCAATTCATTTGCGAAAAATCAAATATACAAAGAAAAATGTATCATCTTGAGCTCCTCCATGCTTCAAAGCAGACGTTAATTCGTTGGTCTCGGCTGAATTTACATTTATTTACAACCACGTCCCGTGTGGCGGGTTATTTATATAATCTTTCTTATCCATCCATATGAAGGCCTATCAGGCAGGCGACGACAGCGTTACAAATTACAAATGACTCCCCTTATTCCTTGAAGATAACCATGGCCAGATAACTGGTTATCTATGAAGATTTTTTTCCTCCAGTATAACTAGTTATCTCTTAGGAATATTTTGTCCTTACAGTTAGTTACTCTACATTGCGTGCACCAAACAACAAAATAAACAACATTAAACCACATCTTCCAAGCCGGCTGGTCACCGTGGAAGATAATGACCAAAACCCTTCAAAGAAAAAGACAGACACAAAGCTCTTTATCCTAACCTACAATGTGAAAACTCTTTCTTCATACGAAAAACTAATTGAACTACAGGACTCTATAAAACACGTAAAATATGATATAATTGGTCTATCGGAAGTAAGGAGAGTCGGGACAAAAATAGAAGAGTATGAAGACTTTATTCTATGTTATAGAGGAGAGACACCCGGTAACTACGGAGTAGGCTTTATTATTAATAAACGACTGAAATACAGCATAGAAAGCTTTGGAATCAGTGAACGTGTCGCTGTTTTAAATCTAAACTTACAAGGATACCAAATAACTCTTATTCAAGTCTATGCACCAACAGAAGCAGCAAATGAAGATGAAATCAACAATTTCTACACAACGCTTAACAAGGCCATGGTGGGAGCACACAAGAACATTTTAATAATAGGCGACTTCAATGCAAAAATAGGTTACCCAAAGCAGAAAGAACATTTAATAATGAAACAATATGGTTATGGCCAAAGAAACAACAGAGGACAGCGCTTAGTGGACTTTGCTTTGGAAAATAAACTAGCCATTCTGAATACTTTTTTCAAAAAAAGACCTAGCCGACGTTGGACTTGGCAATCACCAAATGGACAATATAGAAATGAGATCGACTTCGTATTATCAAATAAACCAAATATGTTTACGAATTTAGAAACATTGAGCTTGAGTTATCCTTCGGATCACAGACCGTTGAGAGCAACAATTACACTAAAAAATCAAAAGAAAAGTAGAGTTAACTACAACTCTACCCAAATCAGCTCTCTGAAAAGTGATGAGGAAATAAGTTCTTATAAAAAATGCTTATTGAAGAATATACAAGATTTAGACCGCCAAGAACCAGACTCAGTACAGTCTTATCACGATAAAATATTAAACGCAATCACCCATAGTCTAGAAAATGCAAAAATAAACCACCTGCAAAGAGAACAGGGAGTGATATCCGAACGAACATCTGCACTTATTAAAAGAAGACAAGAACTACAAAGTAAAAAACAAAAAACTAGATCAATGAAAAATGAGCTTTCAGCACTATACAAACTAATTAGTAAATATATAAAAAGGGACTACAAACAGCGAAGACAAAAGCACATCATGCAGACCGGTGGCACGAAGAAAGCTTATAAGGAACTAGCTTCTGCCCGCGACTTCGTCCGCGTGGATATTAGAGAAAATCCTTAAGGAACCTTCAACCATCGCATCCAACCAGCCATTTTTACGCGATTAGGCGGGTCTCCACCAAGCGCGCTGCCTCGCGAGGCAAAACATTTGCCGCGTGTGGCGGACCTTGCACGAGGCTTCCCGTCCCCGTCCCCGTCCCCGTCCCCGTCCCCGTCCCCGTCCCCGTCCCCGTCCCCGTCCCCGTCCCCGTCCCCGTCCCCGTCCCCGTCCCCGTCCCCGTCCCCGTCCCCGTCCCCGTCCCCGTGCCCGTCCCCGTCCCCGTCCCCGTCCCCGTCCCCGTCACCGTCCCCGTCCCCGTCCCCGTCCCCGTCCCCGTCCCCGTCCCCGTCCCCGTCCCCGTCCCCGTCCCCGTCCCCGTCCCCGTCCCCGTCCCCGTCCCCGTCCCCGTCCCCGTCCCCGTCCCCGTCCCCGTCCCCGTCCCCGTCCCCGTCCCCGTCCCCGTCCCCGTCCCCGTCCCCGTCCCCGTCCCCGTCCCCGTCCCCGTCCCCGTCCCCGTCCCCGTCCCCGTCCCCGTCCCCGTCCCCGTCCCCGTCCCCGTCCCCGTCCCCGTCCCCGTCCCCGTCCCCGTCCCCGTCCCCGTCCCCGTCCCCGTCCCCGTCCCCGTCCCCGTCCCCGTCCCCGTCCCCGTCCCCGTCCCCGTCCCCGTCCCCGTCCCCGTCCCCGTCCCCGTCCCCGTCCCCGTCCCCGTCCCCGTCCCCGTCCCCGTCCCCGTCCCCGTCCCCGTCCCCGTCCCCGTCCCCGTCCCCGTCCCCGTCCCCGTCCCCGTCCCCGTCCCCGTCCCCGTCCCCGTCCCCGTCCCCGTCCCCGTCCCCGTCCCCGTCCCCGTCCCCGTCCCCGTCCCCGTCCCCGTCCCCGTCCCCGTCCCCGTCCCCGTCCCCGTCCCCGTCCCCGTCCCCGTCCCCGTCCCCGTCCCCGTCCCCGTCCCCGTCCCCGTCCCCGTCCCCGTCCCCGTCCCCGTCCCCGTCCCCGTCCCCGTCCCCGTCCCCGTCCCCGTCCCCGTCCCCGTCCCCGTCCCCGTCCCCGTCCCCGTCCCCGTCCCCGTCCCCGTCCCCGTCCCCGTCCCCGTCCCCGTCCCCGTCCCCGTCCCCGTCCCCGTCCCCGTCCCCGTCCCCGTCCCCGTCCCCGTCCCCGTCCCCGTCCCCGTCCCCGTCCCCGTCCCCGTCCCCGTCCCCGTCCCCGTCCCCGTCCCCGTCCCCGTCCCCGTCCCCGTCCCCGTCCCCGTCCCCGTCCCCGTCCCCGTCCCCGTCCCCGTCCCCGTCCCCGTCCCCTTCCCCATCCCCGCTCCCGCTCCCGTTCCCGTTCCCGTTCCCGGTCCCGTACCCGTCCCTTGGATGTGCATGTCCAGGTCCAATCATGTCCACCGTGTAGGACTTCAAAATAAATGTCATTTTCGCAATCACCATCCCATGAAACCTCAAGAACGACATCCACATCGATTATCATCTTTACTTACCTCATCCCTAAGGGATGATTTACAAAATTACAAAATATATGTTTGCCTATTTATTTGTATATATACTCCTACGAAGTTTAAAGTTGCTAGTCTATTTTATATCATTTTTTCATACAAAATTTGAACCTCATTTTCACATTTTTAGGAGTTAAAACATGTCCACCGTGTTGGACTTCAAAATAAATCTCATTTTCGCAATCACCATCCCATAAAACCTCGAAAACGACATCCATATCGATTTTTATGTTTACTCAGCCCATTTACCCCCTAAGGGGTTGATTTTCAAAATCACAAAATATATGTTTGCCTATTTAGTTTTAGACATGCTCCTACGAAGTTGAAAGTTGTAATGACTATTTATATTATTTTTCCATACAAAATTTGAACCCCATTTTCACCCGTCAGGGCTAAAATCATTTCCACCGTGTTGGACTTCAAAATAAATGTCATTTTTGCAATCGTCATCCCAGAAAACCCCGATAACGATATCCATATCTATTTTTAGGTTTTTTATCCCTTTTCATCCCCATTTCATCCCCATAGGGGTTGAAATAATAACAAAAACAATATACGTTGCGTTAGATTTTCATCCATAAGCCTATTTTATAAATTTAGTGATTTTTACTTCGAAAATAAAGGATACACAACTTCATCCCCCTTTTGACCCCTTCGGGGGTAGAATTTTGAAAAACGCTGAGACCCGTATTTATTTATTTTCAATCGTTAGCCTAAACACAAAGTTTGAAGATTCTAGCTTCAAAACTGAGGGACTTTCATACAAACTTTCACCCCTTATTTCATCCCCTTAGGGATGGAATTTTCAAAAATCCTTCCTTAGTGGATGCCTACACTGTATAAAGTATCTGTGTGCAAAATTTCAAGTCTCTACGTCCAGCGGTTTGGGCTGTGCGTTGATAGATCAGTCAGTCAGTCAGTCAGTCAGTCAGTCAGTCAGTCAGTCATTCAGTCATTCAGTTTACGATTTTATATATTAAGATTACGCACAAATAAAGCCTGGATAGATAGCCTCAGTCGCTCAGGAAAAAACATGCATAGTCGAGAAGAAATAATAAACATCGCTACGGAATTTTATAAAAATCTTTATAGCATGAAGAAGCTGGGAGTCGACTGCCAAAACAACAAATACCACTCGGAAGAGACCAGCACTGACAACATAAATGAAATAAAATTAATAGACGAATTGGAAGTTACATCTGCTATAAAAAGATTAAAGTCAGACAAAAGCCCTGGCTCTGACAAGATTACAAACGAAGCAATCAAACTAGCTGACACGATCTTAGCTCTACCATTGACACGTCTATTTAATCTTATATTAAAAACCGGAATAACACCCTCTCAATGGTCACACTCTGATATTATCCTATTGTATAAAAAGGGCGATCCAGATGATATTGGAAATTATAGACCAATAAGTTTGTTGCCTTGTCTATATAAGCTTTTTTCATCTATTTTAAATCAACGAATGAGCACAAATTTACAAAACAAACAACCAGTCGAGCAAGCTGGCTTTAGAAGAGGATTTTCAACCACAGATCACATACATAGCTTAGAACTACTTATTGAAAAATATCAAGAATTTAATAGACCGCTCTACATTGCTTTTATTGATTACCAGAAAGCTTTTGATTCCGTTTCACACAAAAGTATATGGGACACATTGCAGGCGCAGAAGGTAGAGAACGAGTACACCCAGGTAATTAAAAATATCTACAACGACTGCATAAGTAGAGTTAAACTGGAGAGCGTCGGCCCAAGTTTTTCTGTAAAAATAAATAAATTAAAAAAATATTAAAAACACGACTGCCCTGCCAAAAACGAAATAAAAAGTTAAACAACAAGTGTCATTGCAGTCGGGGGACCTTATTATGGAACAATTTTTGATCAAAGAGGTCCCCCGACTGCAATGACACTTGTTGTTTAACTTTTTATTTCGTTTTTGGCAGGGCAGTCGTGTTTTTAATATTTTTTTAATTTATTTATTTTTATTTCACACATTTTAGTGACATATTATATAGTTTTGGAATGTGCTCATCAAGGCCTTTCATTTGATGTCCATATTGTAATAATAGAAGAAAAAAATTTTCTTTCACATTTGAAAATGGCGTCGTACAGTCGCTATATAGATTTTTTCTAAAAAATATAACCAGTGTCACTCGGGATGCTGTAAGGATTCTAACGATACCCCATTTATTCAAATCAGTTCAGGCATTTAGAAGTTATGGTGGAATAAAGAAACTCACATACCCACAAACATACATGAACCCTGAATACATAACACTCTTTTTGCTTTGGGCAGTCGTGTAAAAAGAGGTGTAAGACAGGGAGACCCACTCTCTCCGTTGTTGTTCATTGCTGTACTGGAAACAGTAATTAGCGGTTTAGATTGGAAACGCAAAGGAATACAAATACAAGGAAATTGTTTAAGCCACCTCCGCTTTGCTGACGACTTGGTTCTACTGTCTGAAAAAAGCTCAGAACTACAAAACATGATAAACGAACTACACAGAGCCAGTATGCGAGTGAACTCGAAATGAACTTTTCTAAAACTATGATTATGACTAATAGTATAAAGCAACAGATTTATGTAGAAAATAAACCAATCAATTATACTGAGCAATATGTGTACTTAGGCAAACAAATTGGATTTGACACGAATAGTAATGACGCAGAAATTGAGAGGAGGATTCAAAGCACATGGAACAAGTACTGGAGCCTAAAAGAAATTTTCAAAAGTAATATGCCAATAGAAACTAAAACAAAAGTAATGCAATCGTGTCTTCTTCCATGTTTAACATATGCGTGCCAGACTTGGAAATTCACATCCAAAGCAAAAAGCAATATTATCTCCTGTCAAAGAGCAATGGAACGTAGTATGTTGAACATAAGAAAAATTCAGAAAGTGAATCACTCAAAAATAAGCGCCATTACAAAGTCGACTAATGCTTTACACCACGCTCAAAAATTAAAATGGAAGTGGGCCGGACACGTTGCGAGACTTCAAGATGCAAGAAGGACTTCAGAAATAACATCATGGAAGGGACTAGAGGGCAAACGCAGAAGAGGCAGGCCCGCGGCACGATGGGAAGACGACATAATAAAAACAGCCGGGCCCAATTGGATTGAACTGGCAAAGGACCGTGACAAATGGCATTCTTTGGAGGAGGCCTTCACCTGTGGAGGGGTTCTTGCAAAATAATTTAATTTGTTTTAAATATGCATGAATGATTTTGTTATAAATTGAACAATAAAAAAATACTATTAAAATTAATGTAAATTTCAATCAAATCAATTTATTATTATTTTTTAAATATGTTAAATTTAATTTAATTAGGTATCATGCATGCAATATAAAAAATGCATGATAGGTTTTATTAAATATTGAATTATTATTGTTTAAATTTATTAAGTACTATTTTACAAATTAATTTCAAAATTATTATTTAAGCAATAGATTAATGTATAGAAATTATGTATCATGCATGCAATATTTTTGTTTAAATTATAACTATGAATTCAAATTACTTAAGTATCAAACAATAAGTTACGAATATTGCAATGTAAACTGGTTAAGTGCAAGAAATAAAAGGCTTTTTTATTTTATTTTTTTTATATACAGTTAGTTATCCGCGAGGAAAATCTATTCCTAAGAGATAACTTGTTATACCTAATGGAGGAAAAAATATCTTCATAGATAACCAGTTATCTAGATCAAGGGAATAGCTCGTCTCTTCTCCGCTCAGTCTGAACTTGTAGCCGCGACTTTATTCAAATAAAGGTCCAAATTCAATATGTGACCGCTCATTTACAATAGGGGCGGATTTAACAACGATATTTATCACAGCACCTGTAACCGAAGCCGCCTAATGCCTTCACAAACTAATCTGTACGAAATTAATATGAAAACTTCTCTGAGATTTCCGTGTACCACAATTTGTCTGATTTATTATAGCAATTCGAGTTCTTGAACGTTTTATGGTTAATTATAAGGTTGCAAAAAGTTTGTAGGTATCAGAATGTTCGATTGCGATCATTTGTAACGGTTTGATTTAAACATAATGCGTTTGAAACACAGACCTTTGCAACGTATACAATTTCAGTTTTAATTATGAATGAGGTTTTTTCCACGTATACAATTTCAGTTTTAATTATGAATGAGGTTTTTTCCAAACTTATTTTTGAATGATACTCGTATTTGAACCTGGATCCGATATGATTTGGAAAATATTTTTCTTTCAGCATTAAAATTTAAATTAACGCGTCAGTAATTGCAATCGTCAGTAAGAACCTAACACATAAAAAAATGTAACAACATTTTATTCAGTTATTTTTTGTATTGATAAATTAGAAAAAAATACTCTTAAAATGTAAATGAAATAAACCTATTTGTAAATTAAATAAAGCAAAATTTGAATGCTCTAAAAGCAAAACCTTTAAACTAGGTATGTAGGGTTCTAACCCTTAAATCGCAAAAAAAACTGCTGTTTCATAAATTTTAGCAACTTCGCTAAAAAATTGTATGAAACAACTATTTTTTTTTGGCGATTTCAGGATTGCATCCATACAAAAAAAATTGGTAGTTATGAGTCCTGTACTTAGTTTAAAGGTTTTGATTTATTTCATATTACACGTTGTATGTTTTTCAAACTCATAAAATCTATTGTACATCCAGAAACCCAATTCCTTATTTATGTACGTGGTACATATTCAATAATTTACTTATTATTATTCACTTTTAATTTCTTGCAGTCCTTTTTAAGGATCAAGACTCTGATTCACTGTTTACTTAAATAACGCTATACCTTATATTTCCAGCCCAAACGAACTTTTCTAAGGAATTATGAAATTCTTTATGAAGGACCTAAAAGCATTTTTATGAGGTGAGAATGTTAGGCTACCATGTAACACCTGCGACACGATACACGCACAAAATTAAAATTATGTTTGTTTAGAAAGATGGTCTACAATGGCCGTATTAGAAAACGCTACCGACATTTTTCTTGTGATTATGTATTCGTACACTTTTTGTAACTTAGGATAATAGTTATAACATTCCCGTATGACGTATGTTTTTGAGACAGTCACCCACTATCAATAAAATTCAGAAGCTACCATTTAGAAGTAGAAAGACTGAACTTGACTACAGACGCTGTCATTGACAGCGTAGTAACAGGATACTTAGTCCTTTTTAGTATCTGACTGAATACGTTTAAGGCAATGTCGATTGCTATGTAATTGAAAGCACAACTAAAGGGCTTGGCTGAAAAAAGTAAAAAAGGTTTAAATGGAATTGTTACAATTTGCTTCATTGACTATTTGCACTTAAGTATAGTTCGCAAATACGCTTTTTGTTTTGGTAGTGTTGATACATGAACATGCAAGCGTTATTCACTTAATTAATAAATTATGATATGTAACTACCTTTCGCATTAAAGTATGTAACTTTTTTCTCGAATTGAATTAAAGTTGAAAGGCATGAAAACAATACAAAAATACCAGACGGCAGAGTTACTTACTTTCGCATTTATAACATTAATAGCTTATTTTTATCTACAGACTTTGTTTTTCATAACTTCATTATAAATAATGATCCTTAGTGAAGTCTAATCGGTTATATTATAAGGTACCGTTGAATCGTAACTAGGCTTTACTTTAACAGGCGTAGAGTTGTTTTTTCTTACACACGTGTTTTTCTAATATTATAATAAAGAAAGCTCTGGATGAACGACAGTACTCTGCAAATCTAATAAACAGAGAGTACCTAGGGTAAAGTACTTACCTTGTTTATATAAAACGTGAGACAAAACCGATAAGTATTATTGGATACGTGACCTGCTTACATACATAAAACACTTTCTCGGAGATTGAACAAAATTTACCTTATACATGTTTTGTATGTTGTTTTGGAAAATGTTTTTCATTACTCGTTTGGAAAATGTTTAATTATTTTGTTATTTATATATTCAAGTAATTTGAATAAAGGATTTGGCAATACCTACCTGATTGAATTTACAATTAATTTTAATTTACGTGAGATAATATGGGTGCAGTTTAAAATGGTTGTATAAAAGAAACTTCACTGAACGAAGTAGGCACCTAAATATTCATCAACATATTTAAAGAGCTTAGGAAAGCTTAATAAAATTCTAACCTATTAGCGTACTTACATACTTACTCCTATAGCTCAAAATTAAATACTTATTTCAAGCTGTAACATACTATTAAAAGAACTGGCAAGTTATCAAATTCAACATTGATAATATATCATCAGCACGTCAAAAGCGAATTAATTAACTCTTTATATAAACTCAAAGAGATTTTTCAATAAATTTCATTAGTATCGCAGCAGCTCAAGTCTTAAGCCGTCATGATGAAGTACGTATTGATCTCAGTCTGTTCTATGGCGCGTCTTACCAGCCAAATGGGCAATATATCTTGTTTCCTATTGATATACTAGATCGAGCGGCTATCAGTTAGCTAGACTTCGCTTCACTGACAAATACAGGAATTTCATTCAGTTTTAAGATACTTAAGTAAAGCTTCCCAGCTAGATGGCTTAACAAAGGAGTCTGTGTGATCACAAAGGATTTTCATTAAATAGAACTAGTTTATAGGGAAAGTAAGATGCAGATTTTAAAAGATTTTTTTGTATCGGAATTGAATAGCAACGAGTTAGTCTAATAAAAATTAACGAAAATAGAAGTTACATAGATATAATATTGATTTTATTTTACTATTAATATGGGAATAATGTAAACCAATAAGGCAACGGTCATAAAGCAAGTGTGTTCAGCATCAATTGAGATCTGAGACAATTTTTTTGTAAATAAAAACGAGTTTAATGCCTTATATTAAATTTGGATAACCTGAAAATACATATCCATCAAAAAATAAATGAACATAGGTAGGTATATCCTATGCCCAATTTCCAGTTTATTTGTATGCATGGTACGTGAAAGTTCAGAATGGATTGAAAAGGGAATTCGCTGGGAAAACTTGAAGCCCCTCGAATGAAGTATGTTTTATGTCAAATAAACCGAAGTTCAGACCACGAATAAAGACTGTCAAAAGTTGTTACTAAGGTATTTGTTAATACAATTAGAGTTCCCCATATTGAAATGGAAATTTCTTTAGTTAAAGATGTGTTCATGCTGTGAACATTCAAAAGCGAGCAGTCACGTCGCTCGTTTGAACATTCCACGTGTTCACGAACATTCCTAGTGTACATTGGCGTGTGTCCGTTTCCTTAATTTCACATGAGAATGGTGAACTTTTACGAGTAGCGTTTGTTAGTATTCACTTAGCCATTCCACTTTATAATTAAACTTCAGTTTGTCAAAAAAATATAGTGGGTTATTAACACTGTCGCTCATACCTTAGAGCAACGAGGCTTCGTTTCGGATGGAAGCCGTCGAACGAAATTGTATTTTTTATTATTTAAAGATTGATTGGTATATATTTTTTTATTTATTGCAATATCATAGACTCGAATACTTTTACTTAATTATTCCGGGGTTACTTTTTTAATATTAGCTGGTATGAGGGACAAATTGTACCTACAAAATATTGTGGAGGTTTTAGTTTAAATAATAAAAAAAACTTGCAAATTACTTTTAGGTTATAGGCATTAGCCTAGCCTAGGTATACATACAAAATACAATTTAATTAATGTAAGTTTTTTTATTTAAACTTGTTCCTCCAAAATATTTTGCGCAATTTGTCCTTGATACATGCGAATAATAAAATAGTATCCGCGGAAAACCATACCTAAAAGTATTCGAGAGTTGATGATATTGCAATAAATATAAAATGTTTTATTAATTAAGTACAAGTCAATATGAAATTATCAAAAACTACATTTTTCTTCATTAAATTTCACCGAATTAATTGCTACTTTAATTAAGATGAAACTGATGTTTTTATTTCAACATTGACTATTAATTTTAAAAAGTATGAAAATATTTGCAAATATCTTTAAAAAAAACATCAAAGACATGTCATATACCTAAGTATTTATAAAAAATACTTTTCATTGACCAAGTAACTTTTCATTTTTTTTTTACAAAATAAATTGGTACCTATCATATTGTGTTTTAAGTATCTAGGCCTCTACTAATCTAAATTATTAAAATTAATATGATGAAAGTGCTTAAATCTTATTTGCAATAAACAAACAATTTAGCTTTGTTCTGCCTAGCTTAGAATAATTTCTGAGATGTGTTTCTCGTACAAGAATTTACTTCGATGCGAGATTACGAGAGAAATGATTCGATGTACATTTAACTGTATTAGGTCTGTGATAAGCATTGATTGATTACGCGTCGAGTCTGAATCAAGAGCCTCTATGTGTTACATAACTTTTGTAGGTAAACTAGCTTCCGCCTGCGACTTTATCCGTGTGGAATACTGTCATATCTTTTTCTCTCTCTTATTGCCTTTTGGCTTAAGAAACAGTAAGAACAGTAAGTAATAAATAAACTCATGTGAATAACTCACCTTAATGACAACTCAAGGGAAAAATAAATAAACACTTAATGTACAGTCAACAACAAACTATAGTTTTATTTAAATATGGTTGATTCTATACAATAATAAACATCAAACGTTGTAATCGCAGATCTGCCAATTTACACGGTGATTTGACACGAAGGAAACGAAGCTATGAATCTAATATTTTTCCAAAGGGATTATTTTAAAAGGTTAAACTTAAAACTACTCGCAGAGCGTTATGTGGGTTGCCTGCCCTAGGATATCAGAGGACAGAGGGTGTGGTAATTATCTAACATAAATCGAGCTTGTAGGGTGTTCCTCGGAGGCCTAAGTACGGATAGCTGGATTCTTCTACTTCGGTTAGTTTAGGGGTTAAAAAGATTTGAGAGTTAACTGGTACCTATTAGACTAACTCGCAGCAAGTCGATTTAGTAGAGAACGCTTTGACGGCGGCTTCCTATTACTTATTTCTCGGAGCCGTGGGTGAGAAATCAAGGTCCTCTTTATTTCGGCCTTTTCTCCGCTCGCTTTGGGCATGAATGGGCGACAGCGAGCAGTGGTTGGACTCGTGACGTACGTTCTCTTCACCTGGAATGGTGTGCATAAAAACCATAATTTAACAACGTCGGCCTTAAATGGACTACAACTTTTTACTACTCAATTCCTCGGACCCAATCCCGAGTGATATTCCATGACGGGGGGACCCTGCAGCGTATGGTAGAACTGAGGAAAATCTATTCTTGTATGTTCATTCTGACAATAAATATTACTGATCCCTGACTTTTCTGGTAAACTATCCCCTTCACAGCAGACTAATGTACAGAATTGAGATGTAGAAACATACCGTAGCTCTCAACTTACAAAGTCTCTTTTCACATGAAAAGAACTGAAATTGAAAGTAATAAATATATAGACACCCCTTGAAGTAAATACTAGATAATGGATAGCAATAAATTTTGATATACCTGCGGCTCCTTGTTAACAATATATTTTATATGGTTTAGAATCCGGTCAATCAGTATTCCTCCTTCGATCGGATATCACGACACGAATTAGAACTCTTCTCGGCGGCTTTTATTAGCCAAAACCCTCTGTAAAGAACGAATATGATGATAAAAATAAATTTCAAATTCTCACACTGCCAACAGCTGAATGTCTAGGAAATCACAAATAGGTACCTTGGCGAAATTCTATTGTGCCGACGAAAATTACAATGAATAGCTGCAAGATATTATTTAAATCAGGAACAATTACGAATTCAATAACTTTAACAGCGATATAAAATCAAATTCTTCCCAACCGGAAATTTTTGTATCATATGATATTCGCAATTCATCCATCCCCGGTGCGTTCCAAGTGTCAACCATCACGACGCATTCCGACTTCCTACACACAGGGCCAGCGATAGCTCATCGATGAGCGTGGACTGGACTGACACCGCGCCGCCGAAAGCGACGTCAATAGGATCGGACTTCCCGAAAACACGGTCAAACAACCTACGACATCACGGACAAAAAAAAAACAATTTCAGTTCAAAAGCAGGCCTTAAACAGGACTGCTTAAGGCCTGCTTTCACACTAACCTTTGAGATCTTGTATGAAAGGTAAACAATTGAATAAAAATCCTTGCGATAAGGGCTCATCGCAAAGGCCCCTGAAGTGGGCGAAGGACGACCATAAGAAATACGATTTTAATCTTTCTTTTTTTTTTTTATAAGTCGATGCCGCGAAATTTCAAAACGGACTTTTTACGGAAATAAGGAAAAGGACATGAGGCATACTGCCAAAAAATAAATTTTATCATTAATGGAAACAAACTACCAAAAAAACTTCCCCTTTAAGGAAAATCGACAAAACAACAAAAAAACCACGCTACAATACGACTTCCCGTAGATTTTCAAAAATCTTTTTTTGTCCATCAGCCATTTTTAATGTCCCCACTACTGGGGCACAGGCCTTCCTTATGGGTGGATAAGGAGTTCAGGTCATAACTCACCACGCGAGCCCAATACGGATTGGTGGGTGTTAACGACTGCAAATGTACCCGGGACCAACGGCTTAACGTGCCTTCCGAAGCACGGAGCTCGAGATAATAAATTTTTGGTCACCCATCCCATGACCGACCTTTGCGAAAGTTGTTTAACCTCCGCAATCACTGGGCCAGGCGCTAAACCACTGCATCATCGAGCTAATAAATAAAAAAAATAACAGATCATAAGTTTACATATTTAAGCCTTATCCCGATCCGTTACCTTAATCAACTTATGTTTACTTCTAGTTCTACATATTTGAAATTTATAAATGAAATCCCAACTAGAAACTCTTTATTTAGTTGTTGAAATTTTGTTGTAGACTAAATTTTCTCTGGTTCGTGTTACTCCTCTTACTATGCGATCAGTAACGAAAGTTATTTAACACTAAAGTGTTCTATCAAAGCAACAATTTTGATTAAAGTTTCAAACAGTGAGACATCTGTCAAATGAGCAGTTATGACAACTTAAGTGTTAAGCGACTTCTGTTGCTGCCGTACAAACTTAGTGAATATGCTCTTTGGCAGGTTCAGCAAACCAAGTTGTCACATTTACGGCCAATTTCAATAATCTATCTTCAGTAAGAGATTGGCCTACTATGGGTCAGTTACTAGGTATACATACAAAATACAATTTAATTAATTTAAGCTTTTTATTTAAACTAATTCATCCTCGATAGTTTACGCAATTTTTTGTCCATGATACAAGCGAATATTAAATTAATACACCCGGAACAATTATATACCTAAAAGTATTCGAGAGTTTATGATATTGCAATAAATGTAAAATTTTATATTAATTAAGTAGGTACAACAAGTCAATATTAAATTATCAAAAACTAAATTTTTCTTTATTAAATTTCACCGAATTAATTGCTGCTTTAGGTAAAAAAAAATACTATGGATCAGTTACTAGACTACTGTTGTTGTATCCCATTATTTAACAGAAATATCTAGGCAACTAATTTTTAGTAAGCCATCTCTTACTGAGGAAAGGTTATTAAAATCGGCCGTTAGACGCTTGCGCTGCTAGAGACATCACTTATGCGTTGTCAAACGTGACCGTTTTCTCAACGCACTCCCGTTACCCTTCTCAGAGAAAAAGTTTTATTTGACTGCGATCTTGTGCAAGTTTGGGCCAGCCTGGCGCAACTCTCACAGTAAAAAACGATCTAACGGAATCGATGTAGGCATTATGTCATGTCATGACGTTGTTTGCAGCTTTATATTGGCAGGATTGTTTTCGCTTCCGTTTCTTACTCACACTTTTTGTATGACACTCCCGTCTCTTAAAACGCTATTTTTTTTACATTCGCTTTGGTTTGGGCTAGGGTCAGCTCACACTGAGACATGACAACGCAACGAACGCAAAACCGTATGGCACTTATTTAGAACCAAAATAGATAAAAATAGTGCAATTTGCAGCAACCTAAAATGCGTTTAACGCTCTTATGGAACTATAATACTACTACCTTTTTGTGTTAGATTTCTTCTATATTGTTTTAGTACCTTAAAAGGCGACCATTTAATTGGGTTTCGGTGCAAGTTCATGCTTAGGTTCTTTTCCGTTTCTGTGCGACCCGAAGTTAGGGAGCCCGCACACGTAGGTACTAGTTTTTGTAGCTCCGACAAATCAGGCCTATTCCCTTTTTTTCCCCCACCTTTGTCCACCACTGGGGAATATCGGGAAGAAAAGTTTATTTTCTATACATTTATCGATATCCCTTAGTGGACAACAGGAACAAACTATCCATACTTTATTTCCCGTGGATAAACAGTGGGGACAACGGGAATAGGGAGATAATCACAGCGAAATTTTCGGCGACTTTGTCAGCAATTTTATGAGCTACTCAAAGCGCACACGTATGTCGCTTTATCGCTGGCTATCGTGGGAAGTAAGAAGAATACGCGGCCGATTGTCGGTGAGTGGTGTGCGTTAGCTAGTAATGGGGATGCAAACTGAGGAACTAATGACGCCACAAGCGTTTGTACTAAAATCGTTTGATTGGTTGATTCAAATATCAAATGTCATTTGTGACATATTTTAACCAATCAAAGTATTTATAGCGGTTAGATCGCCGCTGGCACCATCTGCGATTAGCTTTGTGTTGCCAACCCCATTCCGAACGTTTCATTTGACACCGAAAGTCGCCCGAGATGCAGCGATTTTGTTTATGAGCGACTTCTTAGAACTTGGGCGTTTCAGCACTGAAGTCTGAATGTTCTATACTTTTTTTATTGGTAACCGGTCAAGCATTTGACCATCATCTTGCATGGTAAACAGGATGTGGTCTAAGGCGTAGCACGCTTGCCCAGGAAATAACTATTCACACTTGCCTTGAAGAGACTAAGGTTGTATCTATTGGGGAACACAAGAGCAGGCAGTGCATTTCCATTCTTTAGCAGTTCGCATAAGAAATGTATTGGCATACTCTACCTACGTCAAAGTGATTATCACTCGTGGGCAAGTTTCCTTAAGCAAAAAATCCGCCCTACCTCTCTTAAATACGTTGTGTGTATGCAACAAATAGACCGAGCGGAACGAATCAAGCAAATGAACTTCGTACTCAAAGTAAGCATCGGGTCAGGTAAACTAGGTAGGTATGAGTTACCACACACGATGCGTGATATCTCGGTCCCGTAGGTCCTGCGTGTTGGTGCGGGAAGCAGTAGGGGGTTTAGTGGGTGGGTGGCGAGTCCCACATTACCTTTGGGATGCATAACCGCATTCCCCCTACTTTAAAAAGTATATGAGTAACCAAACCAATGTTTACCAGTATCATTAAGTATAGGTATGTGTCTATTGAGTATTATAGAAAAGATTCCTGCTAGTAATAGAATTCTACATTTGCCTGGAAATTCTTTTAGAATTATATTCAAATGAAACTTCCAAAACATCTGGTAAATAAGATAATGTGGTCCGCTGTTCTACAATTTTTATAGTTACATTAAACTGACGTTGTTCCATAGGCAAATACAAAATATCGATTTTGATAAAAAATCCGCTGCTTCAGGATTTTAGATATTTTATATCATAATAAAAATAAGAAGACAAAATTCAGTTTGTATTGATGCACCCGAAGAATGTTTTAATTTTAATCTAGGCTGGCGTTTTAAAAACGCAGCGCGAATAAAAAAAAATAAAAAAAATCGATAGATGACGTTTTATCTAAGCCGAGCCATAAAGTTAAACCCTTTATTGCATCCAACTTTTTGAAAATTTTTATCGAAGCGCTGAACCGCGCCTTGGGGTTAAAACGGTGATAGACGTACATTTTTAGGGTTCCGTAGCCTAAATGGCAAAAAACGGAACCCTTATAGATTCGTCATGTCTGTCTGTCTGTCTGTCTGTCTGTCTGTCTGTCTGTCCGTCCGTATGTCACAGCCACTTTATTCCGAAAGTATTAGGATTACACAGTTGAAACTTGGTAGGTAGATGTATTCTGTTAACCGCTTAACGAATTTAACACAAAAATAAAAAAAATAAAAGATTAAGGGGGGCTCCCCATACATGGAACCGAAACTGAAAAAAAATTTTTTTGTCCCAACCAATACGTGTGGGGTATCTATAGATAGGTCTTTAAAAATTACATTGAGTTTCCTAAGACGATATTTTTCAAAGTCAACCGTTTGAAAGATAAACACCGCCAAAGTGGTAAAATGTGTGTCCTCCCCCCCCCCCCCCTCTAACTTTTGAAATAAGACAGTGAAAAATCTAAAAAAAATATATGCTGTAGATCTTAATAAACACTTTCAACGAAAATTAATTAGAACGAGATATAATAATTAGTTATTGAGATATAGCACATTTTGCAAAACCGCAAATATAACTTTGTCATTCATACCAACACTGTGAAAAACAAAGTTATTTTTGCAGACGAAAAATAATAGTGGTATTAAATATCGTATGGTATAAGGCAGAGGTGCCCAAACGGTCGATCGCGATCGACCGGTCGATCGCGAGAGGTTTTAAGGTCGATCGCCAAGGATAACAGATTTGACACCTTGCACCCAATGTAGTTTGACTTTGCAACTTTTTTCCAATATCGGTAAAAATGTCGATCTCTTGGTCATAAATTGTTGCTATGTCGATCTCCTTAAGATGTAGTAAAAGTATGGGCACCCCTGGTATAAGGTAACTACGGAACCCTACTGCGCGTGGCCCGACACGCACTTGGCCGGTTTTTTAGGATTGAAATCTAAGCAACTTTACAGCTCAGCTTTCATAAAACGCCATATCGAGATTTTTTTAATATTTTTTTTTGTCTCGAAAAACCGCCCAATCTAAACCAATAAGTATTCCAGCAAAACTTACTACTTATATTGCAGCTAGTTACTCACCCTACTATCGCATTAGGGCTAATGCCAATGATGGCCATTTCTCGTACGAGGCATCCTCGCTGGGCCGTGGTTCCGCGCTAATTTCCGCATCAAATGCTCCAACATACTCGGACTTGTGGAAGCTTAGCCGCACTGGAGGGTTAACGTGACTCCGAAAGGAGCGATTTAAGGATAAAATTTAGTCCACTGATTTAAAATTATATTAGTGCCATCTTGTAGGTTAAATATTTTAAAAATAATCAGGCGTTTCTTTCATTGCGGAAGTCCATTTTAATTGATGCAAAAATAATATTCCAAAATTAATATGCAAGAAATCTATGCACTGCCTGCCCGCTCACAAATAAATGCACATGCAAATACCTGCAGACACCAAAAGCAACACACACTGCCCTTCAACCAACTACTCTACACGTGTTTCATCCTTACACGGAGCATCATCAGGAGCTGTTAGACCGTGCAATGTTAAGCACCTCGTTTGAAGGACGACCGTTTTTCCTGGGTAACGTTGCTCCGCTGGGACGTGGTTCCACACTGATTTCCGAATCAAATTCTCCAACATACTCAAATTTGTGGAAGTTTAGCCGCATTTGGAGGGTTAACATGACTTCGAAAAAAGCTATTTCAGCGTTCTTTTTAGTCTACTGCTATAAAATCATAATAACGCCATATTGTAACTTTAATTCTCATAATGTGCAGAATAATAATAAGATGCCTCAAAACAGGATTTTGAGCAATAGTTAGACCAAGTCACAAAACAAGTTATCTTTCATAACTTTAGCTTCCGTTATTTCGATAAAGTCTTAAAATCCGCTTTAAATTATTTACTGTTTAAAAGTTCTATCTTACGAGAACGTGCCGATTTTATGCCACTTTTATCTACTCTCATGGGAAATTTTATTGATTATCGCATAAACAACGTTGGTTTTATGGCCTGACGTTTATATTTTGTCGGGTGCTGTTAACTACAGCATATAATTTAATAGCCTGCAGATGGCGACACCAAATTGTTTGCAACACTTTAATACTCATCTCATCTCATGATGTAATATGAAATTATAATGCTTCTTTCTTTTTAGCTTAAGTGTTAAAATTGTCTGAAAAAAATGCACAGATTCCCTGTATAGCACGAACTACTAGGACATTGAAAATGAAAATCAGGCATAAGAAAATAATCGAAATGAACACACAAACTAAAAATTTAAAAATTATACAAAGTTCAAAAAAAATATTTTTTTTTCGAAAAAAGTTCAAAATATTCCAAAAGTCCTCCATTGACCACAGACAATAATATAAACTCTTTTTTAATTCCTTCACCATGTGATAGATCTCTTTAATCAGCGTCCTTTGACACCCTATTTACCTATGAACTACCAATAGCATCCATACAATCGCCGTGTCGCACTAAACTCCCAAATGGGACCTAGTACCCAGCGATCTAAAAGTCATTTTCAATGACAAAACATACTAACATTTTTCAGTTCAAAACAGTGTCTGACAATTAAAGTCTAACTGACTTGTTGACTGACACTGTTTGAATCTCTATCCCCCGAGAACAGTATTTTTATCGAGATAAAAGTATCCGTGACAATGTTTATGACGTGAAGGCGTAACAAACAAAAAAAAACCTTGCAGAGATTTTCGATATGATAACAAAACATAATTTTTATTTCAATTTGGTCTACACTTTGATTGATAGCTATTAAAATAAAGTTAATAAAAACAATGCAAACAAGGATTATCCGGAAATAACATTCATCTCTCTTCGAATCGGTAATTTAAAAATTGACGATTCGAAGCAAAACCTAATTGTTTATTAATTTTCGATTGAGGTAAAAGGATATATTTGTTTTGTGCATATTGTTTGATCTTTACAAGGCGGGTATCATATGGGATACTATTACTCATTATCAAAAAACTATAGATTTTGTACGAAAACGTAAGTGGAAACTTAATTTGTGGTTGCGCCAGAATTTCTAAATATCCTTTTTATAAGGTATCAGGTTCATTGTTATTTACTACTTGAGCTCATAAAGTGGTTTTCGCTTTGTGTCTCGTCGATATTCTGTCGAAATTTGACATTGCCGATTTTCAAGTGTTTTTTGACAATATCAAATTGCGCATCGAGTTGTTTTGCCTATAATGTTTTCATCAATATACGTGGATTTACTTATCGAGCCTGTGTTACACAAAGTAAATTGCAAATTTCTACACCTACGTTTTCCTTAATAAGTAATTTCTAAACACCTTCGCCTAAATCAAGTTCGTGTCAAAACATAGTGCTGACTTAGCATCATCCATGCCTCTCGATGTCGGCACTTACGTCACTCATGGTTTACATAATACCCCTCAAGTGATACAGGGCTCTCGTGGGCAAGACCACTTGTAATCAGCAAATTAGATGCCCTGTTAGGGTTGTGAAGTCCTGTGTGTAAAATGCACCTTGTTATTTTTTTTATATTAAAATAGGATACCTGATGTGAATGAATGAATGAATTAATGAAAAATCTCTTTATTTAAATAAGCTCACATAAAAAGCATTTTTAAATAGTCAAAGTTTTTTACTCTACCACCCATTATGACGTCTTTTAGCTGACAAGAAAAATGGGCGCAAAGAACTTGTCAGCGTTAACACACGGAACGAAATTTACATAGGTATTTGAGATGTATCCTTGAGTCCTTGGTAAAATAAATATTTTGTCTTTTTGCAAAAATGTCATAATTAAAAATATACTTTTATTATTATCCTTACTAATATTATAAATGCGAAAGTTCGTTTGTTTGTTTGTTACGCCTTCACGTCTTAACTACTGAACCGATCATCATGAAATTTAACATACACGTTGTCAGTGGTACAGAAAAGTACATGTGGTACCTTTCATCCAGATAAAAAGTATTTTAAACTTTTTAGAATTTTTTGCATTCACAATGCTATTTTTATATTAAGATGAATAAATAATAAAAAATATTAGAAAAAATCGACTCACCCGTAGCAAGTCCCGTCTGAGTTGCTACGGGTGAGTCGATTTTTTCTAATATTTTTCATTATTTATTCATCTTAATAAAAAGTATTTCTTTATAAAAACATAGAACTAAGCGTTAAGGTAGGGCTAGGTATATTATACATTTTTTAACTTATAAAACAAATGAGGTACTTACTTAATAAGAGCGTCACTAAACGAAGAACAATCTCTATTTTTTATAAAAATAAAAAAAAAGGTAAAGCCGCTCTCCTTTTTCTTATTTTTAATACGCACGTACGCACGGTCCAAATTTTATTAACTACACCTACTAATAGAATGAAATTCTTAATAATAATTTTCAGCTACATAATATGTAATAAATAGATAATTAATATAAAAATAGAATTGTGAATGACTAAAATCTAAAATTCGATAATAAAAAGATATACGGAATATTTGTAGAAAACTCACTAACTAGATATATAAACTTCGGAGATTATTTTTAAATAGGTTATATAATAGAAATAGCTCTGAAGAATGTTGAAGTAGAACTACCATTTCAAAAGATTTTTATTTGAATAACAGAATACAATATTCCTTTGTCTACTCAATACCCTCCTTATCAGCCCTATTGACACAATGAGAAGCTTGAATTGTTTATTGTAATGAGTGGAGCCAATTAATCAGGCGTCGAACAAAATAAATACAAATACCTAGTATTTATAGTACGAAAAATCACCTACCTGTGCGGCAAAATTGAGCAAATTAATTCGTTCTTTTTAAATTTAGATTTGAGTTATTAGTATTTCTGTGGTATTACACAGGAGGTACTCCCTTCTCTGCATCCAGACGATACATTATTAACATAAATGTTGCTCTACTTCATATTGTTAAGTGAAGAGCAATTTAAAATTCCAGTGACGATCGGAACATTCGGAAAACTAAAGTGGCGAAAATTATGTTAATAATTCTCGAGTGGATTACAAAGTACTCCTTTTATTTTAAAAGTTTAAAGTCTGTTCGCGCTTAGCAGATTTATTAGTTCAAATCTGGAAAAAAATGGAGCATGTTTGTCTGGCTCAACGAAATCAAAGAGCGAATGGGAATTAATGAATATGCTGCGCATTGTTTTGTTTCATTTATTTTATTCTAAATTGTAAGCAAATACATAAAGATAAATTTTGTAGGTAATAATATCGATACCGCACACGGGCAACTTTTGTCTCGGCGACTGTTTTGTCTCTCACATGGTTTGTATGAAAAGTTGCCGACGACCGCGTCGCTTCGTGTGCGCATTTTCATATAAACTATTTTGTGAGAGCGACTATTTTGTCTCTCACATCAAGTCCACGGGACTTGATGTGAGAGACAAAATAGTCGCGGAGACAAAAGTTGTTCGTGTGCGATAGCGCTAAATATCCACTTAGGAGGAGCTCGATGGCGCACTGGCCCAGCGATTGCGGAGGTTAACCAAGTTTCACAAGGGTTGGTCATGGGATGGGTGACCAAAATTTATTATCTCGAGCGTTTCCGTGCTTTGGAAGGCACGTTAAGCCGTTGGTCCCGGGTTTCGGCCCGCGTGGTGGGTAATGGCCCATCCTCCTTTTTCATAAGGGAAGGCTGTGCCCCAGCAGTGGGGTTATCAAAAAATGGCTGATGGTCAAATATCCACTTATTCAATTTATGTTTATGGGTTGACAATGTAAGTAAAGTTTTTTGAGTCTTCTAATATTATATTTATTTCAACTCTAACGCTCACATTTGTAGATTTTTATTAGTAAACACTTAAATCAGACAGTTAAATCTCACAGACTGCAAAATAATTATTTCTCTCATAATTAAACTTTCGAATGACGTGTAAAAACATAAAAAATGTTGCTTTTCAATTTATTGTCTCGTTTGTACAAATTCTAAGCGAACTTTAGGCAGTTCTTGAAATTTATATCCCTTAAAAACTCCCACGGGTGTACAGGACAAAAGGCGAAACTTCCCCGGTTTTTCCCCATTTCTTGAAGCCACGTTTTTCCCGCAGAGAACGGAAACACTTCTTCACTTTAAATAACTTTAGTTTTGAATCAAGAAACCGTGGCGAATTTTAATATTCTTTAAGTTTTCAGCTCTAGCCGATGAAGTGCATAAGATGTTTGTTTTTCGTTTGTAGGAGTTTGAAATATCTACAAAACTGACTTTTAATGTTGATGCTTAACAGACTCACCACAAAAGATTTTAAAACACTGTTCAACATACAGAACAAAAAAAATCCCTTCCCCCCAGTTTCAACAAGTGTTTAAGAGGGTTTATACAGCACACTAACACCGCTATTAGAAAAAAATCATAGTAACCTATTTCAATAAAGACGAAATTGTGAATTATGTTCTTCTAGTGTACTCAGAACAAGAAGCTTAAACCCACAATGGAGATTGCATGCCTAGTATCATAGTGAAGATTGAAAAAAGACTCTTTAGTGACGTCACGGCTTAATGCTATCTCGTTCTTTTCATTTTACAATACGTTTTCGTTTTTCACGAACGAACGAACAACGAACACGTATTGTAACAGTAAAGAAAGAGGTTGCAATAAGCCGTGACGTCACTCAAGGACATTTTTTCTATCTTCACTATGACACTGGCCGTGCAATCTCCATTGGAGGGAGGTATAAGCTTCTTGACTCAGAAAAGGTGGAAAATGTCAGATTTTGTGGTGCTTTTTTGAGTTTTTTTTTTGCGAAAAGTGGCAACTTTGAAATAATTATATTCGCTACTGCACTATATTCTAGTAGTGGATTGTTTAAATTAGATACTGTGTAATGCTGTCACTTTTTTAACAATAATGTTTTAAAGAGACGGCATCACATAAAATCTTTATGGTTAAGTAGGCTGAAAGTCTGGATGTTCATTAATGTATTAGATTCGTTTCACTTAATAACGGTAACTTGTTAATGGGGTAGGTAGATGTTTTGCAGACGTAACAATTTATTTTACTTGTAATAAATGTTTGAGACGTTTACACGTATTTTAAATAATTTTTTTCCTAAATATTTTTTGTGTGGTTTAGGTCCTTTGTGATTTTAATATCCGGCGCTTTTGTTTGTACTCGTCAGTGTATAATTTCTGGAGATGTTATTAATCATGCTTGTTTCGCCTGTCGCGGTTTATACAAACGAAACGGCCAAAATGCTTGAAACATTTTTTTAAGTGGTTGGGGATTTTGACCGGAAGCCTCCTTTGTATAAACACAAATTAAAAAAGGATTTAAAGGGCAATTTGATGAATCGTCATAAGTATGCTACGAAAGGCTACAACAGAAACATAAATAAAAATAAAATTTAAAAATTTATGTTAAACGTACTTTTGGTGAAAATTTTTGTTTTAATTTTGTTAAAAAGAGTAATTTGGTATAGCTACTTTTAACACAAAGGTTGTTTTATGAATGCTATAATCCTCATTGTAAAACTGAATACATTGATTATTACACAATTGATTAGTTTTTTTTTATAAATAAACCCATTTAATTTAATTGAACTGTACATAAAACTAAATCAGTCGCCATATGGGAATATATTGAATATTGCAAACAGTAAATAACTTCCGCTGTTTGTTTCTACTAAGGTTTTAATAATGTTCCTTTGATAACAAAAAAAAAATTAAATTCTAACTCTAAAAAACAGTACTTAGTATATCTCCATTCCAGAAACGCTATAACTAAAAAATTGCTACTTTACTCGCTTTCAATGAAAAAGAGCATTTAAGCATTGTCTTACCCCCAGGCTAAGCATTAGCATCCATTTGTGCACAATATCGAGTGATCAATTTACTTCCATATGCATTACGTAATACACTCGACGTCAGAAAAATCGCACCTCTTCGAAAATAAGTATAAGACTTGGCCACCTGCTATTGCTAGCTAACGTTTTAGTGTGTAAGTGTTGATATCTATTGAAAGTACATTTAATAAGCTTTCAATTAATAATTGTTTGATTTAATTGGTATAAAGGTACCTACCATAATTAAACGCTTAAAGCATTATTGCTTGTGCTGTCATAAAAGGGAAATAAAAGGGGTCAATTCAGGAAATGCGGGTAAATTCACTATCGAGATAATAGATTAGATTAGATACTTCAACAGTTCAATTAAAAAAAAGGAATACCCAAGATGAATACTATTGCCCATGAAGTTGCTCAAATATTGCAAAAAATGAGGCAATGTAATGTTGCTCGGAAACTGAATCTCAGTAATTGATTCCGTTCGACGATTATTCCAACGGTTTCCAGAGACTGTTGGCTGTGTCCGAAGAAGTATATAACAACACTTGCTATTAAATTAGATAGGATTAAATTAACTTTGATGAAATTTTTTAAAATGTGCGATTTTTCGACGCCGAGTGTATTATGCACCAGCTCAGTAAGCTCAAATTCTCAATGTAGATTAAAACTGTACAAGCGTAGTGCTACGCCGTAGCGTATCAATTTCTACGAACGTAAAAGCGATACTACGAAACGCTATATTGTCTAAGTCTTCTGGATACAGGTCAGTTAACTAAAGCTGGCGCGTTCACAGTACTCACACTTATGCAATTTCACTATACAGGATGTTTAAAAATAAATGATTTTCAACTATTTGATTCATAAGTGTAGACTAGAGTTAGTTTTTAGTAAAATGGGTGCGTTGTAGATAAATAAATACAAATATATGTGTTACTTGTTTTTATTATGATTATTACATTATTGCTTTTAATCAGAATCGTAAATTAAATCTTCTATCCCACTAAAACTTTCATCGCTCGAAGAACTTGATGTTTCGCTGTCGGAATTTCCTACTGTTATTATAAATGAGTCAGTGAAATTATCCACTTTTGGTTCCAGTTGAATATATCTTTCCTCATGTTCTCGCGTCTTTCTCCAAACGCCACTAAACATATCCAGAGTAATAGAATCTGCTTCTTTTCTAAATAATTCTTCCACAGTTGTCAAGTTAAACTTAACATTTTGTGATGCAACTTTCCCTTTAATTATACCCCACAGTAACTCTATTGGGTTGAGTTCTGGATGGTAGGGTGGTAGGCGCAATACACTATCTCCGTGATCTTCGAGGATTTTATCAAGCACAAATTGTGTATGGTTTGGCTTGTTTTTTTTTATTATATCATATAGTACAGGTTTTGTGTTTCTTTCTGGATATGATATATTATATTTGTCCAACCAAGCTAACATGTCACCTTTTCTTGAATTCGATGTGGGCGCTGGATCCGATACGACGTTGTGGTACGATGCATTATCGACTACTAAAACTGACTGAGGCGGTAAATTTGGAAGAAGTTTTTCTGTAATCCATTTCTGATAATTACCAGCATTCATATTAGTGTGATAATCTCCCGTTTGCTTTTTTGCTGGATAGATAAGCAAAGCTTCTGGAACGAATCCTTGTTCCGAGCAGGCATGAACTATCACTAGCATATCGCCCTTGGAAATAGGTACTTTACAACCTTTGTTCGTTTCGTCGGCCCATGATGATGGCAACGTATGCGAGCTGTGTATATAAGTTTCATCAGTATATATTATAGGGCGGCCTTGTGATCTATATTCTTGCAATTTCGAAAGATATAATGTTCTTTTGAGTCTGATGTGACTTTTTTCAATTAGTAGTTTTTTATTATTTTGTGTCTTTCTCCATCTGAAACCTAGCCTCCGAACGATCTTCCTTAGTGAAGAAATACCACCCTCAAAGTTGATACTTTCTTTCAACACTTCTAATAACTTTTTCAATGTCGGAAATGTATGCTTAACCAGATGGAAGTTGTAGATAGTTCGCCTTATGACTTCTTGGTTAAAACTATCTACTGTACATTTTTTTGCTAACCTTGGTCGCTTTTTACCCGGTGTTCTGAAAGAAACTTCATACCCCAATCTTTTGGATGCTTGCGGCTCTCCTTCTTTTGAAGTAGATGGTTGTGATGTTGCATCAGCCTTAACAGCCGTTTTTACTTGATTGCGTACTTCACAAACAATTCGTTGAATACTTCTCTGAGAAACACCAGTCGCCTGCGATGTCAAACCGTACAAATCTTTCATTGGAAGATATCCACCATCACTGTTTTTATTATCATGCATGAAATAGTTAAAAACATTCTACACTATTTCACGAGATTGTCCCTTTTAAGTTTTTCCGGAACCAATTCTTTCCGAAGACATTTTATTCTAACCTCCAAATACAACACTCGCGCCGCGCGTTGATCACACGTGACTGACTGACGCTAACATTTAACATCACGCTGTATTTATAAACAGAAGCAAAAGAAAAACAATAACTGTCCCCTTCACGCTCATAAGATAGACCGCGCGCGAGAGAGACGGACAGACTTTTCATGATGCGTATGCAGTACGACGTCACGCCGCGCGCTTATTCACAGACACTACACAAGCGCAATGTGTAAATGTGTTGAACGCGCCAGCTTTAGTTAACTGACCTGTACCATTGACTGTGAGGCATTTATCGTCAATAGCAAAGTTTAGTTGCCATACAAGTAGTTTGTTTACCGGTGAGGTGTGCCTTCTGTCAACCCAGATATTCTGTTGATTTGAACTAGAAAAGCACGCTATATTCCACGTTATTATTGTACTAAAACGTTTTATGAAGAGAGTTAGTTGATACAAGTATCAAAAACATGTATGGCTAAAAATAATGGGCCTTATGTACTTAACATAATCTTTTATTTGTAAATTTGAGATTTTAGCATTCACAATGCTACGATATTTTATATAATACTAAATAATATAGGTACTAGAAAAAATATGACTCGCACCTGATCATATTCTCGGACGGGAATCAAACCCGCGACCTTTGGAAGTCCAGTCCAAGGCTCTGACCGCTGAGCTACCGAGTCACTAGTGGCATTATCGAATTTCTTGTATAGTTGAATTGTTTTACATTCTTTCATCTTTTTACTTGGCAACTTGCGAGTAAAGGATCCTAAAATAAACTCAAGGCACAGAAAAGATACTAGTACTACGCTCAAGGTTATATTTCAAATAATAACAAGAACTCTTAATAAACAGGAATAGTCTAGAATAATAGTACTTATACTAGGAAGTGTCTAGACTGTAATATTCTGGACTATTTTTAAGCATTCCATCAGACAGTATTATTCGACTTTTAAACTTTCGCGTTGCATTGTACTTAATTAAAATTACAGGAATTAAACGCGTGCAAATTACGATAGGTATTTTTAACGTCGGGAAAATAGGTAGGTGTGAAAATACCTATCGTAATTTGCACGCGTTTAATTCCTGTAATTTTAATTAAGTATTATTCGATTTTTATATTAGTTACTTAATCATATGAACAGTTATTTGAACAAACCAATAATGGATCCGAGTGAGTGCACAAGTGTCCTCAGTCGTTTTTCCTCTTCGCATGTAACAAAGTCTCTGGCCGCAATGTTGGAGTACGTCGTTCCGCCGCTAACAAGCACCGTGTTAGATATGAAACTTCAATGATGTTGAGTCTTATGAATTTCACTCTGAAGATAACTGGAAACAAAGCTGCGGGTAGCCGCTTTGTAACAATATAGATACAGCAAATAAATTGTTTTTATGAATAAGTGAAATGTCATTTTTTGCTGTATTATGTATTTCTATGATAACTGTTACAAAAATGTTACGAGTATATTTCTTTTTCTTAATGTATGATCACCTTAAATGAATCTATGTTCTGTGGATATTATGTCAAATTCCATGGAAAACTAACCAATGTAGCTCTTATTGTTAAGAAAGGTGTGCCATAAAAAATCATCTTGTAAGTTTAATTAAAACCTAACTAAAGCTGAAAATCAATGTTGTTTCTCATAAATACAAAAAAACTTTTACGAACGACGAACTCTCTTACGTTTAATAAAAAATATCGGCCTTTTGTTTGGATAAAAGTTTGTCTTAAATCTAATATGGAACCAGTGTATTTATTGTTGTTCTTGAAATTGCTCTCGGAGTGAAAAGTTTGTCAGTAATATTTAGGTAAACTAACAAAATGCTTCGTTATTTAGTAACTGTAAATTAACTAGAAAAAGTATTCTAACTAGCAATTGTATTTTTCTAGTCAGTGAGAAATGATAAATAAATAATAATTAACTTAGATATAACGAATGAATACTGGACTACCTACGTTTCCAAAGTAAATAGCTAAAGACGGCGACGCAATAATAAAATTAGCTATAGCTACATATTTCTATATAGCTAGTACCTCTCGGTATTTTCTATTTTTACCATTGAAAATGGTTATCAGATGCAAATCACCTGTGACGTATTTTTGACCATATCTCCGAGGATTTTGAGATGATCGAGATGAAAATAGTACCAATAGTTGAGGAATTTATCGAGACACGTGTAAACGTGTGAATTTTAAAAATCTACTGGTAACTTTTTTTGAAATTTTGCAAAATTCCAAAAAATCCGGGTTTTTTGGGGGGTGTTTGTTTACTAAATTGTAAATATTTCGGAAAAAAAACTGACTTAAGAAAAAATAAAAAAAACGGTCCTAGGGTATTAGTTTAGCTACTAAATGGCGAAATAATTTTGAAAATCGGTAAATAATTGCGACCTGTAGGTGGTCCCTTTAGATTTGGAATTCTAGAAAAACGGGAGTTTCCGTACATAAAAAGTTATGTAGCTTCTATGATTATTGACCGATCGCCATGGTAATAGTGTTAAAAGATGCAAAAGCAGACGAGAAGTGCATTCGTTGGAATTTTGAAAATCGGTTAATAATATTTCGGCTGCGTCGAGGCAGTCAGCGGGCGCTTTTGTGACACGAGGCGGAGCCGAGTGTCACAATCGTAAAACTTAATAGTTACTACCTAGGTAACTTTATAAATATTAGGATTTTGCATTTGATTTGATTTTGGTTTTTAATAAATTTTTGTATTCATTTTCAATGCTCCGATTCTTGCGGGGACTGCAAAATCTGTGAATTTTGTGTAAACCTAGCTTTTCTAAATGTACATAGATTTTAAAAATGAATTCGGTCTTTAATACCCGGTTTCTAAGGTTACTTATCGGTGTTTTAATCGGAAGGGTCCACATTATCTAGTTTAAATAAATAAAATTACCTTTAAACCAGGTAATGTGGACCCCTCCGATAGAGTTAATTCACCGATAAAGTACCTCAGAAACTAAGGGTAAGGAGATTATAATATTTATCCTCAATTCAATCTATCTCTGACTAGTTGTTACTTACTTATTCCACTAACCTTTATATTGAATCTGGTGTTTTCATGTTATTATTTGGTTTTGCAATTGAGAGAGCAGCAGGATTACACATAAGCACTAATGCGAGTGTTATTGAAGCCCGTGGTCATCGTTATTTCAGCCACAGTCTGCGCTTGACAGCTTGTAATCAATGCAGGCTATGACTTGGATTATTACTATGGTCAAGTTTATTAGCAGTCAATGTATTGCGTTCATTCCACATTATTATTACGCTCTAATAAATTGGCTATTCTACGAATTTAGACAAGCAATATTTGTTTTTCCTTCAATATAGTTTTCACAAAGTTTGACAAAGTGTAGAAATCAATAATGTATTCAATTAAATCCTGTCATATTGAGAGGTAAATTGCTTGAATTTAATTCTGTCTAAACCAGTGAACAAATTTTGATATTTTTTTTTGTAGAGAGACATGTCGCAAGTAACATACCAAACCAAACAACATGATCGAGCGAAAATGCTTCTTGTCTTATATATAAACAAGGTGTTTGGTAAAAGCCTTATAAAGTCGAATATGGTAGATAGGGACCATCAAACTGATATTTTTTTACTATGGGACCAACTCTGAAATCGCGAAAAAATATCAGCTGTTTCATACAAAAAATATTATCAAAAATTATGAAACAGCAGATTTTTTGCGATTTCTGAGTTGGTCCCGTTGTGAAAGTTGTTCAGTTTGATGGTCCCTATCTACCATATTCGGCTTAATAAGGCTTTTACCAAATACCTTGTATGTATTAGTATATAAGAGTCTACGAATCCAGTACAAATCCTTTCAATTTGGTCATAGATAATTTTAAGTTAACTGATAATTATTATAAGAACAAAAACGATATATCGACAACTACTTATACAGAAACTACCTAACCTAAAAAGTTTTAATAACTAGTGCTGTAAACCTACTTCCCAAGGTATAGTACAAACTGTAAATATGGAAATAGGTGAGGTGAAAAAGGGTTTTCATCCGAAAAGGGCACACGTTCCATTCTTACGACAAGGTTAGGTAACCCTAAACCTACTGAAAAAATTGCGGAGCAAACAATTTCAAGGTAGAGTATCTTATAGCATACGTGTGTAAACTAGAGAATGATATAAACAATGCTTAAGGGTCACAACGTCAAACACTTTTTTGAGCAAGAATTTCACATTATGACTTGTTGATTTATCAGTCCCAAAATAATATAGACACTTTTCTCGATAGGAAAAAATATAATAAAAAAACATTAGCTAGCTCTCTAGTATTGAGATTGACAGTTTTCTCAAATAAAAAATAGTTTATTATTGTAGTTATTGAATGAAAATGATAATGTTAATAAATAAATTTAGACAATTTTTATTAATTTATTTCAGCGTGGTACGCCCCTTAAGTATAAAGGTCTTTTCACAAATCCACGGTTAGTGTGTGACCCGATCAAGTTAATTCTGACCTATAAAACGAAAACCGATACGTTGTTACTTAGGTTACATTGTTAAATAGCTGACGAATTTATTAAGTATACGAAATTTGGAAAATATTTTGCTTCATAAAATTACAAGAGGTCACAATGTAGGTAAATATACTTCATACTTGAAGCAACCATGCATTGTTAGCTTTCAACATAAATAATATCATTAGTGACAATATGAACATATGCATACAAAACTCCCCATATCAAATGTAACCCATTCCATTTCCTAGCTTATTACGTCTAATTAGGGTTCAAATTTTCACCCGGAGTATGTTTGCAGAAGACGAAATGAGGCCAACGCGGTGTCATTGAAACATTCCTTAAGCAAACAAACATTAGCAAACAATGTGTTTTGTGGAAGTAATGCAAGTTGGCCCTTTCGTTTAGAAAAGGTATTTATAAAATGCCTCAAAAGCTTTAATTTGTGTTTAACTTGATAACTTTGCTGAGGCCGCCGTGCGAAAAACTTCTGCAGTATTTTAAGAGGTATCTAGCATCTTGTACTATCATGATTCGATGAAGATTATCGTCATGGTTATAAAAGTACCTACTTTTGAACTGCCTATCTATTGTCTAATTTCAAAATCTATCGCAATCGCTTTCAGGATGTAATACATTGATGCTTCTTTTTGGCACAAATAAAAACTCACTAAATAAATGCAGCAATGTGTCACATCCATCTGTCAGATGAAAGCGATTGCGATAGATTTTGAAATTAGATAATTAGCCCCCGTTTAATATGAAACTTATTTTTAATATTTTAGCTCTGAAATCTTAAAATAGAATAATTAATATTTTTATTGGTCTGACCAGTCGCCCGGCTCGCAAAAAGTCTAATCCCTGGCTGAAAATTGTTACTTAATTCATCTTTTTACTTCTAGGTCTTTAAAAGTAATATTGCTCAACTTCATAAATTTTGAAAAGAAAAGGATTCTTTGATATTTTAGGCAAAATGTCTGCATTAATGAAACCGTTAAAGATCCTTTTATACTTTTTATGTATTTTTAACTTGAGTAGTTTCGGTACTTTATTACATTAATAACTCAGATTCTAAAGAACAGCTGTGACATACGAACTATATATATCGCGAACGTGTCTGAAATAATGGTTGCTTCGATTTCCCATATAGTACAGGGAAAAGTTTAATATGACTCTCAACCAAGGAGCTAGAGTAAAACACTAAATCTATGCTCTCAACTCTTTTAATAAAACGAAAGAATGCTTACTGAATTTTATAACGAAACATGTTCTTTCAACCCGACAACAAAATAACCCACTCGGTACGTAGAAACATTTACAAAGATTTTTGGTATTTAAATATAACATTGTAGATATAGAAGAGGATTTTCAATTACACGTTTAGAGACCGCTTAAAGCAAAAAGGATGAAAGATACATGGACAAAAGCATTTGATTTGGAAATAATTGATTGAACTCGTGTAACTGGTTACTACCCTAAAATCTGTAACAAGTCGAAAAGTGTACCTCAAATTTGGCAAGAACTTTTTTTTCTACTAAAAGCAAAGATAAAGTAAGAATATTTAAATGCTATTTCTAAATAAAGAAATAGTTTGTTGTCTTTGTATTTGATGAATTTTATATCGCAGAATAAGTTATTGTCAAAATGGTACTTGTTACAATTTTACCTCATTAGGAGAAGATACTCTTTGTGTCTCGGATAATGTATGTTTGTATGCCATCTTTATTATCAAGACATGACCTCAAAATTATGTCAAGAACAATAAAATTGGCCATTTGCCAAATTCATCCGACCTTGCCAATTGTCAATATAAACTTTCATTGCAGTTAATCAACATATCGGCGACAACTGTATGAATAACAATTTTTCTGGTTGAAAAAATAGTGTGTCAATTATCTAATAGGTAGGTACATCTTGTAAATCTTTAAATATGAGGTTTATTATAATAGGTGGCTGGGCTGTGGCGTGTAGCGAATTACCACAGTATAGATACTTATAAGTACGCATTCTATTTCCCTCAAGTGGCGCCCCTTAACTTGATTAAATTTATTGCTCGCTAAGTAGATAATCTATTAAAAATTCATTATGCACAGATTGAAGCAATTTCAAAACAATTACTTGCCTCATTAAAATATAGTTCGTTGTAGAAGTAGTAGGCAAAAGTGCTTAAAGTAGGGCACCACTTTAAGTTACGTTAGGGCCCTTAAATACTTTTTCTGTTACAAAAAAATACTAGCTTTTTTAAATATTGGAGAAACTTAGCCAATTACACCTGAACTGAAGTATTCAGTTTTTAGTTTTATAGTTCAAAATTAGCGCGTTCCAGACCTTTAATTTGCATAGGTTGCTCTGTTTTACTACTTGTACCATTATTTTCTGTGGTACGCTCATGCAAAGCTAGTGTAGTGCCCGTCGGTTTTACACAAATCAGGGAAGGAGTAAACCGCTTCTGTTCAGAAAAAGGCGCACGTGCCGCGTAAATAATAAGACAAAGTCTGTTGTAATGAGCCGGGTGTGGGGAATGTTAATTTATCTTTCTTTACAACTTGTTTTTTTTTCTCTTTTAACTTCTGTGGATGACTGTACTGTTCACAGAAAATGTATATGTATATAATATATGATATTTACTAGTGTCTCTGTGAGCTTAAGGCACTCCCTTATATTTTTGATTAATATTAACAGGGTCAGATATTACTCTATCCCTCGGGAACAGTACTTTTTTCGGGATTAAAGGGACACTATGTCTTTACTGTTTGTACCCCTGATAAACTGTATGCAATTATTATATAAAATTTCATGATGATCGGTTAGGCACCCACTACACGGTAGGTTTTGCTGTCAGTTTAACCACAGTCACGGGCTGTGACTGACGATTAACCTACCGTGTAATGTAGTGACTGATGGTTGCATGATGTGATTTGTTCTTTCCATCAGTCAATCAATCAAACGTAATTCATGACTGATGGAATTTGACTGACGCTTGCATGACCATGTAATGGCTGCCTTAGGCGTAACAAACAAATAAACAAACAAACTGACTTTCGCATTTATAATGTCAGTTTTAATATGTATAGGTAGATCGATCATTTCCTAGAAGTTAGTTTTCCTTAAAGCAGACTTTTAATTAATTTTAGAACTAAACCCCAACTACTCGGGAATTTAAACATAAAACGCTTCTGTAATTGTTACTAAGTAAATAGTCTTTTTTTTAATTATACCCTCTCTCATTTATTCCGTGAAATAGGATTTTTTCCATGTCGGCGACGCTGCATATTATGACGTCATCGTTTGTGACATTTTCCACCGTTAAAACCATTTGCTTGATGAGCTCTACTGGATGGCAGGGAAATTATGTTTTAAACCGGAGTTTCAGCTCAATAACTCCATTCTGATTGAAGGGGTTTGGATTTGTTTGGTAATTTTTAATTTAAAAAAAGATACGAGGAAACTTATATTTTTGAGCCTTATGAAGACAGTATTTAACAAAAGGTAGATACCTCTCATAATAAGCCGGAAATATGAGTTGTAAATATGAAACACAGTGGTCTTTTTTTCGGGACATCACGTCCCTTCGGTCACACCTACGCATTAACTGTGTTAAATCCACCTGAATTAGGTACTAAGGCCCGTATTTATAAACCGCTCTCAATGTTAAAAGCTATCTTAAGATCATACTTTAGATGCTGTTTCTATAAGAAGAGCATCTCAAGTATGATTTCAAAATCGCTCTCAACATTGAGAGGGGTTTATAAATATACCCGGGCGAGCGCGAAGCGTCCCCGTTTTAACTTGGGCAAAACAAAAATGATTTCGTATGTCCGGCCGCTGTTTCGCTGTCTGTCTGTTTTCCTCGACAAGTCGTATTTCTCACGATTCTCGTGAAATTATGAGAGCAGCGTTGATATTTAGATCATATTTATTTGTACGGATTTTTTTGTTGATTATGTTTTCCGAAATGGCGGTGATATGGGGAAAAATCATATTTCAACCATTTCGAAAAAAAAAAACAAAAACGCTAGGCCTACAGCTCATAGAGCCACTAGTTATTAAAGATTTATGGATAAAGTACTCTGTTTCTTAGTCAACATTGCTTACTTCATAAGACTACTTGGAAGTTAGGAAGTTCGTAATTTTATAAGAGACCTTGCGCGGCAACGCGTCTTAGCTAAGAGTGTTTCGCGCCGTCGACCTTAATTAAACTACTCTTGCAACTCAACTACACTACACTGGGAGGGCGACCAGGCGTTTTGAACACCGTCATTTTCCTCAACATAAAATTGTCATGATAGGTTGAGAAAATAATAAAACTTTTGCTGCTAAACGCTACTCGTCTGAAACCTATTCTCGTTACTGACACGAAGACAGACTTTCCTTATCTAAAATTATGAAAATGTGATGATGAGAATGACGGCCTACAAAACGCTTGCTATGCAATTATGTATTGAAAAAAACAGTTACAAAAACAAATACAGTTGTATTGAAAAACTCTTATGTAAAACGTAATATACAAATAACAGGAAAATATACATGACACCACTCCGGAGATTGTACAGCATCCAAAAGAAGAATCGACATTTATCAGAAATAGAAAACTGTTGCGAATTCCAAATACACCATTCCCAGATGTTTATCTTTAGCAAGGAGTCAAAGCTCCTTTTGCTTTGAGGAAATACAAATTGACCAGTAGAAATATTACATAAGTAATTTTATATGAAGACGACTTACAATAGTGATGAAACTTGAAAACGTATACATATAGGTACATTTTTACTGTATCTAGCATAACTTGTTGTAATTTTTACATCACATATTATATGAGTTTCATTTAGGACACAACTAGATAGTTATTATATAAATACATAGTGTGAACTTAAAAGATGATTTTAAACATTCGGACTATTTGCAATCCCCGACGCTTTGCTACAAGCTCATTCTGCTTTTATGTCGTCCGGCTGAGTTGACTTTCTGCTGACTGGGTACTCTGCTTTTATGTCATGTAGCTGATTGTCTTTCGGTTATCTAGGTATCTTGCTTTCATGTCATCCAACGTGAATGGTCTTTCAGCGAAAATGCCAGCCCGATAGAGAGGGGAATATACTAGACAGCATAAAACCATACAGAACAATAAGTAGACTGTGTAAATTAGAGTAAAAAAAAAGTTTAGCAAAAATAAGTTTAAACAACTTACTATTCAAGATTCGCCACGATCCATAAGTAAGTAAAATGTGGATACATATTGACAGCTAGTCGTTTAGTCTTCAGTTCGAAGAAAACTTCATATGACACGCAACACATTCTTATTATGCCGAATTGAATTTAAGACGAAAGTTAGAGTGACGGTTTCGTGAGATGTCTCTAGATATTTAAATGCGATGTTTTTGAATAGAAAAAATAATCATTATAGTCCCAAGTGGTATCATAAAACTTCATTTAGCATACTGCTGAAATGCCATTAATATCCAACCATATCGGGACTTTAATAAAAAAATACAAAATCAACATTCCGGATTAATAAGGTAGTGTTACCATAGCTTATTACTTTTCAAAATAAGCAGAAAACTATTAGTTTTTTTGTCTTACCACACTGCTGTTATTACAAGATGTTTAGTCGAAAACGTACCTGTAAAACAAAATAATTGTGTCATTACTATATTATATAAAAATGAAGACTGGCTGACTCATCAACACCAAGCCCAAACACTTGGTTGGACCTAGTAAGCTTGAGAGTATAGGTACGTTCGATACCTCTGATAGAAGGAGTTTACACAATTTTGTTTTTAATTGATATTTAGTAATATTAGGTTCCTTTCGAATAGTATTTTTAAAGAGGGCTCCACACTCGCGCCGCGAAAGCCCGCGAAGGCCGCGAACCACGAGTGTGGAGGGTTTCACGGCTTCGCGTATGGGCTTCGCGGCTTCGCGTTCGCGCTTCGCGGCGTTCCCCGTCCGGTGGCGGTTTTTTGGTCCGCGTCAAAGGACTTGTGTGCCGAACTAAAGAGGGCTCCACACTCGCGCCGCGAACCGCGGCCGCGAATCACGGGCGCGGTTCGCGCATGAAAACGGTGCGAAAAATATAGCCCTCCAGACTCGCGCGTGAACCGCGGCCGCGAATCACGGCAACATTAGTTCGGCACACAAGTCCTTTGACGCGGCGCAAAAAACCGCCACCGGACGGGGAACGCCGCGAAGCGCGAATGCGAAGACGCGAAGCCCATACGCGAAGCCGCGAAACCCTCCACACTCGCGCTTCGCGGCCTTCGCGGGCTTTCGCGGCGCGAGTGTGGAGCCCACATAATGTTGCCGTGATTCGCGGCCGCGGTTCACGCGCGAGTCTGGAGGGCTATATTTTTCGCACTGTTTTCATGCGTGAACCGCGCCTGTGATTCGCGGCCGCGGTTCGCGGCGCGAGTGTGGAGCCCTCTTAATACTATAGGACTTTTGAGCTAGAGAAATTATTATTATAGATAATAAAATAAATATATAAAACCATATGGATAATCTGAAAGGATGTTAAGATTTATGAATGTTTGTTACTCAATCACGGAAAATTGGTTGAACTGATTTGGATTGGCACAAAGAAACATAAAAAAAATCTGAAACAGTACCTAGGTTCCCATTTTTATTTATATATCTACTTTATAACCATTTCTGACATTTACGGTATAATGTGAAAACAGTCCCACAAAACCATCTTATACCTATCTATTTCTATCGATGTACCTACCTACATATTATGTTTTTATTATATCAAGATATCGTGCTGCGAAATTATTACTTCAAATTCTGAACAATGCCAGACTCGCCGACTATTTCTGAATCAAACTGTATTATTGGACCTCTCCCACAATGTTCTGTTAAGAGTGCCTTGGAATAGAATGGAAGTGAACTGTAATTGAAATGTGAATTAGAAATAATTCATATTTATAGTGCATTGCCAAGCTTGAGATTGAGTCAGAAAGGGTTTGTTAATTTTGATTCAAATAGTACATCAATTTCTTGTATGAGTACTTAATAAAAAAACCTCTGTTGTTGTTGTAGGTAGATAAATGCGTCACCTACTAAATTTTCTTTGATTAGTCCGTCATAAAATAATCCAAACAAGTGTTTTAATGTTGTACCCAATAATAAGTCTATGGTTGTACCTCAGAAATCAGAATACATTGGTTGTACCACAGAATAAATAATGAGATACATAAAATATGACTATATATGGCAAAGGAAATTAATAAACTATGTTCCATACTGTTTTCTTCGTCGATAAACGAATAAATGTACCGAAATTTGGTTTTAGAGAAATGTGTGGCAAAATCTTATTTACCTGTGAAAAGTGTGATTACTTGGATTGTTTCATTTTGTCACATCACAATCACTAAGAGCACAAGACACCATGGCTCCACGATACCTTTATTTTAAATTCTAATTAAGATTAACAAATATTTTAAACATTGCTCATTTGCTAAGCGGTACGCTAGGGGCTCTTACTGTAGAAAATGTTGGCACATGTCACTCGATCCTTTGTCTCTTTTATACATAGACCGTGTCCGTATGATGTTAGCTTCTCTTTTCCACGCTTTGTTGGTCTTCTTGAGCGCAGCGAAAATTTTTCTATGTCTACGTCCAAGGTCTATGGTCTAGACACACTATGCCGAAATTACGCGATCGAAGTTCGGCAATATTACGCCTGCAATGCTATTTGAATGACTGACACTCATTATGCCAAAATTACGTCGCGTTTTTTTTTTTCATAATAAAAGCGTTACCGCCGAACTTCGGTCGCGTAACTTCAGCATAGTGTGTCTAGACACTGTTTCGTAACCTTTTATAGAGGATTTAAATTAAAGCATGGGTGTAGATAAAAATAGCATATTTCAGACGTGGATCCAGAAACTTCTAACTTAATTTTATTTTTGGCTTCTGTGTCTTAGACGAAGCAACTAAAATACCCCTTAAAACAAGCGATCCACGAGAAATTGGTTCCCTGTGAATCGACTGCTCCGTTGCAGTGTGTTTTACGCCCAGAATAGCGTTGCATCTGCTGCAAATACTGCAATAGACTCGCAGTTAACCGCAGGCGGGGCGGAGCGAACTACCTATATTTCATAATTGCTGCACACCCCAAACCTCCTTGTTCAAGTTTGGCAACCTATTACGACGTTTATTTCTAGACTTTTAGATTTTCAAATTCTGCTTTAGAAATTATTATTTTTACCATTGAAAATGGTTATCAGATGCAAATCGCCTGAGACGTATTTTGGCCATATCTCCGAGGATTTTGGGAGGATCGAAATAAAAATAGTACCAAAGGTTGAGGAATTTATCGAGACACGTGTGAACGTTTGAATTTTGAAAATCTACTGGTAACTTCTTTTGGAATTTTGCGAAATTCCAAAAATTCCGGGTTTTTTGGGGGATGTTTGTTTACTAAATTGTAAATATTTCGGAAAAAAACCGACTTAAGAAAAAAAGGGTCCTAGGGTATTAGTTTAGCTATGAAATGGCGAAATAATTTTGAAAATCGGTTTATAATTGTGACCTGTAGGTGGTCCCTTTAGATTTGGAATTGTAGAAAAACGGCTGTTTCCGTACATAAAAAGTGATGTAGCTTCTATGATTATTGACCGATCGTCATGGTAATAGTGTTAAAAGATGCAGAAGTGGACGAGAAGTGCATTCGTTAGAATTTCGAAAATTGGTTAATATTATTTCGGCCGCGTCGACGCAGTCAGCGGGCGCTTTTGTGACACGAGGCGGAGCCGAGTGTCACAATCGTAAAAATAAATAGGTACTACTTAAGTAACTTTAAAAATATAATAGGACTTTGCATTTGATTTGATTTTGGTTTTTCGTAAATTTTTGTGTTCATTTTCAATGCTCCGATTCTTGCGGGGACTGTAAAATCTGTGAATTTTTTACTTGATTTTTTCATTAGGTTGTATCACGTTTGTTTAATGCCTAGTAGGTATTTTTTGATACAAGCAGTTTGACACAAACATTATAGAAATTTTTAACAATAGTATACCGCCCGGCACGTAACTTGGCAAGATAAAAACTAGACAAAAGATGCGCAGTAGCTAAAAACACTAAACTGGGTGCATGTTTTGTCTCATCTTTGTCTTGCCAAGTTATATGCCGGCACCTTTATGTAATTTTATTAATAAGCCAGAGTCCTGTTGGTTAAAGTGTTAGTAAAAGATAACATCAATTTAATTTTCTTTATTTTAAAACATTGCAAGATATTTAAGAGTTAGATTTCTGTAGCGTTAGAAAATTGCTGCACTCGTCTTTGCTCTACGTGCCTCTTGTCAAAGCCGTCAGTGTACCTATATCAAAGTTATATCGAATTCGTTTCAGGTTGGACAAAAATACTTTCGTGTGTATATCCGGCTGTCCGTATGTTCTACCGATATGATGCACCGATTCTCGAGAAATTTTGTGAGCAGTTCACTATTATTTCGGCCTCAAGTATGCTCAAGTATCTACAAGGTTATTTTTAGTTAATACAAAACTTCTCGGGGGGTTGATTAGACCATCAAACCGAACAACTTTCATTATGGGACCAACCTTGAAATCGCGAAAAAAAAATCAGCTGTTTCATAAATTTCGATGGAGTAGGATTGTAGGCACTTTTGTATGGAACAGCTGATTTTTTTTTCGTGATTTCGAGGTTGGTTTTGTAATGAAAGTAGTTCAGTTTGATGGTCTGATCAACCCCACGAGAGATTTTGTATTAACTAAAAATAACCTTGTATGATGTGTCAAGCGACTATCCTATACAATACACCGAAATACGGTTTTCCTTCGATATTGGGCTCGTAAGCCGACTACTACATGTTTGTAAGTGCCAGTAAAAGGTAAAACTAACTATTTCATAACGAAACAACAAAGCTCTTCAAACGAATGCTGTAACCGAAACTACGTGCGAGTGAAGTGCTAATCAAAACTCGCCTGGTGGGTCCGCTTTGTGTCTGCGTTACAACGCAAGTGGGCTCCGACCAACATTTCATAATTGTTCGTCTCACTAAGGCCCTTTACAAACTACGACTTCTAGTAGTGATACGTCATTTATGTAAATAGTGCCGATGTTGATACATGCGTGCGTTTTCAGCGATGCAGCAGCGGTGCTTCAATCTTCAGTGTAGCGCGCGTTCAAAAAAGATAGTGTGTAAAGTGCCTAACATTTTACCAATGCGCCGGCAGTTTGGAATTTGGCCACGTCCGAACAACGACGGAGAAGAAATTGATAGCTCATCTGAATCAACGCAATAAACACTTATGAAATTGCCTGCAGTTTTTTTTTATATCTCTGACGTGAGAATGGAAGAAAATAAAAGTGTCACATAAGATTTTTTTCTAGAGGAAAAGACATGTCTATCTACTCAACTTGAATGGGTAAAGTTAATGTTTTACAGCCTATTTTTTTTATAAAATAGCTTTGCATTTCTGAAGTAGTGTATGTATAGTCAGCAAAGTTATGGGCTGTTCAGCCCATAACTGAATCTTAAGGTGTTCACTTTAAGGTTCATCTCTAGATAGAGTGGTCTGCATTGTCTTGCATTTACCCAAAAGTCGGTCATAACTTTGCTGGCTATACGTACGAATAAAAAAACACTGCATTGCATATGCATTTCAAAATCATACGCAATTTGTTATTTATCCATTTCATTAAATTAATCATTGTCATGATTATTCATGATTTTATCATTTTAAATATTTTCCAAGCAATCTAAATTTCGTTGAATCCAACGGACTTACTGGATTTTCAAAAATATTACTGGCTGTTTTTATAAAAATTAAATATCCAATACATTCAAAGCTTCCCATTGAAGTGCCAGTCATAGTACGAGTATATTTAAAATCATTTCGGAAGAGTAATATTGGTACCGCACCTGCGCCGTTCAATTTAATAACTCGAGAGTGTGTCCAATTTTCGTATGACATCATAAATTTAATATCCTTATGTAGATATAAATTTGGAATATGTGATAGTTATTTCGGGACAGTGCAACGTGGATGGCGCGCTTGAGAATACCTATTTTGAAAAGGTTTTAGTGGTATAAATAAATAATGACGTCTACATTTATTTTGAACCATACAATCTTACATAAATAATGGATATTCCTACTGAGAACATTCAGATTTGGATTATTATAATGTTCAAGATCACACAATAACGAAAAATAAGTTAATAGGAGTATTTACCATTAATTTACTGAATGAATGTCATTATAGATGAAAAACCATTTTAATTTCTTTGGTTTAAACTTAGAATAACGTTTTCAGATTTTTATTGTCCATTATTACATAATCATACCTAATAAGTACAAATCAGTTTCAATTTCCCTACCTTAAAGAGATTAATTATTATATTATTGGACTTTAGTTACGATTAGGTAACGTATGAAGGATGTCTGAAAACTGAGCCATTTTGGCTCAGTATAAGTTGCCTCACTTTGCATACGCGGACACGGCTTCTAGGTGTTATTGTTCTAAGGGTTTAAATTCTTAGACGACTTCATAAGATGTTTTTAATATCAGATATGCGAAAGGTACTTTATAAAAATACTAGCTTCCGCCCGCGACTTCGTCCGCGTGGATATTAGAGAAAATCCTTAGGGAACCTTCAACCAGGATCCGACCAGCCGTTTTTACGCGATTAGGCGGGTCCCCACCAAGCGCGCTGCCTCGCGAGGCAAGACGTTTGCCGAGTGTGACGGGCCTCGCGCGAGGCTGCTTGCTTGGTGGGGACCCGCCTAATCGCGTAAAAACGGCTGGTCGGATCCTGGTTGAAGGTTCCCTAAGGATTTTCTCTAATATCCACGCGGACGAAGTCGCGGGCGGAAGCTAGTTTATTACAATAATCAGAATTAGGTCCAGAGATATTAGTAGCTAGCCCGTTCCCGTTTCTTTACACTTTCCCGTTTCCGTTCGCGCTCGCGTTCCCGTTCCTGTTCACGTTCCCGTTCCCATTCCCGCGTTCCCGTCCCCTGGGGCTGAATCATGTCCAGCGTGTTGGACTTCAAAATAAATGTCATTATCGCAATCACCATCCCACAAAACCTCAAAAACGACATCCACATCGATTTTCATGTTTACTTATCCCATTTACCCCCTAAGGGATGATTTTCAAAATATGTGTTTGCCTTTTTATTTTTAGACGTACTCCTACGAATTTTAAAGTTGTAATGTCTATTTTATATTCTTTTATCACAAAATTTTACAAAATGTACAAAATTTTAACCCCATTTTTAACCTCTTAGGGGTTAAATCATGTCCACCGCGTTGGACTTCACAATAAATGTCATTTTCGCAATCACCTTCTCATAAAACCTCAAGAACGACATCCATATCGATCTTTATGTTTACTCACCCCATTTAGCCACTAAGGGTTGTTTTTCGAAATCACAAAATATATGTTTCTCAATTTATTTTAAGACGTGCTCCTACGAAGTTTAAAGTTGTAATGTCTGTTTTATATAAATTTTCCATACAAAATTTGAACCCCATTTTCACCCCTTTAAGGGTTAAATCATGTTCACCGTGTTGGACTTCAAAATAAATGTCATTTTCGCAATCGTCATCCCAGAAAACCCCAAAAACGACATCCATATCGATTTCTACGTTTACTTAGCCCATTTACCCCCTAAGGGGTTGATTTTCAAAACCACAAAATATATGTTTGCCTATTTATTTTAAGACATGCTCCTACGAAGTTTTAAGTTGTAATGTCTATTTTATATTGTTTTCAATACCAAATTTAAATCCAATTTTCACCCCTTTAGGGGTTAAATCATGTCGACCGTGTTGGACTTCAAAATAAATGTCATTTTCGCAATCTTCATCCCAGAAAACCCCAATAACGACATCCATATCGATTTTTAGGTTTATTTACCCCATTGCACCCCCATTTCATCACCATGGGGGTTGAAATTATACCAATACAATATGCGTTGCGTTAGATTTCCATCCATAAGCCTAAATTACAAATCTAGCGATTTCTACTTCAAAAATGAAGGATTATCTTCTAAACACAACTTCATCCCCCTTTTCACCCCTTTGGGAGTAGAATTTTGAAAAACGCTGAGACACGTATTTATTTATTTTCAATCATCAGCCTAAACACAAAATTTGAAGATCCTAGCTTCAAAACTGAGGGACTTTCATACAAACTTTCATCCCTTATTTCATCCCCTTAGGGATGGAATTTTCAAAAATCCTTCCTTAGTGGATGCCTACACTGTATAAAGTATCTGTGTGCAAAATTTCAAGTCTCTAGGTTCAGCGGTTTGGGCTGTGCGTTGATATCTCACTCAGTCAGGACTTTGAATTTTATATATATAGAAGAAGATATGCAGACTTTAATATTTAATAAATTATCTTGCTTTTTTAGAGTTAATTATTTTTAAGAACATAAAAAACACGGTTTTGAACATAAAAAAGCTTAATTTCCACTGTTCGCGCTGTACGTTGTTATCTTAGTTAGGTACCTAACTTGCTTCAGATTGTCATAAACCCACCATTATTTCAATCACCATACAGTTACCGTTTGAATTTAAAGGGGTCCCCTTGGGTATCTTCAAAGTCTAATGTCCAATCCTAATGAAATTAAAATGGTATCATTCTTAAAGTATCCTCTTTCAAACAAATACAATAATTATCTAAATTGGTTCATAAACAAAGAAGATATGTTCGATCATCCGTATGGGTTCATTATAATATTTATAATGGTAACGAAAACGACAGTATTTCAGGGTTTTCTGAAAACTACTAAACCGATTCCAAAAATTAAAAAATGGGACAAATTTGGAAACAATCCTGATGTAATTTTTACTTTTGAATAATTTCAATCGGTTCAGCCGTCTTCGAGTAATCGGTGTACTTACATAAAAATATAATATAACTACGTAACGAATAGATAACCTCCTCTGTTTATTTTTTTTAAGTCGATTATATATTAGGTAAAAAATAACTCAATTTAAGACTAGTATTAAGAAGTGTGTGTAAGATGTTGGGCTATGAAGAAGATGAATGAAAGGAAATTACATGTAGCAGAGATGAAAATGTTGAGGTGGATGTGTGGTGTGACGCGAATGGATAAAATAAGAAATGAATATGTCAGAGGAAGTCTGAAAGTAGCACCAGTAACAGAGAAGCTGAAAGGGAATCGTCAGGCTTGGTTTGGGCATGTTATGAGAAGGGATGAAAGACATGTCTTTCATATCCATTACTCTTCTACTAACATGTTACTAGAAGAGTAATGGATATGGATGTTGAAGGCTGGAAAGTAAGAGGAAGACTGCAGAAAAGATGGATGGATTGTGTGAGGAATGATATGAATGTGAAGGGAGTGGATGAGGAGATGACGAGTGACAGGAAGAAATGGAAGAAAAGGACGCAATGCACCGACCCCAAATAAATTGGGATAAGGGTAGGAGGATGATGATGTGTAAGATTAATAGTATTAAAGTAATTAGTTTACTAATTTAAGAAGTGATACGGTTATTAGCATTGTTTAGTATTTTATGTACCTTGTTTTCGCGTTATAATTATACATATTGGTAAGTGTTTTGGACACATGTCATGTTATTTGTGTATGAGTGTATAGATAAAAAGAACGGAAGTACAATACACTGTTTGTGTTACTTTAATTAATTAATTAAAATAATAATTTTACTAAAATAAATTTTCAATTGTTTCCAAAACGCTTGATTCGATTTCCAATAACCGCGAAGTCCCGACGTAAAATTAATCTGCAAATTACTAATAATTGAGAAATTAATTATACTCTGGTGCTTTATAGGTATTCGATAATACTGGACGGGTATTAAATTTACTCAAAACAAAGGGTGTTTGTCCGCAATGAATATGCATAAAGTCCATTGCTAAAATTGTATTTAAGTTCTGGGGTAGTTGGAAGTAGTTTATTAAATGATGCGTGAAAATATTTAGTCAGGTAACAACTTGTTTGCATACTAATGCAAATACTATAAGTGTACCTAAATTTTAGTTTACTTCAAAACTATTAATGCTCCTGTTGCTTATGGTATGTGTTCACTTATGTTAGGCTCAAAGACCGGAATTGGTCTTTGAGCGAAAAAACTCTCACAACGCGTTCTGGGGGGCTACTCAAATGGCTTTTCTATTCGTTCGCTAACTTAAAAATTAAAAATAAGTCATAAACTCCAAAATTACGCGTTGTAGGCTTGTCAATTCCATACAATACAACGACATTGTGATTTATATAAACTTCCGACGTGTGACTTGATCGTTTAATTGCTTATTTTTAAGCTTTAAGTTAGCTAACGAATAGGAAAGTGGCCATTTGAGTAGGGGGGTTAGTCACTGCCAAAATGCCACAACTCTTATAAAAACACCCATAAACGCGTTGTGGTAAACATAGAAATACCACAAAGCGAAATTCGCGTCGTGGTCAATATTCAAACGACCACAACGCGTTGTGGCAATGAAGAAAAGCCATGACGCGTATGGAACCATGATAAATGATGAAGGTAGAATACGACGCACACTGTTTTGCAATACCTGTGCGTAGATCCTACAAGTATAAACTTTTGATAGAAATATTTTTGTACTTTATTAATAACTAGATAGGTAGACGGTTCTTTGAGCAAAAAAAAACGCTGAATACACATACACACATTGATTATTGTAATCCACTATAAACTTTCATAAATTGTATAAGATTATTCTTTTAAATCATAATAAAACATCTTAGATGATATTCCTATTAACAGAAAACAATTGCTTAATGGAACGGTTAAAACAAGATAGCTATTTTAATGTAGGTACTTACCTAATAATTTTCCACCGACATACATCACATCGTGGCGTGCTTGCGAATCAGATTAAACATTAAATTAATTAGCCTAGCTAACGACTTAAATGTAATAGAAGAGTAAGAATTAAGCAAATCTCTTAATGAACGCCGTAAACGGCATAAAATTGTTGAATTATTTCTCCGAGAACGGCTCCTTTTGTATGGGCGGAGTTGAAAAAAGCACATTAAGGCTCAGTTAGAGCAAGACGCCACCTGGTTTCGTCGTTATCCGGGTTATTGCTCTCGCAAGTATCCATTTTAGCATGCTCCGCCGTTTAAATGGAATCACATCCAATGGATTTTAAGACCACTTTTATGAAAAACTCATTTGTTTCATGCACATTCGTGATAGATGAGAGAATTTATTAGTTTGTCCTAGATCATGCTAACCTATAAAATTACAAATGCCAAAGTTTGTGTGTGTGGGACTTCTTCACGCCTTAACAGGTGGACGGATTTGGCTGAAATTTGACACACAGATAGTTCATAATCTGGATTTTAATGCACAACCCTTTTTTTAACTTTAAAACTTTTATCTTGGCCAAAGTTCCATAGGTTCGACGCGGACGAAATAGCGATTAGCCGCTTAGAATAATTACACCTAGAACGATAATTCCCCACAAAGCGCGCTGTCAAAAGTGAGGCAACTAACACAGCCAAAATAGCACCGTTTTCAGATTTTTATTGTCCATTATTACATAATCATACCTAATAAGTACAAAACCGTTTCAATTTCCCTACCTTAAAGAGATTAATTATTATATTATTGGACTTTAGTTACGATTAGGTAACGTATGAAGGATATAAATCTGAAAACTGAGCCATTTTGGCTCAGTATAAGTTGCCTCACTTTGCATACGCGGACACGGCTTCTAGGTGTAATATTCTAAGATTAGCCGCTAGTATAACAATATAAATAGGTACTGACATAGCACGTTCGCCCTGCGATTGCGGTGGTTATAATCAACTATTTTTAGGGTCGATGACCCTGAAAATTGTCATGGGTGATTTTTGCTTTATTTTTATCGCGAAAAGTCTGCGCTCCAGCGATGGGGACATTAAAATACCTAAAGATGACGTATGTATAACGCGGATCAGTGTTTTTAAAGATAGTTGAATAGTACTATTATGATAAGAGTTAATTTGTGTTGTAAGGGAATCTAATTTTAAACAATTAATTTCGGTTGCTAATGGATATTAAATAGGGAGATTATAGATGCCAGTAACCTCTACTCTACTATATGAATAGGATCAAATGCTAATAATAGTATTTTGTATGGAGTTATGATGTATAGGGAATAGGAAGAAGATCGAAAACAGCTCTAGGTATGTGTGATGTCGCTTATACCTTTCGGCTTTTCAGAAACTTTTTTTTTATTGATAAAAAGTTTCATATTAAACGCAAATTGAAAATGCAGTCACAAGATTTCTCTAGAAAAGATTTTTTTTTATTCACTGCAAGTATTAAGTAACTTCATCCCGTTATAAAGAACATAAACTCAAAACATATTAACGAATGAGAGCCGAGAAGACCCGTTGCGCTAAATTTAGAAAGATTTCACTCGCAAGTAATCGGATGAAGCACTTGGAATGTTGAGCCTCGCTCATAGCTGTGTCTAGGCAATGAGCGAGCAGTGCCTTTTATTCGAAAACGGCTTTAAACCATTGAAAATAGAATGTCAAAGAACAACAATGTCAATAAACAGGTGATCCGAAAACGAATGCATACATTTTATATGAGATACGTAAAATATGACTTAGATTCATAAAATATGACTATATATGGCAAAGGAAATTAATAAACTATGTTCCATACTGTTTTCTTCGTCGATAAACGAATAAATGTAGCGAAATTTGGTTTTAGAGAAATGTGTGGCAATATCTTATTTACCTGCGAAAAGTGGGATTACTTGGATTATTTCTTTTTGTCATATCACAATTACTTAGAGCACAAGACACCATGGCTCCACGATACCTTTATTTTAAATTCTAATTAAGATTAACAAATATTTTAAAGAAACTGTGATTGCTCATTTGCTAGGCGGGACGCTAGGGGCTCTAAATGTAAAAAATGTTGGCACATGTCACTTGATCCTTTGTCTCTTTTTTACATAGTCCGTGTCTGTATGATGTTAACTTCTCTTTTCCATGGTTTGTTGGTCTTCTTGAGCGCAGCGAAAATTTTTCTATGTCTATGCTTTAAACTAATTTCAGTTAAGTATATGTATCTAAATAATTTATCTTTGTTGAAGTAACGACCGTGATTTGTTCTACACGCCAATTAAATTTTATTTTGTGTTGGCTTTTCAGGCATAACATTGTAATTTTGCTTGTAAAGTCTCTATCTTTATTATCAGTCAGTACATACAATTTTTGAATTAATTATTTTAAAATGTTCAATGTTGCTTTTGAAATTAATACTGATAATGATGATAATTACACAAATTATTTAAGTATATTAAAAATCACAAAAAAAAAGCTATCGTTCTTAATTTTATCTGTACTGTTTTTAATGGTCACAGTATTTTTTGTAAATAAAAAATATGTTTTATATTTATTTTTATGTTTCGTGTAACACAGGTGTTTTAAATCTTCACGTTCATCATAAAAATAGCGGAGTAATAAAAAACTTCGCGTTTTGAGTTATAGCAGTAAATAAAAATGTCAAACAGTTTTCTAATGAAATATAGAGTGTTACTGGATATTCACCAACAACTACAGAATACAATCTGACACTATTTTACGTGTTACTTATACTAGGTTTCACGTTAAAATAAAATCAATAAATGTTATGCACTGTAAAATTACTAAGAAAAATTTGAGTAAGCTTACAAAGAAATGCAAGCTGAAACTGTTTTATGCGATATCTATCTGTCTATCTTTAGACATGGTTGTTATTTTTTGTCGTTATTAGGCATTATTCGTGACAGTGAAATGATCAAAATTTATACGAACTACTACTGAACATTGCGTACTACTTAAAAAAGGGCTTGCAAAAGAAAACTTCATGGCTACTACAACTGAACTACGATGAAACTGAGAATTTATTATTAACTATGGCATAACTGCACCCATGCAAGGACACGCACACGCATACTCACACACAAACACACACACACACATTGTTATTTATTTCTCAACTTTTTTCCTTAATTTTGTTTAAATGTCATTCACTCATCACCAAATTTTGTAATGAAATAATATTGGTTCGAGGTAGTGGGAGCCTGATGACCTGTATGTAACACAGGTATTACGCCTAGCGCGGGCATCAGTCTCACACAAACTTAAATTGTATGAGTTCCATGTACCTATAAGTCATGTTTATGTAAGTTTGTGATGGGAAAATAAACGCATATTATTATTATATTATTATTATTGCGGTCAAACTTTTTGATAAAAAACAACAAGAACTAATATTATGTAAGTATTTCTAAAGCGGCAAGATGTACAACTCATACAGTAATAATATCATAGATACAAGATAGGATATTCATAACAAAATATAATTGGAGGTGAGGTGAGGTCTCAGTAGTTCGTGCTAGCACGGAGAAGTAGTAGGAATGTCGTTGAGTCTAGTAAAAGCGTCAGCTGGCTACCTGTCTACATGGGAAGGGCGTGGACCGCGACATTGGATGGTATGTCGAAGGAAGGACCACGTCACTCGAAGGAAGACCACGTCAAACGGGAAAGGCTGCGTCACTCAGAAGGACCAGAGACATAGAATTTACAACGTGTTACAAAATAACCCCTAATGCCAAATATGAAATATTGGGACCATCAAACTGAACAACTTATACTGTGGGACCACCTGAGAAATCGCCTAAAAAATTTTGTTATTTTCGTTATTAATTTTTGTATGAAACAGCAGTTTTTTTTTCGCGATTCCAGAATTGGCCCCATAGTAAAAGTTGTTAAGTTTGATGGTCCCTATCTGTCATATTCGGCATTAGGGGTCATTTTGTTACACACTGTATAATAGAACTAATGTCTGGAGTGGTTAAATAAAGCGTCACCTCTGCAACTCCATCGTTTACTTCCAATGCCAAAAACCAATACCCTAACAATATTTTTTCAATAAAAAATGCCTCTATATTTTTAATTCCAACTACCACGCAATCTCATATTAACTCCCTGAGGGAAGCCGGGCACCAGAGCTAGTAGACAATAGTTTAAGGTAAGGTGAATATTATTTTATGGAAAAGTGCAGAATTGGAAACTAATTATACCTTTGTCTTCACGCTCCATCGGGCCATAATTAACATTATTTACTCTTGAGAACAGACCTAACGCATTTGAAAGATTAGCATTCTGTGCAACAAATGCTTTTACTTGATCACTATTTCAGTCTACTCAATGCTACATGACGAATACAATTGAAGTAAAGAGAATATTTCCATTTCCTGCACAGATTGCAATAATATTCTTAGAAAAGAGGGGTGTTGTGTTATAAGTTCAATAATAATAACAATAATAATATATCTCTGTCTGTTTCAACATAGCTCCCAAACTAATAAACGGATTTTGATGTGCTTTATTTTACTTTAATGAATGATATCCATTATTGTATTGTTTTACTTGACCGATTACAGGACCGATCGTCGTGGAGATCCTTAGGGGAGGCCTATACCCAGCAGTGGGTGTCGTGTGGCTGATATGATGATGATGATGATGATGATTGTTTTACTTATTCGATATCATCAATAAGATGTTCTTTCAGAAAAAAACCGGCCAAGTGCGTGTCGGGTCACGCGCCGTAGGGTTCCGTAGTTACCTTAAACCATATCATATTTAATACCACTATCATTTTTCGTCTACAAAAATAACTTTGTTTTTCACAGTGTTGGTATGAATGACAAAGTTATATTTGCGGTTTCGTAAAATATAATATATCTCGAAAACTAATTACTTTATCTCGTCCAAACCAATTTTCGTAGAAAGTTTTTAAGAAACCTCAATGTAATTTTTTAAGACCTATCTATAGACACCCCGTATGTGTTTGTATGAAGAAAAATTGTTTTTCAGTTTCAGTTCAATGTATGGGGACTTGGGGAGCCCCCCCTTAATCTTATTTTTTTTTATTTTTGTGTTAAAATCGTTAAGCGGTTAACAGAATACATCTACCTACTTAGTTTCAACTGTGTAATCCTAATACTTTCGGAATAAAATGGCTGTGACATACGGACGGACAGACAGACAGACAGACAGACATGACGAATCTATAAGGGTTCCGTTTTTTGCCATTTTGGCTACGGAACCCTAAAAAGTGAGCGATGCGACAGAACGGTGGTGACTACTGGTGACCTACCTGCTGCAGATGCGAGTGCTAAAGAAGTGCATATTATAAATAAGAGAGTAGTTTTCTTAATGACGTATTTCATGCACGGTGTTCACTCGTCTATCTCGTGGATCCACTTTGTTATAACTTCGGTTCGATTTACTATAGTTTCGTTCAATTTGATTCACCAAAGCTTCGATGATTTATTTGCTATTCTAATCTCGCTCTCGTTGTCCTAATAAATCAAATAAGCGTTCTTTGATTTTTTCTTAAAACTTTCATGCAGTTCAATCCATTATTCCATTACCTTCTTTTTCTTTCAAATCTTATGAAGATATCTAATGAAGTGTGAATGTTACCGTATGCAAAATAAAACAACGTATTACTTAAACTAAAAGAATATATTTTAAGCCCTTGGGAATGTTAACAAAGCCACGCCTGGACGTCTGGCTAGCTATTCAGATTTTTAGACCGCCTTTGCAGGCTTAACAGGTCACTGAGCGATTTACCAAAACTTATTCTTGGCTTAGTGGTAATAAGAAGAGAGGCGACGTCTGTTCCTCTCTTTGGCTACGCTTATCCCTCTTGATCCAGACTTTATACATTTTGATTGCGTAGGGTGCGAGATTTATTATCTAAGTAAAACTTCTGGTTTTAAACAGCTTACTCAATATAACTCCCGTGCTATTTCAAGAAGCTGGGCGTGGCAAAATATTTAAGTATATTGTGTCGCTATTGAAGATATTTTAAAAAGTAAATTGAAAATCATATTTTTTTTCCTATTCATGTTTGCTTCTATAAACAAACCGATGAAAGCAAATTAAAAGTTCTAAAAATAACATAATACTTAAATTAGCCACTGGGAATATTTAAAAGCATCGGTTTCATTGAAGCAACGCGATATCGAACCGCCTATGGTTTCCTTGTTTGAAGTTTAATTAAATACTTTCTGCGTCGGTGCCCAAGAGGCGGGGACAGGTGTCTTGCGATACGATTACCATAATAAAAGCAAAGAGATGCTACATTTTATCGGACAAAATGAGCAGTGAAATAATAACGCGGTTTTATTGAAAGTACGTAATATTTACTTTGGTGATTAGTTGGTATTCAGTTAGATTTTTCGTTTTCCCGCGTTTCGCCACCTTTGCAGCTGCCGTGGTCACAGAGGACATAAAAAGTGATACAACGTCGGGAAAACCAAAATCCAAACTACTTAAATACAAACTAATCACCAAAGCACTTTCAATGAAACCGCGCTAGTATCCGTTAAAAGTGTTTTTTTTTTTCAATATCTAGTACGCAGGTAAACTTTAGCCCCCTTATTAATAAACGAACAGTAACTTTACACCTAGTTTAACCAAAAAGCTTGATTAGGAATATGAGGCTCTGAGACATCAAACGTAAGGATTTTTTAAGTTTCTTAAAAAAGCCATAGAAGTGAATAAAATGCGCATTATTTGATAAATTCGAATGATTTTTATCATGAATATTTCATTACGACAACTTTAATAATCCTCATAAAATAACATTCCATGAGCAGTGAGCTGAGCATTTGGGCTATTTTGTTTATTTTATACAACAATGCAATTTGAGTTGTCCTGTTCCATTTACAAATCGCTACTTAACTAAGTACAGGTTGATGAGTTAGTTGTATTATCCAATAATGATGTTAGGTACTATTAGTATATAGTCAGGTGGGGTAAGTGAAACACCGGGGTAAGTGAAACACCCAACCATATCTAAGAAACTATCGTATTTTATTCTCATAGCGATGTGTCGATAAAGCAGGAATGGCGAATTACTTCCCTTGACACAACACAGATATCGCTGCGATCATTAAACTAGCTAGTAAACCAAAAAGAAATTCATTAGATGTCAAAACTCAAAACACGAGTGATAGGCGGGAACATTTTGGCAATCATACAAGCAAAATTAAATAGTAATTAAACATTTTGTTATGGAAAGTATTGCACGTAAAGTATTATCTTACATGATCCAACGTCTATTTTAGATAAATTCTTCATGAAATTGAGTTATCATAATCTGAAAATATTAACATCTAAAAGAGCTAAAAGGGGGAAGTGAAACAGTCATGACGGGGAAGTGAAACATATGGCGCACTTCCCCCATGTCAGATATCACAAACCTTTTTTAACGTACATTGGGCGCATTCTGTCAGACAAATCTTTGAGTCATCGATCGCCATAGAGTAAATATTAACCATGGAAAGTAAAATATTGAACATTCTATACAAATTACTTTCCATGGTTAAAAATTACTCTATGGCGATCGATGACTCAAAGATTTGTCTGGCAGAATGCGCCCATTATCAAAGAACAAGTTTTTTGTTAGGTACCTATATTTGTTGTTTTAACTTTATTGTTTGTGAGCCGATTTCGATGAAACTTGGTTTGGGGCACTATTTTGACAAGAAAACAGCAAGGTAATGTTAAAAATATTAAAAAATCAAGATGGCGGCCAACTTTTTTGCTTGTGGTCCGATTTCGATAAAACTCAGTTTTTGGTACTATTTTGGTCAAGAAAACAGCAATGCAATGTTAAAAATATTTAAAAAATCCAAGATGGCGACCAACTTTGTTGTTAACGGGCCGATTCAGATGAAACTCAGTTTTTGGTACTATTTGGTCAAGAAAACAGCAACGCAATGTCAGAAATATAAAAAATAAAAGACGGCGGCCAACTTTTTTGTTTGAAGTCTGATTTCGATGAAACTCGGTTTTTGGTACTTTTTTAACAAGAAAAGAGCAACGCAACGTTAAAAATATAAAAAATCCAAGATGGCGGCCAACTTTTTTGTTTTTTGTACGATTTCGATAAAACTCGGTTTTTGGTACTTTTTTGACACGAAAACAGCTACGCAATGTTAAAAAAAATTAAAATCAAAGATGGCGGCTATCTTTATTGTTTGCGGGCCGATTTAGATGAAATTCAGTTTTTGTACTATTTTGGCAAGAAAACGGCAACGCAATGTTAGAAATTTCAAAAATTCAAGATGGCGGCCAACTTTTTTCTTTGTGGTCTGATTTCGATGAAACTTGGTTTTTGGTACTATTTTGGCAAGAAAACAGCAACGCAATTTTAGAAATATAAAAAATAAAAGATAACGGCCAACTTTTTTGTTCGAAGTCTGATTTCGATGAAACTCGGTTTTTGGCCCACAAAGAAAAACGTTTTTTATTTTTTTTTGTAAAGCGGACCTTACCTATTTAAGGTTTGTCACCCCTGACCATCGCAACTATGTTTCACTTCCCCCGGATTATGTTTTTTTGATAAATCTTTAAAACTGGACCATATTTTATGAGAATTTTATACATTTTGGATATTAATGGTTTAACATGATCCTTTTGTCCTGTTTTTAATTTAATGGACACAATATTTAAAGCTATTTTGGCCCCTGACAAGGGGTAAGTGAAACACTTCTTAGCCTTTATATTCTTTTCGTGATTTTGTTGCTTAATGCAAGTCTTTAGATATTTATATTCATACCGTTAAAGGCTGATTTAATTAGGAGTACATTGCCTACACAGCTATACTTTAATTGCGAGTTTTATAGCTTTACTAAACCTTGTTAAATAAAAATAAAAATAAAGTATGTTTCACTTACCCCACCTGACTATATGTATATTGCAATATACATATACTAATAGTAGTATAATAAAAAAATTACAATTGAAAATTAGGCTCTCAAAAATAGTAAAAAAAACTGGTCTAGACTCTAGAGCGAGTTGGGCTCGCGCACCGAGGGTTTCCGTACCATCCATAGACTTATTATATTACGTACCGTACCATCATAATAAATACACTGCAGACTAGAATAATAAAATTATATTGCAGTTTTAGGTCAGCGCCATCTCTTGACTGATAGTGGAACTAATATATTTTTTCTAAGGTAAGCGTCGCCATTTGTTGACCGGTAGTGAAACTAATGTATTTTTTCTTAGGTCAGCGTCGCCATTTAATTTTCTTGAACGATAGTGGAACTAATGTATTGTTTCTTAGGTCAGCGCCATCTGTTGACCGATAGTGGAACTAATGTATTTTTTATAATTTCTAAAAAAGTGTGCTTTATATAAGACATTGTTTTATTTTTCCTGTAATCTTTACATAAATTATTATAACATAGAATTATTTCAGATTTTTCTCTATGCAAACTTCGGAGATAAGGCCCCCCTTTTTATTTAACGTTTTTTATTGGTTTTTTTTACATTTTTCATCATAAGTCATGTCACATGCCCGTTCTCGAGAAATCCAGCTGTGACAGACAGACAGACAGACTGAGTCACACCATAAGGGTTCCTTTTTACCATTTTGGTACGGAACCCTAAAAAGCAGATTGGTATTAGTAGATAGATACATTGAAAAAAATATAAATAGAAATTCAGTGCCTAAAACATACCAAAATTAAATAAAATTAAAAAAAAAGTGTCTGATAGCTCTCAGAATCAATTTCTTGCATAGAGCCAACTAGAAGTTTCCGAACACAACAGAGCAAGTTTGGATCTCCAAAACTTGCATCGGTATAAGATTCTAATATCTTGTCAGAGTTCCGGTATTAGTTGGGCAAGGCCCTTAAATTATTGTTGCAACTATGCATCAATAGTTCGCTATTTGCACTCCAGAACTTTCTACCTAGAATCATTTTGGCATGCGGGTAAATATTTAGGAGTGTTATCTTATAAAATTTTACGTTTTTCGCATTTACAATGCAATTTTTTATATTATTATAAATATAAAAAATCATAGAAAAAATTACTCATCCATTTATTATGTAATATTACAGAGTGTTACATATTAAACCGAAATTTTTGTTCATCATTAGTATGTATAAATGTGCTAAACGACTAGTCCTAGACGCAAAATAGACTATTGTTTTAGACTATTGATGGGCAAAAGCAAGACACAATTTAGGTTTAGGGTTGCCTATACCTACGCAGTTTACTTATCAGGAAAATACTTTTTTAAGGTAGCTATGTATGCTATGTATGTAAGGTAGGCATGGTAGCATAATTGGTCAGTGCATTAGGCCGGAATCCCAAGGGTTCGGGTTCGAGTCCCGTCTGAGGTGCTATGGGTGAGTTGATTTTTTCTAATTCATTAATATTTGTCATAGAAGTATCTTGTTTTAAAATCCCTTGTAATAACGATTTCAAGTTTTTTTTTGCTGCTTTGCTGTGCTGAAATAGAAATTATTTTGGTAAAGCATCTGCCGTTTCGTTTTTACAAAATGAGAAGCGTGTTAATAGTCAAAACTATATTGTTAATAATGTCATAATTCTACAAATTGTCACATCTAGTCCAAAAAAAGTGTGGAATGAGTGGTAGGAAGGAAAATTTAAACGATTCAAAAGCACCTAATTAGGTACTTACTAAGTACTATACTATCCAAATAGAATAGAGAAAAATAAGATATTTTGACTTTTGATCTAGTCGTACAAATCTAGTCACACGACAGTTAAATCAGCAGGCTTCAATAAGTAATTAAACTAATCTATTGAGATAAAGACAAATTTCACGTACAACAACAACATCTGCTAAGTCTAAACTATCTTCAACTTCAATATAACTACGCTTATTAATACCAGAAACTTATGCTGCGGTTTTGTTCGCATCTGTACCAAAAATGTTTAGTAAACTAATGATAAACTAACATTAGTTGAACTTTGAGCTGAGCTAATGATGCTTTCATATGGAAAGTTTTAAACGAAATTAGCTTTTTTTATTTATATATTATACTAAAAATGGGATACAAATTGAAGAAAACATATCTAAATAGGACCTATATTGAATGTAAGAATCATAATAAAGTTAAAAAGATTGACAAATTTAAAAGCACTTTTCTCTGTGTCTATAAGTGTAGTCACGATTTCAGGGTGGATTTATCAGGGATTTATAAAGAGCGATGGGTGAAATAAAATCTCGCGAATATTTAGTTTATCTAATATGATAATATCATCTTTTATTTAAAAAAATCTCCTATCTTAAGTAATTTATTTAAAGGTCAATGGGAATTTTGTTCGGACGTTTGACCTATGGCGTACACAAACGAAATGGGGCTAGATATGTAGATAAATGTATCTGCTACTAAGTGGTCAAATTCTTGCAGGCCATGTTTCATTATTTATTATTACATCATATCATTTCAATAATAAATAAAATAAATAAATAAAGACAATACAAACGTTTATTATGCTTGTACCACACATTTTCACAATGCTGAAAGTAAAATCTTCTGTTTTATTATCAAAAGTTTAGTAACATCATACATATACTCGCACACATACTGTAAAATAACTTTTTTCTGCCGGTCGGTACATAAAAAAATAATACATATTTTGAAAAGTGGGATTGAATTCTTCAATTTAAAACTAGTTTGGTTTCTGTACGCGAACTTTCATCAAGCAGGTCAAATATGCCCAATGACCTTTCTTATCAATGTTAACGATCAACTAAATAACATAGGTAGGTACTCAGTAATTGGTAAATTTTAGAGTTTATTAACAGAAACACTCGTTTCTGGTGTATCAAATTACTACAAGTTAAATAATTGAAATTGCCTAAAATCTAAAAAATTGTTCGATAATTCAAATTAACTACTACGTTGATAACGTTTATTTATTTCTTTCCTAACCTTTCCTAACCAAGCACCTAAATTTAAAATGTCTCATATTACTAGGTTTGGAACTCGTATTTATTCCGTAAAAGAAGCGTTTCGCTATTTTTTTTCAGTATCCTGCAAACAAAATGTAGCAGAACAATTTTATGGTACTCGTACATGTTTTTCTTAAATAATTGGGGAATGTTTTGTTTTTTTGGACTGCGAATGCAAACGTGCCCATCTATGCCAAAAAACAACCTTCGCCTGCGTGAGTTTCTTTAGATTTAATATTAATAATAATAATAAATAATAAATATTTGACAACATCACATACATTGCTCCAATCCCAAAGTAAGTAGCTATAGCACTTGTGTTATGGAAATCAGAAACAACGGTGGTATGAAATGGTGGTATGTATTGTTATTACATTGAAGCTAATTATTCAATCACAGTTGCACCCTGTAAATGGTCAAGGGAAAAATTTGCCTTTTTTCTGTCGTCAAAATAATTGTAACTCTTACTTTATTTTGCACCATAATTATAGTGAGATATTCACTTGCGATTTATCAGTCCTATCCCACTATCCCACTAGTATTGATGTATGTTTGTTTGTTACTCAATCACACAAAAACAGCTGAACGGGTTTGGATTAATTTTGGCACACAGATAGTTTATGTCCTGAATTAAAACATAGGACTTTTTATCCTAGCATAACATTCCCTAGAGTTTTAGGAATGTCCACGTGGACGAAGTTGCGGGCGGAAGCTAGTTGGAAAAAGTCTGTTCATAATATTAAATTCTTGAGTTCTATTTTTTCACTGACGGCTAAAGTGACAGCAATATTTTCAACATCTTTTGTTGGATTTTAACATAAGTGCTTATGTTTCATCAAAGATCTCTTAATTGCTACTACGAGCAAACAGCGCATTAGGAAACAATTATGTTAAAAACTCGCAAAAACTTGAAAAAAACACAGCAATTAAATATCTATGCAAAAATCACGTAAAGTTTAGTTTTTACCAAAAAAATATTCAGGTGATATTTTTACTGCCTAAGCATGAAAGTAAAAAATATTTTGTTACGGTGCCCAACAAAGATTGCTCTCACGATACGTCGTTTTCATTTCACTCAATATCGACGTGAAAACATTTTTTTGTCTGCGAACTTTTCACGGCATGTCAAACAGATTGTGATGCACATAAAAACCTATGAAGTATGGTGTATAAATATGGAGATTGCACGATATAGCTAGCCGGAAGGATTACCTACTTATCTGCTGTGTATTGTTTTATTTTTTTGCACTCATATATTTTTAACTTATTTTATGCATAGGTATATCAACTTGCTGCACTGGACTCGGTGGAACGCAGAGCCAAGAGATTAATAGGCGATGGAGAACTGGTAGCAGCTAAGCTTAACAGTTTAGCTCACCGCCGAAAAGTTGCTTGCCTATCGGTCTTTTATAGATTGTACTTCGGTGAGTGTGCTCAAGAACTGCATGAACTCATTCCACCTTCTCCTTTCTACCATCGGATATCCGGAAGCTCTGAAGATTACCACCCGTTCTTAGTTGAATTACCCTTTCTCCGTCCCAAACGCTACTCATCATCGTTCATTATGCGCACAGCTTTGGAATGGAATTCCCTGCCGGCGTCTGTGTTTCCGAGCGCATACAACCTGACTCTATTCAAGGCCAGAGTGAATAAGCACCTTCCGGGCAAGCTCGCTCCATCGTAGACCCTGTCTTTGCTTTTGGGCAAAACTGGGGTCAAGACCAAACCCATTAAATATCAAAAAATTCACAGATTTTACAGACCCCGCAAGAATCGGAGCTGTTTTTCTACAATTCCAAATCTAAAGGGACCACCTACAGGTCACAATTATAAACCGATTTTAAAAAATTTATTGCCATTTGATAGCTAAACTAATACCCTAGGACCCTTTTTTCATTTTTTCTTAAGTCGGTTTTTTTTTTTCGAAATACTAACAATTTAGTAAACAAATATCCCCCAAAAACCCGGAATTTTCGGAATTTTGCAAAATTACAAAAAAAGTTACCAGTAGATTTTCAAAATTCAAACGTTCACATGTGTCTCGATAAATTCCTCAACTTTTGGTACTATTTTTATTTCGATCCTCTCAAAATCCTCGGAGATATGGCTAAAAATACGTCTCAGGCGATTTGCATCTGGTAACCATTTTCAATGGTAAAATATAAAGTTGTAAGTTACGTTTTGCCTAGTAGAAGTCACTCTTTCTCTGTAGCATACAATTATTGATGAAGAAAGTCTATCTTCTAGTGGAAAATAAATTCAGCGTTGAAAATCTAATATTTTTTTCTATCAATAACAGTTAATCAAACGCGAAGTTATGAGTTCGACATGAAAGGAGTTAATTAATGGAATTTCGAGCTATATTCCCGTTGAAATAAACAAACTGACAGCAAATAAAACTCTTAATAACGTCGGAATGAGTCGCAAATGGCGTGACGCGACCCGGCTCAATCCGAAATGATCGAGCTGACATTTGCGGTGATGGACCAATGCCCCAAAATCGGGGAAAAATAATTTTCGCATCGAATTCTATTTGACGTTCATACAATAACAACGATCTCCGAGTGTACATGACTATAGCCGAAGTAGAACCGGTCATCAAATTTCCATCTTGAAATTAATTTGGAATTTTTGTTCGGTGTCGCAGTATACAATTTGGTCTCGCGGGAATCGCGTGCATTGGGTCATAAATTGGCGGCCTTTGTACTGTGGAATTGGTTTTTCTGAAAGTTCGATATAGGCACCAATTTTCAGTAAAAAGGGAGGTCCAGTCCAATATTGAAAGCAAAATGCGAGTGGAGTCGGAGTTGGGGCAAAGAATTGGTTCCCTTTTCACAAATAAAAATATTAGACATTCCAACATTTCCAACGCTTAGTTTTATGTTTATTATTTTATATGCACTTTTGACTTAGCGTTCACAGCATGTGTTCTTTTATTACCATAGAGTTATAAGAGGCTATCTTATAAAGTCGCTATGCAAGCACTGAAGACTTACGATGACAATAGCGTCATAAAACTAATTAACTATAGTGTGCGGTTAATTCGATTCTACATTACCTTCGTTGCTAGTTGTAATACGAAGTTATGACAATGCCATCCATTTTATTAAATAACTAGTCTGGTCAACGAAAGATGAGATTAAAATGGCAGCGCCACTTTCCCTGTTAAATTAACGTTTAGAGGTTGTTAACTAAACCTTAAAATAAGGCGCAAAATGAGTTCCATTTAAACCGAGTCTCATCTTTCGTTGACCAAACTCTATTAACCGCCAGCGATTTCATCTGCGTGGACAGTTTTTATTCTACCTCGGGAACAGTTCTTTTTTTTTCGGGATAAAATGTAACCTATGTCCCCCTGATACTGTGACACTTCTGTACCCCTGATAACGTGTATGCACATGATGATTGGTTGAGTACCTACCTAGTTAAGACGTGACAAACGAACAAACAAACAGACTTTCGCATTTATAATATTAGTAAGGAATATCCTTATGCAAATCCTAATTCAATGCAGGAATATACACCGCAAATGTCATCATAATATAATGATGAGTATAATAATTATTACCGTTACAGCTTGACCAAAAATATTTCGTATACTGTCCGGCTGTTCTCCTCTACAGGTCGCATTACTCAACCATTATTATGAAATTGTGAGCTGGTCCGATATTATATTTAAGGATTTGTTAATCGATTCAGTTTAAAAAAATGGCGGAGGAATGAGGGTTGAAAACGTGAAATAAAATATTCAAAATATCACAAACACGAGGTCTACAGCAGGCTCATAGGGGCACAGTACATATATTTTTTTTTTCAAACAGTAGAGGAGCTAACGTCACTTAGGCCCTTTTGTCATTGCACTTCGTCGGATCGCTAGGGTTGGCATTTTCCGGCCGTCTCGTGGAATGCTACGCGCGAACGCTATGGAAACAACTGCGACGCGATGTCACAACCCTGACCAAAGTACTGCGAAATTTGCTTAGAGCTCTTAGAGTGACCTCTGCCGTCAAATTCGAACATTTCCATGGAGCTCTCATACTGTTTGAAAAAACTTATATTATGTACTATGATAGGGGTAATAATTATGTCACCGGCAATAATTATGTCAATATTCGAAAAAAATAAAGGCAATCTAACAACTGACGGTCGATACTTGCAAATTCTCAGCATAAACTTCGTAGCTTCATAGCCACCGGTCAGTCATCCTGGCAGAATGAACAGAACGCCCGAACATACTTGGAAACTGTATTACTTCACTGCATGAACGGACAGTAATTCTGAACGCTCTGTCAGCTGTCATGCTAGGTGAAATGATGGGAATTGCACTGCGATGCGATCATGCCAACTGCGTTTCTGTGTGCACTGTTAGAATAGCATTTGAGGAGCTTAGATTTTGAGCCTTTTTGTTCATTTAAATGCCATGTTTGTTTATATACTATAGGGGGACAACTTTCATCCTCTTCTCATCTCAGTGTCTATCATTGAATTGGACCTTAGGAGTTGGTGTGGCGCAAGGTCGCGTTCATTTTTCGATCACACACGTCATGGACATTTTTAGGCAATAATTAAAAAATATTTGATGTTTACTTTCTTACTAAATAATTATAGAAAACAACGGTACCTACCACTAACCATATCTGGTACAAGTAAATGTCATAGCCTTAGTAAAAAAATAACTCAAATACCTACGGATCAAATGATACCTCCTATTTATGGCAGATTCATTCCTAACGAACAACTTCACCACATAATCATATTTTTTTAAAAGGGCTGTGCCCTTTTATAAACCCTTTGTATATCCAATTAAGAAATAAAATACAACGCTACGCAAATGTAATTAGTAGGTATAAATAAATAAATAATAAATATTTTGACAACATCACATACATTGCTCCAATACCAAAGTAAGTAGCTATAGCACTTGTGTTATGGAAATCAGAAACAACGGTGGTATGACACACACCCAGACCTAAGACAATATTGAAAAGTCATTTTCTACATTGACCCAGCCGGGGATCGAACCCAGGACCTCAAGAGATGGTGACGCCTTGAAAACCGGCGTGCGAACCACTCGACCACGTATATTTTCTGCATCGCCTTGGGCTTTCAGTTTTCAGCATAATAAGGTATTAAAATGACTATCTTTCTTGCAACGAGGCATTAGTATTTATTAATTATTTTGGAAATCAGAAACAACGGTGGTATGACACACACCCAGACCTAAGACAATATTGAAAAGTTCATTTTCTACATTGACCCAGCCGGGGATCGAACCCAGGACCTCAAGAGATGGTGACGCCTTGAAAACCGGCGTGCGAACCACTCGACCACGTATATTGCTTTCAGTTTTCAGCATAATAAGGTATTAAAATGACTATCTTTCTTGCAACGAGGCATTCCTATTTATTAATTATTTTGGAAATCAGAAACAACGGTGGTATGACACACACCCAGACCTAAGACAATATTGAAAAGTTCATTTTCTACATTGACCCAGCCGGGGATCGAACCCAGGACCTCAAGAGATGGTGACGCCTTGAAAACCGGCGTGCGAACCACTCGACCACGTATATTTTCTGCATTGCCTTGGGCTTTCACTTGCAACGAGGCATTCTTATTTATTAATTATTTGGGAAGTATAATTTCAATTTTTAGTAACTAATATAGTGTAGGTATTAATTTGTAACTAATATTTATTTTCTTGAGAGAATAAAAGGGGTATAAAAAAAACATCAACTCGCAATACTAATATAATATTTTCCCTGTACCCATTTTTGTTCATGATTGATCTACACACAAGGTCATTAAACAATACGTTCTTGTCAGAAAAACGAACCCTTTGTTTACTGACAAACAATACTTTTTTGGTATTTGTCGTAACGAATGCTTATTTTTATTTGTTTATTTATTTAATAAAGTTCTGTACACACACAGTTTTAAACAGAAAAGGACAGAAGAATTGAAGGGCTTATTTCAAATTGAAATAATTTCCAGCAAGCCCATGATAGGAAAAAATATAGGTTTATAGATATTAATTAATGATTTGATTTGTATAGGTGGCTGTATTTTTGCCCATATTATGCTAATTTACTTTTATGAGAATTTGCCGTTTTAAGAAGTTTTCTTAAGGGATAATAAGAAATTATGTTTTAGTTGCTTATGTATTTATATTTAAAGATTTCAAACAAAGAGTACTTATACCATACTTCTTTAACACAAATTGATAATGGGTATAGTTGTATGGCCTTCTCTAAAGGAGACCATAGATTGTCAAACATAAGATACCCATGGCCTTATTAACAGTCATGTGATTATCAAATTATCACTCAAACCACACTAAAATAGTTAATGAAGCGAAAATGTCCGTGGAAACTGGATTACCTAGTTCCATGCATTATCACGAGCAGACTTAGTACGAATGTGTCGCAGAAACATAACCATATAAAACGGTGGTGGATGTTGAGAGCTCAGATTATGTCGCCGGAGCGCAGAAATTCTGCCAGCAATTACTTCATTTGGCATGGTTAAATAATTATGGTCTAGTTTAAAATTGCAAGTTAATTCAAATAATGGTGTTAGATGTTGTTGTGAGATTGAAACGCATTTGATATAAAATAATCTGTTTAAAATATTTGTAATCAGTGAGTTAAGAATTAATATGTTTTTTAATTAAGGGTTGCCCGCCCGCAACCATTTTTTCAATAGCTCTGCGTCACTTTTTGTTACCCAGAAACGCCGTTCACTAGAACAAAAATCCACTCGTTTCCACGTAGGTACTACTAGTTCTCCGAACGGTATTCACTCTCAAGCAAACGATATATCTGAGAGGCGGAAAGAGATAGAGATGGTATTGAAAACAACGGAGAATAAAATCTCTATCTAATATAAAGATAGAGATTTTATTCTGAAAGAAACTGTCATGAGATGAAATAAAAACACATCTGAGTAAATCCTTACTAATATTATAAATGCGAAAGTCCGTTTGTTTGTTTGTTACGCCTTCACGTCTTAAACACTCTACCGATCATCATGAAATTTTGCATACACGTTGCCAGGCGTACAGAGAGGGACATAGGGTACCGTTTATCCCGAAAAAAATTTCGTTCCCGAGGGATAGCAACAAAATTTTCCACGCAGACGAAGTCGCGGGCGGCCGCTAGTTTATAATAAACCTTTTAAAGTGTTAATGAACAAAAGATTTAAATCGTATATGAGTACCAATCTAATTGTCCTCCAAAACTCACTGTACAAAATACAGTACGAACAAGTGTCTCGGTAACAAACTTTTCATATGAAACACAATTTCAAAACTCAATTTCATTAGCGACACGTCACATCTCGTCAGGCAGCGATTCACGAACGAGCAACCCCCGAACCATTCACGGCGGTGGCGGCATCGGCAATTTCCCTCAACCAGCGTCATATGATTCCAGAACGTTCATTCGTTTGTCACATTTGCATCCAGTAGCAGACGCTTTAATTTACCACGTTAGGTCTGTAATATTCCACGCGAGATCACTACTGACAAAATTGTCTTTTTAATTTAACCGGGCAATTTTGACTTTACGATAATCGGTAGTCTACCATACGCCTTTACGGCTTTTGAAGTGGCTAATGAGGTCCAATTGGTGACGTTAAAAGTTTTTATTTCTTTCACAGTAGAGTCTATGCGGAAAAAGAACCGTCATGGGACTTGTACTTGATTGCCGTTTTTGTCATGTTGACGGCAATGTTACGTCATTTTAATGCGAATGTAATATCTTGATACATACAAGTATCTATCAAGTCCAGATAGTCGCATTATACCTAATGAGGTAACAGTACTGTGAACATAAATTCCACGTCGGTTATCTTTTCGCAAAGACTCTATGCTTCCTTTCAATATTCCTTTTGAAGAACTGAGAGATTTTGCAGTTTTTTTTGCAGTTTTTCAGCATTTTGCAATTTACAAGAAAAACTGAAAAACTTGAAATGTTATCTCCATAGAAAACAAACTATTTTATCAAAGATCATCATAAAAAGGTATGAATGTGGTAATAATCTCCGTCTTCTTTATTATTAATTCATAATCCGGGATCAGAAGCAACCGTATATCAAATGAGAAAATAAAAACTCAACGCGACGCAAATATATTTCTGCATCGCCTAGTAGGGCTTTCACCTTTCAGCATAATGACGCATATAGTTGAACGTTCAATAAACGTAGAACTGATACTGTAGGTCCATTTTAACGGAATACGCCTAATTTAACTATAGTGGTTCATAACAAAAGCAAAGTTAGTTTTAATATATAATATATATAATATTTTACGGCTAATACCCGAAGTGCGGCTAAACCTAGTTCTAGCCGGCTAAAACTAGGTGAAACCGATCTGCCTTACTCTTGTAGGTTCTGAGTTAGAAATTTAAATTTAAACAGAAAGAACTTTCTTAATCCCCATGCTGGACCTAGTTTTAGCCGGCTACAACCAGTATTAGCCGCGAGCAAACCGGCTACTCCAAGGTTTAACCACCAGCCAGCGGCTACATCTAGTTTTAGCCGGCTAAAACTAGGTTTAGCCGCACTCCAGGTAATTAGCCGTAACATACATATATATTAAAACTATTCTATGAGGAGCCAATCAATGCATGTTTTCCTTGTAATGACCAAATTATAAATCTATGACAAAGTAGGTACTTATTTTTTATCAAATAAAATTTTCTCACTATTCTCTCAGAGTGAGCAGAGCAGCCCTGCATAATCTTCAGGACCAACAGCTACAGAAAGCTGGCGTTTTTATTAAAGCGCAGCCAATAAAATCTACATTTCTGAACGTATAGCAGATGCTAAGACGTGACCTGATGTTAGATTATCCACACCTTTTTATAACAAGTAAGCACTTCACTTGATCGAAAACGAATCGAAGTTCGAGGATTTCACTTGATGGAAGTTATCTCTTATAAAAGACTGCCAAAAATATATAATTGATTGGTAAACGGCGCGATGTGATGACAGGATTCAAATAAAAATATAGATAGATCAATCTTTTATTGTGCTTCATATAAATTAACAAACAACATAGACAGTAATCTACGTGTGTGCAGCAACAGGCCAAAGCTCAGTGTGTTTTTTTTACCAGCAGCAAAAATTCAGATTATCAGCCATCAGCCCATAACCCTATAGTGATACGCCCATGAGTGTATGAGAAACAGTTGAGGTAACCAAAACATGTCTAAAATCCTGTTGTCGAGTCTTCACTCGACAACATGATGATGATAATGACGATCATCATCATAACAACAGACCATAATAGTTTACTGCATGTGTAGGTCTCTAAATATGACGAAAATTCATAGAAGATTGCGTTTTAACTTCTAGAACCACTGAATTTTAAGTTCAAAATAGAAGATGAGGTAACCACTCGTTCAGTACAAAACTCAAAAGGGAATTTAATTTAAGTGGTAAGTCTTTGTAAAGCTTTAAAGCTTTAAAGAAATGTTTAAACATTTCAACAGCTTAGTTTCTGCATCTTTTCGAGACTGGAAGTGTGATATACTTGCCATTTTCACATCGCACTAAATGTGAACTGCAGCGGGAAATGTTTAAGACACAAAGAGCTGGAATGCAATGATAAAACTACGAGTGCGTCCGAGCGCATCAGACTGTCTGAGCATGTCCGAATTTGAAAAGTTTAAATTGCATAAAGAGGAGGTGTCAAACTGATCTGCCCCCCTACTCAAATGGCCAACTTTCTATTCGTTTACTAGCTTTTTTTATTTATTTATAGTTTACTGCTTTTTTAAATTTTAATAGTAAGCGTAGCGTTCAAACGAATAGAATGTTGGCCATTTGAGTAGGGGGGCTGGATACTTAAACAGAGTGTGTATGAGTGAGAATGAGTGAGTGAATATGAAATGGAAGTCATGAGGTATCTTTTAAACTAAGCATCTAAACATAAGAATAAATATCTAAACGCGACATTAATAACTTTAGGACAAAAATGTACATCTCACATTAAAGTAGGAATTAGAGTGAACGTTTTTTGTTTACATTTTCGCCGCAGAATATATAATTGCTTTCGCGTCGATCTTTGATAGCTTCTGGGCGTTATTGTTAGTTTTATTTTAAAAGCTTTTAACTAAAATAAATAAAATGTTATTTTTTGGTTTTTTAGATTCAGTACTCTTTTGCTTTGACTTCTTTTTGATATTTTTTTATGTTTACATCACATCGATTTTATCCTAAAGTTATCAATATTTTAGATTAGATGCTTAGTTTAAAAGATTGCTAATGACTTCGATTTTACACTGTATTGCTTATACTCTGTAAAATGTGTGAAGCAAAAGAGTTTTTATTCATGTTTTTTACAAATATTTGCCACATTTCTTTCGCAAAATATGAATAAAATATATTTTTAGGTAATTTATTATTATTAGCTTCTTATTATTCCAGAAATCCACGCAGAAAATGAATTCACGTAAAAATCACGCTTAAAATCTTATGTGAACGTACTTAAATCTTTCAGTTTCGACCTTAACAAGGTTGAAACTATAAATATTAGAAAAATATATATTTTTTTTCAATCTCCGGATCTCTGCACGGATAAGATCATTAAGATCCAAGAAACGAGTTCCGAGAACTTAATTAACAGAGACTTTAATGCTTAATTGTAACAAAAGAAACGACCTTTGATAAAAACGATAATACTTTCTTCATTTAAAGTGGATCGTATGCTGATGCTGCGCAGTTTATGCTAAGTATGGTAAATAAATAAATAGCAAAATAAAGTAAAATGGAAAAACAATGTGTTTATAACTCTTTCTATGCTAAACCCGATACAACTGAGTTTTTTTAATATACCTACCTATAATTTTAAGGATAAATGTTTTAGTCTCGAAGTAGTTTTTATTTTTCATTCAGATGCTTTTGATGACAACTCATGGCAGTCAAAGTCTGAGTAAATATCTATATTTTTTCCATTAAAAACGGGTTCGGCTTTTTAATCCAACAATAGCCTTTGCTTAGATTAAGCTGTGAGTAACGAGTTGAGGAACTTAATTAACGCCAACTTTCGCACTAAATTAAAACGAAAGAGACGGCTTCAGATTGAAACGATTTGAAGTTATATATTGATTTTACTCATAATGGTCCTTGAAAACTATTTATTAGCTGATCAACTTTAAAAGCTTGGCTTGAGGAGCTTGGTGGAGCAATGGTTTAGCGCCTGGCCTAACGATTGCGGAGGTTAAGCAACGTTCGCAAGGGTCGATCATGGGATGGGTGACCAAAAATTTATTACCTCGAGCTCCTCCGTGCTTCGGAAGGCACGTTAAGCCGTTGGTCCCGGCTGCAATTGCAGTCGTCAACCCGCATTGGGCCCACGTGGTGTGTTATGGCCGTCCTCCTTACCACCCATAAGGAAGGCCTGTGCCCCAGCAGTGGGGACATTAAAAAATTGGCTGATGGACAACTTTAACAAAAGTTTGATAATAGATTTTCCTTGCTCTTATTATTCTTAAATTCACAATTAAAAAAAACATAATTATCAAACATATACTTATCATAAAGTATAATGTAAATAACCTCCTCCTTTTTAATTTTTGAAGTCGGTTACAAAGGAGCTACTCGGAACGAGTAGGTAGTCGGTAGTCGGTTACCTTTTTAGGGTTCCGTAGCCTAAATGGCAAAAAACGGAACCCTTATAGATTCGTCATGTCTGACTGTCTGTCTGTCCGTCCGTATGTCACAGCCACTTTATTCCGCAAGTTTTAGGATTACACAGTTGAAACTTGGTAGACAGATGTATTCTGTTAACCGATTAACGATTTTAACACAAAAATAAAAAAATAAAAGATTAAGGGAATGTATTCCCATATCAGTTTCATTCACATGTATTCCCATACATGGAAATGAAACTGAAAAAAAAAATTGTTCAAACCAATACGTGCGGGGTATTTATAGATAGGTCTTTAAAAATGGCATCACCTCACCTGATGTTAAGTGACGATAAGGCCGAAGGTGGAAGCGCACTACACCCGGAATCCTCAACACTGAGGAACTGGCTATCTTACCTCTAACTGCCGGAACACAACAATTTTTAAATTGTTGTTATGGCGTCAGACTTAGGAAAACGTACAGGCAATCTCGGGTCAAACCGAGTTCAGTACAGTAGGCATTTAGCACAACAAATAACAGAAGTCCATGCGAATACGTAGGTATTCAGACTTATTTTGTGCTGATACGAGTACTGTAAGTACCCAATGTTAATTAATCCACTTTATCACTTAGGTCATTAAAGCAATCCATCACGTATTTTAATGTTGTGCTCACTCACTGATTAAGTATAAACAAGCCATTAATAGGATTGTTCAATGTTATTTACAGAATTTTACACATTTAACAATCCTACTAATATTATAAACTAGCGACCGCCCGCGGTTTCACCCGCGTGGTCCCGTTCCCGTGAGAATATCGGGATAAAAACTATCCTATGGTTTAATTCAGGCTATCTACTATCTGTGTACCAAATTTTAACAAAATCCGTTTAGTAGTTTTTGCGTGATTGAGGAACAGACATCCAAACATCCAAACCAACAAACTTTCACATTTAAGTATAGTATTAGTAGGATGTTTGTGGGTTTGGATGTTTGTTCCTCAATCACGCAAAACGGCTGAACAGATATGAATGAAACTTTACACACAGATACTTTATAGTCTGGATTAAAACATAGTTTACTTTTTATATATACTCTTTATTGCACTATAAACACGGTTACATATATGATTACAATTATTGTGAGCAAAGGTGAGCTTATCTCTAAAAGAGATCTCTTCCAGCCAACCTAGAACGTGTGAGAGATTTCGTACGTTAGCAGGTAACACAAAGTGCAAAATTGTTGGTAATGAATCTAAGACTATATTAAGTATAAACAAATATATAAAATACTAAGAAATACTATAAATATAAATACACAGAATATACGTACATATTCTAAATACACAGGTTGGTCAAAAGTTCTGTTACTGAGTTTCTTTATCGATTACTGGCCATTAAAACAAATGAAAAGAAAAAATAAAAATGACATATTATTGACAGTTTTATAAGCTATAATTCCATACCACACGTATATCATATTTTGTTTATTTCACCATGGAATGGGGGTTGAAGGAGAATCGTGTCGCTGTAATTGCTCTGCACAAATGTGGGCAGCCACCGAATATGATTTTCAAGTTGCTACAAAAGTTGAAAATCAACAAGCAATTTATTTATCGCACTATCCATAGGTACAGTAATACCTTGACCGTCGATGACCGAAAAAGATCAGGAAGACCACGCACCGTTCGGACACCAGCTGTGATCAAGGCAGTGAAGGCGAGAATCACGAGAAATCCCGTCCGGAAGCAAAGTTATTGGCAATACAGATGACTGTGAAGAGAAGTTCCCTTAAAAAAATTATCAATGATGACCTTGGGCTTCACGCTTACCGTAGACGAAAGGGCCATCTGCTAAACGCACGATTGAAGGCTATGAGGTTAGCACGAAGTCGCGCTCTACTAAAGCGGTACGCACAAAACGGCCATCGAAAAATCTTGTTTACTGATGAAAAAAATCTTCACAGTCGAAGAAAATTTTAACCGTCAAAATGATAGAGTATACGCTAAGAATAGTAAAGAAGCCAGCATGATTGCTCCGAGGGTCCAACGAGGTCACCACCCCTCATCAGTGATGATTTGGCTGGGGGTGTCCTATTCAGGGCTAAGTAAGGTTCATTTCTGTGAAAAAGGTGTGAAAACTGGCGCTAGAGTCTATCAAGATACCGTTCTGGAACCTGTTGTCAAACCCTTAAGCCACACTTTATTTCAAAACCAGCCATGGGTCTTCCAGCAGGACTCTGCCCCTGCGCACAAAGCAAAATCTACACAAGCATGGTTTCGGGCTAACAAAATTGATTTTATCGCGCAGGAAGAATGGCCATCCTCCAGCCCAGACTTAAATCCTCTGGATTATGCCATATGGCAACTTATTGAGGAGAAAGCATGTGCTAAGCCCCACATGAATCTCGGCTCTCTTAAGCGCGCTATTCTCAAGGCAGTCGCAGAATTGAATATGGTGGTAGTTCGTGCTGCCATCGATGACTGGCCTCGTCGTCTAAAGGCGTGTATTCATGCCAGAGGCGGTCATTTCGAATAATTTTAATACATGATAATCTTAAATATTTGTGCTTTCATTTGGTATATAATTCATTGTAGCATTATTTGTAAATTTAGTATTATTCATGTTTTCCATAGTTACAGAACTTAGTAACCAACTAGGTATATATACAATATACAAATAAATATACAAATAAATATATATAAAAAAAGATGGTGTGATTATCTCATGAATCAGGAATGTGACAATTGTGTTAAGAAGTGCGATTTGACTTTGGATTTGAAAGAAACAAAGTTTTGGCAGTCCTGGATGTTTGACGGAAGTCTGTTCCAGAGCTGTACAGCTCGAACAGAGAAGGAGTTGCGAAAGAAGATGGTGTTTTATCCCGGTCAAAGGTTCCCTAGGGATTTTCCGAATGTCTACGCGGACAAAGTCACGGGCGGAAGCTACCTAGTACTATTTACAAACCTTATTTCAAACAGATGAAAATATAGTTCATAAAATGATTCAGACCTTCTTGGTGGACAAGGTCAAACCAATTTTTGTTGAAAGTGTTTATAAGATCTACAGATTTTTTTTTATTTTTCACTGTCTTATTTTAAATATTAGGGGGGGGGGGGGGATACAATTTTTAGGTAGGTATTAGGTATTTTTAATTTTAAGGTACACTTAAGCTAGGGTTTCCTAGGATAGCGGTGCCGTCATATTACGGCCGTAATATAGCACTGTTGAATGTTGTCTATGTAAACAATTGTATGACGGCACCGTCATCCTAGGAAAACCTAGCTTTAGGAAGTGTACCAATCTTTTATTCTTTTTCTCATTTTGCGTTAATTCATTAACACGTTTAGATATGATGAAAAAAAGTTTCAGTTCCATGTATGGGGGAGCCCTCCCTTTTAATTTTTTTATTTATTTGTGAAAATCGTAAAGCGGTTTATAGAACACATCTAACTACCAAGTTTCAACTGTGTAATCCTAATAGTTTCGGAATGAAGTGGTTGTGACATACGGACGGACAGACAGACAGACATGACGAATCTATAAGGGTTCCTTTTTTGTCATCAGGCTACGGAACCCTTGGCAAAAAACAGAATTGTAGCTGTTTTAACCAAAATACTGTTGTTGTAAGACAGCAGTGTGATGCAGTTGTCCAGGATGCCCCAGAGCACTTACCTACCCACTCAGTGTGTGAGCTTAAAGTTTCTGATAATAACCCAACTAACTTAACTACCCACTCAGTATGTGAACCAGAACCAGAGGTCTCATACACTTGTAACGATTTGAAAAACTCAACAAAAAATAATCGATCTTCTGATAAAAACTGTTGTGAAACAATTATGTTCTGCGATGAGATGGGTAAGAATTTAGGCCAATTAATTCAAAAACACACCAAGGAAAACATAATTAATTATTGTATGCCTGGGTCAACTTTGGATGACTTGATGAGAATTATTGTTAAAAAAACATTTAATAAAAACACTAATTTGATAATTTTGATAGGAAATAGGGTAATGTGAACAAACACCAACTGATAGCTTATTGTAATTCCTTAATGTCTTTAAAAGTAAAAAAAGTGATTTTGTTCACATTCCCTTATTGCAAAAGTGTGTCACAAATGGAAAATAACTTTAGGTATCAGTTGAACGTAACATTGAATACGGTAGCATTTCATAATAGTGAACAGCTACACATAATTGACATCAATAAATTATTTAATAGTTTTTACTTGACAAAAGATAAGTTCTATCTGCCTAGTTCTTTTAGGAGACAAATAGCATTATCGCTATCTTTTTATTTTAAACATTTAGCCAATAATCTGGCTAGTAAAACAACTGCTTTTATTGAGCAGTCAACTATTGACATTAGTCATTCAACTTTGGAATCTGTTCCAAATAAAAATAATTATAACATTTTACTTAGTTCAAGTAATAATAATGTTTCACATTTAAATTACCATCTAGGACAATAGAGGCGTCCTCTAGCCCTGACTTAACAATAGAAAAGCCAAAGTGTTTAAGAATTGTACACCAAAATATGCAAGGCTTTTCTGGCAAAGATTTAGAAATAAGCTTATTCTTAAACTCTGAAGATATTGATGTGTTATGTGTTACTGAGCATTGGTTGAAAAAGCACGAATTACTTTTAAGTTTAGATAATTATAAAGTTGTTAGCTCGCTTAGTAGGAAATCTACTATAAGAGGGGGTTCACTTATTATTATACACAATAGTTTACAATGTAAAGAGCGTAGAGATGTAGTATCCCTCTCAATTGAACGAACCGTTGAGTTATCGTGCGTGGAACTTGATCAAATAATTATAGTATGCGTATATAGACCCCCCAAAGCGAATTACTCTGAGTTTGAGTCCACTATGGAGGAAGTTTTAAAAATAACTTGTAGGAAGAATAAAAAAGTCGCAATTTGCGGAGATTTTAATGTCGACATCTTAGACACTAAAATAGCCAAACTGTCGAGTAGGTTCATAAACCTATTTAAATCATTTAATTTGCTACATATTTTTAATGAACCAACGCGTATCACACCCACATCGGCAACCTGCTTAGATAATATTTTCTGTAACTGTAATGTCATTGAAAAATCAATATTAAATTGTATTAAATCCGACCATAGTGGACAATTAGCCTCCATTGAGCACCATCATGTTCCGCCTAAACGGGAAATAATGTGTAGGCCAGTAAAAAAACACTGTATTGAAAAATTCAGAACCAATGTCACAAGTAAAATTGAAACATTACCAGAACCAAATTTTGAAGCCAATAACCTATATAATCATTTATTTAGCATAGTTCAAACTGAATTTAGTAAAACTTTTAAACAAAAAGTCATCAAATGTAATGATAGTACGAAATTTAGTGACTGGGCCACACCCGGCATATATAAGAGCAGAAGGAAATTATACGAACTTTATGCAGAGAAAGCTACTTCTAGTGATCCTAACTTCATTGAATTTGTCAAGAAGTATTCACAAACATTCAGAGAAGTCTGTATCTTAGCAAAGTCCAAGTACTTTGCAAATAAAATTAAATTAGCAGACAATAAAATTAAGGCTACTTGGAATATTATTAACAAAGAAACGGGCAAATCAAAATCCAATATAAATTCCTTCTGTTTAAAAACTGGTGATCAAACTTTTGAATCTGACAATGAGGTCGCTAAAGTTTTTGAAGATTTCTTTGCTAGAATACCTGTAGAAACTACCAGTACTCTTAGTGCTTGTCCCAACATCGCTGTCTCCCTTCTGGAGTCAAGTGTTGATAAGTGCAATGAAAGTTTTTCCTTCAAATATATAAATAGTGCAGATATCATTAAAGCTTTTAAAACAATTAATGTTAAAAAAACAGAAGATCTTTGGGGCATGTCAACAAGCATAATTAAATCAATAATTGATATACTAGCCCCTTACTTGGCTTTTATTTTTAACAAATGTATTGACGAAGGGGTCTTTCCTGATCTAATGAAAAATAGTAAATTGATTCCTCTTTTTAAATCTGGGGATAAAAGTGACCCAGCTAACTTTAGGCCAATATCTATACTACCAGCACTTAGTAAAATATTTGAAAAAATTATATATTCCCAATTATTAGATTACTTCACATACAATAATATACTTCATAAAAATCAGTTTGGTTTTTCCAAGGGTAAAAGTACTACTGATGCTGGAATTGCACTTCTCAAACATATTCTTGATGCTTGGGAGGAAAAGCAAGATGTAATTGGCATTTTCTGTGACCTTTCTAAGGCATTCGATTGCGTTGATCATTCATCAAACACTATTAAAGAAGCTAGAACATTATGGTGTCTCTGATAAATCAGTTAGTCTTATGAAATCGTATTTGTACAATAGAACTCAGAAAGTAGTGATTAATAGAACTGAATCTACTGGAGCCCCCATCAATATGGGTGTGCCACAGGGATCAATATTGGGCCCATTGCTGTTTCTAATTTATATAAATGACCTTCCCAACTACGCGAATAATTTATGTGAAACAGTACTATTTACGGATGATACTTCTTTAGTTTTTAAAGTAAACAGAGGTAATAACTGTTCGGACGAAGTAAATAGTGCCCTCTCTAAAGTTTCATACTGGTTTAATAGTAATAATTTAGCACTTAACCCCAAAAAAACTAAATGTGTTAAATTCTCATTACCTAATGTTGAGCAGACAAAATTAAATATTAATTTGAATGACGATGAAGTCGAGTTTATCGAGAGCACAAAATTTCTAGGTATCACACTAGATTCTCGACTGCAATGGGATCCACATATTGAAGCCTTGTCAAGTAGACTTAGTTCAGCGGCATTCGCTGTTAAGAAAATAAGGCTTTTAACTGATATTGAAACGGCAAGGTTAGTATACTTTAGTTATTTTCATAGCGTAATGTCGTATGGACTGCTATTGTGGGGCTCAGCTGCCAGTATTGAAAATATTTTTGTACTCCAAAAAAGAGCTGTTCGCGCCATATACAATCTACGGCGGAGAGATACCTTGAGAGAAATGTTCAAAGAAATAAATATTTTAACTTTGGCAGGCCAATATATTTATGATAATTTAGTTTATGTAAGGAAACACTATGATTCATTTGCTAAGAACAGCAATATTCACCAGTTCAATACAAGAAATAAAGATAAACTTGCCGTTCCAAGATTTATGGCCGAATACTCAAACGCAACTTAACTTTGAGCGGCTCTCAAACAGCATGCTGTCTTTGTCATATCTTTGACATTTAATGCGACAGGACGACGTTTGAGAGCCCCTCAAAGTTAATTAGCGTTTGAGTATTCGGCCATTAGGCTTGCAAAAACTAGAGGTTCATTTATGGGGAAAGGCATAGCCTTTATTAATAAAGTTCCACAACAAGTGATTGATCTTCCTTTGCATGAATTTAAAAACCATGTTAAAAAAACGCTCATGGGTAAAGGTTATTATAAAGTAGATGATTATCTTAAAGATCTAAATGCGTGGAAATGATGTAACACATAACTTGCTAATAAGTACTTTGTTGAAGTAATATAATAAGTCTATGTTGTTGCCAATAATCCTGTCACCCTGTTGTAATTTTCTGGTAACGATATATTCAAGTTTGTAAATATCGTTACTTGTGGCTGTTACAGCTGATAAGTTTCTTGCGCCCGTTCTTCTTGTCAGCTAAAAAAGTCTGGAACGGGTGGTAGGAAAATATAGACGATTCAAAAGTACTTAATAATTAAGTTTATTTGAATAAAGCTTATTTGACTTTGACTTTGACTTTGAACACTAAGAAAGAGGTAAGAGATTTTTTTAATAGATAATCGATTACTTTAATTCTACTTTGCTAAAACCATCATCAGTTCGTAGGCCGGTTGTTATTGTTGGCGCTGACTAGAATAAGTGTTTAATAGCGATAATAAGAGCCGTTAAGCCTAATACACATGAAGCCATTAGCACAAATTTGCATGTAGCACTAACATTTTGCTGCATCAGTTAGCGCGTGACGTCATTAAAATAAGCTCTTAAATGTATAGCGATCAGCGCGCGTTCTAATGCTGATGTTGTTTGATGGAAAATCGTTTTAGTTGTTACAAAGTGATTTGACTGACAACTAGCGTTGTTAACCGTCCCGTATTTTTGGTATTTTCAATGTCCCGCCGGGACAGCCCATGTCTCGTATTTTACGAAAATCTATGACCCGGCCGGCATTTAATTAAAGCCGCTAACGATTTTCGATTACGATTTTGATTGTGTTTTTTTTAATAAACATGTCAAAACACAAAAAAAAATGTGAGCGGTATTTGTATCGAAGTATAATTACTACAGTAGCCCGTAATACATTTAAATTATCAAAAAGGTTACCGCTCGCCGTTGTGATATAGTTATTTATTACGAAATTATAGATCCTTTAACCCAAGTTTTACAGATCGCAACCCGCCGTAACCTATATTTGTATATCTCCAAAAATGATATTTTTTTAGTTTTCGAGGTTTACCACATGGTTTAGCTATTGTCGTGTTCTACAGCTTTGTTTGATTGCCACTAATAATAGTAAGCCTTTGGAAAGTGACCATACACAGATTTAAGACCAGATAAAGTCCATCCATTTTCATCTGGTCTTAAATCTGTCTATGGCTGCTTTTCATAGTCTTACTATTATCAGTGGCAATCAAACAAAGCTGTAGAACACGACAATAGCTAAACCATGTGGTAAACCTCGAAAACTAAAAAAATATCATTTTTGGAGATATACAAATATAGGTTACGGCGGGTTGCGATCTGTAAAACTTGGGTTAAAGGATCTATAATTTCGTAATAAATAACTATATCACAACGGCGAGCGGTAACCTTTTTGGTAATTTAAATGTATTACGGGCTACTGTACTAAATATCCCGAGACCTTTATTTGCTCCGAGTGGTAAAGAAAAATTCCGTATATTTTAAGATTCGTGATCGTTTGTCCCTTTAGGTCGACAAAAAAGTTGGCAACCCTACTGACAATCCTTTTACCAGATAATAATAATATTGTTTATTTGAAAAAATGCAAAAAGCAATCAAATGTCAACAACAGAGGCATTGTTAATTTGATTATTTTCCAAATAAGCAGGACGAAAAGTCATTGGTCTGAGGATTTTATACTCCGATGTTCCGTAATCTCTACGGGCTTAAATTAAAGTCAAAGATAAGACAGTAGCTGCACTTTCCGCGGAAAATTTTAGACAATTAAATTTTCCTGCTGGAAAACAAAGTTCTATCTCCTTTGCAGACACTTGCTTATCGTATCGACCACATTATATAACATTAATTACAAGTAGGTACATACATTGTTTTCTGTTTTCATCAATATTTGCATTAGTTTTTAGTAAAATAAAGTCTAATAATAAAATGGTATTTACCGTAATGTTCCTATCCTGCTATTAAATGGATTTTAATGCGTATTAAGTACTCATAAAACGAATCGTTAAGACTAATGCACATTGGTGAATAGCACTTCGCATGTCCGTCCAACGTTTGCATCAATCAAGCCATTAACGATGACGTCACTAAACAAGCTTTCAGATGAATTAAACCGATTAAGAAATGGTATTCAACGACCCTTGCCAGCTTTGTTAGGATGGTTAATCAATAAGAAGCTGTGTACTGCGCAATGCAGCGCTATTTTCTATCTATCCCATCAACACGCTTCTCTTTACCATTAACTAATAAAGCATTTGCATAATCTATACATTATAATAGAACTGTAAATTTAATCTAATTCGGGGGTCTGAAGCCAGGGCAGCTGAACTCTCCGTAATACTAGCTTTCATACACTAGAGAGGTCAATTCAACTGGTCGCTTCGTGACATAAAACGCGTAGTACTACGTTTCGTGAGGATAATTTACACCCGTTTGCACTAAACTTAAGAATCGGCTAAGATTTTCATAACTTCAACTTGACCAAATTAAAACGGTGTCATGAACTTAGCTGCCATACAGCTGTCTTTCGCATAGTACTTGGAGTTGTAGTTAGGAAAAAACTTAGGCGTATCTGAAGTACTTTTGAATCGCCAATAATCTTCCTACCACCCGTTCCAGACTTTTTTTAGACTAGTTGTGAAAATTTGTAGATGATTGAATGATTTAGTTATGACTATTAACACGCTTCTCATTTTGTAAAAACGAACGGCAGATGCTTTACTAAAATACTCTCTATTTCAGCACAGCAAAGCAGTTAAAAATAGATACCTGAAATCGATTGCGATGCTACTGTTGTTTCTGTCATCAGTGAAGATTACTTACGTTGCTGAAAGATGGTTCTGACCCGATCTAGGATATCGTGTAATGAGGGCGTTTCACAATGACAAAAAACTAGGCTCGATAGATGGAGTTGATAAAAATGGGTGTCAATGTGATTTTTTTTACTATTTTAAGCTTCGAAGAGTAGGTATCAGCTAATCTAGTGAGACAAATAGTTACGAAGAGTATCAACACCATCTAGTGAGGCAAATAGTTCCTATTTTTATTTTTTAACCGACTTCAAATATTTGAAAAGGAGGAGGTTATCTATTCGTCGCGTATATTTTTTTTTTATATGTATGTACACCGATTACTCGAAGACGGCTGAACCGATTGAAATGATTCATGTTATAACATGAGGATTGTTCCCAAGTTGGTCCCATTTTTTGAAATTTTGAAATCGGTTCAGTAGTTTTCAAGTAATTTTGAAAATACTGTCGTTTTCGTAACCATTTTATATGAATTCAGACGGATTTTCAACCATTACTTTTTTGTTTATGAACCGATTTAGATGATTCTTTTTTTGTTTTAAAGAAGACACCTTAAGAATGATACCATATTAATTATTGGTATTGGACGTTGGATTTTGAAGATACACGAGGGAACTCCTTAAAATCAAATAGGAACTGTACAGTGATTGAAATATTGGTAGGTTTATGACAATCAAAAACAAGTTAAGTATCTATCTTTTGTCAAGGACGTTCTGGACTAGAGTTGAACTGCGAAAGCCCAACGGAACTCGTGGAAATTGAGTTACTCGGGGTATACCATTGAAAAACGTGAAACATTATAACGTTTTATTTTATAAAATCATTGCTTACATACCTACCACAAAAAAGTTTAAAATAAAAAAACTTTAAAAAAAAGGAAAACCGCCTTCAAAAATCTTAAAAAACAGATCTATAAAAAGCAAGAAATAATGTTCAAATCGATTAATTAAAACACGTCAATTGAAGTCGGGTGGGGCTTTTAGAATATAAAACATACAATAAGCAAAAAAATTACTTCCACCCGACTTCAATAGACGTGTTTTAATTAATCGATTTGAACATTATTTCTTGCTTTTTATAGATCTGTTTTTTAAGATTTTTGAAGGAGGTTTTCCTTTTTTTTAAAGTTTTTTAAATGTCACTTTGAAAAGCCCTCATTACATTGCATTGATTCCATTCATCGATTACATTTTTACTAAAGGCTGGCCAGCATTGTTTTAGCAAACAGATTGAAATAGGTAACATACCAGTCTAGTTATTGAGAAATAGCGAAGTGTAATAATAACTTCTTAGCACTAAGTTAATAAAGATTAACTCAAGTTAAGGTTCCCAACCATATTGTTAAAAACAGTATTATAATGTTTTGACTACATTATACTTTTAACTCTTGAACAAAAATAAAGTACCTACTTATAAAAAATACTGTTTTCAGCATCACTGGTTTCTTGTAAAAAAATGTTAGCAACCCTAACTCAAGTCGGAAATCTCTACGACATAGAGTTTACGTGATAGGTGCGGGTCATACGTTAATGTTTATATGCTAATTAAGTGGCGTTGATAAGATTTACTGTTTAAAATAATCATTTTTAATGATATTATTACCAACATCGTACAAAAGATAATAAAATAGCATGCACTAAAAAGAGTCCGCAATCCGTTAAGTATTTATGATTTTTCTAGTCCAATTTTCTCTAGTTTGTAAAGGAATAATAGGTTGGTTATATTTTATAACTACACTCGCAAAGATTGATCTAAGTACGAAGTAGTATTTCTTATATTTTTCATTTCAAGTCTATTTTCAAGTTCCAATTAAGCTAGAGTAACTTTAAGAGCAGTAAAAAAAATTCATATGTAAGTAGACTTCCTTCGTTGAAATGAGAATCTCCTTCTTTTTCAAAGTCAGTAAAAAATATAGGTAAGTAGCTTTTTTCCGGAACCGAGATCCTTACTCATTTTTGAAGCCGTTATAAAACTAAGTTAGATAACAGTTTCGGTTAAAACTAAGTTACATAACGTACAGAGAGGCTGTATGAGCAAGACCTTTGCCTATCATCTGCTGGCTTGGCACCGACCCCGTGACGTCACAGGCGCGACGGTGAGGCGCGCCACCGTGACGCCGACGCACCCTCCGACCCCAATCCACGATTTATAATTTTATTTCTTGTTTTATTATCTTTTATAGTTGGAATATAGTTGGCTAGTTGCCGCTGAAGGAAATATTGAAATAGCAGCTTCAGGGTTTTATTACCATGACCTAGATAAATTGGTTCATTGATTTACAAATCTAGAAATGCTCTAAATTAGTGATGGGACTCGAATAAAAAAATCGAACCGATTCAAATTACCTGTAACTAGTTCTGATCGTCCATTCGAATTTAACGATGATCCGAATCGAAATGATGATTCGAAGCAATGTGATGGTTCCAATCTTTGATGATTCGAATCAATGTGATGATATGAATCGATACGATTACTCGAATCAATAACAATATCGTAAACTTACTAAATATGGTAAATATGGTAAAAATACTAAATATGTACTTATGGTTAAAGAAATCAAAAACTTTAAATAATTATTAAACTGCCTTCTCAGTTGTTCTCGGCCCTTAAGGTGAGCTTGCTTGCGATCAAAGATTCGAATCAAAAAAACTGATTCGAATTCTAACGGTGATTCGAATCGGCTAACCAATTCGAATCAGATGATGATTTGAATCAGCATAGATCAACTCTTTTGAATCGAGCTTGGATTGACGTCATTCGAATCAATTGTTATTTGAAACCAATCACTACTCTAAATCGTGTATGAGGGCTCTACGGCTGAAGTTTTTGAGTCTTATCTTTGAGTCGCCAACAAGTTTAAATTAAACATGCACTATTGTTAAGCTATGGGCACTGTTACAGTTTTTTAATTAAGATTTTCTTTGTGTTAAAAGCTCAAATCAGAAATCAGTTAAGTACCTACGGCAGGTGGCTTCACGAAAAATATGTTTAACCACGAACAACAATAAATAAACAATGTTGTTTATGCTGTTGTTTGAAACAATTAACAACAAAAAAACTTTATTTTTCGTGCCATTTCGAATGTTATAAATATTTCCTAATATCAAGCTATATAAAAATAATGTTCGAATACATTGAAGCCAATAATCCATGTTATAAAGAGGTGCTATGTCCACTTTGTTATCCTCTCTGACGTTTCCTGAAAACGTTTTCTTCAATACGTTTCTAGTGAAATACATAGTTGAAGAGTGATTCTGAGAACAGCTTAAATGTCCAGGAGATCTGTTATGATTCATTGTATGATTCAGCATATCACAACGAATTTGTTTTTCTGTATTAGTCATTTTAACATTAACCTTCTATCATCTTATGCGCCAAGTTATAGCAAATCCGCTATTTATTTACTCTCTAATAACATCAAACCAATATTTTAGAGATGTTCTTACTAGGTAAATTCCTAATAGTTTCTTAATAAACTAAAGTAGCTTTTCTTCAATGTCGAATTTACAAATTATTTGCTCAGCGAGTAGAGCAATTCTTTACATAATATATAAACTTATTCATACTGTTAACCGATCGAAGCCCAAACAATACTGGTGGTAAAAGGAGGAACGACTTAATTTGATTCGACCGCCCAACTCATTTAACTGTCAAACAGATGATTCCGAACCTTGGATCCAACTCTGTTTGTACGTTCCAGTGACCCAGAACTTTCTCTGTGACGTCACGGGCGCGGCGTCGCCACGGCGCGTCTGGTAGTCGCCAGCAAGACATGACCCGATCAATGGAAAGTGGTATTTGATACACTGTTGTACTAGAACCTCAGAGATTCTCCATAAATCGAACATCAATAAAAAAAACCTCCTGATTACAGTTTGGAATTATGTGAAAATATCCAGGCAAATGTTTTGACGCATTTATTAGACATAGAAATATAGGTACTTACAGTATAGTACCAAATAAAGTCACCTTAATTTTATGTTATTCAACACACAATACCTTACCATTATAGAGGAACGGCTTATCACTCAAAAGTTAATAATAAATAAATAATTTAAATAATCTTACAGCATTTAACAATTAAAGTCTAGACATAGGTGTAAAATATAAAATGTAGAGTGTCTGAACTAGGTTTAACCTGTATCACAAGCAAAGTAAATGACTATTGGGTTACTCTAGCAATTGACAGTGTACCTTAACTACGTAACTTCGTTACATGTCACTCCCATACTTCAGTTAAATTATAATGTACTTACCCCACCTTTGGTAAAATTTAACATTCAGATGCCAGATTACATGTTAATCCGAGTTTAATTTTGCAAATTACCCGTATGGTAGTAATGAATTGAAATGAACTCTTTATTTCAGTGACTTGCGTACAAATTGGTTTCCGAACAACTCTTGAATTAAACGAAGTGTAAGCCAAAGGCTGTATAAGTTGTAGTGGTCTTATTGGATAAGTTTGAAAGTCTACAGGTAGCACAAACGTTGGTTGTAGACTTGTTCTACCACAAACTTTGCGAAGATTACGCGGTTTAAGAGTTCGGAAATTAAAAAGTGAGCGACTTTCTTCTTTATTACTTTTTAATTTCGATCTCCCGGCCCCAGGCCCAAACGCTGAAGAAACTGTTAAGTGAATACATACTCTAACTTGTTACTAATAAAGTGCTGTAAAAGTAATGTATAGTTAGAGTCACCTACTGGTGAGTGTGTCATTTCATTCGCTATGCAATAAGTAAAGAGAATCACCAACTGTCCGGTGTGAAAAAAGAAAGAGGCTTGGAAGGAACGTCAGAGATCCGATTTAGTAGGTTTAAGATAGTAAAATGGTCGTCTTGGCAGATGGACGGAACAAAAAATCGAATCGAATGGACGCAACGAAAAACTTAGTCAGTACCGCTAAGTAGATGGACCATGTCGCCAAGGACCTGGTGAACTCCTGGAAACTAGCGTAGCGACTGACAAGAGATCGCGCAAGACAGTGGCTTCACCTTTTGTCGAAGGCCAAGACTCACTTCGGATCGCTGAGTCAACGGAGAAAGTAATTAAGGTATTTTATATTCCAATAAGTCATTGAACTCGATATCAATATGATTTCGCGTAACATCAAAGGAAAAATCTGAAATAATGTAGAAATCTTTACGATTCCATAATTGGTGGTACTTTGACATTTCAGTATCGAGTTTTTCCATAAAATCTGATTATTTCCTGGAAATCAGGTTTGAGTCAGTTGAGGAAAAAATGATACCGCCTAATAGCGGTATAAGCCAACTAGAAAGGTTTCTAACGGAACGTGGGTGCCTGAAGCAAGCCTGTTGTTATAGTATGAAATTGGCTACAATATTGGCAAACAGCGAAACGATATATTAAGAAATAATTACGATGCCAGTAAAACTGCCAAGTTAATGAACACTTGCTATTAGTTATCGGGGGAAATTGGTTGCAAACTTTTTTGTTAAGATATAACTCACTGACAATTACGTGTATTATTAGATAGCCCAAGGGCTGGAAACTAATATAAAAGTCGGCACATGTTGCCCTTTTACTTTTCTCTCGTCATCGTCACTCTCGGCAAGTTGTTTTGGTATTGTTAATGTAAGTTGCCTTTTAACGTTTTTTTACACTTGTGTTTTAAAAAAAAGTGCGTTATCATAATATCAAGCTATATACATTCAATGAGGAGCTCGGCGGCGCAGTGGTTTAGCGCCTGACCCAGCGATTGCGGAGGTTAAGCAACTTTCGCAAGGGTCGGTCATGGGATGGGTGACCAAAAATGTATTAGCTCGAGCTCCTCCATGCTTCGGAAGGCACGTTAAGCCGTTGGTTCCCGGCTGCATTTGCAGTCACTAAAACCCACCATCTGCATTGGGCCGTGTGGTGGGTTATGGCCCGTACTCCTTATCCATTCATAAGGAAGGCCTGTGCCCCAGAAGTGGTGACATTACAAATGGCTGATGGACATACAATCAATGGTTCTTTATGTTGGATCTCGAAGATTTTTTTATTTTCTTTTTCTAGCTTTCCTTATTTGCTTACACAACAATATCCGACATTTTGCAAGTCCGACCAATGATTTGGAAGAAGGTACACTTCCAAATCATTCAAATCGGTATTTATACACTTCGTATACAATTGTAATCTGTAATTTTCTACTAAATTTTTTTAATCAATACAATCCTAATATTTATTAAATTATTAGATACTTTATTATTCGTGGTAACTCTCAAATCCCCACAAAATCATTAAAGTAACATAAAACTTCATCAGATAATCCACTTTTCGAGTTAAACAAATAAAACACGGGAGAATTTCAAATTCTCAAGAGAAACAAGATTTGTTATCACGCCTGTCGAATTTTGCAAGTTTACCAACATTAACGGTGATCTCTCTTTGATCCGACTTCGAATCGCATCAGAATTTTTCGAGGTGCCATCTGGTGTCACGAACACGCGTATAATGTGTCTAAAGCTTATGAAAAAAATCCTACTTAAATATTCTGCGTGTTGCCCGAAGGAAATAGGTTTTGCATTAGTGTTACCCAAACTTGTTTATTGGGTTTTCTAGAACCAATTTATCAACTCAATTAAATAAATGTATTTACGGTAAAAAATAGATTGTGATGATTGTTTTGTTTAATCAAAGGTATCGACGAGTAGAAATACAGTTCACAATTTATGATTAACTTCGGCGAGATATTATCTAACCCTGTCAAAATTACTAATTTCGGTAAGACTAAGTTATGGTAGGTAGGTCAGAGGGCCTATTACAAAAAACGCGAAAACAACCTAATAAAAACGTGGTAAAAAGCATCGCGATAAACGTATAATTGTCGTCCCAATCCGTGACATTATTAACCCATTTATAAGATTCAAAATCAAGAACATGATATTTTTTGTAATCGATGAACTAAAACTAAGTTTGAGTTTTTTAATTACATTTTGGGACGTTAACAATTAAATTTGGATATTTCAATATATTTAATAAAATAGTCTATCACTATTAAAAAAGATTTGTTTCCAAAGTGAAAAATATCCACTCCCACCTTAGACCAGGCCCTATTTGGAATATCATGAGGTATTAACGTCTCTTTTGTGTTTTGTTTTTTATATGTTAAGCACGCTTAACATTGCGACAAATAATCCTGTAACTGTGAACTCATATTCGGCCAAAACATTATCTCACGGGCCCTTAATTTGCATTTTTCTATACCGAGATGTCTTATGTGAATATGTTTTATCATTTCTTTTCGCAGACATTTCGGAATAGCAATCTTATACTTACTTACTTACTTACTCCGGTGGCTTAGCGACCCAAAGTGTGTCTTGGCCTCCGATACTAGAGCTCGCCATCTATCTCGATCTTTTGCTGTTTCGCGCCAGTCCCCAGCATCGAGCTCACGTAGATCGGCCTCCACCACGTCTCTCGCGCGTCCGACCGGGCGTCGGCCAGTAGCTTGACCGAGATAGGCTCTTTTGGCGCTCCTCTCCAATCCCATTCTTTCGACGTGACCAAGCCATCGGAGTCTGTGTGCCTTCGCTTCTCCAATGATATTAGGCCCAGCCAGGAGTTGTTCTACTTCAGCGTTCTTTAAGATCCTCCAGCTTCCATCAGCATCATGTTTAGGACCAAAGATTTTACAAAGGATTTTTCTTTCGGCGACCAGAAGCTTATTTTCTTCACTAAGTGTTAATGTCCAGGCCTCACTACCATACATTAAAATAGGTCTGATGACGGTCTTGTAGATCCGGATTTTGGTGTTTCTACTGAGAAGCCTGGACACCAGCACTTTATGTAGTGCTGCGCTGCATCGTAGGGAGTTCTGTATGCGGAGGTCTATTTCCTCATGACGAGTGTTGGTGTCGGTGATTGTGCAGCCCAAGTACTTGAAGTTAGCCACTCCTTTGTATGCAATATCTCCAACATGCAGATCTTCACGTTTTTCACGGAGGTTCCTGTAGCGTTTCATGTGGAGATATTCTATTTTCCCTTGGCTAATCTTAAGACCTACTTTCAGAGCTTCTGCTCCTAGGGTCCTTGCAGAGTATTGCACCTCAGTACTATTTTCACCCAGCAGAGCTAAATCGTCCGCGTGTCACCTTGTATCACCTTGTGCCTTCCGTTAAGTTCGATTCCGACGTCTAGTGAAATCACCCGTCTTAGGACATAATTATTCAAGAACCAAATTAAAGAGTATTGGTGACAGAACATCGAGCTTGTTTTAGTCCGGTAACCACCGAGAATTCATCAGTCAGCTCGCCCCGAACTCGAACTCTCATTCTGTAATATAACAATCTTATGCCCTTTCCAAACAATACCAAAATTAACTGTCAGTTCATCTCGACTATCCCAATGACACTTAATTTTATCATCATTTATATTAATCGATTGATTAATAATTTCTTAATAATATCCTATAGTAGATATAATGTCTTTATTAGTTCTGATTACGCACAGCTCTGCACAATTTACGCAGTAATAAATTAATAAGACATACCACTCGAAATGGAGAGCATTTCGCCCTCACTGAATAAGGCCATTTAACCTCTTAACCCTAGTAATAAAGTTAGTAAGATGGGATTCCATTAGTAGCATATACTTAACTAGAGAGTATGACGTCATAGTTAAGGAAGTCTGTTAGTTCTGATAGTTTTAACAATGAATATTCTTATAAAATTGTACATTTTGAATGCTATTATAATCTTAGATAAAGGGTTTTTCATGTTAAGATAAGATTTTCATTTGATTTTGGACGTTTCGACAGCTTTACAGCTGCCGTGGGCCACATTGTATTGTGACACTAATATAAAATGTATGAATTTAAGTAAGTACTTATAACAAGTTATTAAAACTAGGTTGATAAGTCAAGTATCTGTATTATAGTTCCTTGAACAGAATATGTATTTTTTAGTACTTACCTACAAAGATAAAAAAAAAACAAATAAAAGATACACATGCATTATAAAGCTTAACCTTATCTGCAAATTTGATTTTTGAAGAAAAATAAAAAGAACTGTTTAGGGGACACCCGGGTTTGAACCGGGGACCTCTCGATCTGCAGTCGAATGCTCTACCACTGAGATGCTTTATACGAGTATTTTAATCAATGCGTGTTATGTTAAGGTGATAACACCAGTATTTCATACTTACATAAAAACAAAATATTTTTGAATGAGTAGTTTACTAATGAATTTATTATTTTAACTGCCTATGTTTTGTAGAACGTACCTAATCGAAAAATCCCTTAATTATGTGCAGCCATTAGTTTATAGTTAGTTTAGAATAGTTAGGCTTTAACTCGTAGTTCGCATACGGGAACCAACAGCACGGAAGTTTAGATATCGGCATTTGAACAACGCTTGTGGTCAAAGTTAGCACTAACTATCCGTAACTGTGACATATTAATTATATGAAAAAAGTAACAATTTCTTACCTACCAAATATGTACCTACAAGGATAGCTTTGGTACTTCTATTATGGTTTATGCCTTGAAGCATAATTAATGTTCTCTTTGAAATACAAACACGCTACATATTATCCTTTATACTAAAACTAATTAACAGGTTAATATGTAATCGATATGTTGCGTTATCTATCTATCCTTATATTTTAGAAAATAGTCGTATTCTATATCTATTGAAATCGCATGGAGTTCATTTAATTAAGATAGGTGGCACTGTGCAAAATTTTTGGTAATATTACTTGATTCGATTCCGTTTAAACGCACAGAACAAAGAAAATTCCCCAATTTTCTTAGGGAAAAAGTATTTGTTATGTGCGGTTATTGAACTCCTATGAACTCCAATCAACAACATTTCCGGATTGTGAATCGTATAGAGTTCATTTAATTTGAGATAGCTGATATATGGCGCTGTGTAAATTTCCCGATAATATTACTCGATTCGATTCCGACACATTTTACATTCAGTTTACCTATATATTGAACTCCAATCGACAATTACACTTTTCCGGATTGACAGACACCTGTTAATTCGCATACCGAAACGAAACAAAGTGAGATTCCATCCGTCCCGCCAAACAGTGTCACCAATTAGTCGCCTTGCTCTTAAAACGAATTCAATTTATACGAACGATATCACTCCACTGTTCGTCATGTTACATTCGCATAATTGATGTGCGCCTCCGGCCAACAGTAAATTTTTATATGTCTTTTATTTTTTATACACCATAACGCTGACAGAGATAATGGCCATTTTTATTTAAGTTGTGACGCAGAATACAGCTTTAATAGTGCTGTATTGAGCAATTAAATTGCTGAAAAAACAATAAAATATAATCATTAGACTTATATTGTGTTCTTAAGTGCTAATTACTATAAAAAGTAATACTTTTTTTACATCACTTTTTCAAACTGTGTCGTGCGTGCCTAATGCACATTGTTGTTTTTTTTTGTTTGAAACACTACCTTTAAATCCTGCTCAAAATTTCATCAGCCCTAGAACCTGTGCCAAGATACTATATTAGATTTTATGGCTTCACTTCCAAGCCAGCAGTAGACAACAAAATGTAGAGTCACAACTGGTTGTAAATAAATTGACAGGTGAAATACTTTGCACTTTATACATTCTGAACCGAACTACATTCTGACTTCACATGCCTCTGATCGCAGAGAAGATTACATTGACACCACAATATGTTAAGAGCATGATAAGAATATTAATAATAGCTACATTCATTAAGAAAACCAGCAGGAATTTCAGAAAAAGCTATCTGCATGCCTCATATAGACGGAATTAAAAGGTGACGACATTTTCTTAATTAATTATAACCGATACGTTGCATAAATTGTATAATGGTGTATTTATTTATTGATGTTATTAGTACGTTTTACTAGGACAACGGTGCTTTTATGGGAAGTTAATTAATTACGTAGTTTATTTTTCCCACTTACTAAATGCACACCATTTGTAGTAATGCATGAGCTTTACATCGTTTCATGTGCTGTAGAGTTAATGTTATGAAATTGATTATAGCACCATAATGGTCGGTTTACATTATATAGTTGTTTGTAGAGGGTTTTAGGAGAGTGCATTAGTAGAAATGTGTAAACGGTCGTAGGCCTTTAGAGACTAAAGCGAGTAGCGTTCTAGTTGCCTTTCAACTTGAATCAAAATGGTTTTTTGTTTCGAGTAGCACCCCCTGTGCGCCCGCTTATGCCCCACGCGACACTCCTCGCTACTGAAACCATGTAAATCGTTATTTTAGTAGCTTATTGGTAGATTCATTTAGTCAAATGACACTCTACTGGATGAAGTGTAAACGCTCACTGGAAAGGCACTAAAACTATTAATGCATTTATGTTCGAGTACGACTGGCACTCTACAAAAGCACTTTACTAGCAACTAAGATAATGTAAACTGGCCCTAATAGTGAGACCCATTTTTCAACAAATCGTAAAGTTAGTTGACCCGTAATAAAACGGACATCGCCTGTAAATATCTACTAGGTAGCCACGCCTTTACGACTGATGGCAAATATGTCAACTTAATTCACGCGAAGACCCATAAAGAATACCATTAGTAGGTTTTTATGTCCCTGTAGGAACTGAAAACCTAAATTCACGTTGTTTCGCCCCAAATGTATCACATTGTGGTGAAATAGGTAATGACCCCAATAAATAAATAAATGTTGAAAACGTCAGAAATATAATATTTTATCGAAACATCTTTTTGTGGTAATAGAATTGTTATCTATTTTGATTTATAGTACTAAGTAAAGTAAACTACGTAATTACGTAAGTAATTTTAAACTTTAAAACATTTTGGTAGGTAAAAAACGTAATTTTAAATTTTAGTAACTAAAAAAACCTATAACTATTCACCAAAATATAAAATAATAAGCGGCAAATATTCTAAAAGCAAGGATTTTAATAATGTGTATGAAACTTTAGAGTGAGCTATTGTCACTTCCTTTGCTGGCGCAAATTCCTGCAAATTGTTTTGAAATAAAAAATAAAGTAAAATTAAAAATGAAATAACATTGTTTACTTTAGTGGATACAAACGTGATTTTACTAAAATGTTTTTTTGACCACTTGACATCTTTGCAGCTGCCTGGATTATTAAGATGGCCTTCAGAGGTTTTTATTTAATAAGTTGTTAAGTTTTATTAAAATTATGTAATTAGAATTACAATGTTAAATAAAATTCACCGCGGCACCACTTTCGGTCATACGACCGCCTTAAAGCTTTAAGGTACCTACTTATAAAATAAGCAGCTTCCACCTTCGGAATCTTGTTATAGTATCCTTAAAAGAGTTTTATTTCTTAATACAGCTCTAAAATCTAGAAAAAATGGGATTATGCCCTGCAGTGTGATTCTGTAAGACCTCATTCTAAACTTCGAATCTGAATCCGCGGTGAATTTCTTGATTGGCATTCTATAAACTCGGTTGATAATTCGAATTTACACTAGCGCTGCCCTTGCGAGCGTGTCAGTGAGTTGAACTAAGTTTATTGAGAGATAAAGTAAGAGATGACGCAAGAAGTGGCATTCTGTAAGGAAATTCCCCCATCACTTCGACGCTCACTTCGAACTCGAACCCGCTTCAATGTGTCAGATTATAAGCATCTATTTTACGAGTGAAAATAGAAGAAATCCTTTAAAAATAGTGTTAAAACAATGTTTTTATGTCTCAGTGTTACAAATTAGTACTATAACTATATACTTTGTGGTTAGAAACTACTTTTGAGGTGTTTGTGTAAAGTTTTACATAAGTGATAACAATGGCAAGAATATTTATGTTGAAATCTTTATTAGAAGAGGCTCATGCTTTGGATAAAATATAGAAAGAAAAGCGTCGACAATCTAACCAAATTCGAAGTTATCTCTATTAACCCGAGATGACGATTATGTAAGCGTATAATAGATTGTCAAAGGAATTAATTGACCACTAGCTAAACTCTAGCTGCTAGAGTATGAGTTACTTACTGCCTCTGATAAAGACCACAAAACGTCGAGGCAAAGGACTCTCAGCTTGTGTAAAAGTAAGTGTTTCATTAAAATGTTTTGTTTCAATGTTGTAATTATTTCAATGTTGTAATGATTACTATATTTGGTATTTAATAATTAGTCTTCTAAATATATTTTTTATATTTTTTTTCAGGTAACAGATGCAGATCTAAACATTTTAAATGTGGATCCAATATATGGTGGAGCTACTCGTGATAGCTTCATTTTTAACTACGGTGTTATAAAAGCCCACTTAGAGGCATTAACAAATGCTGGTGAAGAAGTTGTTTTGCTCGGTTAGTTAATCCCTCCCTACCCCTACTTCAGAATATGAGCCTAATTAGGTATAAAAACCACATAACTATTTGATACTTATTAATTTTTCAGGTGATTCAGGATATGCTCAGCGCGCCTACCTTATGACGCCAATTAGTCGTGCTGAAAATAATTCCCCAGAAGCTTTCTACAATGACCGTCACGGCGCGGCGGCGCGATAATAAGTCTGCAGTGTAAAATTAAACCAAATCCAAACAAATCACCAATGGACTTTCAGTAAAACTGTGCTAGTATCCGTTAAAAGTGATAAATTCACACGTTAAAGCCCCACCCTAAATTTATTTACTGCACACACTGCAGAATCTAACCATATAATAAGTAGTTGTTTTTGTAAATAGATAAGTATTAAAGAAGGAGGTCAACAACCCTTTCCAAGTTTTCTTTCGCTATTTCTTTCTTGGAGAGGCCACCCAAATTGTGAAATGGTTAGATTCAGTAGATTTCTATTTTTAGCACATCGGGAAATATATCGGGTCATTTTGAACTACCATCCAAATTTTAAGGATGTGTCCAGTCCATGAAACTAAACAATTTTCTCTAAGAAACATGTGTTTATAAGTACAAAATATTGTCAGAAAATGTTGGTCATCCCATACTAAATTGATCACGTGATCTCTTTGATTTGTATGGAAAGTCGATTACATATTTGACCATGTGTTCCTTAGAGATTTTTTTTCAGTTTCATGGACTGAACACATCCTCAAAATTTGGATGGTACCTAAGTTCAAAATGACCCGATATAAAATCAATCCAAATCCAAACTAATCACCAATGGACATTCAATAAAACCGCTCTAGCATCCGTTTAAAAGTGTTTTATTTCAATATTTCAGCCTCGGCTGTTACAAGCACTTGTGAATGTCATAGAAGCTACGCCATCGGTTCGCAAACTGGATATTCTGAAACAACAGAAACAATCATAAAAAACCGGCCAAGTGCATGTCGGGCCACGCACCGTAGGGTTCCGTAGTTACTTTATGCCATACCATTATACCATTATAATTTTTCGTCTACATAAATAACTTTGTTTTCACATTGTTGGTATGAATGACAAAGTTAGTTAGTTATGCGTTTTTGGGAAATGTGCTATATCTCAAAACTAATTACTACTTATATCTCGTTCAAACCAATTTTCGTTGAAAGTTTTTATTAAGATCTACAGAATCTACCAAGTTTCATTTATGTAATCTTAATACTTTCGGAATAAAGTTGCTGTGACATACGGACGGACAGACGGACAGACAGACAGACATGACGAATCTATAAGGGTTCAGTTTTTTGCCAGTTAGGCTACGGAACCCTAAAAACCAGCCAAGTGCGAGTCGGACTCGCGCACGAAGGGTTCCGTACTATTAGTAGTTACTCGAATAATATAACTTACATAAATTTCCATATAGCTGGTGATTCCTCTGTAGGTTTTATTAGATTTGGAACACAGGTTTTTTCTGAACACAGGTTCCTCTGTAGGTGCCTGCCTCTGGCGTTGTTGTGGTACAGGAATCTATGATAAATAAACAGATAAATATGAGTATATCATTAATTACTCACATACAATTATGAATTAAATTTAAATTATCATACATTGTCGATATCAGCATCTTGTATTTGTTGCGCTTCATGTGATGGAGATAGAGTATCATTTTCCTGAAACAGGTAATTATAATAATAACCAAATAATTCAAATAAAAATACACTTTACATTATTATGTACTTTTAAAAGAGAGATTGCACAATTCTTGGCCACCACCAGCCAGACAGAATTGATGCAAAAAAAAATGTACCTACCTACCTACCTATTGCATTTCTAAATTTCTTACCGGAAATGGCTGTATGCCTAAATGTGCATCTCCTGTGAAAAAGCTTTCACCACCACACAAAGGAACTGCATTTACTTATAATTAATACCTAATCATTGATTGAGTAAAATTAACAATAAGATAAAATTTATGAAACCAAGGAACACATACAAGATTCCAGAAACAAAGATTCGTCGCACATTTGAAGTGGTTTGCTTTGGAGCCAGGAATGTTAAGTGGTTCTAACGTGTAGTAAAAAAAGCGATGCTTACCTTGGTCCACTGTTTATAATTTTTGATTGTATTCAGGCGCACGGCTAGTTGCTTCCACTGGCGTCGACTTCGCTCTCTGGCATTTTGAGTCCTCAAGAAACCCTTCACCATGGGAGGGTTTCTTTCCATGATCTCTACCAGAGTTTCTAGCTGAGGTGAGAGGAACGTGTCGTCTCATTTGGACTGAAACATTATTGTTGGATTAGGAAACAAATTAAATAAGTACTTACGTATTTTAATTCATATCGCTTATAAATTTCATAACCACAATATAAACTTACTTCATGATTATTTCACAATTATTTTCGGTACTGAAAGAACAAATAAAATATTACAAACAACACAACGCACTGTCGCACTCACTCACTATCAAAATATTATTGTGTCTGTCTCTGTCTGACATTTTTTTCGCATAGGTTATATTCATGGAGAGTTTTCTGTTTTTTTTACTTATTAACTGTCTCAATTTTTTTTAAATAAAGGAATTTAATTAAAAAATCATGAATAAGCTAAAATTCTGTGCCAAAACTCAATAATTGTGTCAAAAAACTGGAATCGATAAAACTCGACTAACATGTTGTTGAGTGTGGCCGTCACTAGTACAACGTTGGTCGCTTCGGAGCTCACTTCACTTCGCAAGTGACGAGGTGATGCTTACAGAATGCAAAATCAAGGTCATTTTGAACCTTATGCGAAGTGAGAGTGAATAGCGAGGTGAGATGCGTGTTGATGTCTGAATTTTACAGAATCGACGTACAGTTTCTATGCAAACACACTTTGATAGATGATCGAAGCAAACACTTCAAAATCACGAATAATTGACAACAGTGACTCTATTTTGTATTGATTTTTTGTCTCTACTCTTTTTTTGGTGCCCTGTTTATCAAAACTTACTAGTCTTGTATTTATTATACAAGCATTTTCCTTATGTAAATCATTATTCCACAAACCCGCACCCTGATTATCTAAAAAGAAACTATTTAGCGACCGGTTGCAATTGACATACATTGCCACTTTTCTTTGGTATGTTTTTTTTAACCCAAAAAGAAGTAGCAATGGATCACGATCATCTGTGAACTGCAACCAGTCGCTAGGTGGTTTTTAATTAGATAATCAGCCCGCCGATTATTAAAAAAAACGTTAACTTCAACGCTACAAGTGTGACTGTTTATTTAGATAAATGTTTTGACACTTATATTCGTGATTATCTTTTTGCTTACAAGTGTAAAAAACTCTATGGAAAATCATGAGTATTCCTAAGGGTCTTGCAATTTTTAAAAGTGTCTTGCATAATTTATTTGGCTAGCTATTTGGAAAAAAACATAATTTACATTAACTTGTAATTTTTTTCTTGTAAAGTGTACTTGTAGACTTGTAAGTTTTGATAAACAGGGGGGCTCCTCAAATGGCAACTTTTCTATTCGATCGCTAACTTAAAATTTAAAAATAAGCCATAAACTCCTATATTACGTGTCGTAGGCTTGTCAATTCCGTACAATACAACAATGTCTGTGATTTACATAAACTTGCGACGTGTGACTTGATCGTTTAATTGCTTATTTTCAAGCTTTAAGTTAGCGAACGAATAGAAAAGTGGCCATTTGAGTAGGGGGCTGGGCAGTCCTTTTGAAAGGTCTCCCGTCGTATCGTAGATAAGTAGCACAACTACTAGGTAAGTATGTGTTTTTATTCCTTAAGAGTGAGTGGGTTCAACAAGCCTATTTTAGCTTAACAAGTGAGGAGGCTTTTCAAGTGTCGCCTTTCTTCATAGAGGGGTCCCTTTTGTTGGAATGTTATATGGTTTGAATGTAATTTAATTTATACTAGTACAATGGTATATACTATACCTAATACATGCTAAAACCTTTTCAAATAGGGTAGGGACATTAAAAAAGTATCACTGAGATTAAATTTGGCCTAAATGGATAGAACGATAAATGTATCCGATTTATCAGTTCCAAAAAGAAATCCTTACTATTCTTATCCTTAATATTTTTATAAATGCGAAAGTCCGTTTCTTTGTTTGTTTGTTACGTTCTTAACTACTTAACCGATTATCATGAAATTTTGCATACTCGTTGTCAGGGGTACAGAATATGATATAGGGTACCTTTTATCCAGTTAAATGAACAGTTCCCAAAGGGATAGCAAAAACTGTCCACGCAGACAAAGTCGCGGGCGGCTGCTAGTCAAAAAATAAATAACATAATTTTTAGAAAATCTGGACCAGGAAATTGTACCAAAATAAATATTTTCTACTGAAACAAATCACATTTATCTATAAATAACACAGTAGCATAATCCTCATTTCTATACGAGTAGGTGCGTAACCTTATTAGTCGTACAAACTATAATTGACACACCGGCTGACCCCAAATTAAATGGTCGTTTGAGCCATACATACGTCATCCATTCTTTCGACTTTATGCTGCATGCGCAACGGATTCTGAATCTAAAGCCAATGCAATAAATCATCATAAAGCATGCAAACGCTCAGTGAGTGTTAAACAGACACTTTGTGGGAGAGACACTTTGTTACTATCTTATTCAAATCAGCCTCCTACTTAAATGCCCAACGTTATATGCGTTTTAACGCTACGTTTAGTATTAAAGTTTTAAAATTTAAGTAGAAGTAAGTAGTAAACTATAAAAATACGTGCCATATGACACATCAAAGTCTGTGGTTTACCTACATAAGTTTGTGACATGTGATTTAATCGTTTGTTGCTCATAATTAAGCTTATTAAAGCTTTAATCACACCTCTACTCAAATGGACAAAATTATATAATTATGTTTGAACTTACTCAACTTTCCCCTTACTCAAGCCAAAATTCTATTCTGGCTGATCGGCTTGGTAGGAGACCAATATTGAAGAAAGACGATGCGCATTACAGCTACAATCCCAAATTCGGCTTTGCATTAGATATTTTAATAAAAGTGCATTATTACAGATATTGTATTTTTTTCAAACCGTAAAGGATTTTTAATACATTTCACAATTGATTTGTTTTAAGTACCTACTAATTTACTTGTGATTTTGAGATTGTACTTTCTATGGAAATTGTTCGTGGTGTCATTACTGCTGCCCTAGCACGACCACTGAAACACGATATTATATCGCGTGATAAAAATTTTTATCGACACTAAACTTTCAAAATCGTCTTTTTACAGTTAAACGTGATAAACCACTATATCATACCACCTTTCTGGTGGTCATGCTAGAGGGGCTGGGCACTGGGCACCTGTATTATTAACACTTTTTCGTAATTTGGAATTTTGGAGTGATAGTTTTTCCCGACCTCCTTTACCTACGTGACAAGAATTATCTAGAAAACAGACCGGGTGTTAAGTTATACCTCATCACTTTATATTAATCAATGCTACGTGTGTGTTGTAGTATTGGCTTATATTTCCTCTGAGAATTATTGTATTATTATTAAAAAACGATGTTTTTTTATATACCTACGTAACTATCATGATTTGTTTCAATCGAAGAAAATTAGGTAACTACTTTATCTGTTTTAACTCCAATTCCGATTCAATAATTCTTTCTGTAGTAGTTATAGTTTTCACTTGTTTTGTAAATCTACAAAAGTCAAAGGTTATATTTTATTTAAAAAATATGTAAGAAAATCTAGGAGCAATATACACCATATACAACGTGTTCATGAAAAACCGCAAAACCTCTTAGGTGGTGATTGTGCTCATGAATATGAACAACTTGGCTAGAACCAATCTACTGGCGAAAACGCCTCTAGTCTGAACAATAATTCTAGTGAATGAAGTACATGAGAGAATTGATATTTTCTCAAGCAATTTGGGGGATCTAATATATAATAAGTATATCTAATATAAAATATAATATATCTAATATAAAAATAAGATGCCCACAATGTCGAATTGGGATTATCCTGTAATGATAATTGTGTAAGATTTAAATATAAATAAATAAATAAAACTTTTACTATGTGGCCAACCTTGAAATCGCGAAAAAAAAATAGCTGTTTCATACGTTTTGGTCGAGTAGGTATTGACAACTTGTATGACACAGCAGATTTTTTTTTGTTGAGTTGCAGAGTTGGCCCCATAGTAAAAGTTGTTCATATTCATGAGCACAATCACCACCTAAGAGGTTTTGCGCTTTTTCATTAACACGTTGTATTGTATGTATAAGGTGGAACTAAATGGTGTGATGATACTGAAACAGATGATAGTTAGTGTTACTTAAAATTAACAACTTTCTCAATAGAACATAGGTCAAAAAATATTTTCTTTGTTCTGTGGGTCAAAAGGCGAAAAAAAAATTTCATACTCCCATACCAAATGCATTGGTCAGCTGACTGACTTATTATGGAAAGGCGAAAAATATTTTTTTTTCGACCTATGTTCCTTGGAGAATGTTGTTTATAACTGAACAAAATTCTCCAAGGAACATAGGTCGAAAAACATTTTTTTACTACTTATTTACTTACTTACTAACACCTTTTTCGGTATCATCACATCTTTGGTTCCATCTTATAGGTATACCTTTTTTTTACGGGTTCTGTAGGTTATATATGTAGGATTTTTGTACGTCCATAAAAATTTTACGCTTTATTACCATTTACAGTGTGGTCATGAACTGGATTCAAGTGACCAACGAACAACGTTGATGGCATAATTAGATGTAGTTACTCATCCTGACCATGCATTGTTGTTTTAATAGTTTAACACTATTTACTAGGTTAGTAGGTACCTACATTATCAACAAACTCAATTTTTTTTAGCATTTAAGAGAGTAGATTTCATAAATTTTCAGTACATTTCATATTAGCAAATCAAACGTTGAGTAACATGACGCATTATTTTAAAATCTGATTGATGATGTCGTTGATGTTATATTACAATCAAAACTACACAGATTAAAATAAATATTTTAAATTGTTCAGAACTATACCAAATACAGGAATGCGCGCCTGTAAACTTCAAAATATGTAACTTCAAAGCTATCTTAATAATTTCTGCTCTAATGTCTTCCAAGGTCAGTGTAACAATTTCAACATATTTTATTTTAAAAAATTAACTGGATTTATTTTTTAAACACAAAGCGATATCGCTATTAATTAGTTTTTTGTTTAAAAATGCTCGCTCTTAGTTTTTTTTTAATTGAAAAAATGCATTCAAAAATTTCAAAAAGTTCCAACAACTTACCAGTAGCTATCGCGCAGAAAAACAAAACAGCTGTTGTCCACCTCATTTCGGAACTTAAACACAGCACGACATAGACTCACAATGCGATTCGGAACACAACTCCGGGAAACTTTTGCGCGGCCTTGTACGGGGCGGGCTGCTAGCCGCGTCCGAATCCAGAACCTAACTACGGGAGCGACACGCATATTCACGCCTTGTTATCACACGCATGCGCTGATAACTGTCATATTGCTCTGCAGAAAGAAAAATAAAGAATCATGGGCACTCTACTAAGAAAAATGGACGTAAATCCAACAGAAATGAAAATATATTTTATGTTTACCATGCCGAGGTCATGTGGATATCAATTTTATTTTGATTAACTATTGGGTTATGGAGATACTACCGCGCCCTAAATGTGGATAAAATAAACATTTAATCTTATTAATTCAGTTTACTTTTGGCTTCAATAACTAGTGCATTTTTTTTAAATAAGTTATTTTTTACCTTTTAATTTAAATCATATACCTTATAAGCTGCAAACTGCAAATTCAGCCGGGAACAGTGGCTTAACGTGCCTTCCGAAGAACAAAGCTCGAGATAATCGATTTTTGGTCACCCATCCCAAGACCAACCCTTGCGAAAGTTGCTTAACCTCCGTAATCGGCGGACCAGGCGCTAAACTACTGCGTCATCGAGTTTCTCAGAAACTCGTGCCAGCTCGCTATTATTCACATATTTTTATATACATTGATTTATCTGAGTTGCTTTTTGCATGTTTGTACGCTCCTATCTTTTTTCTCCGGCGTCCTAGTTACTTATTTCCATACAAAGAAATAGAGTATAGATTATTATCTTTCAAATAATATATATTTTGATACTGTTGGTTTAACGTCCAATTTGACCAAGATCCTTTACTTTTTTTTTGTTGTAGATAAAATAGTTTCGTTGTCCTAATGATTTGATTTCGCTTTATTGTTCCACATGAAGGCTTTCCAAATGACAAAAAACTGTAGGCTCTATAGATGGGGTTAATAAAAATGTATGAGTCAATGTGACTTTTTTTACTAAGCTTCAAAAAGTACTCAGGTAGGCAGGCAGATGTAACCCTAAAATATTTGTCTTTGGGTAGATGTCAGTCAGCGAGCGCTTACTTGCCTCTTTCTTACAGGCCGTTCATTTTTAAAAGCTAATTTTTGACTCATTTCTTTCCTTCAACGCCATCTGGTGAGGCCAATAGTTACTATTTTTATTTTTAAAGTCACTTTGAAGAGCCCTCATTTTCACGATTTCACTTATATGCTTGACCACAAATGTTTCGTAGTGTGGTAGTGAATTACTAATTGCTGAGTGGTGTGTGTTATCCACACTAATATCTTCTTATTTTTTTATCAAAACTCAACATATTCACCAGTTCACAAATCTAATTTGTCATTAAATTGGGGCTGTTTTAAAAAGCCCCTCCCGACTTCATTAGACTTTTTTTATTATGAAATTGATATTGTATCTAATGATTTGAATATTATTTCTTGCTTTTTATAGCTATTTAATTTTAAAGCCGTTTTTGTTTTTATATTTTTGAAAGAGATTTTTCTTTTTTTTACTTTTCTGTGGTATGTAAGCGTATGAAATTAAAAAAAAGTATAATTCAATACCTTTGACTAACTTTCAAATTACGTCTTTCCACGGACGTAGCTATAGCTTTGACAAGGGGGGGGTCCTCAACGCAAAAAAGACAGTGCTCTAACGCCAATTAATCTATCATTTACAAATTAAACATTCCTGTCAGTGCCGGTTTTAGCACTACCAGTGTCCTGGGAGACATTTTTACGAGGCGCCCCCTATCTGCGATTCCAAGATTTTTAATTTTGCCTGTTAGTTAAAAAATGGCCGCGCAGCGCGAGTTTTAGTCAGTTTCACCTACTGATCTTGTAATCTTGCTTGTTTATAGCAAAAAAATAACGGCCGCGCAGCGCAATTTTTAGTCAGTTTCACCTACTAATCTTGAAATCTTGCTTGTATATCAGCAATTTTTTATCACTTTCATCTTCGAATCTTATAATTTTACTTATTACAGTAAAAAACCGCGCAGCGCGTTTTTTACTTTTAGTCAGTTTCATCGACTAATGTTGCTTGTTTATAGTAAAAAAACAGCTGCGCTGCGCGATTTTTAGTCGGTTAATCCACTAATCTTGCTTGTTTACACTGAAAATGGCGGCGCAGTGCGATTTTTGGTTAGTTTCATTTGTCGCGTCGTCGCTCGTCACCAGGCAACAATACGATTGATAGTCGACCGGTGGTCGGGCGTTGTTAGCGCCCCACACACGAGGGCGCCCAGTGCAGTCGCACCGCTTGCACCGCCCTAGGGCCGCTCCTGGATTTTACAATGGCCAAATCTTAAATGGCACATGGTAGCGAACGATGAAGTTTCGACGAGATCTTGCCAAGTTGTTCTGATCATGTTTTGCCACCATAACGATTTTGTCGCTAATAGGGAATTTACGATATTAATTGTAGGACTGTATAAAGGTAAACTGTAGAGGTGTGCGGCTGGGGATATAAAAGGGAGCCCCGGGCGGTCGCCCCTGCTTGACCTGAAACCCTGAAAGACCTGTGCTAACTTCGTTAGTGATCGAAAAACCTCAAATTATTTCAGTTTTTGGGTAAAAACTTCAAAAAAATGCATTCTACGGCAAAGTTGTCTATAACACTTTTAAAGAAGTTAAAATTACCAACAATTTTCTCCGCTTTGAGTGTCGTATAATATCTCGAGATACACCCTGCGACGGACAAATCATCTATCGTTTTCTACAATCGGCGCGGTGCATGTAATTTTTTTCTGTTGGACAAGTAAGATGGATATGAATGGGGGGGGGTCCGGACCCCCAAAACCCCCCCCTTATATACGTCCGTGCGTCTTTCATGTTTTCAACTAATAGAGTTTAGTTAATTTTAGTCCAATTAAGAGTTGATTCGTACTTTAATTTCATCATTACAGACATTAAAATAACTTTATCAATTGGAATTTAATAACATCTTGTAATGAGATGAGATCGATAAGCGCCTTGTTTACTATATGCGCAAAGTTGCTCGATCGGTACCATCGTCAAAATAAAGTTTTTTTTTATATTTGGTAGGTTCGATGACTGGTTATGGTTAAGGCAGGCGATTTTTCAAAAATATTTGATTGTAGTTCCATTTATTTTTTAATTAAAATGAATGCTTCTTTCATTATAATTTCCTACCTTGAATATTTTTCTACCTTTCCTTTCGTGTGGCAAAGTTTTGGGACACTCTGTAAATCAGGGGGCTGATCACGTAACTCTGTTGCTAACAATTCTCTATTGAAATCGATTGAAACCGCAGTTACATTGCTGCTTTAGCTATGATAGTTATCACATTGGTTTTAACTAATGCAGCAATATAACTGCGATTTCTGTCACAGTTGATTGCAACAAAGTTACAAAATCAGGGGGCCGATGTTCATTCAAGTTATTGTCAGAAATTTTGGGTCAGCGCAGAGTGGGTGCGAGTTATCCTACTTGGAATGAACTAAGCCAACTCCTTGCCAAGTTTCTTACCGTATGCGTCAACCCCAAACTATTGACCTAAAAACCTATCTTATTGCTTTAAGTAATTGCCTTGTAATTGCCCTTTTTATTGTGATAAATCTGAGCTATGATAGCGCAGACCGAATCTTGCGCTGGTAAAAGATGCAAAACTGTTTGTATTTTTCATTCTCTCATTTGAAAATGGCACTATACCTAATATGGTTGATACCGTAGTACGTCAGTACTATTCTGTGACCGTAGCGGGCCTACGTCAGTGTTGCCAATGGTACGGTAATTGCTGTATTGTACGGTAATCGGGGTCAAAAATAACCTTGGTATAGCAGCCTATGCCAGAAGTTTTCATACAAGTACGGTAATTTTAAGAGCTTAATTAGTGCTCTATTTCTTTTAGGAGTGCAAAATACGGCGATATTTGCAATTCCTTCCGATATACGACATTTCACTGACAAAACACGGCAACTGCCAAATTAACAATTGCAATACTGGCCTGCGTCTACGCCATCTACCTACAGGCCTTGTAGGTATGTACATACTACCTACTTTACAAATTGTTCTGCATCCTATTTGATTTGAAAACGGTTCTCAAAATATGACACTTTTTAGTGTAAACTCTATTATTATGTTAATAAAATCAATTCGTGTACTTGGTTTTAGTACACACAAACATTTTAGATTTAGTGGTATGTTGAAAAAGGGCCCACCTATTTTTAAGGATATCATTTGTATATGATAAAATTCATCCATAGTGTTTTATTTTTATTAGAATCCTTAAGAGCGAAAATATTGTTTGCATCTCTGCATTTTGAGATTTCCTCAATCACAAAGTCAACAGGTTGAAACTTGAAAGAAATGTCAAAAGGTGGGCAACCCATTTTATGTTAAGAATCGAATGGAAAGGATGAGATTGGAAACGGAAATGCAACATCGTGGAATAGGAAATGTTCTGCGGTCTACGACTTTTTAAAGGTAAAAGAAAACTTCAAAGATAAAGTGTCACAAAAAGGAAATATAAAAGCAGAACTTCACAGATCTAACGACTCCTATAGCCCTCAAGTGGCAACCTCATCTTAATTAAATTTATTGCTCGCTAAGTTCATAATACATCGAAAATTCAATGTACATACAGATTGCAGATAATGTTCTATAGTTTATTTACAAACAATGACCTTAGTAAAATATAGTTCGTTGTAGTAGTAGTACTAGTAGGTGCCGATACATAGTTTCAATAACTATTAACGATTAATAACCCCATCTCTAGAGTGCGCCAATTTGAAGTATATAGGGCCCTTTATCCTTATCTTTATACATATAATAAAACAGTAGAAAAAGTGTGTCTGTACATCCTTACTAATATTATAAATGCGAAAGTCCGTTTGTTCGTTTGTTTGTTTGTTTGTTACGTGTTCACGTTTTAACTACTGGACCGATAATCATGAAATTTTGCATACACGTTGTGAGGGGTACAGAGAGGGACATACAGTACCTTTCATCCCGAAAAAAGGTATTGTTCCCGAGAGATAGCAAAAAAAACCTTTTCACGCAGATGAAGTCGCGTGCGACTGCCAGTTACATATATTTCAAAAATAAATATCTGGCGCGATGGAGACATAGTAATAAAGTAAGAATTAAAAAAATAAGTGTGTCTGTTTGTCTGTTTGAACACGCTAATCTCCGGAAATACTAAACGGATTCGAATGAAACATTTTGTTATATAGCTATTAAGCCTGGGCATAGTTTAGGGTATAATTGATTTTGGAAAATGGAACACCTGATGCAGTAACATAATGGTCCAACTAAACTATAAGCAATATAAAAATGACGCTTTTACAAAAGTTGTTCAGCCTGAATAGCATTTTTTGTTGAGGGAGGTATAAAAATCGAAGATCTGAAAGACCTGATGCAGAACCATAATGGTGCAGCTAAACTATACAAAATATAACTAGTGGCTCCGTGAGCTGTAGACCTCGCGAAAAAATATAATAAAATGTCGCCATGAAGTTTTCAAAGCACACAGTAGATACGTGAGTATTGCAGCTAGATGGTGCTTCTAATTTTGATCATTTTTCAAAATGGGTGAGTATTTTTTTTATAAATTTGGAAAAATTGGCTTGACTGAACAGTTATATATAATTAACGAACCTACTCACAAAATTTACCAGAATCTGTTGAGAAATTCGACTTGTAGAGGAGATCAAACAGCCGGAAAGCTGGAATGAAATATGGTTTTTTACATATCTCCGTCATTTTCACAAAAATCAAAAAACTGTCTCGATATTTTTTTTTTATATATTTATCGAACCTGCTCAAAAAATTTTACCGAGATCGGTTGAGAAATGCGACCTGTAGAGGAGAACAGCCAGCGCTGGAAATACGGACTGAAATTTGTTTTTTTTTACATTATCTCCGCCATTTAGAAAAAAAATGAAAAACTGGCTTGAAATAAGAAATCTATACAATTTTCAAACCAGCTTACAAAATTTTACGAGAATCGGTTGAGAAATGCTACCTGTAGAGGAAAACAGACAGCCCTGGAAAGCCGGACTGAAATATGTATTTTTAACATTTCTCCGTCATTTTGAAAAATTTCCAAAAACTGGCGTGACAAAAAAAACTATATTATTTTCGAACCGGCTCACAAAATTTCACGAGAATCGGTTGAGAAATGCGACCTGTAGAGGAGAACATCCAGCGTCAGAAAGCCGGACTGAAATACATTTTTCTTACATATCTCCGTCGTTACGAAAAATTTAGAAAAACTCTCTCAACTTGAAAAAATCTATATGATTTTCGAACCTGCCCACAAAATTTCACGAAGTTCGGTTAAGAGATGCGACCTGTAGAGGAGAAAAGACAGAGCCGGAAAGCTGGACTGCAATAGGTTTTTTTTACATATCTCCGCCATTTCGAAAAAAATCGAAAAAGTGGCGTGCAAAAAAATTCTATATCATTTTCAAACCTGCTCACAAAATTTCACGAGAATCGCTTGAGGAATGCGACCTGTAGAGGAGAACAGACAGCGCTGGAAAGCCGAAAAACCTGTTTTTTTAACATATCTCCGCCATTTTGAAATATTAAAAAAAATCTGGCTCGACAAAAAAATTCCATATAATTTTTGAACCTGCTCACAAATTTTTTTTGAGAATCGGTTGAGAAATGCGACCTGAAGAAGAGAACATACAGACATACGAAAGAATTTTTGCCCAAGCTGAAGCAGAGACGCTTCGCTCGCACTTCGTGCTCGCTCGGTCAAAAATGACACCTTAGCAAAAGTGGTTCAGCCTGATGAGCATTTTTTGTTGAGGTACAAAAATCTAAGATCTGGAACACCCGATGCAGAACCATAATGGTCCAGCTAAACTATACAAAATATAAAAATGACATATTTGCAAAAGTTGTTCAGCCTGATGAGCATTTTTGTTGAGGTATAAAAATCGAAGATCGAACACCCGATGCACAACCATAACACTGCTACAAGTATTTTCTTATGTAACTACATTAGTTTATTTTATGCATACGCCGAAGTCATAAAGTCCACGCGTACGCAGTCGCGGGCATCAGCTAGTCTTAAATAAAACCAGTTGAAACAATTTTCTCAATAAGTTATTCATGAGAAATTAACATGTTGTTTATACACACATTTCACCGGAAAATTGTAAGAACCTCCCGATGATATTATAATTTATCGGAATTTTCTCAACACAAAATATGTATTTTGCGAATTCCCGTCATCATTATAAATAATAATAAACTTAAGCGAATCTCGAAATCTTATTTATCAAAACGTGTTGATGAAAGCATAAATACGCAAATTGGCAGTAAGTTTTGTTGGCTTTTCAGTATTTTATAGACCTTCAAATATTTTTAAATAATGTCAAAATAGATATGCCTACTTAAGTGCGAAACACACCGGACGCGTGCGTGAGTGTATGCGTAGGTAAGTGCACGTAGACGTACCATGACGTTATAATGTATGAAACTTTTAAATCTATCTACCTTTGGCAGAATAATTTAATCTAATAATATTATAGGTAAATTATTGTATAATTGTTGTCGCAGAATCTTAGCATAATACACTAAGATTCTGCGATATGGGTAAATAGACATAATAAAAGTAAAAAGACGTTTTACCAATTTTAGACGGTACCCAGACCGAAAGTTGTGCTGCGGTGAATTTTATTTAATATTGTAATTATAAAACATAATTTTAATAAAACTTTACGCGGAATTTTTAAGACCCATAATCTAGTATTTTTAAAAGGTATTATTACATTCCCTTGTACTCATTTCTATAATTAGATAGCAAGATAATCGTGATCGTTTTTGACACATTTGCTATCTACCTACTTACTTCTATGAATGCTACTACGAGGAAAAGTAATGATATCTCCTAAAAAATACTAGATTAAGGGGTTACAAATTTCACCCAAAATTTTATTAAAATCAACTTATTACCTAAATAAAAACCTCTGCGGGCGCCATCACTTTCTGTAGGGTATCCACTTTAATTAAGGAATAAATAACGCAATTTCGCTCAATCATACCTTTAATAACTCCATCATCTTGTATTCCTATAGCGACAAGGACAACACTACAGAGCTGTAACCGTGACTACAGTAAGTAAACTAATTATTTCCCTTTCGAGACCCCAATTAAATGTCTCGCACCCAACTATCGCGATTACGATTATTAATCAGACCCACCTAATTCCATTTTAGAGGCGTTCCTCCGACCACTTTATAGGCATATTTGCGAAAACCTCTGTGTGACACTTTGTACGGAATAATACGAACAATTATTATATCGAAGCAGCTCATGTGCTGGAATGTAGGTAGGTACAGTTAAAAACTTTACAGTATGTTCAAAATACCTAATAGTTCGAACCGGAGACCTTAAGCATAACCACACCATGAAAACCGGTGAGCAAACTCGATTACGAAGGTATTCTTTTAGTTCAAAATAGTTTGGAAATCATTTTTTGGGTAGGTAGTTTAATTTTTCCGTTGCCTGTGCAAGCCAACAAATCGATAGAAGAAAAGGCAACAAGTTAAAAGGTGTAACCAAAAAAAGCTTCGTAACGATGTTTCAAAGCAAAACGGATCTTTTAAATCCATTTACTGACAAGGCAGTTGCTAAGAAAAATAGAGAGATCAGAAAAAACTAACATTAATGGGAAATCGTTGAAGATGTCGATCGCTTTCCTGTCTATAATTTTGAACAGCGTCTTTGGATCTAAAAGGGAAAACAGGAAATACAAGGGCGGGGTTTTACTTTGGCCTTTGATTCCCCAATTCATCAATCAGTTTCAAGATGCTATCTATATTGAGCACAAGTAGGTATGTAGTAAATGTTTAAAGAAACTGCCATGGAAACGATATGTACGTACCTCGGCGTCAGAAAACCGCACCTCTTAAAAAAATTCTTCAAAGTTAATTTAATTCTATCTAATTTAATGGTAAGTATTTTTATATGCTTCTTCCCCTTCGGACATAGCCAACACTCTCTAGAAACCATTGGAATACTCGTCAAACGGAACCAATTAGTGAGATTCAGTTTCCGAGCAACATTACATTGCCTCATTTTTTGCAAAATTTGAGCAACTTTATGGGCAATAGTAAACGTCTTAGGTATTCTTTTTTAACCGACTTCGACAAAAGGAGGAGGTTCTCAATTCGATTGTATGTTTTTTTTATCGTTGTTCGCGCGTATCTTCGACATTTATGGACCAATTTTGATGATTCTGTTTTTGTTCGATTGAGTTTGCTTGCGAGATGGTCCCATTTAATTTTTTTTTAAATCGGTCGGGTAGTTATAGTTTTCAAGTAATCCTGAAAATACTATGATTTTGCATCAACTACCTTGACGACTTTCTTATTTATGAACCGAAGTAGATGATTTTTTTTGTTGGAAAAGGGATACTTTGGTGTAGTCTTTTTAACCGACTTCAAAAAAGGAGGTTCTCAGTATGTATGTATGTTTCTTCGCGATTATCTCACGTTTTGTCTGAGTCGATTTTTCTACCTAAATAATATACTTACCTAATACAGAAGGTACTTACACTAAAAATAAAAAAATAAAAATTGTTTATAAAAAAAACCGACTTGAGAAACCGGCTGGAGTACAACTTCCTATTTTTTTTATTCTAAAAGCCCCACCCGACTTCAATAGACGTATTTTTATTATAACAATGATAATGCATATCTAATGATTTGAATATTATTTCTTGCTTTTTATAGGCAGGTTTTTTGAAGTCGGTTTTTTTTGTTTTATAAACATTTTTTTAAATTGAACTGTTGAAGTTTGTTTTCTCCATCATCTCGAAAGCGAATTTACCCGCATTTCTTGAATTGACCCCTTTTATTTCACTTTTATGGCGGCGCAAGCAATAACGCTTTAAGCGTTTAATTATGGTAACTGTTATGTTAATAAAATCAAACAATTATTGATTAAAAGCTCATTAAATGTACTTTCAATAGATATCAACATTTACACAATAAAACGTTAGCTAGCTAGGTATAGAAGGTGGCGAAGTCTAAACTTATTTCCGAAAAGGTGCGATTTTTCTGATGTCGAGTGTATTACATCAAGTTCTGCAACTGAACCTAAAAATATGCTGTTTCTATTAACATTCAAGTATATAAAAGTGTCTCAATAAGACTGCACTTTTTAATTTTAATTCGTATTTTTTGAGACAGTTGTGATATTTTTATTGGAGTGTAAAGAGGACATGTTCCGATTAGGTATGGAATAAAATTTATCCAAATGGCTCCCACGGCTCTGATGCCAGACCATTACTCTTATCATAAAAATTTCCATGACTTTTTCACAGAGATGTGTCTGTACCTCACCAATGCGCGATGATCCAACGAATTGTTTCTGGTTTATTCGCATAATGACGACGACCCACAACGAGCAACTGTCTGGTGCGAATTTCGGTGAGGCGGTGTGTTAAGACCTTATCTTTTTGAAGATGAGGCCGAAATTGAAGTGGATGTGAACGGCTTTCGTTACAGTAACATGATAACGGAGTTCTTGTGGCCTCAACTAGACGGCATGGATCTGGATGACATGTGGTTTCAGCAGCACGTAACGATCCAACCTACCACACCGTGCCTGAAATAATCGATTTATTGCAGCAACGATTTCCATGAAACATTACATCTCTACGTACTAATTCCATTAAACATCTAAAGGTGCTCCCTCACCGGGAGCATTCGCGTGTAATGTAACATTATAGATTCTACTTTGAGCATTACATTACAATAATACCTCCCTGACTGACGAGCATTCGCGTGTAATGTTATATTATATCAAGATATTACACATTGTATCATTACAAGGTTCGCATTGTAATGCTCGGTTCTCCTCCTTCACTGATGTAATGCTCAAATCTGTAACGTTACATTACACGCAAATGCTCCCGGTGAGGGAGCACCTTTACGAAATTCTGATGTCAACTGGTCACCGAGATCATGCGAGTTAAAACCGTGCGAATTTTTTCTTTTGGGTTTTGTGGAATCTCAGGTTTACGCAAATAAACCAGAAACAATTTCTGAGCTCAAATCCGAAATCCAACGCATCATCGGTGAGATCTACTATGTTTTTCGATTTTTTTTTTGAAGAAAAAAAAATCATTTCAGCCATTTTGAAAAATGATCAAAACTGACACAAATGCGATGTCTACAGCTCACAGATCCACAAGTCTTAAGATGTAGGTATATAATAACCTCAATTAAAGTATTTATGGGCCGATAAAACATAAGTGTATTTACTTAAGTTAAGTACCTACTCGCATAAAGTTTATTACTCGCCATAAAATAATGACACTTAGTGAAAATACACAGTGATGAATCTTCTTAATCATCGATTTGTAAAAAAATATGTAGACATGTAGGTACATATTTTAATTCCATACGAAGTGAGTTTAATAAAGTAATATCTAATAATAGGCGAAACCTTGGGAAAACAAAGATCGTTATACAATACATTCCATGTTTATTAATTGAATATAAGAATGTTTTATACAAATATATTTTGGCGAACTATTCTAAAAATAGGTTTTTACCTATCATTACGTAAAAACATATTAAAATTCTTGGCGAACGCAATTTTATACATAATGACGTACTGCTTTCATTTTATGTTGACCCCAGTTATAAGCAGAAACGGAATAAGCCAAGTAGTTTTCAATATGCCTACACCTAGTATAGTTTTTTTTACAATGCAATCGATAATATTATGCGCAATCAGACAATTAAACTAATTAATTAACGATTTATAGATGAAGTTGAAATATTTTAACGTTTTCAACTACTTAATACGTGTGTTTGAGTAACTTAATTAATCAGTAAAAAAATAGAATAGCTTCCTCTAACTAAAGAATGAATTAATTGATGGAAATAAGTCATTGTCGACGACGTACCAAACTTTCCCACCGCAATCCATTTTCCGCTTTTATATCCGATCCGATTGATCATGTTATAGAATTTTATAAGTTTTAAGCACAATCAGACTACCTATTTCAGGCTGATCCTCAGATAAAGATATCATTTACCCTAATAAAATAAAAGCCATTCAAACATATTTCAAACATTTTCAATTATAAACAAAAATACAAGCAGTATAATACGATACCAAACGAATAACTTTATCTGGGCATTAAAAAATCAGCCCATGATCAAGTGATCGTTAGAAGGGGCATACACTTTTAATTAGACTAAAAGAGCTACAAGAGTATTATGAAAGTAGTAGGATAAAATACGATGGATTAGAATAATTAATTACACAGACATACTCGTAATATAGTTATTTATGCAACTGTACTATAATGAGGGGTATTCGATCGGAAAGAAGAATGAAACCGGAACGCGAGATTACAAAAGCCTGTTGATTTCGGCCAGGTACATGGACGAGACGCTCTGGCTTTTGGAGTAAATTTTTTTACTCCAAAAGCCAGAGCGTTTCGGCCAAGTACCTGGCCGAAATCAACAGGTTATTGGAGTATTTTTTTTTAAAGTGGGACTACAAAAGCCTGTGGAACTCGGCCAGCTACTTAGACGAAACAGGCTTTTTAAGTTGGAACAAACTTTATATCTACACTTCTACAGCCATGGTATCCTCTATAAAGGATTTTGACCTTAACCTTGTACTTGACCTTGTATCTGACCATGTATCTGACCTTGAATCTGACCTTGTATCTGAACTTGTACCTAACCTTGTATCTGACCTTGTATCTGACCTTGCATCAGACCTTGTATCTGACCTTGTATCTGACTATGTATCTGACCATGTATCTGACCTTGTATCTGACCTTGTATCTGACCTTGTACCTGACCTTGTATCTGACCTTGTATCAGACCTTGTACAGACCTTGTATCAGACCTTGTATCTGACCTTGTATCAGACCTTGTATCTGACCTTGTATCAGACCTTGTATCTGACCTTGTATCTGACCTTCTATCTGACCTTGTATCAGACCTTATATCAGACCTTGTACCTGACCTTGTATCAGACCTTGTATCTGACCTTGTATCAGACCTTGTATCTGACCTTGTATCTGACCTTTTATCTGACCTTGTATCTGACCTTGTATCTGACCATGTATCTGACCTTGAATCTGACCTTGTATCTGAACTTGTACCTAACCTTGTATCTGACCTTGTATCTGACCTTGCATCAGACCTTGTATCTGACCTTGTATCTGACTATGTATCTGACCATGTATCTGACCTTGTATCTGACCTTGTATCAGACCTTGTATCTGACCTTGTACCTGACCTTGTATCTGACCTTGTATCAGACCTTGTACAGACCTTGTATCAGACCTTGTATCTGACCTTGTATCAGACCTTGTATCTGACATTGTATCAGACCTTGTATCTGACCTTGCATTTGACCTTCTATCTGACCTTCTATCTGACCTTGTATCAGACCTTGTACCTGACCTTGTACCTGACCTGACCTTGTAGCTGACCTTGTAGCTGACCTTGTATCTGACCTTGTATCAGACCTTGTACAGACCTTGTATCAGACCTTGTATCAGACCTTGTATCTGACATTGTATCAGACCTTGTATCTGACCTTGCATCTGACCTTCTATCTGACCTTCTATCTGACCTTGTATCTGACCTTGTATCTGACCTTGTACCTGACCTGACCTTGTAGCTGACCTTGTAGCTGACCTTGTATCTGACCTGGTATCAGACCTTGTATCTGACCTTGTATCTGACCTTATAACAGACCTTGTATCTGACCTTGTAAGTGACCTTGTATCTGACCTTGTACCTGACCTTGTATTTGACCTTGTATTTGACCTTAACTTTGTACTTGACCTTGTACTTCCCCCTTACTCTCCCCTCCCCCTATCACTCAATCTCCCCTTCCCCTCTCCTTCTCCCCATTCACAGTTTTGTATAACCTGACGTGCTGCTGACTGTACCCACATACGTAGTTAGGAGACATGAAAGCGTAACAAACAACGCGCGACCCCGCCGAATCACTCTGGGCCTTAAAGTAATTTGCTCTAACTTAAAAAGCCTGTTGATTTCGTCCAAGTAGCTGGCCGAGTTCAACAGGCTTTTGTAGTCCCACTTTTTCAAAAAAATTACTCCAAAAACCTGTTGATTTCGGCCAGGTACTCGGCCGAAATCAACAGGCTTTTGTAGTAAAAAATTTTACTACAAAAGCCAGAGCGTTACGTCCAGGTACCTGGCCCAAATCAACAGGCTTTTGTAGTATCGCAACCGGAATCACACATAATGAATTTAACATTAATTTATAAAGTAAAGAAAACCATGGATAATAAAACCGTTATTTTTAAATAATTATTAGATACTAGCTGATGCCCGCGACTTCGTACGCGTGGACTTTATGACTCCGGCGTATTTATGCATATAAATATGAACTAATATAGTTTAGTTACATAAGAAAATAGTTGTAACAGTGTTATAATGTTAAAAGTTACTATTTTTTTTTTATTTTTTTATTGTTAATAAATTATTTTTATTAGTATAAACAAACATAAGTTAAAAAAAATCTTTATAAACTATGTCTGTACTGAGTCTTTTTTTCGGGAGCCAATGTGAAAAAACCTGAAGCGTTACTAACCCTGGAAAAAGCCAAATCAAGTTGGCCATGCAAAAAACAACCAGTCCTTAAATCGACACCAGCGGCTTTAAGCATCTGGTACCTATTTAGGCAAGTCGATATCAAAAATTAGGCCCAAACTGTTACCGCCTTCACCACGTGGAGGTACTCCCAGCTTATGTTATTATATTATGCTAAACAACTTTAACCTGATCTCTTAGATTTCCACATCAGATGATCTTAATTTTTTTGTAAACACATGTTTATTTGCAAATAAATTAAACTTGGTTCTGCATCAGGTATTCCAGATCTTCGATTTTTATACCTCGACAAAAAATGCTAATCAGGCTGAAGAACTTTTGCTAAGATGTTACTTTTATGTTTTGTATAGTTTAGCTGGACTATTATGGTACTGCATCAGGTATTCCAGATCTCCGATTTTTATACCTCAACAAAAAATGCTCATTAGGCTGAACAACTTTTGCTAAGGTGTCATTTTTATATGTTGTATAGTTTAGCTGGACCATTATGGTACTGCATCAGATGTTCCAGATCTTCGATTTACAAACCTCAACAAAAAATGCTCATCAGGCTGAACAACTTTTGCTAAGGTGTCATTTTTATATTTTGTATAGTTTAGCTGGACCATTATGGTACTGCATCAGGTGTTTTAGATCTTCGATTTTTATACCTCGACAAAAAATGCTCATCAGGCTGAACAACTTTTGCTAAGGTGTCATTTTTATATGTTGTATAGTTTAGCTGGACCATTATGGTACTACATCAGGTGTTTCAGATCTTCGATTTTTATACATCAACAAAAAATGCTCATCAGGCTGAAAAACTTTCGTTAAAGCGTCATTTTTATATTCCCTATAATTTAGTTGGACCATTATGGTACTGCATCAGGTGTTCCATTTTCCAAAATCAATTATACCCTAAACTATGCCCAGGTTTAACAGCTTTATAATAAAAAAAGTTTCATTCGAATCCGTTCAGTATTTCCGGAGATTAGCGTGTTCAAACAGACAAACAAACAGACACACATTTTTTAATTCTTAATTCTTACTCTATTACTATGTCTCCATCGCCCCAGATATTTATTTTTGAAATATATGTAATGTACAGACACACTTTTTCTACTGTTTTATTATATGTAAGGATAAGGATAGTTTAGCTGGACCATTATGGTACTGCATCAGGTATACCAGATCTCCGATTTTTATACCTCAACAAAAAAGGCTCATCAGGCTGAACAACTTTTGCTAAGGTGTCATTTTTATATTTTGTATAGTTTAGCTGGACCATTATGGTACTGCATCAGGTGTTCCAGATCTTCGATTTACATTAAAACCGTTATTTTTAAATAATTATTAGATATTATACATAAATCTATTTTGACGTTCCAAAATAGAGTAGAACAGTCGGACGAAAGCATTTTTGCCCAAGCTGAAACGGAGACGCTTCGCGATGTACAGTTGCATGCAAAACTTTATCTACGCTCAAATTTATTTTTAATTTGATTTACGAATTAATCAATACTTTAATACATAATATGGCTTAAAAACACCTGTGATATGTATCCTCTATAAAAGTTTTTGCCTTTGACTTATACTTTCCTCCTCCCCCTCGTCATTTTATCATCCGAATGAGTGTTATAATGTTGTACTGAATTTGATAATGTAAATGTAACGCGTGGGCGCGCGAAGCAGCGCGGCAGCTTCGAGCAACGCCGGCTTCAGCCCTTGTTGCTCTAAGGTTGGCAGTAAGCTTACCGTTTCAGAACCCTTTACAAAGGATTTAAAGCATGGGTGTAGATAAAAGTATTTTATAAATCAGCAAATGTATCTGTTAAACACGATTTTTATAAAACATTGAAGGGACAATGTCTAATTTCGTTATCATTCATTAAGAAAATGGTTAGCGTAAAGCTGCAAATAAACTGTATAATTTCAGAATACATCGATTAATTTTCTCTACATCCAAATTTAAAACATTTTAGGAGTAAGGATTGTTCATGTATTAATAATTTAACTCCATTTTGCTGTTTTAAGTATTCCCGTCTTATATTTTCCCATCGTCTCTCCTTTAAATTGTGTATTTTTAGAAGATATTAGAATTTTTACTAATATCATTAGATAAACCTATGTAACGGAAACCTAATCTCTATTTACGGATAAATGAGTTGATGAAACTGTAAGTTTCCAAATTTAATTCGTGTTAACGCACCGTTAATATTCACTATCAGATTATAACAGATAGCCGGAAGCTAATCCAATCGGATAAGTTACTCCTTAGCGTGGCTTCCCGTCTGTAATGCCTCTTAGCTGGTCAGCGAACCATGAACAAAGGGAAACTCTACACTATTCTGAATGTTTAATCCATTGTAGTCTGATGAGGTAAAGGATTCTCTCAATTTCTTATAAAGAACATCTACTTGACTATCAAATTTATAAGTACCAATGTACATGATGTCCTTTTATTTTGATCGCTATTTCTATCCGACTGTCAAGCAAGATAGGTCGTGTAAAAATAAATTGGTAATTTATATCCTTGATTGGATATTTGACCGTGCGATCGCGAAGTGCGTCCAAACAACTCCGTTTTAGCTTGAGCAAAAATTCTTTCGTCCGACTGTTCTCTTCTATGTTGTAACCATAGACTAAGAAAATTTTTCGCGATATTAAGTTTATGGTTGTAACATCGAAATAGATTTGTGTATAGTACGCTTTATATGGTCTTCTTTATCCATGGTTTCCTTTACTTTATAAATGTAATAGTAGATTGTTATACAAGACGCTAAAATGACCCATTGCATACGAGGTAGTTTTATTCCCGAGCTTTAGCGAGGGAATAAATAGAAACCGAGTTACAATGGGTTTTAGCGTCGTGTGTTACACTCTACTTTTCACTACGATTGCGAAAAAATAAAATCCAATATTAAATACCTATAGTTTATACTTCCGTAAACGAATCCACTCGTTTTTCTATCCTCCACTTCATAAACTTTTCATACAGTATTTTAATAAATGATTTGTGCTTGACGGCAAAAGATTAAAATTATTTCTATCCTATTACTTACTTACAGTCACACAATTCAATCAGTTTGGAATTAGAGAAAAATTCTAAAGATTTCGCGCCAGTGCCTTTTTTAATTTCTACTGTAGCAAGCAGCTAAGAAACACAATGCACGCATTTTAAACTAAAAGTCACAGAGTATAAATAAGTCTATGATTTCACCGAAGAGATCGCTGCTTTTAATTCCATTTTCAAAAATCGAGCGAGTTTTTATTCGTAATTATGAATAAAGACTTTTTCGTTTTAGTAGGTTCATTGGGAATAGACAAACATTAAAAAAGAAAAAAGTTTATCCCCTAGGGGTATTTATGCTATTTTATCCTGACTCTTGTACCTTACAATGGCGGACTTTTTGAGCAAGAGGAGTGAAAAATGTATTATCTGTGGTTCCAGTTCCGATCAGCACCGCGATGGCACCGTGTGAGTGTTCCATATTACCTAAATTATATGTATGACTAGCTTCTGCCCGCGACTTCGTCCGCGTGGATGTTAGAGAAAATCCTTAGAGAACCTTCAACCAGGATCCGACCAGTCATTTTTATGCTTCCCGTTCCGGTTCCGGTTCCGGTTCCGGTTCCGTTCCCGCTCCCATTCCCCCTCCCGCTCCCTTTCCCGTTCCCCGTTCTCGTTCCCGTTCCGTTCCGTTCCCGTCCCGTTTCCGTTCCTGTACCCGTCCCGTTACCGTCCCGTTCTCGTTCCCGTTCCCGTTTCGTTCCCGTTATGTTCCCGTTATGTTCCCGTTCCATTCCCGTTCCGTTCCCGTTCCGTTACCGTTCCGTTCTCGTTTCGTTCCCGAACCGTTTCCGTTCCGCTCCCGTTCCGTTCCCTGGATGTGTATGTTCAGGTCCAGGTCCATGATGTGTCATATCCACCACGTTGGAATTCAAAATAAATCTCATTTTCGCAATCACCATCCCATAAAACCTCAAGAACGACTTCCATATCGATTTTTATGTTTGCTCACCCCACTTACCCACTAAGGGGTTGATTTTCAAAATCACAAAATACATATTATTTTTAGACGTGCTCCTACGAATTTTAAAGTTGTAATTTCGATTTTATATTCTTTTTCCATACAAAATTTGAACCCCAATTTTACACCTTTAGGGGTTAAATCATGTCCACCGTGTTGGACTTCAAAATAAATGTCATTTTTGCAATCGTCATCCCAGAAAACCCCGATAACGACATCTATATCGATTTTTACGTTTACTCACCCCATTTACCCCCTAAGGGATTGATTTTCAAAATAACAAAATATATATTTGCCTATTTATTTTTAGATGTGCTCCTACGAAGTTTAAAGTTGTAATGTCTATTTTATATTATTTTTCCATACAAAATTTGGACCCCATTTTCACCCCTTTAGGGATTAAATCATGTGCACCGTGTTAGAATTCAAAATAAATGTCATTTTTGCAATCGTCATCCCACAAAACCCCGATAGCGACATCCATATCTATTTTTAGGTTTTTAACCCCTTTTCACCCGCATTTCATCCCCTTTGGGGTTTACATCCTAACAAAAACAATATACGTTGCGTTAGATTTCCATCCATAATCCTTAATTATAAATTTAGCGATTTTTATTTCGGAAATGAAGGATTTTCTTCAATACACAACTTTATTCCCCTTTTGACCCCTTCGGGGGTAGTATTTTGAAAAACGCTGAGACCCATATTTATTAATTTTCAATCGTCAGCCTAAACATAAAATTTGAAGATTCTAGCTTCAAAACTGAGGGACTTTCATACAAACTTCCATCCCTTATTTCATCCCCTTAGGGATGGAATTTTCAAAAATCCTTCCTTAGTGGATGCCTACACTGTATAAAGTATCTGTGTGCAAAATTTAAAGTCTCTAGGTCCAGCGGTTTGGGCTGTGCGTTGATAGATCAGTCAGTCAGTCAGTCATTCAGTTTACGATTTTATATATTAAGATAAATAAGTAATTACTTATATATTAAATTGTTTCTTGGCGACAAAATAACTGAGGCAACGATAGGCGACAATCAATGCGACACGCAACAAAGGATCGAGAAACAATTATCTGAATACATATATTATGGAAGATAAATTGGCTTGAAACACGTTGTCGCCTCAACTTTTTGTCTTTTATCGAACTAATGTTCATTATAGTCGCACCCTTCATTTTTTGTTTCCGTAATGTTCTCTCACGCCAACGTATACCGTACCTTTATTTGTTGTCGCCGTAACTTCCTCTCGCACCAGTTTACGCCGATGTCGCCGATCCGATGTTTTGTCGCACCATTGAACATCTTCTCAACTCTGTCGCCATGCTAATCGTCGCGTATCCGTTTGTCGCTACAATGATATAGACTCGTGTATGTCTAGGTCGCTTGGGAAAATCAAAAATATGCTTTGTAACAAGAATAATTTTACACGATATTATGAAAAATTATGCGACTCGTGCGGCTGATGTGATGATGATGATGATTATGAATAAAAAAATATCTTTAAACTCATATAACTCAATTCGGACTGAGTTTTCGATATAAGAGGGATCTTATATCCCCCCATATATATATAGTATCCCCATACAATAATTCATTCATTTTATTATTTTGCAGCATATTTGACCGGCCGCCGCAAAAAAGCAAATGCACTACTAACGGCAGAATATTTAAAGTCTTTTTAGCTAAAATCTTTAGTAAAGGTCTCCTTAACTTTAACGAAGCTCTCAGTTTCTCAAATCTGACAACTTTTATGAATTTATGGTGGCCCTAACTTTATTCGTTTGAATATTGACCGTTGTCCGTACAAATTGGTCATTGTCTTATAAACCATTCAAGATTCAACTTTTCATTATTATATGCCGGACTTCCCCCCTCTGACCTTACTTTGTCTTTTGCTGTGTTGTTCAACAGTTCAAAAGATGTACTTAAATCATTTTTTTTCATACCCTTATGACGTCGTTTGAAACCATTAAGTACACAATGTCAGTTTTTTTTATATTTACATGAAAGCAAACGACTTTGTTGCCATAAAGGTATAAAATAATTTACAAGCCTTAAGGGAATGCATTTTCATTATACTCCTTTTTAAATAAGTGAGACAAACTGTGTAGACGTGTCCTTTTGTATAGAAAAAAGAAATTTTGTGTAACGGAACAAAATTAAAGCAACGAACTTAAGATTATTGAGGAAAGTACCTACTTATTAAAAAAGTATTTTTACTTGTTCGTTAAATTTGCAATGGAAGATAAAAACGCCGGTTGGATTCTACCGGTTGGATATGATTCACCTGTGGTTAATTTTTATTCGGGAAAATCTGTGTTCATAACTGGATGTACGGGATTTTTGGGAGCTGTACGTATAGTGTTTGTTTTATCGTTATTATTATTGAATTTTTTGTTCAAAATTGTTGTAGGTATACTGAATATTAAAAATAATTAATCGTAAATCATCTCGAAAGTCGAATGTTAATTAAAGTGCAGGATAATAATGAAATATGATTAACAGTCACGTGAATTACGTTGCAGATCGTAAGTTTTTACCTATTTATTGAACATTGAATGCCAAATAGAGACACAATCAATAAGGAAAACGAATCTCAAAGTTAAGGCCACCTTAAATTCAAAAAAAGTTTTCAGATTTAAGAGAAATATGAAACTGACAGCTTCCAATTAAGGAGACCTTAACTAAAACTTTTAGCTAAAGCTAGGGTTTCCTAGGATGACGGTGCTGTCATATTACGGCTGTAATTTAGCGGCGTAGATCGTTGTCTATGTAAACAATACGGTGCGGTTTCTGACGTTACAGTGTCGCCGTATTGTTTACATACACAACCTATATTACGGCCGTAATATGACGGCACCGCTATCCTAGGAAACCCTAGCTTTAGAAGCCTTCGAGAATTTGGACCTAGATGATCGAAGAGATAAATAGAGCAGTGTTTAAACGCATTCGACAAGCGATTGCGCACTAAACTACGCATATAATTGTTTTTCCAGGTTTTACTTGAAAAACTGCTATTTACTTGTGGACATAACATAAATACCATCTATGTCCTCATAAAACATAATGACGGCCAAACTATCCATGAAAGAATATCTGGCCTTCTAGCTTCACCGGTATGTTCTTTATATTTTTCCTATTTACTAGTATTTACTGAAGTTTAAAACTCAATAAAATTCTACACAGAAACTTTTTTAAAGTATGCTTATTTGTATTTCAAAAATCAAATGTTTTCAAGTCAAATTATATTTATCAAACTTAGCTTAATTAATAGATAAGCAAGCTCTTATCTATAATGTAATAATTTTTGGGTAAGAACACTCGTATTTATAGTCAAGCAAAAGTTACTACTTGACTAAGTAACTACATAATAAATTAAACGTCAGAATATTTCACTAACAAGACATCAAGCAAATGAGAAGGTAAACAAAATTTGGAAGTAAAAACACAAAAAACCTTAAAAATGGTCCTCGTGATTATATTGTAAAAGATTAATAAACTTTTTTTTTACCTGCCTACCAAGAAAAAGATAATTTTAAAACATCACTAAGTTGTAATAATTATACATTATCGTTTTTATTTACAGGCTTTCAAGAGAATACGTGAAAACAATCCTCACTTCCTGGAGAAAATAAAACCAATCTGTGGCGATTTATCGAAGAAAACAATTGGGCTTACTGAAAATGACATCATCACGCTTCAGAATGAGGTTTTATATGGTTTATGAAAAGAATTTTGCTGATTGCAGGGCAAGAGCTAAAGCTTAGCTCGAAATGCTGAGCTACTAGTTGAGCTATAGTACATTATTGCAAAGCCATGCAACACAGCCTCTCGATTCTGCAACCAACTCGCTCTCACTTCGAACCTCATTTCACTTCGCGGAAATATTAAATCATAAATGAGATAATCTTAGACTGTTTTTTTAATCACCAAAGATTTAAGATAGCTACGGTTGCTACCTAAAACCTTTTGCAATCGGTAAAATAGCTAATATTCAGCTAATTTCTAATAACAAATTCACGCGAAGTGAAGTGAGGTTCGAAGTGAGATGCGAGTTTGGTTACAGAATCGACAGGCAGGCATTGAAGGACGAACGTGAAAATGTGGGCCGAGGCGAAGCCGAGTCACACATACGTACGCGAGTCCATCTATACTTGTTGCGGCCAAGGCTTGTATAGTTACCTATTTTCTCAAACAATGCGCGAAAATTCAAATCAAGTAGGTTCTCTTCTGGCCAGTCCATTGTCGGTAGCTCATAGGCCTAACTGTAGGTACAACTCAACCTATAAAATATACTGTTGTCTAAGTAATTTGTATAAAGTGACGACCTCCGTGGTCGAGTGGTTCGCACGCCGGTTTTCAAGGCGTCACCATCTCTTGAGGTCCCGGGTTCGATCCCCGGCTGGGTCAATGTAGAAAATGAACTTTTCAATATTGTCTCAGGTCTGGGTGTGTGTCATACCACCGTTGTTTCTGATTTCCATAACACAAGTGCTATAGCTACTTACTTTGGGATTGGAGCAATGTATGTGATGTTGTCAAATATAATGTTGTCAAATATATATAATAAAAGACAGTTTGACCAAGTAATTTGTATTGCGATAGTAATGGATGTACAGTACAATGTCAAACTTGAAGCGATTGCAACAGATGCTGGGGTTACACAATTAGGAAGCATGTTTACCTTTGCTGAGCTCGGCAAATTATAAAATAATAATAATGTTCATATTGTACGTACCTTACAGAACAAAATATTCTGGAAAGATATTGCTTGTCAAAATATGGATGATAAGTTTTTTTATTTATTTCGTGGTGTGTGTCGAAATAAAAAGAGCTCTTTATGATATAACTTTAACAATAATAATAAGTGTCACCTTTTTTGCTGGTTTCATTATTGACTAGCGACCGCCCGCGGTTCCACCCGCGTGGTTCCCGTTCCCGTGGGAATATCGGGATAAAAAGTATTCTTTGTTTTAATCTAGGCTATCTGCTATTTGTGTGCTAAATTTCAACCAAATCTATTCAGTAGTTTTAGCGTGATTGAGGAACAAACATCCAAACATCTAAACATCCAAACCCACAAACTTTCACATTTATAATATTAGTAGGATTTAGAATTCGGATCGGTTCAGTTAGTTTATATTCTTCCTTTTTGTTATTCCAGGTATCAGTAGTATTCCACTGTGCAGCAGACACTTCTTTCGAAATGACATTGAAACAAGCTGTAAACGTAAATACTAAAGCGACGGAAGAGTTGCTGAAAATTTGTAAATATATGCATCAGTTGATAGTGAGTATGGTTTACTTATAAAAGTTACAATTAGTAAATACTAATGACATAAGAGTTACAAGTAGTAATGACTAATGACATAAGAGTTACAATTAGTAATTACTAATGACATAAGAGTTACAATTAGTAATTACTAATGACATAAGCTAAACCTTTTGTAAACATGGGATAAGACTGAAGATGGAAGCGCAGCTACCGCTAAATCCTTACCAAATCACTAACGAACAGCAAACATAGGTATGATCGGCAACTCACGTGCTTTAACACTTTGCAGTAAAATTCATCCCACCAAAAACATTTACATGTATAACGCTGCCAAGACCTGGCACTGTCAGAAAGTTAGCAGACCTCATGTAGAGCCAAGCTTCTAACTCTATGCGCTCTAACTCCAGAAACCCTAACTTTCAAAAACTCTAAACCTTAGTCAAAATACGTGGCTTGGCCGTTTCGTTACTACAAGAACTGTTGTTTATCAGAAACGTTTCCATGTAGCGAAATGGTCAAGCCACATATGTTGACCAAGGTTTAGAGTTTTTTAAAGTTAGGGCTTCTGGAGTTACAGCGCATAGAGTTAGAAGCTTGGCTCTATACATTAGGTCTGATGACTTTTTGACAGTGCCAGGTCTTGGCAGCATTATCATGAAAATGTTTTTAGTGGGATTTCACTTCTTTTTGTAAGTAACTATCCATAAACCGGAAAGGCAAGGTGGGGTCAGAATTGTGGTCTAAAATCGTGTAAAATTCGATCAACATCAACCAGCGTACTCGTACTATAATTTATTTTATTCTGTGGTAGAACTAATTCATCTATGCTGTGATATTAAGTAGTTTTAAGCTGTTGTCAACCCAAATATCTTAAATTCGTGTGCGTATCACCCCTGCACGACTAAACATATGTTAGTGACGGCGCAGCGTGCAAGTGATTTTGACTTTAGGAGTGGTAAAGCGGAAGTGTTGTCAACAACACTTCCGCTTCCGATCTACTATCGATAGTACCTCTTGCTGCAAAAACATAACCTCCTTATTCCAAATCGTGGACTAAAAATTAAACTACTGACATTTCCTTCGTCCATTCCCAATCAGTTATGTATAAGTTTAATCACGTCTCAGAAATAGGGGGTGATGATTAACACGTAGTGATTATATGCTTAGTGCTTTGCTTAGTGATGATGATGGTAACTGCTCGATCAACCGTATCAATTACAAAATGTCCTCTTTGGGAATCGAACTTCAATCTAACGTGACAATTTGTCAATCGTCATGACAATTTGATTTACTATGCGAGCAAAATAATAATGCGCTATCAAACGGCAATCTTGGTCTTTATTCTTTTTTTGCACATCCTACACCCTCAAGTGGAAGCGAAACGCAAACAAATATAGCCGTTTTGACAGTAGGTACTATTCTTATTTGACTCGCATAGCACATTGCGGTGTAGCTATAAGTAGTTTGTTCTATTTTCTAATTGGTTGACGCCATAGATATGTTGACGCCAAGAAGCTTTGACGCAATGGATTAAATTTTCATGACCGGTAAGAAATTGTCACGTTTATAAATTGAGGACATTGAGAGTATAACAGAGAGGTGGACTCACTTTAAAAAAATATTATGAAAAAAAGATTGAGTCGCCACAGCAACCTTTAAAAGAGCGTTTTATTTTTATTTTACGTATTAAGATTAATATTATTTATTGTTTTTAATTATTTCAGGCTTTTGTGTACGTATCTACGGCTTACAGCAACTGCAATAGTTTTGTTATCGATGAAAAGGTTTATCCGGCCGAAGTACCTGTAAAGACGGTGTATGAGTTGCTCGAGTACTCAAAGGACGATTTAATTAATTATTTGCTGAGTAAGTATCGTTTTTAAGTTTACATAAAAAAGTGCTTGTTTAATAATCTATTCACACGTACCAAAATCACACCACATCGCAGTAACAAAAATGGAGCGAGCAGTTATTGTAATGTGACTTCACAGCTTTATGAATTAAGTCCCTTGAAAATCACAGGGGCTGTATTAAAAATAAAGCGTAAAGTGAGATTGCAATGAGAAAACGTCGCGCGCAAGAGCGAGACTGATTTGGCAGTATAGACGAAAAAAACACGAAATCAGTGTGTTCGTAGTAAACAACTATAGCGATTAAAGAGAAATTACACATTATTTAAAGCAATTTCGACTTGAATACTTAACGTGATTACTAAGTAATTTCAATCTTAAGAATTTTTAAAAGGTATTTTTGGATAAAAATGTAAGTATCGAGCCAAAATCACTTAATCGTGTTTCTGGTTCAATACTTGCCTTGAGAAAGATATAAAGAAATATATATCTTAAGGCTCCGTTATGCGGAAACATGTGTATCTTCCTTTTTTTTAATACGTGTAAAGAGTATGGAAAACAGCCTCAATTCTACACTTTTTCGTTGTTTTTCATCATTATCTTTAGCAAAATTATCTTTCTTTAAATTGGAGAAATTACACAGTACGTTAAAGTGTATTTTGATGTTAATTCAATACGTTATTTACGCCAAAAATATGACCCGCGACAAGCGCTTTTGATGGTATTCAGATATTTTTACAATCATCTATGAGGTTTATACGCAATTTAATACTTGTAGCTACTAGATAATCTCTTTAGTTTGTCGTATGTTTATTTTTGTGGCTATAACTTTACGTTTTCTATATAAAAATATGGCCCGCGCAAACCATGTTTTCCTGTCATGCACCCTTAATTTCAGATCTTTAGGATTTTTCAGCGACCTATGGATCAAAAAGTGTAATTTTTTTTACGTATCCCCTTAAAACAGTTTGCAGGAAAAGTACGTTATGATGTTTATGATGCCACTCAAACATTCTTCCTAACCTATGACTGTCCTTCCAGATGGGAGACCCAATGCGTACACCTATTCGAAGGCCCTCTCCGAAGACCTAATACAGAGTTACGCCGACGCCGTGCAATCCGTCATCGTCCGTCCTTCAATTAGTAATGCTCAGTTCGGATATTAATTAAACTAGTGCTGTATTATCTCTCAAATTAGAGCGGTGCTTCACATTTCACTGTCTGACTACGGATCAATACGAATGGTGTACTGTATACAGCACAGCGTTATGAACCTTGGCCTAAGTCTGTTATTGTTAATTTCATAATCGTGTTTCAATTGTGTTTGAAATGTAATGCTTTTTGAGACAGTTCTTGTTTCTTAAGAGGATTTATGCGCTACACTAGCGCCGCCAATGGAAAAAAATCGTAATGCTTAAATAAAGACAAAATTGTGAATTGTGTTCTTCTAGTGTACTCCGAAAAAGCTACTACTTTTATCGTTTAATCAACTTTATAACCGGTCGTTTAGTTTATTAAAAGTGGCCACTTTTAGCAATAAAACTCCATTAAACTAAATGACAGTCTAGAAAATATTGTTTAAGCGATAAAAGTACCACAAAATTAAATCTTATTCGGAGTACACTATAAAAACACAATTCATAATTTCGTCTTTATTTAAACACCATCCGTGTTATTACAAAAGATTTTTAAACACTGTTTAACTAAACACCATGTTTAAATGTGATGCTGTCTCTGTCAAACAATATTGTCCAAAAAGTGTCAGCATCACATTTAAAGAGGTGTTTAGTTTAACAGTGTTTAAAAATATTTTGTAATAACACGGTATGATTTTTTTTCCATTGGCGGCGCTAGTGTAGCGCATAAACCCTCTTAAGCCTTCAGACACATTCCTACAATTTCATTGAAACACGATTATGACGTTAATAATAGCAGACTTGAGCCCCTGGTTGTTTGAGTAATTTCATTCCAATATTATTTCAAAAATCACAATATTTATTATTATTTAAGTGTGTGTGTGTATTGACAGTTATTTTAGCTGTTTAATGAGCTTAAAATATATTGACTTATTTTCTTTCTCAACTGGAAATAAAATAATTAATAACATTTTTGATATTACGTTAGTTTAGTAGTTTCTAAAGCTTTAACGGGGCTTTGGCGAATACAATTTTGACAAACCGTGGGAAAAAGATGAAAAGCTAGATTATACAAGAATTGTCATTACAAGACTCTTTTATAACTTCATTAGAAATAAAACACTTTTACGAATTAGAGCACGTATATTATTAGTTCAGGTGTTATGCCCGACTTTTGGACACCTTTCCAGGAGCCGTGGTCACGGGACGACTAAAGCAAGCAAATAATAAATAAAATAAATAAATAAATATTTGACAACATCACATACATTGCTCCAATCCCAAAGTAAGTAGCTATAGCACTTGTGTTATGGAAATCAGAAACAACGGTGGTATGACACACACCCAGACCTGAGACAATATTGAAAAGTTCATTTTCTATATTGACCCAGCCGGGGATCGAACCCGGGACCTCAAGAGATGGTGACGCCTTGAAAACCGGCGTGCGAACCACTCGACCACGGAGGTCGTCGAATAATAATGTAACGAAAAATAATAATAATGAATACACGCGCTGTAAATGTAAAAATTGATTTATTTCTAATGAAATGTACGCGCGGAAGTCTTTATGTCTTTTACAACTTTTTCAGTCACATCTTCAGTAAAAGACCCAATTCCTGGTTGGCTGAATGGTTGGAATGGTCTGAACGGGGTGGTGTATTCTGGCATGCGAGGATATTTGCGATGTTGGTATGGAGACCCATCGTACATCGTGGATGCAACGCCAGTGGACTATATTGCCAATATTCTTATTGTTTCTGCGTGGGAAGCACATGTTAGGAGGTAATTTTATCATGTTTGCACCTTTATTTGTAAGTCTCGAATGGTCAAGTGGGCCTATAAAAGGACAAAAGTGAATCAGATAATGATTAGTGAAAAGAATAAAATATTGAAAACTATAATCATAAATAAACCAGAAGCTTTTACCAAGAAAGTTTAATTTGTATTTAAATGCCTTGGACCTGGGGACCAAGACTGCAATTGTTAACGTCATAATCGTGTTTCAATCATGTTTGATTCTGACACAGGCTACGCTCAAGTCAAAAACAGACCAAATAGCAATTTTGGCGAAATAGAGTTAATTTTGTCTTTTTTTTAAATATAATATAGAAGTTATCTTTATTTATTTTGATAACGTAAAAGTGTAAAGAACTAAAAAATTAAATAACTTTATTCTATTTTTTATTTCCGACCTTTGGTACAATTTTCTTTTTTCCACCAGAGTGTTTTTTTTTTAATTCCCAAAAAATTTGCAACTTGTTATTGACTTGAGCGTATCTCCTTGTTTCTTAAGCCCAAAACCGAAACACGATTGAAACACGATTATGATGATAACAATAGCAGACTTGGGACCCTCGTGAGATGGGAATCAGCCTCAAAATTAACGTCTCCATTCTTGAATTTTTCTATTTCTTCGTATTATTCATAGTTGTAATCAGCACAAATTATAATTTTATAGGTTAAAAAACGACAAGAAATTAAAGGTTTACAATTACTGTTCCGGCGTCCAGAATCCAATAAGTAGTGGAACTATAATGTCAATCACTATGCCATTTAATGAAAAACACGAAACAGGTATGATTCATTACTATTTTGGCATCTCTACGAAGTACCAAACTTGATATCAGCCATTTTTAATGTCCCCGCTGCTGGGGTACAGGCCTTTTATGGATGAATAATGAGGATGCGCCATAACCCACTACGCAGGCCCAATGCGGATTGGTGGGTGTTAACGACTACAAATGCACCCGGGACCAACGGCTACGTGCCTTCCAAAGAACGGAGAAGCTCGAGATAATACATTTTTGGTCACCCATCCAATGATCGTTCCTTGCGAAAGTTGCTTAAACTCCGTAGGCACCACTGCACCATCGAGCCCCTCTACCAAACATGCAAAATAAGGAACCTACTCTAAAGAACGCGATGGCGCAGTGTATTAGCACATTGGCCTGCAATTGTTGAGGTTAAGCAACTTTCGCAAGGGTCAGTCATGGGATGGGTGACCAAAGATTTATTATCTCGAGGTCCTCCGTGCTTCGGAAGGCACGTTAAGCCGTTGGTCTTGGCTACATTTGCAGTAGTTAACACTCACTAATCCGCATTGGGCCCAAGTGGTGGGTTATGGCCCATCCTCCTTATCAACCCATAAGGAAGGCCTGTGCCCCAGCAGTGGAGTCAAAAAATGGCTGATGCTGAATTCCAGGTCAAAATGAATAACGAATAATTATTTATTTTGATTCATTTCATTTTGACCTGAAACACTAGACAGTAGGAAAATTCATTATCAAATTAATAGTGCTCGATTTTGTGCCATTTCATTGCTGTACAAGTGTACCATGGGCAACAGCGACGCTTAACCACTGCTAAGGTCAAAATCGCTTGCACGCCGCGCCGTCACAACCATACGTTTAGTTCGTGTAGGGGCGATACGCGCGCACACGAATTTTGTTGCAAACTGGTTAAGCGTCGCTGTTGCCCATAGTACACACGATAGCACAGTAGGTTACAGTGACAGCACAGTAGGGTACAGAACGGCGAAAACAGCTTTTATTTAAGCTTTTATTCATTTATTTATTTATTTTATTCTTTATGCACATTGTACAAAGGCGAACTTAATGCCTTAGGTATTTTCTACCAGTCAACCTTAGGGTGATGTGGAGATAGTTATGTGGTAGGGTGCACAACCAGTGTAAGACAAAAAAAAAGCAAAAGAAATATTAAGATATACAACGTAATAAATACCAGAATAATTATATATAACCAATATTATATACTATACTTACATACATAAATACCTAATACATACTAATTATAATATATATATATATATATATATATATACAACTAAACGTTATAGACAATTACTGAGATCTAAGAGCGAGCTGCTTGCTCAGTAAGAAATTTGCGCAACTTAGTTTTAAAAGCATATCGACTGGTGGACATTCTGATGTCTAAAGGAAGCGCGTTCCACAGAAGAATTGGGTAAATGAAGAAGGAAGAATGAATAATATCAGATTGATGAGAAGGACAGCTAAGTAAACGGTTGGAAGAAGAACGAAGGTTCCTATCATGAGAAGTACTTAAGTACTGGAAATGTGAAGTAAGGTAAGGGGGAGCATTAGGAGAGCTTAACAAAGTAAAAAGAGTGGTCAAGGCCTTTTATGGTTTTTATTATAAACTAGCGGCTGCCCACGGTTTCACCCGCGTAATTCCCGTTCCTGTCGAAGAATATCGGGATAAAAAGTATCCTATGTTTTAATCCAGGCTATCTACTATCTGTGTTCCAAATTCCAACTAAATCCGTTCAGTAGTTTTTGCGTGATTGAGGAACAAACATCTAAACATCCAAACCCACAAACTTTCATTAGTAGGATACGGTCTGTTTTGTCGTCTGTAAGCCATTAACTCGATTTTTTTTCTCTGTAAAGCTTAGCACGCACTGCAATTAAAAGCACACATTTAATCGCAAGTCTGAAACCGCCAAAAATGTTTACTATCCAAGTGTACGCATTTGTGCGTTTTTCAGTGACCGATTAAAAAAAACACAACTTGTAGGTTTTGACCGCGGTTCGTAAACGCGCGATTTTGTGTCCCATAGTAATTGTATGGTGGTACTGTTATAAAATTAAGCAAAACGCCAACCGCAGTGCGAGCTTGCATGCAATTTTGCGTTTTCAGCTATTCCATAACCGCACGCGTTTAATCGCAGTGCGTACTAAGCCTAATTATATGACGTTGAAGCATTAACTTTCGAGGTTTAAAAAATACCAAAATTTATTTTTATTTTCAGATAAAGGAAAAGTTAATAAGACGTTCATATTTTTGAAAAACTATTACCTCTATTTCATACTGTTCTTTTTTCTTCATGTATTACCTGCCACTATTCTTGATATTTGGAACCTCATATCGGGAAAGCAGGTTGTGTAAGTATTCATCTGAAAAACCCTTTGTCCTTTATATTTTTAAATATAGTTTTAAAATAAATTTGAGATCCTTGGAATAATAATACCTAGAATCCGAATCTTTGTATGTAAAATAAGGCAATAAAAACGGAGCCAATAAATCTAAGATTTCAGATTTTTATGCTTCATACTTTACCTAATTGTTATCCTACCTAATCCCCTAAAGGTAGAGAAATTGAAACTTTTTCGTTCTTATAATTATGTACGATTATTTTATTTTATTTATTTATTTATATATACATAATTATACGGGATTATGTAACGTATGAAGAATAAAAATCTGAAAACTGAGACATTTGGGCTTAGTTTTATTTGCCTCACTTTAGACAGTGCGTTTTGTAGAACCTATCGTTCTAGGTTGTTATTATTCTCAGTTGAAATCTGAAAAAAGCCAAATAGTAAAAGTATGAACCTACCTAAATTCACTTTAAATAATTTTCGTCTGTATGCTTTGTAAATAATAAACAAAGGAATAGCTACTTACTTAAGTAAATATGGTTGCATTATTTTGTTTCAGAATGTTCCAAAATTTGAAGAAAATCAATCGACTCAAAACATTGGTGAATCATTTTTGTCAAAACGAGTTTTTATTTGTTGATATCAACGTACGAAACCTAAACCAGAGTTTGAATGAAGAGGACAAACGACTTTTCGATTTTGATGTTAAAAATATACAGTGGAAAGAATACCTTAAAAACTATGTTATTGGAATGAAGAAATTCAATTCGAAAATTAAGACATAACCAGAACCTTAGTACAGGCATTAACGAAAAATTTATAAAGTCAAATTTATAGTAAATAATGGAAAAAATGAATAAATTTAACTTATGAGGCTTACTCTGAAATCGCAAAAAAAAGATAGGTAATTTCATGAGTACTTTTAAGTTTTCTTTTGGTTAAATATAACCTTTATTAACATCAATAATCAGTTATTTTTATACTCAAGTATACTTACAATCGTTTCCATGATACTTATTAGTTTATAATTTAATTGAGGTTGATAAAGATTATAATAATTTAGAAGTAAGACTTTAAAAATGTTCTAAGAATGTTGAATGATTTCGATCTAAGCCAGAAAACTGATGGGAGCACGGCGAATGTTATTGTGGTTTTTTTTATAAATAAAAAAAAAATAAGGTTTCTAAAATACTTTTATTTTCTCCCTCTTTAGACCTACCTTCATAAATGAATAAGGTCCACATTCTAAAATATGTTGAAATACGAACCATCGATAGAGGAAGTTGAATAGTACTAATTTTTCACACTTGGTTTAACGGAAATAATATAATTTTGTCCCACATAGGCCACAGGGGGCTGGGCGTTGCAAGAGTTAGCCAATGACTCCATAAATACGAAGTTTAAATCTAAGAATGCGTGATTTCCATAATATCACCTTCTCATGTATCTGTTACTGTAAAACCCCGAACTTAGATAAAACGTAAGATTTTCCTGTAAAACCTAACATTTACCAATTCTTACTGGTAAATAAAATGAAAAAGGCCGAACTGTCCTGTGATCATCGTTCAGTTCGAACAAAATTCACAAATCTTTGATGATGAAAAAGGTTTCATTGAAATGCACCATCTGATGGGTTATTCATGCTATTATTTATAATGAATGATTAAGAGATAGGTACTCATAGTTTTTAAAAACTTAGTAAAAACTTTTAACATTTTTCATCTACACATTCATCTTTATCATTATTTTTATTAATCATAGTATATCATAGAGTACCTATCTTAATCATTCATTATAAATAATTTTATATTTATTTTTTATTATTTAAAAAAATAAATATTTTAGATAACTCTAAAATCCTTGCATTAACCAAATCATGTTGGTAAATTCTAAGATTTACTGGTAAAACCTAAGATTTAAGAAGATTTACCAATATACGGGCTTTTAAAAATAGTGACCACAAAAAATAGAGTTAGGGAAACAAAATTTAATCTCAACTCGTTTTAATAAATTACTGAAATTATTATGTTTCAAATTAAGTCGCAGATGGATTAGTTCAAATTAGCTCGCTGGAGCCTGAAACAGAACAGTTTCGCCAAAACTTATATTATTCACCACCGTGCTCTCGAAGTTAAACGTTTCTAAAGCTAACCACAACGCAATATGGATGCTTAGAGAATGCACTCGAGCAATTTTACAAGTTACATTAATTAAATTGTTGGTACATCAATTAAATTATTAGTGAAATATAACCCTAAAAAGAACATATTCCATCCTATCCCTCATCCTATTTCTTCATCTTTTACACACTCCGCACAATTTTCTAATCTGAAAGCGATAACGAACTTCGTAAACGAAACATGTTCATATGTATGTTTTGTTTACTACTATTACTTATGTATTCTATGCATATGGGATTATCTTAACTTGAATAGAGAATCTTATGAAAAAAATGCATACATCGTGAAGGCCATTTACAATTTAGAAATATCCTTCGTCTAGTCTAGGGGCTAGAGATAAAGAAACAGTTAGTAGAATTTTCATATACACCGAAAAACGAGAGAAGTGTCCCGATTTCCCAAACTGGACCCGTCAGGAAAGGGATCAAGGACCAGACTTTGCAAGCCAATGGTGCCAACTCAACAACAGACCACTTTATTGAATTTGTTTGCGCAATTTAAAAGTCAAAAATCAGTAGTCTGAAGATATCGGGAAAAAATCCTAAAAATCGGCAAACTCACAAAGATAGCGAGACACGTGCGTTGTTATGGCGTCCAACTTGGTAAGATGGTGGTAGCCTAACCAGGCGGACTTGAAATAAGCTCTGCCACCAACCAAATCGAGTACCTTCCTCCTTCCACCTTGCGTTTTTATTATTATTATTATTTTATGTCTTGTAACATGTGTTTTTTAGTAAATTTTGCTTACGTAGGTGCACTTTCGAGTAGCAGACAGAGCGATTTCCTAACTTGTTGAAAGTTATTTACTCTCACAATTATCTATCCGATATGTAGTAGGTATTTAATTTCAACCTACCTACCCATTGTGTGCAAACTTTTGTTAATTATTGTGATGGAAAATGACCTCACTTTAAATGTGGAGCTCATTTTTCAATGTTGACGACTCTGTATGAAATATACAGGGAGAAAAAAGCAGCCCTTGACGAGTTTCTTGCCGGTTCTTCTCGTTACAAGGTCTCCCGCTTAGGGTTTGCGAACCGATGGCGTAGCTTCTATGACATTCACAAGTGCTTGTAACAGCCTAGACTGAATAAATTATTTTTGAATTTGAATTTGGGAATCAATCCCTCCTGACCTGAGTTCGATTCCCCTCACACGTGTGGGCAAACTACTAGACCACAGAGACAGTTAAATTCATTTAGCAGTTTACCTTCGATATTTTGTGTTTATTGATTGAAGTTTGCATCAATTCTCAAACATTAGTAAAGTCCAAGAATCTTATATTCATATTCTATGACTCTGGATTTTGCGGATGGATGGCTCTCCTGAGGATGGGTTCATTCACTTTTGCAGATTTCGATTGTCCCTCTCACTTTGCGACTGAAATTGCCATGCTGAGTACAAAATTTCTCAATCGATAGTCAATTTACCCAAGTCATGTACAAAAATTTATTAGATTTTCTAAATAACTGTAAATATCAGCAGTATCGGCACACTTTAAATTTATTTGTACTGACTGTCCTTCGAATGGACAACATTGTTGTCACCCTAATGAAAGAAACGGAAAATATCTTTGACGTCATTCAACGTATTTTTTTCGTTCTTCGAGCCCCAAACAGTGACGCAATGTCCAGAGTCATAAATAAGGTTCTTGGTAAAGTCCCTAACTTAATTACTTCCTGGAAGACAGTTACGTGTGGTTATGTTTTTATACTCATTATTGTATTGTTAATACCTATTATGTATGTTTGTTATGATTGCAAAGTAACGATTATTATACAGTGAATGGAAGGTTAATTTGTCAGTTTAATTTAATGGTGGTTCTATGACTCATAATCATAATGGATTCATTGACGTAATAGGATTCGTAGTATTTGTTGTATGGTCTGTGGTAGGATTACAATACAGGTGGTTAAACTGAAATTTTATTATTTATCTTGTGTAACAATTTTTACTTGTTTGTTATGTGTTATTATAACCAACGTTAACGATACAAAAATTATTCAGCAAAAAAGTACAATTCAGATCTGAGAAATCCTTTGTACTTTACACAAATGGGCTTTAATTTTTTTTTGTTTCAATTTGGACACAATGACGGCAATGACGACATTAATTAGTCCAGCATAATCTTCTTTTAAATAATAATCCCACCAAAAACATTTTTATGTAAAATGTTGCCAAAACGAGACAACTTTTTGCTCGCAATATCAAAAAGTTATCAGACCTGATGTAGAGACAAGCTCGACTCTATACGCACTAACTTTACAAGCCCAAATTTCACAAATTCTACACCTTAGTCAAAATATGTGGCTTGGCCATTTCTCTACATTCACATGGGCGTAAGGTGAAAAATTTATTCACAGTTCATTACTATTTTGATATACAAAAATAGTTCTCGTAGTAATGAAACGGCCAAGCCACATCATACAGTTTGTGAAGTTAGGGTTTGTAGAGTTAGGGCGCGTGTAGAGGTTAAGCTTTTTTTTAATTCAATTTTTGCCAGGACCTTTTTTGCTATTCGTTTTGTTTTTTGTTACTTTTTTCCCCTTTTTCTAATGCTTTATGAGCTTTACTTATGTCATTTTCTTCTTTAGTTTATTTTTTTAGAGTTAGAAGCTTGGCTCTACATGAGGTCTGAGGGCCTATTACAAAAATGAATCACGATAGTCGGACGATGTTTGTTGATCGATTTACTTGATTTTGAACATTATACACAAAAAGCTTATACCTCCCTCAAATGGAGATTTCACGGCCATGTGTCATAGTGAAGATTGAAAAAAGCTCCTTTAGTGACGTGACGGCTTATTGCAACCTCTTTCTTTAGTGTTACAATACGTGTTCGTTGTTCGTCGTTCGTTCGTTCGTGAGAAACGAAAAAGTATTGTAAAACGAAAAGAAAGAGTTAGCAATACGCCGTGACGTTACTAAAGAGTCTTTTTTCAATCTTCAGTATGATACTAGGAGTGCAAACTCCATTGTGGATTTAAGCTTCTTGATTATACATGAGTCAACAATGTCACGGTAGTGGCACAAACATCGTACCTTATCGCGATGCTTTTTTGTAATAAGCCCTCTGATAACTTTTGACAGTGCGAGCCATAATAGTCTTCTCTTGGCAACATTTTATTAGTAATGTTGCCAAGGCGAGGACTTGGTAATATTTTGGTGGGATTTCATTTCTTTTTGCAAGTTGCTTATTTTTTTTTTTCTTTATTTCTTTTTTTGTGGCGTATTTCTTGCACATCAGAGGCGCCTTTTTTCGTAGCCTACTCTCTATCTTAACAAGTAGCCCTATATCAATTTTTTAGACCTTTAGCATCAACATTTGTGGAAGTCTCATACACACTTCCATTGATGATCATCAGTACGTCAGTGACGAAGTCAGGGTTTTTTGGGAATCGATAAAATCTAAAGTATAAACATAAGTGTGCATACAATAACAGGCACGCAGCGCTGTGCAATTTGAAATTGATACGCTCAAGTTTTAAAACAGGCCAAGAAATTTCAAGAATTAAAAAACCCTCTGGTGAAATAAAATTTTAATATGCCTACCAAACATCGGAAATAAAAAATATAATAATTTCATTATTTAGTTACACTTTTAAGTTATCAAAATAAATAAAGAAAACCTCCTAATAAAATATTGATATGGTCTGTTTTTGACGTCAGGTCAGTTTGGCCATTATTATGTATACTGTGGTTTGCCTTGGTAAAATTATACAAATACTTATACAGAATTTGTTATTGATTCATAGCTTTTCATTCATTCCCATCACTTTCATCAGACTCGGAATTATTGACCGAGCGAGCACGAAGTGCGAGCGAAGCGTCTCTGCTTCAGCTTGGGCAAAAATTATTTCATATGTCTGTATGTTCTCTTCTACAGGTCGCATTTCTCAACCGATTCTCGTGAAAATTTGTGAGCAGGTTCGAAAATTATATGGAATTTTTTTGTCGAGCCAGATTTTTTAATTTTTCAAAATGGCGGAGGTATGTTAAAAAAACAGGTTTTTCGGCTTTCCAGCGCTGTCTGTTCTCCTCTACATGTCGCATTTCTCAAGCGATTCTCGTGAAATTTTGTGAGCAGGTTTGAAAATGATATAGATTTTTTTTGTCACGCCACTTTTTCGATTTTTTTCGAAATGGCGGATATGTAAAAAAACCTATTGCAGTCCATCTTTCCGGCTCTGTCTTTTCTCCTCTACAGGTCGCATCTCTTAACCGAACTTCGTTAAATTTTGTGGGCAGGTTCGAAAATCATATAGATTTTTTCAAGTTGAGACAGTTTTTCTAAATTTTTCGTAACGGCGGAGATATATAAGAAAAATTTATTTCAGCCTGGCTTTCTGACGCTGGATGTTCTCCTCTACAGGTCGCATTTCTCAACCGATTCTCGTGAAATTTTGTGAGCCGGTTCGAAAATAATATAGATTTTTTTGTCACGCCAGTTTTTGGAAATTTTTCAAAATGAGGGAGAAATGTTAAAAATACATATTTCAGTCCGGCTTTCCTGGGCTGTCTGTTTTCCTCTACAGGTAGCATTTCTCAACCGATTCTCGTAAAATTTTGTAAGCAGGTTTGAAAATTGTATAGATTTCTTATGTCAAGCCAGTTTTTCATTTTTTTCTAAATGGCGAAGATAATGTAAAAAAATCAAATTTCAGTCCGTATTCCCAGCGCTGGCTGTTCTCCTCTACAGGTCGCATTTCTCAACCGATCTCGGTGAAATTTTGTGAGCAGGTTCGATAAATATATAAAAAAAAATGTCGAGACAGTTTTTCGAAATTTGTGAAAATGACGGAGATATGTAAAAAAACCATATTTCATTCCAGCTTTCCGGCTGTTTGATCTCCTCTACAAGTCGCATTTCTCAACAGATTCTGGTGAAATTTTGTGAGTAGGTTCGATAATTATATATAACTGTTCAGTCAAGCCAATTTTTCCAAATTTATAAAAAAATACTCACCCATTTTGAAAAATGATCAAAATTAGAAGCACCTTCTAGCTGCAATACTCACGTACCTACTGTGTGCTTTGAAAACTTCATGGCGACATTTTATTTTATTTTTTCGCGAGGTCTACAGCTCACGGAGCCACTAGTATTTAGGATCATCAGGTCTCATACTTATTTGATCAAAATAAAATGTTCATGTTTGGAAAAATATGGATAGTTTTTGTATATCAACCATAGTTTCGTCATGTCTGTCTATCTGCCTGTCCGTCTGTATGTCACAGCTACTTTATTCCGATACTATTAAGATTACACAGTTGAAACTTGGTAGGTAGATGTATTCTGTGAACCGCTTTACGATCCTTTCGACGCTCTCTCTCTTTCATAATGCACAATGTATTTTGAATGCCTCCTATGCTAGAAAGATACTGGCCACGTAGACGAAGTCGCTGATATTTAGATTACAAAGCTGTTTAGTTTATGCACTGACGTCCAATAGGTATACAAAGTACGCTGGACTGGCGAACGTCACCAATAGTTTGTGCCGATTTGAAAATCGCCATAGTATCGCAGTAGATTCTGCTCTCAGGAGAAGTGAGTGTACTTTGGAACTAATTAGTTCCAAGTACACTCACTACTGCCATAGTAAAATCTACTGCTCTCAGCGCCAATATGGCGATTTTCAAATCGGCACAAGAAATTGCTGTCATTTCATGACAATAGCCTGTCCAGCGTACCTACTTAAACCACTTCCACACGATACAATTTGATTGCCAATTTGATTGCCGATTGAATTGGGTACAATCTGATTGTCCATCCACGCGTACACAACTAAATCGCCAATTTTTCTTTTGCTACCTCTGCTGAACTGACTTGTTTGTATCAAGATGCCTCTTACCAAGAAGCAAAAATTTGGATTGATCTTGGCTTTAACTACAAATGTTAAAAAAAGAAAAAGAAGAATATGGACAAAACCATGGTTGTTAAAAAGAAAGCAACTGAGTCAAGTAAATATAGTTAGACAGCTGGACAGTGACGATTTTCGAAATTTCATGAGGATGGATCATGACATGACACCTTTAATGAATTATTGACTTTAGTAAGTCAATAATTCACATTATAGAGTTTTGCTTAGTATATCACTAAGCAAAACACTATAATGCGAGAAGTTGTTACTTCCTAGGAGCGTTTAATAGTTACACTTAAATATTTAACTTCAGGAAGGGATCAGATTTTGCAGTGCAATTTCTACACAATTAATGTCTGAGATTATACCTGAAACATGTGATTTTATTTGTAAGGTCTTGAAAAAATAAATTAACTTCTACAGTAAAAAGATTGCCGTCCTCTTCATATATAATATTTGCTTAATATTTGCTTGTTGAGAGAATGGTTGTACGCCCGCTCTGCACGTCGTTTGCACGGTGACTAAGTCACACCATCCAATTTGATTGGGCAATCTCAAATCAGGCGATACCACCACCCAATGACCTTGAATTTCATATTTCCGTCCACATGACCCAATTTGATTGTCAATCTAATCAAATTGGACGTAAAATTGTATCGTGTGGAAGGGGTGACGTCAGTGAGTTTAGGGTTTCATATTTAGTTTATTTTCAAGTGCCACCATTGATTGACAACAATGCCTATTAAGATAAAGTTCTATTTACATATTTGGGGAATACCGCTGTTCAAAGGTTAAAAGTATTTGTAAAGTAAATGTTTGCATAAATTGTGTATATTTGCGAATCTCTTCAGTGCGCACAAGGACGCATACGCATTGGCAAAATGCATTGCGTTTCTTAGTTATCTATCTAAACTATATCGAAAGGAATACTTTCGCACAATTTAGGTATTTAGGCTGTGCGCTGAAGCCAGCTATTTTAGCTGTCTAGGTAGATACCTAGATGATTCATAATTATTTTTACTTAAGTAAACACAAAGTTTGATCGGATCATCCGTTCGTGGTTTGATTAGTCCAAAAGTGATGTTTTAGTCACGCGACATGCCAACTTAATGAATAGGTAGGTACTTAAGTAGTCGTACCAAGGTCATTACGTTAGTCTACAATTTATTAAAAATATGACAATGTAGTCTAGGAGAAGGATTTTTTTAAATTTTGCATTATAAGTCGAAAACTATGCGGCATTAAAAAAAAGAAAACATTGATTGAGAATATGGTAATAGCGCTCTTTCATATGATATCCCACAGCTCTAATAGTTGCAAAAAATAATATAGATACATATTTTTATTTCTTTCTTATTTCCAAAATAGTTCGGCAAAAGTCGTTTAAAATTATTCCAAATTTCAATAAGGTAGCATTAGTAGTTCTTAAAATATCCAGCTGTGACAGATGGGTGGACAGACAGTCTGAGTCGCACCATACCGGTTCCTTTTTACCATTTTGGTAGGGAACTCTAAAAACTAGGGATGACGAAAAAATATCGATATTTTTTTAGCGATATTAAATATTCCGATATATTGATATACAGGTGTCCCAAAACTTTGCCACATGGAGGGAAAATACCTTAAATATTGAAGATAGGAAATTTTACTGCAAGAAGACTTGATTTTATTTTAAAAATTAATGCGAACTGCATTCAAAGATTTTTTTAAATATCGCATTATTTCCTTTACAAACTGACACAATACGTAATCATTAAAATTTAAATGTAAAATTTCATGGTCTTCCTTTTGTTTAAGATGCTGTGTTACTTAACAAAAAATAATCCTAATGAGTAACCCTTTCGATCTGTATCGTAAAAATAAAAGATTGTTTTTTTTTTCTAATTTGATAGGTTCGATTCCTGGTTAAGGCATGCGATTTTTCGAAAATCTTTGAATACAGTTCCAATTATTTTAAAAATCAAAAGGAAGTCTTCTTTTAGTAAAATTACCTATCTTCAATATTTAAGGTACTTTCCCTCCATGTGGCAAAGTTTTGGGACACCCGGTATATAATTCAGTAGTTTTGAAAACGTATCAAAAACGATATTTTTATCATAAGTTACAATACAATGATAAAAAAATAATGTTTTGTTAATTTAAGTCATTCAAATCAACGAATTTTTAAGAAGAAATCATTTCTTCATAAAGTTGTAAGAAAAAACCCAATGTTAATGCCGGATATGTCCAAATAGACACTCGCAGTGACTCATCAAGTGTAAATCGGATGTTTTGGACATTCACATAGGTACTTTAAGCAACAGCGACGCTTAACTAGTTTGCAACAAAATTCGTGTGCGCGCGTATCGCCCCTACACGAACTAAACGTATGGTTGTGACGGCGCGGCGTGCAAGCGATTTTGAGCTTAGCAGTGGTTAAGCGTTGCTGTTGCCCATGGTACATTGCTCCGAACAGTAGCTAAAGCACTAATTGTCTATATTAATAAAACAGTGGTAACATACAAACCCACCGCGTAATATTCTGAGGCGTAACTTTGATTGATTATGAATTTCATGTAAAGCCGGCTCCACACTCGTGCGTGAACCGCGGCGCGGCCGTGAATCACGGGCGCGGTTCGCGCATGTAAATGGTGCGAAAAATATAGCCCTCCAGACTCGCGCCTGAACCGCGGCCGCGAATCACGGCAACCTTAGTTCGGCACACAAGCCCTTTGACGCGGACCAAAAACCGCCATCGGACGGGGAACGCCGCGAAGCGCTAACGCGAAGCCGCGAAACCCTCCACACTCGCGGTTCGCGGCCATCGCGCGCGGGCTTTCGCGGTGCGAGTGTGGAGCCGGCATAAATGTTGACATTACTCGTAAGGCGACTTCCTGACCGAAAGTGGCGCCCTCGGAGGTTTTTATTTAATAAGTTGATAGTAGATAAGGATTTTAATAAAACTTTTCGTGGAATTTTTAAGGCTCTTAGTTTAGTATTTTTAGAAGGTGTTCCCTCGCAGTCACACGTAAAGTAGATAGCAAATGTGTCAAAAACGGCTACTTTAAGCAGTTTTGCTATCTACTTCTAGCAGTGACTACGAGGGAATGTAATGATACCGTTTAAAAATACTAGAATATGGGACCTAATCATTCCGCCAAAAGTTTTATTAAAATTGTGTAAGTATTAGAATAAAATATTAAAGCACGGTGGTAGTGAAACTTGCGCCGCCACTACATTTATTTTTATTACTCGTAAACCAATCAATTATTAAAAAAAGCTCGAATGTAATAATCTCTTAAATTGTCTCTTATATTTTTTGAATAACTCTTCAACAGTTATCATTCATTAATAGAATAAACTATGTCGGGATTTACACCATGTACCTGTTTATTTTTGAGACTCCGATATTTCGGCGCAGTTGCATGCGCCATGATCACGGAAGAACTGTCGATTGTTGCGTGCGGGTAGATGTTATTGGCAGACGAATCGGTCTACCCTCCGTCTAGTTCTTTTATTACTACGTTCGATACCGGTACCACTGTCTGCAAACTCACTATTCACTCGAATTTGTTCTCGACACACGACACTCACTGTATTTGTACGCGAAACGGCACTTTTTTTATTTTTGTTGTTTTTACACAACCGGACTACTGGATTCCAGACACTCGACAATTTAAACCCATCCTCACGATTGAAATTTTTGTATTTGGTAATTTCAATCGCTTCCCTGACCATTCTTGGTATGTAGTGGCGTTCTGTTGAAATAATCTGGGGGTTATGTAACTCGATCCAGTGATTTGTGTCCGAATGAATTAAATGTTCAGCAATGGCCGATTTTGGCGTATCGTTGTTTTGGACAGCTTTTATGTGCTCCTTTATACGGCATGCTATTGTGCGTTTAGTTTGGCCGATATATGAGCTACCACAACTGCAGTCGATTTTATAAACGCCAGGTTTCTCCAAAGGAAAACTATCTTTCGGGGACCGTAGACATTGCGATACCTACTGGATCGAGTTACATAACCCCCAGATTATTTCAACAGAACGCCACTACATACCAAGAATGGTCAGGGAAGCGATTGAAATTACCAAATACAAAAATTTCAATCGTGAGGATGGGTTTAAATTGTCGAGTGTCTGGAATCCAGTAGTCCGGTTGTGTAAAAACAACAAAAATAAAAAAGTGCCGTTTCGCGTACAGATACAGTGAGATGTCGTGTGTCGAGAACAAATTCGAGTGAATAGTGAGTTTGCAGACAGTGGTACCAGTATCGAACGTAGTAATAAAAGAACTAGACGGAGGGTAGACCGATTCGTCTGCCAATAACATCTACCCGCACGCAACAATCGACAGTTCTTCCGTGATCATGGCGCATGCAACTGCGCCGAAATATCGGAGTCTCAAAAATAAACAGGTACATGGTGTAAATCCCGACATAGTTTATTCTATTAACGTCAATAACCATGGAAATTTAAAACAATATATAGTTATCATTCATTCTGTAAGTTTTAAAATCCATAATTGCCAAATGTGGCCACTTTAAGCTAAAACAGATTTTAAAACTTACAGAAAGAATGAAAACAGTTGAAGAGAATTTAAGAAATTATTACATGAGATTTTTTAAAATATTGACTTGGTTTGCGAGTAATAAAAATAAATGTAGTGGCGGCGCTAGTTTCACTACCTACAGCGCCTTAAATAAAATTCACCGAGGCGACACTTTCGGTAAGGAAAGCGCCTAAACGGTGGTAACACTTAAACTCACCGCGAAACGTGAAATACATAGAAGCGATGCGGAGGAGATAAGGCGCAGATACGCCGGCGGCGACGGCGGCGATACGTGTATTTGATTGGCCGAAAGCATCCGAAAGTCTCACATCTGCACCGTATCGCCGCCGTATCCGTGTTGCGTCGCTTCTGTGTATTTCACGCCTAAGATTATGAAGTTCATGTAAATGTTGACAATAATTGATATATTTTTTTATAGATTTTTGTACCCAGTCGCTTTCTGGTTTGCAAGGCTTGTAATTTAACGAGACGATAACAAATCGAGAAAAAAGCGATATAAATAAGGACTTAAAATGTCTTAATTGGCCCAACCGGGGATCAAACCCCGGGACCTCTGAGAAGGAAAAGAAAAGTGCAAGCCACTCGACTATGGAGGTTAGCAAGGACCCCAAATTACCTAACTATAATAAGACAAGGCTTAAATAAAAACATTTTACTTCATTTGGTTACTCATTTATATTGTTTACATAAAATACATAGGTACCACTTCCCCTTAATAAAACAATGATCATGACCATAGACTTAGAAAAATTTTCGCTGCGCCATGGCAAACTTTATCATAAGACATAAGTACTTTACCGATACCTTACTGCCAATGCTTTCATCCCCTATTATAGACAAATTACCTAATAGTGACTATAGCCACAATATTGTTGATCTAGTAGGGTTTACAAGTTAACAAGTAACTATAGTTACAAGTTAACAAGTAACCATAGTTACAAGTTAACGAGTAACTATAGTTACTAGTTACCAAATAACTATAGTTACAAGTTGACTAGTAACTTTGTAAATTTGTAACTTGTAAATCCTAGTAACAAGAATACGAAATACCACAGTATACTCCACAGTACAAAAAAACCTTTATTCTGTTCTGTGGTATACTCCTACAATTATAATTATTAGTTTTTTTCCAAAACAAATATATAAATGTATACTTGTACAATCAAACAAACTTACCAAGTGATGTTCGATTGAGATTATGCACTTGTTTGTCCTGCCCGAAGATGATGATTTTTTACTACTTGTAGTATCGCTCTTCGTACTTGCTGGCGCCACATAAGTTAAAAGAATAATAAATGAAGCGTTTGGAAATGAATAAAATAACATTTCTGAACGCATCAAGTAACGAGAATGCATACTTGTGCATCTGTCATTGTCTATAGTCCCGCGCTGTCATTAAGTTTAAAGTTTAGGTCACATACGCCCTGATGTAGGTAGTTGATGCTGATTCTGCAACTATAGGGTATAGGTACATGTACCTGTAAGGGTGGGAGGGATTCATCATCTTCGGGCAGGACAAACAAGTGCATAATCTCAATCGAACATCACTTGGTAAGTTTGTTTGATTGTACAATTATGCACTTTGTTTGTCCTGCCCTCTATGATGATTTTTTACTACTTGTAGATGTTTAAAGTTCAGTTGCAGAATCAGTTTTTTGAATAGGTAGAGGTGCCTAATCATTTAAAAATTAAATATTAAGTGTAAATAAGCATCTAAAATAGATATTTAATATTTATATTATGTTCTTATTTTGAACCACGTTAATAAATAGATATCGTTTTTCCGTAGGTTGACTGGTAGAGAATGTCATTAACAGCAAGTCAGTCTTTTGTACCTTTATATTGTACAATAAAGATTAAAAAAAATATGCTAAATGAAATTTATATACCTAAGTACATATAAAAGTAAATTCAATTTATTTTTCAGAATTGGTGTCGATTCAATAAGTTATTGACATTTTGGTTAAGTACCAATTAAAATCTTAGTATTGAATAAATTAATGTTTCTTCCAAAAACTTAGAAGAATTTATAATTAAAATTTTATTTATACAATTAGGTATACTATAAATAAGTAATAATGTTGGTTAGTAATAATTTCAAAAAATACTTCACTGCCATTACTAAGTATGGGTATTTGGTGTGGTGTTTATCAAACAATGTTGATGTGAGAGGAATCAAGTCGGTTCGTTATTCTGTGAGAGTACCAAGTTCGCAAACAAAAGGTAGGTAGCAGAGTAAAATGTCATCATGTAAACACTACTAGTCAGTGGAGAAAATGATGAGGTATATTCAGCTCACAGCCAGAAAAAAAATTGCAGTGTTAATAAAATGAGCCTTCTTTAATAAATAAATAGATAAATATAAATATTGAACATCACATACATATTGCTCCAACTCAATTTCAAAGTACCTAGCTGAAGTACTTGTGTAAAGTAAATTAGAGATAACAGTTGTGATTCAAACAGTCAAAACTAAGCCAATATAGAAAAGTTTTTTTTTTTTTTTTTTTTTTTTTTTTTTTTTTTTTTTTTTTTTTTTTTTTTTTTTTTTAATTTGACTTTGCCAGAGGTCGAACCAGGAACTCAGAGATGGCAACACCACGAAAATAGGTGTGTGTAAACCACTCGACCACGGAGGTGGTCATATAGACAGTGTTACTTCAGATAATGAAATTGATTCTATTAAATAGTTACCAACATTCAAATAGAAACTGCCCATTTAAAGTTATATTTATATATTAATTTTGGTGGGCATGGTAAAATAATATTGACTAAATAAGTAGTATTAGGTATGTGTATTCTGTGACTGTACTTACTTACATATAACTAAGTAATTCACCATAATCAAAACACTAATAAAGCCGCGTTCCCACGATCGGCGCTACCACGCACCGCACCGAGCCGCACGAGGGCGAGCACGCACCGATCCATTAAAGTTACCGGCGAACGCGTCGTTCCCCGCGGTGCCGTGTCGGTCTTCTCTCGTGCGTCTACAGACAGGCCGTGGGAACGCACCTTAAGAGGCATGCATGCAACATCAAAGGGAATTATTATATACTCCGTGTGCAGCATAACTAACTATTGTGATGTATTGAAACTACATATGTAGATTACAAAAAAAAAAAAATTATATATAGTATAAACAATTGCAGCCTTCAATAAATAATTTGAATTTGCAAACCAATGCATTGTTTCTCTGTAGAGGTGTGGAACTGTGGAGTGGAGTAACTATAAAAAAGAAACCTCAAGTAGTGATAGGTAGTAAGATTATAACAGGTACCTATACAATTTTCAATACATTTGATGCATTAAAAATGTATAAAGTAACATGTAGGTGGGTATTTATAAAAAAATGTTATAAGAATAATATTTAGGTAAATTTCTTAAAGCAAACAAACATTCGTTACAATACTCAGGTACTAAGAATCTAGATAATATAATTATATTATTATACACCTATATTCAGTGTAATCTAATATATTTCTTGAAGCTAAATCTTCAATCAAGCTACTAATTTGGTTTTTTGTACCCTGACGTGAAGGTATTAATCTGATGTAAATCTTCAAAATAGGTACTGCTGAATGGTTTTTGCTATCTTATTAATGTGCAGGTAATGATATACTGTATTCTATAACATCTGTAAATATAACCTACTGGCATTATTATTTTTTACAAGAATTATCATATTGTGAAAAAATTATAAGACTAAAACTTAAAGTTTTAAGACTGAATTAAAGTCTAAATGATTTTAGCTATAAGATAAAAATTATAATAATAACAGTAGGTATGTTTTAGGTAACTGTGATTTCTCTTCTCTAGATGGAGTGATGCACTCTTAAATCTGTCTATTTTCAGGCTAAAATTATTTGTTGATAGATTGACTTATTTAACCAACATTAACATGACTGGTAAGTTGTTAAGCAACTAAATTATCTTTAAATTTATAAAAATGATAAGTAGGTATATTCCTTTTTCATTTGAGTAGATCTAGGCAGGTTGTCCTGACAAAGAAATCTTATAGAAAAATCTAGTTTCATTACTAGTTTGTATGAATCTGTATGTATGTAGGTATGTAACGTCATTGTATTTACCTATATGTATTGAATATCAAACCAAGGAATTTTCATTTTAGAAGGAACAAAATGACATGATTTCTTTTCAATTACATAATTATAAATTAAAAAAATGTCACTTACTTTAACATGATTAGCATTGAGACATGTGACATTTTTTCATACACACAAGACCAAATAAGAGGGAGTTAAGTTCTTGATTCTATTAAGTAGGTACTCACTATGTATTGTAAGACATAGGCACATTATGTGCTAATATGTATGGAATAATGTTACACATATAATATAATATGCATCTTTAAATATTTTAACTCACACAATAGGTACTGTTCGAATAAATCTAAGTTTCTTGTCCGAATTAAATGAACATTTAATATGAACATTGAGTTTTATCGAGTATTGCATTTAAGTACCTATCTATAAAAGAAGCAAAATAAGGTAAATCTGAAATACAATTTTAAATTATTGTATGTAGGTACTCATTAATTATTAAGAGATTATAATGGCCAATTTAACTCATATAGGCATTGGGTAAAAAATAATTAAGTAGGTATCTTAGATATCTGTATGTAGCTTCTTCCCGTTGTCAACTGTTGCTCTCTGGACCTTTAAGACAAGTACCCCTTCAGTTTAAAGCTCCGGTTGCAGTTAGTTAGAAACCTTAGTGATCGAGTAATTTCTATCATTATTAAGGTTTTATACAGACTTTTATACTGTATAGTTTGAATATTTAATAATATTGACAACTTTTGACAAAATTGATAAGTCAAAATCTGTATTATGTCAAAAAAAGCTTGGTATGCTGCCTTTATAATCTTATTATTCAGGTGTAGTGAAAACACACAATTTTCTAGCAGCATTGTTGAAATCGCACACAATGTCAAATTTATTTCCTTTGTTGAAGAGGTGTAAATTCACCATATTAACAATTTATTTTATACTCACCAATTTATTTGCTGCTAAAGTTGTGCCCAATTATTTTTGTACTTCTTCCATAATAATAAACAGCTGTTGCAAGTTCTTGTTTTAACACTGCTGCTTGATACTAAGTTTTGGTTACATTATGATATCCAAAAAACTTATATATAGGTAATTATGTCTCTTTAATAGTTCAGAGTTCCAGACTTAATTGTGGGTAAAATTGTTGAATTTCATCTGTTCACGTTTTTTCTTCAATGCACAAAAAATCTTTCCATTCAGGAAAAACAATATAGGTACCTATAATATATCTTTGAGAACTGAGCCTGCTTCAGCGGTGAACTGTTTATCATCCGTCCCACAATCTGGTGTGATTATATTGTTTCCTTTTTATGGAATCGATATGCAGGCATATATGGCATATGGCAGTCATGGTATAACGTATTGTAGTGTGATCTAGTGTGTAGTTTAGTAACTACATCACTGACTCCTCCATACCCCGCAGTCAGGTCTGAATTTAAGTATTGCCAATTATAATTCTATTCCAACTCTTTCATATCTCAGACACAAGTCGAGTTTCATGTAGATAGGTAGGTACTGCTTCCTTCTCTTTACCTTTGGTATTGGGTATGTACTGACTGTGTATAGCAACAATCTTTGTTTCATGTTTTAGACATTAAGGTTTAATAAACATTAATAGGTACATCTTTGTATTATTGCAAATGAACGTTACGATACAGCTGAACCACGAAGGGAGGCCTATATCCGTTTTGTTCATAGTGTGAACATTGCATAAACACATTAATAGGTACATCTTTGTATTATTGCAAACGAACGTTACGATACAGCTGAACCACGAAGGGAGGCCTATATCCGTTTTGTTCATAGTGTGAACATTGCATAAACATTATAGGTAGGTTAAGTACCTCAGTGGTTTTGATACTTTACAATATAGCGTCATCCAGAAGACGGGCCTATATCAGTAGCAAAACTCATAGCTGAAAGAACAAGGGAACATGTAAAACATACCCTGAATACCATCGTGTAGAATACAAACATAGAAGTCTTGGTCGGAATCCAATTTTTTGCTTGAGTAACTTCTGTAATTTTCTTTCAATTTTCGATGTTTTATCTTCTAAGTTTCTTTTCTTATTCATTGTGAATGTTCTGAACTTAATAAAAACTGGTTTTTTGCACTTATTTTAGGATTACGCGAGAATTTCGTGGCGCCTTTGAAGTGACATAAGAAACGAATGACAGCGCGGGACTATAGACAATGACAGATGCACAAGTATGCATTCTCGTTACTTGATGCGTTCAGAAATGTTATTTTATTCATTTCCAAACGCTTCATTTATTATTCTTTTAACTTATGTGGCGCCAGCAAGTACGAAGAGCGATACTACAAGTAGTAAAAAATCATCATAGAGGGCAGGACAAACAAAGTGCATAATTTAAGATTACTTTAACACAAAGGACATCATCCATTTTGGTCCAAATGTGAAAGTCCTAAGCAATTCTTATTATGGCACAGTTAAACTCGATTTTAATTGAGTTCAAAAAGTCTGTATTTTCATACATTTTGACACAAATGTGAAGCGGTGCTACAGCTTCGGTGCCAGAATAATAATGCTTAGATGGACAAAATCTATCAGAATAAAGCAATTTTGTTTTTTGGCCGGCACTTTCATATTTGGACCAAAAATGTATGAAACGTGGATGATATCCTTTAAAACATAAAAAAAAAATATTTTGCTTATGAAAAAAAAGGTCACTTTATTTTTTCCTTTTCCAAATTTTTTGCTTTAATTCATCTTAAATTAATTTGTAAACTTATTCATTCTAAAAGAACAAGTTGACGTCAAAGTATAAACATAAACGAACAAACTTCATTAGCGTCTCTATAGATGCTAATGACGTTTGTTTTCCTTTATTCTCACTTTTTTACATGATTTTCGACAATAATGGATAAAGATATTCGTAATTAAGAAAATATAATCTAAGAATACATCATCTCATGTTTAATTCCCGCCTGCAAAAACATTGTGATGAAATGCACAAACAAACACTTTTTACGTTCCAAAGTGCACACGTTTTTCTGAAAATTGAAATAAATGCACTTCGAACCAAACTTATTAAATAAAATCAAACGTTTACAATATCGGTTTTTTTATAAATGTTACGCAGAAGACTTCAGCTTCAGCAGCATGAAGTCTACTTTGGGAAGGTTGCGACTGTCTGCCATTACAGATCCTTCAGAAACCTTGATAATAAATTTCGAATGAAAATACTGCCTAGGTAATTCAACATAAAATATTTAAAACGAAACAAAAGCGAAAAATACTTTGACACTTGCATTTTTTTCAAGAAGAAATCACACCTGTTTTTAACGTAAATGAACAATTTAATTTGTTATTTGTTCATCTCGATAATCGGGGTTTATCGTCACATTTCGTTAAATAATTGATTAAAACCCCGATAAAATATTAAAAATATTATTATATTATTATTATTATTATTATATAATATTTTTAATATTAAATTATTTAAATTATAAAATACATTGTTAGAGATTGAAAAACCACAAAATAGTTTTTCGAATTAAGGTACTTATAAGTACCTAAAAAAATGAAAACATGTCAGTTAGCTAAATTAAGGCCAGTTTAATAGATCACATTTGACACTTCATCAAAATTTAAAAGAAGATTACGTCTTCTTTCGGGCGCACACTATTTATTGTTTCAAAGCTTCGATCAAGAAGTTTTTTTATTATTGTAATAATCACAAAATAAAGCAATTTTACAATTTACTTTCACAAATAACACAAAAGTCTGACAGTTGTTCAATGTGATTTATTAAATTGGCCCTACTTTAGTAGTCGGTACTTGTTATTAAAAAAAAAACTTTTATTAAGAAGTTCAAACTCTACATTTTTACAGTTTTCCAGTTTTTGCCCCAAAGTTATTCCCTAGCTAGGACAAAGTAACACTTTACTCAGAGCCTATAGCCCCTAACCACCATTATAATTTATTACTAGTAACGATTTTCTCTACTAACATTAAGCTAGTTATACCACAAAATATTAAATCTATGTTCTAACATAAACGCCACTCTGGCTGTAAGGTAGATACGTCATTTGTAACGTTGCTGTAGGAAGCGTGGTAGAATACTATAGATCAGGGGTGCCCTTACTTTTTCTTAAGGAGATCGACCTAACAACAATTTATGAATAAGAGATCGTCATTTTGACAGTTTTTGAAAAAAAAAAGCATAAGTAAAACTACATTGGGTGCAAAGTGTCAAATCTGTAATCCTTGGCTCGACTTTAAAACCTCTCGCGATCGACCGTTTGGGCACCTCTGCTATTATAGATCTTCCCGGAGTCTGCTTCCATACAGGTAGGCATCGCTGGGTTTTTTAGTGGGTATGCCTCACTCAAGACACCCACTGTGCTTCAACGTCCGGTACGCACCGGAGGTTGACCCCACTTATCCATCGACACACCATTCCAAGTAGGGGGAGTACATAACATAATCTACATTTTCCCAGCGTAACAAAAAAGGGAACTGTCATGGATTTGGCACATGTGCGTGGAACTATTATTACAATCCTAAAAAATAAAATGAATACTTAAAAAAAAACATTTTGTAAGAAGCTTACACTTCGAATTTAGTCAGTAACTCTAGTGTAAATTTTACAAAACATTTGAGAATCAAGGTTTTTTTTGACAAATATCCGTATATTACAACAATATAAAAAGTACACCTATACCTACTTAATTAATATTAAGATACATTATTCAGTGAAATATCAAAATTTTCTTATCTTTGCATAAGTAGAATCATAAATGTGTCATATTATGATTATGTCACAGCCATTTTTATAAATAAATTATTACTTAGTTCAACCATACAAACAAACACTGGATTTTACGCGCCAAGTATGAATTACATATTTATTTATTTTTTTCATATTTAAGGCTGCACTCAGAGACATCAATTACTTTGATATTTCTTTTGGTGTCATATCATCTAAGGCCCTGTCTTAATTGGCCATCGGTCGTACGATGGTGCGTCCGTCCGATAAAACTGGTCGTGCGACCGTGCGGTCAAACCTATTGATATCTATTGAATGTCCTAATTGACGGTCGCGCGATCATGCCATTTTCTATTGTTCAGTTTAATCGCACGATGAAATCGTAACGCACGATCGCACGACCGATGCCAATTAGGACAGGGCCTTAAACTAACTATTATTATAGAGAAAAAAGAGAAAGATATGTAGCTTTAACTTTCATTAAGAATGTTACTTAATTGACGTCTGTGAGTGCGGCAGTCGCAGTGGGTCCATTGTACAAGTTCCATTTTACTTAAAAAATACATTAGTGCCAAACTAGGCACAAAGGTTTGTGCCACATCTCACTAGGACACTAGTTGCTCTACCAACTTTATACCACCTCACCTGTCCGCTTGGTCGCGCATCCTATTTGGGGGAAGGGGGAGGGAATCACCCGCTGGTAGTGTAACCATGGTGTCCTAGTGAGATAAGACCCTTAAGATCAATCACGTATTCAGGACACTGCCTCTGCTTGCATCAGTCGTCAACGAGGCTGGTTACGACCATCGTTAACGTTTGCAAGTTCAAGTGCATCAAATATAAAAAACGTCAAAATATTTCATTGTACAACTACTATACAAATAAATAAAAACTACAGTACCCATATACACGTCAATAATTCGATATCAAAAGAGTTTACCGCCTATACGATAGTTTTGGTTAAATGAAGGTGGTTAAAGCCATACAATATTGGTGGAATTGGCAAGGATTTTTAGCAGGTTTGAATCCCGCTTGTGGGTTTTTTTCTAAACAGCAGAATATCACTCATACAGTCACAATATTATAAACTCAGACTTGTGTCTTTTCGCCGTCCTTAATTATTTTCGATTTTATAATTCTATCAGTCAACTTCACAACGTGTGGTGTTTCTCTTTTCGATCTTTTCCCCAAATAAAATCATACAAAATAAACTGACCGAAATAATAAAACAAATGCTCAATTACGACGTAAATAAATACAACAAACATTTTATATCCATTGAACAGTTTGAAGACAGGGTATAAGTATTCTCCTCTCATGTAGCTATCGATACATCTGTGAACAAGCAATTGTGAAGATTAATATGTAAATGTGTAATCGTCTATAACAATACTGGGGCCCAATCGCGCTCATTTTCAACGAAAAATTACAGGAAAATACTCGCTTTAATTTCATTAAAATTGTTGAAATGCCTAGGAAGCTTAGGCATAGTTTCAGTTCATAAACGAGATTGCTTTTATCAATTAAGGCAGTTGTATGACCGAAAGTGGCACCCTCAGAGGTTTTTATTTAATAAGTTATTAATAGAAAAAGATTTTAATAATGTTTTACGTGGAGTTTTTAGGGGCCATGGTCTGGTATTTTTAGAAGGTGCTACATGCCCTCATAGTCATTCATAGAAGTAGATAGAAAATGTGTCAGAAACGGCCACTTTTAGCAGATTTGCTATCAACTGCTAGCAGTGACTCCGAGGGAATGTAACGATACCGTCTAAAAACACTAGACTGTGGGTCCTAAAAATTCCTCGTAAAACTTTATTAAAATTGTGTACATTTTAGAATTATAATTTTAAATAAAATTCACCGCGGCGCCACTTTCGCTCAAGGTATCACCTTAAGGTGGTACGTCAAGCTCAGTAGCGCCACCAATGGAAATAAATCATTTACGTTTTATCAAGGGCTTAGAATAAAAGTTTTAGTTATTTTGCGCAAATAGAAGAGTAAAGTGCAATATTTAAATATTTTTTCATGGCCTCAAATCTTGGACGAATTAACCACTGGACACGTAACCTAAGAAAAATGTATGAAATCACGTTCAACCAATTTTTGCGGGGTGAGGGGGGATTACATTGTCAAATAATGACAATATTATAGGGTGATTTAGCCGGTTTCCGGCCATAATTGCCGGCCAAATATTATGGATTGTGAAACTCATACATTAGTTCTCGGCCAGGCGGCCGATAAGCAAATGACCTTCCAAAAATAGATTTAGTTACCCGGCCGCGATATTAGAAATGCTTGTGGCCCAAGTAACAAAATGTGGTCTTGTAGTGGTTACGGGGCCAGGTCTATAACAGGCTAGTAAAAAGTTATAACCACGGAAAAGGGCCCATTTTATACGCGTACTTTTGCTAATAAAACACTCCTAGTAGACTTGGCGAGCACCACTTAGACCAATAATACACTTATAGTTGGACTAGGCAAAACTATCTGCTCCTGCGAAGCCAGCTATGAGCATCTAATGGAACCAGGCAGGCGTGTAACGTACTCCACGCTTCTATTACTAGCTACTTCAAACATTTGTGAATTGTTGTTGTATTGTATTAGTTGTAGAAAAAAAAAAAAGTAAAGTTTATCTATTTTATATAATATAATGTATTAACAAGTAAGTATTTCGCACGTAATATTATACGTGCATAGATGTTTGCACGGCAAACGCGTAAGTATTTTCAGTGAAGTATATTGTGTTTTACATCTCAATTTTTGTTCGCCTTGTGAACATGGCGTATTTACTAAGTAATGTTTAAAAATAATATTAGTTCTAACAGAATTGTCGCGCCATATTGTGACGAAAAAATGGCCGTGAAGATGCGATAAATATTAAAAGCTTAAATGGACTTCACGAAGATATCTTTGGACACTAACAGTTTTACAAGAAACCTTTATATAGAAATCAAGTCTATAACAGCATTCGAGAGTCCACAATAATACCAAGTACACTTACTCTTAGAAGAAACCACTGTAGAACTAATTCACTTATAATTGGCACATAAAGTTGACTCATACACCCCTATAAGGTCAAGTAACAAATGCAAATGGTTCTAAGTGCATTTAGTTCTCTAAATTACTATTACTGGCGTATGATACTTATAGCGGGTTTATAATTACTTCTTCTAGGCGATTATAAGTGTAACTTACTGGAGCAAGTTTTCTTAAGTGTATTTACACATATGCAACACTTTTATAGGCCATCTTAGCCTTTATTGCGCCTATAATTTCGTTCTGTACACGATTATAAGTCAACTTATAAGAATAGATGTACTATAAACCCAAACGAACTCCGTGTAACCTGTTATAAGCTTGGTAGTAAAACCTGGAACCACTAAGAGAGAGGTACTAGTGTTGTGAGCCTATAAACTGTGCACTACAGGAGAATTTTGCTACTTGGGGGGGTACAGACACTACCTGCTCTGTACCGCTCTGGGTTTTTCTAACTAATAACGTTAGAAAAAGCCTGTGTGTTTCAGAGCATCGCTTGATCTGGTGCGCGCGGAGTTTTTCGACTAAAAATTTAATAATATCACCGTAAAAAGCCTGTGGAACACAGACAATTCAAAATTACATTTGTGGTTAAAGTATTCCTTCTTCATGTTTCGTTATATTTTTTCTCTTAAACCTATAAAAATGGCAGGCTATGCTAAATGGGATGGATTGGGATGAAAGGCACACAGATAGTTTTTTTTTTAACCTGGATTAAAATATAGCAGACTTTGGTTCCTAAGAACGTCGCGGGCGGTAGCTTGATAGAGCGCATTTTCAAGTTTCTTGGATAATTAATAAACAATACTTAATTATGTTTTATTGTATCACTAATCTGACATAAGTAATATTTATGTGATACTTAATGTGTTTTTCATTTCGATTTATTATTTTTTCATTTATATTTTTGTTATAAATAAAGAATATTACAAAAAAGACAAAAAAACACATTATCAGTGATTATAATTTTCTTGTTAACAGAAAAAGCCAGTAAGATTCTTTATTTCCTATATTACAAAAGTACTCTTTGATGTGGGTATACAAGACAGCACGTTAAGTTAAACAGTTGAACTGCAAAACAGCTTTTATAACGTACGGCATAAAGGCGGTCACAAGGTCAAGTACCTATAGTCTAAATCTGATGTGCTGTTGACTGTAGGTACAAACATTATCAAACGAAATAAAAAAAATGAAATAACGTTCGGCTGTTAGTTATTGCACTCGGAAATTGCGAAAAACTAACAAAATACAACCTACCGGGTGGGGTTGGAGTACCTACAACTTCCTTTTTTATTCTAAAAGCCCTACCCGACTTCAATAGACGTGTTGTTATTATAACAATGATAATGCGTAGGTATCTAATGATTTGAATATTATTTCTTGCTTTTTAGAGGCAGGTTTTTTGATTTTTTTTAAAACAGTTTTTATTTTTTTTACTTTTAGTGTAAGTAGGTACCTTTTTCATTAGGTAGTTAGTATTTTCATTAGGTAGGTAGTAGGTTCATTGGGTACCGATATAAAACCAAGAGGTATACAAGCTGCTCTAAAAGTTTAATATGTTTAAGATTTTTATTAGTATTTCGTTATTTTATTCATTAGTCAACATCCCAATTTTCGCCCTTCTTCCCTACGACTAGTGTCGTGGTCTTGGTAGTCCAAGGCGCACCACTGGTAGTGTCGTGGTTGTGTGTATTTTTTTTCTCTTCTATACTACCGGCCTAGAAGTGTCGTAGGAACTTAATTATCTTCTTTAAATTACATTACCAAAATACCAGGGTAGCATAGATTTACAGGAGGTCAACATTTTTAAACCCAATACATTGTTAAAGTCCTTGTCCGCGCGACCTTGAGCAAGTGAAGGTGGCCTAGTTATGTTTCCGAAATGGCCGAAAACCAAAGGGGGCCGGCAAACCGGCTAAGGCACCCTATTTTGTTTACATACCAAATATTATTTATTTTACGAAAAATAGCTACTATAATAGGTTGAAATTGTGCTTACGCGTGAAAAGAATCATTTCTTGATTGCCCGCTATTTTTTTTGCTATACAATACGGAGCATTTTGCCCATTTTTGTACCAATGTTTCGCCACGAGCTCTAGCATCACACTGACAACGCGATATCGTTTACTGAGGCTATCGGTCACAGTAAGTGGCTAAGGGGTAAAGGCGAATATGGCTGTCATTTCGCGTCCAGTGGTTAATTCGTCCCTCAAATATAAGCAATAGGTAAGTTATGAATGTCCCACTTTTGGTAATTTTACTCTTCTATTTGCGCAAAATAACTAAAACTTTTATTCTGAATGCGCTACTGAGCTTGACGTACCGCCTTAAAGGCATTAATACAATTTCATTTCAAATAAAATCACAAATAATCCAATAGCAAGTAGATATTTTGTGCCAATAGTTAAGAAAATCACAGTTTGATGTTAAAAATAATAATTACAAGTGCTTTTGTAGAATACTTTAAGTTAAATGGATATTATTATGTAATACGACGTTAAATATTGCATGCTCAAGTTACTGTGTTCTTATCTATTATAATAAGCAATATTAATCCAATCTATTTAAAGTAACGGGTGGCGCAAAAGTACTGGCACTAAAGAAAATACTTTTATTTTTTTATATGACATTTTCTGTCATTCTGTTGTTGAAAATTGTGTAGTAAACAAATATAAAATACACTGAAAATAAACATGGACCGTTTTACTCCCCAAGAACGTGGAATAATTGTGTCAATGTTCTTACGGAATAATTCATCAGTGATAAGAACACAACGTGAATTTCGTCGACGATTTCCCCACCGTCCGGCACCGATTGGTCGCACAATTCGACGCTTTGCCACACGCCTTGAAGCAACTGGCTCAACATTGGATAGACCTAAGTCTAATAAGTATGTGAACAAGCCACAGACTCTCGCAGCTCTAAAAGAAAACATTCGTCAAGAAATAACGAACATATCGCAGGAAGTGTTACGGCAAGTTATGCAAAATGTCATAAATAGGGCTCAAATGTGTATCAACTCTGGAGGTCACCATTTAAAAGACATCATCTTTAAATCCTAATGGTACGAAATTTAATGGCACAAATATACATTTAAAAAAACCTAAATCTAGTTTTCTAATTTAGAAAAAATGTTATAGCTGAACCAAATAGGGTCTTTACTTTTGCGCCACCCGTTATTTAGATAGTGCCTACTACAAAACTAATTGCAACTTATAAGGACAACTGACAACTAAGATAGCATATAGCAAGGATTATTATGTTAATGGCCGCCAAGTATCGGATACCTGTTTGGCATAATTAATAGTTGATAATTTATTATCTCATTGTATAAATAATATTCCAAATCAATCAATGTTATTCAATGACAAATTGAGTGCGTAGTGCGTTAGCGTTCTTTACTTGGCAAAGCTAGCTTTGTACATAGTAATAATCGGTGTACATACATAAATAAATAAAAAAATATACGCGACGAATAGATAACCTCCTCCTTTTCAAAGTTTTTGAAGTCGGTTAAAAATCGTATTAATCTACTACCTTTTAGTTATTTAAAGAACAAAAGATATTTGCAAGATGATTGAAAATTATATTTACAAAAAAACAATATGTCTCTGTCAGCCTGTAGACGAGTTTTTCAAGTCCAAAATATGATACAAAAATCGGTATGATACAAAAGAAGTTATGTCTGAAAAACTCGTGAGATGGGAAGCTAATTAATTGATATTTTTCAAGATTATGCAAAAGCTACTAGCCTGATCTCTGTAAAAAAATATGAGACCACACCTTTTGCAAATAAATAAGAATTATTCAAATCGGTTAACAACTGTTCAAGTCCTCTTCCTTTTTTCGAAGTCAGTTAAAAGTAGAATTATGAATGTATAAAATAAAAAAAAAACAAGCAACTTACACAAAACTATACGAAACCACGAAGACGGCCATCACACCCAACCCCGGTGCGAAGCTCCTGGGCCTCGCCCTTGGGACCAGTACCAGGTCCAACATGGTGAGGACGAGGGACACGGTGTGCATAGAATGCTGGGTCCAGAAGGGAACGACCGCGTCCACCGCCTTTGGGGCCAGCAACTCTCTGTCCTTTAACCACAGTCGCCAGAACAGGATGTCACTAAACTGTGGAAAACATCAGGTCATAGTGTTGACAGCAACAAAAACCAAATGATGGGATGATCAATGCTACCAATCTTTTTGCACTTCCATGTAAGGCATTGATAAGGCCATTCGAGCCATTCAATGTTTCATTATTCAGAAGATATAGAATTACAGAGATATTTACGACAATTTCTTTGACATTAATTATTTAAAATTTTGTAATCGGGTGGTCTGTACACCGGTTTTTATGCCATCATCTCTTAGACTGCGTACGCACCGACAGGTGACTGCTAATCTAGTCCTATATACATTTGGTTACTTGCTAGGATACATGGTGACCGCACTGGAAAGCCTTGGTCATTTGCTTGTTGACACGTCAACAAAATGTCTCTTTCTAAATAACTTTGAAACTGTTACTTGCGGAAAATTCATATTTGAAAACTATTTCACGGTCTGGTTCGTCAACTCATAATTATCTTATCTAAAATGTCTCGCGCCTACGATACATGCTAGATTATAATATACAGGGTGTAAACAGATCCTCAACGAAGTCGAGATCTATGTGTTCTGCCCATCATCAGGACCATTTCAAAATTATTGCAGGGAAACGATTTTTGGTGTTAAGAAGCATTGCAAACAGCACCAAGCAATGTAACGCGCGGAACAGACTGCGTCTGCGAGTGCGTGTTACACAGCTGCGTGTGGCCAAGTTGAAAGGCAGCGTACTAACACTAGTTGAGTGTTGATGTTTTGAAGCCATGTTTGTTACGAAATTACTAAAAATGTTGATGATTTTTCTTTCGACAAAAATTAGGAAATAACATATAAAATTTTTCTTCATAAAAATCTTTTAAAAAATTTTGCCTTTAAAGTTTTCATAGCTATTGATTTCCCAGGTATGGTCCAAAAGACAAAAATGATCCTGATGATGGGCAGAATGCGTGGACTTCGGCTTCGTTGAGGGTCTTTTTTACACCTTTTATTTTTAGATATTGAAAAACTATTTTCATTTATTAAGATGCTTAAAATAATTATGATTTTATTTCTCAAAATTCGACTGAAGGAAACTTCCTTATTTCATTTGGACGTTGATTTGGATTGGCTAGCTTTAAAACGTTATAAGTACTTACTGTAGTCGTTGGGAACAGGAAACTGGTAAATATTAGAAATCTAAAATTGTTCAACAGCTTCACGTGTGCTTCTTCTTGTTTGCCGTACAACTCTTTCATATCACAGTAGATGCATATTGGCAAATAAGCCATAGCTGTCAACTGTAACAAAAAAAAAATGCATAAGTATCACAATTTATAACAAAAAAATATCTTTACCTAATAATAATAAATATTTTCAATCGCCTCCGTGGTCTAGTGGTTCGCCCACTCATGTAAGACAGGGGTTCCGGGTTCGATTCCCAGGACGGAGGTACATTTATACTCGTTTTGGTTAGTGGTAGGGTTTATTTCAGGCTAGCTACCACCATCTTACCTAAATCAGACGCCATAACAACAATTTAAAAATTGTTGCGTTCCAGCTGTTAGAGGTAAGATAGCCAGTTCCTTAATTATAAGAATTCCGGGTGTAGTGCGCTTCCACCTACGGCCTTATCGTCACTTAATATCCGGTGACTTGCAGGCCAAGTACTATCCCGTTGTGTACACAGGGTAATTTTGCGACCCCTTTACAAAATCAAATATAAGTTCAAAGAAGTAGACAAAAAAAAATACTGATTTTACAGTCCCCGCAAGAATCGGAGCATTGAAAATGAACACAAAAATTTACGAAAAACCAAAATCAAATCAAATGCAAAGTCCTATTATATTTTTAAAGTTACTTATAAGTAGTACCTATTTATTTATACGATTGTGACACGAGGCGGAGCCGAGATATGCGCGAACAACGATAAAAAAAATACAATCGAATTGAGAACCTCCTCCTTTTGATGAAGTCGGTTAAAAATGAGTCCCTAGCCAAATGAATCGCATCCTACGTTGTACAATTTATTATATTATTTAGTAGATAATTTAATAATTAGAAAATAAATATTTTAGCACACATGCACTTCAATCATCAATATTTTGGTCATAGAAAATGTTTTGTGTTTCTGACATATGGTCCATTAAATGAAAAACTGTATAGCTTTAAAAATAAATGGAGTAAAGTTTGTTTATTTAGGTCTCACAACAACCATCAACCTATGAAAAACGGTTTTATACAAGAAGAAAAGTCTATGAAAATTGTTTGGAACATAAATATAACGTCCAAACACATATTTGTGGTCCAGATAGTTTAATATCTATAATAAATCCGTGAAGGGTAGTAGGTTTTATACTTAATTTATGTAAATTAAGACTTATTCACATATCTATTATGGATAACTAGGGGAGCGGTCGCCCGCGACTTCGTCTGCGTGTGCCTACTGTGGTTTTCCACACCTCGGGATCAGTTCTTTTGCTACGAAAGTTACCATATCTATACATCCTTTTTTACCCCTGACATCAACTATGTTAAGCAAGTTGATGTCAGGGGTACAGTTCCGGTTAAGAATAGGACTGTCCCATCTCATCCCGTGGGCCCGTGGGTATCGTAGAAGGCGATAGAGGGAAGTTTTTTAGGGACCCGGTGCAGACCATCGCACAAAGGGTCACTCGAATGGCAGCGAGGAAACTGTCAACAACAGCATTCCCGAGGAGGGTTGGTGTCAGGCAGGCGGCCGACCGTAAAACTTTGCCAAAACCTAATGCAGTATGAATTACATGCTGCGCCGACCCCAATAGTGGTCGTTCTACGAGCTCAAAATTTTATTTTGTGTAGAACACTATAAATAAATTGGGATAAGGGCAGGAGGATGATGATGATCAACTATGTTAAGCAAACCATGACGATCGGTACTTAAGTACTTAAGTTAAGACGTAAACGCATACAAACTCACTTGCGCATTTGAAACATAAATAATAAGTTAAGACGGTCTTTAGTTATTGTTTTGGTATATAAATACTTAGGACTTAAAAACATGTCTAGACTGCTTTTTACTCTACACCGTCATTTTGTAATCATTTTAATTAACTTAAGGGAGTACTCTATTAATGAAAATAATCATTTTTGCCAAAGAAACATGGGTCGAAAAACGACAAAAATTTTGGACTTTCCCATACAAATACAATGTTTTAGCTGTCTAGTTAGTATGGGAGGACCAACATTTTTTGTCGTTTTTTGACCCATGTTTCTTGGGCAAAAATGTTTAGTTTCATTAGTACAACACAGCCTTAAGTTAATTAAAACGACTACAAAATGACGGTGTATATTTTTCTACAATAGGTAAGTTAGTACTTACTTGAAATACGAAAATAATTTTTCTGGCAAGGTCTTTTAAAAAAGACACGCTTAACTATTTATATTTATATTTTAAAAACAATGAAGAAACAAAGGGGCTGTCGGACATATGTCGGTTTTATATCCATAATTGATTTAAAACCCCCAAAATAAATAAGAGAAAAAATAGTAATAAATCAGATCAGAATCTTTTAACTAGATGTGATAACATTTCTTTATTGTACAACTGTTAAATCCACCGAAACATGGCAAAAAATGAGAATTTGTCTTCACTCGCCGTCACCGCATACGGAAGTTTTGGAGGAATCTTGACAACTTTACTTTTTACAGATTAACACTAGAGTCTCACGACAATATTTGTACAAACTCCGTACGTACATACGAGTCGATAACACTTTAACTATACATTTGTTCACTTTATCGTACACCTATTAAACTTACCATTTGCTTTTGATAAGTTGATTGAACATAAGTAAGTAAGTACCTAATAAGTTTTTAGTTATATAATAAATTGTTCAGTACCTAAGCTTTCTTTCGTGAATAATAATAATTGTATTTTTAATAAACATGTTTTGGTACATTATATTAGTTTTGTTGTAACTAGGTTTGAACTTTGTCAGTTTCGTCAAAAAATATAAGATTTCTAGATTTGATAAACATGCTTCGTGCTTCGTTTACTCAATTTATGTTGACTAATTCTGTTTAATTCAATTGCAAAGATAAAATCATAGAACGATGACGGTGATTATTACTAATTAAATCTTATGGCCGATTGCACTAAACTTAAGGATCGCCTAGTCTTTTCCTAACTACAACACGACCAAATTAAAACGGTATCATAAACTTATGTAGCTGTCATTCGCCTAGTTAACTTGGTCGAGTTGTAGATAAGAAAAGACTTAGGCGATTCCTAAGTTTAGTGCTTTTACACATTACTCTGCTATTTATATAGAAGGGTTAAAGTATAAAAATGCCGGTTTGTATGGGGAATTTTAAAGATATTGCATTTTCCGTGACAACACTTTTTTAAATTTAACAAACTTTTATGCAGAAATGTTTAAACATTCAGCTAACTAATGCCCCATTTGTGCGTTAAGTGAAAAAATAAGTATCGGCTAAGTTATAAAGAATTAAGTGGTCTTATGTGCTAAAAGAGAAATATTTTTTTATTGCCGATAGTTGACCGTCATGATCGTAATTCGAAATAATAACAAGTAGCTGAAGCATCTTTTACATCATAGGAATCGGAGTGTGAGAAAAATTCGCCGATTTCATACTTCAACCGTAATAGTGATAACAAACTTACGTTAAACCAACAAGTTATAAGTTTCCATCGCACTGTGTCATACACTTGTACACCAGGATCCTCTGCTTTTGTAAAATCGACCATCAACAATTTGCATGAAACCACAACTAAATGCACTAAAGCCAAAGTATAAATGCACAGCCTCACTTTCAACAGGTTTTCACTTTTTTTTATCACACTCCCGACAAGGATTCCTTCGAACTTTCCTCTATGAATGAACTTTGCTATGTCCTCAACCCGCAGCATTTTGACTTAATGGTACCAGCCAGTCAGAAGATTCAGATGAAATGGCGCGGCTCGCGACTTACCATCTGTTTTATCAGTTGATCAGTGAACCTAGAGACAGCAGAACTCAATATCATAATAATGATTATGTCATTACGGTGCTTCATATCAAATAGATCTAAAAATGATAAAACAATGTCTCATGAATTTCTCAATAAGTTATTATCATTCTTTATGTATGTAGAAATAAAAATACTAAGTATATTATCGAAACTATCAATATTGTAAGTATTTTGTGAATAAATCTAATCTTTAACGCTACTGTCAAGTGACTTTAGTTGATTATTTTAGCTACATGTAGAGTAAATATCACGGAAAATGACTGTCATCAAATACACTGCTTATTTAAGATTTTTATTATAACAACTTCATAATATTATACATGCTATTGCTACAAGTCACCTATTACTATAACCACCCATTACTATACTATTACCAGTACAATCTAAATAAATAAATATTCCGTTCCCGTTCCCGTTCCCGTTCCCGTTCCCGTTCCCGTTCCCGTTCCCGTTCCCGTTCCCGTTCCCGTTCCCGTTCCCGTTCCCGTTCCCGTTCCCGTTCCCGTTCCCGTTCCCGTTCCCGTTCCCGTTCCCGTTCCCGTTCCCGTTCCCGTTCCCGTTCCCGTTCCCGTTCCTTTTTTACTATTTAACTTTTTAGCTTCCGTCCCCATCATCCGTCCCCGTCCCCCTTTTCCCCGTCACTTTGCCTTTCCCCTTCCCCTTATAATTTTTGATCGAAAATTTGATCGTTTTGAAACCTTGAAACGAAGAGACTTCCATATAAATTTCATCCCTCATAATCCTTTCCTACACCATGCTCGCCTACACCATGAAAGGTGTCTAACCTCCAAAAATAGTGTCTCTCTCTAGTCAGTCGTTAGGGCCCTAAGCGTATCCCAACAATCAATCAGTCAAGAGTTTTATATTTATAGATACTGTATTAGATAAATATCTCGTAGTCTTTAAGTCTCCAAAAAAAACAAAGGAAATAGAAACAACCTTTCTCCTATTTGTTATTTATTTTTTCTGGTTTGGCTAAAAATCGAAGATGAATTTTATTGACATTTTATACATTTTTATTTGAATACTAAATAATTATTTAAAAAAATACAACTCGCACCAGATCGTAATGCTGAGCTACCGAGTCTGAGAGAGCTAGCGGTCAGAGCATTGGACTAGACTTCCAAAGGTCGCGGGTTCAATTCCCTTCCGAGAATTATGATCTGTTGCGAATCGTATTTTTCTTTTATAATTATTATTTAGTATTGTATAAAAATAGCATTGTGAACACAATACTCAAATTTAACCTACTAGGCCCGGAAAATGAGACATTAAAGATTTTATTTTATTGTACGGACATTGATGAATTAAACATTTATTATTTAAAAAAAACAATGATTTTTAATTCCCTTATTCTATTCTACTAATGTGGGTAAGAAAAACTAGTGATTTTACTGTACTTATATACGTATGTTTATACTTTATCATGATGAAATCATCATGAGTGCTGATGACGTATCTTCTACAACTTGCGGACCAACCCACAACAAAGAAGTGTAAAATAGGCCCAGAATAACATTTAAAAGGAAGAAACACAAAACAGGCTCTATTTGTGGGTACACAATTGTTTTTTTTTTAAGTTAGTCATATTGTTGAAGCTACCTCCAGGGTCAACGGAAATCAAATATTGATTCTTTATTTCTGACAAGACTTTTAGGAACTGATACAAAGCACTCAAGATAAAACACGTGAACGGATAAATATGTGGTCTAATGGGGTTAAACCCAGTTAAATACTTTAAATATGGATCTTGCCTCTTCAAGATTTTCCATAATAACAAACTTAAATTGTACTTAGAGACGACAGTACTTATATATCTATTCTGTGCTTAGAGCAGAAAGTTCAAACAAGTGTGCTGTTAAGTATCTAAGTGCTGTCTAACTGTACCTTACGATTGAGTATGGAATTTAAAACATTAAACCACAATCAAAACAAACTACTTTTTAATAACTGTTTTGCTGCAGTTGTAACTGTCTATCACTGTAGGACCTATCATTTTTGTCCTGGATTTAGCTAGCTTCGTGCTTTTTACGTCTGCAACGGTATTTCTGATGACCTCCGTGGTCGAATGGTTTATACACCGGTTTTCAAGGTGTTACCATCTCTGAGGTCCCGGATTCGATCCCCGGCTGGGTCTATTTTGAAAACAAACTTTTCTATATCGGGTCAGGTCTAGGTGTTTGTAGTTCCACCGTTGTCTACGATTTCCATAACACAAGTGCTTTAGCTACTTACTATATTTATTTATTTATCTATCAGATTAATAAGTACTTACGTAGAAAATTGCACAAAAGGGGTAAGACCTAAACTAAAGCACAGAATAGATATAAATACCTTCTAAAGTCATTCAACTTTAACTTCAGACTTCAAACCGCTTCATAAACGGCAGTATGCTCAAAACTAGCCACTATTTTCGTTATCACAAAAGCCTTTGTATTCAGGGACAGGCTCTCCTCAAAAGAAAGTTATTCCGTACTAAACTTTACACTGGAGACTAGAAAAACATCGAAACAATAGATCACGTGTCGGTCTAGATGTGACACTTCGTGTTGAGGGCTTTTCAAAATGACAAAAAAATTTTAGGCTCGATAGATGGCGTTGATAAAAATGTATGTGTCAATGTGATTTTTTTTACTAAACTTCGAATAGTGCCCAGGTAGGCAGGCAGATGTAACCCTGAAATGTTTCTCTTTGGGCAGATGTCAGCCAGCGAGCGCTTACTTGCCTCTTTGGTACAAGTCGTTTATTTTTAAAAGTCAATTTTGACACTTCTCTTTCCATCAACGCCATCTGGTGAGAAAATAGTTACTAAATGTCACTTTGAAAAGCCCTCATTGCATTTTTGAGTATTTTTTATTTTTAATGCAGAAAGATTCACACGGTGTTTCTGGTGGGAACTTGTAAATGCCTATTGCAAATTACACCTTTTAACGCCAAAGACCCGTAGTGATATATTAAACTCAAGCATGGAAGTTGTTTTTTGTCTCTCCTGTAAAGTTGGTCAATCTGCATAATATATACCTACGAGGTGTAACGTCTAGATGCATATTATGACGTAGTTACTCTAAAGATAAAACTACGGTGGATTTGCGTGCTACGTATTGTATCAATTTGTATAGGAATGAATGCGATATTAAAAAAAAAACTTTGAATGCAGTTCCAATTATTTTTAAAATCAAAATGAAGTCTTCTTTCAGTAAAATTTCCTACCAAGTTTCAACTGTGTAATCATAGTTTCGGAATAAAGTGGCTGTGACATACGGACGGACAGACAGAAGGGTTGCATGATTTAAATCAAGTTGATTTAAATCATGATTTAAATCACGATTTTTATTGCATGATTTTTTAATAAAAATCACTGATTTAAATCAAAATCCGAAAAAGGAATTAATTAAACGCTGGGCATATTAATCAACTGTAATGTTCGAAAGCAGTGTTAATACAAAGTATGTACGTTATTTATCGCAATAAAAACCAACAATCAAATATTAGATTTTTTGTGTCACTAAAAATATAACAATAATGATTAGGTACTTTCATTCATTACATGCAATGCAAGTAGCATAGACAGACAGATAAGTAATAAATTTTCGGAAATATAAACACTCGAAACTTAAATTTACTCAAATCGTTTTTTCGGGTCAATGTAACATTTTACTTTTATTGGCGGTGTTGCCAGCACTATACATCAATTCTACCTAAATAGAAATGTTTCCCACAATAAAAACTAGGGTAATGGTTGCAAAACCTAATAAAAATCAAATAAATCAAAAAATCATGATTTTTTTTTAAAACATCTGATTTTTTTGATTAAAATAAAAAAAACATGATTTTTTGCAACCCTGACAGACAGACAGACATGATGAATCTATAAGGGATTTTTTTTGCCATTAGGCTACGGAACCCTAAAAAATTTCCACTTTTTGATGTAATGCCATAGGTCGGGGAAAGATTCTAGTGATCTGAAATTAAGATATTAATATATAATTATTTATTATCTTTCTCTGGACACGTATTGAAACAGAAACACAATTCAGTGATTTTGGCTCCATACATTTTGATTTATAAAATACAATTAGGTACTTACCTCTTAAAAATTCTTAAGTTTGAAATTACGTACCTACAAACAACGTTGGGTATTTAAGGTGGTTTTATGACCGAAAGTGGCGCCCTCATTGGTTTTTATTTAATAAGTTATTAATAGAAAAAGATTTTAATAATGTTTTACGTGGAGTTTTTAGGGCCACTGGTCTAGTATTTTTAGAAGGTGCCTTGCCTTGAAGGTTTATGCCCTTATAGTCATTCATAGAAGTAGATAGCAAATGTGTCAAAAACGGCCACTTTTAGCAGTTTTGCTATCTACTTCTAGCAGTGACTACGAGGGAATGTAACGATACCGTCTAAAAATACTAGACTGTAGGCCCTTAAAATTCCATGTAAAACATTATTAAAATTGTGTATTAAAATTATAATATTAAATCAAATTCACCGCGGCGCCACTTTCGCTCACCTTAATAAGAAGTGAAGCAACCTCCGATCAGCATCGTTAGATCAATTTCGACTTATTAAAAAAAAATACCACAGTGGGTGAAAATATTTGCCTAAAATAAAATGTTACAATACAGTGAACAAAACGCATCGATAGCAAGATACAGGCGTTATCGGTAACAACAGCTTGCCTGTAAAAAATTTAATTGTAACGTAAAAAATTGACACTTTTTGATGTAATGCCATAGGTCGCGGAAAGATTCTAGAGATCTGAAATTAGAATAATTATTTCTTTATATCTTTCTCTAGACACGTATAGAACCAGAAACACGATTCAGTGGTTTTGGCTCAATACATTTTAATTTAGAAAATGCTTACCTCTTAAAAATTCGTAAGTTTGAAATTACCTACCTACGAGTACTTAGAAACAACGTTAGGTATTCAAGTCGAAATTGCTTTAAATAATATGTATCATCAATATTCACAATCGTGTAGAAGCATTTCTCTTTAATCGCTATCGTTAATTACAACGAATTGATTTCGTGTTTTTTTCGCCAAATTTGCCAAATCGGTCTCGCTCTGGCGTGCGACGTTTTCTTCGCGCTTTATTTTTACAAAGCCCCTTAAAAAGAACATATTATTTTAATTAATTAATTTATCATTTTGTTTAATTTGGATGCATGCATGACACAAATACCCATCTAGGTAATAATGATCCAATACTGGCGTTTCGTTCATTGCTCTAGAATTTATTGAAATACTCGGAAGTTTACCAAATATTGAACTTCTGACATTGTTTGCCAAAGTTTGCTTTTATCTTAAAGGGCAAAGTTATTGTTTAGACTATGTACTTATTTTAAGAGGGATTAAAATTTAATTTATTTGCTACTTTGTAAGGTTAGAGAATATTTTGACAAATGGTATCGATTAAAATTAAGGAACCAAATTAATTTAATATGAAAATAGCATTGTGAATGCCTAAAATCTAGAATTTCAATAACCATTATATAAATTCTTAATAAGAATGTGATGACATGAGAATATTTCATTATGCAGAAAAAATAAAAAAAAGTAATAAAAATTAAATTTGTCTGTACTTAACTAACTAGGTACTTTCCTATGTTAAACATTATTTGAAAATTCCGTAACAAAAATCGTGATGAGACTTCTGTATAATGTATTTTCTTATAGAACGGATAGATTCTTATCACTTTTTAGGGTTCTTAAGTCAAGTCTGTCTGTCCATCCGAGGCTTAGCTCAGAGATCCTTAGTAGCTGTCTACTAGAAAGCTGTCATTTGGCATGTATATGTGTATTATTAGTAACGCCAAAAAAATGGAAAAATAAAATCTTCAAAAAAATCCTCTACGTGGAAAGTGGGGATGAATTTTTTTTTCTCGTTTATCATTAGATAGGTATTTTAAAAATATTGTAGGTTTATGTAAAGACCACTTTTCAATTAGGTAAACGGTTGCTTTTAGATACGTGAAATTTTTTTAAAAGCTAAACTATCACTGGTAGGCTTTACATGTTAACGAGTAATAGATATTGGAAAAGTTTTCGTAGGAAAAAAATCTTCAGGTATTATTGTAAGTTTATAGCCCTAAATAAGGTACGGTATAAGATAGACGGAACCTTATTCTGCGCGTAGCCAAATCTACTTGGACGGATTTTTCATTGGTCGAATCTTAAAATTTTAACTTGTTTACAGGACTGCCAAATTGTTCTTTGATTAAAAATTGTTCCACAAAACGGTCCCCCGACTGCAATATCACGTCTTGTTTCTTAACTTTTTAGTTCATTTTTAGCAGGCCAGTCGTGTTTTTAATATTTTTTATCTTTTTATTAACTCTTCTAAATGCACATGTTTTGTATTGCATTGCAACCAAAAATATAACTGTAGAAGTAAGTACTTACTTATAATTCCGCTCTATTTACGTTTATGTAGGTATGAGTTGACGTAGGAAAACTAGGAAATTATAAATATAGTTAAGTCATTGGACCCGTACTTTCAGTATCGTAGCAGTGCTACGGTGGCACCAACCACAAACGATGTGTTAGCATCTCTATAAATTTTATTATACTAATTCACTGTAGTAATTGTCTATTTATGTTTTCAGTCAAGCCATCTTTTGGATAATGCAAACACCTCATGCCCACACAGTCAACTCGTTCGCTTGCTTTACGTTAGCTCTGCTTGCTAAACGACCAACGCCAAGATTTCAAGCTTTAAGGTTAGATGGCGCTACAAACACTTTCAGACAACACACTTCAACCGCGAGAACAGGCTTATTTAATTTTTGGACAATTTTCGAAATGACTGAAAATACTTATGTTTGTACGTTTTGAGACTTTTGAAGAACTGAATTGAAAAAACATCGATGTACTTATCGGACCTGCCTCTATCGTCTAATTTCAAAATCTATACCCCTAGCATGAACAGTTATCTAGGAAAAAAACGCGCGTAAAAGAACTTGATAGAGTATTCTATATGGGAAATTGCATTTCGCTAACGGCGATCGATGCGATCGATGTACAAATTTCCCATACATTTCTGCATAGAATGTTTACGCGCGTTATTTTTTTAGATCAGCTGTTTGTGCTACGGGGCCATTCATAAAATACGTCACACGTTAAGGGGGAGAGAGGAGGTCGACGAAGTGTGACATTGTGTAACAATTCAAAATCATTTAAATTGAAATAAAACAAATTTTTGAACTGCTGTTTTAATTCAATAATTATTTCTAAATGTAAAATTGTAAAATATGTGACGTCACACTAGGGAGGGGGGAGTCTCACATATGTGACCAGCTGTGACAAGGACGGGAAAGGGGTTCAAAAATCATGAAATTCATGTGACGTAATTTATGGATGGCCCCTACGGGTACAGGCTGTGACACATTAATACTTCTTTTTGACACAAAAGAAATGTAGCAATGTGTCCACTGACCTGACAATTTTTTTTTCATATTATGAAGGTCAGTGAATGTGTCACATCCACCTGTAAAATGCACTATAGGATGCTGAAATTTGGAATAACTGGTTTAATTTAAGGTGGTTAATTTTATTTGGTCGCTAATACCAAATAAATTAATGTACCTATTTATTCATTGAGGAAAAATGTAGCTAGTCACTGTTTCTAATTGTAGCGCATGTAGGGAGATTTTCCTGTAAGTACAAAAAACCCAAATTTCTCGTGTAACTATTTTATTTTTATTACCCACGACACGACGGACGTAGACGGAACGAAACGGAGGCGGTATTATTTGTTTTTATAAACACATAGTTATTTTATAGGTATAGTCGTTTTAATCCCTTTAAGTGATCGTTCTACGAATGAAACTAAACGTTTTTGCCAAAGAAATATGAGTCGAAAAGCTCTAGATTGCGGCGGAATGCTCGACTTTTTTAGTCACGCGTTGTAACTATCTCACAAGTCACAACCCTCAGGCGTTTTACACTTATAAAAGGTAACGCGCGTTTTCTTAATTTTTCTACTAGCAACATATTTCCTGCTGATTAACCCTCTGTTAAGTTTAAAGTTAGCAACCTGTTCATAATCTTAAGTTATAAGAGAAAGGGAAAGATCTTGGCATTCAATGCAAGTTAACGGTGTCTGGTTATTTTGTTAATCTCTTAAGCCCTTAAGATGATCGTTCTTCCAATAAAACTAAACATTTTTGCTAAAGAAATAGATTGAAAAGCGACAAAAACAATGATAGAGTTGTCTAGTTGGGAGGACCAAAATGTATTGTTGTTTTTCGGCCTATGTTTCTTTGGCAAAAATGATTAGTTTTACACCTACAAATTAGGGTGTATAAGTGTTAAAGTAAACATTTTTATAAATCAAATAAATAGTTTAGTAATTATTGTTGTTAAAAACGTTTAATTAATAAAAAAGTGAAAATGTGGTACTTCAGTATTCTTCTCTCTGCCCCCGGCAGCAAATAAAATACGCTGTTTGATTATTGACTGTGCAAACTGTGCAAAATTTAATCTCTCTTGTTGACCGTATACCAAACGTCGAAATTCGACAAAAAATGAAGGTCGAAGACGTAGGTAGGAGGATAACGAGGTTAAGGTGGAGATGGGCAGGACACTTGGCTAGACGGGATGACGGACGGTGGACCAAAGCAGTTACAGAGTGGTGGCCAAGAGGAGCAATAAGGCCAGTGGGCAGACCACCGGCCCGATGGTCAGACGATATCGTGAAGTTGACGGGATCTCACTGGATGAGGCTGGCACAGGACCCTGAGGAATGGCGCTATAGAGAAGAGGCCTATACCCAGCAGTGGGTTGATGTGGGCTGAATATGATGAATTCCCTTTTTTACAGTTCAGAAAACGAAGAGTCCTACAATAATAATAATAGACAAATAAGATAAAAAAAACTTAAAAGAAAAAACATATTATTATAAATAACCGCATTAATAGTCTCCGTAATAGTTTATTTCATTTATTTTTCAAATATTTACATTTCATTATTTCGTAAACTGTTTCGAATCTTTTAAGTAAGTACTTGTTTTTGGCAAATAGTGAAACTAATAATTTGCATCTTGTGATTTTTCAATGTTTATGAATGACTGTTTTATTTCCAAATCCTTACTAATATTATAAATGCGAAAGTCCGTTTGTTTGTTTGTTATGCCTTCACGTCTTAACTACTGAACAGATCATCATGAAATTTTGCATACACGTTGTCAGGGGTACAGAGAAGGATATAGGGTACCTTCCGTCCCGAAAAAAAGTATTGTACCTGAGGGATAGCAAAAAACCTTTCCACGCAGACGAAGTCACGGGCGGCCGCTAGTAAAAAATAAATAATCATTGGTTATTTTTACCCAGCACAGTTGTTCTAAAACTCTTTTAATTTATCTACTTTATTATTTATGCTAGGTATTTAGATTTTCTTTCATCATCAAGTAAAAATAAAAAATGCTAATGTTATTATAATAATATAATTATTAAAATTTTTCAACACACTTGCTCTCTTTTAGGGCCATAAACCGATCTATAACAAACACTGTGCAATAATATATAAAACATAGTATTATCCCTACAAAAGTTCTATGCGAGTAAAGAGAGCATTCCCGGTAATACAGTTATTTTTTTTGTACCAACAAAGAGGTTTTATGCCGCTAAAAATTCATATAAGTTCATTTTTGGAATAAATAAATGTGTAAGTCCTTAATTAAGTCAAACGAATATTTATTATTATCAATTTTTTCATAATTCACAATATTTTGTTATAAAATATTAAAATATTTGCAATATTTTACTTATCACTTAAAGTTATAATTTTGAAGTAGGGTTTATGCTCACCCCTTTGTTTGTAAAATATTCTTGCATTGGGCTTGTGGGAAAAAAAACCTGCACGTCTTTTCCCATAATTTTCATATTTTGTTTTTGTCCTATTTGTTGCTGTGTGGTAAATTACTTTGTTTTTTCCTCGCAAATGTGTTGAAAAACGTCGTATGCTTAGAATAATAACGGTCGTATGAAACTTGTGAGCTCTTGCGTATTGCACACTTGGCTGAGTTACGCCTTAGCCTACGGCTCCTCGGTTTGCAACTGCAACCCACAGCCTCGTGTGCAATGAGCAACCTAAGCTAACTTGTCTCATAATGTACTATTATAATAATACAGGAAACAGGAAAACTCTACTTTAACACACTATATAAAAGTGGCTTGTGGTTATTATCAACTCATAAGATAATAAAAATAAATGTTACGTAGTTTTATTATAAACTGAGGTGAATAAAGTGTTAGCGACCAACACGCGGTAAACATTAATGCCGGTGAATTTTAGTTTGTTTTTAAAGAAGTACCTGGGTCATTATTTCGGCCACGTTTTTCAAGCGGCAATGCCTAAAAATAATGGAAATCGTGAAAGACAGCAAGCCATATTTTTTTTGCGCAAACCTCAAAACCTCTCCTAACTGGGTTACTGATTATTATTCAATTCTCTATATTATATATAAATATATATCTCTATAATTAATATCATTAAAAAAAACCCCCATTCTTTGATTTTCGTGGTGTGTCCCAAGCCCCGATCTGGTCACTTCCTAAATTATATAATTTAAACTAAACGCTATATGCTTACCAAAAAAAACCATTAAGTCCTAAGAAGTTTACAATGCTATGAAAAATTTTACTATACTTCTAAAAGAACTACATTTCCTACAAAAAATTAAAATGTAACTGTCCTCTCGTAGTTGCTGATTTGCGTGGACCGTTATAAATTCACTAGCAAATCTCTAAATTTGCGGCCCTATGTTGTATCATCCTAATTCAAGTTACAACTAGTCGCGCTCCGGCGGCCAGGTAGAGTTGCTTGTGTGACGGTGCTCGCGTTTTCGAAAAATGGAGGTAAGAACCTCGTTGCGTGGATTTGGTTTCTCAAAACTTTGATTTGCATGGTCTAATTTTCTCCGGTCTCTGTGAATTTATTTATTTAATAAAATATTGTAGTAAACAATATAAGGTAACGTAACTTATATTCAAAACACAGTATATTTGCTTAAAAGGTTATTGTATATTTTTAGCATTAAGGGTTTATTTTGATTTACGTTGTCTTGATTTGCGTGGTTTACGTGGTAGTTTTGACCCACGCAAATCAATTTTTGACCATGCAAATGAAATTACTTTGAGTTTTGTACTAGTTTATGGATATTATTTATTGCATTTATCTAATAAATGCAAATTCATTTAAATCAAACTTAAAATGTCACATTCAAAAGGTTTCTGACTTTATCAATAATAATAAATATTTTTAGACTGATTCTGATAAAAAAACGATTTCTGTCTTAGTAATCTACCTATTTTTTACTTTATAATAACACAATAATTTTTCTAATATGAAGTAACATTAAGTAACTCTTTTGAGAAAGTTAAATTAAATTTTTTCACTTTAGTGGGGGTACTTTGTGATTTGCGTGGCATCCATTTTTCGAATTTCGGTTATCTCGGTAAGTATATCGCTCTCTGAGGTGCCTCTTTTATGAAAAAAAATACTTTTACGTATATTTTAATAATAATTGGGCTGTGCGTTGATTTGCCAGTCATTTTGGGCTTTTTTTGCCCCATTTACTACTTAAAGGGTTGATTTTCAGAAAACCACGAAACATGTGTTATAAGAGATTAATATTTTATACCTTATCTTATCTTTGCTTATCAAGTTAAGGTTTTACTACATAGGTATTTTATTTTCCTACGTAATAATGTAGAGCAAAGAAAAGGATACAAACAAAATTAATATCTACTACTTTCTATACTTTTTGTAGGAAAATAAGTTTATTCTGATGTTTAAGCTTTAGATTATTTATCAAAGGTGTACGCTTCTTTATTTCATTTGTTTCCAATGATCACAACAATAAACTCGCAACGTACCGCTCATGTTTACATCTATAATTTTACGCCATAGTAGCTTCGTTTGACATAACTGACCTGAATTTTCAATGTCAGTTTCGTTCTAATGACACCTATCACGCTGTCAGATTTCCATTTACTTGAGCGACGACCCGCGATGTCAAATCTGCCTCTACTCTACATTAAGAGCACTCTCATACCTAATTAGAGATTAATTGAGTCAGGGGTGTGACGAGAAGCCCTTTGTCAGTTACTACATAAAAGAACCCCTCTCTAAGTGGGACCCAAAAATTTAGTAGTTGGCATGAAACAAATGACGATTGTTTTTTGTTTTAGTTCGAATTTTGAATTCCAATCTGTAATGTTTTGGTCGGTGAGCGTGGTTGGAGTAGAATTATAGTAGAAGTGACTGTCCTCAGTTTGCCGCCACGCGCTGCCGGCTTTGCACGTACGGCCCGTAGCACTATGTTCCGCGCAGTGTCAGATGGCTGGAAGCGGTACTGGTGGGGAACAGGTACGGAACAACCAATCACAACTTCCTCAATAAACTACCAAATTGTTAATAGCAATGTGAGAAACTTCACTAGTATTGAGTATGCGGCTCCGTGCTCTAGATTACGGAATGCTCGACTTTTTTTAACGTAACGCGTGACTATGTCACAACCCTCTGGCGTTTTATACTTATAAAAGGTAACGCGCGTTTTCTTTATTTTTCTACTAACAACATATTTCCAGCTGATTAACCCTCTGTTAAGTTTAAGGTTAGCAACTTGTTCATATCTTAAATAGCGAGAGGAAGGGCATCTTGGCATTCGATGCGTAAACGGTGCAAAGTACGGTCTGAATGAAAACTTTCAAACTATTTACGTACAGCTGCGAGCGTTCGTGTAACAGGTATAGTAGTGATAATACTTCTGTAACGAATTCATCATAATAATACCTTCCACTGGCCTTCAAAACTTAGTATCACACTTTTAAAATTGCAATTTCTCGTAAACTAATAGAAGTTTGGGTTTTGAAATAAAAAATGTTTTATAGCCATCAATTTTCTTTGAGGCTTTAGTTTATTATTCATTAGTAACGTTTTTACCATAGAAAAGATAAAAACTACAAAAAAAATGTTCTAACTGGTATAAAACTCAGAAAACATTTTTCTTATAAGTGAAGTTTACTTGTCCTTGAGACCTTGGGTTTTGAATCAAATTCATTATAAATAATTCATCGACAAAGAAATAATGTTAAAACAAAAACGTCAAAAGAAAATAAAAATACATTTTATATTTTACTTTTTTTTATTTAGAAAATATATCTTGTGTAGGTACTTTAAAAGTTATTGCAACTACAAACATAATATTTTTTTAGATAGTATACCAAACCTTACATGCAACGCTATCTGTCAAAATTTCATTATTTTCCCGCCAAAATTTTTTTTATTACGGCTAATTTGAAAAACTTACTTATGTTACTTTTAAAACAAGGAATAAATCTGAATTTCGCGTGTTAATCGATCGTTACAATGACAAAATTTAAAGAAATGCACTTTGAATTACCTCCACATCCTCCCTTCTCTCCAGATTTAGACCCCAGCAACTATTACATGTTTGCAAACACATGTTACATAGACACATGTACATACACGTACACAAGATACATGTACATGTACACAAGTTACACATAAAGTATTTCATGTTTGCAAACACAGACCATACAACAATTAGTATTCGCTAACCTCAAAAAACAGCTCGCCGGTAAGAAATTTTGTCATCGCTGAAACTGAAGCGTATTTTGAAGGGTTGAACAAGTCGTTTTACAAAAAGGCATAGAGACAATATAATAAGTCTATGCATAGAGATGTTGAAAAGCGTTTGAATGCTTGTATCACCCTTGAAGGAGGATTATGTTGACAAATAAAATAGATTTTTGTCAAAAAGTTGTTTTTTATTAGTCATCCTACGAACTTATTGAGTGGTGTTAATGATTTACAATGTATAAGTCAGGATATTATAATGCCATAGACTCTACTTTATATTTCCTACTAACAAACCTATTTTATATGAATGTATAAATTATAGTTCAATTGTTTGCGACATCAGAATGTAGGTATTTGAATTAAAAGATCTCCCTTTCTCTGAACCAAAAGTATATGAAAATTAATTTGTCATACATCACTCATTATTGTTACTTAGATACCTAAGTAAGTAAGATTGTAGAGCTCAAAAGTTTCCGTTTCATCATTAATATGAGTATCGTTATTCAATGTAAGTTTTTTTTATAAAACTTACATTGAATAATCTATAAATAACTCACGCAGTTATTAACAAATCAACAGTATAAGTTTTTTTAAACCAGATTGTAAAGCCTTTTTATAGATATGAGTCATGAAAATTTTTCTTTTATTTTGACCCTAGAGATACTTTTATGAGATTTACTAACATAAACGTATAACGAGCAACTGAAAATAAAAAAGTTTGTTATTTTAAATGATACGTTGTTAATTATTATCACATTATACAGGGTTATTTGTGAAACACCAACAACCTCGCAGGAGTACATTACTAACACCATACACCAATTTTTGTTCTACGAATTTTCTATAAACATACAAAAAAAACTTTTCTTACAAAACTCGATCAGCTGTTCACACATTTGTATGAAAATCAAATATTTTTTGTCTGTTTTTGTAAAAGTAGTTAAAAAAATATTGTTGTTTATGATGTCAGTAATCTACTCCTGCGAGGCTGAATGTTGATGTTTTTTTTTTTCAAAAAAAAAATATCAGTATTTTACTTCATTTCAACGATATTATGTAATTCATTTATAATTATTATCATAATATGTAAGGTAGGTAAGTCATGAACTTTAAAAGAAATTGATGAAAAGTGTTATTCAAATCATTTTCGTGCTAAAGACCTATAACTTACTGTAAATTTTCGGCAAAATAATACGAAACATTATGTTGCTGTTGAAATTGCCAGGTGCAGAATATTCATTTTCCGGTATTGATAAGATAATAATTCTGAGACATTTTGTAACGAACAACCATATACAAAACACTTAACGTTTTGTTTACGCGTTTGCGTTGAATTTAGGACCAATTCATAGGATATAAAGTTCTAATGAAACTATTTTTGTTACAAACAATACGTCCTTGAATAATAAATAATGTTAAAGGTAACCATCAAGTCAACAGTTCGATATCGCTGCGTTAGAGATAATTAAGAATAATTGATTATTACGTCAGAAGTTACGTAGCTACTTGACGTAGCTAGGTCAAGATTTAATTCACTAATAACCAATAAATAAACTATTAATCTATAAGTAGCTTCTAGTTTTGCTATACATTTTTTACGTCATACCAAGTTTTCACTTCCTTAATGTATGAAGATAAATTAACTATTTTATGTTCTTTGGGTGCTCGGTAGAGAAAGTTATATTTTTTTAAACCATTACACACCTCATGACCTCGGGACCAATCGCACTACTTGTCAACGATAAAACAAAATTACAAATCTGTTTCATTTATAGAAAAACTTGTTTTGTCGTATTTGATGTCGTAATGTGTCAAGCAAAATACCAGTGCATCAGGCCCCCGCTTTCTGCCTAAACTGATCTTGGCACATTTTGGCATCACGCGACGACACGCGATATTATGTAGTTGGTTTTTAATTTTAATTTTTAATTTTTTCCGTTTTTATGCAATAATTTGTGTATCGTTGTGTGGTCCCAGATTAATGTATTTTATTTCTTCTTTCTTTCTTTCAAAAACATTCGCTTAAGTTTGATTAAAATTTGTTGAAAACTATGCTTAGGGAGCCTAGGATGACAATGTTGGACAATTAAAATGAGAATTCTAAAGTTAAACCAAAGATTTTTTTAAGTTTTTTTAAGGTGACTGTAATTTAGATGGCAGCGTAGCAGTTTTGGTTGCCCTTAATATATTTATTCAGTTTAGGCTGTTATTAGCACACTGCTAAAAAAATGAAAAAAAAAAAATTAAAAAAATATTAAAAACACGACTGCCCTGCCAAAACCGAACTAAAAAGTAAAACAACAAGTGTCATTGCAGTCGGGGGACCTTATTATGGAACAATTTTTGATCAAAGAGGTCCCCCGACTGCAATGACACTTGTTATTTTACTTTTTAGTTCGGTTTTGGCAGGGCAGTCGTGTTTTTAATATTTTTTTAATTTATTTATTTTTATTTCACACATTTTAGTGACATATTATAAAATATAGTTTTGGAATGTGCTCATCAAGGCCTTTCATTTGATGTCCATATTGTAATAAAAGAAGAAAAAAAAAATTCTTTCACTTATGAAAATGGCGTCGTACAGTCGCTATATAGATTTTTTCTAAAAAAAATATAGCCAGTGTCACTTGGAATGCTGTAAGGATTCTAACGATACCCCATTTATTCAAATCAGTTCAGGCATTTAGAAGTTATGGTGGAATAAAGAAACTCACATACCCACAAACATACATGAACCCTGAACACATAACACTCTTTTTGCTTTGGGCAGTCGTGTAAAAGCTACGCCATTGGATCGGAACTATAGCTGGGGAGCTGTCGAAAAGAACCGGCAAGAAACTCGTCAAGGGTTGTTTTCAAAAAATATCGTTATTGTTTCTTAAGAGTATCTCCACATTCTAAGAGCACATCAAGTTTTCTGAATAATGATTGATGCAAAAACAATTTTAGCAATAACTTTCACATAAGTTATAAATTTGCTAAATATTATGTGGAAGTTATTCTTCGATCATTGAAGTTATTGCTAAATATTGTTTTGGTATCAATAAAATTATAATGAATTTCCGCAAGGTAACTCCTGATTTTATTAAATATTCTATTATTAAGGCGGTTGTATGACCGAAAGTGGCGCCCTCAGAGGTTTTTATTTAATAAGTTATTAATAGAAAAACATTTTAATAATGTTTTACGTGGAGTTTTTAGGGCCCATGGTCTAGAATTTTTAGAAGAGATCACTACATGTCCTCGTAGTCATTCGTAGAAGTAAGAAATGTGTCAAAAACGGCCTACTAACTACTTTTAGCAGTTTTGCTATCTACTTCTAGCAGTGACTACGAGGGAAAATAACAATACCATGTAAAAATACTAGACTCTGGGCCTTAAAAATTCCACCTAAAACATTATTAAAATTGTGTAGGTATTAGAATTATAATCTTATAGTCTTGCTAAGCGCAAATCTCGAGATCAGCTGAACCGATTTCGCTTTTTCTTTTTTTTGTTGTGTTTGTTATTATCAGTCGAAGGTTCTTATCGAAGAAAAAATAAAGAAAATTGCGCGGAAAATAAGAAAATTTAAGAATACTTAACCAACCATATAAAATTTAATTTGGACTATAAACTGTTTTAATGTAACCTTATGACGTTTGACATAGAATTGACAGAATGCGGGCTGCAAAAAAACTGAATCTCGTTTAAAATTCGAATTCAATATTCATAAATCATAACTAATGCCCGGGATACACGAGGCTAGTTTTTCAAGCTAGGATAGCAAGCTAGTGTCAGTAAGCTAGCAAGCTAGTACTTTTGGCTTCGTGTAGACAAAACTAGCTTCATCGCTTGCTTGTCTACACGAAACCAGAAGTACTAGCTTGCTAGCTTATTGACACTAGCTTGCTATCCTAGCTTGAAAAACTAGCCTCGTGTATCCCGGGCATCAGACAGGACAACGTCTGTCGGGTCAGCTAGTAAGTATTAAATAAAATTCAACGCGGCGCCACATTCGCTCAGGGTGCCACCTTAACACGTTTTCTTATTCTTAATCATAATTAACGTTTGAGTATGTAGACCTAGTTAGAATGAATAGAAAATCATCAGCTATAAAAATATAGTCTAAAATTGAGGTGAAGGCGGTGACCCAAAAAGAGCGATGACTTTTTGTATAAACTTATGAATTTTAAACATGTAAAGAAACGTGTTTGTTGATTTTTTGTTTTTTTTTCAGACGTAATTTTATAATATGGTTTAGTCGGTGACAAAAATAATAGCTCTATATTTATACAGACAATCAGTATGACAAGGCAATAATATGGTAATTAACACTGTCAAGAACATTATACGATTATAATGTGTAGTTACGGCTAGTTGTAATTTTGTATCACGCAAGCTGTACAACATCGGCACCCTGATTGTCTAAAAAGAAACTATTTAGCGACCGGTTGCATTTGACATACATTGCCACTTTTCTTTGGTGTGTTTTTTTTAACCCAAAAAGAAGTAGCAATGGATCACGATCATCTGTGAACTGCAACCAGTCGTTAGGTGGTTTTTAATTAGATAATCAGCCCGCAATTTAGCGACCGGTTGCATTTGACATACATTGCCACTTTTCTTTGGTATGTTTTTTTTTACCCAAATACTTCTTTTTGGGTAAAAAAAAAACAATGGATCACGATCATCTGTGAACTGCAACCAGTCGCTAGGTGGTTTTTAATTAGATAATCAGCCCGCAGATTCGCGTTAGAGTACCTATATATTCTGTGCCGCAGATCTATATTTACAGGTGGTTAATAATACTTACCACATGATGACATTGCGGTCAAAAATTTAATGAAAACATGTAAAGAAACGTTAGCTATTAAAATTTATTACATAATTGAATTCAATTTACTTGAATGACAACCTTCGAAGTCGTAGTCAAGTGGCTTGCACACTAGTTTTCAAAATGGCGGAATCTCTGAGGTCCAGGATTTTAGGAAGAAAATCCTGAGCTTGAAAAAATCCTGGACTAGACCACCGGGTCTAGTGATTCGCCCACCCGTGTAAGACGGGGAGTCACGGGTTCAATTCCCAGGAGGGGGGTACATTAATTGTACTCGGTTTGGTTGGTGGTGGTGCTTGTTTCAAGTCCGCCTGGCTAGCTACCACCATCTTACCTAGTCTGACGCCATAACGACAATTTAAAAATGTTGTTATGTTCCGGCAGTTAGAGGTAAAATAGCCAGTTCCTCAGTGATGAGGATTCCGGGTGTAGTGAGCTTCCACCTTTGGCCTTATCGTCACTTAACATCAGATCAGGTGAAGGCCAAGCTCTATCCCGTTGTGAATAAAAAAAGGATCGATCCCCATCTGGAAAATAAAATAATCTTACTCTTCTATATTAGTTTTCAGGCCTAGGTATATGTGGTGTGGTACCTTCGTTGTTTTTGATTTCTAACTATAACACAAGCGCTTTAGCTGCTTACTTTAGAATCTTACTCGTAACAATGTGCGTGTGATGTTGATGTTTATGATTCCGCGCCACAAAACCAGAAATACATTAATAATAATGCCTATCTGCGGGACGAAGCCGGCGTTGCTCGAAGATGCCTATAAATAGAAACACATGAATATTTATATTACGTACACACGTAAGTTATCCTAAATTTGCAATTTCAACATCTTAGAAATACAATTTTCTTAATCTTGTCTTGAGTAACATTATCAATGGAAACCTCGAATAGTTAAATGGGAATCTGTATACATAAATATCTACATCTTTACGTGATGTTACTCAAACAATCAGACAATACCTTCACACAAATAGAAATAGGCAACTAAAGATATTTTTCTGTTCTTTGTATCAAAACGCAAAATGATGCACGAATCAGCCATTTTTAATGTCCACACCGCTGGGGCACAGGCCATACCCACCACGCAGGCCCAATGCAGATTGGTGGGTATTAACGACTGCAAATGCAGCCAGAGGAACTCGATATACTTAATAAATTTTTGGTCAACCATCCTGCAGCAGGATCTGCGCTAAACTACTGCACCATCGAGCTACTCAGAGTCAAGATATTTTATATTATTTCATTTCAGAGCTGAAAATGGCTGTCTAAATTCAAAATTCAAATCAATTTATTCAGTCTAAGCTGTTACAAGCACTTGTGAATGTCATAGAAGCTACGCCATCGGTTGGCAAACCCTAAGCGGGAGACCTTGTAACTTGAAGAACCGGCAAGAAACTCGTCAAGGGCTGCTTTTTTCTCCCTATATATTTCATAAAGAGTCGTCAACATTGAAAAATGACCTCCACATTTAAAGTGACAAAAGTTTACACGCAATGGGTAGGTTGAAATTAATTACCTACTACATATCGGATAGGTAATTGTGAGACTCAATATAAAGTCAATATAATATAAAGTATAGTCAATAGAAAGTAACCTACTTCAAAGGCATTGCATCAATTAGCATACCTAGGTATTATACAAACATCGCCACTCCCTCGAGAAACCTATCCAATATGCTGAGGTCACTAGATCGATGTCCCGTCTATCGCTTAATTGATAGCTCCATATATCTAGGTACATAATTTTCTTGTTAATAGGTATGTAATTTTTTATATGTATATCTGTGTCAGATCATCAATGGGAAATGTTCGAAAAAAAAAGCTTTTTAAAAAAAGCAAAACCTCCTTCAAAAATTAAAAAAAAACAGCTCTATAAAAAGCAAGAAATAATGTTCAAATCGATTAATTAAAACACGTCTATTGAAGTCGGGTGGAGCTGAAAGTAATTTTTTACTTATTGTATTGTTTATATTCTAAAAGCCCCACCCGACTTCAATAGACGTGTTTTACTTAATCGATTTGAACATTATTTCTTGCTTTTTAACCGACTTCAAAAATTTGAAAAGGAGGAGGTTATTATAGACCTGTTTTTTAAGATTTTTGAAGGAGGTTTTGCTTTTTTTAAAAAGCTTTTTTATTTTAAACTTTTTTGTGGTAGATATGTAAGCGAATATTTTATAAAATAAAACGTTATAATGTTTCACATTTTTCAATGGTAGGTATACCCCAAGTAACTCAATATCCACAGGAGTTCCGTTGGGCCTTCGCAGTTCAACTCTAGTCCAGAACGTCACGTCCTTGACAATAGATAGGTCCTTAACTTATTTTTGATTGTCATAAACCTAACAATATTTCAATCACTGTACAGTTCCTATTTGATTTTGAGGAGTTCCTCTCGTGTATCTTTAAAATTCAACATCCAATACCAATGAAATTAATATGGTATCATTTTTAAGGTGTCTTCTTTCAAACAAAGAAAGAATTATCTAAATCGGTTCATAAATAAACAAAAGAGTAATGGTTGAAAATCCGTTTGAATTCATATAAAATGGTAACGAAAACGACAGTATTTTCAAGATTACTCCAAAACTACTGAACCGATTTCAAAATTTCAAAAAATGGGACCAACTTGGGTACAAACCTAATGTTATAACGTTTGAATCATTTCAATCGGTTTAGCCGTCTTCGAGTATACATACAGTGTACATACATAGTAAAAAAATATATATACGCGACGAATAGATAACCTCCTCCTTTTCAAATTTTTGAAGTCGGTTAAAAAAACAAAATATTGCCTGAATATTTTTCTACAGGTAGACAAATTATAACAGCGGCAAATGTATAATCTCCAATCTGCTGTTACTTTCACACATTTGTGAAGTCGAAGAGACTTTGATTTTTTATTTAAATTTATTTTACGAAACCGAAAATTCTGAAACATTTTTCTATTATTAAGGGACCTTATTCCTACCTACACAACATGTTAATGAATTAACGCAAAATGATAAAACTGTTTCTTCGGACCATCAAACTGAACAACTTTGACTATGGGACCAACTCTGAAATCGCGAAAAAAAAAATCAGCTGCTTCATACATTTTTATATTTTCGTTATTAATTTTTGTATGAAACAGCTGGTTTTTTTTTTCGCGATTTCAGTGTTGGTCCTATAGTAAAAGTTGTTCAGTTTGATGGTCCGAAGAAACGATTTTCTCATTTTGCGTTATTTCATTAACACGTTGCAGAAAAATAATTCAGCCAATTTGAATTTTTCGGACATTCCCCATTTGCTAACATTTTGATGTAGAAAAATATTTTTCACTCCTCTTGCTCAAAAAGTCCGTCATTGTAAGGTACAAGAGTCAGGATAAAATAGCATAAATACCCCTAGGGGATAAAGTTTTTTCTTTTTTAATGTTTGTCTATTACCAATGAACCTACTAAAACGAAAAAGTCTTTATTCATAATTACGAATAAAAACTCGCTCGATTTTTGAAAATGGAACTAAAAGCAGCGATCTCTTCGGTGAAATCCATAAAGTTAATATAGGTAATATTAACTTTATGGTGAAATCATAGACTTATTTATACTCTGTGACTTTTAGTTTAAAATGCGTGCATTGTGTTTCTTAGCTGCTACAGTAGAAATTAAAAAAGGCACTGGCGCGAAATCTTTAGAATTTTTCTAATTCCAAACTGATCGAATTGTGTGACTGTAAGTAAGTAATAGGATAGAAATAATTTTAATCTTTTGCCGTCAAGCACAAATCATTTATTTAAATACTGTTTGAAAAGTTTATGAAGTGGAGGATAGAAAAACGAGTGGATTCGTTTACGGAAGTATAAACTATAGGTATTTAATATTGGATTTTATTTTTTCGCAATCGTAGTGAAAAGTAGAGTGTAACACACGACGCTAAAACCCATTGTAACTCGGTTTCTATTTATTCCCTCGCTAAAGCTCGGGAATAAAACTACCTCGTATGCAATGGGTCATTTTAGCGTCTTGTATAACAATCTACTATTCTGGATTCATTAGGGGCCAACCATAAATTACGTCACACGTTAAGAGTGACGGAGGGAGTCGACGAGTGACATTGTGTGACATGGGGTGGAAGGGGTCCTAAATTTCGTGACGTCACATTTCAAAATCATTAAAATTGAAATAAAACAATTTTGGAACTGCTGTTTTAATTCAATAATATTCTAAATGAAAAATTGTGAAATATGTGACGTCACACAAATGTGACCAGCTGTGACAAGGACGGGGGAGGGGATAGAAAATCAAGACATACGAGTGACGTATTTTTTGGAAGGCCTCTTAGATAGACACTAGATTTTTTGATTATGCTATATACCTATATACTTATTACAAAATATAATTAAAAAATAGGTAGATATCTAAATTGTAATTAAATTACGTGGTAGTACAGTGACACATATTAATATGAAGAATGCAGATAACTTAAAATCTCTGCTTTGCTTAATCGTAATTAATTAATCACCGTGATTTACAAACCTTTTGTAATTATTTAAAAAAGTGATTATTGCGTTTGTCGGCCACACACAACACACACCTGTAATTACATATGGCATTATATAAAATATTCAATATTGACTACTTTAGATTAAAATACCTAATATGTTTGTATCTATTTTGCTATAAGTTTTTTTGTTGTTTTTTTTTTATTCTAGTTGTTTGTCCGGTTTCTAAATGTCGGTCGTTGAATTAACAAATCACTTTTATAACCTTAGGAATGTTGTAAATAGCACTACGCAAACTTCATTTTTCATTACAATAGTCGAAACACAGACAACATTCATAATTATTCATATAAAACTCATTGACTGACGTCACATGCAAGTCACATGTCAACACGTCTCTATAACTTTTGACAGGTGACTTGATTGAGCTCTAAGTAGGTACAGTCAGCAATAAAAGTCGCTTTACACTTTAGTACTTTGGCATACCAACTTTTTTGCAAGATGTCTCACATAGTACTAAATAACAAAATAATAAGGTACCCAGAAGGCCCGCTTGGCGGTATTCGAAAATCATCACGTCTTTTGTTTTGTCAAGGGCTCGTTTTGTAATTGTTTGACGCCCAACTTCATTAATCGAATTTTTCATCTAAGCGGACACAGATTATTTTGTGACGAAAGTGTCGAGACTTTCGTTGCTAACCGTACTAGCATTCAAGTATGACGCATCATAATGACTTAGTGTTATATTAAGTACCTATAATTGTGTAGAAAAATGCATTTTACGTCGTAATAATTACTACTGTGTAACTTTTTAATAGTCTAATTTAATAATTATTTTATTGTTTCACTTGTGTCACCAAGGCATACAAAGTATATTATTTTTTCTTACCCTAATTTATTTTATACTAATAAGGTGAATGTTAAGGTTTATACTACTAATAAAACCTCACCACTACTAGAATGATGATCCTTTACTAATTTAGGAGAACTAAGTATAAGCTTTTTTTTTAGTATTAATTCCCCTCCAATAGTTCAGAATAATTTATATTTTTAAATCCAAAGCAAATAAAAAACTTTTGTGTAACACGCTGCATCAACCTTAAGTCGGTCGGTACGAGACAATAAGCTGAAATATCAAATATCCCAATATAAAATTGAAAAAAAAATCACAAACTAAAAAATCTTTAAAAAAAAGGTGAAAAACAAAACTATGCGTGCTGCATACTGGCAAAATACAACGTATTTGTCATTAAAAAAAAATATTTCAAATCTTTACAAAGAATTACGATCGTCGTTTGTTTAGTGAAGTTCGAGCATGAGTTCGAGCTAATCTATTTTGTGTTTTTATTTTTTAAATATTATGATTTCTCAAGTTAATCACCTATGCAGTGGATCACAAAATACTACATACAATATAAAAATGTAAGTTTTCAAGAAAATTTAAATATAAAACAGTGAAATGAGGTACTTATATTCTGTGGTCACGGTATAAGTTCGTCGGCTCGGCGTTCTTGTTGATCGATTGGCATCACAAACAGTCTGATTGCTCGTCGCTTATTGAAGCCAATTAGCTGCTCATGATGCTCATTTATAAGGGCGTTGGGATTTGATCTAAATACCAGAACCACAGTATACCGCCCAAAGCATAAGATGTGATATTGTTATAGCATGTATAGCATATACACGGTAATTTTTTAAGTATATCTAAAAATGGAAATGAGTGTATCTCTTCCCTATTCTAATCGACTATATGTACAAGTAAAAGTTTCAATATTGAGGTTTGTTTAAATCCCAAAATTTTACTGATTAGACTATTTTGTTTACCTACGTAAATAATGAAAATAATGAATCTACGCACGCGTCTTGCTATTTTTGTGAGTTTACCGATTAATCAAGTTCTTTTTACGTTATTTCCAAACTATTAATTTTCAACTTTTAACTGCACGTTCATATTCAGAAACGTGGTCTGATATGCCTATTTGATTTTTAGATATACTTAAAATTAACGGTGTATTTTGTTGTATTATGTAATGTAGTGAACATTGCAGTAGCATAATAATATGCTATGTATAATAGTATTTCTATAGAGAAAAAAAGAAGTTTTTACAACATAGTCAAAATACTCACTACTTTTTTAAAGTCCTTCGTAATCAACGCATCACTTATTAGGTAAGTAAGCAAAATATAACGGAGCACAACAATTTTCTGGTATAAGGAAATAAGCAAATTAGAAAAGGAATTCAGAAAATTCGTGTACTTATTTTCTTTTCCTCGGAAAATCTAAATCATTTAACAATTTTAAATATTTATCATAACAGAGCAATTCTAAATATCTCTGTAATACTCTTATAGAATTTCCGATAAGATAATCAATTCTATTATCAATGACTAATTGAAAATAATCTACATTTATATCGCGATTGGTGACGTCAACAAAACTTTTTAACGTACGATCAGCAACGAAAGTTACTTAACATTTTAATACTTTGTCTTAGTAACTTTTTTGACTTATGTTTCAAAATGTCAGACATCTGTCAAAAAAGTTGTTATGACAAAGTACAGTGTTAAGCTACTTTCGTTGCTGTCTGTGTCAATGATAATAAGCTATTATGCAGTTTGTAGCAGGCATAACTGCATATTGGCCTTATAAGAGCTCATATTGTCATGCTTTTTCTGCATTCATGGAACACGCTATGCATTTTACATAGAGAAGTTAATAAAGACGCGTCCATACCGATTCTATCACAAGTTTAATTAAACTTAGGCCCGTATTTGTGACCGTCAGAATGGCCGGACAACCGTCGTATTTAACTTTCAAATAGTGTCTAAAAATTGCTTATGAATTGCTTATATTTGCTTATCATAATGAGAGAATTGCTTATTGCCTAATTTAAAAGAAATAAAACATTTAAGGTTGACCGTCCATCCTGATATCAGAATGGCCGGTCAACCTCCTGTAGAGTAATAACTATGTAGAACTGAAATTTTCATGGGCCAAAAATTGCTTATGAATTGCTTATTCCATAATTTGCAAGCCTAGAGCCTGTTATTCTTTCCATAAACGAGCTACGAGTTTAAAAGTCCCAAACGCCTGTTAAAAGTTTGAGAGCAAAGTGGCGTATGTTGCTAATTGCGTTTATATTACAAAAGGTTTGAGGAGTCAACTGAATCGCCGGTCGATCGTCGTATTTAACTTAGAAATTGTGTCTAAAAATTGCTTATGAATTGCTTATATTTGCTTATCATAATGAGAGAATTGCCTATTGCATAATTTAAAAGAAATAAAACATTTACCGTGTTATTACAAAAGATTTTTAAACACTGTTTAACTAAACACATGTTTTAATGTGATGCTGTCACTTTTTTGACAATATTGTTTGACAGAGACAGCATCATGTTTAAACAGTGTTTAGTTAAACATGTGTTGAACAATCTTTTGTAATAACACCGATTAGGTTTACTCACGTCCTTCCTGACATCAGAATGGCCGGTCAACCGCTGTAGAGTAATAACTAAGAAGAATTACTGAAATTTTCATGGGCCAAAAATTGCTTATGAATTGCTTATATTTGCTTATCATAATGAGAGAATTGCTTATTGCATAATTTAAAAGAAATAAAACATTTAAGGTTTACTCACGTCCTTCCTGACATCAGAATGGCCGGTCAACCGCTGTAGAGTAAACTAAGTAGAATTACTGAAATTTTCATGGGCCAAAAATTGCTTATGAATTGCTTATATTTGCTTATCATAGTGAGAGAATTGCTTATTGCACTATTTAAAAGAAATAAAACATTTAAGGTTTACGTACATCCTGACATCAGAATGGCCGTCCAAACTCTGTAGTGTAATAACTATGTAGAATTGCTGAAATTTTCATGCGCCAAAAATTGCTTATATTTGCTTATCATAATGAGAGAATTGCTAATTGCATTATTTAAAAGATATAAGACATTCAAGGTTTACGTACATCCTGACATCAGAATGTCCGTTATTACTCTACAGAGGTTGAACAGCGGTTGACCGGCCATTCTGATGTCAGGAAGGACGTGAGTAAACCTTAAATGTTTTATTTCTTTTAAATTATGCAATAAGCATTTCTCTCATTATGATAAGCAAATATAAGCAATTCATAAGCAATTTTTGGCGCATGAAAATTTAAGCAATTCTACATAGTTATTACTCTACAGAGGTTGAACGGCCGTTCTGATGTCAGGATGAAAAGTAAACCTTAAATGTTTTATTTCTTTTAAATAGTGCAATAAGCAATTCTCTTATTATGATAAGCAAATATAAGCAATTCATAAGCAATTTTTGGCCCATGAAAATTTCAGTAATTCTACATAGTTATTACTCTACAGCGGTTGACCGGCCATTCTGATGTCAGAAAGGACGTGAGTAATCCTTAAATATTTTATTTCTTTTAAATTATGCAATAAGCAATTCTCTCATTATGATAAGCAAATATAAGCAATTCATAAGCAATTTCTGGCCCAGGAAAATTTCAGTAATTCTACATAGTTATAACTCTACAGCGGTTGACCGGCCATTCTGATGTCAGAAAGGGCGTGCGTAAACCTTAAATGTTTTATTTCTTTTAAATTATGCAATAAGCAATTCTCTCACTATGATAAGAAAATATAAGCAATTCATAAGCAATTTTTGGCGCATGAAAATTTTAGTAAAATTACAAAGTTATTACTCTACAGAGGTTGAACGGCCATTCTGATGTCAGGATGTACGTAAACCTTAAATGTTTTATTTTTTTTAAATAGTACAATAAGCAATTCTCCCACTATGATAAGCAGATATAAGCAATTCATAAGCAATTTTTGGCGCATGAAAATTTCAGTAATTCTACAAAGTTATTACTCTACAGAGGTTGAACGGCCATTCTGATGTCAGGATGTACGTAAACCTTAAATGTTTTATTTTTTTTAAATAGTGCAATAAGCAATTCTCTCACTATGATAAGCAAATATAAGCAATTCATAAGCAATTTTTGGCCCATGAAAATTTCAGTAATTCTACATAGTTATTACTCTTCAGGAGGTTGACCGGCCATTCTGATGTCAGGATGGACGGTCAACCTTAAATGTTTTATTTCTTTTAAATTAGGCAATAAGCATTTCTCTCATTATGATAAGCAAATATAAGCAATTCATAAGCAATTTTTAGACACTATTTCAAAGTTAAATACGACGGTTGACCGGCCATTCTGACGGTCACCCGTATTTATAAACCGCTCGCAACGACGAGAGCTATCTTGAGTTCCTATAAGAAGATCATCTCAAGTATGATCTCAAAATAAGTAGCTCTCAACGTAGAGAGCAATTTTACACATAATGACATATTTTGATTACGGATACCGTGGATTGGGGGTACTTTGATCAGTTTTGAAATTCAAATGGCCGTATTTTCTCGAAAACAAACGTACTGAAAATAAAAAAATATTGAGAGTATCGGTTTTTTACCTATTTTAAGATTACAGTGAGAAAACAAAACTTTAATCATCTGTTTCTCAGAAAAAAAAAATCTGCTGATCAACTTTAAACCGATTTTGGGGCTTCTTTGATCACCCTATATTTTATAACGGGATTTGAAAGTAAACCCTTAAATAAACATAATAAAAAAATAAAAATAAAAATCGGCCAGCAGGTTTTTGCGCTAAAGCTATTCATAGATATTGGGGTTATTTTGATCAATTATACTAATTGGTTATTGAATAGAGTATTGGTAGAACCTAAATCTTAATCAGTTAAAACAAATCAGTCATTCCTTAGCCTTCAATTTTCATCATAAAAATTACCATAATCAACATTACAACAACAACATGATCAATGTCACCCCTCATAGATCATTGATCAAAGTAAACCCGTCCTCTGAACAAAGACACCCCTGATTGTTTTTAAACATTTAAATAGATACGAAATCAACAAAAACACTTTTTCAACTGTGTTTCACATTCCTGAAAGTGTATACTTTTAGATAAAACTAACAGCAATAATCTAAATATGGTAGAATTCTAAGTGTATTAAGAGTTTTTCTTATCTTGAAAATAGCTTGTCACCAGTACACTTCTAAAAAAAATATTATAACAAAAACACCTGAGGACAGTAAACTGTATGGTCGCTATATGCTTTTCGCACCATCAGTGCCGCCAGCTTTACAAAAAAAACCATTTGAAAACGTTCAGAAACCAAGATTTTTTTTTATTTTTTTTATTTGAAGTTGTTATCAATATAACCCCGTAATGTCAAAGTACCCCCAATCCACGGTAGTTGTAGTTACAGATAGTTTATAAATAGTTCTTCATTAAAGATTCATAAGGGACGGTTTTTTTTAATTTTTGAACCGATATTTTTACCAATGTGAACATAAAATTCATCTTATGGTCTGTCTTCACTCAGTTGCTTCAACTTTCAAGTAAACTTGCGTCAAACATGCAATATTGCCTCCAAAACGTACGCTTTCACGTACAACTGTCTGCCACAGTCGTAAGTTCCTAGTACCTACAAATAGTTTGGCTGTGCGCAAATTTATTCATTAATTTACCTCATAAGTGATTCAGTAAAAGTCACATTCTTAATAAATAAATAAAAAAAAGTGTTAAAATAAATAAAGTATCGGTAACGATATGATAAAAATGATCAGTTACAAGACCGTACCGTACCTACAACTAGGGCGTTCTATTTAAAACTTGATACGATAGTTCGAAGAGTTTCTAAGATGAATTTTTAATTGTACAAACCGGGTCAGCGACTTATGATAAAGGGGTCAGCCCTTTAAATCGTATAAGGCTAGCCGCACCTATGAACGTAAACGCCTCACACGCAAATGAAGTACCTACCTACTTATATTATAGGATTATCTGTTTCGGATAGGTTAATTAGTAGTGTTAGGAAGATCGATACCATGACGCAGGCGGCGCATCACTATTTGATTCATTTTCAAAATGGATGTACATTTTCTGAAAATGATTTGTCCTTGCCCAAAAAAATTGTAATGTAAAAAATCTACAGCCAGTATATTAAATTTTCCTTTTAATTAATGTTATTTATACTTCTACCCACACGTTTCAATTATTTTTGGACGACTAATTCTATCTGCTTCGCAAATAATAGCAAAACCAAATTTGTCTCAGTATGCCTTTCTATACAAAATGATGTTGTCCCCCTTGAATTTTTTGTCTTTAAAATTGTCCAGTGATACCTTAAATTGTTAAATATTAAAACATTTGGTGAAGAGTACATCAGCTGAGATACTGTTTTATTCAAATATGAATACGAATAGTAAATTCATAAATAAATACGCGAGAGATTCGGATTTAAATAAATGTCCAATTTTTTGTTCTTTTGTGTAACTCGTACGTGTAACGACAATATCACGGAAATTTGTGTAACTTTGAACGCATCCTTAACTTATTTCAGTCTGGCAATACTGTACGGTACTACCAACATAGCGAATGACAGTGCCGCCATTTTATTTTCATTGTCATTCAGTTGAACTCGATGCGCGTGTGTTTTGTCTTAGTTTTATTTCATTTGTGAAACGTGAATTCAAAAGGTAAGTAAATCTAAATAAGACTAACACTTTATTGATTATTGTAGTTTTGTTTAATAGTAAAAGAATACAAATAGGAGTAGAAGTCAATCCTTTCAAATTTTTCTGTAATGTGTTAGAGGTTATGTTGACGCCATGAAATTATTGTTACTTTGTGTAACGCTGAGCGTTACACAATCCTGTGTGTAACACTGTGTAACGTTATACAAAGGATAAAGCTGTATATATACAGTTAATAAAATGTTTTATGAACTAATATTATGTTTATTGTTTGTTTTTATTATAAGACTGATTTTTTTTTGTAAGCCTTCTTAGTTTTAATTACCTACAACTTTTCAATAAAGTCACAAAATACTGAAATTTTTTATTTAGATATCAATCAATTGATCAAGTTTACTTCACAAAAAAGATAAAAAGTAGGTACACATAATTTTAGCAATGAAATAGGTTAGTAGTTCACAACAATTATTATAGTTACCTATAGAACAGGTGAAACAGAAGTCACTATGAACTGGCCTTTACAAATTCCTCTGTGTAACAATTTTTCATTTGTATAACGAAATGTGTGTTTTCCTTTGTGTTTCCTTAGTGTTGCGTACACCTATTTTGAAAATGACTCATTTACCGATATCATGCGTCCCCGCACTAGGGTTGGGGGCTCGCTCGGTCGTCATCGGAGCATGTAGACGTGTTAATAGAATTTGTAACTAATTTTATAATTGAATTAAATAGTTTTGTGACAGACAAATAATCTTTCAATAATAAGATTATTTTCAATTAAAAGTAGGTACTTCGAATAGTTTCCAAAAATTTCAATAAGAGATGCACGTGCACGAAACAATAAACCGTATGAAAAAAATTGAATAGTTATTTGTTCAGCAAATGAGCAAAGTAATTTTTGCTGCAAATGCCATCACGAAATGCGAAGTAGTCTAGAATATACTACTGGGTTAAAGTAAAAAAAAAGGTTTTTCTATGGTAAACGCATTATTTGAGAACGGCTCGACTGATTTTTTCAATCAGAAATAAGATTTTCTCTCACTTTTACCATTTTCAAAGAAATTTTGACTAAACGATCACAAACATATTTTTAGGGTTCCGTACCCAAAGGGTAAAAACGGGACCCTATTACTAAGACTGCGCTGTCCGTCTGTCTGTCTGTCACCAGGCTGTATCTTATGAATCGTAATAGCTAGACCGTTGAAATTTTCACAGTTGGTGTATTTCTGTTGCCGCTATAACAATAAATACTAAAAAAAGAATAAAATAAATATTTAAGGGGGGCTCCCATACAACAAACGTGATTTTTTGGCCGATTTTGCTCGATATTAATAACGACTACAGGTAGACAGTTGACATTTTCACAGATGATGTATTTTTGTTGCTGCTATAACAACAAATACTAAAAACCAGAATAAAATAAATATTTAAGGGGGGCTCCCATACAACAAACGTGATTTTTTTTGCCGTTTTTTTGTACGGAACCCTTCGCGCGCGAGTCCGACTCGCACTTGGCCGGTTTTTTATTTTGGTCAAGACAACATCTGTCAGTATAATAGAATAGCCAATCAATGAAAAATACTACAAAAAGACCTTGAGAGTATAAGTAGTTTCCAAGAACGTTTATGCTAAGCATGGCATGACAGTAATTGGACGGCGGAAAATACAACTTAAAGTAATTTGGAAACAATTTTGAGATCTAAAGTAATCAAAGCCGTCGAGATCTAGGTATTTTGTCTCAGTCAATTGTCAACATATTGTGAGAAAAGACAACGTGTCTGTTCATTTTAAATAGTTTCTTTTTACTAAAATATGCATTTTGCTATTACAATTCTACTTTTATTACTAAGCTCAAGAGTACGATGTCAATTTGATTTCCTTTTGCCGTTTTTTGGTATTGATGTGCATAAAGGTCTTAATATATATTTTTTACTTATTAACTTTATATAGTTTATTATTTTACCTATTTTAATGATAAATTAAATTGTTTCAGGTACAGTCCCAAATAGAAACAATCGCTTAGAAGACGTTTATTTACGGTTTTTTAATGGGTGAGTTTTATTTGTATGTTTAATTAGCTTATAATTTTAAATACTCAGTTTGTAACATGTAAGTTTAAAATAAATTCAGTTCAAACATGTTTTTTCCAGTTGTAGTCCTGAAAAAGATAAAAATATAATATTGGATCATATTATGATTCCGTTTGGCCTAGATAAATAACTTTCTACTGTTCAAATAGAGTCAAATAGTTTATGGAATGGTCTTAAGATGACGCTACTACAGAGCATATAATTAAAAAAAACAATATTAAATTATATTTAATGTCATTTCTATTCAATTCGAATCGTCGATTCGATAGGCCACTTGGTTAGGATTGTAATAAATATTAATTTTCCCGATTCCCCGAAAAATAGTTTAGCTTCATAATTTATTCATTCGATTTCATTCGGTTCGATTGTTTGGATCTAAACTTTTGTTTAATTTGACGTCAACTTGTGATAGATCCCTATCGGAATTGTCTGTTATATTATTCAATGAGCTTTAATAGTAATCCGTATTAGGAAAAACATCAGTGTCGGTCTAAATCACATCAAATTGTGTGAGCTAATAAGAAATTTATTATGTCTTGTCTGATCTTATAGGTCATTGCAGAATAGACGGCAGTTTCGAATCAATACAATATTTTGTAAGTTGGGCAAAAACTCTATCTATTAAATATCTAATTAAATATAATTATCTGTGTATCCTCTATTGGATTTGATACAAAAATAAGAAATAATCGAGTTATGATTGGTGCAGTCAGGCGATGAAAAGATTAGAATATAAATAAAGTATTTTAACAAACTTTTGTTAGGAAAACACCACGGTAAACAAACATCACTAACTTACAGGTAGTTGTCACATGCAATTGCCTCAACTCTATTTTTTTTACTTTTAAGTGGGTACGTTAATCTGTTTCAGTTCCTCTCCGGAAGACTATGTGGAATTCCCCTTATCAGAAGCCACACGTCTCTTCAACATCAAGGGCTTCGACAAAAACAGCCCTACTCTGCTTTATGTCCACGGCTTCATTGAAACGGCAGAGCAAGAGAGCATCCAGGTAATACAACTAACTTTACTATACCAAATAATATACTAAAAATAACTTTACTATCTTAACATTAGAATTTTCAATATAAAAGGGCCAGTGAAGCAAGTATGGTTGCTTCACCAGCCCTTTTCTACCGAGTTACATTGATCAAGGCTACGAATTAAATCCTATTGGTGAATTTTTCTTTGCGCACCTTACAGCTCCTTATTCTTATCTCTGCTGCAAAACTCAAGAAAGAAAGAGAGGTCCCTATTTCTCAGGGTTGTAAAAGCAAAAATACGACGACTATACAATTCAATTATTTGAAACTAGCGGCCGCCCGCAGTTTCACCCGCGTGGTTCCCGTTCCCGTGGGAATATCGGGATAAAAAGTATTATATGTTTTAATCTAGGCTATCTACTATCTGTGTGCCAAATTTCAACCAAATCCGTTCAGTAGTTTTTGCGTGATTGAGGAACAAACATCCAAACATCCAAACCCACAAACTTTTACATTTATAATATTAGTAGGATTATGTTATGATCGTTTTCAACCCTTGTCAAACAAAAAAGAATAGCTGGGAACTCCTAACGTGTAATTGCTATTATTGTTCACATCTTAAGTACTTAGATGTTTCGTTTCTTCAAGTCTATTAAGTAAGCGCATACCTAGCTGGGTATTCACTTGTTTCCCAATGAAACATTTTACGATCAGATAATCACAAACAGTATCGTTTACATGCTCGTTTCAGCTTACGGTCGTCGCATATTTCTCTACTCTTTTTCTTTTTTTTATGCAGAACGGGATAGGCTTGACCTACATCTCACCTGATGTTAAGTGACGATAAGGCCGAAGGTGGAAGTGCATTACTCCGGGAATTCTCTTCACTGAGGAACTGGCTATACCTCTTACTGCCGGAACACGACAATTTATAAAGCGTTGTTATGGCGTAGTAAGTAGGTAAGATGGTGGGTAGCCAGGCGGACTTTGAAATAAGCTCTACCACCAACCAAACCGAGTACAAATTGTACCCTCCCCCCCTGACAATCGAACCCGGGACCCCTGCGTCTTACACGGATGGGCGAACCACTGGACCACAGAAATACTAAGTAGGTACTATATAAACTTTTATATTCTAGGTTTTTTATTGTCATAATAAAGCAATGTAGTTTTATAAATGGGCCTGCAATAAGGAAAATCAGAAATATGTTCAGCATGACCTCCCATAAGGAAGAAAACTCTATTTTGCCTCAATTCATTGATATCTAGCACTCAGGTACAGAAACTATTTGTGGTTTTTAACATTAAGTAACCACGTTACGCCAGCTATATTGAGTACTAGCGGCCACCCGCGGTTCCAACCGCGTGGTTCCCGTTCCCGTGGGAATGTCGGGATAAAAAGTATTCTATGTTTTAATCTAGGCTATATACTATCTTTGTGCCAAATTCCAACCAAATCCGTTCAGTAGTTTTTGCGTGATTGAGGAACAAACATCCAAACATACACACCCACAAACTTTCACATTTATAATATTAGTAGGATTTATGTACTACACATAATGACAGCAAAGAATAGGTATACTGAAACAACATTCATATTAAAAGTAAGACCACAGACTTTTGTCGCATGGTAACGACAATGACAACCAATTCAGAAATAAACTTAATTTACCATACGTGAAAACATTTATTAGAATAAGCCTTTCTAAATAAAGAACAGGGTTTTTTCCTTAGAATTCAACAATGAAAAGCTACAACTCAATAAAATCAGCCTCTGTATCAACTAATACAAAACAGCATGTATTTTCATTATTGAAATAGTATCAGACTCGATCAAATTGGCCACCCTTATCATCATATTACACGTAATATTGGCACTACCAATATAGAAATTGTTGTTCTAATTATAGTTCCCCGCGAATGATATTAATAGAACGTTAGCCGCTGTTTAAGTAGTACTTTGAAGAGTTGAATTATTACTTTGTTAAAAAGTACTCTGTTGTTCACCGAAGAAAACTTTCAAACAACAATACATTGACAGACAAGCGCTTATTAGTTTTGAAGAAACTTTAATTATAATCGTAAATACAGTTTCCCAATAAACACTTGGCAGATAATTTCACATTCTATTATTAAAGTCAATGCTAACCGAAGACTATGAAACAATCTTTAAATATTTTAAAATTTAATTTTTTGATGATCTGGGTGACAAGTCGACAATTCGACAATTGTACGTTTCATAAAACATTTGGTCTGACATATTTGTCGTCGGAAAAGCCGACATATTTGTCAAATTGTCGCGACAATTCGACAATTTAGCGTTTCATAAAAATTTACAGGTGACAATGAAAATTCGACAAATTGTCGAGCATTTTCCGACAAGTGTCGTTTATGAAACACATAATTGTCAATAAGCAATTACAAACTTGTCGAATTGTCCCACATTTTTGACAGGCACCCTTGGGCTGTGTCAGGATTAGATTACAATTGTCGACTCATGGAGGAAATCGATACTACTTAAGTAAAAATGCTAAATTCTAGTAGTAATAGTAGTAGTGACAGTGATGATAATTATTTGGAAGAAAATAGGCGGAGGAGAGAATAATTAGAGAAAAAAAAATAACTTTTCTTTGGAAGTAACCGACTTTGCTTTCTGTATTAGTAAAGTGGCGGTAGAATATATTTTTATTTAGTTGTAATAAAAATTGAAGCATTGAAGGCCATTTTCTAATGCATTAAGTTCTTCCCTAACTTGGTATTAACATCTTGTATGCCTCCGTCATGTTTGCGTCTGATTGAATATCAGTGTATGTTTTGATGGTACGTATATATTAGAGGGTATTAATAAAAAAAAACACAGTTATTAACCAATCGTTAACAATGATTTACCTGTCACTAAAATTTTTTAAATGACACCGACAATGATTTACCTGTACCGACAGGTGTTTTATACAAGACTTGTCATGACTATGGTTTTATGAAACAAACGGAAAAAGTGACAATTGACCACTGAATTCTTGTATACAATTATAAATATGTTCAGTTTTATGAAACGGCAATTGTCGTGACAATCCGACAAATGTCATGATTTCTGACAAATTGTCGACTTGTCAAGCTTTATGAAACAGGGCCCTGAAGGCGCGGTTAAAGTCTACAACCGAGAGACACTTTTCCACATAATAAAATATAATAGTACCTACGAAACGTTAGAGTTCAAATTTAAATCTGCGTGCTCTAAGGGTCATGATGGGCCATTGACGTAGATCAGTATAAATAAATCATCAGCTAACATACTTAAAAACACCGGCCAAGTGCGAGTCGGACTCGCGCACGAAAGGTTCCGTACCAAAAAATGCCAAAAAATTACGTTTGCTGTATGGGAGCCCCTTTTAAATAGTTATTTTATTCTGTATTCAATATTTGTTGTTATAGCGGCAACAAAAATACATCATCTGTGAAAATGTTAACCGTCTACTTGTTTCAGTTATTAATATCGAGCAAAAAACGGCAAAAATATCACGTTTGCTGTATGGGAGCCCCCTTAAATAGTTATTTTAATCTGTATTTAGAATTTGTTGTTATAGCGGCAACAGAAATACATCATCTGTGAAGATTTCAATTGTCTAGCTATCACGGTTCCTGAGATACAGCCTGGTGACAGACAGACAGACAGACAGACGGACGGACAGCGGAGTCTTAGTAATAGGGTCCCGTTTTTACCCTTTGGGTACGGAACCCTAAAAATATGGTGTTAGTTATTTATTGCTGTTAGAAAAGTTCACTGCCTTCTCTGACAGTTATTTCTACATCCCTCGGGAGCCGTGTTTTTTTTCTGGATGAAAGATTTCCTATTTTCTTTACCCCTGAACTTTGATCTTCTTTTGTTTATTTGAACAAGTGATCACGGAAAGTTTCATGATGTTCAAATGTCACATTTACAGAGCCTTCTGGTACAAGTATTTCTATGCTTGAAATTAGCTTAAAAGTATAGTTTCTGACCACTTTGAAGGATTTTTAATGATGATCCCTTGAGTTGAGTAGTTACGATTTCAAAGCGTAAAAAAACAAACAAATTTAAAGTAAAGGTAGGATATGTAAGGATTATAATAATAGTTTGGATTGAATAGAGAGCCTCCTCCTTTTTTGAAGTCGATTAATAAATACGTCTTAATTTTTTCTAGCTTAATTATGTTAATCTTCATTTTATCCTCCTAATATATTATAAATACGAAAATTTTTGTATGTGTGTTTGTTACCGCTTCACGCCTAAGCGGCTGGACGGATTTGGATGAAACTTAACACACATATAGTTTATAACTTGTATTAATATATATCTAATAGGCTACTTTATATTTCTGTTAAAGGGGACACGCGGACGAAATTTGTGAAGTAAGTGATGAGTTTTTTATTTTTCATTTCAGGTCCTGGTGAGCTCCTATTTAGATAGTAGGCCTGGGACCAATATAGTACTACTAGACTGGTCTAACATGTCACATGGATCCTACTTTGTTAACGCTGCAAGGAATACCAAAAAGGTAATTTTATAACTCAAGCTAATGGGGAAAGTCTGAAAAAAATAAAATTGGCTGAATATTTTTTTATAGGTAGGAATAAGCTCCCTTAGTAATAGAAAAAAGTTTAAGAATTTTCCGTTGCGTAGAAAAATTGTAAAAAAACCTCCATTGGAGGGAGGTATAAGCTTCTTGGAGTTGCAGCCTACCTGTTTACTTTTTTAAAACGTTGTAATTTGCTGTAAGTCTGTTTTGTGTCTCTTCGACTTTACAAATGTGTAAAAGTAACAGCAGAATGGAGAACCTTCGCCATTATACCTGCCACAACAACAACAAGAATAAAAAATAAAATATTTTGACATTTTGACAATGACTGAAATTTTTTTGTATTACTAAGGGAGCTTATTTCTACCTTTAAAAAAATATTCAGCCAATTTGATTTTTTTCGGACATTCCCCATTGCAATATTTGTCAATAATAATTTTAATAGGGATGTAAGTCAAATTATACATAATAATGTATAGTCTGTCAAGATATTCATGAAACGGAGCTTTATTATTTTTGCTATATCTAAACACTTGGTTGTTCCTTTCAAAAGTATTCAAGTGCTGCCATACAATTAAAAAAAAAAAAATCATTCCTTTCTGAAGAATAACACGAAGACAAAGAAAGACAAATGGCTTGACAGACTTTATAAGAATAGATAGTAATACTAAATTAGTATTCTTTGGTATTACCACAGTATAAAACTTATATTGGTGGCCACATAATAAGGACACCAGTCGATTTTCATACAAACGAGTTAACTTTGAAGCCATGATTTTCCGTCAAGTATTAACCTCGCTGTGATCTGATGATTGCCATCTAAGGAGGGAATGGATGAAATTTCATCATCATCATCATAGGTATCAGCCGCACGACACCCACTGCTGCACTCAGAAAAAAAACGTCTAACAAAGCGACAATAAACGCTTTGTTAGAATTTTATTGTCACCCCACGTAAGTGAATTGTTGCTGCAGCTATGTGGCCATTGTGCCAATTACAACTTTTTTATTGTTGAACAAATTTTTGTCATTTCAGCAAAAGAAATATTGATCCTATGACTAAGTATGTGTACTTAAACGGGGTAGCAACGGAACGTTGTTAATTTATCAACGTTGTAATGTGATGCCATAGCAAAGTATAATCTATCAAAATAACAGTTGTTACTATGTTTAGGTAGTGTTGTCAGTAAAGCAACCTTTTTAACTAACAAAATACAAATTAGTCATCTGCACAAAATAGCCTATATAAGATTACAATAATGACATTGTCGCAATCGCAACCTGTTTTGTCTACCTGGCAATTTATTTATTAATTGAGTTAGTTTGTTCTTGTTGTTGGTCAGAGTAAGACGCATGTTGTGCGGTCGTGCTTTATAATCAAAAAACTATGAACTGCCGCACATTGAGCCACTAGTCGTGGCCACTAAGAGACCACAAGCTGCGGACGAGTATTTTCGGCGCAAACCGAGCGTCCGAGTGGCCGCCTTCGAGCCACAAGCTGAGGGAGTGGCCCGCGCTCGCTACTTCTTATGGAGGACATACAAATTGCCTGGTTATGCAGGACCTGGAACAGTGCGTTACAAGTTGCCCAACTATGGAGGCTGGAACAGTGCGTTACAAGTTGCTCAACTATCGAGGCTGGAACAGTGCGTTACGAGTTGCCCCACTATGGAGGCTGGAACAGTGCGTTACAAGTTGCCCAACTATGGAGGTTGGAACAGTGCATTACAAGTTGCTTAGCCACGGAGAACCTGGAACAGTGCATTAAAAGTTGCCTAGCTATGGAGGACTTTGAAACTTTTACCACCTAATTCTATTGTTGCGATTTATACCTTTTAGCCCACAATATTAGTTTTTCGTTTATTTAATTCAAAGTCAAATAAGCTTTATTCAAATAAACTTAATTATTAAGTACTTTTGTATGTTATTGTAGTAGTATGTAAGTGTATTGTAGTGGAAACATAAATAAATAGTTTTATGATTGGAATATTCATATATTTTCATTTTTACCTTCTCATAATCATTTTTCTTTGTCATTATGCCTTTTGCAATCACAGTAAAGTAACATTGCCTGTCTTTATCCCTGCACTATACTTTGTTAGTGGTACACCATGGAAAAACTGACACTCCTCGTATCTTCTGCCTTTATTATTACAGAGTATGCATATTGCGTATCTTGACCGGAGTTCTCTGGCACCATGTAAGTGCAAATGCTGCAATGCAAATATGTGATGTACAATGAACTCCGTTCAGGGTACGCATATCCCTGGAATAATATGCAGAAGCTTCGGGGAGTATCAATTTTTCCATGGTGTACCACTAACAAGTGCAGGGATCGAGACCGGCAATGTTACTTTGCTGGGGTAGCAAAATATATTCGACAAAAGCTTTTTAAAAAAAGCACAACCTCCTTCAAAAATCTTAAACACAGCTCTATAAAAAGCAAGAAATAATGTTCAAATCGATTACCTAATTAAAACACGTCTATTGAAGTCGGGTGGAGCTGGAAGTATTTTTTTTACTTATTGTATTGTTTATATTCTAAAAGCCCCACCCGACTTCAATAGACGTGTTTTAATGAGGTAATCGATTTGAACATTATTTCTTGCTTTTTATAGAGCTGTGTTTAAGATTTTTGAAGGAGGTTGTGCTTTTTTAAAAAGCTTTTTTATTTTAAACTTTTTTGTGGTAGGTACCTATATAAGAATGATTTTATAAAATAAAACGTTATAATGTTTAAAAATTTTCAATAGTATACCTCGAGTAACTCAATTTCCACGAGTTCCGTTGAGCCTTCGCAGTTCAACTCTAGTCCAGAACGTCCTTTACAATAGATAGGTACTTAACTTGCATTTGATTGTCATAAACCTACCAATATTTCAATCACTGTACAGTTCCTATTTGATTTTGAGGAGTTCCCTCTTGTATCTTCAAAATCCATAGTCCAATACCAATGAAATTAATATGGTATCATCCTTAAGGTGTCTTCTTTCAAACAAAAAAAGAATCATCTAAATCGGTTCACAAACAAAAAAGTAATGGTTGAAAATCCGTCTCAATTCATATAAAACGGTAACGAAAACGACAGTATTTTTAAGATTACTTGAAAACTACTGAACCGATTTCAAAATTTCAAAAAATGGGACCAATTTGAAAATATACCTCATGTTATAACGTTTGAATCATTTCAATCGGTTGAGCCGTCTTCGAGTAATCGGTGTACATACATATATAAAAAAAAAAATACGCGACGAATAGATAACCTCCTCCTTTTCAAATTTTTGAAGTCGGTTAAAAAGTGACTTTGTTGGAGCAGCAACAGTGATGTTGATAAAGTAACAAAGGAAGATTGCTAGTACAACTAAAGAAAAGTAGATCTAGGGACAATTTGCTTTTGTCATTTTAGCAAAATCCTTTGTCATCAGAACAAAGGCAAAAGCAAGTATTGCGATAGGATCAATTTTAGCATTGTGACTGCATCAATTTCACTTAGATAGTATGACAATTTTTTATTGCTATTACATCAATATTGCCAACTTAGTTCCAGTGGCAATTTAAAAAATGACAATAAAGACGTTGCTCTTGTAACTATTTACCTTTGACGGCTCCCTAGCATCAAAGTTTTTTTGTTGCAATAGCAAAATTTTTTTCTCAGTGTGGGTATAGGCCTCCCCCAAGGATTTCCACGACGATCGGTCCTACGCTTTCCACATCCAGTGGCTTCCGGCAACCTTCACCAGATCGTCGGTCCACCTTGTCGGGGGCCTACCCACGGAGCGCCGTCCGGTGCGCGGTCGCCATTCAAGAACCTTTCCGCCCCAACGGCCATCGGTTCTTCTCGCTATGTGTCCAGCCCACTGCCACTTTAGCTGAGCAATCCTTCGAGCAATGTCGGTTACTTAAGTTCGCCTGCGGATCTCTCTCGAAATTTCCTTCTCTTCGGAGGAAATTTAGATAACTGTAAACACCCAAGTGATCTGATCAAAATTCTAAGAGATATATCGAGCTGAATCTCCTCTATTCACACCCTGGATGGCCATCAACAGATCACAGCTAGGTCAATCCTTGGCGGAGATCTATGGTTTCAAAATTATCTCGTTTGAAATGATGAAAATTGACTGAAGTCCTTACTTATCTGACTGTGCGGGTGTAAAAGAACTTTCACGAAGCTGAAGTCTAGGTATTCTGCCCAACACCAGGACCATTTCTGTTTAAAATTATTCTGGGAAACTATATTCATTTTTGATATTAAAAAAGCATTATATTTACAGTACCATGCAATGTAACACGCGCAAAAGACCGCGCCTGCGAGTGCGTGCTACACAGCCGCGTGCGGTCGAGTTGAAAGCCAGCGTTTATGTGCGCACGCACGAGCATGAGATAAATTGATTGATGACATTTCAATAATATTTCTTTGGACAAAAATTACGAAATAAAGTATAAAATTAGTTTTCGTAAAGATCTTGAAATTTATAATTTTTAATTTGACCTACAATAACTTCATAGAGCTATTGATTTCCCAGGTTTAATCTGTAAGACAAAAATCATCCTGATGATGGGCGGAATTTTATGCTAAGGTAATAACAAAAGAATACTAACTATTACTAAATACCCACAGTATTTTTTTAGAAATATTTTCCTTATATTATACCTCATTAATATTCACGAAAAAAAATATCTTTGGAAGTAGGTACAAAATAAAGTCACATGTCGAAGTTTTTACATTCAGCATGATTGTCCTTACTTGTCCAGCTATTTGGTAAACTAATCTTTCTTTACCCAACTCGTTATTGAAATAATTTATTTATAAAATACTTAACTTTTGGTTTTCCACACACAGAATACGAAAGATATTTTAATTATTAATGACAATTTGATTTGATGAATTTGATTTACTAAGACAACATATTTTTAAATAGTAGCTTAGCTAATAGCTTAGCTTAACTAGCTAGTTTAAGTTTAAAAGACATAAATGACAACTACCAAAAACTGTTTACAAATAAAGATAAGCAAGTTTACAAGTAAAGTTAATGAAAATCAATTTTAAACAAGGTTGTTATTAGCCATTGTTTTCTCAATACACGTTGAAACCAAGAATTGTAAAATGTTAAATTAAGGAACCTCTAGTCTACGTGGATGTCACACTTTTGTTTCATTGATTGCTGATGAAATTTAATGAGAAAAATAAAAAAAAAAAATATCATGATTGTGTACTATGTAAACTATGTTACATTGTTATGTTATGTTACAGTAAATTTTCAATTGCAACCTGTATAAATAGGCGTGACTTTACGCATGGTTTCTCTACTTTTTACTCAAAAATTTACACGATCAGCACGTTGCACTGCGTGATCGTGTTATACTTACAGTACCTATGTTTTGCATACTATACTTCCTTTAAAAGTTTTTCCAAGTTCATTGAAAATAATTCGTGTATTTATAGTATAAGTCACGTAATTACATCCATTATATACAACCTCTAAAGTAACCGTATGACGTGGCGTGGCTATTATGTACATAATGCACTGAATACGCAAGGAGTTTTTATCTACACTTTTGACCTTACCATAAAAAATACTGTATCTATAGTTGTACATCAAACGAACAAAGATAACCTTGTACAGAAAAACGTTAAGATTATGGCAACAGATAAAAAGTTAGAAGGGCACATTCTATCTAAAAGGATGCAACAACATTTACCCTCGTCTCTATAGACGAATAAGTAGTGACCAGAGTGAAACTTGCATTTTTCAAATGCTTCTAATATTATATTCACTTGCAATTTATACTATAAATTAATCTTAAATCTTAAATGCATCAAAACTGCACTAAATTTGCATTTAAGATTAATTATACTAAACATAATACATAGGTGAATATAATACTGGAAGTATTTGAAAATTGCAAGTTTTATTTATGTCATTATTTGCCCGTCTATAAATACGAGGGTTAGAATTCATGAATTTTACGGGAATAGAGATATCTAAAAAAATATAATAAAATCCTCTAAAAACGAGTAAGATTGTGAAAATATCCGTATCTTGTAAGGAAACATTCACGTTTCCTTGCAAGATACTTTATCATACTTATTACAGATATCAATTTATAAAATCACAAACCACCTATGAAGCGTTTAAATCCATAATTAAGCATATCTACGCAATAATCTGATTTATTAACGATTCAGATTTTATAACAAATCGAAGGCCAAAATATTTTTTCGTCTCATCGTGCGACCCTTTTTTCGTGATGATTTTTTGTGTTTTAGATTACTCTTTACTATTTTAGATTATTTAGTGAATGCACCTGCAAGGTAAAAACTTCGTGGACGTATTCAAATAAATTAGCCTGAAGATCTGATATGTATAGACCCTTGTTTATTTCACAATAAAGAGTTGAATTGAGAAAAAAAACTCTCATCTAACATTTTAGCTTGGTACTACCAGGGCTCCGTCACTCCGCGCGCGAGTATGAATCGCTCGGCGTCCTCTGAGAGGACAAATTTCATACATCAGAAAGGATAAGACCTACGCGATAGAAAGAGAGGCAACTACTAAATGAATGTTTTGGTGCGAAGGGAGCGTTGTGCGACCTGAATTGCACTTTATTGTGTCTGAGCTAGAGTCGCTATTTATTTAAACGATTCTGCGGAGTGCAAATTCTGTACGTTAGTACTATTATGTATTCTGTGGTACTACTGCCCTTAAAATCATGAACCATAATCTCGATGATGATTTTTTATCGGTTCGTATCTTATCAAAGTTTATTTACGGTAGTGTCTCAACAAAAAGCGTCTTGTACTCGTCTGAAATGATTCATTGATAAGAAACAAGTTCATCTATTTTTGTTCAATATTGATGTTGGTTGTGAGTTGATTTGCTTAGAGATCGTAGGATATATTTTTCTGTATAACCAATAGCATTTCTGACAACTTAATAAAGTTGAAACGTCCAAAAATGATATTTTTGGAGGTATACTTTTACGAAAAGATAATATTGTTAAGCTTCTAAAAATTATGCTATGTTTAAATATTCCGTCGTTCGTATTGCAATTTGTTCAATGTCAATAAGTTTTATGTAAATTTTCTAACAATATATAAATTATTTATGGACTTTTTATTATTCACATTAAATAGGACAAAATGGTTAGGAAACATTAGTTAATAAACATTTTGGTTTCTTAAAAGATTTTTTTTCAGTACCTATGCTGTTTTTTACTCTCCTGTAAACTTGTCATTTTTGCCATAGAAATTGCAACATGAACGACGATAAATAGTTTACACAAGTAGTTTGCTATAAGAAGTATCTCAACCCAAGTTACCAATAAGTCTAAAAACCTATAAATGAAATTACACATAATCGCATCAGGAATTCAGAAGTATGATTAATGATATATAAGTAGATGATCGGCATAAAGATTTAGTTATAAGAAATATTAATATTCTTTATTATTCTAAATCTACAGGTTGGAGCTGCAGCAGCTGAACAAGTGAAGCTTCTCATAGACAACGGTCTTCTACTAGATAAAATCCACATCGTAGGACATTCTCTCGGAAGCCACGTGGCCGGCTACACCGCCCGAGAGCTGAAAAACAGATATAAAAAAACAATTAAAAGGTAAAGAGTAAATATTCACCAAAAATCTGCTGAAACCTAGATATCACAATATCCTTTCCCCGTGCGGCAGCAGTCTGCTACCAATGGACAATACGGCAAAAAATATTTTGTCAAATTAAAAAGAAACGTCTCTAGATTTGCCCCTCAGGAGTGCGAGATGTTTTAGAATTTTTAAAGCAATATTTATGGAAAAAACTAGCGGCCGCCCGCGGTTTTACCCGCGTGGTGCCCGTTCCCGTGGGAATATCAGGATAAAAAGTATTCTATGTTTTAATCTAGGCTATCTACTATCTGTGTGCCAAATTTCAACCAAATCCGTTCAGTAGTTTTTGCGTGATTGAGGAACAAACATCCAAACATCTAAACATCCAAACCCACAAACTTTCACATTTATAATATTAGTAGGAAGTAGGATAAACGAAATGTAACGAATTTTTTCATTATCTCTTCGAAAAGCAAATAAACAGGGCATGTTATTTTTATGTCGTAAGTATTGTCCATTGCGCACTATACATAGTTGTCACTTCTTCTTTTACAAGCCTATACAATACACTGACAAAAACTCATGACTGATAAAAAATAGAGAGCCGACTCTAATTAAAAAACCGGCCAAGTGCGTGTCGGGCCACGCGCCATAGGGTTCCGTAGTTACCTTATACCATACTATATTTAATACCACTATAATTTTTCGTCTGTAAAAATAACTTTGTTTTTCACAGTGTTGGTATGAATGACAAAGTTATATTTGCGGTTTTAGAAAATAGGACACACATTTTACCACTTTGGCAGTGTTTATCTTTCAAACGGGTGACTTTTAGAATAAATTGTCTAAGGAACCTCAATGTAATTTTTAAAGACCTATCTATAGACACCCCGCACGTATTGTTATGAAGGAAAAAATTTTTTTCAGTTTCAGTTCCATGTATGGGGAGCCCCCCTTAAAGTATTTTTTTTTTACTTTTGTGTTAAAATCGGCGGTTAACAGATTACATCTACTTACTAAGTTACAACTGTGTAATCTTAATACTTTCGGAATAAAATGGCTGTGACATACGGACGGACAGACAGACAGACAGACAGACAGACAGACATGACGAATCTATAAGGGTTCCGTTTTTTGCCATTTTGGCTACGGAACCCTAAAAACCTGCTTTACAAGGTACTATTAGAACTCAGGAGCAAGGATATCTAGCTAGTCTACCGTAGTTAATTTTCTCATTTCTTATTATACGCTTGCAGGCTAACAGCACTCGACCCAGCATTTCCATTGTTCTACCCCGGCGGTGTAGTGATGGAACACATAAACTCCAACGACGCCGAGTTTGTGGATGTGATCCACACGGACGCCGGGGGGTACGGCGCGCCCGTGCGCACCGGCACTGTGGACTTCTGGCCGAACGGCGGGAAGAGCACGCAGCCAGGCTGTCCACGCTTTGCACCTATTCCACTCTCAGATGATAGTAAGTATACGAACTGTAACTAGACTGCCTGTCCATTGACGCGGAGCGAGGCGGCGGAGCGGAGAAACGAGGCAATATTAATCAATAGGATTGCATAAAATCTCCGCTCCGCAATACTATTTTTTTTTATCTAATACCTCTAACGCTGAGTCAGAGCCTGTTTTTACAAATGTTTTCTTTCATTCCAGTTCTCACATTTTTTTCTCTCGTACTTTCATACCACATACTACTCATTCATTCATCATCTTTTATACAATAGCATGTGGGATGCCTGCCTAGCTCTATTTGCCCACTTTACTTTTTTTTTATAGGGTTCTAAGGGAACATAACAACACATTCACTTTATTTAAAACATTTTGTTACATCTACTTTAACAGATATTGTCTTACTTACTATTTGTCCCTCATTTTTAAATATGTACATTGTTTTATCATTAAGGTTCTTAAAACATTTAGTTTTCTTATCACTAATACATTATCTATTTGTTTTCTTATTTTATTGCATTTCTGTTTGCAATTTATATCCTATTTTACTTAAATATATTATTTCTATGCTAAAGGATAATTTACAATTATATTATTTTAACATAATTATCTAATCTGATTTGTTTTTCTTATTTACCCTTATGACTATATTTTTTACAAAATGTCAGGAATGAATTCCATTCCTTATCTAACATTATATTTTCAATATTTCCTGGAGTGATTTTACAACCAAGTTTTTGTTCAATATTTAACCTTTCCATTTGATACTGGGGACAATCTATTGTGAGATGGGGAAGAGATTCGGGAGTCTCGGGATTGCAGGAGCACGATGGGTTATTCTTGCACTTGAATCTATGCAAGTACTCGGAGAACCCACCGTGCCCTGTCATTATTTGTGTTAATATGGGGTCCGGCTCAATCTTCCTTACGACTCATGCCCTTATGGCGTTGGGGAAAAATAGCTTGGTTACAGCGGCCTTTTCGCCTGTTTCATATCTATGATTCCATTTATCAAGCGAAAGCATGTGGATGCTTCGCTTCGCTTGACGTATGAAACCGGGCAAAGATCATACTTTGGTTTAGTTTTCAGTTTCAATGCCGCTTCTTTCGCTAGTTGGTCTGCGCGTTCGTTTCCTACGAGACTTACGTGGGCTTTAATCCAGAATAAACTAACTTGTTTATGCTGGGCATTGGCTACCCTTATGTTGGCTCTGGTGCCCGCTCTGATGTCCGCAATCCTATGGGTTAATATTCTCCGCCCCGCCTCGCTCCGCTTCAATGGACAAGCAGCCTTGCCATGAAATTTTAACACAGCCATGCTATACCGAAAACAAACCCACAACTCACTTCGAAAGTCATCTCACTTCGCACGAATTTGATATTAGAACTAATAAGATAACATATAATTTTCAATATCAAACTTTAAGGCCTACTCAAACCGGAGTGGTATCCGCTACCGCCGTGGGTAGCGGTATCCCCGAGCGATAACGCGCACGGTAATTTGTATGGCATTTTCGCAGCTGTCACGAAACAGGAACTGCGTACCGGATGGGTACGCGGTACGTACCGCGTGTTCGGCGATAGTTTTACTCACCCCTGCGGACGCACCCCGCGCCGCCCGCCCGCAGCGCTCGCGTCGCGCGCCAGCGATGGTTTGTACAGCTCGTTATTCGCATACCCATCGGGATATCGTAACCGCCACCGGTACAGGATACCGGTCAGATTTGAGTAGGACTTTATGCGAAGTGAGGTGACATTCGAAGTGAGTTGCTAGTTTCGTTTCGGAATCGCCCAGCAAGTTTGAAAACGAGTTGCAACGCACCCCACCCGCCTCTGCTTGTAGTTCTGTTTTATGCCACTGAATAATGAATAAGACTCCTAACTACAATGACGCAGGGAGTATAAATATTTTTCTAAAGTGTTCTAACGCTTAATAGATTTGAGACGCCTGCTTGAAGATGTGCATAGAATTAAACAACAATTGAAAGAAATGTCGGCACTGCATGTTGGTGTAATAAGAACACAAAAGCCGGCATCGTCGATATCTGTACCTTGATTACGTAAAACTGTTGCTAACAATTCTCGATTGAAATCGATTGAAAGCGTGGTTGCATTGCTGCTTTAGTTAAGATAGTTGTCACATTGGTTCTTACTAAAGCAGCGATGTAACTGCGATTTCTGTCAGAGTTGATTGCAACAAAGTTACGTAATTACCCCCCTGGTCCAACGGTGAAAAGAGCTTGCAGCTTGGTTTTCGGAGATGAGGGCTACTAAGGTGGAAGGAAACGACTTTCTTTCAAGATAGTTTATTTACTAACAACCAGTCTTTCTGAGTGACGCAGTCTTCCTCTGATCGACATGGTCTTCTCCTCAAGTGGCGATATCCGTCTCCCCAATGTCGGTGTAGTGTAGTAAGTAACAGAGATCTTGGTCGTGATTTACACAGGTAAGGTGCGCTCGTGCACACCGGTTATACCAAATTCTGGCCCAACAGTGGCAAAAGCATACAGCCGATCATTATCGTCTACGCATTGTCATTGATATCTTTGTCAGCAGTTTGTTTCCAAACAAAGTTAACCAAAAATAGAAAGCAATAAGATTTTTTTTATGCAATGGATAGTGCTTGGCCTTCACCTCACCTGATTTTAAATTACGATAAGGTCGAAGGTGGAAGCGGAACTCCCAGAATCCTCATCACTGAGGAACTGGCTTTCTTACCTCTAACTGCCAGAACACAACAGTTTTTAAATTATGGTGTCAGACTTAGGGAAGATGGTGGTAGCTAGCTAGGCAGACTTGACGCTACCACCAAGCAAACTGAGTACAAATTGTACCATCCTGGGAATCGAACCCGGGACTCCTGCATCTTACACGGGTGAGCGAACCACTAGACCACAGAGGCAGCTCAGATTTTTTACTTTTTTTATTCAGGCTTATGCAGTCACTGGCGATCGTGGCGGCTGTTCGCGGAGTCGGTGCGGAACCCCGAAGCGTTCCCCGCGTCCCCCGCCGACTCCTACCAGCGGTTCAGGGACAACCCCACGCCTGAGGTCGGCTTGGTCTACATGGGCTACAACTGTGATACTAAGTATGAACTCTCATTGTCCAATGACCACAGCGTCTTTTTTTATTTATTTATTAAGTATTGTATAAAAATTGCATTGTGAATGCAAAAATCTCAAAACTAATGTGTCATGCCCCTCTAGCATGACCACTGAAACACAATATGATATATGATTTATCACGTTTAACTGTCAAAAGACAATGGATTTTGACAGTTTGGTGTCGATAAAACGCTATATCACGCGATATATATCGTGTTTCGTTGGTCATGCTAGGGGGTTAGGTGTACAATGTACATTCTACCTATGTGCATAGGATGACTATCGTTGTACAATATATACCGCGTGATATTCTACCGTTTTATCCACACTCACTGAAAAGATCCATTGTCTTTTGACTGTCAAAAACGATAAAACACTATATCATATCGCGTTTCCGCGGTCATGTTAGGCAAGCTGAATGACGTAAATCCGTGGCGGACAAAACAAACACTTGAAATGGCAATGTATGAACGCGAAAATGGGCACGGCGGCACTAATGCCAAAAACGATTCACATTTTCCTTTCAATTTTGAAGCATGTAAACATACAAGTGAATCATTAAAGGCTTACGCCCATCTACGGCCCAACTTTAAAATACCGTGTACAAACTTTTCATAAAATTTAAAAATCATTATTCAATTTATTATGAATAATGCAATTGGAATTAGTGTGTAATAAAGTCGCCATCACCAAAACCATTTTAATAACAATTCAAAGATTTTTATGCGAGTGACGTTGCTCGAGGTACGAAAAAATCTCGTAAACAATCGATGCGATATAAAAATCGATACCAACAAAATATATTATTAATTACTAACATTATTTGTAACGGCAATTCTTGTTTGACTGAGTATAACTTCAAAAAATATAGTTTTTATTAAAACCAGTGAAATGATAAAATATTTTTTAGATTTAACAAGATTAAAATCGATTTAGTAATCGATTCCGATAGAACAATGGCAGCACTACGTACTCGGCTGATCTACTGTCAGTTTGACAATGGTGACAGTACGACGACGGCGACGTCACAACGTTTGATTGTCGTTTGTTTGTGTTTTGTTGTTTTGTTTTGTATTGGAAGTGTTTTGCAGTGAGTGTGTATTTCTCGTGCATCCTTTACTTTTTGACCCATTTTACGCTAATGGACTCCGAGTCTCCGACCCTATCCCGAACTTTGGAGTTAGGCCCCGCTATTTTATATAACGATAATCTGGAATGGAAATGCCCACTTGACTCTCGCATGCATTGGATTCTGGAAGCAGCTCTGGTTAGTTTATTCAAAGTAAACAACATTACATTTAGTTAAAATTGACTTCGAGTGACTAAAACGATAAAACAAATGCCTTTGATATGAAAATTGTTGAAATAAATTGTGCCCATACTGACGAAAAAAGTCGTTTTATCTAAGAAAGGCGACTTATTTTCTTAACCAACATTCAGTTTATTGAGTTTTTGACATGCCATGCTTTCATTTAATACACAATTCGTCTGTGTACACCACGATGTACCGTGGGCCGGAACTTCTATAGACCCATGGGCATGGTCCTTTAACCAAAGTAAACTGTATTTCTTGCATAAGATTGCTCCCTAGCGTACAGCTATCAGCGTGTTCCTCTGCTCCTCCAAAAAATAAAAACTTTTACTCACACTCAAAAAACTCTATCTTAAAAATAGGAAGTGAAAAGTATTCCTTTTTAAAAACATGAATGTACAAAATATTTCAAGCTTGGACGAGTCATCGTCCAAGATTTCAAGATTAACAAAAAGAAAAACAAATTAAAAATTCACAGAATAAGAGTGGGATAATTCATGAAAGATACATGCGTTTCATAACAAAAATGTTGAAAAAAATAACAGCGGCTACCCCACCCAGCTAGCTTTTTATTTCCTATTATTATTAACTTAAACAAAGGAATCTGTCCTATGTCCAATATGTCCATAGAACCTTTATGTCAAGTTATTTTTTTTTGTATTTTACTCGTATAACAGTGATATTTTAAAACTAATGAAGAAATCTTTCTTTTTCCAGCGCAAAAGGCAACTTTTACCTTACAACTAACTCCTCTTCACCATACGGAAAAGGCATCGAAGGGTTGTATCCTAAAAAAAAGAAAAAACTAGGCAGCAATGCCTCGTCGAATAGTTCAATTTTGTAAAACGACTTAATTTCATCCTCGCCACTGATAGGCATCACTATTAAACACAGACAACAAAACCCAATTAGATATTTGACTGACGCCAAATTGTTGATAATTAAAAATGAAACATTTACTCCTGCAGCACACCTCCGCCTCCGTCGCGAAACCATGACAGCGGCACCGCGGTAGTTCCGCCATGGTTGTGCTATGAGTTTTCTATCGATGGCGATAATGAGGATGACATCTACGTGCGGTTTCGGGTCATTACTTTCGCGTGTGTCAACGTTCGGAGCCAATCAGGGTGCTGATTATCTAAAAAGAAACTATTTAGCGACCGGTTGCATTTGACGTACATTGCCACTTTTGGTATGTTTTTTTTTAACCCAAAAAGAAGTAGCAATGGATCACGATCATCTGTGAACTGCAACCAGACGCTAGGTGGTTTTTAATTAGATAATCAGCCCGCGGGTGGAATCGCGCGTGAAAAATCTATGCATTAGAACAGGCTGTTCGCATTTGTTTCGCTTGTCGAACTCATGGCGGAACCTACTGCGGTGTTTCGCAGCGGAGGTGTGCTACAGGCGTTAAGATTAACATTGGAAAGACTTTAGTATGATAAGGGCTGTTTAATTGTGGCTTTAATTGTCTCTTTCATAAAAGAAATCTATTATAGTCTAATGGTGCTAGTGTAGCGTGACGTCACGATACAGTAGTGCTGCCCTTGAAGCGCCTTTTCACCATCCATATTGCTGTACGTCACTAGGGGAATGGAGTTAATTATACAAGGGAATAGGAATAAGTTGTATTTTCGTCTCTTTTCTTTGTCTTTCCATCTCTCTCGTGCTGGACAACAAGATGGATGGTGAATAAGGCGCTTAAGACTAATCCGAAAATCTAAAAGTTAGCAAATATTTTGAAGAACTAAAATACCAGACAATTTCCTGATTCGAATGCCGAATCACATAGAACGAACTTACGAAGCAGCTAATCAAAAAACAAGAAGAGTTCGAACCAAACTCTCGGACCAACACTCTCCATAATAACTAGCACAGAGCATGTTGTCTGTGCTACTTATTATAATTTACAATTTGGTGTAGCACTTACCTATTGGAATAAACTAAAGGGTGATAAAAAATTATCTATCTATCTACGGTGAGTTCAGAATTTATAGTGCTGGTATGATTGGTATGTTTTTTTTTAAGTTAAGAGACCCTGATTCTCATACTTCATATAGCTATAGTTATAAATTACTGTAATTAATAAATAGAGCGGAATTATTTGTTAATATTAAAAGAAGAAGGATGGGATCGAGTACTAAAATTGTGACAAGAGTCTTTTGGAACACTAAAAATTAATAATTACCTAATTATAAGTGTTTGGATATTTAATAGCTTGAATAATCTCACAATCACAATAATTAGGTCGTGTATCTGAATTCAGATATATCCGAACGAAAGAAGTAAATGGCTTGCCACAGTGTGCTTTGTTTAGACTGGCCCATCCAAATTCGGGATATCCCATTATTGTAATTATTGTTATACCCAAAATATTAATTTGGATGATCACAATTATTATGTATCGCCAATATCAATGCAATATGAAAACATCACATTTTAAATGTTGTTAATTTTATTTCTTGTTTACTAGTACTTAATACTATATTTATTTATTACTTTATTCTAAGTTGTGAAGGTTCTGAACGGTTCTGAAATACAAAAATGCGAAAAAATTATTTGTTAAATACAATTCGATTGATTTTAATGCAATTAATTTGTAGTTTATTGTAAAGAAAAAAGTTTAAACAATTTAGTTAGTTATTTTTATTATTAGTTATTGTTTAATACAAAACATAAATTGTAAACTTTAATTTTGATAATTATTGTTGGTTATAAAATGGCCACAATGAGGTCGTAATTTGGCTAATGTGTGCTGGGATATTGATTGTTTAATAAATGCTCTTTGAAATAGGTTATAGTTAATATCACTTTCTGTTAGTAGTATTTCGTTTTGAGTGGAAATCTCTACGTGAAAATAAAAGTCTAGAATTATCACTTAAAATTTATTTATCATTTAGTATTAACCATATGGCTATTGCTTAAATTAACTATCACATTACAATATACAATGAAGTACTATTTGCACTCACACTTAAAGATAATTCGATGTATATTTTAGTTACCTATATAAAAGATAGAATATTAATATAAAATTCTTGCCTATATACAACGTGGTACAAGAAAACCACTTAAGCCGAAAATGGTAGATAGGGTACAATGCATACAAGTCTGGAAAATTATTACAAAGACTGAAAACCAATTTTTTTGAGAACAAAAACGGTTTATTTTCACGATAAACTGCATAGTGGCAACTTTAGACCTAAATATGATTTGCTTTTGCCCATTAATGAGATTCATTATCGAAAACAATAGTCTACTTGGGTCTAGGGTTGTCACTTTGCAGTTTTCCATACAAATACATAAAAAAATACGGGTTATTATGAAACACCCTGTATTGTTATACGGGAATTAATAATTATTAATTTTACAATAAATATGTATATAATTACTTAAGCATGATTCATACCGTCGACAATTGCGAAAATTTAATAAAATTCTAATACATTTAGTAGATAATTGGAACGTATTTGTATTAAAACATCACAAAATGTATAAAGTCTGTAGACTGAAAAATATTTTAGTAACCCTAATAAATTAACTTTACTAAGATTGTGGGTAAATCATAATTGTGGGTAGGTTCTACAATTTTACAAATCTTATAAATCCGAGAAAAATTTAGTCCACTCTTTTGATTAAACTAGACTGTAATGTAAGTTTCTCTTAATCTTGTTTTTAATTGTATGATTTCAAATTCAATAAGTATTATTTATTAAAAATCAAAATAAAAAAAATAAGTTACATACAGTTGGCTTTTGGTTTTTAACTTTCAGGTTATGTTCGTTTGAAGTTAGATTTAAATAGGTACATGTCTTTTTGTATATTTTCTTAATTGAAATAGTAATGCCTAGTAAATATACGCACAAGTACGATAAATAAGGTTAAACATATGAGAAATAAATGATCTGATTAGAGTATTGACGAACGACAATTTGATACCTAATCATTTAGTTAGTATATTAGATAATTTAGTGATACTTATTATAGGAACACAATTCACTATTGTTATAACTATCTTAAGTCAGTTTCTGTTAGATGTATTCAGAATACTTCAAACCTGCAGCAATTACTCAAAAGTTACTCAGAAGAAAAATATGCTTAAAGCGCTAATAAAACTTATTCACCAGATGTTTTCAAGTAAGAGAGCTAGTTTTATAAAAGTTTTCCAAAAAAAACCTGAACTTTTCCATCTTCGTTTTGACTATGTCTATAATACCACAAACCACAGTGTTCAATCGGTACTTAAGTGAAAAAGCTTTACATAGATATACATAATAAATTGTAGCAATTTAAGCAACTTAAACCTAAAAAAAACTTTGATTACATGTAATTACCTACATTAATTAAAACATCACAATCTAACGCTTTTGAACTAACTATGAATTGTAAGCCATTTTTAACCGACTTCAAAACTTTGAAAAGGAGGAGGTTATCTATTCGTCACGTATATTCTTTTTTTTTTAGGGTTCCGTACCCAAAGGGTAAAAACGGGACCCTATTACTAAGACACCGCTGTCCGTCTGTCTGTATGTCTGTCTGTCTGTCTGTCACCAGGCTGTCTCTAACCAGGATGTATCTCATGAACCATGATAGCTAGACAGTTGAAATTTTCACAGATGATGTATTTCTGTTGCCACTATAACAACAAATACTAAAAACAGAATAAAATACATATTTAAGGGGGGCTCCCATACAACAAACAGTTTTTTTTTTTGCCGTTTTTTGTACGGAACCCTTCGTGCGCGAGTCCGACTCGTACTTGGCCGGTTTTTATATGTATGTACACCGATTACTCGAAGACGGCTTAACCGATTGAAATAATTCAAACGTTATAACATGAGGTTTGTTTCCAAGTTGGTCCCATTTTTTGAAATTTTGAAATCGGTTCTGTAGTTTTCAAGTAATCTTTAAAAAACTGTCGTTTTCATTACCATTTTATATGAATTCATGCAGATTTTCAACCATGACTTTTTTGTTTATGAACCGATTTAGAATATTCTTTTTTTTTAAGAAGATACCTTAAGGATAATACCATATTTATTTCATTGGTATTGGACTTTGGATTTTGAAGATACATGAGGGAACTCCTCAAAATCAAATAGGAACTGTACAGTGATTGAAATATTGGTAGGTTTATTGTTAAACAAGTTAAGTACCTATTTATTGTCAAGGACGTTCTGGACTAGGGATGAACTGCGAAGGCCCAACGGAACTCTTGTGGAAATTGAGTTACTCGGGGTATACCATTGAAAAATGTGAAACATTATAACGTTTTATTTTATAAATTCATCACTTACATACCTACCACAAAAAAAAAAAAAAGCTTTTTAATAAAAGCACAACCTCCTTCAAAAACCTTAAAAACAGCTCTATAAAAAGCAAGAAATAATGTTCAAATCGATTAATTAAAACACGTCTATTGAAGTCGGGTGGGGCTTTTAGAATATAAACAATACAATAAGTAAAAAATAAAATACTTCCAGCTCCACCCCACTTCAATAGACGTGTTTTAATTAATCGATTTGAACATTATTTCTTGCTTTTATAGAGCTGTTTTTTAAGGTTTTTGAAGGAGGTTGTGCTTTTTTTTTAAAAACTTTTTTTTAAGCCATTATTACGCAGATGTTACAATACAGGTTTAGAGCAAACGGGGCTTCACGGAAGCCGGAGTTGCTCTAAGAATACAGGTTATAGAATGCAGTTCTTTGATCTGCAAATAAAATAAAACTTAATAACTTTACCAATTTATCTCTTACACTCTGCTGGATTGTAAGAAACTATGTTTTACTATCAATGACGCTCTTAAACACCCAGAAATTTACTAATTCTTTAAGGGTGCATCGCGCGTCCACTAGCGCCGCCAATGAAGAAAAAATTATTACAACGAAATAATTATGTTAAATAAAAATCTGAAACATATAAAAACTAGTATTTGCTATCAAACATTTTTGTATGTGTAAAATTCTTAATTTAAATGTGTTTGTGTAGTTAAAACCTGGACTAACGCCTTAAGTGGCCACTTTGGGCGATAATCCAGATTTTAACTACGAAAACACATTTAAACCAAGAAAAAAACGCATACAAAAATAGTTTATAACCGATACTAGTTTTTATATGTTTCAGATTTTTATTCAACATAGTTATTTCGTTGTAATGATTTTTTCTTGATTGGCGGCGCTAGTGGACGCACGAGGCACCCTTAACCAAACGTTATATAAGCACTATTCCGTTGTGGATATAAAAACTAAACTTAAAAATATGATGACAGTACTTATATTTGGTCACCAAACCTCTAATTAATTAACATATAAATAACAAACAAAACCCAATTTAGATTTGTCTCATATTATTTATACTTAGGTACTAATTTATGTAATTACTTATACCTATTGGTCATTAAACCACCAGTTTAATTAAGCAGATCTGATCTTGTGAATTAAGACAAGTTGTATTTGATGGTTTATGTAAGTATTAAATCATAAGTGAAAGAGACACGAATCATTGATTTGAATTGAATAGTTATTTTGTAATTTGAGAAATAAAATGGCTGCGTATACATATTATTGTTTTTATTGTATCTATGATGAAACTGTACCATATCTTTAAAAACAAAACTTAATTGATATAATAATTTTGATTTTTAGCTTAATTTCGATGCAATTAACTCATATTGCAACTGTACTATTTACGTTTCCTTGCCAAAAGGTGTAGAAATCCACAATTGCTTCTTTATTGTCATCGTCGCTGGATAAATGCATCTTGGCTTGCGCATTCTGCATACTTCTTATAACTGCATCTTTATATTTCATTGTGAGCAAGTAAAATCCGTACATTATGACACCGGTAAACATCATTCTGAAAACACAATAAAATTTGTTTTAAACTAATAATACAAAGGTACCATGGGCAACAGCGACGCTTAACCACTGCTAAGGTCAAAATCGCTTGCACGCCGCGCCGTCACAACCATACGTTTAGTTCGTGTAGGGGCGATACGCGCGCACACGAATTTTGTTGCAAACTGGTTAAGCGTCGCTGTTGCCCATAGTACCTACTTAAGAGATTAATTAATATTCCGTTATAAACTTCAATATTATTAATAGTCCAGACAGCAGGTACTTTCAACCTGGAAACAATTCCCAATTTAATGAAATTTTGGAATATTGTTTGGGAATGGTGTGCATGGGCCTTTAGTCTCGGAACGTTCAAGTAAAAAAACATATGGTTGCAAAAAGTTCAAATCTCATAAGACCCAAGTCTCGAAACATCCAAGTTGCAAAATAGTCTCAAAACATCCATGTCTCATAATATTAAATTTTTATATAAGTGGATTTGTAAATGGTGTTATATTTTTGAGCTTTACCTTGGTGTTGAAAGGAGACAATTTTTCACAACTAGCAAGCATCCCTAACTTTCTTAAATATTTTCCCACTACTTTTGCCTGATTTTTTGCAGTCAGAGGTGGTTTTGACCGGATATGAGTTTTGACTGTAACATATATTACTTGAGTCATTACTTTGTCTATAACTGTGTTATAATTTATATCTTACATATTCTTAATATGAATTGTGTTAAAATGAACTAAAACTAAACGCATCTCTTTATATTTATGTAATTCAGGGTACTTTCTTTCTTTATAATACACGCAAATATAGTAGTGGAAAAAATATACATACGGATGTATTGACTTGGCTATTTTGCAACTTGAACGTTTTGACCACAGAACACAGAGGCTTTGAAATGTAGATATTTTGCAAGTTGGAGGTTTCAAGATCAAGACTTGAATCTTATGAGATTTGAACTTTTTCCAACCATATGTTTTTTTGCAACTTGAACAAGTCCCAATATCTCCAAAAGTATACATTTAAAGACAATTTGACAATCAATAATTCATGTTCAGAGGACTTGTCCGGTTTCCCTATGACAAGTACGGGTAAGCGCCCCCGGACCCTCAGCCTCCGCTGCTGCAACCTCTCAACCCCCCCGCAGCAACGGTGTCCTTTTTGTACCCTGATCCGTCCCATTTTACACACTCCTATACCCACCTCACATCCCTATCCTAATCCTATTCCTTCCCCTCCGCTAAGCTAAGGTCTGCCGTGCCGATGGCTGCATGGCTAGGGGCGTGCCTAGTCATAAGCGTGCCACCCTGGAAATTGGTGCCCTCCAGGCGTAAATAGCCTTACCACACACGCGGGGCTCTGTGTGGTGGACAGTTGTCTTTCCCTAGCTAATCGTGGGAACAAAATGGTTTCAAATTTTTTTAATAAACCTGGCTGCGGCGATAGAGCTCGCCACTCATCACGCGTAACTTGTTTCTCTCGGGGCGAAAAGCGGGCATCGGAGACCCGTTTTGCTACGCTGAATGTATGTGGAGCGATGGAGGAGAAAATGGATGAGGTGTGTTTGATTATGGAAGAAAAGAAGTTGGATGTTTTATGCGTGAACGAGACGAAAAGAAAGGGCAAAGGAGTCTCAGAACATGGTCCGTTTAAAGTTCTGTGGTCGGGCGTTGCCGAAAATGAGCACGCGAGTATGGGCGTGGGACTCCTGCTGTCGGAAAGGATGATAGAATGCATGACTGAGTATGAGTGTGTTAGTCCCAGACTTCTCTGGGTTAGACTCAAAGTAGGATTACTTCGGATACGCGTCATTGGCGTGTATGCTCCCGATATATCCAAGTCAGCAACGGAAAAGGAGGATTTCTGGAAAAGTGTGGAAGACATCTTGAATGAATGCAAAGATAATGAAAGGATAGTTATGCTTGGAGATTTTAACGGATGGGTAGGTGTGAGAAGAGAGGGATGTGAGGGAGTTTTAGGAATATATGGAGACAAAAGAGTAAATGATAATGGCAGGAGTTTGATTGAGGTATGTTTAGAAAAGAATCTTGTGGTAACGAACACCATGTTTGACCACAAGGAAATTCATATGTACACTTGGCAGAGAGGGGAAAAGAAGAGTATGATCGATTTTGTGATTGTTGATGAAAGACTGAAGGGCAGAGTTGTAGACACCAGGGTCTTTAGGGGTAGTAACATTGGAACAGACCACTTTCTTGTAGTGTCTCGGGTTAGTGGTCTGTTCAAAAGTTGGCGTCATCGTCCCACAGTGTCAACAACGGAGCTGACTAGAGTAAAAGTTGAGAACCTGGATGAAGTGGAAGTGCAAAAGACATATTTGTGCAAATTGAAAGAACGATTGGGAAATGTGGCTGAAGTGAAAGATGGCAAGCTTGAGGAAGTTTGGGAAAAGTTTAAAAATGGTGTGACTGAAACAGCTGAGGAAATATGTGGAGTGAGTAAAAGGAAGAATGCTCCCCCAATAAACTGGTGGGATAGTGAGGTAAGACAGATAGTGAATGAAAAGAAAAAAGTATGGCAGGATCTGCTGGCCATCAAAGCCAGTAAAAGAGTGAATGCAAGTGTTACAGAAGATGATGTTGATACAATTGCAAGGGAGTTTAAAAGGATTAAGAAAGTAGTGAAAGAAAAAGTAGACGAAAAAAAGAGAAAGATGAAAGAAAAGTGTGACTTCAAACTCTGTGATAACTTTCGGGACAATATAAAATTGTTTTGGAAACAAGTGAAAACGTCTCGAAGTGGATCACATAAGTCTAAAATGAATGTGATAAGAGATGAAAAAGGTGAGCTAGTGACAGATGAAAAAGGTGTACTACAGGAGTGGATGAAATATTTTGAGAGTTTGTTTGAGGCGGATGGCTCTATGCTAGAAGCCTCGGATAAAAGGGTGGAAGACGAGGAAGAGACAGAAGTGGATGAAAGAGATATATATATGGATGAGATTATTAGTGCAATGAAGAGCATGAAAAAAGGGAAAGCAGCAGGATATGACAGAATTACTGTTGAAATGCTGAGAGGTGGGAAAGAGCTGGTTGCGTCCTGGCTGTGCCTGATCTTTAATAAATGTTGGAACAGTGGCAAAGTGCCGGAAGATTGGCGTAAAGCCGTGGTCGTGCCGCTGTACAAAGGGAAAGGGTCACGGCAGGATGCTAAAAACTACCGCGGGATCAGTCTTCTCAGCATTGTCAGTAAATTGTATGCAAAGGTACTGATTGAAAGAGTGATGCAAAAAACTGATCAGAGTATTTGGGATGTGCAAGCGGGATTCAGAAAGGGAATGGGATGCACGGATCAGGTCTTCTCCTTGAGGTGCTTAACCGAAAAACACCTGGCTAAGCACAAAAAGGTTTACTGTGCCTTTGTGGACCTGGAGAAGGCCTACGATCGAGTTGACAGGAATGAGCTATGGAAGGTGTTGTCCGAATACGGATTGGAGAGCAGACTGATTCATGCACTGAAATCTCTCTATGAGGATTCCCGTGCATGCGTCAGGATTGACGGCGTATACACTGACTGGTTTGGCATCTCTAGGGGTGTCAGACAGGGATGTGTTGCGTCACCATGGCTCTTTAATCTGTTTTTGGACAGTTGTATGAAAGGTCTGAAAGAACGTGACTGTGGGGTTGTGATGAATGGGACTCAAATCAAGTGCCTTCTCTACGCTGACGACCAAGTTATACTTGCGTCTTCTGCGCAAGAGTTGCAGGAAATGATGTCGGTTATGAATGAAGATTTTGTGAGAAAAGGGATGAAAGTGAATGTAACTAAGACTAAAGTGATGGTGTTTGAGAGAGATGAAGAAATGACTGACTGTACGGTAATGTTAGGTGGCGAAAAAGTGGAACAAGTCCGTGAGTTTGTATACTTGGGGAGTTTGTTCACAAGGGACGGAAAGAGTGAGGAAGACATAGAAAGACGAGTGAAGAAAGGAAATTCGGTGAGTGGTGCTATACACTCGGTTATGAGTAGCCAAACCGTTTCTGCAAAGGCGCGAATGGCTATTCATAACGGAGTGTATAGCACCACTCACCGAATTTCCTTTCTTTCTCACCGAATGACACTGATGTATGGAAGTGAATCTTGGGTATGGCAGAAGAAGAATGAAAGCAGAATAAATGCGGTAGAGATGCGATCGTTGAGGAAAATATGTGGAGTAAAACTGAGTGATAGAGTGAGCAATGAGGTGATTCGCAAAAGGTGTGGTCTGAAAGATGATATAGTGACAAGAATTGAGAAAGGAATGCTCCAGTGGTTTGGTCACTTAGAGAGGATGAATGAAAGGCGAATCACGAAAGAGATATACTGTGCGAATGTGGAAGGAACGATTGCACGAGGGCGTCCCAGAAAAACCTACGCGGACCAAATAGAGGTTATTATAAAAAAGGCTGGTGTACGCAGTGACAAAAACCGCAGGGCATGTATGAAAAGATTGATGGATATGAATGAAGCGAAAGAAGTGTGCAAGGATCGTAGCAGGTGGCGATCCATAGTCTCTGCCTACCCCCATGGGAAACAGGCGTGAGTGTATGTATGTATGTATGTATGTAATAATTCATGTTTATTTTGACCTTTTCGATCCGATTGGTTCAACCATTTTTTAAAAATTGTGCGTGTTAAGAAATGCGTTTTTCTCAAAAACCGTTTTGAGAAAAACGCATTCAAAGTTTCAAAAGACGTTTACACATTTATCTGTCGTTGATCGTTCCAAATATATGTGTATCTCCAAGAATATTTGCCATATAGGTTTGAAAATTTCATATGTATTAAAATTATTAAACTTTCTAACTTTCATGTTTTTTAGCATCAGTAATCTTTCACCTTTGTTTGTTTTTCCTAAAGTTATCAATATCACGGTTAGATTCTTAGTACCTACTCAATTCGAACTTCGATGTCACACTATGAAACTAATAACGCTTTTAAAATACATTCTCAAAAGTAAAACAGAAAATTTTCAATGACTTCGATTTCGCCTTGAGTTCAGTAGAGTAGCGCTATACCTAGCCAAATCTTTCACTTATAAGGTATTTATAATTTAAGTCTGGGTCACACCAAATGCGTGTGCGGTGCAACCAGTGTGGTGGCGATCGAGGTGGTGGCAATCAGGAATAGAGGATGCGTTGCAGCACAGTGCTTTGCTTTGCGTTTGTCATGTATGTACAGGGGTCCCAAAACATCCTTCATTCTCAGTAGATCCATTGGCCAGATCCACAATGGATCTAGAACATTGCCACATGGAAGGTAAAGGTAGGAAATTTTATTGAAAGAAGACTGGCTTCATTTTGATGGTAAAAACAGTTGGAACTGCATTAAAAAGACCATGAAATTTGACATTTAAATTGTAATTATTACGTACTAGCAGCCGCCCGCGACTTCGTCTGCGTGGAATGGTTTTTTACTATCCCTCGGGAACAATCCTTTTTTTCGGGATGAAAGGTACCCTATGTTCTTCTCTGTACTCCTGACAACGTGTATGAAAAAGTTCATGATGATCGGTTCAGTAGTTAAGACGTGAAGGCGTAACAAACAAACAAACAAACGGACTTTCGCATTTATAATATTAATAGTAAGGATGTATCATATAGTAAGCGATTTTAAAAAAAAATCTTTGATTGTAGTTCCGGTTATATTTTAAAACAAAATGAAAACTTCAGTAAAATTTCCTATCTTCAATATTTAAGGTACCTACCTACTTTCCCTGCGTTTGCCAAGTTTTAGGACACCCTTGCATATCACGTGGTTCCTGCGCTGCGCATCAGTCGCGCGTTCGGTGTGACATTATAGTACCACTAATAATATATCTTTGGGTACCACAGCATTTCATGTACAACGTCGTTTGCCGTCACGCTCCGCAACGTGTTGTGCTGCATTCGGTTTGATAGAGAAATTCATGGTGCTATAAGAACATGACTACTTTGAAAGCTTTCAAAAAATTTAATTGTGTAGGTACATGTATTAGACTATTTCTCAACTAGAGTGTTAGCAGTTAGTGAAGAAATTGTTAAACCCAGAGATCATACATACGTTATTCGGTATATTCAATGAACTCCCTAGGTACTGATGTCGTTGTGATGGGTAATGGTGTTGTGATTTTTGAATCGGTGATATTTTTATTCTTGTAGATTTCGTGAACGAATTTTGAACTCCAAAACGCTGTGAATGCAGCGATTCCAAAGAGAATCATTCTGGAAGAAATTACTTTGACACAATTTTGGTTGGCAATCTTTATAATAATGTTAGTCGTTATCGTCAATGATATAAGAATTTTAAAAAATCTAATATCTTTACTTACCGTATACTGTAAAAGAAGAATAGAGGGAAAATTACTGTTAAAAATACATTTTGGGTATCAAAAATACTGAATATAGAGTACTGAAATACAAGTGGGCGACGGACTGAAGGCGACTACAAATGTTGAAAATGGGTGACTTCAAAAAAAATACAGTAACTAGTTATTAAGAACGGGCGACCAAATTTCTATTTGGGCGACAAACTAAGGGCACACAAAACAATTAAAGTTTGGCAAAGGTAATTTATTTTATTTAAAAAAGGCGACTATTAACCTAATCGGAATGACAAAAATACCATGTTGGGCAGCTTAAATCAGTTTTACCTACTTGGTATAATAGTTGCCCACTCAGTATTTTTGTCACTCATTTAGAATTTTCACTGTTAAATTATTTATCTCCCGCATTATTCACAGTTTGTCGCCCGTGAAGGATTTTTGTCGCCTACAAAATAAACTGCTGCCGGGTTTAGTATTTAAGTATCCCATTAACAGTCGCCTTTATTATTTCCAGTCATCCAATTAAAAATATCTCTTTATTTATTGACTTAAAAACAATTTGTAATGATAAATTGTTAATTTAATATCCTACTGAATCCCTGTACCAAAATTTTTCAGGGAGAACGGAACAAGTAAGTAAAAAAAGCTCGTACCATTAAGTTACTATAATAACCACATTTTGTATCAAAATGTTCATGGTCTCTGTACTAAACACCGATTAAATTTAATTCATAAGTATTTACTCTATTAGATACTTACAATCCAACGCCTGCACCCATTTTTCTATAGTAAAATTTTAATGATATTTTCAACTTTTTTGGAAACACTAGATGTTATACGAAGATCTCGGACACAAATGAAATCGTTGATACACTGATTGCAAACGAACCATTGTTTAGAATTTAGAAAAGAATAGTTGTTTACAACCGTACTTACAGATTATAATGATTTGTTTGTAATAAACAAAAAATAGTATTACGGTGTGCGACAATACAGGTGATTACAAACTCAAGATAGGTACAACGTAGGTACGTACTACGTAATCCGCATTGGGCCCGCGTGGTGGGTTATGGCCCGCCCTCCTTATCCACCCATAAGGAAGGCCTGTGTCCCAGCAGTGGGGACATTAAAAATGGCTGATGGACATACTACCTTCAAATAACTTCTTCGTATGAAGTACCTAATAAAATTGTCTATGTCTGGTAAAAAATAATGTAAAGTTCTAAAATTTTAGACACTAATGAATAATTTTGAATTGAATTTTTGAATTTGAAAGTTACAAAAATGTTTTACAATAACATGACCACCGAAACGCAAAATGAAACTTGTAGCGATTTATCACGTTTATCTATCAAAAGACAATGGATTTTGACAGCTGAGTATCGATAAAACGCGATATGTCTATTGGTACACCGTTACCTAACGCAAAAAGTGATCAGTTCCTCTAGCAGCTAAAGGGACCAATTATTATAATGACAAAAATAATGACACATTCCTTTTTGTGCAAACTTTAAGTTAAAATAATAAAGTTATCGATGATAAATGATTTCTGCTACAACTTTAGTGATTATTAGACCCTAATTAGTCAAAAAGCTTATTGATAGGTATTTATTGTACTGAGTATTAAATTAATTATCTTCTCATCACTCTTCCCATCGCCAATTTCAAGAGCCTCTCTTCGCCTAAAACAAAAATATTGCAATAAGTTTTTGAAATCAATTTTCTTTCGACTTCTTCATCGAAAATCAAGGAAATTGAAGCCAGGGGGCAAGCCAAGGTCGAAGTGGATGCCCCTGGACTGTATCCGATTCCTGGATGATATGAAAATATTAATTCTATACAGTTGGAGTTATAAAACCAATATTTTCGATTCTTTACTCGTGGTCCCCACGACCGACCCGTGGTCACACCGTTTTACCACACCAGTGTGACTACGGGGATTTTTTTTTACCCGTGGTCACACCGACTCACCCTTGACATGACAAATTACAAAGAAATTCCCACCTACATTCCGCAGCAATGACTTCTATATACTAAAGTTACAACATATAAGTCATTAATATCTGGGTGAACCGAGCTACGCTCGGTTATTATTTATTGTAATATGGTGGTGTTTAGGTGATAACAAAAGTGCTTTAGCTACTTACTTTGGGATCAGAGCAATATGTACGAGTATGTGATGTTTTTCGATATTCGTAATCTCAACCTTACAGGACTTTTCACAGAGTAACGCCATCTATTGTCAATTTCTCTTATAACATAACTCGTAAGATGTAGTTAATTGCATAATAATTCCGCGAGGCGTAGTAGTTAGTTTTGATGACATCATCCGAGAGATGGCGTCATAAAACGTATCCGAAAAACTGTGTTTAAAATTTGTATCGGTAATTTTTTTGTTTTGCACTATTGCTTCACAAGTCTCAATAAAATAAAAACTCGAAAGCAACATTAACTACATTTTTTAAACTTGTCTAAAAACAATAAAAATAAAAAAATATATAAACTTGAACAAACACATAAAAAAAAGGAAGTCACCGAGCGGGATTCGAACTCAGAACACTCATTTCTTGTGGTCCGCGTCCTAACCCGCTGAACCAAATGGACATTGGCCGGCCGCGGACGAAATTAGCGACCATATTCTGCGTCGAAAGAAAAACGCATGAAAATGCGATAATGCGCGTTTTCCCAAACATAAGACTAATCTAGATCGATTGTTTACCCCCGAAAACACTCTTATACCAAATTAATTTCAACGAAATCGTTAGCCGTTTCCGAGATCACCGAAATATATATATATATACAAGAATTGCTCGTTTAGAGATATAAGATTCCGAAATCTTATATCATCTAGATTCTTCTAGCTAGATGATCATGTCCAAAATAGTCACATTCGCGTGCACGTAAATGTTTGTTATGCTATTTTACATAATACAATACAGTGATTTCCTAAATTTTCACTTAACAAGACAAATATAGAGCAGAAAAATAATTGTAAAAATATTTTTTCTTTACTGTTTGTAAATAAATAAATCATTCAAACACTAGCATTTTACTTATACAGGCTGTCCCGCAGTTATGCACACGAAGGGAAAGTTGTACAAAAATTGCAGATAGAAAAGTACCTACTATTTATAAAAAAAAAACAAATACTTTTGAAAAATCTATGCTCGAATCGGAAAACGATTGCATTACACGTAAAAAAACATCTAGTTTTAAATCCTTACTCATATTATAAATGCGAAAGTCCGTTTGTTTGTTTGTTACACCTTAACGTCTTATCTACTCAACCGATCATCATGAAATTTTGCATACACGTTAACAGGAGTACAGAAAAGGACATAGGGCATAAAACCTCATCTTATCTCATCATCCAAACCTCCAAACCTCATCATCCAGAAAAAAAATAACTGTCCACTGTCCACGCAGACGAAGTCGCGGGCTGCCGCTAGTATTGTATTTATACGAATTAATAAACTTTCCGTTCGAGTGGCAATGCTGTGCGACACCCTGTGTACCGCAAAAACCTTCAACCTAGTCCCGTGAGATTCGCAAAGGGCACCGCGTTGTTCTGTTTGTCCATCTCCATAAGATACTTGCCACCAAGGTATACGGACACCATAATGGCGCCAGTGAGAAGAGCTCTGCAATACATGGAAAAAAATATTCACTGTTAATATTTCTTGTAGTAAAGAAACGGCCAGCCAAGCCACATATTTTGACTAAGGTGTAGAGTTTTTGAGGTTAAGGCTTACTTATACAAGGTGTTTGGTAAAAGCCTTATAAAGCCGAATATGGTAGATAGGGACCATCAAACTGAACAACTTTTACTATGGGACCAACTCTGAAATCGCGAAAAAAAAATCAGCTGTTTCATACATTTTGATATTTTCGTTGTTATTTTTTGTATGAAACAGCTGATTTTTTTTTCGCGATTTCAGAGTTGGTCCCATAGTAAAAGTTGTTCAGTTTGATGGTCCCTATCTGCCATATTCGGCTTTATAAGGCTTTTACCAAACACCTTGTAGAGTTAGGGCGTATAGAGTGAGAAGCTTGACTTTACATGAGGTCTGATAACTTTTTGACAGTGCGAGCCATATGATGGTCTTGGCAACATTTGAATGAAAATGTTTTTGGTGGAATCAGTTTTTTCTTATTTTGAGACTACGAAATGGCACACCACTACACTCATCATCCCCCTACCTGCCCACCCTTATCTTATCCCAGTTTATTTCCTTCGCTCCCACTAGTACACCCGGCTTGTTCAACTGTTGAACTAGTGCAGCTTTTTTGTTTTCACCTGTCTATAAGAGTTAAACTACCGCGACTGTTATAAGAATTTTGTCTATACTGTATGTAGAGACTATAATTTACCTCGAACTCCTGTCCTTCGATCAACAATGTTTTACAGACGTTTCCTGATCTCGTCATAATAAAAAAGGCGACCCCATACATATGCCCCAACAGTGGGGATGTAAAATGGCTACCTAAATCTTAGGTAACCTTACCTAATGATAATATTTTTTACCTAATAGGCCAATGAAGGATCACCAGATGAGGGCCACACGCAAAAAATCCTGTCAGAGCCTGAAAAAGGTAGTATTGTTGCTGAAACTGAACAACTTTCTCCATGGAACATAGGTCGAAAAACGAAAAAAATGTTCATACCCCCATTCAAAATGTATTAGGCTGACCGACTTACTATGGAAAGGCGAATAAAAAAATAGTTTTTCGACCTATATATTCCTTGGAGAATGTTGTTCAGCAACATCGGCAACCCTGGCCGATACACTTGTCAAATAAACCAGTTGATATTTTAATTAAATTAAATTGTTTAAACTTAGCAATTTCTTTAATAAGTAGTGCTTAAATTGTTCTTTACTGTATAAATAGTCGTGAAAAGTGTTATAAGTACAATCGGTGTGGTATAAATTGAAAAACAAGTGATCTCAAATTTGTAACGGCGGGGCGGCATCCAAATGTCACTGGAGAAGATATAAAAAGCGAATAAACTTCGTAGAAGAAACGACAATTTGTGATCTGCTGCATATTAAACCGGGGGAGTACTTTTATTCCTTAATTCTAGTTATTAATAGGTACCCATAGGTATAGGTTATATGGGAAAATATAAAGTCAAAACTTTGTGACTGAATTGAATTTGCTTATACCTACTTAAAACCACAGTGGCGGATTGTTTCCCAATTTAAACTAATACATTGACCATTCCACTTGTACAAAACTCACTAATAGTGAGTAACGTCACAACTCAATACAATCTGGCACAGTTATAACCTCTCTTTACTTGACAATTCGTGGAAGTAATGTAGACGGTGGCTACTATTGTCACAGACATTCGATATACTGTTACACTTCACAAGCATTATATTTGTACATAAACACGTCAGATCTACTTCACTTTTAAACAATAATTTTGGGCAACCATTCTGCTCCTTTTCTTACAATATAACTTAGTTATATAGGTATAATATTGTTCAGGTATTAATTAATTTTCATTCTAGACTATCAGTCACTCAGTTTTAACTTCATTTAAGTATAGTTTAAGTATAGATAGGTACCTACATTTGTTTACTAAATTCATAGGAACTGACTGACTTATACATTAAAAAGAAAGGTTTGACCTTGCTTTTATAGTCAAAGTTGATACCTAGTAATAGATAAACCTTTGCTACAATTGCACATCAAATCTATTATAAATAATAAACATATGTTATAATTTACTGCCCTCACTTTGCTTAACTTAGTTTATTTTTTATTTATTTTTTTATTTCTTTTTTTGTAACATAGGAATCACACTGACAACTTGTAATAATATTTGATTATTGATCACTTATTGTATACTTGCAGTGATTGCGGATTGCAAGTTCCATCTAGCTCAATAACAACATGATGACCCGTAAGGCAACTGCAAAGGATGTGGAGATCAAACTCAAAATGGCACTAGAGGATTTGAAGGCAGCCAAAGAGCTAAATGACACCTTATTGCTGGAACGTGAAGACAGTGAACGCGAGATTCTTAAGACCATATCCCGGAACACTGACCTCAAGAATGAGCTTGCTGAAGTTCATACAAAGTATTCTGAGATTGTAGATAAATACAACCAGATGCAATTGTATATAGAAAAATTTAGAGAATGTCACTACACTCATGAACAGGCATTGAGTCGCATTACCGACCTTGAAATTAGTTTGTCTCTTGCTCAAAAGACCATTTTAGAGTTAGAAAAAGAAAATAAAACTTTTGTAGAAGAGAAGCATTCTCAAAGCCTGTTTAGCGAGTTACATCAATGTGATTCTGCGATATATTATGACAATTCAACCTTGGCATGTAATAACTATAATGACAAATCTGTTGTCATTAGAAATAATTGTCAACTTAATAGTGGAAAGAAAATCAAAAAATATATCCGCTTAAATAGATATATTAAGAAAACTCAAAGGTTGATAAAAAGACAAAATTATTATAGCCAATTTTCAAAGCTGAGGAAAGAGCGTAAGCAATTATTAGGGCAATTAGATGTAATTAATAGGGCATCATGTAATAACAGTAAAGAATGTGAAAAGGTAAATAATCAATTAAGTGAAAAAATTGATAATTTGGAACTTTCACTCAGGGAAATGTACAATAATTTAAGTGATTTTTCTCGCAAACAGCTAAATTACCAAAAGCTAGCTGCAAATGACATGATTGACATGTGTAACTATAATACAGACCGGTTCGAATCCCTTGGCAAAAAACAGAATTGTAGCTGTTTTAACCAAAATACTGTTGTTGTAAGACAGCAGTGTGATGCAGTTGTCCAGGATGCCCCAGAGCACTTACCTACCCACTCAGTGTGTGAGCTTAAAGTTTCTGATAATAACCCAACTAACTTAACTACCCACTCAGTATGTGAACCAGAACCAGAGGTCTCATACACTTGTAACGATTTGAAAAACTCAACAAAAAATAATCGATCTTCTGATAAAAACTGTTGTGAAACAATTATGTTCTGCGATGAGATGGGTAAGAATTTAGGCCAATTAATTCAAAAACACACCAAGGAAAACATAATTAATTATTGTATGCCTGGGTCAACTTTGGATGACTTGATGAGAATTATTGTTAAAAAAACATTTAATAAAAACACTAATTTGATAATTTTGATAGGAAATAGGGGTAATGTGAACAAACACCAACTGATAGCTTATTGTAATTCCTTAATGTCTTTAAAAGTAAAAAAAGTGATTTTGTTCACATTCCCTTATTGCAAAAGTGTGTCACAAATGGAAAATAACTTTAGGTATCAGTTGAACGTAACATTGAATACGGTAGCATTTCATAATAGTGAACAGCTACACATAATTGACATCAATAAATTATTTAATAGTTTTTACTTGACAAAAGATAAGTTCTATCTGCCTAGTTCTTTTAGGAGACAAATAGCATTATCGCTATCTTTTTATTTTAAACATTTAGCCAATAATCTGGCTAGTAAAACAACTGCTTTTATTGAGCAGTCAACTATTGACATTAGTCATTCAACTTTGGAATCTGTTCCAAATAAAAATAATTATAACATTTTACTTAGTTCAAGTAATAATAATGTTTCACATTTAAATTACCATTTAGGACAATAGAGGCGTCCTCTAGCCCTGACTTAACAATAGAAAAGCCAAAGTGTTTAAGAATTGTACACCAAAATATGCAAGGCTTTTCTGGCAAAGATTTAGAAATAAGCTTATTCTTAAACTCTGAAGATATTGATGTGTTATGTGTTACTGAGCATTGGTTGAAAAAGCACGAATTACTTTTAAGTTTAGATAATTATAAAGTTGTTAGCTCGCTTAGTAGGAAATCTACTATAAGAGGGGGTTCACTTATTATTCTACACAATAGTTTACAATGTAAAGAGCGTAGAGATGTAGTATCCCTCTCAATTGAACGAACCGTTGAGTTATCGTGCGTGGAACTTGATCAAATAATTATAGTATGCGTATATAGACCCCCCAAAGCGAATTACTCTGAGTTTGAGTCCACTATGGAGGAAGTTTTAAAAATAACTTGTAGGAAGAATAAAAAAGTCGCAATTTGCGGAGATTTTAATGTCGACATCTTAGAACCTAAAATAGCCAAACTGTCGAGTAGGTTCATAAACCTATTTAAATCATTTAATTTGCTACATATTTTTAATGAACCAACGCGTATCACACCCACATCGGCAACCTGCTTAGATAATATTTTCTGTAACTGTAATGTCATTGAAAAATCAATTTTAAATTGTATTAAATCCGACCATAGTGGACAATTAGCCTCCATTGAGCACCATCATGTTCCGCCTAAACGGGAAATAATGTGTAGGCCAGTAAAAAAACACTGTATTGAAAAATTCAGAACCAATGTCACAAGTAAAATTGAAACATTACCAGAACCAAATTTTGAAGCCAATAACCTATATAATCATTTATTTAGCATAGTTCAAACTGAATTTAGTAAAACTTTTAAACAAAAAGTCATCAAATGTAATGATAGTACGAAATTTAGTGACTGGGCCACACCCGGCATATATAAGAGCAGAAGGAAATTATACGAACTTTATGCAGAGAAAGCTACTTCTAGTGATCCTAACTTCATTGAATTTGTCAAGAAGTATTCACAAACATTCAGAGAAGTCTGTATCTTAGCAAAGTCCAAGTACTTTGCAAATAAAATTAAATTAGCAGACAATAAAATTAAGGCTACTTGGAATATTATTAACAAAGAAACGGGCAAATCAAAATCCAATATAAATTCCTTCTGTTTAAAAACTGGTGATCAAACTTTTGAATCTGACAATGAGGTCGCTAAAGTTTTTGAAGATTTCTTTGCTAGAATACCTGTAGAAACTACCAGTACTCTTAGTGCTTGTCCCAACATCGCTGTCTCCCTTCTGGAGTCAAGTGTTGATAAGTGCAATGAAAGTTTTTCCTTTAAATATATAAATAGTGCAGATATCATTAAAGCTTTTAAAACAATTAATGTTAAAAAAACAGAAGATCTTTGGGGCATGTCAACAAGCATAATTAAATCAATAATTGATATACTAGCCCCTTACTTGGCTTTTATTTTTAACAAATGTATTGACGAAGGGGTCTTTCCTGATCTAATGAAAAATAGTAAATTGATTCCTCTTTTTAAATCTGGGGATAAAAGTGACCCAGCTAACTTTAGGCCAATATCTATACTACCAGCACTTAGTAAAATATTTGAAAAAATTATATATTCCCAATTATTAGATTACTTCACATACAATAATATACTTCATAAAAATCAGTTTGGTTTTTCCAAGGGTAAAAGTACTACTGATGCTGGAATTGCACTTCTCAAACATATTCTTGATGCTTGGGAAGAAAAGCAAGATGTAATTGGCATTTTCTGTGACCTTTCTAAGGCATTCGATTGCGTTGATCATCAAACACTATTAAAGAAGCTAGAACATTATGGTGTCTCTGATAAATCAGTTAGTCTTATGAAATCGTATTTGTACAATAGAACTCAGAAAGTAGTGATTAATAGAACTGAATCTACTGGAGCCCCCATCAATATGGGTGTGCCACAGGGATCAATATTGGGCCCATTGCTGTTTCTAATTTATATAAATGACCTTCCCAACTACGCGAATAATTTATGTGAAACAGTACTATTTGCGGATGATACTTCTTTAGTTTTTAAAGTAAACAGAGGTAATAACTGTTCGGACGAAGTAAATAGTGCCCTCTCTAAAGTTTCATACTGGTTTAATAGTAATAATTTAGCACTTAACCCCAAAAAAACTAAATGTGTTAAATTCTCATTACCTAATGTTGAGCAGACAAAATTAAATATTAATTTGAATGACGATGAAGTCGAGTTTATCGAGAGCACAAAATTTCTAGGTATCACACTAGATTCTCGACTGCAATGGGATCCACATATTGAAGCCTTGTCAAGTAGACTTAGTTCAGCGGCATTCGCTGTTAAGAAAATAAGGCTTTTAACTGATATTGAAACGGCAAGGTTAGTATACTTTAGTTATTTTCATAGCGTAATGTCGTATGGACTGCTATTGTGGGGCTCAGCTGCCAGTATTGAAAATATTTTTGTACTCCAAAAAAGAGCTGTTCGCGCCATATACAATCTACGGCGGAGAGATACCTTGAGAGAAATGTTCAAAGAAATAAATATTTTAACTTTGGCAGGCCAATATATTTATGATAATTTAGTTTATGTAAGGAAACACTATGATTCATTTGCTAAGAACAGCAATATTCACCAGTTCAATACAAGAAATAAAGATAAACTTGCCGTTCCAAGATTTAGGCTTGCAAAAACTAGAGGTTCATTTATGGGGAAAGGCATAGCCTTTATTAATAAAGTTCCACAACAAGTGATTGATCTTCCTTTGCATGAATTTAAAAACCATGTTAAAAAAACGCTCATGGGTAAAGGTTATTATAAAGTAGATGATTATCTTAAAGATCTAAATGCGTGGAAATGATGTAACACATAACTTGCTAATAAGTACTTTGTTGAAGTAATATAATAAGTCTATGTTGTTGCCAATAATCCTGTCACCCTGTTGTAATTTTCTGGTAACGATATATTCAAGTTTGTAAATATCGTTACTTATGGCTGTTACAGCTGATAAGTTTCTTGCGCCCGTTCTTCTTGTCAGCTAAAAAAGTCTGGAACGGGTGGTAGGAAAATATAGACGATTCAAAAGTACTTAATAATTAAGTTTATTTGAATAAAGCTTATTTGACTTTGACTTTGACTTTGACACTATCACCCTTTTCTGGATCTGACATGTTTTTTTTGATACACGATGTATTCTACAAAACTTATTGGAAGAAAGAACGGCGCTCTCTACAAACTTTTCAAAATTAGGGTACTTACGATGCGATTAACAATATTTAACAATATACATAACAGAAGTTACAGAAGTGACCAACTTCAGGGCGCTTGCGGTTCAAAACGACGTATTTTAATCTGTATTTTTTTTTCTTTGCCGTACATTCTCGGGTGAAGACGCAGCGGATCACAAAGTATTGGCAATTTAATTGCATTAAACCTATTTCTTCAAAAGAATTTTCTGATATATAACGTACAGCAGCACATCAGACTATACATGTTGGCCTTGAGACCGCCTTTATGCCGTACGCAATAAGAGCTGTTTTCGTAGTTAAACTGTTTAACCTAGCGTGCTGAAGTGGGTACATTAATCAAAACTACAATCGCAATAAGTTGGTGAAATCGGAGCGTATGTTAGAGCTAATAATACATCATAATACTTCTATTAGTCATAGTAATTATGAAAAGAAAACTGCATTTTGTGATGGAAGCAAGCCACTTTGCACAGTGATAGTGGGGACCAAACTAAGCGATTTCATCCGAGGATAAACGGAACAGAGATGGCGCCACTTGTTTAAAAAAATCTTTAAAAATTTCTAAAACCTGAACAGATAATCCGATTTAGATGATTAAGGTGTCTATCGACAGACAATTAGCTTTTTTAATATTAAAAAAATAATAAGGTGGCAGAAAATAATGAAAAATACCAAAAAAACCTTCATTAGTGAAGAAAAAAATTTTTTTTTCAGTATTTATTTAATTTTATAAAAAAATTGTACGAATATGGTACTTTTTTATTTATTTGTATTATTATACATTTAGTTGCACGTTTCATAAAAAACCGCATATCAATATCTTGTATAGTTCCAAAGTTATTGAAGAAAACACTACATGGTGCCCGTAGATCCCTTAATTCGCAGAACAAAAAAATCTCAAAATTTATATTTTTTTTCTTTACATATGCTTTATTTATGATCTCTATGTATACAGAAAAATAAAATAAAAAATCTGTAATATACCAATTTCGAGAAATTATATGTATAATTCGGCGAGTGATATCTGGTTACCCTGAAAATAAAATGGCAATGAAAAATATCATAATAATAACCATAAAAGATGCTAAATAGCATTTCTGAACCCTTATTTTACTCACGTTTTATTCTACATTCGCCTTTGCAGGTACTGTAAAGTGCAAGGTAGGCCAACGCCTCGGCAGCCACAACACAACGCATTGTGTCACAGTTCGATTTACATCTACAATGGTCAAGGATGCTTAATTCTGGCCGGCAGGCTAGTGACAAGTCTTCCGCCTACTTCAGCCGCCCTTGCACAACATGCTCTGCGTGCAGCAGCGTCTAAGAGGGCGATATACCTATATGGGGAAATGCCCTATGGATATATCAATCCAAAGTCCATGGAAAGATGTCGGAGGTAGATGGACTCCACAATGGTCGAAGGTTACTGCAATTTGGCCAGAATTAAGCATCCTTGACCATTGTGGATGTAAATCGAACTGTGACACAATGCGTTGTGGTGTGGCTGCCGAGGCGTTGGCCTACCTAGAACTTTACAGTACCTGCAAAGGCGAATGTAGAATAAAACTGTGATAAGAGATGAAAAAGGTGAGCTAGTGACAGATGAAAAAGGTGTACTACAGGAGTGGATGAAATATTTTGAGAGTTTGTTTGAGGCGGATGGCTCTATGCTAGAAGCCTCGGATAAAAGGGTGGAAGACGAGGAAGAGACAGAAGTGGATGAAAGAGATATATATATGGATGAGATTATTAGTGCAATGAAGAGCATGAAAAAAGGGAAAGCAGCAGGATATGACAGAATTACTGTTGAAATGCTGAGAGGTGGGAAAGAGCTGGTTGCGTCCTGGCTGTGCCTGATCTTTAATAAATGTTGGAACAGTGGCAAAGTGCCGGAAGATTGGCGTAAAGCCGTGGTCGTGCCGCTGTACAAAGGGAAAGGGTCACGGCAGGATGCTAAAAACTACCGCGGGATCAGTCTTCTCAGCATTGTCAGTAAATTGTATGCAAAGGTACTGATTGAAAGAGTGATGCAAAAAACTGATCAGAGTATTTGGGATGTGCAAGCGGGATTCAGAAAGGGAATGGGATGCACGGATCAGGTCTTCTCCTTGAGGTGCTTAACCGAAAAACACCTGGCTAAGCACAAAAAGGTTTACTGTGCCTTTGTGGACCTGGAGAAGGCCTACGATCGAGTTGACAGGAATGAGCTATGGAAGGTGTTGTCCGAATACGGATTGGAGAGCAGACTGATTCATGCACTGAAATCTCTCTATGAGGATTCCCGTGCATGCGTCAGGATTGACGGCGTATACACTGACTGGTTTGGCATCTCTAGGGGTGTCAGACAGGGATGTGTTGCGTCACCATGGCTCTTTAATCTGTTTTTGGACAGTTGTATGAAAGGTCTGAAAGAACGTGACTGTGGGGTTGTGATGAATGGGACTCAAATCAAGTGCCTTCTCTACGCTGACGACCAAGTTATACTTGCGTCTTCTGCGCAAGAGTTGCAGGAAATGATGTCGGTTATGAATGAAGATTTTGTCAGAAAAGGGATGAAAGTGAATGTAACTAAGACTAAAGTGATGGTGTTTGAGAGAGATGAAGAAATGACTGACTGTACGGTAATGTTAGGTGGCGAAAAAGTGGAACAAGTCCGTGAGTTTGTATACTTAGGGAGTTTGTTCACAAGGGACGGAAAGAGTGAGGAAGACATAGAAAGACGAGTGAAGAAAGGAAATTCGGTGAGTGGTGCTATACACTCGGTTATGAGTAGCCAAACCGTTTCTGCAAAGGCGCGAATGGCTATTCATAACGGAGTGCTGGTACCGACACTGATGTATGGAAGTGAATCTTGGGTATGGCAGAAGAAGAATGAAAGCAGAATAAATGCGGTAGAGATGCGATCATTGAGGAAAATATGCGGAGTAAAACTGAGTGATAGAGTGAGCAATGAGGTGATTCGCAAAAGGTGTGGTCTGAAAGATGATATAGTGACAAGAATTGAGAAAGGAATGCTCCAGTGGTTTGGTCACTTAGAGAGGATGAATGAAAGGCGAATCACGAAAGAGATATACTGTGCGAATGTGGAAGGAACGATTGCACGAGGGCGTCCCAGAAAAACCTACGCGGACCAAATAGAGGTTATTATAAAAAAGGCTGGTGTACGCAGTGACAAAAACCGTAGGGCATGTATGAAAAGATTGATGGATATGAATGAAGCGAAAGAAGTGTGCAAGGATCGTAGCAGGTGGCGATCCATAGTCTCTGCCTACCCCCATGGGAAACAGGCGTGAGTGTATGTATGTATGTATGTATGTATGTAAAATAAGGGTTCAGAAATGCTATTTAGGATCTTTTATGGTTATTATTATGATATTTTTCATTGCCATTTTATTTTCAGGGTAACCAGAGATCACTCGCCGAATTATACAAATAATTTCTCGAAATTGGTATATTACAAAATTTTTATTTTATTTTTCTGTATACATAGAGATCATAAATAAAGCATATGTAAAGAAAAAAATATCAATTATGAGATTTTTTTGCTCTGCAAATTAAGGGATATACGGGCACCATGTAGTGTTTTCTTCAATAACTTTGGAACTGTACAAGATATTGATAAGCGGTTTTTTTTGTGAAACGTGCAACTAAATGTATAATAATACAAATAAATAAAAAAGTAACATGTCCATATATTTTTTTATAAAATTAAATAAATACTGAAAAAAAAATTTTTTTATTCAGTAATGAAGGTTTTTTTTGGTATTTATCATTATTTTCTGCCACTTTATTATTTTTTTAATAGTAAAACAACTAATTATCTGTCGATAGACACCTTAATCATTAAAATCGGATCATCCGTTCAGGTTTTAGAAATTTTTTAAGATTTTTTTAAACAAGTGGCGCCATCTCTGTTCCTAAGGGGTGAATGTCGTTTATCCTCGGATGAAATCGCTTAGTTTGGTCCCCACTATCACTGTGCAAAGTGGCTTGCTTCCATCACAAAATGCAGCTTTAGGCCAAAAAGTGACCATAATGTCTATGACTATATGTAAAATATCAGTTTATATCTATGTTTATTAAAAAAAATACTTACAGGCCGATCATCATGATGAAAACTAACAAGTTATGTGTGAAACCAGTATTGAGTAAAATGACAGTGGAACTACAAAAACGAATGGACATGAACGCGAAAATGTAGGTGTAACGAAGTAATAACGTTTCATGTTATCAAACAATTTAAAGGAAAGTTGACAGATATTTTTGTACTCGGCATGAATAACATCCTAATGATTTTTTGTTGAAATTAGTCAGGGGTTCAGTACCGTCAACTGTGACGTCTTGACCACATTTTTTTCTTATTTATCAAATAACTATGAAACCGACAGATTTTTTTAAATATTTTATGATTTGTTTATGACAATAATACATTCATAATTCATTCTAACTATTAATTTCTTGAGGAGCTCGTGGCGCAGTGGTTTAGCGCCAGCAACTTTCGCAAGGGTCGGTCATGGGATGGGTGACCAAAAATTTATTATCTCAAGCTCCTCCGTGCTTCGGTTTATTACTTCAGAAACCCTAGTTTGGTTTGCTTGCCTGCGACTCCGTCCGCGTCTTGAGGGAATAAAATGTTTTCCTAGGTTAAAGAGCTACTTTTGGAGACTATGTAGACAAGGGATTCCTGAGCTTCCATCATCGCGGTGTGAAAAAACACGCCGACTAGTCGCTCCGTTGCGACGTAAAGCCGCTCTTTCCGCTTCGCTACAAAAACGAATAATATACAAATTTTACCTTCCAATAAAATTTTTATTATGTTTCCTGAGACGTCCGAAGTCCCTTATGAGAGAGTGCGTTGCTTTCTTCCGCCGGATGTCGCTAGTTGCTTCCGCTTCCCGCCATTTTACCCCCTCCGGTGTACAAGCCTGTCAACAAACTCAACCCAAGCACAAGCCGCCATTTTCTGTTCATTGTGGGACTCATATGAGAACGGAGGATGTTCCACCAGGAAGCCGTTATTGGGACTTCGGACGTCTCAGGAAACATAATAAAAATTTTATTAGAAGGTAAAATTTGTATATTATGTGTTCCGTTTTACGTCCGAAGTCCCTTATGAGAGATGTGTTTGTTATCTCCTGGTGGCTTGTGTTGCCTAAGAAATTAAAGACGCAACAATGATTGAGTTTGTATTGTAAATATTGTTACATGATAGACAGCAATCAACATTACGTTTAAACTAATTCTTAAGAATCTATTTGACTTGTACCTAACACATATAATAATGTAAATCATTTAAATCAATGACATAAGATTATGATACATTATAATGAACATAAACATAAGCATCACTTAAGAAGTGTTAAAATATTGTGACAAAGATTTTTCTGACAATTGCAAATCATTTATTTGTACATTTTTCTGATAGAATTTTTTAAAAGTATGTGCATGGCGCCAATTAGCTTTATCTAAGATTTCGTTAATCGGATAGTTTTCCAACCAGTTTAAGGAAGATACTGCTGACCTTAGACTACCGGGAGAAGCCTGGATCCCTGCTTCCTGTAAAAGCTTTTTTATCCATCCACCAATGATAGTAGGAGTGGCAGGCTTAACAGGTTCTCTAGTAGAAATAAATATATTAGTTACTGAACCCCTGCGGTCTGCGGATATGGTTTTTAAAGTTACCCCAAGTAACTACAGTAAACCAATAAACTGGGTCGATATTTTGATCAGGGCAGGTCAGCAGTTTCCAACTTGACTGTTGATACGACACAGAATCAGTTTTTGAGCCAAAAGTAGGGTGTAGGGTTATAGAATCGTTATTATCGATATAGTGGTCAGCGTCAAAGTGCAATAATGTTAAATCATGGACCCTTCGTCCAGATGTTAATAAAAGAAGTACAGCAGTTCGTCTAGAAATATCGTAAAAACTGTTAGACTTAGGGCTGTTAGCTTTCAGATACTCTATAAGTACTCTAGCATCCCAAATTGGCGCTTTGGGTGGTATTGGTCTAGAAACTGACACGGCTTTAAGCATGTGTTTTACGATAGGACTAGAAGATATTTTAACGTCTGATGTACTTTCACATATAGAAGAAATTACAGATTTATGCACTAGTATACTACGATAGGCTAATTTATCATAACAAGATAATTTCGCTATATACCTAGCTACATCTGCTGGGGATGGTGAACTAGGGTTCAAGTTATTTTGACGGCACCAAATTAACCACTTAGTCCAGATAGGGCTGTAAGTTTTAAGTGTTGAAGCTCGCCAGCAGTTGGAGAGTAGAGTTTTCTCTTCGACAGACCAATTTGATGTTAGCGTGTCCCACCCGAAATGAGCCAGGCTTCCAGGTGTAGATGGTTGATGTAGGCAGGAGGCAGACCCGTCGCCGTGTCGACTAGGCAGTCGACTAGATCTGGAATTTTCTTGGGTCGTGCTATGGCCCTGGCTTTCAGGTCTGGGACCCTATTTTTGAATCGCTCGATTGGCGTCGAGCGCTCGTTTCTACTGATTTTCGTTCGACATATGGCTCAAACGTTCGAAATAGAGTCATATGTCGAACGAAAATCAGTAGAAACGAGCGCTCGTCGCCAGCCGAGTGATTCAAAAATAGGGGGGGCCCTGGTCGCCAAAATGGTTTCGTCCACTTGGGTACCACTATCACAAATTTCCCTGTTGCGGAGTTTAAGTGATGAAGCACTTGCGGGATTAAGCACGTTGGAGGAAACACCCAAGCTAGGTCGTAGTGCCAATATTTGCTGAACGCGTCGTGAAAGCAAGCGTTCGAGTCGGATAAGTCGCGAGTAACATAATTTTGAACGACATGGGCGGTCTGAGACGCGAACAAGTCTATTTTTGGGACGCCCCACTGACTGAAGATTAGACTTGTCGCTCGCTCGCTTAGGTGCCATTCGGAGCCGGCGCGACTGCGAGATAGGCGATCGGCTTCCGTATTGTACCTTCCCGGAAGGTGGTGAGGGAGAAGTACAATATTGAGACTGTCTATTAGAGTGAAGAGCTGCCCTGTCAACTCTAGTAGAAGTTTGGATTTGGTACCTCCTTCGTTCTTTATGTACGATATCACCGTCTTGTTGTCGCTCTGCAGGATCACTTCTGAGTTCTTGAGGTCGTTCGCCCGAGCCGATATGGCTGCTATTACTGCGTACATTTCTTTGGCGTTGCAGTGCCATCGATTCTGCTGGGGTGTCCACGTACCTGATTCGAAGTCGTTGTTTACCACAGCTCCCCATTGTACATCTGACGCATCCGTGATTATGTAGTTGGTTTGTCACGTAGGTCGATGTATGAGTGACTCCTGATTGATGTTCTTCAACCACCACTGCAGTTCTAGTCTCACCTTGTCTGGCAAAGGAAGCGCAGAGCGAGGGTTCCGACGAAGCTGGTTGCTGTGGCGCTGCAGAGCCCGGCAATGCAAACTTCCCCGGTGGGTGATGAAGGTTGCGAAGTTGAGAAACCCTAAGAGGCATTGCGCCTGCTTGAGGGACCAACTGCCGGCTGCCAAGCGAGTGGAGATGTACTGGAAGGCTCTGGAAATCTTGTCTGGTGGTAAGCTCTTCATGTTTCTTAGAGTATCCCACGTGACAGCTAAGAACTCGATCCTCCTCGTCGGCGTGGTGATCGATTTGTCGAAGTTGATGCACCAACCCAGTTTGTTCAACAACTTGATGGTGGTCCTTACTTGTGAACAGAGTACGGCTCGAGACTGGTGCACTATTAAAAAGTCCTCCAGATAGACCACCAAACGCAGTCCTTGATCCCGAAGCTTTTCGGCTATCCAATTGGTTAGCGACGCAAACATTTTCGGTGCTGCTGCGAGACCAAAGGGCAGGCACGTCATTTGGTAAAGACGACCTCCATAGCTGACCCGTAGATAGCATCTGTGCTGTTCGCTTATGGGCACATGATAGTAAGCCTGGGAAAGGTCTAATTTCACCATCCAATCCATTGTTTGTAACAAAGTCGGCATGCGGTAATGATTGAAGAGGTGGAATTTCTGTGTCTCGATGAACATATTTAAAGCTTTCAGGTTGAAAATTACACGATTTTTTCCGTTGCTCTTGGTTGTAATAAAAAGGGGGGAGATAAAACTTGGAGTTAACGGAGCTGGCTCTAGTATGTGATCTCTCAACATAATTGAAACTTCTTTCGTCATCGCCAAACTCTGGGGTGTTTGATATTTCGTTATAACTTCTTGAGTGGGTACAGTCAAAGGTGGAGGTCGATTGAAGGGAAGTCGAGCACCCTGGATAATTTTTAAAATTGGCTTGGGAGGATAAAAAGAAAGCCAATCGTCCTGATAATGTTTTAAACAACCCCCCGAGAAGATCACTGAGTCATGGTTTGTTATTTCTATATGGTTTTCGGGTATCCTTAGTTCTGCCCCCCCTTTTCTTCCTCGAGGTAGTATCGTCATTGCGGTTTCTACCAGCCGATTCCTTTCTCTCGTTTCGCCGAGCTTTATTTGCTGCGCGGGGTTGTTGAAATGATTTGTCTAATTTGTCAATACCTCCAATTTTTTGTACATAACTAGCTAAAGACTGAGGCGCGAACATGTACTCGGATGAAGGCGGTATTTTCTCAATGTCGTCCCGCATGTATTTAACTTTTAAATTCTTCAAAACCGAGCGGCGACGTTGTTCTAAAACTTCAGCGCGCTTACCACATATTATTTGCAGGATGTCATGAGAAGCCGATTTATAACCTGAATCGTTACCGAATAGTTCTTTCAGTTTATCGTAAAGAGTAGTGGGAGAAAGTTGGCTATCCGGCTTAGCCGACCAATCTATAAGGTTCTGTAAAGCTGAATTAACTAGCTCATTCTGTGCCATGACAGCATTAGATAGGGCTGCGAAGCTGCGGTTCATTTTAGACCAGCTAGACGAGGCCATCGGCTCATCAAAACGCTTCAATTCTTCGTTAACTTTTAATTCCATAAAGCCCGGTGACGCAACATATTTCTTCTGGGTATCTGTGTAGCAAACCGCGTTCCAATCCGGAGAGTCAAAACACTGCAAAGCCGCGAGCTTAGACACACGTTCCGGAATAGCCACGGCTACTGTAGGTTCTTTTACCGTTACAGAAAGATTCGATATATCTTCAAACTTGTTTCGAGTTTCCGGTGGGCGCAAAAAATCACTATTTATAGAATTAGGAACGTTTAATGGAACGGCACAGTTCGATGCGTTATTCGAAGAAGAGCATGTAGTTCCCGTATGCATGTTGTAATTGGGAGCTAAGATATTATTAATGTGACTCACCAGCTGATGTGACAGTATGGCAAACCTTTGATCCATGTCCGCTTCGAGTGTAACAGAGCGCCTGTCATGGCGGTCATCGAAGCGGTCGTCACAGCGGTCGTGATGGCGGCCAGCACGCGCCTTTTTTCTAGGCGGCGAAGGGCACGCGGAACTATCACTGCCACTCACATCACTATGCTCACTTTCACTTTCACTAGATGTACCCGATTTTCTCTTCGAACCGGCCGATACGACGGCGGCGGTGGCGGGAGAATTTTCGTTATCGTTGTCCATTTTGTAGGGTTATCCTTCTAAATAACACTTATAATAAAATAAGAACACATAAATACCTTTAACATCTTTTACTTTCACAGAACTTGGACACTGTCGTGTCTGTCGTACATTTTACACAGTAGTTTCACTTTTCAAATTGCTGTGTCGACGGTTGGAACAGAATGAATCCGATTCTACCGTAACTCTCTACTTATATAGCTCTAGTGTTGCCAACAATAAATTATTGCCAGTAAAATAAATAACACATATTCGGAAAATATCGTTAACGTTATCGTTAAAAATAGCGAAAACGCCAAAAACTAGCGTTATAAATGGCAAAACCTAACAATCGACCATCCTGACCTCGTGCATGTCCCCATGCACGCGACGTCTCCATTGCACGCGACCAGGATGTCGTACCTAACAATCGGCCGACTTGTTCCAACCTCGAGACAACCTCAAAATAGAATAGAATAGAAATGGTTTATTGCCTCAAAATTACAATTATTTACAATCTTAGTTTAGAAGTAGCCACAGAGGCAGAGGCAAATACATATTTAGACATGACAGTTTTATTGCAATTTTATCCTAAAATTATGAAATATATTTTAAAGGTAACAATATCAAATTAAAAGTTACATTGTTAAGATATACTGTTATGAGCAATTTAATTAAATCAAATTAATTATTTATTTATGAATGCAGATCGACCTATATTTTATCTCGATGGTATAAGGATATATCAATCTAAAATCTCATTCACTCATGTACCATAAAGATTCCTTTTCTCGTGATACATAAGCTGTAATCTATTTATGAATGAGATCAACTCATATCACCTCCAAACTTCTTATGAGGGTGTATCAGTCTGAAATCTCATTCACTGATGTACCTCTAAGATTTCTATCTCATAAAAGTACATAAGCTAAAATCTATTTATAAATGAGATCAACTCATATCACCTCCATACTTCTCATGAGGGTGTATCAGTCTGAAATCTCATTCACTGATGTACCTCTAAGATTTCTATCTCATAAAAGTACATAAGCTAAAATCTATTTATAAATGAGATCAACTCATATCACCTCCATACTTCTCATGAGGGTGTATCAGTCTGAAATCTCATTCACTGATGTACCTCTAAGATTTCTATCTCATAAAAGTACATAAGCTAAAATCTATTTATAAATGAGATCAACTCATATCACCTCCATACTTCTCATGAGGGTGTATCAGTCTGAAATCTCATTCACTGATGTACCTCCAAGATTTCTATCTCATGAAAGTACATAAGCTATAATCTATTTATGAATGAGATCAACTCATATCACCTCCATACTTGTCATGAAGGTGTATCAGTCTAAAATCTCATTCACTGATGTACCTCCAAGATTTCTATCTCATGAAAGTACATAAGCTATAATCTATTTATGAATGAGATCAACTCATATCACCTCCATACTTGTCATGAAGGTGTATCAGTCTAAAATCTCATTCACTGATGTACCTCCAAGATTTTTATCTCATGAAAGTACATAAGCTATAATCTATTTATGAATGAGATCAACTCATATCACCTCCATACTTGTCATGAAGGTGTATCAGTCTAAAATCTCATTCACTGATGTACCTCCAAGATTTTTATCTCATGAAAGTACATAAGCTATAATCTATTTATGAATGAGATCAACTCATATCACCTCCATACTTGTCATGAGGGTGTATCAGTCTGAAATCTCATTCACACTTATTCCATATAAGCTAATCACTCCTATTTGCATATTCAAACATCATCAGCATCATAAATACCATAAACATAGAAACATTAGTTAGGGCTTATTTGCACTTAAAGATTTCCTAAACCTAATACTCTTGTAATAATTAATATCAATCATTAAATAGGAACCATTTGCAATAATACAATTATCGATACAATGGATGTTTTAACTCACTGATTTCCCGACGCCTCGACACCCTTTCGGGGGCCGTGATCACGGGAGGACTAAATCAAAAAGGCCATCGCCATAACCTATATCCAAAAACCATCCATCAGTGACATCGAGGAGCCATCAGTGGCCCCATCCAGAGGCCACTTGTCGGCGCCATCCATCGGCACCATCCAGAAACTTCAGTCAGCACTATCCAAGCAATCGGTCAGTGCCATCCAGAAGTCATCCGTCAGCACTCAGCGCCACCCAAAAGCCATCGGTCAGCGCCTTACAGAAGCCATCGGTCAGCGCCATCAAGAAGCACACAAGTCTTCTGAAATTAAACACAAAAGCGACAGCAACCCCTTTCAAGTATTATCTTAAGACATATTTCATAAATAAAAACTTTCAATACATTATCAAATGAAACCTTATATGTGTAAATCCTACTATCATAACCCTATAGTGAACCAAACTTTCCCCAATGCTAAAGTAAACAGAACTGGACATACATTTATTTATATTCAGTGTTAAGATCCAGTTAACACTTAGTTACTTCAACTTTTAATTTAATTCAACTACGGAACCAAGCCATGGTCTTGGCAATGCCTAGTTTCTGTCAATACCCGAAAGATACCTTCCTCCGTAGGCCTAATTATGTTAACAATAACAAGTAAATTTACCCGCGACTTTGATCAGTTATTCAAGGAACTTGATTTGTTACCACTTACTAAACATCTTCATGTGTATGTGTAATGTTGTATAATGAGTCCACCGAGTGACTAAGTACTTAATATAAAATCATTTAAGATTAAATCATATAACTGACTGTAAAAGTATAATTACAATAGTGTGAAACATTAATTCTCGAACATGAAATACTAATGTCAATAATGTGAAATATAAGATCAAGCAAGACCACTTGATAGTTGCAGACCATTATTTTAAAAAGCTTAGTGTGAGTTGCGCCAAAACGCTTTCAAAGTTACGGTTATCGTCAAATGATAATGGCACTTATTGTGACGTCAAACATGTCAAAGGACATCATGCTGGCTGGCAACCTTTTTTTTGGCTAACTTGTGCTTAACCGGTAGGTACTTTAACAAGCTTGATATCGAGTTAGGTGGTGCAACTCAGCCTAAGCATATTACCGCCGACTTGTCCGTATATCTGGGAGGAAGGCAGTTTTATTTTTTTAATAAACATCCTCATTTGTTTGGACTGTCTATTAGTATGTACTCACGTAGAACCCAGTTAAGTCGCAAAACGATGTCATCATTAGTATATAATCATAATACAAAAAGCTATAAAAAGGTTAAAAAGTGTTTCTATTCAATTAGGGAATATTTTGAATGTAAAAATGCATAATAATTTTACATGTTAATAATTGACTATTTGTTATTTTTATTATTTTATCTTATGACATTAAAATCTCTTGTCATTATGTAGGTACTTAATAACTTTGTAACTTAGAATTAGACTTCCGAAATGATTAATTTTAATATGAATGACATGTGCTTAAATCTCCCTTCATTCTGCTTGCCTGAAACTGGTGTCGTGTAGCGGATATTACTTATTTTAAGATCTTTATGTATGTGTAGGTACCATGTTACTTGCAGAATAAATATTTCTTATTATTCTTTTCTTATTCATATGAATAATTTGGTAGGCCCTGTATTTGTATGCATACCAGCGGACAATAATTAATGTACCTACCTAATCCGCCTTGCTTTTGCGATCACACACGTTTTTACTTTTAATTATAATGTTCTCATGTAAGTGACAATGTTGATGTATTTATGAGAATAAAGTTCTTTTAACCTAACCTAACAGCTAGTGCATAAAGCAGTAGATACGGCGGCAAATCCTGGCAGCCAGCACAGCGCCTAGGAAATCCCGTCCTCCCACTATTAAACTTGTGATTTGTTATCAATCACTGATCATGATCAACTTGTATGCTCGTCAAAAATTTTCAATGTATCAAAGATGTAAATTATTTTATATAAAATACTAATTTATACCTAGTCACATGTCACATAATGTGACACAAACATGGTGTATTATCTACCATTGATTACTTCAAATTAGTTAGGGTGCAGTGAGCAACTATAAAACCAAAAATTCTGAGTCTCATATTTCTCTCATTTTTGAAGACAAGGATTTCATTAACAGGAAAGGAGTCTACTTAATTAGGTATAATATAGCATTTATAGTTTCACTAATAAATATATACATAACCAATAAGAAGGCCTTAAAAAAAATTTAAATAGTTGCATTGTGTTCACCTAGGTGTACACAATGTAACAAACACCCTGTGTCCAACAATGAAACACTGTTATTAATATTGACTTAAGTGTATTTAGTGTGGTTATTGGAACAAGTAAATGATAAAAACCGTTAAATTGTAATCAATAAAGGTTCTGTCCAGAGTATTACACTTTATTCAGACTTTTGATTTGTCTTAGGTACGATTATTTTGTTACTTAACGATTGAGGATATTTTTTTTTAAATCATAGTTATACCTATAAATAGGTTATAATGAATTACAATCAATAGTTACTCATAAAACCAGCGCCACCTTAATAACATTTTATTAATAGACAATGATTATGTACCTTTTTTTATGTTTAGGTATAAATATTCACTAAATTTGTGTGAAATCATAACTAATGAATAAACCACTTTTATATAACATGACATGGTTACACTAAACAAAGTTAAATATAAAACTAAACTAAACAGTGTTTCATTGTGTCCACCCTTGAGCTGTCATTGTTGGACACCGGGGTGACCAAGGGGACACCTCAAACATATCGTTCAAAATCGAATAATTTAATAGGTGATCTAGTCCTCATGAATCTATCATATATGTATAATACAATGCAATGTCATACGGAGAAAAAGGGATTTATTTATAGTATTTAACTGAGAAATCAAATACAACTGAAAAAATAATCTGTACACTACCAGACAGCATCGCGATTCAAAAATATGGCAATGTTTCACTGTGTCCGACCGTTTCAACGTTAGACACTTAACCGTACCTTGTACCTATGCGTTAACATGATTGAAACCATACTTAGTTATTTGTCTGTTAATTTCCAAAATAAAATAAAATAAAATAAATACCATTGTATAGAATAGGTACCAAATAGCGTTAGGACCTTAACCTTGGACTTATTACAGTGATGGAGAGGAGAATAGAAACTCAAAACATAATGCTTCAAAGAAACTTTGATCTAGCGTTATCATCATTTGGCACGAATTGGCGTGTCGAATGCTACCAAGGGTAAGGAAAGGAGTAAGCCCTGGCCACGGTCGTGGCTGCGCCCAAGAGACTCATTCCGTAACTTGCGCACCACGCTACCAGAAAGTCACCCTAATCAAGCGCTACGCGCAAGTAATTAACCCCAGCATCTCCCTGTATACACATCTATATTAGCTTACGTAAAACACGGCATAATATATATGGTACGTACTTTTATAGGCATTTATGTGGCAAAATTAAAATATTCGTCAAGAGTTATCAGAGAGTTGCCCTGGCTTAGCATAAAGCGTAAATCAAACTATGTCACCATTTTAATAAAATAATTATACTCAGTTTAGAGAGAAATTCAAATTCAGTAACAATGAAGCACTTTAGGAAAGAGAATGGTTCGATTAAGGCTTTTGACGAAAAGTTCTGTAAAATGTGTTTTTTTTACAGAAAAATACAATTAAATTTAAGATTAAAATATGTCAATGGTCTCTTCACCGGAAAGTAAAAGTTGTCTTAGCACATATTATTCAAAACATGGCACAATACCCAGCAGTCGGTGTCCACTGTTTGCCAAAGAGTATGTAACACCTCAAAAGTGTAAACAGTAGGTAATTGTTAAGCAAGTTGAGAGTGTAAATAATTTATTTATTTAGGGAAAAGAGAAAAACATTAAAATTAACTTCTATTACTCATAAGTCGCGATATCCGCAATGTTAAATGTTATAGAAAGATTGTAGTATACTTATTAATTTTAAGATAATATTTGCATGTTAATTGTTGAATAAGCAGATCTTTAAATAAGTACTATAAGACCTCCAGTGTACCCTAATCAAATGCAAATAAATTCTATTCTATTCTAAGAGTAGTATTTTTTTGTTTTTTGTTTTGGGGCAACTTTATTACCTTAATTATATTAAATGTCCACGCAAAGCCCCCTTATAAACTGAACCATTCCCTTTTAATGAATTATCAAAATTATTAAATATTTGTAAAAAGTAGGGTTACTTTCAATCTCGTAACTCATAAAATAGTAAGATGAAATGTTACTTCTGACCTTTAACCGATTTGAAGAGGATACCTCAGCATTCCATCCTCGATCTCGTTTATTCACCTTCATCTTCTTCATCCTCGACTTCGTTTCGACACGCTGCCGCAGCTTGTGGGTAGTTAGTCTCGTTCCAATGAGTATTAAACAGAAAATAATGCAAATTTTAGAATAAATAAAGCCATGAGTACCTACGTATCAATTTAGCTTTGTTTTATCTCAAACACAAAATTTACTGGAATAGTTGGGAATGACTTTGAACTTTAACTTCAATTATGGAGAAAATTTCATATTGACTGATAATAAATTAACAGTTTTCCAAATTAAACTGGATACTACAAAATTAGAACAAAGGAAACCCATTTTTTTTCACGATTTTCACGATTTAATACAGCAGGATCAACTCATTTATCGCACTACACGCCAATTCTATCGAGGAGTGGCCCCGACCAAGTACCAGCGCAGTGCCTTTATTACCCTACCCGCCAATTCTGTCGGGGAGTAGCCCCGACCAAGGATTAGCGAGCAGCGCTTTCATTACCCTACCCACCAATGCTATCAGGGAGTGGCCCTGACCAAGCATTAACGAGCAGCGTTTGAGGGTGGTGTAGAACAGAGTGTGAAGTATGCACTGTCGAAGTGTAGCCTCGACCAAGTGCAATGAGTGTGAAGTGAGTAGGATCAAATCATTTATCGCACTACCCGCCAATTCTATCGGGGAGTAGCCCCGACCAAGGATTAGCGAGCAGCGCTTTCATTACCCTACCCACCAATGCTATCAGAGAGTGGCCCTGACCAAGCATTAGCGAGCAGCGCTAGGGGCTGGTGTAGATCAATCAGAGTATTGTTTGCGAGTGAAAAATGTTGCACGGCCGAAGGGTTCCCTCGGCCACGTGCGGTGAATGTGAAGTATGTAAGCACGACCGGAGAGTAGCCCCGGCCACGTGCAATGAGTGTAAAGTGTGTAAGCACGACCGAAGTGTTGCCTCGACCACGTGCAATGAATGTGCAGTATGATAGCACGACCGAAGAGTTGCCTCGGCCACGTGCCATGAGATGAGTGTAAAGTATGTTAAAGTACGGCCGAAGAGCCTTGGCCACATGCAATGACAATTTTGTTTTTACTGCGTTCAATATTGGTTACCACTTCTGAATTGTAGGGTTATCCTTCTAAATAACACTTATAATAAAATAAGAACACATAAATACCTTTAACATCTTTTACTTTCACAGAACTTGGACACTGTCGTGTCTGTCGTACATTTTACACAGTAGTTTCACTTTTCAAATTGCTGCGTCGACGGTTGGAACAGAATGAATCCGATTCTACCGTAACTCTCTACTTATATAGCTCTAGTGTTGCCAACAATAAATTATTGCCAGTAAAATAAATAACACATATTCGGAAAATATCGTTAACGTTATCGTTAAAAATAGCGAAAACGCCAAAAACTAGCGTTATAAATGGCAAAACCTAACAATTTTAAACGAACGATATTTGAAAATAAATGCGGAAAATTTAAAACTATGAACTTTTTACTTTAATCTCAAAAGCTCAAATGTAACTAAGGCAAACTAGCACACGTCCGACGTTTGGAAAAACTGACGCAACAATGAACAGAAAATGGCGGCTTGTGCTTGGGTTGAGTTTGTTGACAGGCTTGTACACCGGAGGGGGTAAAATGGCGGGAAGCGGAAGTAACTAGCGACATCCGGCGGAAGAAAGCAACGCACTCTCTCATAAGGGACTTCGGACGTAAAACGGAACACATAATAGTAGATTATACAACAAGTGAAAAAAAGAAGGACCGAGATGAAATTTTTATTCACGAGTTGTGTACTCTACTTTTTACCATTGACTGCGAGAAAACATAATAGCAGTACTTACTACCTACCTATAGTACCTATTTATAGTTATCTAATTTTATTATTTAGATAGGTAATCGGTAATTTAACCGTTAGAAAATAGTGAAACTATAAGTTTTCCAATGACATAAAACAACCCTGCTATGAGGGAAATTACATGATCAGTCTGACATCAGTCCATTTATCAGTTTGTATAGACTTTGAATTTTTACAGAATGAAGATCGAACCAGACTGAGGGAATGGACTGATGCAAGACTGAACATCTAATCTCCTTCTAATATAAAGAAAAGAACCCAAAGATAAGACTCTAAAAAGAACCTAATTAATTTGGCAAGATATTTTTTTAGAAAAGAACCCAAAGATAAGACACTAAAAAGAACCTAAATAAAATTGGCGGGATATTTTTTTTTTTTAATGTATAACTATGGCTTTATCTATGGAATTGCTCCATACTTTCAGCACTTTTTTTTGTACATAATTCATGGGTGAATCTCGCTGTTTCTTACTTCCTGTGTCATTGCCGTCACTCGAAAAATTTTTAAAAATCCAACGCATCACAAGGAATAAATCAAAAATATGCAAATTAATACAATTTATTATTGTACTCTAATGTAAATGAAGGCATATTTTTTATTAAATCCTTGTGATGCGTTGGATTTTCAAAATTTTTTCGAGTGACGGCAGCGACACAGGTAGTAAGAAACAGCGAGATTCACCTCATACGATGCGCGCTTGTTCCAAATTCGAAATATATTTTTATTCACTCGGTGAATAAAACAGCGTTTTATTCACTCTTATCGTTGAATTAAACACACTTTTTTGAGTGGCGATGGTAAAAATACACTTTCACATTTATAATATTTTCTATTAGAAAGTAGGTTTAGTCAACTACTTTTTATGTTTATTTCGTGTCAACTCTAGGCATAGGTTAAGATGCCAATATGCTGGCAATGGTACCTACCTATTGACTAAAACCTTGACTAACATGACCTAAGCAAATATCTCGGCAGACTGGACTAAAATCGGACATTTAACAACTAGTCCGTAAGCCCGCGACAGTTTTGCCTACGTCATATGACATCACGATGAAATGCATGGCACACGGTCGGAAAAGTTGTGCTGAGCGACGATCGGAAGATTATCGCAAATAAAATTGGCCGGAAGCTTGAGAAAATCCTTCACTTTCGGTTAAAAATCACTTTTGAAGGACTTCCGGCCAGATATGGCTTGGCAGACTTATTTATTCTCAAAGTCAATCACACTATTATTTCAAAAGGTTTATAATACATTTCTTCAAGATGTCACATGACGTAGGAAAAGGTATCCGGTGACCATCTTTGGCACCGTCTTTCAAGTACTTTCGGCCATTTCAGAACTGACAGACTTATGTAAACTCTCTCTCTAGGTTTAGACCTAAAATAATTAATCAACAGGATTTTCTACAAAACATATCAAAATTGTACTCACCTGTGATCAATAGTTTTTTTGCTCTATAAACCAAATTTTCACACACTAGCAAAAATACGTCTGGTCACCATCTGACTTCGAATCACCATATTTCATTAACCAACAGTGTTACCACAGTGAAAAAACATGATGATGCCACTGATAATCATGAAAACCTACTACTGTCAAAAATATTTCTCAATCTATCGTCAATCCTACGTAAAATATTATTTTGTTCGTAAAGACCACTCACGGGCAAGTCGCCTATGGAATGTCAAGTTGCCCTGTTTAAAAATTGTTTGTATGATAACTTAAGCGTGGCGGCTTGGGCCGTACGGGGTACTATTTCCTTCATAATTACTTTTTGGGCAAATATGGTGGTGGCCACATAATGGAGAAGTTTCCATTTTTTACTATTCGCTATACACAACTGTGAAATAATTATCAAATTATCTCTAAAAACCGGCCAAGTGCGAGTCGGACTCGCGCACGATGGGTTCCTTACCAAAAACGGCAAATAATCACGTTTGTTGTATGGCAGCCCCCCTCAAATATTTTTTTTATTCTGTTTTTAGTATTTGTTGTTATAGCGGCTATAGTAATACATCATCTGTGAAAATTTCAACTTTCTAGCTATCACGGTTCATGAGATACAGCTTGGTGACAGACAGACAGACAGACAGACGGACAGCGGAGTCTTAGTAATGGGGTCCCGTTTTTACCCTTTGGGTACGGAACCCTAAAAATGAGAAAGATACAGAAATGAAAGTTTACTCTCCACGTTCCGGCGGTGGCAAGTCCGGGAGCGAGTGCCGTGCGTGACGTCATCTGCGGAACATCTCGAGCGGCCCGGGGCGGCCGGCCGCACCGCACCACCACCGCCATGTAAGTTTGAAAGTATGTTTTCATGGGTATTGTTACTAGATCACGCAAAAACGGCCAGGAATTGGCAAATCAGGGATTGGCGAAAAAAAAATTGGCGAATGTGGAAACAGGGAATGGATGGGGTAGGTTGTTTGTCACATAAAAAGTTTCGCGGATGAAGTTGCGGGCAGGCGGAAGCTAGTAAAGAAATTAAAACACACTACTTTTTAATCGTATTATTATTGAAATAAAAACGTTATAAATTAATAAATAAAAACGTGTTAAAAAAAAAGTGGTAATTCGTTATCAGACTCGTCTGTGTCCGGTTTTTTAGGGGGTTTAGTAGTCTGCGTCGCTTTCGTAGTCGGTTTTTTGGTAGTTGTTGTTGTCGTTGCCGTTATCTTTTTCGTTGTTGTTGTCATTTTCGTTGTTTCTTCTGTTTTAGACGCTGCTGTCTGCTGGTAGTACTTCACTCCCCCGTATACGGTGAAGGCTAGCATGTACACACACAGTAAACTGAAAATAAATACGTCTTTTATTCTTTATTGTCTTATTTGCAGATTGCTTTGCTTTATATTGCAGATCTATTAACTATTTGGCTACAAATTAGTACTTGGTCGGATTCTCAATTCGCTGGGACCTGGCAGTCAGTCAAAAAAAGAAAAGTTTTTTAAATAAACTTGATTAGCACATGGTCGGATTCGCAAAAGGTCGGATTCTCATTTCAAATCTATTGTATAATAGTACATTTGGTAGTTTTAGGTACGATAGCGACTTATTATGCTTCGAATAAATATAATCTTTCCCACGCCACTAGATGTCAGGGATTTTTGAAATAAAACACAAACTTAGTTCGTTAATAATTTTGGTAAGAAATAAATACCAAAAGCCAACTAAATTAAGAATGTAAATGTAGGTGTACCTTTATACACTTACATTTACATTTTGACAGTTTTGTCAGGAAATTTCCTGAAAAGACAGAGAAAAAGTTAGGAAATCTCATTTTTAGATCTGGTAACCCTACCTATGTGAACCTTCTGAACCTTTAGAATACTTTAGATCATTTTAAGAAAGGAAGTCATCTTGAATTTTTGTATGGGAGGAAGTTATGTCTCCCATACAAAAATTCATGTATGTATCAATTTTTGAATAGAATTTTACATTGTGTTACATTGTATCAATATGAAATGAAAATGTACATTAAATTTTTCAATACCTAATAATAGACAAAATTATAACGCCATCCTTGTGAAAGCCATGATCGTCAAATAAATAATGTAGGGTGGGTGTTCCAGGGACAAATTTTGACTTAGAAATGCTCTGAATTTGGGTCATTGTCAAAACGGGGCTCAAAAAATTGAAAAAAATAAAAGTCCAAAATTAAACGAAATTTGTTTTTATTTATATCCATTGGAACATTAGCAATCTAAATCATCATAAATTAGAGGTCGATACAGCAAAATAAAAAAAAATGGAAAAAAGACCACCGAAAAAACGACCACCGAATGGATTTTCCACACTAAAAAAATCATAAAACCAAACTTTTTGAGGATAATCATAAAAGCACTTTGAAATTAGTAAAATGGCTTAATAATCAAGTAGGCCCATGTAGCTACCTTGTAGTTTAGTAAGTTGTTAACTTTTTACAGCTGTCACCGAAAAGTAAAGTCATCTTTGTCAATTTTTTTGTTTTGTTCCTTTTCGACATGATTATCTTTGCAGCATTGCTCTCACTCGCAATACGAATTATTGATGCGTCCACAGTTTAGCTGCTTTTCAATTTAGATTAGGATGCATTCAGGAAAATATTATATTTTGATTTTACTGGTAGTAAAATAGGGTTACCGAAAAGATCTAAATCTTCGGAACAAAATTGAGACTATGATAATAAAATAATTAATAATGGTATATTGCTGGATAATGTTTATATGGATAAATTACAGTCTTAGATTTTTTAACGGTAACGAAATTCACTATGTACTAATAAAAGATTTGAAATGAGAATCCGACCTTTTACGAATCCGACCATGTACTAATCAAAGTTTATTTAAAAAAACATTTCTTTTTTTGACTGACCCCCAGCGAAATGAGAATCCGACCAAGTGCATAGAATTGTAGTCAAATAGTTAATAGATCTGCAATATAAAGTAAAGTAAGCTGCAAATAATAAGCTGTAAATACTTGTGTTGTTTCTCAAATGAACACATATTTAGGAGAAAAAAAAACAAGATTTTCATATATTTTTATTTATGATCAATACTAATATTTGTATACAAAAAATAAAAATAAAATATTAAAAACACGACTGCCCTGCCAATAACGAACTAAAAAGTTAAATAACAAGTGTCATTGCAGTCGAGGGACTTCTTATTAAAAATTGTTCCACAAAACGGTGTCCCGACTGCAATGACACTTGATATTTTACTTTTCAGTTCTTTTTTGGCACGCCAGTCGTGTTTTTTATATTATATTTTATTTATTTGCGAATATTAGTTTTGTTCTTAGATAAAAATATACTTATGAAAATGTTGATTTTTTCCTAAACACGTGTTCATTTGAGAAACAACACAAAATTCTTTCGTATGTCCGGCTGTCTGTTCCAGCCTACAGGCTTAGATTACCTACAGGTCGCATTTATCAGCCGATTCTTGTAAAATTTTGTGAGCAGGTTCGATAATTATCTAGAATTATTTAGTCGAGCCAGTTTTTCCAAAATCTTAAAAAATATTTACCCATTTCGAAAAAAATATCTAAACTAGTAGCACCATCTAGTTGCGAATACTCCAAATAATATATCAAACAGCACGTACTGTGTGCTTTAAAAACCTCATGGTAACATTTTACCTTTTTACAATTTGAGCCACTTTTTATCGCGAGGTCTACAGCTCACGGAGCCACTAGTAGGTTACATAACCAAGTTGCATTGTTGCATGTTGCATGTAATAGATACAAGTCTAAGTACTTTTAATATCCTGAAGTGTATGGTAAATACTATTTTTTTATTTTAATTACACACGTACATTAGTATACAACATAATAATATAGTTATGAGTGTGATACAACATAGAAGTCTTTGGTACATTACCACCATAGAAAAATTTTCGCTGCGTTCAACATTCTATTTCTATGATTACCACACATAACAAACCTTCTCCTTTGTAACTATGTAGTCCTGGTATTTCTAGCCAGACTATTTATTTCTTAAAAGCCTTTCTTGTCTTTTTCTTGTCATGTCATGATGACAGAAGAGTTTTGAATGATTTTAAATTTTACATCCATCTGTTTTTTCCTTTTTTATCTAAAATCTAGACTCTTGAACGAAAAAAATAATATTACAACTTTACTCTGAGATCGGCAATAGTTTCAAGTATGTCGGCGACACCTTTATTCGGAAATACATCTGCGCTAGGTTCAGGAGGAAAAAAACATTTAGTTGAATTCCGTGCAGGCAGAATGACTTTGAAAGGACGCATGGTTTACCCAGATAAAAGGAAAGGATTGTTGTATGTCTATCACGGAGAAGATTCCTTGACGCATTTCTGTTGGAAGGACCGGACTACAGGAGAAGTGGAAGATGATCTGCTTATTTTCCCAGATGATTGCGAATTTGTGCGTGTTAATGAATGCACAACTGGGAGAGTCTATGTTCTCAAATTCAAGTCTTTTTCTAAGAAGTACTTTTTCTGGATGCAGGAGCCTAAGACTGAAAAAGATGATGATTATTGCCGACGCATCAATGAGGTGTTAAACAATCCGCTCACTTCTGGAGGCCGCAGCGATGCCATTGGCAGTGGTCAACGCAGGGAGTTGCAAGATCTCCTGAAGAACTTGTCACAGCAGCAGATGATGCAGCTTTTTGGTGGGGTAGGCCAAATTGGTGGCTTGTCCTCATTCTTGGGCACAAAGGGGAACAACAGCAGTGGAAACTCGGACTCGCCGCCGTCGGGCGGCAGTGCCCCGCGCACCACGGACGCCGCGACCAGGTCTGACGCGCCGCCCACCGCCACCCCGCCCAATACTGGCACTGCTGCCCAGCCCAGAAGCGGTCAAGTGATCATATCAGACCTGCAACGCTACTTGTCGAGGCTGGGCACGACATTGTCGAGGGTGGAAGCAGAGAGCATGGACCTGGCAGAGGTGGCTTTAGAAAATACTTCGAATGCATCTGATGATAATAATTCTAAAGAAGGTGAAGATAAAAAGAAAGACGACAAACCGAAAGATGAACCCGACGATAAGAAAGATGGTGACGCCGGAATGTCGATCGATTGATTCGGTCATTAAAATTACGCAACAAATTAATTATTTATTATAATTATTTTATTTTAAATTGAAATCAAATAAAATAAGGGGGGCTCCCACACAACAATGTTGTATAGATAATGGTACAGAACCCTTCGTGCGCAAGTCCGACTCACACTTAGCTGGTTTGCGATTGGTGCATTTCTTTTTACGCAACGTCTTTATCTATTGTAAAGGCGTGTTTTGCATAAAAAGAAATGTTGCTATCGCAAATCCATACGGCACAAAATTTAAAAATGCAAATATTTTTACCTTATGTAGATAGGAAGGTAGCAAGCTAAAACTTAAATGCGTGAAGGTAGCAATAATTATTGATAAAATAAATTATTCTGCGTCCTCGTACTTAACAAGGAGGCAACCACCCAACCTGACGTTAGAATGGCTGGTCAAAAAAAATATTGCATTTCTCTGAAAGTATTTTAGGTTGCAATTTATAAAGAAAGGTAGCGATTGGTAGCAATTCGTGAATATACTTTGAGAATCTTCGCTACAGGCAACCAGCGATTCTGACGCTGACGTTAAATATATTTCTATAAAAAGAAAAATAACTATTAAAAGCGAATACTAAACACATTTCTTGGATCCCTCCGGAGCATTAGGGCCAAGATGCATAGGTAGGTACTGTACTCGCCATAAGCTTATAAATCCATAATCGAAAGTCCCAGGCCAAGTTGATTACCGAAAATAGTAATTTTAAATGTTGCAACTCGGCCCTCACAGGCTGTAGAGGGGAACGACTTGATTTGGTTTATCACGATTTCGTGCATTGAGATTTGGTTTGTCGCAATTTGTCGCGCTAACGGGCATCGAGATGGCGTCTTTCAAACTTATGTAATCTGTGGTATTACCTACACTCCAGTCGACCAACTCGTTGGCTCCACTGCTGGGACACCGGTTTTCTTATGTAGGTACCTATCCCTAATGCTACGGCTCCACCTGCGTTAACGTTAATGGTAATGTCCAAGAACGGGCATTATAAATATTCAGTACCATCGTTTGTAAATTAATGCCGTTACGTATTGGCCACATCTGCGTAACGCCAATATTAACGCTTTAAGCTACGAGCCGTAGCATAAGGAGGTTGGGTCATAGACTCATAACCCCCAACGCGGGTCAAATGCGAATTGGTGAGTGTCAACGACTACAAATGCAGCCGGGACCAAATGCGTGCAATCAGAACTGAAGTAGTTAGGCACCTACATGCTACTGATTTTACAACCCTATAAAGTTTAATCTGAAGTTGTAAAACTTGTGAAACGATCTAACTTACAATGCAAAAGACATTATTAAAAAATTAAGAATGTACTATTCTTTCCGTAAACTTCTTGAGATTCAATTCTGGATTATATTAACTGGTTCTATAATATCGTGATTCTTCGTAGCTGGAATAAATTTTATGTTAGAGAGGAATCAACCTCAATGACAGTGTCACAACCATGTCACATGTCACCAAGTGGTCACATGTCAGTTATTAACATAGATATAGTATATTAAAAAGGGGGTTATTAAAGTACCTAACAAAGAGTAGATAAAATAATATTACCTACATTTTGTTATCTACTCCTATTTAGTTAGAGAGCTATCACATAGAAAGCAATAACTACGTAAGAAGAGCTATCGAAAAAATACTGCAAGAGTTATCTCAAGGCCCGTCAGTGTTTAGGGTGTACATCAGTCAGCACCTACTCCCAAGGCAAGTGGAACACCTGGCGTCAGCACGCTTTCAAGTATGTAGAATTTCGACATGCTCTTACTACGAGCGAAATTCGGCCGTTTCCGGGCCTTAGGCGAAAGCCCGGGACTCAAGAAGCCTCGCGCCGCGTGTGTTAACTGTCACCTGAAAAATCTCTACCGCTGCGTATGCTGTGAGGCCGTTGCTGCTGGGTGCTGCACTACTCCGAGTCTCTAACTCTAACTGCCTGCTGGCGCTGCGCGTGCCAACGGCCAAATACATATGTTCGCTGCCGCTCCATGGCCTTCGAGAATCCATCTACGACACCTCTCCGTGCAGCCTACATCGACGTCCCATTTACGGCCTACGTCTCCACTACGTGAAGACTACGTCCCATTTGTTCTTCCCTGGAAACTCGCCCTCTCCTTCACCAGAAGAAAAACCTACGTGCGGACCGGTCGCGATCGTGATCACAGTGTGCAGTGTTCTTCCCATTCGTTCCCGTATATAAATTCCCACCAGATCCTACTCTCCGATAGACTTCCCCATCCTCTCTACACCTCAGTTCGTAAGTTTAGCTGCTTTTGTTTAGGTTCGGTAAATAAATAACCCTATTTTGTTACATTTCTGTCGTTTCCCTTCCTAGATAAACTCCTCCTTCATCTTAGGTAGGCTCTTTCTCTTCCCTCTCTTTTGTAACGTTACAGTTTTAATTTTGCAGTATAGAATAGTACAAAAAGAAATAGAAGTTGCCAGACCGCAGTGTCATGGAACATGCCGAGTCAGCTCAGCACGCCACGTAAGTTGTAGCAATTTCTAGGTCGGTACAAGAGCTTTCTCAAGGCTGAAAATTATTATGCATAATTTATGAAAATAATAGTCAGAACACAGTGTCATGGAACATAGGCAGTCAGCAGTCGCTCAAAGTGTGGAGTCTAAGCAAGTTGTTTGGAGCTACAACGTGTTACAAAACAGGATTAAGTACACCGTTGGAACTTGGTAGGTAGATATATCATTATTCTGTAAATCGCTTTTAATTTAAATTACGATTTTGACACAAACATTTAAAAATTTAACATTGGGGGGGGGGGGGGGGGGGTCTCCCCATACATGGACCTGAAACTTAAACCCATACGTGGACGAAGTCGCGGGCGGAAGCTAGAAATTTGAGGCACTGGGCAAATACCGGGGTACACTTTTTTTTTAAAATGCTCTCCTTTGAGAGCTGTGAGGAAAATGTTGACCAGGGGGTCAATCATGCTAATGTTTTCGTCAAAATCGTAGTTCAATGGTGTTTGAATGAAAATGCTTTTTGTCACTATACTTGTTTCTGAAACCCAAAATCAAGACTCAATATGTTTCCGTTTTAGGTTTAAGAAACACAATATGTTTCGGTTTTGGGTTTAAGAAACAAGAACTGTGTCAAAAAGCATCTGATGAACAGGTACTTTGATTAGCTCCTTTACATTCATGCTAGCCTGGTAGTTTTTGTTTTTTAATCATAGTTCAAGGTTCGCTGTTATCAATACCGAATTAGCTCCATCCATATAGTTAATATTTATCATTCTTTACCCTTCTGACGATAAAGTGAACGGAGCAAGGAACATTATTCTCACAGGGAGGAACGGAGCGCAGCCTGACCTCGCGCGAAAGGGACTCTACAGCCTACAAGTTTTTATCCGCCCACTTCCTGAGATGGCTCAAACTATAGCTTAATTCAATCCCGAGATCTTTTTTTTCCTTTTATTGAATAAAGAGCTCAAAATAAGATTATTCGGCTCGACTCAAAAAATTTAAATTTTGTCAAATTTTAGAAAATCTCTAAAAGTTACCGACTGAATTTAGGAATTTAAATTGCACTTTGCAGCCCTCCGCCGGCAGACGCACATTTTGACATAAGCTCATCCACGTACCTCTCATATCTGCGAAACTCACTGACGTCACAATTTCATAAATCGGGGCACTATAAACTCGATCACGAAAACAAATGAGTGACGAAAACATAAACATACCTATTCAATGTTAAAATCTTAAAATATTTCCTCCCCTTTTGTGAAGTACCTCACCACCACCACTCCACCGTAAGCTGCACTTTTGAAAATGCAAATAAATTCAAAATATACAATTGAAAAATCATTTATTAAAGCCATTATTATCAAATAAAGGATATCATCAACGTTACATATTCATTTTTGGTCCAAATACAAATGCCGGTCAAAAGACAAAAGTGTTTTATTTTGTTAGATTTTTTCCATCCAAGCATTTTTTATTATGGCAGCGAAGCTGTAGCAGCGCTTAACATTAGTGCCAAAATGTATGAAAAGACAGACTTTTTGAACTTATCTAAAATTAAATATAGCGCTGCTACAGCTTTGGTGCCATAATAAAAAATGCTTAGATGGACAAAATCTATCAGAATAAAGCACTTTTGCTTTTTGGCCGGCACTTTTCACATTTGGACCAAAATTGATGATGTCCTTTCTCAACACAAGAATAAAGTAAGTATTCCTTAGTAGACAAAAAAACCCGTAATGGCAAATATGATAGATGGGGCCATCAAACTGAATATAAACGAATAAAAATTAAAACAAAATACTTTACAAAAAAACTTACTCAGTACAACTTGTAGAATACAGTGACTGCAGAAATTTTCTAATAAGGTAATTTCTAACCCATTTAGCCAAATAAAAATAATTTTCAAATGGCAGGCTATCGCTCATTGCTCCAATGAATTTGATAGTTATCAAAACTACTTTTAAAAATCAACAGAAAGCCAATAAAAAGTAATTCAGAGTATAGGTACGATGTTGAATTTTTTTCTTACCTTGTATCTGGGTATTTAAAAACAACGAACACAGCCGTACACACGCCAACAGTTCTGTTGAAAACTACGAAAACAGCTTTTATTTTACGGCATAAAGACTATCTCAAAGTTAACAAGTATAGTTTCATTTGCCGTCGACTGTACTATTATTTTCCCGAAGCAACTCGACACTTTCCACTTGCCTGAATTTTCAGTGACCAATTTACACAGGCAGATTCAACATCTCACACATAGGATTTTGATATGTACCTACATTAGTTTTCATTCCAAATCTTTAAACTTAAAGAAACACTTAACTGTAATATTCTTAAATTATAAAAACTTAATTGAAGTCGTTGTTAAACATGACTGGATAAACAACGAGTGGCGTATGCTCGACACATTGTAAGACTTGCCAACTTTCATAGGGTTAACTTTTCAAACAATCATGTTTAACAACAATTTGCACCAAATGTTGAGCTGTTTTCTAGAATTTCAGAGGTTGTCAGCGTTTGGCATCACTGTTGACGTCACATGTCTGCATTTAAGGCTCTAGTAATGGCGCTATGGTGGTAGATGTGACGGTGGTCGTCACTTTTGTAGCTTCTGGCATCGTCAGCAAGTATTTTGTTGTCCAGTATGCTCCAAAAGCCAACAGTCCAGTAATTAGTAAACTGAAATGACATTAATAATTTAAGAACTATCTATATCAATGTGTTATATTAAAATAATGCTGTTCGCCCAGCACTTTCTTTTCTAGAAGGGAATTTAAACTATAATCCGAGCGCGATGGGAATGAGATGGAATCTTGTCAAAGTAAATCGGAAATCGGCAAAATTCTTAATTTTATTTTTAATTAATAAACTAATTACTTTTTATTATAAAAATTTAAGTTGCTTTAGCAAAAGTTCCCTCACCTCGGATGCTTGACACCGGGTTTTTGGATAACCCTGTGGCTGGCCGGCGTACCGTGCGCGTCCGGTCTCTCAGTTTGACAACTTTCCATCCCATTCCCATAGCGCGCAGATTATAACAATTCCCGCCCTCATATAATCCACCTTCGCCAGTTTATATCATTAGAATGATAAAGAATAATAAAAAAGTGCATCACTTACAATCCAAACGGCATGACGTTCCTAATCTAGTACAATAATTCAACTAATAACCTTTCGACCCGCGATGAACCGTGCTATTGTCGCACGCACGTAACTATGATAGTTTATATAGATTTATTTTCGTATAAGGCTAGGAGTACACGAAATGAATAAAAATTTTGCAACAGAAGCAATCCTTCCTGTTAATTCTTGAATTTAATCTTGGTAGGTAATGAGCAGATTTTGGTCACAGTCGTATTTTCTTTTACACTGCACCCGCAGCACTAAAATTGAAATCAAAATGAGTTATTGTGCATTGAAATTTTATGCCATATCTAAGATAATAAATAACAATAGATTTTCATGCTTACAGTAAGCTTAGTAAGATGATTTTACTCCGGTTGGTTTGCGTTGAAAGCATATGGCCTATTGTTCAACACAACATCTTCACTTTCGCTTTAAATGAAATAAAAAGAAAGACTGAATTAAAAAGAAAGACTGAATTAAATAAAAAGAAAAACTGAATTAAAAAGAAAGACGTTCGATTGTATTGCCTCAGGCTGCAGCAATGAATGGACATATAGTAGAGTGTATGTCAAACTGAAAGGTTTTGTTCTTCGAGCAACAAAGGCTTCGTTTGTCACGAAGGGAGAAGCCTTAGCGATATTACTCTATTCAAATTATTCTGGCATTTTTTGCGGGGGGAGAAAATGCACACAAGTGCAGTTCCGCATGCCCACATACAAAAACTACACTGTAATGACGACACTCACACATAAAAAATAAAACAAAACAGCAAAAATTTGTGTACGGATGAGTCACACATCAAAATATGACACGTTTTTGACATAAAGGGCTGGGCTCAACTGTCGATGCAGCAATATCGAAACGGAAAAAGGAATAAAGGTTACAAACTCAATCATTTTACGATGGGGTGAATAACAACAAAGAGGTCATTTTTATACGCTCGAGCTTTATACAAAAAGCTCGAGAGTGTAGGTGATTGGGTTGGGACTAATGTGTACCCAGGGAAGTTGGGCTCAGGCTGCTGACACTGAACATCGCTCCATGACAGTACTGCCATCTGCACACCCAACAATTTGAATTTACAACAATCGGTGATCGCTCCCCGTCTTAACGTTGATCACAGTTACATCATTGAATAATTGCTTTTTTACCATCGCCACTCTAAAAAGTGCGTTTAATTCAACCATAAGAGTGAATAATAAGCGATTTTAAGTTATACAGAGCGATGCTGAATCTTCAGCTACTATTCAGCTCTTAGCAGTGTTATTTGCTTTAATTTGAATATGGTTTATTTAACGGTACTACTTACGGTCAGTATTCAGCTTGGATAAGAATCGCATAAGTCTTTCCTAACTACAACTCGACCAAATTAAAACGGTGTCATGAACTTAGCTGTCATGCAGCTATCATGCGCCTAATTATCTTGCTCGAGAGACGGCTGTTAGTCCCTACTAGTGTAGTAGTTAGAACTAAATTCCCTTTTTATTCACTTGTTGTATAATCTACTATTTCGACATTTATTTCGCGATATCTGTCGCGCTCACAGAGCGCATCATGCTGCAGAGCAAATCATGCAAAAATCTCGCAAATGAATTTGGCGCAGAATCAGGGCCAGATTGACCAACACTTTATCGACAAACATTATTTAACGGTAACATCACTAAGTTGCCCATCGGCGAGAACTCGGATTTATCTAGCGACAGATCTGAAATTTGTACGGACGAGCCATGGACTAGCAGACCCGATGTCACTGAACAAATTTGACAACTAATCAAGAATAAAATATACGAATTTAATGTTTAAATGTAAACAAATAGCAATAATACGATAAAAAATTACTTTTATGTGAAATGTAAAACCGTCTTTTTGTATACTTGATGTTCAAGATCTCTTTTAACAGCAAAAAACTCATCAATTCGACATTTTAAACAGAGCAGCGTTCACATGCGCGACTGGACTCGGTCTAGAAAGAAATCCGGGCGCAACTGGTTTTACTAACGCGTATGCCCATTTGGGCTTGTACTTCGGCAGAGGGGAAACGCTTCGTATGGCTTCTCTTTCTGTAGAAGCCCGTCTTACTCTAAGGTTTTGTTAGATATTGGATTTAGTCGCTACTACGTGAACCAAAATATAAACCGTTACTTTAAATTATTAAAATACTAATATCTCCTCAGTGTGCTCTCGACCTAAATACAACCGAATAAGCAATGAATGATGTTGTATAAACATTAATTGTGAATAATAAATAGTTCCTAACCTCCATGTTTATAATTTTTTTATTTAAACATAGGTAGATAGTTCATTGTCATTGGTTAAATTCGGTAACATCAGGTTCTGAGGCATAGTATACCTGACGATTTTTTTACCGTTGAAAATGGTTATCAGATACAAATCGCCTGAGACGTATTTTTGCCCATATCTCCAAGGATTTTAGGAGGATCGAGATGGAAATAGTACCAAAAGTTTAGGAATTTATCAAGACACGTGTGAAGGTTTAAATTTTGAAAATCGACTGGAAACTTTTTTTGAAATTTTGCAAATTTCCAAAAATTCCGGGTTTTTTGGGGGGTGTTTGTTTACTAAATTGTAAATAATTCGAAAAAAAAACTGACTTAAGAAAAAAATGGAAAATTGGTCCTAGGGTATTAGTTTAGCTACTAAATGGCGAAATTATTTGGAAATCGGTTAATAATTGTGACCTGTAGGTGGTCCCTTTAGATTAGGAATTCTGGAAAAACGGGTGTTTCCGTACATAAAAAGTGATGTAGCTTCTATGATTATTGACCGATCGTCATGGTAATAATGTTAAAAGATGCAGAAGCAGACGAGAAATGCATTCGTTGGAATTTGGAAAATCGGTTAATAATATTTCGGCTGCGTCAATGCAGTCAGCAGGCGCTTTTGTGACACGAGGCGGGGCCGAGTGTCACAATGGTAAAAATAAATAGGTACCTAGGTTACTTTAAAAATATAATAGGATTTTGCATTTGATTTGATTTTGGATTTTCGTAAATTTATGCATTCATTTTCAATGCTCCGATTCTTGCGGGGACTGCAAAATCTGTGAATTTTTTAACTGCAATCTTGTTTTATAATAAAAATAAAATATTTAACAAAAACAACGATTGTTTAATAATCTGTCATTTTAACACTATCGCAAAACTTTAATGATACCTACTTCATTACAGTGAAATAAGGAACGAATAAATAAAAGTCATGTAGGTATGCTATTTCCATTTTATAAAATAGACATAATTTTTCGTCCGTTCAGTAGCAACTATTTAAGTAGAAATCCAAATGTGCATTAAGTGTTTCCTGTACTCTTCGGCTGCATAGTGACTTCAACGATGGTGCATGAAAAGTTGCAGCCTTCCGCAAATAAAATTGTTTGAAAGGATACGTTTCCGTAGAGGAACGATCCCCCGTAGTATTGAGTGGCCAAATTGTTGACATCGAAATGGAGTTGATAATTTCCCTGAAATAGAAACTTTACTTATAAATCTACTTATACACATACGTACAATATTTTGGATATTAGTTTTCAATTCGATGCCTTAACATGGGTAGCCTTAGTATGTCATTTCTGCGGTGCTGTCGTGTGAGGCGGGTCATTAAGTCCCTCAAATATGGTTGAGCGAAGCGATGGCTGGTTCTTGAATAGGTCTGCTTCTGACTACCTATCTTAACGCATATTGAATTGTGTTTTTTTGTAACAGCCTAGACTTAATAATAAGCAATAATAACTTTAAACTTTGAATTTAGCTTGAACCCTGTAAATTGATTAAGAAATTTGAAATCCATTAAGAAACGAGCTAATTCAATAATGTTATTTATTTGTTACTCTTTGTTTTGTTAATATAAAGTGTGGAAACGATATACCTACATATTGTAAATATCGTTCCATTTGATAAAGCTGACAAGTTTTATGCGCCCATTTTTCTTGTCAGCTAAAAGACGTCATAATGGGTGGTAGGCTTGTGGTAGGTTATTATGTGAGCTTATTTAAATAATTATAAAGAATTAAAAAAAAAATCACTTTCACATTCACTATAACTAAGTATATTTAAAATGCAAAAATATTATATAGTGGCACAGAATATAAAATATTATATAGTGGCACAGAATATAAAATAGTGATAGTGGCCCCTATTTCCTTTTGAGTAGCATTTAAGAACCCACCTAAAAAAATATCATGAAATTAAATAAAAAGGTAATGTACCTATAATTTTATGCCAATAACTTACTTTTTGAATCATGCAGTCCTTGCCCATTCGGTACTGTGACACAAGTATTTCTCTCAAAAACAAATGAGTACAAGGGTTGCTCATTTGGAATCGCACCAAATCCTTTCCATTTACTTTCGTCAGAATTTTACCCTGAAATGAAATCAGAGGGCCTATTACAAACAAAAATCACGATCATAGACATAGAAAAATTTTCGCTGCGCTCAAGAAGACCAACAAAGCGTGGAAAAGAGAAGTTAACATCATACGGACACGGTCTATGTAAAAAAGAGACAAAGGATCAAATGACATGTGCCAACATTTATTACAGTAAGAGCCCCTATAGCGTCCCGCCTAGCAAATGAGCAATCAGTTTGCTTAAAATATTTGTTAATCTTAATTAGAATTTAAAATAAAGGTATCGTGGGGCCATGGTGTCTTGTGCTCTAAGTAATTGTGATGTGACACAAGGAAATAATCCAAGTAATCACACTTTTCACAGGTAAATAAGATATTGCCGCACATTTCTGTAAAACCAAATTTTGCTACATTTATTCGTTTATCGACGTAGAAAACTGTATGGAACATAGTTTATTAATTTCCTTTGCCATAAATAGTCATATTTTATGAATCTAAGTCATATTTTACGTACCTATCTCATATAAAATGTATGCATTCGATTTCGGATTACCTGTTTATTGACATTGTTGTTCTTTGACATTCTATTTCTATGATCACGATAGTCGGACGCAATTCGTCACTCAATTTACTTGATATTGAACCTTATGCGTGAGTTAATAGTGGTACGGAGTGGTACGAACATTGTACGCTTTTTTTTTTTTTTTTTTTTTTTTTTTTAATATTGAATGGGTTTGCTCTTGACCCCAGTCTTGCCCAGAAAGCAAAGACTGGGTCTACGATGGAGCGAGCTTGCCCAGAAGGTGCTTATTCACTCTGGCCTTGAATAGAGTCAGGTTGTATGCGCTCGGAAACACAGACGCCGGCAGGGAATTCCATTCCATAGCTGTGCGCATTATGAAAGATGATGAGTAGCGTTTGGTACGCAGAAAAGGTATATCAACTAAGAACGGGTGGTAACCTGCAGTGCGTCTGGATGTCCGATGGTAGAAAGGAGAAGGTGGAATGAGTTCATGCAGTTCTTGAGCACACTCACCGAAGTACAATCTATAAAAGACCGATAGGCAAGCAACTTTTCGGCGGTGAGCTAAACTGTTAAGCTTAGCTGCTACCAGTTCTTCATCGCCTATTAATCTCTTGGCTCTGCGTTCCACCGAGTCCAGTGCAGCAAGTTGATATTTCGCCGAGCCATCCCATAGGTGGCAGCAGTACTCCATGCAAGACCGGACTTGAGCTTTATAGAGAGTTAAAAGCTGCCCAGGCGTAAAGTACCGCTTGACTTTATTTAGGACGCTCAGCTTCCTAGCTGCAGTTTGAGCCTTGGACTCGATGGAGGTGCCGAAGTTGAGATCAGAAGATAACTCCATGCCAAGAAGCTGGAGAGAATCGGTTACTTGAATAGATGTACCACGGAAAGTAGGAGTTAAGGTAAATGGACTCCTTTTCGCGGTGAACAGACATGCCTGCGTTTTAGAGGCATTGAAGCTTACGAGATTTTCATCACCCCATTGGGAGACGAGACTTAACGTCAAGTTCAATCGCTCAATCATGGCCTCTCTCATTATTTTTACCTCATCTCCACCGGTATTCGCGCTGGACAGATATCTCTCCATGACGGTACTGTCGTCCGCATAGCCAACAATGCCCGATATTAGTAGGTCATTGATGTGTAGCAGGAAAAGCGTCGCAGAGAGCACCGACCCCTGAGGAACTCCGGCATCAATCGCCATGAGGTCAGAGGAGCAGCCGTCAATGGCTACTCTGATCGACCGTTCACTCAAGAAGTCGGCTACCCAGCTACAAAAGCCAGCAGGGATTCCGTACGCTGGAAGCTTGCTCAGCAGACTTGCGTGCCAAACCCTGTCAAAAGCCTTTGAGATGTCAAGCGAAACAGCAAGTGCTTCGCCGTGTTTCTCAATGGCCTCGCCCCAGCAGTGCGTCACATACACAAGAAGATCCCCAGTTGATCGACCTCGGCGAAAGCCATATTGACGATCACTGAGGAGATCGTTATCCTCTAGGTAAGTGAGCAGCTTACCGTTCAGTACTCTCTCCATAACTTTACACAGTATGGAAGTGATGGCGATTGGTCGGTAATTGGCAGGGTCGGCACGACTACCCTTTTTAGGTACTGGTTGCACATTGGCAAGCTTCCAAGACTTCGGTACGGTTTTGGACAGAAGGGAAAGGCGGTACAGACGCGTCAGTACAGGTGACAACTCAGGCGCACAACACCTCAGCACTCTTGCTGGTATGCCATCAGGACCACTGGCCTTATTCACGTCTAGATTAAGTAGGACTCTACGGACCTCTTTGTTGTGTATTGTAATCTCCTGCATCGAAGAATTACAGCGAGGTAGGGTTGGTGGTTGTGTAGAGCCAGTATCCAGACGCGAATTACTCGCAAACAGAGTGGCAAATAGATTCGCCTTCTCAACTGCGGAGTGAGCCAGCGTCCCATCGGGCTTCTGCATGGGAGGCAATGTGGGACGGCAGAAGTTAGATTCGACCGACTTCGACAAGGACCAGAATCGCTTACTACCCGGTGGGTAGGATGCGAGTTTCGCCCCTATGCGGCTGACATGGTCGAACCTAGCTTTACGCAACACCGTTTTGCAAGATTTTGCGGCTAAATTAAATGCTCTCTTTTTGGCGCGGACTCTTCGCACTCGAACCTTGCGATCGCGAGCTTGCACCCAGGCCTGGTATGCAGACTGCTTACGAGCTTCAGCACGAGCACAGTCTGCATTGTCGCGATGCTTTTTTGTAATAGGCCCTCAGATACATAATTCAAGTTTACGTATATGTACATATAAAAATCGACTGTTATGATCCCGCCACTATAAATACCTATCAATACTGCACACACAGGAAAAATAAAACGATGTCCCAATGAAGCACACTTTTTACACGATTGCCCAAAAGGAGTGTAGGTATATGTGTTCAGGGTTCATGTATGTTTGTGGGTATGTGAGTTTCTTAATTCCACCATAACTTCTAAATGGCTAACCGATTTGGATGTATGGGGTATCGTTAGAATCCTTACATCATTCCGAGTGACACTGGCTATATTTTTTTTTTGAAAAAAGTTAAAATAGTGACTGTACGACGCGTTTCAAATGTGATAAAAAAATTTTTTTCTTCAATTATTACAATAAGGGCATCAAATGAAAGGCCTTAATGAGTACATTCCAAATCTATATAATTTGTCTCTAAAATGTGTTAAATAAAAATAAATAAATTAAAAAATATTAAAAACACGACTGCCCTGCCAAAAACGAACTAAAAAGTTAAATAACAAGTGTCATTGCAGTCGGGAGACCTCTTTGATTAAAAATTGTTCCACAAAACGGTCCCCTGACTGCAATGACACTTGTTATTTAACTTTTTAGTTCGTTTTTGGCAGGGCAGTCGTGTTTTTAATATTTTTTAATTCTTTATTTTTTTAGAAATTATCAACAAAAAAATACATAAGTTCCACTATCGGTCAAGAGATGGCACTGACCTAATATTAAATAAGGCAATAAGGCAGCACCACCGCGAAAACATTACGTTTCTTTTTATTACTGCCGCATAAAAATAATAAAGGAGACTTACTTTTGTTATTTTTACTGACTTCAGAACCGTAATATTGTAAAACATTGCTGTTCTATTAGACAGCATGACTTTTGCATTACTACATTCAGCAACCTTTGGGCCTTTACAAATTTTTACATCGTTGACCACCAAGTCAAATTTACCCTAAAACAAACAAACTAAATTATTAAAGTAAAAGTTGGTCTGTGTTTTTACAAAATTTTTAAACGCTGTTTTTCAGTTTGCTGTGTGTAACGACCAGGGGCCGTACCGGCTAACTTACATGGCTGTCGTAATCGCTTTCATTTGACAGATGGATGTGACACATTGCTGCTACTATTTGGCATAAATAAAAACTTACCATAGAAAAGTAGCAATGCATCACATCGATCTGTCAAAATTAAATGAAAGCGATTACGATAGCCATGAAAGTTAGCCGGCACGGCCCCAGGCCTAATAATCAATGCACGGATAGGGGTAGGCCCAATCCAGATTAATTGCTATGTTACGGTTTTATATTAATAAAAATATAACGACAGATACTTAACATAGCAACTAATCTGGATTAGAGAGAATATTCGTCGTCAAAGGCGAATACTGATATGATCAAAAAATACCAAGTCCTACGCCCGGATAGTGTATCAACTAATATATATTTTTTTCTAAATTATCAGAATGAAAAATGTACGCGGCAAGTCATAGGACCGAACAAATTTGCTGGGATGCCAAAAGAAATCGCAACATTTCTACAGTTGGAAAATCCTGGCAGTTACACTGGCAACACTACGTTGAAGTGGCATGGTGGTTGGAAATCGGACCAAGTGGCAAAAGGATATATTGAAGAGTCTGTCTGTGGAGCAAAAATCTAAAGTTTGCGATATACTAACTGATGGAATTAATTTAATGCCGAACGCGCCTGGCCCATCTAGAGTTTGTAACTTGAAAGTGGAACGAAATGTAAATCTCACGACTTTGGAGGCTGCTCAAGTTCATACATCGAAAATATCGTCACAAATTCAATCGAATACTGTTAAGATGAATAAATAATGAAAAATATTAGAAAAAATCGGCTCACCCGTAGCAACTTAGACGGGATTCGAACCCGCACCCTTAGGATTCCGGCCCAATGCACTACCAATTATGCTACCAAGCCACTAATGGATTTGGCGAAATTATCTAATACTTTTTACGTTTCCGCTGAAGATCAGCGCCATCTCACTAATGTGAAGAGAATTACTTCGACATTTGAAAGCAGCGCCATTGCAGGTGCTAGACAATCAATTAAGAGCCATATGACGTATCGACTGTGATTTTTGGTTAAAATGGGGAATTTTGGCGTTGTCGATCTCAGAAACAAACATACATTAACAATTTTGACTTATTGAATAGTGCAGAATAGCTATTGGAACAGTCATATAATTTTAACTTTTAGATTTTTGCATTCACAATGCTATTTTTATATTAAGATGAATAAATAATGAAAAATATTAGAAAAAATCGGCTCACCCGTAGCAACTTAGACGGGATTGCTACGGGTGAGCCGATTTTTTCTAATATTTTTCATCATTTATTCATCTTAATATAAAAATAGCATTGTGAATGCAAAAATCTAAAAGTTAAGAATACTGTTAATATGCCGGAAAAAAGTATAACATTAAAAATATCTAATTGTTCAAATTTTACTTTCAATTTTAATTTTATATATTTTTTTCCATATTGCTATTTAATTTCCTCACAATCGAAGTGAAAAGCAAAGTGTAATATAACTCGTACATAAAACCCATTTTATGCACTCGTTGTACAATCTACTATTGTTTCGGTGGGATGATTTCATTCAATAGATGACGCGGATGAAGTTATGAGCTGAAGCTAGTCAATGATTAAGTAAAGTGAACGACGACAAAAATAATCTTCAAGTACTAGCTTATTAATCAATTTTATACAGAAGATGAAATAAAAATCTTTATCATTTTTAAACTCGCCTCTCGGTTAAATTAAGGCCCAACTCAACGTGTTTCTATGCTTACCGAAATGACAGTGTTTCTTTTTGGCTTTATTGTTCAAAATATTATATTATATATAATAGGTACCATAGTTCTTGAGGAAAGTTTAAAAATTTTAGGAGTTCTCGCCGGTTGACATTTTATTTTGTTTGGTCGGAACAATTTGATTTAAACAACAAAGTAGAACTTACATACATCTTGTTATTTTCCTGGACTGTGATATGAACCCCAACAACAAGAATAAATATAACAATTTGGAGCATTTTCCACCGCGTTCGTCCACTAGGTAGGTACTGAAAATGAGATCATTCTAACATCATTCTTCTATTTTTTTTTCAATGCCGATAATGATCTAGTGCAATTACTTTAATGACGATAAATAATTATTTTAACTGTAAGTTATCTATTTCATTGATTCCGCATATAAGTAAGTAGGTTTATGACATATTTTTTTCAAAACTATTTAAAAGAAGTACCTATTCCATTTACAGCAACAGAGCGAATAGCAAGCAACTAAAGTACTTAGAGCATCTTAATTTTTTTCAATTTAGGATAACTTGCGAAAATATAGATGTAACAAGTCTCTAGCTCATCGGGAAGCTAGTTTAAAATCGTTCGTAAACTTTGCGGACAAACAAACAAACAAACGAGAAAGCAACCTAATAAAAACGTGTTAAAAAGATCCACGACGAAGCCGAGGTCTACCGTATTCTGCCCATCATCAGGACCATTTCTGTCCAAAATTATTGCTGGGAAACGGTTTTCATTTTTGGTTTAAAAAAGCATTGAAAACAGTACCGACAGTAACCCAGTAACGCGCGCAACAGACCGTGCCTGTGTGTGCGTGCTATACAGCCGCGTGCGATCGAGTTAAAAAGCAATGTTTGTGTGCGTGCACATGAGATACTTCGAGTGACATGATAACGTTTCGTGGACAAAAATTAGGAAATAAAGAGCATAAAATTAGTTTTCACAAAATACCTACTTGAATTTGGTTTACTTTGACCTTCAGTAACTTCATAGCTATTGATTTCCCAGGTTATAGTCTTAAAGACAAAAATGGTCCTGATGATGGGCAAAATGCGTGGACTTCGGCTTCGTTGAGGGTCTTTTTACACCCTTTACTTTTATAAGAATCTGTCCTGAAAGAATTGACAACATTTCAAAATATTTAGGTAGGTGTTTTTATGGATATAATGAAAATTTATCATTTTTTAGGAAACACGTATTTTTTCTTTTCCATTTATTTTAATACATTACTGAGATATTAATTAATAGAAATGGTTTATTCTTAAAGGACGTAAGTACAAGATATAGGTCAAGAAACTTATACCTCCCTCCAATGGAGATTGCACGGCCTATGTCATAGTGAAGATTGAAAAAAGCTCCTTTAGTGACGTGACGGCTTATTGCAACCTCTTTCTTTAGTGTTACAATACGTGTTCGTTGTTCGTCGTTCGTTCGTTCGTGAGAAACGAAAACGTATTGTAAAACGAAAAGAAAGAGATAGCAATACGCCGTGACGTCACTAAAGAGTCTTTTTCAATCTTCAGTATGATACTAGGCGTGCAAACTCCATTGTGGTTTGAAGCTTCTTGATATAGGTAAAATATAGCGATGCCTTTGCCTTGCCTCTTCAAACGTCAAATTAAAAAAAACTGTCTATTTACAAACAATAATCAGTAAAAATATCAGTAAAATATGGTGCGTTGTAGTAATAGGTGATGTCTATAGAGATGTAGGCACGCTAGTATTGTATTTTATATCGATAATAATGGTATTTTTGTTTCATGTTTCATAATAAATAAGAAACAATAATACTACCCCAATAACAACTATAGTAAATTATTGCAGTACCTAAAGCGGTATTATGAGTATTTTTTTAAGAGGAGGTGGGTCATTTTTTTTTTCGATGTCGCTTTCTAAAAACAGTTTCAACCTAAAGCCCCCATACAATGACTGTCAAAAGTAATATCTAAGCGAGATGTTGTGATTGAGAGTGCGCTATATGCGATGTATAGCTCTGTCTCTATAACAAAAAAAAATTCAAAATTTCAAAAAAAGTTATTAGTAGATTTTCAAAATTCACACGTTCACACGTGTCTCGATAAATTCCTCAACTGTTGGTACTATTTTCATCTCGATCTTCTCAAAATCCTCGGAGATATGGTCAAAAATACGTCTCAGGCGATTTGCATCTGATAACCATTTTCAATGGTAAAACTTGGTTGTTGATCCATAGATAATATCAAAGAGGAAAGTAAAGATATTATGATCACTAACAGTTCAAGTGATACATGCTCTTTGTTTTACACTAGTGACCCGCCCTCGCTTCACTTCGGTGTAAACTATAGATTTAATGCATAAAGATTAATCTTTAAAAGTATACCAATATAAAAATCCTTAGGTACATTAATGCTTCAATTATAAAAAAAAAAAAACCAAAGTATCCACATTGAAATAATCTCAACATCCAACAAAAAAAATGTATGAGGATTTAGTTGAATGTTTCGATATTTTGTTGATTGTGTAGGGTAAAACGTAGTGATTATTTGCTCTGTGCAAACACGTACTATGGACCTGGCATAAGAAGAACATGTTGACAAATTCATAAACAAGATATTAATAAAATAAAAATAATCATGGGGGGGGACACTCTTGACACTCCTATACTAAGTGACATTATTGTAAAGGAAGTGCCTTCATCTCTCATCGGCGAAGATCATTACTTCATACATTTTTTATAAGAACTCCCTCAACGATCAAGCAATGCTTGACAAGCGCGTAAATGCTTGTCAAGCAGTTTATGGTTTGGGAATAGACAATGATTTTCTAATAGTCATTAGCGAGAGTACATACATAAAGGTAGGTATACTCTTTTTATCAAAAACAAAATTTAATTGTCAGAATTTTCCTTTAGCAATATCACAAAAATCTTTTTCTGTTTTTATTTCGCACGTTTACTTATTTCAGTTGCTCCTTTCCACCGTTTCCCAACAAAAGAATAAGGGCCCGGATAGTTTTAAAGATTGGGTAGAGATTGTTGGTGAAAATGTGTTGACAAGTTAAAAGAATGGGGTCTGCAACCAGCACCTTCGCCAGCAGGATAAGGGCTGCAGGCGTAGTCCCTTCCCTTCACTTACCGGCAATTCATCGTGTAAGTTTTTTATGTAGGTACTAGGTAGGAACCATAGTAGAATCAAATTACTACCTCCTTGATTTAGGGTGCGTTTCCACTGAAGCAACATCACGTAAATTTTTTTGGGGTTGGCTTTAAAAATGGGGCGCTTGATTTTGAAATTGAAATATATATAACTTTGTAGAGTTTCGTAAGGCCTTTCAAATGATACTATAACCCCGGCGCGGAAATTTGTATTATTATTTTAGTGTTTATGAAAATATATTTTTTTATGTTATATTTTTTTCAGGCAACCAGACCCATCCCAGTTCCAGACTCATTTCAATTCCAACCCATCCCACTTCGTCTTCATATACCAGAAATATCATGTAAGTTTTGTTTACGCATATTAAGGGTAGATATTTCTCAAAATAATTAATTACAAAGACGTAACTGCAAACATCATGCATAGTGTAATAGAATTACAAAGACGTAACTGCAAACATCATGCATAATGCCCTCATTATGCATCAATTTCATAAGCTACAATATTTTCAATAATAAAATTACAAACATTTTTTTTCAGATCACAGCCCACCCCCATCCCACTCTGTTGTCATCCTGATACAGGTGCAATACAAGCTATCGAGCAGTTTGATTGTGGCAACCGCAAATGATGAAAATTAATATTTTTTTTTATAAAAAACAAGTATCATTACTTGTTTCAATTCCGGGACTCTTTGGCTCCATAATCGTTTTATAGACTTAAAGTAAGGGTGTAAGTAAAATGATTGTATTATATCTCGTAATAATATAGGACTTCGTATAGGTGTCAGTTAAATTATTTTGGTTCGACCGTGCACCATCCTTCCTGTTTTTCTATGCGGAAGCATTAATTGCTTATTTACGAATAATTTTACTGGAATGGTTTTAATGTTCAGTTATCAATTACTGGCTGCGCAACATGTTTTGATGAAAATGTATTTTCATTAAAACTGCTAGCTATACTTATTAAGTGTTAGTGATGTGTTCTTTAATAGGTTACATTTAACAAGATTATGTTATACTTACCTGGGAAAAATTAATGGCTGTGGCGAGGGGTGAAATTATGGCGAAGGTGAGCCGTTCAACAAAAGTGTTATGATCTGCATAGTGGATCGGTAGGGTGGGATTTCTAAAAGGTAAGCCAATGCAATGGGAATCATCTTGTATGGACCCTTCGCCACTGGCTGTAGGTACATTAGTATACCTAATACTACTAGGTAGGTATACTAATGTACTACACAAACACGGTCAGGGTACCTACTACGCTAGTAGGCACCCTGACCGTGTTTGTGAATGAATAAATATTAAGAAATAAGAATATGAACAATTTTGAATAAAATTATCCCTAGGCATAAACTGAGAGGAATAAATAAAAACATAATGACTCTTTCACTTAATTGTTTAATTTTGTGTCCTTTTCTTTTCTCCCTTTTGTAATTATGTTTTTAACTGTTTTGTTCTAGTTATCTCTTATAACATTTGGAACGTTTGTTCTCATGTGTTAGATATTTTCTTCGGAAAAAATACTAATACTAGTGAACACGGCGTTTAGAATATTATAAAAGATAATTAGAACAAAGCCGTAGGTAGGATTGCTTGATTAGGTACTAAAAAAAAAAAAAAAAACTAACAAGAAGATCGCCGATCAGAGATGGCGCTTCAAAATGAGTAAGTTTTAAAATCGCCAGAGGGCTCTCTACCCCTATTTTTTTTTATCTTACTCTATGATAATCATAATCAATATTTTTTACCTTTCTCCACCTTTTCTCTTCTGTATAATCATAATCGTATCAATAGGTAATAAAATAAAAATATAGACTTTTGAAGTGAACAGTGAAAAAAAGAGTTCATTTAATAAACAATTTGTATATATATTTCTAGTGTTATTGTTATACCTTTATTTCTACTAAAGATTAGCTAATTAAAATGCATTGAGGTTTTAAATGCACCTATCTTCGATTGTCTTCGATGTGTTCAATAATTTCGAACTCTTGAAATGGTGCCCTGGTACGTCATCAGCGTTATTCTGAAGTTGTGCAGCTTGGGTGTGATGGTGGCTGCGGGCAGTTTCTGGGCCGGAGCTGGGGGGAAGAGCAGACCGAAGACGAAAGATGAACAGACCCTAATCGGAGGCACTATTTGGAGCCAGATCCTCGTCCCGATTGGTATTATCATCTCTAAAAGCATGGGAGAAGAGTTAGATACTTTTGTTCATGCATATTTCTTGTTTGCTGGACTGCTTCTGCTATTTATAACAGGGATATTTTTGGTATGGTGATTTTTATGGTTACAATATTTAATTAAGTAGCTATCATATCTTTTGAATATATAGGCTAATGATGATAAAATATGTATTATTTACTAATGTTCCCTTATTTCAAGAAAATCTCCTAATGCAATCCTTAATATAACATTATAAATGTGAGGAGCTCGGTGGCGCAGTGGTTAAGCGCCTGGCCCAACGATTGCGGAGGTTAAGCAACGTTCGCAAGGGTCGGTCATGGGATGGGTGACCAATGGGTGAAAATTGGGATGGGTGAAAATTTATTATCTCGAGCTCCTCCGTGCTTCGGAAGGCACGTTAAGCCGTTGGTCCCGGCTGCATTTGCAGTCGTTAATACTCACCAATCCGGGCCCGCGTGGTGGGTTATGGCCCGTCCTCCTTACCACCACCCATAAGGAAGGCCTGTGCCCCAGCAGTGGGGACATTAAAATGGCTGATGGAATTGTGAAAGACTGAGTCTTTTACATTTATAAAATTAATAGAAGTATGAGTAGATTTAGAGTGTTGTAGACAAAAAAATATATATTTTACGTTACATTTTTTTTTAACTTAACTTATTTTTTTAGGTTTCCCGTGAATTTGTGGTGCTAACTAAATACCGGAGTCTTTTACAGTCTTTTACATTTATAAAATTAATAGAAGTATGAGTAGATTTAGAGTGTTGTAGACAAAAAAAAATATTTTACGTTTAATTTTTTTTAAACTTAAGTAACTTATTTTTTTAGGTTACCCGTGAATTTGTGGTGCTAACTAAATACCGGAGAACTGTGATTGAAAATGCAGAGCAAAACCGCAAAAACATGACTCGTGAATCGAAATTTAATAAAATATACTTTTTAATAGGAATATTTTGTCTAGTTGCGGGATGTCTTACTTTGGCTGATTTTATATTAATTATTTGAATCCTAGCATTGTTTTTATTTACTTTACTTACTAGAAAATAATTTTAGTTTACTCGTAGGTTATTTCCCAGTAGAAAACCTTTTGTAGGTATTTGATATCAATAAGTTTCCTATCATGCTATTATTATATCCTTAATCTATTAAATCTACTTGTCTGCTTATTTCTATGTCTATTTGAAAAAAAAAATCATTATAGTACAAAATGGCCTATTATTCATATCATTATTACTACATTTAACGAGCTGTAAACATTTAATATAAATAAAATACACTGTTCACCAATAGAACATCCTTATCTGATATATTTAAGCTAATCACGTTGTAAATAGGTAGTTTTAATATTTAAATACTTACTGCCTATGCCTACATTTAACTAAAGTGTAATGTGTATGTAAATGCTTTTATTCAATTAATTACCTAACACAATATTAACGAAAAGATGCCTAACATTTGATCTTAATTTTTAAAGCGTTATGCTAAGAATATTAGCATCTTAAAAATTAAATGTTTTAACTACTTATAATATTTAATTAACACTAACTGTACTAAGCGTTTTAACTATGAATTTTATTACATTTTAATACAAATATAAAGATACGTACACGTAGGTATTACTGTAATAAGAATAATTGTAATTTATAATTCTTTCCATATTAATTACTATCCTCTTTATGTGTAACATTGCAACAAGTACAAATGCAAAGATTTAAATTCTCTATCTAACAATGAGGATGTTCAAATAATTTACCTAGACTATCAGAAAAAAAAATAGCAATTTGGTTGTAAAGATATTATCTAACACTTTGGGTGCTTCCAAATAAATGGACAAATTAAATTAGATATATACTTTTTTAATAAATGATTGATTAAAGTTATTTCTACACAACCAACAACTCTCCATACAGATATGGGATTTAAATTCCTATGACCTACTCTTAACTGCTTGAGAAAATAACGAGTCAAACTAGTTTCGAAACGAAGTGTAGTGGCATGTTTTGTAAACATTTTTACTTATAAAACTTATTCATTTCAAGTCCACTGTTTTACCATTGAAAATGGTTTTCAGATGCAAATCGCCTGAGACTTATTTTTGGCCATATCTCCGAGGATTTTGGGAGGACCGAGATGGGAATAGTACCAAAAATTTTTTAACACACGTGTGAACATCTGAATTTTCAAAATTTTGTGGTAACTTTTTTTGGAATTTTACGAAATTCGGGTCTTTGGGGTTTGTTTACTAAATTGTGAATATTTCGGGAAAAACCGACTTAAGAAAAAAAATAAAAGAAGGTCCTAGGGTAGCTACATAATGGTGAAAAAAAATTGAAAATCGGTTAATAATTGTGACCTGTAGGTGGTCCCTTTTTTTTATTTTTTATTTTATTTTTTTTATTTGACAACATCACATACATTGCTCCAATCCCAAAGTAAGTAGCTATAGCACTTGTGTTATGGAAATCAGAAACAACGGTGGTATGACACACACCCAGACCTGAGACAATATTGAAAAGTTCATTTTCTACATTGACCCAGCCGGGGATCGAACCCGGGACCTCAAGAGATGGTGACGCCTTGAAAACCGGCGTGCGAACCACTCGACCACGGAGGTCGTCATGTCATAAACAGGTGTTTCCGTACATAAAAAATGATGTAGCTTCTATGATTATTGACCGATCATCATGGTAATAGTCTTCTTCTTTTTCTTCGAAGAAGAGGTGGTAATAGTGTTAAAAGATGCTGCAGAAGCAGACGAGAAATGCATTCGTTGAAATTTAGAAAATCAGTTAATAATATTTCGGCCGCGTCGAGGCAGTCACAATCGTAAAAATAAATAGGTACTAACTACTAGGTACCTAGTAACTTTAAAAATATAATAGTATTTACATTTGATTTGATTTTGGTTTTTCGTAAATTTTTGTATTCAAATCCGATTCTTGCAAACTTCTGCAATTTTTTTTTCTGATGTAGGTAGGTAAGTAGTTTCATTTACCCCAATTATAGTCATCTGGGTATGTTTAAACATAATAATTCTGGGTAAAAGTGGTTACCACTAAAATTGCAACCAATTTATTTAAAACTTCTGTATGTAACTGACCGTGAAATTACGTACGTCGACAAATTATAATATTGAATCTTTGTATTTCGACTCATCATCAGTTCAGTATTAGTTGTTCATTCATTTTAACTTGATCTATACTAAGTATAGATTATACCAACAGGAATGTACAAAATACTTTGGTTATGTTACGTCTTTAACGCAATAATGAGCGCTATGTCTACGAAACAGGATTTAAATATCGTAAGTATCGAAGTAATTTTTTTATTAATGTCGAGACATTTCGACATATCTTGTTTTTTTTTCTATTATAAAATTTAAATGTTTATAAGTGCAGTGGAAACGCACCCTATATCCACTAAAATCCATTGTAAAGATCCATTGATGGATCTTTTTGCATTTTTTATGTCCACTTTAATCCTTCATTCAGGATTTTTGCAAAGTGGATTTTTTAGAAGTAAAGTGTGTCTGAAAATCCATTAAAGAATCGGTGCAGGCATGGTTATTATGCAAATTTTGTTAACACTTATGTCAATATTTCATTTTCTAATAACTTGTTAAATTTGCTCGTAGCTTTTGATTTTCCTCGGTTTTCATAGAAAGAATAGTTTGAAATATTTTTCTATCAGTATACCATAATTGGTTAATGATAAAAACTATTCTAATGAAATATCATCGTTTGTGTTAAAGAAAGTACTTAAAGCGTTTTAATGGATGTTTTTCTTTCAGGGTAAATTTGATTTACGTCTGAACAGTATAGAAGTGTGCAAAGGACCTAAACAAAAGGAATGTGGAGAACTTTCGGTCCAAGTATACAATAACACCGCACTCGCTTATAAGCTGAATTTAAAACGGTCTATGAAATTCACCAAGGTATTACAAAATTTCTAATGTATTTTATTTTTATTTATTTAATAGATCAGTAACTGTGTTCGTATCGCTTTTAGGCCCTGTCCTAATTGGCATCGGTCGCGCGATCATGCGTTGCGATTTCATCGTGCGATGAAACTGAACTATAGACGCATCGCATGATCGCGCGACCGTCAATTAGGACATTCAATAGATATCACTAGGTTTGATCGCACGGTCGCACGACCATTTTCTCTGGACGGACGCACCATCGCACGACCGATGGCCAATTAGGACAGGGCCTTACGGTAGAATGGTTTAGAGATGACTCACGCTACACCGTGCTGGGTCTGGACCCCCTAGCCAAATGAAAATCTTTGTTGTCTATCGCTTTATCCATCCATCCACACGTGTCGAAGGGAAGCGCGGATTACGAAAATTTGCAAATATAATTTTGGCTAGGGGGCCTGAGCCGAGTCTCAACTCATAGCCCTAACATGATCCCATACATTTGTTGCCACACGATCCCAATATACCCAATGACGTAGGAAGGGAGGGGGTGTAGCGGGTGGGTCGTGCCCACCCCCAAAATCCCAGAAAAAGGCTGATATATTTTTCAAAACGATATTAGAACACTGTATTACGGCCGCCGCTGGGACTCGGTACAGGTGTTGTAGTTAAGTAGTCTAAAATATTTGGTCTAAGGTAGATTAAATACAGAGTGAACTTTTTGCTCGTTAGTATTTTTTTATAAAACTTAATTATTGTTATAATTAGTTGACTGAAACTATGTAACTTTTGTAGGCTAAAGTCGTTGTTCAGACTAATGGGCGCGACTTGGTGCGTCTTCAAATAACGAACCCCTGCGAACACGTCATCATAAAGCAGGTCATTTACACTGCCTTCAACCTGACCTCTGCTTGTGCACTATTACCGGTAAGTATTATTTGCAACTAGCTTTTGTCCGCGACTTCGTTCGCGTGGAAATACTTTTTACACGACGGCCCAAAAAGGAGTGTATAATTGTGTTCAGGGTTCATGTATGTTTGTGGGTATGTGAGTTTCTTTATTCCACCATTTCTTCTAAATGCCTGAACTGATTCGGATGTACCTATGGGGTACCATTAGAATCCTTGCAGTATCCGAGTGACCTCTTTGATCAAAAATTGTTCCATAAAACGGTCCCCCCACTGCAAATTACACTTATTGTTTAACTTTTTAGTTTTTTTTGTAAGGGCAGTCGTGTTTTTAATATTTTGGAATTTTATTTATTTTTGTGACAGTTTAGCGTTTGCCCGCGACTTTTTTTATTATTATTAATGGGTTTGCTCTTAACCCCAGTCTAGCCCGAAAGCAAAGACAGGATCTACGATAAAGCGAGCTTGCTCAGAAGTAAGACATAAGACTTAGGTACAATAAGGCGACCAGGCCATTATTTTTATATTTGGTACAGGCCTTCCTCATGGGTGCATCCTTATGCAGGATGGTCATATATAACCTACCACGCGGGCCCAATGAGGATTGATGGGGTTAACGACTGCCAAATGAAGCTGGGACCAATGGCTTAACGTGCCTTTTAAAACACGGAGGAGCTCAAGAAAATAAATTTTTGGTCACCCATCCCACGACTGACCCTTGCGAAAATTGCTTATCCCTGCAATCGCTGGGTCAGGCGCTAAACCACTGCGCCATCAAGCTCCTCATTTATTTGACGTAGTAATCATTAATTTATTAGGTATTTATTATTTACTAGCTTCCGCCCGCGACTTCGTTCGCGTGGACATTCGAGTAGAGACAATCCTTCTAGGGACCCTCAACCAGGTTAAAAATTATTCTGTGTTTTAACCCTTTCAGCTCATAATGTCAACTTCTCATAATGTCAACCGGACAAAAAATGCACATTTCTTATAACGTCAACTTCTTAGAATGTCAACTTCGCAAAAAAGACAACTTCTCGAAATGTCCACTTCTCGCAATGACAACTTCATTTGGTCAACTTCTCATAAAGTCAACTCTTAAATGATATATTCGCAAAATGACAACTCTTCGTAATTTGTACTTTAAATGGCTAATTAATGAGAAAAGTCATATATTTATCATTAATCGCCATCAACCGTTAGATAGAAAGATTTATTTAACACACAAAAAAAGAAATAATACAGTACAAAGTCATAAAAATAGAATACCTAATTTTATTGTAATTTGTCATGTTTCGCAGGGGCAATACGAAATGGCGTACGATTTGGAGAAAATCGCAAAGACCTACTACGGAGGCTCTTTCATGTACGGGGACTACGCATTCAAGACTCTCTTCCTGGGAGTGGACTGCAACCTCTCCTGTGTCACTGTCCACGTCACCTTCATGCCGCAAAATAAGAACTAAATGAATGCTATTGCATTGGTATTACAAAGTTTGGGAATAAAGTATACAATATATTTGGTTAGCGATGTCGGAGCTTTTAAAGGCAGTTAATAAGATCAATTTTATCGATAAAACCCCCCACTTCTTTCTTTCTTTCTTTATATGTTGGGGTCTATCGCAGCTCCTGTAGGAATAACCGGCACAAGAATCTTTTAATTAATATTCTAGATTCTTAGACCCGCATTTTAAATTTGACTTTGTATTTTAGATGTCCCTGCCGAAAAAGATATTTTTTTTCGGATTTAAAAGTCCTACAGTTATAAAAAAACACTTTTCGAAAGCTAATAATATCACCAATTGAACAAAAAATTTCAACTATTAATTTTAATACGTCATTAGTAGTTTATGATACAAGGTTGGTAGGAGGTTTTTAAAACGAGTTGACGTTTTATAAGCCCGAGCCGCAGGTTGGCCGCAGGCGAGGGTTTATAATCGTCACGAGTTTAAAAAAACCTTAACAACCGTGTGCCATACTACGTTTTTCAATACATTTGCGAGAAAAAATAAAGATTACTATTATAATAAAATATTTTTATTTTTAGATGATAATTCTGCACTAATTCTCTACATTTGCACAAATTGCACATAATTTGTCCAAAGATTGTGCATAATTTGTGCAAAACTGCACAATTTGTGCAAGATTAGTGCACAGTTTGTGTGAAATTTGTGCTAAACTAGTGCACAAATTAGAGATTGAATTGATTCTGCACAAATTCTCTATAAATTCTCCACAAATTCTGTACAAATGCTGTAAATTTTTTCTCTATAGACAGTATGTACATGTTATATAATTAAAGAAATTAAAAAAAAAACAAAAAAAACGCACGGCGTGCGGTAAAATCAACTTACCGCACGCTTCACTGTCATCGTAAACTCACATTTTCGAGCAACTGTATTGAATTAAAAATTACAAAATAAAATTTAATCCAAAATTAGTGTCCTTTTTCCTAGTTTTTCTCACAGACCTCAAAAATAGGACATTAATGTTTATTTTTTTTTGCATTTATATAATACACAGGAATATTACCTACAAAATGACATCAAAATCATTGCTCTGAGTTGCATATTTCGAGAGACCCCAACGTGTGGGGGGTTTTGTCGATAAAATTGATCATATTATCTGCCTTTAAAAGCTCCGACATCGCTAACCAAACATATTATATAAGAATTAGATATTATTTTTTTATTTGAGTGCCATTTTAAATCTTTGTAACGGTTTCAATCAGACACTTTATTATATACTTTATTACTTGGTGCACCCACTCTAAGTTGCAACTCAAGTATACAATCGCAATAATTGCCTGACACGTCATGGTACAGCCGAGTTCACATTAACAGATGTTGACTTTTATTCCAAAGTGATGAACTGACTTTCGTTGCATACATATTAGGTATTGAACTTGACTCCACTAAAAAGTATTTGGACTAGCGTTGAAAATTACATGTGAGGTAAGATATTTATTCATATAAGGTATATTTTTCATACGACCACTGTATTTTTCAATAAAAATTAAATAAATTTAAAAAATATTAAAAACACGACTGCCCTGCCAAAAACGAACTAAAATGTTAAACAACAAGTGTCATTGCAGTCGGGGGACCTTATTATGGAACAATTTTTGATCAAAGAGGTCCCCCGACTGCAATGACACTTGTTGTTTAACTTTTTAGTTCGTTTTTGGCAGGGCAGTCGTGTTTTTAATATTTTTTAAATTTATTTAATTTTATTTCACACATTTTAGTGACATATTATATAGTTTTGGAATGTGCTCATCAAGGCCTTTCATTTGATGCCCATATTGTAATAATAGAAGAAAAAAATTTTTTTTTCACATTTGAAAATGGCGTTGTACAGTCGCCATATTGATTTTTTCTAAAAAAAATATAGCCAGTGTCACTTGGAATGCTGTAAGAATTCTAACGATACCCCATTTATCCAAATCAGTTCAGGCATTTAGAAGTTATGGTGGAATAAAGAAACTCACATACCCACAAACATACATGAACCCTGAACACATAACACTCTTTTTGCTTTGGGCAGTCGTGTAAAAATACAGAAAGTTTCATACAGTTCTTCGGAAGTATCTTTCGCAAGTTTACGTTTTTTAGACATGTTTTCTTCGTGTATTTTTCGCATTATTCATTTACGAATAAAACACTAACTGCAAACTGAGTACTGAGTTATGTAGGCTAGTGTTTGTAGGTACTGCTCCTGACGTACTCATGTATGTAAGTACTTTCAGGCACCATTGCCGACGTAGGAACTTGTAGATACCTCCATAGTCCTTAGGTACCATAGACTGATACTCCATAAGACGTGACACCATCGAGTTTGGGCTTGTTTGATTCGTCTTTACGAGAAGTCTGTTACTAGATCAGTGTTTGCCAGTTAGTGGTACGCGAGGTAACATCAAGGGATACGCAGGACAATATCTTACCTAAGTAAGGTACCATGGGCAACAGCGTCGCTTAACCACTGCTAAGGTTAAAATCGCTTGCACGCCGCGCCCGCTGTCACATACGTTTAGTTCGTGCAGGGGCGATACGCGCGCACACGAATTTTGTTGCAAACTGGTAAGCGACGCTGTTGCCCATAGTACCTATAGTTGATTTGATAATGGAGCCGACAGAAGGCCGCAGGAACTCTGTAATAAAATCATACAACCCAATCGAGTATGGGCTCATTAGATTCGTCTTGGGAAGTACTCTGTTAGAAGTCCAGGTCCAGGGTCTGATGATGAAGCGGGAAGAAGGCCACAGGAACTCTGTACTGAAACTATGCAACCCTATCGGGTTTGGGATCGTTTGATTTGTCTTGACAAGTAAGTAGGTGATGGAGTATTTTGACACGTGTTTATTAGGTTCCTTTCTTGTTTGTTTGTGTCCGCAAAGTTTGCAAATGATTTCATATTAGCTTCCCAATGAGCTAGAGGCTTGAAATAGGTTACCCATCGGTCGGGCGGTAAACGGTCACCTATCTCATACCAGGCCTTTCCTAGAGTTGCTTAACTTTTGTTATCGCAGTCCCACTTGGTCACCCATCCCAAACCCAAGTTTTTTTTAAAGTCGCTTAACATTCTTTATCACAGTCCCAAACGGTCACTCATCTCATATATTTTTGAAGGCCCCATTTTTCGGTTTTTCTCATATATCTCAGAAACTATGCATTCAAATACAAAAATACCATATTTATGTAACAAATAATTTATTAAAGTAACATTATTTACAGTGTCATCACTTAATTTATTATGACCTAGATAATAATTGTTCAACAAACTTCATTTAACTATGTAATTTTCATACTATTAATCAAATGGACAGTCTGCATCATAATCTATTTTAACACAGTACATCCCTCGAGACCTGTAACAATAAATACGAATAGATGATCATCTGTTTTTAAATGTGACAGTGATAGAAAAGTAAAAAAAAATCTAATAGATAAAACGGAGGAGAGGGACGGATAGGAGAGGAAGATCGCAAAAATTGAGTAGAGTACGAGGCAAACATCTAGACACTTTTTCGACGGAGTGGGGATAAGTTCGCGCATGTGCTCTTGCGAGCGACAAACAGCGCGCGCTCTGCCGCTCGCGTACCTCACTGTTACCCCCTGGCCACGAAAACGGCGGCGGCGGCGAGAGGCGACGATTGCGGGGCGGCGAGCGGCAAGAGGCAAAAACAAATGTAGGAACATGTACGAGGTATGCCACGCTTACCGCGGCAGCGGCGAGAGGTGACGATTGCGGGGCGGCGCGAGTCGAGCGGCGCGCGGCGGCGGCGAGAGGGGCGGCGAGAGAACGAAACAAATGTACTGGCGAGTATGGAGGCGGCCACAATCCCGAGCGGCGGTGAGCGGCGCACGCGGCGGCAGCTCTTGCACCGAGCGACCAAATCAAACAGTTTTGTTTCTGCCGTGCGTGAATATGGAAACTGAGCAGTTTATCGTTGTTATTTTGAGTTTTTTAGTATGTAATCGAATGTTTCTGTACCTGTACGTGTACGTACTCATTATAAAGAGTATGAAATTTTCCAAATTATTTTGATTTTTTGGGTCAATCAACTTTTATTTGTCCTATCGTTTTGATCAAACATAAAAGTGTAATCTTGAAATAAAAAATAAAGGAAAATTTTAGCTTATAATTAAATAAGTAATTAAACTTAAGAAATAAAGTATCTATCATTTTGGTAACATAAATAAATATATTATTTACATACTTATTTGTTCGTATTGTATAGGTTGCCCAGTTGAAATTTCATACAGTGAAAAGAGACATCGATATCAACTGGACAACCGTTAAAATACGAACTAATATCGCACCTCCGATAAAATAGGGTTACAACTGGAAAAACCTTGATTTTCAGGAGAGCGAAAACAAACACACGGATTTGTTATGTAGTTTTTATTCCTTTAATATTGTATAAATATACTACAAAGTGTATATATTTAAAAAGATTGCAAAATATACATTCGAATGGCATATACTGTTTTTCAATTTTCCTGAAAAATTGCATGAAAATTTCCAATTGTAACGGTATTTTAGATAGGTATTTGAACTTTTATAAGTAAAAATACAATGTGAAAGATGTAACGATGTTAATTTAAATTGAAAACAGGCAGTTAGTTGCGCTTAACTTAGCTAAATATTTTTTGTATTGATTTAGACTCCAAAATAAAATCAACTTAAAAAAAAACTTCAATTAGATCAAACCTAAAAACATAATTATCTCTAAAGTCAGAGTATTTTTTACTAATCAGTTCAAGTTTAGATAGTCTCAAATTAAGAGACATTTAAATAATATTATGTTTTAATCTTTTCCTAATTATAATAATGTTGAATCATTAAGTAGGAACCATAATTATCACTATAAAAAATAAAAAAAACAGATCTTAGATTTCAGTAATCTAAATTTCAGTAATCACGTAATCAGGGTGTCAGATAGTTAATTTTCAATCACAATTTGGTTGTTAAAAGACGCATAAAATCGTGGTACATGATTAATATCTACCAAACTCAGTAAATCATCTTTTTTTTAAGGAGAAAAGTAACACAGTATGATTAGGTACTCTGGGGAATTACAATTAACCGTACCTAAAACACCGATACAATACAAAATGTATCACTGTAATATAATACCCTTTCAACAATTTTTATCTATCATTTTACAATAAACTGTAACAAGACGACTTGTGACCGTTTATTAGAAAATATACTTAACAAAATAAAATTTACCTATCAAGAACACAGTAATATTTTAGTTAGTAACACTAACCGAAATCACAATGATGTAACAATGCTTTAATGGTGTAGATAAATAATAACATTTGAAAATTTTCTGTGTAATTAACACAAAATTCGACTTTTTCGAGTTGTAACCCTATTTTATCGGAGGTGCGATATGTAAACAACATAGGTACCTATTTATTTCTATGACCAAAATGATACCTTACGTGTTACATTTAACCTAAACCATTATTCAAGTATAAGATAGTTTTACAAAAAAAATACACTTCTATGTTTGGGGACAGGAAAACTGATAAGACACTTAAAGTTGATCGACCCTTTTATTGACTGGATGTACTCCTAACATAAGAATATTTTTTTATTTATTCTTTTGCTCCAAATCTTAATTTTCCATGAAGGCAGGCTAGTCAGTAGGTACTGCCATTTTCAATAGTGCCATTTTAAACTTGTGTTTAATAATAGTAAATAATATTGGTATGTACTTTCTTGAAAAAAATCGACTCGTCACCAGGATTGTCTCAGGCGGGAATCGAAGCCGTGACCTTCGGAAACCCGGTCCAATGCTCTTCCAACTGAGCTACTACTGAGTTACGAATGTTTTATTAGTATATTATTTATAGCATTGTGTATGCTCAAATCTTAAATTTAAAAACTGTGTAAATAAGGCCACCGCTGCCGCCGCCGCCGCCGCCACTAGGTGAGCCGTGACATACCACCGCGCACCGCGCCTCCTGCCGCGCCTCCTGCCTCTGCCGCCAGTTTTGCCGCGGCAGACGTGGCCACGCATACTCAAAATACGCGTTCTGCGCAATCCCCTCCAGATTTCAAGATGTTTGCCTCGTATTGTATAATTTTGTAAGGAATACTAATGTAAAGTGGATAAATAAATACTGAGATGACGGCTGATAGAGAGTGGAGGAATTTAAGAAAAGGTCACCCACCCAAATAGAGATATAAGAAGGGTTGAGAAGATATTTATACTGCATATGCATTATGCATATACAGTGGTGGTCACATAATTTAATACACCAGTCGATTTTCATACAAACAAGGTCAATTTGAAGCCTTGGTTCTCCGCCAAGGATTGACCTAGCTGTGATCTGATGATGCCTTTCTAGGGAGTAAATGGAGGAGATACAGATTGCTATTCACATCCACCCAACTAATCTGATCAGCATTCTACGAGATATAAGGATATGTTAAAAAAACCTTGAAATTAGCGTAAAAATGTAAGGAAATCCTCAGACTCTGATCCTTATATCTCTTAGACTACTGATCAAATCAGTTGGTGTATATGGCGATCTGAATCGCCTTCATTCACTCTCTGGATAGCCATCATCAGATCACAGCTATATCAATTCTTGGCGGAGAACCAAGGCTTCAAAGTTACCTCGTTTGTATGAAAATCGACGTGACCGCAACTGTATAATCGCCTCTGTGGTCTAGTGGTTCGCCCACCCGTGTAAGACGCAGGGGTCCCGGGTTCGATTTCCAGTGGGGTACGATTTGTCCTTCCGGATGACTTTGTCATTTTCTTAAACTTGACACTTTTTTTACTTGTCTCATTATTAACTCGGCTCTTTCTTAGTTGGTCTCTTTTGCAAAGTTGACACTTTCCTAACTCGTCTCATTTTTAACTTGGCTCTTTCTTTTTTTCCTCTCTCCTTAGCCGTTGTCGACCAGATTATTTCACCTGGGTGAACCACTTATAGTTCAGTAGCATTAAACCAAGAAACACTTCAAATCGGATTAAATTCCTACAAAAGGTTTTATTGTTTTAATGGCATCTTTTGTTGCCCAATATGACTATCCTAGATTTTTCCCCCCGGCGGAGTTGTGCTTAAGTGGTGGGGGGTAAAAGTGTACCCCAAAAGGGGATTTGACCTGGAAGGACTGGTTATTCATCAAATTGTGTAAGAAGGTTTTAGAGTTGGTCAAATATGAAACTTTGAGGGTAGATCGGTTTTGATACGAGCGATAGATTTGGAGACACAGCTTTTCGAAATTAGACCATTTTTTTAAGTTACACGATTTCTACCAAAAAATCTCCTGTGTGTCCCACACGTCTAACTATTGAAATAAGAGAGTGAAAAATCTAAAAAAATATATGCTGTAAATCTTAATAAACGTTTTCAACGAAAATTAGTTTGAACGAGATATAGTTAGCAGTTTTAGAGATATAGCACATTTTCCATAACCGCAAATATAACTTTGTTATTCATACAAACACTATGAAAAACAAAGTTATATTGCAAACGAAAAACCTTTAGGCATGGTATGCTTTGTGTCTCCAAAACTATCGTTCGTATCAAAACCGATCTACCCTCAAATTGTTTGGAATTTACCCAACTTTAAAATCTTCTTACACAATCTTGATGAATGTTGAAAAACGATGATAGTATATTAAAAATGAACCAGAAGCATGTGCTCCTAGTTTAATTTGTTATGGGAAAGCTACATACCATCACATAACTCGCTCGTCCGCAATCGTCGCGTTGGTGGGTTCGTTAGAGGTAGGGTTGCCAACCCTACTATATAAAATAGTATCCTACTATATTGAGGTCTCGTCTACTATATTTTTTGAAAAAATATATAGTAAGCAAATATATTTTTTCAAGTGAAAAAATTAAGCAACAAGATCATATAAGTAATATGCATATAAGTAATTGCATAATATTTTTTGTGATTAAACTACGACAACGTTAGTACCTACTTAAGTTTAAAAAATGCAACTTTTAAATTTTCCATACAAAACGGCAACCTACTATATTTCTTTGGAATTTTTCGCCATCTACTATATTTTTACACTAAAAATCTTGAAAATACTACATTTATTGCAAAAAAAGTTGGCAACCCTAGTTGGAGGGGAGACAAGTTGGGAAAGTGTGAAGTTTAAAAAAGAGACCAACTAAAAAAGAGCCCACCTAAAAAAGAGCCCAGTTAAAAATGAGACAAGTTAGGAAAGCGCCAAGTTTAAGAAAATGACGAAGTCGTCTAGGAAAGAGACCAAGTAAGAAAGAGCCGAGTTAAAAATGAAACAAGTTAGGAAAGTCAATTTTAAGAAAATGACGCAGTCATCCGGAAGGCAAGTACTCGTGTTGGTTGGTGGTAGGGCTTAATTCAAGTCCGCAAAGCTAGCTACCACCATTTTACCTAAGTCTGACGCCATAACAACAATTTAAAAATTGTTGTGTTCCGGCAGCTAGAGGTAAGATAGACAGTTCCTCAGTGATGAGGATTTTAGGTGTAGTGCGCTTCCACCTTCGGCCTTATGGTCACATAACATCAGGTAAAGTGAACGCCAAACAGTATCCTGTTGTGAATAAAAAAAATACTCACGTATGTGGAGTGTCGTCGCCCAGGAGTATAGACCGCCTGTCGGACCGTAGGCCCCACCGGCCGTTCATCTTCGGACACGCGGTGTCGCACGGCACGCCCACCAGCCGCAGGCGCCGCCGCACGCTGGCTGCGTAGAAACAGCAGCTCTTGAAGTGACTGCAACGGGCTATTCCTGATACGAGAACATCGCCAGTCATTATCCTGACCATCAGCCATTTTTAATGTCCCCACTGCTGGGGCATAGGCCTTCCTCATGGGTGGATAAGGAGGATGAGCCATAACCCACCACGAGGGCCCAATGCGGATTGGTGGGTGTTAACGACTGCAAATGCAGCCGGGACCAACAGCTTGACGTGCCTTCTGAAGCACGGAAGAGCTCGAGATAATAAATTTTTGGTCACCTATCCCATCGACCTTTGCGAAAGTTGCTTAACCTCCGCAATCGCAGAGCCAGATGCTAAACCACTGCGCCACCGAGCTCCTCATAGCAACAATCATAATCCTAATCAGAATTAATTAAAATTGTCATTAAATGATTCGTTATCGCTAGTTCGTTGATGTCTTTTTGATGCAAAAAATAAAAAAAATCAAATATACCTAAACAATTCTTCGCAAGTTACGACAAGTAACAAGCAGTAGCTCGCGTGATTTCTGAATGATTCCTATAGATAGGAAAGCAAAATCACCCCTAAGCTAGCCAATAAATAACAGCAACATAATAACCTAGCCCAACGAGCAACAGTACGGTAGATTCTAAAAATAATTATCTAATTCTAAGAAGATAATGTTAGGTCGAGTTTTCCAAAAGGAAAACTCAACCGAATATTATCATAGGTTCCAACTGCTTCAGTAAATACAGTATACATTAACAGTCTCTAATCATCACAGTCCAATGCAACAATCAAGATCCGTTAGGTATTATGATCACACATATCTGATGTTAGCCGTAGGTGGAAGTGTACACCCGAAACCTCAACATAATTGAAAAAAACTCAAAAGAATTAGAACGGGTCCATTAACTTACGCATCGTATGCCCCTTACAGCCAGGCTGCAGCTGCCCCCCATTGACGCAGAAGTCAACATGACCCACGAGGCCGGTCTCCCCCAGGAACCCAGCATTTGTGTGGACAACCTGGACTACGTGAGCATCGTCTCTGCTCAGGCGGAATAAGTTGGAGCCATACCCATCCACTAGAGGTCGCGCTGGGTCCAGACCTAGAAAAAATACATTAAGACTGAGGGAACTATGAACTATATGACATAATAGAGACTTCTCTGCACACCGGTAATAAATTACTTTTGTTAAGGGTACATTATAGGAATCATGGTTTGCGGGGGTCATATTTTTATATAGAAAACGTAAAGTTGTAGCCACAAAAAAAACATACAACAAGCTAAAGAGATTCTTTAGTACATGTATTAAATTGCGTGTAAACCTCACATATGATTGTAAAAAAACAGAATATCATCGAAAGCGCTTGCGTAGGCTCATATTTTTGGCTTAAATAATAGCGGAAACGTATTGAAAATACAATTTATCGTAAGTACTGTGAAGTAGCTCCAATAACTTTTATTCAAGAAAGATAATTGTGATAAAGATAATGGTGAAAAATCAACGAAAAACTTCGAAAAAGTGAAGAAGTGAAGAAGTGAGGTTATTTTCCATACTTTTTCTATACACGTAAAGAAAAAGACAGAGACAAACATAACACCACTCTTTAGCGAAAATATTCCTTGTGTAAGTACGCCTATGGTAAACTACTAACTACTTGGTGAAATAATTATTAAAGATACGATAAAAGTATAAGTACCTACCTACCTGTCGTAAACAAAATATTGATATTTAATTAAACAATTAAATGTAATGAAATTTAACCTTTTGTTCAACGAAAAGATGATAGTGGATAATTAATTTTGTTTTTTTTAAGATAAACTTGCAGATACTTTGTATTGTTAAACTCAGAATTATACAAAAGTCAAATAGATAGGCGGTCATTGAACCATAATAATGGAGTAAATGCATCTTTCATGCTCATAAAATCATGTAGATATCTTTTTCATCTAGGACATTTGCAAATTCATACAACATAAAAAAAATATATTCATAAAAAATAATAATACAAAGAGTATTATTGATGTTGACTTTTAGTTGAAAATCAGCAGTGGAAATTATTCCTTATTAAGCAAGCAAGAGTGAAAAAATACAAGAAATAGATTTTATTTTTACTGTGTTTTAATTTAATATTCATAAAAGTAATATTGACAACTTTTTTATTATTCTGCCCTTATAATTATTTAGCTTAAATAAATATGGAAACGTGTAATCGAATAAAAATATCTTTAAAAGTCAAGATACAATTCCGATTGATAAGATTCAGTTATATCTCTGTTCTATGCCAGATAATATTTGTATTATTTATTTAACACAATAAGTACCAACTATATCTGAATGAAAGACGAACTATCGCTTATCTCTAAGACCTTAGAATGACCGTTGCACCACAATATATAGATTTTGTGGTTGCACCACAATATTGCACTGCAAATGAAAATGAAGAATTATAATTTACCTAGTCAAGTAAAATTAATTTACATTTTAGGTTTACTTTCAAATTAAGAAATTACGTGTAGTTTTTAATACGTAATTTCACAGTAGGCGGAATGATAAATTGACTATTTGATAATTAGATACCTGGCGCCGAAAGGGTTTTTTTTATATTAGGAGTTAGGTAAATTGAAAAAAAAACTATTTTATTATATTCCGTGGTATAGTCTGTTCATCCCAGACTTTGACAGTTGTCATATCGTTATTTAAAAATATTTTATGTTGTCCTATATTTTTTTTATTATTACTGGTATGTTTCTATTTGATTAAGGTTGTATATTCGCATTTCAAAGAAATTAGAGTTTTTCCAAAGAAATTTTAGATAACTTGTTCTAGATAACATCAATAGTAATCTGTTCAAGTGGAATTTCAAATTGTCAGAGGTATTTTTCACAAAAGTTTCAACTGTAACGAATAAGAATACGACTAAGATGAATAAATAATGAAAAATATTAGAAAAAATCGACTCACCCGTAGCAACTCAGACGGGATTCGAACCCGCACCCTTAGGATTCCGACCCAATGCACTACCAATTATGCTACCGAGCCACTAATGAATTTGGCGAAATTTTCTAATACTTTTCATTATTTATTCATCTTAATATAAAAATAGCATAGCAAAATCTAAAATTTTAAAATTATATGACTGTTTCACCTTAATTGATTGCCTAGCACCTGCAATGGGGGCTGCTTTCGAATGTCGAAGTAATTCTCTTCACATTGGTGAGATGGCGCTGATCTTCAGCGGAAACGTAAAAAGTATTAGAAAATTTCGCCAAATTCATTAGTGGCTCGGTAGCATATTTGGTAGTGCATTGGGCCGGAATCCTAAGGGTGCGGGTTTGAATCCCGTCTGAGTTGCTACGGGTGAGTCGATTTTTTCTAATATTTTTCATTATTTATTCATCTTAATATAAAAATAGCATTGTGAATGCAAAAATCTAAAAGTTTAAAATTATATGACTTAAATTGATTGTCTAGCACCTGCAATGGGGGCTGCTTTCGAATGTCGAAGTAATTCTCTTCACATTGGTGAGATGGCGCTGATCTTCAGCGGAAACGTAAAAAGTATTAGAAAATTTCGCCAAATTCATTAGTGGCTCCGTAGCATAATTGGTAGTGCATTGGGCCGGGATCCTAAGGGTGCGGGTTCGAATCCCGTCTGAGTTGCTACGGGTGAGTCGATTTTTTCTAATATTTTTCATTATTTATTCATCTTAATATAAAAATAGCATTGTGAATGCAAAAATCAAAAAGTTTAAAAGAATACGACTCATATTTATTCTTTCACTTGTTGTGTGTATTACCAAAGAGTGCACTATAGAGAAAATTAAAAAAAAAATATCACAGAGATAATAAAATATTAAAAATGCTCAAATCGGTACACTTTGATATATTTTTACTGGTATTTAAAGTTTCTAAAGTCATTTTTTTATTTTTTTAGGAATAATGAGATATTTGTCTAATGTATTGGGTTTTGTACTATATATATTTAATAATTTATAAAATAGGAATTCTCAAAGTTCGCAAGTTGTTTTGATCATTAAATGATAATTTTAAAATGTAACGTGATCCGAATATACAGCCTTAAGTTTTACTAATGGAAATTGAAGATCTCTGCGAATAAAAATAGTTATAATTTTATAAAACGACCTACATAATCTACAAGCAACCTGTTTTTTACTGAATTACCTACCTTTATGTGGCTGAATATCTGGGAACATTTTACCAATTTTTTCCTTTGTATAAAAACTGTAGAGAAAAATCACATCATTATCACACCATTTTGTAGTAACTATAATCTCATTCGTGGACACGTGGTATCGCTCTTGCCGGCCGGCATGATAAGAGCTATGTTTATGTGTATATTTGCCGTATATATCTGTTGTTGCGTACACTTGGTTTACATTTAGCCGGCAACACCCGGTGGATTCGCGCGTCACGACGATACACGACACGACATCAATATGGTTAAAGTAGACATCAAATACACTAAGGTATGTCATATTTCAGTTCGTAATTTTATAGAAATAGACCATTTTATATATAATGTGCCATAAATGTAATAAAAAACTTCAAGTCGCAGTGAAATCGCGATTTTTTTTTTATTTGCATGTTCTTTAAATGAACTGTTATGAAGTCACCTCATTAGAATTAAATAAGTATTTATCAATAAATTATTAAATTCGGGCAATCAATCATTGGGCAAGTTGTTAAAAATACTTCGCACAGTTTGTTGTAAACAAAAATATTCAATAGGAAAATAATTATGTACCCTTAACCTAACTTAAATATTATGTTCATCGTGTTCCATCATTGACTTGTGCTACTGTTAAATTCATAAATACTTAACAATTGTAATATTTTACCATTTTATAATGGACCTAGGTATAAAACATTCTAATTATAAAAAATCTTAGATAGATTTGAGTCGCTTTTATCATAAAACAGGGTAGTAAGTTTTATTTTTATTTTAGAAGTTAGGATGTTTTTACTTATGATTCCATGAATTCATTCATACCTTACTACTTTTATTGCCTACTAATTATAATATCGAATAACTACTTACAAATTATCATTTTAAAAGACCTTTCATTTTATAATTTAATTTACAAAGTGCAATGATAGATGTTTTCAAATTTTATTAAAAATAAAGTCTAATATTATGAACAGTAAGATCTCCCACGCATAGTTATTTTTAAACTCATAGGTATCAATCGTTGATCGTCCGGTTTGAAAACCACAGAACAAGTTTTATGACTTAAACAAACGTCCCTTTCCCTTTACTAGAGATATTACCGTCAAATAAGACCGATTTATTTATAAAATCATCAATGAACTCAAGAAGCTTATACCTCCCTCTTGAATGAACTACTTAAAGGCTACCTAAAAGTATGTAAATATTTAGTGTTATTCATTATCATAGTTTGTTCCTTTACCGAATAATTATGTTAAAATGAAACTGTTTCTATTAATTAGGCAATAAACATTACTTCATAAGGTGTTTACGAAATAAATGAACCGATGTAAATTACTGACTTTTGTTCAATGATTTATTTCGAAATGTTTTTATTTCTTAGACTTGTGAGACTTTTATCTTATCTAATGCCTTATCGGACGAGTTTTTATCAACTAACAATATGACTAAAATAGCTATGATAACTATAAAAATTATATGATTTACAATCTTAAATAAACTACAGTCATTGTCGGCTGTAATTTAAAAAACCGGCCAAGTGCGAGTCGGACTCGCGCACGAAGGGTTCCGTACCAAAAAACAGCAAAAAATCACGTTTGTTGTATGGGAGCCCCCCTTAAATATTTATTTTATTCTGTTTTTAGCATATGTTGTTATAGCAGCAATAGAAATACACGACCTGTGAAAATTTTAACTGTCTACCTGTAGTTGTTATCAATATCGAGCAAAAAACGGCAAAAAATCACGTTTGTTGTATGGGAGCTCCCCTTAAATATTTGTTTTATTCTGTTTCTAGTATTTGTTGTTATAGCGGCAACAAAAATACATCATCTGTGAAAATTTCAACTCTCTAGATCACGGTTCATGAGATACAGCCTGGTGACAGACAGACAGACGGACAGCGGAGGCTTAGTAATAGGGTCCCGTTTTTACCCTTTGGGTACGGAACCCTAAAAAGTTTTGGGGAGTGTCGTAAGATATAGAAATCTGCAAAAAGTAATTTAAATACTCCATACCATAAACTACTCAAATTATTAACACTCAAGTTCCCATCGACACACAATAGCTTACAATTTGTAACACAATGGTTTAAAATTTGAATGCTATTGTGTGTTAAACCATAAGCTCTAAGCTATCATTTGTAAGGGATTACTAATGTTTGGGCAAAAAACGTTTCCCAAAATATCACATCGCAAACTATTTTACGCAAATTTTCATTTGGCAAAAAAACATTTGGCAAAACAACTTTTCAAAACTCTTTTTGGCAAATTATTGTTTAGCAAATAATTACTTGGTCATAGTTTCATTTTACCAAATATTATTTAGTCAAATGTATCGTTTGGCAAAACATACTCTTCCCAAAATATTGCATGGCAAACGATTTACATATTAATTTGAGTAGTGCATAAATTATTACAAAAAAAATCGGACTAAAAACATTAAAACGGACTAGTAAAAACAGACTAAAAAGTAAAAAATAATTTTTCTGTAAATATTTATAACCCTATACCTACAGAAATTTTAAATCTAAAAACGTGGGGCGCATTTTGTAAAATTTATCATCCATATTGTCTTTAGCATGCGCCCCACGTTTTTAGATTTAAAATTTCTGTAGGTATAGGGTTATAAATATTTACAGAAAAAATATTTTTTACTTTTTAGTCTGTTTTTACTAGTCCGTTTTAATGTTTTAAGTCCGATTTTTTTGTAATAATTTAGTCCGTTTTAAAAACGTGTTTTTAAAAAAGTTTTTTTTCAGTAAATTTTTATTTTCTGCTTTTTAGTTAACGAGCTAATACTAAAAAAAATATACCATCTCCTATTGGAGCACTCGTCAAGACGATTCAAACGAGCTCAAACTCGATAGGGTTGCATGGTTTTATTACAGAGTCCCAGTGGCCTTCTTCCGGCTCCATCATCAGACCCTGGAAACTATTTCCGAACAAAGTACTCGTCAATACGATTCAAACGAGCCCAAACTCGATGGGGTTGCATGGTTTCAATATTGAGTTCCTATAGCATGGACTTTCAGCTTCATCATCAGACCCTGGACCTCGTCTCCCATTAGAGTACTCGTCAAGACGATGCTAACGAGCCCAAACACGATGGGGTTGTATGGTTTCATCATAGAGTTTCTATGGCCTTCCTCCGGCTCCATCATCAGATCCTCGGACACTATTTCCCAACAAAGTACTCGTCAAGACGATTCAAACGAGCCCAATCTCGATGGGGTAGCGTGGTTTTATTAAATAGTTCCTGTGTCCTTCCTCCGGTTCCATCATCAGACCCTGGAAACTATTTCCCAGCCCAAATTTGATGGGGTTGCACGGTTTCAATATTGAGTTCCTTTGGCAAAGCCTTTCGGCTTCATCATCAGACCCTGGACCTCGTCTCCCATTAGAGTACTCGTCAAGACGATGCTAACGAGCCCAAACACGATGGGGTTGTATGGTTTTATCATAGAGTTCCTGTGGCCTTCTTCCGGCTTCATCATCAGATCAGCTCAATGACACCATAATATTGCATTGCCTTCCAGTTCTGACCTACGTTAAAAGTTTCAAGTCTCTAGCTCATCGGGAAGCTAGGATAAAATCGTTCGCAAACTTTGTGGAGAAACAAACGCGAAAGCAACCTAATAAAAACGTGTTAATAAAATAAGATACAAATTGACGATGAAGTAGTAATACCTCCTACCTTAGTTTTTTGCTATTTTTAGTTTTTATGCGACATAAAATACAATTTCACATGTCACGGCCAAAATCTCCTAACGCAATATTGTACTATTTAATCGACACCAATTTCACCCTAAGTTTATAGGGAATAGCTCCTATGTACCTAATTACCTATCTTAAAAAAAATATGTTAGAAAATCTCCTATCTAGGTACTCCAAAAAATTACAAAAACATTGCCAAAAAATGAGAAAATGTTTTTTAACTTTATTTACTGGAAATAAAGTAATTTAATAAGCCTTGAATTTTACACTATTACATAATTATTAATACGTGCTATAATCCGCCCAATTTTCTAAAATTTTATTCTGACGTTAAATTACTAATGTGTATCGCAACTTATTTAAAAAATTAAGATTATAAAATACTTACTTATTTGGTTTAAAAACAACCTTGTACCTAAGTTTCTTAATTTATGAAAATAAATATTTAAATAAATTTTACCATTATCCTGTTACGATTATATCAATAATATTTATTTCTGCCATTTGTTCCCTTTATACTTGGAATTCCTATATACTCCTGTCCTGCATTTCTGTATCAGTAAAAATAAATTATCATTTGCCAAACTTACGCTATAAATAAGTTAAGTGTGTGAAGTGTCAATTTTACCAAAAATTTTTTTGGAATATAATATTTGACAAAATAAAACGTTTGCGTAATAAACATTTGACCTAATAAAACTTGACAAAGTAAAAATATTCTAAATGATAATTTGACCAAGTGAATAAAATGCGAAATGTAAATTTGCCAAAGATTCATTTGGGAAATGAAACTAGTGCGATACGTTTTTTGGGAAGTGAAATTTGACCAAAAATAATTTGGCCAAACGGCAGAACCCCATTTGTAAGTTACAAATATAGCTTAGAGAACTTATGGTTATTTATATAACTACTTAGGTACTTTAATTCAATACTTAATTACGTAAATAATAATCATAGGTATGTTACTTCACTCAAATACTGATACAAAAAAAAGATTTAACGTATACCCGTATACCTAATAATTTATAAGTACCTAACGTGAATATTGTTTGAAGAAAGACATAAATATTCATAGACTCACAACGACGTCAAAGTTCATAGATATTTGAGTGTGATGGTTGAATAAATTGTATTAATTTTGAATAATAATATTGGAATACCTACCTATATAAAGAACAATAAAAACATCCTCTGTAATTTTCGACCTTTAAAAATGCAGTTTATTTATTTACAGTGCCTATCTGTACATCATAATAACTGAACCTAACCACCACAATTTATAAAAAAACAAATTATGGTAACTTTTTATGATTTATTACAAGGTGTTTGGTAAAAGCTTTATAAAGTCGAATATGGTAGATAGGGACCATCAAACTATTAAATTTTTCTATGGGACCAACTCTGAAATCGCGAAAAAAAATTCTGCTGTTTCATACAAAAAATAATAACGAAAATATCAAAATGTATGAAACAACTGGTTTTTTTCGCGATTTCAGAGTTGGTCCAATAGTAAAAGTTGTTCAGTTTGATGGTCCCTATCTACCATATTCGGCTTTATAAGGCTTTTACCAAACACCTTGTATTTTTCGACGAAGATAGAAAAATATTTTGTACTTAGTTAACTTTTAGGAGCGCAAAAATATATTTTTAAAAACTACATTTAAGACTAGTGAGAACCGCAGAGTTTGATGCCGAACTGAGGAGCGAATGTATTTGAAGTTAAAAGAAGGCTCGTACAAAAACAAGTTGGTTCAAAGAATTTGTAGAGACTGTTTACGTTGCGTCTGCGGTCCTTCCTGTCCAGAGCATTTCATAGAAATAGGCTTACAATGTAGTTACTTTGTCCTACTATGAAGTGCTCTGTCAGCGTATCTTACAATATAACTCCTCCACCCTCAGAATGAAGTTATCGGAAAATTGGGAAAAATAAATTTTTCTGATACTTCATATTTGAAATCTTACAAATTTTAATTGTGAATTTAAATTATATTTACTTTTTTCAAGGGAATTTCGTTTACTCGAATTTGTGAGATTTCAGGGTTTTCAACATTATTTGAAGGAGGACTTTTCTTACACATTTTTATTATAAAAGTTTTATATTTGAATACAATGAAACTTATAACTAGTACAAAGATTAAAACATATAATACTATAGTAGCAACACCAACGTTTTCAATTCGTTTTTCACTATCACTTTCCATGATTTTCACACTTTTCCGTAGCGCGTAATTTAGGTGCTGAATGTCGTCCAAATTTATCTTCTTTAGGTTTACAGGTTCGTAGTCTTTCGTCGAGTTTTCTTCATAATTTTCAGGTAAGTGAGGTAATTCTATTACAGGTAATGGCTTCTTTTTGTTGAAGATGGAGTAATAACGTCGTCCTCGGATTTCTACTCCTTCTATGGATACTATACATCTATCTGGTATGGTAAGTATATATGTTCCTTGTATCTGCCCATGAATGATGTTTCCATCACAATTTTGTGATATGATTTTGTTAACTTTGGAGAATAAAATCCAACCATTTACTGTAATCCTTTGTAATTTCAGGTTTTCCACGTCGACTGATCTTGGGAAACACGTCGATGGATTTTGGCAATAGGTCATCAATTGTTCAATACAGGTTTGATCGGCGTAAGGTGCGAGGTCATCTTCGGAACATAAATATTCTTTATCTGTAATTTCTTTACATTGTTTGGCAATCGGTAAGTATTTCAATCCTTCTATGAGTAGGTAGGGAAAGTCAGGGATTATAATATAGGTTAGGTTTACGGAATTGTGGAACATGGGGAGTGAGAACAATTTGTAATAACTATAAGTAACGTTATCGACTAAAGGTACTTCTATAATAAATCTTATAACACTGTCAGTAATATAAGTTTTTACAGAAAAGGTTTCTTCTAAGCTAACTAGGTTTTGATCATTTACGGAATATATTAGGTTATCATGTTTTGCTATTTCTATTAATATTTCTAGTAATTCGTCAGGATTTAATACACATTTATGGAGAACTGAAACTTTACTAAGTGCTAGAGCAGTTTCTATTTCGTTAAGTTTTATATACATGGTTCTGAAATTAGCAATAAATATATTTAATATGCCAATGAGATAAGTTACATAACTCAGCTGATTTTCCTTTTCAGATAAATCACTCAATTTTGTTTCAATTCGAATAAGACGTTCATTCATAAGTTGCGTATTTTCATCTATAATTTTAGTAGAATTTAGGAAATGATCTAACATTTCAGATACTAATGTAATTTTATTGGAAACTTCCTGTTCGTGGGTTTGTATATTTGTTATAAGTTTATCATATTTAACTGCGTCTTCATAATCTAAATTTCCTGTAATTATTTTAATGATGGAACCTAATGGGTTGATAAGTCCTCGTTTTACTCTTCTTGAGGGATTTAGCTGTTGGAATTTTTCAACTGTTTCGTCACGTAAATACTGTACTAATTGTTCTAACTCCTTAATTTCAAACTGATAAAAACTATTATTGCTATAACGATTAGTAATGCTATTTAGTTCAGAATATTTTTCAATATTAAATAAAATATCACGTTCAAAACCTTTCAGATCTATTGTTTTTATAATTGCCCATTGATCGCGTTGCAGATAAGCATGTCCTTGTTGAAAAGGTAAGATTCCCGGATTATGTTTAATTTCTACTAGTTGAAGTCCCTGGCTGGGGAGAGTTTGACCTAGGAGCAGCTGTGTTATCGACGTCCATATTAGAAGATTTGTCCACCACATCCACCACCTGTGAAGGACGTTTCACATTTTTAATCGGAACCTTCGTATCACGCTCGTTTACTCTAACAGGTAAAATATTACGTTCCACTTCGCCTGTGACTATAGCTTTCTGATACTTAGGTTTATCTTTAGACTGTCGCTTATTAACTGCTTTTGCGTATACTGTTTGACCTACGTTCAATTTAGGGCTTGCTTCTCCGCCTCGCTTATGAATTACCTTTTTCTTTAATTTTACTGCATTTTCCGATAAATATTTATATAATTCATTTGTTCTTTTTCTATGATCTTTAATAAGCTGTTGTTGATAATTTTTCTGGAAATCTATATCAAATGTTGTATTTAGTTCAGTATGGCCAAAAACTACTTCAAAGGGTGTGAGATCAGTTGTACTATGGATGGTGTTATTATAAGCCATAACTGCGTATGTCATTACTGTAGCGGCATCAGTATATTTTCGTTCATACTTAGCAATTCTATATATTTCTGTTAACGTGGAATGGAAACGTTCAACTAATCCCATGGAATTTGGGTTGTTTGGCGTTCCGATATGTAAAGTAATTTTATGAAAATCTGTTAATTCCTTTATCAAAGCATTGTTAAATTCAGTTCCAGGATCTGAGCTAATTTTCTGTGGAATGCCATAAAAAGAAAAATATTTAATTAAGGCTCTAACAATTTCTGGTGTTGATCTAGACGGAATTTCTATTGCTTGACCCAGTTTACTAAAGGCATCGATAATTGTCAAATATGTTTTCGATTCTATGGAAAATGTATCAATAAATATTTCTTGAAATGGTGCATTTTGCGTTTGAGTTAACTGTAAAACTGGTTTTAAGGGCTTACGATCATATTTAGAAACCTTACATTTTTCACAAGAATTGATAAATGCTGTTACCATTTCATGCATATTTTGCCAAAAATAATTACGTCGGATTCTTTTAATGGTTTCTGTAATTCCACGGTGGCAAGTTTTTCCATCGTGTGTTTTATTAATTATAGCTCGCTGTTCCTGTTCATCTTCTATGTAAACTACTCTTTCCGTACATTCTACAAAATTAACTGTGCCTTTTTTAAATAATTCGATAACAATTTTACTAAATCGTTTTCTATGTTCTGGGTGTTCAAAGTAAATGAAATATTTGATTTTGGGTTTAATATATTGTTTCAGGAAATCTTTTATTATTTGGTCGTTTTGCAATGGTAAGAATACTTCTAAAACTTTTTGTTTATCTCTAGACAAATCTGTAACTTGCATATCATTACTATGTTTATAAAATATTAATATCTGATTGGGTTTTGTATCTATAGCTTCGTGAAGTATGGGTATACCTAAAGATTCTGTTTCTCTAGCTGAATGTATGGTCTGACTAGTGCTATTAAAATTTTCGGATGGAACTGGATATTCGGATGGTTCTATATCTGTGTCTGAGATTGATACTGTTTTCTCGGAATCTGAAATAGTTATGGTATCTGAGTGGTCCTTATCCTGCTTTGTAAATTTAGATGATTGCTCTTCGTTTTCGTCTATGTTAACTATCATGGATTCGTTATCCTCGTTTCCTAATGCATTGATTTGGAGGCGAGATAACGCATCTGCGTTTGCGTTTTGCTTTCCACTTTTATGGATTATATTATAATCGTATTCCTGTAAACGTAAACGCCAACGCGTTAACTTGCTATTTAATTCTTTTAAATTACTAAGCCAAATAAGAGGTCGGTGATCTGTGTAAATTGTAAATTTATTGCCATATAGATATGGTCGAAAGTGTTTTGTAGCCCAAATAATAGCTAACAACTCACGTTCGATCGTACTATATTTCCTTCTTTTGTTAATGTATGGCCTAAATACTGTACCTCTTTTCGTAAGAATTCAGATTTATCTAACTGTATTCAAACGAAGGTTATTTAAATTTTCAATCAATAAAGTATCTATTTCTACATCGACAAGGGCACCGTTATAGTTTACTTGTTAGAAGGCAATCTATGTGAAAATTTTCAACGGAATCTACTTTTTCTTCGTTATTTTCTGTAGGTAAATTATTGGTTTGTGCGTTTTCAATATCACTAGGTTCAGGAAAATCTATAGCGTATGTATCTTCGTTATAATATGGATACATATATTCATCATAGTCGCTTTCATAATAAGGATCGTAATACTGAGTTTCTTCTGTATATATTTCATTTATAGGAAACTGTTGCGGTCTAGCGGGTGCAGTTCTCATAGATACATCATTAGAAAAATTTGTGGGTCGGTAACCTTGAGGTTGTTGAGGTCTATAACCAAATTGGCCTGCTTGGGGTCTAAATCCATGTATTGGAGGACGATAGCCAAATTGACCAGGTTGCGGGCGGAAGCCTGTTGGCTGAATAGGTGTGTTTGTATTTAACTGGGGTTTACCGAATTGTGGAAATGGTTTATTAGGAAATTGTGAAAATTGTTTATTTCCAAAATTAGGGAATTGAGGTCTATTCTGTGCAAAAGGGAATGGTTTATTATTAGCAAATTGATTTATTGGCCTGGGAAAGTTTTGATTACTTGGAATACCGAATTTAAATTGATTTGGCGGAATACCAAATTTAAATTGATTATTTGGAGTAAAAATTGGTTTGATTGAAGGTAAGCTATCTTTCCAACTATTTGAAGGTTTATTTTGTAACATTCTTGATCTCAAATTATACTGTTCTTGGAAATTAACTTCCTCTAAAACATACATCAAAGCCTGCTCTAAGGTAGATGGATTTTTAATACGAACTATCCGTACCATATATTCGGGTAAATTATAGAGAAAAACATTCAGAGATGTGTTGTCATATATTATACGTTTGGCTTCTTTTAATGCAAGTGAAGGAATTTGATTTACCTTGGATAATAAAATTGCACGAACATTTTGTATCCTACTGCAGAAATCTAAGTAAGATTCGTTTGATCTAATTTTTAGTGTCTCTAACTCGATAGCTACGCATTCCTCACTACGTGGATCGCCAAAATGCTGCAATAATATTTCCTTTAATTCATCGTATGTGGTAAAGTCGCTTCTTTCGCTAATTAAAGAAGCGGCCTTTCCAGTTAATTTACTTGTAACTGTTTGAATAAGGTAATCATTCACTTCCGGATGTCCCTGATATTTTGTTATAACGTATTCGCATTTACGGAGGAACAAACTTAAAGTTTTCGAATTTCCATCAAATTCAGGAATTAAGTTTATCATATCGCGTGGTACTCTTTGCGAAGGAAAATCATGCTGTCTTTCAGCCATTGGTACTGGTATCTCAATAACGTGTGCTGGGTCATCCATTTTATCTATATAAATATAATACGTATAACAAAATTAAAAGTTAGGTACTTAAAATAAAATATAATGAAGTAAAATCGCGAGATTTTATCGACGATAATAACTTATGCTATATAGCTAAACACAAAATACAATTTTTTTAAGAAAATAACCAAATATAGTAGTCAGATATTTTCTTAAAAATAAACGATTACAATTAAAATATAAAACACAATTTTTAAGAAAATTCGAGATTTTATCCAATTAACTTCAAAATTGCAAATAAATACTTGAAATATGTAAAACACAAATTTTTAAAGAAAGTTACAAGATTTTATCGTAGTTCCCTTTAAAACAAATAATTAAGTAATACTAAAATAAAGTTTTTAAGGAAAAGGCGAGATTTTATCGCTCTATTACTTAAAAAGTTATATTTAAGGAAAAGTTCGAGAGTTTGATCGTACAATTCACTTAAAAAGTTACAACTAATTTAGTTTTAAGGGAATGTTCGAGATTTTATCGTACAATTCTCATAAAACACCTATCGTTTACGGGAAACACAGAGAGTTTGATCTGTAAATCACATAAACACCTATATATATTTATTACTATAGTTTACGGGAAACACAGAGAGTTTGATCTGTAAATCACATAAACACCTACATATATTTATTACTATAGTTTACGGGAAACACAGAGAGTTTGATCCGCGAATCACATAAACTTCCTAAATCTACTTTGTTTCAATTACAATTTTTCAATTCAATATTCTGTTTCTTCATAAAAAAAAAATAAAAAAAATCACTTTATCAACTTAATTCTAATACAAAAATCTTAGGTAAAGGAGGGAAAGGAAAGAAGAGGATTTTACTACTTACATTCCAGTCGACACCTTATTTTTTGCCATCACCGATTTTAGGCGATATTACTCCCGTTAACAAAATTTATTTGGTTCGTGGATAGCCTGTTTGGTGTTGAAACACACAAACTGCGTAAACGCGCCGAACGTCAGCCACGACTTCGGATGCTACGATTCGCGACGACTTTTCTCGGTTTCCGCGATTTTAGCGTACTTTTATGAGAATCAACGCGTCTAGCAACAGCCGGCTATCCTACCGGCTGCGCCAATTAACTTTTAGGAGCGCAAAAATATATTTTTAAAAACTACATTTAAGACTAGTGAGAACCGCAGAGTTTGATGCCGAACTGAGGAGCGAATGTATTTGAAGTTAAAAGAAGGCTCGTACAAAAACAAGTTGGTTCGAAGAATTTGTAGAGACTGTTTACGTTGCGTCTGCGGTCCTTCCTGTCCAGAGCATTTCATAGAAATAGGCTTACAATGTAGTTACTTTGTCCTACTATGAAGTGCTCTGTCAGCGTATCTTACAATATAACTACTTCGATAAATATTTTTTTCTCTTATAAACTCGTGTTCAATGTTCCATTGGAAAATCAAAGAACATAAAATGAACGTAAACGTTGAATGCGACGTGTATGGCTTGCTTTCGAGTAATATGGTATTGTACTGCGGTCGTCGTCTGTAATTTTAAACTTCCGTGTATTCTCGGCTACCACACAATAGTGTGTCACTCACTCGGCGCTAGGTTTGATCAACAAAGTGCTCGACTTAAGTGTCCTTGGAATGTTTTAATGAGTTTCGTCCATATGTTACGCTGTTTTTACTATAATCTTGCAGCTGCATCTATTAGTAATATTACTATTAATAACAGTATAATATAAATAAATACTGCTCTAACTGGTGTAACCACACGAGGAACTATACTAATAGCAATATTTATTTACACTTCAAGTAGCACTTAATGGATAGTTTAAAAAACTCCGCAATAATTTTCAATAGGGTTCGTTTTTGCTGGAGTAGGTAATCAAGTTTTTTCTGTTTAGTTGTTCATCAACAACGAGTGGGTGGATTCCGTCAGCAAGAAGACTTTCCCGACTATCAATCCTCAAGATGAGACCGTCATCATTCAAGTTGCGGAAGGTGACAAGGTAAAAACAAGAAAAACATGAAACAAGTTTTTCTAATAAATATCAGGACAATATTTCCATACTAAACTAAACGATCTTTCGATCTCTCTGATTTGTGTTTGTATAAATTGAAAAGTCAAAATGTCAACCTATTGTTTCTTTAAAAAAATATCAGCATATTGGATTTGTAGGAAAAATCTTGTTTCAATTCTGTTAGTGAATGTAAAAGAACAATTTCTAACATATTTGTTAGTTGTTGCCACAGACCATACCTGTGGTTGTTGCACAGAATATGTATAATAGTCTAACGTGTTGTGGTTCCTTCCTTTTGTATGTTTTTCAAATAATATTATGACAATGTTATTAGGCTGACATCGACCTCGCCGTAGCCGCAGCCAAGAAGGCTTTCCACCGCTACTCCGAATGGCGCACCCTGGACGCCTCCCAAAGAGGTCGCCTGCTCCTGAAGCTTGCTGACCTCCTCGACCGGGACTACAAATACCTAGCTGACCTCGAGACCTTAGACAATGGCAAGCCCGTCAAGCAAGCGGAAGGCGAGGTGCAATGGTCAGCGGGAATTCTCCGGTACTACGCAGGCAAAGCTGACAAGATCCATGGCAGTACTATTCCTGCAGGTAAAAATTGACGAAATTTTAGACGGATTAGTAGAAAAATCACCCGTAAGACGCATTGTAAAAGTCACTCTTGATGCTACTTGATGCATGGCAGTATTTGATCAACAACTGCTACTTGATGCGTGGCAGTGTCTGATCAGCATGATAACTAAGTAACATCTTGCAATAGTATTCAGATATAGAGTAATAATTTTAAAATTGTGTTTATAGATGGAGAGGTCCTTACTATAACCCTGAAGGAGCCCGTAGGTGTATGTGGGTCTATTCTCCCATGGAACTACCCAGTCCCCATGATCGTATGGAAAATCGCTCCCGCTTTGGCTGCAGGTAAACTTTATAATTGGCAATAAGCATTTGTAATTAAGATGTTGCGTCTTTAGTATTATAAGGAAATCTATATAATAATAAATAACCCCAGATTGGTAGGTACTGATGAAGACAAGCTCATTTGTCCAAATAGCGTAGCTAATCAATGGTTGGAGAATCTTTCGTACTGTACCTACTAATCCCCGTCTAGAACTCTGTTGGTGGAAGATGACTTGTTCGACTAATATACGTATTATGGATGTTGTAATTAAAATTAATATCAAAATAAATATGGACGGTACCAATAATAAGTAGATATCAGCCTTTAAAACTAGAAAAATGGGACAACCTTTTAATAATGGCGTCAAATAATGAAATTATTATGTATATCTTGTATACGCGCTTACGAGTATATTTTGAATTACCAGCTCCTTTCCACAGACAAGATGTCATAACAACTTTATAAGTTATCTTGTTTTGAAACAGTTATTCATTTCTTTTTATATCTTTAAACATTTTTATTATTGTTTGTTATCAAATAAAAAATAGTTGTGTGAATAAATATCAGCTAAGTATGAATATAACTGTTTAAGCATTAAGTAACGTCTTTTAGGAATATTACCTACGAGTATGTTTTACAGGTGGTGACGTGAGTTGGCAAACATTACTTACATACTCTTACTCGACGAACAATACGGTTCAAATTCAAGGTTTTGTCATTGATATTGATGCAGTATGTTGTACTGTACCCACATTATATCTAAAAATGAAATAGGTACTCCGATAGGTATTTAGAATCAAAGTAAAGAAATTACAATTCTGATAATTCACTTTCTGATTAGATATTCGTTTTGCATTATTTCATAAGTATATTTTGTAGTTATGTAAGTATAGGTTTAATTTATGTAATGAAGTCTTTTCTTTTTCTTAATGTTTACATCATATTATGATATGATAACACACTATCTTAAGGTAGATATCGCTTTCCAAATGTACACACACTTTTAATTAATCAGCTTTATCGTCTATAGTAACAGTAACATCCAATCCAGTAAACATTATCCGCACACGCGCAACGATTTTAGCCGTATTATATTCATGTTAATAATAGTTAATGATTTCGTAATATTTTTCACAGTGAATAAATTTCGAGAGCTCAAGAGATACCTAAAGGAATGGGCAAAGATTTGCAATGTTTAATTTTCCGCCCAGGGATCATCACCAATTAAATTTACGGAGATCCATTTTAAAAATCTTAAAGACAGAAAGGACAGCTAAATATAGCTAGTACGCGCACGTATGAGTAATATTTTTCAAATATTCCGAAATACTTAATTAATAAAAATATTCTGGCAAAGTCCGCCATTTGTTGACCCTTGTTTCCGCCGATACGGTTTCTGTTGATTAACTCTTGTCTAAAAATATCCTGTGCTCTTGACATAAAAATATATATTTCACCAGGTTGTACCCTCGTTGTGAAGCCAGCGGAACAGACTCCTCTTACTGCCCTATACATTGGGGCTCTCATCAAAGAGGCTGGATTCCCAGCTGGTGTGGTTAACATCATCCCAGGATACGGGCCTACCGCTGGATCTGCGCTGACCCACCACCCCGATGTCGATAAGATCGCTTTCACCGGATCCACAGAGGTCAGTTTTATCGAGAAGACCTTGATTAAGGTCATTAAATTAAATAACAATCATGTTGATTGTTATAAATCTGGAATTTAAGTGTTATACTAGGTAACTTGACATTTGTAATTTCCATAAAAACTTGTCTGCCCTTTTTTTTTATTTAAATTACCGAAGAGATGACTTTGAAAACACTAGGGATTCCTTTAAAATTCTAAAATCATTGGGATTCCTTCAACTACTCGCCTAAAAAATTACATCAAAGAGGTCTGAAAGAATAAATACGAAAATCGTTTAGGTATCCACCCAGTCTTGTGGTAATGGAAGATAACTATAGCTTGCAATCAAGAATATTCCACAATCAGATTGTGGAATACAATCTTCGCAAGATAAGTAGTTCCCAAAGATATTTTTAATTGTGCAGGTTGGTCGCATCATCATGAATGCTGCTGCTGCCGTCAACCTGAAACGCGTGACCTTGGAGCTTGGCGGCAAGAGCGCCCTTGTGATCTTCAACGATGCTGATGGTAACTAGCTAACACTTATTCAAAGACCTAACGAGAATATGAAGCAGAGCTGTAGTCAATAATTGTTACCTTGTTGAATGTTACGATGAGGAGCTTGGTGGCGCACTGGTTTAGCGCCTGGCCCTGCGATTTCGGACGTTAAGCAACTTCCATAAGGGTCGGTCATGGGATAGGTGGTCAAACTATCTAAATTGTTTGTTATATGGGTGAAACTTGACTTTCAGTCGAAAAAGCCGCTGACATTGCTCACCGCGCTGCCTTCGCAAACGCTGGTCAGTGCTGCGTCGCTGCCACCAGGACGTATGTGCAGTCTGGCATCTACGACAAGTTCGTCGCTAAGGCTGCCGAGATTGCTAAGAAGAGATCCGTTGGAAACCCTTACGAAGATGTGCAACAAGGACCTCAGGTAAAAGATGAATTCATTAAAACATCAAACACATCAACACTGAAGGACATGAAGTATCTACATCAGTTCTCGATCAATTCATCAAATTCTTAGTGCATATTATTTCAATTAATGAAAATTACACAAGATTATATTCAAACGATAACAAAAAGGTACTTGATATAAAGTAAACATGTATATCACTTCAATCAGTCCAGTGCTTCAAGTAACTTACTTACGGCAGCCTTGAAATAATGGAGTGTTTCGATAAAATTACAATTAGGCACGATAAATCTCGAAATTATTCAGGTATCCATCCATCTCAAGTGTTTTATTTTCACATTGTTCCACTTCCAACTCTTTATTTTTCTTCAGGTGGATCTCGATATGTTCACCAAAGTAATGAGCTACATCAAAGCTGGCAAAGCGGAAGGTGCCAAGTGTGTAGCTGGTGGTGACAGGCAAGGGAAAGTCGGCTACTTCGTCCAACCCACGGTGTTTGCTGATGTCAAAGATGACATGAAGATCGCCAGGGAAGAAGTAAGTAATTTTTAACCGACTTCAAAAAGGGAGGAGGTTGTCAGTTCAGTTGAATTTTTATTAGCATCAGTTAAGAGGTAATGTTTATTATTTACTTAAAGCAGTTTATGGATGGGAAGCTCTCATGATAGACCATCTGCCTAACTTAACAGAATATTATAATATATAACTATAAAACGTATTGATTGGCAAGGCAATATACCTATATCCCAAATCTGTCTCTCAAAAAACGTTATAAGTTCATTAGAAATTACTTTTATTAGATCTGGTGGCCTCCTAAGACTCTTAACTTTTGCCTTCAGATCTTCGGGCCAGTGCAGAGCATCCTCAAATTTGAGACCTTTGAAGAGGTGGTAGACCGCGCTAACGATTCCAACTACGGCCTTGGTGCTGGAGTAGTCACCAATGACATCACCACCGCCCTTGCTTTCATCAGACATGTTCGAGCTGGTTCTATGTGGTATGTAAAAAACAAGGTTCCGTCATTAATTCAACATGACAGCACGTTGCATGCAATGCAACACCTGCGTAAACACATGTTATTATCTCAGTAAAATTTATTTTCCTGTTTTGTATTATCTTTGATATTTATAAACTCGTAACAACACAATATTTTTTTCTAATGACTTCCCCAAATAAGGAAATTTTACTCAAGAAAACATTGTTACCGGTTATCGATGTATAGAACCAAGTAATGATTGAACTTTGCTCAAGTAAACATAACCTAAGTAAGTAAATAAAGACATGAACGATCACTATTGACTTCTAAACATTTGACTATTTTAGGGTGAACACCTACGAGCACGTGACAGCACAAACACCATTCGGTGGTTTCAAGGAATCAGGAATTGGTCGCGAACTGTGAGTATATTACCATATAGAACAATTCTTTGTATGCAATATAAAACACAATTTATATGCATCTAATCATCTACATGCAAAAGCTAATGATCACCATGATCTATCTAGATGATAGAGCGAATAAAGATTAACTGCGCAATATTATAAAACACTTACTCGTAGTTAAATGGGTACCTACATGGTTCAAACAATAACTTTCTGGTGAAAAATACAAATCTTTGATTCTAGTTAGATCCGTTTTAAGTTAGTTTTCACCAATTTTGGATTTGCCAAGCTATCTCAATCCTGGCAGATAATTTCACAAAAGTTCTGTTCCATTTTTAAGTTACATTTTGTGGCTAAGCAAAGGTGCTATCCAGGCCCCGTGAAACAAGCCAGGGTATTTTCGTGTGTGCTAAATGATTACATTGCTTTTTTCTTTTTACAGGGGTGAGGAAGGCATTACCCAGTACCTTGAACACAAGACCGTGTCCTTCAACCTGCCCAAGAAACCTCTTGTTTGAACAACAGAAAACCACTGACTGATACCAAAAAACTATTTATAATACTTAAGTTAAAAAAAACTTTTGTCAATTCTGATCTTTTTCTTTTTTAAGTATAAGAATTAAACTCTTTTTTGTTATTTATTTCAGTTTGTTTTATTTCATCAACATTTTTAATCTTTTTTTTCCTTATAATCAAATAAACACCAAGCTACTCAGAAATATAGTTCCTGTTTCTATGTTCTGAGTTATTAAAAGCGTTTTTGGTGAAAATGAACAGAATATACCTAGTCCACTATCGCAACTGAAAATTACTGAAACTCAACTTGAAAAAAAAAATATGTCTTTTGGTCTTGTACTAGCGATATTAGCGTGATTTATACCTAATTTTATCGACAATAACGCCCACATGTTGGGGTCTAACCCTTTTCATATTGGAATGACCACCATTTTAAAATTTACTTTTTATTTAAGACTAGCGGCCGCCCACGGTTTCACCCGCGTGGTTCCCGTTCCTGTAAGAATATCGGGATAAAAAGTGTCCTATATTTTAATCTAGGCTATCTACTATCTGTGTGCCAAATTTCAATCAAATCCGTTCAGTAGTTTTTGCGTGATTGAGGAACAAACATCCAAACCCACAAACTTTCACATTTATAATATTAGTAGGAAGTAGGATGACCCTGCAAAAAAATATTAATTTATCCTGATCTAAAAGTCCTACAGATATAAAAAAAAATACAAGTCGAAACTTCGAAAGGTAATAATACCACATTTAAGTTAAAAATGTGTATAAACTTACAACTTTTTACTTCTATATCCGGAGAAATTAATATTTTTTGGTACCTAGAGCCTTTTTAATGCCAAAAATCTATAAAAAAAATATACAAAGTAAAATTTAGGCGGTCATTCGATAGGAGAAGGGGTAGATGTGTTTGTTTTTGTCGATAAAATTAAGTAGGGATATATTTCACGCCTTTAAATTATCTCAAGTACAAGACCAAAGATTGAAAAAAATCGAATTGGCTGAATATTTTTTATTGTAAAAAAAATAAAAAACAGAATTTTTGGTTGCGTGTATTACTTTAAAAAAATACATTTCTGCATATACAAGATATGTGCGACTTTGAAATAGCAAGGGAACATTAGTAAATCTGCTGTTTTTTTTTTAATTCCACGCAACGCAAGGATAATTCTGAAACTGAACGGAGCTTATTCCTACTAATAAAAAATATTCAGCCAATTTGTTGTTTTTTTAGACATTCCCCATTAGACTTTAGCTACTACTATTATGTGTACAACACATAATATATTGGTAGCTAAATATGAAGTACCAGTATCACAAACGCCTAGACCCAAGAAAATATACTTAATTATTATAACTTAGAATACCTTTAAGTATATACATATGTTACCGTTAAAGTATGGAATCCATTAATCTGCAGATTAACTAGTGAATTTGTAGATCAACTGGTCGAGTCAGTTAGGTGCGATTTTTTTCTTAAAGTAGCAGATTTCCGCACTTTAACTTGTTAATCTGCTCATTAACGGATGCTACACCGTTAAAGTGCGAAAGATAGTGAGTGAAATAGCCAATGCTTCAGGAAATTTAAGTTAAAAACCTATACCTATTGAAAGTAAATTTTACAAAAACGTAGTTTCTGGCGCTTCGCCGGCCGATCCCGCGGCACGCTCGCTCGGCTCGCGTGTTTTTGTTGTACTAATGACTTTAACTTTAAGACTTTTCCATTCCCCCCGCTTTCGTGTCAACCCCCTTTTATGTGATTACAGTGTTTTTTCAATCAAAGAACCTTTTTTCGCACTTTAACTGATGCTTGGTCGTTAATCTGCAGATTAGCTAGGGAATCTGCTGAGTACCTAGTTAAAGTACGAAATAAAACAATTTTTCGCACTTTAACTGATTCGACCAGTGAATCTGTAGATTAACTAGTTAATGTGCACTCTAACTGATTTCCGCACTTTAAGGATGACATAATACATATTGGATTGTATTGTGTATTGTGCTGTAAAAGCTCTTTCATGGTACCTATATGTTAGGTTTTCCTAAAAAATCTTATATAGGATTTATACCTACATGACTTGGTAAATGTAAGGGTTTTTATAAAACATAAATACTTTTTTCGGGCTTTTACCGGGATTATTTTTATCGGGATGCGTATTTCCTTAACCGTATTGAATTCGTCCCCTCCTCGTGACGAATTCAATACGGTTTTGGAAATTAAAATATGCCGCGTAATCGTACCGATTTCAGCCCCATCAGTAGACAAAATCAACACGATTTTGTGCATTTATTTGTATGAAAGGATATCTCCCAAAAACGTATTGATTATGTCTACAGCTGGCGCGGTTGTTATTAAAACTGTTTTGAAAACCAATATTAGTAATACGTCCTGTAAGCTTAGCAGTTTAAAGTGAAAGAAATAAAACTGAATAGGCACTTATAGCTCCTCTGGACTCCTTCAATTTGCATTTTTATTTGTTCCTAGACGATAGTCTAGTATACCTACGTATACTTTTTTAAAGACAAAGCGTTTAACTATTTTGACTTTGAGACTGCGTGCCCAACATAAAAAGAATTGAAGTTGGCAACGTTATCTTTTTTGTCTCGTAATTAGGTAGGCACTATTGAAAAGGTTATTTTATGATAATGCTTATAATCGTCGTAGAGATCCTTAGGGGAGGCCTATACCCTGCAGTGGATGTCGTGCGGCTGATATGATGATGATGATGTTGATGAATGCTTATAAGTAGTTCATCATTAATTTAATAAATTTTAGCGTGGAAGGTATAAAGTTGATACGTTTTTGCAAAGATTTGAAATATAAACAAGGGTAATATACTTTTAGCTATGAGATAAAGTTCATTTTCCTACAAGGAGCCTAATCAAGCTAGGAGACGATGAAATCGATACCTTTTTGAAATAGAAAAACTGTATGATTAACCTACACATTAAGCGTATAAATTTCATCCCCTCCAGTTGACGAAGCCGTTACGGTTTTGGGGAATAATATATACTTACGATAAAAGTTAGAGCAAAACCGTGTTAATTTTGTCTACTGATGCGTCTGCAATCGATAAGCTTACGCGGCATATTTGGATTTCCGAAAACGTACTGAATTCGTCGCCAGTAGGGGACGTATTCAATGCGGTTAAGAAAGTACGCTATCGGGAATATCGGGATATACAATTATAAAAAATTCACAGATTTCGCAGTTCCCGCAAGAATCGGAGCATTGAAAATGAATACAAAAATGTACGAAAATACCAAATCAAATCAAAAGCAAAATCCTATAATTTTTCTAAGGTATACTAGGTACCTTTTTATTTTTACGATCGATTGTGACACTCAGCTGCGCCTCGTGTCACAGTGCCCCTGACTGCTTCGACGCGGCTGAAATATTATTAACCGATTCACAAAAATCAACTAATGCACTTCTCGTCTGCTTCCGCATCTTTCAATACCTTTACCATGACGATCGGTCAATAATCATAGAAACTACATCACTTTTTATATACCGAAATACCCGTTTTTCTACAATTCCAAATCTAAAGGGACCACCTACAGGTCACAATTATAAACCGATTTTCAAAAAAAAATCGCTGGTTTGTAGCTAAACTAATACCCTAGGACCCTTTTTTTCATTTTTTCTTAAGTCGGTTTTTGTCTGGAAATAGTAAACAAACAATTTAGTAAACAAACACCCCCCAAAAAAGCCGTTAGTTTGTCGGAATTTGTTACCAAGAATCAGATTTTGTCGATCTTGCGTTTAGGAGATATGTGAGGATACGCTTACGACCTTTCGTTCTCGAGATCCAGGTAAAAAGGTCTCCACAGCGCCTCCTCACATATCTCCTAAACGCAAGATCGACAAAATCTGATTCTTGGTGACAAATTCCGACAAACTAACGGCTACACACTCGAGTTATCAGATTTTCGCTATGACCTTCCTTTCTCAAGATCCAGGTAGAAAAGTCTCCACAGCGTATCCTCACATATCTCCTAAACGCAAGATCGACAAAATCTGGTTCTTGGTGACAAAATCCGACAAACTACCGGCTACACATACGAGTAATCAGATTTTCGCTACGACCTTCCGTTTTCGAGATCTGTGTGGCCCAGCTGTAGAGACGTCTCTACAGCTGAGCCACACGTATCTCCTAAACGCAAGACCGACAAACTCTGGTTTTTGGCGACAAAATTCGACAAATTACCGGCTTTACATACGAGTAATCAGATTTTCGCTACGACCTTCCGTTTTCGAGATCTGTGTGGCCCAGCTGTAGAGACGTCTCTACAGCTGAGCCACACGTATCTCCTAAACGCAAGACCGACAAATTCTGGTTTTTGGCGACAAATTCCGACAAATTATCGACTTCATCATGGCATAGTCAAAAAGTCAGATTTTCAACTTTTTTTTTTGTGGCCCAGCTGTAGTCCGCCACTTCCAAAATACGCATTCCGCGCAATCCCCACCCGATTTCAAGATATTTGCCTCGTACTGTATACTTCAGTCAAATTAGACATCAGAAACATAAATATACTTCTGAAAAACATGTGGTAAAAACACCTATTTTATAAATTGGCATTTTGAAACTCTAGTGTCTCCGAAATTATCGGACATTCAAAATCGCTTTACCCTCAAATTGTTGCAAATTTAACTTACTTTAAAACTTTTTCTTACTATCTTGGAGTCAAAATCGACAAAAACTGAATAAATGGAACTTTTATTGTCCCGGTCGTCTGCCGACGACGAAAACTTGGATTTAACATTGCCTCCACATTATCAACAATATATCCAAAAATACCTGATTTGATGCAACGATCAATGTCAAAGGAGAATGGCAAACTGGGAACCATTTTCCAAATTCATAAATACTGAGCGTGCCCAATTCGGACCTTATGAGATTTAAAGGTCATAATTTGGTGGTTACTTTTCAATTTAAAGTGTTCGTAAAGAAGGAGGCAACATTAAGAAAAACAACGTCATCCGCAACTAAAAATGACAAAAACAGTAAAATTCTAATAGGTAATATAATATTATTAATTATTGAATTCTTATTTTCAATAAGAAAGGGTCTAGGTATATGAAAAAAATACAATTGTTTTTCGTTTTTGAGGTTAAAATCATGGCCGCCAGGCGCATTACCAATTGACGCGAATTAGTATCTACCTATCGTTATCATACTATGTTTCAGGTCAATGATAGATAGGTAGTAGGTAATTGTCTATTACGGTCTAATGACTAAATATTTGTAGATTTCATGACCAGCCTCACCTAAAGCTTTTAAATAAAAATCATTCTGTGTAGGTTATGTACCTAATGTATCCAAAGTAATTGCCTACTAGGTGCTGATTTGAGGTTAGGTTTTAAAATCAACTTTTTATCCCCAGCTTTAAAGTGTATCTTACGATTACATAATTTATTAGGCTTTAATAGAGCATTAAAGTCATGCTATTTACTTCTTGGCACGCTAAGCCTTTATGTGGTTCTGAAAATATATGGGCACCTGCCATTCTCCTTTGATTGGATTAGTAAAAATAAAAAAGTTTATGAATAAGTATAAGTATTTGATGAAATGTCAGTTCTGTGTGTCATAAATTCATAAGTAAGTAATCATTCTAGAGAGATAAATAATGGCAACTTTTTTATCAATCTCAAGTCAAAAAGCTATCAGTCAAAAATTTTTGTTGATATGTGTAACTTTAGACAGTAAAAATTATGGTCTCATTGACCGAGCGAGCACGAAGTGCGAGCGAAGCGTCTCTGCTTCAGCTTGGGCAAAAATTCTTTCGTATGCCCGGCTATCTGTTCCAACCTACAGGTCGCATTTCTCAACCTATTCTCGTGAAATTTTGTGAGCAAGTTTGAAAATTACATTGAATTTTTTGGTCAAGCCAGTTTGCGGAAGTAAGCTACATATATTTATTTTTTCAAAATGGTTTGGGACTTCCGCCAAGTGACGCCTGATTCAATCAAATACCAGTTTTTTGAAATTTTTCAAAATGGCGGAAATATGTTAAAAAAGAGAGTTCATTCCGCTTTCCATCTTTGCCTGTTTTCTTCTCTACAGGTCGCATTTCTCAACCGATTCTCGTGAAATTTTGTAATCAGGTTTGAAAATGATATAAAAAATTTTGTCAAGCCAGTTTTTTGAAATTTTTCAAAATGGTGGAGATATTGTTAAAAAAACAGATTGCAGTCCAGCTTTCCAGCGCTGTCCGTTCTCCTCTACAGGTCGCATTTCTCAACCGAGTCTCGTGAAATTTTGTGAGCAGGTTTAAAAATAATATACAATTTTTTTGTCACGCCAGTTTTTTTAAATTTTTCGAAATGGCGGAGATATGTTAAAAGAACATATACCAGTCCGGCTTTCCAGCTCGAGCTCGGCTGGACGAGTCGGGACGGAAGGCGAGAAACTGTTCACATTCACGTTTCTCGGTCTTTCGTGGGTCGTTCTCGAGGGTTCTTTCGGCGTGAGTCTGGAGGCGGCATTAGTGGAAAATTCAATGGAATTTAATGTACAATACACAAGAAAATATATAGTTCAGCTGCTCTACAATGAGTTGTAGGACCAATCAATAGGGCTGATGGTAAGAACAAGTCAAAAAATCACCAAACCAACCAAACAAATTTAATATGCTCACAAAATCAAAACAATATGTAACACAATGAGCTGCAATAATCCAGTTTCCAAAGTCCCCAGACCAGGGGCGTAGCTACCGCCGTATCAGCCGTATCAATTATACGGGGCCCCCGGGCAACGGGGGCCCCCAACGTGCGTAAGCAAAAATTAATAAAAACTTTTTTTAGAAAAGGAAAAAGTAAAAAAATATCATCTTTTTCCGGCGTAAAGCGTGCGCATAAATCAGTTGGCCGAAAAAAAGGGAAGGAGAGTATATAACGTGTAACAGAAAGGGGTATCAGCCACAAAAAATCACGTTTGTTGTATGGGAGCCCCCCTTAAATATTTGTTTTATTCTGTTTTTAGTTATTTGTTGTTATAGCGGCAACAGAAATACACCATCTGTGAAAATTTCAACTATCTTGCTATTACGGTTCATGAGATACAGCCTGGTGACAGACAGACAGATGGACAGCGGAGGCTTAGTAATAGGGCCCGTTTTTACCCTTTGGGTTCGGAACCCTAAAAAATTGGTCCAAATATTTAAAAGATTAAAGAACAACAAGTTAAATGCCTATTTTGCGTTGTATCCCTTCAAATTCTTATGTTGAGCGAATATTTTCCCATATGACGCTTAAATGATCTAATGTTAGAAATCGTTGCTCTGCAGATTAAATGAAAGCAGAATTGCAAAAGACATGTCTTGTTCGGAATTCGTAAGTAAATATAAAAATGACGCGAAATTAATGAGAAATAGTAATACAAAATATGCATTAAATTAAATATCTTTTCTTTCCCTACAGCTAGGTAAGTTCTCATTAACCTCTTACTTTGCTGAGCCGCCCGTTTGCTTCCATTGATTTTGAGTATTTATAATAATAATAATAATAATAATAATATCATCTTTATTGTCCTAATTGTGGTTACATAAGATCTTATCAAACTAAAATAATTTAGTTGAGTCTCTCACAATTAACCTATTAAAGGCGTACAATGTGTCATCATACATATTAATGAAATTTAACTTAAACATATTAATTCTAATCATGTCTTTAGGTCAAACAATTCCCGTACATCATAAAAGTTATTTTCATTCAACCATCTAAACAATTTGTTTTTAAATACAGCATTAGAACTAATTTCCTTAATATTGGCAGGTAATTTATTATATATCTTAATACACATTGCCAAACAGCTTTTTCTGTATTTAGCTGATCTGGGAATATCAGTATATACAAGTCTGTTAGGGTCTCTTTTAAGTCTAGTATTTACGTCAAGTGCTTTTTTAAAATAGTTATTGTGTTTTTTCACAAAATTAGAGATTTCAAATATATAAAGTGATGGTAACGGCAGCAAGCCAAGACTTTTAAAATATGGTTTACAAGATACGTCAGTTGCAATACCACATATTGCTCTAATACACTTTTTCTGTGCTACAAATATCCTATTATTTTCTGTACTATTGCCCCATATCACAATACCGTAGCGAATGATCGATTCGATATAAGCACGATAGGTCATGACGGCTGTTTTTAAATTAGTAACGTTCCTAATTTTCCTTAAAGCGTATACAAATTTGTTGATTCTATTGCATAGATTGTCTACATGTAATTTCCAATTTAAATCCGGGTCTATAGTTAAACCAAGAAACTTAGTTTGTGTCGCTTCCTTTATTTTGTCTATGTTAAGTTTAATAGTATATTTAGATTGTTTTGTTTTATTGAATTGAATAAAATTACATTTATCGAGATTTATTTTTAAATTATGTGATTCGAGCCATTTTATTATTTTGTCAATATTATTATTTATGTCAATTTCATGGTCAAGTTTTGAATTGTATTTTTTATTAGAAGTCACAATTATTGATATGTCATCCGCAAATAATATTAATTTATGATTTGTTATTTGAGTTATGTCGTTAAGATATAAAAGAAATAAAATTGGTCCTAATATACTACCTTGAGGGACTCCGTATTTATTTTCTTGATATTCGGATGCATGCAAGACCAACTCCTTACCTATAACTTTTTTTATTACAACTGATTGTCGTCGGTTCGTTAAGTAGGACTTAAACCATTGAAGTGGTATCCCTCTGATCCCCATCAATTCGAGCTTTTGTAGTAGTGTTTTGTGTGAAATTTCAAACAGCCACATACATTCAATATGTCCTTCATTTATCAGTTACCAGTCTCTACAGTAGTTTTACTGCCAATAAACACTTAGAAAATAGACCAAAAAACTTTTCGCGGCTCGCGCTTCGCGCTCGCCGCCGCCCTTGTCCCGACTTTTTTGTTCCTAAAGGTCGCAACCCTGCAAGGAGGTCAATATACTCGTGAAACTGAACACCTACCAACAGAAAAGAAAAAAAATGAACTTTCCATATAAAATGTTGGCGGCAAATTCAAATATTTCGATTTGATTTTTTTTTTCTATTGGAAGGTGTTTAGATTCACGAGTACATTGACCCCCTTTCTGTTACACGTTGTATATTTAATTTGGATTGTTTGTAAAAATTTTGGAAAAAGTGACAGATAGATAATTATGATGAATAATTATATTTCTTTTATTTTATGCAATTTTTTTTTCTTTTTTGAGAAATCTTTACCCTTACTAAGGGCCCCCATACAATATTTTATACGGGGCCCCGCCAAGGCACGCTACGCCCCTGCCCCAGACTAACTCACTTCATACTACAAAGTACAAATAAAATATTTTCTAATTTACACCAACCAGATAAGGTTTAAAATCCAGTAAACTATTGCCACCGCGACACCATCTTGTTAACGGATAACCATACATTGTAGAATAAAGTATACTTTAAGCCGCTCGCATAAGGCACATTTTGTGAAGATCGTTTCCATGATATTTCATTGATTAGAGAACATTTTTCACTCCAGTCCGCTTGGAGGCGTCACAGAGTTCAGACTTACTTCATTTAAATTAAAACACAAACAAAACAGTTCAAAATGGTGAAAATAGACGTTAAATACACAAAGGTATGTGAATAACATTACTATTTATATTACAGTGTAATATCTCCTTTGCAATGTTTTTACGTAGCATCAGAAATTATAGAACCAAAATAGCCTAAACCGGCCGTAAACACAGCATATAGGTAGGTACCTAGTTTTCTTTCAATTATATCTACTTAGCAACGGTTATCTTACAGCTGAGATTGTATATTTTGTTTGTTTAATCACTAATACCCTCTTTTAAAGTGATGTCTTAGAAAATGATTATCAAGTCAGTATCATCATCATCATCCGCCATCAAGTCAGTAATGATCTACAAACAATTTTAAAAGTCAAGAAATAATAGTGTTGCTCAATTATTTCAAATCATTCTACAGGCTTCTTCAAGTGGTATTTTATCAGTTATTATTTTATCGACCAAAGGGACTCTAATTTAAAAGGACTTTGAGGGTATTTGATGCTTATACTATATTTACTATAAAGTCTGTGAGTGAGTAGGTATTATTTCTATAGTATTACCAAAGATATAATACTATACTATTATTTCTCTAGTAATACCTAGTTTTATTTAAACTTAAAAAGATTAATGGTAAATATTTCACGTAGGCAAAACAAAAAAATTGATGGCTACTGTACCCTGTTAAATTGACGTTACATTTTAATGTAACTATACAAGGTGTTTGGTAAAAGCTTTATAAAAGCATATTCGGCTTTATAAGGCTTTTACCAAACACCTTGTATATATGTATAAATATATTTATAATATATATATATATAGTTTATATATAATTATTTTAGAATCATTAGGTACTAAAGTACCTAATGATTCTAAAATAATTATAAGTAGGTACTTTAATAATTATAAGTAGTTAATATTAAGTAGGTACTTTAGTACCTAATGATTCTAAAATAATTATAAATGACGTTGTTTTAAGACATAACAATCTATATTACCTACACCTTTGACCTCTCCGTGTCCGTCTGACAAGTCCATTAATTAATTAAATTAACTGTAAGAATTAAAATAATATTAAGTATAACTTCCAAATAGTCTTCAAAGCCTCCTAAAATGCGTTTTCGTAACGTGAGGGCCAAATTCATCGTTTTCTGAAATAATTCTCCACTTAACTTACCTGACAACTAATTAAAAAAACATATTTAAATCAAACCAGAAGATAGTGCTATCCATCACCTGCGAGTGTCCCTTAAATTTTAATTTTAGCAATGACAATAATGTATACTTGCCTTTGCAATTTTTGATTGATGGTTTGCTATAAGTACTTGCATATCTTTGAAGGCTCTTTTTCTATTTTTTCAACTTTGGGTTTATTTTATTAAACAAATGAAGAGAACCTTGAGCGAGCTTCAAAAAATTGAATTTTTTAACAGCTGAGAAGCTGATATAAAATGCTATTTCTTTAAGAGTTGAGTGTAGTATATGAATATAAACAAATGATAAAAAGCTATGTCAAACGGTGCCGAATTCGCTTTAAAGATATTTTGTTTATTTAATTATTTATCAAATGAAACAGTAGCAATGTCACCTCTGAAAACCTTGGACATATCGAAATAAGATAGTAAATGTTGTTTTTTGAGTCATTCTTCTGTCGAAAGATGAAAAGAAGCAGATAATAGTAAAAAGAAGTAATTAACAGGAAGAAATAAGTGCACAACAAAAATAACTAAATTACCAAACTAAAGAAAGAAATATAAAAGCAGAATAGCAAACGAAAATTGAAAAACATTTTGAATCCATAGAAAATAAATGAATTTGTGAATTTATTTTTTAAGTATTACGTTATGTATGACACAGTACATATATTTTCTATAAAACTAAAATATATAGGTACGAGTATACTGTGATTATTATTTCTTATTTCAGTTGTTCATCAATAACGAATGGGTAGATGCTGTAAGCAAGAAAACATTCCCAACAATCAACCCACAAGACGAAAGTGTAATTACACAAGTCGCCGAAGGAGATAAGGTAATCAAATAAACTAGCGATTAAATAATCAAAGCTACCGATACGACAGGAATTATACTTACACCTAAAGTCTTCCATAAAATTGAAATCTAAAGACATAATATTAATTAACTACAAAACCTAATCTAAAGGTAAATATTTGGGGCCTGGCCTGACTCACAGATTCTGGTTTAAGTATCAATTAATATGTGGTATAAGATGATCTTCATAGATTTTCAATTTAATCGAAGGACTGCGCTAAACCTGTGAAACTAACAGTCCTACCCATGATTTTGTCTATCATTCGAAATAGTTTACCGTAGAAAATATTATTTCTTGATCAAATGATCAAATCTCTAAATATGTTAATTTTCATGCTAATTTTCTAATGAAAATAAAATCATTAATGTAATCATTAATACTAATTTTCATGTTGAAAATTAACATACATACATACTTAGTAATTTTCAATAGATCTATACTAATTTTCATGCTGAAAATTAACACACTACAACAGAATAGATATAAGTAGGTACTACATAAAACTATTAACATTAATTTTGTTATTTTCATAGGCTGATATAGAGAAAGCTGTAGAATCAGCCAAGAAGGCTTTCGCTCGTTACTCAAAATGGCGCACAATGGATGCCTCCCAACGCGGTCTGTTGCTGTTGAAACTGGCTGACCTGATCGAGTCGCAGGCCAGATACTTGGCAGAACTAGAGACTTTGGACTGCGGGAAACCGGTCAAAAATGCTGAAGAGGAGGTGTATTACTCCGCCTCTGTGTTGCGATACTACGCTGGGAAAGCGGACAAAATATTGGGGAACACTATTCCTGCAGGTATGTTTTTTTTTTGAACCAGCATCGTCTCCCAAAATGGGTGATGACAATGTGATGTTCAATGTTTCACTGTATGTTTACCGATATCTTCGAGGAAACATCACGGTCGAAAGAATTGAAAAAATCCAATAGAAAGTTGACAAAATCAACGTTTCAGTCCCCTGTTTCTGTTTCCTCCTCCAAAATCAGACGGAATACATACTTTTTTCCACAGAACATCATAGAAGTAGATAGAAGTAGTATGAGCTCAATTTAGTATGAAAACCAGTGTAACCAAACAAACACATTAAAAATCGAAGCCAAGCCCCCCACTTAATAGTTACATGCTACGCACACACACTTTGTGAACACATAATTGGATAAAAAGTGAAAATGTATAATATCCAGAAAGCCATAAATCACATAGTTTGTTTATTTAGATTCAGTCGTATTACCATAGCAACTTGGTACCAAATTAAATAATACGTACATTTATAATCCTGCTACTCACCCGCTAGATGGCGTAAGCTAATTTTAATAGTGCGATTTACCACCTTATTTATTGACACATAAAGTACTTTAAGAAAATTTTATGAGATAAGGGAGACCGGGTTGGTTAACATTCTTTACTTAGCTTATCCTAAATAGTTTCTTATCAATAATTCGTGTAAACTCTTTTTCATAATTTGGTGGAATCCTGACATTTCTTAGTTACTAGGCAAAAAATATTTGAATTTCAAAATTCAGAAACCCAAATAAAATAAATAAGTATATCGGATATCGTATGTTTCGAAAAGCAACACTTACAGATAGATACCTCAATGGTGAATCCCAGTTAGCTACCTACCGTAGGGAAATCTTTGTTTCAGAGAGTACGCGGGAATTGTAAGTAATCACCCTATTTACAGCAAATAAAGTTATTTGTATTTATTTGTATTTGGGATCTGTGACCAACAACACCTGACAGCTGAGCCTCAGCATGTCAAGCACGTTCTGCGAAGTAACAAATTGCCAGTACCACGCCTCCCCTCTAACCCAGAAACCGTGTCAAGCCAGCCATAGTAGAACGACGACCTGCCATTCTACCTTACATGAAAGGTGTCATTGACAAAATTGTAGGTATTCCGAAGAGTGTGTCTATCAAGACCTACTTCAAGCCGAAGAGGAAGATAAACCAATTCTTACGACCTGTCAAGTGCAACATCCCTTTTCAAGGTGCAGGCGCTAGGCGTCTACAAACTAGATTGCTACTGGGCTCTCTTACATAGGGCAAACTAAGAGAGAAGGAATGCGCGTTAAAGAACTTGCCAAGTTATATGCCGGCACCTATACCTACCGAGTTAATTTCAATAGTTACTTTCCGCCCCGCACAAGTTCAGGAGTGTAGTATTCTAAAGCCAAAAATAACTATATAGCGTTATTTTTATAAAACTTTATGGCTGCATGACCAGTCGTTTCACATGACCACATGAACCAGTTTCAAAATTACATTTTAACTAAGAATTTTTTCCTCTCATTTCTAGAGACTTCGCAGCTTTGTAGGGAAATAATTTTCATTAAATTGCCTCGAATAATTAAAATCCTTGACAATAAAAATGATAGCTTCCCGCACTCGCCCATAACGTACTATTTAAGTTGACTAAAATTCCGTGCTGTTTTTGCGTGTTTTCAGTGGTGAGTGTATCAAATCAACTGTTACTTACTTTTCAACTGTTCACAGTCACAACTTTTCTCGGTCTCCCTTATTGAGTGACATTTCCGCCATTCTATATTTTAGTGTTTTTGAAACTTCAAGAATATGTCAAATTGTGCCTTGGAATATGGATCATAAGTGTATACCGCATAAAGATGGATATTTATTGTTATGAATTTTAAAAGGGAAATATCAGTTGAATTTTTAATTAAAATTAATAAAATAAAGCTCGCCTCTGATATTTTATGCACCCGTTTGCTAAATGATATATGTGGATATCGATTTTGCTCTTTTATATAATGCAACTCGGCATTTTTATATTATTTTTGAAGATGTTTTTATTTGGCGTTCGTTCATACGACTGACGGAGCAAAATTCAAAGATGTGCGGAGCTTCGCAGATAAGATGTTACACGGGTGCCGCCCACATGCGACTTCTACTGGGGGAAAAAAAAATCTTTGTTCTGTGCTTTTTTCAAAGGATTTACCCGTGTTCCTATATTTTCCTTTTTATAAATTAATTATTAAAAGAGATATTAATCTTCAAAAACTTTAAAAAAACTGCCAGTGTTTAGACATTTAAAAATCAAAGACGAGATTATATAAAAGAGCAAAACATAGGAACACAGCCAAAGCATTACTTATTTTTTTAATGAAATAAGTATTTAAATCGGTCTAGTTTTGCAGGATTTCAAAACTTTGATTTTGTCAACTTTCTATAGGATTTTGTTTGGTTGGGTCTCAATTTTTTGCATTAGGTACTACCTATTTCAAGATTCTGATAAAAAAAATCTTGTACAAACATACTTTGTTACTATCGGCATTCAAGTATATAGAATAGCAAAACACTCGTGTCTAACCAAATAAACATCAGATATAAGGAAATTATTAGTGTTTATTTTACGTTTCATTGTTTAGTCTTATCTTAACTTCATAATTATTAGAACTATCACGTTATTTCCAATATTCTTAAGCGTGATCAACGTATGGGAGCAAAAATTAGGTCATACCTACTCGTAGTTATCTCGATTAGTCTGTTTGTTTTTGAGCCATAAAATGTAACAAAATATGATTAACTGTCTGCAATATCATAATAATTATTGAATAGCAATCTGACGTTCTCATGTTTTATTTGCAGATGGCGATGTAATGTCTTTCACGTTGAAAGAGCCTGTTGGAGTATGCGCACAGATCATACCATGGAATTACCCTATACCTATGATGTCATGGAAAATTGCACCTGCTTTAGCGGCAGGTTAGACTATATTATCACCACTTTATACATTTAAGGTGAAATTGTTAATCGAGAATCCTGGCTATTATAATCTTGTTGTCTTTTCAAATTAGATAATTTGAAAGAAAACTTGACTTTATCGCGATAAACGATATTATACTAGCGTTCCGGTGAGCTAGGACTTAAAAATTTGAACTTAGACGTCAGACCTGCCTGCTATTATTGATTGAGGAAATAGTGTCCAGGATCTGATAATGGAGCCGGAAAAATGCCACAGGAACTCTATACTTTAATACCACACTACCCCATCGAGTTTCGAGTTGGTGTATTTTTTATAGTCTTAACTCGTTCACTAAAAAGCAGAAAATAATAATTTACTTACTGAAAACTACTGTTTTTAAAACGGATTTGAAAGTATAAAATAATTTCTCCCGTAAAAATGTATAACCTTATGCAGAAGTTTTAAACCTAAAAACGTGGGGCGCATGCAAAGAACAAATGATGATAAATCTTACAAAATGTGCCCCACGTTTTTAGGTTAAAAACTTTTGTTCATGGTTATCCTTGCGGGAGAAATTATTTTATTCTTTTTAGTCCGTTTTAAAAACGTGTATTTTACAAAAAAGTTTTTTTCAGTAAATTTTTTTTAAAGGTTGCACCTTAATCGTGAAGCCAGCCGAACAGACTCCGCTCACAGCGTTAGCGATCGCGGCCTTGATAAAGGAGGCTGGCTTTCCTCCTGGTGTGGTGAACGTAGTGCCTGGCTACGGACCCACCGCTGGAGCCGCTCTGACCCATCACCCTGATGTTGACAAAGTAGCCTTCACCGGTTCCACTGAGGTAACTGCTTTTCCTTACAGACATACAAATCTCTTTATGTTCTAAATAGCTAAGATTTGTATTCATTTAATTAAAGTATATTCAAAACAAGGTGGTATTTCACTGTCTCTTTAAACACAAAGTCATACATTCAGTATCTATTAAATATTTAGTAGATAGGTTATAGGTACACATTTTATTCCAAGTTTGCTACCACTATTATATTTTTGTTTCTTATACTCTGTTATCAAATAATAAAACAAATAGCTTTTTAATGTTATTATTGTTATTTAATTCATAAATCATTCATAATCCAACTATTAACATATCCTAACACAACTTGTTTGTTTCTCAATAGGTGGGTCGCTTAGTTCTGGGTGCAGCTTCTACTGTGAACCTCAAACGAGTAACATTGGAGTTAGGAGGCAAGAGCCCCTTAGTGATCTTCAATGATGCTGATGGTAAGTAAAAGAACTAAGGCCCTTATTTATAAACCGATCTCAACGTTAAGATCTATCTAGAGATCATACTCGAGATGCTAGCTCTTCTTATAGGAGCAGCATCTCAGGTATGATTTCAACAATAGCTCTCAACGTCGGGAGCGGTTTAAAAATACGGGCCTAAGAATACTTCGTCATAGAGCTGTCATCTGGTTACGAAGAAACGATCAACTTTAAATTTAAATAAATAAAGTAATAAAGCTGCAACATTTCTGTAATTGTTTTTATTTTTTCGCCAATCATACAAAATGCATATAATATTACAGTGGAAAAGGCAGCCCAGATAGCGCACGCCGCAGCGTTCGCAAACGGTGGCCAGTGCTGTTGTGCTGGCACGAGGACGTACGTGCAGTCCGGCATTTACGACAAGTTTGTCAAGAAGGCCGCTGAAATCGCCAAAAACAGATCCGTCGGCAATCCCTTCGATGACGTCCAACAGGGACCTCAGGTAATTAAGTAAAGGAACATGACCTCCTTAAAATAATTATTTTATTTCATCAAAGGATTTAATGACTCTTCTAAATGATGATTATTAAATTGGGAAAACGGACCTTATACAAACTTTTATTCTACAAAATGTCCCTTAGAGGCAAATCCAACAAAATGTACCTCAAGCTAAAAATATAATAGAAAATAGAGCTTCCTGCCATTCATTATTTATGATTTTCGTGAAGATAAGAAACAAAACGCATGCAAAGGAGTGGTTTAGCGCCTGGCCCAGCGATTGCGGAGGTTAGGCAACTTTTCCAAGTATGGTCATGGGATGGGTGACCAAAAATTTATTATCTCGAGCTCCTCCATGCTTCGGAAGGTCCCGGATGAATTTGCAGTCGCACCCACCAATCCGCATTTGGCCCCGTGGTGGGTAGGCGCATCCTCCTTATGCACGGTGCACCTATAAGGTAGGCCTGTGCCCCAGCAGTGGGGACATCAAATATGGCTGATGGTCAAGAAACAAAACTATATTGTGCTTTGTTCTTTTTAGATCGACAAGGACATGTTCAACAAAGTACTAGGCTACATAGAAGCTGGTAAAGAGTCTGGGGCACGATGCATCGCAGGCGGAGACAAAGTGGCAAGCAAGGGATACTACATCAAGCCCACAGTCTTTGCTGACGTCAAAGATGACATGAAGATCGCCAGAGAAGAGGTAAGGTTCAAAAGTTTATTTATAAAGTAAGCTAACTCAGTACCCACTTAAAACTTACGTTAACATAGAAAAATGTTCTGTCAGGTCGCAAAATTTTGATCCAAATCCGAAGTCCCTAACTTACAGTAATCAGCGATTTTCATATATCTACATAGTAACTTTTTCCTTATAAACTGATAACTAAGTATTAGGTATTCATACAACATCACTATTTTTATGACCGTTTTACTTAATCGTCTCATTTATGAATTTATCAGCTTCTATAAAATATTTTTAATTATAGATCTTTTAAAGGCAGATAGTCACTGCGATTTTTGTAATCATACGTAACAAAATATTATTGCTAGTATATATTATGTCGTTTATTAAAGGGAGAAATCTGGCACTGATTTTATGAAATTTTACTGATACGAAGCTTAAAGTGGCTGTGGATTTAGAGACAAACAATAAAAATCTAATTATATTTAACCCACTTGATAATATTTTTCAGATATTCGGACCTGTGCAGAGTATATTCAAGTTCGAAACATTCGAAGAAGTTATTGACAGAGCAAACGACACCAACTACGGTCTTGGCGCTGGCGTCATTACTAACGACATCACAGTCGCGCTGAGCTTCGCCAAGCAAGTTCGTGCCGGCTCCGTATGGTTAGTAACAAGTAACTTATTAGAAAAGAAATGATCTAATTCAACTTCGATCATTCTGATCGCAGTAATTCAATGTTAATTGTAACATAATGAATGTTATGTCTGAAAACGCTATACCTACATATTTGTAAATATCGTTCCATCTGATAAAACTAATAAGTTTCTTGCGCCAATTTTTCTTGTCATGTCACGTAAAAGACGTCATAATGGTAGCTAGCTTAGAGCATTTAAATGCTCTGGGTGGTAGGGTAAAAGAATTGACGATTCAAAAAAGCTTATTATGTAAGCTTATTTGACTAAAGAATTTTTCGATTCAATTTTCAATTTCAAGTCTGTCGATGTGCGTCAACTTATTCCAATTTTTAATAAACGTGTCATAATGATTCTGTCTAACTAATATATGTTTTTTCTCTTTGTGGAGATCCTTGGGCCTTTACCTAGCAGTGGACGTTCTAAAACTGACTATGATGATGATGGTTCTAATATTAATTTAGGTACCAAAGTAAACATTGTGGGAAGTAAGATTTTACCCATACTATGGCATAAGTTTGCTAAACTATGACACTGAAAATAGCCTCTTTTTTCTTTTTTATTAGGATCAACACATATGACCATGTCACTAGTCAAACTCCATTCGGTGGATTCAAAAATTCCGGCCTTGGTAGAGAATTGTAAGTATTTTATAGTTTTACAAGAACTTGATGATTACAATTAATTTTAAGTAAGTACTTTACTACATTACATTATATTAATATTCCAGGGGTGAAGACGGAATAAACCAATATTTGGAAGTAAAAACCATCACTATGGGATTACCAAAAGTTCCTCAGTTCTAAATTCCTCCTTATTTGTAAAGTCTACCGTGTCATTTTATAACTACCTATATATACAAAACTAAAATTAAGGTAAAGTATGAGATTAACAAGAAAATACCGATCATATGAAAAAAATATTTTAATAAAAACGTTTTTGTTATATTTGGTTGTTTCTATTAAATATTTTTCATTTCTGAAGCTTGAGGATAACGATTTAATGTACGTAGGTATTAAAATAAAAAAAAATGATTAGGTACCCTAATTAGAAGGCTAGAATCTTCTCAAAGAGCTACCAACAAAACTTACCTACCTAAGTACTAAGGTGCTATTTTATCATAAATGGAATTTGTTACTGAAATCATACGATAAATTATTTCCCCATACATTTGTTTCAAGTGTCTGAAATGATCCGTACATTTCAGATTTCAATATGGCCTGCTTTTATAGTGTACCTAAACCTAAGTATACAAATCTATGTGTAGTTAAAAGCTAACTCACCGACGATTTTGTATTGCTTCTCAGTCAGATGGTTGGATATCATCCCGCAGATGTGAGCTCCAAGGGAATGCCCGACGCAAGTCGTCTTTTTTGCTAACCCTCCAGCTTTTGTGATCGAGGAATACAGCTGAGCAGTACACTGAGATACCAACCTGGAAGGAATTAAATTATTTCCTTTAGTAAATATGGTTTTATCCATTAAATATTTTTCTTTGGGGGTGTAGTCCATACCACTTCCCCAAAAAAAAAATATTTGCTGGACGCAGTCATGTTGGGGCGAAGTCATGAAGATGACGAAACCCATGTAATAAAAATAACAAGATATAAATAAAATAAAATAATATATGACATATTACTAGGTAAAACACGAGAAATAAAACTTACTTCATATTTGATAGAGCAGACAGGTAACATGGAAATCGTGCGAGTGGAGACCAGTCTATCATGAATACGTTGTAATCTTTGCGCGACAGGAACGCTGGAAAAAATGCATTTGGTATTAACTACTTCAATAATATCATATTATACAACATTTTACAAAAATACCCCTAATGCCGAATATGGTAGATATCCACCATCAAAACATTTTGATATTTTCGTTATTAATTTTTGTATGAAACAGCTGATTTTTTTTCGCGATTTCAAAGTTGGTCCCATAGCAAAAGTTGTTCAGTTTGATGGTCCCTATGTACCATATTCGGCATGAGGGGTATTTTTGTAACACGTTGTATACCAATCGTTGTGAAATGAGTGACAGTAATAAAATACAGATAAATCAAAATATGATCTAAGATTGTGAACTTCACAACATAGCTACAGTCTTATTACTGTGAGTAGGTAGGTACTGTGATGTGACATAGCTAATAAATTAAGTGCAAGCTGAAAAACATCTGATTGTGTCTGTGGCCTTCAGTATTATGAAAATGAACTAGTTTCATACCAGTTATTATAACTCAAAACTGCGTTTCCCAGTTTTGTCAAAAGCTATCCCTAAAGTTACAGGATTTACAACAAATTATATGTATAGAATATAATGGGCTTTATTTCGCAAGAAAGAATGCGGTATTTCAAACAAGATCTTCAAACAAAACAAATAGCCCAGTAAAAATCTACATTTAAATCGCAAAACGCGATGTAAAGCTGCATTTTTAGTATGTTATTTGGACCCCTTAAGGGAGTGTGGAACCATGTTTTGCAAGCAAAAAAAAGTTGTGTTAGCTTCATTATACGTGAAAAACTGATTTTTTTTCAGTTTTTGCAGTTTTATTTAAAAACTATGAGCATTTGACATTAGTTGCCAACATCATTTTTGAAAGTGTATTAAATTTCAAACAATTAAAGCCAACTTTCAGCTCTGCATGTCTAATAGTTTTTGAGATATGATGCTTGAAATATTGACACTCATCGGCATATCTAACCGCCTACACCGTTATTTTCATACAAACATGCTCACTTCACAGTCTTATAAATATAAAAGTACTAGCGGCCGCCCGCGGTTTCACCCGCGTGGTTCCCGTTCCCGTGGGAATATCGGGATAAAAAGTATTTATTCCTATGTTTTAATCCAGGCTATCAACTATCTGTGTGCCAAATTTCAACAAATTCTGTTCAGTAGTTTTTGCGTGATTGAGGAACAAACATCCAAACATCCAAACATCTAAACATCCAAACATCCAAACCCACAAACTTTCACATTTATAATATTAGTAGGATACGCATCTCTGCAACGGTTTGTATGTTTAAGAGTTTAGGAAGGTGCTCATTTTTCGAATAAGAATGTCAAATAAGCATAAACATATCTCGTTTTTCACGTATAACGCAGCTAGCACAACTTTTTTTTGCTTGCAAAACATCGTTCCACACTCCCTTAAGGGGTCCAAATCACATACCAAAAATGCAGCTTTACATTGCGTTTTGCGATTTTAGGAAAAAGATTTGTAAGAATTTACTGGCCTAAAATATCACCAATCAAAAATCAAATATGGAAAATAAGCACTGATTTGATTTCTTGCCCCATAGCATGCCCACTGAAACACGTTATTATATTGAGTGATTAGCGTTTTATCGAAACTCACCTTTAAATGATAAATCGCTCTAATCATATCGCGTTTCAGCTGTCATGCTGGGGGGCTGGTATCCTAGAGAGACATAAAGAAAGACAACGTAACCCATGGGCAACACCGTCGCTTAACCAGTTAGCAACAAAATTCTTGTTCGCGCGTATCGCCCCTGCCAGAACCAAACGTATGTTGTGATTTTAACCTTAGGAGTGGTTAAGCGATGCTGTGCCCATGGTACCTATGTGAACCAGTGTGAACTTACCATCTCGCAGAAAGGTCATGGGCGATTTACTATGTGTGCCATTGAAGCCGTGAACGATAAAGACGTTCTTTCTGCCCACCTTCCAGCCGAGATCCTGCATGAGGTCGGGGTGCCGAGGGTCTATCCAGTGCGAGCGGGGATGTTCCCTGCACAACCAATACTAGTTCAATATCAGCATCAGCCATTTATTGTCCCCATTGCTGGGGCGCAGGCTTTCCTTATGGGTCGATAAGGAGGATGGCCCACGCGGGCCCAATACAGATTGGTGGGTATTCCCGACTGCAAGTGCAGCCGGGACCAACGGCTTAACGTGCCTTTAGCCATAGAATACATAATCCACTGCGCCATCTAGCTCATCACAGGATTGCCAGATATGAATTTCAAACTTTTCATTTTATTTTCCCCAAAATGATATATTTTTATGAAAAGATAATTAAAAATTTCCCCAAATCCAATTTTCCCTAAAATGATGCGTTTTTTACGAAGATAAGATTTTCTTTTCTCCTCAATAGTTAATTTTTCCCCGAAATTACGAAAAGCCCCAATCTGGCAGCCCTGGCTGATCAAAAATCACGTCAAATGGGGTAAGAATATGAATATAATATTCTTGGGCCAAAGATACAGCAAACAAAATGCATTTGGAGTGCTGTTACAGAATAATTAAAATGATCTGGGTACTTATTGCCTAATTTCAAAATTTATCGCAATCGCTTTCAGGATGTGATACTTCTTTTTGGCACAAATTAAAACTTACCAAAGAAATGTAGCAATGTGTCACATCCATCTGTCAAATGAAAACGATTGCGATAGATTTAAAAAATTAGACAATAAGTACCGGGGTTCAATTTATAAAATACTTACGGCGTGAACAGGAAGAAATTGATTTCGTGATCAGGACAGGTCCACTCCCTCTTCATCACACAGCGCCAGTACCTGAAGTCTATCATGTCCATGATGGTGCCTTCTGCATCGGACACTAAAGTAAAATAATGTTAACTTTAATAGTTATTTATATAACTGTACTATAATGAGGGGTATCAAAACACGAATTCAAGTGGGTTTATCACACGAGCCGAAGTTTTGGATTAAAAACACCCATGATATTTATCTACACCCATGTTTTGTAATAGTATCCTCTATAAAGGGTTTTGACTTTGACCTTGATTTTGACCTTTACCTTGACTTTAACCTTGACCTTGAAGTTGACCTTGACCTTAAATTTGACTTTTACTTTAACTTGACTTTTACCTTGACCTTACTTTGACTTTAACTTTCCTCCCTCTCCTCGTCATATTATCATCCGAACGAGTGATATAATGTACTGAATTTCATCATGTAACCCGTCGCTCGGGTGGATAAGCTAACTACCTATTTCAGAACCCTTTACAGAGGATTTAAAGCATGGTGGGTATCAAGTAGGTACCTAACAGCTGTGCTATCGTCAAATTCGTAATTTTTTTGAAATAAGTCTGCACAAAGCAACTAAAAAAAACTTTTAGGCGATACCATAGACAGAAAAATTTTCGCTGCGCTCAAGAAGACCAACAAAGCGTGGAAAAGAGAAGTTAACATCATACGGACACGGTCTATGTAAAAAAGAGACAAAGGATCGAATGACATGTGCCAACATTTTTTACAGTAAGAGCCCCTAGCGCCCCGCTTAGCAAATGAGCAATCACAGTTTGTTTAAAATATTTTTTAATCTTACCTAATTAGAATTTAAAATAAAGGTATCGTGGAGCCATGGTGTCTTGTGCTGTAAGTAATTTGTGATGTGACAAAAAGAAATAATCCAAGTAATCACAGTTTTCACAGGTAAATCTAAAACCAAATTTCGCTACATTATTCGTTTATCGACGAAGAAAACAGTATGGAACATGTTTTATTAATTTCCTTTGCCATATATAGTCATATTTTATGAATCTACGTATCTCATGTAAAATGTATGCATTCGTTTTCGGATCACCTGTTTATTGACATTGTTGTTCTTTGACATTCTATTTCTATGGGCGATACATTTTGTGGAAGTTTGGATAATATGTATGAGCAGTTGTTTCTTTTAATTTAAACTTTTAGTATTTGTTATCTGTGGTTTATATAGAAAAAGTGTTTTATTAATTAATCGTAGTTAATGCGTTTATACAGATTTTGTTTTTTGCCATGTTAACTCCGAAAATTTGGTATTCGGCACACCTGCTATACAAGACAATTAATTTATCTCTAAAGCAAGGGTGCCATAATCATTCAGGACCACTTTCACCATCCGTTGGGATAGCGCTGCGCAGCGCATCTTGTTAACACAAAACAGGTTTTACTTTACTGTAAGTCTATAACTGGTATTCCAATACCAGTCTACTACGAGTGAATAAATTACATATTAACACAAGGTAAGTACGTTTGAGATATTAATATCAGAATACCTACGTATTGACTTCCTGAACTGCAAAACCATTAATATCACATGTCAATAACGAAATACATACTTTATGGGTAGTAGCGTACGAGTAGAATTGTTATCTTCAACTTCGGGACGAAACCAGCGTTGCACTAAGTCTTCAACCATAAGTATGACAAACCACACTACGTAGATTCATACCATGAGTGATTGATACCACGGTATGAATCGCACAAGGACGTTTTTTGAATTCGCTGTTTCATGACAAGGTATGAAAATAAAATCAATGTTACCAAAAAAATTCAAAGTAAATGCTGACAAAATTACATTAAAAGTTTGCTTGGAACAGCGAATTCAAAAAGCGCCCTTGTGCGATTCATACCGTGGTGTGAACCACTCATGGTATGAATCGATGAAAGACCCCTAATATGTATTCTGTACTAGAAAGATTGTCGTTGCGTGTATAGCCTCAAAAAATAATTTATCTGACAAAGTATAGGTAGTTAATGTGATAAGTTTTGTAGGATTTTTAGCAGAAAGTAGGTGGGTACAGCTTAGGTACATAGCTATATTATTATGTACAGCTTTTTACATATTCACACACTATAGGTCAGCGATTCTTAACCTCGGGTCGCGACCAAAATTCGGGTCGCGGGCCCCCAAAGACTTTAAAAAGTGATAAAATGTTACGTTTTAAATTGCGAATATTTTTATTTTTATTCGATCGATGTCATAACACAAAGTATTCTCAAATTTATTATTACTCCCATTCTAAACTGACTAAAAATCGCAATTTTTTTGTTATTGACAGGCAAGTACAAGATTAGTGGATAAAACTGATTAATAATTGCGCTGCGCGGCCGTTTTTTTTACGATAGACAGGCATATTAATAAGATAAGTGGATGAAACTGAATAAAAAAACGATTCTTTCTATAGACAAGCATTAGAGTTACATTTTTATTTTATCCTTGACAACAACCGCAAAATCCCGACATCACATTTTCTAATTATCCCCACACATAAACACAAACGAACAGTTTCCCAGGTATAGCAAAAAATCTGTCCACGCAGACAAGTCGCGGGTGGCCACTAGTCAAAAAAAAATAACATGTCATTTTAGTACCTGTCACTAGAAAATAAAATAAAATATTAGGATTAGGGTCGCGGACTTCAAATATTTTTCTACTTTGGGTCGCCAGCCGAAAAGGTTAAGAACCACTGCTATAGGTGGTCGCAGCTACGGCTCTGTCATCTTTTTATGATACTTACCAACTATTTACCGCCCAATCACGTATGAACGACATTTGTTGAGAAATTTTAAAAAGGGACACGCTGACATATTGAATTTAAATTTCTTTCTATGGGTTTTCTACTCATTATTCATTCAACAGTCTAAATCTCATAACGGACTAAACTAACGTCATAAGTTCGAGGATATTGAAAAGTTATTGAAATTCAAAAAAAGGAAGCTCTCATAAGCAAATGTTCTAAATAACTCTATTTTCTATACAAGTCAGCTACGTTGCGGTTGCATGCTTGAAAATTTACTCTAATGGCTCAGTTATCTTCACTTTAAACGCAATTGATCATGTAATTCAGTTATACAATACGTTATTGTACCGTTACGCAGAAGAATAGTCGTAAAAAGTTCACGCATTGTGCTCATACGCACTAGGTATGCGATTACCCGCAAAGCGGGTATGAGCTCAGAAAATAGGGTAAAAAGATTGAAAACTCCAACAATGCATTTCCTCTTATCTTCGGGAAGTGATATCTATCAGCCTTACCACAAAAGATTTTAAAACAATGTTTAACTTAGTTGTCACTTTTTTTAACAATATTTGTTTGAAAGAGACGGCATCAACGGCCGAATACTCAAAGGCTTCTTAGCTAAAATCTTAAATTAAGGTTTCCTTAAATTTAAGGAAGCTGTCAGTTTCATAGAGTTTCTGTGAAATCTGACAACTTTGTTGAATTTAAGATGGCCTTAACTATATGATTCTTTTTAATATTTTGCCGTGAATTTTTTAAACAGGGTTTTAAAATCTTTCGTTATAAGGCCGTATGTTTTTATACGGGTTGGTTGATGAAAACCCGGTTTTTAAGGTTATCCAAGGTATTATTAAAGTCTACTTCCCGTAGAATTTTCGGTAAAAAGAAATATAGCCAATGTCACACAGAGATGGAATTTTAAAATTAGATAAGTAGGTAGTTTTCGAGAGGCCTTTTCGTCATTCGCATATAGCAACAATTTCTATAGTATAGCAATATCTTCTTAATCAGCGACTAAAAAGTATCGTGCAAAAAAGTTAGAAGAAAGTAAGACGCGATTAGCTTTTTTTTCGCCTTTGCACCTAGTGCTTCAAGCACACTTTTACTTTCTATAGAGCCTATTAACTTTTCAATTCTAAAGGCATTATATAATTTATAATTACAATGCACACAAAATACCTATTAAAGGTTTGATAAATAAAAGGTTAAGTAATATCGTAAATTAAACTTAGATTACCTAACTTATTTATGAATGGGGAATGTCTGAAAAATCAAATTTTCTGAATATCTTTTTATAGGTAGTAATAAGCTCCCTTAGTAAAGAATTTTCGGTTAGAAACGCGTATTAAATAACATTTTGTCATTTTGTATCGAGACTTTTTTTAATGCCATGTTGTGCTTGTGGCAAGTGGTAGCCTAGGTATATTCTCCATTCTGCTGTTACTTTTGTACATATTTGTGAAGTAAAAATTCTGAACCTTTTTCTATTACTATCTCATTCTTACTTATAAAAAAATATTCAGATTTTTTTTTTTTCAGACATTCCCCATTGTACGTTACGGCCACAAATTCATATTATTATTTTGTAACAGAATTGTAAGTGACCACTTACAAATTTTTAAATGTCCTTCGTCATAATAACTATAATATCATAGAAAAGTCATTTTTATTGTTTTATGACAATAGTTTCGGATTATGTATTCTGTGGTTTCGGTTCAACTCAAAATTCGCACGCAACGCAATGTAAGTGACATCAACGTGCGCAAGAGCAAGTGCAAAACGCAATTTCTCTTTAACCGGTAACGTCTAGTGGAGCGGAAAACCGGTCAAAAAGAATGTCGAGAATTAACCGTATTTCCTGATGTAACCTACAATAAACTAAATGACTACTAAATGTAACCTACAATGAATTAATTACTTACACTGTGCTAAACTTTAAGTCTGATGTTAAGTTAATAAAGTACTTATCACGTTAATTAAAAATAATTATGACAGCTGATGAGAGGATAGTTTTAGCTTTTACTCGATCTAATTAGTTATGCTACTTTATCCATAAATTGTATTTATTTTATAAACATAAATACTTAAGTAGGTAGAGGTACCTAATTGATTTGATTTCTTTGATTTGAGTGGGTTTTTTTTTCATTTGTCTGATATTATTGGTGCATACTATCTATTTCTTTCCAAAGTTTCCATTATCAAATGCACAGCAAAAATCGGTAATTGCTATAACAACTCACCATTATTCAAATACAACGCCGCTAAAACTAAGAATATCAACTGAATTTTATTTAAACACATATTGCACTTTCTTCGCTTTGATTTCTTATAACACTTTCTAACGAAATAAATGAATAAAATATTCACATTATATTATTATCACAAAAAAATATTCACAGTAACTTTCCAATAATTTTGAATCGAGCACACTGGTAGCATTTGATACAGTTCGCGCGCTTTCGCGGTCGCTACAGTCCGCTGGTGCAGTCAAAATACGCTCGCCGGCCGACAACGGTGAAATGTTAATGCTACATTGGATAGATTCAACCAGAAAGAAAGTAAAATTATAATTACAACACTGACGTAAACTTGCTTATTTTCTTCTATTGACTAAAAGTTCCGCACATGTTCCACGGTGTTTTAGAGTTTAGATTTTTTGTGCGACATAAATCAATTAGTGCTTAGTTAATTTTGCTTTTTCCTTTTTTAATAAAGATGTTAAAGTAGTTACCAAGTTTTCCATGGTTTTCATTCAGACAGTTTTATTTCTTAAAAAAATAGATAATTTCCCTTTACTTACCGTTAATACAATTATTACTTAATTAAGTTACTTTTTTATATTAAAACATGAAAAAATTACAACAGATATTTACATAAGTAGTTAGTAAGAAATCGGAAACCAAAATCCATGAAAATACTAGTGGAAATACCATAGAGGTACTTTAGCTATACAAATTCATGGTATTTTCCACCACACATCAATCAACAATCACATCATCCATAGCCTTCTATCTAAAGAAGGCTATGCATCATCCCATCGCATCATCCACATCAACATCACAGAAAATATTAAAATTTCCCGCGCTCGGAAACACCACGGAAATGCCACAGAGTATGAAGTAGTATAGAGTTCGACTTGTCCACAGATTTTTATAAATAGATGAGATTTTACGATGTTTGTTTGCTTTTAAAGTTTTATTTTACTTCAACAAACATAATTACCTATATTAGCAGTACCTAATTGTTGTGTCAGACGTTTTATTTAATAAATAAAAAGGAGGTAGGTAAAATGTTGTAGGTTAGAATATGAAATGAAACGCAATCTTTATTTATTATTAAGCTAACCTAACTTCTAGTGTTATAATGTGTACTTAAAACAATTTTTATTGAAATGAGGAAACATCTTGAAGTATGAAGGTACTTACCTACCTAAGTAAAGAGAAAGAAAGACTGAACAGAACAGGTAAATCTTTGCTTAAATATTTCTATCATAATGTTTTAATTTATACTTATGTTACAGGTCATACCTAGATTTCTATCGTTAAATGTAATAGGACTTTTAGAATATATTCCCACTTTTTAGTGCTCAAATACCTAGTTGAGAACTTTTAAATTCACCAAATGATTTCTTTTTTTTTAAGATTTGGTACTTAGGTATATACGTAAAAGTCAATAACTTGATGATTCAGAAATTACACTTAGCAATTTTCATTTCACATCAAATGCATATGTAAATAATCAAAGGACATTGGTACTTCTCACTTTCTGCTTAAAAATGCCATAACAGCAGCTACAAGGTTTAGCGAATCGCTTCATTTATCTTGTTGACATTTGACTTTAGCGGCCTTCTGTAGTAGACGTAAATATTAAATGTGTTGCCAGCATCGAGAAATATACTGGTAGTAAATCATTTTTTGCTTAAAGACATCCACTTTTAGGTGATAAAATAATACATATTAGTACCAAAAGTTTTTTATTTTTTTTCTTTGAACCCTTATAAACGTATTAATTTATCGTTTATATTCCAATTTCTATTTCATTCATAATCTAATAAATTTATAACATATTGCTCGTAAAGGATTTCTTATTACACCAATTTCAATATCGTATTGTATCTCTTTACGAACTTGTGCGGTAATGTAAAGTAAAACGCACGGTTTATCAAGAAGCTTCGTCTAAAACGAACGGTACTTTTTTTAAATCTTAGCAAAGAGTTTTTATGTCAGAAAAGAGGTCAACATTTTATGAATAAAATTAACTTTGGGAGATAAAATATAATAAATAAACATTAAATTTTATATTACATATTAAACATTTTATGAATTTAATTAATTTTGACAATAAATTACAACTTACAACCAATAACAAAACAAAAACACAAAAGTATTAATTTACTTTATTAGTAATACTGGCTGTTTTTTATGCCTTTGCCCTAAAAAAAGCGCTGATGCGCGAGCATTGCTAATTTAAACAAGTAAAAATTATTCCAAGTGCTTTTTTTTTTGCTTTATTGTATTTATTGATGACACCGCCAGAAGTCTCAGAGGCAGCGAAAAAGGCTACGCTAAGCCTCTTGCCCGAAAAATTGACCGATAGATACTTACAAGCGTATCAAAATTTCATCATAATATTGGAAACAAGCAAAGGTGCAAAGTCCGAGTTTTATTTATTTCCTCGCAAATATCTATACATATAATAAAGCTGTAGAAAAGTTGTGTCTGTACAAAGAAAATATTTAGAAAAAAAGTGGTTGGGGTGTTTGATAACAACATATAAAACCCATTTCTATCATTTTTGGAATTTTTGTCTGTTTGTCTGTTTATCTGTTTCTCTGTTTGTCTGTATGTTTGTGCGCTAATAACTTAAAAAACGTTAACGTAATCGTAATGATGTTTACATAGAAATACACTATGTATTTTGCAAAATAATTTAGTTTTTATTTCATTGCAATCGGTTCATTCAATCAAAAGATATACGACTTTTAAGTTTTTAAGAAGAGTTTACGATGAATTCGTTGTAACAATATCTTTGGGGAATTATACTGTTAGAACGACGACTACCTGGACCTGGTGTTTCCACATCTGGCACGGTAAAATGGTCAATGGCTTAAAAGTAAACAAAAACGTGTCGAGTTTTGGGTCTATTGTAATTTCTCAGAAACAAAATGCACGGGCATGCAGTAAAATCAAAGTCCGGTTTCCATTAAGTATATTATTTTCTACTAGCTTCCGCCCGCGACTTTGTTCTGGTTAAAAGTCCCCTAAGGATTTTCTCGAATGTCCACGCGAACGAAGTCGCGGGCGGAAGCTAGTGTTTTATAAAACGTCGTATGACATACGTGCGCTTTGATCATTACAGTTGTTACGGACAGCCGACATTGTAGCATAGTTCTAGATGAATAAGGTTCAAATTTAATTGAAAGGCGTTTGTTTACGTCAAAACGTGCGGTCGCTGCGCGATAAGGACAGATAGCGCAAAGAACGCGACAGCACGAGTCCCGGCCGCCCGCGTCGGTCCGCGAGTTAACGGGAATGTTCTATTGGGACGTCGCTCGATCTCTCCCGAACGTCGAGACGTTTCTCTCGCGCCCGGCGAATGGTATATAAGCCGCACGTGTTTGGCGCGCAGGTAGTGCAGTTAAGTTCAAAGGATAGTTCAGTAGTTTTTAGTTCAGAGTAGTTCTAACGTTTGCATTTCGGTAGTACAAAAGTTTGAGTAGCAGTTCTGTTTACAGTTCAGTGTTCAGTGAATACCAAGTGAAGTTTAGTGAAGTGAATAATTAAGTACGGACTATTGAATAGTAATTATAGTGTTTTCAGTCACTGTTAATTGTAAAGTTAAAAATAAATCAAGTGCATCAAGACATCCGCTGTTGTTTTCATTTATCCGCAACAGTTTTATGGTCCTTCGAGCCGGATCTACGGAATCAGCAGCACCAAAGGAGAAATACAGGAAGATGCCACAAACAAGAAGTGCAGCAAAGAAGGAGACGACCGAGGCGCCATTGGAACAAGCGCGACGCGGCCTGAACGAGCTGTCACCCGCTTCACCCTCCGTGGTCGAGAGTACACCGACCACCCTACAGGAGGAAAGGAGGCTGCCCCGCGACCAAACAGGGGTCAGGGAGGCTTCAGAACCAGAAGCAGTGGCTCAGCGTTACCCAGGGCCAGCAGATGTGCGTCGCACCTCGCGCCCACCTTCAATAAGATCCACATCTAGCGCGACACTTCGACTTCGACAAGCGGAACTGGAGGCTGAACAGCGCATGATGGAACTGCGACGTAAGGAGATGCAATTGGAGTTAGAGATGGAAAGAAAGACTATCCTAATGGAGGCTGAATTGGTGAAGAAGAAGCTCGCTTTCGATGTGGCGGCCATACAAGAATCTGATGGTGAGGACCTCGCTGATCATACTCTTGTGGAAGACCGTGTGAGCGAATGGCTCAACCGAACGGAGCCGTCAACCGTCTTTGAAAAAGCCACACTGGAGACCGCTCCCCGCAACCCGATCGATACACGGGGGGAGGTGACACATCGAGAGCCGCACCAGAAAGAACCAGATCATCGCCGCCATCGCTCACCGACGCCAGCTCGAGATCGGAACCAGGGCATCGAACAGCTGGCCGAAGCAATACAGAGCTTGGTACGAGTGCGACCACCACCACGACAAGCCAGTGAATTACCCGTCTTAACGGGCGCTGCAGCTGAATGGCTGCCTTTTAAAGCGGCCATGGAGGAAACAACAGAGTTATACAACTTCACTCCCACTGAGAACGTCGCTCGCCTGCGAAACTGCTTAAAAGGCGAAGCCCGTGAAGCTGTATCGTCACTATTAGCCACGTCAGCAAGTCCGTCAGTGATCATGAAGACGTTGGAACAATGTTTTGGTCGTCCGGAAGTTATCATTGATCAGGCGTTGGATAAAATACGGAGACTGTCTAAGTTAGGAGCCGCTGCTACCGCTGCAGATCTGAACACGCTAGCGGTCAAACTACAGAACATAGTGTGCGTCATAAAGCAGTTGGATAAGCGGGGTTATCTCAACAACCCTTTGCTTGTACGAGAGGTGATCGGCAAACTAAGCCCGCATCTTACATCGCGTTGGTGTGACTACGCAGAAGAGCACGGTTCCTATGAAGAGCCAGAAGTGATAACATTATCTCGCTTCCTTATGCAAGAGGCTGACCGCGCGCTTCGACACGCCTATACGACGACCATGCAAGCTCCGCTAAGGAAAGAAGAAAGAAAACCGACCGTCACTCCACCCCGTCGAGTAGCGACACATAACGTCACTGAGACAAGAGAGACTTGCTGTTGCTGCAGTGGTGAGCATGACTTGCCAAAATGTTCGAAGTTCAATGATATGGGCCTTCAGAATCGTTGGGATTTTGTAAAGAACGAAAAATTATGCTTCAAGTGCATATCCAGAAGGCATCGAAGAGGAATCTGTCGAGTGAAGTTGTGCGGTATAAATGGATGTCGCCGACCGCATCATCGCCTTCTTCATAGTGAAGCTCTGATCACAGATGCAACCGCAACCACGGACTCAACCACCACCGTAACAGAGGCAGCTAGTACAAGCAACAACGACGGCACCATAAGAGCTACAGTCACCGCTACTGCCGCCAAAGGAAGAAACGAAGTGTTGCTGAAAGTGTGTCCCGTCGTGATCCAGGGGCCTGCGGGTGAAATTGAAACGCACGCCTTGTTAGATGAGGGCTCCACTATCACTTTGGTCGACGAAGAACTGGCGAACGAGCTTCAAGCCGATGGCCCTACTCACCGTATTAACCTGCACGGCATCAACACGACGAAAAGCGAGAAAAACAGCAAGTGCGTGCAACTAAAAGTTCGGGGAAAGAACACGAACTTCTTCAACATCGAAGAAATTTTGACGTATCCTCACCTAAAGAAGATGGACGTTCAGGAGGTGTGCTACGACTCAGCGCGACCGCGGCTGCTAATTGGTGCTGACTACTGGCATTTGATTATGACACGCGAGATCCGCGCAGGAAAGAAGTCAGAACCCGTCGCATCCAGAACGTGTCTTGGCTGGGTCATATTAGGCAACCTACCTCGCATCATGATTAAAGAAGATAACTCCACCGTCTTGCACCTGCAGACCACGGAAAAAATTGAAGGAATCGAGCAGAAGATGAATCGTGACCCAGACTTCACCGCGAGATCACCGTCCATCACGCAGATCGTCTGCAACACGAACGCCGAAGCAGACACTCACTCGCATCCTGACGCGGTGCCTGCATTTTCCGCCTACATTTTCCACGTGGACACTGTGGAGAGCTTCGAGAACATTGGTGCCACCAGAATAATAAAGAGTGTGGCAGATAACTACGTTAAAGATGCCACCAGAATTATAAACAGTGTGGCAGAAGCTACCAGAACTATAAACAGTGTGGCAAATGTCCACGTTGAAAAGGCCACCAGAACTATAAAGAGTGTGGCAGAAGCTACCAGAACTATAAACAGTGTGGCAAATGTCCACGTTGAAAAGGCCACCAGAACTATAAAGAGTGTGGCAGAAGTCCCGGTTGAAGAGGCCACCAGAACTATAAGTAGTGTGGCAGAAGTCCGCGAGAAGGCAGACTTAGTACTCCAATGTTGGAGTTCTAATCACCCACAGTTGCTAGCGCACATACCAGAGGTGTTACGAGCGCGGGTGCCTACACAGTTGGGTGCGAATCTCAGCCCATATGAGAAAACAATGGGCATGCTGTGGAACGCAGAAGAAGACACGCTTGGTTTCAACACCAACATGGTCCGGGTGCCCGCAGAAGTCGAGGCGCAAGCACGAACACCGACGAAGAGAGAGGCTCTGTCAGCAGTCATGTCCCATATATACGACCCGCTAGGACTTTTGAGCCCATATACCATCATAGCAAAGGTGGCACCCCTAAAAGTACAGAGCATCCCGCGCCTCGAGCTGCAAGCAGCGGTTATTGGTGCGAGGCTGGCGGACACCATACAAAGCGAACATCGGCTTGCCATAGATGAAGTTACATACTGGACCGACTCCACGACAGTAAGTAATATCATGGATCCGCAGTGACGCCCGCCGTTACACTGCGTTCGTCGCACATCGTCTAGGAGAGATCGCCGAGCGAACACAAGAACGTCAATGGCGATGGCTTCCCACCGAGCTCAACGTGGCAGATGACGCGACCCGAGCGAAGAATGTCAACTCAGTTCCAGCACGCTGGTTGAGTGGGCCACCATTTTTAAAGAATAAAAAAGAAGAATGGCCGTCGGCCTTGGAAAACGATACCTCCGAACGGGGGGAGGAAGAAACTGTGAACCGCGTGAGCACAAATCAGCCTGAAGTCCATGAAGCCATGCCGGATATCAACAAGATATCACGGTACGAGACTCTCATTTGCGCGACAACTTTAGTTCTACTGGCTGTGGATAAGTGGTGTCATCGAGGAGAGACACTGGAACTTCATCACATTTAGCAAGCCGAAAGAATGTGGTTACGATGGACACAAAGGGAAACATTCGGTGAAGAACTTCAGCTATTAGAACAAGGAAAACCCATACAGCGATCAAGTCGACTTTACAAGCTAGATCCTGAGCTTGTAGACGGTCTGCTACGAGTCCGTGGAAGAATCGACGCTTGCGCTGTATCAAGCGAAATAAAGAAACCAATTATCTTGGATGGAAGACACCGTTTCGCACAACTGTTCATAGCGAAAGAGCACCACGCTGCAGGACACGCTAACAATGAACGCATCAACGAGCTCCGACAGCGATTCTGGATATTGCGAATGCGACCGTCTGTTAGAGCCGTCGCACATGCATGTCTGCTGTGCAAATTCAGAAAATCAAAGCCAGCCAAGCCGTCCATTGGAACCTGCCATGAAAAATATGTCCATGAGAGATCGTCGCACGAATTTATCCGGGCCCCGATGGAGAAGTGTGCAGTGCTGACATCAGAAAGAATGGAAGATAATTCCGTCAACCTACTAGGAAGCTCATCGTCCTCACCGTTGACAAGACAGCATGAACCAACGGAACAGCGGAGCTGGAACGAGCTACAAACAAGATCATGTGACCCACTGATGCTGTCCTACCCAGAACAGAACGGCTGCGCCAGATGATAACCTAGCAAGGGACATTTTTGACAAAAATGTTTTTATTGCAGAATCGGTATAAACTAGTAAGTCCCTACAAATTTTAAAAGACACCCGCGCATAAATCTCACAAATAACCAGAGTTTTGAGAACTCAAAACCTAGTAAGTACACTAGGTATCATTCCAGAACCATTCACAAACCTAGTATGTCGCACTGACCATTATCAAACCTAGCAAGTCTCTGAGACTTGCTAGGTTTTAAAGTGGTCGATGCGTCTTGCTAGGTTTATGAAGTGGTCAACAAGCATAATGAATGGAGGGGACAGCGCGCGGGCGCGGGCAGCAAGTCACGACACGATCAGTCGGTTGGGTGCGTTGGCGCGTAATTGACTTGTTTGTTTGTTGTTAGTGTTTCATTACGTAGAGGTACAACATTCACACATCGAATTTATAAGTAAATAGCGATTATTAATTTACTAAAATGAATAGTTTACGATCGCATCGGTCAAAAATAATAATGGCTGCAGTTAATATGAACAATTACAGTGATGATGAAGCTGCTGAACATAGTACTGAGACAAATGAGTGGTAAGTTTACTAGGCATAATAATGTATCTCAATTTTTTTTGTACCTTTGACTAACTATCATATGTAAATTTTGAATGATGGTTAACCTATTTGTTCACTGTTTGAGTTCAGCTTTTTCTATGCTTAATTTTTAATGGGTGGTTTTGTGTTTCCATGCAATGATGTTATAATATACCTACCAGGGGTCGATATTAGTTACGAGATCACATAATTAATGAGATAATTTAAGTAAATAAGATTTAGATAACAGTTAGGTTAGTTATTTTAGTTATTGGCATTTAGTATTCGTTTAGTTTAATAGCTAAGAAAGAATACCTACTTTCTTATCACGATCAGCAAAATAGCCTATACTACTGTAGTATAGGCTATTTTGCTGATCGTGATAAGTAACAATCTACACAAAATTCAGATGATTATATCTAATGTAGGTATAAATTATTATAACATCATTATTATATAAATTATGACTAACATTTTCAAATGGTTTGCGGTTGTGTATGTGTGTTGATTTTTCCTTTTGCTTGCTTCAGTTTTCCCACTCATGAATGTTCGCTTGAACCAAATGCACCGTCCACTTCTTATGCGCACGTTAATCTTGCTACTGACATTGATAATTTAATTACTATGAGTGATTTAGACGACTCTGTTGAAGATCCTAATTTCCTATTATCAGAAGAGAACGAATCTGATAAAGACACGTCGATGTCTGAGAGCTGTGAACCTACAGCTCTTCGAGACTATGTTTTGGCTTCCTCGTTGAATCTACCTCCAAACAATCAATTTAAAGCAAATTTTGTAGCTGCTTACCCCGGCCCCTTGTATATTTATGATGAAAATTTACCAGACAGCGAAATTTCAGTAATTGCACCTCCACCATCATTACAAACTTCTCAACAAAAACGTAAAGCTAAGCATCCTATGATTGAAAATTGTTGCGACAACAGCAAATGTAAAAGGCAATGTGCAATGTTTTCTCTTGAAAGTAGAAAAACTATTTGGGAAGAATATTGGAACCTAAGTTTTTTATCCAGGCGTAGCTTTCTTAATAAGTGCATCCAAATATCTAAAATAAAGCGACGAAAAGTTGAAGTTTCAAATGAAACTTTTTTCAAAAACGAAAGTCGTTTTTTCTTTTTGCCAAATTCTGATGGGATACTAATTTCAGTCTGTAAAAAGTTTTTTTTGGCTACTTTGGGACATAAAACAGATGGAGTAATAACAGAGCTGAGCAAGGCGGTAAAAAAAGGAAAATTGTATGGGTCAGTTACGAAAGATAAGAGAAGTGGAAGAAAAAAGATTGATGGAAGCATAATAATTAATCACATTATGAGTTTTCATCCAACGGTAAGCCATTATCGCCGACATAATGCGCCTTTTACAAAATATTTGCCAAGGCACTTAACGTTACGACAAATGTACACAGACTTTAAACAACAAAATCCTAACTTCACTTGTGGCAGAGAACTTTACAGGCAAAAAATAAAAGAATTAAAAATATCTTTTCACATGCCTAAGGGTGATAAATGTGTAGATTGTGCATTGTATGAAGAAGAATTGAAGAAGTACGATGATGTCACTTTAATGCCTGAAGAAATGAAACAAAAATCCGAAGATCATAAGGCTAAAGTTGAATCATCTATTCAAAAATACAGATTGGACGGAAATAATAAAAATTCGAATTTAGTTAAATTTGTGTCAATGGACTTGCAAAAGGTTATTATATTACCAGAAATGCCCGACATCAAGGATGCATTTTTCATGAGCCGATTAATTACTTTTAATTTGACATTTGCTCCTATTGAAAAAAAATCTGATGACAGTTCCACTTGTGTGCTCTGGCACGAAGCAATAGCTGGACGAGAGGCGAGTGACATTGTAAACGCCATATATGCTTTTATAGAATCCAATAGGGATATGCAGCACTTGCACCTATGGGCAGATAACTGCACAGCGCAGAATAAAAATTGGACCTTATACTCCGCAATGACAATGATAGTCAATAATCCATCAAATAGCCTTGAATCGGTAACTATTAATTATTTGACCAAGGGACATACTCATATGTCTGCGGATGCTGTACATGGCAATATTGAAATGAAAATGAAGAGACAAAAAAACGTATACGATTTCCAAGATTTTAAAGATATTGTGATGAATTCGCGAAAGAATATTAAAGTTATAGAAGTAACAAACAAATTTGAATGGCCAAAAAAGAAAAGAGCTGCACGTCAGAATGAACCACTGAAAGAATTTAATTTAAACTCAGTTGTTCAAGTTAAAATGATAGCTGGATCAAGAAATTTATTTTATAGGACAAGGTTGAAACATAATTTATTTTAATATTGATGATTTTTTAAATTTTAGTTAATAATATTCTAGTAGTAATTTATTATTTATATGTAATATAAAAACGAATACTTATTTATATTTCAATGAAAAATTAATTATTTGTTTTTCAGTTTCAGTGAACCTGGTCCTGGCCTGGTGGAATTAGATTTTCTAATGAAAAAATTTAACTGCCAGCTTCCTCCTGCTAGCAACGACAGCCCAAGGGGCATAAAACATGAAAAAAAGCATGAAATAATTACCAAGCTTGTGAATCTTATGCCAGAATCCAGAAAGACCTTCTGGTACAATTTACCAGTTAATGACTTATCTGCCGACTTAACAAGTCATGGACAATTGGATAGTTATTAAATTTCTTTATAAATAAATCTTATAATAAAATTATTTTCACTAAGTTGTTGCTTTTAAATACACCTATCGACTTACTAGGGTTAAATTCATAATATCTACTGTTTACAATATTCAGTAAACCACATTCAAACATAGCAAGTGCTCATACTAGGTTAATTACTGGTTTCTAAAAGGGGGAATCGATTGTCGATTATTTAAATGAGTTAGTAAGGGGTATAAATTATGCAATATACACAAATATTATAATATTTTTAATACATAGTCATCGTTTATATTTATTTTATATAATAAAAGCGTTTTTAAATAGTTTATGTAAAACTTCTTCAACGGCTAGCTTGATTTACGTTTAGGCGCTCTCCTGTAAAATGTTGGTTTGAGCACTTGCTAGGTTTTCATCTGGCGCAGCCGAGAAGGCTTCGAGAACGTCTACGCCGGGGGGAGAATTGTTACGGACAGCCGACATTGTAGCATAGTTCTAGATGAATAAGGTTCAAATTTAATTGAAAGGCGTTTGTTTACGTCAAAACGTGCGGTCGCTGCGCGATAAGGACAGATAGCGCAAAGAACGCGACAGCACGAGTCCCGGCCGCCCGCGTCGGTCCGCGAGTTAACGGGAATGTTCTATTGGGACGTCGCTCGATCTCTCCCGAACGTCGAGACGTTTCTCTCGCGCCCGGCGAATGGTATATAAGCCGCACGTGTTTGGCGCGCAGGTAGTGCAGTTAAGTTCAAAGGATAGTTCAGTAGTTTTTAGTTCAGAGTAGTTCTAACGTTTGCATTTCGGTAGTACAAAAGTTTGAGTAGCAGTTCTGTTTACAGTTCAGTGTTCAGTGAATACCAAGTGAAGTTTAGTGAAGTGAATAATTAAGTACGGACTATTGAATAGTAATTATAGTGTTTTCAGTCACTGTTAATTGTAAAGTTAAAAATAAATCAAGTGCATCAAGACATCCGCTGTTGTTTTCATTTATCCGCAACAACAGTTGAGCTTTCATTACAGCATGGTAGCTTACAAATTACGATACACCACAAATAGAGAAGAAAATATTAATTATTTATTATTATTGCTCTGGTAACACTTGTTTCTACTGAAACTATTTTCATCGTAGTTACATCTAGATATTTATTCAGTCAGTAGGTTGCGTTGTATTGTAACATGAAAACGCACGAGTTTTTGTTAACGGAGTACACGAGATAGGATTGTTTCTTGGCTTGGACGTTTATACGTCCAAGTTTATTGGTGAATTGATACAAGATTATGTTTTTATATAAGTTTATCATCTTTATGGTTGAGTAATTAGAGCATTTGGCATCACCGCTTCGCAGGTTTGATTTCTTGTAAAATTAAATTAAGCTAGCGCCACCATTTTATTTATTTTTATTATACGTAAACCTGGTCAATAATTTTAAAAAAGGAAACAGTCTTGCCGTTCTAAATTGTCTCTATTTTATTTAACACGTTTTTATTAGTTGCTTTCGCATTTGTTTGTTTGTTTGTGTGTTTCTCCACAAAGTTTTCGAACGATTTTATCTTAGCTTCCCGACGAGTTAGAGACTTGAAACTTTAAACATAGGTCAGAACTGGAAGGCAATGCAATATCATGGTGTAATTGAGCTGATCTAATGATGAAGCCGGAAGAAGGCCACAGGAACTCTATGATGAAACCATACAACCCCACCGTGTTTGGTCTCGTTAGCATTGTCTTGACGAGTACTCTAATGGGAGACGAGATCCAGGGTCTGATGAAGAAGCCGAAAGACCATGCCATAGGAACTCAATATTGAAACCGTGCAACCCCATCAAATTTCGGCTCGTTTGAATCGTCTTGACAAGTTCTTTGTTGGGAAATAGTTTCCAGGGTCTGATGATGGAGCGGAAGGAAGGACACAGCCCACAGGAACTCTTTAATATAACCACGCTACCCCAATTTGATTGGGCTCGTTTGAATCGTCTTGACGAGTACTTTATTGGGAAATAGTGTCCAGGGTCTGATGATGGAGCCGGAAGAAAGCTACTGGAACTCGGTAATAAAACCATGCAATCCCATCGAGTTTGGGCTCGTTTGAATCATCTTGACGAGTACTTTAATGGGAAATAGTGTCCGAGGATCTGATGATGGAGCCGGAGGAAGGCCATAGAAACTCTATAGTAAAACCATGCAACCCCATCGAGTTTGGGCTCGTTCGAATCGTCTTGACGAGTGCTCCGATAGGAGATGGTATAGTTTTAGTCTTAGCTCGTTAACTAAAAAGCAGAAAATAATAATTTACTGAAAAAAAAAATATTTTTAAAAACACGTTTTTAAAACGGATTAAATTATTACAAAAAAATATCAGACTAAAAATATTAAAACGGACTAGTAAAACAAACTAAAAAGTAAAAAATAAATTCTTCGGTGAATATTTGTAACCCTAATAACCTATACGTACAGAAATTTTAAACCAAAAAACGTGGGGCCCATGCTATAGTACCTATAGACGATATGGATGATAAATTTTACAAAACGCGCCCCACGTTTTTAGGTTTAAAATTTCTGTAGGTATAGGTTATTAGGGTTACAAATATTCACAGAAGCTTTTTTTTACTTTTTAGTTTGTTTTTACTAGTCCGTTTTAATATTTTTAGTCCGATATTTATTTGTAATATTTTTTTAAATTAACTCTTCAGCAGTTTTCGTTCTTTCCTTAAGTTTTCAAAAACGGCCACTGTCGTTTCGATTGCATTTTAAAACTATAGGTAGTACCGACAAAGAATGAAAAATGTTACAGAGTTAAGTTACTATTCAAAAATCTTAGCATGGTTGTTTTTTATTTTGACTTGGTTTACGTGTAATAAAAATAAATGTATTGGCGGCGGCGCTATATACCTATAGTTACCATTTTGAAATACCCAGTCACAAGTTTTTAGTTAGCATTTAGAAAGGTGAAGTGATTTATTTATTCATCTGGGTTAATTCTGATTAGGTACCATAGGATTTCAAATAATCATAGTAGCTTTCCTATATCTCAATGTCATTTGGTTTCAGATAAATAATAAGTACCATGGACAACGAAACAAGTAATGTACTTCCTTTACTCGTCTTTATTTTGTCACCTAATACATACCTAGATAATAAAGTATTTACGTATAACATTATGTTAGCTGTGATTGTGTTGTGTTTTCAAATTTTTTGTCGTAGTTTCTAGGTATTTTTTAATCTTTTTTTGTTTGTAAAATTGTTGTCAATTAATTTATGTAAATCATATATATTTTTGTTTTATAGGTGTTCGAGTTTATACGTTCGTAGGTAACAATTTTTCCGTAAATCATTTTACTTTAATTTGGAATGGAATATGGAATGCTATACTTACCGATAAAATGGGTTTCTTCTCATTTCAATTATCATTGCTTTTTATTTATGTATTGTATTACTTAATCCTAACTAATATTATAAATGCGAAAGTCCGTTTGTTTGTTTGTTTGTTACGCCTTCACGTCTTAACTACTGAACCGATCATCATGAAATTTTGTATACATGTTTTCAGGGGTCCACAGAAGGACATAGGGTACCTTTCATCCCGAAAAAAGTATTGTTCCCGAGGGATAGCAAAAAACTTTCCACGCAGACGAAGTCGCGGGCGGCAGCTACTTTACTTATAAGGGCATCCGTTTTTTCCCTTGTCCCCAATCGTAGAAATATCAAGAACGGATAATATATAAGTGCCAATATTAATTTTTCTAATAAAGGGTTAGGCGAGCAAAAAAATATTTCAGAAGTTACATCACATACTTATGTAGTGACCCAAACTAATTTTCTTCACAATCTACTCTGCTTGCTTTTGGATTTAAGTAATATTTATAAGAACAATTAATCAAATAGATAATCTGAATAAAAAGCAAAAAATGGGGATAAGTACTTAAATGGAAAATTACATTAATTTACCAGTCACCAATAAAATCGTTTGGTTTTCTTACAGACGAAAATACTGATCAAAAAGGAATTAAAAAGAAGTAAGTACCTACTGAAGGACCTATATGTTTTACTGCTGCTGTTGTTAGTAAGACGTTTGGGCGAGAGCCATAATAAAACGAATAATTTAGAATTGGTGAAATTAAAATATAGTTACTTATTTACTTTTTTAATTAAACCTCTCTTTTTGATCAAGGAGCGTATTTTAACTATGAGAAAGTGTGATCGTTACAAAGTAATGCTTGAGGATTTTAATAGAACGTGTCTCGTTGACAATGCTTAGGTACCTACAAACCACAACATTTTCATAGACAATAAAGTAGCCAATATCTCATGTGACGAATCGAGAAAGTGTCTTACTGCGCACAAAGGGCCATAATATAAGTCATAGAGGAGAGACAAATTCATAAGTCAAAGAGAATCTTTAAGTTTAGTCATGGTGTCTAAAAATCATCATTTTTGTCTGGTAGCAAAGTCTTGAAAGGGTAGGAAAATATTGACGATTCAAAAGCGCTTAATTTTTAAGTATAACTATTTGAAGAAAAATTTTGACTTTAACTTTGAATACTATTTCAGCTGGTGGGAGATTGTTTGCTTGCGATGTCACCAGGCAGACCAAACACAGTCGTGGCAGCCACCCTTGTGGGGAAAATTTTGTCCATATCCTTATTTTTCCACCTACAGACAGACGGCTCAGCAAATCTGCATTTTACTGTTCTGTAAGTTTTAAAACGTCTTCATTATTTCAAAAAGACCTCAAATCAACTTTTAGCAAATTGATAAAAGAAACTACAAATTCCAAGACAGACAGTCACTCTTGTCTAAACTTCATATTGAATTAGCTTTTGCTCTTTATTCGCTTCCAATTTTGTTTCCGTTCCAATGGGAGTCCAACTTATGTACCTACTCCTTCAAGATCCAATCTACAGACAGAGACACTAGCTTATGTCCTCCTTCAAGATCCAATCTACAAACACGTGGCGAAGGGTCCATATAAGCTGATTCTCATCGGCTTACCTTTTAGAACCTACCCCACCGATCCACTATGGAGATCACAACATTTTTGTAGAACGGCTTACCTTCGCCATAATTTCACCCCTCGCCACAACATACAGAGATACTGTTGCAATTAGCATGGATAAAATTTCACAATATTTTTTCATTGCAGTTTTACTCACGTGGGGTATTCTATACGTTGAAATCGGTGAACCAGTCAGCCTTCAAGGGGAACTGTTTAGCATGACTATACTGGTTATTGCTGCCTACCTAGTTGGATGGATTTGGCTCAAATTGACCACTCTACCGGCCTTGATAGGCATGCTGTTAACTGGGATATTGTTCCAAAACTTGCAATTGGTGCACATGACGGATCAGTACCGGAAACTTAACCAAGATTTAAGGTAATAGCAATACATTATACTAAGCTAAAGCTTTAATAAGTAATATTAAGAGTCAATACTTATAAAAAGAAAATTGTCCTCGCCCTCTGTTACCCTAAATTATTTGGGGTCCTTATCTTCCCTTCTTCCCTGTCGTCATTACTTCATACACTCTCTTCTCTCATATATCATTTAGCACACAATTGTTAGTCTTTTCTACGGTGGTCTTCGCTTGCTTTCCCTCCATCCATCGAAGTTCATGTCCCACTTTTCTTGTACATGCCTTTCATTCCTATGTCCGTCTCGTCGTAATAGTGATAAAAATAAATAACGTCCAAATATATGATTTTACCTTCTTAATACAAACTTATTTATGCCTTCAAAAATTATTTGTTAATGACCACACTGACACGAACGTTTTAATTTTCAGAAAAGTATCTCTTGTCATCATACTAACTCGTGCCGGCCTTGGTCTTCAAGCGAGCGTCTTAAAAAAACACTATGCGGCTGTTCTACAACTGGGGCTTCTACCATGGCTAGTGGAGTGCCTAGCTATAGCTGTTGCAACCCATTATCTGTTACAATTACCTTGGATATGGGGTAGCGTATCATCAAAACCGTTACAAGACTTGCAATAACTAAAAGTACTATTATATCCTACTCAATTTGTTGTGAAAGCTTGAGACACTAATGAAATCGTTTTCCTCAGGGTTCTTACTAGGGTCAATGATAGCCTCAGTCTCCCCAGCAGTGGTGGTGCCATGCTTATTCAGGTTAAGAGATGTTGGCTACGGAGTTTCCAAAGGTATACCAACCTTGGTACTGGCTGCCACAGCCATTGATGACTCCATCAGCGTTGCTGTTTTTGCGATCATTTTAAACGCTATGTTCTCAACTGGATCAACTACCTTTAATATTATCAAGGTAAAGTAATTAGTTGAAATATCATACATAACATTTCTTGTTTTTACTCAAAAAAGTTAAATAGTGCTTTATGTTCAAATTCTTCGATATTGCAGGGTCCATTGTCCATAATAGCCGGAATTGTATTTGGATCTTTATGGGGTGCCTTATCTTCAGTTATACCAGAAAAAGGAGATACATACGTCGTGCCTTTAAGATTTCTGATCTTATTTTTAGGAGGTCTATTTTCTCTATTCATTTCTGGTTTGATCGGATGGAGCGGTGCAGGTATCGTTAAAATAGATTGTGAAGAATTCGTTTTTCAATCTTTATACATTTCTGATATTTTTTTTGTTTTATTTTAGGACCGTTAGCAATAGTATCGTCAGGGTTTGTTGCCGCGTTCTATTGGGAGAAGCAAGGTTGGCCCATAAACAAACATCCTGTTAGCAATGTATTCAGAATCTTGTGGATTTTCTTTGAGCCTATTCTGTTTGCTTTCACTGGTGCTCAAATAACGGTGAGCCAGCTTGGATATACTTCAGATAAGATAAGTTTTGGTAATCTGTTTGAGCTAGTATTACTATTTATATTTAAACATCAAATCAATATTGAGATAAGATTTATATTGGGCAATCTCTTTTTTCTACGACGTCAATAGTGTGTGTCTTAAATACCTGAATAATATCAATAGCTCATATCCTCTCTAAAGTACATGTAAGTACAGTAAATGTTTGCAAACATGTTGTTAAGTACCTACTTAACAACATGTTTGCAAACATTTCTTATGCGAACTGCTAAAGAATGAAATGCGCTGCCCTGGGGCCCTACCGCCTAACTCAAAGCGATAGCCAAAGCGATAGCTATACTTTCAAAAATTCAAAAAAAAATTCAAAATTATTTATTTGTGTCTAAAAATTCTCTATCCGTCCTTGTCATATCATAACACGATGACAAGGACGGACAGTGCACTGACGTCATAAACCAAAGCCAGAGTCAAAGCGAGAGAGTTAGGCGGAAGGCCTTCTGCTCATGTGTTCCCTGATAGTTACAACCTTGGTCTCTTCAAGGCAAGAGTGAATAGGCATTTCTTGGGCAAGCGTGCTACACCTTAGATCACATCCTGTTTATTTACCAAGCAAGATGGTGATCAAACGCCTGCCCAGGATCCAATTTTTTTTTTAAGTGAATAAAATGATTATCAAAGAACTCTTGTGATCCAACAACATACCTACAAATTTGTCAATCACATGCTTATTATATTGAGTTTTTTCTCTCAGATAAATGCTTTGGACTCTCAAGTCATCCAAATGGGTGCCGTGTGCCTTGTCTCTTGCCTCATATTACGTGTTATCGTCACGTTTTTTGTCAGTTTTGGATGCGGACTAAATAACAAAGAGAAGTTATTCATTGGCATAACATGGATGGCTAAAGCTACTGTACAGGTACGTAACCTGAGTTTCTTTTATTTCTGTTCTGAGAAATCATATAACCAGCAGGGTTATAAGCAATCAAATAAGTAAGTAGATAATATCTACTGTCAGTGCTGATTCGTGGTGGTCGCGGTGGTCAGATGGTCCGAAAGGACTGGTGGTGGGATTTGGTGGTCAGATGGTCCGAAAGGGATTCAACAAATTGGATCTTCTATCCAAAGTAGAGAAGAAGGAGGAATTAGTTTGTTCCAAAAAGGATAAAAATTATTTTTCATAGGTAACTGTGTTTTCAGGAATTATTCCACGATGTTCGGTCGCCATTCCCTTTTATATATATAGGGAATGCTTTTACGCATCCCGAAGGTATGTGGGACTCGTTAGGGCCCTACCCACTACGGTCACCATTCCTTACGAATTGACATCCTTTTTTTAATAAATGGGATCATAAAATCCCTGTTCTCAGGCAGCCCTAGGCCCCGCAGCATTGGACCTAGTTCACAACGGCGGTACTGCAGGCTCGCCGTATTCGGACGAGGAGCACTACGCCAGCACCATACTGGCTGTCAGCGTACTCAGCGTGGTGATCTCAGCACCACTCGGGGCACTGCTCATTGCTATATTGGGGCCGAAACTGCTGAGCAAAGAAGATGGTATGTATAGTGTTTAGAAGACGATTAAAGCCACAGATTAAAGCGATTGAGGTATTCCTCGAAGCGCACCTAATGAAGCGCACCTATACTGGAATAGTTTAGGTGCGCTTCGAAGAATACCATATTAATTAAGAAGGTCATTTTACTGGAAAACGACAATAGTATCTAGGTACCTACCTACTTAGAAGTAAAATAATCGAAATAACTAAATTATTAGTAAGGTCAGAGCGGGGAAGACCGTCTAGGGGGTAAGACCAAACAGTCCATCTAAAACCCGATTCTAGCATAGTAGCGCAATCTAGTTATTAGTCCCATAAAACATATTTCATAACGGTTCTACATCTCTATAATAGATGTCGTTACGAGGCCTTTAACATTCATAGATGCCATTTTAATTTAGGTCCATTTTTTCACTCACCGCGTGAGTGTAAGATGTCTTAGAAAAATCTAATTATCTGTGAGTTTTAAAGTGCTTGAATGGTAGTAAGAGGTGAGTTGCTTGTAAACATGATATCTTAAAGCTTGTTATTTGATTGAAATATGAATAATGCTATAAATTATGGAGTTATTTGCCAATTTAGTTTGCTAACCTAAAAATATAAGATTGGGGAAGTCCGTACAGCGTAAGAGAGGCAAGTTCGTCATATGCCGGTCTAGCCTCAAGTCAGAGGTTCTAAACATTTCCACTTACTATGTCGAAATCGAATACTATGTCCAATAATAATTTTGTGATTTGTTATGCTTATGACATCAGGCTAAAATAATTTATAAAAGTTTTAAAGAAGCTTACATTAATGATCTCGAAACATAAAATGTTGATTTTATTATTTAATAAATACGTGATACAAATACTGAATTTTTATAGAAACGTGTGTGCCTTAAAGATTTAAATTATTTATAAAATTAAAGTTTGGGTGAATCTCTAAGGTTGTTACTTTAGTTCTTACATACTAAACAAACGAATTAATTCTGGGTTATTTTTTTATTCTTAACATGATTTTAAAATAATTTGTCACATTCATCATAAATTTTACCACCATAATATACCGTTGAAAAATATTATAGGTACCTACTACAGAATCTAAAATGTTTAGAACCCCTGAACTCTATTCTATGACGGTCTTACCCCTGAAAATGTTAAATGCTATTTATTCGAATCAAAACCTTAATTAGAGATAAAATAAAGTTTTAAATGCCATCATTACACAATGAAGAAGTACATAGTAATAAATAGATCCGTATAAACGTCTTATTTAGACGGATACGTCTGATATATAGACGGACTTGCCCCAAATTGCGGGGGAAGACCGTCTGCGTCTGCGTTTTTAAAAAACCATTGTTTTGTTTTGAAACTGTATCGTAATATTGTTTTATCTAGTTGTCCTTTGTAGTTTTTGAATTGCTTTATCTTCCTATATATGAGGAATAGTGATAAGTTTATAAATTTATGAGATATGCTAAAAACCATTCAACTTATCAAATTATATGCCCGTCTTCCCCGCTCTGACCTTAAGTAACTATAATTCTGCAAATAATTTAATTATCTTCCTATATAGGTAGCCTATTAATTAATAAAAAAAATTGCAGCTTAAGAAACCTAATGGGAAATTTTAATGCGAATTTTTTGAACCTAATGCGAGTTCAAGCAGGCCTCTACTTGACAAAGGAGTGTACTCATTTCCTCATAGGTGAGTGTACTGTCACCTATGACACGCTTAAGGTGAAATTTTGTCGATTTCACCCCTACTCCGCTATCGTTCACCAGTATACTACTCACCCTTAGCTCCGCTTTAGTTCACCAGTATACTACTCGCGCCTAGCTCCGCTATAGTTCACCAGTATACTACTCACCCCTAGCTCCGCTATAGTTCACCAGTATACTACTCACCCCAAGCTCCGCTATAGTTCACCAGTATACTACTCATCCCTAGCTCCGCTATAGTTCACCAGTATACTACTCACCCCTAGCTCCGCTATAGTTCACCAGTATACTACTCACCCCTAGCTCCGCTTTATTTCACCAGTATACTACTCACCCTTAGCTCCGCTATAGTTCACCAGTATACTACTCACCCTTAGCTCCGCTATCGTTCATTAGTATACTACTCACCCCTAGCTCCGCTATAGTTCACCAGTATACTACTCACCCCTAGCTCCGCTATAGTTCACCAGTATACTACTCACCCCTAGCTCCGCTATAGTTCACCAGTATACTACTTACCCCTAGCTCCGCTATCGTTCACCAATATACTACTCACCCCTAGCTCCGCTATAGTTCACCAGTATACTACTCACCCCTAGCTCCGCTATCGCATGTACAATACCGCAGATAATTGTGGTATCTGATCTATTTATTTTGTGTGAACCCGAACGTATTGGGAAATAAATTAAACCAAAAAGGGTTCTGTTCTAAGCTGGTTTTATTTGCACTCAACCTCAAAAGTCCTTATGATCTACACAAAGAAAAACCATAGCGCGATGTATTTGGCTACAGCGCCATCTATTGATGATTTAGGGGAACTATAATTTTAATATGGACATTAATGATCTATGCAAGGCAAAACCATACCGCGATGCACACGGGTACAGCGCCATCTATTGTTAAGTTAAGAACTAATAATTTGTACTGGCGTAAACATGCCGCCCACCAAGGACATAATTGAAGGAATGTCCTTCTTAAACACAAAGACAAAAAGATAAAGCCTAATAAAATTTGGACTAAACTTATGCTAAAACAAAATTCATTCTTAAAAACGGTAAAATTTTATAAATAACAATAATTTTGTGTTTTCCGAAAAAAGGTAAAAATATAAATTTTAACAAGTGTAAATCGTAACAGATGTAAATATAGAACTCTAAAAATGTTAACAATGAACTATAAAATCTTAAACTTAAACAGTGTAGAAATAAAACAATATCCTTAAAAACTAAATAATAAAACAACTGATTCAAATTTAAAATATTCTATGAAACAATTTTATTGATCTGAGTCTGCAATAGGCAGTATACATAATTTTGAAGTTGGTCTTTTAAAAGTAGATGATTTCGTGCGCAATGTGACTACACGGGTTATGTTATCATCACCTGGGTGTTTTTGCTCGACCCGACCTAATAACCAACGACTTGGCGGCAAGTCGTCCTCTTTAATTACGACAACGTCACCGATTTTTGGTTCAGGCACTTGAGATGACCACTTGTATCTGTTCATGAGAGTAGCAAGGTACTCCTGAGACCATCGTCTCCAAAACGACTGTACCATCCTCTGAACAAATTGCCATCGAGTCAAGGTATTGACGTTAGAGTTTTCATAACTGTAGTCTGGTACTTGTACTAAAGGTTCTCCGACCAAAAAATGTGCGGGAGTTAACGGAAGAGGCTCGGCTGGATCCTCGGAGTAGATAACGCTCATAGGACGCGAGTTCAAGCAGGCCTCTACTTGACAAAGGAGTGTACTCATTTCCTCATAGGTGAGTGTACTGTCACCTATGACACGCTTAAGGTGAAATTTTGTCGATTTCACCCCTGCCTCCCAAAGTCCGCCAAAGTTGGGGCTGTGGGGAGGAATGAAATGACATTCAGTTCCGTTGGCTTCGAGATGTTCTGCTACTGACGACTGAATGGATGTTAATTGCTGCAATTCTCTAGATGCGCCTACAAATGTTGTTCCATTGTCGCTCCAGAGTTTAGCGCAGTGACCACGTCTGGACACAAAACGTCGAAAGGCGGCCAAGAATGCTTGAGTGGTCATATCACTCACCACTTCAAGGTGAATTGCACGCGTGGACATGCAAACAAACAGGCACAAGTACCCTTTGTAAGAGTGATGTCCGCGACCTTTGGTTGTCCTTATATTGATGGGACCCGCGTAGTCAACGCCGCTGTGCAAAAATGGTCGCGTTGGAGAGCAACGACTTGTTGGCAGCGAACCCATCAGTTGATTTTTCGTGCAGGCAGAATGTCTTACACAGGTTACGCAACGACGAACGTGTTTTTTGATTAAGTTTCTAGCGCTTATGATCCAATAGGCTGTTCTTAGATAGTTAGTCATCAGCAGCGGACCTCCGTGTAGGGTTTTAATGTGAGCATCTGCTATAATCAGGTAAGTAAGATGACTAGAATTTGGTAAAACTATTGGGTGTTTGGTTTGTTCGTCAATCTGTGACTTTTCAATTCTACCTCGAACTCGCATAATACCTTTGTTGTCAATAAAGGGGCTAAGTGATGTTAGCTTACTTGATCTCTTCTGTAAATAACCTTTGTCTAATAATTGTGTATATTCTAATGTAAATATTTCTTTTTGTGTCTTTTTAATACAACATTCTAACGCTGCTTCAATTTCATGTCTTTGTAAATATTTTGTCCTTTTTGTACAGTTGTTCTTTAAAAATCTACGACAATATGCAATAACTCTTAGTAACTTTTGCAGTGACGAAAATTTATTGAAAATGGTATGATCAGATTCTTCAGGAACTGTTGCTAAATGAACCTTTGCGGATGCTTCCAGATCAACGTTCAAATTGTTTGGTCTTTTGTAGGTTATATCCTTGTCCTTAAGAAATGATGGTCCGGAAAACCATAATTCATGATCGATGAATGTGCTGGGTAAAAGTCCTCTCGAAGCACAATCCGCAGGATTTTCGTTAGTGGAAACATGAAACCATTGTGGCGATCCTATCAAATTGAGAATAGTTGAGGTCCTGTTAGCCACAAAAGTTTTCCACTTACTAGGGTGGCTATTTAGCCACGCCAAGACGATTGTAGAATCCGTCCATGCCCTTATGTTGCTTCTCGAGATATTCAAAACTTCTGCTGTTTCAGACAACAATTGAGCTAGCAAAACAGCTCCACACAACTCCAGGCGTGGGATACTAACTTGTTTGATTGGTGCGACTCTCGTTTTCGCAACCAACAATGCTACTTTTACTCTCCCCGAGGCATCAGTTATACGCAGGTACACAACTGCTGAATAGGCCACTTTAGCAGCGTCGCAAAACCCATGAAGTTCCAGATTATCGCCTGGGCTTGTACCTATCCAACGAGGTATCTTTACCCCGGTAAGTAGTAATAATTCCTGACGGTAAGTATTCCACTCGTCTATTAATTCTGAAGTTAAATCGTCATCCCAACCAACACCTGCAAGCCATAACTTCTGGATGAATATTTTAGCCAAGACTACACTGGGTGCTAACCAGCCCAGTGGATCGAAGAGTCGCGCTATATCAGAAATAATCAACCTTTTAGTTACAGGTGCAGTCGTCGGCGGAGGGAGATTCACCGCGTACTGAAATATGTCTTCACTTCGTTTCCAGGTAAGTCCTAGAATTTTAATTGTGCTGTCTAATTTTATGTTTATTTTTTTATTTAATATATCCTTTGTATGTATCTTGTCCTCTTCTTCCTTATTTGTACTTTGCTCTGTATTTTCTTTATACTCATTTTCCTTTTTATTGACCTCGTCTACCCTTTCCTGTGTCCTAGTTTGTCCTTTCATTGTGTCCTCTTCTGTTCTCTTTATTATATCTAATATTTCCTGATTATTACTGTTCCACTTCTGTAACTTAAATCCACCCTTTCCTAATAACTCTGATATTTGTTTATATAGAACTTTTCCTTCTTCTACATTACTACACCCAGTCATGAGGTCATCCATGTAAAAGCAAGTTAGTACTTTATCTGCAGTTAGACTGTAACTCTTTCCTTCATCATATGCAATCTGATGCAGTGTCCTGACAGCTTGATAAGGTGCCGAAGACGTTCCAAAGGTTACTGTCATGAGTTCGTAATCCTTTATTTCTTTATCCGGGCTATCTCGCCATAGTATTCTTTGGAACTTAGCATCTTGTTCGGCAATTTTGACCTGACGGTACATTTTAATTATGTCCGCTACAATCCCAATTTCGTAGACTCTCCATCGTAAGACAGTGTGTCTTAAATCAGGCTGCAATGTAGGTCCAACCATCAGCGTGTCGTTTAGAGATATGCCTTTACTATTTTTCTCCGACGCATTGAAGACAATTCTGACACGCGTGGTGGATTTGTCATTTCTGATGACTGCGTGATGGGGCAGGTAAACAGCTTCCTCCTTTAAATTATCATTGTCCTTTATTTCTCTCATATGTCCTAATTGTAAATATTCCTTTATAACATCTGTGTAACTTTCTTTTAACTGTTTATCTTTGTCTAATCTTTTTTCTAACGATTTAAATCTATTTTCAGCTATTTTACGAGAGTTTCCACCTTGACAAGCAGGTTCATCTTCACGAAATGGTAGCTTAACCACATATCTGCCATCATCATCTCTCTTCGTAGTTGTACTGTATAGTTCTTCGCATTTTTGTTCTTCGGGGGTAAGTATTTTATTTGAACTAATTTGCTCTTCGATCTCCCAGAACTTACGTAGCATATCATCTTCATTGACCTGTGTATGCATGACGCTTATACACTCTCTTGTTTTATGTGACTCCTTACTATTTACAGGCTCAATCGTTCCTGAAAGGATCCACCCAAAGACAGTGTTCTGTGCTATCAAAGTACCCGACGGACTTTTCATTACACCTTCTTTAATTATACTACTGTAAGTATCTGCTCCTAACAAGATGTCAATCTTATTAGGTTTACTAAATTCTGGATCAGCCAAACACAAACTATGTACTTCTACCCAATCAAGAGTAGCAGTGTTAATGCTTCGTTCAGGTAAGTACGAAGTGATCTTATTTAATACATACGCATTAACTTGGTGATTGAACTCGTCATCTACTCTAGATTGTATCGTAAAGTTAACCATGTAACGCGCAACTGTGGACTTATCCGAACCTAATCCCGACACGATTCCTTTAATAGGAATCTTTTTTAGGCGAAGCAATTGAACTGTAGCTTCTGTGATGAAGCACGCCTGTGAGCCCTGGTCGAGCAAAACGCGGACCATTTGCAAGTCTCCTGACCTTGACTCGGCTTTTATTAGTGCAGTGGCTAATAAAACCTGTCTAGGATTAGGAATGTTGCCCGTAGACAAACAAGAAACTATTGGATTAGCAGTAGTAGAATTATTACTATTGCTATCAATATTTTCTTGTTCTTTATTGTCGGAGATTTCAGGTGGATGCAACAAGGAATGGTGGCGCTTATGGCACACTCTGCAAGAGGTAAGTTTTTTGCAGTCATATACTGTATGGTTACCGCCTAGACAATTGAAGCAAATTTTATTTTTTAATACAAAATTGCGTCTGCTCTCGATGGATTGTTTCGAAAACTTTTTGCAAAAACAAAGTTTATGTGACTCAGAACAATATTCACAACGAATACCGGAACTCGATTTAGTGGCTAGCATTGCTCTGGGGTTATGATTTTGATTATGTGAATAATTATGATTATTTTGGTTTGTTGGCCGTTTAGGCTCTATAAACTCTAGCGCACGGAAGCGATTTTCCATAAAAACTTTAAATTGAGCAAAAGTTGGCAAGTCGTTATTGGAGTCGTTGGTGCCAGTGGTCAACTCCCACTGCTTGCGTGTTTCGATATCCAATTTGAATGTTACAATGTGAATGATAATCACATCCCATGTAGACACATCAATATTAAGGTTTTTAAGTGCACTTAAACAATCTGTTGTAGTGTCTAATAAATCTTTTAATGCACTAGCTGACTCTGTGTGCATACGTTTTTGACCAAACAACCTTTTGAGTATGCAACTTGACAAATACTTTTTATTGTCATAACGCTTTTCTAATTGCGACCAACATAAAGTATAATTGGCATCGGTTATAGGTGTGTGCCTTATAAGCTGTTCAGCTTCTCCGGTAAGGTGGCCTTTTAAATAATGTAGCTTTTGTACATTGTCAAGCGATTCATTTTTGTGTACAAGACTGACGAACAAATCACGGAACGTCGTCCATTCATTATATTTCCCCGAAAATAATGGGATAGCTATTTTCGGTAATTTAACCAATGAATTGCTTGTGGACTTGGCTGCCTTATCAGAGGAGCTACCGCTTTGTTGTTCTGATTCATCAACACGAATGCGAATCTTATTGAGCGTCATTTTCATTGAGCAATTAAAGGCTATATATACTTCTTCCGTTTGATCATACAAACTTTCAATATCTATTCCCTTAGTAATTTCTTCCAAGGTATAAGTCTCATAAAGTTTCGCCTTCGTATCTTGAAATTTATTCCAATCTTTTTCTAACATATTTTGTCTAGTTTCTATAAATTCAACTATTAATCTCTCTTTCGGAGTTTTCTTAAAGTTAGTATAACCCTTCTGGATTACCTTTTGTAAATCTTTTAAAATATTAATTAACTTGTCCATGTTGAAAAAGATAGGAAACTCAATAAAATAAAATGTAAAATTTATCAATTACGACACTAGACTTCTTTAAAATCACTTATAACTGATTTCAAATTTTATTATAAACAATGTTAACATAAAATATAAACAAACAAAAACTTAAGTTGATGAACAAAATGTTGAAAATTTTACAAGTCTTTTAAACTTATAAAATTCTGGCGGAAATCGGGCGTGGATTCCCCGTTCCGTCGTTTTTTTGCAAATTATTCTAAGTCCTTAAAATTATCATGCAAATTATTCTAAGTGTAAAATATTGATCTTAAAATTTTCTAAGTCCAAAACTGCTTCGATAAACTTATAAGTTAAAATTGTCCATAGAAATAAAGTTCAAAATCTTCTAATATTTTGTTCTTGTATTTTCGATAGCTAAGTTAATTTGTTTCTTGAAATAAGGTTCAAATTACTTTAACTGCACACTGAACCAAAGTAATGAATGTACTCACGGTTGCACTGTTTTCACTCACTGAACTGTAGAATGAAAGTTGAACTGGTGATCGGAGCGCCCTCTGCTGGCAGCTCTCGATGCTGGTTGAACTGGTGGTGGAGGCGCCCTCTGCTGGCGTCTCTTGGTGGTGGTTGAACTGCTTTTTCTGGTTGCACTGGTGGCGCCCTCTGCCGGCGTCTTCGTGAACTGGAACCCGTACCTTGCCGCAGCGATCCACTGCGAGTACGGTGGTGTGGGGGGGAACGGTCCAACTACTGGATCCGCAGAAAAAATATTCGGTCTCGTGGGACCATGTACAATACCGCAGATAATTGTGGTATCTGATCTATTTATTTTGTGTGAACCCGAACGTATTGGGAAATAAATTAAACCAAAAAGGGTTCTGTTCTAAGCTGGTTTTATTTGCACTCAACCTCAAAAGTCCTTATGATCTACACAAAGAAAAACCATAGCGCGATGTATTTGGCTACAGCGCCATCTATTGATGATTTAGGGGAACTATAATTTTAATATGGACATTAATGATCTATGCAAGGCAAAACCATACCGCGATGCACACGGGTACAGCGCCATCTATTGTTAAGTTAAGAACTAATAATTTGTACTGGCGTAAACAGCCCGTCTTCCCCGCTCTGACCTTAAGTAACTATAATTCTGCAAATAATTTAATTATCTTCCTATATAGGTAGCCTATTAATTAATAAAAAAAATTGCAGCTTAAGAAACCTAATGGGAAATTTCTGAAAAAAATCAAATCACATAACATCAGAAAAAATACCACAGAATAAATTATAGGCTGGGCCACTTTAATAGGTCACATTTGACAGTTCACGAAAACTCAAGTAACCTTTTAACGGTGGGAACACAATATTTATTTATTCAAAGGCATAATTGCGTAACTTTTTTCAGTTCATAATACATATTTATTGTAATAATCCGGAAATAAAGCTAATTTACGATTTATTTTGACACATCACACTATGGACTGACATATGTCAAATGTTGCCTATTATTCGCAAAATATTCCATACTTTGTACAATCACAATCAAAGTAGTTTCTGCTTCTGCAAATGCCAGATTATAGTAGATATGTAGATATTATTTTCAATGACTTTTTGTTTCTTTTATATATATTTTCCTTTTCTTCGTTGTACGAGTAGGTATGTCACCAAAGTACTAGGGTCACATAAATATGGAGAAGGTTTATTTCTACAATCTTCAATCACTTATCTTTTTTTTTCGTAATGCGTCGTTTGTAATACGTCACAAAAGTACCAGGACCACATAATTATGGAAAAGGTTAAATTCTATATTATCTTTCATTTTAACATAAAATTTGAAAATATCAAAATGTTATTTATAGAATTTAACCCATGCCATATTATATGATTCTGGTACTTTGGTGACGTATTAGGAAGAAAAGAAATTAAACAAAAACACCTAATAGGTTCCTACTCTACGAGGGTGGATTGATAAGTCCATGACTTTTTGATGAAGAAAGACTTTTTTTCGGAATATTTTGTTTTATTTCTGTACATAATCTTATTGTAGCTCTGCGTATTCAGTCCAACGAAGTTCCTACCTCTTAAACCCATTATTTTTTCTTTCATCGCCTGAAAACTGGTAACTGAAATGAGGGCCCATTTCAGACATCACCTTTTGGTTTGATGAAAATCTTTGCCCGCTAAGACATTTATCAAGACATTTATTCATGTTTGGTAGGAGAAAATATCTCACTGGGGTTGAATCTAGAGAAAAGGAAGGATTCGCATCTTCATTCGATGAGTTTTGATGTCATGAGTGCCGCCGAGAGGGTCGACAGGGTCATTAAGAAAAGTTAGAACTCGCTTGAGCTTTTTGTTTCCAAAAGTAATAATCTTTTGCCGAATTTGAAAAAAATTTAGTGTAAAGATGCCTTAAGGAGTTTTTTTTAAGACACAAAAATAAATTATGAAAAAAAAGTATTTCTTCTTTTCAAAGTCATGGACTTATCAAACCACCCTCGTATTTTGTTTGTTGGATTGTATTTATAATATTTTGAGAATATAATATTTTGCGAATGTAATATTTTGCGAACAAAGGATAGTAGGTAATAGCTACAATACCCAATCTAATCTAATTTGATTTAATTTGATGTTTCAGCTTCAGCTCCTATTATAAAGATTGAAGAGACCTATTAAAAACACAGAAGATCCAGTTATTGGCACAACACAGTTATGATGGATGACATTGTGATAATATTGTACTATCCCCGTCAATTGGTAATGCGCTGGAACCTTGTCAAATTAACATACACATCAACGTCATCCGCAACTAAAAATGTCAAAAAACGTAAAGTAAAAAATAAATTCTTCTGTAAATATTTATAACACTATAATATTTATACCTACAGAAAATTTAAACCTAAAAACGTGGGGCGCATTTTATAAAATTTATCATCCATGTAGTCTTTTCTTTAGCATGCGCCCCACGTTTTTAGGTTAAAATTTTCTGTAGGTATAAATATTATAGTGTTATAAATATTTACAGAAGAATTTATTTTTTTACTTTTTAGTCTGTTTTACTAGACCGTTTTAATTTTTTTAGTCCGATTTTTTGTTGTAATAATTTAGTCCGTTTTAAAAACGTGTTTTTAAAAAAGTTTTTTTTTCATTAAATTTTTATTTTCTGCTTTTTTAGTTGACGAGCTAAGACCAAAAATATACCATCTCCTATCGGAGCACTCGTCAAGACGATTCAAACGAGCCCAAACTCGATGGGGTTGCATGGTTTTATTACAGAGTCCCAGTGGCCTTCTTCCGGCTCCATCATCAGACCCTGGAAACTATTTCCCAATAAAGTACTCGTCAAGACGATTCAAATGAGTCCAAACTCGATGGGGTAACATGGTTTTATTAAAGAGTTCCTGTGTCCTTCTTCCGGCTCCATCATCAGACCCTGGAAACTATTTCCCAACAAAGAACTCGTCAAAATGATTCAAATGAGCCCAAACTCGATGGAGTTGCATGGTTTTATTATAGAGTTCCTATGGCCTTCCTCCGGCTCCATCATCAGATCTTCGGAAACTATTTCCTAATAAAGTACTCGTCAAGATAATTCAAACGAGCCCAATCTCGATGGGATAGCGTAGTTTTATTAAAGAGTTCCTGTGTCCTTCTTCCGGCTCCATCATCAGACCCTGGAAACTATTTCCCAACAAAGAACTCGTCAAGACGATTCAAACGAGCCCAAATTTGATGGGGTTGCATGGTTCCAATATTGAGTTCCTATGGCATGGCATTCCAGCTTCATCATCAGACCCTGGACTTCGTCTCCCATTAGAGTACTCGTCAAGCAAGACGATTATAATGAGTCCAACCACGATGGGGTTGTATGGTTTCATCATAGAGTTCCTGTGGCCTTCTTCCGGCTTCATCATCAGATCAGCTCAATGACACCATAATATTGAATTGCCTTCTAGTTCTGACCTATGTTCAAAGTTTTAAGTCTCTAGCTTATCGGGAAGCTAATATAAAATCGTTCGCAAACTTTGTGGAGAAACAAACAAACAAACAAACACACAAACGAGAAAGCAAAACAATAAAAACGTGTTAAAAAACAGTAAAATTAGGGATGTTCGATCCGATCCGATACTTGCGTGGATCGATACAATGGGATACGATCCATTCGATTTTTGTATCGATACAATAGCATTCGATCCTTTGGTGGATCGATACACATGCACAGAGGATCGGATCGAAAGAATCGTATTATGTATATCATATTAATAAAGTAATTACTTAGAGAATATTTTAAGTTCAACGGAATATTTAGTCAAAATCCATATTACGTTATTTAATCAACATTTCTCTAAATATTACTTGGACACTTTTTGCCAATGTTGCCATATCCTATTTCAATGTACTGTCAACTTCGTCATAACTAATATATTGTTTAGTTTGAGAAGAAAACAATTTTTATTTCGTTAAGATAAGTACGTTTTGTTTGCTTGGACCACTAGCAACTTTTAATTTTGTTTTTGGGTACTTTAAAATACAGTGTGTTTTTTTAACAGTGATCAAATTTCGTGGTGTGGCTTAGACCATCAAACTGGCCAACTTTGTCTATAGGACCAACTTAATCGGAGCAAAAAATAATCAGCTGTTCCATACATTTTGGTCGAGTAGATACCTATTGATGTTTTCATGGAATAGCTGAATATTTTTTTGATCTGATTAAGTTGGTCCCTAGATAAAGTTGTTCAGTTTGATGGTCTAACTAAGTTATACCACAAAATTTGATCACTGTTGAAAAAACACACTGTATTATATTGCCATTATTTTTAATACCATATACAGCGTTATTTTTAAAGTATATCTAAAAATGAATGTTCAGACGACGTTAATGAACAACTTTTACTACGGGGCCAACCACGAGATCGCGAAAAAAAAATCAGCTGTTCCATAGAAAAGTACAACATTAACTCGAATATAATGTACTAGTGGTCGCCCGCGACTTCGTCTGCGTGGACAGTTTTTTTGCTATCCCTCGGGAACTGTACGTTTTTTCTGGATGGAAGGTACTCTATGTCCTTTTCTGTACCCCTAACAACGTCTATGCAAAATTTCATAATGATCGGTTTAGTAGTTAAGACGTGAAGGCGTAACAAACAAACAAATAAACAAACAAACGGACATACATTTTGATATTTTCGTCATTAATTTTTGAATGAAACAGCTGTTTTTTTTCGCGATTTCAGAGTTGGTCCCTTAGTAAAAGTTGTTCAATTTGATGGTCTCTATCTACCATATTCGGCTTTATAAGGCTTTTACCAAACACCTTGTAGTGTATATTAGTCACTTTTATCATGTTTCTATTAAAGTGATTAAAAATCCGACTCTTCGAAAATATTTATTTCGATACTGGATCGATCCAAAAAATCGTATCAATTTATTAGGATCGATCCATGGATCGATACAATGGATTACGATCCATTGCGATCCGGAATATCGATACAAGGCACCCGGATCGAACATCCCTAAGTAAAATTCTAATAGGTAATATAATATATTAATTATTGAATTCTTATTTTCAATAAGAAAGGATCAAGGTATATGAAAAAAATACAATTGTTTTTCGTTTTTGAGGTTAAAATTATGGCCGCCAGGCGCATTACTAATTGACGCGGATTATATCTATGTAGATTAAAATCAGATGATATCTTTATAAGTACCTACCTACCTAGGTAGTTTATATGTATTTTTAATAGTGTAAGAAATACCTTTTCTTTCATACTTATTTTATAACACATTAATTTATTTGATACGGGTTTTTTATACCATACTTATTTAAAAAGTACTTAATGGCTTAATACTTAAGAAAATAAAAGATCTGATAAGTAGACAAAGTTACTTTTTATTTATATTTCGTTAACAATATAATATTATTATTCCTCCCTTTCTCATTTTGAATTTATGTAAGTAATTAAAACCTACACGACCTACGGTGGTCCTACGGTAAAATAAAATACTAGGGGTGACTCGCCCCAATGTTGAAGGAAATATTTAACATTTGAGGATTGTTTTTGCTTAGGGGGCCAATAACTGGATAGTTTACCCTACTTTAACAAAAACACATACTACCCGTAGCCGTACGTATCTATAGGTGCAGTTATTTTAATTTATTAAAATAAATCTAATTAGAAAATATTAGAGAATTACATACATTCATTATATTATTATGTAATTAATTATTTAGAAAATTTTAAGTTACAATTATCGTAAATTTTACGCATTTAACTTCTTATTGTAGGTAATCAATTAGTATCTAAGCAATCATATTATATAGCATGCATTGGCGGATCCAGGGGGGGGGGCCATGGGGGCCATGCCCCCCCCCCCCCCACGAGGTTGGTTACCTTTGCAGATTGCATTGAATTTTAAGGCTGAATAATGGAGCTCTCGTGCTATCCTGCTGACTATCGCTCGAATTCGGAACAGTTATTATTTATTACTTTAAAATTTATTTATTGAGACATTATTAAAATTATTATTTTCCGTTTACTTAATTAAAAGCTGTGTGTAAAATGCGGAGATTACCTACGTCCTATAATACTCTTCCTCTATAAAAATCTGAAAACGTTTAGTTTTAAGATTTAAAAAATCCACCAATTTAAAATCCTGACTGGATTCGCCTTTGGTGGCCATTTCTTTTACTATAGGTAGACAAAAGTACCTGCAAGATTAGCGGATGAAACCGACTAAAAATCGCGCTGCGCGGCCGTTTTTTTACTATAGATAAGAGTAGATACAAGTGGCTAAACTGACGAAAAATCGCGCTGCGCGGCCATTTCTTGTAGACGAGAGTACAAGATTTGTGGATGAAACTGACAAAAATTTTTCTACTATCAACACTACAAAATTAGTGGCTAAAACTGACTTAAAATAGGGCTGCGCGGCCGTTTCTTGTAGACAAGAGGAAAAGATTTGTGAATGAAACTGACAAAAATCGCGCTGCGCGGCCGTTTTTTTTCCTATAAGTACATAAGAGTACATACAATTGATTAAATTGACAAAAAATCGCGCTGCGCGGCAGTTTTTTACCATAGAAAACACCACAAAATTAGTTGCTAAAAATCGCGCTGCGAGGCCGTTTTTTTATAGGCAGTAATTTTTCCTAAATCAGGCATTTTGTGCATCCTTGACAGGGATCCCTAACATAGACCCTGCCCTAGACCCGAGTCTCCGAGGGCCCCTCCAAATTTAAATCCTGGATCCGCCCTTGAGCATAGGTAGTACAGAGCTACTTTATTAAGTTTAAAAATGTCATTAACGTAAAACATAATTTTAAATTGCTTCCCTACAACAACAGTTTGATTTATTGTAAAAACATATAATTTATAAATACTATTAAGTCTTACTATTGACTTTTAGTACTTTAACCCTGGTGGACCGCCGGCCAAGAGACTTATTTTCAATCTATCGCATATTGGGACCAGACCACATTGAAAAGATAGGTAGCCATTAGATTGGTGTTATCAAATATCGTCGTCTGGCTGGGTTGCGAAGTAGTACTAGGAAGCTTCTGGGAGATATGCCACCCTGAACATATGGCCTCCCATACAAAGATATCCAAACGCAAAAAAATATCGATCGCATATTGATAATAAATGGTGAATAGGGTCGTAGGTGGCATCATTACAAACATGTTAGGCCAGGTTAGATACATAGAGAAAAAATAATCTTTTAAATAGTCAATAATTAGAAAAAATAAATTTTCTCCAAAAAATAATCGACCACATAAATTGGCATGTATACATTCAGGGGGTGGGACAGGTCCCAGGCGTATATAAAACCATAGTCTTGCGTCGCTTTCAGGAAGTGTCTAGGAGGTCAGGGCAGGTAAGTACATTTCACATACATGCTCTTGTGATCCTTGTTTCTAATTCGATCGATATGAAAGCATAAAAAAATAGTTCAGGTAATGATGCCACCCCACGACCCTGTTCACCATTTATATAAATATGTGATCGATATTTTTTTAGCGATTGGTGAACATGTTCAGGGTGGAATATCTCCCAGACGCTTCCTACTTCGCAACCCAAACCATGGTATTTGATAACACCAAGCTAATGACTATCCTGCCAATTTAGTCTGGTTCCAATATGCGATAAATCGAAAATGACCCTGATTGGCCGGCGCCGGCGGTCCATGACGAGAAGCTGACAAATCATATCCGTGGTCGTTAGTATGGTATCCTTTACGGTTTACCTTTGATCTCAAGAACCCAGTGCCATTAAACAAAAAAAAGCCTGCCTATGTATGTGTTCTGTTATGTCATTTTCAAAATGTCAACGTCAAGTTGACGTTAATCAGGGTTGGTAGGTTGGGGGTTTTTTCGCATTTTTTGGGAAAAATAACGGTCTTGGCGAAATTTTGAGGAAATGAAATCTTTGGGGAAGAAAATATCATCATATTCATCATATTCAGCCCACATCAACCCACTGCTGGGTATAGGCCTCTTCTCTGTAGCGCCATTAAAAAAATAAAAAAATATACAAGGAAGAATTTTGGTTGGAGTATAAATTAAACTCCGATAATGTTTATCTGACCATGTTAAGCCAAGATGAAGTTTCGGAAGTTCTAATAGTTTTAGAAAATTTAGTTACTTCTTTATTTTCTTATATTTTCTTAATAAACTTAGTTTTATTATCTTTTATTTCGTTTTATTTCCTATTTAACAAAAATGGAGAAAAAAGTTGCCAAACGTATCATTTTGGGGAAAAGAATTCTTGAATATGGGGAAATTTCAAAATCTGGATCTACCAACCCTGTAAGTGTAAACAAAACAAAGGCTGCGGTCCGCATAGCGATAATATCGATATTATCGCGATAACAGCCGGTCCGCATGCACGTTAGCGCGTTTACAATGGCCGCGTTCCGAATCACGCTCACAGCGCTGTGAGCGCGAATCCGACCAAATTAAAAAGTCACAAAATATTACACAAATAGGGTATTTGTGTACCTACCTAATTTAATGGATTATACGCTAACAGCGCTGTTGGCGTGATTTGGAACGCGGGGAATATCTAGCGTGACGTCACTCATGACGTCATTACCAGCGCCATCTTGTGCTTACAGCGACCATGCCTCGGAGCGTAATCACTGTGAACGTCCTGTCAAAAGTTTCAAGTGACTGTCAAACGAATCGAGTGTCAGAATTTTATTTCGTCAAAAAGTAAAAAAATATAGTGTTCGTAACAAAATGAGCTTTTACTCACTTCACAACAAAAGGATATAGCATTATACTACTGGTTAGTATTTTGTTATTATTAATTTTGAGCTTATCAGAAAAGGTGACTGATGTTAAAAGGTGAAAAAAAGATGTTGGGTGCACACGACTAAAAAATTAAACGTTTTTCGTCACTATCATCGCTTTAGCGACCAAATATAGTTTCTAGCAATCATTCCGTGTTGTATTTGAGGTTATGATAAAATGTGAGCGCGCTTACGAGCGGTCCGCATTCACCAACTGTCATTGTCGATTTTATCAATTTAAGCGCGATATCGAATGTGGACCGTGCGTGAGCGTTGCACGCGCCAATTATCGAAATTATTGCCATGCGGACCGCAGCCAAAGTTGGTCTGATTGATGATGGTTCATCAAAAGTTTTGTTTATTTATTTTTTGAATGCATCAATTTATTTTTAGATTTCAAAGGTTCAATACATTATTTAACTTTTTGTTGGTACGATAAAATTATAGAGAGATATGTCTGTAATAGTAATTGCAGTTGCTACTGAAAGTGGAGTGCCAATATTTTCAAGAAAACGTGGTAATAGTGAAAATGTTAGTCACTATCATTTTATTTTGAACTTGAACTTAAAAATGGAAATAGATTTTTTAAATTCTTTTGTGGTATTCGGTATATACTTGTTTACTTTTTCCTATCTTATCGATAGTATTTTTTTGCATTTTCAGGTACAGTTTTCCACTATTGCATCTCTTCATGGAATCAACATGTTTAGCAAGTGCCATAACTTAACTATGATGAACACGCATGTAGACAATGGAAAAATACTTTGGAAGGAATATTGCAAGAGGTAAATTGTTCAAATTGAAATTATTATAAAAAAAACCGGCCAAGTGCGAGTCGGACTTGCGCACGAAGGGTTCCGTACCAAAAAACGGCAAAAAATCACGTTTATTGTATGGGAGCCCCCCTTAAATATTGATTTTATTGTTTTTAGTATTTGTTGTTATAGCAGCAATAAAAATACATCATCTGTGAAAATTTCAACTGTCTAACTGCAGTCATTATTAATATAGAACAAAAAACAGCACAAAAATCACATTTGTTGTATGGGAGCATCCTTAAATATATATTTTATTCTGTTTTTAGTATTTGTTGTTATAGCGGTAACAGAAATACATCATCTGTGAAAACTTCAACTGTCTAGCTATCACGGCTCATGAGATACAGCCTGGTGACAGACAGACGGACAGCGAAGTCTTAGTAATAGGGTCCCGTTTTTACCCTTTGGGTACGGAACCCTAAAAAGCATCATTAAAAGTTCTGTAACAATGATTAACTTTTCTAAAGCATTTTTTAAATCTGATTCATTTCTTATTTCAAGAATCACTAAGTGAAGAGCAGCAAATAACTGATTAACACAATTGAAACAATAATATTAAGTTATTTTGTTAGGCTATTTTATTTTGGTAGATATACTTTGTTACTTAAATAAAATATTTTACTACAAATATAGGTATCTCTGTACCTATAGCTTAAATAACACCTTACATTACAGTGTCACCCTTATAGGAGTTGCTACAGGAGGTCTTGAATGCGATCTGGAACTCCTGTTGTCCTGCATACATGACGTAATGATATTATGTATCGGTAGAAAAGAGCTAGAGAATCTGAAAAACATCGACCAGGTCAAGAGGGACTTGAGACAATGTTACCCTATTTTGGACTATTTGATAGAGTCTTTGGACCCAAATATGTCTTCTAGTTCACTTCCTACGCTGGCATTAGATCTTATACAGAGTATTCTCTGTCCACAAGCACAGCAATTACAGGTAAATTGTTAATTTTTATAAGGCTGTATCATTGTATAAGGCAGTATTTTTCTCTTTACAACAAAAATTTCTTTAGTTCTTTTTCATTATATTGTCTACTTAAAGACTTTATTGATGGCTCAATAACTCAACTTGCTAGTGAATTCAATCTTAAATACTACCTACATCTAAACCTACATACAGTGGCGGTTATTATTATTATTTATTTATTTTATTGTCACATATTTCTTAATAATAATAAATAAATATGTGAGTGACCACCACTGTATACATAAAACATTGATTTCATTACATTAAAGCAGAAATAATGGGTGTTTCAGCAAGCTCTTGATCATTATGCTGAAAGTGTAACCGGCCGCTGGGCATGTCTCAGCATAAACGGTCACCTAGTAGCAACAAGTTCAGATTTCCAAGAGCTGGATCCTCGGGAAGCTCGGTTGTTGCTGCTGCTTACTGCAGCTCAAGATGGAGCACCTCTCAGGGATACACCGGTGTTTTTACCGCATATGAGCCCTAATGTAAGTTTTGAAATTATTTTTTTAATACATTTCAATAAATATAGTCTCATATCCAAGAAGTGGTTACTAAAATGTGATCACTTGGAGCATTTCTGTCTGAGTTGGGCTGGTTGTTGTGATTACTCCTGGGCGTACACCCTCCTGGTGCAAAAGAGGCACCATTTGACGTCGAGTTACGGAAACCGCCTGTATCAAATGAAGAAGGGACAGTACAGTAGCCCGTAGTACATTTAAATTACGAAAAAGGTTACCGTCTGCCGTTGTGATATAGTAGTTATTTATTACGAAATTATAGATACTTTAACCCAAGTTTTACAGGTCGCATCGCAACCCGCCGTAACCTATATTTGTATATCTCCAAAAATGATATTTTTTTATTTTTCAAGGTTTACCACATGATTTAGCTATTGTCGTGTTCTACAGCTTTGTTTGATTGCCACTGATAATAGTAAGACTATGAAAAGTAGCCATATACAGATTTAAGATCAGATGAAAATGGATGGACTTTATCTGGTCTTAAATCTGTGTATGGTCACTTTCCATAGTCCTACATCAGTGGCAATCAAACAAAGCTGTAGAACACGACAATAGCTAAACCATGTGCTAAACCTCGAAAAATAAAAAAATATCATTTTTGGAGATATTCAAATATAGGTTACGGCGGGTTGCGATCTGTAAAACTTGGGTTAAAGTATCTATAATTTCGTAATAAATAACTATATCACAACGGCAAACGATAACCTTTTTCGTAATTTAAATGTACTACGGGCTACTGTACCAAGAGAAGCACCCCATATCATTAAAAAGATGTTTAACAAAGTTTTTACAACTTAGATTTAGCACAATAACTCTTTAAAAAAACATTATATGAAGTTTGAAATTTCAGGTAGCATTTAGAGCAGTCACATGTAAACTATTAGCAGATGTGTACATATTAGTAATATGTGGAGCTACCCCAGCTCTTTCACAAATTGATGAGATAGTACTACAGTGCTGGGAAGGATATGCTCAAATAATAAAGGAAGCTAAATTGGTTTACCCAAGAAACTTCCCTATGAGTATTTCATTTGAACCGAGTATATTAGCGTAAGTATGCAATTACTTTTGTTTCGATATATTTATGCTTTCAAAATACAGTACAGATAGCTTAACCGGACCTTGAATGAAGCACTGCTGGAGACGTACCGGACTACATACAGCTTTGTCATAAAAAGTTGGAAATCAGGCTTTTTGACTATGCCATGATGAGGTCTTAGCTTAAAAACCAGAATTTGTCGGTCTTGCGTAAACGTAAGACCGACAAATTCTCAAAAAGACAAAAAGAAACGCCACACACACGACTCATCAGATTTTCGCTACGACCTTCCGTTCTCAAGATCTGTGTGGCGCAGCTGTAGAGACTTCTACAGCTGCGCCACACGTATATCCTAAACGCAAGACTGACAAATTCTGATTTTTGTGCGACAAATCCGACAAACTACGACTTCATCATGGCATAGTCGGACTTCTAACTTTTTTTGTGGCTGCTAGAGCCGGACAGATGTCATTTTGCCTTTGTTCGCTTTAGGACAGATTCGCTTTACGGCAGATTCGCCTTATGACAGAAATTGTACAGTCGTTCACAAAAATATAATAAATAATGCAACCCGTGTAGTTAAAGAATGGGATTAGAAGTGGCGTCGTGCATGTTTCTCTTCTCGCTCACTTACCCACACTTATTGTGTGAGCCACCATTTTCAATCCTTTTTTGACTGCCAGTTAATAAAAATATTTATTTTCTTTAAATTACGTTACCAAAGTACCAGGGTAGCATAAATTCAGAGGAGGTTAAGGATAAACAGATGGAATTTTGTACAATGACCCGTCTATACTTTATCTCTGTCGCTCTCGCGCTAACATTATTGTTGTCGAGTTGACTGTACTTCTGTCGTAAAGCGAATCTGCCGTAAAGCGACAGATTCGCTTTACGGCAGATTCCCTAAAGCGAACAAAGGTCATTTTGTATCAAGTGCGAAAGATATGAACCCACCTTTAGTAATACCAAAACTCATTACATTAGCGCCACGAATTAAAATAACCAAATCGCCATTTTCTGCACAGAATTTTAGCGGTCAACATAAGCAAGCAGCGGTGTGTGTACTCTCGTCATCTCAACGTTTCGAATCAGAAAACCCGGAGCGTCTCAGGGCCGCATCGGACAGATATACTTCGCACGTTCTACGTCACAACAGCGAGACAGTTAGCCCCTGAATTAAAATTAAAGGACAGTGATAACAAAGGTATTCAATCAACACTGTAGTTTTTAGAAAACTTATATTTTTATATCTTTTACTCAAAAATGCTTGTAATATGGTCATTATTTTGACAACCTTTAGTACGCCAAAGGAACACCAAAAACTGCCTCATAGGGGAAATAATTCGGGCGTGAGTGAATTTTGGCATAGTTGTAGGGAATAGTGTCTAAAACAACATAGGTAGGTACTCAAAGTACTGATGGATGGGGGTGGAGCTAACGGGGGGAGGGGGTGTAAAGGTCCCCTTTTTTAGTCTTTCGTAAACGGTTTCGTAAACGATTGATTCTGTTATTTTTCAGATGACTGGTCAGACGGCATGTGTGAAACGTACTGGAGTTCCGAATACCATAAATGCCATGCCCAGAGATCAGGAAATATTATGTGCTGTGTGCTGTACTCTTCCACGGTGCCCACTCATACAATGAGGTATGTATGATTGACTGTATGGAGCCTACTGTCACAAGTAGCGCATATGCACACACACAACCATTTTTATAACCAAAGAAACTACTGTTCATTTAAGAATACTACTAATGTTTTTTTTTCTTTCAGGCTTATAACTACTCAGGTACTTCAAGACATAAATTCAAACAAAGAAATCTTCTGGTGAATTTTGTATCCTAGATTAAAGTACCTAAATTAATTCCGTCCATGTGAATATTGTTATTGTTAAGACAAAGGTAAATAATAAAAGAATTTCTTATTTTATTGTATTGTATTTAATACCTTTTAAACATTGCGTTGGCAAATTATCAATTGATGTTTAAGTCACTAAAAATGTATCATCACACTTGCTACTGTGCAGTCAACCATTATCAAATATAAATGAATTTGTGACAAAAATAATTGGTCTAATCATTGCTACTTTCAACAAAAGATTTTATTTTATATTGTACACCTATTGCTAGTTGAAGTAGGCCAAACATAAAATGCAGTTTGAAGATTTCATTTTAGTATTTAAGAAGTACTGTCCATGTAGCAAATTGTAGCATAAAGTCACTTAGTTGTTTCTTCTTTTTTCTCAACTAAGTAGCGCCCTCATAATTCACTATACAACAAAGCGATAGTAAATTACAACGCAATATTCACCAACTTTGAACATTGATTTCAATGATTGTTTCGATATAGTTTGTAACAATGTTCCTATATTAACTCATTCTTATAAATTGTTTTTCTATTCTTTAACTACACACATTTGGTTTGATTGTATATTGTATCGCATCTATTTGCATAAGTTTATGCAGTCACATGGTAATAATACTGTCTTCATTTAACTCTATTGCATTGATATCATGATCGCATAAAACATCATTAATCGAAGACAACACACGACGGTACACAAACAAAAGCTTCTATTACGTAGGGAAAATCGGTCTCAAGGTCAACGTATAGTCTGATGTGCCGTCGTGTGTACAGTCAACGGTTCGCTGAGCTACCACGACCCAATTCAATTAAATTTATACTTAAAAGCAAAGACGTTAAGTGTCTAGACACACAATGCCGAAGTTACGCGACCGAAGTTCGGCGAAAACGATTTTATTATGAAAAAAACGCGACGTAATTTCCGCCTAATGTGTCGGTCGTCAGTAATTCAAATAGCATTACAGACAGGCGTAATATTACTGATTTTCGGTCGCGTTATTTTGGCATAGTGTGTCTAGTCACTAAGGTTTAAAATAAACTGCTGATTTTTTACAGTCTCGTAAAACTGACGTGCTGCTGATTGTACAAATTAACACTAAACTATGATGAAGTAAAAGTTAAAAAAAATTTATTCGCTTTATGATCATCAAAGCGAACTAAAACTACACGATCATTATTGTGATTTTATACAAATCTATTTTTTTTTACCTCTCATTTGAGAATTGAATAACACAAATATCAATCATGTTAAAAGTTTGGTTTTAGAGCTATTTACAAATCAATTGTTTAAAAAGTAACTATTTTTAGCTGCTATTTTACATTAAATGCTCACACATAATTTTGTCGTTAATCCAGATTTTTTTAGACTACTTTACTGATTTTTTTATTACTATTTCATCATTCAAAGATAGTCAATATTAATATCATCAAAGCTAGGCACGATTACGGTTTAACAATATGTATTTGATTTGATCACAATCTATTATATTTTAAAACACCAATTTATATTAAACTTCAAAATGGAAAGAAAGATAAATAAGTAACCCACAAATTCACAAACATTTTAGTTTCGGCATATTATCGAGATCGCAACTACATCTCACTTAAATAATATTCTCACTAGCCACCATCGAAAAGCATAGAGTAAAATCATGGAACTTAGTATAAATATGTATAAAGTTAAAATTATTTATTGCTATTTCACGTGCCGGACTACAGCTGGGCCACAAAAAAAAAAGTTGGAAATCTGACTTTTTGACTATGCCATGATGAAGTCGATAATTTGTCGGAATTTGTCGCCAAAAACCAGAATTTGTCGGGCTTGCGTTTAGGAGATACGTGTGGCTCAGCTGTAGAGACGTCTCTACAGCTGGGCCACACAGATCTCGAAAACGGAAGGTCGTAGCGAAAATCTGATTACTCGTATGTGTAGCCGGTAATTTGTCGGATTTTGTCGCCAAAAACCAGAGTTGGTCGGTCTTGCGTTTAGGAGATACGTGTGGCTCAGCTGTAGAGACGTCTCTACAGCTGGGCCACACAGATCTCGAAAACGGAAGGTCGTAGCGAAAATCTGATTACTCGTATGTGTAGCCGGTAGTTTGTCGGATTTTGTCACCAAGAACCAGATTTTGTCGATCTTGCGTTTAGGAGATATGTGAGGATACGCTGTGGAGACTTTTCTACCTGGATCTTGAGAAAGGAAGGTCATAGCGAAAATCTGATAACTCGAGTGTGTAGCCGTTAGTTTGTCGGAATTTGTCACCAAGAATCAGACTTTGTCGATCTTGCGTTTAGGAGATATTTGAGGATGCGCTACGGAGAATTTTTACCTGGATCTCGAGAACGAAAGGTCGTAAGCGTATCCTCACATATCTCCTAAACGCAAGATCGACAAAGTCTGATTCTTGGTGACAAATTCCGACAAACTAACGGCTACACACTCGAGTTATCAGATTTTCGCTATGACCTTCCTTTCTCAAGATCCAGGTAGAAAAGTCTCCACAGCGTATCCTCACATATCTCCTAAACGCAAGATCGACAAAATCTGGTTCTTGGTGACAAAATCCGACAAACTACCGGCTACACATACGAGTAATCAGATTTTCGCTACGACCTTCCGTTTTCGAGATCTGTGTGGCCCAGCTGTAGAGACGTCTCTACAGCTGAGCCACACGTATCTCCTAAACGCAAGACCGACCAACTCTGGTTTTTGGCGACAAAATCCGACAAATTACCGGCTACACATACGAGTAATCAGATTTTCGCTACGACCTTCCGTTTTCGAGATCTGTGTGGCCCAGCTGTAGAGACGTCTCTACAGCTGAGCCACACGTATCTCCTAAACGCAAGCCCGACAAATTCTGGTTTTTGGCGACAAATTCCGACAAATTATCGACTTCATCATGGCATAGTCAAAAAGTCAGATTTCCAACTTTTTTTTTTGTGGCCCAGCTGTAGTCCGGCACGTTGCTATTTCACACACAAGCAGCAAGGTTGCACCAATGAGCAACAACCAAAGTTTTAAAAGCCACGACACCCCAAATAGGCGCGAATCAAAATACGACAAAACATAAGTTATCGTAGATAACCATTTCAAAAGAAACTTGCAAGACTGCATAATTATCTACACTGGCCTGCAAAACTAAGTACTACAGAGGTCTATTTTCATACAAACGAGGTAACTTTGAAGCATTGGTTCTCCGCCCAGGATTAAACGTGGTGTGATCTGATGATGGCCCTCCAGGGAGTGAATGGAGAAGATTCAGATCCCCATACACACCCAATTGATCTGATCAGCATTCTAAGAGCTGTAAGGATAAGAATTATCAGTTACAGCATTTCCATACATTTTAATGCTATTTTCGTGGTTTTTTTAAACATATCCAAACAGCTCTTAGAATGCTGATCAGATCTATTTGGTGTGTATGGGGATCTGAATCTTATCCATTCACTCCCTTGATGGCCATCGTCAGATCACATCACGTTTAATCCTGGGCGGAGAACCAATGCTTCAAAGTTACCTTGTTTGTATGAAAATAGACCTCTGTAGTACTTAGTTTTGCAGGCCAGTGTACATCAATACCTTATAGTGTTTTACCCACAAAGGAGTGACATCATACCTTTTATAATCACAGTTCTATAGTATGCAAACATGCAAAATTGAAATAATAGTGACACAGCGCATAATATGCATCTTCAATCGTCTAAATTCTAAACTAAATTGTGGGATGTGATTCATTTGTCTTTACTTACGTTACGCATTGCATTTATCATCGCTTTCATATAACAGCTTTGATACATAACTGTTTTTAAGTATGCGTAAAAGCCAGCTCAATAGTTTTAAATAATGACTAGGTACTACAAATTCCAACACATAGATGATCGGAGTTAAAAAAAAATATTAAGCTGCCCTCGTCCAAGGACAACTTTCTCTTACAGTTGGTAGTAGACATATCAGAAGGCCACATTTTCATAATATTCAGTATCTTCAAATCACTTAAATATGCCACATGTGGCACTATTATAAGACTATTTAAAGCTACTTAGTAATCTGCATTGTGGTTGTTTAATTTTACACTTCAATTGCTGTATAAGGTCGAATATCTTCAAAGATGGGCCTACTTTCATTTCTAAGAGTTCTATGATTTCGTCTTTAGACAGTTGGAGCATCATGGGGCCAGTGATATGGCTAAAGTTAACGCAATAAGGCTGGCAGTCGTTGACTGTGAGGAACTTTGCAACGTCTGCCGTAGTCCAATTCTCTGGCTCCACGGTATTTAGAACGTCTAAGGGCACTGTAGTGTTGACTAGTCTAGGTATCACTTTGTCGTCTGGAGTCTCTATGGGAGCTTCAGGTGAAGGTTGTGAAATATTCTGATGAGAGTCTTGTGATGTGTCTGTGGGAATAGTCTGTAAAAATATAAGAGTGGGCTTAGCATAAAATCTATATGTCCCACAACACAAGTGTCTACCATAAAATATTAAAGCTAAAAAACATACCGCATTATCTGAAGCGACCTCTGCTAATCTTTCCTCGGCTGGTTCATGATCATGATCATGGTCATGGCTGTTCTTGGAATCTGTGTCCACCTCCATCTTGCTGGATGTGTCTTCTTTGTCAGTCCGCGGCTCCGTGTCAGCAGACACCTCGGAGAGACTAGTGGGTGGCGAGAGACTCTTCGTGTCGCCTATATCAGAATTCTGCGAGCTCTCTTCTGTTGTGTTGGGTGGCTGAGGAACTGGTTTGGTAACTGAAAAAAAGTGATTGTTAATAATAAACTTTTTTGACTAATCTACAATTCTATGATTAAGGAATTGGCGCCTGTAGCACACTTCCGTCCGCGGAACACCGGTGGGTCCCGCCATGAGTTCGACAAGCGAAATAAATGCGAACAGTTTGTCTAATGCATAGACTCTTCTCTTCACGCGCGATTCCACCCGCCTGTTGATTACGTAAGTCTCGATTGAAAGCGCAGTTACATTGCTGCTTTAAGTAAGATAGTTGTCACATTGGTTTTTAACTAAAGCAGCAATGTAACTGCGATTTCTGTCAGAGTTGATTGCAACAAAGTTAGATAATTATTAGGGGGCTTATCGGCTCCGACCGTTAACACACGCGAAAGCAATGATGCGAAACCGCTACGTAGATGTGTTTCTCATATATCATCGTCGATAGAAGACAACTCATAGCGGAACTATGGCGGAACCAGTGTTTCTTTCAGGTACTAGTTCAGTTGGGCAGTGCCCCCCCGGAGAAAAATGTGTTGTGTGTAGGTAGACGGACAAACTAGTGTAGTGATCGACAGTCGAGCTCCCCCTAACCACTTAATTATCCCCCGCCCCCCCCCCCCCCCCCCGGAGAATTTTGTACCATTTTAATAACAATTCAAAGATTTTTATCCGAGTGACGTTGCTCTAGGTACGTAAAAATCTCGTTAACAATCGATTCAATATAAAAATCGATACCAACAAAAGATATTATTAATTACTAACATTATTTGTAACGGCAATTCTTGTTTGACAAGTCTAATTTCAAAAAATATAGTTTTTATTAAAACCAATACATAATATCATAAAATATTTTTTAGATTAGATCAGTATTGAACAAGACTAAAATCGATTTAGTAATCGATTCCAATAAAAAAATAGCAGCACTGTGTACTCGGCTGGTCTACTGTCAGTTTGACAATATAGTGACAGTACGACGATGGCGACGTCACAACGTTTGATTGTCGTTTGTTGGTGTTTTGTTTTGTATTGGAAGTGTTTTGCAGTGAGTGTGTTTTTTCTCGTGCATCCTTAACTTTTTGACCCATTTTACGCTAATAGACTCCGAGTCTCCGACCCTATCCCGAACTTTCGAGTTAGGCCCCGCTATTTTATATGACGATAATCTGGAATGGAAACTGCCCACTTGACTCTCGTATGCATTGGATTCTGGAAGCAACTCTGGTTAGTTAATTCAAAGTAAACAACATTACATTTAGTTAAACTGACTTCGAGTGACTAAAACGATAAAACATATGCCTCTGATATGAAAATTGTTGAAATAAATTGTGCCCATACTAACGAAAAAAAAGTAGTTTTATCTAAAAAAGGCGACTTATTTTATTAACCAACATTCAGTTTATTGAGTTTTTGACATGCCATGCTTTCATTTAATGCACAATTCATCTGTGTACACCGCGGTGTACCGTGGGCCGGACTTCTATAGACCCATGGGCATGGTCCTTTGCTATATTTGAATGGAAAAAGACAATGATTTAAGGCTACGAATTATTATTTATTTCAAACTAGCAAATCAACAATAATCACCATAATCAGTCTCACTCAAAGTCTCAAAATCACTGGTTTAATACAGAATTGATTACTTTTTTACTGTCTTATTTACGGAACAGTAACATTAGTATTAGTAATAATTTTTTTTATAAGTTTAAGCAAGCAGGTCTTCCTCTTTACTCCTTGTAGTGTCTATTTACAAACATAGTATCAGAACAAGAAACTAATAACGCAACTTAAAGTAAAGGACTAAACTTGTTTTATCAACTTAAATAAGATAGATGGATAAATTTTGGTAGCTTTGTCTACTTTGTATAAATAAAACAAATCCTTATTGGCCAAAAGCAAAATATTATGTGTTTTCTTAAAGTTTAGCTATTAAAACCAATGAGTGTTACCAATTTTCTACGAGTTGGCGCTCCCGCGCCGCGGTTTTTATACCTACCGGGTCCGGTGACCGGGCCCGGTAAGAATGGCCGGGCCCGGTGGGTGTCAAAAAGGGCACCGGGCCCGGGCGGGCCGGGCCCGGCCGGGCCCGGTTTGCAATCTCTAATATCAAGGCTTATTGTTATGACTATGACGAAGAATGAAGCCGAATACTGGATGACAGTCACGGCGACGCGGGGGAGCGGCGCAATCAAATATATATATAGATATATATGTATAGTTTTATGTGGAACTGTTCTCAATGGCAGCGGCGCGGGGGCCGGCAAAATCAAAGCGTGTCCGCGCCGTCACACGGTTCCCCGCTTTCGCCCAGTTTACGGTCTAAGGCGGCCCCTAGATGACACCATTTTTTTGCGCAATATTTAACCCTTTGTAGACTAATGTGATATTTTTTTAACTCACTCTAAGGTTCGGAACGACCAAGAAGTTTAAAGTTCATGGTAGCTTCTCAAAAAACAGTTTTTATTTGGTTTAGATTATAGGAAACTTTAAATTATTCGTATTACAAATGGAAAACGAAGACTTTGTACTATTAATGACATTAGGTTCTTGGTCGTTCCGAACCGAGTAGTGAGTTAAAAAAATGACACACGAGTCTACGGGGGGGTTAAATATTGCGCAATGTTATTGTGTCATCTAGGGGCCGCCTAAGAGGGGCTCAAGTCTCACCAGATGATAAACGGCACCACACTCTTTATTTTGGGGGTTGAACTGCTGATTGACACCCGTGCTACGTTCGAATAATTCGACAAAAAAATGTAAAGAGAAAGTACTTTTAGTTTAGTATTTTCCGAAGTTTAAAAGTTTCCTGGATGCTGCCTCCGCTTGCGGCGCGCCGGCTTGGACAGCGGCTTGCGGTGGCGGCTGGAGCGGGCCCTCCAGTGGCCGACCTACTGGGTACACGCCTGTGCTGTGAGCAGGAGGCGAGTTACCTGGATGCTGCCTCCGCTTGCGGCGCGCCGGCTTGGGCAGCGGCTTGAGTGGGCCCTCCAGTGGCCGACCTACTGGGTTCACGCCCGTGCTGTGAGCAGGAGGCGAGTTACCTGGATGCTGCCTCCGCTTGCGGCGCGCCGGCTTGGGCAGCAGCTTGCGCACGGCGCGCGGCGGCGGCTGGAGCGGGCCCTCCAGTGGCCGACCTACTGGGTACACGTCCGTGCGGTGAGCAGGAGGCGAGTTACCTGGATGCTGCCTCCGCTTGCGGCGCGCCGGCTTGGGCAGCGGCTTGCGGCGGCGGCTGGAGCGGGCCCTCCAGTGGCCGACCTACTGGGTACACGCCCGTGCGGTGAGCAGGAGGCGAGTTACCTGGATGCTGCCTCCGCTTGCGGCGCGCCGGCTTGGGCAGCGGCTTGCGGCGGCGGCTGGAGCGGGCCCTCCAGTGGCCGACCTACTGGGTACACGCCCGTGCGGTGAGCAGGAGGCGAGTTACCTGGATGCTGCCTCCGCTTGCGGCGCGCCGGCTTGGGCAGCGGCTTGCGGCGGCGGCTGGAGCGGGCCCTCCAGTGGCCGACCTACTGGGTACACGCCCGTGCGGTGAGCAGGAGGCGAGTTACCTGGATGCTGCCTCCGCTTGCGGCGCGCCGGCTTGGGCAGCGGCTTGCGGCGGCGGCTGAAGCGGGCCCTCCAGTGGCCGACCTACTGGGTACACGCCCGTGCGGTGAGCAGGAGGCGAGTTACCTGGATGCTGCCTCCGCTTGCGGCGCGCCGGCTTGGGCAGCGGCTTGCGGCGGCGGCTGGAGCGGGCCCTCCAGTGGCCGACCTACTGGGTACACGCCCGTGCGGTGAGCAGGAGGCGAGGTACCTGGATGCTGCCTCCGCTTGCGGCGCGCCGGCTTGGGCAGCGGCTTGCGGCGGCGGCTGGAGCGGGCCCTCCAGTGGCCGACCTACTGGGTACACGCCCGTGCGGTGAGCAGGAGGCGAGTTACCTGGATGCTGCCTCCGCTTGCGGCGCGCCGGCTTGGGCAGCGGCTTGCGGCGGCGGCTGAAGCGGGCCCTCCAGTGGCCGACCTACTGGGTACACGCCCGTGCGGTGAGCAGGAGGCGAGTTACCTGGATGCTGCCTCCGCTTGCGGCGCGCCGGCTTGGGCAGCGGCTTGCGGCGGCGGCTGGAGCGGGCCCTCCAGTGGCCGACCTACTGGGTACACGCCCGTGCGGTGAGCAGGAGGCGAGTTACCTGGATGCTGCCTCCGCTTGCGGCGCGCCGGCTTGGGCAGCAGCTTGCGCACGGCGCGCGGCGGCGGCTGGAGCGGGCCCTCTAGCCGGTGGCCCACCGCTCGGCACCACCCCACTGGGTACATGTCCGTGCTGTGAGCCCACAGCCATTGGTCGTATTCCGCGCCCCACCCGTCGAAGTGCACCTAGTGGATTGAATTGATTCATTAAATAGCTGAAATAAACTCGAAATACCTAACCTACATCCGTTAATAAATCGTCTGGCTTGGTTTGGGCATGTTATGAGAAGGATGAAAGGCATGTTACTAGAAGAGTAATGGATATGGATGTTGAGGGCTGAAAGTAACGCCCGATTGCACTAAACTTAAGGATCGCCTAAGTCTTTTCCTAACTACAACACGACCAAATTAAAACGGTGTCATAAACTTAGCCGTCATGTGGCTGTCATTCGCCTAGTTATCTTGGTCGAGTTGTAGATAAGAAAAGACTTAGGCGATTCTTAAGTTTAGTGCTTTTGCACCTATGAAGAAGACCGCAAAAAAGATGGATGGATTGTGTGCAGAATGATATGAATGTGAAGGGAGTGGATGAGGAGATAACGAGTGACAGGAAGGAATGGAAGGGAACGACGCAATGCACCGACCCCAAATAAATTGGGATAAGGATAAGGGGATGATGATGAATGATATTTTTGTTTTCCACGAATCAGTAGGTAGCTGGTAAAAAAGTCACAATTTAACAATAAAGGCGACAAATAACACGTGTAACACGAAACTGTTGTGTGTGTTCCCCACCTTGAGTAGATCGGCCACGACCCTGGCCACGGTGGCGACGCACACGAGGCGCGGGTCCATGAGGTCGGCGCACTCGAGCCGCATGCCGGCCACGAACCCGTGCGACACCACGTGGCCCCGCGCCGCGAATAACGCCCGCCCCGCCGCCCGGCTGCCCGTCAAAGTCAGATAATGTTCCCAACCAAACTCCTCTGCGGTGAATCTACGCATACAGATAAGTATATATTTTTTTATCTCTTATTACAAAACTAGCGGCCGCCCGCAACTTCGTCTGCGTGGAAGGTTTTTTTGCTACCCTCGGGAACAATACTTTTTTCGGGATGAAAGGTACCCTATGTCCTTCTCTGGACCCCTGACAACATGTACGCAAAATTTCATGATGATCAGTTCAGTACTTAAGACATGAAAGCGTAACAAACAAACGGTCTTTCGCATTTATAATATTAGTCAGGATAGTAAGCATTATTTCCCGTTTCCGTTCTCATTCCTGTTCTCGTTCCCGTTTTATTTTTCCATAAATAAATTGAACCCCCGTTTCACGGGGCGCCGTGTTGCCACCTAAATGCCATTTTCGCAATCAACATCCCATAACCCCATTTACCCCTTAAAGGGTTGATTTTCAGATATTCACGAAATACACGTTTGAACATTTGTTTATAGACTACAAAGATTCAAGTCGTAATGTCTATTTTATATTTTTTCCATACAAAGTTTGAACCCCATATGACCCTTTTAGGGGTTGAATAATGTCTACTACTAAAAATAAATGTCATTTATGCAAACAACATCCCATAAAACCTCGATAACGCCATCCATATCGATTTTGGGCTTTCTGTACCCCATTTACCCCCTAAAGGGTTGAGTTTCTGAAAACCATGAAACACGTGTTTGCTTTTTTTAGAAGTACTCCTACGAAGTTTCAAGTTGAAATGTCTATTTAATTATTTTTTTCCATACAAACTTTGTACCCCCATTTCAACCCTTTAGGGGTGGAATTTCCGAAAATCCCTTCTTAGTGGGTGTTTACATTGTATAAAATATCTATGTACAAAATTTCAAGTCCCTAGGTTTGGGCTGGGCAATAGTCTGTCAGTCACCCCTTCACTTTTACATTATAAGAGATAGAGAGACTACATAAGTTAAGCTTAGTAAAGCTAGGGACAAACTGATCCCATGTACGCAACGTATGCAACGCATTATTAGATCTAAACAGTAGAATTTGTATGCCTAGAAACACACTTGATATACGCAATGCTGTCACACGCGTCCCAATGCAACGTTCGACCTGTCGCGCCAGATCGGCGTGGGAAGGTGGAGGGGATATACGTATACGCTATCACACGCGTACTACTAGTGTGTTTCTAGATCTTACGTTCACAGCGCGTCAGACACGGATTAGACACGGAGGAGGAATGTCTTCAAACTGTACTTTAGACATGCGGAAGTGCATAAAGAATCGGTCTTCATCACATACCAATTGCTTTAATAATGTATGGTATTCACCAACATTTTCTTTGTTTGTCTCATGAACCCAATATCTTCTTAACCCTTTTTTGTACTTTTGGCGCAGAAATATACATTTAAAAATAACCAATGTAATAAATCGTCCTCAAATTCACTGTCAGACTCAGAAAACATTGTACCCTGAAGAAATCACAACAGCGTCTGATGTCAATATACGTCAAGTGTGTACACCAAGGACACAAAGTCTCCCACGTTGCGTAGCATATTACGTTGCGTACGTGGGCTTAGTTTGTCCCTACCTTAATACGCGCGCTCGAGCAATAAACAAACACATAGACAGCTCTCACTAACCGACGATACTGCGTCACGCGGGGTGCGCGTTTTTGTAGCGTAGCAGAGATCGGTGTCGGTGAGGTGTCTATGTGTGCCATAGTACTAAGCATAACTTCTAGTAGTAGACTCTCTTATTTTGTGCTCTTATCCTTGCGCTCATTGTGGCGTTTTAAGGAAGACTCTCACTGTGTTATCAAAGATGTCAACTAGTGTCCTACATATTTTGTATGGACACACTCACGCTATACCGCGCGGCAATCGAGTGGCGGTCGAGCAACGGACGATGCTTGAAGCCAACAAATATAAGGAATCGTATTACCAGGGCTCTGTCACTCCGCGCGCGAGTACGAAGCGCTCGGCGTCCTATGAGAGGACAAATTCCATACGTCAGAAAAGATAAGACCTGCGCGATAAAAAGAGAGTCAACTACTAAGTGCATGTTTTGGACCGAGGCTGGCGCTGTGCGACCTGAATTGCACTTTATTGCGTCGGAGCAAGAATTGCAATTTATTTAAACGATTTTGCAGAGTGCAATTTCTGTACGCTAGTACTATCATCTATTCTGTGGTACTACGGCCAAACTCGGCTCGGACCCGGCAAGCAAATTGTAGCGCGAGTGGTCCTTTATAGAGAAGACCTAAATACAGCAATAGCCTCGAAATTTACACCGCGCGTGAAGAGAAGCGTCAGCAGGCCTACCGCCTAACTCAAAAAGCTTTCATATGACGTCAGTGCACTGTCCGTCCTTGGCATTGTGTTATGATATGACAAGGACGGATAGTGCATAGCTACCGCTATCGCTATGGCTTTGAGTAGGGCCCCTGGAAGCGAAGCGAACTTTATGGTACCTACGTAGAATAATGAGACTTTTCCATTGCGTAAAGTGCAAAGCACTAGCCAAAGATGACCTCGCTTGTCTGCCGATTTAAACCATGGGCGAAGATTATATCTAGATGATTTGAACTTCAATAAAAAACACATCTTATGACTACACTCACCCAGAAGGAGGCACAAGAGGTATGTTATTAGCCATCGCGAATCCCACTGGAAATATGCACGGTGATCTCTGATGATAGCAAAACCAATCCGCTGCGGACGCATCCGCTGGGTAGCAGTCTATCCGTATCATCATATATCCTTCATGCAATATTTGCATGACAGTCGCAGCGCAAAATGCTGATAAGTTTAATGGATCTATTGCTTCTAATTTCATTCCCTCTGAGAAAAGAGGAGGTTCATTCGTTGGGAACTTGTGGAACATGTCAGGAGTGGTGTCATTTTGTATAAATCTGCCAGCGGCAACTCTTTGACAGTAACTTTGTGGTGCGTCCAGAGGGTGCCCAACTCGAAAAGCCCATCCGACTGGGTGAATTAAAGGAGAATCTTCATGACACCAAAAACCATTGTCTTCTGGAGAACTGTCATAGTATTTGACATGCAATCTCTTGCCAACTATTTCACATACACTAGCTACCTGAAAACAAGTATTGGTTAAGCTGACTGTTAACTGACTGTTAGTGTTGATCTATTTAAACCAGGGTTTGAAATTATCAAGATAAATATGCTTCTTGATAATTATTGCGATAATTATCATGATAATTATCGGATAATTATCAAACAGATATTAGCCTCGCAATCCTTGTTTGATTGATATTAAATATCATTATTTACGTTTGAAGCATGTAGTTTAGTAAATAAACTATACCATTTTACAATAAAGGAAATTTTTCATTTTTGGTTATAATTTCGTGACTTAAAATTTTCAAACCAAAATAATTACAATTAAAGGAGAATGGCAGGTGTCCATATATTTTCAGAACCACATAAAGGCTTAGCGTGCCAAGAAGTAAATAGCATGACTTTAATCCTCTATTAAAGCCTAATAAATTATGTAATCGTAAGATACACTTTAAAGCTGGGGATAAAAAGTTATTTTAAAACCTAACCTCAAAACAGCACCTAGTAGGTAATTACTTTGGATACATTACATAACCTACACAGAATGATTTTTATTTAAAAGCTATAGGTGAGGCTGGTCATGAAATCTACAAATATTTAGTAATTAGATCGTAATAGACAATTACCTACTACATTTCTATCATTGACCTGAAACATAGTATGATAACGATAGGTAGGTACTAATCCGCGTCAATTGGTAATGCGCCTGGCGGCCATGATTTTAACCTCAAAAACAAAAAACAATTGTATTTTTTTCATAAACCTAGACCCTTTCTTATTGAAAATAAGAATTCAATAATTGATACATTATATTACCTATTAGAATTTTACTGTTTTTGTCATTTTTAGTTGCGGATGACGTTGTTTTTCTAAATGTTGCCTCCTTCTTTACGAACACTTTAAATTGAAAAGTAACCACCAAATTATGACCTTTAAATCTCATAAGGTCCGAATTGGGCACGCTCAGTATTTATGAATTTGGAAAATGGTTCCCAGTTTGCCATTCTCCTTTGAGTGGCATGTGCATATTATCCTCATCAAACTCGACTACATTAACTGGACGAGGATAGTCTACCTATATCTGAAGAATGAAGAAACTTTTGTGATTAAACTTATCAAAGATAATTATCAACCCGTATTTATGTTGATAATTATCATGATAATTATCAAAGATAATTATCAATGATAATTATCACTTCAAACCCTGATTTAAACAAACTGGTTTTTGCACATGCCTAATTATAGATGGGAAATCATTGGGTGTTATTAAAATCAATATAGTTAAGCATGAAAGAGAAAGTGTTTATCTTTTCTTACAATACTTTTTGATTTACTAAGTCTGACCAAATTAATACGGAAATAGGAAATGGTATAACTGCTGTGAGACCTGCAAAAACTTATTTTAATAAACATATTTGTTAATTAGTTTATCAAGGCCTGTAATGCTGCGGGCAGAATATCGCACTGTCGATGTCGTCTCGTCGCGAAGCTTTTCATTGTTGTGTTGGTACAATTAGAAACTATGAGCTAAGGGATTAAAGATTATTTTCATGAAATCCCTTTAATTTCCTTTAAGTGAAATTAAACTTTAAGTGAACACTACACTTGAAGTTGTTGACCATTACGTATACCTAGGACAGGCAGTCCAGTTAGGTAGGTCCAACTTCGAGAAAGAGATCTCTCGTCGAATCCAACTCGGGTGGGCAGCATTCGGGAAGCTTCGAAAAATCTTCGCGTCCGACTTACCTCAGTGTCTCAAGACGAAAGTCTATGAACAGTGTGTGTTGCCAGTGATGACTTACGGCAGTGAAACGTGGCCGCTAACTATGGGTCTCATAAGGAGGCTCAAGGTCACTCAGCGTGCAATGGAGAGAGCCATGCTCGGCGTTTCCCTACGTGATCAAATCAGAAACGAGGAGATCCGCAGGAGAACTAAAGTAACCGACATCGCTCGAAGGATTGCTCAGCTGAAGTGGCAATGGGCGGGACACATAGCGAGAAGAACCGATGGCCGTTGGGGCAGAAAGGTTCTGGAATGGCGACCGCGCACCGGACGACGCTCCGTGAGTAGGCCCCCGACAAGGTGGACCGACGATCTGGGGGTCAATTCTGCTAATGTTTTCATCAAAATCGTAGTTCAATGGTGTTTGAATCGTAATGGTTTTTGACACAGTTCTTGTGTCTTAAACCCAAAACCGAAACACATTGTGTTTCTTAAAACCAGAACGGAAACATATTTTGTGTTGATTTTGGGTTTAAGAAACAAGAACTGTGTCAAAAACCATTATCATTAGAACACCACTGAACTACGATTTTGACGAAAACATTAGCAGACTTGACCCCCTGGTGGAGGTCGCGGAAAGCCAGTGGATGCAGGCAGCGCAGGACCGATCGTCGTGGAGATCCTTAGGGGAGGCCTATACCCAGCAGTGGGTGTCGTGTGGCTGATATGATGATGATGATGATGATGATGAAATTAAACTCTATTTCCTTGATTCAAAGTTTTAAATTGTATAACACGACAACGAAAAGCTTCGCAACAGCGTGATAGTCTGACCCAGTGATAAGGCTTTAATTGAAAAAGTATATCTATATTTCTATTCGAGACACAGCACAGGTATTATTATACTTAAAAAATAGTCGCACAAAATAATATTTCAGATTGTAAAACTCACTTTTACTTGTGAAATTCTATTTTTATCAACTACTTCCATAATAGATCCAATGGAAAATCTAGAGGCCAGGCTATCATTTAATTTGCTGTAAAAATTGGCTGGTAGTGTACGAGCTCCTGTTAGTTGCTTTACCAAGAACCTAAAAAAAAGAATATGAGTGAAATCCAATCCAAAAAAATACAGAAATGTGGTCAAGAGAAGTTCAAGGAAAGACTTCAAAATCAAGCAGTACTTACATACATACCTTTGATGCCTTGCTTCGCAAAGGATTTACTGAGCCGTGATCTGATGATGGCCATCCAGGGAGTGAATGGAGGAAATCCAGATCACCATACACACCCAACTGATCTGATCAACATTATAAGAGATGTAAGGACATGTTTAAAAAAACCGCGAAAGAAGCATCAAAATGTATGGAAAACCTTAAATTGAGAACTCTGGTCATTAAATCTCTCATAACACTGAACGGAACAGTTGGATATTTATAGCGATCTGGATCTCCTCCATTCACTCACTTCATGGCCATCATCAGATCATGGCTCAGTCAATCCCTGGCAGAGAACCAAGACTTCAAAGTTACCTCGTTTGTATGAAAATAAACTAGCTAGTGTCCTTAATTTTATGTGGCCACCACACTATAAATTATAATATAACCAAAACTTTCTTGTACCTTCAAATAATTAAGCAGACTTAAATTAATCACACTTTAAATAAATTAATCAATTTTATTTTAAATTCAAAGGAGTATTAACGAAAATAAAATTTCTTGGTGTTTTTATACTCTTTTGGTGACATTAATCAACCAACATTCAGATAAAATCAAATAAATTATCTCCTTATTTTTCTTACTTCTTCCAGTCTGTGTATTTATCTTCAATACTGCGAGGTGGTATCAGCGGTTTGCCACGGGTAGCACACCAGCCCACCGGGTGCACTTCAGAGCAACACAAATTTACCCAGAAATCTTTAGTATCATCACTACCAAAACCCTCATAGCGCAATAAACCCATGTACCCTTTTACCTGAAATATAAAAATAGTTAAGTCCTACTTGATGCTATTCTATACTATAGTCAACTTCATAGGCGTAGGAAGGGGGGGATTGGAACACCCCAGGGGCCCTACCGGCTAACTTACATGAATATCGTAATCGATTTCATTTGAAAGATAGAAGTGACACATTGCTTCTTCTTTTTAACCTAAATAAAAACTTACCAAATGTAAACCTGGTATGGAATAAATTATTATTATTATTATTAAAAGTAGCAATGTATCACATCCATCTGTCAAATGAAAGCGATTACGATAGCCATGTAAGTTAGCCGGTAGGGCCCCAGAATAGTCTGGTGCCCACCCCAGAAAAAAACTTTTACACAAAAAGATCTGGAGGCTAATTGTCTAATTTTAAAATCTATCGCAATCGCTTTCATTTGACAGATGGATGTGACACATTGCTGCATTTCTTTGGTAAGTTTTTATTCATGCCAAAAAGAAGCATCAATGTATTACATCTTGAAAGTGATTGCGATAGATTTTGAAATTAGACAATAGACAGGTTGTTAAAGCTTAACTATTAGTAACTTTAATAAATAATAACTTTAATTCACTGAAACTTTACGTACATATTTGTGGAGCAATTATGAACATGCACAGTATTGTTTACAATAATTTTTTCCATAAGTTGGCTTAAGTATAGCAATTCTCTATCAACCACCATTTGGAGCGAAATACTAAGGTGGCTAGATAAAGTATAATAATTACTCTTTACATATAATAATAAATCCAAAACTTACTTTCAGCACAGTAGCTACCCAAAAGTAATCACTGTTTTTTTCAGAATTATTTTCACAGTCTGTATTCTTAACTTCCACTTTCATGCCTTCGAATGTGCTATCCCACATTTCATGTAACGGAGCATGCTTGAAGAGACTCACGGGTGCAGCGAGGAAATCACACCCGAATAGCTCATCCTTCCACTCATAGCTATTGGCTACCAATGCCGCCGAATGCTTTATTGGTCCAGCCTAGAAATGTATTACAAACAAATCAGTTTAATAAGTTATAAATAACACAGTAGTTCACTTCTAGGGTCAACACAGGTACTATATGTATACAGTTTAAGAGTCCCAGCAAACTACGGACCAAACTGTCAGCCGATAGTTGGGTCGGGCCTTTAATCAGTATGAAGATGTATGCAAGTGTGCACATTACAATGATTTGGTATCGGCTGACTCTTCATATAAAAACCGGCCAAGTGCGAGTTGGATTCGCGAACGAAGGGTTCCGTGCCAAAAAACGGCAAAAAAATCACGTTTGTGGTATGGGAGCCCCCCTTAAATAATTATTTTATTTAGTTTTTAGTATTTGTTGTTATAGCGGCACCAGAAATACATCATCTGTGAAAATTTCAACTGTCTAGCTATCACGGTTCATGAGATACAGCCTGGTGACAGACAGACAGACAGACGGACAGCGGAGGCTTAGTAATAGGGTCCCGTTTTTACCCTTTGGGTACGGAACCCTAAAAACCAACTATCGGCCGATAGAAAGTCTGTAGTCTGTGAGGATGTTAAACAGATACAAGTGCTAGTATATGTTGTGTTTTATTTCAATACTAGCAACCGCCCATGACTTTGACAACATGTATGCAAAATTTAATGATGATCGGTTGTGTAATTAAGATGTGAAGGTGTAACAATCAAACAAACTAACATTTGTAACTAAACTGGCATTTATAATATTAGTAAGGATAATTAATTAGTAAACCAAGGTGTTTTTCAGAAAGTAAACAAATATTGATGTTACCTGTAAATCGTTCAATGTAGCCTGCCAATGTTGAAGTTGTGGTAAAGGTTCAAGAGGGATTAAACCAGCCATATGTTCAGTGCCTTCCATTACTTTAAAAGTCCAGTTGCAATTCGGACGTCTTCTACGAGAACATCGTAAAGAACAAAACTTATTGTTCTTCGAATAGAAATAATCACGACGTCCAACACGACCGCACAATTCACATATCGCTAAAATATTATTTAATACTTTAAGTATTGTTAAAAAGACAAGAAGAATATTGATTGCATACCACAATATTATATATATTTTATTGAGTTTGCTGAAAGCTAGGTACAGTCAGCAAAGTTATCAGGTGAACAATTCTAAAATTTTTCGTTTGCAAGGATGAGACTAGGAATTCGCTGGGGGTGGGTCCCCATTGTTTTATTCGCCCAATGACCGAGCAAAGACAAACAGCGTTATTTTTTTTCTAAAGACGGGTGTTTTATTTTATGACTTTTGGGCACCACTCAACTAACCATAGTTTTTGTAATCATTCATAAGTTCAGTTGCAACTCCGGCATTGCGTAACTTTCAAGCATTGCCAACAAAAGAAGCGTTGGTGGCACATGTTGACCAGGTGTGGGAATCATTCCGAGGGTCAGATCTTTGCGAGACACTTGTAAAATCTATGTGAAGTAGATGTGACGCAGTAATAGATGCTGGCGAGGCTCTAACTAGATATGAAGTGTGTAGTTTTTATGTCATTAGTGTAGTATTTGCATTAGATTTTATTAAGCTAAATTGTTCAATTGTAAGGTGTAGAAAATAATTCATTTTTTTATGTGACCTGACCTGCCTGACAGTTCATTTAAATATCAATTTGATTGATTTTATTTTGATGATTATTTTGATGATATTTTGATGATATTTGATTTTGATTAAATATCAAATTATAACACGAAACTTTATCTATTGAATAAAAGTTTGTTCGGCAAATGTGATATGTTATATTACGTAAACAAATGTAATTCAGAGTCACGATAACATAACAAAACAATGCCTAATGGTCAAAGGCTTTGCTAAAATATTTAACTTTAAGGAAAGAGTTAAACTTACTACAGAGTGTCGAAAACAAGACCCTTTTTTCATAAAGAAGTGTTCATAGAAGCAGGTAGATAAAAGCACAGTGTCTTTTTGGTGAAAAAACTTTGAAACAAAAATCATTTGTGTTGGATTGGAACTCCCATCTGACACACCATTGGTTGACAAATGCAAGACAATAGAAATACAAAACGGACGACTGAATCTAAAAATGAACCTTAAGGTGTTCAGCTCATAAGTTTGCTGACTGTACATAAAAAGTACAACAGACAGATCTGGCATACGTACAAATGCCGACAATACCTACCAAGACCACTTACCAAAACTATCCTTTTCAAGTGGAATTATGGATAAATCATCCACAATGTGCGATTCTTCGGATACATCAACAGAAGTACTACAATTTAAATCATTGCCAATTGAGTAAAAAGCCATATTTTATCGAATGATTTATAAATAACGAACACCACTGTGTCGAACACTGCAATCCTCATGACTAATCACAGAACACAATAATTAGGGATGATAATTTATTAAAACAGTCAAAAATACGAGAGGTAATACAAAAACCAAGATTTAAGAATTTTAACTTGTTTACTATAAGTTTTGAGAACAGAAAAAATGAATTTTGTGTTCACATCACAATCGCATTCCGCTATTCTTCGCCTCGCCACCGCCATGCTATCCAGTGTTGCCATTGTAAATTTTTTAATTGCCGTGTTTTGTCAGTGAAATTGCCGTAGATCGGCAGAAAGATTTCGATAGAATTACTGCACTCCTAAACGAATTAGATCATGTGAAATTGCCGTGCCGTGTTTGTATGAAAAGTTCTGCCATAGAAAGCCGTAGCAAGGTTCATTATTGACCCCGATTGCCGTGTAACACGGCAATTGCCGTGTAAATGGCAACGCTGATGCTATCACAGATTAGTAGTAGTTTTTTTTTTTTTTTTTTAATGATTTTTTGGCTTGGATGCAAAGTCCTTTAAGCCATGTCTTGATTACTTCTCGTTTCCTTCATAGCTTTTCTATTGTCGATTTTATGTAATTGTAAAATGGTACAAAGTTTTTTGAAGTTTTTAAATAGTCTTGTAAGCGGCGGGTTTCGTTATTTTCACTAGCACTATTACCATTATTATCACTGGTATCACTTTCTTCCACTGACAGTTCGCACGCTAACAAAAGACGCTGGATGTTGAACTGATTGCATTTGAATAACAAATGTTGAATGTCACCAACTTGATCACTATTGCAATAAGTGCATAAATTGGATGGTATTATCTTGAGGCGTCCCAAATGTGCAGTAGTTTTATGGTAATAATAATAATAATAATAATTTATTTTCATAAAAGTCTTTTACATGTTAATACATACATAACACAGATTTGACACAAACTGTTACAAAATAAGATTTTGGTGACACTAGCACCCTTGCTAAGTTGAGAAGACAACTTGTATAAAGGTGCTAGGCCCAACCCTGAAAAAAGTAGTATAAAGCAAGGTTACATACATACATACATACATACACTCACGCCTGTTTCCCATGGGGGTAGGCAGAGACTATGGATCGCCACCTGCTACGATCCTTGCACACTTCTTTCGCTTCATTCATATCCATCAATCTTTTCATACATGCCCTGCGGTTTTTGTCACTGCGTACACCAGCCTTTTTTATAATAACCTCTATTTGGTCCGCGTAGGTTTTTCTGGGACGCCCTCGTGCAATCGTTCCTTCCACATTCGCACAGTATATCTCTTTCGTGATTCGCCTTTCATTCATCCTCTCTAAGTGACCAAACCACTGGAGCATTCCTTTCTCAATTCTTGTCACTATATCATCTTTCAGACCACACCTTTTGCGAATCACCTCATTGCTCACTCTATCACTCAGTTTTACTCCACATATTTTCCTCAACGATCGCATCTCTACCGCATTTATTCTGCTTTCATTCTTCTTCTGCCATACCCAAGATTCACTTCCATACATCAGTGTCGGTACCAGCACTCCGTTATGAATAGCCATTCGCGCCTTTGCAGAAACGGTTTGGCTACTCATAACCGAGTGTATAGCACCACTCACCGAATTTCCTTTCTTCACTCGTCTTTCTATGTCTTCCTCACTCTTTCCGTCCCTTGTGAACAAACTCCCCAAGTATACAAACTCACGGACTTGTTCCACTTTTTCGCCACCTAACATTACCGTACAGTCAGTCATTTCTTCATCTCTCTCAAACACCATCACTTTAGTCTTAGTTACATTCACTTTCATCCCTTTTCTCACAAAATCTTCATTCATAACCGACATCATTTCCTGCAACTCTTGCGCAGAAGACGCAAGTATAACTTGGTCGTCAGCGTAGAGAAGGCACTTGATTTGAGTCCCATTCATCACAACCCCACAGTCACGTTCTTTCAGACCTTTCATACAACTGTCCAAAAACAGATTAAAGAGCCATGGTGACGCAACACATCCCTGTCTGACACCCCTAGAGATGCCAAACCAGTCAGTGTATACGCCGTCAATCCTGACGCATGCACGGGAATCCTCATAGAGAGATTTCAGTGCATGAATCAGTCTGCTCTCCAATCCGTATTCGGACAACACCTTCCATAGCTCATTCCTGTCAACTCGATCGTAGGCCTTCTCCAGGTCCACAAAGGCACAGTAAACCTTTTTGTGCTTAGCCAGGTGTTTTTCGGTTAAGCACCTCAAGGAGAAGACCTGATCCGTGCATCCCATTCCCTTTCTGAATCCCGCTTGCACATCCCAAATACTCTGATCAGTTTTTTGCATCACTCTTTCAATCAGTACCTTTGCATACAATTTACTGACAATGCTGAGAAGACTGATCCCGCGGTAGTTTTTAGCATCCTGCCGTGACCCTTTCCCTTTGTACAGCGGCACGACCACGGCTTTACGCCAATCTTCCGGCACTTTGCCACTGTTCCAACATTTATTAAAGATCAGGCACAGCCAGGACGCAACCAGCTCTTTCCCACCTCTCAGCATTTCAACAGTAATTCTGTCATATCCTGCTGCTTTCCCTTTTTTCATGCTCTTCATTGCACTAATAATCTCATCCATATATATATCTCTTTCATCCACTTCTGTCTCTTCCTCGTCTTCCACCCTTTTATCCGAGGCTTCTAGCATAGAGCCATCCGCCTCAAACAAACTCTCAAAATATTTCATCCACTCCTGTAGTACACCTTTTTCATCTGTCACTAGCTCACCTTTTTCATCTCTTATCACATTCATTTTAGACTTATGTGATCCACTTCGAGACGTTTTCACTTGTTTCCAAAACAATTTTATATTGTCTCGAAAGTTATCACAGAGTTTGAAGTCACACTTTTCTTTCATCTTTCTCTTTTTTTCGTCTACTTTTTCTTTCACTACTTTCTTAATCCTTTTAAACTCCCTTGCAATTGTATCAACATCATCTTCTGTAACACTTGCATTCACTCTTTTACTGGCTTTGATGGCCAGCAGATCCTGCCATACTTTTTTCTTTTCATTCACTATCTGTCTTACCTCACTATCCCACCAGTTTATTGGGGGAGCATTCTTCCTTTTACTCACTCCACATATTTCCTCAGCTGTTTCAGTCACACCTTTTTTAAACTTTTCCCAAACTTCCTCAAGCTTGCCATCTTTCACTTCAGCCACATTTCCCAATCGTTCTTTCAATTTGCACAAATATGTCTTTTGCACTTCCACTTCATCCAGGTTCTCAACTTTTACTCTAGTCAGCTCCGTTGTTGACACTGTGGGACGATGACGCCAACTTTTGAACAGACCACTAACCCGAGACACTACAAGAAAGTGGTCTGTTCCAATGTTACTACCCCTAAAGACCCTGGTGTCTACAACTCTGCCCTTCAGTCTTTCATCAACAATCACAAAATCGATCATACTCTTCTTTTCCCCTCTCTGCCAAGTGTACATATGAATTTCCTTGTGGTCAAACATGGTGTTCGTTACCACAAGATTCTTTTCTAAACATACCTCAATCAAACTCCTGCCATTATCATTTACTCTTTTGTCTCCATATATTCCTAAAACTCCCTCACATCCCTCTCTTCTCACACCTACCCATCCGTTAAAATCTCCAAGCATAACTATCCTTTCATTATCTTTGCATTCATTCAAGATGTCTTCCACACTTTTCCAGAAATCCTCCTTTTCCGTTGCTGACTTGGATATATCGGGAGCATACACGCCAATGACGCGTATCCGAAGTAATCCTACTTTGAGTCTAACCCAGAGAAGTCTGGGACTAACACACTCATACTCAGTCATGCATTCTATCATCCTTTCCGACATCAGGAGTCCCACGCCCATACTCGCGTGCTCATTTTCGGCAACGCCCGACCACAGAACTTTAAACGGACCATGTTCTGAGACTCCTTTGCCCTTTCTTTTCGTCTCGTTCACGCATAAAACATCCAACTTCTTTTCTTCCATAATCAAACACACCTCATCCATTTTCTCCTCCATCGCTCCACATACATTCAGCGTAGCAAAACGGGTCTCCGATGCCCGCTTTTCGCCCCGAGAGAAACAAGTTACGCGTGATGAGTGGCGAGCTCTATCGCCGCAGCCAGGTTTATTAAAAAAATTTGAAACCATTTTGTTCCCACGATTAGCTAGGGAAAGACAACTGTCCACCACACAGAGCCCCGCGTGTGTGGTAAGGCTATTTACGCCTGGAGGGCACCAATTTCCAGGGTGGCACGCTTATGACTAGGCACGCCCCTAGCCATGCAGCCATCGGCACGGCAGACCTTAGCTTAGCGGAGGGGAAGGAATAGGATTAGGATAGGGATGTGAGGTGGGTATAGGAGTGTGTAAAATGGGACGGATCAGGGTACAAAAAGGACACCGTTGCTGCGGGGGGGTTGAGAGGTTGCAGCAGCGGAGGCTGAGGGTCCGGGGGCGCTTACCCGTACTTGTCATAGGGAAACCGGACAAGTCAAGGTTACATGAAATTGCTAATTAGTATTGACAAACAAATTATTTGAAATATAAATTTAAAAAAGAAATAAGAAATTTTAATTTAATGTGTGTACAGTTTCAGTAAGTGTGTGTGTTGTGAGTAGTGTGTATGTTGTGTGGGAGGGGTGTGTGTATGTGTGTGTGTGTTTGGTGTGTGTAGTGTAGGTGAAGTGTGATTTTAACGAGTGGATTCGTCTTGCATCTCTTACTTGTGAATTGTGATCGTATCTTAAATAATTTAATTTACCGGGTGTTGTATTGAGTCAGCAATAAGCTTTCAGTATCGTCGTAGTTAAGACTGAGGAGCCAATTTTTTAATTTTACCTTGAGTGACCTTAGGGGTAGTGCATAAAAGTTAAGTTTTTTATTGAGTTTGTTATACAGGTGCGGTCCTTGGAAACATGGGAATCTTCTAATATGAGCGAATTTACAGGAAAAGGGTTTACATACTTGGACTTTACGTCTGGGGCCTTACTATGAGCTCTTATAGCAGGACTTATACTGAATGTCATTACTTTTTCGTACCATGACCTCGATTTAGCAGGCCTGCGGAGGGCCTGCTTTAATACACGCTCTTAGAGCCAAACCGCACTGTCGACTAGTCGCCGAACGACTGTCGACAGCGACTGTAATTTCTACTAGTTTATATGGACGCGTACGCACTTGGTCGTCCGGTCGCTGGACGACTCTGAGTCGTCGGGAGACTAGCCACGCCCCCCAGTCGTTCGGCGACCGAGAGATACACGGGTTCATATGGAAGCGTACGCACTGCGAGCGACTGTCGCGTCGACCGGGCATCATCGCGCACAAAATGACTTTCGATACTAAAGATTTTATATTATAAACAAACAACAGTAGGAGGAAATAGTGGAGTTATTTGAAGGTGAAGGATTAACAAGAGTTAGTTCTTTTGGGTCGGGTTTTTATTTTATTTTAATAATATTTATGAATTCTGCCCATGCTATCTGCTATGGTATGGCAATTGGGTCAATTCTCAGCAGTGCTAAAATAATCAGCAAACATAGGTATATAGTCATCATCAATCACTGTATGATATACCACGTCGCGTACAGTGTTACCAGATGGTATATCTAAAAATCCTGACAAAGAGCCTGATTTCTACTAAAAGATCCTGACATTTTGCTAAAACGCCCACACTGCTTACGAAAACACATTGTAGATCAGCGAACTTGTAGATAAACCTACCTAATAAATTAATACTTTTTCTTGTTTCAATGACGTAAAAAATCATATTTTAAGTACTTAGACGAAAAGTATTCGTTGTTAAGTTTTAGTTTTTGATTGTTCATAATTTTAAATGTGGTTATTTTTAAATTGATTATTTATTGCAAAGTTAGTTGATTCTGTACGACTGTACCAAAAACACTACAGGCACAGTTTAACAATCCATACAGTTGTTAAACGAATGTACTTGTGCGGGGGCAAGATTACAAAAGCCGGTTGATTTCGGCCAAGTACCTACCGGACCGAAATCAACAGGTTATTAGAGTAACGTTTTTGAAAAAGCGAGACTGCAAAAGCCTGTTGAACTCGGCCAGGTACTTGAACGAAATCAACTATTTATTAAATATTACCAAAAGCTATAGCTTTTAAAGGTATTTTTTTGGTTGAATAAATAAATTTAACTTTTTTTTCCATTCTACAATGTACTTTTTCGTCTACCTAATTATAGCAACCAATACTTTATTTAAAACAAAAAAGTAGCAACCCTGTTTGCGACCGTGTAAAACGCCAACGTGCATTAATACATTATTATTCCCGTCCATTGGTAATGCGCTGGAAGCTTGTCACATTAACATCCACGTTGACGTGATCCGCAACTAAAAATGTCATGAAACAAGAAAATTCTAATAAGTAATCTAATAATATTAATTATTAAATTATTATTTTCAATAAGATAGGGTCTAGGTAAGTATATAAAAATTTAACAATTGTTTTTCGTTTTTGAGGTTAAAACAACAAAATAACATGTAAATAAAATTATTTCTTTGTTTTTCATTACAGCAGGTGCTAGCTAATGCACATTCGGCACCTTCTGATAATAATTTTATTTACATGTTATTTTGGTTATTTACGTCCACACACCTAAAAATAAACATCTTTTGCTATTACAACTTTATTTCAAACACTTGCCAAAAATTACCCTTTTGGCTTAAAATTGTAAAAACAAGAGTTTAAAAGAAAAAGTTAATAAATATTATACCATTTTAAAATCCTTGTGAAATGAAGTAGTTTTTAAAATAATTTGCACACTCTATTTAGTAATTTTTTTTTCACCAGGGCCGATCAAAAGTAAGGTAAAAAAAATTGTAGGTGAAAATTTTAGGTCTGGACCTAAATTTTAGGTCTTTAATAGAGGATATCTGTAACTTTCTTGTACGGCGTGCGGGCAATGCTCCACTGAAAGACGCAGTTTCGCCGGAGCATTGCCCGCACTTTGTTGCGGAGCCGCGGCTCCGGGGGGCCTCAGCCTGGGCCCGCTCGAGGGGTCCAAACCAGCGCACCACACACGGTGCGGAGGCACAATGCAGAGCATATGATCGGAGAGGCCTTGTCGAGACCCCGCTGCGCCCCGTGCGGAGGCGGAGCTGCGGCGGCGTGCAGCAAATGTGGTGCCAGTCCACATGCAAAATGCCCCTCCAAGCTTCATTCCTGATGCAAAATGCCCCTCCAAGCTTCATTCCTGAATTTTGTCTTGAATTATGTCGATAATTAAATAATTAATACTATATTGGCATTTTTAATCATCATTAATTTTAAGTAACATATTTGACCTAGGGGTCGTTTTCGACCAATTAAAAAAAACACCATTCCGCCACTGCCACCTTAAATCTTCGCTTGCGGTCTTCATAAGAACCCTTCAGGTATTCACATATTCAAAATTGAAAGAATTCGGAGAGAAAAAATTGTTCTGGGCATATATGGGTTAACAACTGTATGGATTGTAAAACTGTATCGAGTCGCTGGCTTAGTCGTCGGCAAGTGCGTTTTGAGTTGCAGTCGCTGGGAGACCGAGTCGCTCGTCGACTAGTCGACAGTGCGGTTTGGCTCTTAAACCGTTCACCATTTTTTATGTATGGACGAAGCGTACCACGACGCTCCGTTTGACAGTTTGGGAGCTGTTTTATAGCGTCTGTAATGTCAAATAAAGCAATTCATAAAAAGTTCCTACGTGATCAGCTTTTTCAAAATTGTTTAGTGTATTTAGATAAGTTTGGTGTGATAATTTTAAGATTTGTGAATTTCTTTTAATGTTTATTATTTAACAGTGAATTTTATTATTAACTTGATAAAGGCAACGCGACGACTTCCTTGTTGTTGAATATCACTAAAATAAAAAGAAATGATGAGAGATGAGACCCCATAAATAAGTACCTACTATCCCCTTCAATTGGTAATGCGCCTGGCGGCCATGATTTTAACCTCAAAAACGAAAAACAATTGCATTTTTTTATACCTAGACCCTTTCTTATTGAAAATAAGAAGTAAATAATTAAAACACTATTATTACCTATTAGAATTTTCCTGTTTTTTGTCACTGTTAGCTGCGGATGACGTTGATGTGTATGTTAATTTGACAAGGTTCCAGCGCATTACCAATTGACGCGGATAGTAAATTGCATTACATTTTATGTTATTATGAATAATAATAATCAAATAAAGAAGAAAATGATTTATTTTATATCGATGTAAGTAATTAACAAACTAATGGTGTAAAATGATATTGAAAAAAAAAACTGAAATAATATAACTTTAATTTGTTTTATTGACTTGCGACATTTTATTACTATCCCCGTCAATTGGTAATGCGCTGGAACCTTGTCAAATTAACATACACATCATCGTCATCCGCAACTAAAAATGACAAAAAACAGTAAAATTCTAATAGGTAATATAATATATTAATTATTGAATTCTTATTTTCATTAAGAAAGGGTCTAGGTATATCAAAAATTTACAAATTGTTTTTCGTTTTTGAGGTTAAAAACATGGCCGCCAGGCGCATTACCAATTGGCGGGGATAATAAGCGATAAATTGGGTGCATTCTGCCAGACAAATATCTGAGTCATCGAACGCCATAAAGTACATTTTAACCATGAAAAGTAAATGAATATTCTAAACAAATTACTTTCCATGGTTAACAAATTTATGGCGAACGATGACTCAGAGATTTGTCTTACAGAATGCACCCATCGATTTGTATAGGCTAGCTCGTTTTCGCATCGTCTACAAAGCATTAGTGATCTGTGACAAAGCATACCAGAGACAAACTAACCGTTCACCTTGAGTCAAAACAATCTTTAGGCCGTTCACCTAAAAGACGGTCATGGTACCGATTTAAGCAATTTTGTTTAGGGCCTGCTTCTGAACTGAACGGCTTAAGGATGGTTTCTTATTTGATAGATAGATAGATAGATAAAAAGTTTTATTTGCTGATGGTAAGCCCCCAGGTGGTGATTCTCCTGTAGGGTGTTTTAATGTGTTGGCGAAGTACAATACTTAGCACGAATAGTTGTCTGACAGTGAGGATTTTACAGTTTTTGTACAGTTCTTCTGTAGGAAACAGACTAGGCCGAAAGGTACTAACTTTCAGAACGGCTCGCTGAGCACGTTCTAGCTTAAGCAGCACAGTTTTGGGAGCACCACCCCAGGCGCCAACACAGTACATTAAAAGGGACTGGCATAGAGCAAAATATGTACCCTTAATGGTTTGAAAATCAGCGACATGGCGAAGAGATTTAAAAACAAAAATAAATTTTCTAACTCTCTTCGTCAGTAAGTCTATGTGTGCTCCAAAGTGTAAAAGGTCATCAAGAGTCACTCCAAGGTATTTAATGGTTCGAGTACGCTCCAGATTGGGACAGGAGCAAGTAACCTTACAAGGCTGAAAGCAAGAATGAGCAACCAAAGTGTAGAACGCTGAAGGTTGTGAAGAATTACGTAGGCTAAAGGTGAGTACTTTAGTTTTGTCCGTGTTCAGTGTAAGTAAATGCTTGTTGAGCCATTGAGTGATGGAATTAAGTCCTTTTTGAGCTCTCTGAAATGTGTCCTGCCAAGTGTCACCGGAGAAGGTGAGAACAGTGTCATCAGCAAATGCAGTGATTTTTCCGTGTTCCAGGTTTAGGTCACAGAGCTGGTTTATATAAACTAGAAATAAGGTTGGACCAATCACGCTTCCTTGAGGTACTCCAAATGTCACTGGCAGTTCGCTGCTAAGGTAATTTTGACTCTTTGATTTTGATTTGAATTTTGACGCACTGCGTTCTGTTATGTAGATAGTCTTTGAAGATGTCAAGTGAGTTATTACGAATACCAAGTGTCTCTAATTTACATATTAGTTCTGGAATGGAGACGGTATCGAACGCCTTTTTTAGGTCGAGGAATATAGACAGTACTTTCTTTTCTCTGTTTATGTTGTTCGTAACGTGGTCAATTAGGTCAATTAGAGCGTCGTTAGTTGATTTGTTGCGCCTAAAACCGTACTGGTTTGCAGAGAGAAGCTTTTTGTCTTCCAGGTATTTAAGGAGTCTTTTATTAATTAGGCGTTCTAAAATTTTAGAAATGGATGGTAAAACTGCTATCGGACGATAATTATTTACACAACTTTTATTCCCAGTTTTGTGTATCGGATGAATGATGGCCTTCTTAAAGTACTGGGGGAATGTTCCTGTACGCAGACAGAGATTAAAAACGTGAGTGAGGATTGGAACAAGAATCTGCTTGTAGCGTTTAAGAAACGTTGTTGGTATATTGTCCCAGCCAACCGCGGAGTCCGTTTTGAGTGCCATTATTAGTTCGTTAATCTCTGTCTCGTCGGTGTCTAATATAACAAATGACTGTAAAGTTGGGGGTGTCGGGGTATTGACATTTAGCGATTTAAGATTACTGGGTGGACGTGGAATGCTGTTAGCAAGATTCTTGCCTACGTTAACGAAAAAGTCGTTCACCATGTCTATCGAGCTTTCGGGTGTGGTAGAAGAGACCAGTAAGTCAGTATTAGGGATTTTTGGCTTGTCAGTATTGGTAACCCGCTTTATCACCTTCCAAACCTTTTTATTGTCATTGCCTGCATCTCTCAGCTCCTTCCTGTCAAAATCTCTTTTTAGCTTTTTTAAGATTTTAGTGCAATAGTTTCTGTACCTTTTGTATGTGATACTCAATATGGTGTTATTAGGAGCTTCTATGAGTTTTTTATGCATTGCATCTCTATTGCGTGTACAACGTAGCATTCCGATTGTCATCCAAGGTTTGAGTAGACGTTTAGAGTTTGGGAGTTTTATTATCGACGTGTGAGCATTTATTAGTCTACTTAGAGTGGTGATAAGGTACTCCGTTGCTTTATTAGCGTCGGTAAATTGATAAATAGGCTGAAGGTCTGTGGTATTCATGTCACTATCTAGAGATATGTAATTTGTTTTGGAGACTGTATTTTGTCTTGGTTTGAGGTGTTTTTTTAATTTCAGGCTAAGCAGGACAGGACTATGATCGGTAACGGAGGAATCCATTACTAGCGTGAGCGCTGTAAGGTTAGATTTGAGCAATACGTGATCAAGACAGGCACTCTCGCGAGTAGGAAGTGTATGGGCAGGGAGCAGGCCGTGTGAGGCTATGATGTTCAAGTAGTCTGAGATTTTGTTGCAAGTTATAGTACCGGTGATATTAAGATTAATATCGCCTACTAAAGCTATATTTCTAAAGGATGCGAGGTTAGACAAAAGAGTGTTAAAAGATTGTAGGAAATTTGTGCAATCTGCAAAAGATGGAGATCGGTATATACAAATAATTGCTTTATCTGTACCTATCTTCAATAGTAGACAACTGGCGTCCGAAAAGTCAGGTTCTTCGACTGTGTAGTTTTCAATATTTTTCACATAAAGCACGACACCATCGTTTTGGTTACAAAGGTTTTTGGTTTGATAATATGTGTAATTGTCGATATTTGGAATCGTGTCGCTATAGAGAGACAGCCAGCACTCCGTCAGGACAATAATTTCACAGTCAAGGTTCACTCTGTTAAGTAAGATTAGAAAGGAATCAAAATTTGCATTTATAGAGCGAATATTTTGAGTAATTATCTTTAATTGGGTAGAGGGATTAATTACATAATTGATACATTCCTCAGGTCTACAGCTAAATGCGTCTGAGACTGATAGTTGATCAATACAATCAAAACTTTCGGTTGTACTATCCATTATTTGGGTATAAATGTTTCGGTCTTCTATACTGACTCCTCGTAGTAGTGTATATTATATCCTCATGAACATGGAAATTATCGATCACGCAAGACGTCCTTATTGTGTGTGGTGAGTACAGGGTGTATGAGAGTATTGACTTATTGTTTAAAATGTGTAATATGGTATGTTTATGAATCGAATGAAAAAAATTAAGAGGTTTGGTAACGTAGATGAGGTTGTAGAGTGTGAGTGTCAGTGTGTGTGTTTGATTTGTAATACAACAAAAGCTGACATATAAATCATACGGCAAAATATCTATAACAATGAAAAAGTACACAATACAAAAAAGTTGAATAAAACACAAGCTTACAAATTCGCATCCTAGTCATTCCTTTCGCAGTTTCTCGATGTGGGCTTCATTTTTTATAAGTATAGCTGGTTGGCCTTCAGATTTTCGTATCAGGATTTTCCCGTTGGAGATCCAGCAAAACTTGAACTGTTTTTGCTTGATTAATTCGCGCGCTAAAAAGAAGAGCTTCCTGGAGCTAACAGTTTAGTCTTCACGTATGTAAACTGGAGCGGGAGTGTCGTTTATTCGAAAGTGTGAAGTGTTCAATTTATTGGATGGATTCGAGTTGTTGTGTGTTCTGACAGAGCTGAGGATCTCTTGTTTGGTAGCGATTGTGCCGAGTTCCATGATGATTGGTCTTGTTGTACCTTTTTTACCGGGGACACGGTAAATGTGACGGATGTCACATGATGTTGAAGGCTGTATTTCAGTGAAGTTGATAAGTTAGACATCATCTGTATCAAGTCAGCAGTAGATTCTTTTTCATTGCATGGAAGATTACGGATTTCTAGGTTATTTTTCTTGATGTTATATTGCAGCTCTTCTACTTTCTCCTCCAGAGATGATATGTATAAAAAACTATCCTTGCATTGCTTTTCCAGATTAATTATCTTTTTTTGCATGTCTTCATACTGTTGAGAAATGAACTGTATAGATTTTTCAAACTCAGTAGTTGTATTTTGTAGTTTTTTAAATGAGTTCTCCATTTTAGTAAATTTGCGTTCCTGTTCGGTATTCCAGCAGGCATGGTGGCCAAAACGTAGTCTATTCATGGTTGTAATGAAGTCCCGGCTAGCTATCTTCAACTTAGTGTACCAAGGCTTTGCAGGTATTCCTTCTTGTATGCTTCCATACCATTTGCCTTTAGTTTCTTTATCTTTGTTCCAGACATCATCCCATAATATTAACACATCTTTTCTCATTTCAGAATGACAATCAGTAAATGGAATCTCTGTTATGTATCTAACATCTAAAGAGTTTATTCCTTCATATGCAGTCTTATCAGCTATTTCATTACCAGTGATTCCTTTGTGTGAAGGAATCCACAAAAAGGCGACCTCAATGCCTTTTTGTCTCAAGTTAAGTATAAGTTCCTTTATATTATAAACAATGTAATTGGTTTTAAAATGAACAGTGTAATTTTCTAGAGATGTGAGTAAGCTAAGAGAATCAGTCAATATTAGAAAATATTTACAACTATTTATAGTACAAATACGCTTAAGTGCTTCAAAAATTGCATATGCCTCCGCTGTAAAAATACTACAAGTGGAATCAAGTATAAAGCTTTGGCAAAACTTTATCTGGGGATCATATACAGCACTTCTGACGTGGGAATTAGTTTTACTACCATCTGTATACAATGTATAATATTTGTTCTCATCTAAAAACATTTGTAAGTCTAGATTATTATTTATCTGTATTTTGATAACATTTACTTCATTGATTAATGTGCAAAACTGTTTAGAGTAGAATGGCCACAAACTGTCCTTTTGTAATTTTTGGTATTTAATTTCCAGGTCAACAAGAATATGGGGTAATTTTGGAAATTTATGACTGAGCATATTGGAGGCAGTGGTTAATGGAGTCTGAATTGGTATTGGATAAGGTACTATCTTTTTAACAACTTGTTGATTATTTGTAGATAACAATTTTACACAAAATCTTTTTATAAGTAATAGACGTCTAAGTGAAAGTGGCATTATAACCGTTTCAACTTCCATAGCTCTAATGGGAGTAGAACACATGGCCCCAGATATAGTTCTCAAAGCCTTATTCTGCACTATGTCAAGTTTATTTACATATTTACTATCATGATAAGCAATACAGCTATAATCAAAATGGCTTCTTACAATAGCTTTATATAGTATGGAGAGGGTTAGTGGGTCTGCACCCCAAGATACTCCAGCTAAACATTTGATAATATTTAGCCCTTTCATTGCTCTTTGTAGAATATAATTAATGTGTGGTTTAAAGGATAAAACTTTATCTATTATAACACCTAGAAACTTATGTTGGTTAACTACAGGAATAGGCAGATCATTGTACATAACTGACGTAGAAGGAAAATCTTTGCTAAATATCATTGTACTACTTTTACATGGATTAATTTTTAACTGTAGTTTATCATAATATACTTTTAAGTTACAAAGAGCTGAATTTACATTTTCAATGGCAGTATCAATATTATTATTTACACTATAAATCACTAAATCATCGGCAAACTGCAGAATATTTACATTTTCAGTATTTACATATTTACATATTTCAGCAGTGTATAGATTATAGAGTAGAGGGGACAATGTAGCCCCCTGCATTGTGCCTTTAGAGACAGTTCTAGGGCCATGTAAGATATTATTGAATTTTACATATAAGATTCGATTAATAAGAAATTCGTAAATCCACTTACAGAGTAGACCAGGTATACCCAACCCTGATAACACATTAACTAAGATTTCTGGTTGAACATTGTCAAATGCCCCTTGAACATCAAGAAAGGCACATGCTACACTCTTATTATTTTGTTTTCCATTTTTCAGATCAGAGATGAGACCTGCAAAGCTGTCAGCACAACTTCTGCCACGTCTGAAGCCTTATTGAATATTAGGAATAATATTATTAGATTCAGTGAAATGATCTAAGCGTAGTTTAATCATATTTTCAAATATTTTTCCTAAACATGAAGATAACGAAATGGGTCTGTAGGAGTCACAATTATCAGGAAGTTTGTCTGGTTTAAGAACTGGGATAACACATTGTGTTTTCCATGATTGTGGTATTATTTGTTTGAGCCAAAGATTATTGAGGATATTTAAAAATAGTTTCTGAGCTTTAATATTTAATTTTTTGATTAATACAAGGTGTTTGGTAAAAGCCTTATAAAGCCGAATATGGTAGATAGGGACCATCAAACTGAACAACTTTTACTATGGGACCAACTCTGAAATCGCGAAAAAAAAATCAGCTGTTTCATACAAAAAATAATAACGAAAATATAAAAATGTATGGAACAGCTGATTTTTTTTTCGCGATTTCGGAGTTGGTCCCATAGTAAAAGTTGTTCAATTTGATGGTCCCTATCTACCATATTCGGCTTTATAAGGCTTTTACCAAACACCTTGTATATAAGGAAAATCATCTAAACCAGGAGTAGTGTTTTTCCGAGATTCAAGACTAATCAAGAATTCGCACCATGTAAAAGGTTCCAATAAGTGTTTTGATTTAATATCATTATTGTGTAAATTAAAAAGAGTGTTTAGATTATCTGTACTTTCACAAACATTACCTGATAATTTATTCAAAAATTGTGGAATAAATTCGTCACAATAGGATTTAGTATTTGTTTTAATTCCTTTAAATCTCTTAATATTATTCCAAATGGTTGAGATGGGTGTCATTCTATTAAAACTGTCACACAAAGATCTCCAACTATTCTTTTTTTCCTCTGCAATAGTTCTCTTTTTTAAGGCATCCACTCTCTTATAAGCAATATAATTTTCAATGCTGGGAAAACGTCTGTATAATTTTAAAGCGTCTTTTGATCTGATAACACATTCCTTGCATTTATCGTTCCACCAGGGTTTTGGAGGTCTACTTTTGTGCTCTGAAGTTTTTGAATATTTTGGTACACACTCTGATTTCAGGGTGGTAAGTGTATTACAAAAAGCATCATAGGAACTAAGAGGATCGTCTAGACTAGGGATAATATTATCAAAAGAGGTTTTCGAAAGTTCATTGTATTTAATCCAATCAGCTTTACTATACAGAAACTTATCCATAGGAGGATTAACGTTATAACGATCTATTGCGAGAGTTATTTCAGTAATTGTCGGAAAATGATAACTACGCATGTTATCATCATGGACTGACCATTTACAAAGAGGTGTTATAGATGGACTAGACAAAGAAATATCTATAGCAGATGGATTACGATTTGGATAATGCATAGTGGTTACGTCACCTTCATTTAGTATGCATAGATCTAAGTCATCTATAAGAGTATACAAATGCTCACCTCTACTTTTGTTGGATAAGCAACCAAAAGCTATGTGGTGAGCGTTAAAATCTCCAGCCACGAAAATAGGATTCGAAAGATTGCGAATAATGTTACGCAAGTTATTAGTACGTAGGGGACCTGAAGGAGGACAATAAACGCACAGAATAGTAATGTCGCCACGAGAAGTAGATAGAGACAATGCCACAGTTTGTAATTCTTCATAAAAACAGTGGTAAGAGGTTTATATTTTAGAAATGGTTTGATAAGTATGGCTACTCCACCATGTTCATTGGAAGCGTTCTTAAACAACATGTTGTAGCCTGATATTCTACAAGGCTTACTATCTTTTAACCAGGGGGGTAATTACGTAACTTTGTTGCAATCAACTCTGACAGAAATCGCAGTAACATCGCTGCTTTAGTAAGAACCAATGTGACAACTATCTTAACTAAAGCAGCAATGCAACTGCGCTTTCAATCGATTTCAATCGAGAATTGTTAGCAACAGACTTACGTGATCAAGGGTCAGGTTTCATTTAATAAACAGATATCAATATCATTTTCTCGAAGGAAATTAATCAAAAGTGGCACTTTATTATAGATACTTTGTATATTATATTGAGCTATTCTTAATACAGACGCTTTAGGACCGCTATTATCCATTAAGAAAGATTTTTAACTAATAAATCTTTAATTGAATTTGAATTAATTGGCGTATCGTCCACTTTGTTAGCTATAGCAATAAGAGTGCGAACTATTGCATTGGTTATTTCAACGTTATTAATTAATTGGCTTTTCAATTCATCTAATGACACAGTTTTTTGCGTAGCAATTTTAGTAGTTTGAGTCTTATTTACAGTTTTTTGTACATGAACAGCAGGGCGTCCCTGCTCAATGTTCATTTTATTTACATTATTATTATGTACAAGTGCTGGGAATTCAGTTTCGTACTTCTTTTCGTTTGTAAAGGCAACAGTGCTTGCGTAAGTAACTTTGTTTTTCTTTTCTTGATTTTTTTTTATTTTAACAGGACATAAATTCGAGATTGCTAAATGTGGTCCACTGCAATTAACATAGTTTAAATCATTAGGTTTATCACATTCTTTATAATAGTGTTCTCCCGAACAAACGCTGCAGCGCTGTTTGCCGTTACAAACCTTTGCTGAATGATTTAATTTGAAACATCTATAGCATTGCTGCAGAGGAGGAATGTACTCAGATACCCGGTAAGAAAATAAGTCATATTGTACATTGTCAGGTAATGAATTTGCAAGGAAAGTTATGCTGACCGTTTGCAAAGGGACTTTTTCATGGCCGACTTTTTTAATAAAGCGTCGCACAGCAATGATTTCATAAAGGGATGTTAATTTATAATACAATTCTTTATTTGATATGTTAGTTGGAACATGTCTGATTATTCCAGTTTTTTCAATTTGAGCTGCTGGGATATAAGCCTTTAATTTGTATTTCTCCAGAAATGTAGAATTCATAATAAAATTGTTGGCAGTGTTGTATTGCTTGAATACAACCGCAATTTTGCTTGCGTTGACCCTATGTATGGCCACCACTCCTTTGACATCTGTTGTAAATATGTGATTCAAGTAAATAGGACTTTTGTTGCCCAAACGATCAGCACTATTGTCACTTTCGACGAACACTTTAAATTCATAGTTTGTAGAATTTTATTTTTTTATTTTATTTTTTATTTTATTAGTCTTTGGAAGACCAACAGCAAGACAAACAGAATAATATCTTAAATATAATAACAGTCAGCCAATTAAAGGTCTTCACGTTTAGGAAACATTCTTTTAAATGTGGATAAGTGTGGACAATAACAAAATAGCACTTAAAAAACTTAATCTAACACTTACTTAATACAGATCTAGACAGTACCCACACTAACTAAATAGACTAGGTACAACTACGTAAAGAAATCCTCACATAATAGACGCCTCGCAGTTGCTAAACCAGAGTAATAAATATCAAACTCTTTGAACTTGCACAAATCATTAAGACTTTTGCTTGCTCGCAGCAGGAAGGAGTTTCGGCGGTAGTTTGACGAGACGGGCGGCACACGGATAGGGTTGTAGTGTCTAGCAGACTTAGGGCGGATTCGACCAAGTGAGAATAACTGTTATTCTTAGATAAAATGACCAGTTATTCGAGAGTAAATCGAAATTACATTTTACCAGGCACTATTCTCAGAGTATTTTCCCTATTCAGGAATAGTCACTATACCACCATTTCGCGGGGAATAGCAGAGTTAATCCGCGAGTATTTTAATGGCGTCCGCGTGCCGTATGTCAGTGACATTTCTTTGACATTTGACTTTGACTGCTACAAATACGTACAAGGCGACAAAATAGAGTTGACAAGACTTTGCCTTTTAAATAGTTTGTTTATAGAACAATGACAATTGGCCGGATAATAAGTTCATTCACATAATTCACTCACTAATGAAGGAATAAGAATCTTATCCTTGGATTGCATGGAAAAATGACAATTGCTTTACTCGAGAAAAAAATCGTGGAATAGATGTATTCTTCGTATAGTTATTCCCGTTTATATTGAACTTTGGTCGAATCCACCCTTAGGGCGGATTCGACCAAGTGAGAATAACTGTTATTCTTAGATAAAATGACCAGTTATTCGAGAGTAAATCAAAATTACGTTTTACCAGGCACTATTCTCAGAGTATTTTCCCTATTCAGGAATAGTCACTATACCACCATTTGGCGGGGAATAGCAGAGTTAATCCGCGAGTATTTTAATGGCGTCCGCGTGCCGTATGTCAGTGACATTTGTTTGACATTTGACTTTGACTGCTACAGATACGTACAAGGCGACAAAATAGAGTTGACAATACTTTGCCTTTTAAATAGTTTGTTTATAGAACAATGACAATTGGCCGGATAATAAGTTCATTCACATAATTCACTCACTAATGAAGGAATAAGAATCTTATCCTTGGATTGCATGGAAAAATGACCATTGCTTTACTCGAGAAAAAAATCGTGGAATAGATGTATTCTTCGTATAGTTATTCCCGTTTATATTGAACTTTGGTCGAATCCACCCTTAGATGGGATATAGAAATTCAGCTTTGACAGAAGCTCAGGAGAGTCAACTTTGTTACATATAATTTTCAGTAGGTAGGTTACGTCTGACACTTCTCGTCTTTTGGATAAAGGAAGAAGGTGAAATTTTGAGCATAGGTTTAAGTAATTATTCGAATCATATGGAATCCGCAGGCGGTAACATAAAAATTTTACAAATTTCATTTGAAGACGCTCAATGCGATGGATATATTTGTCATATCGCGGGTTCCAGATCTCTGATCCATATTCTAGGATGCTTCTGACGAACGTGCAGTATAAAATTTTCAGAGTTTTAATCTCTTTGAAGCTGGACGCGGTTCGCATTACAAATCCTAACGCCCTGTTTGCTTTTTTGACAATGTTCTCGACATGATCTTCGAAGAGAAGTTTAGAATCATGCAGAATTCCCAGGTCCCGAGTTACGTGATTCCTTTGTAAGATTTGGTTTCTCAGGTCACATCCATAGTCTCTGCCTACCCCCATGGGAAACAGGCGTGAGTGTATGTATGTATATGGTTTCTCAGGTGGTACTGGGAAGGAACGATGCAGCTCTTTCTAGTAAATGTAATTAATGAGCATTTGGAAGGATTTAAGTCAAGTTTATTTCGTTCACAATAATTATCCAGACGCGCAAGGTCAGATTGAAGATCATCAATGTCAGATGGAGAAGAGATAGCTTTAAAAATCTTCATATCATCCGCGAAACACAGGAGTTTGGAATGTTGAAAACAAGCATCTATGTCATTAACAAATATCAAAAACAATAGAGGGCCCAAAAGCGAGCCTTGTGGTACGCCGCTAGGGACAGTAATCCAGCTAGAAATATAATTGCTAATAACCACTGCCTGTGATCTATTCATTATGTAAGACGTGAACCATCTCAGAAGATCTCCACTTATGCCTATGCTTTCCAGTTTGATGATTAATAATTTATGATCTATTCTGTCGAAACATTTACTGTAGTCCGTATACACCACATCAATTTGCATTCCCCTGTCCATGGAATCCGTAATAAAATCATTGAAAAGGATGAGATTGGATGTAGTAGACCGTCCCTGAAGAAAACCGTGTTGAGAGCCTATAAATGAATGTTTTAAGGTTTGATAGATTTGCTTGTAAAGTATCCTTTTAAATAGTTTTGCTAAAATACATAGTTTGGAAATGGGCCTATAATTAGTTACCTCTGATTTTTTTCCTTTTTTATGAATTGGTGTTATAAAGGCCGATTTCCAAACTGATGGCATATTACATTCTGAAAGGGACTTCACAAATAACAAATACACGGGCACGGAAATACTCTCAGCACACCTATGTAAAAATATCGGAGGAAGATTATCCGGCCCGGCCGATTTAGAGGTATCCAGTGATTGCAATAACTTAGTAACATCTTGTAACGTTAAGTGAATTTCAGAAATATTAGCCCGCGATGAGGAGTTGGCGGCAGGGTAATTATGCGTTGGGGAAGGCAATGAGAAGTTAGAATAGAAAAAATCCGAAAACATGTTACAAATAGAAACACCGTCGGTTGCAATGTTACCACCATAGTGCATGGTGTTGGGAAGACCAGATGACTTGTATTTTGACTTCACAAAAGACCAGAAGCACTTTGGATTGTCTTTTATTGAATTTTCCACTAATAATATATAATTTTTATAACATTCATCCTCCAAACGTTTTTCTCTATCTCTTATTAATTTAAATGTATAAAGATTTGACAAATTATTATAGGTCTTGTATTTCTGGTGAAATTTAAATTTCTCTTTAATAACTTTCAGTAATGCAGTTGAATACCAGACCGGATAACTGTTATCGCGACATATTTTAGTGGGTACGTGTTTGTTAATTAAATTATTTATTTCAAGATAGAAAACGTGAATGGCCCCTTCCATGTCTCTGTTCATAAAAAGTGAAGGCCAGTCGATGTTATTAATATCCGCATTAATTTTGTCATAATCACATTTATTAAACATTTTTTTTAAACGAGTTGCGCGCGGTAGACATACAATATTCTCAACTGTGACGTCAATCACAATTGGCTTATGGTGTGGGTCGATTGTCACTAACGGGTCATGGCATTCCCTTACATTTACCTCCGTGTTGGATAATACTAAATCTAAAATTCTACCATAATTGTTTAAAACGCCGTTGAACTGTTTCAAATCGTGGGTACATAAATCATCAATTAATAATTGTTCATCGGAACCCGATATATTACCAGCAAAGTAACAACGCTCATCGCTATTATATATCCACGGAATTGCACTCATATTAAAATCACCTACGATTAAATAAATATCCTCTGGGTTTTGAGATACAGTAGTGTCAAGCTTGGTGAGGAAGTTTTGTAGCTGCTCGGTAAACGACAACCCCTTGTTTTGTTTACATAAGTAAATAACACATAAATTTAATTTAATATTTTTTGAATTATTCGATTGTTTAATTGGCAACGACAACCACAGGTCCTCGGCAGAAGAATTGAATTGACTAGCTAAAGTAGCCGGAAAATCACTACGTATTCCGATTAATACCCCACCGCCGCGACTTTGCTCCGTAAATTCATAATTTCGGTCACGACGCCACACAACGTACCTCGAGTCAAATAATTCCGAATCACTTATACCATCCAACAACCAGGTTTCCGTAAGTACTATGATGTCATACGAACCCATACATAAATTGCGACAGAACGTTGCCGTTTTAGTCCTTAATCCTCTAACGTTCTGGTAATAAATATTTAATTGATTTATTGAAAGATTATCCATAACTTGATGCAGTTAAGCGGTAAAAATAGATGTAAATAACATAATATTTTACGAACACACTGTGAGGGAGAATTAGGTTATAAAACAGCAACGACGCCACACTGACTGATGCGCTTAGTACGACGAGAAATGCGCATGAGTCGTAGCGGTAGAAGTAGTGACGAGTGCACACGAACAAACGATATGTCGCGGCCGGCGCGCCCAGTAATAGGTCCTGCTGCAGAGCAAGCGAGATGGTTATAGGTTTGTTGTGATTGAGCAATAAGAGGATGGCACGATTAGTTGAACAAAAGCGAGACAATAGCAGTGGTAACAGGTCAGGTGTAATAAACATTTTGTTGTTAATTGCGTAAACATTGGTATCAAAACTAGAATTATTGAAATAGTTATGCGATCCAACAAATAATATTATTTTATAAAATATATATTGTAATATGTTGTACATGTAACTAGAAGTATATAGGTGCAACATAACTTTAAAATTAGATAATATAAGTACACAAGGGTATAAAAAACAGTTTAGGCGAACTTGTTTAAATCATTAGAGTTATTAATTACAAAAATACCAGACGTGTCATTTTTCCGTACGTGAATTTTCCCATACTTCACCCAGACGTAGCTATACGACTTCTCCTTAGCCAGCTGTTTCGCCTTGTTCAATAAATGTTTAGCATCAGTGTTCAGGTGGTCGTTGATAAATATACGATGCTGCGAATCCTGGAAGCCAATGTCTTCGGCTTTCAAGGTCTTGTATGCTCGTGCAGCCGATATAAAATCTTCTTTAATATATCGATTTAGGAAACTGACGACTATTAATTTTTCTTTGGAGTTATAGATTGGAACTCTAGATATATAGTTAATCTGGGTTTTCGGGAAACTATAGCCAACTTTTTTACAAATGCTTTCAATAATGGTAAACAAATTTTCATCCTTTTTTAAAGGAACACCTTTAATTTCAATATTGTTCAGTCTAGATCTTTGATCAAAATTGTTCAATTTAGATTTCAATTCTATGGTGAGACAATCAACTGCATTCAGCTTGTTATCCAGTTCATTAACTTTGCTTACTGAACTGGTTGTTTTTTCTTTTAATTCCTCCACTGAAGCTGCCAGGAAATCATACGACTTTTTAAAATCGTTCAGGTCTTCTTTAATAGATTTGATTTCATCGGTCAATTTGGGAATATATGTTTTTATCTCGTTGAATTCAGCCATCTGCAACTTTAGCTCACGAATCTCTTGAAGGATAGTGGTTAGCGAGACCGATTCATTTGGGCTAAGTGGAGCTGCACATGCATTTCTACATGTAGCGCATTTCCAGGCAGATCTGCGGTCCGCCCCCAGTTTTCTCCAGCCGGATTCAGAAATGAGAGCACAGCCAAAATCCATGAGCTTAGCACAACTCGAGCACTGCACTCCATCGGTAAACTGGGCGTTGCATACAGAGCACTTAGAAACCATATTGAACAACCCTGGCTTAATTCAGAAGTTTGGTATTAAGAAGGAAAAAGGTTTGCGATCTATGCAATGATCACAAATGCACGTGCGCTTAGGGCTATCGTCCACACCGTACTGTACCGTAATTTTCTGGGTATAGTCTTTTATAGTTTGGTTTAAAAAAAGGAAGAAAGTTTAAATTGTCCTCACCACCGCCGCTTACATTATTTTCTTCATTATTCATTTTTCTAGCGCGTTTTCCCGCCGAGCCCGGGCCTTTGGTGGTGTTAGAAATTAATTGTATAAGCCCTACATGAACGCAGCTATATTGATTTGAATGACATTGAAAGCTGTCACCTGTCACTTTGATTTTAACTCCACTTCCTGCTTGCGGCTCTCAGCCTTTCGTGTGTGTTTTTGTGTCGTCCCAATAATTTTAATAATCTTAATTCATCGCTATCAATTTACTACAAATAATGTAATGCTGGATTTTATCTTGAAGAATAAAACTCTGGATATTGCAACAATGTGTTTATTTGGTTGATCACGCCTATCACGCCATTCCATTGCCACATCGCAACGTCTGCTTGAACAGGTTTTGGGCCCAGTGATTATTGAAAAGGGAATCAAAAGGCGTGCAACGAGGGATCGACGTGTAATCGCCGTTGTTTGTATCACCAAATTTCATTGTCGACCAGATTCATTGTCAAATATGCCTACGCAATCAGAAAATATGTCTACGCAACCAGCGGTACACATCACAAATCAAGTGGAGAAGCTGAATGGAATCTCATCTTATCAAAACTGGAAGTTTTCGTTGAAAATGTTACTCACTTTAGAAGGTTTGTGGGACTGCGTGATCGGCACTGATACTGACGCCGTGCGTGATAGCCGCGCCTTGGCGCGTATTTGCCTGGCACTACAACCCAACCTGTACCAAATAGTTCGATCAGCATCAAAAGCTAAAGAAGCATGGGAGAAGCTAGCTCATACATTCGAAGACAAAGGTCTATATCGCCGTGTTCTGCTACTTAGACAGTTACATCGAGTTGACTACAGTAAGTTTAGCAGCATGACTGAATACATAGAAAATGTCACCGGATTAGTCCAGCAGCTCTCTGACATTGGAAAAGTTATAGACGACGGTGAGGTGGCAGAAATTTTACTTAGCGGCTTACCGCAGGAGTTTGATACACTAGTCTCCGGTCTTGAAACTGCAAATTTAACAAGCTCGCTGACTTCTGAACTAGTGAGAACAAGATTACTTCAAGAAGAACACAGAAGAAATGGAAAATATGATAATGATGCTTTAGCTTTTCATGTAAAGAAGAATAAGCTTTTCAAGTGTGATTATTGCCGTAAACCAGGACATACAGCGAAGCGATGCTTTAAGAAAAAGAGGGATGAGAAGAAGAAAGAAGAACATCACTCCCTATATGCATCTGCTTACGTTGCTCACCACAATGATGTCATCATCGACAGCGGAGCCTCCGCTCACATGATCAATGATGCTAGGTTAGTAAGGAATTTTAAAAGTTGTAAAAATAACTCAATTTCTATAGCAAATGGTGGTCAATTAGAAATGTCTGGCATTGGAAATTTAGTTTTGTCTACTGACAAAAATAATATCACTTTAGAAAATGTTTTAGTTGTTCCCAATCTGTCAACGAATTTATTGTCTGTTAGTAAAATGTGTGACAATGGTTTTACAGTAGTTTTTGATAAAAATGGGTGTCATGTTTATAATGAGGTAATTTCTTTAACTGGCAACCAAATTCTAGCTGCTACAAATGTGAACGGTTTGTATAAGATACAGCAGTGCAAGCCGCATGTGTTGGGGCATTCCATGCTGGTGCATCCTAGGCAGCAGCCAGAGAGTGTCAATACTGCATTGGTGTCTGCGACAGTCTGGCATAAACGTTTAGGTCATATCGGCAAGAAAGGTATGAATAGTCTAAGGGGTGGTGGTATATGTTCTGGTGTCGTTTTTCAGGATGACGACTCGCCAAACAAGTGTATTCCCTGCTTAACTGGAAAGATGCATACAAAGCCTTATCCGAAGCTTGTGGGAGCCCAATCTACCGTGCCACTCCAAGTTGTGCATTCCGACGTCTGTGGGCCCATTCAAGTCAGCAGTTGGGGCGGTGCCCGTTATCTTTTGACTTTGACGGATGATTGCACTAGAAAAACCTTCGGTTATTTAATGAAGACAAAATCCGAGGTGAGTTCACATATTGTTAACTTTAAAAATATGGTTGAAAAACAAACAGGTTTGCAGCTTAAAATTTTAAGAACCGATAACGGTACTGAATTCTGTAATAAAACGTTGACTGATTTTCTTAAAAGGGAAGGGATAATACATCAAACATCGGTGCCTTACTGTCCACAACAGAATGGAGTTGCGGAGCGTGTTAATAGGACAATTTTTGAGAAAGCTAGGGCCATGTTACATGATGCGGGTCTGTCTGAACGTTTTTGGGGAGAAGCAGTAATGACTGCTATATATCTGAAGAATAGGTCTCCTACCAGCGCGTTGTCAGATGACATTCCTGAGAGTAAGTGGACTGGACAGCCAGTCGATCTCAGTCATTTGCGCGTATTTGGCTGTGTAGCATTTTCTCACATTCCTGATGTAAAACGTCTGCTTGAACAGGTTATCGTAAACTTGACGCTAAAGCTAAACCATTTATCTTTGTAGGTTATGGTGAGACTTTCAAGGGCTACCGTCTCCTTGATCCATGTCAACCTAAAAAGATTATGTATTCGCGTAATGTTACTTTTTTAGAAGATAAATTTATTGGAGGACTTCACTTTAAAACACAAAGCAGGAATAATGATTTTATCTCAAATGAATGCATTATAAATAATAATAATTATAAAAATATTGATAATGAAATTTTAAATATTGACTGTGATAATGATAATGCAAATAAAATTAATGATAAAATTATTAATAATGTCTGTGATAAAATTAGTCATAAATCTACTACGGAATCACCTATTTCAGGATCTGAGAGTGAACTACCGGTGTGGTCTCCCTTGTCGGACCTGCTCTACTGTACTGGTGATGAAGGTGATGGTTGTGATGGTGATGAGGATGATGTCTGCAAGGATGCTGTGTCTTCTCTGCCTGATGCCACACTTCAAGGAGGAGGTGGTAATAACAGTGATGAGGATGATGTCTGTAAGGACGCTGTGTCTTCTCTGCCTGATGCCACACTTCGAGGAGGAGAGGTTGAACACGTGCAAAGTGTTGCTTCTGGCTCGCGTCCCGTACGTAGTAATAGAGGTAAAATTCCACTTAAATATAATGATTATGATTTATCGGCTATGCTAGTTGAGCAGAGTTCATCAAATGAGCCTAATACATACGAGCAAGCTACGAAATCTACTGACTGTGAGCAGTGGCTTCACGCCATGAAATGTGAGTATGATTCATTAATTAAGAACAATGTTTGGACATTAGTAGATCGACCAGAAGCTGAAAACATTGTAAAGTGCAAGTGGGTCTACAAAAGGAAACACGATGCCACAGGCAAGCTAGATAAGTATAAAGCTAGATTGGTCGCCCGTGGGTTTAGTCAACAAGAAGGTATAGACTACAATGACACTTTTTCACCCGTTGTCAGACATTCCACTTTGAGAATCTTATTTTCCATTGCAACAGAAATGAATTTGCAGATGGACCACGTTGATGTTACCACAGCTTTCCTAAATAGTGATCTGGATGAGATTATATATATGGAGCAGCCAGAAGGTTTTTGTTCAGATAAAAGTAAAGTGTGTAAGCTGAATAAAAGTATATATGGTCTCAAACAGGCTAGCCGTATGTGGAACTTAAAAATTAATAATGTTTTAATTCATAATGGATATACTCAAAGTAAATGCGAAAATCATATATACACACGTATATATTAAGAAAAATTCTAAAGATTATATAATAATTGCTCTATATGTCGATGACTGTTACATATTTCATAACGGATGTATTAAAAATGTTTTATCATTACTAAAAGAAAACTTTGAAATACGTCATCTTGGCCAATTAAAAAATTGTTTGGGCATGAATGTCACTAGATATACAAATACAATTGTGCTAGACCAGTCTAATTATATAAGATGTTTGCTAGCTAAATTTAATATGAGTGACTGCAAGCCAGTACTTACACCGTTACCTGTGAATTGTAAGTTACAAAAATCTGATAGGAAATGTCTCGATGACGAAATATACAAATACAGACAACTGTTGGGATGTTTAATGTATTTGAGTGTGTGCTCACGCCCGGACATTTCATATGCTTGTAGTCAACTTAGTCAATACAGTACATGTTTCGACATGAGTCATTGGCGCGCAGCAAAGCGAGTACTTCGTTATTTAAAAGGGACGATCAACTATGGTCTCCATTTTACAAAAGGTAATAATTTTAATATCAGTGCTTATGCAGATGCCGACTGGGCTAATGACTCATCAGACAGAAAGTCCTACACTGGATTTGTTGTAAAATTAGGTAACTGTTTGATCAATTGGGAAGCTAGAAAGCAGCGTAGTATAGCTTTATCAAGTACGGAAGCAGAGTACTTAGCAATAAGTGACGTTTGCAAGGACATTTGTTTTGTGAAGAATTTTTTGTCTGAAATTATTAACAAAACTTTTGATGTAATTGTATACAACGATAATCAAAGTGCTCAAAGATTATTACTGATAAAAGAATATTCGCATAAGAAAACAAAGCACATTGATTTGCGTTACCATTTCATAAAGGACCTAGTACAAAAAGGAAACATAACTGTAAGATACTTACCTACTACTGATATGCTAGCAGATGTACTGACAAAGCCACTATGTGCGCAGAAACATTGTAACTTTGTAAATTGTCTAAATGTAAGAGTTCGTGGAACAAATGTTTAATGTTTTGTTGTGTACTTAATTTATAAATAATAATATTATTATATTGTGATGAATCATATGACATGATAATGTAGAGTCTGTAATTATGTAGAGAGTCTATAATTATGTAGAGTCGCTCTAAAGGTAGAGTAGGGAACTCTTGATTAATTGTGTAGTTTTTTTTTAAACTAAATGTAGAGTCTTTTTAATTTTGTTTAAAGTCACATTAGTTTTTCTTTTTCCTTCATGTAGCGCTTAAGGAGGAGTGTTAGAAATTAATTGTATAAGCCCTACATGAACGCAGCTATATTGATTTGAATGACATTGAAAGCTGTCACCTGTCACTTTGATTTTAACTCCACTTCCTGCTTGCGGCTCTCAGCCTTTCGTGTGTGTTTTTGTGTCGTCCCAATAATTTTAATAATCTTAATTCATCGCTATCAATTTACTACAAATAATGTAATGCTGGATTTTATCTTGAAGAATAAAACTCTGGATATTGCAACAATGTGTTTATTTGGTTGATCACGCCTATCACGCCATTCCATTGCCACATCGCAACGTCTGCTTGAACAGGTGGCCGGGGGCATTTCACCCCCGGCCTCATCGCTAAACATCTTGTTTATTTATAAAAGAATTAAATATAGACTATTTACAACAAATTAAGTAAAATATGCAACAAAAATAAAACTTGGAAAAAGATTTCCAAACTACAGAAAATTTTTCGACCTTTCGCTTGAAATTCCCGCCCAGTCTGATTAGTAGTAGTTAGATTATGCAGAGGAGCAGAGGGCCTAGCATAGATTTATATTATGGGCCTAGTAGGCACGTACTACGTAGTGATTATTTCCTCTATCGTCGCTGCGCCTGCCAAATTCCATATGTGCATTTTTTTTATTTTTGTGTTTTGCACTTAACATAATCTCCGTTTGATTCTCTATGTGCTCGTAAAACTCTTTTTGTGATATTCAAACTAGAAACAAATCTAACAAATTCCATATGTGTTTTGACCGTGAGGAAAAATTCGTATGTGCAGCAGAAATTCCGTATGTGCAGCAGAAATGCACATAAAGGATTTGTGTACCGTCTGATCGCCCGCCAACTGTATTAGCGATGTGAGTGCACAACACTCACATGTAAACAAACAACATTAAAATATAGTTTTTAGGTGTTAAAACATAGTAAAATAGGAAAGTGCATATTGAATTTATAACATAGTTGTTGTTTTTCATGTAAATGTCTAATGTTCTTTAATCATCATCATCATCATATCAGCCTCATGACACCGACACCCACTGCTGGGTATAGGCCTCCCCTAAGGATCTCCACGACGATCGGTCCTTTAATAACTATCATTAATAACTAATCAATTTAAATAAATGATATTCAACCAAAAAATTGCGTATTGCGTTATTACAGGAACTCCCGAGACCATTACCGGCCCATATTATTCAAAAGCCGACTTTCAACTCGAACTCCAAAACCACTTCGAAGCCCTTGAGAACAGCATAGATGTGGACGATTTTTAGAGTACCGTCACAGAATACATAATAGTACAAGTACAGAAGATCCACTCCGCAAAGTCATTTAAATAAATAACGGCTCTATTCCATACCCAATATAGTGCAATTCAGGTTGCACGCCGCTCTCTTTTGCCTACAGTTATATTCACCTAGAAGTTGCCTCTCTTTCTATCGCGTAGCTCTTATCTCTTCTAACGACTTCAGGGTTTCTTCTTTTAAATAATAATTAAATAACTGGTAGTTAATTTATTACAAGTTATGTGTTTGTGAAATAATGTGTAGTTAAATACGTTTAAAAAAAATAGGCTAGGTACAGTCAACGCCACATCAGACTATACATGCTGACTTTAAGGCTGGCCCCAGACCTACCGGTTCCGTTTCTTTGCTTTGCTGTGCTACCTTGCTTGAAAGACCGCCGGCCAACCAGGGTAATTTTCAATCTATCGCATTTTGGGACTAGACCAAATTGGCAAGATAGCCATTAGCTTGGTTTTATCAAATGTCATCGCCTGGATTGCGAAGTAGGAAGCTTTTAGGAGATATGCCACCCTGAACATGGACTCCGATCGTTAAAAATAACTCGATCGCTTATTTATACAAGATGTTTGGTAAAGCCTTATAAAACTGAATATGGTAGATAGGGACCATAATAAAACTGAACAACTTTTACTATGGGACCAAATCTGAAATCGCGAAAAAAATGAACTGTTTCATACATTTTGATAATTTCGTTATTAATTTTTGTATAAAACAGCAGTTTTTTTTTAAAACGAAAACTAAAACTTCTCATCGCACCCCAGACGACGATATTTGATAACACCAAACTAATGGCTATCTTGCCAATGTGGTCAGGTCAAAATATGCGATAGATTGAAAATGAGCCTCTTGGCCGGCGGTCCATGGTAGAACAGCAAAGCAAAGAAACGGAACCGGTAGGTCTGGGGCCAGCCTAAAGCAATTGGCTTTATTACGAAATGAAATTGTAATTATAATTAATTTTATTTCGAAAGTAGGTAGGTAAGTAAATACCTACCTAAACTATAAATTATTATTTCAATAAATATTTGGGCGAAGATTGTTTAGCAAATAAGACAAGTAAATACCTAGAATAAACGGATACTAAGTAGTTACTAACTAGGTACCTAGTAGACAAGCACTTCTTACGTTTTGATGTCGTTTGGAACTTTTGGAAGAGTGAAAAACGTGAGGTTTGGATCCTTTTTATTCGTATTAAGGCATACTATCGAAATCGAACTGCTAATGTGCGACCCAGCCGGCACGCGGTAGCCCTCTGAAATTAGTCCGTCCGCTACCTACTTGTAGCTTTGTACCTAAAGCGCGGAGTGCGCCTAGCCTGGTACCGTACCGTACCGTACGAAGAGTCTTCACCACCATGTTGTTTAGAAACAACATGGTGGTGGATACTCTCCGTGCGGTAGGGTCCAAGTTCTTTAAGACTCGTCATCCTAAGCTAAAGTAACTCTAAGAGGCTCCAGAGCTCAGCGGATGTTCATCGTTATCGGCAGCTAAATAGACAATATTATTATCTAAGTCTGACCATCGACCTTCGATAAATAAATACGAATCGTGTTATAAAGGGCTTTCGAGCGAAACAGAGGCTCCAAAGTTTTCGCGAGAGATTTGTCTATTGGGCAAAGGCAGATGACGAAGCTGAAAACTGACGACGGTCGCATCATTTCATCGAAGCCTGAAATCCTGAGGGAGGGTGACCGAGATTTTATACGCAGTTATATTCCACGCAGAGACCTATTGAAAGCAAAGCTAAAGACCCCAGAGCCACGCTTACCAGACACTATACCGAAGATATCCCGGACATCAGCCTGTACGAGATTAGTATGGCTCTCAAACAAATGAAAAACAACATGGCGGCGGGTGACGACGGAATCACTACAGAACTTCTGAGAGCGGGCGGTAAGCCGATACCTAAAGTCCTCCAGAAGCTTTTCAATTCCGTCGTCATCGAGGGCAGAATGCCGAAGGCATGTAACATAAGTAAGGTGATGCTGTCCTTTAAATTAGGCGACAAGACCTTCTTGAAGAACTACAGACCCATCTCACTTCTGAGTATTCTGAGCCATATTCATAAGTTGTTTTCGAGAGTCCTTACGAATCGTCTCGCTCGCAGGTTCGACGACTTCCAACCTTCCGAATAAAGGTCGCTGTATATGGAACGGGAACGGAACGGGGACGGGGCGGGGACGGAGCGGGGAAAATATCGTTTCATACAAAATGTATAGGAGCATGCATACGGAGCGGAGGCACGACGGGGCCCGGACGGGACGGGAACGGAACGGGAAAAACTCCGTCGGCGGCACGTTGCCGCCCCGTGCCCGTTCCGTTCCCGTTACGTATGCATTGAAACTCCGTTCGCTCTTAGTGATGTGTAATGCAAAGCTTTTTTGTAGGTTTTGGATTTTAACACTACTGACATTTTAATATTCGATAATGTTCTGTGATGCGTGTATTGTATCATAATAATATATTCTATCTACTTATTCATTAAGTAACTATAGCAAAACTTTAAATTACCTATATCTGAATAAGTTTAGATTCAAATAAATAGTTTACAACATATTTTTCAGAGGCTTACCGGCATAAAATAGAGTTCAGGGGTTCTAATTTCCATGGTAAAAAAAATTTTGACAAGCGGTTTTCAAAAGGCAGTTTAAGAAAAAAAAAGGAGTACATAAAAAAGAACTAGATGTCGTTGTACAACTAAGTAGGTAGGTTTGTAAGAAAAAGGCAAAGGATGAAACGTGATTACTTTTTTAGGGTACGGAACCCAAAGGGTAAAAACGGGACCCTATTACTAAGCCTCCGCTGTCCGTCTGTCTGTCACCAGGCTGTATCTCATGAACCGTGATAGCTAGACAGTTGAAATTTCACAGATGATGTATTTCTGTTGCCGCTATAACAACAAATACAAAAAATATAATAAAGTAAATATTTAAGGGGGGCACCCATACAACAAACGTATTTTTTTCCGTTTTTTGGTACGGAACGGAACCCTTCGAGCGCGAGTCCGACTCGCACTTGGCCGGATTTTTATCATACGTTTGTTGAGTATGTGGTCTGTTGCGTTGTGCGTTGGTTGTCCTTTGGCGTGTTCCGTCGAACTTTTCTCTGACACTTAGCGCGAATAATTTTTAAAAATCTACCTAGTTGAAGTAGTGCCATCTATCGACAAAATTTTACTAAAATTGTCAGCTGTTAGAAAACCGCTCATTAGATGTACATAGGTACTGTATACCGGGTGTAACAAGACCCTCAACGAAGCCGAGGTCTACGTATTCTGCCCATCATCAGGACCATTTCTGTTCAAAATTATTGCTGGGAAACGATTTTCATTTTTGATGTTAAAAAAGCATTGCATACATTACCACGCAATGTAACGCGTACAAAAGACCGCGCCTGCGAGTAAATGCTACACCGCTGTATGCAGCCGAGTTAAAAGGCAATGTTTATGTGCGTGCTCGTGAAATACATTGAGTGATGACGTTTTGAAGCCATTGTTTGTTACGAAATACTAAAAATTTTGATAATGTTTCTGTAGACAAAAATTAGGAAATAACGAATATAATAAGATTTCATAAAAAAATTGAATTTTTTTTTTTTGACTTTGACCTTCAATAACTTTGTAGGTATTGGTTTCCCAGGTATAGTCTAAAAGACAAAAATGATCCTGATGATGGGCGGAATACGTGGACTTCGGCTTCGTTGAGGGTCTTGTTGCACCCGTTATTTATTCGGGTTCTGTACTCGTAATGTGTAATTACTCGTAATGTGTAATTCGGGGTCGCCATGCAAGGAGGCGACCTGTACCTTGATTACGTAAAGCTGTTGCTAACAATTCTCGATTGAAATCGATTGAAAGCGCGGTTGCATTGCTGCTTTAGTTAAGATAGTTGTCACATTGGTTCTTACTAAAGCAGCGATGTAACTGCGATTTCTGTCAGAGTTGATTGCAACAAAGTTACGTAATTACCCCCCAGGAGACGTTGTAATCAAAGATCTGACTGCGATTAATGACTCGTTTATTATGCACAACATGTGCTTTTATATGAGGAGAGATGCGTGTGTGCATATACGTTAGTACACACACTACACTACTTGAAATCTTAAGTCAGTTTAGCTTAATACTTAAATCGGTTTAGAAAAAAGTGGAATTGTATCAATTGAGATTTAAAATATAAAATTAGTCACAAAAATAGTGTTTTAATAAAGTTGTTTTCACAACACTAGCACGTTACTACCACGTCAACTGTCGCGACTAGCACGTTGCGTATGCATTAAACTCCCCGTCAGGATATTACCTTCCGTCCCCGCCCCGTGCCCGTTCCGTCCCCGTTCCGTCCCCGTTCCGTCCGGGGTTTTTCCCATCCCGTATACAGCGACCTTAAGCCGGGTTCCAAAAAGGGTTTAGCACCATAGACCACATCTATACGCTACGGCAGTTCATACAGAAGACTGAGGAGTATAATCTGCTACTTTGCTTGGCGTTCGTAAACTATGAGAAAGCCTTTAATTCGATAGAGACCTGGGCGGTGCTGCAGTGTTTCCAGAGGTACCAAATGGACTATAGGTATATTGAGGTGTTGAGGTACTTATACGAAAATACCACCATGTCGCTCCGAGTACAGAACCAGAGCACAAATCCCATCCAACTGTAGCGGAGTGTGAGACAGGGAGACGTTATTTCTCCGAATCTGTTCACAGCTGCGTTGGAGGATATCTTTAAGCTTTTGGACTGGAAAGGACTTGGTATCAATATTAATAACCAGTACCTAACACACCTTTGTTTTGCTGATGATGTAGTTCTTTCTTATAGCTGAGACCATGGAAGACCCATGCCCTGAACAAAATGCTCGAAAATCTCAGTAGTGCCTCCCAAAGAGTGGGTCTTAGAATGAACATGGATAAGACGAAAATCACGTTGAATGCCCATGTTGTACTTGTACCCACTCTAGCTATGTTTGGGACACTACACTCGAAGTTGTTGACCATTACGTATACCTAGGACAGACAGTAAGTCAAAGATCGAGAAAGAGATCTCTCGTTGAATCGAACCGATGGCCGTTGGGGCGGAAAGGTTCTAGAATGGTGAAGACGCTCCGTGGGTAAGCCGGGTAAGCCCCCGACAAGGTGGACCGACGATCTAGTTAAGGTCGCGGGAAGCCACTGGATGCGGGCAGCGCAGGACCGATCGTCGTGGAGATCCTTGGGGGAGGCCTATACCCAAGGCCGTCTTTAACCTATTTGAGGCCTTGGGCACATTAGGATACGGGGCCCCTATGACCTTGACTTGGGTTACCATCAAATTAAGAGAGGATGCCTGTATATGAGGCACAAAATGCCAGATTTTTTAGAAAAATGCTTATCTAGGTGTAGCAAAAGTCGGCCCGAAGCGTGATTATTAGTCAGTTTCATTCACTAATCTTGTAATATTACCTGCTTTTAGTAAAAAAAACGGCCGCGCAGCGCGTTTTTTAGTCAGTTTCATCAAATAATATCGTAATTTTATGCTTGTCTAAAGTAAAGAAAAACAGCCGCGCAACGCGATTTTTATACTTAATCAGTTTTACTCACTAATCTTGTAAGACACATTTAATAAGAACAATTATTGTATAATCCACAAAAGTAACTATTTTAGAATTTAAAGGTTAATGACTATAAATCTATGTGGTTTGAAGAGGTACTCTTCTAGATCTGATTTTTTTTCGTAATATAATAAGCATCCGTTATCATTAAGGCAAGAAACAAGGGGCCCCTATCGACCGCGGGGCCCTGGGCTAGTGCCCAGAGTGCCCAATGGGAAAGATGGGCCTGCCTATACCCAGCAGTGGATGTCGTGCGGCTGATATGATAGTATGATGAATATTAAAATATTACATTATAATAGGTAAAAACGACAGATTTTTTATAATTCTTTTTGTTCCTAATAATGTTATTCTATTTTGTAATCTAGAAAACACATAATGATACATCAAATAACAAAAAGTGTCATAAAACCAAATCCTTCATGTGCATAATGCACATACATAATTATTTTAGTCAGTTCTAAATCAGTTATGTGCGCAGTTTAGTGGAAAAATATTCTAGTGCCTTAAATATCTATTATCTGTGTCAAAGGACATCAGGCAGAGTCCCATAGAAAAAAAACCAAAGAATGTATAACATTTCTGTATTTTCTAAAATGTAGGCATGCAATTAGTAATTCATAGAAAATATTCAGATTTTTACCAAGATTTATGTTTTAAGAGTTATTTATGTTTGAAAGTTTTTTTTTTTTGGTAACCCCGATACTAAATAGCAACACCACCACGACAACACGTTTCGTTAGCTGCGTTATGCTAGGGCCACACTACCGTGATATGCCAATAATTATGACCATTGATGAACCTTATGCGTATATGAATAAGGAAAATTATGGCCATAATTATTGCCATATCACGGTAGTGTGCACGTAACATTAGTGATACAGATTAGCACCACAATGTACGAGTCGGAACCACATCAAACGGAAAATCTGTGAACAAAACACTTTTGACAGTTGACTGACAGCCGGCAGACATTATTTTTTTTTAATGCGCAATCACTTGTGCCACAGAACAAATATACTCAGGGGAGACTTGTGTAATCGCTGACAAAAATGTCCGTTTCATTTATATACTTTAGTTTTTTTCAATAATTAATTAAAGCTAAATGAAGGAGTTAAAAAATAATGTTGCTGCTGTTTTATGATTCTAGTAACATAAAGTGTTTATAGATAACAGAATTATGTTTATACACTTTTGGGTCTCATGTGCCTGATGTCCTTTGTAATTCTAATATGTGTTTTATAACAGTCTAATTTATTACATTAATGATTTTGCATTTTTTCCGTTAATTCATTCAATAACACGTTTTTTGTTGTTTACCAAAACCTAATGAAAATCACATGTGGAACTTGTCAGGCGCAGCGACGCTATGCTAGGTACGAGTTGTGTTTCTCACCTCACTTTGCGAATAGTATCGAGTGAAAGAGAGGAAATCATGCGAGTGAGTGAACGAGTGAAAGAGAGAAAACGATAGTTAACTATTCGCAAAGTGAAGTGAGAACAAAAAAAACCGGCCAAGTGCGAGTCGGACTCACGCACGAAGGGTTCCGTACCAAAAACGGCAAAAAAACACGTTTGTTGTATGGGAGCCCCCCTTAAATATTTATTTTATTCTGTTTTTAGTATTTGTTGTTATAGCGGCAACAGAAATACATCATCTGTGAAAATTTCAACTGTCTAGCTATCACGGTTCATGAGATAGAGCCTGGTGACAGACAGACAGACAGACAGACGGACAGACAGACAGATAAACAGACGGACAGTGGAGTCTTAGTAATAGAGTCCCGTTTTTACCCTTTGGGTACGGAACCCTAAAAACCAACTCGTACTAGGCCCTCGATCTGATATTAGACGGGTCATTTTTCGTTCATTTTCGATGCTTCATCGTAGTGAAGCATCGAAAATGAAGTGTCTAATTATGTAGATTCATCTTTCATCGCGATGCGCCTTTTCGATGAAAGTCACTAGGAGTTTTTGGCGCCATTTTGTCTAGTACGGTTTGGTGTCTACAGAGCCAAACCGCACTGTCGACTAGTCGACGAGCGAGCGGGCTGATTATCTAATTAGAAACCACCTAGCGACCGGTCGCAGTTCACAGATGAACGTAATACATTGCTACTTTTCTTTGGGGTAAAAAAAAACATAACAAAGAAAAGTAGCAATGGATGTCAAATGCAACCGGTCGCTAAATAGTTTCTTTTTAGATAATCAGGGTGCGGTCTCCCAGCGACTGCAACTCAAAACGCACTTGCCGACGACTAAGCCAGCGACTCGATACAGTTTTACAATCCATACAGTTGTTAAGCGCCTTTGATATGGGGACGATGGTGCCTAAAGTCTATCTATCCTTACTTGTCTTATTAAGTACCTATGTAAACAGTTTTTGACAGTTTGTCATACGTCTTTTATACTTACTTAAATCGTTAATTAAAAATATGTTAATAACTTTATGAAATTATCATTTATATAATAGAATGTATTAGCAAAACATGTTTATTTTTAGGTGTGTGGACGTAAATAACAACAAAATAACATGTAAATAAAATTATTTCTTTGTTTTTCATTACAGCAGGTGCTAATGCACATTCGGCACCTTCTGATAATAATTTTATTTACATGTTATTTTGGTTATTTACGTCCACACACCTAAAAATAAACATGTTTTGCTATTACAACTTTACTTCAAACACTTGCCAAAAATTACCCTTTTGGCTTAACATTGTAAAAGCAAGAGTTTAAAAGAAAAAGTTATTAAATATTATACCATTTTAAAATCCTTATGAAATCAAGTAGTTTTTAAAATAATTTGCACACTCCATGTAATTTTTTTTTTTCACCAGGGCCGATCAAAAGTAAGGTAAAAAAACTTGTAAGTGAAAATTTTAAGTCTGGACCTAAATTTTAGGTCTTTAATAGAGGATATCTGTAACTTTCTTGTATCCAGATAGCAGGATGATCCAAGATTAAATTAACTGACTTCCGGACACCCTGTATGTAGCCCGCAAAAAAATCACGCGCAGAGGTACTATCCCCGTCAAATGGTAATACTCTTGGTAGCCATGATTAAAAACGAAAAACAATTGTTAAATTTTTATATACTTACCTAGACCCTATCTTATTGAAAATAATAATTTAATAATTAATATTATTAGATTACTTATTGGAATTTTCTTGTTTCATGACATTTTTAGTTGCGGATCACGTCAACGTGGATGTTAATGTGACAAGATTCCAGCGCATTAATTGACGGGAATAATAATGTATTAATGCACGTTGGCGTTTTACACGGTCGCAAACAGGGTTGCCACTTTTTTGTTTTAAATAAAGTATTGGTTACTATAATTAGGTAGACGAAAAAGTACATTGTAGAATGGAAAAAAAGTTAAATTTATTTATTCAACCAAAAAAGTACCTTTAAAAGCTATAGCTTTTGGTAATATTTAATAAATAGTTGAATTCGTTCAAGTACCTGGCCGAGTTCAACAGGCTTTTGTAGTCTCGCTTTTTCAAAAACGTTACCATAATAACCTGTTGATTTCGGTCCGGTAGGTACTTGGCCGAAATCAACAGGTTTTTGTAATCTTGCCTCTGCACAAGTACATTCGTTTAACAACTGTATGGATTGTTAAACTGTGCCTGTAGTGTTTTTGGTACAGTCGTACAGAATCAACTAACTTTGCAATAAATAAACAATTTAAAAAAAACACATTTAAAATTATGAACAATCAAAAACTAAAACTTAACAACGAATACTTTTCGTCTAAGTACTTAAAATATGATTTTTTACGTCATTGAAACAATAAAAAGTATTAATTTATTAGGTAGGTTTATCTACAAGTTCGCTGATCTACAATGTGTTATCGTAAGCGGTATTAGCAAAATATGTCAGGACCTTTTAGTAGAAATCAGGCTCTTTTTCAGGATTTTTAGATATACGTGGTATATCATACAGTGATATGATGATGACTATACATATACCTATGTTTGCTGATTATCCTATTCCTACCCACTGTCCTATTTTTAAGACACTATTTTCGAATTTTTTTTAACATGTTAGGTATTTTATTTTTATTATTTCTGATGAAAATCATATTTTTACAATATTTTTCTAATAAAATATATTTTTTTCGCTGTAAAAAACGTTTACGTAATTTTAATGTATTTTTTTCAAATTGATCATTTTGTTACCTCAAGTAGAGCATTAAGTTCCGATTTTAAATACCGTTAAAGAAAAAGGTTACCAACTTCAAAGTACATTAAAACGATTTTAAGATCTCTACCAAATATAAAACAAATAAAATCAAAAACAAAATATAATTTGGGAACTTGTGGTATACATTCGAATTAAGCCGTACTATAAATATGACACTGGGAACATGTCTGTACAATTTGCCCCGAAAGCGTGTTCGATCCTGTTACGCTAAGTACTGGTTCAAACGTGTCAATTGTTTCTTCTTGCGGGTCTTGCTTGTGTTTACATTAGTCGCTAAGTCTACGCCGAACACATTACATCTCGTGACACGATTGTGATTATTTATCGAACTAGAGTTAAAAAATTGAATTGTTCATAACGTTGAAAAAGGTAAGAAAAAATATTTAAATTTTGTTCTTTATCAAATATTAAACAATAAACCTATTTGTATTCGTATCGATAAACGTGTAGCTTTATATTTTTTTTTTCATTATTTATAGATCATGGATCCAGTAAAAAAAAGTATAAAAAGGCTTTGAAGGTGTCTGAAATTATAGACTACCTTGAAGATATTGAAGATTGTAGTGATGGTGAGTTGAATGACATTGAAGTTGCTATATTGCCTCCGGATGAAGTAGATGAAATGACTGACATAGAAGAAGGTCCTGACGACGATATGGGAGTTTTGCCAGTGTCAGATGTAGCTGGTCAAGTGGAATTTTCGTGTACAATTGATAACGACGAGGAATATCATCCGACTCAAACCACATCTCGGACAAGCAAGACAGTCAGTTGGCGTAAGTGTGAACCAATATATTCTGAAATACAGCCGGAATCTAATACGGCTCAAAAATGTGTAGAAAATATGATTACGGAGTTGGAAGGGAAATCAGTGGTAGAAATATTCGAAAACTTGTTGTGTGATGATATTCTAGAATATATTGTGCAGGAAACCGTAACCTACGCCAAACATTATAAAAATGATTTGAACTTCAATATAACTGTAAATGAGTTAAAAGTCTTTATAGGAATTTTGTTTTTCTCTTCGTATCACCACTTGCCTCAAAGTAAACTTTATTGGTCTAGAGATGATGATGTACACATTCCATTTGTTGAACGAGCAATGTCTCGTAATCGTTTTGACAAAATTAAATCCTATTTACATTTCAATGACAACTCAAGAATTGATAATACAGACAAAGCTTTCAAAATTCGCCCATTTATCGATAAAGCTAATGTATCATTCCGAAAATTTGGGATATTTGAATCCAATTTAGCTGTTGATGAGATGATCGTCAAATACTTTGGTCACCATGGAATCAAACAATTTATAAAAGGTAAACCAGTGAGGTTTGGATATAAGCTTTGGGCACTGTGTGGAGTCAGCGGATATTGTTATAACTTTTCCCTTTATACAGGCAAGGATGCTCAAATCTCTGCTAGTACTGGTGATGGCTTGGGTTCAGCAGTAGTAAAAAAGTTGCTTGCAGTATGTACAGATCCCAGAGCACATGCAGTCTACTTCGATAACTTTTTCACCAGCATGCAATTGTTGATTGATTTGAGATCTCAAGGGTTCAGAGCTACAGGGACAGTCAGAGACAATAGGACTAAGAAATGTCCTATCATGACCAAACAAGAGATGAAAAAGAAAGACCGAGGTTATTCCGATCATCGTTTTGATAAAAATAATGAAATATTATGCGTGAAATGGCATGACAACAATGTAGTATGTCTTTTGACTAATTTTGATACTGTTGAACCTTTTGTAAAAACTAATAGGTACTCAAAGAAAGAAAAGTCCAAAATAGCCGTGAATCAGCCAAAGCTTATTCATAATTATAATAAAAACATGGGAGGAGTGGATAAACATGATTGGCTGATTTCTAAATATCCAATCCGCTTTAGAGGTAAAAAATGGTATTGGCCTCTAGTCATCCGTGTTTTAGACATGTACCTAGTGAATGCATGGATTATTTATAACCAGATAAATAAAGATGAGAACATCCCTCTGCTGGATTTTAGACGAAGGGTTTGTTATTCTTGGATGAAAAAATCGGAAGGCAAGACAAGTAAACCTACACCAGGTTCTTCAGAAGTTCTTTTACAACCTGTTAGATTTGATAATGTTGGTCACTATATGACGAAGAGGGACAAACAGAGGCGTTGCCAAGGACAAGGTTGTAAAAAAAAACCTCTAACCTTTTGTGTTAAATGTGAAAAAACACTTTGCAGTGATTGTTTTATACCTTATCATACAAAGTAAGCTTATATTTTAAACTATTTGTGGCCATTGTTTTCAAATAAAGCTGATTTTCTTATAATTGTTCACTTTCATTATTTCTGATCACATGTCCCCATTGTCATATTTATAGGACAGGCTGACTCAGCTAGGAAGGTAATTTTTTTTTAATTTTTTGTCAAAATGTTTTTTCTTAATCTATTATGAATTTAATTTAAAGATTTCATCAAAAAATTTCAACGTTTTCGATGCTTGGGAAGTGATGGGTTATTTTAGCACTGAGAATTGACCCAATTGCCATAGCAGATAGCATGGGCAGAATTCATAAATAATAATAAAATAAAAAAAACCCGACCCAAAAGAACTAACTCTTGTTAATCCTTCACCTTCAAATAATTCCACTATTTCCTCCTACTGTTGTTTATAATATAAAATCTTTAGTATCGAAAGTCATTTTGTGCGCGATGATGCCCGGTCGACGCGACAGTCGCTCGCAGTGCGTGCGCTTCCATATGAACCCGTGTATCTCTCGGTCGCCGAACGACTCGGGGGCGTGGCTAGTCTCCCGACGACTCAGAGTCGTCCAGCGACCGGGCGACCAAGTGCGTACGCGTCCATATAAACTAGTAGAAATTACAGTCGCTGTCGACAGTCGTTCGGCGACTAGTCGACAGTGCGGTTTGGCTCTTAATGAGGGCTTTTCCAAAGGACTAAAAACTGTAGGATCGATAGATGGCGTTGATAAATTAAGCACTGTCAACTGAGGCGCGTGCAGAACCTACGCTCTGAGTACAACCAAATTTGTGTCAACCGAACGTCACGCTCTAATGTTTGATACGCAGTTAGAGCGATTGGTTCCACTCGGAGCGTAGGTTCTGAACGCGCCTCAGTTGACAGTGCTTAATTTATCAACGCCATCTATCGATCCTACAGTTATCCTTTGGAAAAGCCCTCATTATTTGAAAATTGATTCATGGTGGATATTGTGTCTTAAAATTGGTGCAGTTTTGTAGTACAAGTGTCTACGCAACTGAACAATATGTGGGATAATTGAAATAGGTGCGATCTTGGTTGTGTGAAGCTGAGACTTTTATTGTAGTGGTAGTACTTTCCGAATAAACTGTCTTGATATACTTGTCGCCAAATGCTCCAAGCAGCATTAGAATGCAATGCACCCGCATTCTAATGTAAACTTAAACTGAAACAATACCTACCACTGAACTATTAAACACTTGACACTGGCAAAAATTACTTCCAAGAGGAAAGTAGATTGCCAAAATAAAAAAAGAAGAAGAAAGTCACTAGACGGCAGGGTTGCGTTCAGAGAGTGCGCGGTTGTTTGGTTTTTCTGTAAAGCCTCGATTACATACGCCGATTTAGCTTCCTTACTGGGGATCCAATTTCAGATTGGAAACGATGCCCCGAATTGGATCCTAGTTGGGGAATTTAAGGGTTGCCTCCCTAGCCAAGGCTATATAGGTAAGGCAAATGAAACTTTGATCATGCAGCCAAGTCTTCAGTCATATTTTTTTCTTTAGTTTGCATTTCTGCGGGTCTATTACTACGGGCACGTAATTTGGCAAGACAAAGATGAGACAAAAGATGCGTAGCAGCTACAAACACTAAACTCGGTGCATCTTTTGTCTCATCTTTGTTTTGCCAAGTTATATGCCGGTACCTATATCACATTATAAGTAGCCCCTAGAATCTAGATGATCAAGCATGGCTTGTCAATAATTTACATTGCATTACCACCACCACTACCATTTGAGTGCGTACCAAAAATTCAAGATGGGGGCCAACTTATTGTTTTTGGCATGACTTCGATGAAACTCGGTTTTGGTACTATTTTGGCAAGAAAATAACAACTCAATTTTTCAAATAATAAAAATCCAAGATGGCGGCCATCTTTTTTGTTTGTGGGCTGATTTCGATTAAACTCAGTTTTTGCTACTATTTTGACAAGAAAATAACAACACATTTTTCAAATACTAAAAATCCAAGATGGCGACCATCTTTTTTGTTTGTGGGCCGATTTCGATGAAACTCAGTTTTCGCTACTATGTTGACAAGAAAATAACAACACAATTTTTCAAATACAAAAAATCCAAGATGGCTGCCAAATTTTTTGTTAATGGGCCGATTTCAAAGAAACTCGGTTTTGTTACTTCTTTGACGAAAAAATTACAACGAAATGTTGAAAATAATAATAATTTCAATATACCAGCCAACTCTTTTATTTATGGGCCGATTTCTCAATTTTTCGATTTCGATGATGATGATTATTGTTACTATTTAAGTAGTTAGTACCAAAACCCAAGTTTTATTAAAATCGGACCACGAACAAAAAAATAGGCCATCGTCTTGGATTTTTAATATTTTTAACATTGCCTTGTTATTTTCTTGTCAAAATAGGACCAAAAACCGAGTTTTATCAAAATCGGCCCAAAAACAAAAAAGTTGACCGCCATCTTGGATTTTTAGTATTTAAAAAATTGTGTTGTTATTTTCATATTAAAATAGTACCAAAAACCGAGTTTCATCGAAATCGGTCCACAAAAAAAAATTTTTGGCTGCCATCTTGGATTTCTTAATATTTTCAATACTGCGTTGTTATTTTCTTGTCAAAATAGGACCACAAACCGAGTTTTATCGAAATCGGCCTGTTGTGTCCACTATCCACGTCTTGGCTCGCCAATGCACCACCACACGTCCTCACTCTGTCCCGCCATGACAGACAGTGAGTGTCTAGTCTGTACCACAGATCAGACTCCCGACCGTGACGTGTGCACACGAGACAAGTGAGTATTGACATACAGCCAATACACTACATCCCTCCTTTTCTTTAATTGTTGAGAAGGACACTAACAATATAAAGGTTTAATAACTGCCCTAATCACTTTTAATCCAAAACAATAACAACTTAATTATATTCGATCATCAAGGAGAATACAAGAGAGTTTTTTTTCCTTTAGTTGATTTCGAAGCTAATTTTTGAGCTTTACTAAGAATTTTACCGCGATGTTCAGAAACTATTTAATTAAAAACATTTCCTGGTCTCATCAGTTTTGATTATGGCATTTACACTTTACTCTATGTAAGTAAGTACGTTATAAAGATAGTTTTACAATTTGTTTGTTGTGCTTGTTTAAAACTTACTTATTTCCGGTTCTAGGTTGTCAATGTTTGCTTCTTTCTTTTTACCTACTCCATATGCTGTTCCTTCCCTTGAAAAAGAATGAAGTACTTACCTTGCTGCATAATAGATTACTGTTACAGGCTGTGCCGAAGCTGGGCTGCCAATGCTATAAGGCTGAAACTTCCCTTTAGTGAGATACGTTAGGATTATTCCGGTAGGGTCTCAAATAACCCTTGATGGCAGCAGAATTGTAGAAATCAAGCGCCGTTTTGCTAAGTCCATAGACGCCTGGTTCAAGTCATCTTAAAAATCTGTAAGCCTAGGTTTTCACATTAAATAAGTTACATTTAATGAGAGCTTTAATCTTTTCATCTTCCATGTACGGAGTAGAAACCTGGACCATACTAGCCAGAGAGAGATAGAGAAAATATTCATTCGAGATGTGGTGTTAGAGACAAATGCTTGAGATACCCTGGATGGCTTAAACAGAATACATGCTAAGAGTTTGAACGCGTATATCTAACCCACCGTATATTTACACCGCGTACTTTCATACTTTGCGTAGAAGAGATGAGAGACTTGAGGATCTGGTAGTGGTTGGTGTAAAAGCAGGCAAGAGAGCCTGAGGTCAATCGCCAACCACTATGACCAAGTAGAAGTAACAACCTCCTCAAGTAAGTTCCATCAGGCGGTGAGAGCAAAATCTGCAGCCATTGATCACGATTCCCAGAAGTGGAGAAACGATCAGAGAGAGAGAGAGCTGAAACCCTATCCAACGGCATCGTAGTGAGACTGCACGTTGTAGTTTTTGACCATAACATAAACCTAGCATATAATCCAATTTCCTAGTTTAATGTGGGTATCCCAATTAAAGTTTTCATAGATTCGTTAACAGAACAAAATAAGTCAATTTAACGTATTGGTTTAAAAATCATATTTCCATATACTACTTAATTACAGCCGGCTAAGGTAAAGTATTTGTCTTGATAGAATCTTATTAGGTAAGTACAATTTGCAGCATTCCATTATTACGCAAGCAACAGTAAGTCAAATGTCGAAGTACCTATAGCTGAATATTCTTTGCTGTATATTATGTATGTAAATCCTAGTGTTTCTACCTTAGTTGAAATCTAAAGTATTTCGATATTATTTTCTTCATGAGTACCTACCTACTTATTCAGGCATTATTATCTGCACTACGTTTACGTAATAACACTTTATTAATAACTAAATCGTAAAGAACAAATTATTTACAATTATCTATCTTCACACTTCACACTTACAATATTTTGAATCTTTGGTAGATTCGGCCCTGCCAGTAATTAATAAAGAAGACTGTTCTATTGTTTCAATTATTTAAGGTACATACCTTAAGTACATACTTAACTACAACGAGTTTGTTTTAATTATATTTTTTTTGTACACAAATGCTCATTGCACAAAAATACAAAATTATTCATCATAATCTCTACTGTAAAATTAGCGTTTGTAAATATGTCATCTTTACTGGACAGTGTAACTAGGATTGTTAATTTTATATTAAAAATAAATATGCGTTTATATTTAACTAGAATTTATAATCTTTTATTATTTTTTCAGAGCATAACCAGTTTTAATATTCAGTATATATCACTGTAGTTTTGAAATAATAATGTTTTGTCATGTTCAGTTTCGTCCACGCGGACGAAGTAACGAGCAATAGCCAGTATTCAAATAAATAAAGGTAGTTTGTTTCATTGACCCACTGAATGGTATAAGAGCATAAGATGGTTCTAGATTTAAGCAAATTAAATATGGTTCTATGATAATGGTGTGTAAAGCTTATTTTATATCTCGATTTTAGGACAACTTTAAATTATTGAGTTTTCAAATTAACACTCTCACATTGCATGCCGGATAGGGCAAAACGTTAATACTCCATTATTTTTATAAACCCCATGTGAGTAACGCTATAATAAGTAAGACTGTTCGGCAATTGTTTGTTATTTTTATTAACAACTAATTTTTTGTCACAGGTAGGCACTAAACTCCTTAGTACTTAGCAGTAGTCAGGTATATAGTACCTTACTTACGATTCATTTCTGTTATGAGACGAACCTGTCACAATAAGAACTTTTTTTTTTGTTGTAATTCTTTAGTTAGTATAGTAACAAGGTACATTCCAACACTGACGAACGAACATGTCGTAGCTTCATCAATGTTCACAAATGTTTTTGACAGCCTAGAATAGACTGGATAAAAGACGTTGAGTTTAAGATTGAACCTCATAAGGTTTTTAGATTAACATTGTAACCTTTTATTCCGCAACGTGTTTTCAAAACCTTTGCTTTTCATTACTTCATGATTATGCCTCCAAATGCATGTAGCATTATAATGATTATGTAAAAACATATTTATAAAACGTTTGACGTATAGTGAAAACAGTATTTAAATCAATTGCGTAAATAATTAGAAGTGAGTCAAAGTGGCTTAATAGCACAATCCTATCTTATATTATACCTACTGTGACAGCGACAGGCACACAGAAGCAGCACCGACGACGACCGCGACGACGCGCAGCGGAGGTTGGGCGGACAGATCCCCATCTCCCCTTTATCCAGACGATTCTTCATAAAATGTTCATTTGAATCAAATCATCATCCCGTGACTATGACGTCCATGATAAGCCTATAAACACCACGTTACCCTAATTTTAAGCAAAATTAATTACTTAGGTAGGTACCATAGGTGATCCGTGATCTAACTTACTTATTAATAAGATAATGAGATATTAAATCTTTGATTAATCTATTTAATAAATCTGAGTGTTTTAGAACATATTAATGAATAAAGATTACTTTACTACCTTCTTTATTCGTTAGTCTACTTGTTGACATAATTCATTTCAGTAAGTAGTACAGCGGCAGCCCGTTTCTCCCTTTAAATACTCCCTTTAAGTACTCACCTTATTTCTAGTAGATATTTATCTATATTATTGTTTTTTTTTAAGGGACTTTTATCTTAAATAGACACATGTCAATCTTGTCATAAACCTTATTCTATATTTTTTACATTTATTTTATCTTACCTTAGTATATTTGAATGTGTTGCAATATTTGTAAAGCCCGAAAATCCGTAACAGATTCCTTTTTTTAACAAATTTAAGTTTACTATACTTATTCAATTGTTAGCCATTGCTTTCCGAAATAGGTAAGACTTACCTACTTATCAAGTTCCTTATTTAGTTTATTCATCTAACTTGGTCTTGCTCTAATTTTATAGTTTTATTTGAAATTAATATGATTTTTGCAATATTGACAATAAATGGCGTTAAATACAATTAACTTTTATGTAGCTAAGTAACGTTTTAAATTTGTTGTAGTATTGACTGTTTAAATACCTCTTAATTATTGTCTCTTCATAATAAGTTATAAGTCACTCATTTGGTTAATATATATTAAGGTATAAAATTACTTTCTTGAATTTTACTAAAAACATCAAAGGAACTTGTAACTTCTAATTTTGTACTATATTTTGATTCTGCGTCAATATTGTAGTCTGTATTCAGGTTCATTATTCGGTCTGTATTTCACCAAATGCAAAATACAAATAATTTGTTCGTAAACTTAATTAATAGGAAGTAATACCGATGATAATATGAAAGTTTTAAGTTTGTACCATATTCAGTGAACATTATACCAACACGTTTTATACTCTAACAGTATAATTATAAGTATTTGCAATATACCCCACAAATATGGAAAAATATCAATCTGTTATATTTTTCTTCTATTTGAATTAGATGAATCATTATATCTCATTTAATGATTATAATCATGGTTTAGGTCCTTAATGAGTCGGGCCTTTCTACAGGTGTCTTTCGTACACCTTCATGTGCTATACAGCAAAATGCATAAGGTATTAATAAAGTTTTGTACTTAAATTACATTTTTTCATATGCTTAACGTGGAAATTTATAAAATACTCCCACCAGTTTTCATTTAGAGCACGGCCACTATTGCACTTAACTTTCTCAAGTGTCAAGGTAGCCATTCTAGTGGACTTTAGTCTGTAATATTCTTCATAGTTTAAAATAGATCAATTTTATGATCAAAACTTTAACTGCTTTGATTAAGACATATTTAAACATGACAACTCACCTAAGATTAGTCAATTTAATGATCTAGATCTTTATTTACTTAACCGTTGCATTAATTTAATAGTCAGAACTTGTCTAGTTAAATAATTCAATTTTATGATCAGAACTTTGTCTGCTTTATTTTTTAAATTTGATGATCAGACCTTGTCTGTTTAAGTCATTCAGTTAAGCGACCAGACTTTTGTCTGCTAAAATGACTCTCAATTTAATGACCCGACCTTTGTTTGCTTAAAACACTCAATTTAATGACCAGACACTTGTCTGCTTAAACACTCAATTTAATGACCAGACCTTTGTCTGCTTAAATGATTAAGAGTCATGTGACCAGACCTTTGTCTGCTTAAAACACTCAATTTAATGACCAGACCTTTGTCTGCTTATGTCAATCAATTTAATGACCAGACCTTTGTCTGCTTAAATGACTCTTAATTTTGTGACCAGACCTTTGTCTGCTTGAAACACTCAATTTAATGACCAGACCTTTGTCTGCTTGTGTCACTCAATTTAATGACCAGATTATATCTGCTTGTGTCACTCAATTTAATGACCAGATTATATCTGCTTAAGTCCAATATCTGCTCAATTTAATGGCCAGAAGCTATCTGCTTTCCTAAAATAAATTAATGGTCTGACCAAATGTGACCAATTTTATTCAATATTTTAAACTATAATTTAATGTCCCATTTACATTAGAGTTCTTACTTTATTACCTCATTGTCACAACCCTAAAATTCAAGATCAAATAAGATGCAAACAAGGAGACAGACGACTAAAAATTGTAACTCATCTCTGAATTTGGTTGGTCTGGTATTGTATCAGGTTGTAAGTTAAACATGATTATTTGATTCACTGATACATTTACTAAATAATATACTAAAAATTTACGACTCGCACCAGATCACTTCTCGGACGGGAATCGAACCCGCGACCTTTGGATAACCCCGGTCCAATGCTCTAAACGCTGAGCTACCAAGTCACTCATATTATTTAGTACTTATACTATTATTTAGTATAGTATGAAAATAGCACTTTGAATGCAAAAATCTCAAATTTAAGAATCACTGATGCATTTTTTTATTTAAGGCGAAACCGTGTGATCACCTACTAAATAATTTGTGTTGCCTGCCGGTGATTGAGTAACGAAATGCATGCTTATTCTTGTTATAATTCAAGTTAACATTATCTATAAAAGGTTTCGTTAACTTAACAATATGAAGAATAAGAAGAGCGATATTAACAACAACGATCATAGTTACTGGACTTGTATTTGCATACAATGCTAAAGCAGAAATCCACAATGCTGTAGCTTGCTTGTGCCGTCCACAGCTTATAAACCAAAGGCTGGAAAATTATTGGACATCGCTATTCCTTTCCTTTCTCCTTTTTTTTGTATTTTTTATCGATTGCGTACCTTTTTATACTCGTCGCCAGATGTTGTGTCCACTATCCACGTCTTGGCTCGCCAATGCACCACCACACGTCCTCACTCTGTCCCGCCATGACAGACAGTGAGTGTCTAGTCTGTACCACAGATCAGACTCCCGACCGTGACGTGTGCACACGAGACAAGTGAGTATTGACATACAGCCAATACACTACACGGCCCAAAAACAAAAAAGTTTACCGCCATCTTGGATTTTTAGTATTTGAAAAATTGTGTTGTTATTTTCTTGTTAAAATAGTACCAAAAACCGAGTTTCATCGAAATCAGCCCACAAAAAAAAATGTTGGCCGCCATTTTGGATTTCTTAATATTTTCAATATTGCGTTGTTATTTTCCTGACAAAATAGGACCAAAAACCGAGTTTTATCGAAATCGGCCCAAAAACAAAAAAGTTGACCGCCATCTTAGATTTTTAGTATTTGAAAAATTGTGTTGTTATTTTCTTGTTAAAATAGTACAAAAATCGAATTTCATCGAAATCGGCCCACAAACAAAAATGTTGGCCGCCATTTTGGATTTTTAATATTTTTAACTTTTCGTTGTTATTTTTTGTCAAAATAGTAACAAAACCGAGTTTTTTTTGAAGTCGGCCCACAAACAATAAAGTTGACCGCCATTTTTTTATTACAGAGTTCCAGTGGCCTTTTTCCGTCCGGCTTCATCATCAAATCATTTCCTATCAGAGTACTCATCAAAACCTATTACATTTCCGTTAATAGTGAAAACTCATTGTTTAATCTATGTACAATAATGTTATTGTCAAGTACTGGTGACAACCCTAATCAGTGAAATCATGTCCTAATTGGGGCATAGTGTGATCGCTACATCCAATTTGGGTTCCTAGATTGGATCCCCAGTAAGGAAGCTAAATCGGCGTATGTAATCGAGGCTTTACCCCGGTCACTCACATGCGCGCATAGGTTCGCGAATACGTCAAACGCACATGTGTAGGACGACCTTCGCGAATGACTTCGCGAAGTTTTCGAGACATTCGTACTTTTCCAAGCTGTGTCGGTTTTTTGATGCACATCAAGATTTAATAAGATTTTCACAATAATGCTAATCAGCTTTCATCGATGAGGTGGTGTTAAATTCAAGTGTCAATCCTGGCAACTCCGATTTTGACTTTGGCGCCGAATTTCAATTTTAGAATTTCAATATTTAGTAAATATTCCTTTACAAAACTAGGGTGACCATAAATACTACACCATTTTAGATTTTCAAAAAACGAAATTGTTCTATTGAAATAACTGAAAGTCGCAGGCGAGGGGTAAAGTTAATATTAATAATCAAATTCATGTTTGTGCGCCGATTTCGATGAAACTCGGTTTAAGCTACTATTTCGACAAGAAAATAACAACGCAGTGTTAAAAATATTAAAAAATCCAAGATGGTGGCCAATTTTGAAGTTTGTAGACCGATTTAGATGAAACTCGGTTTGTGGTACAATTTTGACAAGAAAATAACAAAGCAATTTTTAAAGTATGAAAAATCCAAGATGGCGGCCAACTTTTTTGTTTGTAGGCCGATTTCGATGAAACTCAGTTTTTGGTACTATTCTGACAAGATAATAACAATGCAATGTTAAAAATATTGAAAATCCAAGATGGCGGCCAACTTTTTTGTTTGTAGGCCGATTTCAATGAAACTAGGTTTTTGGTACTAATTTGACAAGAAAATAACATCGCTATGTTAAAAAAATTAAAAATCCAAGATGGCGGCTAACTTTTAAATTTATAGACCGATTTAGATGTATAGTGTGTAAGCCCTAAGTATATTACCTATGTACTGTCTCTTTATATTTTAGTATTAAACTACACTTCACTGGCAGAACACGGGTTTCATTTAGCTCCCGATAGTGCGGTCGTATCACATGGCGACCCTGCCAGGGCGCCGCCGCGTCGCGTCGCTAAATTCGCTGGATGGGCACATTCCTGCGCGCCCGCGCCCGCGCCCGCCCTGCCCTGTGTGAGACTGTGAAACTTGACCTTGCAATATTGAACAATAGATTATAATGTTTCATTTTAAAACACACTGTGGACGATCGAACGTGCAATAGTCGTGTTGCAAATTTTAACGTGTTTCAATTATTATTGTACTATTACAACTAAAGGATGGGGAAAAATTATTCCAAAACAGAAGAAAAGGAGATCATCATCAACCAAACTGGAGCCGGTAATTCGGCCGCCGCCACAGCATTATCTGCTGAAAATAAAAATCAAGCAATGATAATTTCTTTGTTTGTGATCATCGGAATTGGAATGCTGTATTTGTTGTACAAACTATGCAAGAAACGTACCAAGTCGTGGATACATACGGAAATACAAAATGATTATATGACACGCCTGCGCGAGCGTCTGTCCTTTAAGAGGAAGAAGAATCCTGAACAAAGAGGTGCAGATGAAGATATCGTCTGAAATAAAAGTGTGGTATTTCGTCGAGTTTTCCCTTCTCTTCTAACTTCGAGAAATTCGGCCGTACAAAAGTGCGAACATTAAAAATATTACTAATAAAATAATAAACTAAAGTGCAAAAAAATGCAGTGAAGTGAGTAAATTAGAATAAGGAAATATAAGTCTTTTTTTGTTCGTAAGTATTATTAGATAAAAAAAAATATAAGAAAATTGTAAGTAAAAAAAAAAATATTATAGAATATTTACGTGCTTGTTTTTTTAGTATTATTGTGTTTTTTTGGGTAGCATATTTTCAAAATTTAATTTAAAGATGAATACAGAGTATTTATAAAATTAGCATCAATGGCTAATGGAACAGATAAGTAACGTATATAAGCAACTAGATATTATAAGAATAGATCTTAGGAAATTAGGACCAATAAGGAGAAAGCAAGCTGTAGGCTTAGAAAAAATAGAAAAAGCTAAGAAAATTTATTTAGTTTATAAGGAATTAATAAAGCATATCAAGGTCAAAGAACTACCGCTTGAGTTTTCAGGTTATATTTTTGAGGAATTAGTGGAACAGATACATGTTATTTATGAAAAAATCTTAAGTTACAGTTTAGACGAAGACAAAAACATGAGCAAAATGGCGTTTGATTTGAAAACGGCGAGTATTTTGATTCCAGTGATGGACGGAACGGAGATGACAGAAAAAATGATCCAAGGTATAGAAATGTATGAAAGTTGTTTAGTAGACGATGCTGGAAAGAAATTGCTGATTTCATTTGTAATTAAAACCCGTTTAACAAAAACAGCTCAATTAAAAATTAAATCTACATATACCACAGTGACGGATTTAGTAAAAGACATAAAAAAATATGTACTAACGAAAAAATCAGCAAATTCTTTGTTAATTCAGTTGAATAATTTAAATCAAAATGATATGTCTATAACAGAATATGGTAATAAGCTGGAGGAGCTTTTCGTAAATCTAACTTTATCACAAGCAGATTCAAACGAAAAAGCGATGGAAATTTTACGACCAATAAATGAACATCTTGCAATAAAACGATTTTCAGATGGACTTCGCAACCGCAGATTGGGGACGATCATCGCGGCTCGAGACTACAGCGACCTCAAGGACGCCGTGCGCGCCGCACAGGACGAGGAGCTGTCGACGACCCCGAATCCTATGGTGATGAGCATTCGAGGTAAACCTAGAGTTAGAGGAGGTCGTAGTTGGCATCGCGGTAATCGTTGGACCTACCCAACACAGAGAGGTAATTTTTCGAATTATTATAGTCAAGGAAGAAGCAGTTTTCGTGGCAACTACGAGCCCAGCCCAGGGTTAGAGGTCATCGTGGCACGAGTGGAAGGATTCCGTCACAGCACGGAACAGTGTACATGACAAACCCTACTAGCTCAGAACATCATCAAAATAATGGTGAGTCAACACAACCATCTTCGTCACAGTTTTTTCGTGCATAAAATTTTGACATGTGCCGGTTTGCATTACGTAAATTTTAAAATAGAAAACGACGTATGTTCATTTCTCTTAGATACGGGAGCAACAATTTCCGTTATACATAAAAACAAAGTTCCGATAAATTTAGAGTTACAAAATACCGATACTATTATTGAGGGAATGGGTGGTAAAATCCATTCCCACCATGTTGCACATATCGCGTTAAAAGCAACAAACGGAGTATTATTTCATTCCAAGTTACATGTATTAAATAACATGCCATGTAGAGCGGACGGTATTATTGGCATGGATTTTCTCAGAAATTACAGCGCAAACATAGATATGTCGAGGAATGAATTGACTTTGTATAAGTATGGATCTGAAACTAAAATAAATATTTATAGAAGAAGGCAAAGTGAACAAAGTTTATTGATTCCGGCTAGATGTGAATCTATTCACTTTATAGATGTTGATTCATTAGAAGGCGATTTTGTATTACATCCTAAAGAATTATCAGATAACGTATTTTTAGCAGGAAGTATAGTTAAGGTTCACAATAATAAAGTACCGATAAAAGTTTTAAATACAAACGAAAAAGATGTTACATTGCCACTTTTTGATTTAGGATTGGAAACTTTGAATAATTACGATCTTTGTTACTATGATAGAGTTACACATGATTTAGATAGAATAAAAAGGCTATTGTCAATTTTAAAACTTAACTATTTACAACCTGAAGAACAAAAAACTATTGAACAGATTTGCATAAAGTACAATGATATTTTTCACCTAGATGGAGACAAACTCGGCTCCACTAATATTATGACTCAATCAATAAATATTAAACCAAATGTTAGTCCTGTATATTCTAAGCCCTACAGATTACCGCAGTCTATGAAACCTGAAATAGAAAAACAAATTCAAAATATGTTGAAGGACGATATTATCGAACCATCACGTAGTGAATGGAATAGTCCGATACTTTTAGTACCAAAGAAAACAGATGATCAGAAAAATAAAAAGTGGAGATTAGTAGTTGATTACAGAAAAGTAAACGAAATGATACAACATGATAAATTTCCACTCCCTAATATAACCGAGATGTTAGATTCGTTATCAGGATGTGTTTATTTCAGTCACTTAGACTTAACTCAAAGTTTTTACCAGGTTGACCTTGAGCCAGGAAGTCGTAACGTAACATCTTTTACAACAAGTTCAGGACAGTATCAAATGAAGAGATTACCCATGGGATTAAAAATAAGCCCAAGCGCTTTCTCACGAGTCATGTCTGTTGCAATGTCAGGTATGAATTACGAGCAATGTATTATATATATGGATGATTTAATCGTATTTGGGCGTAATTTAGAGATACACAATAAAAATTTAATAAATGTGTTCGAAAGATTGAGGCAAGTCAATTTAAAAATTAACCCCGCTAAGTGCGAATTTTTAAAAAGAGAATTAGTTTATCTAGGTCACGTAGTGACATCTGAAGGGGTATTACCGGATACAGAAAAGGTAAAAGCTATTAAAAATTTCCCAATTCCAAAAGACTCCAATGAAGTCCGTAGATTTGTAGCTATGTGTAATTTTTACCGGAAATTCATACCTCGCTTTGCAGACATAACTATACCATTAAATAAGTTATGCAGAAAAAACATAAAATTTAATTGGAGCGAAGAATGTAACCAATCGTTTGAAATTTTGAAAAAAGCACTGAGTACTCCACCACTTTTACAATATCCAGACTTTTCCGAAGAAAACGAATTTGTAATTCAAACAGATGCGTCCGGTATAGCTATTGGTTCTGTTTTATGTAATAAAGATTTAAAACCCATTGCATATGCAAGTCGACCACTCAATAAAGCTGAATTAAATTACCCCACTATTCAAAAAGAATTATTATCCATAGTATGGAGTGTAAAGTACTTTAGACCCTATGTATTTGGCAGAAAGTTCGTAATAGTAACAGATCATAAACCGTTAGTATATTTATTCAGTATCAAAGATCCATCGAGTCGTTTGTTAAAATTTAGGTTAAAATTAGAGGAATATGACTATACAGTTACATACATAAAAGGAAAAGAAAATGTAGTAGCGGATGCACTAAGTAGAGTAGCTATAACCTCAGATGATTTAAAACAAATGCATGAAAAAATATTAGTAACAACTAGAGCACAGAAAAAGAAAGCAGAAGAAAAAGAAAGGCACGAAAACTTAGACCAACAGAGTTCAACAAGTATCCCTAATATATCCCAAAATCAAAGGCCTGATCAACCAAAGATTGCGGAAATATTAAGGAAGCCGAATAATTCTGTAGAAATGAAATTTATCACAGGAGTAGAGCTAGAAAAATTGAGGCAGAAAGGTAAAATTAGTAAAGAGGAAGAATGCCTAGCATATATAGATAGTCAGCTGACAATATACATAAGCCTTAACTATGTATCGCATTTCACGCGAGACGTATTTGCGAATATGTTAAGAGACTTTTGTGAAAAATTAAAAATAGAAGAAATATGTATAATAAAAGATAGAGAAAATAATACATTTATAAATGAGTTATGTAAAGAAATAAACAGTAGAGAATGGACCGGTCCACGTATACATATATTACGTAACGTTACGAGAATCCCGGATAACGACGATAAATTAGTAATACTTAATGATTACCATCTTTTGCCATCCAGTGGTCATGCTGGGGTTCGGCGAATGGTGAACAACATTAAATGTAAGTACTTCTGGCCAGAATTAGAATTAGATGTTAGGAAATACGTAAGTAGATGTAAGAAATGCCAGTTAATGAAACATTCTATTAGTTATAAGGAACCCATGGTGATAACGTCAACAGCAACTTCGGCGTTCGAGAAGGTGTTTTTAGACCTCGTTGGCCCTCTTGATAAAGATGATGAAGGTAACCAATACATACTTACAATCCAGTGTGAGCTCACCAAGTATGTAGAGGCATACCCACTACCAACTAAGGACACAGTGACTGTCGCCAGGGCATTAGTAAGTAATTTTATATTACGTTATGGAGTGCCAAAGATAATAGCATCAGACAGAGGAACGGAGTTCATATCAGCGACAATGGCAGAAGTGTGTAAGTTGTTAGAGATAGAGAAAATTCACTCCACAGCTTATCACCATCAAAGTATAGGTGCACTAGAGAACACGCACAAACATCTGCGTAGTTTCTTACGTATCCAATGTTCCGAATATACGTTCTCATGGAGCCACTGGCTACCATTTTGGTGCTTTGCTTTCAATACTACCGTACACACGGAAACAAAATATTCGCCATTCGAATTAGTCTTTGGCAAGCCATGTAATATTCCTAGTAGGCTTAAGGATGATTTAGATCCACTTTATAACCCAGATAATTACGCACTGGAGTTAAAATATAGATTACAAGTAGCACATAATGACGCACGTAAAAACCTGATAAAAACAAAACTAGAAAGAAAAATTATGTATGACAAAAATAAAAGACCAATATTTTATAATAAAGATGATTTATTGTTAGTTAAAAATGAAAGTAATAATAAAATGGATCAATTGTATAACGGTCCATATGTAGTAGTTGAAGATTGTGAACCTAATGTTAAGATAATTAAAGATGGCAAAGTAGATTTAATACATAAAAATCGTACTAAGCCTTTTAGAATGTAAAGAAAAACAAAGCTAAATTGTACCTTTTTTTTCTTTTCTTTAAGGGGATAGGTATAGTGTGTAAGCCCTAAGTATATTACCTATGTACTGTCTCTTTATATTTTAGTATTAAACTACACTTCACTGGCAGAACACGGGTTTCATTTAGCTCCCGATAGTGCGGTCGTATCACAGATGAAACTCGGTTTTTGGTACAATTTTGACAAGAAAATAACAAAGCAATTTTTAAAGTTTTAAAAATCCAAGATGGCGGCCAACTTTTTTGTTTGTAGGCCGATTTCGATGAAATTCGGTTTTTGGTACTATTTTGATAAGAAAATAACAACACGATTTTTAAATATTTAAAAATTCAAGATGGCGGCCAACTTTTTTGTTTGTGGTCCGATTTCGATGAAATTCTGTTTTTGGTACTATTTTGATAAGAAAATAACAACGCGATTTTTAAAATATTAAAAAATTCAAGACGGTGGCCATCTTTTTTGTTTGTAGGCCAATTTCGATGAAACTCGGTTTTTGGTACTATTTTGACAAGACAATAACAACGCAATGTTAAAAATATAAAAAGTCCTAGATGGTGGACTACTTTTTTTTTGTGGGCCGATTTCGATATAATTCGGTTTTTGGTACTATTTTGAGAAGAAAATAACAACGCAATTTTTAAATATTAAAAAATTCAAGATGGCGGCCAACTTTTTTGTTTGTGGGCCGATTTCAATAAAACTCGGTTTTTGAACTATTTTGACAAAAAAATAGCAACGCTATGTTAAAAATATGAAAAAATCCAAGATGGCGGCCAACTATTTTGTTTGTGGGCCGATTTCGACGAAAATCCGGTTTTGGTACTATTTTGACAAGAAAACAGCAACACAATATGAAAAGAATTAAAAATACAAGGTGGCGGCCAAATTCTTTTCTTGTTCTTCTTTTTTTAACCCAGTTATATTAAAATCAACCCAAAAACAAAATTGGCAGCCATTTTGATCTTTTGACATTATCAAATTGCATCATTATTTTCTTGTCAAAATAGTTCCAAAAACCGAGTTTCATAGAAATCGGTTCTCAAACAAAACAGTTGGCCACTATTTTGGATTATTTAATATTTTCAACATTGCGTTGTTATTTTCTTGTCAAAATAACACTTAAAACCAAGTTTTATCGAAATCGGCTCAAAAACAAAAAAGTTAAGCGCCATCTTGGATTTTAGACATTAAAACAATTGCGTTGTTATTTTCTTGCTTAAATAGTACCAAACAAACCGAGTTTCATCGAAATCGGCCTACAAACAAAAAAGTAGACCGCCATTTTGTTTTTTTTATATTTTCAACAATTAATGTTATTTTTAACTCAAGCGGGCTAAAAATGAGGGAGAAAATCTTCTCGGCCCTGTCACTAAGGCTTCAGCACCACGGAGACAGGATGATGGGTGTGACGAGGACGGCTTTAAAAAGGTGGAGAAGAAGAAGAAACCCGCCGCCCGCCGTAACCTATGTGGCACCGCCCCGACTGGACACAATCGCCTGCTGCGCCCGGCTATTCCGACGACGCTGGTGTACGTGTCCCGCCTGCATTACTCCACTAAAGCAGACGATCTCGTGGAGTACATCAGGATTAAGTCAAAATATACTCTGAGGGTCCAACGGTTGGAGTCTCGCCACAATGTTAACTTCAATTCATTCGTGGTGAGGGCGCCGACCGAACATCTGAAGACCTTCTTGAATGAAGATTTTTGGCCGAAGGGTGTCCTGTTCCGTCGTTTCCGCGGCCGGTTACCGGACACTGCGTTGCGCAACACGTCGCCGTCAATACGTGATAAAGTGTAATATTAAAGATTGTTTTATTATTTATGTATGTTAGTCTTTAAGGTATTTATTGTATGGGCCATTGATGCCTGAAATAAATGGTTAAAAAAAAATATATATATCAAAATATGATTAAAAACCGATTTTCATCGAAATCAAGCCAAAAACAAAAAAAGGTTGGCCACCATCTTGTTTTTTTTAGGGTTCCGTACCCAAAGGGTAAAAACGGGACCCTATTACTAAGACTCCGCTGTCCGTCTGTCTGTCTGTCTGTCACACCAGGCTGTATCTCATGAACCGTAATAGCTAGACAGTTGAAATTTTCACAGATTATGTATTTCTACTGCCGCTATAACAACAAATACTGAAAACAGAATAAAATAAATATTTAAGGGGGGCTCCCATACAACAAATGTTATTTTTTGCCGTTTTTGGTACGGAACCCTTCGTGCGCGAGTCCAACTCGCACTTGGCCGGTTTTTTTTTATTTTTAACCTGTTGTCGTTGAAAATCGCTTGCACCTATATTTTTTACTTCACTAGTAAAAAATTGGTGCAAGTATTTTAGACCTTATTGATATATTTACCAAAATAACAGATTTTAATGAAAGAGAATAATTATGGTAGAAAGCAACCAAATTTCAAACGTCAATAAAGTCGAAAATCGTTTGCACCTGTTTTTTTAACTACAGATCACTAGACAATGTTTTCCTACCTTCACTTGTTTTTCCAACATTCATTTGATTTCCGAAATACACGCACATTGTATTTTTATCAAAATTGGAATAAACTTTATAAGTCTCTATAGTTCATCGGGAAGTTAGTATAAAATCGTTTGCAAAATTTGTGCTCAAACAAACAAACGAAAACACAATCAAACGAGCAAGCAACCTTATAAAAACGTGGCAAAAGTATTAATTGTAAATATAGAACTACCTAAGTACTTAAGTTTATATTAAACAGTTTAATGTAATAAGTATGCCTCCGACCAACCATACAGTTTGGTCACCCTAATGAAGAAAGAGATACAATTATCTACTTGACCTCTCTGTCGGCTCGTTTTGGGGCGAAGAGCTCAATCTGGTTTATACCGAAGGGAGGTGCTACATCTATGGTTAGGAACGACCAAGAACTTTAAATGTCAATGTCAATACAAAGTCTTCATTTACCATTTGGAATACGAATAATTTAAACTTTTCTTTATACTATATCAAACAAAATCCGTTTTTTGAGGATCTACCATGATTATTTTAAAAATTAGACACAAAAACATCAAAATACAATATAACGTCAAATGACATTGACATTTTTTCTATAGACAAACGTCAGAGCGTTTTACAACCATCAAATTTTGATGGTTGTTTGGTTGCATGCAACGCTCTGACGTTTAAGCCTCGATTACATACGCCGATTTAGCATCCTAGCTAGGAACCAATTTAGAGTTGCCACCAGTATAAATAAGTTCAATTTTAACAGTAAATTTGAACAAATAACGGAAAAGTCAACATTTTTTATGATTTTTTATTTTCTATTCTCATCTACAATCTTAAACAATGTTTACTTTTCCGTTAAAGTGTTAATTCAATTTTAAAATCGATGTTATTGTACAATATTTTATTATACAAGGTGTTACAAAAATACCCCTAATCCCGAAAGATGGTTGAAGTACATCATACCTATAAACAGTCATCTGTAAATTTCTTAAGTTTCTTATATTAAGTTTTAATTTTGTCTAAAACTAGTTATTTTTAATCGTTAAATAAAAATATCGACTATGCTAAAGGCTCAATTACACTATACAATTTTAAGCAAGCGATTTTAAGACTCTTGAAAACGACTAAGAATGCGCGCATTTACACCACACAATTTCTAGCACGCTCGGCCGTGCTTACTATTATAGTAAAAGAGAAGGCAGTAAGTCTCTAATGTCTTTTTCAATCAACGTAGTATTGGAGTTATTTACTTTGTAGTTTTTGTATTTCTTTTATTTTCTGTTTTAGTTCTTTAAGCACCTACCTAATACCAAATTCATTTTCTTTAATCATGGTTTGTTAAGAGGTTAATTATAAATATTTTCAATTTGCAGTCGTCGTGTTAAATAAAATTTTAGGTACCTATCTCCTTACTTATATATTAATCAATCATTTTTTTCAACTATTATCTACCTATTAGAAACCTACATAACATTAATATCTGACTAGGTTGAAAATTCGAAAGGCTCACGAATAGAAATATTTTACCTAGTAGGTATGAAGTAGTAGTAGGTATATTTACCTAGTATCATTTTATTTAAATAGATAAAAACCTCTAATGTGTAGGTACTTACTTAATGCAAATTGCAAGAATTGTATCAAACAAAACAAGACTGTCGCTCTTGTGAATAACTCGACGGACACACACGCCGCACCGCACCGCACCGCACACCAACGCAAACGCGACGGCTCGCGAGCGGGCCGCGGCAGCGGCACCCGCCCGGCCCTCGGCGTGACCCGCCCGCCTCTCGGCGTGACCCACCCCGCGCCACGCCCGCCCACGGCATCTGGCTCAGAAGGTGCACATCGTCGTTGTTGTCGGTCGCGGACGTATCGACCTACCTAGATATCGCGTTATTATACGTTACACTATTTCCCAACAAAGTACTCGTCAAGACGATTCAAACGAGCCCAAACTCGATGGGGTTGCATGGTTTTATTATAGAGTTCCTATGGCCTTCTTTCGGCTCCATCATCAGATCCTTGGACACTATTTCCCATTAGAGTACTCGCCAAGACGATTCAAACGAGCCTAAACTCAATGGGGTAGCGTGGTTTTATTAAAGAGTACTTAAAATTACGGACAAACAAATAAACGAACCTACTTATAAATATTAATAGTATAAATAAATAAATAAACAAGAAAACGTCCATATGAAAACGTGTTAAAAAACCAACATTCCTTTTTGAACTTATCTTGTACTGTGGCAGTATCGTCTATCTGTCGCGAGTCAGACAGAGTCTGTCTCTGTCTGTCACATTACCTCTACACGTTGACCTTGAGAACGCCTTTATGCCTTAGTTATTAAGTATGTTTTTGTAGTACAACTGTTACGTCTGACGTGCCGTCGTAGGTACAGTTAGCCTGTCTTGAAATCGTGCGTGCATTTAGACGACACAATTTTAAGAATCTTATTACCGAGCGGGCTAGGCCGCACGATTTTAAGATTCTTACTGTCTTAGTCCGTTTACACCATGCTTAGTCTTGAAATCGCGTGCTTAAAATTGTGTAATGTAATTGAGCCTTAAAGCACATCACTTTTCAGGTCATGAGTCATGATGACCTTACGATCGAACCCATTGCGCCGCGCTGATTGGCGCCGCGCCACACCTACGTACGGACCGCCCCGCACCATAGTAAAAGTATAAAAGTACGCGGACTTCAAAAAACGCGCTGCCCATATCTTGTATGTGTAACGAAAAAAAACACGCAACCAAGAATTGAAATGGCGAGAGAAATTCACAAAACACCTTGTGAGAATTCTCCATGAAAAGCGCTTTCAGTTTCATGCAAAATTGAATCAATTAGGTTTTTCAATAATCGAAAAAAAATATCTTATTTTATTTTAAAAATCATGGTTTAGAGAATTCATTCATAAAGGCATGATTGACTTTTCCAACACTATTAGTTAGTCTTTGCGTTAATGTGGCATTTTTATTCCACATTAAAATATTTTTCACTTCTCATGCTCGTAAAGTTCGTCTTTATGTTTGGTATAGGCTGCATAAAATCGCTTTTTATGCTCTAGTGCATAAAGTAAAATCTTCATCTAAGTCTCAGACTTTAAGACAAAGGTCGTCAGGTAAACAGCCACACATGCAATTAAACTTCATTGAATTAACTTGTTATTTCATTCTGTTTCTTCATTTTTTGTTTTGTAATAATACTTTTTTTATTTTTGAAAATGGGTATCAATTTTTTTGAAAGGCCTTGATAAAAAATTTTTTTTTTCAATTTTTTTATATGGGTATCAAATGAAAGGCCTTGATGAGCACATTCCAAAATTATATTTCTTTTTATAAAAAAATTAGTTTTTTTTTTGCAATTTTTGAATATGGGTATCAAATGAAAGGCCTTGATGAGCACATTCCCAAAATAATATTTTTTTTTAAAAGAAAAATTAGTTTTTTTTCAATTTTTGAATATGGGTATCAAATGAAAGGCCTTGATGAGCACATTCCAAAAATATATATTTTGTCACAAAAAATTAAGAAAAAAAATTTTTTTTTCAATTTTTGAATATGGGTATCAAATGAAAGGCCTTGATGAGGACATTCCAAAAATATATATTTTGTCACAAAAAATTGAGAAATTTTATTTTTTCAATTTTTGAATATGGGTATCAAATGAAAGGTTTTGATGAGCACATTCCAAAAATATATAATTTGTCACTAAAATATAAGAAATTTTTATTTTTTTATTTTTACATTATTGTTGTTTAATTTCCTCACAATCGAAGTGAAAAGCAGAGTGTATAACTCGTACATAAAACCCATTTTATCCTCGACTTGACTATCCTACTAACTAATATACGTCTCGGGTAAAATGATGCGATTTATGCACTTGTTGTACAATCTACTATATTATGTACTTTATGAATGTCGATATGCACCAACAACAGTAAATATTTCATACTTATTTTTTTCCACAACGTCTAGTATTTTTTATCTTATCATTACATCTCACAAAAATTAAATCTATCAATACTACCAAAATACTACACATAGATACATTTTAATACCCTAAAAAAACAATTAACGAATGGGGAGGAAAAGCGCAATTTTATCCCGATAGGTGGCGTCTGGTCGTTGGTACCCGGCCGCCTCAAAGAAAGTGTCAAAACATATGGGAATCTCTTGGAGTATAGCACTTTTAATTTTATACTGAGAAAATGCCGCATTGTTATGCATGTAACTAGTGAATGCAAATCCGTATATATTTCAATATCCGGATTTTTAAAACGGATATTTGGTCAAATCCGGATTATCCGGATATTACGGATTTTTTATAAAAATATTTTCTTTTTTATAAAAATATGTCATTTCTGTCCATATAAGTTCAGTAATGTGATGTCTCTTATATTTATGTAAGAGGATTCAATGAAAAGGTCAATATTAATCAAATCCAATATTTTTTGTGTGCAAACACACAGCAGAGAAGTCATTTGTTCTATTCCGAAGCGAATCGCGCGATAAGACGTCGAAAAAGCGCTAATAAAACTAAAAATCATACTCTTTATAAAATTATACAAATGAAGAATTATACACACATCCACACCGTCTAACCCCTATCAAATTAAAGTTTTAATAAAAAATATAATTTCGAATTTATGCAAACAGTATGTACCATGCAGCGGCGCCATTTAACAAGAGATGAAATGATAAGGGCAGTAGGTATACTCCAAGCTGAGGCTACTCAACAGAGTATTGCTGAGGAAATTGGAACTAGACAAAACGTGATATCAAGGTTGTGGTCACGTTATCGTGCCACTGGTAATGTGGCTGAAAGGCATGCAGGCGGGAAGCGCATAACCACTCAAAGACAGGACCGATTTTTGCAAGTGGCCGCAAGAAGTCAAATAAATTCTACAGCCATGCAGTTGGTCCAAAAGCTCCAGTCAGAGCACCAGTTGCTGGTCAGAGACCAAATTGTGAGGAGAAGACTGCACGAGCCTAACCTTTATGCTCGCAGGCCGCTTCGTACTCCAGCACTACGCAGAAGAAATGTGACGAAGATTACAGTGGGCTCGAGAACATGTGGGAAGATAGCCAGTGGTCTGTAGTGCTGTTTACCGATGAGTCCCGATTCGGTTTTCATCCTGATTCACGAAGAGTACGTGTATGGCGAGCTCCTGGTTGTGATAGCCGTCTGCAAAACCATCAGGAAGTCCAACCATACCACGGCGGAACAATTATGGTTTAGGCATGAATTCGTATTGGTGGAAGAACAGACCTCGTTTGGATCAGAAACACTATGACTGCAGAAAAATACCGTAATCAGGTGCTAGCACCAATAAATCTATCCCCATCGATTGCAAATGGGCCAAGATTTTGTGCTCATACACGACAACGCCCGTCCGCACACTGCGCGAATGGTAACGAGCTGGCTGCAAGAGCACCACGTGTCGGTTTTAGACGGGCCCGCCCAATCTCCAGACCTAAACCCCATAGAGCACGCGTGAGACATGCTCCAAAGAAGGGTTTTGAGGAATTTTCCTCCAAACATTGCAACAACATAATATGTTGTTTAGTTTATGTGAATTTTAAAAATACAAAGTATTTTTTGGGACTTAATGTGATAAAGCCCTGAGATATTGAGAGATGAACCGTATTAGCCACTCGTTCTCTAGGAGGTCAGGAGGAGTGTCACCCGCTCACCATCTGGAAGACTATACACCACCTCGCCAACGGGAAGAAGAGACCCTACGCGCGCCAGTGAAAACAGCCAAGAAGTTCGCATAAAAGATGATGGCCATTTACATTCTCCAGCCGACAAGAAGCAAACGCGCCACACGCACTAATGGAAGCGATACGAAGATTAGATGCACGCTCCGTACGATCACCAAGAAGCGAAGCAAAGTCGAAAAAAAGTGGAAGGTGGTCTAGGGGCCCCTACCGCGCAAGTTTCATCAGCATCGCACACATTGCTTCTTCTTTTTGGCACAAATTAAAACTTATCACAGAAAAGTAGCAATGTCTCATACCTATCTGTCAAATGAAGCAGATAGTGATGCCAATGACACTTGCGCGGTAGACCTACTGGTCGAGCTAGAGACGCTGCCAGTACACTCCGAAATTGACGATGAAGAAGGAGAGTTGTATCGGCAGGAACACCAGGAGAGCTGGTTCAACCAAACCAACTTTTTGGGACTTAATGTGACAAACCTGAGACACGGCACTAGCAAGACGCGCGAGTGGCGTCATCTAGAAAATAGCATCTACCGTCTAGCTAGTGCGAGAAACGAAGTGTTCTACTTAAAGCAACTGAGTGAATAGCAATTGGGCGTATAACATCTAAAGTATTTCACTTAAAGCAACTATCAATATTTTTGTAAGTCATTTTGTTAAATATTGAAAGTTGTTCTAAGTGGAATACTTCAGTTGCTATTCGCCCAGTTGCTATTCGCTTGATTGCTCTACTCGTAAGTGGAATACTTCCGAGAAACTTGCTTGTTTAAATTTTTTTGTGACAATTTCTAATTATTCGAAAAATCCGAATTTGATTTTCAAATCCGGATTTGGAAGTCTAATAAAAATGTGCGGATATCCGGATTTTTCGGATATCGGATTATCCGGATTGCATTCCCTACATGTAACTTGTAAAATATTGGAGTTCATCGATTTCCCAGTAACAAAAAAAATAGTGGGCAAAAAAATATAAAAAAAAATATGCTTTTCCCTCGATTTTCTCCTTTGCTGAGCCTGAGAAATATTATAAATCAAAAGGAATGTTTCATGAATTTGATGAAGCTCCGCCAAAATAAAACAACATTTGAATTATAACAGCTTTGTTCTTTAATATTTCAACCTCAGCAGTTTCTAACATATTTATAACTTGGATGAATTTGATAGGTAGGTATATCAAATATAGAATAAGCCCAATATTGGGGCCAAACAGAGAATTAACCCTTTTAATGCCAGTATTATTAATGCCAGTAATTTTATATGCCAGAGTCATTCAAGAAACTTAGAATAATAAAATAAATATGATAAAACGGTTCGTGTAATTTTGGATGGTACAGAAATTCCAGTACAGAAACCTGAAATTACTATTGCACAGCAGGCATCATGAGGCAACTATAAACACGGAAATTCACACTCAGTTGCTATGTTGAAATTTAAATCATATGCTTCTTATCTGAAATAAAAAGATTACTTGTAAATATTACACGAAATTTAAAGAAATGTAATGCTTGTTAGCAATTTTTTGTAAGTTGCTATAAACTTACTTGCCTGTTGTTTTGGCTTTTCTTTTCCGTAATTCTTCTTTTATATGAGCTAAAGTTAGCATAAAATACATTGTTTGTCCGCAAAACCGAAAAAAATACAATCTAAGAAAGTAAAATCACGTAATACACAGTCAAGACAATATAAGCTCAAACTGACAATTGTTCCAAAGACTGAAGCGCCATCTGTAATTCACTTTGCCTTCGCCTCCCCGAGGAGGAAAAGCGCAATTTTATCCCGATAGGTGGCGTCTTGTCTTTGGTACCCAGCCGCCTCAGAGAAAGTGTCAAAACATATGGGAATCTCTTGGAGTATTGCACTTTTTAATTTTATACTGAGAAAATGTCGCATTGTTGTGCATGTAACTGTTAAAATATTAGAGTGCATCGATTTCCCAGTAACAAAAAAAAAATTGGGCAAAGAAAATATTAAAAAAAGATGCTATTCCCTCGATTTTCTCCTTTACTGAGCCTGAGAAACATTATAAATCAAAAGGAATGTATCATGAATTTCATGAAGCTTCCCCAAAATAAAACAATATTTGAATTATAACAGCTTTGTTCTTTAATATTTCAACCTCAGCAGTTTCTAACATATTTATAACTTGGATGAATTTGATAGGTATATCAAATACGGAATAAGCTCAATATTGGAGCCAAACAGAGAATTAATAGAATTTTATATGCCAGAGTCATTCAAGAAACTTAGAATAATAAAATAAATATGATAAAACGGTTCGTGTAATTTTGGATGGTACAGAAATTCCAGTACAGAAACCTGAAATTACTATTGCACAGCAGGCATCATGAGGCAACTATAAACACGGAAATTCACACTCAGTTGCTATGTTGAAATTTAAATCATATGCTTCTTATCTGAAATAAAAAGATTACTTGTAAATATTACACGAAATTTAAAGAAATGTAATGCTTGTTAGCAATTTTTTGTAAGTTGCTATAAACTTACTTGCCTGTTGTTTTGGCTTTTCTTTTCCGTAATTCTTCTTTTATATGAGCTAAAGTTAGCATAAAATACATTGTTTGTCCGCAAAACCGAAAAAAATACAATCTAAGAAAGTAAAATCACGTAATACACAGTCAAGACAATATAAGCTCAAACTGACAATTGTTCCAAAGACTGAAGCGCCATCTGTAATTCACTTTGCCTTCGCCTCCCCGAGGAGGAAAAGCGCAATTTTATCCCGATAGGTGGCGTCTTGTCTTTGGTACCCAGCCGCCTCAGAGAAAGTGTCAAAACATATGGGAATCTCTTGGAGTATTGCACTTTTTAATTTTATACTGAGAAAATGTCGCATTGTTGTGCATGTAACTGTTAAAATATTAGAGTGCATCGATTTCCCAGTAACAAAAAAAAAAATGGGCAAAGAAAATATTAAAAAAAGATGCTATTCCCTCGATTTTCTCCTTTACTGAGCCTGAGAAACATTATAAATCAAAAGGAATGTATCATGAATTTCATGAAGCTTCCCCAAAATAAAACAATATTTGAATTATAACAGCTTTGTTCTTTAATATTTCAACCTCAGCAGTTTCTAACATATTTATAACTTGGATGAATTTGATAGGTATATCAAATACGGAATAAGCTCAATATTGGAGCCAAACAGAGAATTAATAGAATTTTATATGCCAGAGTCATTCAAGAAACTTAGAATAATAAAATAAATATGATAAAACGGTTCGTGTAATTTTTGATGGTACAGAAATTCCAGTACAGAAACCTGAAATTACTATTGCACAGCAGGCATCATGAGGCAACTATAAACACGGAAATTCACACTCAGTTGCTATGTTGAAATTTAAACCATATGCTTCTAATCTGAAATAAAAAGATTACTTGTAAATATTACACGAAATTTAAAGAAATGTAATGCTTGTTAGCAATTTTTTGTAAGTTGTTACAAACTTTCTTGCCTGTTGTTTTGGCTTTTTTTCTCCGTAAGTCTTCTTTTATCTGAGCTAAAGTTAGCAAGGAATACATTGATTATCCGCAAAACCGAAAAAAATATAATCTAAGAAAGTAAAATCACGTAATACACAGTCAAGACAATATAAGCTCAAACTGACAAAGGGTCCAAAGACTAAGCGCCATCTGTAATTCACTTTGCCTTCGACTCCCCATTATAATAATTATTTTTTATTATTATGCGGAACCAACTTAAAAATAAAAACCAGGAGTAAAACAGGAGGTGTCAAAATTCGATTTCAAAGATTAAACAACAACAGGTGAGACTTGTGGTACCTGCTTGAAATTGCCTATCAAACTAAGCACTGTTTTGGTAAAATTAGTGATTAACTTTACTTATCTTGGTATTTAAATACTGATGATTAGGTTTACGTGTCTTTTTGAAACGTTTGGGCAGAGATTTTTTTTTTTTTTTTTAAATAAACCTTAATTCAGTAACTACGTTATTTTAAAAATTACGTTAATGTAATGTTTCAGGTATTTATTTTCTTTTAAATACGCTTATGTCATAACTAGCTTACTTCGGTCACTGTACTTTACACGTAGGTACAAATATCAACAGTTGTAACAGTCTGAAAAATGAATAGTCTTTGATTTAAAAGCCAATGAGGCAATGACCGAGCAGCTGATCCAGCCAGTGTTGGGAATCTATCGAATTCTTGTCGATATTTTTGCAAAACTTCGACATCGTTTTTCTCCGTGAATATTATAGCTAAAAAATAAGAACAGCGCCCATCATCTCAATTTCATTAATACTCATTGCCATTTCCGGGATTAGGGGTAGGTATTTTTGTAAAAGGTTGTATATATAAATATAATATATATATACAGGGTGTCCCAAAACTTTGCCACACGAAGGGAAAGTACCTTAAATATTGAAGATAGGAAATTTTACTGGAAGAAGACTTCATTTTGTTTTTAAAAAGAAACGGAACTGCATTAAAAGTTTTTTTTTAATGGGGAGGCGAAGGCAAAGTGAATTACAGATGGCGCTTAGACTTTGGAACAATTGTCAGTTTGAGCTTATATTGTCTTGACTGTGTATTACGTGATTTTACTTTCTTAGATTGTATTTTTTTCGGTTTTGCGAACAAACAATGTATTTTATGCTAACTTTAGCTCATATTAAATAAGAATTACGGAAAAGAAAAGCCAAAACAACAGGCAAGAAAGTTTATAGCAACTTACAAAAAATTGCTAACAAGCATTACATTTCTTTAAATTTCGTGTAAGATTTACAAGTAATCTTTTTATTTCAGATTAGAAGCATATGATTTAAATTTTAACAAAGCAACTGAGTGTGAATTTCCGTGTTTATAGTTGCCTGATGATGCCTTCTGTGTAATAGTAATTTCAGGTTTCTGTACTGGAATTTCTGTACCATCCAAAATTACACGAACCGTTTTATCATATTTATTTTATTATTCTAAGTTTCTTGAATGACTCTGGCATATAAAATTCTATTAATTCTCTATTTGGCCCCAATATTGGGCTTATTCCATATTTGATATACCTATCAAATTCATCCAAGTTATAAATATGTTAGAAACTGCTGAGGTTGAAATATTAAAGAACAAAGCTGTTATAATTCAAATGTTGTTTTATTTTGGCGAAGCTTCATCAAATTCATGAAACATTCCTTTTGATTTATAATGTTTCTCAGGCTCAGCAAAGGAGAAAATCGAGGAAAAAGCATATTTTTTTTGATATTTTTTTGCCCACTATTTTTTTTGTTACTGGGAAATCGATGAACTCCAATATTTTACAAGTTACATGCATAACAATGCGGCATTTTCTCAGTATAAAATTAAAAAGTGCAATACTCCAAGAGATTCCCATATGTTTTGACAGTTTCTTTGAGGCGGCTCGGTACCAACGACAAGACGCCACCTATCGGGATAAAATTGCGCTTTTCCTCCCCATTGCATACGATTCGATACAAATTGATACAATCCGTAACAATTAAAACTAAAATGTAAAATTTCATGGTCTTCCTTTTGTTTAAGATGCTGTATCACTTAAGAAAAAAATATCCTTATAAGTAACCCTTTCGATGGGTATCGTAAACATCAATAAAAATAAATTTTCGTTTTTGGTGGGTTCGATTCCTGGTTAAGGCATGCGATTTTTCGAAAACCTTTGAATGCAGTTCCAATTAGTTTAAAAATCAAAATGAAGTCTTCATTCAGTAAAATTTCCTTTTTTTAATACTTATGGTACTTTCCCTCGATGTTGCAAAGTTTTAGGACACCCTGTATATACAAGAATTGCTCGTTTAAATGTATAAGATTAAGCTCCTGTCCCTATTCCAAGCCTTTAATATGGTTGTGTCGATAGTTTTGTCCTCAGCAGCCTCCACTAAGTTCTCATACTACTTATACTAAAGCAAACTCTGAAAATTTACTGAAAAAAACTTTTTTAAAAACACGTTTTTAAAACGGACTAAATTATTACAAAAAAATCGGACTAAAACATTAAAACGGACTAGTAAAAACAGACTAAAAAGTATCAAATAAAATTTTCTGTAAATATTTATAACCCTATACCTACAGAAATTTTAAACCTAAAAACGTGAGGCGCATTTTGTAAAATGTATCATCCATATTGTCTTTAGCATGCGCCCCTCGTTTTTAGGTTTAAAATTTCTGTAGGTATAGTGTTATAAATATCATAGACTTAGAAAAATGTTCGCTATGTGGATATTAAGTTTATGATAAATATTTACAGAAAATTTTATTTGATACTTTTTAGTCTGTTTTAATGTTTTAGTCCGATTTTTTTTTGTAATAATTTAGTCCGTTTTAAAAACGTGTTTTTAAAAAAGTTTTTTTTCAGAAAATTTTTATTTTCTGCTTTTTAGCTAACGAGCTAAGAATAAAAATATACCATCTCCTATCGGAATTCTCGTCAAGACGATTCAAACGAGCCCAAACTCGATAGGGTTGCATGGTTTTATTACAGAGTCCCAGTGGTCTTCCTCCGGCTCCATCATCAGATCCTCGGACACTATTTCCCAACAAAGTACTCGTCAAGACGATTTAAACGAGCCCAAACTCGATGGGATTGCATGGTCTTATTACCGAGTTCCAGTGGCCTTCTTCCGGCTCCATCACCAGACTCTGGAAACTATATTTCCGAACCAAGAACTCGTCAAGACGATTCAAGCGAGCCCAAATTTGATGGGGTTGCACCAAGGGCGTCGCCAGGGGTGGGCAGGGGGGGGGCCGCTGCCCCCCCCTAGAGATTAAAAAATGTAGCCAACTGCAAATAACCAAAGTTCTCATCCTCTTTAATATTAACTTGCCCCCCCCCCCCCTGGGCCATGGGCTGGCGACGCCCTTGAAATGATTCCACGGTTTCAATATTGAGTTCCTATGACATGGGGCCTATTGCATAACAAAATACAAGCTAATATTATTAGTGATTTTCCATAGAAATTCACTAATAATATTAGCTTGTAATTTGTTATGCAATAGCCCCATGGTCTTTCGGCTTCATCATCAGACCCTGGACCTCGTCTCCCATTAGAGTACTCATCAAGACGATGCTAACGAGCCCAAACACGATGGGGTTGTATGGTTTCTTCATAGTGTTCCTGTGGCCTTCTTCCGGCTTCATCATCAGCAGGCCTATTTTGTAACTCAACTGACAGGTTACAATGATCATCACTAATCTAAGTTGAAAAGGCTCAATTACATTACACAATTTTAAGCACGCGATTTCAAGACTAAGCATGGTGTAAACGGACTAAGACAGTAAGAATCTTAAAATCGTGCGGCCTAGCCCGCTCGGTAATAAGATTCTTAAAATTGTGTCGTCTAAATGCACGCACGATTTCAAGACAGTCTAACTGTACCTACGACGGCACGTCAGACGTAACAGTTGTACTACAAAAACCAACTTTATACCTAAGGCATAAAGGCGTTCTCAAGGTCAACGTGTAGAGGTAATGTGACAGACAGAGACAGACTCTGTCTGACTCGCGACAGATAGACGATACTGCCACAGTACAAGATAAGTTCAAAAAGGAATGTTGGTTTTTTAACACGTTTTCATATGGACGTTTTCTTGTTTATTTATTTATTTATGCTATACATATTTATAAGTAGGTTCGTTTATTTGTTTGTCCGTAATTTTAGAAAAGAGTATTTTATACTAGGTAAGTACCTACCTACCTAGCTTCCCGATGAGCTAGAGACTTGAAACTTATAGGTAGGTAGGTTGTTTTAACACGCTTTTATTAGGTTGCTTTCTCGTTTGCTTGTGTGTTTGTTTGTTTGTTTCTCCACAAAGTTTGCGAACAATTTAAACAAGCTTTCGGATGAGCTAGAGACTTGAAACTTTGAACATAGGTCAGAAATGGAAGGCAATGCAATATTATGGTATCATTGGGCTGATCTGATGATGGAGCCGGAAGAAGGCCACAGGAACTCTATAATGGAACCATACAACCCCATCGTGCTTGGGCTCGTTAGAATCGTCTTGATGAGTACTTTAAAGGGAGATGAGGTCCAGGCTCTGATGATTTAGCTGGAAGGCCATGCCATAGGAACTTAATATTGAAATCGTGCAACCCCATTGAATTTGGGCTCCTTTGAATCGTCTTGACGAGTGCTTTGTTGGGAAATAGTGTCCAGGGTCTGATGATGGAGCCGGAAGAAGGACACTGGAACTCTTTAATAAAACCACGCTACCCCATTGAGTTTAGGCTCGTTTGAATCGTCTTGGCGAGTACTCTAATGGGAAATAGTGTCCAAGGATCTGATGATGGAGCCGAAAGAAGGCCATAGGAACTCTATAATAAAACCATGCAACCCCATCGAGTTTGGGCTCGTTTGAATCGTCTTGACGAGTACTTTGTTGGGAAATAGTGTAACGTATAATAACGCGATATCTAGGTAGGTCGATACGTGTGCGACCGACAACAACGACGATGTGTACCTTCTGAGCCGGACGCCGTTGGCGGGCGTGGCGCGGGGTGGGTCACGCCGAGAGGCGGGCGGGTCACGCCGAGGGGCGGGCGGGTGCCGCTGCCACGGCCCGCGCGCGAGCCGTCGCGTTCGCGTTGGTGTGCGGTGCGGTGCGGTGCGGCGTGTGTGTCCATCGAGTTATTCACAAGAGCGACAGTCTTGTTTTGTTTGATACGATTCTTGCAATTTGCATTAAGTAAGTACCTACACATTAGAAGTTTTTATCTACTTAAATAAAATGATACTAGGTAAATATACCTACTACTACTTCATACCTACTAGGTAAAATATTTCTATTCGTGAGCCTTTCGAATTTTCAACCTAGTCAGATATTAATGTTATGTAGGTTTCTAATAGGTAGATAATAGTTGAAAAAAATGATTGATTAATATATAAGTAAGGAGATAGGTACCTACCTAAAATTTTATTTGACACGACGACTGCAAATTGAAAATATTTATAATTAACCTCTTAACAAACAATGATTAAAGAAAAGGAATTTGATATTAGGTAGGTGCTTAAAGAACTAAAACAGAAAATAAAACAACTACAAAAACTACAATGTAAATAACTCCAATACTACGTTGATTGAAAAAGACATTAGAGACTTACTGCCTTCTCTTTTACTATGACAGTAAGCACGGCCGAGCGTGCTAGAAATTGTGTGGTGTAAATGCGCGCATTCTTATTCGTTTTCAAGACAGTCTTAAAATCGCTTGCTTAAAATTGTATAGTGTAATTGAGCCTTAAGTACATTGCTGCTACAGTATAAAGCAATGTTATGACTCTCTACAAAAACCCAGCATGTACTTAAAACTTAGCTCAGTGGTGATCATTGTAACCTGTCAGTTGAGTTAAGGTCCGAACAAATTATCGGACGCGGCTTATGGACGCGGCTTACTGCCGCGGCTGATAAGTGTGCACGCTCTCATAACATCCTGCGTGCCAGATAGCTATCGGACGTCCGATGACGTCATATTAGTCTATGGTTTCGTCCGCGACCTACTACATCCGATAGTTTGCACACCTCAGATCAGCCGCGGCAGTAAGCCGCGTCCGATAATTTGTTCGGGCCTTTACAAAATAGGCCTACAGATCAGCTCAATGACACCATAATATTGCATTGCCTTCCAGTTCGACCTATTTTCAAAGTTTCGTCTCTAGCTTATCGGGAAGCTAGCATAAAATCGTTCGCAAACTTTGTGGAGAAACACACAAACAAACAAACGCGAAAGCAACCTAATAAAAACGTGTTAAAAACTATAGCTCTGCGCAAACCTAGGCAGCCACGTACTCCTATTTGGGATGTTAAAATTTTATGTGATTATCTTATAAACAATGAACCTATTAGTGATAGTTTGTACGTACTTTCAAAGAAATGATCTATATTATTATTATTGTGTTCGGGCCCTACCGCCTAATGGCCGGTATACATTTTGATTAGTGTTTAGTGCGAGTGGCTCGTTTAGTGTTTAGCAAAAAACACGTTCGGACAGTCTCTGATTAGTGTTAAGTAATTGTTTTCTGCTAAGCACTAAACACTAAACGAGCCACTCGCACTAAACACTAATCAAAATGTATACCGGCCATTAGGTGCCGTAGGTGGCGATTAAGCGGTCCGGGGGCTTGTCGCAGGGTACATGATTTAACCCTTTTAAATCAGTAGGCAAAATTTAATGACAACCATATCATATTTTGGCCGGCTTATAGCTAATTATCGTCAGTCACGGGCTGTGACTGACGATTAACCTACCGTGTAATGTAGTGACTGATGGTTGCATGATGTGATTTGTTCTTTCCATCAGTCAATCAGTCAAAAGTAATCCATGACTGATGGAATTTGACTGACGCTTGCATGACCATGTAATGGCTGCCTTTATGTCCATTCAACCAAAACATTGACCCTGTGTTCTGGGTAGAAAAAAGGTAGAAAAAAGTCAGTGGGTAGAAAAAAGTCAACCGGCACCCTGATTATCTAAAAATAAACTATTTAGCGACCGGTTGCATTTGACATACATTGCCACTTTTCTTTGATATGTTTTTTTTTACCCAAAAAGAAGTAGCAATGGATCACGATCATCTGTGAACTGCAACCAGTCGCTAGGTGGTTTTTAATTAGATAATCAGCCCGCCGAGTTGACGGGCTGGAAAAGTAACTCGAGTTACCCGCGGGCTGATTATCTAATTAAAAACCACCTAGCGACTGGTTGCAGTTCACCGATGATCGTGATCCATTGCTACTTCTTTTTGGGTTAAAAAAAAACATACCAAAGAAAAGTGGCAATGTATGTCAAAGGCAACCGGTCGCTAAATAGTTTCTTTTTAGATAATCAGGGTGCCGAGTTATTTGCCGCGAGCCGAGTCGCCCATCACTAGATTTAAGATAGTCTATGATTGGTGAATTACGTTACGTTAAAATTAGGGATGTTCGATCCGGGTGCCTTGTATCGATATTCCGGATCGCAATGGATCGTAATCTATTGTATCGATCCATGGATCGATCCTAATAAATTGATACGATTTTTTGGATCGATCCAGTATCGAATTAAATATTTTCGATTTCAGAGTTGGTCCCATTTAAAAGTTGTTCACATTGATGGTCCCTATCTACCATATTCGGCTTTATAAGGCTTTTACCAAACACCTTGTATATCTAAAAATGAAAACGAATGTTTAGACCACGTTTCCACCACTTTTCTATGGAACAACTGATTTTTTTTCGCGATCTCGTGGTTGGCCCCATAGTAAAAGTTGTTCATTAACGTGGTCTGAACACTCCTTTTCATTTTTAGATATACTTCAAAAATAACGGCGTATATGGTAAATTAAAAAATAATAGCAATATAATACAGTGTGTGTTTTTTAACAGTGATCAAATTTTGTGGTTTAGCTTAGTTAGACCATCAAACTGAACAACTTTGTCTAGGGATCAACTTAATCAGATCACAAAAATATTCAGCTGTCCCCCGTGACCACGGCAGCTGCAAAGGTGCCGAAACGTCGGGAAAATCAAAAATCAAACCAAATAACAACTAATTACCAAAGTACTTTTCAATAAAACCGCGCTAGTATCCGTTAAAAAGTCTTTTATTTCATGTCTAGTGAGCGCGTAAGCTTGAGAAGTGAATATTCAGCTGTTCCATAGAAAACATCAATAGGTATCTACTCGACCAAAATGTATAGAACAGCTGATTATTTTTTGCTCCGATTAAGTTGGTCCTATAGACAAAGTTGGCCAGTTTGATGGTCTAAGCCAAGGATGCACAGACTCATTGAGACCATTGGGCCACTTGGCTAAATAATAAACTAATGGCGATACACCAGCACAAATAAAAAATAAAAAAGGCAATAAAAATTTTTCTTCAAATGTACAAGGGAATATTTTTTGCTGGCGGGCCACTGGCATTTTGCCGGGGGGCCGCATGTGGCCCGCGGGCCGCGGTCTGTGCATCCCTGGTCTAAGCAACACCACGAAATTTGATCACTGTTAAAAAAACACACTGTATTTTAAAGTACCCAAAAACAAAATTAAAAGTTGCTAGTGGTCCAAGCATACAAAACGTACTTATCCTAACGAAATAAAAATGTTCTCTTCTCAAACTAAACAATATATTTGTTATGACTTATGACGAAGTTGACAGTACATTGAAATATGATATGGCAACATTCGCAAAAAGTGTCCAAGTAATTAGAGGAATGTTTATTAAATATCGTAATATGGATTTTGACTAAATATTCCGTTGAACTTAAAATATTCTCTGAGTAATTACTTTATTAATACGATATACATAATACGACTCTTTCGATCCGATCCTCTATGCATGTGTATCGATCCACCAAAGGATCGAATGCTATTGTATCGATACAAAAATCGAATGGATCGTATCCCATTGTATCGATCCACGCAAGTATTGGATCGGATCGAACATCCCTACGTTAAATTTATTTAGTACGTGCTTTGCTTTTTGTTTCTATTGAAAAATTGGTAAAAACTACAACAAATATACATAATTTAATTACTGTACGTAAAATACGTACCTATTTCAAGAACGAGGATTGTCGAGGATCTAGGAGAGGTCAGTACGTAATACATTTTGGGTTCACTCAGTTATTTTTGTCAGGTAGGTACGTTTACCAAATAAATAATTATTTGATGTGAAATATTAGTCGAGTAGATTTTATCAATGATCAATCGCCAAGAAAAAATAATTAAAACATAATGCAACGACATTATTTCTTCTGATATAAAATCTTTGCTGTCTTCATAGCAAAATTGCATTGCATTGCAAGTGCAACAAGTGACATTGCGTCATCTATTTATTACTTACGTGTATCAGGTTCGGGGCACAAATCACTGCGGTTCAATTTACATGGGGAAGTGATCTAACTTTAACTTGAACCAAAAGCTGATCTTCTCAAAAACAGCCAAGTCAGATTTTGATGCCACTTAAGTACCTTGCAGAAGAGTATAGAACAGCGGTCGTCACACTTTTCCGCCCAAGGGCCACTTAAGGCAATGTGGGTATCCCTGCCGGGCTACACAGCACACTAAGGACGTTTGTCTAGTTATAAGTATTCGGTCTGTATTAATATTTTTTACTTTAGATTCAAGTTTGTGAGTGGTTGTCAACCTATCACAACTCACAACGAATGAATATGACATAAAATAAGAATACAAACCGAATTCGTAAAATAGAATATAAAAATAATAGTTAATAGTTTAACCATTTGCTATGTTGCGGGCAGGCCGCACAAATAGCTGCCCAGCTATTTGACGACCGCTGGTATAGAAAGTTGAGGTGTCCTTACAGAAATAACACATCAGCCTGCCTAACATGACCGATTTATATTGCGTGATATGGGTATTTATCAGAATAATTGTACCTATGAGTCAAAATGTTTGTCCAACACCTTCATTGCGTAATTGTGAGAAAGATTTCAATTCTGAACTGTTTTATGAATATTTTTCCAGCAGCTTGGTTTACTTATTATAACTTAAGCTTATAATTTTATTATTTAATCAAATAGTTATGGAATATGAGCTAAGAAAACAAATTATTATTTTTTCATCTCATACAAAATAAGGATGTCCTTTTGCTACCTTTGTCTAGAAAAATGTGAACAACTCTTTCATAATTACACGTACAGGCAAATTATGAACTTTAAATAATTTATTAAAGGACAGACTAACCATGACTTGCGTTGAGGTCGTATTCAGCTTATTGTTTGTTTTTTTACATTTATTTAAAGAGATGTCCAAGGTTTTGTAATATGTGAGTAACAATGCGTGAGTAACGGTATTTGGGACTTTAACATTGCAAAAACTACCGTTGAAATGTTTTTTTCGGTTAAGGCAACCCCGGACATCCATTTGGTGTTAAAAATAAAACAAAACGCCTGTCTTTGCCAGAGTTAGTGAGGTTAATGTAAATGAGGTCGTAAAATTAACTTCGAAAACCTGTGAAAAACGACAGGATTATAATATGTAAGGTAAGTGAAGATGTATATTAATATAAGTGTATTCGAAAGAACTAATTGTTGTGATTAAAATGGCAATTTTACATTGTTTGCAGGCTTTGTGGTTATGAGGTTATGTTTACTGAGATGTAGTAAAACATCAATATTTACTTACATGTGAATAACGTTACGTGTCTCACCATGGTAAAGACTCGTCCACATTTGGGTTCATTACTCACATGTTTGTTACTCATACAGTGTTATTCACAATTTCGTTCCTCACAATGTTCGTTTTTAATCGACTTCAAAAAAAAGGAGGAGGTTTTCTATACCGGATACATACCTAAAGTTATCCCTATCCCTTTTCCCACTAATATTACTTGTATTTTGTGTCCGTGTGTGTGAGTGTGTGTGTGTGTGTGTGTGTGTGTGTGTTTGTTTGTTTGTTACCTCTTTAGGTACGCCTAAACGGTTTTAGATGTTTGGCACTCAAATGGATTAAAACTTATGACTTTTTTACCCTTGTCCATGGTTCTCTACGGTCCACGCAGACGAAGTCGCGGGCAGCCACTAGTTTTAATACGATGGGAGAATATTATGTTGTGAGAATTCACCTTTATGTTACATGTGAGTAACATTTTCAACATGTGAGTGACGTTACATGTGAATGCCATGTGAGTTATGGTACAATTAATTTGAAAACAACCCATATAGCATTTTATCGACAATCAACTGTCAAATCATGTCCCCTGTGACCCCCCCCCCCCTCGGACCGCGCCTGATTGGTACCAATTTATTAAAGCTAATTTCATGTTAATTTTGGTTATAGGAATTAAAAGTCAGCTGAAAAAAAATCAACTACAATGGGGAAAGGTAAGTGACTACGGGTACAATAAATAATACATTTATAGTACAGGTTATTTCCTAGCTTACAAACCAGTCTCTCACATAGATTGTATGATTAATCATTATTTTATGCACTTTAAGTCTCAGCACTGTATTTATAGATCTGTGTGAGAGAACAAATACCTAAACATTTATCCTATTGTGACTTGAATTTATCAAACTCCAAGCGGCCTTATAATGCTGCACAACAATAGAATATCTGTTGTGTCTCAAGGTGCTCCCTCACCGGGAGCATTCGCATGTAATGTAATGTTACAGATTTGAGCATTACATCAGTGAAGGAGGAGAACCGAGCATTACAATGCGCACAACTTGTAACATCAATGCGAAAGTCGAATCTATAATATTACATTACACGCGAATGCTCGTCAGTCAGGGATACGTATTATTGTAATGTAATGCTCAAAGGCGAATCTCTAATGTTACATTACACGCGAATGCTCCCGGTGAGGGAGCACCTTTACTTTCCGGGGCTTGAAGGGTTAAAGTAAAAGTGTACAGTAACCAGAAGGTTCAACAGTTTTAAAGTGCACATTGCAATTTTTTTTATTTACTTATGTAGGTACTTAGTATTGCAAAGTATTCAAATATTTTTCAGGTAAAAAAAAGGGTGGAAAGGATAATGAACCCAAAGAAGTCGAGGCAACTTCTAGTGCCTTAGCATCATTAACTGTCAGTGAAACGCCTTCAAGTTCGCAAAATCCACCTGCTGAACCTGCTGAAGAAGAAGAAGGTCTTGGCTTGACTGGAGGGGGTAAAAGAAGGAAACCAAAGAAGAAAACTAAACAAGAAGCCACTGCTGAAAGTTCAACAAGTGCGGCTGAAATTAAAACTCCACCCACTTCTATTCCTGCCGAGCCTAAGCCTAAGGAACAAGAAGAAATTCCTAAACAGCAAGAAGAGGACAGTGTGGGTCTTGGGCTTGGGGGTGGAAGAAGGAGACAACGCAAAGGTGGACAAAAACAACCTGCTGCTTCTCTGCCCTCTCCTGCCGCAGAACAACCTGCACAAATACAACCGACTCCAGCACAACCAGTTCGAGGTCAACCTGAGGCAGTTGCCCCACAAAGCTCACAAAAAGGAGATCAAGCAGGGGGGGCCTCCGCTCCTCCTGGCTTTCCTGGGCCTGGTCCTGGCCAAGGTCCAGGTGCGGGCCGGGGCTGGGGCAGAGGTGCCGTTGAAGGCCCAGTTGCAACCGTTTACCAACAACCAGGGCCTCCTGCACCAGAACCAAGACGTTCTGCGGCTCCTGGCTTTCCTGGGCCTGGTCCTGGCCAAGGTCGAGGTGGGAGCCAAGGTCGAGGCTGGGGCAGAGGTGCAGGTGATGGCCAAGGCCAAGTGGCGGGGCAAGGGAGACCTGGAGATGTCCCGCTTGACCAGCGTCCTGTGTCATCTGGTGACCGAACCGTTTACCAACAACCAGGGCCTCCTGCACAAGAACCAGCTAAACCTTCATATACTACACTTCCATCAACACCTCTAAGCCAAAGCAAAGCTGTGACTCCGGCATCGTCCAAATCGGGCAGTCCCGATATTCCCCTCTCTCGTTTTAAAATACCTCCAAAGATTCTTGGGAATACTGTGCGATCAAGAGAAATACAAGTTATAACAAATTACTTGCAAATGTCTATAAAACCACTAAAAATAGTAAGTATTATTGCAAACCATTCCATTATGAAATATCAGCAGTAACATTTGTTAGGGTCAGACTACCGCTTGGTCACATGATGATTTATGATACCACAGTTTTTCAACAATGTACATGTAACAGAATTAATAGCTAAACCCTATCTACCATATTTTGGTTTAGAAATTAATACTGTTACACATTGTATAGTGCCGTTTTATTTAAAGTACTTTGGTGATTCGTTGGTATTTGTTTAGATTTTTTATCATCCCGACATGTTTTGGCACCTTTTCAGTTTGGGCCATGGAGTTTTGTTTCTGTTCCTAAATGAAAGTAATCTTGTGAATCCTATCTTACATTAATATTTTATAACTTTAAAAGTATTTATATATAAGGTGGTACCAAATTATCTATTGATACTTAAACAGGTGATAGTGTTGCTTAAACTGAACAACTTTCTCCATAGAACATAGGTCGAAAAACGAATTTTTTTTTCGCCTTTCCATAGTAAGTTGATCAGCTGACCAGTACATTTTGTATGGGAGTATGAATTTTTTTTTTCGTTTTTCGACCTATGTTCCTTGGAGAAAGTTATTCAGTTTAAGCAACACTATCACCTGTTTAAGTATCATCAGATCATTTGGTACCACCTTATATTTATTTCTGTTTCGTTTTTTCAGTTCCGGTATGACGTGGCATTTAAACCAGACAGGCCCAAGAAAGCACTGGCTAAAGCTTTCACAGTTTCCAAAAACCAGCACTTTAGAAATAACGTTATTGCATTTGACCAAATAAAAAATTGTTATACCATTCAGAAGTTGGCAAAAGTTACGCAAAATGACCGTTTCATTACTAATGTAAGTATAGGTCTTTATTATCTCAAAGTAACTTAAACTACACTGCATTAGTAAATAAGAGTTTATATAATTTTTCATTTGTAGGTTGAGATTTTGGACAACAATGGAAAGACTATGGCATTTGAAGTGTCTTACAAATTCACTGGTATGGTTGATCTTGGCACCTTATTAACGTAAGTAGTGGCAACGTAAATTAATGGTAGTAGCGATTGAATAAAGGAGAACCGGCACTCGCCATAGAAAAATGCTTAACTTGTATATGATTGAATTTGGTCTTAAAATGAAGTCAATTATTGCTACATTGTTTAAGTTCTGTCTTATTTTCAGTGCATGTAGAAAAAAGTTGTTTAATTTATACACAACTTGAGTATAAAAGGCCGGGTCTCCTTTTTGTATGAATAATACTGTCTTATATACGTCTAATATATGTCTTAATAATAATTAATGTATTATTATTTGTGTTTTAGGTATATGCAAACTGGTGGAACATCTCTCAGTCCCCCGACAGAAGCGATTCAGTGCATAGACGTTGTTTTGAGACAGGGAACATTGGAGAACTATGTTAAAGTAAGTTAATTAGTCTTTGATATTAGTGTTTGTTGATTGAAATCGAGTCAATGGCTTTGTAAACTATGAATAAAAAAAAGACTTTGTAAACTATGAATAAAAAAAAAATTCATATAATCAATCATTAGAACAGCGTTTCCCAAGTGGTGTGTCACGTCACGACCCGGCAACGAGCCACGGAATGTTTACTCAAGTTATTACTTACTCGTCTAAAATATGGTGGTAAGTGCCTTTTCATATCGCACCTCCGATAAAATAGGGTTACAACTCGAAAAAGTCGAATTTTGTGTTAATTACACAGAAAATTTTCAAATGTTATTATTTATCTTCTCGAAAATAGTTACATCTGTAACTCTAAAACTCGCTTCTAGGTGGCGTTGTAACGCTACACCATTAAAGCATTGTTACATCATTGTGATTTCGGTTAGTGTTACTAACTAAAATATTACTGTGTTCTTGATAGGTAAATTTTATTTTGTTAAGTATATTTTCTAATAAACGGTCACAAGTCGTCTTGTTACAGTTTATTGTAAAATGATGGATAAAAATTGTTGAAAGGGTATTATATTACAGTGATACATTTTGTATTGTATCGGTGTTTTAGGTACGGTTAATTGTAATTCCCCAGAGTACCTAATCATACTGTGTTACTTTTCTCCTTAAAAAAAGATGATTTACTGAGTTTGGTAGATATTAATCATGTACCACGATTTTATGCGTCTTTTAACAACCAAATTGTGATTGAAAATTAGCTATCTGACACCCTGATTACGTGATTACTGAAATTTAGATTACTGAAATCTAAGATCTGTTTTTTTTATCTTTTATAGTGATAATTATGGTTCCTACTTAATGATTCAACATTATTATAATTAGAAAAAGATTAAAACATAATATTATTTAAATGTATCTTAATTTGAGACTATCTAAACTTGAACTGATTAGTAAAAAATACTTTGACTTTAGAGATAATTATGTTTTTAGGTTTGATCTAATTGAAGTTTTTTTTAAAGTTGATTTTATTTTGGAGTCTACATCAATACAAAAAATATTTAGCTAAGATAAGCGCAAGTAACTGCCTGTTTTCAATTTAAATTAACATTGTTACATCTTTCACATTGTATTTTTATTTATAAAAGTTCAAATACCTATCTAAAATACCGTTACAATTGGAAATTTTCATGCAATTTTTCAGGAAAATTGAAAAACAGTATATGCCATTCGAATGTATATTTTGCAATCTTTTTAAATATATACACTTTGTAGTATATTTATACAATATTAAAGGAATAAAAACTACATAACAAATCCGTGTGTTTGTTTTCGCTCTCCTGAAAATAAAGGTTTTTCCAGTTGTAACCCTATTTTATCGGAGGTGCGATATTTGTCTGCGCACTTGGACGAATCAACCACTGGACACGTAACGTAAGAAAAATGTATGAAATCACGTTCAACCAATTTTTGCGGGGCGAGGGGGGATTACACTTGTCAAATAATGACAATGTTATAGGGTGATTTAGCCGGTTTTCGGCCATAATTGCCGGCCAAATATTATGGATTGTGAAACTCGTACATTAATTCTCGGCCAGGCGGCCGAAAAGCAAGTGACCTCCCAGAAATGCATTTCGTCACCCGGCCATCAAATTTAAATGTATCACACCGAATACTTTACGCGTTTAAGTCAAAATAACAGTACTAAAACTAATTTACCATACTCACACTCAATTGCAAGAAGCTTCACTTTATATCTTCTTTAGCTAATGCCACTTTATCGCTAATGAAATCATCAACATAATGATTTCATTAGTTTGTTGCATCAAACTCGTTTAGGCTAAAAACTTAATCCTTTAACTAATGAGAGCCTTAAACATTGTTGCCAATAATAAAGTTAAAAAATGAATGGGATGAGCGAATGGTTGAGTTTTGTTTTGAAAAGTATTCGAAATTTGTATATAAAATGGCCAAAAAAACGCGTTTGACACATAGTTTGGTTTGACAACTTATTTACCTAACCTTTGAATAAAAACTCAATATTTAAAACTGAATGATTTTTTTTATTTCTTAGTATACCTACATATAAGAGAAAAATCAACATCTACATACTAGGAGAATATTGTCACGATATCGAGTTTACAAGGGCTGATCGCACAGATGTGTCATTTTGATGTGATGTACCAGGGGCAGTAGAACTGTCTTTGTTCGCCAAATCAGCTAGTCCCATCTGAAAGGACCCTGTCGCGAAGAACTGCAAAGCGATCAGAAGCTGGATAAGACCACAAACGGCCTTACTCCTCAGGGTTTGTGGCTCCAGATTGAGGCAGTCTCGAAGCAGCAGCGCTGCCTCCTTTGAAATTCGGGAGCGCAGCCGGAATTTTTCTCCGTCATGTTTTTCGAATAAATTTATTGGTGGCGACAAGAAACATCTTCTGGATCCGATAATGACGATAGGCTGGTCGGTCAACGACGGCGGCGGCGGACGACGGTAAACTTAATTAACTTCTTTAAATCACATTATCAAAGTACCAGGGTAGCATAGATTTAGAGGAGGTCAACATTTTTAAACATAATAAATTGTTGAAGTCCTTATCTGCGCGACCTTGAGCAAGTGAAGGAGGCCTGGTTATGTTTCCGAAATGGCCGAAAACCAAAGGGGGCCGGCAAACCGGCTAAGTCACCCTACTTTGTTTGGATACCAAATTTTATTTATTTTACGGAAAATAGCTACTATAATAGGTTTAAATTGTGCTTATGCGTGAAAAGAAAGATTTCTTGATTGCCCTCTATTTTTTTTGCTGAACAAGACGGAGCATTTTGCCCATTTTTGTACCAATGTTTCGCCACGAGCTCTAGAATCACACTGACAACGCAATATCGTTTACTGAGGCTATCGGTCACAGTAAGTGGCTAAGGGGTAAAGGCGAATATGGCTGTCATTTCGCGTCCAGTGGTTAATTCGTCCAAGTCTGCGCAGCAGCGGTATGTACGAGGCAAACATCTTGAACTTTTTTCGTTGGAGTGGGGATAAGTTCGCGCATGTGCTCTTGCGAGCGACCAATAGCGCGCGCGCCGCCCGCGCCCCTCACCGCTACGCATGCCCAAAATACGCGTTCCGCACAATCCCCGCCCGATTTCAACATATTTGCCTCGTAACGACATCATCACCTTGCACTTGTACTATTATCTAGTTTGTGACCTTGCCATAGTAACTCGCCTGGGTAGCCATGGCAACCACGCCTGTTTACTATGGCGAGGCGACGTCGTCGTACTGCTGCTGCGCCGACAAGTGACAAAAGGTCCCCCGTATCTATAGACGAGTAAGTAATGACTTGAGTAAAACAAATTTATTTTTCACCTCTCCCGCACTCCTTTTGGCGCGTAAAAACTCGCAGCAAAATCGATTTTTGCTGCGAGCGTGAGGCAAAGTGCTTTTTTAATTTATAACACCAACTTTTAAAATAAAAAAGAAAAAGAAATAGAGTGACAAGGATGAGACTTGTAAAATTGATATGTGAGAAAAGGATAGAGTGCTTTATGGTGTCATACATGGATTAAAAAGTAAAAAAATAAAATGCACGTATATACCAAGGAGTTTTAAATAAGGATTGTTAAAAAAGAAGGTTGATAATTCGGAATAAAGAGTATGGACGAAATGAGGTCGCATGTATGAAATTAATGTAAAATAAGAAAAATTAACGAAATTTATTAACAAATTAGTGTTTTATGACTATAAATAAATAAATAAGATGGGATATTAATGAATAAGAGAAAAGCACAACGTAATAATGTAAAACAAAGCGGCGGGAATCTACTTTATGAATAAAATTTGTCAGCATAGGTTTGATCGAACTATTTTTGTGATAAATTACAAAAAATGAGTGCGTCCGTCCAACAATGAAGATAGTTGTCTAACTCCAAAAGAGTTGAGTGAACAAGTTTCTAATGCTGAATTTAGATTTTTATCAGGAAACTCACGTAAAAAATTTCTCGCTGGTAGAGGTGAAAAGTTGTATGTTTTACACGAGACCAAAATTTTGTTCTGTCTCGTGACTGATTTAAAGTCGGCACTCGCAGCAAAATCGATTTTTGCTGCGAGAAACTCGCTACGCTCGTGATTCAATTCTAGACTACTTCGATAGTTCGTGATTTAAAGTCGGCACTCGCAGCACAAATTGATTTTGGTCACTTGTATAACAAATAACTATTATTTTATTTATTTTATTAAAACATGCAATTTTCAAATGACTTTAATATTATATTCACATGCATTTTGTAGTATAAACTCTTCGATCACAGTGATTTGATCACAGATTAAATGCACCAAAACTGTACTAAAAATGCATTTAAGATTAATTATACCATAAATTGCACGTGAATATGATATGAGAAGCATTTGAAAAATGCAAGTTTTACTCAAAGTCATTACTTAGGTACTCGTCTATAGATACGGTCTAACCTCCGTATCTATAGACGAGTTGGTTGGAGACGTTCATGTTTTTCAATTTCCTTAAGTGCACTAGGAGGGTTAAAAACTTGTGGTGGCCAACACGACATTAGAAGCACCCATGGTAGAATAAAAACTGGTAAGGTAATCTCTTTCCGTGACAGCTGGGTCACGTGATTCATGAATACTTGAACGAATGAATGAATGATTTATTCGGTGACAAGACAATTTAAATACTAAGTAGAGATGCGCCGAATGTAGGTTTAACCGAATACGAATGTTCGGCCGAATATTCGGTCCAAAATGTACCGAACCGAATATTCGGCCGAATCATTCGGTTTCATTCTGCGCAGTAAACAGGTTTGTACACGTGTTTTTTCGGGTGGAACCCTTTCGGGCGTTTCCCACCTGCGGCCCCTCGCGCTCTTTCGGTTATAAATTGCTTACAAATGTTTTTGAAACGTCTAAAAACGGGACTATATGTTTTGATTTTTTAAATATCTATCATAGATTTTGAAATATTTGCAATTTTCTGATTTCATACAAAATAAATAAGTGCCAACTTTTTATACCTATACAATTAATATTTAAAAAATCAAAACACACAGCCCTAGTTTTTAAGCATTTCAAAAACACCAAAAATTGATTGACCAAAAAGGTTGAGGTTTAGTTTAGGTGTGGGAAACGATATCGCCGTTTTTATGGAGACCGTTTGCTAGACAATCCTCTTAATCTTTTTTACATTTTGTCAATAAATAATTGTTAGTATTAGTACAATTTAAATATTCGGTAATTATTCGGCAAATCAACCGAATATTCGGCCGAATACGAAAAAAATATGCCGAATGTGCCGAATACGAATATTCGGCCGAACATTCGGTGCATCTCTAATACTAAGCATTAAAAGTAGGTACATTAAAATAAATATAAAAGAAATGGCACCGAAAAGGCATTTACTCAGCATGATGTCGCAGCATTCTAGAACGCCACGACGCTGGTCTTCCGTAAGTGCCAAAAATAAATGGGAGAAAGAAGCACTGCTGCTGTACGCACAGATTGCAATTTGTCGATCTAAAAACTGCACTACAATACTTTACGACCAATCAAATGTTGCGATCAAGTTGCGATAAGGTTCAGTTACCAATCAATGGTATGGCTATCGTGTCGTGATCCTGTCGTGATGAATGACGTATCTTGGGCCATCCGTGGGAAGAGAATACCTGGTGAAACATATTATTATACAATGGAAGCACCTTTATTACAGAATATGTGAATATTAGATTAATTTTGTTTTTTTTTCACAGGCAGGTCGCCAGTTCTTCCAGCGGCCGTCTAAGCCGATAGACCTAGGCGATGGCTTGGAAATGTGGACTGGCTTATTCCAATCTGGAATATTCACAACTAGGCCTTTTATCAACATTGATGGTAATACATTTATTCTAACTAATTACTAATATTATAAATACGAAAGTTTGTTTATTTGTTTGTTACGCTTTCACGTCTCAGCTACTAAACCGATCACCATCAAATTTTGCATAGGTAAATGTCAGGAGTATAGAAAAGGATAAAGGAATTCATCCAGAAATTTAGAACGTGCAGATGAAGTTGCGGGTATAATAGTAATTAAATAAATTCTAAAATGATTTCTAATTCTGCCCCTGCCCCCGAAATTTAGTTTTAGAGTCCGTTACGCCAGCAGGAAAGATGCTCCTAGAGGGAAGCGAGTTTGTTGAATAATTTGTGCGCAATTCAGTGTAAATGTGCGCCAAATAAAAAATTTGTGGGCCTTATACTTTTGGAATAAAACGGGAAAAACGGATTCTGCTGGGGTAACGGTGCTCCAGCAGGAAGAATCTAAACTAATGATCGGAGAGAAATAAAAGATATATGTGCGGGTAGCTTGATACTAGCAGGAAATGTGCGCCAAATATAAAATTTGTGGGCCTTATAGTTTTGGAGATATTTGATTTCCTGCTGGCGTAACGTTTTGCCAGATCCCAGATCTCGGAAACTACTAAATGTGCGATCTTACAGTAAACACATATAAGTAGCTCCTAATTTGTGCTATTTGTGCGGTAGAAAACATTTCAAAAATATTCACAGATTTTGAAGTAATCAGACATTTTCTGAAAACAGAAAAAAAATTCTAGCGCCTAAACTACCACCTAAATAGAGAAACCAAAAACGGTGTTCTATTCTTCTTATTATTTCTCATTTCCATAAAAATTTTGAAAACTGCACATTTACGCGTTTTTGAATAATACCCACATGAAGGTTAGACTGACCATGTCATGACTTTGACGGTCAGCAGGATAAAAATATCAGAGACTATTTAGATCCTGGCCCAAAGAATAATCTGTGCGGTTACTGAAGTACATGCTCTGAAAATTTCAGCTTCAAATTCTTCGTATTAAAGGAAATATCAATTAAAATCCAAAACAACTGTCAGTATTCCGATTAACCGACCAAATTCGATAGACCACCAAAAAGCGACGCGTTCATACATATTGATGACCTCCTTAACTTTGTTGTTGAACAGGTTTGTACACGTCACGTCTACGTACATTTAAGTAAAAAAGTGATTTGAGTGAGTGCTTTTATGTAAATAACGAATGAAGTTATTTCTGTTTCATTTCATTTTTACTTGAATTAAATGAATTTTAACATTATTTTAGTAGAAAAATAAAGGATGTTTTGTAACTTTTTTTTTGTGGGCCGATTTCGATGAAACTCTGTTTTTGGTACTATTTCGACAAGAAAATAGCAACGCAATGTTAAAAAAGTAATAAATTCAAGATGGCGGCCATCTTTTTTGTTTGTGGGTCGATTTCGATGAAACTCGGTTTTCGCTACTGTTTTGACAAGACAACAGCAACGCAATGTTAAAAATGTAAAAAATTCAAGATGGCCGCCACCTTTTTTGTTTGCGGGCCGATTTTAATGAAACTCGGTTTTTGCTACTGTTTTGTCAAGAAAACAGAAACGCAATGTTAAAAATGTAAAAAATTCAAGATGGCGGTTAACTTTTTTGTTTGAGGGCCGATTTCGATGAAACTCGGTTTCTGATACTATTTTGACAAGAAAACAACAACGCAATGTTAAAAATGCAAAAATTCAAGATGGCGGCCAACTTTTTTGTTTGCGGGCCGATTTCGATGAAAATTTGGTTTTTGGTAGTATTTTGACAAGAAAACAGCAACGCAATGTTGCAAATTTTAAAAATTCAAGATGGCGGCCATCTTTTTAGTTTGCGGGCCGATTTCGATGAAACTCGGTTTTTGGTAGTATTTTGACAAGAAAACAGTCAAAATAGTACTAGAAACCGAGTTTCGTCGAAATCAGCCCACAAACGAAAAAGATGGCTGCCATCTTGGATTTTTTTATTTTTTTAACATTGCTTTGTTATTTTCTTGTCAAAATAGTACCAAAAATCGAGTTTCATCGAAATCGGCCCACAAACAAAGAAGATGGCCGCCATCTTGGATTTTTTTACATTGCGTTGCTGTTTTCTCGTCAAAATACTACCAAAAACCGAGTTTCATCGAAATCGGCCCGAAAACCAAAAATTTGCCCGCCATCTTGAATTTTTTACATTTTTAACACTGCGTTGCTGTTTTCTTGTCAAAATAGTACCAGAAACCGAGTTTCGTCGAAATCGGCTCACAAACAAAAAAGATGGTCGCCATCTTGGATTTTTATTTTTTTTAACATTGCTTTACCTATTATTTTCTTGTCAAAAAAGTACCAGAAACCGAGTTTCGTCGAAATCGGTCCACAAACAAAGAAGATGGCCGCCATCTTGGATTTTTATTTTTTTAACATTGCATTGATATTATCTTGTCAAAATAGTATCAAAAACAGAGTTTCATCGAAATATGCCCACAAACAAAAAAGATGGCCGCCATCTTGGAACTTATTTTTTCATTATTATTTCCTAATTGAGTACTAATTTAATATTTATTTTATACTTAGTTAGCCCTAAATTAGTAATGATTTACAAATAAAATTTTAGTCCCTTACACTTTTAGTCGTTGCGTCAAACTGTCTAGACGAACGGCGGCTTTTGCGCCAGCACAAAGGGCGATTGAAGTCCGACTGTAAGAAAAATACTCTCTCGGCTGTGGTATTGGTATGAATACAGGCTCAAACTAACTATTTAAAAGTTAAAACACTATTTACCCACATTTTTCAATAAGAAGTTATGAACGCGACTGTACAAACAATTTTTCTGCATAATATGACACAATAAAGAAGGTCATCAATATGTATGAACGCGTCGCTTTTTGGTGGTCTATCGAATTTGGTCGGTTAATCGGAATACTGACAGTTGTTTTGGATTTTAATTGATATTTCCTTTAATACGAAGAATTTGAAGCTGAAATTTTCAGAGCATGTACTATGGGCAACAGCGACGCTTAACCAGTTTGCAACAAAATTCGTGTGCGCGCGTATCGCCCCTACACGAACTAAACGTATGGTTGTGACGGCGCGGCGTGCAAGCGATTTTGACCTTAGCAGTGGTTAAGCGTCGCTGTTGCCCATGGTACTTCAGTAACCGCACAGATTATTCTTTGGGCCAGGATCTAAATAGTCTCTGATATTTTTATCCTGCTGACCGTCAAAGTCATGACATGGTCAGTCTAACCTTCATGTGGGTATTATTCAAAAACGCGTAAATGTGCGGTTTTCAAAATTTTTATGGTAATGAGAAATAATAAGAAGAATAGAACACCGTTTTTGGTTTCTCTATTTAGGTGGTAGTTTAGGCGCTAGAATTTTTTTTCTGTTTTCAGAAAATGTCTGATTACTTCAAAATCTGTGAATATTTTTGAAATGTTTTCTACCGCACAAATAGCACAAATTAGGAGCTACTTATATGTGTTTACTGTAAGATCGCACATTTAGTAGTTTCCGAGATCTGGGATCTGGCAAAACGTTACGCCAGCAGGAAATCAAATATCTCCAAAACTATAAGGCCCACAAATTTTATATTTGGCGCACATTTCCTGCTAGTATCAAGCTACCCGCACATATATCTTTTATTTCTCTCCGATCATTAGTTTAGATTCTTCCTGCTGGAGCACCGTTACCCCAGCAGAATCCGTTTTTCCCGTTTTATTCCAAAAGTATAAGGCCCACAAATTTTTTATTTGGCGCACATTTACACCGAATTGCGCACAAATTATTCATCAAACTCGCTTCCCTCTAGGAGCATCTTTCCTGCTGGCGTAACGGACTCTTAGTTTTAGAATAATATTATGGTTATTTATCTGCACTCGATTGGTGAATTAAAACTTGTAAGGAGCAAAGCTTTACATAACTTGAGTTAAAATATGAGAGTTCCTGATTTGAATCAATTAAATATGTATTTTTATTACTTCCTTTTTTATCTTACAGTTGCTCATAAAGGATTTCCTAGACAACAGCCGATGATTGAAGCGCTACAACGCGATTTCCGATTGGACCCCCGCTACCCTATAGAGACTCAAAGAGGACGTGGCGTTGAGAATTTCCAACATTTCCTCAAAGGGCTGCGAGTAAGTTTGATTGTTTATACTTGTGTGTGGGTCTCACTCCGCGCTTAAACTTTTATATAAGCTTACTGCTCGCGGCTCACTCAGTCAAGCCAGCGCACGAGGGATGTCGTATGTCGGTTGAGACAGAACTACGCGACTAACGCGACTGAGAAGGTGCGTACAATAATAGGCACGCAGCGCTGTACAATTTGAAATTGTACTTTATTGCTGTGCAGCGAGAGTAGCTTATAATTTGATAGTCCTTGCGCGGATGGGCATCTGTAGTTTAGTACAAATATAACGGGTGTAACAAGACCCTCAACGAAACCGAAGTCCGCGCATTCCGCCCATCACATCAGGATAATTTTTGTCTTTTAGACCTTGGGTGGTCAACAAGTCGATCGCGATCGACCAGTCGATCTCTGGAGACCGTGCAGTCGATCGCGAGAGAGACATAACAAAAAGTGCTTTACTTCTGGTAGGAAAGCAAGTAGCAACCTAACGGTGTGGGAGGCTGGTGCGGTGCTTTTGTAGTGAAAAATACCCCAAAATTGAAAATGGTTGAAGTCGATCTCAATAGGCCAGGAAATTTGGCCACCTCTGTAGTCGTAGTAGTCTAAAATTTAGACTATACCTTGGAAACCAATAGCTACGAAGTTATCGAAGGTCAAAGTAAAAAAATAATCAATTTTTTTATGAATTTTTTTATCAACTCTGCCGCAAGCAGCTGTGTAGCATACACTTGCAGGCGTAGTCTGGTGTCTGGTACGCGTTACATTGTGTGGTATGTCTGCAATGCTTTTTAACACCAAAAATTAAAATCGTTTCCCAGCAATAATTTTGAACAGAATTGGTCCTGATGATGGGCAGAAAACGTAGACCTCGGCTTCGTTGGGGGTCTTGTTACACCCAGTATATTGTGGTACTATGTATGTAGAATAAGGGTGCCTAACTGCTGCTAAGGTACTGTACATATCTTAGCTAAAAATAAATCTTATTACCAATATATAAAGACTATTGTTTTGCTAGGTGGTTGCTAAGATAGGCGGTGATAAATCTGCAAAGGGCCAAAAACGTGAATTCATCTGTAACGGCCTTGCTGGCTCAGCGACCAAAGAAAGGTTCGCCTTCGAAGACCCAGAGACCAAGGCGAAGAAGAACATGAGTGTGGCTGAATATTTCGTGCGCGTCAAGGGTGTGAAGTATGTATTATTCAACTATATACTTTGAATTAATAATCCTAACATTAATAATCATAAATGCTTTGTTTTGAAAACATGCCTTACCGTTGACGTGACTGAGACGTGACCGAGCTGTGTGAATGATCCAATAATCTTAAACGAGGACCAGGGGGTAATTATGTAATTTTGTTGCAATCAACTCTAACAGAAATCGCAGTTACATTGCTGCTTCCGTTAAGAACCAATGTGACAACTATCTTACTTAAAGCAGCAATGTAACTGCGCTTTCAATCGATTTCAATTGAGAATTGTTAGCAACAGACTTACGTAATCAACCAACGGAACCGCTTCCCGTTAAAGGGGCTTTTGATTGGGTATTTCATAGACTTGTTTTCAAAAACCCTATCAATACGGTAACCCTATCGAAAGGGTAACCCAAGTAAGCACTTACCGAATCCGAAAACCCTATGAAGGCTTTGTGCAAGGGTTTTAAAACGTGTTCAAGTAATTTATACCTACCTATAAAGAGGGCTCCACACTCGCGCCGCGAAAGCCCGCGAAGGCCGCGAAGCGCGAGTGTGGAGGGTTTCGCGGCTTCGCGTATGGGCTTCGCGGCTTCGCGTTCGCGCTTCGCGGCGTTCCCCGTCCGGTGGCGGTTTTTTGGTCCGCGTCAAAGGACATGTGTGCCGAACTAATGTTGCCGTGGTTCGCGGCCGCGGTTCACGCGCGAGTCTGGAGGGCTATATTTTTCGCACCGTTTTCATGCGCGAACCGCGCCCGTGATTCGCGGCCGCGGTTCGCGGCGCGAGTGTGGAGCCGTCTTAAGGACCGGAACCGCTTACCGTTAAAGGGGTATTGGGTATTTCATAAACTGCTTACCGTTAAAGGGGTTTTTGATTGGGTATTTCATAGACTTTTTTCAAAAACCCTATCAATACGGTAAGCATATCGTCGACTAACCCTATCGAAAGGGAAACTCTATCATTTGGTAAGCTCTTTAATAGGGTTTCCTTAACAATTGGCTTAACCAAAAAAAGGGATTTTCCGGGCCCTGACCTTAAATCAAGTATGGAAGTCGCTGACTCTCAGCAATTTTTTTCACTGATGTCTCATAGTTAGGAAACATTAGACAAAAAATAATTCAATAAAGTACTAATGGTTCAGTGACCGTTGCTGACCATACTAATCAGTTAGTTTCATATAATCTTCGTTTTTCAGACTGCAGTATCCTGAACTTAATTGCCTTTGGGTGGGACCCAGAGAGAAAACCATCTATTATCCAATGGAACTGCTTGATGTTGGTTATGGTCAGGTAAGACATTTTTTAATTGATTACAGGTGATTTTTTGAACAGTCGACAAACTTTGTGGTGTGGCTAAGACCATCAAACTGAAGAACTTTGTCTATGGGACCAACTTAATAAAAGCAAAAAATAATCAAGTTTTCCATAGAAAAAGTCATCTCCTAGACCAAAATGTATGGAACAGCTGATTATTTGTTGGCTCTTGATTAAGTTGGTCCCATAGACAAAGTGGTTCAGGGGCCGTACCGGCTAACGCATCGAAGATCGTAAAAAGTCTGCCCGGTTTCAAATTAAAACAGGTATAAAGAGGAGAGGGAAGGCAACTGTCAAAATGGCGCTGCGTGCGCTTGTTCCAGGAGAACTATGAAAACAAAGGACTTTATTAAAAAAAAAAGTTTTTTTAAGCTTTAAAATGATTAAATTCTGTGTTGTAAGCTTTAAACATGTTGGCTCTTACAAATTTTCGAAAAATCTGGATATAGAAACAAAATATAAATTGTGTAAGAATAAAAACTTCTTAATTTAGCTTTAAATTCCGGCATTTGCATCGTAGAATAGTCTTTTATATTCATTTTGGGTCAATGGGTCTTTTTCGGTAAAAAAAAAAACACAAAATAAATACCTATTTTCACATACCTTTTTTTTTCTGAACGTCTACTGTCTTAGGAACAAGCATACGCAGCGACATCTACAATAGGGAATATGCATCAAATTTTTTTTTATCAAAATCAATAGTATAATGCGTGAGAAAATCAACTGTAATATTGAAACTTGTCTCTTGCGTTTTTTTCTCGTAATATAGTTACTTGAAGTTAGCACGCATCAGCTCCCGCCGAAAACGCTCTATACAAAACGGTGACGTCACACATCACGTTTCGGTGTGTTTCGGGCCCGTTTAATATGGAGTTAGCCAATAATCTTCAATTATCTCCCTAAATTTTGCGTTTAAGTACATATGTGTCATACAAAATATTATTTCTTTTTCGATATTCTATCTGACTGAAAAGTGCATTATATCCGAAAACGAAAAAAAAATATCGTTATTTTCCTCTGATTTCATCGTGTGATAAAACGAAAATAATCATTTTTTTTAATTTTTCTTTCTGTTCCATCATATTTTTACAAGTGTCCGCAGCGATCAAGCTCAATTTTAGAAAAATCGGTGACTTATGCATATTCCCTATTAGCTTTGCGTTGCCATCCCCATTAGGCCAAAATGGCGAACTCCAGTTTATGGTGTCACATTACCATCGATATCTTTCCAAATAACTTCGACAAATAATACAATACGAAATCCCTTACTTCGATTTCTCTGTTTTAAGTTGAAACTCGGCAGATCCGCCGAAGTTCGAAAGTTAGCCGGTACGGCCCCAGTTTGTTGGGCTAAGCCACACCACAAAAGTTTTTGACTGTTTTCGATTTCACCCTGTAGTTAAAAGAGTAAAACTAAATATTTTTTACAAGTTTTTTTACACCTGTTATCAGTAGGTGTATTATGAGTTTATTTTTTCCGCTTACTACACTCGATAGCGACTGTAGTTGACATTTGGAGGACTACTTTCAGTTTAGTGTAGTTACCGCCAGAGGCGCTGTACCAAATTCCATACAAAATTGCTTAATAACAAGTAACTCATACATACAGCCTCTGACATATTCATTTAGAACAACTTTAGTAGGTACTTCGATATTAATGGTTTTCCTGAAGCTTTTAAAATTATTATTTGTTTTTCCATAACACTGATTATTTTGGTTACCTACAAAAAAGGGGAAAATAATAGATCAAAAAAGGTCATTGGGCATTTTGTAAGGACATTTGACCCACGGCGTACACAAACGAAATAGGGCTATGTATGTAGATAAATGTATCTGCTACTAAGTAAAATAACTTTGTCTGTCGGTCGGTACATAAAAAAATCAAATCATACATATTTTGAAAATTTTTCAATTTAAAACTGGTTTGGTCTCTATACGCGAACTTTCATCAAAGTAGGTCAAATATGCCCAATGACTTTTTCTTTACATTTTTCCGTTCACAATGTTATCACTTGTTCTGTTATCAAGCACTATATTTGCACTTACTTAGTATTTGTTTACGTTAGATAAAATTTTAAATGAGAAAGGCATTTTCTCTTTCTAATTTGTCCCATTCACGATGGAATACCCCAGCTGTTTTTGATAGTCTTTATTTTAGGTTTTTGAAGGAGGTTTTCCTTTAAAAAAGGTAAATATGTATATTTTTTTATTTAAAATAACAGGCACAAAACAAGCAACTAAATGAGAACCAGTTAGCGACAATGGTGAGACAAGCGGCCACCCCTCCCGATGAGCGCAAACGGAAAATCGAGGAAGTCATCAAAAATGTGAGTAATAATATATTCCTAAAGTTCTTTTGATTTTTGAAAATTGAAAAATTGTAACTGCGGCTGCTAGTACTGTCACAGAATACATAATAGTACAAAGTACAGAAAATTCACTTCGTATAGTCATTTAAATAAATAGCGACTCTTGCTAGGACATAATAAAGTGCAATTTAGGTCGCACACCGCTTCCTTGCCTACAGTTATATTCACCTACAGGTTGCCTCTCTTTCTATCGCGTAGCTCTTACTTCTTCTAACAACTTCAGGGTTGTCTTCTTCTAATCCTTCGACGTTCGAGCGGCCCCATCGGGCCGCACAACACAACAATGGAAAATATATTGTCTCATTTTCTGTGCTTGAAGGATTAAATACTTCATTACAAGTATTGTAGTGATAATGTATACCTACTTAAATGTGAAAAAATACGTTTCAAATAAACCTATAATTATAGGCTAGATGTACAGTTAACGCCACATTAGACTATATTATGTTGAATTTAAGGCAGTTTTTATGCCACCGCCACCATACCGGTTACGGAATCCTTAAATTCAGAAATGTAGTTATTTAGTTAAGTAGGTATAATTCGCTAAAAAAAAGAATTAGGTAGGTACCTACTTAGGAAATTTGATCGAGAAAAAATACGACACACCTCTGAATATAAGTACCTATAACTACACGCTTTCCTACACATAGTAGGTAGTTGTTACAACTACTTATCAAAAATAGGTAAGTACTTATAAAAAATACGAGTAAAATAAACAAAATATATATATATTTTTTACCTTATTGAATCTTTCGGTAATTTGAAAACTGAAAACTTTGAATCCTTCTGTTTTTTGCGACAGTCGTCCACGCAACAATTATTAGTATTACGATTCTCCATAATTTATAAATTGTAATAGTGTACGGTACAGTGCTGGGAGCAATAAATAATGATCGATTAACCGTCATAGAGGCACAGAATAACGCACGCGTATAGTCACAAGCGCGGCGGCAACCCTGACTGATTTTGCAACTTCAAGTTGTCGCGCGCTGTAGGTACTTATCGCGGTATGTATGGGCGAGTGACGGATGCCTGGTACTGTACTTTAGAAATAGTTTAGATTTCAATTTGGTAAATTATTATAAGCATTCTCAAAAAATAAGTAAAAAGACATCAGTATTTAATTTGTATCAATAACTCAATTGTCATTTTAGATGAATTATTCGAATAACCCAACATTCAAAGAGTTCGGGTTGAATATTTCCAATGAATTCTACCCAGTGAAGGCGAGGGTGCTAATGCCCCCTAGATTGGACTGTGGTCGCGGGCAGGTGCTGGAACCCAGGTTAGTGATAAATAATTACATTTCAAAATCATAACTTTTTAGTCCGTAACCACAGATTAGATATAAGTACTACCGTACAGAAAGGAAACTCCGCCCCGCCCCAGATTCAATTACCTCACCCATAGCCTTCTTTAATTGCAAGCCGTGAACATAAGTTTGGCAACGTCTGTTACTGTCAGTTCGTGGTCATGTCTTCGGCCAGTCTCCATACTAAATGTATGGGAATATTTCAATTTTAAAAGGTCGATATTTTTTTTCGTAGTAATTGTGTGAGAATTAAAATATGAAAATAATTTAGTTCTTTTATTGAAATGCTTTGTATATTAAACAATAAGAAAAATTTCAATGTTAACCAGGAAAAAATTGCTGTCAAAGATGTCATCTTTTTTGTTGATTTTCTTCAGCAGGGAGTTGATTAACACGCCCTCTAGCAATAAATGATATATCATTAGAAAGGTCTTTTAAAGACAAATATTTGCTGTTGCTATACTTTATATCAATTGTTAATACTTTTGGAGTTAAAGGTATTTAAAGTATAAAAGTGGTTTATTGTCTATGGGAGTTGATCTACCACACCTAGAGAAATGAATGATATATCATAAGAAAAGTTTTTTATATGACAAATATTTGCTGCAAACATACTTTCTATTAATTGTTAGTATTTTCGGAGTTTTAGGTCATTAATGTTAAAAAAATTGGTCAAGTTTAGAGCGTTATAACTCTCAAAGTACTAATAGTTGACGTTTATAGTCATACAATAAAGTGTTTCAAATTTAAATACCTTTTCAATGATGTAAGATTTATTGCTAGAGGAGGCTTAGATCAAAATAGTTAGGTGGCGACGAAGCATTTTGAGATTTTTCGTCGGACTCTCTTCTATATACCTAAAACTAGTGTGTATGTGTTCCTTGTGCTCTACGAAACACGAAACTGACGGTTTTAAGAGGAGGAAGTGGGGACACGCATAGCTGTGACGTCACAAAGATGGCGGCCGACCGTAACAAGTTTTTCTTCATTTCTCGAGTTCTATTGCATCATTTTCGTTGTTTGATATGTCATTTAAAAGCTTATACAACTGTCTATGATTGCTCTTTTAAAACCTACTAACTTAGTCTTGTCGTTTTTGAAATATTAACAAAAATATGATTTTTTTTCATAAACTTTTTATTATTTACAGGTTTAAACTAAATATAGAAAAAGATTTGTGTACCTAAGTTTGTAATTTTATAATAAAAAATAAAGTGCGTTTTCATATCTTCTCAAAAATATAAACATCATTGTAGTGCAATAATAAACAAACAAGTTGTTACCAATTCTGTAAGGAAAGTACTCATCTAGTTTTTTCAATTTCTTCTTTATTTCATCAAGTTTTTCTACATTTATCGAGTTCGACTGCATCAATTTCAATGTTTGATATGTCATTTGAAAGGTTATGTAATGTTCTATGATTATTCTATTAAAACCTACTAATTTAGTATTTTTGTTTTTAAAATATTAACAAAAATATGTTTTTTTCATACACTCTTTCTTATTTACCGGTATAACTAAATAAAGAGACACATAAGTGTGTCTTAGTTTCTATGTTTATGAATAACAAAAATAATGACTATTTTATTACTTTTCCAGAAATATAAAGGTGATTGTAGTGCAATAATAAACAAACAAATTGTGACCAATTCTGTAAAGAAAGTACGAATCTGATTTTTACCGCTGTTTTCACTATTGATTTGAAAATGATAAGTATTTAAGAGAAAAAGCTGTGCTTTTTACAAATTAAAGTATAAATCTAATATGTGTTTACTTTTTTATTATAATATCAGATGTAATATAATTTCATACTAGCGGCCGCCCGCGGTCTCACCCACGTGGTTCCCGTTCCCGTGGGAATATCGGGATAAAAAGTATTCTATGTTAATCTAGGCTAATTTATATCTGTGTGCCAAATTTCAACCAAATCCGTTCAGTAGTTTTTGCGTGATTGAGGAACAAACATCCAAACATCTAAACATCCAAACCCACAAACTTTCACATTTATAATATTATAGTAGGATATTCATATTATAATATCACACATCCAGTAAATTAGAAGTAATATAAGCTAAGCTATTATAGAAACAATTTACAAAACAAAGTATTATTGTAATATTAATAATAGTGCAAATAAAAACTATTCCCAAGGTGTAATGAAAATTACTTATTTTTACGTAAATCACATTGTACAAAATAGAAAATAACAATGAAATAATGAATGAGATAATGTTGACATAATTGAATTATCGAGTTTAGTGAACAGAGCATAGCAAGCAACATATAGGTACTACTCATCAACATCCATAATGTTATGCTGATTAAAATATTTCTTTTCTAATATGGCATACTCCTTTCAATATACGTTTTTGCTTTGAGCGTGCACAGTCGCATTTCATTGTCAGGCAGTCTGTCTTACACTGGCACGATATGAGCTTGATATCTTGGTAATTTCAGTTTGTCTAGGTTTTTAACATTTGAGAAAACCGGTGGTAATTTAATTACCAGCTTCTAGAGAAGTCAGAAGCACCATCTACACAGAGCTAATTACCAGACTTATTTGGAAAACTGCGAATATCCCGATCCAAACCCTACTCTTACCAGAAAACTGTGGCTGGAGGTTATATAACAATTCCCTAATTCCCATCACAAGCTTGAAACCTCCATCCAATATGTCTGCAATATATCGAGCTCATATCGTGCCAGTGTAAGACAGACTGCCGGACGACGAAATGCGACTGTGCACGCTCAAAGCAAAAACGTATGATAGGATTGGAAAAGAATTAATTATGTTTTAATCAGCATAACTTTCTTGATGTTGATGAGTAGTACTTATATGTTGCTTGCTATGCTCTGTTCACTAAACACATTATCTCATTCATCATTTCCCTACTTAATAAGTGATTTTCACTACACATTGGGAATAAATTTTATTTGCACTGTTATTATAGGTAATTACAATAAATAATACTTTGGTTTTGTACATTGTTTTTATAATAGCTTAGAAAGTACATCTAAATTGCTTGATGTGTGATATTATAATACATATAAAAGTAAACGTATATTATATGTATACTGTAATTTTTAAAAAGCACAGCTTCTTTTTCACAGCTCTTAAATACTTATCATTTCAAAATCAATAGTGAAAACGGCGGTAAAATCAGATGAGTACTTTTTTTACAGAATTGGTCACAACTTGTTTGTTTATTATTGCACTACAACCATGTTTATTTTTCTGAGAAGGCAATAAAACAGACTTTATTTTTTGTTAAAAACATACAAAATTAGGTACACTTATGTTTCTCTTTATTTAGTTATACCGGTAAATAAGAAAAAGTGTATGAAAGAAAGTGTATGAATCATATTTTTGTTAATATTTTAAAAACAACAAAACCTAATTAGCAGTTTTTAAAAGAACAATCATAGGCAATTACATACACTTTCAAATGGCATATCAAACAACAAAATTGATGCAGTAGAACTATAGAAATGAAGAATAACTTGATGAAATAAAGAAGAACTTTAAAAAATCAGATGAGTACTTTCTTTACAGAATCGGTCACAACTTGTTTGTTTATTATTGCACTTCAATCATGTTTATATTTCTGAGAAAGTAATAAAACGGACTTTATTTTTTGTTATGAACTAACAAACTTAGGCACATTTATGTTTCTCTTTATTTATAGTTATAACGGAAAATAAGAAAAAGTGTATAAAAAAACATATTTTTGTTAATATTTCAAAAACGACAAACTTAAATTAGTAGCTGTCAATAAAACAATCATAGACAATTATATAACCTTTCAAATGACATATCAAACATTGAAATTGATGAAGTATAACTCGAGAAATGAAGAAAAATTTCATTAAATAAAAAGAAAATGAAAAAAAAATTATAAGTACTCTCCTTACAGAATTGGTCACAACTTGTTTGTTTATTATTGCACTACAATGATGTTTATATTTTTGAGAAGATATGAAAACGCACTTTATTTTTATTATAAAATTACAAACTTAGGTACACAAATCTTTTTCTATATTTAGTTTAAACCTGTAAATAATAAAAAGTTTATGAAAAAAAATCATATTTTTGTTAATATTTCAAAAACGACAAAACTTAAGCAGTAGGTTTTTAAAAGAGCAATCATAGACAATTATAAAACCTTTCAAATGACATATCAAACAACGAAATTGATGCAATAGAACTCGAGAAATGAAGAAAAACTTGTTACGGTCGGCGCCATTTTGTGACGTCATAGCTATGTGTGTCCCCACTTTCTCCTCTTAAAACCGTCAGTTTCGTGTTTTGTAGAGCACAAGGAACACATACATACCAGTTTTAGGTATATAGAAGAGAGTCCGACGAAAATCGTGAAGGAGACGACTTATTAAATATTTGCCTCCTGACTATTTATATCAATTGTTAATACTTTTGGAGTTAAAGGTATTTAAAGTATAAAAGTGGTTTATTGTCTATGGGAGTTGATCTACCACACCTAGAGAAATGAATGATATATCATAAGAAAAGTTTTTTATATGACAAATATTTGCTGCAAACATACTTTCTATTAATTGTTAGTATTTTCGGAGTTTTAGGTCATTAATGTTAAAAAAATTGGTCAAGTTTAGAGCGTTATAACTCTCAAAGTACTAATAGTTGACGTTTATAGTCATACAATAAAGTGTTTCAAATTTAAATACCTTTTCAATGATGTAAGATTTATTGCTAGAGGAGGCTTAGATCAAAATAATATTTTGACTATATATCAAATAATTTGACTCAAACCTTATGTTCTAATAAATAAATAATAATAATAAATATAAAACTTTATTGAAATAACCTTACATCACAATTTGCAACTAGTTTAAACATAGATAATATAGGAAAAACAAATAATAAATAACTTTTAAAATAATATTATACTATGTGCTTGACCACATGCGATGTTGCCGTTCTGCTCAACTTCAGGGCTTGGAAGATATAGAAGGCTATGCCTCACCCCACCGCGCGAGTTCGTGTGCCGAATCGTGTGCTCATTCAATAGCCCCAGACTTCACGCACACAGTTGCGCGTGTGCAAAAACGTCACGGTGTAGCTTCTGTGTAATAAATAGGTAGTTGAAACGCGGCGCTTGTATGGAGTGCCCGGGGTGTGACGAAACTTAGCTTTTTTTATATGAAGGGGAATATGATATCTTTTTTTACATCATCTACAGTTTACACCAAAGCGAAGCGAAGTATATTTTTATACTCGTACCATGTATGTATAATACTTACTAGCGACCCGCCCTCGCTTCGGTGTAAGCTATAGATTACACGGTAAAAACAGATTTCTTATAAAAAGACAAATTGCTTTGGCTTAAGACATATTTATTAAATCAAGAAAATGATCCTCTCCCTATAGACGCTAGACAATAATTTCTTCGTAATAGTAAATAATATTCTTAAAAATATTTAGTTGTTACAAGAATTTTACTTTTATTCCCAGACACGTGTTGTTTCATTCAAGACACCGTTATTTTGTACAGTCAAGTAAATGTATTCTTGATACGAAAAATCTTATATATCTCTTATAGACTAACCTTACTTAGAGTAAATTATAATTTTACTCATAATAAGTAAATGTTTAGTTGGCCTAAGTAATTACTGGTTTTTGATGAAAAAAATAAATGGAGATTTTGTGTATTGAACGAAAATTTGTTGTTGTTGTATATTAAGTGGAGATAATTGGAGAACACCAATGACTTTCTTTTCCTTGACTTACTGACAAAAATCAAGGTAAAAGTGCTTGAAAGAGGAGTGGACTGTTGAGTCCGGGAAGCCGTTCCAAGTAGGACGCGACACCCAGACAGAGGCAACAAACCCGATCCGATTGTGATTGACATTACAAAATTAATTCCGGCTACTTAAAGAACTAGATAAAAATCTTAACACCGCGGGTCAGACCATGATGTCAACAAACCCACTACCTTAACTCTAACTTAAGTCATCTTAAGTTAAATACATTGCTTTCTTACATTATTATTTTTTTTTAAGGAAGAAAAGAAAAAATACTCTCGACTTCAGGATAATAATCTTTGTTGAAGGATAAATTTCTCAAAGTAAAAATGTTATCGTGTTTATCGAAAACTATGATTACGTTGTTTCAAAATTTTACTATTTCTCTCTTTTAAACAAAATTTCCATAAGCCGAACAAAATCATTTCTTAGAACAAGAAATACAATTTTGTTTTTGTTAAATTAAATATATTAAATTCGTACTCCAACTTATTATTAAATTATTTTGGGCCAAAATTGCATGTCTAAAAGTTAGACCGAATGTTTTGATTGAAGAAAATCATTACTCAATTGTGTAATTTCTTATGCTAGACCTAAAACGAAAAAAAATTATACTGAGCACACATTTTATCTTAAATTAAATAGTATGTACTTCATGAACAATAAACTTTCTCTTAATCGAAGAAAATTATTTTTTGAAAAAGGTATTTCTAAATCCAAGTAACTTGTAGTTGATTTAAGATGATTTTAATTTGATACAAGAAGATGGACATTTCTTGATTTAAATTAAGCCAATTTAATTGATATAAGTTTAAATAAGCCTTGAAACAAAAACATTTTTCTTAATCATTAAGAAAAATATTGTCTGAGTGAAAGATGAGCACTATTTTTGTTTTAAAAATATTGCATTGGCCTAAGTAAATATATTTTTAGAATAACCAAATATTTCAAGAAATTGGTCTTTCTTATTTAAAGAAATCCTTTTTTACTGTGTAAGTACATAAAGATTAATCTTTTAATGTTTTTTGTTCCTACATTACGAACTGTTTCCGTGCGCCCCGCATTTTTACATACTTAAAATTTTATGCTCATCGTAACTTCTAAACAAAATCTCAAAAATGAAATTATTTAGTTGATCATAATACAAATGTTTCTATTTTCTTTCGATTCTAATCTGGTATCGATATTTGTCCTGGACCAATGTAGGTTGTGTAGGTAGAGCTTGTAATAGAATAAGAATAAACGATAATTTGTTTTTTCCTCGCAAATGTGTTGAAAAACGTCGTATGAAACTCGTGAGCTCTTGCTTATTGCACACTCGGCTGAGTTACACCCTCGCCCGCGGCTCGGGCTGCAACCCACAGCCTTGTGTGCAATGAGCAACCTAAGCTAACTTTTCTCATCATAATGTACTATTTCAACACACTTGCTCGTAAAGTGAGCTCTAATACATCGCTTTTAGGGCCATAAACCGCGCTATAACAAACGCGTGCAATAAAATATAAAACACTAGTTGGTTATAGAATTATCCCTACAAAGTTAAATTAGTACCTTACTGCAAGGTCTATGCGAGTAAACAGAGCATTCCCAATTTAACCGGGTAATACAGTAATTTTTTTTAGAAACAACAAAGAGGTTTTATACCCCTGAAAATGCATATATACATTTTTAGAATAAATAAATGTGTAAGTCCTTAATTAAGTCAAATATTTATTATTATCAAAATATTCATAATTTACAATATTTTGTTAAAAAAATATTAAAATATTTGCATTTTATCATTTAAAATTATAATTTTGAATTAGGTTGTATGCTCACTCATCCTGTTGTTCGCAAAATATTCTTGCTTTGGGCGTGTGAAAAAAAACAAAAAAGAACCTGCGCGCCTTTTCCCATTATAATTATCATATTTTGTTTTTGTCGTATTTGTTGCTGTGTGGTAAATTACTTTGTTTTTTCCTCGCAAATGTGTTGAAAAAAGTCGTATGAAACTCGTGAGCTCTTGCTTATTGCACACTCGGCTGAGTTACGCCCTCGCCCGCGGCTCGGGTTGCAACCCACAGCCTCGTGTGCAATGAGCAACCTAAGCTATCTTGTCTCATAATGTACATAACAGGAAGGGCGCGTGGCAAGCGAACCAAGTGTATCGGCCTGAAGCTCTTCAGTCGTGGGGATTTATTGCGATCGAGTGCGATCCCAACCGATGCAACTACGACGATGTCAAAGATATGGTTAGTATGTACAGTGATCTTCGTCCAAAACAGTGCTTTATTGCGTCGCACTTCTTTACCAGGTATTAGATATATCAGGTCATTTTGAACTTACCATCCAAAATTCAAGGATGTGTCCAGTCCATGAAATTGAAGAAGTTTCTCTAAGAAACATGTGTCGAATTTAGCCACAAAATTTTGGTCATCCCATACTAAATTGATCACGTGATCTCTTTGATTTGTATAGGTAGTCGATTTTTTTTCACATATTTGGCCATAAAATGACCCGGTAGATACAGTTTATTACGTGCAACAGTATTTATGGCTAAACCAGAATAAGGAAGATCGTATCATAGTTTCGTTATTCATATTTGTATGAAACAGCTGATTTTTTTTCGCGATTTCAAAGTTCGTCCCATTATAGAAGTTGTTCGTTTGACGGCCCCTATCTACCTCATTCTGGTTTAGCCATTAATTCTGTTACACATTGTATAGAGGTGGGCACATTATTAAGGACCAGATTCGATTTTTATACAAACGAGGTAACTTTGAGGCCTTGGTTCTCCGCCAAGGATTGACCTAACTGTGATCTGATGATGGCTATCCAGGGAGTGAATGGAGGAAATCGAGATCGCTATACATAACTAATCAGAGGGCCTAGCCAAAGTAACATTCGCAAATCTTCGTTATCGCTTCGCTTTCGAAACATGTATGGGATTGACATAAGGTTTCGTTAACAATCGAATTTTAAAATGTCAAATCCATATATGTTTCGAAGCGAAGCGATAGCGAAAGTTTGCAAATGTTACTTTGGCTAGGGGGGCTGATCAGTTAGGTGTGTATACATAGCTGGGCAGAAAACCGTTAATCCGTTAACAGTTAATTAACGAAGTTAACAAAGTGCTTAACGATTTTACTTTTAAGTTAACTCGAAAAAACATTAACGTTCTTCTTAACTTCCGTTACTTTTCACTTCCGTTAACTTAAGACCGTTACATGGCTTTTTGACGTTATTTTGTTTTTGATTTGCGCGTCAGGCCGCTGCCCATGTCACAGGCCATGCTAAGAGATAGCTATGGAAATACGTTTGCAATGTATAGACACAGTTTTACAATTATAGAGGAACGAAATCCCTTTAGTTAGCTTGGCGAATGTTTTTTTATAACCTAACTTTTTACGAATAAGTGGCTCTTTTTGTGGTTAGTGTTGTTGACTGACTGTTAATTTGTTTGTGGTTGGTGAAATTATTAATTATAACAAATAAAATGTGCATAACATCATGCATGGACACATTGGACACTAAAAATCAAGAATGCATTGAATCTGTTAGTGAAAGCAGCAATGCAGACCTGCTGTTCAGTTGAAGACCCAAAATCCTTGCCCATTATAAAAAAATAAAAATATGCTTTATTTTCTCCGCAATAAATTACAACGTATACATTTATAGTTAAATTGTATAAAGTAAGTGTTTGATAAGTATTGTGGAGACTGGCGTCCGTACTAAGGTTAAAAACCCGTTTTACATTATGTTAACATTATGTTAATATTTAAATCAAGATTGAGCAAAAAGTTGATTTATGAACGCAAACTGTGTTTGCCTAAACCTTTGGAGTGGTTAACTTTTAACGGTTAACTTTAACTTGCGTTAAATTCTCAAAAAGTTAACGCTTTAACGATTATCGAAGTTAACTTTTTGAGTAGTGAATTAACGATTAACGAAGTTAACTTTTGGATTAACTGTGCCCAGCTATGTGTATAGTGATCTGGATCTCCTCAATTCACTCCCTGTGTTAAGTATCTATCTTGATTGTTTTTGGTAATTATTGTAAATCACTGCCCGAGCCAGCTGCAGAAGACGGAACGCATCTAAAGGAGATGTGTGTTTGCGCCGACCACCGCAACGCGGCGCCACTGTACTAGACCTTCGAAAAACGCGCCGAGGAGGATGGCCGCCGCTCTGCCGTCCTGAATTATTTTAATTCATATTTCAATAAATACCACCGTGCACGTGTGTGAATCTTCCTAATATTATCCCCGGGGTGTTAAGTGAACTTTTTGTAACATCAGACCATTGATATTCGTTCTCCAAAGTGCTGTTGTGAAACCCGGCTACCGGCGATTAGAAGCAGTTGCAAGTTGGTAAGTGAATTTATCAATAGTTGCCTAAACATCAAGAAGAAGCTACCAAAGCTCCGGGGCGTTCTATTTTATAATTATCTAATATCTATCTATCTCTTTACGGAAATACAGTCCAAAATTAATCTACAAAGTGGTAGCCCGTTTGCCGCCACAATTTCTGGTCACTTCGAACCGGGTTTATTATATTTTACCGATACCGATTATATTTTAATAATATTGATATTTGTTTAAATTTATTGCATATTTACTGTTTTTACAATTGGGTCGTTGCACTGCATACGCAGGTAGTTCGATTGGGCAAGTCCATTTTTTAGTATTGGTGCGAATTTGTAGGTACGTACGAGTACATTCTAGTACATTCTACACCTTCTAGAACAGTGACTGCGCATTCTCATTACAAAAATGGACTCACAAAATAAAATGCCTAAAATCAGTGAAGAATGTGAATTAGATAAACATTTATTGATAAGATTAGAAACCTTAACTTTTAAAAAGGAATATTTGTTTAATAAATTGCAAAAAGTTTACAACTTGTCAAAAGAAATTCGTTTTGATAACTTAGATTCTATACAACGTTTTTTGGTACAGTATTCGGAACTTGACGACGTTCGTCACGATTTCGGAAATATTATTTCGGAAATATTTTCCATTGAATTACAATTAGAAACAACATCTAAACCATCGACTAGTGCTTTAGATAGCTTCGATGAAATTTACTTTATCTGCAAACGAGTTGCAATGAATTGTAGCAAGTTAGACCAGGAGTCAAACACAAAAATGTCATGTCGTGAAAATGATAATTTTGTACGACCATCATTACCTAAACTTACTTTATTTGAATTTGACGGACAATTAGAAAATTGGCCCACATTTTATGACACTTTTGTTTCTTTAATTCATAATCGTAATTTTGATAACATAGACAAGTTTCACTATCTTTTGTCATGTGTTAAGGGTCCTGCTCTGAATTTAGTGAAGAATCTTCCTATCACTGCTAGTAACTACGAGGTAGTATGGCAAAGCCTACTAAATAAGTACCAAGATAAGCGAGCACTGTTAGGTAGGTATTTAGACAGGATGTTGAGTTTCACACCACTGACAAAAGATAATACAAATAATTTAAGCTCATTTATAGAAACATTTGATCACTCATTAAAAGCAATTAAAGCTTTAGATATAGAAAATTTAGATGACTATTTGTTTTGTCACATTGCTTTGCGGGGCCTTGATAATCACACTAGAAAACTTTTTGAAGAAAGTCGTGATCAAACTTCATTGCCTTCATTTACTGAATTAATCAATTTTGTTAATAAACAAATTAAAGTTCTGGAACATACGTTTCCGACTACTAGCTCCTGGCCTACAAATAACTCGAATAAAATTAAGTTACAAAATAATTTTACTCCTAATTTAAACAAAGTAAATACTGTACAACAAAAACAAAATTCTTATAATAACAACAAATATTCACGTTCTAATCTACCAACTTCGAAAATAAATCTAACTACCTCCCGCAACGACACACAAAATAAATTTAATATTGCTTGTGCGCATTGTTCTAAAGATCACATGATTTATCGTTGTAATTCGTTTAGGCAAATGCCTGTATCTGAAAGGGTTAACCGTGTTAACACCTTAAATTTATGTACTAATTGTTTTAAGAGCGGTCATGATTCAAAAACTTGTAAAAGTAGTTTAACCTGTGGCGTTTGTTTGTCACCTCATCACTATCTCTTACATCCAAATTCGAGTGTCGGACCAGTGTCGGCCGTGCCGGCACCGACGACGTCTCAAACTATCTCGGGAGGCGAAGCGGCCGTGCCGCCTGCGCCTCGCGCTAACGCGCTTGTGAGCGGTGCCTCATGTGAACACTCCGTGAGTGTCGAGTCATCCGCTACAAACGAGAACTTTCATTCCGTGAATGAAATCGATGTTAAATATGGAGTGGTGTTAGGGACAGCACGCATAGATGTCACTGATATTAGCGGCCAGTTGCAGAATTGCCGTGCGGTTCTCGATTCTGGCGCACAAAGTTCGTTTATGACTTTAGATTGTGCTCAACGTTTGGGCTTACGACGACGCAAGTGCCCGTTCACGGTGTCCGGCCTTAGCGGCGAAGTCGTAAAAAATTTAGGTATGGTTACGTGTGAAATAAAGCCGTGTGATGCGGACGTTCCGACTTTCACGGCTGATATGGTGATAATTACCAGGGTATCCTCAGATATGCCTAATGTTTCTTTTCCGTGTGACGTTATCAGTAAATATCAATGTTATAATTTAGCTGATCCCCAATTCTACGAAAAATCTTCGGTAGATATTTTGTTGGGAAATGATATTGTTTCAGAATTAATTAAAAATAAACCGATCACTATTCAGTCTAATATTCCAAACCTTATTGAAACCGTTTTTGGTTTTGTCGTTAGTGGCAAATTGTACTACGAAAATAAATTAGAATCTCAGAATTTTCATTTAACAATTACCGAAAATAATTTAGATAAAACTTTGCGAGATTTTTGGGAAATCGAAGAGTTGCCGAGTAAACCGGTATCGAACCCGCTCGATCAGCTGGCGGAGGAGATTTTTGTTAATGAACATAAACGCGATTCGTGCGGTAGGTACATCGTGCCATTGTTATTTTCCGAGAAACCGGACTTGGGCGATTCGCGCGCGATCGCCGAGCGTAGATTATTAAATACCGAACGCAAACTCTCTCGTACTCCCGTATTACAGCAAGCTTATAATGATTTTATGTCTGAATATGAACAACTCGATCATATGGAGTTATACACCGGTAGTGAACCGAGTAAATATTTTATACCGCACCACAGTATATTGCGACCGAGCAGTACGTCAACTCCTTTGCGAGTAGTATTTGATGCGTCTGCGAAATCAAGTAATAATATTTCTCTCAATGATATTCAGCTTGCCGGTCCAAATTTATATAATGACATTGGTTCAATAATAATAAATTTTAGATTATTCGAATATTGTTTCGCAAGCGATATTTGTAAAATGTATCGAGCTATTTTAATTCGAGAAAGTGATCGTAAATATCAGCATATTTTATATAGATCATCAGTGGATGAGCCTATAAAGATTTTTGAATTAAAAACCGTCACTTATGGAGTCAGTAGTTCACCGTTTCTTGCCATACGTACTTTATTGCAGTTAGCCAGCGATGAAGGCGAACGTTTCCCTTCCGCTGCGCGCGTTATTCAAGAAGGAATCTACATGGATGACATTTTGTGGTCCTGTAAGTCATTTTCTGATGCTTGCACGTTGCAAGACGAATTAATAAATTTATTAGAATGCGGTGGTTTCGCGTTAAAAAAGTGGTCTAGTAATTGTCATCAACTATTAGATCGCATTCCTCTAGAAAATCGCGAACACGCTATCTCTTTTAATAAAGACCATAATGACATTTCAATAAAGTTACTTGGTCTACAGTGGGCTCCATTGGAAGATGCCTTTATGTTCACAGTAAATAAAAGTGACCCAGTAACTACAAAGCGCTCTGTCTTGAAAATATTAGCTTCCATTTATGACCCCGTGGGTTTTATATCTCCTTGCACTTTTGTAGCCAAAGGTATTCTACAAGAACTCTGGAAGATAGGATTAGCGTGGGATGAACAGCTACCTACTGATATTTGTAAAAAATGGTTAGAATTTATATCCCAGTTGTCACTTTTAGCCGATTTTAAAATTGAACGTCACGCCTTACTGCCTAATCAGACTGAGTGTGAGCTAGTGGGATTTTGTGACGCTTCCTCGAAAGGTTACGCTGCGTGCATTTACGTAATTTCGCGTAGTGATGGGGTAGTGAAATCCAGATTGCTCATTTCTAAAACCAAGGTAGCTCCCGTAAAACCGTTAACTACACCTAGATTGGAACTTATGGCTGCGGTTTTATTAAGCAAACTAATGCAATACGTTTGCAGTATCTTATCTCGTGTTAACGTTACCAACGTTACGGCTTTAACAGATTCTTCCATAGTGTTGGCGTGGATACAGACAGAGCCATATAAACTTAAAACATTTGTGTGTAACCGTGTTACACAAATAATTGATTCTTTACCGCCTCATTTATGGCGTCATGTGAACAGTGAAAATAATATCGCCGACGTCTGCTCCCGTGGAGTGTTGCCTAGCGAACTGCTTGCCATGACTGCGCGGTGGTTGGAGGGCCCCGCGTGGCTGTGTGACAATAGACAAAACTGGCCTATTGATACATTTTATAATAAAGAAGGTGATTTTATTTCAGAATTGAAATCTAATTCTGCTTCGGTAAATTTAATTTCACAAAAACCGGACGTTACCGAGTCTAAATTCGAATTCTTAGAAAGAATATTAAATAAATTTTCTTCTTTTTCAAAATTACAAAGGACGATAGCTCGCATTATTAGATTATTTCGTAAAAAACATGATAAAGTCAACACTAGTACATCTGTTTTAACAACTCATGACTTAAATGAAGCTCATGATTGTTTATTAAAGCTAGTTCAGAGCAGTTATTTTGAAGGTGAAATTAAGGCCTTATCCAAAGGTTCCACCTATGTTCCGTCCTTAAGAAAATTATCTCCATTTCTAGACGAGCGTAACTTCCTCAGGGTGGGGGGTCGTATATCCCACTCTGAATTACCTTATAATGCAAAGCATCCAGTATTGTTACCGAAGCGCAGTAGGTTTACCTTACTTTTAATTGAGTATTTACATAAAATTCATTTACATACAGGTCCTCGGACCTTACAAAATATAATTAATCAAAATTATTGGATATTATCAGCTCGCAGTGTCATTCGATCTATTTTATCTAAATGTAAAGTCTGTTTTAAATGTAATCCGACACTTATTCAACCGAAAATGGCAGACTTACCGTCAAATCGGTTGGCACCTAATAAGATATTTGAGCACGTAGGAATCGACCTAGGAGGAGCTTTTCTAATCAAAGAAAGTTTGCGTCGAAACGCAAAAACTAGCAAAGCATATTTAGCACTTTTCGTGTGCTTTTCAACTAAAGCCGTTCATTTGGAAGTCTTATCTTCGCTATCGGCGGATTGTTTTCTAGCTACTTTGGATAGATTTGTCTCCCGACGCGGTCTGTGCGCATGTTTGTATTCTGATTGCGGAACAAATTTTGTTGCTGCTAGTCGACATTTAAACGAAGTTCAACAGTTTCTGATAAATGAACGTAATCAGAATGACATAACGGACGGTTGTGCTCAGCGTAAAATTAATTGGAAGTTTAATCCACCCAGCGCTCCGCACATGGGCGGGCTTTGGGAAGCCGGTATAAAATCCGCCAAGTATCACCTTGTGCGTGCTGTAGGCGATAAAGCTTTGACTTTTGAGGAGCTTGCTACAATTTTTTGCAAAATCGAAGCGATAATGAATTCGCGGCCTTTGTGTGCTTTGCCTGCGAGCGATAACCCAAACGAATTTAATGTTTTAACTGCAGGTCATTTTCTTGTAGGCAAGAGTCTGACTGCTGTACCAGAATACAATTTTAAGGACGTTCCTATCAGTCATTTGTCACGTTGGCAATATTTACAAAATTGCTCTCAATTATTTTGGAAAAGGTGGAGCAGTGACTACTTAAACTCTCTTCAACAGAGAGCAAAATGGTTCACTTCCCCACCCAACTTAAAAGTAGGAGACTTGGTACTTGTCAAGGATGATCAAGCTCATCCTTGCAATTGGCCACTTGCTCGAATTGAGAATGTGCATCCTGGTTTGGACGGTGTGGTTCGAAAGGTGACTCTACGTTCCAAAAATAATATCTTTCGAAGACCAGTTGTAAAACTAAGCCCCTTGCCTTACGTTAATTAACAATATTATTTAGTACATTTTCCAAATAACTTAGTTACTATTTATCTTCAATTATTAAACTTATTATTAAGTATGTATATTTTTACTGTAACTTAGTTATCATTATATTTATTATTTTCAAATCTTATTGGGAAAGCCTCATGATGCTTTCGGTGGGGGGTGTTAAGTATCTATCTTGATTGTTTTTGGTAATTATTGTAAATCACTGCCCGAGCCAGCTGCAGAAGACGGAACGCATCTAAAGGAGATGTGTGTTTGCGCCGACCACCGCAACGCGGCGCCACTGTACTAGACCTTCGAAAAACGCGCCGAGGAGGATGGCCGCCGCTCTGCCGTCCTGAATTATTTTAATTCATATTTCAATAAATACCACCGTGCACGTGTGTGAATCTTCCTAATATTATCCCCGGGGTGTTAAGTGAACTTTTTGTAACATCAGACCATTGATATTCGTTCTCCAAAGTGCTGTTGTGAAACCCGGCTACCGGCGATTAGAAGCAGTTGCAAGTTGGTAAGTGAATTTATCAATAGTTGCCTAAACATCAAGAAGAAGCTACCAAAGCTCCGGGGCGTTCTATTTTATAATTATCTAATATCTATCTATCTCTTTACGGAAATACAGTCCAAAATTAATCTACAAAGTGGTAGCCCGTTTGCCGCCACACCCTGGATAGGCATCATCAGATCACAGCTCGGTCAATCTCTGGCGGAGAAGGAGAACCAAGGCTTCAAAACTACCTCGGTTGATGATGATACGATAAATCGGGTGTCATCATTATAAAATCTGGCCGAAAGTGGGCTGATATAACGCACTAAGAAATCTCTGTGGTGTGACTTAAATCCCAGGCTTAAACCTTAACTGTCTTATTCAGAGTGCGTTCGTTAAACTAGGGCCTAAGTTAACATGGCGTTAGACTGCGGACTAACGCCATTTTAGCGCAAATCGTATTCAGAGTGACAGTTTAACGTTTAGTCCCACCGTAGGTGCATTGTGATGTAATTGGTTTACAAGCATTAAACCACGTTTTGTTAGAACAGTCTTGCACCCCAGTTTTGTGAAACATCTCTGAATAAGACAGTATGTGTATAAGACTTATGTTACGTTTTAATTGTGTTAATTTCTTTGTAGATGATGAAGATGGGACGTATGATGGGCATGAACGTATCGGAACCCATAATGTCTCGTTACAACGTTAACATGAGGGAGCTGCAGAATGTATTGTTTGATGCACTGCAAAAGGAAATCAAATTCCTGTTCATAGTCGTCTCCGCTAGGGGACGAGACTACTATCACAGGGTAACGTTAAACTCATTTTCCATTAGCGTTTGTAACACTTACTTTAAGGCTTCATTATGCGGAATCACTTGTCTCTGTCTTTTTCGTTACGTGTAAAGAGTATGGAAAATAACCTCACTTCTGCACTTTTGCGATATTTTTCGTTGTTTTTTCATCATTCTTTTTAGCACAATAGGCATGATGACTATTTTTTTATTTTATGTTATATAAATTACCTCCCAAAAAAAAGAAACATTGGTAAAAGAATTATTTCGCTAGCATGAAAACTGCCCGAGATATCACAGTGTGAAATGCACAAAATTGGACTCACCCGAAAACGCTCCATACTAACGGCTACTCAGTTATGACGTCACGCTTGAGTAGTTTGTATGCAACGCATAGGAAATTTGTTCGACAGCTATATTAAATATTATGTTTATCAAAATGGTTTCTTAGACAAATTTGCTATAAATTTTACGGACTAATTTAATGTATTATTTATTTTAACAAATTTTATACTTTTTAAATGGACTTGTCCGCCCAACTTTGAAGGGTCATAATACAAATAATACGCAATATATAAAACCAAGAGGTTTACAAGCTACTCTTAAAAGTTTAATATGTTTACGATTTTTATTAGTATTTCGTTATTTTATTCATTAGTCATCATCCCTATTATCTTTCTTGGAAAAAGTTATCGGAGCAACTACGCAGTACGCTAAAGAGTATTTTTATGTAGAATTCAATACGTTTCCGCTATTATTTACGCCAAATATATGACCCACGACAAGCGCTTTTGAAGATTTTCTGATTTTTTTACAATCATCTGTGAAGTTTATACGCAATTTAATACTTGTAGCTACTAGATAATCTCTTTGGCTTGTCGTATGTTTTTTTTTGTGGCTACAACTTTACGTTTTCTATATAAAAATATGGCCCGCGCAAACCATGTTTTCCTGTCATGCACCCTTAAGTATATGACTTATGGGTATGGGTGACTACTTAAAAAAAACAAATGTGTGTTCCCTAATCATTTTTGACGAACAATTTTGAGTTCTTACCCCTAGAACGGCTACTTAATATTTATCTACTATCACTACAATATGTGATTTAACTATACTTTTAAACTTAAAATATTTAGTTAAAAGTATATTTTTCCCTTTCCGACAGGTGAAACAAATAGCAGAACGTGACGTTGGAATCCTGACGCAGTGTATAAAGGAACAAACTGCTACAATGAAAATGAATATGCAGACTGCCAAAAACATTCTACTCAAGGTGACTTATCGAATTAAATAATAAGAATAAGAAAAAAAATTAAAACTTTACTACTTTAATTTTGTAATGTATTTTGAAGTTGACTAATTTCTATACTTCAGACTTCTGCGCGTACAGTTCATTAGAAATTAAACACTTTTTACGGATTACAGCGCGTATATTATTAAAAAATAAACCAATAAATCCAAACTAAATAATTGGGATGTTGACAACTTTTTTTATTTTATATTACACTAGCTTCCGCCCGCGACTTCGTCCGCGTGGAAATTAGAGAAAATCCTTAGGGAACCTTCAACCAGGTTCCGACCAGCCGTTTTTACGCGATTAGGCGGGTCCCCACCAAGCGCGCTGCCTCGCGAGGCAAGACGTTTGCCGTGTGTGGCGGGCCTCGCACGAGGCTGCTCGCTTGGTGGGGACCCGCCTAATCGCGTAAAAACGGCTGGTCGGAACCTGGTTGAAGGTTCCCTAAGGATTTTCTCTAATTTCGACGCGGACGAAGTCGCGGGCGGAAGCTAGTTTATTACAATAATCAGAATTGGTTCTGGTTCTTGGTTCCCGTTCCCGCTTCCGTTCCCGTTCCCGTTCCCATTGCCGTTCCCCTTCCCTTCCGCTTCCCGAATCATGTCCACCGTGTTGGACTTCAAAATAAATGTCATTTTCGCAATCACCATCCCATAAAACCTCAAGAACGACATCCATATCGTTTTTTATTTTTACTTATCCATTTACCCCTTAAGGGGTTGATTTTTAAAATCACAAAATATATGTTTGTCTATTTATTTTTAGACGTGCTCCTACGAAGTTTAAAGTTGTGCTGTCTATTTTATATTCTTTTTCCATACAAAATTTGAACCCCATTTTCACCCCTTTACGAACTAAATCATGTCCACCGTGTTGGACTTCAAAATAAATGTTATTTTCGCAATCGTCATCCCAGAAAACCCCAATAACGACATCCATATCTATTTTTAGGTTTATTGCACCCCCATTTCCTCCCCAAAGGGTTTGAAATTCTACCAATAACAATAAACGTTGCGTTAGATTTCCATCCGTAAGCCTAAATTACAAATTTAGCGATTTTCACTTCAAAAATAAAGGATTATCTTCAAAACACAACTTCATCCCCCTTTTCACCCCTTCGGGGGTTGAATTTTGAAAAACGCTGAGACATGTATTTATTTATTTTCAATCATCAACCTAAACACAAAATTTGAAGATCCTAGCTTCAAAACTGAGGGACTTTCATACAAACTTTCATCCCTTATTTCATCCCCTTAGGGATAGAATTTTCGAAAATCCTTCCTTAGTAGATGCCTACACTGTATAAGGTATCTGTGTGCAAAATTTCAAGTCTCTAGGTTCAGCGGTTTGGGCTGTGCGTTGATATCTCACTCAGTCAGTCAGGACTTTGAATTTTATATATATAGATAAATTACCTCTCAAAAAAAGAAACATTGGTAAAATAATTATTTCGCTAGCTTGAAAACTGCCCGAGATATCACAGTGTGAAATGCACACAAATGGACTCGCCCAAAAACGCTCCATACTAACGGCTACTGAGGTATGACGTCACGCCTCGCTAGTTTGTATGCAACGCGTAGGAAATTTGTTCGGCAGCTATATTAAATATTGTGTTTATCAAAATGGTTTCTTAGACAAATTTGCTGTACATTTTACGAACTAATTAAAGGTATCATTTATTTTAATAAATTTTATACTTTTTAAATGGACTTGTCCACCCAACTTTGAAGGGTCATAAAACAAATAATATGCAATATATAAAACCAAGAGGTATACAAGCTACTCTAAAAGTTTAATATGTTTACGATTTTTATTAGTATTTCGTTATTTTATTCATTAGTCAACATCCCAATTCTAAAATAACACCTGAATTAATACCGTGTTATTACAAAAGATTTTTAAACACTGTTTAAATAAACACATGTTTAAATGTGATGCTGTAACTTTTTTGACAATATTGTTTGACAGAGACAGCGTCACATTTAAACAGGTATTTAGTTAAACAGTGTTTAAAAATCTTTATAATAACACGGCTAGTGTTTTATTTCTAAATGACTATTTCTGATCATCATATTTATGGCAGGTGCCAAAACAAAGCTTTGTTTGACAATTTAAGGTATTTACTTGTTTTGTGAAAGTGAGTTGAGTATGAGAAACCACCGTTTCCTTGAGGCCAAACTAAAATGCCAAACTAATTTGGCTACGAGGAAACTTAATTCCTTGTAGTACGACAGATGCGACGCCCTATCTAGTCTAGACATATAAATAAATCAAAATCATATTGATTCTGTTTGATAATTGAAATTGTTTGCAGGTGAATTCCAAGTTGATGGGTATAAACCAAGCTTTAGATGGTCGAAGCATGCCGAGATGTTTGCAGGGCGGGGGCGTCATGGTGGTGGGCGCTGACGTCACGCATCCGTCTCCTGACCAGGTAATATATCTATCTAGATTCTAGGGTTATTTGCTTCGATCAAGAATATTCTAGATAACGCTTCACGAACTAAAACAGTACGCAAAAACGGCACCTCGAAATAGCGTCTTGTGCAAACTGGGGGGTAATTACGTAACTTTGTTGCAATCAACTCTGACAGAAATTGCAGTTACATCGCTGATTTAGTAAGAGCCAATGTGACAACTATCTTAAGGCCAGTATAGTCGAGCGTCGTAGGCATTTAGCGCTACCTCCCTCCCCGCGGAGCGAGCCGCGCGAACGCATTTTCAAATGAACTCTCTGTGTTCTCTGACCCCGCAGACCAAGCCACAGAATATAGATATTTACTACGTGCAGAAAGGACACTCCCCGCCCGCGATTTCATGTGCCGAATCTAGTGCTCTGTCAACTCTCATGCACTGCGTGAACGCGCAATATTTATTTTGATAATTCGAACTAAATAATTATGTTTTTTATGTTTATGTATTGTTATCAATAATGTTGTAAATCAATAAATAAGTATGATGGGTATGGGTACTTACTAGGTAAAAAATACATTTAACACACACAATAAAATTATAGGTAGCTAGGTAGTTAATTCGAAGTAAATAATTATTTTTGTTTATTCGAATATTATAGTTCGAATAGGTACTTGTTGTATGGTCTCTGAGTTTGAATTAACTACTTGAATGTGAATAAACAATGAATTCATTGAGTAAATTCGTTAGTGGAGTGTCAACTCAACTGCCAATATAATTATCTACAAATAAGTACCTAAACATATTTGAGCACTCACAACAAGCTTTTTTTGTGTAACCGATATTTTATTTTAACTTTTTTTTTAATAATTTGCCGATGAAAAGGGACCTCCAAAAACGAGTAATCAAATATTAGGGTCAATTCATGCTGCAACCGAATCGAAGCGCATCGAATTGTTTGATGCAAAGCAAATTCACTCTTATTGTGTTATACTTCCCAGCAACACCACCACGGCGTAGAGATTTTTAGATAACCTCAAATGAAAGACCATAAAATGTACCTAATTGTACCCTAACTCAAAAAATTGTACCTCTGATAGTTTCAGAGAAAAAATCACTTGATTGTGGCGTTTCCAGGAAGTATACTTCCTGGCAACGTGACACTGTACCAGATTCCAATTGATCTTATAGTAATGGCCAGAAATTGTACTTAATTTGTACCCCATTCAATAAATGAAACATGCAGAGTTTCGATAAAAAACATTTTTAAATCTACTCTTATTTGACCTGCAATACATGCAACGGACGTTGGGAAGTATACTTCTTGGCGACGCCACGCTGTACCAGATTCCAATTGATCTCATAGTAATGGCCAGAAATTGTACTTAATTTGTACCTCATTCAATTATTAAAACAGGCAGAGTTTCGAAAAAAAATAATAAAAAAAATACTCTTACATGATTTGATCTGCAATACATGCAATGCACGTTGTTATTGATATAAATTGATGTTTGGCTAAGGAATTATTATGCATTATGCAGTAGTAAGACCATAGAGGCAACCGCCTCTGTAGTCTAGTGGTTTGCCCACCCGTGTAAGACGCAGGGGTCTCGGGTTCGATTCTCAGGGAGGTACAATTTGTACTCGGTTTGGTTGGTGGTAGGGCTTAAGTCAAGGCCGCCTGAATAGCTACCACCATCTTACCTACAATTACTTACAATTAATTTGGTACAAATTAGTGACATTCATTTGGTACTATTAAGTACAATTTATTCGGTACCATATAGTACAATTTTATAGGTACAATTTGTACAATTTATTTGGAAATTAGTAGTACATTTTAGGTACTATTTGGTGCCATTCATTTGATACTAATAAGTACAATTTATTTTGTACAATATCGTACAATTAGTAGGTACTATTTAGTACAATTAATTTTTTATTAGGTACTATTTATTACTATTAATTTGGTATTGATAAGTACAATTTATTTGGTACCATATAGTACAATTTATTAGGTACTATTTATCTATTCATAATTTTTTTTGTACAAATACATAAAGTAAGGTAGAAATGGCGGACTTAATGCTAAGAGCATTATCTATAAGTCAACTAACAGCAAACCAATAAACACGAATGTGGAACAAACAAAGAAAAATGATATTCACATGCATACAAAATACATTAATACATACCATTAAATACATCTAAATATTATAAAAGAAGATACTGATTGGTGACTGACATATCAACGCACAGCCCAAACCGCTGGGTTTAGAGACTCCAAATTTGGCACATTGATTCCTTATGAGGTCTAAGGGTGCACTAAGAAAGAGTTTTTCAAAACTCACCCTCTAAGGGTGTGAAACGGGGGTCCAAAGTTTGTATGAAAGTCCCTCAGTTTCGAAGCTAGGGTCTTCAAATTTTGTGGTTAGACTGACGATTGAAAATTAATATACACGTGTTTAAGCGTTTTTGAAAATTCTACCCCCGAAGAAGTGAAAAGGGAATTAATTTATGAATAGAAAATTCTTCATTTTCTATGTAAAAATCGCTAAATTTATAATTTAAGCTTATGGATGGAAATCTAACGCAACGTATATCGTTACTGTTAGTATTTCAATACTTATGGGGATGAAATGGGTGTGAAATGGGGCAAATAAACCTAAAAATCGATATGGATGTCGTTATTGGGGTTTCCTAGGATGACGATTGCGAAAATAACATTTATTTTGAAGTTCAACACGGTGGACATGATGTAACCTCTAAGGCCCTCCGCTGCCTTGAGCGGGACACGCGCGCGGGGCGACATAGATTAGAGCTTACTCACGCACTGCGCAAGCATCTGTCCGTCAAAAACCAGCAATCTATATTCCCGCGCCGTGTACCCGCCGCGGGATCCCGCTTAAGGCAGCGGACGGCCTAAAGGGGTGAAAATGGGGTTCAAATTTTGTATGGAAAATAGAATATAAAATTAAAACTTTAACTCTAAACTTCGCAGAAGCAGAATGACCTCACTTATGTTCCATGTCTTCGGCGTTCTGCCCTCAACGATGACGGAATTGAAAAGCTTCTAAAGGTCTTTTATTCTACTTATTTTGACCATCCACACCGATTACGCCGATGACGCCGCCGCCGCCGACAATTTAGACGCCAGACGCCGCTGCCGGTCAAATGACCATGAATAGTAAAACCATGCAACCCCATCGAGTTTGGGCTCGTTTGAATCGTTTTGACGAGTGCTCCGATAGGAGATGGTATATTTTTAGTCTTAGCTCGCAGAAGCACGTCTAAAAATAAATAGGCACACACATGTTTTGTGATTTTGATAATCAACCCCTTAGAGGACAAATAGGGTAAGTAAACCTAAAAATCGATATGGATGTCGTTCTTGGGGTTTTATGGGATGGTGATTGCGAAAATGACATTTATTTTGAAGTCCAACACGGTGGACATGATGAAAAAGAAAATAAAATCGAAATTACAACAGCATAAAAAATTCGTCGGAGCACGTCTAAAAATAAAATCAAACACATAATTTGTTATTTTGAAAATCATCCCATAGGGGGTAAATGGGGTAAGTAAACATAAAAATCGTTATGGATGTCGTTCTTGGGCTTTTATGGGATGGTGATTGCGAAAATGACATTTATTTTGAAGACCAACACACACGGTGGACTTGCTTCAGCCCCTAAAGAGGTGAAATAGGGGATCAAACTTTTGTTAAGGGGTCGGGGACGGAAAGGAGTATGGGAGAGGGAGAGGAAGAGGGAGAGGGGCAGAGAGAGGGAGAGGGTAAAGAAACGGGAACGGGATAATAATATTCTAGACCCAATTCTGATTATTGAAATAAACTAGCTTCCGCCCGCGACTTCGTCGCGTGCATATTAGAGAAAATCCTTAGGGAACTTTTAACCAGGATCCGACCAGCCGTTTTTACGCGATTAGGCGGGTCCTCACCAAGCGAGCAGCCTCGTGCGAGGCCCGCCACACGCGGCAAACGTCTTGCCTCGCGAGGCAGCGCGCTTGGTAGGGACCCGCCTAATCACCTCAACATGTGGGTGTTTTTGTCAATAAAATTAGATGTATTTCACGCCTTTAAATTATCGCTAGTTTAAGACCAAAGGCACTGTATAGAGTAAAATTTACTGAGAAAAGTATTTTTTTAAAACACGTTTTTAAAACGGACTAAATTATTCCAAAAATCGGACTAATAATATTAAAACGGACAAGTAAAAACAAACTAAAAAGTAAAAAATAAATTCTTCTGTAAATATTTATAACCCTAATAACTTATACCTACAGAAATTTTAAACCAAAAAACGTGGGGCGCATGCTATAGACAATATAGATGAGAAACTTTACAAAACGCGCCCCACGTTTTTTGGTTTAAAATTTCTGTAGGTATAAGTTATTAGGGTTATAAATATTTACAGAAGAATTTATTTTTAACTTTTTAGTTTGTTTTTACTTGTCCGTTTTAATATTTTTAGTCCGATTTTTTGGAATTATTTAGTCCGTATAAAAAAGGTGTTTTTAAAAAATACTTTTTTTCAGTAAATTATTATTTTATGCTTTTTAGTTAACGAGCTAAGACTAAAAATATACCATCTCCTATCGGAGCACTCGTCAAAACGATTCAAACGAGCCCAAACTCGATGGGGTTGCATGGTTTTATTATTCATGGTCATTTGACCGGCAGCGGCGTCTGGCGTCTAAATTGTCGGCGGCGGCGGCGTCATCGGCGTAATCGGTGTGGATGGTCAAAATAAGTAGAATAAAAGACCTTTAGAAGCTTTTCAATTCCGTCATCGTTGAGGGCAGAACGCCGAAGACATGGAACATAAGTGAGGTCATTCTGTTCTTTAAAAAGGGTGACAAGGCCCTCTTGAAGAATACGAATCTTACGAATCGTTGCGCTCGCAAGTTCGACGACTTCCAATCTCCCGAACTAGCCGCGTTCTGAAAAGGCTTTGGCACCATATACCACATCCATACGCTGCGGCAGGTTATACAGAAGACCGAGGTGTATAAACTGCCACTTTGCTTGGCGTTCGTGGACTATGAGAAAGTTTTTGATTTGATTGAGACCTGGGCAGTGCTGCAGTCTGGTGCACCAATAGGACCAAGAGGAGGAAGGAAAGGAAGGAAGAGGTGTTGAGGCACTTATAGGAAAATGTCACCATTTCGGCTCGAGTACAGAATCAGAGCACAGATCCCATCCAACTACAGCGAGGTGTGAGACAGAGACAGAAGTTATTTTTCCGAAACTGTTCACAGCTGTGATGGAGGATGTCTTGAAGCTCTTGGACTGGAAAAGACTCGGTATCAACATTAATGTCCAGTACCTAACTAACACACCTTCGTTTTGCCGATGATATAGTTTTTATTCATGGAAGACTTGAACACAATCCTCGAAGTTATCCGTAGTGCCTCCCAGAAAGTGGCTCTTAGAATGAAGATGGATAAGACGAAAATCATGTCGAGTGCTCATGTTGTACCCACTCTAGCTCATGTTGGGAACACTACACACGAAGTTGTTGACCATTACGTATCCCTAGGACAGACAGTCCAGTTAGGTAAGTTCAACTTCGAAAAGAGATCTCTCGTCGAATCCAGCTCGGTTGGCCAGTATTCGACAAATCTTCGAGTCCAACTTACCTCGGTGTCTTATCTCAAGACTAAAGTCTAAGTTGTGTGTGTGTGTGTTGCCATTGTTGACTTATCGCAGTAAAACGTGGTCGCTAACTACAGGTCTCATAAGAAGGCTCTCACCCAGTGTGCAATGGAGAGCCATGGTCGGCATTTCCCTGCGTGATGGAACCAGAAATGAGTATATGCGTAGGAGAACTAAAGTAACCGATATCGCTCGAAAGATTGTTTAGCTGAAGTGGCAGTGGGCGGGACAAATTAGCGAGACGAACCAAAGGCAGTTGGGGCGGAAAGATTGGAATAGCGACCGCGTACCGGACGACGCTCCGAGGGTAGGCCCCCGACAAGGTGGACCGACGATCTGGTGAAGGTCGCGGTGCGCCGCTGGATGCGGGCCAAGCAGGACCGATCGTTATGAAGACCCATGAGGGAGGCCTATACCCAGCAGTGGGTGTGGTGCAACTGATATGATAATGATGACTAAATACTATTATAAAATCATAATAAGAAAAACCTCTATAGCAACAATCAAACTAATACAAAAAGAGAGGAAAAGAATAAAATTTTATGAGATTTCAACGGGGAAGTACCAATCGCTCCTAACTGAGACTTTTTTGAGAAATTAACTTCCTTTAGGTGTTGAATTCAAAGGCATCATTGTTAGGACTAGGAGATATTGGCACTTCGCCGTCGATATGTAGATGCAAGTTAGTTTAGCTTTTGTACTTGTTTCTTACAATTGTACTCTATGGTACAAAATTAATAGTACTAAATAGTATCTAATTAATTGTACTAAATGGTATCTACTAATTGTACTATATGGTACCAAATAAATTGTAATAAATAGTACCTAATAAACTGTACTGTATAGTACCAAATGAATGGCACTAAGTAGTACTAAATTAATTGTATTATTATGGTACCAAATAAATTGTACTGTATAGTACATAATTAATTTTATTAAATAGTACCTAATAAATTGTACTAAATAATACTAAATTGATTGTACTAATTAGTTTGTAATTAGTACTTTATTAATTGTACTATAATATGTTACCAGATAATATGTACCAAATGAATGCTTTTATATAGTACCTATAAAATTGTACTACCAAATAAAATGTGCCTAATAGTACCTAATAAATTGTACTATATGGTGCCAAATTTATTGTACAAAGTAGTACCTAATAAATTTTACTCTATGGTACAAAATTTATTGTACTAAATAGTACCTAAACTACCTTCTAATTGTACTATATGATACCAAATAAATTGTACTACATAGTACCTAATAAATTGTACTATATGGTACATAATTAATTGTACTTAATAGTACCAAATGAATGGCACCAAATTAAGCCCTACCATCAACCAAACCGAGTACAAATTGTACCCTCCTGAGAATTGAACCCGGGACGTCTGCATCTTACACGGGTGGGCGAACCACTAGAGCACAGAAGCGGTTGCCTCTGTGGTCCTACTACTGCATAATGCATAATAAACATCAGTTTATATCAATAACAACGTGCATTGCATGTATTGCAAATCAAGTAAGAGTTTTTTTATATCGAAACTGCATATTTTAATTATTGAATGAGGTACAAATGAAGTACAATTTTGGCCATTACTATGAGACCAATTGGAATCTGGTACAGCGTCGCGTTGCCAGGAAGTATACTTCCTGGCAATGCCACAATCAAGTGCGTTTTTCTCTGAAACTATCAGAGGTAAAATTTTTTGAGTTAAGGTACAATTAGGTACATTTTATGGTCTTTCATTTGAGGGTATTTAGAAATCTCTACTCCATGGTGGCGTTGCTGGGAAGTATCACACCGTCGACTCGTAGGTAAAGTCGTGATTGGTTGACACTTGATTTTGAGCCGTGCATCCTCACCGGCCAACGTACATAATTATTTTTCTCCCTTCAGCAGACAGATTCACCCAGGTGATTTATGTGTACCCTTAAGTAGATTAATGCACCCAGGCTAAAAGCAACCTCATTATCACCAGCCTATTCATGTTTCAACTGCTGGGGCATATTAGGCAATAGCCAGAAGAACAAATAATGTCGGGGAAAAAGTGAAGTTCGCTAAAATTTGTAGTGATTACTAGTAAAAAAAAAAACAGGTGCAAGTGATTTTCGACCATATTGACATTTATCAAAATAACTGTTTTTAATGAAACAACAAAGTTTGTGAACAAAAATATGGGAAAAAAACAACCGAATTTCAAAGTAAATAAGACGACTAACGCTTGCGCCGATCTCGGCAGCAAGCAGCAGTGCGCTCCAAGTTGAACCGTAATGTTATGACCAAAAGGCTCAATTTGAAGTGAACGGAAAATTGTCGCGACCGCATAGCTGTGCGGAAGCATACTTTTAGGCTGCGTTCAAACGATAACACACGACCCGACCTCAACCCGAACTCAACTCAAACTCACCTCAACCACAGCCCACCATGAAATACATCGCTTACAATTTTGAGTCTTATGACACTTTAATAAGGTCCTGTGTAATGTCCAGGTGAGTTTGAAGTGAGTTCTGTTTGAGTTCGGTTTGAGTTTGATTTGAGTTTGGGTTGTGTACGGGTTGAGTTTGAGTTGAGTTCGGGTTGAGCGCGGGGAGGGTGCAGTTGCATCGACAAAATAAAAAAAGAGCTTATTAATGTGTCATAAGATTCAAAATTGTAAGTGATGTATTTCAAGGAGTAGGCTGCGGGTGAGTTGAGCTGAGTTTGGGCTGAGTTTGGGTTGAGGTTGGGTCGTGCGTTATCGTCTGAACGCAGCCTTACGGTACAGTCAACGGCATGCTGGGCTTCCACAATGTGTCAAATTACTTCAATCATTTTTAAACTTTAAGTCGAACAGTTTAAGGTTCAAAATTCATTATAGATTTTTGACAGTTTTGTACTTATAGCTTGATATGCTGCTGACTGTACTTAGTTTTCTTCTTCATCTTCCGATATAAGTAAAATCATTGCAAAGTCAACCATTTTATAAATTATACGATAGGTATATTTTTTATTTTATATTTTATTTATAGATAAGTATTTATTTCTTAAAAGTCATCAAAATTAATTACGCGTTAGCTTGTACTTGGTTGCTGTATCCAAATACCTACTCTATGCATTTACAAATTAAACTAAATTGGTAATTTACACTAAATAAAATTTTACACTTAGATTACCTACTGCGTTTCCAAGTCTTATACTACTCTTCGAGTATCTAAAAGATTCTCAATCGACTAGACGCGAGAGGGGGAACACAGCGCGGCAGCAAAAACGACACAGGTCCTACGCCGACGACGCCTCGCAGGCTACTAAACCAAGATTCGTCGTGCGTTTTATTATATATTAATTTTTAAATAAACATAAAGTCACTTTTTGAAAAAGTAACCGTAAAATATTCTGCTATATGTCATTACCTTTTTTTCTATATATTATTTGTGCGTAAGAGATTTATAATCTTTAAGTATTATTCAAAAAACAATGAAAATATTCATTGTCTTTGCACATTTTTATAGTCGAGTGAAAATACGAAAATCGTGTTTTTAACCGTAAAATAATCAAGTTCGATTATGAAACTACAACATATATTTTTATCTGCTCAAAATAAATAATGCTTGATTGTTTAAAACTGAATCAAAAATAAGTTAATTTGCAATATACTGCCCTTAACTAAAGCCGCAATGCAACCGCGCTTTCAATCGATTTCAATCGAGAATTGTTAGCAACAGCTTTACGTAATCAAGGTACTGATCTTATATCACTTATTTTGTACAAACTAAGTAACTACAATGTCGAAGTAGAAAAGACCTAATTTTACAAGACATATGGACGAAAGACCGAAAATTAAAAGGCCGAATGGTTGTATGGCCGAACGTTTAAAATCCCGAAATGACATTTTACCTAAAAGACTAAATCCCGAAGCTTAAAAACCGAGAGTTAATATACCTTCGTTCTGTACCCCGAACTTCTTAATACCGAATTAACTAACTAGTCTACTGGGACTTAGAAACCGTAGAGCGTAGGTCACGAGATAGGCGTGAGGAGCGTAGCGACGAGCATGTTAGGTTGACATGAACCCAGCGCGCGAGCCGAGCGAGCGAGCGAAGCGAGCGTGCTGCGACAGCGGCCGGTGAAGCGCCAGAAAAAAACTATTTCTAACTCGATTGGTGGATTTTGTCAAAATAATGCCCATTTTACAAGCATTTTTGATTAAAACAAATTAACCGCAACGCCTACTTTTATAAATGTACTCGTATGTGTTTGTGTAGGTAGAGTAAGTTATAAGTATCGACATTTTATTTTTCGGGGTTTTAAACATTCGGGATTTCGAACTTTCGGCATTTCAAACTTTCGGGATTTCGAACTTTCGGTCATTTGATAATCGATCTTTTAAGTTTCGGTCCATCAAATATCGACATTTAGGATGTTCGGTATTTTGAAAATCGGCGTTTTATGCGTCGATATTTCGGTCGTATGTATTATGAATTTTCGACATTGTAATGCATACCCAAATAAGCCTATTTTGTACAAAATAACATCTTTTACCACTTACTTTGTGCAAAATTAGCGCCCAGTTTGTAGGTGGGACGCTATTTTGAGGTGCTATTTTTGAGACTGGCCGGACTGGGTATTCTTGATCGAAGGTTATTTGTAAAATACGACTTTCCATAAAAATGCCCAAACAGCTGATCGAGTTTTGTATGAAAAGTCGTGTTTTTGTCCTTTATGAATTTCAAAACTATTAATCCGTGCGTGGCATTGTAATGCATGCCGAAAACTACTACTGCACTACATAGTATAAAACAAATTCGCTTCCCGCTGTCTGTCCATGTATGCTTAGATCTTTAAAACTACGCAACGGATTTTGATGCGGTTTTTTAATAGATAGACTGATTCAAGAGGAAGTTTTATTATGCATAATACATGGTATCAAATTCCACACTACACCGAAGCGAAGCGAGGGCGGGTCGCTAGTCAATCATAAATAAAATCCGTACTAATTAAATTTTTGATCGATTTTGTACTTGTTTTTCATTTATATTATAACGATTGCTCTATTGAACGTTGATGTAAATTCCTTGTTTTTTTACACAATTTGTTTTGCAGGTCTCCATACCGAGTATCGCCGCTGTAACTGCTTCTATGGATCCCCAATGTTTCAAATACAATATCGAGCTGAGCATTCAAACACCTAAGGTATTTAACTATGAATAAGAAAGGCTAATAAAGGCTTAAAACAAATAATTTCCCATTGCCGTCGTTTTCATTATTATTTCTCGTATACAAGGTGTATTTGTAACCACTCTCCAAAGGACATCAGGCAGAGTCCCATAGAAAAAAACCAAAGAATGTATAACATTTCTGTATTTTCCAAAATGTAGACATGTTATTAGTAATTCATAGAAAATATTAAGATTTTTACGAAGATTTATGTTTTAAGAGTTATTTATGTTTGAATGTTTTTTTTTTGGTAACCCCGACACTAAATAGCAACACCACCACGACAACATGTTTCGTTAGCTGCGTTATGTATGCTAGGGCCACACTAACGTGATATGCCAACAATGATGACCATTGATGAACCTTATGCGTATAGATAAGGAAAATTATGGCCATAATTATTGCCATATCACGGTAGTGTGTACGTAACATTAGTGATACAGATTAGCACCACAATGTACGAGTCGGAACCAGATCAAACGGAAAATCTGTGAACAAAACACTTTTGACAGTTGATTGACAGCCGGCAGACATTCTTTTTTTTAATGCGCAATCACTTGTGCCACAGAACAAATATAAGGTGGTACCAAATGATCTGATGATACTTAAACAGGTGATAGTGTTGCTTAAACTGATTAACTTTCTCCAAGGAACATAGGTCGAAAAACGAAAAAAAATTTTCATACTCCCATACAAAATGTACTGGTCAGCTGACAGACTTACTATGGAAAGGCGAAAAAAAAAATTCGTTTTTCGACCTATGTTCCATAGAGAAAGTTGTTCAGTTTAAGCAACACTATCACCTGTTTAAGTATCATTAGATAATTTGGTACCACCTTATATACTTACTCGGGGAGACTTGTGCTTTAAAGATGCACAAGTCTCCTCCTCCTCCTCCTGTGTTTAAAGATAAGAGAATTATCTTTATACACTTTTGGGTCTCATGTGCCTGATGTACTTTTAAGGATGTGTTCAGTCCACGAAACTGAACAACTTTCTCTAAGAAACAGGGTCAAATACGTAAAAAAGTACGTGATCAGTTTAGTATGGGATGGCCAAATTTTTTTGGCGTATTTCGACACATGTTTCATGGAGTAAGTTGGTTCAGTTTCATGAACTGTACACATCCTTAAAATTTGGAGAGTGGTTACAAATACACCTTGTATATCTCTGAATCTGAACCCAAATTGTTTTCGACTTTGATGCCATTTTGTAAAAAAATATGCGTTTCATGTTTACTTTAAAAATGTGTAATTATTATTGGTGGCCGCCAAAATATTTATAATTTTATCCCAGAATGGGTGAACTCTCCTTTCGATTAAATACTAAAAATAAAGAACAAAAAACATTTCACTACCGTGTAACCCTAAAATACTGGAAGATTTGCATATTTCGAGTTAGTAAATAACCATTTAGGTAAGTATCTTAGAAACTAGGTTCATAAAAAAAAATGTTTATTAGATTTTATTTATTTATTTCATGGAATATTTAAAAACAAATAACATCTTTGAATAGAAGTACTATGCTATTAACAAATCTTCACAATGAGGATCAGTAAAGCCTTGTCCCCACTTGTATCATTTTGGCGTATCAGATCACCGTATCTTTAGCATATATCACTAGTTTGGTTGGTGGTACGTTGGAGTAATACTGTATCAAAGAGACGATGTATGTCAAAGATACGGTGATCTGATACGCCAAAATGATACAAGTGTGGATCCACTCTAACGATTTTTGTGACTAATTAGAAAGCTAATGCCACTACATGATTAACTGTGAAAAAAATTTACGATATCCCTCAAACCTGAGAAGTTGTAAGAGCTAGAACACTGGTTTTTGAGGGTCCTTATGACGTCATCGCGACCTACGGGAACCTTATATCATACGTGATAAAGCACATATTGCATTGAGCTTGGCATTTCCTTCAAACCTTTTTAACTCACCCATTTCTAAACGGATTTCAAAAATTCTTTCACTAGGTTTCATAGCTATCAATATGTGTTTATATTATATCAATAAAACTATAGGATTCAAACCTGTTACTGATCCTCATTGAGATTTCATGTGTTTGACATTAGACTCGTCGCCAAGATTTCTGGAATAGAATTGTAAACAATTTCTACGAAGGATAAAGTAGCCAATTAATTCAAAACCTTTTTCTTCCACAGAAAGAGATGATCGTCGAGTTTGAAGAGATGATGGTCGATCATCTGAAAGTTTACCGTCAACAGCAAAAAGCCTTGCCGAAGAAAATCTTTGTGTTTCGTGATGGTGTCTCTGAAGGGCAGTTCGCACAGGTAATGTCACTAAAGGGGCTGTTACACAAGGAGAGTTTCTCGTACGTGATCGGCAATTTCTTCCGAGCAATAATATGGTCGCCTAGTGTAAACAAATGCCCCGGCTTCGCCTCTTGAATACAATTATTGCTACTTAAACTCTCCTAGGCCGCGAGCTTGTGTAAACAAGCTATACGAGTTTTTAAAGATGTTCTACCTATGAAAAATGTAAGTCACGAATGGCGAGTTTCGTGTCAAAATAGAATAGTGTCAAAAATAGTGTTTAGCACGAGTTTCGCATCGACACTTGCGATTCTCGTCCGAGCATTGTTTATACAAGTCGAGAAACGTATGCGTCTACAACGTGTTAATGAATTAACGCAAAATGAGAAAACTGTTTCTTAAGACCATCAAACTGAACAACTTTTACTATGGGACCAACTCTGAAATCGCGAAAAAAAAAACAGCTGCTTCATACATTTTTATATTTTCATTATTAATTTTTGTATGAAACAGCTGATTTTTTTTCGCGATTTCAGAGTTGGTCCATATAGTAAAATTTGTTCAGTTTGATGGTCCGAAGAAACGGTTTTTCATTTTGCGCTATTTCATTAACACGTATAGATCTACGATTGCTCGCCTGTAGTGTAAACAGTAGAAGAGAAGTGAGTCACGCCTGTGATATTCGCATTCGAGAATCGCTTGATTAATACGAGTTTTTGTCAAAATGTAAACAACCGCAGGCGAGAATCGAGTGGCGAGTTTTGCCATGGGATAATCGCATACGATTATTCGCCGCTCGCGTGCGAGAAGCTTGTGTAATTTATGCTTAAGGGCCGTATTTATAAACCGCTCTCAACATTGACAGCTATCTTGAGATCATACTGCTCATGCTGTTCTTATAAGAATAGCATCTCAAGTATGATCTCAAGATAGCTCTCAACGTTTATAAATACGGCCCTGAATCTTGGGTAACCTAAACTAATCAACTTTTCGTCGACCTCCATGATCGAGTGAAAGTTGGTGCTAAGTCTTTCTTTTCCACAATATTAGTAAACGACAAATTGAAAACATTAACTGACGTCTTTATGTAGCCTGAGTATTTATGGACTAAGAGCTGGCCCCGGAAATAAATGGACAATTTACAGAGCGACGAAATCCCCTTTGTTAATTTGCTATACTATCGTTATTAACAGATCCGGGCACCTCGCAGATTATATCAGTGGTGGGGGTGGGAGTGGTTGAGCAACAAGGGGGCTGAAAAGCGATTGAAGGTATACCATTTACAGAGCTCTGGATTTAGTGTGGTATAATAGGAAAGCAAGCCAAACATGTATCTAAATCGAATATAGCATTGCCAGGAATTTCGACTGATGGAAAAGTAGTGCCAGGTGGCATCAAAAAGCGCGAAAAAGTGGTAAAGTTAGATGCCGCCTGGCACTACTTTTCCACCAGTCAAAATTCTTGGCAATGTTACGTTCGATTTAGATACATGATTGGCTTGCTATATTATACCAAATCCAGAGCTCTGTAAATTGTATACCTTCAAATCCTTCAATCGCTTTTCAGCTCCTTTAATTGCTCAACCACTCCCACCCCCACCACTGAAAATCTGTAAGGTGCCCGGATCTGTTAATAATGATAGTATACCTAACTTAATAGAGGGATTTCGTCGCTCCGTAAATTGTCCATCTATTTCCGGGGCTAGCTCTTAGTATATTAGATATTGTCTCTATCTTTTACATGATCGTTGCTTTTACAACATAATTTTACAGATTATTAAAAACTTGTCATTTTACAGGTTATGAATAGTGAATTGCAAGCGGTTCACAATGCTTACCGAACTCTAGCGGGACCGAATGCCAGGCCAGAAGTACTTTTCTTACTTGTGCAGAAGCGGCATCATACGAGGTAACACTTTATAGTTTGACCATAAAGAGTTGATAAAAATTTTTGCCACTTTCTTTGCAAACATGTCAATCCTTACTATCCTAACTATAATATTATAAATGCGAAAGTCCGTTTGTTTGTTTGTTTATTACGCCTTCACGTCCTAACTACTGAACCGATCGTAATAAAATTTTGCATACACGTTGTCAGAGGTACAGAGAAGGACATAGGATACCTCTCATCCCAAAAAAAAGTATGGTTCCCGAGGGATAGCAAAATACCTTTCCACGCAGACGAAGTCGCGGGCGGCCGCTAGTCCTTACTAATATTATAAATGCGAAAGTCCGTTTGTTTGTTTATTTGTTTGTTTGTTTGTTACACCTTCACGCTTTAACTACTGAACCGATCATCATGAAATTTTGCATACAAGTTGTCAGGGGTACAGAGAAGGACATAGGGTACCTTTCATCCCGGAAAAAAGTACTGTTCCCGAGGAATAGCAAAAACCTTTCCACGCAGACGAAGTCGCGGGCGGCCGCTAGTAATATTATAAATGTGAAAGTCTGTTTGTTTGTTACGCCTTCACGTCTTAACTACTGAACCGATCATCATGAAATTTTGCATACACGTTGTCAGGGGTACAGAGAAGGACATAGGGTATCTTCATCCAGAAAAAAGTACTGCTCCCGAGGTATATAAAAAAACTTCCCACGCAGACGAAGTCGCGGGCGGTTGCTAGTCACGAATAACTTGGCAACCCTGAGTATACAATGTAGGTAGGTACTGAAAATTGATCCATTTTTACTAACTAAATCATAAGTTGAAGAACTTGCTCGATATAAGGGGTCGTCCATTAATCACGTGAAGTTTTTAGCAACTTTTTAACTCCTTCCCTTGATGATACGTGATGGGGTGAGGTTTTAGACAATTTAGACTAAGTCCCCCCTCCCTTCGCCAAATTTACATGTATTTTTTTGTAGAAAAGAACTTATCTTAAAAAAATGATTTCGGTTTAAAATTGCGCCTTCAACAAAAAAACGTGATATCCCTTCATTTATTCCCATCTGCCCTATTCGAGCTTTGCCACCGGGGTGGTGGTTGGCACTAATAGGTGGCGTTTACCACGGTGGTCAATGGCACCCATTTATTCATATCACCACCACCACCACCCCGATGGCAAGCTCGAAGGGGGTAGATGGGAATAAATAGGTACCATCGACCACTGGGGTATCTCGAGCTCCTCTGTCCTTCGGAAGGCGTGTTAAGGTCTCTGCCCACTACACCGTACCATACCATGACTGTGCTAGGAACGTATCAGGCAAAAAAATACTCTTTGTATTGAAATTATGAAAAGTGCATGGCCGGTGACGGAACAGTCAGTGGGAATCGTCAGGCATCCGTCACTCGCTCATACCTACCGCGATAAGTACGTACAGCGCGCGACAACTTGAAGTTGCAAATCAGTCAGGGCGGCCGCCGCGCGCCGCGCTTATATGAGTACACGCGTGCGTTATTCTGTGCCTCTATGACGGTCAATCGATCATTGTTTATTGTTCCCAGCACTGTACCGTACCTATATTATTTTATAAATAACTAGCTTTTGCCCGCGACTTCGTTCGCGTGATTAAGATAGTTGTGCATTTATTTTGAAAGTCACGGATTTCCAATATACCTAGGTATTTATCAGTAAACCTTATTTCACACATTTAAATTTTCCCATAAAAAATCATGTACAAACTGGAACACCCTGTAGCACCCTGTATAATGGGAATTTTCCTAAATGCTTTCTTAGTGCTCACCTACGCCATGAAAGGTATACCCTACAAAAATGGTGTCTCTACTTCAACCCTATACAAATTCTCATACAAAATTAAACAACCTGTAGCACCCTGTATAACTGGAATTTTCTAAAATCCTTTCTTAGTGCTCATCTACATCATGATAGGTATCTACCCTCCAAAAATCCCAACAATGAATGAATGAATCAATCAATCAATCAATTAAGAGTTTTATATGTATAGATGGAGAATCGTAATACTAATAATTGCTGTCGCAATAACAGAATGATTCAAAGTTTTCATTTTTCACTTTACCGAAAGATTCTAATAGGTAAGAAAAAATATATTTGTTTATTTTACTCATAATTTTTATGAGTACTTACCAATTTTTGATAAGTAGGTGTAACAACTAAGTACCTACTATTATTTGAACATATTTTTTTCACATTTAAGTACACATTATAAACACAAAACTTGTAATAAAGAATTTAATTCTTCACGCACAGAAAATGAGACAATAGATTTTCCTTTGTTGTGTTGTGCGGCCCGATGGGGCCGCTCGAGCGTTGAAGCATAGTAGAAATTTGGTTCTGCTATGGTTGAAGGATTAGAAGAAAACAACCCTGAAGTTGTTAGAAGAGGTAAGAGCTACGCGATAGAAAGAGAGGCAACCTGTAGGTGAATATAACTGTAGGCATGGAAGCGGTGTGCGACCTGAATTACACTTTATTGTGTCTGAGCAAGAGTCGCTATTTGTTTAAATGACTATGCGGAGTGAATTTTCTGTACTTTGTACTATTATGTATTCTGTGGAATCGTATCATACTTTTCAATACAAAGAATATATTTTTGCCTGATACATTCCTAGCACGGTTATAATATGGTACGGTGTAGTGGGTAGAAACCTTTGAGTTATTGGTCCTGGTTGTACTTGCAGTCGTTAACACCTACCAATCCGCATTATCCGGCCCGGTCCTTTATCCATCCATAAGTTTTTGCCATAGCAGTGAGGACATTAAAAATGCCTAATGATGCAGATAATAAACATTTATTTTTAAAACAATGTATACCTTATTTCTTTGTAAATAAAACCCATATTTCCCTACAGATTGTTCCTGCCAAATAGTAACCAAAACGTTGACCCAGGCACTGTAGTGGACACCGATATAGTACACGCTAGCGAACTGGACTTCTATCTGGTAAGACTTTGATTTTATTATTTATTGACCGAGCGAGCGTGAAACGTCTGCTTCAGCTTGGGCATCGTATGTCCGTTTCTTCTCTACAGCCCCCCTAGCCAAAGTAACATTTGCAAATTTTCGCTATCGCTTCGCTTCGAAACATGTATGGATTTGACGTTTTAAAATTCGACTGTTAACGAAACCTTATGTCAATCCCATACATGTTTCGAAAGCGAAGCGATAACGAAGATTAGCGAATGTTACTTTGGCTAGGCCCTCAGGTTCTCAACCGTTTCTTGTGTTTTGTGAGCAGGTTCGATAGTTACATAGATTTTTTTGTAGAGCCAGTATTTCGCAATTTTTCGAAAAAAAACCTCACCCATTTCGAAATATGTATAAAATTTTAATTTTGGATGTTGGAAGCGAATTTTCGTAAATATCAATTTTTCTTCCAACATATTTTGGTTTTCTTCAATCTTTAATTAATGTACTATCCGAAGTTCATAATAATTATTTATTAGTATCAACCATTATTAGATATAATTTAAAATAAGTTGCAAAATCTGGGGTAAATACCCATACAAAGGTCTCCAGCAGCAGTAGCGCCACCAAGCGGGATAAATTTTGTGACATCCCGCCATTAACAAAAAGGAGTTTGGCCCTAAAAGTCATTCACAATTTCAACTTTATTGCAATGAATTTTGGCATGATCTTTTCAACATCATTTCTAAGAAAAGCAAAAACAAGATGCCCTTTATTCATCTTGACGTACTGTCACGTAAGATTGTATAGAAAACACGCGAGGCATTTTAATAGCATTGTAAAATGCGATTAATTTAATAATGTACAATTGAAGTTGCGTACAGCGCCACTGCGCCACAAAACAAATGACAGCGCTTGCCGTACAAAACATCTGTCAAATTTTCTCTTGTTATAGAACAAGGCCAAAGCAGCTCGAAATGGCAATATAACACTATTGTTCTAACATAGGTTCGAACAATAGTGTTATTTGTTTTGTGGCGCTGTACGAAATATCTATGTGTGAGTTGCACCAAAACGCTGTCAAAGTTAAGCCGCAATTATATTTAGCCCGCGCCGCGTGTCGCCACGCTGCCTGACGCAACGGCGGGTTATTACATTTGCGTGTCGTGTCGCCGCGCGGCCCCACGAAAGTTCGTCTCAGTCAGTAGAGTGGTGGCCTTTGGAGTAAACGTCTACAATGTTTTCTTCAGACTCGGATACGGATTTTGGAGAAAATCTTGCACACCTGCTCATGTTAAGCCTACTCAAAAAGCAAAGAAAGAAAAGGAGATATTGGGATGATTGATATTTCATAGTTTCTCACGACTTCAATTAATTCGTCTGACATTTTTAAATACACGTCCACTGTTCTACGTCGGCACTCGGCTGTCTGCGCGTGCCCACGCGTTATTACACTAGACCCGACTGAGCTGACGCGTCACAACCCCCACCACCGACCCCACGCCGATCGAAATCGCTCGGTCTGCGTGGCGTCAGCAGGCTCTACGACACGCGGGACGGGACTAATGTAATCAATCCTTGGACGAATTAACCACTGGACGCGAAATGACAGCCATATTCGCCTTTACCCCTTAGCCACTTACTGTGACCGATAGCCTCAGTAAACGATATTGCGTTGTCAGTGTGATGCTAGAGCTCGAGGCGAAACAATGGTACAAAAATGGGCAAAATGCTCCGTCTTGTTCAGCTAAAAAAATACCGGGCAATCAAGAAATCTTTCTTTTCACGCGTAAGCACAGTTTCAATCTATTATAGTAGCTATTTTTCGTAAAATAAATAAAATTTGATATATAAACAAAGTAGGGTGACTTAGCCGGTTTGCCGGCCCCATTTGGTTTTCGGCCATTTCGGAAACATAACCAGGCCACCTTCACTTGCTCAAGGTCGCGCGGATAAGGGCTTTGACAATTTATTATGTTTAAAAATGTTGACCTCCTCTAAATCTATGCTACCCTGGTACTTTGATAATGTAATTTAAAGAAGATAATTAAGTTTTTAATGGTAGTGTCGTGGCCCGTGGGCAATGCATATATGTATGGAATTTTTCATTTACCTACGACACTACTGGGCCGGTAATGTAGAAGGGAAAAAAAATTACCCACGGCACTACCAGTAGTGCGCCTTGGTAGTGTCGTGGGTAAGAAGGACGAAAATTGAACAGGGTAGGTGTGTCGTTAAAGTAGCAAAAAAATTGTGCATGTGAGTTTTTTGGAAGGTAAGTTACAATATTGTTTACGGTTTGATACACATAATTTTTATTACTGACACTCAATTGCAATACAAACCTCGAATACTTTTTAAAACAAAACTCAACCATTCGGTCATCCCATTCATTTTTAACTTTATTATTGGCAACAATGTTTAAGGCTCTCATTAGATAAAGGATTAAATTTTTAGCCTAAAGTAGTTTGATGCAACAAACTAATGAAATCATTATGTTAATGATTTCATTAACGATAAAGTGGCATTAGCTAAAGAAGATATAAAGTGAAGCTTCTTACAATTGAGTGTGAGTATGGTAAATTAGTTTTAGTACTGTTATTTTGACTTAAACGAATAAAGTATTCGGTGTGATACATTTACATTTGATGGCCGAGTGACTAAATAAATTTTTGGGAGGTCATTTGTTTTTCGGCCGCCTGGCCGAGAATTAATGTTCGAGTTTCACAATCCATAATATTTGGCCGGTAATTATGGCCGAAAACCGGCTAAATCACCCTATAACATTGTCATTATTTGACAAGTGTAATCCCCCCTCGCCCCGCAAAAATTGGTTGATCGTGATTTTATAGCGGATTGCTATGTAGATAAGTTAAACACCAGTACCAAAGTTGTAATGAATATTTATTTCCAAAATCGCCTTATATTTATACCTCAAAATGCAAAAAATATTTATCAAAACGCGGGTCAGCTGTTTCGTAGAAAGAGACAAACATGAGGGAGCAGGACAGCAGGTATATAAATATCGCGGCGCAGCGGCTCGCCTCGCGTCAGTCTTCTCAGGTGCGTGGCGAGCGCGGTTGTGCGCAGGTAGATGCGTTTGGTATTTGGTATGAGACCGTAGGTAGCTACATCACTCCGCCCCCAGCGAAGCGTACAGGAGGCTTGGATATTCTTCCGCTTCTCGTCATGATCGAGCATCTGGAGTCCTCGGCGTCGGCGTCGTCTGAAGTGTTGTGTGTTTCAGTGCTGATGAATGCGGGCTTTAGTCGTTCGATGTTTACGTTCACTCGTCTCAGTGGCAATTGCAGTGTGAAATATTTTTCGTTTCGCTTGATCACTTCGAAAGGGCCCGTGTAGTTAGGTGTGAGCGGCTTATGGACGGCGTCGTTTCGTATGAATACGTGTGTACATGTATTCATGTCCCGCTGGATGTACGTAGGCTTAGACGATTTTCTTTGTTCTTGCGATCTGTGCATTGCGTCTGTTAGGTCGTTATGGAATTGTGACGATGTGCAGGTACTCGTGCGTTCGCCGTGAAGTTCACCAGGTAGACGTAGGGCTTGGTTATAGAGTAGTTCTGCTGCGCTGTATCCTATGTCTTCTTTTATAGCTGCGCGTAGCCCCAATAGAACGGTAGGTAGCTCGCGCGTCCATTTGTTGTTATTTTGGAGACATGCTGTGAGTGCGGCTTTCAGGGTTCTGTGCCAGCGCTCGATGATTCCGTTTGATTGCGGGTGGTATGCGGTCGTGCGTGTGCGCTGGATCCCAAGTCGCTGCATCAGTGCTTTGAATATCTCGGACTCAAATTGTCGGCCTTGGTCTGTGGTCACGATAGCGGGACAGCCAAATCTAGATATCCAGGCTGTATAGAAAGCGTCGGCTACCTTTTCAGCGGTTATTTCTTCCAGCGGGTACGCTTCCGGCCACTTAGTCGCTCTGTCGATCATTGTGAGACAATATCTTTTATTATCGCACGTACTTAGGGGGCCGATTATGTCCATGTGGCAGTGATATAATCGATCGACTTTCTCAAACTTTGCTATCGGTGCGTGTGTATGTCGCTGTATCTTCGATCGCTGGCAAGGTATACAGGTTCGGGTCCAAGTTGACACATCGGTATTCATTGACGGCCAAAAATAACGCTTGGTTATTATTTTTCTCGTGGCTCGTATCCCAGGGTGGCTCAGTTCATGGAGTGCTTTGTAGGCTGTTTCCCGAAATTCTGGCGGTAGGTAGGGGCGAGCTGTGCCTGTCGACGTTTCACAGATGATAGGTATCATAGTGCCGGGCATGATGATATTTTTGAATTCGTGCTTCTTGTTTTCCATCAATGTTTGTAGTTCTTTGTCTTCTTTTTGTCGTTTTGATAACGAAAAATAATCGATAGGTGAAGGGCACGCTATTTCTTCTAGGCGGGACAGGGCGTCGGCAACATCATTTTGTTTCCCAGCGATGTGACGGATATCGGATGTGAATTGTCCGATATATTCCAAATATCGTGTTCGTCGAGGTGTCTCGTTCTTGCTGTTTGCTGTCAGCGCGTACGTGAGAGGTTTATGATCAGTGAAAATAATGAGTTCACTTCCTTCAAACATTCTTCGAAAGTGTCGTACTGCCATGTATATTGATAGCAGCTCACGATCGTACGTGCTGTATTTTTGTTGGGCGTCGCTAAATTTCTTCGAAAAAAATCCAAGCGGCTTCCATGTACCATCGATTTTCTGTTGTAGGACCGCGCCCGCGCATGTTTCGGAGGCGTCGGTCATTAGTGCGAACGGCGCGTCAGCTGATGGATGATTGAGCAGGACGGCGCTAGTGATGTCTCGCTTGCATTGTTCGAAAGCTTCCATTGACTTTTCATTCCAGGTGATCGGAGTCTTATCGTTTTTTCTTGAATTATGTAAATATTCGTTGAGTACATGTTGATGTTGCGCTGCGTTGGGAATGTTTTCACGGTAAAAGTTAATCATTCCCAGATATCGCCTTAGTTCTTGCACTGTTTTTGGAAGTGGGTAGTCGTTGATCGCCTTTATTTTGTCTGCTGTCGGTTTTATTCCTTCTGAAGAAACTTGATAACCCAGGAATTCTATGTTTTCTTGGCCGAAAATGCACTTGGCGGCATTAATCTGAAGTCCATTTTTTTCTAGTCGTTTGAAAACTTCTTCAAGTAATTTTTTGTGTGTGGTTTCATCTTCCGAAGCGCAAAGTAGATCGTCCACGAATGAAAATATAGGTAGTCCCCGCATGACGTCATCGATGTGACGTTGAAATGTTTGGCCGCTATTCCGCAAACCAAAACACATTCTTGTGAATTCGTATAGCCCGAACGGTGTAATAATGGCGGTCTTCTTTATATCTTCTTCTCGGATCTTGATTTGAAAATAAGCCTTTTGAAGGTCGATTTTTGAAAATATCTTCTTACCCCTTAGGTTAAGGGTAAAATCGTGCAGTCTTGGTATATAGGGTACCGATCCGGAACTGTGATTGCGTTCAACTTCCGATAGTCGCCACAGGGACGTACTTGGCCGTTTTTTTTCGTTACTAGGTGGAGTGGGCTTGCCCATGCGCTGCTGGAGGGTCGACAAATTCCTTGGTCCATCATCTGACGAAACTCATCTTTAGCCAAATTGTACTTGTGTGGCGGTAGTGGTCTTGCTCTGCAGAATACCGGCGGGCCTTTGGTTTCTATGTGATGTTCGACTTCGCTATTGCAGGTGTTGTTCAATCTTGGTCTGGTAATCTCGGGGTACTTCTTTAGTAGGTCGTGATACGGCTGGCTGTCATCCAATGTTCTCACGCTGCTTTGCGTTGTAGGTATCATATAACCAGTGGTAAATAAATTGGTTTGTTTATCTACCAATCTTCTTCCGTGCAAGTCGACTATAATGTTTTAGTATTGAAGGAAATCGGCGCCTAGTATTGGTCTTGATACGTTCGCGACCACGAATCTCCATTTGTAGGGTCGGCGCAGTCCAAGGTTGAGTACCATTGTCTTCTCGCCGTGAACGGATATTGACGAACCGTTTGCGGCGTATAAGTAATTGCTTGGTGTATTCTTCATTTTTTCTTTCGAGCTTGCAGGTAGTACGGAAACATTTGCGCCGGTATCGATGAGAAAGTTTAGTGCTGAAGTTCTGTCTTGGATAAAAAGACGGTGATTTGATATTTCAGCGACTCCAGCCCCCGTCGTTGCTTGAGTCGAAGTTAGTTTAAAAATTCTTCTTTATTTTGATTTTTCTTGAATTCGCAGGGCTCTCGGCAGCGGTAGGCATCTTTGCCGAATTTTCGATGAAAATAGCAGATCGGATCTGTTCGAGTACGACTTGACGATCTTGATCGGGAACGATTTCGATTAAAATGGTTTCTTTTGAATGAACTTCTCCGCCGTGATTGATTCATTTTCAAAGATGCGATTTCTCTTGATAAAGCGTCGATCTTGTTAACTAAATCTTCGTTCGTCGTAGGCTTCGATGTAGAGCAGGAACAAACGGAGTTATTTTCTTGTGATTGTTCTGTCATCTTGTCTGCCATGGTAGCGAGTACGTCGAGTTTCGATTCTGTAGTTATGGCGAGTACGGCGCGAACTGAGACGGGTAGGTGTCTGGCCCACATGAATTTCAGTGTATTGTCGGGAATTTTACCGCGCGCTAGGTCGCGCATTCTTCTAAGTAACTGGGATGGCTTTTGGCTGCCTAACTCCATTTCCCCAAGTAGTTTTTGCAGTTGTTGCGACTCGGATTCTTCGTACACGGATAGCAGTCGTGCCTTCAATGATCCGGATTTGTTGGTTTCTGGCGGCGACAGGATGATATCTCCAACTTGTTCGATGTCGGCGAGTTCCAGCTGAGCTACGACGAAGTGGTATTTTGCTTCGTCACCCATCTTTTGGTTAGCGATGATCGACTCCAGTTGTGCGAACCAAAGTCTTGGTTTTTGGCGCCAAAACGGTGGGACTCGAGATTTCAGCGTGATTTGTGCCATCTCTTCTTCACCCGCGGATCCATGCGGCGGCGGCGGCGGCGGCGTTGGCGTTCTCTGTAGTGTTCATTTCTTCTAGGGTCACCAATATAGCGGATTGCTATGTAGATAAGTTAAAAACCAGTACCAAAGTTGTAATGAATATTTATTTCCAAAATCGCCTTATATTTATACCTCAAAATGCAAAAAATATTTATCAAAACGCGGGTCAGCTGTTTCGTAGAAAGAGACAAACATGAGGGAGCAGGACAGCAGGTATATAAATATCGCGGCGCAGCGGCTCGCCTCGCGTCAGTCTTCTCAGGTGCGTGGCGAGCGCGGTCGTGTGCAGGTAGATGCGTTTGGTATGAGACCGTAGGTAGCTACAATTTCATACATTTTTCTTACGTTACGTGTCCAGTGGTTGATTCGTCCAAGAATCAATCCCATACTAAATGTATGTAACCGATAGCTTACCCACGCGTTGCGACACGCGACGTGGGCTAAGTATAATTGCGGCTTTACGGTTATCGCCAAATGATAATGCTACCTTTTTGCCTCGTCAAACTTGTCAAAGGAGATCATGCTGGCTGGCAACCTCTTTTTTTGGTTAACCTGTGCTTAACCGGTACTTTAACAAGCTTGTTATCGTTATAGTTAGGTGGTGCAACTCGGCCTATGTGTGTTAACTTTATTTTGTATAGGAAAGTAATTTTTGACAGCTTGCTTAACAACAGGTTTTTAGCATTCCTTTGCTCGCTGTATACCTATAACGCAGTGTGCCTAAGTCGCGTTATGCCTAAACCAAACGAGATGTGGGCGTATTGTGACTTATGTCAATTCAGTTTAAGTTCAATAGCGAGATTGGCTTAGTGAGACTTACTTTAGTTCAAGAGTGAAATAGGCAAATAAAATTGTAAAAAAATAAAGTCGAAAATAGAAGTCGAACTCTAAATTTGAAAGGGACGTGTTTCGCTTTAAATTTTTTATAAATACTCACATCACATACATCTTTTAGGTGTCCCACCAAGCTATAAAGGGCACCGCTCGCCCCACCCGCTACCACGCGGTATGCAACGACGGTCGCATCCCGCACGACGAGGTGGAACAACTGACGTACTACTTGTGCCACCTGTACTCCCGCTGCATGCGCGCCGTCTCGTACCCCACGCCCACGTACTACGCGCATCTGGCGTGCTTACGGGCGAGGTCACTGACGCAGTAAGTATTGTGTACTACATAGTACAAGTAACGTACTACTTGTGCCACCTGTACTCCCGCTGCATGCGCGCCGTCTCGTACCCCACGCCCACGTACTACGCGCATCTGGCGTGCTTACGGGCGAGGTCACTGACGCAGTAAGTATTGTGTACTACATAGTACAAGTAACGTACTACTTGTGCCACCTGTACTCCCGCTGCATGCGCGCCGTCTCGTACCCCACGCCCACGTACTACGCGCATCTGGCGTGCTTACGGGCGAGGTCACTGACGCAGTAAGTATTGTGTACTACATAGTACAAGTAACGTACTACTTGTGCCACCTGTACTCCCGCTGCATGCGCGCCGTCTCGTACCCCACGCCCACGTACTACGCGCATCTGGCGTGCTTACGGGCGAGGTCACTGACGCAGTAAGTATTGTGTACTACATAGTACAAGTAACGTACTACTTGTGCCACCTGTACTCCCGCTGCATGCGCGCCGTCTCGTACCCCACGCCCACGTACTACGCGCATCTGGCGTGCTTACGGGCGAGGTCACTGACGCAGTAAGTATTGTGTACTACATAGTACAAGTAACGTACTACTTGTGCCACCTGTACTCCCGCTGCATGCGCGCCGTCTCGTACCCCACGCCCACGTACTACGCGCATCTGGCGTGCTTACGGGCGAGGTCACTGACGCAGTAAGTATTGTGTACTACATAGTACAAGTAACGTACTACTTGTGCCACCTGTACTCCCGCTGCATGCGCGCCGTCTCGTACCCCACGCCCACGTACTACGCGCATCTGGCGTGCTTACGGGCGAGGTCACTGACGCAGTAAGTATTGTGTACTACATAGTACAAGTAACGTACTACTTGTGCCACCTGTACTCCCTTTGCATGCGCGCCGTCTCGTACCCCACGACTACGAATTCGTTGCACACTACAGTTTTTCGTGATAAGGGTACAAAGCTCAATCGTGAGGATGTCAAACAGGGTTGCATTGCATTGCAAAAAGTCAGTTTTTTTAAACGTGTTTTTTTTAATTTATTTGATTTTTATTAGGTTTTGCGATCATTACCCTAGTTTTTCTTGTGGGCAACATTTTTATTTCTGAAAACAGAACTGTGATTATTATTAATTTCATTAATTACTCGCATTGCATCTAATGAATGAAAGTAATAAATTCATTCTTATATTTTTACTGACACAAAAAATATCTAACTATGATTGTTAATTTTTATTGTGATAAATAACTTAGCTTGCACCTATCATACTTTGTATTTAAATTGTTTTCGAACATAATACTTGAAGAATATGCACTCCCAGCGTTTAATTAATTCCTTACTTTGTATTTAAATTGTTTTCGAACATAATACTTGAAGAATATGCACTCCCAGCGTTTAATTAATTCCTTTTTTGGAATTTGATTTAAAACAGTCATTTTTAGTAAAAAAAATCATGCAATAAAAATCGTGATTTTTAAATCATGCAACTCTGATCTTAACTCAAGGAACCTGGAGTAACTTACAGTTGAATGAGCATAAAAGTATTTCAATTTATAGTATTTTTTTTTCACAGTGGCGAGAAATTCGACAACAAGGAGTTGGAACAGCGACCTAAACGCCTGCGCGTTATGGACAAGATCCTGCAGTATAGCCGCATGTTCTTTGTCTAGATTTTAAAAATAAAATAGGTTAGTTCTTTGTCTAGATTTTAAAAATTAAATTGTTTAAGGTTGCATTTACACTGACCATTATCGTATTCTCCACCCGTTGTCTAAGTAGATTATTCAGATGTTTTTCTTTTAACTTTTTCAACCACATTCAGTACTTATACTTGGACATTTAATAATTTCCTTTAACACAAACTAACCTAAAAAGTAATGTTCGGTATGTAGACGTACGTATGCCAATGTAAATGCAACTGTATTCATAAATTTTGTGTACCTGTAACGATTTTTAATATTGGTGTTAAAATAATATATTCTCTGCCCACTACACCGTACCATACCATGACCGTGCTAAACCATATCAGGCAAAAAAAATATTATTTGTTTTGAAAAGTATTACACTATTCCCACTAGACCGTTTTGTCACCGGCCATGCACTTATCATACTTTTCAATACAAAGTTTTTTTTGCCTGACATGCTACTAGCACGGTCATGGTATGGTATGGTTTAGTGGGCAGATACCTTAGTTGGATGTAGTTATGCAAAAAGGATCCAGTCCACCCTTTTTTCGAAACTGAGTTATATTTATATACCTGCCCCCCTAGCATGACCATCGAAACGCCATATGTTATAGCAATTTATCACTTTTAACTGTCAAAAGACAATAGATTTTGACAGTTAAGTGTCGATGAAACGCTATATCACGCGATATATATCTTGTTTCTTTGGTCATGCTAGGGGGGCAGGGGGGAGGGGTCTTAAGGATGATATACACACATCAACTTTGTCTAGGGATACAGGTGTTATTTTCAATCAAACGAGGTAACTTTGAAGCCTTGGTTTCCTTTCAGGGATGTACTATGCTGTGATCTGGTGATGGCCATCCCAGGGAGTGAATGGAGGAGATTCATATCGCTATACATACCTAACTGATCTGACCAGCATTCTAAAAGATTAAAGGACATTTTTAAAGAACCGCGAAAATAGCATGAAATGTATGGAAATCCTGAAACAGAACTCGGACCAAAATCTTTTAGAATGCTGATCAGATCAGTTGGGTGTGTTTTACGATCTGAATCTCCTTCATTCACTCCCTGGATGGCCATCACCAGATCACAGCGCAGTACATCCCTGGCAGAAAACCAAGGATTCGTTTTTATGAAAATAACACCTGTATCCCTAGACAAAATCCCTCTATCTCAAAATCGATTCTATGTAGATTGAATCCTTTCTGCGTAACTACGTCCAGTTATTAGTAATATGGACTAAAATCAATCAAATATTTACTGGCCCGAACTAAAAACAGTAGCGTAATATGTAATCAATTTTAAATAACATCTTTATTTTTGTCGCTACTCAAATGTACTTCCGTATGCATTATGATTATATAGTATAGTGTTTACAACAGGTACATGGTGTAAATCCCGACATAGTTTATTCTATTAAAATCCCTCTATCTCAAAATCGATTCTATGTAGATTGAATCCTTTCTGCGTAACTACGTCCAGTTATTAGTAATATGGACTAAAATCAATCAAATATTTACTGGCCCGAACTAAAAACAGTAGCGTAATATGTAATCAATTTTAAATAACATTTTTATTTTTGTCGCTACTCAAATGTACTTCCGTATGCATTATGATTATATAGTATGATGCGAAAGAAAAAAAAAATTAGTAAGTAACAATATTTTTAAGAGAAAACTATATTGATTCGCCTGTTCAAACTTTCCTATTTTTATTTATCTGTTTAAGTTAATTTTATTTTTAATTTCGTATTTGGATTTTATTGATAATAATCAACGATCTCAGAAGATCGTTGATAATAATATTAAACAGCTAGATGATTGCGTAAAGTCAATCGTATTAATTTGACAGTTCATATTGTACCATAATATATGTCATCCCATACAAATTGCAGCCGATGGAATACGATATGAACTGTCTAATGAATACGATTACCTTACGCAATCGCACCCCAGGTATATCTGTGTCTAGACTAGACCCACTATGCCGAAGTTACGCGACCGAAGTTCGGCGGTAACGCTTTTATTATAAAAAAAGCAACATAATTTCGGCATTATGTATCGTCAGTAATTTAAATAGCATTGCAGGCGTAATCATGCCGAACTGCGGTCGCGTAATTTCGGCATAGTGTGTCTAGTCACTAAAAGTTTTTTGGAGCTTATAATAGCATACAAGAAATTTCTTGAATTTGTAGCAGTTCAAGAAATAGCATGATCATTGTAAAATCCCTTTTATATTGAACGTATCCTTGCATCTGAAGTGGTAAAAACAGATGTATTAGGAAGACTGAATGTGATCTTGAGAGTATTATGTATTTCGTGGTATCGTTATTTATATAAAAAAATTAAAGCCCGTTGAGTTTTTCTAACTCTCAAAATTGTCAATATCAGTCATAAATATCAAAATGTTTCTTCCGATGGACTGTTCATACTGACGTCCATTATACAAGTACGCTGGACAGGCTATCGTCATAGAATGACAGAAATTTTTGTGCCGATTTAAAAATAGCCATATTGGCACTGGAGCAGTAGATTCTGCCCTCAAGAGGAGTGAGTGTACTTGGTACTAATTAGTTCCAAGTACACTCACTACTGCCATAGTATAATCTACTGCTCTCAGCACCAATATGGCGATTTTCAAATCGGCACAAACGATTGGTGACGTTCGCCAGTCCAGCGTACTTTGTACAATGGACTGTTCATTTTACACAAAAGTCGTGCGTTAGGCCCGCCATGTCCATAGATTTGTTTGGATTTGCTATTTTGTTGTGGCTGGCCTTAGCGGTTCTGCGCACGTCCGCTGGCAAATATTGTTCTGGCTAGAGTATCAAGGCGTCTAAATTGGTTGAAAATGCTCTACGGCCCGTATTTATTAACCGCTGTCAACGTTGAGAGCTATCTTGAGATCTTACCGAGATGCTCCTCTGAGATGTTCCTATAAGAAGAGCATCTCAAGTATGAGCTAAAGTCGCATTACTAATTTCCCAGCAAAAATGTAAACAAAGGTGTTGCCAGCACAAAACAAAAAAAGAAATAGTATATTGCAAAGTCAAGAAATAAACACGCTTACATGGTTTTTCATCACAAACCTAATAAAAATTGATTACATAAATATTCTGAATCATGAGATTTGCGTCAAAAAGAGTAATATAATTTAATATTTCATAATAACAGTTTTATAGTAGAAAACATTTTATGACGCTGTGCACACATCAACTGCAAACCGTACACATCAACCTTTGGTCTTTTAATAAAATTATATATAAATTAGTATTACGAGTAGTAGCTGTAGTATCATTTGTCTTTTGGTATTGGGGGGGAACAGGCGGTGATGCTACGTATTTTTGATAGTTTACACACAGGCAATATCTAAGTAAAATGTTCTTATCAGTTCGTTTCAAGAACTTTTAATATCAAAAATTATGATAGGTTATATTTCTAATTAACATCCTACTTTAAAATAACCCTGGATGACATTATATTTATAATGACTCAAAATATAATATACAAATTAAAAAGTTTTATAAGTGACCAATGGTTTTCAATATCTGAAAATGTCACTATCAGGGTCAGTTTGTCAATTTGACAGTGACGTTTCTTTGTTTACATTTTTGCTGGGAAATTAGTAATGCGACTTTAATCTAAGGGTCAATTCATGCTAGCATAGAGTCTAAGCGCATCGAAGCGGGTTAAAATAGAAAGTTCACCCTTAATGTAATGCTCATATGAGATAAAAAAGACGCGTTTTAATAAAATAAGGGTGAATTCGTTATATTTCTCGCTTCGGTGCGCTTCTACTCTGTGCTAGCATGAATTAAGTGACCCTTACTGCAACATACACATGTTTTCCCAAATTCCATATTTGAGGGTTTTAAAAATAAGTTTTTGTAAAAAGCATTTAAACGATTGTATTGATCTTTTCGGTTTGTTTCGGATGTATTTTTATTCCTGGAACAAAGCAGTAGATAATGTTATGTATCTATAATTGTATCTATCTATACTTATATTCTGTAATTTTTTAGTTATTTAATAAACTTGATGGGCGCAAAAGTTGTTTTTTCTTTATAAAAGAGGCGTTTTTGGAGGAGTATAGCACAGGCGATTATAATTATTAAAAACAAGATTAAATATTAAAGGCAACATAATAACATGCAGTCGGAGCTTGGACGAATTCGTCCAAGAGTCGGAGGCATGCATTAAGAAAGTGACGTTATGAACGATTTGAATTATATGCCTCCGACTGCATGTTATTATGGTGCCTTTAATATTTAATCTTGTTTCCATCTTTTCAGTGGACTTGTCTTTTTATGCAGGCGGGTTTTTTAATTTTTATAATTTACTAGCTTCCGCCCGCGACTTCGTCTGCGTAGAAAGGTTTTTTGCTATCCCTCGGGAACTATACTTTTTTTCGGGATGAAAGGTACCCTATGTCCTTCTCGGTACCCCTGACAACGTGTATGCAAAATTTCATGATGATCGGTTCAGTAGTTAGGACGTGAAGGCGTAACAAACAAACAAACGGACTTTCGCATTCATAATATAAGTAAGGATTTTTTATTTAATATCTTTTTAGTTATTATATATTACGGTCATGATATACCTTTTTGAAATCCTTACAATAAGCCCTTTAATTTGACACCCATATTGCAGAATTCTAAAAAAAATTTTTTTTTCCACTACGTATATTAGTAGGTTACAGCCGCCATGTTGTTTTTTTTATAACGCCACCTTCTTAAGAACACTTGGGCTGACAAGACAAATCTAACGATATCTTAATTACAGAAATCCATTCAGCCGTTTGAAAGATATGAGGTAATAAAGAATATTACATACAAACATACTTACATACAAGATACGCGCGAAAAACATAACCCTTTCTTTGCAGTCGGGTAAAAATACATGGCATACAAACCGTAAAGAGGGCTCCACACTCGCGCCGCGAAAGCCCGCGAAGGCCGCGAACCGCGAGTGTGGAGGGTTTCGCGGCTTCGTGTATGGGCTTCGCGTTCGCGCTTCGCGGCGTTCCCCGTCCGGTGGCGGTTTTTTGGTCCGCGTCAAAGGACTTGTGTGCCGAACTAATGTTGCCGTGATTCGCGGCCGCGGTTCACGCGCGAGTCTGGAGGGCTATATTTTTCGCACCGTTTTCATGCGCGAACCGCGCCCGTGATTCGCTGCCGCGCTTCGCGGCGCGAGTGTGGAGCCCTCTTAAGATTTTTACGGTGAAAAACTGCGTATGGACAATGCCCAGAGTTATTCCTTCGCTCCCACTATAATATTCTTACCCCTGGTACCTACACCTATCCCTACCAAGGTATCCCTACTGCTACTGGTAGGGCTAGGTGCAATAATCCCTTACGGTGTAAAACAGCGTGTGGACAATCGCCCAGAGTTATTTCTATTACTGTCAGTTATTCACTTGATTCTTCGGCTAATAGTTCACCTTTGCTCGAAGGCGATGGCATAACTATTAACATTAATAGCATTAGCAGGCACCAGCACCAATTATCCATACAATAAAGCTAAAACAAGAAACTTTATACAGATATCACAGAAAACCAACGAACTGAAAACAGTTTATTTTTCAATGAATCTATTACATTCTTAGATCTATTAACAACATGAAAGAATTTCTGCACATAAATCGCCTTGACATCATCTTGCAAAGTTGGTGCATATTAGATAATTACGTCTACGTGAGGTCGCACGAAAAACGCATTGCATGGCAATAATTGCTATGCCCTGCCTACCCTCTGATTAAAACTAATAGTCCGTGAGCCTGCGACAGTATTGCCTACGTCATATGACATCACGATGAAACGAGAGATAGAGCGAGTAAACATAAGTCTGTCAGTTCTGAAATGGCCGGAATACCTTAAATTTTAAATTTTTGTTTTTTAGTCATTTCAGAACTGACAGACTTATGTTTACTTTCTCTACGATTGGAAACTAAATGATGACACGGGTCTCTTACTGATGTCACATGACGTAAATATAATCTTAAAATTTTGACCGGAAGTGGAAGATTCTCTCAAACTTCCGGCCAATTTTTTTTGCGATAATCTTCTGATCCTCGCTAAGCAAAACTTTTCCGACCGTGTGCCATGCATTTCATCGTGATGTCATATGACGTAGGCAATACTGTCGCGGGCTCACGGTCTATAACCAACCTGTATTATGTGAAGGCTGGCACCGAGATGAGATTAGTAAACTGTCTTTCGTGATAACTCTTTAGACTTCATTAGGAATCTCTATTGCTATCATTACAATACCTAATAGGTAGAATCACTGGTCACGTAATAGTTGTTAAACCCTATTAACTGAGTTAATAGACAGGAACGGTAAATTATTTTATTTAAAACTAGCGACCGCCCGCAGTTTCACCCGCGTGGTTCCCGTTCCCGTGGGAATATCGGAATAAAAGCAGTCGATCGCGAGAGACATAACAAAGAGTTTTTTGCTTGTGGTAGCAAAGAATGTAGCAACAGAACTGTGCGGGAGTTGCGACGGATTTGTAGTGAAAAATACCCCAAAAATGAAAACAATAGGCCAGGAAATTTTAAAGTAGATCGCAGCCCTTGACAAGTTGGCCACCCCTGCCCTAAGCAATTGCTTAATTTGTTTATAGTTTAATCCAGCACTGGCTATAAAGGTGGGTGTATCTAAGATTTTTGATAAATAAAACTATAGGCTTAAGTGACATGAATTGATTATGATTTCTCGGTAAAGGACCTTGGGTACTTGCCGATCAATTAGCACACATTTAGGTATCTACTGTTTTTATACGCTGACGCTATTTTGCAAATATATATCAAAGTACATCAGGCTACATCTAAGTTCCGTAACATTAATCACTATTGTAAATTAGTAGTTACGTTGTAGGAAGTGTATAAGATCTGTATTTACAGTCCTATCTTAATTGTATCACATTATAATAATCCTTGTTACCTAGGTACTTTTTTCTTTGATAATAGTTTTAAAAAAACTAAGAAGTTTAAGACGAGTGAGAGGAGGGATATTTGTATGTTTGATTTTGTTCTACTTTAATGTAAACCAAATGCTAGGCGTTCCTGGAGGACGGAGGTACATAATAGAGTAGGTAGGTACCTATATTTTTACTAATATGTAACCTAAGGCGGTACCCGACCTAAAAATCCCCCACGAAAACCCTTTTCTATTACTAACCACTTAATAAATAAAAACCTCTGAGGGGGGCACTTTCGGTATGGGATGCACACTAATAAAAAGTAAGTATCGTAGTCTAAACAAAAACTTTACTTACTATGTCACAGAATTTATCTATTTATCAGCCGAATTAGGTAGGACTACGGAACTGCTTAAAAAGCAGTTCCGTAGTCTTGTCAAAAATATTTTAGCAAAGACCTATTGTTGATGACCATGATTCGAAGCAAAATTCATGTAAGTAAAACAACTTTAGAAAGAGACATTTTTGAAATGAGATAAGAACGAACCAAGTGCGAGGTGACATGCGTTCTCAGGGTTTTTATGCCTTAATTAATAGGTACCTACTTACAGCTTACTTCCTTCTTATTCTCTAGACTTTTACATAAGAATATTTTTTTATGGTCACTTATGACTTTTATTACGTTAGTAGTTAGTACTATTGGTTGCGACCCGCCCTCGCTTCGCTTTGGTGTAGTGTGGAATTTGACACCATGTATTATACCTACATATAAACCTTCCTCTTGAATCACTCTATTTAAAAAAAAACCGCATCAAAATCCGTTGCGTAGTTTTAAAGATCTAAGCATACATAGGGACAGACAGAGGGAAGGACTTTGTTTTATACCTTCTAGTGATTTTTATAAGTACCTACTAACCTACAAAGCTCCATTAAAACAACTCAAAACCGGAAATAAAAATAACGAATTTTTTTGTTTGATGGATATTGTTTTATTAAAACCAATAAAATCTAAAATAATAATAAATTGTTCCGCATTGTAAACCTGTCCTGTAATTAAAAAAAACGTTTTTTTTAAATTACAGGATCTTATGAAGTCATTACTCAAATAAAAATGTAAAATTAGTAGGCCTCCTATCGTTACTGAGATAAAAAAAGGCAAACTTTTTCATAAGACAGAATTTTATTCGCGGCCTGTAAATGTTTCTAATAAATTATCTTTAGAGGCACATTTTTTATGTAAATTAGATAGATACTTATCGATAAGTGTCAATTGATATACTTATCTAAAATAGGTACCTAGTTAAAAAATACACACCTACTATCTGATTGAATCATAAAAAAATATGTAAGAAGTATAATTAGCAAGGTGCTTAAATTGAATATTGTATAGTCTAACGAATAATACGAGTTAGGAAAAATGGGAAATTATTACTGACTTATTAAAAGTAAAAAAAGATATGTTACTATTAGGTACTATTACTTTATTAGTAGATATAAGGCTGATTAAGCCCACAAGTTCCGATCAGCAGTCGGAAGTGGACGCAAGGCCGCTGCCATCTTATCTTCCGGTAACGGCTATCGTAATCTAAAAATACAAATCACCTTTTAAATATTTATATTACTATACCGTATCGTTTACATCGCCACCGCGTTTAATACCGTAACGTAATCTCCCGGTAGTGGTGGCAAATTACAATGCAATACTGTGGCAATGCTAAGGGCAGTGCGCTGAGTACAGAATATATCTGAAGATCTATTTGTAAAAAAATATAATTTGGTTTATTTTGAATTTAAGGAGCCACTGAGTGTTGCCTTAAATCACTTTACGCTCTCAGCATAAGAATATGCTCTAAGTACCAACGTGCCGGACTACAGCTGGGCCACAAAAAAAAAAGTTGGAAATCTGACTTTTTGACTATGCCATGATGAAGTCGATAATTTGTCGGAATTTGTCGTCAAAAACAAGAATTTGTCGGTCTTGCATTTAGGAGATACGTGTGGCTCAGCTGTAGAGACGTCTCTACAGCTGGGCCACACAGATCTCGAAAACGGAAGGTCGTAGCGAAAATCTGATTACTCGTATGTGTAGCCGGTAATTTGTCGGATTTTGTCGCCAAAAAACTAGAGTTTGTCGGTCTTGCGTTTAGGAGATACGTGTGGCTCAGCTGTAGAGACGTCTCTACAGCTGGGCCACACAGATCTCGAAAACGGAAGGTCGTAGCGAAAATCTGATTACTCGTTTGTGTATCCGGTAGTTTGTCGGATTTTGTCACCAAGAACCAGATTTTGTCGATCTTGCGTTTAGGAGATATGTGAGGATACGCTGTGGAGACTTTTCTACCTGGATCTTGAGAAAGGAAGGTCATAGCGAAAATCTGATAACTCGAGTGTGTAGCCGTTAGTTTGTCGGAATTTGTCACCAAGAATCAGATTTTGTCGATCTTGCGTTTAGGAGATATGTTAAGATGCGCTGTGGAGACTTTTTTACCTGGATCTCGAGAACGAAAGATCGTAAGCGTATCCTCACATATCTCCTAAACGCAAGATCGACAAAATCTGGTTCTTGGTGACAAATTCCGACAAACTAACGGCTACACATTCGAGTTATCAGATTTTCGCTATGACCTTCCTTTCTCAAGATCCAGGTAGAAAAGTCTCCACAGCCTATCCTCACATATCTCCTAAACGCAAGATCGACAAAATCTGGTTCTTGGTGACAAAATCCGACAAACTACCGGCTACACATACGAGTAATCAGATTTTCGCTACGACCTTCCGTTTTCGAGATCTGTGTGGCCCAGCTGTAGAGATGTCTCTACAGCTGAGCCACACGTATCTCCTAAACGCAAGACCGACAAACTCTGGTTTTTGGCGACAAAATCCGACAAATTACCGGCTACACATACGAGTAATCAGATTTTCGCTACGACCTTCCGTTTTCGAGATCTGTGTGGCCCAGCTGTAGAGACGTCTCTACAGCTGAGCCACACGTATCTCCTAAACGCAAGACCGACAAATTCTGGTTTTTGGCGACAAAATCCGACAAATTACCGGCTACACATACGAGTAATCAGATTTTCGCTACGACCTTCCGTTTTCGAGATCTGTGTGGCCCAGCTGTAGAGACGTCTCTACAGCTGAGCCACACGTATCTCCTAAACGCAAGACCGACAAATTCTGGTTCTTCAAAATTCTTCAAAAATAAACAGGTACATGGTGTAAATCCCGACATAGTTTATTCTATCCTTCTTATTAGTTTGCCATACTATCATTATTAACAGATCCGGGCACCTCACAGATTATCAGTGGTGGGGGTGGGAGAGGTTGAGCAACAAAGGGGCTGAAAAGCGATTGAAGGTATACACTTTACAGAGCTCTGGATTTAGTGTGGTATAATAGCAAAGCAAGCCAATCATGTATCTAAATCGAATATAACATTGCCAGGAATTTTGACTGATGGAAAAGTAGTGCCAGGCAGGCGGCATCAAAATGCGCGAAAAAGTGGTAAAGTTCGATGCCGCCTGGCACTACTTTTCCACCAGTCAAAAAGAAAGATAATTATTTCACCATCATTTTATTACGATAAATTACCACCTATGGTATTCATAATAAACGTATAAACAGGAAATATTATGTACAAAAAGCAAATATGTTCACACTTTTAATTATGAAATCATTGTTTGGTAAAATTGATACCTATGCAATTTAAATTTCAAATTTATTATTTAGATCATGTATTGTAAGTATGAATATTTTACGCTAATTTTTGTGTAAATTCCTTCTATCCTCTAGGCGTTCAATGTCATTAGTTAGTAGAGTTATTTTAATAAGCAGGTAGTTATGATAAACCTACATAATAACGGTTCTGGCTACAAGATTGTTGGTTTTGTATAATTAGTGTACCGTTTCTAAGTTCTTGACCATATTGACCTTCTTCGAGAGGTCATATACTTCCCCCACATTTTGGAAAATGTCAGGTAGGTAGGATGTAGAATAAGAATATTTAAAAATCTAGTGATAAGTTAGTAACGATAATTTGATGAACTCTTTTACTTTGCCTTCGTAATATCAGGTGGTTACAGATTTAGGCTTCACAATAATTTTCGGAGTTCTCATTTCCGGTCAGTCATCAATATTCAAAACTAACTTTTTTGGATTCACCGGCCACAACCACAACATGTAGGTACTTACTTATTAAAAAAAGTTTTGACACAAAATGTCATAACTTTTTGATTGATTTTTTCACGCAACTACAAACTTTAAAACTTTTCCTATTACGAGTATTAAGGGAGTTTTTCCTATGTTAAAAAAAATCTGCCAATTTGATTTATTTCAGAAATTCCCTACTACTAATATATCCAGATATCCCATATATTTAAAAACCGATAAGCCATTTTCTGCTTTATTTCCTTAAAATAATCCGTAGCACGATCGGTTCATAGCACACCGTAGATTCGCACTGATAGCTACTTTATATCGCCAGTTTAGACAAGCTGTCTCGTTTGTAAATAAATAATAGCTTAGTCTTTTTATAATTGGCGCTTTTAGCGGCTGACGCTTACACCGCTCGGTATTAACACTTTAACACTAGAAAAATCGTCTTTTAGTTATAATATTTTTTCTAGTAAGTATTTACCTAATTTAAAATTTGGCCTACCTAGTCTGTTTATCCTTACTTGTTTTATCTGGTAAACAATCTTTACCCAACTCTTTATAGAAAAAAAATTAATTATGAAATACCGGCCAAAAGATAAAAGTGCTTTATTCTGATAGGTTTTGTCCACCTAAGCATTTTTTATTATGGCACCGAACCGAACACCGAAGCTGTACCACCGCTTCACATTTTGTGTCAAAATGTATCAAAATACCGACTTTTTGAACTCAATTAAAATCAAGTGCAGCGGTGCTACAGCTTCGGTGCCATAATAAGAAATGCTTAGGTAAACAAAATCTATCAGAATAAAGCACTTTTGTTTTTTGGCCATGGCCGGCACTTTCACATTTGGACCAAAATGGATGATGTCCTTTATTGTATTTTATAATTGGTTACAAAAAATTACTAGTTATTAGTGAAAATTTGATTTATTAAGACAACATATTTTTAAAATCAAATTAAATTTAAAAACGTATGACAACTGTCGAAAGTTTTTTGTTATGTTACGAGTAAATTACTTAAATTAAGTTTTATTTTATGACGAGGAATAGCCTCCTTAACTACTTAATGCGTAGGTATGACGTTATCTATTCTGTAACTCGATGATCTAGTAAGGAAGGAGGGTGGTACTTAACGTGCCGGACTACAGCTGGGCCACAAAAAAAAAGTTGGAAATCTGACTTTTTGACTATGCCATGATGAAGTCGATAATTTGTCGGAATTTGTCGCCAAAAACCAGAATTTGTCGGTCTTGCGTTTAGGAGATACGTGTGGCTCAGCTGTAGAGACGTCTCTACAGCTGGGCCACACAGATCTCGAAAACGGAAGGTCGTAGCGAAAATCTGATTACTCGTATGTGTAGCCGGTAATTTGTCGGATTTTGTCGCCAAAAACCAGAATTTGTCGGTCTTGCGTTTAGGAGATACGTGTGGCTCAGCTGTAGAGACGTCTCTACACTAAACGATTTCCTAACTAAAAGACGATTTCCTTTTTTCTAGTGTTAAAGTGTTAATACCGAGCGGTGTAAGCGTCAGCCGCTAAAAGCGCCAATTATAAAAAGACTAAGCTATTATTTATTTACAAACGAGACAGCTTGTCTAAACTGGCGATATAAAGTAGCTATCAGTGCGAATCTACGGTGTGCTATGAACCGATCGTGCTACGGATTATTTTAAGGAAATAAAGCAGAAAATGGCTTATCGGTTTTTAAATATATGGGATATCTGGATATATTAGTAGTAGGGAATTTCTGAAATAAATCAAATTGGCAGATTTTTTTTAACATAGGAAAAACTCCCTTAATACTCGTAATAGGAAAAGTTTTAAAGTTTGTAGTTGCGTGAAAAAATCAATCAAAAAGTTATGACATTTTGTGTCAAAACTTTTTTTAATAAGTAAGTACCTACATGTTGTGGTTGTGGCCGGTGAATCCAAAAAAGTTAGTTTTGAATATTGATGACTGACCGGAAATGAGAACTCCGAAAATTATTGTGAAGCCTATATCTGTAACCACCTGATATTACGAAGGCAAAGTAAAAGAGTTCATCAAATTATCGTTACTAACTTATCACTAGATTTTTAAATATTCTTATTCTACATCCTACCTACCTGACATTTTCCAAAATGTGGGGGAAGTATATGACCTCTCGAAGAAGGTCAATATGGTCAAGAACTTAGAAACGGTACACTAATTATACAAAACCAACAATCTTGTAGCCAGAACCGTTATTATGTAGGTTTATCATAACTACCTGCTTATTAAAATAACTCTACTAACTAATGACATTGAACGCCTAGAGGATAGAAGGAATTTACACAAAAATTAGCGTAAAATATTCATACTTACAATACATGATCTAAATAATAAATTTGAAATTTAAATTGCATAGGTATCAATTTTACCAAACAATGATTTCATAATTAAAAGTGTGAACATATTTGCTTTTTGTACATAATATTTCCTGTTTATACGTTTATTATGAATACCATAGGTGGTAATTTATCGTAATAAAATGATGGTGAAATAATTATCTTTCTTTTTGACTGGTGGAAAAGTAGTGCCAGGCGGCATCGAACTTTACCACTTTTTCGCGCATTTTGATGCCGCCTGCCTGGCACTACTTTTCCATCAGTCAAAATTCCTGGCAATGTTATATTCGATTTAGATACATGATGCTTGCTTTGCTATTATACCACACCAAATCCAGAGCTCTGTAAATTGTATACCTTCAATCGCATTTCAGCCCCTTTGTTGCTCAACCTCTCCCACCCCCACCACTAATAATCTGCGAGGTGCCCGGATCTGTTAATAATGATAGTATGGCAAACTAATAAGAGGGATTTCGTCACTCTGTGAATTGTCCACCTATTTCCGGGGCTAGCTCTTAGTGCAACAATATATTGTGACTATTAGACATTTTTGATGTCTCCACTAATGGTGCCTTCCTTATGGGTGGAAAAGGAGGATGGGTTATAACCCACCACGCCGGCCCAATGCGAATTTTGGGTGCAAATGTATCCGGAACGGTATTCCGAAGCACGGAGGAGCTCGAGACAGTAAATTTTTGGTTACCAATCCTATGACCGACCCATTCGAAAGTTGTTTAATCTCCGCAATCGCTGGGCTAGCGCTAAACCACACTAAACCAATAACATTCTTTCTTTTTCTTCTTTCTCATAAAAAAATAACATAAAGTTAACCTACATAGTGCCACATGTTGATTTATGAGAAAATTACACGGCACAGAACACAATAAAATCATCCCAACTTAATTAAAAACAGCATAATATCACAGGCTCAGAAGCGATAAGGATCGCTTTTGATACATACAAATCCTACATTCTCAAGATCTCTCATTGTCTCCGGCAACAATATCCCGACAATGGTGGCTCGCACTTGACCCGGTTTATTCGGTTATTAGGTAATAACAGTTTTTTTAACGACGTTACGCTCAAATGGCGATTAGCTAAAGCCTAGAGCAAGGTGAAGGTTGCCTTATCTTTTCGGTTATTCATACGAAAGATAGTTATATCATGCAATGGGATTACAGATTTTTCATACTTATCCAGATTACAGATGGTACACCATGATCCTGTATATTAATAGTACATTATGATATAAGTGCGGTAGGCTGTAATTATCAAATCGCACGTATGTCATACGACGTTTTATAACATATTTGCGAGGAAATAAAACTTGGACTTTCTTAAACGAATAAATTTTTAATCACTTGTTAAAGTACCTAGTTATAAAATAAAATTTAACAATTTATAAAATTGACTGTTACGTTGCCAGTTGGCACTTTTAATGTTGTCAAGTTATTATTATTTGTCTCTATCTCACTCTCTTGAGTGAAGGTCGGAGAAACGAGACCGCAGAGTAGTCAAGGCGGCGCCGGCGGCGGCGGCTGCGGCGGCGGCGGCGGCGGCGGCGGCTCGTTCGTTAGACGGAGCATCTTGATAAACCGTGCGGTAATGTAAAGTAAAACGCATAGTTTATCAAGGAAACCGTGCGTTTTACTTTACATTACCGCACAAGTTCGTAATGAGATACAATACGATATTGAAATTGGTGTAATAAGAGACCCTTTACGAGCAAATATGTTATAAAGAGTTATTACACTACACAAGTCACAAAAAGGCTTGTCATCTCCAATGTAGTGTCAACTGCAGAGTTTGATAGAAAGTCACCGCAGCGTGGAACTATACACTGGCTATAGAACCTTGTAAGCCCAGAGCAAGGTGAAGGCTGCCTTATCTTTTCAGATATCCAAAATGTCTTTGAATGTAGTGTATGAGGCATTTTATCATATTACACATTTACTTCCTTTTCCTTCCCTAAAATTTTTGTGTAGACTCGTGTAGAGTTAAAAAGATAGCTGATAGTTGAAGACAGCTGTCGCAAAAAAGGAAGAAAAAAAAAACAATGTTGAACCAAAACATTGTTTTTTTTTCTTACTTTTTTGCGACAACTATCTTCAGCTATAAGCTATCTTTTTAACTACAGAGAGCCTAATGCGAGTTGAAGTTTTCACTTTTCGCTATCGAAAACTATCGTTTTGTTTCTTTCACTCGCATTGACTATGAGCAGGATGTCCGATAGTTTTCGATAGTGAAAAGTGAAAACATCAACTTGCACTTGCAATTTATTGTATTATCGAATAATACAATAAATTCGCACGCTATCTACCTACCCTTTATTAGTAAAGACGTGAAGTTAGTGTAGACGGATAAACAAGCAACAGCAAAACAAGATGACGACCTCCGTCGTGGTCAAGTGAGTGGCTTGTACACCGGTTTTTATGATGTCTTTACCTCTAAGGTTCCGGGTTCGATTCCCGGCTCATGAAAAATGATTTTTTTCTGTACAGTAGCTGTTTCTGCTTTCCATAACACAATGTGTGTGTTCACATGTCATGTGCTATTGAGTCGGACCAATGTGTGTTGTTATGTAAAAGTTTTTAAGCTTTCTGTTGTTTTAATTTAAATGAGTTTATTTAATCTACTGAAAAAATAGTGGAACAAAAAATGTCTCGACTTTCTAAGAGGTCATGATTTAACGAAAATAATTTGTATTAAAATGATTAATAATTGAAAAAAAAATAGCATTGTGAATGCATAAACAAAAATCTAAAAGTTTAGAATATAATTTGTAACATTATGTTGTGAATAATTGAATATAAGATGATAGATGACCGTAGCAATTAAGTAGTTTCTGACCCGACTTAGTATTGGCTTTGAATAATTTCAGTGGCTTTCAAGCCCAGCCATTTTTCCAAATATTATTGGTTCAAAATGAACTGAATATGTGCTTTTCAACCGTGGATCGACGAAAGTCAGTAACACCTACTTCTATGGCGGAAGTAGATACTTATTGCCAATCTGCCACAACATAATAATTTGATCTCAAACCTGTTTCCCCGACAAATACGTTATAACCTTAATCAGTCAGGTGTTATTTAGTGATATGATTGATACTACAAACACCTTATCCCTGCAAATTAGATCTTTATAGAATTATAATTTAGATACCGCAGCGCCTTTCAATTTCAATTTTCGCAACATGTATAAATGAAAAGTTCAATCTTTTTACCATTGAAAATGGTTATCAGATGCAAATCGCCCGAGCCGTATTTTTGCCATATCTCCGAGGATTTTGGGAGGATCGAGATGGGAATAGTACCAAAAGTTGAGGATTTATCGAGACACGTGTAAACGTTTGAATTTTGAAAATCAACTGGTTACTTTTTTTGGATGTTTGCAAAATATTGCAAAATTCGGTTTTTTGGGTTTATTCACTTCTCAAGCTTACGCGCTCACTAGATATGAAATAAAAGACTTTTTAACGGATACTAGCGCGGTTTTATTGAAAGTACTTTGGTAATTAGTTGGTATTTGGTTTTATTTTTGATTTTCCCGCGACGTTTCGGCACCTTTGCAGCTGCCGTGGTCACGGGGGACTGAAGCTACCCGTGAGCCTACCCTCAAGCGATGAATTTTTTAAGACGTTCAGAAATTAATATTTACACATTTTTTATCTTTTTAATTGATATTATCAGATATCATCAGATAAAAATCAAACCAAATACCAACTAATTACCAAAGTACTTTCAATAAATAAAAACCGCGCTAGTATCCGTTAAAAAGTCTTTTATTTTTTGGGTTTGTTTAGTAAATTGAAAATATTTTGGAAAAAACAGACTTAATAAAAAATTAAAGAAAGGGTCCTAGGATATTAGTTTAGCTAAAAAATGGCGAAAAAATCAAAAAAATCGGTTAATAATTGTGACTTGTGGTGGTCCCTTTAGATTTGGAATTGTAAAAAACGGGTGTTTACGTACATAAAAAGTAATGTAGCTTCTATAATTATTGACCGATCGTCATGGTAATAGTGTAAAAAGATGCAGAACTAAGTAGACGAGAAGTGCATTTGTTGGAATTTTGAAAATAATATTTCGGCCGCGTCGAGGCAATTAGCGGGCGTGTCACAATCGTAAAAAATAATACTGTGCTACCTAGGTAACTTTAAAAATATGATAGGATTTTGCATTTGATTTGATTTTGGTTTTTCGTAATTTTTGTATTCATTTTTAATGCCCCGATTCTTGCGGGGACTGCAAAATCTGTGATTTTTTGTTGACCGAAGGTGTCCTCATGTATAATATTGCAAAGTTATCTTGAAAGCAGCAGACGTAAGTAATAACAGTATTTAAATTAGGTAGATAGGTACCTACCGACGTTTATTGTTTCAATTATAATGAAGATCAACAGTGCATCAACAAAGGTTTGCTCGATCATTGAACCATGGAAGTGACAATTGGGTCAATGTCAGAGTTTCAAGTTCAATGTTCTAGCCACGGCTATGGTTATGAAGTTATCTAACTCTGTGACACAATCGTTGCAGTTTTTCCTCGTTACCAACGATTTAGAAATCTTTAGGAACATGTTATTATGACCGAAAGGTATGAAAAGTATGATGCCAATGACGATCGATCGGGATTGATTATAAGAGTATACCTGCAAGGCATCATCTACCGACAAAGAGGCTTCAGGGTGTCTGATGATGCTGAGGCATTCCTCAGCAGCAGTAGAGGAAGTCCTTAGGAATGCTGCGACTACACGCCCAAGAATTCCCTGCTTTGTCATGCCGCCAGTGCACGCAGGCCTTTATGGGTGGATAAGGAGGATGGGCCATCCCACCACGCGGGCCCAATCAGGATTGGTGGGTGTTAACGACTGCAAATGCACCCTGGACCAACGGCTTAACGTGCCTTCTGAAGCACGGAGAAGCTCGAGACAATACATTTTTGGTCACCCATCCCACGACCGACCCTTGCGAAACTTGCTTAACTTCCGCAATCGCTGGGTCAGGCGCTAAACCACTGCGCTATAGAGCTCTTTTATTAATAAACAATACGCAGGCTTTTATTAATAAAGAATACGAAAGTAGTATGACTGCCCTATAAAGGTCTAAAAAGGTTGTACCTACGTTTTTGATACTCCATTCACTGACATTGCGTCGTAGTTGGGGCATTCACCTGAATCACCAGCCAGACAAATGCGGAAACTCGGAACTAAATTGGTCCAGTTTTTTGCCATAAAAACATTTTTTATGTGCAAGGGCAGCTTATGAAAGTTGATCGTATGGGAAGGTAAGGTAATTTTATTATACCTCTGTAAAGAATTGTGAAATAGATCCGAGATTTACAATAATATAATAAAATAAAATAATCTTTATTATTCTCTCCAACAGTTATTATACTTACATGCTTAGTGTGAGTTGCACCAAAACGCTGTCAAAGTTAAAGTTATCGTCAAATGATAATGCTACCTATTTGTCACGTCAAACTTGTCAAAGGACATCATGCTGGCTGGTAACCTCTTTTTTGGCTAACTTGTGCTTAACCGGTACTTTAACAAGCTTGTTATCGTTAAAGTTATGTGATGCAACTCAGCCTTAGTCTTTTTACAGTTATTGATCTATATAGAACAGCAGTTTGACTTGCGAATAAATTGCTTAATTCGGTAAGGACAAATTGGGAATTGTACAATTTGGGGATTGGACATGATATTGGGAATTGGACACTTGAAACCGCCAAACAATTTGGAATTGGACCAAATGAATAAACATATGTCTTCTCTATTATGTATATGGTCAATACTATATGGTCACTCTGGAGTAAAGTGTTTTTTTTTAATGTTGTTCAATCTACAGGGTGTCCTTTGCCACACGGAGGGAAAGTACAGATAGGATATTTCACTGAAAGATGATTTCATTTTGATTTTAAAAATAATCGGAACTGCATTAAAAGATTGGAAAAAATTGGAAAATCACTAGGAATCGAACTTAAAGTAAAATTTCCCACCTTCAATATTTAAGACACTTTCCTTCCATGTGGCAAAGTTTTGGGACACCCTGTAAATTAAATTATGATGATTTTCAGAGTCGGCAGTTTCAACCTATTCTCTTGACCCAACTTTAACAAGAAACTATTTACTTTCATTGCGTAAACATTAAAAGGTTGTTGTTAATTTTACTTGGGCCATATAAGTAAGTCGCCTAATAAATTGGTTGTCACCCTGAAGCACTAAAACAATTAAATATTTCTTACACAACTGTATCACTTAAAATTAACTGTGTCATTCTGATTATTTTTTCTTTCAGAAATAATGAAAATAAAGAAGTTAGGTAGCTAAATATAACTAGGTTAGGTACCTATCAATACACACTGTACAGGGTGTTAATTAATGAACCCAAAATGGGAAACCGTTTCTTCGGACCATCAAACTGAACAACTCTTACTATGCGACCAACGCTAAAAACGCGAAAAAAAAATTCTGCTGTTTTATACAAAAATTAATAATGAAAATATCAAAATGCATGACACAGCTGTTTTTTTTCAAGATTTCAGAGTTGACGGTTTTCCTATTTTTACTTCATTCATTATCTTATCACATTGTATAAAACTTCGAAGTAAATAATTATTAATTGTTCTATTGACAAAAAAAGACAAAAAAAAACATGTGTGATTGAAGCTTGAACTTTATTAAAGCAGATTACCTATTAATAAAGCAAATAAACCCCCATGGGGTATAGTGTGCCCAGAGTGTTCCTAAGGAACAGCCGAAATTATTCTTATCAAAAACCACGAAAATTACAGGTAATTGAAAAAAAACTGTTTTATTAGATGTTTTTTCAATTGAAAACTTCTAATAAAACAGTTTTTTTTATATGAGCGCGGTTTTATTAAAACCGCGCTCATATACAATAATTTTAGTTTGGTTTTTTGTAAAATTTTTGGGTTTCCCGACCTTACCGTCACTGGTGACTACAAGTCACTGTTCACGTCAGCTGCAAAGGTGCCAAAACGTTAGAAACCCAAAATCTATCAAAAATCCAAATTTAAACAGTAAATAAGTACCTTACCACGCTAGGATCTGACTGTTTTCTTTCACTATAAAATACTTAACACTGTTACGAGAAAACTTTTCACTGAAATTAATGCCTACTAGACTTTAGATAGGTAGGTACTATTTGCTGAGTTTTCAGATTTTGGAACACAGTAGTGCCGACTTAAAAAAATTTTTTTCGATTGCTAAACAATGAATTTGCACCCAAAGTTAAAGAAGTTTGAATAAATGGGGAAAAAAACTGAGATAACAATTTATCTTAGAGAATTCATACGAGTACCTCATGTGTTGTTTGGAAAAATAATAAATCTTAGTAGCATTCACAATGCTATTTTAATAGAATACTAAATAATAGATAGGTACTAGAAAAAAAACGACTCTCACCAGATCATATTCTCATGTGGGAATCGAACCAGCGACCTTTGGAAGTCTCGTCCAATGTTCTTCCAACTGTGACAAGTTACTCGGTAGCTCAGTTGAAAGAGCATTCGACCGGACTTCCAAAGGTTGCGGGTTCGATTCCCGTCTGAGAATAGGATCTGGTGGTGCAAGTCTATTTTTTTCTATTACACCAATGTAAATGTAAATTTTAGTTTAAAATCAGTAATATTGTTTTTAATGATATATTTTTTTATAAAATTTCATTATTTTTGACCTCTCGAAAATTAAGCCCTGTAATACTAAAATGTAATTTTGGAACATACAAAAGGTGGCCTTCATAGCCATTGAAAGTCACGTTAACAATTTATAACTTTTTTACAAACCAAATTAATGATTATTACGATAATAATTATGTTTTCGATTTCACAATATGGTCGAAAAAAGTGTAACACTTTGATATGTTTATCATTTTGAACCACGTATTTATAGATATAACATTGAAATACCTACGTACGAGTATGTTTCGCTATAAAAATATTTTGTGCATATGGAAAATCGAAGTAAAAATTTTTCACTTTGCTAATTAATATTGTATTTTCACTAAATAAAAAAATCTGAAAAATATATCCATAGCATACGATAGAAAATTGTCTTCTGTAGTATTTACTAAACACCATGTTTAGGTAAACAGACTGTATAGTATACAGTCTGTAAACAGTCAGTAAACAGACTGTACAGTATACAGTCTGTATACCTACCTATACAGAAGAAAAGTTTAATTATTAAGCATTCAAGAATAGAAAAGAAAAGCACAAAAATTATCTGTGTAAACTTGTCATGTTTTGAAAAGTTCCATAAGTACATTGAAAGTATATTCCAACTAAAAACAATGGTCCAGCTTGTTACGTGTTATTACAATTATGTTTACTTATTATGATAATTAGCTAATCATTCTATAAGGAAACTATTAATTTTTCCTTTGTTTTAGCTGGAAGATTATGTAGGTGTACGTTTTTGTTTTTTATAAAACTTTCAAACAAAAGACTTCAACGAGATATGTTTTTTTATCGAAATTAAATTCTTATGTTTTCATAATGTTTTTAATTTGTTGACTATGTGTATTATTACAGTTTTTTATTGATTACTAGATATTAAATCCAATTATTATTCTTACAAAAGAATAAGATTTGAATAAAAAATCATGATGTCATTAATATTGCACAAAAAATTAAGAATTGCAGGCACCCTAATATCCATGCTGAGTAAAAAGTAATTCTCTGTAACAAAATTTAATGATCTTTGCTGCTGATGCTGCTAATGATGAAAATCATTTAATTTTGGTTCCCGCAGTGGGGTGGTTCCACTCTGATATCGCGAAAAAACCCATCTATTTCATACAACCTTAATGTAATTGTATGGAAGGCATAACAAACAAACAAACATTTTATTTTTATTATTTAGATATTAAGTTTCAAAAAAAGCACTAGTAAATATTTCGGAAATTACTATTAATGTTTTATTCTCTTCTTTTTCCTTTATTTCCTTTATCTCTTTATTATCAGTTAAGTTAATGTACTGTATAATTTTTTATTTTTTTTATTTACTAAAATTAGAGGTTATTATGTTATTATGCGGTAGAGTAAAAGAATTGTCGATTTAAAAATGCTTAATTTGAATGAAAAAAAAACAATATTTTCAATTTCAGTTAAAGTAGTTTTATTTATTATAATTTTTTTATCATCCTAATTTTTGGTTCATTAATCTTGATTCTGATAATTACAGCTACACAGGATAAGGCTGAATCAGACAACACGTGGCTGAACTTCCCGCCTCGTATAAGGTCGCCCTGTCCTATATAACGAGCCGGTGCGCACGCGCAACTTACAGCCCGTTTTACGCGCACACCGCTAACACCAAACTGTACGTAAATAAAAAAAGCAAAAAAAAAAATCAGCGGCCAAGGGCGCGTGTATTTTCGTAACACATATAACTTTCGCAGTTTTTTTTTCTAAGTTATTGGATACGTGGTTTGGTAGAGTATTTGTGCAGTACCGACGGTTTGGTTGCAGTTGGAGTGGTCACCGGTTACCATTGCAGTCCCCGCGTGCGTCTGAGACGCTCGGCCCTTGCGTGCGCAACAGTGTTACTGTGACAGTGTGTTTGACGATAAAATGAACAGCTACATCAAAACCGTAAGTTTTGCCCTTTTCATTTGTTTAGGTATATTTTTTTTATAAATAATCAAAGATGAAACTTCAATTTCACTGAAATTATAAAATAATTGGAAGTTCACTTTTAACTCAAACTGTATGTAACTTTTTGTAATCCACGAAAAGATGAAAACGCGTTGCTCACCTATAACTAATTATATCACTGAAAAACTTCATCAATTGAAATTGACCCCGTCGATATTCAACAAAGAAACTACCAAGTAACCTGAAGTAAAAACTAAATCTAAAAGAAAATTATATTTTAATTACAAATTATTATGGCAATGTGTGATTCTTTAATAATGACAATAATGACACAACAATCCCATTTTGGCATAATCATTATAGTCCTTTCTCATAACAACAGCTCGTTATTTCAAGCATAAAAATGTTAACATGGTACTCTGAATTCATTGTTCGTTTGATCATTAAACAAATGTAACGAGTTTATAATTAATTGATGTCAATTCAAACATCAACATACAGTGTATTTGGATCATATACGATGATGAATTATTATTGATGATGTATCGAATGAAGCAAGAAATCAACATTAATTTATGACATTCCCGGCCGTATGATATTAATATTATTAACGTATAAATGGACATCTAAAATTAATTTAAAACAGAAAATTGTCAACTTTAATGTTCGTATCATTAGTGACATAATTATTCTCATACATTTGTTTAATTTTATAGGGTGTGAAAGTTTTTAGTAGGTTTAATAAACATAAAAAAGCAATAAAAGTAGTTAGAAATATTGTTAAAAATGAAGTTGTTAAATATTTTGAAAACTGGTGACATTAATTACATACTGCTCAAAACAAAATAGGGGCCACTGTATGGTTTTCCATACAAACCAGCTAACTTCTGAAAGGTTTTTTATGAAAATTCAATCTGACTTAATTTAAATTTGATATTGTTCCAAAGCTAAATTGCCGGCTTCACTCGGAAAATAGTAGAAATTATAAAGTAAATTCGACAGTTAAGTCCGCACGTTGACCATTACAGCTTTAGAATAGGTAATATCAAATTTAAATAAAATCAGATTGAATTTACTAACTAATAATGCTAATAAGTATAGGTAATTGACTTGACGGATATTTCTCTTCATTTTATCATTTTATTTTCAAGTAAACTACTCTCAATGCCAAAATTATCAAGGATTATAATATTATTTATTTAAAAAATTAAGTAATTTGTTTGTTGATTTATAAATCGGAACCTTAATTTAAATTATTGCTAATGTATAAATTTATTTAAAATGTCTACCGGGTAATTTAAATTTGCATTTATTTGCATAGGCTAATATTTTATTCGGTATCCACTTAAGCGACAGATTTTGTCTTCTTGAATATTAATAAACTAATATTAAATAATAAATTAGAAAAAATTCGACTCGCCACCAGATAATTTTGCGTATATTTTACTCTTTGATCATTTTTACGCGATTTTTTTGCTACGTTTTTTTATTATCTTAGGGTCTGATGCATAAAATTGTATCGAAGAATATAATAAAAACAACCTAGGCATAAAGCAAAAAGTCAGTCTATAGTTTTGTGTGAATGCAATAGAAATATAATTGTGCGACAAGTCATCAATATTATCCACAGAATTTCGTCAACATGAAATAAATTTAATTTCGATGGTTCCTTAACTAAAACTTATTGACACTTCCGAAATGAGGCAGTTGCGTCAGAGTAGCTATTAGGTCTTACCTATAATTTGACATTATAATACACTTACAAAATGTCATACAGAGTGGTTTAATGTAAGTGACCGCTTTTGTCATCTACTTGAACGGCGTTAATGTTAAGCACCTATGCCTTTAAAATTTCTGCATAGTGTTGCAACTAGAACTCAACATTATTTGATTCTCAAGGTTAGTCATATTTACCTAACTTATTACATTTTACAGCGAATAAATGGCCTACCTATTGTTTGAATCACGAAAAAGTGATCTCGTTACGTATAAAAAAAATAAGTTAGTGGTTGTGTAAGGAGAGAAAAGAGATAATCAAATAAATAACATGTTATAGTAGGATCCTTATCTCTAACTTATGTTTTATTTTAAAATACTTGCGATATTAATATTTTTTTTTAAAGTTACTAATAAATAGTATTTATTAAAAATTATTTGTTAAACTGTACATTCCTTACAACAAGCTTAAAAGTTTTTAGGAGCAAAACGGTTAGTAAGAAGCTTACAGCTAAATCCGAGTGTAAATGGCAGTTACGGATAATATCGACTTGAGTTATTTTTCAATCCAATGAGTTATGGCTTTATCGCAACCCGTTAACTTGATAGAAAATGATAGCTTATGCTTTGTTACAACACTTTAGTGTAATAAACATTTTAAAAGTTTTAAAACGAGAAAAAAATAACAAAAGTAAAACAGACTATTTATTCATCTTCACTTTCATCAAATTAAACATCACCAACCGATTACAATTAGTGACAGGTCGTGATTTAGTAATGAAGTCTAGTTAAATTAATTTGATGGTTATTTTTATCTTAAGTGTTACATCACTATTGCCCAGTGCAGTGCACCAGCTTCCTAGTTGGGCAATGGCAACAGTTCGGTCAATTAATTAACAGGTCCGACTAGGGATGCTTAAGTACAACTCTATTGATCAAACAGATCTATCTATCAGAATTAAATCTGCGAAAAGAAAATATAATAGGTCATTGCGATAAGACAAAAAATGTGCTGAACCAATGACTTTGGTATGAAAGTTGTAATAAGCTCACGGAAGTCAATATCTCGTAAATAAATTTACTTATTAGTCAATACCGAAGTGATATCTCATCAGTGATAGATCTTACATTACAATTGAAAAAAGTATAAACATAGATAGTTATCTTTGGAAATATTTTGATCGTTCCATCAAAACGGGAGATTAAATTAACCATTTTATTACCACTCAACACAAAAGTCATAAATCGTATCCGATATCGAAAGCGGTATCGTATCCGGTGTTCATGGACCAGTTTTGGTTATAACTTATCGATATATCCTATCTAAACAGTACCCATCTCTAGTTTATAGTGGAATGCAATGTTTGCTTTCCACGTAAAAGGTGATAATTGCAGATGATTTTATGGGCAACGTAAGGCTGTAGTATAAGTAGTAAGTAAAATATGTTGCAATTACCCGATTACTTATTTTCGTACCTAAGTATGTCAAAGTGTTCTCTATCCATTTTATGATCATGATTGGATGTGCTATTTAATTTACGACGCATAGAGTCTTGACATTTAATAGTAGTTTATGAAACTGACACATAAAGAGGGGTATTAAAACACGAGTGTGTGTTTAAAAACCGAGCCGTAGGCGAGGTTTTTAATAGTATCACACGAGTGTTTTAATACCTAGTTATGTGCAGTTTCATACACTACTTTATCTACACTCATACATTTGGGATTGAACCTACTAAATAAAAGATCAACGTTAGAAAAGAGAGAGAGACTTTGTTTGTATTAGCAAGGTACCTACCTTGTAATAAGTCAATTCCTTAGCTGCATCTAAACTAAAATATCGGGCAGAGTAAATATTTTTTCACATTTTAAAGCAACAATAATAAAAACCTACAAAATTCAGTAATAACAAAATGTAAAAATTGAAATCAAAACTTTATCGGAAATGCTTGGCGCGCATTCCATTAGAAAAAAAAATTTGATCAGTGCATTTCAACAAACTAATCGCACTAAAGTCATCGATTACCATAGAGTACATTTTAATCATGAAAAATATGTGGGAAAATATCGTTGTTTTTTTTAATGTTACGGCACTGCCTTCTTTTTGGATTTGCCCTGTATCGTAATGAGAAAAAAAGTTATTTTATGATGCAGTTGACTGCATCGTAATGAGTTTATTTTTTAATTTTACCTATCCACGAAAGTAAAGTACGTATTTATATTACCTTTTTTGAATTCATATTTGGAACATTACGTTGTGAGTGTAGATAAAATTATATAAAAAATACATCAAAATACAGAGTAAAATGATGTAATTTCTAAGGCGACGTGCTTTTATTGAAATGCGCTTACGCAAGGATCTAGATGTTAGACTGCTAGAGATGAGCTAGTAGGTATCCTAACTATGTACCTACCTAAATAAAATTATAAGTTATGTTATAATTATAAATATAAAAGTGAGTTTGTTTGTTAAATATGTATAGTTCGAAAATTTTAAACAAAAAAAGACGTAAACCAAACTTGTTTAAATGAAAAAAAAATCTAACCGCATAATAATTATAATAATCGTGCTAGATATAACAAAGTGGGCCAGACTCAGCCATCCAAACCCATATCGTAATTACCTTGCGTATAAAGTATTTGATTAATTACGGCCAAGGGTGATCGTGTAACAAACGGAATTGTTCTCACGATTGGCATGCCAGATAGATACGAGCAATAGAATACAACACACTTTTTAATTAATTACATATATTTAAATTGCCAGCTACCTCGTTTTGAATGTAGAGCGATATTGAATTCTAAATAGTCATTAAGTACATAAATTTAGATAAGTTATATTTAGAGACTATTATGTATTTACATATCACAAAAGGAAATGAAAACTAAATACGTGAACTATTTGTATTCGCTTCCTATTGAGTTTTTATGTTAATTCTAAAACGGTGTTGGTAGTTTTTTGTTTTTGCTAAGTGATAAACTTAGCTTTAGGTATATATATATTTTTCACACCTCTTGCTCTAAAAGTACGTCATTGTAAGGTACAAGAGTCAGGATAAAATAGCAAAATTACCCCTAGGGGATAAAGTTTTTTCTTTTTTAATGTTTGTCTATTACCAATGAGCCTACTAAAACGAAAAAGTATTTATTCATAATCACGAATAAAGACTCGCTCGACTTAATACTGTTTCTAATTTTTATTTTTGAAAATGGAACTAAAAGCAGCGATCTCTTCGGTGAAATCATAGACTGATTTATACTCTGTGACTTTAAGTTTGATCGTAGAATGCGTGCATTGTGTTTCTTAGCTGCTACAGTAGAAATTAAAAAAGGCGCGAAATCTTTAGAATTTTTCTATAATACCAAACTGATTGAATTGTGTGATAGGAAAGAAATAATTTTAATCTTTTGCCGTCAAGCACAAATCATTTATTTAAATACTGTATGAAAAGTTTATGAAGTGGAGGATAGAAAAACGAGTGGATTCGTTTACGGAAGTATAAACTAGGTATTCAATATTGTATTTTATTTTCTCGCAATCGTAGTGAAAAGTAGAGTGTAACACACGACGCTAAAACCCATTGTAACTCGGTTTCTATTTATTCCCTCGCTAAAGCTCGGGATAAAACTACCTCGTATGGAATGGGTCATTTTAGCGTCTTGTATAACAATCTACTATTTCACTCCTCTTGCTCAAAAAGTCCGTCATTGTAAGGTACAAGAGTCAGGATAAAATAGCATAAATACCCCTAGGGGATAAAGTTTTTTCTTTTTTAATGTTTGTCTATTACCAATGCACCTACTAAAACGAAAAAGTCTTTATTCATAATTACGAATAAAAACTCGCTCGATTTTTGAAAATGGAACTAAAAGCAGCGATCTCTTCGGTGAAATCATAGACTTATTTATACTCTGTGACTTTTAGTTTAACATGCGTGCATTGTGTTTCTTAGCTGCTACAGAAGAAATTAAAAAAGGCACTGGCGCGAAATCTTTAGAATTTTTCTCTAATTCCAAACTGATTGAATTGTGTGACTGTAAGTAAGTAATAGGATAGAAATAATTTTAATATTTTGCCGTCAAGCACAAATAATTTATTTAAATACTGTATGAAAAGTTTATGAAGTGGAGGATAGAAAAACGAGTGGATTCGTTTACGGAAGTATAAACTATAGGTATTTAATATTGGATTTTATTTTTTCGCAATCGTAGTGAAAAGTAGAGTGTAACACACGACGCTAAAACCCATTGTAACTCGGTTTCTATTTATTCCCTCGCTAAAGCTCGGGAATAAAACTACCTCGTATGCAATGGGTCATTTTAGCGTCTTGTATAACAATCTACTATTTAATTATATTTGTTTGACATTATAAAAACAGCTATTCATTAGCAATCTTTAAAATTCAACCCTATCATGATGTAAGAATAAAAATAGTTATTCTGAAAAAATAAAAAAAATAAAAATTGGAATAGCATTTATGTAATGATATTGTTTCATGTACGCATTACAAGAATACAATTTAGTAAGGTCCAATTTTATAAGTAATTCGTGAGTAATTACGCAATTTCTTAGATTTTTTTGTAAAAATGACCTTCATCACGTCATAGGTGAATGACCTAATGTTAAGTTTTTAACGTGATTTATCATAATAGTTTTTGTGATATTTTGTAATGTTGAATAATTGGGAATAACTCACGTCTGTGTATAGTTAAAATGTTAATGTTAAAATAGCAAAAACCTTAAGTGATGCGCGCGCACAAAAACGAAACAAATAATAATTGTAACCTTTATTTGTAATGTTAATATGTCAGACATTCTTATATTTTTTTAAGTGACGTCAACTTTATTGTAAAATTATATCATCGTTCTAATCCATCCTAATACTCGGACTCTGTCTGTTACATATTCACGCATTGAACGAAGGAGTGATTTTTACGAAATTTGGTATGGATATACATGGGACCTTGAGGAAGGACATAGGCTATTTCTTATCCCACTGCTGGGCACGAGTAACCTCCCGCACGATATAACCTGTAGTCCACGCTGACGAAACTGCGGGCATAAAGCTAGTATTTAATAATATTTTGATGCGTTTATTATAATATCCTTTATCAATCCACCATTATCGTATCGTATATCAAGTTAATGAACATCAAAAATTGTTTAAGATACTGCAAACTGCAATATAATTTTCGTTTGTAACGTATATCTATTCCATTGTTTCCACAAAAACACTATGTTTGACAAGGGCATGTCATTAAACGATGTAGAATCAACTTGAGAGTATCATAATGACATATTAAAGACACTGTTTGATGAAACAAAAACGACTCGACAATTTGGATTTACCTTGGACTGGACATTTATGTCATGAGGCTCATGAGATACGGATTATTAGGGACATAATGATAAGTTTGACTGTTCTACGGAATTATGTAATGCCGAAAGTGTGTTTGCCGAATGCTCTACTTAATATTTGCCGTGGAAAGCGAAATCCGTCGACTTGTGTTATTTATGTGAAGACTTTGGTAACGTTTTACAAATGTGTGCAATACTTGAGAGCATTATCTAGTTAACGATTTTTAGTTGGTGTTTAGGCGTTGTTGTTGATTTCAAAACACTGTTTAGCTTTTGTTTGCATATTATAGTGATACATTTTAAGAACAACAATGGTATTAATTAATCAAAATCAAATAATTTAGGTACCTAAAGCTTCAATAACCTTATTTATCGTATACTACCGACCGCCCGCGACTTCATCTGCGTGGACAATTTTTGATATCCCTCGGGAACAGTATCTACTATTTTTCGGGATGAAAGGTACCCTATGTCCTTTTCTGTACCCCTTGCAACTTGTATGCAAAATTTCATGATGATCAGTTCAATAGTTTTGACGTGAAGGCGTAACAAAAAAACAATTAAACGGACTATCGCATTTATAATATTAGTAAGGTATATATGAAAGTACATATATGTATATTTCAGTACCCGTGGCACGAACATATATCGAGAAAAAAACCCGTTTAATAAATTGATAGAGCAGCTGTTTAGTATGGAAAATTTGTACAGAGTCATCTGCCGCCGAAAAGCAAAATGAAATTCCCCATAGAAAATTTTACTCTATCGAATACTTTTACACGTGTTTTTTTTTCTCGATAGATGTTCGTGCTAATTCGATCATTTCATTAATAACGTGACGATTTAACATCATGGCCAGTGTATAGAACCCTAATAATTGAAGGACACAAAGCCCTTCTTCAGCTCTTCAGTTTTTTATTTGTCTATGGTAGTGTTCCACGAGCTTTATCTTTTTTTTCAAAGAATCAAAAGCTTAAAATATGAGAGCCACGAGTTTTTTTGAAGAAAACACAAACGTGTTGCACTGCTAAAATACTGAGTTTTTCAATTTTCTACTTTTTCAATTCAGCTCATCTCAAAAACCTTTAGAATGAACGGTCATTATTCTAGCCTTCTGCCCTTCAATTATGATGAACTTCCAGGGAGCAAGGGCGTCGAGGGTGGGCAAGGGGGGCCACTGCCCCCCCCCTAGAGCTTAAAAAATGTAGCCAACTGCAAAATAACTAAAGTCCTAAGGGCGTCTTTTCCGATAAATGCCGCCCCATCTCAAAACTTGAATTAATTTACTAGGTGCTCTTGACTGTACCTACAATTCATAATTTTCTCATCCTCTTTAATATTAACTTGGCCTGGCGACGCCCTTGCCAGGGAGTCTTCTTTAACAGCTAGGGAATTTCAATGTAGCTATGGGAAAACCGTGGAAATCCATTGGGTATTATCACTTTAAAACGGTGATCGTTTTGCTACGGTACATCATTACCTACGGTTGTACCGCACTCGCTTGACCTTCAAAAGTATAGTTGAATGGGCAATTTTACCATTGTGGGATGGTTCACTTCCTTCTGTCAATTTTCTGGCTATCGGCCTTCGTATGGAAGTCAAGGCTCTTAATGTACACTTGTTATAACTTTAATGCTTGCACAGGCCTTGTCATTGTGTGTATTTACATAATAACTGACCTCGTGTCTCGTCAGTTTTCTATCTAATCACCTGCATCATTTTTTAAACAAACTACTTACTAATAAAATTTTTTTACGACTTAATTAGCTTTGAGCTATTAAATTGCAAATGATCTACGGTCTCGATCGTAAATAAATTAGTCTGTTTTCTCAATTTTTAAGTAAAATTTGAACTTGAAATAAATTATAAATCAGAATGACCCTAAAATGTCGATATTTGAAAACGGTTGCAAAAGTGATATAATATTCAATGATCAAGTTGAACGTACGTGACCGAGGTCGTGAGTGCGAATAAACGATGTTACTGGTCTGTGTATGTTACGGCTTGGCCACGCGAAGTGGCGCGCGACAAGGGAATTCGTCACACATGGAGTGTTGCCAATCAACAGTACTTCAATCGTGTCTCAATGGTGTTTCAATGGTATTGCTTTTAACACAATAAAACTTATATAACTTATACCAAAACACAAAATAAAGATTATTTTGTTACATTAGCGAGGCCCTGGTATACAGTGACTGTCTTATTCAGAGATGTTTCACAAAACTGGGGTGCAAGACTGTTCTAACAAAACCTGGTTTAATGCTTGTAAACCAATCACAATGCACCTTTTAATATTAATATTAATAATAATATTAATATTAAAAGTTTTAATATCCTTAAACGGTGGGACTAAACGTTAAACTGTCACTCTGAATACGATTTGCGCTAAAATGGCGTTAGCCCGCAGTCTAATGTTATGCTAACTTCAGCACCAGTTTAACGAACGCACTCTGAATTAGACTGCGAGCGTTTTAACTTTCATACAAGCTGATTCCCACCAGCTTACCTTTTAAAAATCCCACCCCACCGATCCACTAAGCAGATCGTAACATTGTTGTAAAACGGCTTACCTTCGCCATAATTTCACCCCTCGCCCCTACTAGCTATGAAAAGAAAAACCGCTCACCGCACCGCTACTCGCTCATTCACGTGGCCGTTATCTAGAAGGGCGTTCGGTTGTGTCCGGACTCGGAAGGCGGAAGTTTTGAGAGCCGGTTAGACGACTCGTGTGCGTATGCACTTCATGTGTTATGTTAATGCAAACAGGGTTATCGCTGCGAGGTTTTAAATGGAAATTATCTAATGACCCAGACTGTTTGAGGAAGGAATGTATAATCGCACTTTGTTTACAAAAACATCAAGTCATCAATAAACTAAAGCAGCATTGACAAAGTAAATATATAATAACGAATCTTTAAAGCAGAAGAAGAGAAAAACTGCAGCAGTCTTTATTATGTGGAATAATTAATAATATTATAATAAGTTCCTTCTTTTTTTGTTGTTTGTGTACAGTTCGTAGAATATAGTTCAGTTCAGTTACACAATGACAATGAAAATCCATTTTTATTACAGCCAAAAAGGAGCAGCTCCGCTTTAAATATTTAGACCCTTATCACATTGAATTGATAAAAAAAAAATTACTGTTATACTTAGGTACTTTAACACTTTAACAGTACTAAGTTTGATATACTTAGTTGAGGTTACACAACCCTGCGGTCAGCTGTTCGCTGTAATGCGACATGTGCGCCGGCGCAGGTCCATTGAAGGCGTGACGTAACTTTTAACGCACAATTTGTGATATCGACTTCTGTAGAAAGCTCAGATTTTATACGTCTAGTAACAGACGTTAGTAATGCAGTATGTTGCACTCAGATACAAATTATAGAAATATATTTAGACAAATACCTAAGTAAAGTAAAAAAATCAATGTGCTTTATTTTTACGTTATTAATAATATAATATGAAAAAAGATTACCTATTTTGACTTTGACTTTTGGTTGATTGGTTATCAAAATTTGATTTGTAGGTAGGTACTATTTTAGGTGCTTGTGCAGAAATACTCGGAAAGCTGTGATTTTAATATATCAATATTATACATACGGTTAAAATAATTATATTATTCAAATGCACTGCAAATAAACTCTTAAAATAATAACGAAAATAAATAACATTTATTTACAAACAGTTTGAAATATCAATTTGCTAACATTAATTACAGTTACTTCATGGCAATGCAACGTATAATTCAAATGGCATTTAATTTTTGTACCGACTCTAGTACGCAAATTAAGCGTTAATTTGCATATTGAACTTACAATTTTGTGCTCGTTAATGTTGGACAGACGCAAGACATTTTGATAAGTACGTATTATCAACCTATAACCTAGTTAGGGAAACTATTACTTGTCACTTTAACGTCCGGATTAGACGTGACGTTTTTGAAGCTAGAATGCTAGGCTAGTATCAGTAGGCCAGCAAGTCAGAAACTCTGACTTCATGTATAAACAGAATTGGCTGACTTCCGATGTCATTTCAACATCAGCCATTTTAATGCCCCCTCTGCTGGGGCACAGGCCTTATGGGTGGATAAGGAGGATGGGCCATAACCCACCACGCAGGCCCGATGCGGATTAGTATGTCGGATAAAATCGGATGATTGGATGTCACATAACTGGTCAAAAATTCTTCTTCTTCAGTGGACTTGAATAAGGATCATGCATATTTTTTTTTGTATCAAAATCAAAAGTATAATGCGTGAGAAAATCAACTGTAATATTAAAACTTTTCTCATGCGTTTTTTTCTCGTGATATAGGTACTTGAAGTTAGCACGCAGCAGCACCCGAAAACGCTCTATACAAAATGGTCAACATTTGTGACGTCACTTATGTCACGTTTAAGGCGCAATATTATAGAGTTAGCCAAGAATTTTCAAATATCTCCCTAAATATTGCGTTTAAGTACATATGTGTCATACAAAATATTATTTCTTATTTGATATTCTATCCGACTGTTAAGTGCATTATATCCGCAAATGAAAAAAAATATCGTTATTTTCCCCTGTCTGTTAAAAATAAAATAAAACATATATTTTTTTAATTTTCTATTCCATCACGTTTTTATACGTGTCCGCAGCGTACAAGCTCAAATTTATCAAAATCGGTGACTTATGAATGTTCCCTTCGGCAACCTATTTTTGCCCCAAATTATAAACTTCAAGCATACTTACCTTTTTAGGGTTCCGTACCCAAAGGGTAAAAACGGGACCCTATTACTAAGACTCCGCTGTCCGTCTGTCTGTCTGTCAGTCACCAGGCTGTATCTCAAGAACCGTGATAGCTAAATTTTTTACAGATGATGTATTTCTGTTGCCACTATAAAAAAACACTAAGAAATACCAACGTGAAAAAAAACAACACATGTTTTTTGTCGAAATTATTATTTTTGAATTAACATAAGTAATATGGGATTTTCACACAATAGGCACTCTTAAACTCTTGCCAATATTAAATTATTACGACAAAGATCAATGACGTCAAGTGATACTTTAAAATTACCGCTCTATAATAATAAGGTATTATCTATCATCTGGACTATAGTTTGTAACTGCATGTTTTATAAACTATTATTAAGTCTGCAACCGAAATAATTAGTGCATTTACAGCGATTCCTAATTATAAATTGCGCTCAGGACAAAATTACCTTTCACCAATTGTCTGAATTGTAGTTTTTTGCATAACGCGACCTTGGCTCAAATGTATTCGATATTGGACAATTCTATTATCGATTGTACATGTAACAAGAAAATTGGCTAAAATAGGCTTTAAATATAATTAAGGTCCTATGGTTGTCAAAAAATTAAATTATTTGCAAAAAAAAATTATGTTTTTTAAATAATGCAGTGCAGAAACATTTAGACCAAACCTTTTAAAACTAAGTATACTTAAGTGCTTTTAAAATAAAGTTAGATTAATTAATTAGTTATTAAAGAAAGTAAAAAAGCTCGGATTTTAACGGTTTCAAGTGTAAAACTTAACTTTCCTGATTTACATTTTTAACATAAATTTCATGTTTGTTTTTTTAAATTAGTTACTTTTTGTATAACTGTGACAGCCCTAAAAATCTGACACAGTGTGGTCCCTCCTGTGAGGTGTGTAAAGTCGAAGGTTACCTCTACTTGGACACGACACAACGCAGTCTGGTATCAACACAATTATATTGTTGCATTGTTATTAGAGTCCTGCTAAACCGAATTTGAAAACTGCTTCTATTCTACAGCTTGAAATCTAAATCATTGGCATTCTTTAAACTAAGAATCTAACCGCGATATTGGTAACTGTCGTCCAGAAAATCGGCCCGTCTTCATTCTATTCAATGCAATTACTAAGTCGTCGTTAAAATTTCTAAAAGGTTTAACCGGTTTGTATGAACATATTTGTAGTAAAAACAGTTGGAATCTATGAACTTGAGCTGAACTTACAAGCTTCTTCTATATTCTTAAAAATTATTTTTTGAAAATTAGAAGTTCGTGTTTACTAGTCAGACTGTGAAACTGTGAATAGGCCTAATTTTGAGGTTATCTCAAAAGGCCATGGGCATAAAAATATTTCCAAATTGTGGGCAACACGCACAAAATGCTCCTGGTGTTGCATGCTATTATAATCCTTTATTTAAAGATTAGTGTTTAAACCCAAAAACTGAGCTAAATTACTTATGTATTAGATCAAAAATTGGCACTTAAATCCTTTAAAACACGCGAAGCCTATTGTTCTTTGTGTACCATATACATAAATATATACTTTTATACGCAGCCTACTATTAAATATTAATTTATGATCGACGATTACCAGACACGCCTCTAACATTGTTTCAACAAAACATTATGTAAATACACAATTATGACCATAATGATTTCGCTCACGTGATCACTGAAGTTGAGATAATGAATGGTTGATATATAGGGTGTATCAAAATGAAAATGGTGATAGTGTCTGCCTCTGTGGTTCTAGCGAGAGTCAATAATAGTTTTATTGTAAAAAGTTACAATAGTAATAATAGTCCTAAGCAATGTTTGTAATTGTAAGGTTAGTTTGATTGGCACTATGGCATGTTTTAAGTCATTGATTTGTTGACTTCAGCCGGTGAAGTGTGATTATATCCAGCAGTTTCATTTTAATAGCGTAGAGACACAATTCGTTCATTCGCTAGCTAGGTATGGTACTATGGCATGTTTTAAGTCATTGATTTGTTGACTTCAGCCGGTGAAGTGTGATTATATCCAGCAGTTTCATTTTAATAGCGTAGAGACACAATTCGTTCATTCGCTAGCTAGGTATGGTACTATGGCATGTTTTAAGTCATTGATTTGTTGACGTCAGCCGGTGAAGTGTGATTATATCCAGCAGTTTCATTTTAATAGCGTAGAGACACAATTCGTTCATTCGCTAGCTAGGTATGGTACTATGGCATGTTTTAAGTCATTGATTTGTTGACTTCAGCCGGTGAAGTGTGATTATATCCAGCAGTTTCATTTTAATAGCGTAGAGACACAATTCGTTCATTCGCTAGCTAGGTATGGTACTATGGCATGTTTTAAGTCATTGATTTGTTGACTTCAGCCGGTGAAGTGTGATTATATCCAGCAGTTTCATTTTAATAGCGTAGAGACACAATTCGTTCATTCGCTAGCTAGGTATGGTACTATGGCATGTTTTAAGTCATTAATTTGTTGACTTCAGCCGGTGAAGTGTGATTATATCCAGCAGTTTCATTTTAATAGCGTAGAGACACAATTCGTTCATTCGCTAGCTAGGTAATGACATTCATTTTGTTACACTCTGTATAATAAACTTTTGAAGGATATCCTTACCAAATAATAATCACGTACGCACTATAAAGCTGCTGACTATATCATTAAAATTATATTACGATCTGACATTAGACAAAAACCTCCAAAGTGTTGCAAACGACGCCCGCGCAGTTTTTGTAAATTACCATGATCTTTTACCATTGTTTGTTGTAGCTAGCATTTTATTACGTAGATTAAGAAAAATACTGCGGTGAAATATTTTTTATTACAAGCTTGATAAATATCAAAGTTTCTATATAGTAACTGCTTTAGAAAATATTATGAAGATCCTTACAAAATTAATTTGCTCGTTTAAAAGTTTGGCTATGAAGGAAGTGGTAAAAGTCATTACTTTTCTTAAAAAAACATTCTGTCTTCGTGGTCTAGCGGAAAATAAGCGGGATATGTCAAATAGAAGGGCACACAAGAAGGGGCTCATCGACATTTTTGATCAATTTGAACTAACCATAGAAATAGAATGCCAAAGAACAACGATGTCAATAAACTGGTGATCCGAAAAACGAATGTATACATTTTATATGAAATACGTAAAATATGACTATATTATGGCAAAGGAAATTAATAAACTATGTTCCATACTGTTTTCTTCTTCGATAAACTAATAATAATAATAATATAATAATAATAAAACTTTATTTCAGACATTATAGGTCCATATTATAAAGAAGTACAAAAATCTTAAAAACTAGCCACAGCAGGTCTTTACGAGCTGCCTGATTATAGGGCAGTCGTTTTTTAGGGCTATTACACTCAGGATACTGTTGGTGCTGCTCCTCGTTCTTGCTAGAAGTGAAGCAGCCTTTTTACGCATTATCGCGTCAAATCCGTCCGTGCGTGCCTCACAGAACATGCCTGAGGCGCTGCAGTAACGGGGCAACCCCAACAGTACCCTAAATGCATTATTGTACTGCACTTTTAATGCTTTGAGCGCCCTTTGAGTATAGCTGACCCAGAGGGAGCACGAGTAGAAGGATTGACAGAACGATTTGAACAGAGTTATCTTAACGTTACTACTATATCGTGCAAACCTCCTAGCCAGCATATTACTCCTGGTCGCCAAAGCTCTCCGCTCTCTCTCCATGTCCATTTCATCACACAAATCCTCCGTAACAAAATGCCCCAGGTACTTAAAATGTGAGACCCTCGCCAGAGCGGTGTTAAACAGCTTAATTGGTGGTATGAAGCTCGGGCTCTTGTTTCCTGCTTTAAATAACATAAACTCGCTTTTTCCCACATTATAAATAAGCCCGTGTGTGGTGGCGTAGTCCTCACATATAGCTAAAAGTTTTCTAAGCGCACTGACCGAGGGACTCAGCAGCACCATGTCGTCTGCATAACTTAGGTTGTTAACACACTTTCCATCTATATGACAACCGACCTGAGTGCTGCCGAGTCTCACGATCAGTTCGTCTATGTACAAATTGAACAAGTGAGGTGAGCTAAGCCCACCTTGCCGTACACCGCATTTTAACTTATAAGGCTCTGAAAACTCGTTTGCCCATTTTACATGGTTGGTTTGATATTTGTACCAATAGCGAAAGATAGCCAGGAGTTCAGGTGGTAAGTTACATTCTGCAAGTTTTTTCCAAAGAATCTCGTATGAGACTAGATCAAACGCCCTCGACAAGTCCAAAAAGCATCCATACACAGGCGTTTTGCGATCAGTGTAGTACCTAACTGTGTGTTTCAATCCTAGTATGGCACTTTCTGTTGATAACCCAATCCGGAAACCAAACTGGGCGTCATGGAGCAAAAGACATTTATCCAGTTCGTCGCTTAGGAGCCTGTCGAGGACCTTTGCAATCACCGTTGCTAATGATATTGGCCTGTAATTGTTCCTGTCTGCAATGTCTCCTGTTCTATTCTTCGCTATAGGTACCACTACCGTTTTTATCATATCACTTGGCAAGTGTGAGTGACTTACACACAATGAATAAAACATGGAGAGGACTCGGGGCAAGTGAACACCAGCATGTTGCAGGTGCTCTATGCTGAGACCGTCGTGCCCTGGAGATTTACCCCTAGTCATTCTTTTAATGATTTCTTTGTCCCCTGTTGTTACCCCTAGTCATTCTTTTAATGATAAATGTAGCGAAATTTGGTTTTAGAGAAATGTGTGGCAAAATCTTATTTACCTTTGAAAAGTGTGATTACTTGGATTGTTTCTTTTTATCACATCACAATTACTTAGAGCACAAAACACCATGGCTCCACGATACCTTTATTTGAAATTGTAATAAGGATTAACAAATATAAAAAAAAACAAACTGTGATTGCTCATTTGCAAGACGAGATTGCGCTCTTACTGTAAAAAATGTTCGCACATTGTCACTTGATTGTTTTTCTCTTTTTTCACATACCGTGTCCGTATATTGTTAACTTCTCTTTTCCACTCTTTGTTGGTCTTCTTGACCGCAGCGAAAATTTGAACGGGTCTTTCAAATGCCATATATATTCAAATCAAACTAGAAGGGGCCCAGTTCTCGTTAAATCGCCTTTTAAATTTTCTTAAGAAATAAATCCCACATTTGATTGAACAGGATTGTAAGATTCAGTCTTTCGTAAATCCTGCTCCGACATGTTTCAAATGCATCTGCAAATTGATCTGAAATAAATTTATAGAATGCTTTTGCAATCCGTTGGCCATTTGTTAGGGTAATGTTGCCATTGCGTACAAATACTCCTGTTACAACTGCTACTATCGTGTTGAAATATTGTTGCCAGTATTTGTTATATATGACAAGCAATACTGAGAACTTGTACAAGTGGTTAGCTACATTCTATCGTTTGCCGACAACGCTAAATTGTTATATTGGATTTAACTCAAAATAATCTTGGGCAGTCCTGAATTACTACCTGTGGGTCAATTTGAAATAAAAACAAAAATCTAATTAACCTAGGAATTAACCACTTTTGTTTGAATGATCAATGTTTTTCTCTATCAACCAGTATTTTTAGCTGACAATAATTTTCCACCTGAGTAGACTGATACCTGTGTGTTCTGATGTCATGTAAATAGTACCATTTTTTAATCTACGAAATTGTCAAGGGCTTACTCATTTATGTATATTTTATAGACTGTGTTCTTATCTTAGTGAAAATATCTATATTGTGGTCCTAACTCTATTCTTGTCAAATTCTAATGCTATGCTCTTTATGAGTTTTTTTTTCTGCAATATATCTTCCTTTTCCCCAATCGCCGTTTTTTTTCTGTCTTCGACATCCTGGGATCCGGCTCGAAGGACCAGTAAGCATATATTTATATAGCTTCTATTGGATAGCGTTTAAGAATACAGCGACTTATAAAATAAAAAATATAGCATCCGCAGAACACTCTAGTATAAATCTGTACTTGTTTGACCCCTATGTGAAGATGTTATATAGCCTAGGGTTTTCTATATGGAGATGTTTAGGACTCTAGGCTTTCACTTAGAGTAAAATACGTGCGAGTTCATATGCCATCAGTATTTTGAAATAAACTGCATTTACTTATCCCATAAAAGTAATGTTGTTGGATCTATGTTATAGAACCAACAACAGTAAGTATATAAGTATGAGATAGTTAAAACTTAGAAGCTCTATGATAGACTCGAAATAATTTTCAATAAAAAAAGTTACCAAGAAACAAAGCTTACATTATTTTCTGTAATAAAAACAAGTCCAAAACCGTTTACTGCGTTAGTCATAGATATTTTTTAAGTCTTCCATTTACCTATATATAGAATTACGTCAACAATAGTTTAATTCAGCGGAATGTAGTTTTTTTTATTTACAGTTTACAGTCACTGCTTCTTGTTGTAACAAAAAGTTTTTAATTGGCGAATGGACAACGTTGGATTTTCTAGGAGAAAAATACTGACGAATTATGATATAAAAATTGCTAACATTTGAGGCTCTACATTATTCAAATCGTCGCGTCGTTGTTGTAGTTAAAAGTTAGTAAAGTGATAACGACAAACCACGTACTTTAAGATCGTTTAGTTTTGCTGATAAAGTTTAATACTTATTGTGCTTTTAGGCTAAATGCAAAATTATTCAAGTCATTTTTGTAACTGAAATTTCTTTGATAAAATTAATATTTAATGAGAGTTATTAAGCTACTGAAATGTCAAACATTTTAACTCATTATTGTCTTCAGAAAAAGGTTGTACCTATTGTTTCCGCTGCTGTTATCAATTTAGTGACCAATAAACTGCTCTAATGCATGTTAAATAACTTTATGGACAGTATCGAAACAATGGCCGCCATTTCTTACATCACACTGTCGCAACGGCTAAGTGCGTTCTCATAGACCTACAGATGGACATAACACAGTTAATGAGATTGCCTGATTGATCATGAATGCCAGTAGGACGATTTTTTAAAGTCACTTAATGTTACTTGTCAGCAAATGAAAATAATACAGAAAATACGTTGAGTTACACAACTTCTTATAAAAATCAAACAGATAGGTCTCGTAGGTACATAAGCAAAATCAAATTATTTTTTGCCTTTTTAAAACAAATGTCAATACTGTTGCATTTATTTTAATGAATATACAAAAGAAAATACAAAATTAATAAAAAGTCCAATAAGCTATGACTTTTAAAAATGCTCAATGTTCAAACTTGTTTATAATGTATTTTTTTTCAATTGTTGACGCCAGTAAGCTGCATTTGCTTGCATTGAAATTTAACCAATGCAGGTAGGGTTGTCAACTTACAATATCATAAGGTTAGGTTAGGTTAGAACAAGCGGAGTGAGCGTGCCACGGAAGTGGCCGGCGAAGCGCCAGAAACGACGTTTTTGTCTTCTTATATGCAGCCGCCATCTCTCTTCGAATCTATATTAGATTCAATAGCCCTCTACCGACAACCTGTTTCATTGGTCCGTCTTTTGAGCAGTCATTAACGTAAATAATCTCTCCACATTTGCAAATTTCGAAAAAAAACGATATAAATACGGGACGTGTAGTACGGGATGCGATCGCGATGGTCAAATACGATGGCAGTCAGATATACAGGACGTATGGCCAACCCTATACATAGGTACTATAAAATCTTACTCTGTGATCCACATTGGTTTCACCGCACGCGTGGTGTCACGCCTGCAACCTTAACCCAATGAACATAGAGGTCATATTTCAACAGCGCGTTAGTTATGCGCATGACCACAGGTATGCGATAAAGTCGTTTTATGCACGTTGATCCTAATTAGGGTTGGTGAACAGTATTGGCGTGGTCTGTCACTTAGTGTTAAGTTACTAAATACACACGACCTGACTTAATAGTATTATAAGTAGGCATTTAAATAGAAATTGTAGACACTTTGTTAAATATGTTACAAGCTAATAAACCTCTGTGTTTAATTCTTGTTTGGAAATGCAACGTTCTAGAGTAGTATCTACCAAATTTTGTAGTTATTTAAACGTTAGTTAATTTAATTAATTGTTTGTCAATGTCTATGTTTGATAAAATTTGTTTTGTATTCAAACTCTTTTGAAATGTCGTCACGGGCCTTGCTGATTTTTATATGTTCGTTATTTCCGAATTCTTAAATTAAAATTCATTTCCTTAAATTTATTTGCAAGTAGTTAAGTAATGTAAGATGAGGCTGGAACTCAAAACATTAAAACGAAACAGTATGATTCCTATTAGAAGAACGATTCTCTTTGGTTTAAAAACAAAATGGCTGCCACTAACTAAGTTTATCAGAACTAGGTTAAACTATCATGATAAGTGACGTTAATTGTACAAACGCCCTGATTTATCGCAATGGTCCTTGCCGGGATGGGCCAATTGCAAAACGGTTTGTGAGACGAATATTATAGTTAAGAAACCTTGCTTTTACAATTTACTTAACATGCAGTTCGTTCATGCATTATTCAAATGTAAAGAAACTGGTCTAGATGTAGGCACGCACTTTTAGAAGTTACGTTTTAAATATTAAATGTAAAATCATTTAAATAAGGATCGCAATTAAAATTTTATTCAAATTAAAACTTATTTATGTTTTTATAAATGTGTTTATTTTATTAACATTCTATCAATCTATTTATATTTGTTGTTAAAAATGTTTGAAGTTTTTTTTATATTAATTTTTGAAAGTAGGCATGCCTTTATTTAAGGATAGGTACAAGCGGTATGTAAAAGGCCCTACATTTTAGTTTATCCCTATAAAATTAAGTGACAAAATATTTTAACAACAAAGGGGCATGCATGAATCAACAAAAATAAAAAGGAAAAGAAACGCCAGCAGCTTCAAACAATATAACACAAAGTAGTTTTTAATCATAGACATAGAAAAATTTTCGCTGCGCTCAAGAAGACCGACAAAGCGTGGAAAAGAGAAGTTAACATCAATACGGACACGGTCTATGTAAAAAAGAAACAAAGGATCAAGTGCCATGTGCCAACATTTTCAACAGTAAGAGCCCCTAGCGTCCCGCCTAGCAAATGAGCAATCACAGTTTGTTTAAAATATTTGTTAATCTTAATTAGAAATTAAAATAAAGGTATCGTGGAGCCATGGTGTCTTGTGCTCTAAGTAATTGTGATGTGACAAAAAGAAATATTTCAAGTAATCACACTTTTCACAGGTAAATAAGATATTGCCACACATTTCTCTAAAACCAAATTTCGCTACATTTATTCGTTTATCGACGAAGAAAACAGTATGCATTCGTTTTCGGATCACCTGTTTATTGACTTTGTTGTTCTTTGACATTCTATTTCTATGTTTTTAATCAACCATTTAAATGAACTCGGAAGCTAAGAGAAAAGCAACGTCATAGACAGCAGCCATTCACACACACTTATCATATTTAATATACTGGACAAAACACGCCAATTTAATGCCAAACTAAGCAAAAGTTGGTTTAGTAACTATGGTGACTAAATTTTGGATAGAAATACAATCATAACTATAAAGATTAGGAAAAATCTTATTTACGTACTTATGCTTCGATCCTGGTACTTTTGGCTCAAGAACTTAATCACTGAGCCAAGCGGTCGTCGAGTTTTGCAATCACTTTATTTACATTGACTGTTATTAAGCAGTAACAATAAAATCTAACATTAAAATAATTGTCATTTGTTTTATAATTAGGCATTGGTATTTAGTGATAGCTTTTTGCAACATAGTTTCGCCATACTAAAAGTGTCTGTAAGGCAAACAGTCGAGTAAATTTATTACTAATAGTTAAATCATTTATCGAGAACATTTATGTGTTTGTCTAAGAGGCAATTTCATCAGGTTCTCTATTGCACACTTTCTTGATTGAGACTTCAATCCCGTTGAAATTGTTCTGAAATTGCATGCAGTGAAAATCTAAATCGTGCAAATATGACCCGACGGAAAATCGTATGTACCAAAGTTCTTAATATAATTATGTCTATGGAAGAATAATATTAAATGTAATTTTTTTTTCAATTAACAAAAGGTTACATAGGTAAAAAATTGGTTCACCAATATTAATAATTCCAATGGTTCAGTAATTGAAATGAAAACGACTGGGTTATTGAGCTTTCATGTATTAAATATTAAGTATTACAAATCTAACGAATTAATATCACTGCCATATTTTTGGGAGATGGATTGGTGAATACGTATTTCTTATTTATCTCAATCAATAACAAAAAGAATTGAGATTGAGTATTATTGAGAAACGAAAAAAGATAATCATTTTCATCCATAGCCAACCCTGAAATGTTTGCCTTCAAATATTTTTTACTTTTTCATTCACACGTCTGCAATATCTGCGACTATGACAAATTTAATGAATGCAAATTGTTGTCTCGTTACCATATCCAGAATAGTTACTACAATCTTGAATGAGCTTTGGTCGCATTGCGCAGGCGGGCACAACAGACGGGCGTCAAGACCGCTATCTTACACACCCATATTCCGACTTTGAATTAAGATTGTACTAGATTGAATATATCACCTCATAAATTCAAATTCTAAAGCCATTTATATCGGTTAAAACAGCAACTTTCATTGCTTAATCGCAGCTTTTAATTTTGGTAGCTGCAACGAAATGTGTGGGCCGTTCGTAACGTAATTCTCGAATTTTGATTAATGTTGTTGGAGTAGGTAATAACCACAGAATATATAATGGTATAACTAGGAATGATTAGAATATACATTAATAAGTGATTGAATACCAGTAAGTTTTAGTTTGTATGTCAATGATTTGATAAAATCGCATGCATAAATTAGATTAATAAGGTTATTTTATGAAAACTGGAATAAATAAATAAGTTTTGGTCTCCCATTCCATGACAACCCTTGCGCAAGTTGCTTAAAACCTTCGCAATCGTTGGACCAATATGCTAACCCCTGCGCTATCGAGATCCTTAAGGGAGCTTTTTATCATAATGAAATTAAAAAAAAAAAAATTTTTACGTTGAATTCGCATTTGAAAATAGACTGTCCAATCGCCCGTCTACTCAATGGCGCACGTGCTCAGGTGCATATCACATGTGGCCCGCCTTGCGCAGACCTCACCAAAGGTCACACACCAAGTTCAGACGCCTGTTTCGGACCTAGAACCAGTCTGTGCACATGCGCGATTCAAGTTATGTAATATATCAGCTGTTTCACTTCCTTGACCAAACGGAAGTTTATACGTATTGTTGATATGTTTACTCTTCTCGGTAATGATTATTAATGTACCTAACTATTATTACAAATGTCGTCGTACTTTAACTGTGTTTCCGAAATTTTCTGAGGTATTGTTTTCTTAAACCACAATTGGAATAGTGAGTCGTATTCATATTGAATACCTGTGTTACGTTTGACAGTCATAAGTTTAGGTAACGTTAAAGGGCGGATAATTGGCGGGACAAAATTAAAATAGAAATTAAAGTCAGGTGGGGTAAGTGAAACATACTTTATTTTATTTTTATTTAACAAGGTGTAGTAAAGCTATAAAACTCGCAATTAAAGTAGCTGTATAGGCAATGTATCTCCTAATTAAATCAGCCTTTAACGGTATGAATATAAATATCTAAAGACTTGCATTAAGTAACAAAATCACGAAAAGAATATAAAAGCTAAGAAGTGTTTCACTTACCCCTGACAAAGGGTAAGTGAAACAGTGGCCAAAATAGCTTTAAATATTGTGTCCATTTAATTAAAAACAGGACAAAAGGATCATGTTTAACCGTTTATATCCAAAATGTATCAAATTCTCATAAAATAGGGTCCAGTTTTAAAGATTTATCAAAAAAACATCGTGTTTTGCGTTTTGACATCTAATGAATTTCTTTTTGGTTTACTAGCTAGTTTAATGATCGCACCGATATCTGTGTTGTATTAAGGGAAGTAATTCGTCATTCCTGCTTTATCGACACATCGCTATGAGAATAAACTACGATAGTTTCATAGATATGGTTGGGTGTTTCACTTACCCCGGTGTTTCCCTTACCCCACCTGACTATAATTCATTTGTTTTGGAAGCATCGGTTAAATATTTTTGCCATTTGCTGTCAATTTGTTTAGTAACTCTAGCCATAATTATTTAAGACAGCGTTATTTCCCAACTTTTTCACCAGTCTTCCACTGTTTGCCTATTCTGAGTAAAACTAAAGTATCTTTTCATTCAGGAGAATTACAACAATAAATGCAAGACCAATGCGATCGATATACCAAAGTCTAGTCTAGACTCTAGGTCTAATTAAACTTTATTTAATGCCCCGGATATTGAGAAAATAAAAGAGTCTGAATGCTTGAAATCGCACAAGGTCGCCGAAGACCAACCGCTGTGCAATTTATAATTTACAATGCAGTGCTTACAGAGAACCTACTACGAAAAATTATTCGCGTTCATCGGACGAGATTCAACGTTCGATTTACTTAATTTAAAACCTATTCCTGAGCTAACAGAAAAAGAAAGAAGAAGGAACTTCTGTCCACGTATCGTGTACAGGTTTTCAGTAGTTTCAGAACTGAAAACTAAGCCTACCTACCTAAGTATAGGCCTTCGATTGACCAAACGATTTGTATTACCTAATTTGTTCTCAAATGAATTATTGTAGACCATTAATTTTATATTGTTACATGTAAATGTATCTGGTATTACATTGTTTGTAATGATAATTCAACAATGTTTCTCATTACATTGACAGACAATATTGTGTGCCAATAATTTGAGGTATTGTTTGTGAACACAATATATACCTACGCACTAATTTGCGTTAGTGCATTTTTTTCCAAATAGTTAGGTACTGGGATGCAGTTATAATTAAAACTTGGATAACATACGAATCATATAATATCAAAGGCGCAATATCCACTCAGTTTTTTTTTACTATTTTTGATTGATTTGTATAGATAGGACAATGCCGCCGGTTTGTTACGAAGTCTATTTTTTAACAGTAAAATATTTTCTAAATTGCATTTAAGATTAGGTGTTAAGTTTTTGAAGTTATTTGAATTGAGCTTTTGAAATGGCATTTCAATGTCACGGGGGTAAAATAATTTAATCATTTTTTAAGTAGCTTATGAAATATCTATTGATAATTTGCCTTGAACTATACCGTGGTTTACTTGCATTATTTTTAACAAAGGGAGATATTCATGTCAACAGTTTGTGCTATAAATGCAGCCAAGGTCTTAGTTAGTGATAGTTTTATCTAACTGTACCTTTCAACGTGATAAACTAGTTTGAACAGATGACGTAGAAACTGACCACGCAGCTCACTGCCTTCCGTGTAAAGGTTCCGCGTTTGAATCTCAGTTGATAACTAGTTAAATTTATTGCGATTAAGCTGATGTTATGGAATTAAAAGGTTGCATGTTTTAAAAAAAAACATGAGTTTATGCTTACTATTAATGACCGACCGAAGTTTCGGTTTCGGCTAGTTTCGGCCAAAAACTACTAGTAGTTTCCAGTTTCGGCCAAAAACTACTAGTACTACTACTAATTTCGGCAACAGTTTCGGTTTCGTCCAAATATTAGCCGAAACTTTCGTTAATTGTCGTGCGTTAATCGGTTAACTTCGGAGTTCACCAGCCGGCGTTAATCGGCGCGATCGTGTTTAATTGAGGTTACGTGGTTTAATAATCAGTTACTTGATTCATTTTAATTTGTGAAAAATCATCTACTATACCACCAACCATATATGTATGAAAAGCAACGTCAATTTAATATGCTAAACAAGTTTCGGTTTCGGTTTCGGCCGAAACTGAACCCAGGGCCGAAAGTTCGGTTTCGGTTTCAGTTTCAGTCGGACACTACAAGATTACTTAAACATTTTGTATGAACACTTTTAGTTTATCGCAGTTACTAAATAAATTCATTGCTAAATACAGTCGCTATAGAGTATAGTACCTAAACTAACTGTGCAAACTCATAATACAGGCACTCACTTTGTAGTTTATAAAGAAAATATTAATCTCTAGAAGTGTCACTAAAAGTTATTACGCGTAAAACTCATATAATATAAAAAACTCAATTATTATAAGATCTTAAATTTTTTTTTCAGTAATTTTATTACGATATGTAAGTACTTTGTGTTATGTAGTCGCAGAGTTTTATTAAACTCAATTTTCCTTTGTTACAGGCGATAGTGCTTTGCGCGTGCATAGCGCTAGCTAGCGCGCAGTTTAGCTACGGCGGCTTCGACGGCTTCTTTGACCCCGGGTTCAACACACAGGGCTACAATGGCTTGTCTGCTGCGGCAGCTAGGGACCCTAGAGCGAATACAGGTACATAATTAACTCATCATCATCTCTCTATCTTAATTTACTTAAGATCGGCTCCGTACCTCCTTTCGAGGTATTCCTCGAAGCGCACCAATTTTGAAACGCACCTCAACTGTTCCTCGAAACGCACCTAAATAGGTAAGTAATTTGTAATTTGTTTTGATTGCGCACCTATTTAGACTCTTCGAGAATAGTTTAGGTGTGCTTCATTAGGTGCGTTTCAAAATGTGTGCGCTTAGAGGAATACCTCCTCCTTTCCATATCCTGTCCTGACATCTCGTCATTCACTCCAGGGTTCAACGCACAGGGCTACAATGGCCTGTTTGCTGCGGGAGCTAGGGAGCCTAGAGCGAATACAGGTACCTAAACATCATCATCATCACGCTTCCTTTATTCTATTTAATTTAAGGTGATGCTGGTAATACATCCTTCCATAACTTCCTGTCCCGACACCTCAGGTGCCTAAATAACCCATAATTATCATCTCTCCCTATCAATGGTGCCTAAATAACTCATAATCAACTCCTATCCATATACCTAAAATTATATAAGGACGACGGCGCCAAACGTCCTTTCCATACTTTCGAGTCAGCCGTCATCTCCTCAATCAATCCCTTAACACGCTCGCTGCGGCATGGGGTCGGAAGCACCCGATGCAATACTTTCCTACGGTGCGGCGAAAAAATGCTTGAAATTTCCGCTGGTGCGGGACAGATATATTCAGTTTCTTTAGACATAGGAAAGAGACAAATATTGTTTCATGATTATGACGTCAAATATTTCGATTTTGTATAAAAAACTTACATCAGATCTGTTCGACCCGATACCGACCACAAGTAAATAGTTTTCGTCAGGTGCGGTATCGGGTTGAATAGATCTGATATCCGATGACCCGATAGCCACAATGAATTACCACCAAAATTTTCTAGTGCTGTGCTCGTATGCAGTTGTTATCGATAGCCTTTATCAGAGATGGGTAATCCTGATTCACTATACTGAAGTTATTTACGAGTTAGTCTGATTCAGCCAGATGAATTGATTCAACTTAACTATTACCAATTCAACTTAATGATTTAGCAGCCTCATATAAGCTCAACAAGCACCTGACCGGGTGCAAGCAGAGTTTTTCTACATTGCAGTGTTATAATAATGATCACGTGTCAAAGACCCAATAAATGTGATTACTGTTTATCGATAATGCTTGTCTCTTATTGCTCACATCCCTAAATTTCTATCGATATCTTGAACATCTAGTGCGGGTGTCGGGTTTAAAAGATCCGATAGATTAAAACATGCCTAAAATATTATGTTGTCGACCAATTTTGTTACGGTCTCATTTATATCTTAATTGTTTTATTAACATTCATATCAATCCGCATACTATCCATTTATCCTTTCTCTCCATCCATCCTATCCTCCACATAGCGCACAAAATTCAACGATGATTCTAAAATTAAGCTTGTGGCACAAAATAGACTACAGAAGTTAAGCTTAGTACTACGCACGCTCGAGTAACGCTCTCATAGACACCTCTAACCGATACGGTATAACCCATAGAAATAGAATGCCAAAGAACAGCAATGTCAATAAACGGTGATCCGAAAAACGAATGTATACATTATATATGAGATACGTAAAATATGACTTAAATACATAAAATATGACAATATTATGGCAAAGGAAATTAATAAACTATGTTACATACTGTTTTCTTCGTCGATAAACGAATAAATGTAGCGAAATTTGGTTTTAGAGAAATGTGTGGCAATATCTTATTTACCTGTGAAAAGTGTAACTTGGATTGTTTCTTTTTGTCACATCACAATCACTAACAGAACAAGACACAATGGCTCCACGATACCCTTATTTTAAATTCTAATTAAGATTACCAAATATTTTAAAGAAATTGTGATTGCTCTTTTGCTAGGCGGGACGCTAGGGGCTCTTACTGTAAAAAATGTTGGCACATTGTCACTTGATCCTTTGTCTCTTTTTTTCATAGATCGTGTCCGTATATGTTAACTTCTCTTTTCACGCTTTGTTGGTCTTCTCGAGCGCAGCGAAAATTTTTCTATTTCTATGGTATAACCGGAAAATTCAGACGAATCTCAAACGAGTTCGAGTGTGTGTCGTAGTATCGTCGGTCGGTGAGTGCTGTCTATGAGTGTGTGCGTTGCTCGAGTGCGCGTAGTAGGTACTAAGCTTAACTTCTGTAATGTCTCTTTTTTGTGGCTTGGTGTTGTGGTGTTTGTGCTTTTTAAACTAATCGGAAAGGCGGAATTATTTAAATTTACGTTAAAACCAAGCTCAATTTTAAACTATTCGCTGCGAATCGTTGCAATTATCACGTGTTAGCAGCACCACACGAGCTAATTGTGACGTCGACGCTGACGCAAATAAAGATAGATAGTAATTAAAAAATACGCAAACAAGATGCGTTTTCTTTGTAATCGTGAGAATATTAACAGCCATTATATTCATTATTTGTTGAATAATAAAGAACTATTTGCCGGCAACATAAAGAGACCTAATTGTTTGCACAAAGGTGATTCACAAAGGATGTAGGTTAGACGTTACTAAGTATCGTTTCTTGCACAATTGAACTGCACATGATTGATTCATTTTTTGATGCATTTCCTTAATAACGCAAAGGCATGCGAAACCTGAATAATTTAATTGTTGTGCCGGTTTAAAGGTTAAGTATCTTTTGCTAAAAAGTAAGTATTTTCAGTCTTTTCGAGAACTTAAAAACGTACAATAAACTGTTAATGAGGCTCTAAACATACTTTTTTTATTTAAACTAAATCACCACTTTAGGCTAGGCTCACTGTGCAAATAAAATCCAAACCAAACTAATCATAAATAAACATCCATCAGCCATTTTAATATCCCCACTGCTGGGGCACAGGCCTTTTTTACAGGTGGATAAGAAGTATTGGTCATAACCCACCACGCGGGCCCAATGCGGATTGGTGGGTAAAAAAAATATTCTCACAATATATCCGCGCTAGTATCCGTTTCAATGTTTAGTTGGTACGCGCGTAAATCTGAATAATAATGTACTCCCGAATACTAAAGTTATTCTTTTTCAATTAAATTCTAAGATTGAGTTTGTTAAATTACGTGGCCAAGATTGTTTTATTGATTCATTGTAAATAAGTCTCACTCTATTCAGAAGTTAACGTTAAAAATGCTTTAAAAGTTGAATGAAAGATATTAAACAAATAATATTTTTGTATTTAGACTATGCTTTATCTGCCATTCAATTTATAAATTAAGACCTTACATTCCACGTAGATATAACTTCTAATTATCTACAATTTATATTATGAAAACAAGTTAGTATTATATTTTACTACTAAGCGAATTCTACTAGTTTAGTTGTGTGCACGTGACCAGCGTGCGCTACCTTCAGATAAAGTATATTGTGTCCATAATGAGAATATCTACTTAGATAAAAGGTATAATAATCCAGATAATTACATGCAACGTATTAAATAAAGTCCAAAGACATCTATCGTTTTAACTGTTTATGGTTTGTGATTCCATCTAACTAAGATCTTTATGGCTTGTACATTTTTTTATTTATTATTAAGCCGCCAGCCAGTAACATACATATTACATACAGTGTGAGTTCTTATAAAGTGCACAAATGAAAATGAGTAATGAGTAAAACTATGCTTAATTATAATGACGGGAAAAATATTAAAAAAAATCTAACTTCATTGTGAATTTTTCTGATAGAATCGATTTAATAATAATGTAATTTTTTGATAAAAATGCATCTTATTCTGGGTTTTTATCATACATTTTGATTTAATTAAGACGAACCATTATTTCTATTCACTATTCAGTTTGTTTCATAGTGATAGATCGTTTAGTTCAAAAGTTACAACGCAAACAAAAACAAAAAAAAACAAAATCTTTCTCCCGTCGATAAAATCAAGCATAGTTTCACTAATTTTAATAAGTGCACTTTATAGACTCATCCTACTAATATTATAAATGTGAAAGTTTGTGGGTTTGGATGTTTGTTCCTCAATCACGCAAAAGTTACTGACCGGATTTGGTTGAAATTTAGCACACAGATAGTAGATATCCTAGATTAAAACATAGGATACTTTTTATCTTGATATTCTCGCGGGAACGGGAACCACGCGGGTGAAACCGCCGGCGGCCGCTAGTACTATATAGATAGGACATCATCAATATCAATGCTTTCATCCGTAGTCACAAACATTACTATGAGGTGTCACAGTGCCCGCGGACGTACAGCGTCCCATCTACTAATCACACGTAATACGTATAGCACACTTTTTCAACGCAGTGCGTTCGCATAGGCAAGTGTCGTTTGAGTATACTTGAAACGGGTGTAAGTAGCTCATTCAGACCATTGCTTCTCCCACTTCTGATTTGCGAATCAGTATGATCGCTACGTCTAAGATAGGAATAATTGCATTTATCATTGTTGAAATAGCTACCAGCTTTTAAGAATTTCGTAACGTGTCAACGTTTCCTAATAACATTTATGAATGACTGTAATTGGTACTTATTCTAATAACGGGGCCCATGTAATGGTTACTCAGCGTCATTGTTACAGCGATCATTACTAGGGATGTTGAAAATGAAAAAATATCGATATTGAATTTCATATCGGTGTTATTTTGAAGATTATAATGTCTAGTGTTTTACACACATTGAGGAACTTATTTAGAATTCTTATACAAAAACATCTAGATATTATTTAAATATTGAAATTATCATCTATTTCAAAATGTAAGTATGATTATTATTTGGAAAAATAAATGTTTTCGATACAGTATATTTTAAATAGGTAAACCGATATATCGGAATATTTAATATTGCCCTAAGATATCGATAAACTTATGCACCTGAAAGTATCGATATATCGATAACGAGCCTAATCATTACGAGTCGAGGCTGCGCACGCGTTGGTTCGAGCAAACATTCAATCATTTGGTAGAATTTCACAATATCCACCAAAAACGGCATGGCCGTGAATGTAGTTTGATAGCCATCACGTAAATAAGGCGTTGTTACGAAAACGCCTAAGTGTTTGTACCGTAACTGAATATTACACGGTAAATGCATAGATATGGGAGGTAATGTTGTCTTTTTAAATCAAAATTTCGCTTCAGTTATTTTGACTTTATCAAAGGCCTTGTGTTAAAACGTGCTAAAAATCCGTTAGATAATATCATATTTTTGCTAATTTATTTATTCAAAAAAAGCTAACAGGTGATGTCTCCTCTTTATCCAAAGCGCTTCTAAGATTAGAGAAGAATAGATTTTCACACCACATATGTTCATATGTTCATTTTCCCGTCTATTGTCATTTGTTTTTAATTAGTATCGATAGAGCTATCATTAGAAATAGAGTCGAAATTGTACCGACTTTTACTTTGATTTTCCTTACTGAAAATCACTTAAATTGATTCACAAACGAAAACCATAAAATAATCTGTTTATTAGATTGGAAAAAATATTTATCTCTACAACTTTGGTAGTTTATTTTCGTTTGCGAAATTAAAAGTAGAGTGGGATTATAACAAATAGCTTTTATGTGTAAACGATAATTCGTTCATTGCGCATACTTTAATTCTTGTCAAAGGGCCTACACAAGTGGACGACCTTTTTACTCCATTTGAATTGTCCATAAATTATGTAAGAACTAGATTATGGTATAAACGTGACATTCGTAAAATAAATGGTGGGATAAAATCTTTCAAAATTAAAATACCATGACATTAAGGTCGTTAGAATGACATTAAGTGGTAGATAATGCAGATTTGGCTGGTGGTTTCTTTGTTGTAACCCAAATTTGTTAATGCGCGAGATATTTAAGGTACTAAATTATCTGTATATTAAAAAATACTTGCTTATGGCCTGTTTCGCGGGTTCCGGATAAGTTCCAACTAAATAAGGCACTTGATAGATAGGTATAGGTTAAAGTAAATTCTGTTTAATTTTTTATTGAACTAGAAAATACAATAACGAGTAAAAATATTGAGCTGCCACACATCACTTCACATTCTCATAAATGAAAAAAAAAAAAAATTAAAAAAATATTAAAAACACGACTGCCCTACCAAAAACGAACTAAAAAGTTAAACAACAAGTGTCATTGCAGTCGGGGGACCTTATTATGCAACAATTTTTGGTCAAAGAGGTCCCCCGACTGCAATGACACTTGTTGTTTAACTTTTTAGTTCGTTTTTGGCAGGGCAGTCGTGTTTTTAATATTATTTAATTTATTTATTTTTATTTCAAACATTTTAGTGACATTTTATATAGTTTTGGAACGTGCTCATTAAGACCTTTCATTTGATGCCCATATTGTAATAATAGAAGAAAAGTATTTTTTTCACATTTGAAAATGGCGTCGTACAGTCGCCATATTGATGTTTTCAAAAAAATATATAGCTAGTGTCACTCGGGATGCTGTAAGGATTCTAACGATACCACATTTATCCAAATCCGTTCAGGCATTTAGAAGTTATGGTGGAATAAAGAAACTCACATACCCACAAACATACATGAACCCTGAACACATATACACTCTTTTTGCTTTGGGCAGTCGTGTAAGAAAGTTAATATATCACTGCAATGACTTTTGTGTCGATGGATAAACCAATTGTTCATCTCTCAAAAAAAAAAACATTTCAACTATCTTCAAAAACCTCTCGATTTCCTAAAAAAATATAGCTGGTTTTCGCATTCCATATAACTTTGTTGGAATTTGAATCAATGATAATTTTTTGTATATTTGAAGAAATTGAGAAATTTCTAAATAGATGATGGTCTATCCATCGACATAAAAGTGATTGCAGTAATACATGCACTTATTATTTATGAGAATGTCAAGTGAGCATGTTTATATAAAAATCACACAGTGGTTCGATATTTTTGCTCTTAGCTTTAGGTGCTATTCAGAGTCTGTGAAACAATTCCATAGTTTTAATTAAACAGTTGGTTTAATAACATTAATACAAAAGTACCTACTCAATTAATATTCAATGAGTTCATCAATGAGTAGAAATTTGTACAAGTAAAGAAGACATTTCTAAAATTTGAGAGTTGAGAACAAACTCGAAATGGTGCAAGTGAAAAACGCTTGATCAAAGTCGAAGAAACTGACCAATTAGGAAACTTTTACAAAATTTGAACCCATCATAGTAAAACGGAAATGAAACTGAATGGGGTGTATCACGCAAAGCTAATCGCAGATGGCGCCAGCGGCGACCCGGCCTCATTCAATGGTTTTGATTGGTTAAAATACGTCAGAAATGACATTAGACATTTGAAACAACTAATCAAATTATTTTGGGACTGTCGCTTGTGGCGCCAAAAATAGTAATTATCTGCCTCACTAGATGGCTTTGATGGAAAAGTGAAGTGTCAAAATTGGCTTTGAAAAATAAACGCCCTGTGCTTAAAAAAAGTCATTTTCATTCCTTGGCGTTTGTTGGTTGTTAGCGGTGATGTCGGTGTTATCATGTGAATTGTGTTTTCTTTTTTTTCCTACATTTTATACAGTTGACAGTTTCCTGTTTATCAACGCCATCTATCGAGCCTAAAGTTTTTTGTCAATTTGAAAAGCCCTCTCTATTCAAATTAAATTCTAGAGAATCTCTCGTTTCGCTACCACCTGTCACCTGTAGGTACATCAAGTTAGGGTTGCGACATGCAAATTATGCCGCGATCTATTTAAACACAGGGCTGTTTAATTATACTTAATTCACGTAACTCGGCCCACATCAATCTTCGGACGGGCCTTTGTTTAACCGTTGGATTGATTGTACCTGCTCCTCTGTTTGATATTTAAATGGAATTGAGACGAATATATTTGGAAGTTTTGGAGGATCGCTATTTGGTTCGTGTAATGGTCTGACGTTTTCGAAATTGATATGAATTTTTGATTGCAATGCAAGGAAAATATTTGTAGGCGAAGAAGTAATGTAATTTTGACTATTGTAATCAATGATTTCAGTTAACAGAGTATTATTTTCTTTGACAATTTTTTTTATCTTCCCAATGTTATTCGTTTTGGTTTTGGTTGTATACTGGGAGAGAATACATTATTATTGCATCTAGTCCACCATACTATGTTTTATTTCTTGAACTGTTGTTATATGTCTTACAAATAAAATTCACTCAAAAAAAATAGTGTTGCGGTTTAAGTTTCATAAAGAAAATATTGTGACTGAGCTCAAAAAGTGTAGAGAAAAAATTATCTCAGCCATAAACTTGTTCATCTAAGCTTATTTCAGACTACCTACGATAATTTTCTAGCCCTGCCCCCTTAGCATGACCAGCGGAACACGATTTTAAGCATTTTGTCGACCATCAACTGTCAAAATCCACTGTCGTGTATATTGGCTAAGTGTCATCATATCAAATTTCGGTAGTCTGGTCATGCTAGAGGTGCTAGTAGACTAAATTAATCATCTCGTAAGTGAGTAGATGCGCTAGCTTTGTTTCTCAATCTAAGGTGAATATTCAGGCCCTACATTGTAAATAATTGCTTTTGTCTCAACTCTCTAGTGCAATTTCTCTGTGGGCGTACTTGGCTTTTAATTGATAAACACTTTGAAACGTCAATTTCATAGATAAATGTAATTTGATGTAATAGGGAATATGCATAAGTCACCGATTTTGATGAATTTGAGCTTGATCGCTGCGGACACTTATAAAAACATGATGGAATAGGAAAAAAAAATAAAAAAATGTATTATTTTAGTTTTATCACACGATGAAATCAGGGAAAAATAACAATTTATTTTTTTCATTTTCGGATATAATGCACTTTACAGTCAGATAGAATATCGAATAAGAAACAATATTTTGTAAGACATATATGTACTTAAACGCAAAATTTAGGGAGATAATTCTAGATTATTGGCTAACTCCATATTAAACGCGCCGAAACACACCTGAAACGTGATGTGTGACGTCACCGTTTTGTATGGAGCGTTTTCGGCGGGTGCTGCTGCGCGCTAACTTCAAGTAACTATATCACGAGAAAAAAACGCAAGAGAAAAGTTTTAATATTACAGTTAATTTTCTCACGCATTATACTTTTGATTAAGATTAAAAAAAAAATTGATGCATATTCCCTATTGCCGCAAAACCAGTCCCGTGGCAAATGAACTTCGTATTGGTTGTGACACATAAATATGTTTTCAATAACTTAATTTTGCATGCTGTTCTAAAACAATTTTCTTTAATTACTCCATAATAGGTACGTGCTAGTTTGACAAACTGTTTTAAATTTTTGCATACAATTTTCATCTCAAAAGAGACTAACTGCTGAGTATTGATATTTATGTGTATATTTTAGTAGAAACATAAATTACAAGCTGTCACTGCTGGGAAATCGTAATAAAATGCATGTTTTATAAATCAAAGTCGAACAATACTTCAGGTTTCCTAAAATATGAACTATAATGAGTTTTTTTTACTCAGAAGGGCTTTTGAATTTAGGTTAACAAATGACAGTCGCTCTGTGGTCTGTGGTCAAACCCTTAAGACCTTTTCTTTCACAATGTTCGATCATCGTATGTATTTTACTACCGTTCGCAACCACGCAACCACATTGTGATATAACAATGTTGAAATCTATGCTCCATATCTTTTAGAATGACAGAGGTAGGTACTTATTAAGCCATAAAGGTTTTATTTCTCGCTACCCAATAGGAAATCAAAATGACTGAGGGATATGGCAGGTATAAACTGTAGACAGACGTCCCATGAAAGTTATTGGGGTCAAGTCAAGAAATAGTTCTTAATGTTCTTTGGTTGCATTATGGGGTATTTAGATGGGCGTCTAAAGCCACACAACTTTCGCAGCACTGTGAAAATCAGCCGTGTAAATGGCAATTCGGCCTAGGCCGCAGGTGACTGAACAAAATTATCGTGGCCGAAACTGGAACTACGTTATTTCATGTAGTTACCTAGGTTACTCCATCAACTACATAGACGACAGCGACGCTATTCATCTGCAATTCAATTTTGGAAGCGACTTGCTAGGTGACTTAAATCAACCGGCACAGGTGACCAAAATTGACCCATGTAAATACCCCATCAGATTTCGCAACACAACATTAATCTCGGTGTTCTAAAGAAATAAATTATCAGCAACGAAGAGAGGTTCCTAGACACTTAATGCTGCCATAGGAAAATCAAAGCCCAATCTTTTCATTAGAATTACCAACATAGTTTGGCATTGTAAATCTTATCCATAATTAACCCACACATAACGTAGGCGGTAATTACGAAAATCCGAGGCATATCGCGCGCACAAAACAAAAAATGTTTAAGTAGTTAAATCAATTTCGTAACCAGACAACTGATGGTATCTTGTAATAAATGCTAAATTAATTGTACCACGTGGAAGTTGTAAGACCGACATTTTTGGTTGCGGCGTCTCGTCGCGTCGACCGTTACGGTGCTAGCTTCAAGTAGGGTTGCCATTTAAAAATTGAACAACTTACAAAAAAAAATGTTATTATGGACCCTAATTTTGACATTGAAAATGTCTTTTCGTTCGCTCCAGTATAGCCTCCGATTTCACGAAAAAGTGCGATCTCTTTATATATCAGAGGGTTGTAAAGATATGATATTCAAAAAAGATCAAGAAAGACTCAAAAGATGCGTATTCACGAGAGCTGTAAGGTGCAAAAAGAATTATTCGAGAAAATAAAAAACGAATAAAATTATGGCCGAAATAGTGGAAATAAATCTCTTTTTTTCCGATTTTTTTGTTTTGGCGCTCGATATCTTGGAAACGAAGAATTATATCAAAATTTTGAGAAAGGCTTCGAAACAAATCTTAGAATTTTATATACAATGAAATATTTTTATATCATGAATCACAGAAAAGTAGATACAAAATTGTTCATGGCTTTGCTGTGATTTCAAAGTATTAACTACTAATTTAAACAAAGGAATATTTTTTTTATAAAATTCAATAAATTTATTTTCAATGTACCAGAAGGTCGCGAAAGGCACGAGATTTATTTTTTTCAATAGTGCAATGTGAATCTTAAACATCAGTTGAAATATTTTTCTTGTAATCCACAAAACAAAGAAAAAATATAGAAGTTTACATAAAAGTTTGAAATTCCGGAAAGATAGTAACCCTAGCTCGAAATTACTTCGGCGAAATGACAAGCAATATAATTGGAGCGAGAAATGTTTCCATATTTGTGCATAAGGTTTACTTTGGTGGCATTACATTATCCGGTACGTGTGCTAAACCAAACCAGAAATATGTTATTCAAACATACTTAATTTGCCTCTCACAGTGGAAACATTAAGGGAAATCTTACTATGACTACAGAATACATAATAATACAAGTCCATGGCTAGGTGTCGATTTATTATAGTGCCCATAAATCTTATTATTACGATTGGTTTTACGATGCTTGTTTCGTTATGATTAATGGTGAATACCGAACAATTCACTTGTCAGTATTAGATAGTTATATATAAAATGATACCGTTTTGATATCCAAGTTAGCCTGGATTTAGAACACTTCTATTTTTAGTCTTTATATCGGGTCATTTTGAACTTACAATCCAGATTTCAAGGATGTGTCCGGTCCATGAAACTAAACAACTTTCTCTAAGGAACATGAGTCGAAATTCGCCACAAAATTTTGGTCATCCCATACTATACCGGGTGTAACAAGACCCTCAACGAAGCCGAGGTCTACGTATTCTGCCCATCATCAGGACCATTTCTGTTTAAAATTATTGCTGGGAAACGATTTTCATTTTTGGTGTTAAAAAAGCATGGCATACATTACCACGCAATGTAACGCGTACAAAAGACCGCGCCTGCGAGTGAATGCTACACCGCTGTATGCGGCCGAGTTAAAAGGCAATGTTTATGTGCGTGCTCATGAAATACATTGAGTGATGACGTTTTGAAGCCATTGTTTGTTACGAAATACTAAAAATTTTGATAATGTTTCTGTAGACAAAAATTATGAAATAACGAATAAAATAAGATTTCATAAAAAAATTGATTTTTTTTTTTACTTTGACCTTCAATAACTTTGTAGGTATTGGTTTCCCAGGTATAGTCTAAAAGACAAAAATGATCCTGATGATGGGCGGGATGCGTGGACTTCGGCTTCGTTGAGGGTCTTGTTACACCCGTTATTGATCACGTGATCTCTTTGATTTGTATAGAAAGTCTATTTTTATTTTACATATTTGACCATGTGTTCCTTAGAGAAAGTTGTTCAGTTTCATGGACTGAACACATCCTCAAAATTTGGATGCTAAGTTCAAAATGACCCATATTTATATTATTTCGTTTTATAAGAGGTGTTTATATCTGGAGCTTATTTACGATATTTCAATTTGTTTTTGAGAAGCTTTTATAAATAATATAAAAATAGAATGTAGTCCGCGACTGAATGAATATAAGAAGGTAGTTCCAATAACCCCAAAACCTAAATATGCTCAAAATATGTTAAATTATGAATCTGTTATTATGAAATCGTAACCATTTATAAAAGCATCAGCTTACTTTAGTTCGAAAACGTATAGGTTTAACTAAGTAAGTACTTAAGTCAAAAACACAAGAAATATTGTTCGTCCACATAGCCTCGCTGGGTATAACACCGCCTATTTTCAGCAATTTGCTCAAAATAGGCTATTATTTAGATTAAAATCGGTGTCATTACTGAACACCTTTGAGATAAATCTTGATAGTACTTAAACGGACACTAAAGTGTTTCGAACTAATGGACAGCCGCGGTCTAACCACAGAATATTTAACTAGATTTAGCTTTCGAGAAAATAATTGGATGCACTAAACCTTTGTTATATTATGGTGCGCAAAAAAACGATGCATTAAGTCTCCTAAAAAAAATACAACGAAATAACTATGTTTAATAGTGGTTACATTTTGGATTAACGCGCCACTTTATTTCGTTGTAATGTTTTTTTTTTATTAGTCGTTTTCAGCACTTCTATTATCTAGCTATTCCTAAGCAATAAAAAAAGAAAGCAAATCACAAGCATTATAAAGGACTATCCCAAATAGTCACTTGAGACTTTTTAAAACACATTAGAAACTAAACTACCTAAGTAAGAAACAATTAACTAATAATTTTTTAATCTAAATAATCGATTTATTCAAAATAAACGAAATATTTTCAGTATTGCCTAAGTATTGAAGTAGAAATTTTCAAGGACACTGGAACAAGCAACAAATAGCAGTAGCCATTATGCCCAGACGTGTTTTAAGTCGGCCACTTCCTAGTTCGTTGATCTTGTTGCATATTTTAAAGCTGACTGTAGTGGATAAAGGGTAATGGATGACTATACGGTTCGATCGATTTAAATTACAGCGATAAAACTAAAACTAGAACATTGTCATTTCGGTTTCTCAAATAACTGTTGAATGTTTTTAGCGCTTGGCTTCTCGAATAAAACTAAAAACAAAAATTCTTTGGTAAACGTTTAAAGGGTAACAATAACATTTTAAGTTTTGGGTTTATTTATATAAATATACTTTTACGTGATTTCAATAAAACACTTACTTTACAGATTGCAACAAATATTTTGATCATTCTTAGTTAAAGAGCACAGTTAAAATAAAATAAATTAAGTAAAATAAATTGGCTTCTATGTTTGATCGTGAGATCGTGCATTGTGCCGTGCTACCTCGCATGAATAATTTCAGTTCTTGTAGAAGACAGTATTCGCTTTAAAAAGTATTATTTTAGTATAGTATAGGTCAGGGGTGGCCAACTTGCCTATAGGGCTGTGATCTACTTTAAAATTTTCGGGCATATTGAGATCGACTTAAAGCCATATTCATTTTTGGGGTATTTTTACTGCAAAACCGTCGCACCCGCATCCCGTACCGTTCTGTTGCTACTTGCTTTGCTACCACAAGCAAAGCACTTTTTGTTATGTCTGTCGCGATCGACTGCACTGTCTCCACAGATCGACTGGTCTATCGCGATCGACTTGTTGGCCACCCCTGGTATAGGTATTAAATTTCCATTTAAATTTATGTTATTTTTTCAAAAAGCTTATTTAATACCTGCTATAGACTAAAACTACAAGAATGATAAAATATCTATGGGTCATTGTGGAAACAAAACTAAGATTACCTATCACCCAATTAAAAAAGCTTTGTCATTTTACAATCACATTATTATAAAATAAAATTTTATTATACTTTCAACTTTCTTTGTCGTAATCGTTCGAGGATGTAAACAGAGTGATAATTTTAAAAGTTTTATGAAATAATTACGGTGACATCAAGTAGTACTAAATATAGGTAATATTTTATTTTCTTTTATAAGTATATTCGAAGATTTTGATCCGGTTCTTTTCAATAACTTACGTAAAACGAAAGTAATGCGTAAATAAACTGTAAATCGACTTAATACAATTTCACAGTACTTAATGTGTTTTCTCTGGTGATGTTTTTCTTGATATTACGCATGGCAAATTTAAATAAAACTATGGGCTTAACATGTTGATAATGTTTGGTCTTGGATAGTTAAATTATAGCAAAGTTGCAGTGTTCGTGAGAAAATTAAAAAGTTAAGGAAATGGATTGGAGTGTTATTTTTGATACCCCAATTTGATTGATTGATATATCATTTACATTAAGCGCCTTTTCCCTATGTTAGACCTATTTTTGCAAAAACTTAATTTCTTTTTTTAAATTATTGGCATTTGGCGTGCCCCTAGCTAGCCCATCCTATTTATCCACCCTTAAGGAAGGCCCGTGCCGATGACGAATGTTTTTAAATAGGCAAATCTACTTTCCAGGCCCCGTGGTGTTCCCCCCCTCTCCGGCCGGTGACCCATCTCAGACCAGTGGAGTGGTTGTCGGTGCTTCGGGGTACGGGTTCGTTCCAGCTGGCTCGCAAGGTAAAACCTACGGAAGATGAGGTAGCCAGTAGCTAGTACTAATACGTGCCTCCATTCTGTTATTGTAAATTAACAATCGTGTCCAATAGTGATTTTTGAGTTCTTCTTACTTAAAATCGAGGTATTCCTCGAAGCGCACCCATTTTGAAGCGCACCTAATGAAGCGCATCTAAACTATTCCTCAAAACGCACCTAAATAGGTGCGCTATCAAAACAAATTACCTATTTAGATGCGTTTCGAGGAATGGCTTAGGTGCGCTTCAAAATGGGTGCGCTTCGAGGAACACCTATAAAAACCACCTAAAACACAAAAAGCAATACAATTGAAACACCATTGACACACGATTATTACGTTTACATTAACAGAAAAAATTGAGGCCCTGTTCGGTAACTATGATCTGTTGTGGTACACTTGGAAAGCATTTTTAGAATAGGTATAGAAAACTTTTACGAGTACTAGCGCGTTTATTATAAGTTTTAAGTTTGATTGTTTTGCTTCAAAAACTTTGAAAAACACGTGTCTCTAAAAGCATTGTAGGCGCGGAAATCTAAAAGTGGTTAAGCATTTTTAGATTGCTTGCCGATTAACGTAATGCCGTAAAAAACTGAATATTTAATTTTTTTTTATTGGAATGTTAATGTATGAGATGTATGATTGTAGCTAATGAGTGACAGTATCGTTACAAGCTAGAAAAGTTGAGTAAAAAGATTGTTTTCACTTTTTTGAGCGATTGCAAAGTATTTCTATAATGGGTTAAGGGTTTTTTGTTTATTTTTTGGGTTGTTGTGTGAAAAGTATGGAAAAAGTAGGTAAATGTGCCAAAGACGGTATTATTTATTTGTCTTTGAGAATTAATTTTTGTAGTTACACTAACTCGTAGCAGAATAACTAATTATTTAGTAGCAAATTATTTTAATTATAAATAGGTCCGAAGTGTACCATACAAGTCAAAAAATTGGATCATATGTATCGAAACATTAATTATTATCGCCATTTGATATGCTATTCTAAACTTTGTTATTTTATTTGTTAAATTACAAAACATATTCACAGTAATAAACTTCAAATTACACATTACAATAATTAGTGTTATCTGGCTAACATTTAATAGTTACTTTAAAAACATTTTACAAAATTTATAAAATTAAATTGGATTAGTAACTGTTTAATTGTATAAAACTGTATATTTGTGTACGATAATTGCATTGTAGAATAGCATATTAATTAATTTATTGTAGTTAAATCACTGAAGCATGGTTATTTGCATGTGTCCCCTTCTGTAGATATTCCTTGGACATGGTTTTAATAAAACTTTTAGTTTAATAATTAGTTTTGTTATGTTATAATAATGATTGTTATGAGGGGAAACGAATTATAAATATTTGCATTGTATACAGTTGTGCTGTGTGAATGAAGCTGTAAATAGAGCTGATGTATTTATAAATAATAATAATAAATTTAAAGAATATTGTCATGTTTTATTATTTACCCTGTAGACATAAGTTGCACACAGTATTTATGCATGACTCACACTGCAAGATCTAACACGAGAGATTGTAAAATGAAGCGATTAACATTGCTTTGAATAGATAAGATCGAATATTACACCATACTCTACATCTTATACCTTAAATAATTTTTGTATATAAGGTGGTACCAAATTATCTGATGATACTTAAACAGGTGATAGTGTTGCTTAAACTGAATAACTTTCTCCAAGGAACATAGGTCGAAAAACGAAAAAAAAATTTCACACTCCCATACAAAATGTACTGGTCAGCTGACCGACTTACTATGGAAAGGCGAAAAAAAAATACGTTTTTCGACCTATGTTTCATAGAGAAAGTTGTTCAGTTTAAGCAACACTATCACCTGTTTAAGTATCATTAGATAATTTGGTACCACCTTATATATAAATTTATTTCTGTGATCTCCGAAAAGGCTTTAACGATTTCTTTGAAATTTGGTATATGGGGGTTTTCGGGGGTAAACAATCGATCTAGATCTTAGGCTTATGTTTTCGAGTTTTCATGCGTTTTTCGAGTAAAACACTTGTACTATTATGTATTCTGTGGTAAAACGCGAGTTTTCGAGTTATCATGCGTTTTTCTTTCGACGCAGAAAATGGTCGCTAATTTCGTCCTGCCGGCCAATGTCCGTCTGGTCCAGCGGGTTAATAGGCGGACGGCAAGAAACGAGTTACGGTTTCGAATCCCGCTCGGTGACTTACTTTTTTTTTTAAATGTTCAAGTTTATATGTAATTTTTTAATTTTTATTGTTTTAGACAAGTTTAAAAAAAATGTTAATGTTTGAGATAACAATGTAGATTATCACCTAAACACCACCATATTGCAATAAATAGTAATAACCGAGCGAAGCTCGGTCGCCCAGATATTTATTGTTTAAACAATCTTGAAGGCCTTTCGATAGCTGAATTTATCGCCGATAATCGGACAAAGTTCGTTCCGCTTTGTGACATCATTAGCTCAAGATTAAGGTTAAGTTAATCGAATGACGAACCTCGTTTGATTATCGCTATAATGTATTTCGTAAGTATTGCCTATGCTTAAAATTAAAAAAAAAGTCAGGAAGAAAAACAACGAAACTCTCCTTTTCAAGATGGTTTTCAAAGTCAATTTGACTTTGATGTCATCCCATCGTACAACGTACAATATCTCACAACCATGTCTAATTGGTAGTTATCGTTAAACAAACATGGTTGACATTAGACCGTGATTGAACCTAAGGGTGGGTAATTTTTATGTTCTCGAACATCTTGAGCTCCGCGAACAACTAACACATTTCAATGAACACGCTAAAAGTGCACGCACGTAAGACATTAGGATGAATTTTTACAGGTTCGCGGACATAAATTTATACTCAACATAATATTCTTTCAGCCACTGGTGGATAGCATCATAGATGAAAATGTACTTAAGGTTTGAGAGAATCATGGAGTCGCTATAACCTCTTAAAGAGTCGTTGACAATGCAAGAAGAAAGATAGGTATTTGTAGGTGCTGTATGTACATAGCCAATGGTGGCGTTTTTCTTTTACAAATACTCACTCAAACGCGCTAATTTAACGGTCAAAATATAGTCTATGGATAAAATCTTCAATTTAAAATTTGTTTTTGTTGACATTGTTGCCAAAGTTTCAACGTATTTCCAAAAGTTCGAATCGGCAACGTATTAGATTTGGTTTTATCGTTCAAAATTAGCGCGATTGGGTCCTTATTTTATTAGGGAACGGTAAGGTAAATTATTTATGGGCCAATTTCTATATAATGCACAAGTGGTGGCCAATTTAGTATTAATGACACTTGCACTGACACACACAAGCAAGGACTGGTTTGGTTTGCACTACGAAGAAAATTGTATATAGAATCAACATTTAAACGTTTACATTGCACCAAAATTATCACAATATAATATATACGGATTTTTATTATATACCTAACCTAAAAAATAAAATTACCTACTCGAAACACGGTTCCGAAAAACAAGAAGTATCGAATATGATTTGAAACTATAAAGTATTGTATTGAAAATCTTAGTTCTCCTTATGTGGGTTCTGTTGTGATTTCTATAAAATATAATTAGGTAGGTTCACATACTTGATTTAAATCCAACTCAATTATGAATTTTCATGCAACAGAACAAAATAAAAAATAAAATAAAAACCGCCTTCAAAAAACTGAAAACAAAAACAGATTAAAAATTAAATACCTCTAAAAAGCAAGAAATAATATTCGAATCATTCGTTACACATATCAATATTAATAAAACACGTCTATTATTGAAGTCGGGTGGGGCTGGAGGACAACTTAATTTTTTTCTTAAAGCCCCACCCGACTTCATTAGACGTGTTTTATTAATATTGATATGTGTAACGAATGATTCGAATATTATTTCTTGCTTTTTAGAGGTAAGTATTTAATTTTTAAGCTGTTTTTGTTTTCAGTTTTTTGAAGGCGGTTTTTCTTTTTTTTTAAAAAGCTTTTTTATTTTCAACTTTTTAGTGGTAGGTATGTAAGCGCAGCGTGTAAATATTTTTTTACTTTATATTATAATATTTTGAATGGTAAAATTCCCAGAACACAATTTCTAAATTTACGCTGTTTGTTTTTGAGGAGTTCCGTTGTGTCATCGTAGTCCAAGTCTAGTCCAGAACGTTGCATCGCAAACCATGATTTGGTTTGTTTTGGACTGCCATAAACTTACCAAAACCTAAATCACTTTACTTATACTATTTGATTTTGAAGAGTTCCTTTATGTATCTTCGAAGTTCGAAGTTCAATAACAATGAAATTAAATTGTGACCACTCTTGAAGTATACCCTTTCAAATAAAAAAAGAATCATCTAAATCGGTTCATAAACAAAGAAGTTATGTCCGAAATTCCATAAAAACTCGTGCGATGGCGAGCTAAATAATTGATATTTTTCAGGATTATGAAAAAACTACTGGCCAGATCTCTGTAAAAAATTTATGGGACCACACACGAACTATGTTCTTTGAGTTAAAAAAAGAATTGTACAAATCGGGTAACAACTGACGAAGCTATGTTAAAACATACATAAAAAATAAATAAAAAAAACCGTCGACTTGAGAACCTCCTCCTTTTTTTGAAGTCGGTTAAAAAATACAACTAAACAGGGAATCATTGTGAGAAACTCGCTTTATATTTATATAAGTTTATTTCTATAAACCATATAATTAAATTTTCAGTATCCTTTCACAAAAGAGAGAGGGCTATTCGGCAATAGGAAATTGATTCGAATCTTGCTTAAAGTCACCGACAAGATATACTTAATTGTCCATTTGTATTACGAGTTATTCGAACTAATGAACTTTGAGTTATTCACACCGCATTGTAATAGGAAATTACCAATGGTGTTGATTTAAATAACCGATAAGTCTCGACATATCGAGGTTGAAATGTGTAATAATTAATATTCTCATGTAGTGTGTGTACTAACGTATATGCACACACGCATCTCTCCTCATATAAAAGCACACATGCAGTGCATAATAAATCAGTATTGATCGCAGTCAGTTTATAATTTCAACGTCTCCTGGTCGCCTCCTTGCATGGCGACCCTGCCAGTGCCGCCTGCGTCGGCGGCGCTGTGCAGCCGGTTTTGTTATGAAGAGAATAAAAACAAAATGGACTATAAACTAAAATAATCGTTAAAAATAGACTATAAAATGTTTACTACTTGTTGTGGTGCTAAAAGGACTAAAATAAAACTTAGTCTAGTTTATAGACTCTTGAATTCTTGATAAGTAATATGAAAATAAAATAGTAATATAAAAATATCAAATTCTTCACGTGTAAGAACTCAAAACAATCATTATGAACAATCTAAATAAAAATTACGAAAAAGTGTTGTTGCTGTGATGCTAGAGAGATAAAGCAGGGTGCCGGGAGACGATGGTGTCGGATGTGGACCAGCCGGCAGATGATAGTGTCATTAGAGGAAGGAGCTGAATTTACCAACTTAACTTAACTTGATCTTAAGATTTTATTTGGTACTTAGTATGTACTCCTTTTTAAACATGTTTAATCAATTAGGTATTGTTTTGATGATAAGCTAGAAATATTTGGAGTACAAGTGTCATAATTTGAGTTAAAAGAGAAAACATTTTTTTCTCATAGATAATATATGTTTTCTTAGATTTTCTGATTTATACGATTGATTGCACAGAAAAACAATGAAAAGTTAGTTATTTTTAGTGGTGTTGGTATTCATGTTTATTTTTTTATTTCACAGTAAGTATTTACTTAAGTTTTCCTGAGATTCAGCGTGGTTGACAAAGGTAACATTTTTTTTTGTTTTTTTTTTCTCGAAGTTTTAAAGATAAATTTTGTAACTATGATGTTTTTATTGAAAAGTAAAAGAAAGTAATTTGTGAATTCCCCTTTCTTAAATACATTTTTATTAATAATTAGTTTATCGATGTCATTTATTTAGCTTCATGTTAGGTACAAGTACAAAGTTTGGATTTTGTAATAATTGCATTCAATGTGAACGACATCGATATTGCTGACATAGCAACACGTGTGATATTGTAACAACGAACTAAAAAGGTATCATTTTTGTTAAGCCAAAAGAATTTAAATACCGAATGAGTGATTTTATTTTGTCGTAAATTAACTAAAGTAGGTATGGTATAAATAAAATTTTCATAACAATAATTTCATATGGTTATAAACGGCATGTATAGGTAGTAGATTTCTTTTATTCCGCAAGACAATATGATAACAGATTTAATTTAGGTAGGATTTTTTGAAAGTAGCTAAGTAAATAAGTAATGGTCTTTTATCCTTTAATAAATATTTGATATTGTACTTATTGCTATTCATTATTACTAAATATTATATTTCCTATTATAAAAAAGTACTTTGTGATATTATATTAGTCTATCTACTCGTATGTGATTTAATAATATTTTCAACTATGACGTATTCATTTATACCTATTTAAGTATTCTTCAAAACTTTTGAAAACTACTTTTAATTTTAAACGTAACTAATAAGCTATTAGCTATTTCATAAAACACTATTTTTGTCTTCAGTTTAGTACATATTTTTCTTTGCTATTACGTAACGTATATTTAGGTACTTTACAAGTAATTTATTACTATGTACTTATGTTCTATCTTATGATCGAAAATGAATATGAGTTTCGAAGTGACAAAATTTTATTTATGACTATGATTTCTTCATAATATGTATGACAATGACAAAACAATTAGATTTCATTACTTTGCGTACAATCATAATGAAAGATGATATTTCCACTCTATTTTTTTTTACGAATAAAAGACTTATATTTTATTTATGTATAATTTTGTTACAAATAGTAAGTAAAGAAACGCGCGATATAAATTTTATTTTGTTCGTTTTTGTAGTGAAATTATCTTATTTAAGTTTTAGGAATGAAATTAAAACAAAATGATCGGAAATAGTGATTAGGTAGCTACTTTGGTAGGTACTATTTAAAAGATATTTGATTTTAACTAATAGTATTCTTATTCTATATTTTTTATATACGTATTAGTGTCCTAGCATTTTGTTTTATCATACAAATAAGTTATAAAGTAAAATTGTTTTTCATTTTGTCCTGAATTTGTAATTGTATTAACCTGACCGTGTTTAAATTTCTTTATCTACGCAATTCAATTTAATAAGTATCAGAAGTTAATTATTATGTGACTAAGTAGAAGTGATGCAATCATAATTTGTTTTGATTAACTTATAACGAACAAGGTATTGAAATGTAAAGTGTTGTATTTCGATATCGTTAGATTACAAAGAGGTAGCGCATCTGCACTTATGCAAGTTGAAGCAGTAATATTAATACTGTGGCAAAATATCACACGGGTTTGCTAGTTAAGCTGTAATATAAAACATTGTTTTTTTAAGTAATGATAACGAGTAAGTATTAATTTGTTGGGAAGAAAACTTTATGAAACTTTCTTATTGATGTCGGATGTGTGTTTATGTTGAGGTATGATTGAGATATTTATGTTTGTGCAAATTATATTTAGTTGAGGTTTGAAAAGAAAAAGTTAGAGGAACAGTTTGAAAGCTTGGTAGGTATATGATTAGAATAAAGCAAAGGTATAGATTTTATAGGTAGAAGGAATATTGTAGGTATGTTATTGTAGCTGTATTAAAAATCTTTTTGTAGCTTTTAGTTTACAATTAGGTACAGCATGGTTTAGGTATAGGTAATGTGATGCGTTTTTTATATAGGATTTGGAATGATGGTAAGGATTTATTTATAGAAGTTAGGGAATATACGGTTTATAAGGTTTCACATGCGATTGGACTGATCACCCAAAAGCGATGAATCTCTTATTTACTTTATATTCAATTTAGGATTGTTAGTTTATTTGATAGGTTTTTGGAATGAAATGGTTTAGATATAAAGCTCGATTATACGGTACACATTAAAGGAGAGGTACTATAGGGATCAGGTCCTTCAGTTGCATCAAGGTGTGAACGAGATTCCCCTTTCAATCCTGTTTGGAGACCAAATTAGTATGTGTCTTAATTCATGACCCTATTAAATAATGGTACATACGTGGGGTGTCAGATCCTTCTAGTCGATCATGGTGCGAAACGAGATTTCCTCTGTGAGATTTGTTGGAGTCCGAGAACTTAAAAAACTGCCCCCATTAATAATTGAGCTGTGGCCACAGCCCAAAATGGCAATTGTCCATTTTTATGTGTTATGATAATGAAGTCGACTATAAATAAATATGATAAAGTATGTACCAAAAATAATGAGTTAAATAAAAATGAAAGTACGCCGGCGCCGGGCGAATTATGATATATGAGTACCTGTAGGTGATGTGAAATGTGTATAGTGTACCGATAATGTTACTATGAATCATGAATATTATAACGAGCTAGAGTAGGATTCAAAGTGAAGTAAATATGTCGGAATATTGTTTTTGACACAGGATAATTTAGATAAGAATGTTGAGAAATAGGAATATTACAAAATAGGAAGTTATGTGATTAACAATAAAAGTTTGAGGATGTTTATATTAGGAAGATGATGAATGATTACAATTTAATTAAAAGGTTTGAAGGAAGGAATATTTTTTTTGTAAATGTGATAATATGAAAATATGAAAATTTTTTTTAAAAGGGAAGAATTAAAGTGAAGAATGATTAGTGACAGATCTTATTTTAGTGTGTTAGCGAATTATTTGTTGTATGGTCTGTAGCTCTGTGGCTATCGAAAAGTATCTTGATATTAATGTTTTATTTGTAGTAAAAGAATAAATAAGTAAATAAAAGTAAAGTGATTTTAAAGTTTGATATTTTATTTAGTTACCTTTATCAACTGTTGGGTAAAAGAAAAGAGATAATTAATTATTATTTTGTAGGAAAAATAAAGTTCTGTAGTCTGTGCAATCTAGGATCATATGAATCAGAAAGTATATTTTTAATGTTGTAATATTATTGATATTGGCTAACAAATAAAACATTTTTGCTTTGATTGAAATATAATATTATAAAAGTATAATTATGATAATATGAATATGAAATGTTATAATTTGATATGAATGTTTAAAGAAGTAAGGTTGTTACGAACAACAACCAAATGTAATTTTATAATGAATGCAAATACCTATTACCTTGTTATAATTTGAAATTAATAAATAGTTAGGGACAAATATTTTTATTAGAAAGTTACAATATTAATATAAAAGTATGGTTGTTTGTGATTTGTTATACTTACTTACTTACTCCGGTGGCTCAGCGACAGATTTGTTATACAATAGGTGAAAATTCAGATATCTTTTTTTCACAAAAGAACATGAAATTATATGTATAAAATAATGAATTGATGTTACGTCATAAATGAATCTGATTTTACTGTAAGTAATGCCATACGCATAAAACAATTTTATATTGTTAAATTAATTTAATTTTACTCATAATTTAAATTTTAGCTGTACATAGAAACAAAATTAATTATTTCAAAAATTTTCAATGTGGTTGTATGAAAACAAATTCTTTTAAAATCAATACAAATATAAATGTTAATATGCAAGTTTTATACAAAATCGTTTTTTTTTTCGTGTAGTAAGTATTTCTTCACTTAGGTATTTTCAATGACACTTTTGCTTTTGTAAAATTCGATTACTGTATAATATGAATCGTAATTATATCGTTTCCATGACAGTCATCTTTGGTTTTAAAGTACTAAAAATATTTGGTAAAATTAATATTCATATGACATCTTTGATTTTCCTAACATTATTAGTTGGTAAATGGTACTTTTCATATATTTAGTCATAATATGAAAAAAAAAATAACCTTATGTATTTTTTTTCTTTTTAGGGGGGAGGTGTAGTGTGTGTACTAACGTATATGCACACACGCATCTCTCCTCATATAAAAGCACACATGCAGTGCATAATAAATCAGTATTGATCGCAGTCAGTTTATCATTTCAACGTCTCCTGGTCGCCTCCTTGCACTTTTGAAAATAAGTATATTGACAGTTACGTGAGGAGATAGATTTACAAAATCGATTCTGATCGACAATGTTTTGTTGCTTAAACTTTTATAAAAATGAATCGTCAGATGTTTATTACAAAACGGGAAGTCGCAATATTACTCGTACTAATCGATTTTTAAAACCTTGAAATTGAACATCGAAATTGTATTACCTACAACTTCAACGTTACGTTCTCTTGTCGTGAAAAAAGGAGTTTAGAGTAAGAAAGTTGCGCTGAAGTAGCATTGGTAGCAGGCATAGAGAAAATATTTATAAAATGACACAAAAAAAACTTTTCAAAACTAAAGTGGTTAAAACAATATGAAGCAATTACTTAACTAATTTGTGCAGAATGTGGACTCAATCAAACTCTGACGTGAAGTGGTGTCGTGAATGATCAAGACATTAGAATTATGATTTTGTCTTTAATATTACTTGAATTAATACACTTACATTAAATAATCGAATTTATTTGCATCGAACTTTTAAGTAGTTTGAACACTAAAAAGAAACTCGCTTCAATTAACAGTTACTTATACTCGTATCTGTTATGTTTTTGTTTTGATTAAACATTAAACATTTCATACCAAAAATACTTTAAAACCGATAATTAGCTCTATTACTTATGACTTAATCATACATTATAAGGAAACTAAAATTTAATACGTTGTACGTTACTTTTAATCTTTTAGGCATACGGTAAAAACAGATTTCTTATAAAAAGACAAATGGCTTTAGATTGAGACATATTCATTGAGATCTTAGTTCGTTGATTGAATCCAAGAAAATGATCCTCTCCCTATAGACGCTAGACAATTATTTCTTCGTAATAGTAAAAAGTATTCTTAAAAATGATTAGTTATTACAAGAATAATAAATTTAATCCAAGATATGTGTTGTTTCGTTCAACACACCGCTATTTAAAATAAGTCAATTTTATTAATATAAATTTGAAAAAATCTTGATTTAAAAATATTTCTCTTAATATTTAAGAAAAAAATTATATGGGTAAAAGATGAGCAGTATTTTTGTTTTAAAAATATTGTATTAGCCTAAGTAAATCTATTTTTAGAATAAACAAATATTTCAAGAAATTGGTCTTTCTTATTTAAAGAAATCCTTTTTTACCGTGACCCAATGCAGAACAACAGTATTACACAAATTCCAACAATGCTTTAAAACGTGCTAGAAATGGCAACAGACAATAGAAATTTGTATCTATTCTATATAATATTAAATGTTGATCCGGCATCTCGAGGTTAGTCACACCCGGAACGGTCACAACATTGACCAGTTACTCAGCTCGGGGCAACTTTGACAAGGAAAGAATCCGATAGTCTATTTCTGTAGTAGGATTTTATGTCCTTGGCGAATTAAGGAAATGAGAACAGCATGAAATTCTACAATAAAATACGTGACTTCAATTCTTTAATTGGACAATTACCTATACTAAGTAAACTTTAGATCCATATATTTAAAGAAAGCAGATTTTTCGTAATATACTCATCAACTTTGTCTAGGGATACAGGTGTTTTTTTTTCATAGCGAGGTAACTTTGAAGCCTTGGTTTCCTGCCAGGGATGTACCATACTGTGATCTGATGATGGCTATTCAGGGAGTGTATAGAGGAGATTCAGATCGCTGTACACACCCAACTGATCTGATCAGCATTCTAAAAGATGAAGAAGAAGGGCCAGAGTCCTCAGTTTCAGGATTTCCATACATTTTAATGCTATTTTCGCGGTTTTTTTTGAATGCTGATCAGATCAGTAGGGTGTGTATAACGATCTGAATCTCCTCCATTCACTTCCTGGATAGCCATCATCAGATCACAGCACAGTACATCCCTGGCCGAAAACCAAGGCTTCAAAGTTACCTCGTTTGTATGAAAAAAAAAACACCCGTATCCCTGATGTGTGTAGTTTTCTACTGTTTTTTTAGGGTTTTAGGTATAAAATGGTAATGTAAAAAGTACACATTTATTCTAAGTAAGTAATTGCATTTTTTTCTTAGAATATCAGTACCTCACAACGCATATTTTAAATAAAAAACGGGATTCGCAACCGGAATCAAAACTCGAAACTCTAACCTCGAAGGTCGACAAAAGTCGTCACAATATTTGCATGTTGGCATTTCCTGATGTTAATTTATTAATAAACGTAGATTTTTATACCTAGTTTAACCAAAAAGTTTGCTTAGGAATACGACGGCTTTGAAGCGTCAAACGTATTAATATCCAGCTTAAACCAGGTTTAGACTTAATAAGGTCGTTCCTGTTTGTGTTTTTATATTTTTATGTTGTTTTCGATTAATCAGATCATAAATACTAAGCTATGAATTTTAATTTGATTTATTAATCAGCATCTTTATTAAGAGCAACTTATTTTGTTTGTTTAGCTTTGTTTATTAGCTTTGTAGTTTATTAGTAGAGCAAAACACGTTTTAATAATAACTTAAAAACTATTTGATTTCGCGGAACATACATGCCTTCCACCTACTCCAATGGCCAATATTCTATTCATTTGAACGCTACGCTTACTATTAAAGCTTAAATATGACCAATAGATAATTAAATCACAAGTCGAAAACTTATGTATAAATCATAGACTTTGATGTACTGTATGGAATTGAAAAGCTTACGGCACTTAATTTCATTGTTTTAAAAGCAAGCGTAGCATTCAAACGCATAGAGTGTTGGCCATTTAAGTATGGGGGATGGTATGAAATCGATAGGTATAGTGACCTCAGCGCCCGCGGCATGGGTTCGTATATCATATCGACCTCGATATGACTAAAATATGTATTAAACAGCGTCGAAACATATTTGACAGGACGGTAAAGTTCGTCCTTCGATAAAGAATTTTATCACGTCGACAGAAATCATTCATTCAGTGTGTTTTAAATTCGTTCTTTTGGCGTTGATAAGTTTTAGAAAAGGATCGCACTACACGCGCGCATACTGTACTGCGCGCGTGTCGCGCTCTTTTGTCGACCACCTTTGAGTAGTAGACTATTAATCGACTTCAACCTGTCAAAATGCGCTAATTAAACTGTGCAAGATGGCGGCTCATTGTGATCATTTGGTGATCATGCAAGCAGTGCGCGATAATTAGTCGCACTTGACATTTCATCGTGACATAGATAATATAATTTATAGAATGATCCACGCACTGTGTCATAATTTTGTCAGGTTTCATAATATGATAAAAACTCGATAAACAGTTTATCGATTGTGCCATGCAGCGGGCGCAGGTACATCTTTCATGAGACACACTGTTTTCCTAAAAGGATGAGGTTCTCAATTTATTTTTCATACAAAGTTAGTTACCCGTCTCGCCTGATTGGCTCGCAGATTCGTTGACCAATCCGAGTTCACAGGACATGCAAACATCAACGTGAATGGCGACACCATGAATTATTTATGGACTTCGTGAACAATGGCATTTGGGATTTACGTACAAAGAACCATAATACGTTGTATCTGATGGGTTTCCCATTATTCGTTAAATACTATTCCAATCGTCTTAGTAAATCTTTAAACTCCGTAATTGAGAAGCATTTTAACACAGATTAGTATTTTTAGTAGATTTTATTTAGATAAGAAACTCACCCCTAGCATTACTACCGAAACGCGATGTGATAATATATGCGATAACAATGGATTTTCAAATCAAGTCAAGTCCAAAATTGCTTTATTTATTCAAATATTTGAATCTTCTATATTTTCCTATCAGCCGTTCTAGACTTTTAAACTGACAGGAAGAATGGGCGCAAGAAACTTATCAGGTAACGATATTTAAAAACTTAAATATATCGATATCATTACCAAATACGTACAACAGGATTATTGCCAATAAAGTACTTATACTTATACTACTTTTGACTAACTTTTTTTCGTGTCGATACTTTGTTGAGTATCTTAGTTCGTTGGTTGAGTGTCGATAAAACGCTATATTACGCGATGTGCCTAACCTATACCTAACCTAACCTATGTCGTGTTTCGGTGGCCATGCTAGAGAGGCAAGTTACATGTGACATAATTTTATCCTGACATAATCCTGATTATTAATGCGAAAGTTGGTATGTTTGTTTGTTACGCTATACACTACACCTATGTACACTAGTTACACTACACATCCGCGGCTGCTAGTAATAAAATAAAGAGCACATTTAAAAGTCAATTAGTAAAAACAATAAATAAATTAAAAAAATATTAAAAACACGACTGCCCTGCCAAAAACGAACTAAAAAGTTAAATAACAAGTGTCATTGCAGTCGGGGGACCGTTTTGTGGAACAAGTTTTGATCAAAGAGGTCCCCCGAATGCAATGACACTTCTTTTTTTAACTTTTTAGTTCGTTTTTTGGCAGGGCAGTCGTGTTTTTAATAATTTTTTATTTATTTATTTTTATTTCACACATTTTAGTGACAAATTATATAGTTTTGGAATGTGCTCATCAAGGTCTTTAATTTGATGCCCATTTTTTTTTCCACATTTGAAAGTGGCGTCCGTACCCTCGCCATATTGATTTTTTTTCAAATAAAATAATATATAGCCAGTGTCACTCGGGATGATGCAAGGATTCTTACGATACCCCATACATCCAAATCAGTTCAGTCATTTAGGAGTTATGGTGGAATAAAGAAACTCACATACCCACAAACACACATAAACCCTAAACACATAGACTCTCCTTTTTGGGCAGTCGTGTAAAAAACTTTACTTAAAAAATATGATTCCAATAAATAATTAAATAGAATTTTAATAAAAGTGACCACAGATAAAAGTAAATAAACAAAAAAATACAGTCAACATTCAGTAAAGAAAATTCAATTATTCATCACAGGGCCTTTTTAATTGTGTTCAGTGAAATTTATAGATGACTTCATTTATATTTTCGGGTCCAGTGTTAACCCGTATTCGCAAACATTCAATTTGAGTCCTCTTAATCTCACGGGCCCTGCGGACCACGGTCAAACGCATTTTAATTATGAAATTGACATATCGCATTTTTGATACAGGGGACGTAATAAGGAGTTAACATGTATTTTCGAAATATTAATGTACACCTTTATGTGAGTGTGAGAGAGAATTGAATAAAGCTAATTTTATTTTATATTTTCTGTTTTTTTATCCTGTGACTTTTATATGTGGTGTCTTTTACTTTTAAACATAACACGCTCATCAACAATTTGTTACAAAAAAGGTTATTTAGTGTGACCAAAAATACAGCAGAACATGTTTTAGAATTCAATAACGTTTAATAAAAATATGGAACTCAACTTACCTATCTGTACAGAATAGATAGTCTATTAGCATAGCTATTTAATTATGACACTTGACATGTAACTAAGGTAAATTATATCAATTAAACATAAAACATTCAAGGGATATTGCACAACCGTTTGTCGGTAAAGATAAGCAAACAGCTGTCTTGTTAAGATTTCATTAGGTAATTGTCCTGCCTTGTCAAGGTTTCCTTGTAGAGATCCTATTTGCTACAGGGATTAGTATTCTGTTTATTAAATTATAACTATTTGTTTCGTCCTTTAAATAAAACGCATAACTTTGTAATTATGCATTCAGTCAATGTCAACATCTACTTTGTTCTCAAATGGCCCCATACGAGCCATAAAAAGCGATTAAAGTAATTATTATAACCTGCAATGTGTCAGCGGAAGTATTTATACAGACAACTATGTAATTTTAGTATTTTTGTTATAGTGAGTTTAGTTTCACAGATAAGTAACATTCATTAATAAAATATATTACAGGCGTTAATTATCCTTGAATTAATACTCAAGACCCGTACCGAGTTTGCCCGTCGTGTTAAAATTCTTAATTTAGTTGAAGTCGAAAAAAAATGCAATCGAGCGAAGCTTTGAAGCGCCAGTTTTAAAATAAGTCTACCTATCCTACTTAACCTTACATTATCCTTTAAAGAGACTACTATTTTGTAACGAATAAAAAATGAACAAAAACATAAATCACCCCTGAATACATGCCTGCGCTGTCCGAATTGTATTCACTGGCTCATGCATTTTATGATTTAATAAAAGAGTTCGGACTTACGAAATTAATTGGTGGGCCATACCCGCCTGTGCCATTTCTAGCCGTTGATATTTATCTAATACATATTAATGTGTTTGCTCAAAAAGGGCATGCTGTCATGAGCACTTGTTAAATTTCATTTCCGCAAGTATCCCTAATGAACAACAGGTTCGTATTCAAAGTTTTGAGGGTAAAAAAGATTAACATCGTGTTGAATATTTTTCTCAAAATCTTATACACGGGTATTTTTAAAGAATATCTAAAAATGAAAAGGAGTGCTCAGACCAGGTTAATAGACAACTTTTACTATGGGGCCAATCACGAAATCGCGAAAAAAAATTCAGCTGTTTCATACATTATAGTCGAGTCGATGTTGTACTTTTCTATGGAACAGCTGATTTTTTTTCGCGATTTCGTGGTTGGCCCATAGTAAAAGTTGTTCATTAACGTGGTCTGAACTTTCATTTTTAGATATACTTTGAAAATAACCGTGTATTAAAAACAATAAAAACAAACGAATTTATCAAGACATTTTTACTTACTAAAAATCATGAACTAACTAAGATTAGAGGTTTATTTTAGTTACTATAAAAATCATGGACTAAGATTAGGTATAATTAGGTAGAGTTGTCACACCTATCTCGATTCTTTTTTCACCAATTTTTCCTGTTATGTACGCAATGCTGTAGATTATTATATTGGCATAAAAAAGTCCTATTTGACACAAAACAATTGCTTTAGAAAGAGGAAAAACGATTGCAACCCTCAAAGTTTGGCAACTTTTCCAGCGACAGTTTCATAAGATTTTTGCTGACGATGTGTACATGTATTCTCTCTTATGAAGGGAGCTGTTTGTTTTCTGTTGTCAGCTTTGTTTGATATATATCTATGCTCACATTCTTGTTTTATGTCTTCAATGTTATTGCGTGAAATGCATGTAGAGACTATAAAATGGTAAACTTTTAGATTTTTGCATTCACAATGCTATTTTTATATTAAGATGAATAAATAATGAAAAATATTAGAAAAAATCGGCTCACCCGTAGCAACTTAGACGGGATGATGGGCTACGGGTGAGCCGATTTTTTCTAATATTTTTCATTATTTATTCATCTTAATATAAAAATAGCATTGTGAATGCAAAAATCTAAAAGTTTAAAATTGTACTGTTTCACCTTAATTGATTGTCTGGCACCTGCAAGGGTGCTACAACCGAATGTCGAAGTAGTTCTCTTCACATTGGTGAGATGGCGCTGATCTTCAGCGGAAACGTAAAAAGTATTAGAAAATTTCGCCACATCCCTCAGCGGCTTGGTAGCATAATTGGTAGTGCATTGGGCCGGAATCCTAAAGGGTGCGGGTTCGAATCCCGTCTAAGTTGCTACGGGTGAGCCGATTTTGTCTAATATTTTTCATTATTTATTCATCTTAATATAAAATGGTACTTATTGCCATTTAGTGCGATTTTTAATAAGACGTTTAGGTTATAGGTTCATATGTGCTTAATTCGTCCAAGGTTCATATACGTTGGTTCACAAAGCGATAAAAACTAGTCTACCACAATCTTGACTTAGGTTCAACAGTGACATTTCCAAATCCAATAAAAAATGAAACCAAATCTAAATTAAGTATTTTCTGTAATGTTTTCCTGAACTAAATAAATAAAAGTAATTAAAATACCTATCTATAAAATCAAGTGTCGATATTTTCTTAGGTTCTATTAGATTTCTCGTATTTAGTAAAACTAAGTAAGTACCTATATCACTTAGTTTAAAAAGGTACTGTTTTAATGAACAGGGGTCTTGTCAGACTTTGAACTGCACATCTGTTATACGTGCTGTGTTTGTCTGTACTTTAGGCGGTAACTTGCTACTAAGCGATAGCGGAAAACTACAATTGTATTTAGTTATTAAAAATAAAATTATATTAGTTCGCAAAATTGACAGCGGTAAATACACGCTGGAGAGAGTCAGAAATGTAGACAAATTACGCACAAAGCTCTGATTAGTATTTTCTGCCTCTTTAGCAATCAAGATATTTAGTTTAACGATGATTAATAAAAAAAAAACATAATATACATTATTGTAATTAAGTTATTGACAAAAAAATACACTTTAGGAAGTTGTTGTATTGGGAATCTTCAAAGGGCTGTTCACACACGCACGGGTAGTGAACAGCGCACGTAGGTTTAATTTCACAGGACTAGACTGATGCAAGCTGCGCGTTGCCGCGTTCCATTGCGTTTTTACAGGCAAACCCTTCCGCAGCGCAGCACGTGATGCGCGCGCGCGTAGATTGTGACTCGTCCATATAGATAGAGTATAGACGGTCGAGGCGCACAGCTTAATGTGGGGAAGCATTTATTATTTATATAATGAATAACTACTAAACCAGAACTACACTTCTCCGTCGTGGGCCATGTATGTACGCTGATCTGGGTGCGTCTAATTACGATATGTAGGTGCTTTATCGGCGCGTCATAAAGAATAAGAAAGATCTTACTTTTCGTTGCGTCGTCGCGTAACGTGGCAACGCGTCGCAAGGCATGTATACAAGTGGATGTAGTGTAGCTCTAAACGACTAGCATCTAATGTATATGTATCGGGACCAAAACCAAATGCGCCCAGATCGGCTAAGTGGCACACGTCAGCCTAATGTATTTCTCGCTTTGTTCATACTCAGACCAATAGTGTTCACGACTTCTGGGAAGGTCTTAAGATTATCGCCGTCGTTTCTGAACGCGCCCACATGCTGCACCGGAACTGACGCGTCTCGCCGTTGCGGCGCCGCGCCGGAACCGTCCGTGAAGGGTTGCGCCGTCACAAATCAAGTTATGAGAAACGCCACAAAAGGAAACTTTGTGCATTTCCGACCCGGCGAGCGTGAAATCCGACGGTAAAACGCACTCCACAAATTTCGACTCTAACGTTGAGAAGAAAGATTTAATGTTCTGTGCAAGATGTGGAGTGCTTTTTGGTATCCGCTGATATTACTGAACTTGAGTGATTATACCTCTTATTCATTGAAAATGCCGCGTTTATTGTCGAATTAATTCATTTAATAGCTAAGCGTCTATCTTTGCCTTGTAACACTGAATTATTTTTACCTACTAGAATTCAGTGCCTTGTAATATGTATATTTATTTTTATTCCTGAATAGTTTCACATAATGTTTGGTAGAAGTAGAAGAAAGCAAAAAGTATTCGAATTAGGTACTTCAGAATTTTTTCATATCTGTAATGTTTTTGGTGTATCTGTAATGTAAGCCGAATGGCTTACGTTCCAAGCCCAGAATTTTCCTTGAACAAGATCAGGAGTGGTCTTGATTCAACCCGTCTGAGTAACTACTGAGGGCAAATCATCCCAAATAACGTAACGTCTTGTTATACATTTATATAGTTTGTCTTGTTACAAATAAACTCCTAAAGTTTGATTGAATAAACGTCTAGAAAATAAAATCTACCGCTGCCAGCCAAAACAATTTCCTCAGTGGGGTGAAATGCACTTGAATCCTTGAAGGTCAAACTTTACTCCATGTTTAATATTGCTTCAGCAAACTAAATACTTATTCAAAATTATAAAGCTTTCCTGCTCTAACCTTCTCTTCCGTCTGTGACTAGTTTTGCAGTTTCATAAGCACTGTGAATGTGTGGGTGGTGTTCTGAAAATATATAAGTGAACAGCAGTCTAGAATTTTTCATTTAACTCCATCTTCAACACCCCATGTAGAACGAAATAAAGTAAGTAGTATGATCAAGTTAACTGATGATGAATATAAAACAGACATTTTGTTACTGCATTGTAGTCAGTAAATTTCACAATATTTTTACGTAAGCTAAAGATCCCGACGGACGCCAAGCAGAAAATAGTATTACACAGTGAAATCAAAAAATCTAGACTAATCTTTTGTGCTACATAGTTTTCCAATTATTTTTGGGTGTTAGGAAATGTTACAGGTCTTTCAGTATAATTGGTTGCGATGCTTTGTCCTTGAACTAAGGCTAAGTGCACATTACGCAAAACGTTGAATAATCGCTACCGTTTGACGCTCGCAGAAAAATTAAATTCAGCCTCAAAGAGTACGCACGATTGAGACGAATACTGATGGAGGTATTACAAATAAATAAACTTTATATCATTGCTTACTACCAAGGAGATGCGACAGAAACGTGTCCAATACCTAATGGTAGCACTGTCAACAAATGAAACAAAAACGATTTATACAGGTTCTGCCAAAAGGCATTTCTTTATCAACCACGGTAAGTACATCCGATGACAATTTGTCATAGGTATCTACTACAATGAAGCGCTCATGGTGGAACTTGACAGACTGATCGTACTCGATCACGTTAGTAAAGCAACGCTCGGTCCGGTCAGGTGTCGGATGGGTGACCGTTAAAATGGCATTATACAACTGAGCGCTTCCGTGCTTCGGAGGGCACGTTAAACGGTCGGTCCCGGCTGTTGTCATCTGATAACAGTCCTTAAGCCAAGTTAGAGGCCTTACAGGCGGCTTGATAAACTCTAACACCAGAGGTGGTCACTAATCCTCATTCGATAATAAAGAAAGACTACAATTATTTAAGTGCGACGAAGTACTTAAAATTCTTTCTGCAGCAATTTAAATTGTAGATTATTATTTTTAGTCATGTGTCCCTCAACAAGTTACCACAATTTAAGTAAATTATGTATTTTAAGGATAATATTGAAAGTACTTACTTGAAATTGTAACTTATGGTCAAAAAGTAAAGTCAACTCAGTCATCACAACAAATAAACCAACAGTCAGAAAAGGACGCCGCGATGATGCTCGACGTTTTTAATCCAAATGTGAACTTAACTTTAGAATTAACAGTTGACTTGATAACCTCCTCCTTTTTTGAAGTCGGTTAAAAAGGGTATAATTTGTTTAATAGACTGATAAAAAACGTCTGAGTTTGAGTCTACAATGCTCTACTCCATTGTTTGTATAAAAAAATTGACAAACTAAAAAATGTGTCTTCTACTCTCAGGCTGGGTTGTATCATTGTATTGTATCATCTTGACAAACTTATCTGGGGGGCTACTCAAATGGCCCCTTTTCTATTCTTTCGCTAACTTAAATCTTAAAAATAAGCAATTATTGATCAAGTCAGACGTTCGCAAGTTTATGTAAATCACAGACATTGTTGTATTGTACAGAATTGACAAGCCTACGACAGGTTATTTTGGTGGTTATGGCGTATTTTTAATTTTTAAGTTAGCGAACTAATAGAAAAGTGGCCATTTGAGTAGCCCCGCTGAACCGGTAACATTTCTCGCTGTCGTCTAATGTAATAGCACGTACTCGTAGTTCGAGTTTTGGCTACCACCGGCTCGGATACGTTTGTGTCATGTCAGTACTGTTAAAGTTCAAACAAGATGATGCAATCGAGCATAAATTCTTAAATTAAGTTTACTATTGCAAGTTTACAGCTATAGACTGTTGCTACTGTAATTCAGGTTGCTTGTAACTCTAATGCTATTTAATAAGTGGTGCTTTTACTCCCTCCATAAATAAGGCTGCTTGATTGTTAGTCACTAAGTCTTATTTCAATTATTATTTCTAAAACAACAATATACTTACTGGTAAGGCGACAGGTGAGTAATGTTAAATGACTTCCAAGTGACGATCTTCAAAATAATATTTTGTGATCTCGCTAAGTATATACAGTCAGGGTATGAATATGTTTGTCAGTTTATAAATTGATGCCAACTGAGAGCAATAAATTTTAATGATCGAAGGCGAGTTACCTTTTGAAAATTTGTCACAGAACTGACTGATTGTTGTCAGATAACCGGTCAGATATCAATGTTAATTATTAACTTAATAAAAACACTCCTTTTTAGACAGTCGTCACTGACCTCTATTATACAAGTTGTTTAATAGAAGTTATTGGCAGTCGTATATTAAAAAAATCATTGAAAAAAAAACAGACAAACTAATGACGAAATTCGTTATCAAACGAATAGCGCCAATATCAAAAAGGGGTTTAGATGAAATAAAACCTCCTTGTTGGTTATACCTGCCATCACCTGCAAGAAGCTTATACCCCCAATGGAGATTGCACGGCCAGTGTCATAGTGAAGATTGAAAAAAGGTCCTTTAGTGACAAGACGGCTTATTGCTACCTCTTTCTTTAGTGTTAAACGAACGAACGAACTAACACGTATTGTGTTCACAACGAACACGTATTGTGAACACAATACGTGTTCGTTGTTCGTCGTTCGTTCGTTCGTGAGAAACGAAAACGTATTGTAATTGTACACTAAAGAAAGAGGTAGCAATAAGCCGTCACGTCACTAAAGGACCTTTTTTCTATCTTCACTATGACACTGGCCGTGCAATCTCCATTGGAGAGAGGTATAAGCTTCTTGATCACCTGCCGTTATTATTTCTTTCAATGACCGCAGCGATCGCCCACCCTGCCGCGCGCAGGCAAAACTGAGATTCTTCGCCTCAATATCTATCCATATTTTAAATATCTTTTCTTCTAATTACAGGGCCTGCGTCACCACGATACTTCTATCAAGGATATTTTCTAAGATAGGACAAAATTAGTCACTGTATAAAATGTACAAATCATAATTTAGTAAACCACACTTAAGTATGTAAAATGTATGAAAGTAATTTAATAACAAAAGTATGGTGGCCTGCTGTGCAATATGGTTAAATTATTATTAATAATTTATATCTGATAATCTGTGATAAAATAGTACACTGAATAAATAATTTTATAATAATAATAATGTGAAAATGCTTGTTTTGCCATCTAACGGGAATTGCATGTAAATACAGTTTTTTTTGTATGTATAGCTTAGGCGTGATAATGTACGAATCATTGTAAATAAATGAATGAAAATAATACGAATCCACGAAGTAAAAATATATGATTTAATTAGAATATTTGTTTCTTTTTCTAACTTCCTGTCCCCCTATAGACTAAGAGCTAGCCTCGGAAATATGTGGACAATTTACAGAGCTACCAAATCCCTCTTATTAGTTTGCCATACTATCATTATGAACAGATCCGGGCACCTGGCAGATTTTCAGTGGTGGGGGTGGGAGTGGTTAAGCAACAAAGGGCCCCTTCTCCCACCCCATCTACTAACTCGAGGGGTTTAGTCGCTCTGTAAAATTGTCCACCTATTTCCGGGGCCAGCTCTTAGTATACTAGCATGACCGACAAAATACCTACGATATATTAATATACTTATACATATACTAGCGGCCGCTCGCGACTTCGTCTGCGTGGAAAGTTTTTTGCAATCCCTCGAGAACAATACTTTTTTTCGGGATGAAAGGTAACCTATATCCTTCTCTGAACCCCTTGGCAACGTGTGTGTAAAATTTCATGGTGATCGGTTTAGTAGTTAAGACGTGAAGGCGTAACAAACAAACGGACTTTCGCATTTATAATATTAGTAAGGTATTATATAGGTACCTACAAAATTTTATTTATCTAACAGATCACCTCTTTCTATTTAGAAAATATTTTTTACATAGTGTTACAACTTATCGAGTACAATAAAATATTTGAACCTACCTATTGTGTTAAATAAGGTACAATTGTTCAGCAGAAGCTGAACATAGTAGGTACCTAATTTAGTATTGTAGCCGTCTTTTCTGATTCATTATGATTATCAGCCATTTTTAATGTCCCCACTGCTGGGGCACAGGCTATCCTTATGGGCGTTAACCTACCAACTGGGCTGAAAGCGGACTGGTGGGTGTTAACGACTGCAAATACAGCCGGGACCAACGGCTTAACGTGTCTTCCAAAGCACGGAGATTTTTAGTCACCCATCCCATGACCGACCTTTGAGAAAGTTGATTAACCTCCGCAATCGCTGGGCCGGCATAATATTCATAATATATTATCGAAATTGGAACTAATGCCGAAAATGTTGGTGCAATCGCACCTGAAATCTCAAGTTTATTAGATTCTAATTTCTAATAAACCTTTGGAGAAATTCACAATGTCCTTGCCGCCTGGTGTAAGAAAAATGCATGCCTTCAAAGATGTGTCGTAAAAGCCTCACTTATCCCGACACGTGTGATGCTGTGAAGATTATTGGAAATATAGTGAAGGCAAATGAGATTTGCTCCCAGATGTAGTGAGCCACTTTCGTTGTGTTATGTTATATATGTCGTAGGATAATCGTATAAGCCGGATCTTTACAAAAATCCTAGGTCGATTGTAAAGAACCGGATAATTGTAATCTAAGATAGATTTTCGCAATCATCCGAGAAATTTTTAGGATCTTTGTAAAAATCCCAGTATGTTTCGGACAATTGTAAACTTGAATGCTGATTGGTTAATCTAAGAGACGATTTATAACATCTTCAATCTGATTGGTTAGAACATATTGCTGATGGGTTTTGGGGTTATTTCGTAATATTGCCGAATTAAATTCTTCAAATAAAGTTTTAACAAGGTTTTGCACAAACTGCACTGATCGATCCCAGCATTTGTATAATCTCCAATTCACTCACTTCACTCAGCGTACATTAATGTCTTTTGATAGATTTGAGCACTCAGTTTTCTTTTTTTAAATAAAAAACGTAAGATTAGAACAAAACGCTGGAGAAATATTTGACAATAATCAAAACAATAACAATGGACGCAGCAATGTTGCCGTTAGCCAATCAGAGCATCCGTCAGTACATAACGTTGACGTCAGCCAATCAGCGCACGCAAAGTGATGGTCATTGGCGATTTACATAAGATACGCTGGATTTTTGTAAAAATCCTAAACATCACTCGGACGATTGCAAAAATCTGTCTTAGATTCTAATTATCCTGTATTTTACAATCATACTAGGATTTTTGTAAAAATCCTATTTGTACAATTATCCTACGACATATACATGCATCATTTCAACGCCTGAACGAAATTCCCTTCTAAGATATGGTTGGGAAATAACTTGGATATACCCTTTTGGAACTGTATTTTATTGGAAAGAACATTTTTTTTAAATATTTGTACATTAGTACAATCGAAGATAAATCTTTGAGTACAAAAGGATATTTCTATTTATTTCGGGAATAATGTTTAAAGTTGAACATGTTACGGTGTCTATACTAATTATGTGATTCAAGTCATTCCAGAGAGAAAAAGGAAAAGGTAAACTTTAGGAAAAAACCGGCTAAGTGCGAGTCAGACTCGCGCACGAAGGGTTCCGTACCAAAAAATAGCAAATAAATCACGACTGTTGTATGGGAGCCCCACTTAAATATTTATTTTGTTCTGTTTTTAGTATTTGTTGTAACAGCGGCATCAGAAATACATCATCTGTGAAAATTTCAACTGTCTAGCTATCATGGTTCATGAGATACAGCCTGGTGACAGACAGACAGACGGACAGCGGAGTCTTAGTAATAGGGTCCCGTTTTTACCCTTTGGGTATGGAACCCTAATAAAAATGAATGAAAGAAATAAAATACTTTTTAACGGATACTAGCGCGGTTTTATTGAAAGTACTTTGGTAATTAGTTTGTATTTGGTTTGATTTTTGATTTTCCCGACGTTTCGGCACCTTTGCAGCTGCCGTGGTCACGGGGGACTGCAGCTGCAAAGGTGCCGAAACGTCGGGAAAATCAAAAATCAAACCAAATACCAACTAATTACCAAAGTACTTTCAATTAAACCGCGCTAGTATCCGTTAAAAAGTCTTTTATTTCATGTCTAGTGAGCGCGTAAGCTTGAGAAGTGAATATGAATGAAAGAATAATTTTAGTCGTTACCGATCGTTTTGGAAGAAATGCATGGAACTTTTCTATTATTAGTGATGATCAATTTGTTTTTTTTTTGTGTGTCCCTCATGTATACTTACCCCGCGTTCCGAATCACGCTCACAGCGCTGTTAGCGCGAATCCGACCAAATTAAATAGTCGCAAAATATTACACAAGTAGGGTATTTGTGTACCTACTTAATTTAATGGATTATACGCTAACAGTGCTGTTGGCGTGATTTGGAACGAGGCATTAGTTTTATAATAAATATTTCGCCTTGAACGTCCATGCTATGGCATACCACCCCTATAAGGTTATCCGTAGATAGAACTATTTGTTTTAAATTAGATTCCTCTCGGGCGCAGGTTGCTATATCCTGCTTTATATTCCAATATGGCTATTATGAAGGGTACTGTCATGCAAAACGAACGGCTTTTTGCCCCATCAAAGGTTGTATGTAATTCGATAGAGATTATTTCTTTAGGTATTCAAATTTTCAGTTGGTGCCTTCAAATAATAATATTCTTCATAAAAAATATGACTCTTACTTAAGATTGTACTTACCTACCTATTATATTTCCATGCGGTTTTCTAAATAAATTATCATTTCATAATTTCAGAAAATGCTTCAAGATATAAAAAAAAATTAGGTATAATTTTTAGAAGAAAATAGTAGCCTTCACGTTTTTATTTAAAGTAAGTTTTACAAACTTTGTATGCCCAATCTATTTAATGTAAGTAAGTACAACTAAAATTTAAATTACTTTAAATAAAAATGTGAGGTAACGTTTTATAGAATATCATAACGTCATATCGTCACTTAGGCAGAATCAGAAAGCGCCTTTTAAATGTTAGAGTACAATTTGCAGACCGTTGCTTGTGGCTAAAAAAAATGTAGGTAATAAATTAGGAAAAATAATTCAGCGCTGGAATCGTTGAAAAAATGAGTGGTTCTAAAACCTTGGCCATTTCGCTACATGGAAACCTTTCTGATAAACAATAGTTCTTGTAGTAACGAAACGGCCAAGCCACATATTTTGACTAAGATGTAGAGTTTTTGAAGTTAGGGCTTGTAGAGTTAGGGCGCGTGCGTACAGTTAAAAGCTTGGCTCTACATGAGGTTTGAAAACTTTTTGACAGTGCGAGCCATATGGAAGTGTTGGCAAAATTATGCATAAAAATGTTTTTGGTGGGATTATTTTTACTAAAAACACGTGGTTGTTCCATTACAAACTGTTGTCATACAATAACACTAATGACAAAAAAAGTAATTTTATGCTTTTCTTGACAGACTGTAAGCAACAACCACGCGTTTTTAATAAAAATAATTTCACTTCCGTTTCATGAGAGGTATGCCTCTATTTATTAACTACTAGCGGCCGCCCGCGTCTTCGTCTGCTTGGACAGTTTTTTTGCTATCCCTCGGGAACTGTACGTTTTTTCTGAATTAAAAGTATCCTATGCCCTTTTCTGTATTCCTGACAACATGTATGCAAAATTTCATGATGATCGGTTTAGTAGTTAAGACGTGAAGGCGTAACAAACAAACAAATAAACAAACAAACAAATGGACTTTCGCATTTATAATATTAGTAAGGATAGTAAGGATAAGGATAAGGATGACCGTAATGACATATTGTCCAAATAAAATGGAAAGGATTGTTTATTAGGGACAGATTCTAGGCTTGAATCAATGGTGTGATATAATTTTCTCGACTTCTTTATTTTTAATTGTTTTAAATGTACACCACCAATGTATAATTATAGTCGATGCTCCTCCAAGTCCTGACCACAAATTACCCGAATCTGTAAAAAGACAAATTAGGTTGAATATAATACTCATACACATTGCTCGCAAGCGTATCGTCAAGACGCGACGAGTACGATACGAGCAAAGTTCCTACACACGAATCGTAGCGTAGGCGTAGATATTGTATAGAATACAAATTATAGCTTCACGTTGACGGAAATTCATCACCAAACGTATAGAAAGTAATTTCTACGCCAGTACGCTCCGACTATCGTATTGCCAATAAAATCTCATACGATATGCTTACGCTACGACGACGCCGTGGCTTAAAATGCACAAATTTCTAGGTTCTCTTATTAGGTACTATGTTACAGAATATGAACACACAAAGTCAATTCTTTAATTGAAATAAATTACATGTTTGTCACCAAGGTACTCGTTGCCACACTCTGTGAAACCCCGTTAATTCCTCCTGTCGAGGTTCCCGCTGTGTTAGAAGGTACCGCTGGAATTGAACTGGACGGCACTCCCAACGGCACAGCACTGTTAGAAGGTACCGCTGTCATTGCGTTACCCGGAGCTGCTGGGACACTGGTAGGAGTTCCCCCTGGACATTTAAAATGATTTTATTTTATTACACTATTAAAATAAAAACAATTTATTGAAAAAATGAAATTGTCATGAAACAAAAATGTTATCTCTGCACAGAGGCAGAGGAGGTAGAGTAAAAAAATTGACGATTTTTAGGGTTCCGTACCCAAAGGGTATAAATGGGACCCTATTACTAAGACTCCGCTGTCCGTCTGTCTGTCGATAGACAGATACTGTCACCAGGCTGTATCTCATGAATCGTGATAGCTAGACAGTTGAAATTTCCACAGATGATGTATTTCTGTTGCCGCTATGACAATAAATGTAACAAAAATAAATGTAGTGGCAGCGCCACTTTCACTACCACCTCGCCATAAGTGACAACTTTTTCCTTTTGTTTTGCTTGATACTTACTTGTTTTATTTCAAAATTCATTCATTTATATTCGGAAAACTTCAAGTTCTATTAGAAAAATATAAAATCTGCTCTCTCTTTTCGCAGCGAAAATTTTTCCAAGTCTATTTTTTTGACAAAGTTGTTAAGATGCAATTAAATGAAATGGAAACTTTTATTTTGATAAATAATTATTATCATTTAAATAGGTAAGTATTTTGATCTTTCTTGACTTACCAGTTGTAGTTGCTGTTGTTGAACTCTGTGTTGACTGACTGCTAGCAGATGTCACAGTATTTGCAGATGTCACAGTATTTGCAGTAGTCACAGCACTTGAAGATGATGTTCCTGAATTACTTCCAGATCCCGAACCACTTCCAGATCCTGAACCACTTCCAGATCCCGAACCACTTCCAGATCCCGAACCACTTCCAGATCCCGAACCACTTCCAGATCCCGAAACACTTCCAAATCCCAAACCACTTCCAGATCCCGAACCACTTCCAGATCCCAAACCACTTCCAGATCCCGAACCACTTCCAGATCCCAAACCACTTCCAGATCCCGAACCACTTCCAGATCCCGAACCACTTCCAGATCCCAAACCACTTCCAGATCCCGAACCACTTCCAGATCCCGATCCACTTTCAGAACCTAAACCACTTCCAGATCCAGATCCACTTCCAGATCCTGATCCACTTCCAGAACCTAAACCACTTCCAGATCCCGAACCACTTCCTGATCCTGAACCATTTCCAGATCCCAAACCACTTCCAGATCCAGATCCACTTCCAGATCCCGATCCACTTCCAGAACCTAGACCACTTCCAGATTCCGAACCACTTCCAGATCCCAAACCACTTCCAGATACCAAACCACTTCCAGATCCTGAACCACTTCCAGATCCTGAACCACTTCCAGATCCGAAACCACTTCCAGATCCCGAACCACTTCCAGATCCCGAACCACTTCCAGATCCCGAACCACTTCCAGATCCCGAACCACTTCCAGATCCCAAACCACTTCCAGATCCCGAACCACTTCCAAATCCTGAACCACTTCCAGATCCTGAACTACTTCCAGATCCCAAACCACTTCCAGATCCCGATCCACTTTCAGAACCTAAACCACTTCCAGATCCCGATCCAATTCCAGAACCTAAACCACTTCCAGATCCCGAACCACTTCCAGATCCTGAACCACTTCCTGATCCTGAACTACTTCCAGATCCCAAACCACTTCCAGATCCAGATCCACTTCCAGATCCCGATCCACTTCCAGAACCTAAACCACTTCCAGATTCCGAACCACTTCCAGATCCCAAACCACTTCCAGATACCGAACCACTTCCAGATCCTGAACCACTTCCAGATCCTGAACCACTTCCAGATCCCAAACCACTTCCAGATCCCGAACCACTTCCAGATCCCGAACCACTTCCAGATCCCAAACCACTTCCAGATCCCGAACCACTTCCAAATCCTGAACCACTTCCAGATCCCAAACCACTTCCAGATCCTGATCCACTTCCAGAACCTAAACCACTTCCAGATCCCGAACCACTTCCAGATCCCGATCCACTTTCAGAACCTAAACCACTTCCAGATCCAGATCCACTTCCAGATCCCGAACCACTTCCAGATCCCGATCCATTTTCAGAACCTAAACCACTTCCAGATCCTGAACCACTTGCAGATCCCGAACCACTTCCAGATTCCGAACCACTTCCAGATCCCGAACCACTTCCAGATCCCGAACCACTTCCAGATCCCGAACCACTTCCAGATCCCAAACCACTTCCAGATCCCGAACCACTTCCAGATCCCGAACCACTTCCAGATCCCGAACCACTTCCAGATCCCGAACCACTTCCAGATCCCAAACCACTTCCAGATCCCGATCCACTTCCAGATCCCGATCCACTTTCAGATCCCAAACCACTTCCAGATCCCGATCCACTTTCAGAACCTAAACCACTTCCAGATCCAGATCCACTTCCAGATCCCGAACCACTTCCAGATCCCGATCCACTTTCAGAACCTAAACCACTTCCAGATCCTGAACCACTTGCAGATCCCGAACCACTTCCAGATTCCGAACCACTTCCAGATCCCGAACCACTTCCAGATCCCGAACCACTTCCAGATCCCGAACCACTTCCAGATCCCAAACCACTTCCAGATCCCGAACCACTTCCAGATCCCGAACCACTTCCAGATCCCGAACCACTTCCAGATCCCGAACCACTTCCAGATCCCAAACCACTTCCAGATCCCGATCCACTTCCAGATCCCGATCCACTTTCAGATCCCAAACCACTTCCAGATCCCGAACCACTTCCAAATCCTGAACCACTTCCAGATCCTGAACTACTTCCAGATCCCAAACCACTTCCAGATCCCGATCCACTTTCAGAACCTAAACCACTTCCAGATCCCGATCCAATTCCAGAACCTAAACCGCTTCCAGATTCCGAACCACTTCCAGATCCTGAACCACTTTCAGAACCTAAACCACTTCCAGATCCTGAACCACTTCCAGATCCTGAACCACTTGCAGATCCCGAACCACTTCCAGATCCCGATCCACTTCCAGAACCTAAACCACTTCCAGATCCCGATCCACTTCCAGATCCCAAACCACTTCCAGATACCGAACCACTTCCAGATCCTGAACCACTTCCAGATCCTGAACCACTTCCAGATCCCAAACCACTTCCAGATCCCGAACCACTTCCAGATCCCGAACCACTTCCAGATCCCAAACCACTTCCAGATCCCGAACCACTTCCAAATCCTGAACCACTTCCAGATCCCAAACCACTTCCAGATCCTGATCCACTTCCAGAACCTAAACCACTTCCAGATCCCGAACCACTTCCAGATCCCGATCCACTTTCAGAACCTAAACCACTTCCAGATCCAGATCCACTTCCAGATCCCGAACCACTTCCAGATCCCGATCCACTTTCAGAACCTAAACCACTTCCAGATCCTGAACCACTTGCAGATCCCGAACCACTTCCAGATTCCGAACCACTTCTAGATCCCGAACCACTTCCAGATCCCGAACCACTTCCAGATCCTGAACCACTTCCAGATCCCAAACCACTTCTAGATCCTGAACCACTTCCAGATCCCGAACCACTTTCAGATCCCGATCCAATTCCAGAACCTAAACCACTTCCAGATCCCGAACCACTTCCTGATCCTGAACTACTTCCAGATCCCAAACCACTTCCAGATCCAGATCCACTTCCAGATCCCGATCCACTTCCAGAACCTAAACCACTTCCAGATTCCGAACCACTTCCAGATCCCAAACCACTTCCAGATACCGAACCACTTCCAAATCCTGAACCACTTCCAGATCCCAAACCACTTCCAGATCCTGATCCACTTCCAGAACCTAAACCACTTCCAGATCCCGAACCACTTCCAGATCCCGATCCACTTTTAGAACCTAAACCACTTCCAGATCCAGATCCACTTCCAGATCCCGAACCACTTCCAGATCCCGATCCACTTTCAGAACCTAAACCACTTCCAGATCCTGAACCACTTCCAGATCCTGAACCACTTGCAGATCCCGAACCACTTCCAGATTCCAAACCACTTCCAGATCCCGAACCACTTCCAGATCCCGAACCACTTCCAGATCCCGAACCACTTCCAGATCCTGAACCACTTCCAGATCCCAAACCGCTTCTAGATCCTGAACCACTTCCAGATCCCGAACCACTTTCAGATCCCAAACCACTTCCAGATCCCAAACCACTTCCAGATCCCGAACCACTTCCAGATCCCGAACCACTTCCAGATCCCGAACCACTTCCAGATCCCGAACCACTTCCAGATCCCAAACCACTTTCAGATCCTGAACCACTTCCAGATCCCAAACCACTTCCAGATCCCGAACCACTTTCAGATCCCGAACCACTTCCAGATCCTGAACCACTACCAGATCCCGATCCACTTCCAGATCCCAAACCACTTCCAGATCCCGATCCACTTCCAGATCCTGAACCACTTCCAGATCCCGAACCACTTCCAGATCCCAAACCACTTCCAGTTCCCGAACCACTACCAGATCCCGAACCACTTCCAGATCCCGATCCACTTCCAGATCCCGATCCACTTCCAGATCCCGAACCACTTCCAGATCCCGAACCACTTCCAGATCCCGAACCACTTCCAGATCCCGAACCACTTCCAGATCCCGAACCACTTTCACCGAATCCTGTGAACAAAAATAAAATGTGGGAGGGAATTGTCCCATTTTGCAATTGGGCGGTCATAAACTCATAACACAATGCATGGTAGCAAAAACTCTTTTCGGGTTTTGTATGTATGATGGTGTAATTTTTATCTAATTTTACTGTTTTGATATCTGGTTGGTATTGACTATTGGGTATAGGGCATGGAATACCGGAATGATTTTCATACCGGTATTGATACCGGTATAGAAATTTCAATTACCGGTATACCGGTATTTCGGTATTTTTTCGGTATTTTTTTAAAAACTGCTAGTTACCTACTTTTTAAATGATTCTAAGAACGATTAGTAAGTCTTGTTTGTGGAGAGTGATTAAAGCAATTTTCTACGCTATAGGTACTTTATGGCAGCAACACTCAAACTATTTACCAACTGCCTAGAAACCACAAAATTAGTTCTTAAAGTAATACCTAGGTAATTACGAAAACTAAAGAAAATACATTATTTGATTCAATTATTATTGAAATCAACAAATATCAAAATTTCCGTAGAGAAGATGGTTGGAGAGAACCACCAGATTGGGACCCTATCAACTAAAATCCCATCCCAAATCACACACTCCAGGATCTAAAGATACAATTAGTTCGTTTTGTAGATAGGGATCAAAAGGGAGGTCGACATAACTTCTCTGAGTATTTTTCCGCCAGTTCTTTCTCTGAGAGGCCACCTAATTTGTGAACTGGTGGTAGATTCAGTAGCTAGATCGTGTTTTCTGGCGCATTAAAACTCAAGTAAAACATTAGATAATACTTTTTTATTTTGTTCTTGAAATACGGTTTGTTTTTAATGCATTGTCATTCACTGCCATCCAATGTCTATTGGAGCTAACTCATACGGCTACAACTAAGCGATACGTAATAGAGACCAACCTGTTACTGCAAGAAATTGTTTTACGAATGCAATGTGGGTAAACTAACAAAAAATGTAATATTTACGAACTTGTCTGCTGTACTTACTAGTTTCTAAGTTTTATTTTTAAGATTATAGTGTAGTTCTCTTATAAGTGAATGTTAATTCTTTTAGAGAAATAAATGTCTCAAACCTCTACTTTAAAAATGGGAATAAGCCCCTCTTAAAGAACACAGACCCGTCTCACTTCTGAGCCATGTCCTTACGAATCGTCACGCACGCTCGCACTTACAATTCCAACCTCCCAAACAAGCCGGGTTTCGAAAAGGCTTTAACACAATAGTCTAGAGTTCCAGATCACAAATCCAACTGCAGCGAGGTGTGAGACACAGCTGCGTTGGAGGACATGTTTAAACTCATAGACTGGAATGGACTTGGTATCAATATTAATGGCCAGTTACTAACTATGTAATCGGCAAAACGAAGGTGTGTTAGGTACTGTATCTAACACACCTTCGTTTTGCCGATGATATAGTTCTTATAGCTGTGACCTTGGAAGATCTGAATACAATGCTCGAAGATCTCAAAGAGTAGGTCTCAGGATGAACATGGATAAGATGAAAATCATGTCGATTGCCCATGTTGTGCCCGCTCCAGTTCATGTTGGGAACACTACACTTGAAGTTGTTGACCATTACGTATACCTAGGACAGGTAGTCCAGTTAGGCAAGTCCAACTTCAAGAAAGAGATTTCTCGTCAAATCCTATTCGCATTAGCATTCTGGATGCTTCGAAAAATCTTCGCGTCTGACTTACGACTTACCTCAGTGTCACGAGACGAAAGTCTATATATATATATAGTATAATATATAGGTCTCATAAAGAGTAGGTCTCAAGGTCACCCAGGTCCTAGCATGCATTGGAGAGAGCCATGCTCCGTGTTTCCCTGCGTGATCGAATCAGAAATGAGGAGATCCGTAGGAGAACTAAAATAACCGACATCGCATGAAGGATTGCTCAGCTGAAGTGGCAGTGGGCGGGACACATAACGAGAAGAACCGAGGGCCGTTGGGGCGGAAAGAGTGGTGACCGCACACCGGACGACGTTCCCCGATAAGATCGACGATCTGGTGAAGGTCGCGGGAAACCTCTGGATGCGGGCAGCGCAGAACCGATCGTCTTGGAGATCCTTGAGGTAGGCGAAGATCCTTGAATAAGACCAGCAGTGGTCGTCGTGAGGCTGACATGATGACGATGAAAACATTAAACGAACAACTAAAAGGAATATTATTAAATACCATCTAGATACTAGCTATATGCATGCAGTGTTTTGCGTAGTTGATTTAGCGGTGATTTTTCCTATATTTCATATTTCCTATGATCGTGATTATTCGTGATTCGTTGAGTTTTCATATCGTAAACTCATCTGCAGTATGAACAACACTGTGAACCATAGAAACTGAACGTTCTGCATAGTCTTTAAACATCCTTGCAAAAATATATATCTTTTATTTCAAAATACCGAAATACCGGTATTTTACTCTCAAATACCGGTATCAAAATACCGAAAAAAACTACCGGTATACCGGTATTTCGGTATACCGGTATACCGGTATCCATGCCCTAATTGGGTACGGTAAAAAGGCGAAACTAAAACAAATATACAATTTCCTATGATTTTTCGATTAAATATCCACCAAGATTAACAAGTGGTAAAAACTGTTATTTATTTTTTATTTTCTGGGCCCTATCACACCCTTAATAAGTACCTATTTAAGTATTAATTTGGCTAACCGGATGTGCTTTCGGATCTGGAACCACTTCTGGATCCTGAATTTACTTTGGATTCTGTGAGCATGTCATTTATTGATAACAATATTTTACTAACGTTTTAGTATTGACTTCAGAGTTTGAAAATCGAAACGATAGTCTCGGTCGCCTCGGTTCACTTTTGCACGTTCCTTCTTCAATGCCTGTGTTGCATGTCGCTGCAGTAATGTAGGTATAATATTACTGTATTAACGTTACCTAATTATTGATAAGACTTTTTTTTCAACTGTTTTCACTAAAGGGAAATTGACAAAACAAGAATAACATAATAAAGGACGAAACATCTTCAATTTGTCGGAGTAACACGATATCAGAAATAATGTCAGGTATTTACTTGGTAACATTTGACTTGCAGCGCAACCCGAGTTATCAAAATACTGCAGCGGCCTGCGACTTTGTCTGCATGGACAGTTATTTTTCTATACCTCGGGAACAGTACAGTTAGTACCAGCGGCACCGCGGTAGTTCCACCATAGTTCCGCTATGAGTTGTCTTCTATTGACGACGATATATGAGGATCACATCTATGTAGTGGTTTCATGTCATTGCTTTCGCGTGTGTCAACGGTCGGAGCCGATCGGGAGGAATCGCGCGTGATAAATCTATGCATTAGAACAGGCGAACTTATGGCGAAACCTACTGTGGTATTTTCGGCGGGCTGATTATCTAATTAGAAACCGCCTAGCGACCGGTCGCAGTTCCCAGATGAACGTAATACATTGCTACTTTTCTTTGGGGTAAAAAAAACATACCAAATAAAAGGAGCAATGTATGTCAAATGCAACCGGTCGCTAAATAGTTTCTTTTTAGATAATCAGGGTGCGGGTGGAGGTGTGCTAATAGGCGTGTGTGGTTAAAACGTGAAAGCTTAACAAAAAAACAAACTCTTATTCGCATAACTGACACCTTTTTGTAATGAGTATACAAAAATAATAAAAAAATTGTTGTAATAACAACAATTTTTTTTACTATTATTGTACGCTGATTAGTCTACCGCTACTCGTAGCGTTTCGAAACAGTACTGTGTTCTGGCTGATGGACACGGGAGACGATTTCTCTTCAGCAGGGAAACCTGAGGGTGCGCCAGATGTCTTGGCTGCGCAGCGGATGCACGTTTGCAAATGGCTCGCGAGCAGCGTGTGTGCATTTTGTACTGTAAAGTTTAAACTGCTTGCCACGCGGCCTGCTACGCGCGTGACCTAATATAGGAACTAACTGGTTTGTATGCATTCGAATTGCACGCACGCACCACGCGTGCACTATAAGCGCCTTGCTTGCACTAAGGAGGCGCAGCAACTGCGCATTTGCGGTACATTCATCAGATCTGGACGCACCTTTACTATCAATACTGGGGCTGCACCAGTCTTCAGTGGTGCAGCCCCAGTCTTGATAGTAATTTGTATGGAATGTGTAGTCTTCCAACTTCACAAGGTGGGGGTGTAGAGTAACGAATTTTTAAATCATCTAAATTCAGCACGCTCGATAGCAGTTAAGGTTAGACAATCTTTTATTTTTTATTTTATTTTTATTTCTAGGAAGGCCAACAGCACCAAACAATAATAGGTAATGGGAATTGTATTAGATAGCCAATTAGAGGCCCTCACAAATAGTAATTAAAAAATATTAAATTAACACTTACGAACTAAAATTACACACGTTAAGAGCACTACTATCGCTTATACATCGCTAATATCGCTATTAATGGGAAAATATCTTATTGTAGAATTAACAAAAATTGAAAAAATGCCTACCGATCGTATTTCTCGCACTGGTCGTACTTGTGTTAAAAAGGTCAAAATCAAAAGTTCTACACAGTTCATTGAATTTATCGCTAGCACGCCACATAAACTCATTCTGCCTGTAATTAGTATTGACAAGGGGCAAGAACAAAAGGGAGTTATTTCTGAGGGACTTTGAGGGAACTCTAAGTGATATCTGAGACAGCAACTCGGGACAGTCAATAGAGCCTGATGCAATTTTTAGCAAAAACACTAAGTCACTAATAGTACGACGTAATTCCAATGGCAGGAAGTGATGCTTCCTACATAGGTCGTGATAATTACTAGAAGAATAAGAATCCTTTGTACGGTAACATAAAAATCGTATAAACTTTTTCTGAATTTGTTCTATACGCGCTATATAGATATTATACCTAGGATTCCAAACTTCGCTGGCGTATTCTAAGATGCTCCGAACAAAAGAACAAAACAAGATTTTTAAGGTTTTGACACTGGAGAATTCCTTAGCACAGCGCATGAGAAACCCAAGTGACCTCGATGCTTTATAGTCTTTTTAATCCCGACGCAGGGTAAATAGGGGTGTTATAAGTTTGAAGCCTATGTCTGTCTTTCTGTCTGTCTGTCTGTTAGTCTGTACGTATATTCGTGCACCTAAACGGGTCAAGCGATTTCAATGCGGTTTTTTAAAATTGAAAGCTAAATTAATCGAGATGGTTCTTAGCCACGTTTGATGGAAATCCATCCAGCTATATACAACGTGTTAATGAATTAACGCAAAATGAGAAAACCGTTTCTTTGGACCATCAAACTGACCAACTTTTACTATATGGACCAACTCTGAAATCGCGAAAGAAAAATCAGCTACTTCATACATTTTTATATTTTCGTTATTAATTTTTGTATGATCAGAGTAAAAGTTGTTCAGTTTGATGGTCCAAAGAAACGGTTTTCTCATTTTGTGTTAATTCATTAACACATTGTAGGTATAGAGATAGTCACCTGCCTGCCAAAACGGTAAAAGATACAGAGGTGGTGCTTTGACTAAAATAATGTACATCCTGAGCAAATTTAAGTGCGATAAAAAAAATGGTGGCAAAAAAATGGCCATCGAAAATTGAGTTGCTTCGATTTGGCTGAAATATGCGATTTTAACATGAATTACAAAAATTAAGAAGTTAATCGTTGATAGTCATCATATCAGCCGCACGACACCCACTGCTGGGTATAGGCCTCCCCCGAGGATTTCCACGACGATCGGTCCTGCGCTTCCCACATCCAGTGGCTTCCGGCAACCTTCACCAGATCGTCGGTCCACCGTGTCGGGGGCCTACCCACGGAGCGCCGTCCGGTGCGCGGTTGCCAGTCAAGAACCTTTCCGCCCCAACGACCATCGGTTCTTCTCGCTATGTCTCCAGCCCACTGCCACTTTAGCTGAGCAATCCTTCGAGCGATGTCGGTTACTTTAGTTCGCCTGCGGATCTCCTCATTTCTGATTCGATCACGCAAGGAAACGCCGAGCATGGCTCTCTCCATTGCACGCTGGGTGACCTTGAGCCTCCTTATGAGACCCATAGTTAGCGACCACGTTTCACTGGCGTAAGTCACCACTGGCAACACACACTGGTCAATTGGTCATAGACTTTCATCTTGAGACACTGAGGTAAATCGGACACGAATATTTTTCGGAGCTTCCCGAATGCTGCCCATTCGAGTTGGATTCGACGAGAGATCTCTTTCTCAAAGTTGGACCTACCCAACTGGACTGCCTGTCCTAGGTATACATAATGGTCAACAACTTCAAGTGTAGTGTTCCCAACATGAACTGGAGTGGGCACAACATGGGCATTCGACATGATTTTCGTCTTATCCATGTTCATCTTAAGACTCACTCTTTGGGAATCGTTGATAGTATAAAGTGTTTACCTTTGAAAAGCTTCAAATAAAACTTAAATTTAAAATGTGAACACCTGACACAAAAAGCTGACTCGTGAAAAGTTAAAAATAATATTAACAAGTCAATAGACCTATGAAAAAAAAATCTTATTAGACGTTGGGGGACCGAAGTTAATGAATTTATATCTAAGCTCATCGCATGTATAAAATGATACCCAACGTTCCCCCGAGCGACGTCTTTTTAGATGTAATTTTTTTTTCATAGATCTATTCACTTGATGATATTATATTTAACTTTTTAAATGTTAGCTTTTTTGTGTCGGAGGTATTTTAAATTTTATTTTTTTCGTAGGAGTACTCTTAAATAGATTTAGTACAGTAAAATCTTAGCTAGCAACTATTATAATTATACTGTCCCTTTTTAATCTGCTGTCATAAAGAAAAAGGGCGCAGTTTAGAATTTTCTTAAATTCAGGTGTTTCGAATTAGAAAGAAAAGACGCAACTGTTCGAAATATTTTTATTTTGATAATTGCAAATTGCAATTAACTTTGTAAAATGACGCAGAAGAGTAGAAGTTTAAATAAACTGAACTTGTTTGCAAAAGTTCAGGAACCTCCAGATTCTGACCCGCCAATTACCCTGAAATCGAAGAAAAAAGGATTAAGATTTTGAATTGGTTTATATTATTGGTATTGTAGCTATAACACTTGTACTATTATGTATTCTGTGCTATAACTTAAAAAAATACACAAAGTTGAACAAAGACAAATTACTATTTAATTTTAATTCGCAGTATGTGCTACTTTTTGGTGGTATTTTATTAACTTGGTTGTGAAGAAAATAATTTGGTATGTGTAAGTAATCAACCAGATTCGCTGTGTATGTGTCGGCCTAGAATAGCACTCCCCCACCTTATCCCGTGGGTGTCGTGACTAAGGGAGCACAGCCATCAGGAGACGGGCAGCAGTGTCTCCAAAAACCTTGGCCTACTGCGATCGCCAACCCGCCTGCCAAGCGTAGCGATTATGGCAACCCCCCCCCCCCCCCATGCATGATACACTAAAAAATCGGCCCCCAGTCCCCTGCAGCCCCGCTATTCTTAGCTACGGTAGCGGCTATGGTAACGGTGGAACAGGGGGTGCTAAGAATCCCAGGGTGCGGCTCGGCTACCATCAACCACAAAAACTGTATCTGGCAACCTGAACGCGCACACTGAAAACCGACATAAAGTTAACCGAGTTGGATGATGTTATTAGCAAGTAATACCGGGACATAATAAGAGAGGACTCAATAATCCTCAATTCCGGTAACTTACTATACTAACTTGCACTACCCGGTAGTGCGAAACGATGTGGTGATGAGCTGAGATGAGGCAATTTGGAGTTGGGCAACGGAATAAAAGGCCGACTTTATGGAGAAGTAGAACTATACCGAAGATATCCCGGCAGTCAGCTTGTACAAGATTAGTATGGCTCTCAAACAGCTGAAAAACAACAAGGCGGCGGGTGACAACAGAATCACTACAGATATTCTGAGAGTGGGCGGTAAGGTGATACTTAAGAGCCCGTACTCATTTTGCCACCGCCCTAGGTTGAGTTGCACCAGATTACTTTAACGATAACAAGCTTGTTAAAGTAGGTACCGGTTAAGCACAAGTTAGCCAAAAAAGAGGTTACCAGCCAGCATGATGTCCTTCGACAAGTATGTCGTGACAAATAGGTAGCATTATCATTTGACGATAACTTTAACTTTGACAGCGTTCGGTGCATGCAACTCACACTTAAAGTCCTCCAGAAGCTTTTCGATTCCGTCATCGTCGAGGGCGAGAATGTTGAAGGCATGGAACATAAGTGTGGTGATTTTGTCCATTAAAAAGGGTGACAAGTAATTCTTAAAGAACTACCCATCTCACTTCTGAGTCATGTCTTTAAGTTGTTTTCGAGAGTCCTTACGAATTGTCTCGCTCGCAGGTTCGACAACTTCCAAACTCCCGAACAAGCCGAGTTCCGAAAAAGCTTTAGCACCATACGCTGCGGCAGGTTATACAAAAGACCGAAGAGTAAAATCTGCCACTTTGCTTGGCGTTGGTGGACTCTGAGAAAGCTTTTGATTTGATAGAAACCTGGGCGGTGCTGCAGTCTCTCCAAAGGTGCTAAGTGGATTACAGATATATCGAGGTGTTGCGGTACTTATACGAAAATGCCACCATGTCGATCCCTGAACAGAAACCAGAGCACAAATCCTATCCAACTGCAGCGAAGTGTGAGACAGGGAGACGTTATTTCTCCGAAACTGTTCACAACAGCGTTGGAGGACATCTTTAAACTCTTAGACTGGAAAGGACTCGGCATCAACATTAATGGCCAGTAACTAACACTTCGTTTTGCCGATAACATAGTTCTTATAGCTTAGACCTTGAAAGACCTGAACTAATATATATAATGCTCGAAAATCTCCGTAGTGCTTCCCAAACTGTGGGTCTCAGGATGAACATGGATAAGATAAAAAACATGTCGAATGCCCATGTTGTGCCCGCTCCAGTTCATGTTAAAAACACTACACTTGAAGATCATTACGTATACCTAGGACAGGCAGTCCAGTTAGGTAAGTCCAACTTCTAGAAAGAGATCTCTCGTCGAATCCAACTCGGAAGAACAGCATTCAGCTTTGAAAATCGTTGCGTACGATTTACCTCAGTGTCTCAAGACGAAGCTATGGCCAGTGTGTGTTGCCAGTGATGACTTACGGTAGTGAACCGTGGTCGCTAACTATGAGTCTTTTAAGGAGGCTCAAGGTCACCCAGCGTGATAGGAAAGAGCCATGCTCGGCGTTTCCCTGCGTGATTGAATCAGAAATGAGGAGATCCGCAGTAGAACTAAAGTCACCGACATCGCTCGAAGGATGGCTCAGCTGAAGTGGCAATTGGCGGGACACATAATGAGAAGTACCGATGGCCGTTGGGGCGGAAAGGTTTTGAAATGGCGACCGCGGACAGGACGACGCACTGTTTTTTATATGAGGTGTCGCTAATTGTGGGTTTCATCATTGTTGGTGTTTATTGTTTTGTTTTCCAAAGAAACCATCGACTTTGACCAAAATCTGCAACAACTTCAACTCAAGAAAGTCCCAAAAGTGACTATAAAGATGATAAGTCAACTGAGAAAGCTTGTGCGAGAAATCAGACAAAATTTTGTACTGTGGCATCATATTATTTTATAAAAAATTCTCGTGTTGTTTTAATTTCTAGTTTTATTTAAGTTTCTTATGGTAAAAATTGCTAATGTTTTTAACGATTTTACTGATATATAAATATAAAAAGAGTTTTGATCAACTTTTGATATCAAATACCCCTTTTAATTTTTAATATGTGTGTCGTGCAGCTGATAATATGGTGATTACCTTCGAGCAACAAAAGGCTTCTGTAGAAGCCCGTCTTACTCTAAGGTGATTACGAATCAACCAGAGAGAGAGAGAGGATATAAAGATGTCCCAATTTTTTTGTAATTTAAAACTTTTCTCTGTGCTACATTATTTGACATCGGGGACGGCTAGCTAAGTTAATTTATGCTCTCTTATTCCACGTTTTTTTATATTTGTCACTTGCTTTGCGTCCCTTTTTCTTTATGACGACAGTCTTATATAATTTTATTTATTGAATTAAATTATTAAGGTCTGATTGTATGCTACATATCAGAAAAAACTATACTACTATATAGTATGTACATAATTATCGCAATATCATTATATGTATTATAATGTCATCATTTTCATTACTGCTGGAACACGTGATAAGTTTTTATTTAAGTGAAAGCAAAACAATAAACGACGTTGTAATATGATTCATAGTGCTTTGATTTGCTTATGATACAAACGATACTGTATAATTTACATAGTAAGATTCAAGTTAAATAAAAATCTCACGATTAAAATATACTTACAAGCCCTGTCACTATGGTCCAATATCAGAGGCCCAAACGCGAATAACGCCTAATTTTGAACGATGAAATAAAAACCGTTAATGACTAGACACACTATACCAAAGTAACGCGACGAAAGTTCGGCGGTAACGATTTTATTATGAAAAAAAACCGGCCAAGTGCGTGTCGGGCCACGCGCAGTAGGGTTCCGTAGTTACCTTATACCATACCATATTGAATACCACATTCATTTTTCGTCGTCAAAAATAACTTTGTTTTTCATAGTGTTTGTATGAATGATAAAATTAATTTTTGCGGTTTTGGAAAATGTGCTATATCTCTAAAAGTTATCAATATATCTCGTTCAAACTAATTTTCGTTGAAAGTATTTATTAGGATCTACAGCATACATTTTTTTTAGATTTTTCACTCTTTTATTTCAAAAGTTAAAGGGGGGGGGGGGGCACACACATTTTACCACTTTGGAAGTGTCTATCTTTCAAACGGTTGACTTTGAGAAAAAATCGTTTGAGAAACCTCAATGTCATAAAGACCTATCTAGCAAAATATGTCGTAAAAAAATCAGCAGCACGTTTCTTTTTCAGCTATTAGTAGTGTGACGGATTTACAAAATGTTGAGTGAACGATCTGTGAACGTTCTCTCAACGCGACTTGGGCGCACTTCTCTCTGCTTTAGATGCTGTAAATATCGTAAGATTATCGTCTGAATTGCGTTTTAGTTGAAAGAATGTAGAGTAATCGCAACTCAAGTGCTACTGGTGCTATAATAGTCAGTAGAACCTCTTTCATTCGACTTATTAGTGGTAATAATAGCAGTGCGGTTACAATCACTTGACACTTTGATCGTGTAAATGCAACCAAGCAGCGCTCATAGACCGTTATTGTCACTGTTGTGTTGTGTTCGCGTAAACGAAGGGAATAAAAATAAATGTATGTTGCCTTATTATAGTCATGCTAAGTATACCTTTACGATTTTACAGCCATAATGACAATAAAGGTAAGCTATTAAAGTTAGCTCATAAGTGTTACTTTCATATGCGGAATTAATTTTTTCGTCTATAATCTTTACATTTGTAGTTAATATTTTCATGGGCCACAAGATTTCTGGTAAATAATAAATCGCAAATAATATTAATATAATAGATAAAATTAATTCGCCATTAATAGCATTTCAATTATCATTACAAAACATTCACTCAGCTCTTAGCCGAAAAATAGAAATGAGGTTTCCATTTTACGACTTCTAAGAGCGCCATTGCAGCTAGTTTAGGGTTTCTTAGCGCAATGTTAAATCGTCAATCTATCATACGGTTTACAAACAGTCTGTATTAGCGTAATATTTCCTACTGAATCCGCACTAATATTAAGTATTTGTTCTTCATCCGTTGGTTGATGTTGATGGTTTCAACATCTTATTAACGAGTAAGGGATCCGACGGAAACGTCGGATCCCTCACTTCTTTTAAGTTTTTTCCACCGATTATTGTCCATTTTCCACACTCCTGTAAAAGATTTTATTTAACTTTCATACCACTATTATGCTGCATGATGGCTTCCAAAATTATCTTTGGGCACCTTTGGGCCTGTAATAGATAATTTGATAGCGTTTTCTCAACTTTAATAGTAAAGTCGAATTAAAGCCTTGCCGAATGCTGTGATATGACATTAGATGCTGTAATAGTAACTGAGAAGCTATTTTGTTGAATGAACAGCTTTTACTCCACAATAATGCTGTAAAAATTAAGTGACGAAAGATGGTGCTATAAAAGCTAGTTTTAGGACAAATTAGCAATTTGGTTGCTTTTAAAGACCTGTCATAAGACTAACGATTATCTGAATGCGATTGAGAGATATCTTTATACAATTGTCAAGTAAATGCGATATGAATTAGTCGAGTCCACGTTTACTAGACATGTTTATAGAACCAAAAAGCATTGAATGCTGAATGATCTAGAAAGCTGCTTTTATACTGCTTTTTGAAATGATAGGATCTTTCATACGAGTGTTTTACGATCCATAGTCGTGAGAGTGATTGCTTAAACGATCTCTTTGCTAGTTGGGTATAGACACCCCACACGTATAGATTGGATATTTTCAGTTTCAGTTCTATGTATGGGGAGCCCCCCCTTAATCTTTTATTTTTTTATTTTTATGTCAAAATCGTAAAGCGGTTCACAGAATACATCTACCTACTAAGTTTCAACTGTGTAAACTTAATAGTTTCTGAATAAAGTGGCTGTGACATACGGACGGACAGACAGACGGACAGGCAGATAGACAGACAGACATGACGAATCTATAAGGGTTCCGTTTTTTGCCATTTTGGCTACGGAACCCTAAAAACGCAACGTAATTTCAGCATAATGTGTCAGTCATTCAAGTAGCATTGCAGGCGTAATATTTGCCGAACTTCGGTCGCGTAATTTCGGCATACTTTGTGTGTCTAGACATTTAGATGGAGATTACACGATCATGCAGACTGACGAGACTGATGCAAGGCTGCCAACTGCAGTTTTTTCTATGAAATTTCGTACAAAAAATGGTGCAGTTGGCAGTATTGCATCAGTCTCCCGTGCTCCCGTCAGTCTGCATGATCGTGTAATCTCCCTCATACAGATAGTACAGAAAGGACACTCTTCGCTCCGCCCCGAATGAATTACTACACCAATTATATTATATCTACGACTACACCCCACCCCGCGAGTTCGTGTGCCGAATCGTGTGCTCATTTGAATCGGTTAATTAAGAACATGGAACATGTCACCTTTTTTCCCATTTTGCAATTTTTATGGATTTTGATTCTCTAGGGCAAGACAGACATAACAGTCAAGAAACGAAATATGTCAGTACAATAGTTTAAAAATTATAGGGCACCAAATTTTTACATGAAGGTAAGAAAAGGAATAAGTCGAATGAGTTGTTCCTTTTCTTACTCAACCGATCATTATTCTAGTAGGGTAACACTGATGGTCAAAACTGCAGACATATTGAACTTTATGGGTTGGTGGACTAAGATTTATAAGAGAGATGCCATTTCTGTTGAAACTCAATCTTAGCAGGTCCCACGGAATCAAAAGCAACACTTTTTCGTGTCGCAATTCTTAAAATTCTAGTATTCTTCAGATCAGAAGGATGTGTAGTAGTAACTCGCCCATTTATCCAAAACCTTGCTTGAGTTAACACATTTGATTAGATAAGGAACCGATCGGCTATTCCAACTCTACCAGAACATAAAGCATTATAATGGTCCTATACCCATCAATATCAAAACAGTTGAAGATCTAAAACACATAGTTTGCAATATTTTCATCCCACACACAAGGATTTTTTTGTGAACATAGTAGAAAACTGGCCTAACACGAGTGGAAATAATGAAAATTATGATCAATAAAGTAGAGTAGTATAATGCTGGTCCTTATTTTTCCTTACTTCTTTGCGGTTGGTTAAGAAAAGGAACAAGTCAATGACTTTTAATTAATTATTACGTAAACTACACAGTATTATAGTAACAAAAAAACATTTTAAATTATGTATTTTAATGTAAATTATCTAATATAGTAAAAATACAGAGCAATTTCTATTTAACTTTTTATGAAATTTGTTTTTTGTGTCTCCTGAAAAATTGACGTGCCATGACATGTTCCCCTTCTTAATTAACCGATTCATTTAGTCGTGTTTGTCAACGTCAACTTATTTTGATATTCAAAGCAATGCATCGTAATCGTATCGTAACTGTTTAGTCGTGTTTGTCAACAGCTGTCAACTTATTTTGATATTCAAAGCAATGGGTCGTAACTCGTAACTTTTTACCAAAACGTTCAAATTATGAATTGAACGCCGCCACTGACGTCCATTATACAAATACGCTGGACCGGCTATTGTCATGAAATGATAGCAATTTTTTACTTGGAACTAATTTAGTTCCAAGTAAACTCACTACTGTACTGCCATAGTAGAATCTACTGCTCTCAGCGCCAATATGGCGATTTTCAAATCGACACAAACGATTGGTGACGTTCACCTGTCCAGCGTACTTTGAATAATGGACGTCAGTGAACGCCTCTCACACAGTACAACTGCACGGTAGCCCTAGACTTACACACAGTTGCACGTGTACACAAACGTCATGTGACGTCATCTGTTTATAATGGCGCGGTTGTATGGAGTGTCCGGGGTGTAGCATAGCTTCCAACAATTTCAACAAAACTAAAGCGAGTATTTTTTTGTAAACGAAACCAAAACGGTAACGATTTAGCTTTGGTTTTATCGTTGAAAATTACAGCGATTGGGCCCCTGGAGTGGATCTGAAGGTAAGAAACATTAAACATACCTCCGGGAAGGACGACGGCACCAGCAGATACTCCTGTGAAAGACAAATAGTTGTTTAAATTGCCACAGAATAAAATTCAATAATCAGTACAAGTGTATAACTGTCAGCACTGAGAATCTCGATAGTAGTGGCTTCGCTAGCTTCGGTCGAAAGCACTTAAGTTCTACTATGACGTTAGTTTCGGCTGCATTTGAGGACGTTAACAGCCATCAATTTGTATTGAGCCCGTGTGGTGGACTATGGCTCGTTCTCTTCATGTGGTGTTTACATGAAATGACTTGGCAGGCTTTAGTCAATTACTGGTTTTTATCGACAATCGCTTTAAAATTGAACCGCCACCTCATTGAAATTAGGTTTGCGATTAGATTTTATAAGCGATTGTCGATAAAAAGCGCTAATTGACTAAAGTCGCCTGCCAAGTCGCTCCATGTAAATACACCATTATCCCTCTAAAAGGAAAGCTTGTGCCATAGATGTGGGGTGGGGACATCAGTGTTGAGCAAAATTAATTTGTTCGTACAGTAAATAGTAGACTATTAATTAACTAGTGGCTCCGTGAGCTGTAGACCTCGCGTTAAAAAGTAGCTCATTCGCATCTAGATGGCGCTTCTAATTTTAATAATTTTTCGAAATGGGTGTTATTTTGGTGAATTTCGAAAAACTGGCTGGACTAAAAAATTATATATAATTATCGAACCTGCTCACAAAATTTCACGAGAATCGGTTGAGAAATGCGACCTGTAGAGGAAAACGGACAGCTGGAAAGTCGGACTGAAATATGTTTTTTTACATTTCTCCGTCATTTTGAAAAATTTTGAAAAATTGGGTCAACTTAAGAAATCTCTATAATATTCAAACCTGCCCACAAAATTTCACGATAATCGATTGAGAAATACGACATGTAGAGGAGAAAAGACAGAGCCGGAAAGCTAGACTGAAATATGTTTTTCTCACATATCTCCGACATTAAAAAAAAAGTCGAAAAACTGGCTCGACAAAAAATCTGTATAATTTTTTAACCTGCTCACAAAATTTCACGAGAATCAGTTGAGAAATGCGACCTGTAGAGGTGAACATCCAGCGCCAGAAAGCCGGACTAAAATAATTTTTTTGTACATTTCTCCGCCATTTGGAAAAATTAAGAAAAAACTGGCAAAAAAACCTATATGATTTTCAAACCTGCCCACAAAATTTCACGATATTCGGTTGAGAAATGCGACCTATAGAGGAGAAAAGACAGAGCTGGAAATCTGGACTGAAATATGTTTTTTTTACATATCTCCGCCATTTGGAAAAAATCGAAAAAGTGGCGTGACAAAAAAAAATCTTTATCATTTTCAAATCTGCTCACAAAATTTCACGAGAATCGGTTGAGAAATGCGACCTAGAGGAGAACAGACAGCGCTCAAAAGCCGTGAAATCTGTTTTTTTTAACATATCTCCGACATATTGAAAAATGAAAAAAAATCTGGCTTAACAAAAAAATTCTATAATTTTCGAACCTGCTCACAAATTTTCACGAGAATCGGTTGAGAAATGCGACTGTAGAAGAGAACAGACAGACATATGAAAGTTTTTTTTTCCCAAAGCTGAAGCAGAGACGCTTCGCTCGCACTTCGTGCTCGCTTGGTCAATTAATTGTTAATTGTGAGTACTTCAATCATAAATGGATTAATTATTGTTAATTGCGATAACCATGATTAAATATAAATAAATAATTAATTGAGCGTACTGGGTCATTGTCAAATTCAGTGGTCATTTTGTTCGAAAGTTACAAAATTAAATGAGTCATACATTTAGAAGAGAAAACTTTACCAAACAATACCAACTGAACTAAAAATGTGTTCTGAGAGAGTAATAAAATCCTAAAATCATATTTTTTCCAAAAATCCTATTTTTGTCTCAAAAAGTCCTCTTCGGTGGTCTGTTCGGAACCCAACTCAGCTTTAATTTGTGATCTTAAAAACAACCCCAAATAATACATTTCGTTACCATTCAAAATTATAAGACTGTAATTTATCCATATAAACGTTATTCAGCAATATTACATTATTACTTATTTTTTATCATAGTCTCAATTTTGTTCCCAAGATTTAGATCTTTTCGGTTACCCTGTTTTATTATTTGAAAAATCAAAAAAATATATTTTACTGAATGCATCCTAGAATAGCAGCCTAACTGTGAACGTATCAATAATTTGAAGTGCGAGTGAGAGCACTGCTACTGCTGCAAAGATAATCATGTCGAAAAGCAACAAAATAAAAAAAATGACAAAGATGACTTTGCTTTTCGGTGACAGCTGTAAAAAGTTAACAACTTTCTAAACTACAAAGTAGCTACATGGCCCTACTTGATTTTACTAATTTCAAAGTGCTTAAAAGGATAATGATTCATAATTTTTGAGGATAATTATAAATCATTATCCTCAAAAAGTTTGGTTTTCTGATTTTTTTTAGTGAGGAAAATCCATTCGGTGGTCCTCTTTTCGGTGGTCTTTTTTTCATAGTTTTTTTTTTATTTTGCTGTATCGACCTCTAACTTATGTTGATTTAGCTTGGTAATGTTCCAATAGGTTCCAATGGATATAATAAAAACAAATTTCCTTTAATTTTTGGATTTTGATTTTTTACAATTTTATGAGCCCCGTTTTGTCAATGACCCTACTACAAATTAACAATTGATTAATGTAAATTGTTATTGTCTTAGTTACGAATTAAAAAATATTTTTTTAATAGATGAATGAATTGATTGGTGCCCAACACTGGGACACATTAAAATGGCTGATGATAGCAGAATCATAGTAATAGAATAATCACAGAAGATAGATTAGTATAGACGCCAGCATATAACTTGGCAAGAGAAAGATGAGACAAAAGATGCTTCGAGTGTAGTGTTTGTAGCTACTGCGCATTTTTTGTCTCATCTTTCTCTTGTCAAGCTTCGAGCCGGTATCTATACTACGTGTATAATGTTGACAAAAGCAGTTAAAAACAATAAAACTTTTAACCTGATCCTGCATTTGCAACTGCCACTGCTTGTTCACCTGTTAAAAAACGGTAATACGTTTAAATATGTTGGGCCTTTTGCAACTTGAAGATCTTGATGGCACTGTGAGTTAGCGCATTCACCCTGCAATTGTGGCAGTTAAGCAACATTCGCAGGGGTCGGTCATGGAATGGATGACCAAAATGTATAATCTTGAATTTCTCCGTGATTTGAAAGGCACGTTAAGCTGATGGTCCGGGCTGCATTTGCAGTAGGTGTACCCACACCCTCCGTACCACTTTAGGTCCGTTGTCCGTTGCTGCGCACTGGGAGGATGGCACAATTTTAATCTAATAATAATAGATACACTTTGATAGGCTTTTTTGAAATTGGTGATATGACCACCTATATTTTTACACGACTGCCCAAAGCAAAAAGAGTGTTATGTGTTCAGGGTTCATGTATGTTTGTGTGAGTTTCTTTATTCCACCATAACTTCTAAATGCCTGAACTGATTTGGATAAATGGGGTATCGTTAAAATCCTTACAACATCCCGAGTGACACTGGCTATATTTAAAAAAAAAATCAATATGGCGACTGCACGGCGCCATTTTCAAATGTGAAAAAAAAATTTTTTCTTCTATTTTTACAATATGGGCATCAAATGAAAGGCTTTGATGAGCACATTCCAAAACTATATACTTTGTCACTAAAATGTGTGAAATAAAAATAAATAAATTAAAAAAAATATTAAAAACACGACTGCCCTGCCAAAACGAACTAAAAAGTTAAACAACAAGTGTCATTGCAGTCGGGGGACCTTATCATGGAACAATTTTTGATCAAAGAGGTCCCCCGACTGCAATGACACTTGTTGTTTAACTTTTTAGTTCGTTTTGGCAGGGCAGTCGTGTTTTTAATATTTTTTTATTTTTTTTTTCCAAGTGTCATCACAGCCATTACTGACATGTCATGTGGCTTCAAGTCCGACAAACATTTAAAAAAGGGACAACTTAAATAATCTTAAATATCGGGCGGAGTCAACTTTTCCACATTCACTGCAATCAGACATTTTTAAGCAAGACTAAAAACAGTACAAAAAAAATGAAAATTGAAATCATAATATTTTTGTATTGCGTTAAAAATGACGCGCTCCGCACCACAGACCCTATGGTATCTATCTATATACTACAATGAGTCCATATTTAACTTCAATTGCTTGTAAAATCGAATCGCCACCTTATTGAAATTAGGTTTGCGAATAGATTTTATAAGCGATTGTCGATAAAAAGCGCTAATTGACTAAAGTCACCAACCAAGTCGCCTGCCAAGTCGCTCCTGTAAATACCCCATTATCCCAAGCTTGCGCCACAGATGTGGGGACATCAGTGTTGGGCAAAATTAATTTGTTCGTACAATACAAAAAATACTATGATATAATTAATTGTTAATTGTGACTCATACTTCACTTTAAACGAGCAATTCTTGTATATATATATTTCGGTGATCTCGGAAACGGCTCTAACGATTTCGTTGAAATTTGGTATATGGGGGTTTTCGGGGGTAAACAATCGATCTAGATTAGTCTTATGTCTGGGAAAACGCGCATTTTTGCGTTTTCATACGTTTTTCTTTTGACGCAGAATATGGTCGCTAATTTCGTCCGCGGCCGGCCGGCCGGCCGCCAAGTTTATATATATATATTTTTTATTGTTTTTGAACAAAGTTTAAAAAATGTAGTTAATGTTGCTTTCGAGTTTTTATATTATTGAGACTTGTGAAGCAATAGTGCAAAACAAAAAAAAATACCGATACAAATTTTAAACACAGTTTTTCGGATACGTTTTATCATCATCACGCCATCTCTCGGATGATGCCATCAAAACTAACTACTACGCTTTGCGGAATTACTATGTAATTAACTACAGCTTACAAGTTATGTAATAAGAGAAATTGACAATAGATGGCGTTACTCTGTGAAAAGTCCTGTACGGTTGAGATTACGAATATCGAAAAACATCACATACTCGTACATTGCTCTGATCCCAAATTAAGTAGCTAAAGCACTTTTGTTATCACCTAAACACCACCATATTACAGTAAATAATAACCGAGCGAAGCTCGGTTCACCCAGATATTTATTGTTAATTGCGACAACCACGATTAAATATAAATCAATAATAATTGGTAGTACTATTAACAATAGATTAATGTAAATTGTAATAAAATTAGTGATGTACAAGACTCGAGTCCTCCGAGTCCTTTTGTCCAGAGCTCGGAGTCGTTTTACAGGGCTCGCCTCGTTTGTATGAAGCTCGACGACTCGGGAGTCTTTTTCAGAGCTCGAGCCTTTTTCAGAGCTCGGCCGACTTCGAGCCATTTTCACGGCTCGAGCCTTTTTGAGAGCTCAGTCGATCTCGAGGCTTTTTCACGGCTCGAGCCTTTTTCGGCGCACTAGTTGTGATGGCCTGCTGATGAATGAGGTTAAATAGAGCTAAAGCACAATAGATTAAGCATCTACGGCGCTCTTTATAACATAAGGCATTCAACTTTTTGAGTTCTAATTTTGAAGACTAGAGTCAGATTTTCAGGGCTCTGTGAGTTCGATAGGCTCATAAACATAAACTCGAAGCTTTTTATGAGGCTCGCGTTCATTTTAAGACTCGAGCTTTTTTGAAGGCTCGTACCTCTTTTAATAGGTTCGAGCTCTTTGAAGCCTCGAGGCGTGGCTCAGAGAGCTCTTTTTTTGGCTAGGCTCGGGCTTACAAGCCTACTGAGCTCACCGAGTCCTGCCAATCTGAGTCGAGTCTTCAAAAGTAGAACTCGATGACTCGAGTTTTGTATATCACTAAATAAAATTGTCTTAGTTACGAACTAAAAAATATTTTTCTAATGGATGAATGAATTGATTTGGGCCCAACACTGGGACACATTAAAATGGCAGATGATAGCAGAATCATAGTGATAGAATAATCACAGAAGATAGATTAGTATAGATGCCGGCATATAACTTAGCAAGAGAAAGATGAGACAAAAGATGCTTCGAGTGTAGTGTTTTTAGCTACTGCGCATTTTTTGTCTCATCTTTCTCTTGTCAAGCTTCGTGCCGGTATCTATACTACGTGTATAATGTTGACAAAAACTGTTAAAAACAATAAAACTTTTAACCTGATCCTGCATCTGCTACTGCCACTGCTTGTTCTCCTGTTAAAAAACGGTAATACGATTAAATATGTTGGACCTATTGCAACTTGAAGATCTTGATGGCACTGTGAGTTAGCGCATTCACCCTGCAATTGTGGCAGTTAAGCAACTTTCGCAAGGGTCGGTCATGGAATGGGTGACCAAAATGTATAATCTTGAATTTCTCCGTGATTTGAAAGACAAGTTAAGCTGTTGGTCTGGGCTGCATTTGCAGTAGGCAGGTGTTACCCACACCCTCCGTACTCCAGAGCTCGGAGTCGTTTTACAGGGCTCGCCTCGTTTGAATGAAGCTCGACGACTCGGGAGTGTTTTTCAGAGCTCGAGCCTTTTTCAAAGCTCGGTTCGAGCTATTTTCACGGCTCGAGCCTTTTTGAGAGCTCAGTCGATCTCGATGCTTTTTCATGGCTCGAGCCTTTTTCGGCGCAGTAGTTATGATGGGCTGCTGAAGAATGAGGTTAAGTAGAGCTAAATCACAATAGATTAAGCTTCTACGGTGCTCTTTATAACATAAGACATTCATCTTTTTGAGTTCTAATTTTGAAGACTAGAGTCAGATTTTCAGGGCTCTGTGAGCTCGATAGGCTCAGTTTATAATAACGGAGATATTAAAGTCATAAACATAATCTCGGGGCTTTTTATGAGGCTCGCGTTCATTTTAAGACTCGAGCTTTTTTGAAGGCTCGAGCTCTTTTAATAGGTTCGAGCTCTTTTGTAGGCTTGAAACTCTTTTGAAGCCTCGAGGCGTGGTTCAGAGAGCTCGTTTTGCGGCTAGGCTCGGGCTTAGAAGCCTACTGAGCTCACCGATTCCTGCTAATCCGAGTCGAGTCTTGAAAAGTAGAAGTCGACGACTCGAGTTTTGTACATCACTAAATAAAATTGTCTTAGTTACGAACTAAAAAATATTTTTCTAATAGATGAATGAATTGATTTGGGCCCAACACTGGGACACATTAAAATGGCAGATGATAGCAGAATCATAGTGATAGAATAATCACAGAAGATAGATTAGTATAGATGCCGGCATATAACTTAGCAAAAGAAAGAAAAGACAAAAGATGCTCCGAGTGTAGTGTTTTCAGCTACTGCGCATTTTTTGTCTCATCTTTCTCTTGTCAAGCTTCGTGCCGGTATCTATACTACGTGTATAATGTTGACAAAAACTGTTAAAAACAATAAAACTTTTAACCTGATCCTACATCTGCTACTGCCACTGCTTGTTCTCCTGTTAAAAAACGGTAATACGTTTAAATATGTTGGGCCTATTGCAACTTGAAGATCTTGATGGCACTGTGAGTTAGCGCATTCACTCTGCAATTCTGGCAGTTAAGCAACTTTCGCAGGGGTCGGTCATGGAATGGGTGACCAAAATGTATAATCTTGAATTTCTCCGTGATTTGAAAGACACGTTAAGCTGTTGGTCCGGGCTGCATTTACAGTAGGTGTTACCCATACCCTCCGTACCACTATAGGCCCATTTTTGTGCGCACTAACAATTTTAATCTGATAATAATAGGATACACTTATATAGGCTTTTTTGAAATTGCTGATATGACCATCACCTATATTTTTCCAAGTGTCATCTCAGCCATTACTGACATGCCATGTGGCTTCAAGTCCGATAAACATTTTAAAATGGGGATAACTTAAATAATCTAAAATATCGGGCGGAGTAAATTTTTTTCCACATTCAATTCACTGCTATCAGACATTTTTAAGCAAGATTAAAAATAGCACAACAAAAAATGAAAATTTAAATAATAACATTTTTGTATTGCGTTAAATATGACGCGCTCCGCACCACATACCATATATGTGGTATATATATGGTATATTCTATCTATATACTACAATAATGAGTCCATATTTAACTTCAATCGCTTGTAAAATCGAATCGCCACCTTATTGAAATTAGGTTTGCGATTAGATTTTATAAGCGATTGTCGATAAAAAGCGCTAATTGACTAAAGTCACCAACCAAGTCGCCTGCCAAGTCGATCCATGTAAATACCCCATTATCCTTCTAAAAGGAAAGCTTGTGCCACAGATGTGAGGACATCAGTGTTGGGCAAAATTAATTTGTTCGTACAATAAAAAAATACTAATAATTAATTAATTGTTAATTGTGACTTATACTTCAATTATCAATGGTTTTATTATTGTTAATTGCGACAACCACGATTAAATATAAATCAATAATAATTGGTAGTACTATTAACAATAGATTTATGTAAATTGTAATAAAATTAGTGATGTACAAGACTCGAGTCCTCCGAGTCCTTTTGTCCAGATCTCGGAGTCGTTTTACAGGGCTCGCCTCGTTTGTAATCGTCGCCAGCTCTGAGCCATTTCACGGCTCGAGCCTTTTTGAGAGCTCAGTCGATCTCGATGCTTTTTCATGGCTCGAGCCTTTTTCGGCGCAGTAGTTATGATGGGCTGCTGAAGAATGAGGTTAAGTAGAGCTAAATCACAATAGATTAAGCTTCTACGGTGCTCTTTATAACATAAGACATTCATCTTTTTGAGTTCTAATTTTGAAGACTAGAGTCAGATTTTCAGGGCTCTGTGAGCTCGATAGGCTCAGTTTATAATAATATTGTAAATAATAATATTTACAATATTATTATTTACGGAGATATTAAAGTCATAAACATGATCTCGGGGCTTTTTATGAGGCTCGCGTTCATTTTAAGACTCGAGCTTTTTTGAAGGCTCGAGCTCTTTTAATAGGTTCGAGCTCTTTTGTAGGCTTGAAACTCTTTTGAAGCCTCGAGGCGTGGTTCAGAGAGCTCGTTTTGCGGCTAGGCTCGGGCTTAGAAGCCTACTGAGCTCACCGATTCCTGCTAATCCGAGTCGAGTCTTGAAAAGTAGAAGTCGACGACTCGAGTTTTGTACATCACTAAATAAAATTGTCTTAGTTACGAACTAAAAAATATTTTTCTAATAGATGAATGAATTGATTTGGGCCCAACACTGGGACACATTAAAATGGCAGATGATAGCAGAATCATAGTGATAGAATAATCACAGAAGATAGATTAGTATAGATGCCGGCATATAACTTAGCAAAAGAAAGAAAAGACAAAAGATGCTCCGAGTGTAGTGTTTTCAGCTACTGCGCATTTTTTGTCTCATCTTTCTCTTGTCAAGCTTCGTGCCGGTATCTATACTACGTGTATAATGTTGACAAAAACTGTTAAAAACAATAAAACTTTTAACCTGATCCTACATCTGCTACTGCCACTGCTTGTTCTCCTGTTAAAAAACGGTAATACGTTTAAATATGTTGGGCCTATTGCAACTTGAAGATCTTGATGGCACTGTGAGTTAGCGCATTCACTCTGCAATTCTGGCAGTTAAGCAACTTTCGCAGGGGTCGGTCATGGAATGGGTGACCAAAATGTATAATCTTGAATTTCTCCGTGATTTGAAAGACACGTTAAGCTGTTGGTCCGGGCTGCATTTACAGTAGGTGTTACCCATACCCTCCGTACCACTATAGGCCCATTTTTGCTGCGCACTAACAATTTTAATCTGATAATAATAGGATACACTTTGATAGGCTTTTTTAAAATTGCTGATATGACCATCACCTATATTTTTCCAAGTGTCATCTCAGCCATTACTGACATGCCATGTGGCTTCAAGTCCGATAAACATTTTAAAATGGGGATAACTTAAATAATCTAAAATATCGGGCGGAGTAAATTTTTTTCCACATTCAATTCACTGCTATCAGACATTTTTAAGCAAGATTAAAAATAGTACAACAAAAAATGAAAATTTAAATAATAACATTTTTGTATTGCGTTAAATATGACGTGCTCCGCACCACATACCATATATATGGTATATATATGGTATATTCTATCTATATACTACAATAATGAGTCCATATTTAACTTCAATCGCTTGTAAAATCGAATCGCCACCTTATTGAAATTAGGTTTGCGATTAGATTTTATAAGCGATTGTCGATAAAAAGCGCTAATTGACTAAAGTCACCAACCAAGTCGCCTGCCAAGTCGATCCATGTAAATACCCCATTATCCTTCTAAAAGGAAAGCTTGTGCCACAGATGTGAGGACATCAGTGTTGGGCAAAATTAATTTGTTCGTACAATAAAAAAATACTAATAATTAATTAATTGTTAATTGTGACTTATACTTCAATTATCAATGGTTTTATTATTGTTAATTGCGACAACCACGATTAAATATAAATCAATAATAATTGGTAGTACTATTAACAATAGATTTATGTAAATTGTAATAAAATTAGTGATGTACAAGACTCGAGTCCTCCGAGTCCTTTTGTCCAGATCTCGGAGTCGTTTTACAGGGCTCGCCTCGTTTGTAATCGTCGCCAGCTCTGAGCCATTTCACGGCTCGAGCCTTTTTGAGAGGTCAGTCGATTTCGATGCTTTTTCACGGCTCGAGCCTTTTTCGGCGCAGTAGTTGTGATGGGCTGCTGAAGAATGAGGTTAAGTAGAGCTAAAGCACAATAGATTAAGCATCTACGGTGCTCTTTATAACATAAGACATTCATCTTTTTGAGTTCTAATTTTGAAGACTAGAGTCAGATTTTCAGGGCTCTGTGAGCTCGATAGGCTCGGCTTTAATATCTCCGTAAATAATAATTTACGGAGACATTAAAGTCATAAACATAAACTCGAGGCTTTTTATGAGGCTCACGTTCATTTTAAGACTCGAGTTTTTTTGAAGGCTCGAGCTCTTTTAATAGGTTCGAGCTCTCTTGAAGGCTTGATACTCTTTTGAAGCCTCGAGGCGTGGCTCAGAGAGCTCGTTTTTCGGCAAGGCTCGGGCTTACAAGCCTACTGAGCTCAACGAGTCCTGCCAATCCGAGTCGAGTCTTGAAAAGTAGAAGTCGACGACTCGAGTTTTGTACATCACTAAATAAAATTGTCTTAGTTACGTACAAAAAAATATTTTTCTAATAGATGAATGAATTGATTGGGGCCCAACACTAGGACACATTAAAATGGCTGATGATAGCAAAATCATAGTGATAGAATAATCACAGAAGATAGATAATAGATGCCGGCATATAACTTAGCAAGAGAAAGATGAGACAAAAGATGCTCCGAGTGTAGTGTTTGTAGCTACTGCGCATTTTTTGTCTCATCTTTCTCTTGTCAAGCTTCGTGCCGGTATCTATACTACGTGTATAATGTTGACGAAAACTGTTAAAAACAATAAAACTTTTAACCTGATCCTACATCTGCTACTGCCACTGCTTGTTCTCCTGTTAAAAAACGGTAATACGTTTAAATATGTTGGGCCTATTGCAACTTGAAGATCTTGATGGCACTGTGAGTATGCGTCACCCTGCAATTGTGGCAGTTAAGCAACTTTCGCAGGGGTCGGTCTTGGAATGGGTGACCAAAATGTATAATCTTGCATTTCTCCCTGATTTGAAAGACACGTTAAGCTGTTGGTCCGGGCTGCATTTGCAGTAGGTGTACCCACACCCTCCGTACCACTTTAGGCCCGTTTTTGCTGCGCACTGGGAGGATGGCACAATTTTAATCTGATAATAATAGATACAATTTGATAGGCTTTTTTGAAATTGGTGATATGACTACCTATATTTTTCCAAGTATCATCACAGCCAGCCGTCTGAGTTGCTACGGGTGAGTCGATTTTTTCTAATATTTTACATTATTTATTCATCTTAATATAAAAAAAGCATTGTGAATGCAAACATCTAAAAGTTTAAAATTAATTAATTGTTAATTGTGACTCATACTTCAAATGGATTAATTATTGTTAATTGTGACAACCACCATAAAATACATATAAATCAATAATAATTGGTAGTACTACCAATTAACAATAGATTAATGTAAATTGTAGTAAAATTGTCTTTGTTACGAACAAAGAAATATTTTTCTAATAGATGAATGAATTGATTTGTACCCAGCACTGGGACACATCAAAATGGCTAATGATAGCAGAATCATAGTACTTAATAGAATAATCACAGAATAGATATTAGTACTACGTGTATAATGCCGACAAAAACTGTTATTTGCTCAAAAACAAAAACACTTTTAACCTGATCCTGTTTCTGCTCCTGCTACTGTTTCTGCTTCTGTAAAAAAACGGTAATATGTTTAAATAGGTTGGGCTTATTGCACCTTGAAGATCTTGATAGCGCTGTGGGCATAAGCACGATTAAATATAAACCAATAATAATTGGTAGTATTACCAATTAACAATAGATTAATGTAAATTGTAATAAAATAGACAATTTGACAACATTGAAAATATACTACAATTTGTGGTCATCCTAACAGATAATGGCGTAAAAAACAAATTCAACTATGATATGGACTAAATTAAGTCCATTAATTGATTAATTTCACCTAGAAAAATGCAATAATTTTTGAATTTTTTTCTGTGGCGAAAACGCTCTAACCCCCGTATCTATAGACGAGTAAGTAATGACTTGAGTAAAACTTGAAATTTTCTAATGCTTCTCATATCATATTCACATGCAATTTATAGTAAAATTCATCTTAAATGACTCCTTAATGCAGTTTTGGTGAATTTAAGGTTAATTGATACTATAAAATGCGTATGAATATAATATTAGAAGCATTTGAAAATTGCAAGTTTTACTCAAGTCATTACTTACTCGTCTATAGATACGGGGGTAAGATGACTGATGACGTCACATGCCTGTAAATAAATATGGCTTCAGGCGTTTGACACGACCATAGACTTAGGATCCGCGATTGATGGCTGTCAAATGGCTAAGGATATTACAATGTTTACAGGCTTGTGACGTCAACAAGTCACGTGTCAAGCGCCATAGCGTTTTTGGCGCGGTTTTAAAATTTTAAACTTTAACATAGATTTTTTAATGAAATACATTGATTTTTCCTGAAATATCAATGTGGTGGTGCGTCTATTACGTGATAAGGAATCATTTAAAATTGTTTTCCAAAATTAGTCAAATAGTCTATTGTCTTAGTTACGAACTAAAAAATATTTTTCTAATAGATGAATGAATTGATTGGTGCCCAACACTGGGACACATCAAAATGGCTAATGATAGCAGAATCATAGTACTTAATGGAATAATCACAGAATAGATATTAGTACTACGTCTATAATGCCGACAAAAACTGTTATTTGCTTAAAAACAATAACACTTTTAACCTGATCCTGTTTCTGCTACTGCTACTGCTTCTGCTCCTGTAAAAAAAAGAAAAACCTCCTTCAAAAAACCTGAAACAAAAACAGCTTCAAAATTAAATACCTCTAAAAATCAAGAAATAATATTCAATTAATTAGTTACGCATATCATTATAATAAAATATGTACGTCTATTGAAGTCGGGTGGGGCTGGAAGACAACTTCTTTTTTTTATATTTCTAAAAGCCCCACCCGACTTCATTAGACGTACATTTTTTATTATAATGATATGCGTAACTAATTTATTGAATGATATTGAAAATATTATATAAAATTAAAAAATATCTACACGCTTGTTTACATCCCACTTACCACTAAAAAGTTGAAAATAAAAAAGCGTTTTAAAAAAAAAGAAAAACCTCTTTCGAAAAACCTGAAACAAAAACAGCTTCAAAATTAAATACCTCTAAAAATCAAGAAATAATATTCAATTAATTAGTTACGCATATCATTATATTAAAAAATGTACGTCTAATGAAGTCGGGTGGGGCTTTTAGAAATATAAAAAAAAAAGAAGTTGTCTTCCAGCCCCACCCGACTTCAATAGACGTACATATTTTATTATAATGATATGCGTAACTAATTAATTGAATATTATTTCTTGATTTTTAGAGGTATTTAATTTTGAAGCTGTTTTTGTTTCAGGCTTTTCGAAGGAGGTTTTTCTTTTTTTTTTAAAAAGCTTTTTTATTTTCAACTTTTTAGTGGTAAGTAGGATGTAAACAAGCGTGTAGATATTTTTTAACTTTATATAATAATTTCAATAAGACAATGCCCATAACTCAATTTCCAAGTTTACGATGTTTGTTAATTGTTTTTGAGGAGTTCCGTTGTGTCTTTATAGTCCAAGTCTAGTTCAGAATGTTGCATCGCAGACCATGGTTTGGATTGTTTTGGATTGTCATAAACCTACCACAATCTAAATTACTTTACATATACTATTTGACTTTGAGGAGTTCCCTTTTGCATCTTCGAAGTTCAAAGTTCAATACCGATTAAAATAATATGCGACCACTCTTGAAGTATACCCTTCAAACAAAAAAAGAATCGTCTAAATCGGTACTTAAACAAAGATGTTATGTCCGAAATTCCGTAAAAACTCGTGCGATGACAAGCTAAAAAATTTATATTTTTCAGGATTATAAAAAAACTACTCGCCAGATCTCTGTAAAAATTTCATGGGACCACACACAAACTATGTTCTTTAAGATAAAAAAAGAATTTTTAAAATCGTTTGACAACTGATGAAGTTATGTTAAAACATACATAAAAAAAAATAAAAAAATTAATACCGATGACTTGAGAACCTCCTCCTTTTTTTGAAATCGGTTAAAAAACGGTAATACGTTTGAATCGGTTGGGCTTATTGCACCTTGTAGATCTTGATGGCGCTGTGTAAAATAACATATTCATCATTTTTTCTCCTTTGAATTTGTACCTATACCTAGCTTTTTGTTTATTAAGGTTAATTACCTACATTCAGCAAAAAAGTTTCAAATGACTTTTCATGAAAAGTTGTGCCATTTTTTTGATAGGAAGTAGTAACAAACAGACATACATTAAATTTTTTCCCGAACAGTTCCTTAGTTCTATGTTTTTGACTTACCACCACTTCCGGATCCTGAACCACTTCCAGATCCTGAACCACTTCCAGATCCTGAGCCACTTCCAGATCCTGAACCACTTCCTGATCCTGAACCACTTCCAGATCCTGAACCACTTCCAGATCCTGAACCACTACCGGATCCTGAACCACTTCCAGATCCTGAACCACTTCCAGATCCTGAACCACTTCCAGATCCTGAACCAATTCCTGATCCTGAACCACTACCGGATCCTGAATCACTTCCAGATCCTGAACCACTACCAGATCCTGAACCACTTCCAGATCCTGAACCACTTCCTGATCCTGAGCCACTTCCGGATCCTGAACCACTTCCGGATCCTGAGCCACTCCCGGATCCTGAACCACTTCCGGATCCTGAACCACTACCGGACACTGAACCACTTCCGGATTCCGAACCACTTCCGGATTCCGAACCACTTCCGGACCCCGAACCACTTCCGGACCCTGAACCACTTCCGGATCCAGAACCACTTCCAGATCCTGAACCACTTCCGGATCCTGAACCACTTCCAGACCCTGAACCATTTCCGGATCCTGAACTACTTCCGGACCCTGAACCACTTCCGGATCCTGAACCACTCCCGGATCCTGAACCACTTCCGGAGCCTGAACCACTTCCGGATCCTGAACCACTTCCGGACCCTGAACCACTTCCGGACCCCGAACCACTTCCGGACCCTGAACCACTTCCGGATCCTGAACCAATTCCTGATCCTGAACTACTACCGGATCCTGAACCACTTCCAGATCCTGAACCACTATCGGATCCTGAACCACTTCCAGATCCTGAGCCACTTCCAGATCCTGAACCACTTCCAGATCCTGAACCAATTCCTGATCCTGAACCACTACCGGATCCTGAATCACTTCCAGATCCTGAACCACTACCAGATCCTGAACCACTTCCAGATCCTGAACCACTTCCTGATCCTGAGCCACTTCCTGATCCTGAGCCACTTTCGGATCCTGAACCACTTCCGGATCCTGAACCACTCCCGGATCCTGAACCACTTCCGGATCCTGAACCACTTCCGGATCCTGAACCACTTCCGGACCCTGAACCACTTCCGGACCCTGAACCACTTCCGGATTCCGAACCACTTCCGGATTCCGAACCACTTCCGGACCCCGAACCACTTCCGGACACTGAACTACTTCCGGATCCAGACCCACTTCCAGATCCTGAACCACTTCCGGATCCTGAACCACTTCCGGACCCTGAACCACTTCCGGACCCTGAACCACTTCCGGATCCTGAACCACTTCCGGATCCTGAGCCACTCCCGGACCTTGAACCACTTCCGGATCCCGAACCACTTCCAGGTCCTGAAACATTTCCACATGTTATACCATTTCAGTCATCCTGTGAAGTATCCTCCTGTCGTAGAAAAAAGTTTTAAAAATATAATTGTAGGGACTATTGCGGATACAGGGTTTTTAGTGTCGGTAGTTTTTTTTCCACGTTTTAAGTCGCGAAATAAAAAAAGTGGAAAAAAAACCCCCATGGGAACAGTACTTTTTACAGAATACAAGGCATCACCCTAAAAATATAGTAAAATATAAATGTAAATATTTTCCATACACCGTTATTTTTAAATCGGTTTTAATCACTTGAAATTCTACTTAAATCATTTTTGTGAACTATAAAAATTTAAAAAAATACATTAAAAACATGACTGCACACTTGTTACTATTATGTGCATTCTGTGACTGCACTGCCAAAAAAAGAATTTTAAACACCTGGCATCACTCTACGCAAACTTTTATATTAATGTGGTTATACCACCGAATGTGACGCCCTCAGAGGTTTAAATTTTTATTTAATAAGTTTGTTAATAGAAAATTATTTTAAGGCGGTTGTATGACCGAAAGTGGCGCCCTCAGAGATTTTAGTTATGTTTTACGTGGAGTTTTTAGGGCCCATGATCTAGTATTTTTAGAAGGTATCACTACATGCCCTCGTAGTCATTTGTAGAAGTAGATGGGCCAATCAACTTTTAAGGCACTCTTCAAAAAATGCAATGCGAGAACAACAACTTACAATTTTTTTCCCGAATTTGAACGTTTTATGGCCAGTATCTCAGGAGAACAAAATCGCTCTCTATACAAAAAATCGGGTTACATACGCCACATCACATCCGATACTAAATGATCTAAAATCAAAATATCGAACACTATTCATCGGACGATCAAAAAATTGAACGGTCATAAAATCTAACGTTCAAAATATCGAATTTACAAATAATCGAACGTTCAAAATATCGAATGGTTAATATATCGAACGCTCAATAGATCGAATGTTTAATTTATCCAAATCAATATTTTGCTTTTTTTTTCTAACTTTTACGTACGTGTTGTCATTCAATGTCTTTCTTGCGATATCTCGCCGCCAGGGTGCTGGACGCTCTCGAGGGGTGTGTAGGTAGGTTTATTGTTGTTCTGCTGTGTTACGTCGGAAATCACGATAAATTCATGGCTTATTTTATTATTATTACATAAAGATATTAACTTTTAGATTGGAATTTAAGATCAAGTTGAAATATTATTTATTATGCAATGTTTACTTACTTATTTGTATTTTTATCCATCGCGTTACTAGTAAGTAACTAGTAAGTAACGCGATGGATAAAAATACAAATAAGTAAGTAAACATTGCATAATAAATAATATTTCAACTTGATCTTAAATTCCGATCTAAAAGTTAATATCTTTATGTAATAATAATAAAATAAGCCATGAATTTATCGTGATTTCCGACGTAACACAGCAGAACAACAATAAACCTATTCTCTGGTGTTACCAGATATATCTCTGGGGTTACTACCCCAGAGATATATCTGGTAACACCAGAGAATTTATGTACTTAGGCTTACGTATATATATAATATAATCAACCGATTACTTCACCGTAGTGAAGTAAACGGTTGGTTATACATTTACACTCATTATCATCATCTTATCTTCTGTGTAAGAAACATTCTCCATGAATCCCCACAACAATCATTCCTACGCTGCCCGTAACCAACGGTTCTTTTCGACTTTCCCCAGATCATCGGTGGCATCGGTGCACCTTATAGCGCCCAACTGCCATTTCAGCCGTTTCAGTTTATTCTCCTATGGATCTCCTTATTTCTTAGTTCGATCACGTAAGTAGGTATTGAACCGCCGGCGCCGACGGATAATGGCTCTCTCCATTGCATGATAGGCAAAAAGTTTTACTGTCGTAAGACATCGCTGATGTTTTGGGCACTCGATGTCCGATGATGATAATAATCACGAATTCTTTAACCATATACTTCACCTCTAACCCAGCAGTGAGCAGTTTCGGAGAAAAACACCATCCTGTCTCACATATATGTATAGATGGATACAATTTGTGCTTTTGTACTGTGGTAGGACTAAAAAGTATACCATGTTTGTATAGATACCTCACCAATTTAATATTTTTTAGTTCACTAGACACCATACACCTCAAGAGACTTCAGCATTGCCCAGGTCCCGTTCGCAGCGCAAGCTTTCTCATAGTTCATGAATTCCAACTAATGTAGCAAATACTCTTCGGTGATCTGTGCAACCTGTGTGGTTGTGGTCTAATGGTGCCTTCTTGGGAACCGGCTTGTTTGGAAGGTTGGAAGTCATCCAATCTAAAGGAAATAGAAACTCTCGATCTCCCCCAGACTTATTATTTAACTCTGTCATGTTCATCTTAGTCCCACAATTTAGGAAGCACTACGAGATATTAATACATTGTGTTCTAGTATCTATCATAAGAAATACATCATTAGCAAAACGAAGGCATCTCAGGTGCTTGCCATTGATGCTGATGCCAAATTAATTCCAGTCCAGAAACCTTGAAATATACATTACGGTTCCTTGCCTTGTTGTTATATCTAGCTCTGATTTTCAAATAGAATCAAATATCAATAAGACACATTTCCAGCAACTTTTAAAATATACAATGTGCCCAGTCATAAAGTGCTTAAACGAAACGACGTGAAATGTAAAACTAGGCTCAAAATCGTTAAAAATTGGAAAAATAATGGTGGGTTTGCTTTTAATTTATTTCTCATTAGTAATAACTTATAAACTATCAGGGTTATTGAGTTGAAACAACATCAAAAAATATCGTGAATTACGTGTAATAAAAATAAATTTAAAAATAGCTATTAAAAATAATTTTAATGATAAAAATTTAGTTTTTATTACTTTCTATTTTTTTTTAAAAAGTTCAGTTTTTTGCAATTAAAGTGGTATTTTTCAGCAAAACGTACCTGTATTTTAAACGTACCCCTTTATAAAAAAAACTTTTTTTACGATAAATTTGAGCTTAATTTCATGTCTTTTCATTTGTGCACTTTATGACTGTGAAAATTGTAAAATACTATAGTATATGTTACGTTGTGTTTTCGCTATGTCCCCGTTATAATTTGTGATCTGGTTAAGGTAATATAACTTAGTGTCTTGTTTTATAGCTTATATTAATTGATGAATTACAATATACATAATATTCCCAACCCATTTCCTTTTCTCCGGAGTTACTATATATATTCTCTAGTGTTACCCTGATATCCCCTAATTTTTGATAGGTTTTATGTAAATAATTTCTACAATTATACTTGTAAACAATACAGTGAACGTTATTATTATAAAGAAAAGAAAGGTACTACCTGACATAGAAGTAAGTTTCAAGTGGCTGTTTAATTTAAATATCAAATTATTTTTACCGTCAATGATGTATGGAAGTGAATCTTGGGTATGGCAGAAGAAGAATGAAAGCAGGATAAATGCGGTAGAGACGCAATCGTTGAGGAAAATATGCGGAGTAAAATTGAGTGACAGAGTGAGCAATGATGTGATTCGTAAAAGGTGTGGTCTGAAAGATGATATAGTGACAAGAATTGAGAAAGGAATGCTCCGGTGTAGACGTGAGGCGTATTTATTGTAACAGTTAAAAACAACAGATAATTAAATGTAACTGTTTCGCCCTGTTACGAGCGCTATAAAATAAGGCTGGCCCCAGACCTACCGGTTCCGTTTCTTTGCTTTGCTGTGCTACCTTGCTTGAAAGACCGCCGGCCAACCAGGGTAATTTTCAATCTATCGCATTTTGGGACTAGACCAAATTGGCAAGATAGCCATTAGCTTGGTTTTATCAAATATCATCGCCTGGATTGCGAAGTAGGAAGCTTTTAGGAGATATGCCACCCTGAACATTGACTCCGATCCTTAAAAATAACTCGATCGCTTATTTATACAAGATGTTTGGTAAAGCCTTATAAAACTGAATATGGTAGATAGGGACCATAATAAAACTGAACAACTTTTACTATGGGACCAAATCTGAAATCGCGAAAAAAAATTAACTGTTTCATACATTTTGATAATTTCGTTATTATTTTTTGTATAAAACAGCAGTTTTTTTTAAAAACGAAAACTAAAACTTCTCATCGCACCCCAGACGACGATATTTGATAACACCAAACTAATGGCTATCTTGCCAATGTGGTCAGGTCAAAATATGCGATAGATTGAAAATTAGCCTCTTGGCCGGCGGTCCATGGTAGAACAGCAAAGCAAAGAAATGAAACCGGTAGGTCTGGGGCCAGCCTAACTGTTGTTCAAAGGAACAGGCGAAACAGACTGTTCTCGCCGTCTTCACTGTTCCCTGTACCTAGCTGTTATCAAAGTAACAACCGTTGCCATTGTTCCGCCTGTTACGTGGGAACAAGCGCTATCTTACTCTAACATATGGAAAGAAAAGAGACAAAGCTTGTTATTTTTACCTGTTATATAAACCGACCATATCAAAAATACATTCGACTTTGTAAATTAGTCGTGTTATCTGTTCCTATGTTTGTTTATGGCCTTTTTGTTTTTTGTCGCAATGGAGTTTGACTGGGGTGAATTGAAATAAAATAATTTTATTTTCTCTATAGATTCTAAGGCGACGGCTACACGCGTAGTAAATACTGTGATCCATCAGTATTGAATCAGGGGTCTTTTTCATAAAAGACTGAAAAAGTACAGTAATTTACCATGGTAGTAGTTTATTGGGGTATAATTATGTTTTATAATTTATAAGAAACATAATCCTACCCCAATGACAACAATGGTAAAGTATTGTAGTAAATTAACTATTTTTTATGAAATACGCCCCTGATTATTTAACCTTATATTTTACCACGCGTGTAGCTATCGCCTAAAGGATGTTAAAGCACTTTATTATTTACGTGGAATGGATGCATTCTCAGGCAAAGTAGGATATGATATGGTAGGATATGCGGGTAGGAAATGGGACATCTAGTGCTGCCAGGGAGTTAAGGAAAAGATCAGGGTTCCCAGATTGGGGTTAATTTTTCGCAATTTAGAATTTTCCTTCAGTAGACTTAAATCACCTGGTATTTCATGATTATCATCATCACCATTTATGTCTCCACTGCTGGGGCACAGGCAAGGGCCGAAAGAATAAAATGATGTAGGGGGAAAAAAGGGAAGGTAAGGAAACATTTGACTAGTGATCATTAGTTAAAAAAACATTATCAGACATTTATCAAAATAACTGATTTTAATGAACAAGCAAAGTTAGTAAACGAGAATATGCGAAAAATCCAACCAAATTTCAAATGTCAATATGGTCGAAAATCGCTTGCACCTGTATTTTTAACAACAATCTTTCTTTTTAAATTTCTTTAGTGAATTTATGATAACTACTGCTATCTATCGCAATTAAAGTGAAATACTGAATGAAAGTAATGCTGCAAGCAAGTTCATTATGACATGATGATTTACCCAATAAAAACTAGATGACGCTTGTGTGCCGTAACTACCGCGATGGAAAACAATTTTTATAATAATATTAGATTTTACGTAATTTTAATAAAGTTTAGTCTTGCTTAACAGAAAAAATAGGTAACAGTTTATGATCATAATAGATAAAAATAACAAGCTTTGTCTCTTTTCATTATGTAAGTAGTCCTTAGGTTAGAGTAAAGAAGCGCTTGTTTCACGGAAAAGGCGGAACAATGGAAGCAAATTGTTACGACATGGCTGTTATTTTTGTAACAGGATGTTGAAACTGTTATTTTAGTGTAACAGTAACAGTTGTAACAGGTAGGCAATTTACCCTGTTACAACCCATGTCTACTCCGGTGGTTTGGTCACTTAGAGAGGATGAATGAAAGGTGAATCACGAAAGAGATATATTGTGCTAATGTGGAAGGAACGATTGCAGGAGGGCGTCCCAGAAAAACCTAAGCGGACCGTATAGAGGTTATTATAAAAAAGGCTGGTGTACGCAGTGACAAAAACCGCAGGGCATGTATGAAAAGATTGATGGATGTGGATGAAGCGAAAGAAGTGTGCAAAAATCGTATCGATCAGGTGGCGATCCATAGTCTCTGCCTTGCCTACCCCCATGGAAAACAGGCGTGAGTAATAAAATTGACCTCGGCGCTACTTTCGGTGGTTACATATCATAATAACTAATTTTATCTCAACTATTTTCAAGATAACTATGGCCAAAAGACCTATTGTTTAGAATAACTAAAGAACGTTTCACCTATTTTTGTTATAACTAATGAACGAAATGCATAACGTACGACTCACCTACGGTTAATTCAACTACCTATACAATCAATTCACCTAAAGTTGACTGAACTAACGAACGATTTACCTACTGTTGTTTTGGGGATAAGTTGAGGTTAACACGCCAGCAGGTTGGTTCTGGCACTTCGCCGGCCGCTGCCGCTGCACGTTCGCTTCGCTCGCTCGGCTCGTGCGTTGTTGGTCGCAATGGAACTTAACCTCCTCCTCGCTTGCTACGCTCGCTCGTCATCGCACCTAAGGCGTGAAATACATAGAAGCGATGCGGCGGAGATAAGGCGCAGATACGGCGGCGACGGCGGCGATACGTGTATTTGATTGGCCGAAAGCATCCGAAAGTCTCACATCTGCACCGTATCGCCGCCGTATCCGTGCCGCGTCGCTTCTGTGTATTTCACGCCTAATAGTCTGTTTACAAAAGGTCCTAACATAATTAGTCCATCAGGTGCGACGACGAGCGAGCGTAGCGAGCGAGGAGGAGGTTATGTTCCATTGCGACCAACAACGCACGAGCCAAGCGAGCGAAGCGAGCGTATCGCGGTAGCGGCCGGCCGAGTTCCAAAAACGACATGCTGGCGTGTAACCCTCAACTTATTGATAAATTGATATACCGTAGGTGAGTCGACCAATAGGCATTTCGTACATAGTTGAAACATCCAATATCTCAATTGATTTTAGTTAAAATAAAGTTAGGTGAGTTAAACAGCAGTTGAGTCGAACAATAGGCGTTATGAACATATGTGAATCGAGCGTAGTTATTTCGATAATAGTTAGATAATATTATATATAGTTATTATGATATTAACCCTTTCGGTCATACAACAACCGCCTTAGCCAACAGCTCGTGGCTCACTCAGTCGAGCGGCTCGACTCGAGCCATGGTCGAGGGATATCACTGCGACGCCGAAACGCGACGAGCGCGGAAGAGACACGAACGAGACAATTCTTAGTTTTTTTTTACTACTTTTTACGTACGAGTAAATCATCCCGAACTTTATACATCACCTTAATATTACTCCTAAATAACATTTTCACACAACTAACTAGGTACCTTTTACTTACTTAACTACATACTTAGAAAGACTTATTACTTATTTATGCTCTTTAAATATGCTCAGCTCATGTGAGATGAAATTACTAATATAAAATAAAATAAATTTGCTTACCTATGTAGGTAAGCAGATTTATTTTATTTTATATTAATAATTTCATTGTACCTATATTCATCGGACGGAAGTAAGTTAGTAGCAACCTTAACGATTCAAGAGTTGTGTTGGTTGAGGCAGATCCAAAAACTCAAAAGCTGGACTCGGTCATATATATTCTGTGACTCGGTGCTTAATTTAGCCGGTCATTTTACCCTAAAAGCCAAATATACCTTTTTTAATAGCAAATCATAACTTTTTTAAAGCTGTACATTTAAGTAAGTATGTAATAAGTATGTCTCTAAATCAAGTTTTCAAAAGTTTTCAAGCTTTCTTTTGAATTTCTTTTTTTATTTTGTACCTAATCTACTATGAAAACAAACGCAGAAAGAGAGTTCCACTCATTTGCTTCTAAAAAACGATGTTGAGTAGCTTGGTGCGACAGTTAGGAATAGCAAACCAAGAAATGGTAGTAGCCCGCAGTGCAGGTAGGGTTGCCAGATCGGAAGTCCAAAATATCAGGAGAAAATTTGAAAATGTCGGGATTTTGAGGTTGTTGTCGGGAGAAATGAGAAATACCTAAATATTTACAATAAAAATTTAACTTAAATGCCTGTATATAATAAGAAAACAGCCGCGCAGAACGATTTTTAGTCAGTTTCATCCACTAATCTTGTAAATATTAATCTTGTCTGTCAATTAAAAAAAAATAACGGCCGCGCAGCGAGATTTTTGGTTAGTTTCATCCACTAATCTTGTACTCTTGCCTTTCTATAAAAATAAAACGGCTGCGCAGCGCGATTTATAGTGACTTTCATCCACTAATCGAATGACTGTCTATTGCAGAAAATGGCCGCGTAGCGTGATTTTTTGTCAGTTTTATCCACTAATATTGTACCTACATTAACATTGTAAAACAAAATTGCCGTCCAGTGCGATTTTTAGCCAGTTTTAACCACTAATAGTTTCATCCACGAAAATTATTGCTTTTTAGAAAACTTTCGGAACAACTGGTTTTCCGGGAGATTTATAGTTTTTTCGGGAGTCGTAAGATCACTTGAAATTCCGGAAGAATCCCGGCGAATCCTGACCATCTGGCAACCCTAAGTGCAGGGCTCATCCAACTTATTTGACTGACCTCGTCTTCATACACCTGTGATATCTCCAAGTTAGGCCAGCTTATGGAAGGCTGGCTACCCTCGAGCCAGCTTACCCTCGCACTAGCTTGTGACGACGCAACTCACCTTCTAGAGAAGCCCTGAATTGTTCAAATCCCATTGCTTCAGGCTTATCTGTAATGTAACGTCAGTTAAGCTATTATCCATATTTTATTCGTAATGTTCATATTTTCAGTACGTACATGCAGAGATCGATTACAAAACTTATCACCTAATACGCATGGTAGTTATTACCACAGTACATAAGTTTTCTTATATATACTAGAGTCTGCCCGCGGCTCCGCCCGCGTGGACGAAACTATACTATGACAAACAATTTATTCTTTCAAAACCACAGTGATAACACTAAATAGTTAAACTGTTTATGCTCTGAAAAGATTTTAATGCATAAATTGTTATTTACATAATAAATAATGTTCAGGTTAGTTACAGTTCCCCGTTTGCACTTTTATAACTCCCCACAAATTCTGTTTCCGTCCTTTCTTTTTGGCTATCTCTTAACTCTCCCCCATCTGGATCTAGGCTCCACAAAACGGTACTTCGCGTCGCGCTAATCTCTAAAATAATTCACTGTGTTATTACCTAATATTTACTATGTGTATTAGTTGTCGTTTTTTGTGATAAGCAATTTGTTATTATACTGTTAAAACGGTTATCGTCGCGTTGATAATATCGTAAATAACAGCATTCCTAATCTTCAAGTGTCCTTCCTGTAGCACGTACTTTAGTTATTAGTATAATATATGTAATTATGTTAGTAATACCACCCATGAATGTCTTTCATTCTGGTCGTCACCCTTAGTCCGTCGCACACTGGCAAAAACTTTTCAAATATTTATTTTTACTGGATGGGTAAAAGTAAAAGTATTAACCAAGTATACTTCTTTCTCTTGACAAGCTTTTAAACTAAAAATACTTTGTAAAAGGAAAATAATACTATACTAATGTAACAAGTACGAATACTTACATCTTTTAATCTTCCATATAAAACCATATATTGATTGTTTGAACTACAAAAAATAAAATTAGTTTGCAGCTTCCAGTCCAACTGGTTGACATATTCACCTCTCAAGCTTGCGCGCTCACTACACATGAAATAATCGGATAGGATACCAGCGCGATTTTGTGCGCGATGATGTTGTGAAAGTGCTTTGGTAATTAGTTGGTACTTATTTGGTTTGATTTTTTTTATTTTCCCGACGTTTTGGCACCTTCGCAGCTGCCGTGACCACGGCAAAAAATAAACACCAACTATTACCAAAGTACTTCACAGACAAACCAAATACCAACTTATTACCAAAGTAGTTTAAGACCGCGTTATTATCCGTTAAAAAGTGTTTTATTTCATGTCTAGTGAGCGCGTAAGCTTGAGAAGTGAAAATTAATTAGTACAAAAATACATAACCATAACAAATCATGAAAATACGAAAAGTTACTTAGGAATATTGTTTTTCTATTGTCGCGAAAATGATTGAAAGTCACGAGAATGTTTACAGCTTATAATTATTTGTGATACAGTATTATCACAAAAAAGTGAGAGGATAGAAGTCAAGTTCCTGCCTGTCAAAATACATATCATTTTCCTGCATGTCATTTTCACGGGTATGCATTACAATTTCGAAAATTCATAATACATACGACCGAAATATCGACGCATAAAACGCCTATTTTCAAAATACCGAACATCCTAAATGTCGATATCCGATAGACGGAAACTTGAAAAATCGATTATCAAATGACCGAAAGTTCGAAATGCCGAAAGTTCGAAATCCCGAAAGTTTAAAACCCCGAAAGTTTAAATGTCGATACTTATTACTTACTCTACCTACACAAACACATACATTTATAAAAGTAGGCGTTGCGGTTAATTTGTTTTACTCAAAAATGCTTGTAAAATGGTCATTATTTTGACAAAATCCACCAATCGAGTTAAAAATAGTTTTTTTTCTGGCGCTTCGCCGGCCGCTACCGCGGCACGCTCGGCTCGCACGCTGGGTTCATGTCAACCTAACATGCTCGTCACTACGCTCCTCGCACCTATCTCGTGTCTACGGTTTCTAAGTCCCAGTAGACTAGTTTAGACTCATTTCCAGCAGCAAAATTTGCTATAAAGCATTTCAGGCAAAGTCCAAAGCCTTTTATAATTATGATAGCTTGTTGTTTTGACTAATTCGTTAATTCGGTATTAAGTAGTTCGGGGTACAGAACGTAGGTATATTAACTATCGGTTTTTAAGCTTCGGGATTTAGTATTTTAGGTAAAATGTCCTTTCGAGATTTTAAACGTTCGGTCAAACAACCATTCGGCCTTTTAATTTTCGGTCTTTCGTCCATAGGTCTTGTAAAATTCGGTCTTTTCTACTTCGGCATTGTAATGCATACCCACGCATACATCGCAGCGATCTGTGATGATGACTGGAACTCATCCCGTGGGTTTGTGTAGTTAGAGCTTACAACCTTAGCGCAAAGTCTAAATGGGGTATGCATTACAAGTTATTTCACTATATAGAGTAATAAACATGTTGAACATTTTTTTCTAGGTGTTAAAAAACTAATTCGTATCATGCGGCGGAATTTTCTCAGCCATTTTTTTTACCCATATATTCAGAGTGGTTAGCGGCGGTGACCACCGTTCGACAAGGGTGTAATTTTTTTTGTACTTTTTTGAAATAAATTTTTCATATTAATGTTTTTTTATAAGGTATAATGGCTAGAAAAAGATTATCTGATCGTGAAATTTAAAATTACTATTATTCTGGACCAAATAATTAGTTGAACACATAACGTTTCATACTAACTTGTATGCTGAACAGAAAAGAGGTTCATAAAAAACCAGTTAGAGTAGAGAAAATGTCAGTGTTTATTGCTCTAAATCTGGTGGTGGTTTTAAAGAAGAGTCCTAGTTACAGGGATAACTGTAATCTTAGTTTGACTTATGGGACGAGTACATATCTTCGTTTATGGACTTACGAGGTGTTCTTGGATTATGGGTAACTTACAATAATTGAGCACCTCGCAGATCAGACATTCAATTATGTTTAATTATACAAAATGGTCCGATTTTGTATAATTAAACATAATTTTTGATAATTTTTGATAAAATAAAACAATGTTTTCTAATTAGAAATGCTAATGTTTCATATTTTTTTTTACTAAATTGTGACCTTTTTTTCACAGTGGTCACCTGTAGTAACCACCTCATAGCTGACCCCCTTTAAGTTAGAATTTGGAAAAAAAAACACAATAAAATGTTTATATGTGAACCCAAACATTAAAAAAAACATCAAATTCAAAGTATTTTTATGTGTATCTGAATTCTGTGCCGCAAAGAGTTAACTAGGGCTTCCTAGGATGACGGAGCTGTCATATTACGGCCGTAATTTAAGGCCAGTATATTCCAAATGATCGAATTTGGCCTATGTTTGATTCAAAAATAAACAATCAATTATTCTTTATTTTGAGCATATAAAAATATTATGTTGAAGTTTCTTAAACGATCTTGATTATTTTACGGTTGAAAATACGATATTCGTTCACTCGACTAAAAAAATATGCAAAGACAAAGACAATTTTCATTAACTTTATATTTTTTGGATAATACTTAAAGTTTATCAATCCCTCATTCTCGACAAATATATAGAAAAATTGGTAATGACATATAGAAGAATATTCAACGTTTACTTTTCAAAAAGTGACTTTATGTTGAAAATAACCACAAAAACATTGAAAAAATGAAAAAGTGAGGTTATTTTCATAACTCTTTACACGTAAAGAAAAAGACAGAGACAGAGTTTTTGGAATATACTGGCCTTAAAGGCGTAGAACGTTGTCTATGTAAACAATACAACATGACAACATTCAACGCCGCTATATTACGGCACCGCTATCCTAGGAAACCCTAGCTTTAGAGCAATGTGGGCTTCTTGTACCGGGAAGCGGCATTGCTCTAAGGTGAGAGCTGTTTAGACGGCTCTTTGGGTAGGTGTGTGCGTTGCTTGAGCGCCCTAAGTTGACTTTCTGTCCTCTCTCTATTTTGTGGTATTATGAAGATAATAAACAGAAACAATAATAAACTTTGTTGAAATTATTACCTGATCTTTGTATTCTGAAACAGAAATAATTTAAATAGTAAAATACAGAAAACGTTCAGTAATAAGTTAGTTAAATATTATACCATCTAATTTTAACAGCAGTACCTACAGTATTTTTTTTAATCACGACGTCATTTTGTGTCGCATTTCGAACTATAAATCGGAAAATTATTTGCAAATGTGAGCGTATTAACTTTGACTTGATACTGTATTAGGCTTAGAGCATTAAACCAATTGAATGCTCTAAGGTACTATAGGTCAGTAGAATTAAACAAAAATAAAAAAACTCCAAATCGGATTTACAAAAGGTTTTATTGTTTTAATTTTAATAGCTTCATTTGTTATTGAACTTTTTAGATTTTAGGCACTAACAATTCTTCTTTTATATTAAGATTATAAATATAATTGAAAAAATACTAGAAAAATCGACTCACCCGTAGCAGGCTCAGACGGGATTCGAACCCGCACCCTTGGGATTCCGGCCCAATGCCGGATGCCCAATGTCGAAGTTAATTCTTCACATTGATGAGATAACGCTGGCTTACAGTGGAAACGTAAAAAGTACTACAAAATTTTGCCGCTTCCACTAGCGACTCAGTAGCATAATTGGTTAGTGCATTGGGCCGGAATCCCAAGGGTGCTGGTTCGAATTCCGTCTGAGCCTCCTAGGGGTGAGTCGATTTTTTCTAGTATTTTTTTCAATTATATTTATAAGCTTCATTTGTTGCCAAATATGACTGTCCTCGGTTTTCCACCCCGGCAGAGTTGTGCTTAAGTGGTGGGGGGTAAGGTGTCAGGGGGGGACCTAGGATAGTCATATTGGGCACCAAAAGATGCCATTAAAACAATATAACCTTTTGTAGGAATTAAATCCGATTTAAATGCTAACACTACTGGGGGGCTACTCAAATGGCCACTTTTCTATTCGTTCGCTAACTTAAATCTTAAAAATAAGCAATTAATGATCAAGTCAGACGTCACAAGTTTATGTAAATCACAGACATTGTTGTATTGTACAGAATTGACAAGCCTACGACACGTTATTTTGGTGTTTATGGCTTATTTTTGTTAGCGAACGAATAGAAAAGTGGCCATTTGAGTAGCCCCGCTGAACTATATTGCCTGTCAACTTTTATATAAATTAATTTTTATTTGGGGCCGTTACTATTTTGACTATCCTTTTTTTTTACTCCTATTATTATTATTAAGTCTGAGTGATTCTAGCAAGTATCTTATAAATCCTTATATTTTTTTAAATCTAAAAAGTATTCTACTTTATTCTTCTGAATGAAGCTTTCTAACGAATACAATCAGGCCACAAATACTTCACAGTCAGGAACTATGTTTTTTAAATCTTTGATCTCGAAACTAAGTTTTTTGAGATAAGTACTAGGTACTATGTTGATTTTCACGTGCGAATTGTAATTTAAAAATATTTTGTTACTTATATATTCACGTAAATACTTACCGTAAGATCTGCCCTTCTAAAACAAAATGAGAAACAATTGAAAATCAAATATCGAATAATAAAAAACTCTTAACATTTATTTCTTTGCATATCTCTATAATTATCGATTACATACCTACATGTTATAATTATTACAATAATAGCCAGAAAAAGCCCTACAATATTATAATTAATACAATTGTAAAAATAGTACCCAACAGAGACATTTATTTTAACGCAGAACTTTGCCTGGCTTCTGTCAAATAAAAATTAAAATAATACATTAGAAGAATGGATACATCACCTATCTTCTAGTTGGATAAAAAAATAAACAGAATATTAAAAATAAAAAAATTCGGCTGTTTCATAAATTTTGATATTTTCGTTATTTCGTTATAATTTTTTGTATGAAACAGCAGATTTTTTCGACTTCAAAGTTGGTCCCTTAGTAAAAGTTGATCATTTTGATATTTCCTATCTACCATATTCGGCTTTAGGGGCTCTTTTGTAACACCTTAGTGTAACACGTTGTATATATGTTAGGCTCAAAGTCCGGAATCGGTCTTTCAGCGAAAAAAACGCTCACAACGCGTTCTGGTCACCTGCAATATGCCACAACGCGAAATTCATGTCATGGCTCTTATAAAAACGCCCAGAACGCGTTGTGATAATAATAGAGATACCACAAAGCGAAATTCGCGTCGTGGTCAACATACCAAACGACCACAACCTGTTGTGGAAATGAAGAAAAGCCATGACGCATATGGAACCATGATAAAGGTAGAATACGAAGCATAGTGATTTGTACTTTATAAGTACTTGTGCGTGGGTCCTACAAGTGAAATATTTTTGTACTTTATTAAAAGGTAGACGAATAATTTAAATAAATCGTGTCATTTAAATAAAAGGACTTAATTTGTTGTATAAAAGGATTACTTTAAATAAAAAACAAATTGTTAAATACAAATTATCTGTTAAATACATAATAAAAAAGTATTCTTTTTAGGGTTCCGTACCCAAAGGGTAAAAACGGGACCCTATTACTAAGACTCCGCTGTCCGTCTGTCTGTCTGTCTGTTTGTCTGTCTGTCACCAGGCTGTATCTCAAGAACCGTGATAGCTAGACAGCTGAAATTTTCAAAGATGATGTATTTTTGTTGCCGCTATAACCACAAATACTAAAAACAAAATAAAATAAATTTTTAAGGGGGGCTCCCATACAACAAACGCCGTTTTTTGGTACGAACCCTTCGTGCGTAAGTCCGACTCGCACTTGGCCGGTTTTTTGTTATTATTGTGGTTTATTAATTACGGTAATTATAGTACATTACAATTACACAACTATAGTTGAACAAACATTAGCAACTTTTTTATATTTTGTTGTTTTTACAGATTTGCATTCATATGATACTAACCGATGGCTACTGTGCGACATTATAGGCCTTATGCTTATTATACGACATTCTATTAAGTCTTTCCATAATGAATGTTTATGTTATTCTCGCATCTAAAGGGATTCAAAATAGGAAAAAGAAGGTCTTTTGGGTTAGAAACAGCAGACACATAATTGAAGCTATTGCTGTAAGAAAGATATGAAACTGTATCTTTGACTCGTAATTTGAACCAAATCATCTCGAGAATCTTGGATATCGATAATCCACAATCAGGCCCTAATCAAGATGTTCGTAAAACTTGAAAAACTTGTAGATATTGTCATTCCGAAAACGTCTACGACAACGGCTGTAAAAGGCGATTTGCAGAAGCATAAACCATTTCTATGAGCAATTTATTTCCTAAAGTTTATTTAAAAAAAATGATTAAGAGAAGACTAAAACAGTAAATAAAGTAGGTTCTTGCAAAATAAACGAAAAAAAAGTAAAATTTACAAATGGTTAGTAATAACGTTACTCAAAATTAAGGTTAGTGATTTGATCTATGGTTAAACATCGGTAAACACCGATGTTTTATTCATATTGAACGTGTTCCGACCTGTTCGTCGTGTTATGGTTGCACCAACTAGTGCTCAGAACGCGTCATGGCTTTTCTTCATTTCCACAACGCGTAGCGGTCGTTTGGTATGTTGACCACGACGTGATTTTCGCTTTGTGGTATTTCTATGATTACCACAACGCGTTTTGGGCGTTTTTATAAGAGCCATGACACGAATTTCGCGTTGTGGAATTTTGGCAGTGACCAACGAGTTGTGAGTGTTTTTTTCCGCTCAAAGGCCGATTTCGGTCTTTGAGCCTAACTTATATAACAATAAACTTTATTTGTTCAAAAAATTCAAAGAAAAAACATTTTTTTATTTACCGTAGTATAAATAGCACCGCTATCCGTTTTTGGTGCACCAATTATGATTGAGGTGATCACAATAAAGATAGTGAGATCCATATTTACAATAAATTAAAACTTGGTTTGCTATAGTTATGTTTGTATGAATATTTATTAATTTTAACACTGATTAAACATCTATCAATCGAATGGCAGTTATTTATATAAGTATCGTAATATCTCAAGAAAACCATTTTTTTATGTTGGTATAGCTTAGGGTTCCACGGATTTAAATCATAGGTTACTGACGAAGTCACGGTTATCTATACAAACAATTAAACTTTCATAGGTAGCCAAAACACTGAATTTTAGTTTAATTCTATGAGATAATCTGATAAGTTAGTTGGGATTTTAAATTTAAGGGGACATTGTAATGCAACACTACACGCCAATCCCGCAAATCCACGCTGATGGCCTCCTCGCAAAATATCAATAGTTATTTATACAAACTCACAAACTCAGTGACAAATAATTTATTGTGGTTTTTCTCGACGAAAAATAAAACAAACGCCGTTATTAGCTGTTTTCACCAATAAAACTGCAAACAATTACCTATTTGTCACTGAGTTTGTGTTTTGCGAGGGGACCATCAGCTTGGATTTTTAGTAAATTGTGTATTTATAAGATAATATTTTTTGCGGGGTCAATTTTTGTTACGTCAAATTTATTTGAAATACTTAAGTTAAAGAATTTTTCTGTATTTTTCAATTAACAACGAAAATTGTTAATGGAATTTGCTAACACGGAACCACATTACTTTCAAATCACTTTAACTTGTGGCTAGGTACTTTTCAATCGTGTTTTATAAAATTAATTGTTGTTTTAATGTCTCAAAATTATGTTTTTTTTATCTAATATGAATAATTATTTGTATAGGGGAGCCACGATTCGCATTTACCCATTAGTTATTAAAATTGGTTTACTCGTATAAAAAATCGTCATTCAATAAATAACTAGTGTCGTTAGTATTCTTTTCTATACTGTACTAAGCACATTTTTTTTCTCATTCACGCACATATTTCACTTATTTGTTACCCTACAATATTGAAACAATAAAAGAAATATTAATTCAGAGAAATTAAATTTATTTTGTGCTGTCATCTACGGTAATGAACTAACTCATGTGCTCTGTTTATCAAAACTTACAAGTATACAAAATCATTTTCAATAGTTCATGTAAATTACCTATGTATTTTTCAAAATAATTTATGCAAGACGTATTGTAAAAATTCAATTGTGTTTTTCACTACGAAAATTATTGTACTTACCTATACACCGTCATTTTGTAGTCGTTTTAATTAGCTTAAGGGAGTGCTCTACTAATGAAAATAATCATTTTTGCCAAAGAAACATGGGTCGAAAAACGACAAAAAAATTTGACTTTCCCATACAAATACAATGTTTTAGCTGTCTAGTTAGTATGGGAGGACCAAAATTTTTTGTCGTTTTTTGACCCATGTTTCTTGCACAAAAATGTTTAGTTTCATGGGTACAACACACCCTTAAGTTAATTAAAACGACTACAAAATGACGGTGTATAATAAGTACAAGACTTGTAAGCGAAAACTTAGATAAATAATTTCTACGATGATTTCTGTCTAGCTCGTCATTTCAAAAGTTGTGAAATAAGTCATTAAATGTAAGTAACTAATTAATACTTGGTTATAGATTTGTAGGTTATTGGATATAGATTTTTACGTTATTGTGATTGCGGCGGTCTTGCTAGGGCCGGTCGTAGGATGGGTCATTGAATTTATTTATTATACTAGCTTCCGCCCGCGAATTTAGCCGCGTGGACATTCAGGAATCTTTGGGCGGGATAAAAAGTATCCTGTTTGAATAGAGGCCTGGTGAATGAAGAAAATATTTGTGCGCCAAATTTCATCCAAAATATCCCTTCAGCGGTTTTTGCGTGATTGAGTAACAAACATCCTAACTCACAAACTTGCACATTCATAATATTAGTAGGATATCGAGCTTCACGTGCTTTATTCTCCCATTGCAGATGACGTCAAAGTTTTTAGGAAACAATTGAAAATACAGAGCTTTTTGGTAGGTATGTAATTTGATTCTTGTATATTTGGGTTCCAAATCGGCGGGCTGATTATCTAATTAAAAACCATCTAGCGACTGGTTGCAGTTAACAGATGTTCGTAATCAATTGCTACTTCTTTTTGGGTAAAAAAAACTTACCAAAGAAAAGTGGCAATGTATGTCAAATGCAACCGGTCGCTAAATAGTTTCTTTTTAGATAATCAGGGTGCGGTTTGTCCTTTAGACAATAAGTAAGTATCCTATTAGCGATCCGTGTCCATTCAGTCTCGAGTGAAGTTGCCGCTTCTGTTGTACATACTTAGTTAAATAATTAATCGTTTTATACTTGAGATATACATACTTGGCTTTTTGTGAAGTAGTGATGAGGTAAAGAAACAACAAGGTACAAAGTAATTTACTAGATCTAGAAGTGGTATAGTAAAGTCTTTCAGTCGATATTATTATTGAATCGAAACTTCACCTTTTCGTTTCATAATAATATACCATTTCCATATAATAATATTGCGAATTGTCTCTTCAGCACCCATATGAATGCAGACATCTTGGTTTTATGGGTACAATTTCAATATCCAAACCAATTGTCAGCCTATGTCTCAATATTGCTTAGTAAAGCTGCCATATTTTTTGTGATTTTGTAGTAATATACATATAATATAAGTATTGTTTAAAAGGGGGAGTGAAATCAAAGGGTTTTTAAGTAAGAATAATTTTATTTCTGAAGAAAGCAAGTACTTAATAAACAAATAGATCAAATATCTTTATTGCTATTGTAGGCAAAGTTAAAACTACAGCATAGCTGTAATGCTGTAGTGGTGGATTTTTTAATCCTTTAATTCCATAGTTAAAGCAAGGTTTAATGCTCTAAGTTTAATTCTGACAAAATTTTAATTATATAACAAAAGAAGAATATGAAAATGTTTATTTATCTTTAATTTTTTTTAAACTTAGGGGCTAATACAAAAACAGGAACCGATACTCTCGGACCAATGTTCCTGAATTCTAGAGTAAGGTTCGATACGAATATTTCACTGAAAAATATTTTTCTGTCACAAGAAAAAGGGGTATCTGGTATACTATAAAGTAGGTAGGTACAACTATTATACTACTATTACTATTATATTACCACTATTATACTACAAGATTTTAATTGCAACACAACAAATCTTAGTTTCACCACAGTACATATAAAGACTGTGGTTTCACTAACTATATTTAAATTATCAGCAACATATTGTAATTGTTACACTGTAGTAGATACCTTTTATGAGTACGCAGTGCGAAGTAAGTTGAATAAATTGTATGAGAACTTGCAGATCTGTAAAGAGAAATAAGGAATTATGAATAGCTCACATGTGATGAAAAAAGATTGACTGTGGAAAAAGTCATGTCACATTGGGAAATATAGGATGAAATCGAAGTAATTGGAATTCTTAAACTAAGAATCTAACGATGGCGTGAGTAGGGTTGCTAACTTTTTTTGGTTCAAATATAGTAGTTTCAAGATTTTTAGTGTATACATATAGTAGATGGCGAAAAAGTCCAAAAAAATATAGTAGATTGCCTTTTTTTTTGGAAAATTTTAAAGAAGTTGCATTTTTCATACTTAAGTAAGTACTTACTTACTAACATTTTCAGAATTTATTGAACAACCATAAAGACAAGTGTTTAATCACAAAAAATATTATGCAATTACTTATGTGCATATAAGTAATTTTTTTTTTGTTTTTGTTTAATTCTTTCACTTGAAAAAATATAGTATATAGTATACCTACCTACTATATATTTTTTCATAAAATATAGTAGGCGAGCCTTCAATATAGTAGGATACTATATTATATAGTAGGGTTGGCAACCCTAGGCGTGAGGGCATTCAAACGGCTCGGTTTTTCAGCCAACTTGCTACGCTACTTTAATCGACTGAGGTTTTTTATCGACAATAGCTTGTAAGGTCGCATCGCAAATTAGATTTACTCTTCGATTTTACCCTATTCGGCTAATATTGCCTAATAAGGCCGCGTAAATATGCATGCCCCCACGAGTCGATTTTACAGGCGACAGTTATCAATATTGCGGTAAGATTATTAGCTTAAAAAATGGCCAAAGACTTCGATTTTACTCTGTAGTTTATTCCTTAATGTTAACATACACCTTCCAGTTACTTACTAAGCTGAAACTGTTCAAATTCATAGTCGTGTATCCCTTAGCTGTGAATACAAATGGTTTTTGGGTCCTAGCCATCAACATTAACAACATTGTCTTAGTATCCTTGTCAGCAAACGTCCAGTCTGCTGAATAAATGGCGTTTGATAGTTCCAAGCTCTAAATAAATAAATAAAAAGGAAATCATTTATTTCCTCATCACACAATAGGTTACTTAACTCTAGAACATATTTGAGTGAAAGACGATGTATGACCTGAAGTGTGAGAAGCTGGTGCCCGCAAAAGGTTTTAAAAGAAAACCGGTTACATAGGTCACCAGGCCATCCCCGCAAAAGGATAAAATTGTGTTCTTAGCTAAACGTATTTATAGACCTATGTGAATAGCTAGCAAAGATGGTATATTATTGCATGAAAACCTCTATAACAGATGTGGATTTCGCATCGAGCTTATTAAAAATCTTAATATATAAAATCGTAAACTGAATGACTGATCTATCAACGCACAGCCCAAACCGCTGGACCTAGAGACTTGAAATTTTGCACACAGATACCTTATATAGTGTAGGCATCCACTAAGGAAGGATTTTTGAAAATTCCATCCCCAAGGGGATGAAATAAGGGATAAAGGTTTGTATGAAAGTCCCTCAGTTTTGAAGCTAGGATCTTCAAATTTTGTATTTAGGCTGACGATTGAAAATTAACAAATACGGGTCTCGGCGTTTTTCTAAATTCTACCCCCGAAGGGGTCAAATAGGGGATGAAGTTGTGTAATGAAGAAAATCCTTTATTTTCGAAGTCAAAATTGCTAAATATATAATTTAGGCTTATGGATGGAAATCTAACGCAACGTATATTGTTATTGTTAGTATTTCAACCCCGACGGGGATGAAATGGGGGTGAAAAGGGTTAAAAAACCTAAAAATCGATATGGATGTCGTTATTGGGGTTTTCTGGGATGACGATTGCAAAAATGACATTTATTTTGAAGTCGAACACGGTGGACATGATTTGACCCCTCAAGGGGTGAAAATGGGGTTCAAATTTTGTATGAAAAAATAATATTAAATGGACATTACAACTACTTTGAACTTCGTAGGAGCACGTCTAAAAATAAATAAGCAAACATATATTTTGTGATTTTGAAAATCAACCCTTTAGGGGGTAAATGGGGTGAGTAAACCTAAAAATGGACATGGATGTCGTTATTGGGGTTTTCTGGGATGACGATTGCAAAAATGACATTTATTTTGAAGTCGAACACGGTGGACATGATTTGACCCCTTAAGGGGTGGAAATGGGGTTCAAATTTTGTATGGAAAAAAATATTAAATGGACATTAAACTTTAAACTTCGTAGGAGCACGTCTAAAAATAAATAAGCAAACATATATTTTGTAATTTTGAAAATCAACCCCTTAGGGGGTAATTGGGTAAGTAAACATAAAAATCGATGTGGATGTTGTTCTTGAGGTTTTATGGGATGGTGATTGCGAAAATGAGATTTATTTTGAAGTCTGACACGGTGGACATGATTTAACCCCTAAAGGGGTGAAAATGGGGTTCCAATTTTGTATGGAAAAATAATGTAAAACAGACATTACAACTTTGAACTTCGTAGGAGCACATCTAAAAATAAATAGGCGAACATATATTTTGTGATTTTTAAAATTAACCCCTTAGGGGGTAAATGGGGTAAGTAAACATAAAAAATCGATATGGATGTCGTTCTTGAGGTTTTATGGGATGGTGATTGCGAAAATGACATTTATTTTGTAGTTCAACACGGTGGACATGACACATCATGGACCTGGACCTGGACATGCACATCCAGGTAACGGGAACGGAAACGGGCACGGGCACGGGCACGGGCACGGGAACAGGAACGGGAACGGAAACAGGACGAGAACGGGACGGGAACGGAACGGGCCGGAACGGAAACGGAACGGGAAGGGAACGGGAATGAAACGGGAACAGAATGGGAACGGGAACGAAACGGGAATGGAAGGGGAAAGAGAAAGGGACAGGAATGGGACGGGAACAGTACCGGGAAAAGGAACGGGAACGGAATGGGACGGTACGAAACGGGAACGGAACGCGAACGGGAACAGGAACGGGAACGAGACGGGAATGGGAATGGGAACGGAAGGTGTACGGGACGGGAACGGAACGGGACGGAATGGGAACGGAACGGGAAGAATGGGAACGGGAACGGCACGGGAACGAGAACGGGACGGGAATGGGAATGGGAACTGAAGGGGTACGGGCCGGGTACGGAACGGGAACAAGAACGGAACGGGACGGAATGGGAACGGAATCAGAACGGGAACGGAACGGGAATGAAACGGGAACGGAACGGGACGAGAACGGTATGGGAACGAGAACGGGACGGTAACGGGACGGGAACGGGAATGGCAACGGAAGGGGTACGAGAACGGGACAGGAAAGGGATGGGAACGGACGGGAACAGAACGGGAACGGGAACCGGAACCGGAAACGTAAAAATGACTGGTCAAATGCTGGTTGAAGGTTCTCTAAGGATTTTCTCTAACCTCCACGCGGACGAAGTCGCGGGCAGAAGCTAGTACAGAATAAACCGTGTACAATGACGTCATTAATTTTAATGCTTGATTGTACCTATGTCGTGTCATCATAAATCATTATATGGAAAAGAAAGAGATAAAACCAATTTTTACTACTACTACTTATTATTCTTGATTATATTTTCAGACGATATGTTGCTAGTAAGAAAGAACCTTTCATTGTATATCAGTTAATCTGAAATATTATATATGCAAATAAAAAAGCTAATAATAACTACAAATGTGACCCCAATTAACAGCAAAAGCATTCCATGAAAATAAAGAAGCTTTACATGCCTGACATTTCGGGGCTATTTTTATTTATAAAATTAAAATAAATTTAAAAATACCTACGTGATCACTGAGGACTTGACCGTTGATACATTGAATAAATACTTCCATATAAAGATAGCAACACATGAAGAAATAACGAAGAGTCTTGTACAAGTCGTTAACAGCCTGAGTTAAAAAAAACATATAAATAATTAAAAGAGAGATAAAGAAGAGGGATATTGCTATGCAGTAGGTGAAGCTATAAACTTTTAGCTTTTACAAAATATTTAACTGTAGCTATACTAAAGTTCGCTAATCGGCGTTTACGTCATAAAAATTATATTCAAACATTCAAAACAAAAATCATTGTAATTAATAAACCGACCATTAAAAACTGATTAAAAAAATTCAAATAATCTTTTTAAGGAAATGGATTAGACTTTTCTGTTTCTCTGGAAAACTTAAAATACCTAGCTCTTAATTCAAAAATCTTTCTTTCTTTGTTGATTTTTGGCTTTTGATTTATGTAGATATCTCGTAATAACTAATTATTATTTAATTTGTGGCTGTGTTAAAATAATATAAGATCATAATCAGTATTAGATTATTATCCATTTCAAAGATTTTAAATTGAATGTTTGATAATGACTTACGGCGTATTTGCTTTTAAAAATATTGAATTTAATACATTTTAATAAGATAATAAGATATACAATTAGGTAAATAAAATTTTGCACAAAAAAATTTTTGAACATATGACTAGATATTCTTACGACAGCTGTGAACAATGTGAGACAAATAATAGTGGCACCAAAACCATAGTACAACAGCATTACATCGCCTAATGCTCCGTCTAGTTCCCTTGATATCCTGTAACAAGATTAAAAAAATCGACCAAGTGCGAGTCGGACTCGCGCACGAAGGGTTCCGTGCCAAAAACGGCAAAAAGATCACGTTTGTTGTATGGGAGCCCCCTTAAATATTTATTTCATTCCGTTTCTAGTATTTGTTGTTATAGCGGCAACAGAAATACATCATCTGTACCTATGTAGGTAACTGTCTATATCCAAAGTTGAAGTAATCAAACTTCAAAATAAGTGTATTGAAATAGAAAACAGAATAGACAAAATTGACTTATCAGTTTCAGGCCCACTTTAATATGTTTTGGATAAGTGTCAATGGGAAATGTCTGAAAAAATCATATTAGCTGAAATTTTTTTAAAGTTAGGAATCAGCTCCAGTTTCAAAATTTTGCGTTTTCGCAGTCTTACAGAAGTAAGAGCAGAATAGAGATTATCCCCTTGACCGGACTTCTAAAAGGTTGCGGGTTCGATTCCCGCCTGAGAATTTAATCTGGTGAAAAATCTTTTAATAATACAATATTATATAATATTTTTTACAATAGTATTATATAAAAATATCATTGTAAATGCTAAATAAAAAAAAGTTAAGTGCCACTTTGACATAAATAAGGGCTGTACAGAAATGTCATTTTGTCAGTTCACTTTTTAAATGTGGTGATTAAATCAAGCGAATAATCTCCACTCTGTTTCTGTAAGATATCACACCACTACGATCTAGATCTATGACACCACTAGGATCCCTTGCTAAACTCCCCTGGGGGATTCATGTGGATATTTTGTTCACTTGGCTCCACCAAAAAGGATTATGTAAATGGGATTCCCTGGGGGATCCAGTAGGACATATTTTCTATTTTATTCTGTAATTATTACGTCACCAAAGTACCAGGATCACATAAATATGGGGAAGTCAGGTTAACTTCTATATTTTCACTATTTGATAGGTATATTTTTGTTGTTTTTTCTCACTAGTGACATTCTAATCTAAATAATACTACTCATTATTACTTTGATGTTACCTAGATGAGCTTATAGTAAATGATATTATACAAAATCCTATAAAAAAACAACTTTCGAATACTGCCAGGCGTTCTTTGGTACAATATAAATATGAATTTAAAAAATCCAATTGAACTCAACGATCTCAACGTGGAAACAAAATTCACACGAATCCCCCCGGCGATCCACGTAGATGCAAAATCCACATGAATCCACCAGGAGATCCACATGGATAAAATAACCACATGAATCCCCTAGGGGAGCTTAGTAGCTAGTGGACGGAGCCAAATCTAAATTTTTTTTCCACACAACCAAATATTTTGTGGAGCTTATTCCTAATTAAAAAAACAATTGTTATTCTTTTCAAATATTCCACATTAAATTACTTTACTAAAAAGTATGTTTCTTTTTTTAATTGAACCAGAAAATCTACTGAACCTTCTTCATTTCAACACGTGTCATCTTCGTGTCATACTTACCGTGCTAAAAGTTGATGTCGAACTATAATGTTTCTTAAATTCTTTTTAATATTTGCGTGAGTTTCTTGTAAATTGCGTTTTTTTACAATATTGTCAACATCTTCAACCGTGATTAAATTCTTCAAACTGTCACCGAGAACTTTCAATTCCATACAAATAAAAATTGTGTATGCAGCATGAATTATGTTACAAAATCCATAAACGCAGATGACTACGAAGGTCATAAAGCTTTCCCAGAAATAAATGGTGTTATACCAAACGACTTTATCGAAAGGGTACCATCCATCGAATGGATAAAGATACACCAGCTCTTCGCCAAGGATATCATGTTTATAGTACATGATAAATCTTGGGAAAGAATTAACAACGATGAGAAGCGGTACAGCGTTATAGTTCAAGAATCTGGAGGCCTTTTTATTAATAGCAGTATATTTTCTAACAATCTTCCTATGACTCTGGCTTTCAGACACTAAATCAAAGAAATCCTCGCAGAAATGACAATAGATTTCATTGTAAAGGTCTCGATAGACGTGAATTTTTGAAATCTTCAAAATTGCCATTATTACGACGCCTAGATTTGGTGCGACATTAAATACTTCGAAAAAATTTGTGACCCCGTTTAAGAAAATGGTGGTGAAAAGTTGTACTGAAGTCACTGACAAAAGAAAGTAAACGAGCCCGAAATATATGTATTCAATTTTAGATTTCCCAACAAAAGGATAGATGCGTCCAATTCTCCGCCCAACATTACCCATAAACTTCATTTCGCTTAACAAATTTTCTTTTAACTCTCTAATCGACTGAATAAGCATATTTTATAAAAATATATTAGTTTTAAACTTAAGCTTAGGACTGATGCTCCTTACGAACTTCGATAGAATGAATACCAAACAGTAAATCAAGTCTGTAAATACCTGAAATCACACTCAAAAGAAATAACAGCTTTAGGTTCCAATTAATTGTATTATAGGGTACCTACTCTGAAGATAATAACTACGCAAAGGAAATCATACAACGGACATTAATGTTATGTTGCTTCTAGCAAGCATTATGTAAAAATTTATACAAACCAGTAAATCTCCCTTTGCATGACCACCAAAACACAATAGCGTTTTATCAACACGCAACTCAAAATGCACTGTCTTTTGACAGAAATGTGATAAATCGTTAATTAGCTACGGTGCTCATGCTATCCCCATCAGAATTTACGATATTATAAAGTAAAGAGAAATTATTAAAATGTAAGTACCTAAATAATTGTTGAATGTGAAAGCAGAAAATTGTGTAAGTACATGAAAGTAAATAACAAAAAAATGCTATTGGAATAAAGTCAGCATTTTAAATGTTATTAATTTTAATAAAACTAGCGGCTGCCCGCAACTTTGTCTGCGTGGAAAGTTTTTTTGCTACCCATCGAGAAATATTTTTTTTTTCGGGATAAAAGGTACCTACCTATGTCCTTTCCATACCCATGACAACGAGTATGTAAAATTTCATGATGCTCGGTTCGGTAGTTAAGACGTGAAGGTGTAACAAACAATTAAACAAACGGACTTTTGCATTTATAATATTATAAGTAAGGATAAAGACAGTTAAAAATAATAAGAAGTAGAAACATTATTTTAGTTCTCCTAGTAACATACCTATCCTTTTGGCTTAGAGCAACGCGGCTTTTGGTATAGTAAGCTTTGATTCCAACGCACGATATTTTTTAACTAAAGTTTACTGTCGCTAAATCACTAGAACAAGCCAGTAATTCAAATAACCAATTTAGTTGAATTACAATGTCAATCAATGCTAATTCCTAATACTCTTTACTTAAACGGTTAGCTCTTAACGTAAAGGCAGACGGTCGGTAATTGAATGTATTTAGAAGTGATTTAATATGGACAGAAATGGGTCAAGTCGAGATTCTCTTAACGTAGCGATCGCTTATAATTTGCTCGTATTGTTCAGTTTAAATCACAGGAGAGGGCACTTGACAATACCGTTTGGAGTCCTTTGTTGCATGACTAATATGGAAATTAATCCGATGGTGTATGCCATCCACTCGATGGTAATGCTTTAAGGGATGCTTTCTACGGCTTTGCCATTTGCCCTGATTGTTGTGGGGTTCAATATATAGAAGAGCACAATACATTATCTTCAGCCAAAATTTTGGTTACCTCGTGATGAGTCGCGACACGATTCCAAAATTTGTATTTTGTTTATTTCCTCACTTTTCAAAGATTCCCTTTTAGGACTGGAAGTAAAATAAACTAGTAGTTTTATACAACGTGTTACAAAATAACCCCTAATGCCGAATATGGTAGATAGGTACCATCAAACCGAACGACTTCTACTAAAGGCCAACTGTAAAATCTCGATAAAAAAATCAGCTGTTTCATACAAATAATAATCACGAAAATGTATGAAACAGCTGTTTTTTTCGTGATTTCAGAGTTGGTCTGATAGTAAAAGTTGTTCAGTTTGATGTTTCCTAACCACCATATTCTGGTTAAGCCATTAATTCTGTTACACGTTGTATAGAAGAGCACAAGTCATTATCTTCAACCAAAATGTTGGTTACCTCGTGATGAATCTCGTCACGATTCTAAAATGTGTATTTTGTTTATTTCCTCATTTTTTAAAGATTCCCTTTTTGTGACTTGAAGTTAAAATAGCTTTATATTTACACAACTCTGTTTATGATTTCATTAACCCTAGAACCGTACCCTAGGGTACGAATGAAAAAAAAAATTAAAATCGCTGATAACTCTTTTGCTATAAGACGCTTTATTCTGCACGTGGGTGTATTTACGAGTAGCAGCGAGACGCGTGGATACCTCCACTGGGTGTCAGTTTTGTTGAAGAATAGATATGGTAGACCATCATGTGGGGTACACCACGATCAACGTAAGAATGTTATTACAAATTTTGGTATGAATATGAATAGGTGGTATGATAGCCGTATGTCAATAATTCTGTACAAAAAGTAGCGAGCTCAAGTAGGTTATTTTGATTTTCAAGAGGTATTTATTTTGATACTCATTTTCTCCTTTTATTTACTGTATTATTTTTTGTATGATTATTTCACAATGTAATTCATACAAAAACAAAATAGAGAATATTCTAATGAAGATAGAAGAGGAAATGACCTTATTCACCAAAAAAAACAAGCTTTCGATCTCATAAAACATTGCATAGAAAAGAGGCTTCAATACCGAATTTTGCCGACGTCCCTAAAAATAAATTATAGAAGTTAGATTGGGCAAAAAATGACAAGAAGCTGTGAAAACCTTTTTAGCTCTGAAATCTGTAAGGTATTATTTATGCCTAAAGTCGGAAGATCGTAAATATCGCATACAATGCACCGAGTGAAAAAAATATTTGAAATGACCACAAACAAAAGCAAATTATTCGCCAAAATTGTTATATAATTCAAAATAGGTGTATCAAATCTACTTACTAGGGTTGTCTCCCGACTTGTTTAGAATAGAAACTTTATGTTAATGAAACATATTTCTTTTTATTCAACCGTTGTATAACAGTATTAAATGTACATTTGGTTAGTTCAATTGAAATTTAGGTAAAAGAAAAATATTTACCATCATTTTGGTAGGTACCCCAACATCCATTTCCCGGTACAAAATATGATGCTATTACGATTGAATCGTGCGCACCGAATGCTTGTTCAAATTGCCATCCGAGAATCGCATTCGTCTTTAAATTGTGTTCATTTGCAAAATGATTTCGAAATCTATATAGATGAGGACTTTAAGTTTGATCGTCTAATAAAACGACCAGATTATCCTGAACCCTTTGTTCTTGTTTAAAGTATGAAATACGAAGAAGGAGGAGCTCTTAATAAATTGGATGTGTAGAATGTGGCTCATGTTTGAGCCCTTTATGTGTATTCTTATTCACTGTTATAGATTTTTTATGACCAATACAGAGCTGATATTACCATTATTTGTTCTCTTACTGTTACCTACTACTACCCATGTTCTTTAACTACCATTAACGATGTGAAAACTCAGATAAAAATGCACAGATTCCCTGCATAGCATAAACTACTAGGTCATTGAAAATTAAATTCAGGCATAAGGAAATGAAATGAACACACAAATAAAAATTTAAAGATTTCACAAAATCCAAAAAAATAAAAAAAAAATCGGAAAAGTTCAAAATATTCCAAAAATCCTCCATTCACCACATACAACAATATAAACTCTCATACACACCCAACTTCCATACCACAGTACTGTATAACCATGATGCGATACAACTCACTCGCCGAGGTACTTTTTTGAGGGCGCAACTACAGCCTATAACTTTTTTTTATTTTCAAAATTTTTATCTTATTCGACAGCCAATTAAATATCCGGGACCAAAGTCAAAAATTCAAAAAATTTCTACCAAATAAACTGGTTTTTCAACCATAACTTTTTTGGATTTCAAATTTTTTTTTAAATTCCTTCACCATCTGATAGGTCTCGTCAATCAGTGTCCTTTGACACCCTATTTATCTATGAACTACCAATAGCTTTCGTACAATCGCCGTGTCACACTAAACTCCCAAATGGGACCTAGTACCCAGCGATATAAAAGTCATTTTCAATGACAAAAATCCTGGATTTTTAGACCAATATTAACTGTAAGTTCTGAACATCAAGGGTATTGCACGGGCAATAGAGATTAGAGGCTACAAATGTATAGCAAAGTGCAAAATTATATGTTATTCACTGTACAAAATAAGTAAAATATTTTAAATCAAGAATGCAAAAGCACCAACAAAATCAAAAGCAAAAGGTGCTAACAACAACTCCATATAAATAAAAACATTTTTCCGTCAAATGAAGACGTCACAAAGAATAATAAAGGAGATTCAACGATAGGCCCACAATGGGGTGCGATCAACGACGACACGACACGGCTCCATTCGACGCGACCGGGGTCTCACACGTCAAATTTCACTTCCTGAATGGCGTTCACCCCACGGAATCTTTATAAATAGTTGTGCGAAGATGCTGCTTAATTTGTCGGAAATCTATTGGGACTCAATGCATGCCGGGTAGTCAACGGATTGTGCGAACTTTGTGGATCGGGACCTGATTTAATTGAGTCTGTGCTCTCTAATTTGATGGGGATTTGCTGGAATTCGTACATATACGTATATAAGGTGGGTATAAAGGTTAATCATACGGTGCAAGAGTACTGAGTACAATAGGGACCAGTATAAATAATTACTACTTGAATTTACGAAATGAAATAAGTTTTGCTGTTTTTAAGGCTTTTTAAGTATACACTCATTTTTTTTCTCATACCTTCGTTAACGCATGATATAAGTACTTATTATTGTTTTGTAAGAGAAAATAAAAGTCTGTGATTAGTTTTTTTTTAATGCAAAAAATATTAGATAGAACTGCTTGCTTTGTTTCGTTTCACAACAACTAACTATTAAATAATAATAATATGATGACGTATTAAGTAGTAATGAAAATAAAGGTTGTTCATTTAAAATCTCGTGTGTTTAAGCTGAATAAGTAATAGTATTCAGGGTTATTCGTAAAACAGCAAAAATCTCGTAGGAGGGTTTTACCAACATAGTAAACAACAACATTTGTTCTACGACTTTTCCGAAATTTTTACTCTCCGTGCAAATATCCGAACAGCTGATAGATAGAGTTTTGTATGAAAAGTCAATTATGAATTGACTGTTTAAGTTAAAGTCGTAGAACAAATGTTGTTGTTAATGATGTACCTAAGTAATCTACGTAAACTAATAATATAGTAATAATAATAACTAATGTAATCATGGCTATTTTATTCACAGGTGCTTCCATCAAAGTTTGAATTTAAAGGAAAACAAAGGACGCCAGAACAGCCATCTTCAATGGTAACAAGCACTTGAGTACTCCAACGAATGATAAGTACATGCTTATTGTACTAATTAAAACAAAAGCTCTGCAATACCTTGCTACCGCATTACACTCGAAGAAGTGGCAGTAGGGAATATTTTGAAGAAGATATTAAATGTTTTCGGTTCGTATTAAAATACTCTAGAAAGGCGCCTTATAAAGCTTTAGTCTTTTCACTATAGCGACATAATGTTACTGCGACAGCCATTCTTCTTTCTAACGCGTTTTGTATCAGAAAGGATCTCCAAGTTGATTTGATTGGAAAAATGAAATTGATAATCATGATTGGGATTAAGGTCATTTTTAGGGTTGCGTAGTCAAAACGACAAGGAACTCTTATAGTTTTGCCATGTCGATGTCTACCTGTCATTATAGTCTTTTTTACAGCCATATGGTATGGTATAAAGTTACTACGGAACCATATTCTGCGCGAGGACCAAGACGCATTTGACTGTTTTTTTTTTATTTAACAACTGTTCTTTATACAAAAATTCGTTAGTAAAAGGCTTTCATCGAGTTTCTTGCCATTTTTTTGTTACAAGGTCTCATCCTCTTCGCCATTCACATGTGATATTAACAGCCAAGAATTAATGTATGATTTTAATGTATTGAGTTGATTGATAAATCAGAAAAAGTGAAAATTAGTCGCATTAACTAAGAGAATCTTCTGATATTCTTATACTGTGATGACGACATGCAGAAATACAGATACTTTTGCAGTAAATAAAGTTGAAAATTAGTTACAGTTTCCTTTGTGAGGGTTCTCAGTTAATGAAGCGGGACGCTGTCAGCGTCTGTCTGTAGAGATATTAAATTGAAAAAAGGATTGAACGCTGAAAACTGGATGCATGTTGGAAATGACGGGAAGCGGAAAATACGTTGAGACTTTGAGCCAAAATAATAACTGTTTTGGTCAGTTAATAAGGATTAGGATACCCTATATAAATTGGCAAAAAATATTTATAGTACATTAGTTTCAGCTTTTGATCTAGCTCTGTGCACTAAATTTGTTGCCTGGTTATTATTACTAATTACCTAAATCATTTGCTTAACCACGGTGGTAAAAGCCTAAAAGAAAAAACATAACCAAAATAACCAAACTAACTATTTGATAATATTATGATATCAATAATTTTAAACAAGAGTATCAAAGTATCTACCCTAATCACAGAATATACATATAATAGAAAAACCAAAAGAATTAAATATTTAGAAGCAGCAAAAAACTTCGCTAAATGCATTAATTCTCTTTAAGCAGACTAGAACTAGGTATTATAACATTCATAGTTACAATAATTGAAAAGAAACCACTCATTCTTATTATATACCACGATTTTTATATTACAAGCATAATTCTAATGTTATTTGACGATCACGACTTAAGATAAAACTAATTTACAACATACACGACAATTAATTGAACATGTACTGGTTTTATCACCAACAACATTTAAACTTAAGAGTGTGCACGGAAAACACAAAATATAGTTTCATTACTTATTTTAATGGCCAATAAAGTTCACCCAATTTATAGCAACGATTACGTGTGGAGAATGAAGTGAAACTCATGAATTATGGTTTCAGACCTTTAAACTTTAATAAGGTCCCTGTTTAGTCGTGGTATGAGTAACGTGGGCAATTTTATGATTTTCCCTCGGTTTAGAACAGGGGCGGAGGAGGCCGTTATAATAGCAAGCTAATCATGTATCTAAATCGAATATAACATTGCCAGGAATTTTGACTGGTGGAAAAGTAGTGCCAGGCGGCATCAAACTTTACCACTTTTTCGCGCATTTTGATGCCACCTGGCACTACTTTTCCACCAGTCAAAATTCCTATGGCAATATTATATTCGATTTAGATACATGATTGGCTTGCTATTATACCACACCAAATCCAGAGCTCTGTAAATTGTATACCTTCAATCGCTTTTCAGCCCCTTTGTTGCTCAACCACTCCCACCCCCACCACTGAAAATCTGCGAAGTGCCCGGATCTGTGAATAATGATAGTTGGCTAACTAGAGGGATTTCGTCGCTCTGTAAATTGTCCACATATTTCCGGGGCTAGCTCTTAGTCCATTATCTAAAAACTTATTAGCAAGTTTTACATCATTGAATTGAAACATTTTTCATTAAATTTAATTTTTATTTTGATTGGGTCTTTTCTTTAATTTTGCATTTCCCGACGCTTCGGCACCTATGCAGCTGACGTGGTTACGTTGTACCAAAGGATTTTTTTAAGTTAATAGTTGTATATCGTAAAACATGCACAGATAAGCATAGTCGCTCATATAATAGAAATCGTGTCTAATACCTATATTAGACACTAGTCAAAGTTTTATGCGAAATATTTATTATTCGTATTAGTTTCTGTCTTTCTTGTAAAAGTGTTGTCTAAAATTAAGTTTTTTTAAATTTATGTATTGAAACCTAACTCCGGCTCTGCACTAGAATTCTATCGAGTTGTCTGAAGCGCAAATTAAGCAGTTTCAAAGTTACATATCGCCAATATTAATATAGAGTTGCAACATAATTTTCAAGTTGCTTTATATGAAGACGCTTCGGGGCCTTTAGTCACATAAAGTCGATTATAAGGGTAGTTGTTATGTTGGACGGAAAGTCAGTACCTAATTATAAAGAAAACTGGGTGATACAATAACATTTTAGTAGGGGTATTTGGCAATAATGCCGTTCTTCTGTTTTTAACCGACTTCAAAAAAAGGAGGAGGTTCTCAGTTCGGTTGATTTTTTTTTTATATTTTTTATGTTTGTTACCTCATATCTTAGTCAATTATAAACCGATTTTAGAAATTATTTCTTTTGTTTAAAAGTATATAGCTACAAATTGGTCCCATTGTCATGTGGTCAGGATCTGATGATGGGATCCTGGAGCAATCAAGGGAACTCTTCAAATATTATAGGCACACGTATAGCGATTTTGGTATTTTCTTAAGTAACTCATGCATTTGCTTTAGGAAAGTATCATTTTGGTGAAGTGAAACTGATGATGAAGACCATAGATGATCATCGGAACTATTCAATACCATGTTTTGTTACCTCACACACATAACTTTGTCAATTGTAAACCGATTTAAAAAAATCTTTTTTTGTTTGAAAGCATATAAATTCAAATTGATTTCATTATCATAAGGTCAGGATCTGATGATGGGATCCTGGAGAAATCTAGGGAATTCTTGAAATATTATAGGAACACCTAGAGCGATTTTTGTATTTTCTTAAGTAACTCGTGCATTTGCTTTTGGGAAACACCATTTTGGTGAAGTGAAACTGATGATGAAGACCATAGATGATCATCGGAACTATTCAATACTGAGTATTTCAGTGGTGCGATACGATTACTTTAATATGGTTACTAGGCTATTTATGGTCGTCATAATGCATATGGTGAAGTGGAGCTGATAGTGAAGTACCAGGAGAACTCAACGGCTAACGCCCCTGCGTCGGGAAAATCAGTATTTTGTAAAAGGTGATGAGCCATTGACGTAAGGCTATTGTAACTTAGATAATATCGTCGCTAAATATATCTACCAGAAAAAAAAGCTAATAGATATGATAATAATAAACTGAAGTAGCTACCTAATTATTTACATAATACAGAAGGTACTTACACTAAAAAGATTAAAATAAAAAACTGTTTGAAAAACAAAAAACCGACTTCAAAAAACCTGAAAATAGAAACAAAAACAGCTTCAAAAGGAAATACCTCTAAAAAGCAAGAAATAATATTCCAATTAGGTACTAAATAGGGGCTTAGGTTTAAGCAATCACCAGATATAATGAAATATAACGCCCAAAAAATCGTAAGTACTTACCAGAATTTAATCCCCATTTTAATATGAAATTATCACCAATAAACGTAAAGTTCGCTAACCTAAAAAAGGCAAGTATCTTCAGAATAATCGCTGAGCTACCAAAAAAGGCAACGCATGCACCAAATATGTACTCGCATTTTATTTAAAAATTTCATCCAAATATGTTACACAATTTTATCCTAATAAATCATTGTTTACCCAAAAAATATAAATGAAGTTCTAAAGGTTTACCGATACACCGTAAAATGTTTACTAAAGGCTATTTATACAAACTCAGGAGTAGGTAAGTACGACTCAAAAAGTGAATTCCGACAAACTTTTATGCGACAAGATATTTTTGTATCTAAGTACTAACTAGACTAAAAGAATGATTTCAAACTAAAGAAAAAGTCATAGTTTAGCGATATTATTAACAGTAAGCAACCCTGACAAAAGCCCCTCTACTCAAATGGCCAACTTTCTATTCGTTTTAACGCTACGCTTACTTTTAAAGCTTAAAATATGAGCATTACCATTAAATTACATGTCGCAAACTTATATGAATCACAGATTTTTATGTATTGTATGGAATTGACAAGCTTACGGCACGTAATTTTGTAGTTTAATGCTTATTTTAAAGCTTTAATACTAAGCGTAGCGTTCAAACGAATAGAATGTTGGCCATTTGAGTAGGGCCTCAGGTCTGGACGACAGCGGAGCGTAGCGACGTGAACGTGAAGGGGGAAGTAGTTATATAAATGGCGGCATTTGGGACGCGGGCAAAGTAGAGTCCGTTCTAGTCAGTTTTATTTATTCTTATGCCGCGAGACTCAACCAATTTGCCTTCAATATAATATACTTGGTTAATGCATATATTTTATGGCAAACGTAGTAATATATTTGGGTAGTAATGACACAAAACTTTGCTAGTTAAAATTTGGTGCACGCGTGGCCTTTTTGGGTTATGAAAAGTTTTTGTAGTGCAGGCATGACTTAAATAGCCCGAAAGATTTTGGTACAGGTTTTATTTATTTGTACATATTATATTTTTTTTGGATGAGGCTGTTTAGGGTAACGATTGTTTTTTTTGGTGGTCATTAAATTTTATCCCCTAAATAGGTACGCTAATCATTATAATAAAATATGTCTAATGAAGTCGCTTGGGGCTAAAGGACAACTTTTTTAATATAAAAGCCCCACCCGACTTCATTAAACATATTTTATTATAATGATAAGCGTACCTATTTAGTACGTACCTAATTGGAATATTATTTCTTGCTTTTTAGAGGCATTTCCTTTTGAAGCTGTTTTTGTTTCTATTTTCAGGATTTTTGAAGTCGGTTTTTTGTTTTTCAAACAGTGTTTTAATAATAAAAACAGGACTTTTGGTTTTCCATTGCGTCAAAATTCATCTTACAACGAAATAATTAAATAATTTGTCGATGATTTTAAAGAGAATTGACAACATATCAAAATTTTTATCCTGTTTTTTTATTTGTTATTTAGAAATTACTGGTGAAAACATGAGACACGTATTTTTTTATTTTCCAAATTTTTTATTTTAAGTCAACGTAATATTATTTGAAAACTTATCTATTCTAAAAGAGCGTAAGTGCCGTTTAAAGGATTTTTGGCGGACAATATCCTTTGCCCATATGGATAAAAAAAATCATTATGACGTCAACCTGCCAATCTAATCTATGGACGGTAATGACGTTTGTTTGTTTATCTTTTGCTCGAGGTTGTTTTCTTTTATTGTCGCTATTTTTACCTTATTTTCGACAATAATAAATAAAGATATTCGTAAATTAGATTCCATAATCTCATGTGTAGTTCCTGCCTGCAAAAATACTGTGATTGAATGCCCAAACAAACACTGTTTTACGTGCCAAACCAAAGTCTACACGTTTACAAGTGGTGTGTTGCTTTAAAGTTTTATGGAAATTGAAACTAATGCACTTCAAAACAAACTGTATTTATTAAACAAATTCAGACGTACACAATATCTTTTTATTTCTAAAAATAAAATGTTTCGCAGAAGAATTCAGCTTTTGCAGCATGATGAAGTCCATTTTGGTAAGGTTGCGACTGTCTGCTATTAAAAATCCTTCAGAAAACTTGATATTATATTTCGATAGATGTTAAATTTAACCAAAATACTAATTCAAGTTGAAAATATCATGAATACATTCAAAACAAAACTAATCAAAGTGAAAAATATTTTGATTCTTGATACAGACTTTGACATAAATTGTAACCTTGACAGCGACAGTTTTTATGATTATTATTTTTTTAAGATAAAATCACACAACTTTTTCACGCAAAGGAGTTAAATATTTAATATTCCTTTATCTCGATGATACAGTGTTTTTACTACATATTTCGTTAAATTATTGATCAAAAGCCCCGAAAAATTATGTACGGTGTCAGAAATTGAAAAACCTCGAAATGGTTTTCGATTTAAGGTACCTTGTAAAAAATGAAAACATGTCAATTCGTTTTTTCTTGTGTGATTAACATGAATCAAAATGTGATTAACATTACTATTGAGCGTTTTTATCAAATTTTATGAGAAGTTTTTTAATTAGCTTATGCAAAGTCTCGAGGAGCTCGATGGCGCAGTGGTTTAGCGCCTGGCCCAGCGATTGCGGAGGTTAAGCGAGTTTCGCAAGTGTCGGTCGTGGGATGGGTGACCAAAAATATATTATCTCGAAACTTCTCCGTGCTTCGGAAGGCACGTTAAGCCGTTGGTCCCGGGTGCATTTGCAGTCGTTAACACCCACCAATCCACATTTGGCCCGCGTGATGGGTTATGGCCCATCCTCCTTATCCGCCCATAAGTAAGGCCTGTGCCCCAGCAGTGGGAACATCAAAAATGGCTGATGGTCATGCAAAGTCTTATTTACGAAATTATCGTTTCATTAATTATTATAATCATCTCATTTACGTTACATACAAGGTGTTTGGTAAAAGCCTTATAAAGCCGAATATGGTAGATAAGGACCATCAAACTGAACAACTTTTACTATGGGACCAACTCTGAAATCGGAAAAAAAATCTGCTGTTTCATCCAAAAATTAATAACGAAAATATCAAAATGTATGAAACAGCAGATTTTTTTCCCGAATTCAGAGTTGGTCCCATAGTAAAAGTTGTTCAGTTTGATGGTCCCTATCTACCATATTCGGCTTTATAAGGCTTTTACCAATCGCCTTGTAGTAGAGTCACAGAATAACTAGCTTTTCCAGATTCAGTAGCCTCCAACTCAAGAAGAATTTTCATTTCCAAGCTTTTAAATTTAGCCACGCAAACTACAATATTGGACACTGTCTATGATAGTGCATTATTGTCCAAGGGTTCATCCACCTTGCTGGCCGTGTCTACGGCAATTCGTTATTGTAATGTCGGCAATCTGTCGCTACCCGCCGTTATAACTCAGGCGGACCGCACACGGGCCACTAAGTCGCACATATATCAAATACGGCTTTTCACGTGCAAATTAACTTGTACAACTGATGATTAATATGACTAAACTAGCTTCTGCCCGCGACTTCATCCGCGTAAACATTCGGAAGTCCTTAGGGAACCTGTGACCGGGATAAAAATTACTCTTTGTTTTAATCTAGGCTATAAATTATCTGTGTGTCAAATTTCATCCAAATCCGTTCAGCCGTTTTTGAGATATTGAGGAACAAACATCCAAACCAACAAACTTTCACATTCATAATATTAGTAGGATGATAAAATGTAGGTTTTGTGTGAATCTTTTGTAAGATTTTGATCTAAAAAATTGTTTATAAAAAACAAAAAACCGACTTCAAAAAACCTGCCTATAAAAAGCAAGAAATAATATTCAAATCATTAGATATGCATTATCATTGTTATAATAAAAACACGTCTATTGAAGTCGGGTGGGGCTGGAGTACAACTTCCTATTTTTTTATTCTGAAAGCCCCACCCGACTTCAATAGACGTGTTTTTATTATAACAATGATAATGCATATCTAATGATTTGAATATTATTTCTTGCTTTTTATAGGCAGGTTTTTTGAAGTCGGTTTTTTGTTTTTTATAAACAATTTTTTATTTTCTTATTTTTAGTGTAAGTACCTTCTGTATTAGGTATATTATTTAGGTAGAAAAATCGACTCAGCCCAACGTGAGATAATCGCGAAGAAACATACATACATACTGAGAACCTCCTTTTTTTGAAGTCGGTTGAAAATACTATACTAAAGTATCCCTTTTCCAACAAAAAAATCATCTAATTCGGTTCATAAATAAGAAAGTCGTCAAGTTAGTTGATGCAAATCATAGTATTTTCAGGATTACTTGAAAACTACCCGACCGATTTGAAAAAAAATTAAATGGGACCATCTCGCAAGCAAACTCAATCGAACAAAATAAGAATCATCAAAATCGGTCCATAAATGTCGAAGATACGCGCGAACAACGATAAAAAAAAAAAAACATACAATCGAATTGAGAACCTCCTCCTTTTGTCGAAGTCGGTTAAAAATCGGATATTAAGAGTTAATTTAAGCTGTTGATAACATCGAAAAGAATAGGACTAACTTTTTAGTAAGTATGAAGGTAATTTTTATTAAAAAAACGGAGGGTATTTGATTTTGACCGGTATGGTATGTATGTATGTTCATATGTTACCTAATAACTTCTGAACTACTTATCAGAATTCGACAAATGAGGTATCGCTAGAAGCGTTTTAATCATGGTTATAAAATATTTGTGACATCACATTATACTGAATATGGCGCCCTCTAGAGGTTTTAGGCGCATAATATCAGAAACGCAAAATAGCCGATTCGCAAAATATGAGATTCTTATAATAAAAGATTCTCAAAATAGCCAAAGTACAGTCGATGACAAAGAAACTAAATAGGTCATTTATAAATATTTTATTTTGTCATATGTGGGTGTTTGGTAATAAGTAAGTCTAACTAGAAGTACCAGGACTACATAGTTACAAAGGAGGTACTTGATATCTTCTTTTATTTAAAATCAGGTACATAAGTATGTTGAAAATATTTTGATATTTTCGTTATTAATTTTTGTATGAAACAGCAGATTTTTTTTTCGCGATTTCAGAGTTGGTCCCATAGTAAAAGCACATAATAACTAATGTAAAAGTTGTTCAGTTTGATGGTCCCTATCTACCATATTCGGCTTTATAAGGCTATTAGTATTGTATTGTTTTAAGTTAATTAATTTAATAGAAAAAATACTAGAAAAAATCGACTCACCCGTAGCAGCAATCCCGTCTGAGCTGCTACGGGTGAATCGATTTTTTCTTGTCTTTTTTATGTTAAATTAACTAAACTTTTAGATTTTTGCATTCACAATGCTATTTTTATATTAAGATGAATAAATAATGAAAAATATTAGAAAAAATCGGCTCACCCGTAGCAACTTAGACGGGATTCGAACCCGCACCCTTAGGATTGTGGATTGCACCCCAGTGCATTGGGCCGGAATCCTAAGGGTGCGGGTTCGAATCCCGTCTAAGTTGCTACGGGTGAGCCGATTTTTTCTAATATTTTTCATTATTTATTCATCTTAAATTAACTATCCAATTAAAAAATTAAATTAAATATTTTCAACATACTTATGTACCTGAATTTAAACTAAGATATCAAGTACCTCCTTTGTAACTATGTAGTCCTGGTACTTCTAGTTAGACTTTATTTTATTATTTTCAATATATTTCAACATCAGATAATATAGGTAGTCACCTATTTATTATAGGTAACTATACCTACAATGAAAAAAAATGATATTTGTTTTAGCTTCGTTAGAACACGAGGCGATCCATATGGTATCGCAAATTTCTATGGAACTAAAAATTTTTTTAGTTAATTTTGCGTTTTTGATTTCCTAACATTTTTGCCCGTATATGTACAATTTTGGCTATTTTGAGAATCTGTTATTATAAGAATCTCATATTATGCGAATCGGCTATTTTGCGTTTCTGATATTATGCGCCTAACCCCTCTAGAGGATTTAAAATAATTGAATTTTGGAAACTCGAATATTTTCTTTTTTCGTAAATTTTAGAGCGCGATTTTTCCATAGTCGGGTTTTAGCTTTCAAACTTATTTTTTAAGCGTGTGTAAATCAAAATATTTTTTTTGATAAAGTCTGTGCAGATGCAGAATATGATGCAATAACCCTAAGCTCGTTTCTGAAAATAGTGTAAAACAAGCCTATTACGGGCGAAATGACTTCCAAGATAAATTACGGCAGTTTGTTAGATTATAGTCTTTTTCCGAATCCGAAATACGAGTATTTTTGTGATTGATAATTGTATTATTAACTTCTTAAATTGATGCTAATAACTATATACGATGCAATATTTTTATTGTGGCAGTAAATATTTTCCCCCGTATTGTAGTATTTTAAGAAAACCTATATTATTCATTCGTTCTCTACTTCCATTTGAATCAAATATTTATTTTATTCTGTTTTTAGTATTTGTTATTATAGAGGCAACAGAAATACATCATCTGCAAAAATGTCAACTGTCTAGCTATCACGGTTCATGAGATACAGCCTGGTGATAGACAGACAGACGGACAGCGCAGTCTTAGTAATAGGGTCCCGTTTAACCTTTGGGTACAGATCCCTAAAAAGAGAACTTAATAAAATTTAGGCAACTTTCACCGTTATTCAAGAACAATACTTAAACAACCCCTGCCTATGCGATCGCATTGCGTTGAAATAGAGCTCTGTGATTGGTTCGTTTATTTTACGTTTTACGTGTGTTTGGTAGTTGGGACGGGCACTGTGAAAATCTCATTGTGATGTTTGTTAATACGGGTGTCAGATAGGATAGGTATTCAATTTAATCGTCATATTTAAGTGAAAAGTTTTTTAAATTATCAATATAATACTGTCATTACGTAGTTAACTTTTATCACTTAAAACAATGGATTGATCAAATAAAGCTTTCAAACATCAAAAATATGAAATATGCAACTGGATAAGATTAAACAAAATTATTGTTTAGGAGTCCACGCCCCGCATCACTTTATAACTTACCCTCATAATTAAATGAATTATAGTGAATATCTGCAACAATGTGTTGTCCAATTCAACGGACAGACAGGCAACAAGACCGTGGTCATCCTTTTGGGAGATTCAATAATTTCGGTTAGGGATGGGGATTGGCTGGCGAGAAGGAAAACGCGGTATCGGACTTTAGGTGTATCTTAATATAAGGTATCTACCACTGTGTTTTATTTTTAAGTATTACTAAAGTAGTGTTTAACAGTCTAATTTAGTAATCTAACTTAGATTACTAAATTAGACTGTTAAACTTTAGTAAGTAAACAATTATGTTTACTTACTAAAGTTTAACTTAAGACGCAAATTCGCATACAATTTAGAAGAACTCATAATTGTATGATATACCTACTATATTGTTTTAATTCTGTAGTGTTTAGAAAACTTGTCAACTCCAATTTGGTCATTTTTTAGTTGGGTAAAACAATTTTTTTTTTATCTAACTATTTTTTACTTAACTCATGTTACATTCGTAATAAATTAACTTGTCTGTAAAATATCCCTTTTGGACTTAACAGGTTTCTCCCAAACACCACAGAATTATTAATCGAAGGAACCTTTAATAATCTAATCACCTTAATATTATTAAAAAAAAAACAATGGCCTAATTTGTTACGAAAAGAAACAGAACCGCCGATGAAACGGAATATATCGTTGTTCAAAAACCGACGATATTTTCCGTTTCGTCGGCCAAAAACCACAGTTGTGTGTTATTTTTTTGGCTTAGTTTAGCAATTGCCAAATTTTCTGTTTGAAAAGCCAATAGCCACGTCGTGTCGGCCTGTCATGTGGAAACTTTTGAGTCGGCCGTCAACGTCGGCCAGCGACCAAGGGGGCGTCCTTTTGTCCGCGAAATTGCCTCATTTTGTGGACATCCACAGTAATAAGGGTTTCCAACTATCAATTTGAAAATTGTAATTGAGTCTTTGTAGTCTTTGATGTCTGCATATTGAAAAGTTTGGTTGCTTTCTTTGATATTGTAATAGATTCTTAAAATATCGTTTTGGTTGTTTATCTGATAATTTTTTGTAAATGAAATGGAAAATTAAACAAAATGCAACGGTGAAGAACTTATTAAACGTAAATCAGTTTGTTATATACGGAAATCAGTTAGTACTGGATGCGTCTTTTAACTTATAACAAAACGAGCTAGTTTACTGGCATAACTAGTTGTTCTTTTTTATTAAATGTATATTGGAATCAGATACGAACAGCACAGCACAACACAGCATCAGCAATTTAATTATCCCCACTGCTGGAACATAAGGCCTTCCCTCTATGGATGGATAAGGAGGATGGGCCATAACCCATCATGCGGGTCCAATGCGGATTGGTGGGTGTTAACGACTGGAAATGCAGCTGGAACCAACGACTTAACGTTCCTTCCAAAGCACGGAGTAGCTCGAGTTAATAAATTTTTGGTCACCCATCCCATGACCGACCCTTGCAAAAGTTACTTAACATCCGCAATTTTTGGGCCAGGCGCTAAACCACTGCGCCACCGAGCTCCTCACAGGATCACAGTTATCAAAAACTAAATTGAAGTGATATGTTTACAAAAGTTTAAAATTGCACGACACCTACCTATACTGCTGAGCATAATCTTCCTCCAAGAATCTCCACGAATATCGGTCCTGCGCTGCCCGCATCCAGTGGTTTCCCGCAACCTTCACCAGATCGTCTGTCCACCTTGTCGGGGGCCTACCCACGGAGCGTCGTCCGGTGCGCGCGAGCCATTCCAGAACCATTCTGCCCCAACGGCCATCTGTCAGTTCATCTCGCTATGCGTATACCAGGCTTTTAATGCAAATTGCAATCCTCAGGAGACCAAAAGCAATAGGTAATACCTATTATACTCGTAGTTCTGAATCAAATATTGCGAATAGGGCAATATTATGCAAATCCAAACCCATTGGAATATTTATTGAGCGCATCGAATTTCTAATTAGATATCTCTGGATCTCCTGTGGGAAATCGTATTTGTTTAGATTGACAACGTGACTCGCAATGAATTACTTATGAGTCGGTGTTGGGACCCTTTCTCACTAGGACACTATGGCGACCCCACTAGCAGAATTTCAATTTCAATCAAATTGGTTGCGCAACCCTAGCGGATATCAGGTGAGGGGCCCCCAAAGTACGAAATTATGTTAATGTGCAAATTGATTAGGTAATCTGCTGCTTCCGTTAAAGTGCGATATTTTTATTGAAATTCTAGATTTTAGGCATTCACAATGCTATTTTTTCATTAAGATAATTGTTATATTAGAAAAAATACTGGAAAACCCGAGTTGCCGAGCGTTATCTCATCATATTGATGAGATAACGCTTGCTTACAGTGAAAACGTAAAAAGAACTAGAAAATTTCGCCACTCCCACTGGTCACTCAGTAGCATAATTAGTCAGTGCATTTTGGACCGGAATCCCAAGGGTGCGGGTTTGACTTCCGTCTGAACTGCTACGAGTGAGTCGATTTTTTTCTAGTATTTTTTCTAATATAACAATTTATCTTAATGCGAAAATTTTCTTACACTTTGTAGCTGAGTTCCGTACTTTACCTAATTAATCTGCATATTAACGTATGCTACAACGTTAAAGTGTAGCCAACGCTTCAGGAAATTCAAGTTAAAGACCTCTATTGAAAGTAAATTAAAAAAACGTCGTTGCTGGCGCTTCGCCGGCCGCTGCCGCGGCACGCTCACTCCGCCGTGCTGCCACTACTGGTGTCCTAGTGAGAAATAGGCATTTGTCTTATTATAATGGATGTGTTATGTGTTATTACGATTCTAATATTAGTAGGATTGGGTATTTCATCAGTATTTTTTCTGGGATATCAATTCAGTTTTATTCGCTTTTGGCTCATTTGTTTCACCAGTTTATTAAAAAGAATTGGTAAGATTGTGAAAGTTTTTAATAAGATATGGTCAATTTTTTTTTTGTAAATTATTGTATTGTAGTTTAGAATTCTAAGGAAGAAGAGATAACAACATTAGTAGTTTTATTATATTATACCTACTAATTAATAAAAACTCTTTTTCGCGTGTCTTCCATAAAAAAATAGTAGTACTATTAATCTAATAACATGTCATATTGTTTTTATTTAAATTTAGCATTTACGATAATTTCAGCACCTTTTTGTGGGTCGTGGCCATGGGATAAATCCCGTCTTATTTCAATTTACCATTGAATGCTGCATTTTACTAATAGTTAAATATTATATTCCAGTACCTATATTATAATCTACACAACAAATGAACATCGTTTATTGGCGTAACTATTGAAAATTAGTTTTAATTGGGTCGTGTCGGTGAGGTCCTAATTAGGGATTTCCATATTGACTTCACCGGAGGCGATTGTGTTGTAACTGACCAGTGTTTACACTACACACTGGTGTCGTGAATGGAGAGCATAATGTTAGATAGCTATCAAAAATTAATTTTGAACAAGTATTTTCTTCTATACAAAAGATTGGGAAAATGCTTTACTTGTAAGCTTACTCCTTTACTGTTACACCTAAATTATTTAAAATACAGTGCCATTATAAAGTACTTTCTTTTTACAGGTCTGGAGACCTATTACAAAAAATAATCACGATAATCGGACGCAATTTGTCGTTCAATTTACATGATATTGAACCTTATTCGTGAGTCAATAGTGCCTTGGAGTGGGACGAACATCGTGATCCTTTTTTGTAATAGACCCTCAGGTATTGTTTTAAGTAAAGAACTCTAAGTTATTATTATTTTTAAGAAGTTGGCGAATTACTTTTTATTTTTCTTGCCTTTCTTTATAGTCACGAAAATAAGAGTTACTGTTAAAATTTTGACTAAAGAAAATTAAATATTATTCTCAGTAAGTTTTTTCTTCGAATTTTCCGTGTGATGATGCGTTTGACAGGCAACTTGGCAGGCGATTTTAATCAATTAGTGCTTTTTATAAATAATCGCTTGTAAAATTTAATCGCAGTCCTAATTTCAATGAGGTAGCGATTCGATTTTAAAAGTGAGTTTCGATAAAAAGCGACGATTGACTAAAATCGCTTGCTAAGTCGCCTGCCAAGTCGACTCGTGTAAATACTGCATTAGTTTCGTCATATGACATAAAATAGTTGTATTTACAAACAAAAAAAAATATACACAATGAGGATCAGTGACAAGATTAAATCCTAAAGTTTTATTGATTAATATAAAAACATATTCAGAGCTATGAACCCTAGTGAAAGATTTTTTGAAATCCGTTTAGAAATGGTTGAGTTATAAGGGTTTAAAGGAAATTCCAAGCTCAATGCAATATGTGCTTTATCACGTACGACGTAAGGTTCGAGTACGTGGTGGATGACGTCGTTAGGACCCCCAAAATAATAGCGTTCTAGCTCGTATGACTTCCGAGGTTTAAGAGATATCGTAAAAATTACTTTACAGTTAATCATGTGGTGGCATAAGCTTTCTGATAAGGCACTAAACAAAAATCGTCGCTGATCCTCATTGTTGCAAAATTAAACAAAAAAAAAAATTGAGCTGACCGTTTTAATGTTTGATATTGTTAATACCCGTATGTCTCTTTCAACAGAAAATTGCAAAACGAGCATCGTCCAGCGAAGGTGGGGTAAGTGGCCCCTATTGTTGGCCCATAGTCGAACCTGATATAATCTGAGATGAGGGGGTGTTCACGCCGTCAAATCCACTGGTAATGAGTGGGGTAAGTTCTGATGACGCGTGGCTGGGCTCTGTGTCAACATCATCTCTGTTAAGGCATACATTTCTATGTTATGATATTACTTTTACATCTAAATAAAAAAAAAACAGAAATTAGTTTGGCCTTTTCTGAAATGTCTTACTTAAATCTATTGGTGTTTTATAATCAATTGGTAGACTAAAGCTGATTTCTCAGAATATTATAATCAAGTTATGAACGTTTAAGTATACAATACCCTGTCAGATACTGAATCAGGTGACATATTCATATTCATAATTTATATGCATAATAGTTCATAATAGGTACTAAAACTGAACAACATTCTCCAAGGAACATAGGTCAAAAAAAAGGATTTTTTTTCGCCTTTTCATAGTAAGTCGGTCAGCTGACCATTTTGTATGAGAGTTGAATATTTTTTTCGTTTTTTCGACCTATGTTCCATGATGAGAATGTTGTTCAGTTTTAGCAACACTATCACCTATTTCAGTTAACAGGGTTTTTGTTACATATTATTGTATTTCCTATAAGTAATAATACTAGGGTAAGGTGGGAAACAGTGAAACAAGGGGTACAGTAAAACAACTCTTTCTATCAATTTTTTTGAACTATCAACACTGCTTTATAGAGTGCTCGAATATTAGCGCAGTTGTCATTTCTTAATTGGAAAGCTACTTTTTGATGTATTGCAAAAAAACTGTTTTTTGAAAGTAATTCGTCTCATTTTTCAAGAAAATCTTTTTGATTTTATTTATCGGAGTCTCAAAAATAAACAAGTACATGGTGTAAATCCCGACATAGTTTATTCTATCAAAATCTTTTTGATTTTATTAGAACACCGTTTACCTATGGTGAGTCTGGTTATTTTTTTAATAATTCTTGCATATTTCTTGTAATATTGGGATCATTCGAAAGCCGGTGTTTATAATCTCAATTTTTTATAGGTTTTTTTGTTATTAAAGGTGGTCATGGGGCACAGTGAAACGGGGTACAGTGAAACATGTTTTAATGTAGGTAAATCCAAGTAAGCTATTTTTTTTGTTTTAGATAAGTATACAATGGTTCAGAATCGAAAAAGAAAATCAGGTATAGGGCTTCATAACGAAGCATTATATGAAATAAGCAGTAAACTTAGTTGAAGGAGGTAAAACTTTAAGAGAAGCAGCAAATCTGAAGAATGTTAACTTTACCACATTATACAGGTATTGCAAGAAAAAAAAAGGAAATTCAGAAGAAGAGGGACAGATAGTGCGGTATATGCCCAACTACAAGGTACTGTTTCATAGTACCCCTACCCTAATTTTATTGTACCCCAGATCTGGGACACAGTACAACAAAAAAATTATCTCGAAAAAGTGCCTATAATTTAAGATTACTTATAGAAGCATTTAGTTTGATACTGTTAGTTGTTAGAGGAATAACCAATGTTAAGTTTCGAGAAAAAAGTTTGTTAAAATATTAAGATTTGTATTTTCTATAATCAAAAAACACTTTTTTGTTTCATTGTGCCCCACCTTACCCTAAGCAATTTTACATCTAAGTTCTTACTTTTACTGTAAATAATCTATAAAGTTTACGTTTGTAAGCAATCACTGTTAGTTATGATTTATAAAAGGATTCTGATCCTGGATTCCTATTCCAGGTTATTCGTAACCGGTGTCATTGAAAAAAACACCTTTGTAAAATACGTATAAAACTAGAACATATTGTTACCAAGTGAAAAATGAAACCATAGCCAGCTAATCTTTATTCCGGCACGGTCAATCCGGCGGGCGGGCTATTTATCACCCCCCTCGTTTGTAGGATATTCGTAAATATTTCAAGCGTTATTGCTGCCATCAACATAATGTTATGGGGCGAAATTTTACAAACGGAAACAAAAGATATAAAGCCGCGACGTGGCGCTGAATATCGTCTTCTGTGTAGGCCCGGCCACGCGAAGCGGCGAATAGCGGCACGACGAGCGAATCAATACACTTCGGTCTTTTGTTTTGACTTGTTTTTGTGCGCTTGGAGTTGCAACAGGGGCCCTATTTTTAAATCCTGAAAAGCTCTTTTCTACTGATTTTCATTCGACATAACAAAATCCGAATTTTGTTATCGGTCCTTACAAACTTATCTGACCCGATAGCCAAAACTGGCACTAAGTGTTATTACTTACATATTGTTACCTCGGTTAAGCCGTCGTCAGTCAGTTAAGTTAATGCTGTCGAGTGTCTGTTGTCAATTGTCACATTACACCGTGAAAGAAAAGAGCGCTCGACGCCAGCCGAAGGATTCAAAAATAGAGCCCCAGAACTAATCGATTAGACCTGAGATTGCCTGTACGTAGGTAGGTATAATGTATATGTGTATGCGCATGAAATACCGTGATATATTCCAAACAAATCTTCTGTCTAGTTTATACCTACTTTGATAGAATAATTCACTGCTCGTCGCACCGCCATTCGCCGTTTCGCGTGGTCAGACGGTTAATGCCGCGAAGAGAAACGGCATTATTTACAATTGGTTCGTTGTATGAAATATCTTCGAGGTTTGTTGAAACTGTAAATAAGTTGTCTTTCTGTGTATTTGATAACTGCATTGTTTGAACGTCCATTGGCATTAAACATTAAGTACAACTATAAATGAACCGTCACGTATATTATTTTTCTAACCAAATTATACTATTATGGTAACTAGAACATTATCTTTTATAGAATTCCATGTCATATCAAAATACAACGAGTATTTGTCTGAGTGCTTTCTTTGTGAGCAAGCTATATTTATTGCATTAGGACTAAAGGAGTAAAACTTATTATTTTTGAATTATTGAACAAAAGCTTGAAGATAACGCAAAAACTATTTTTATTCATGTTTCACAAAATAATAACGGGAAAGAAGAGAGAGTACGCAACGAACCGAGAGAGATATAGACGCATATCGACAAATGACACTGGCTGCAAATCGAGCGAGGCTTATTGATGCTTCGGCTGAAATGAGAAACAAAAGAATACTCATACAACACTCGTGGAAACGGAAAAAATGATCGCACAGGAAAAGTATTTTAGAGTTTCTAAGTATAGGAAAATTTGTTTCTGTAAGGAGCAAAATAGTCGATTGTACAACAAGTGCATAAAACGCACCATTTTACTCGAGACGAGAGTGGATAGTCAAGGTTAGGATAAAATGGGTTTTATGTACGAGTGCTTTTGACTTCGATTGTGAGGAAATTATACAGCAATGTTGCAAAAAAATAGTAGTATAACATGGATTATGTTTATTTATTTATTTATTATGTACAAACATTAAGAAACAAAATGATATAACAAGTTTATTTAACGAATTTTAATTGCATGTGTGGCTGTTTACCTGACGACCTTTGTCTTAGAGTCTGAAACTTAGACGAAGATTTTACTTTATACACTAGAGCATGAAAAGTGATTTTATGCAGCCTTTACCCAACATAAAGACGAACTTTACGAGCATGAGAAGTGAAAACATCTTTACTTATTAGCATTATTTGTGACAAAATTGATATTTAAAATAAGTAGTGCCCCAAGAAACAATCCTTGTGACACTATAATATATTCATGTCTCATTCTATAAGCTTTCCCTTTTGTTTAAGTAAAGGAAAAGAGTAGACTGCGTCCTGAGACAAGGGCACAAATTGCATTGTGAATGAAGTGATTGTGAACAGAACGACACGAGACTGCAACACCTGCGACGGTGATTTCGTTGACGACATCAATACAAAAGACTAGACTCGACTCTGTTCGTGTTGGCAATTCTTGAAGACAATTTAAATCAATAAACTTATCACTTAAAAAATTACGAGTTATTCAAGAGTTAATAATATATATATAAAATTCAAAGTCCTGACTGAGTGAGATATCAACGCACAGCCCAAACTACTGAACCTAGAGACTTGAAATTTTACACACAGGTACCTTATACAGTGTAGGCATCCACTAAGGAAGGATTTTTGAAAATTCCATCCCTAAGGGGATGAAATAAGGGATGAGAGTTTGTATGGAAGTCCCTCAGTTTTGATGCTAGGATCTTCAAATTTTGTATTCAGGCTGATGATTGAAAATTAATAAATACGTGTATCATCGTTTTTCAAAATTCTACCCCCGATGGGGTGAAAAGGGGGATGAAGTTGAGTATAGAAGAAAATCCTAAATTTTTAAAGTAAAAATCGTTAAATTTATAATTTAGACTTATGGATGGAAATATAACGCAACGTATATGGTTATTGGTAGTATTTTAACCCCTATGGGGATGAAATGGGGTAAATAAACCTAAAATAGATATGGATGTCGTTATTGGGGTTTTCTGGGATGACGATTGCGAAAATGACATTCATTTTGAAGTCTAACACGGTCGACATGATTTAACCACTAAAGGGGTGAAAATTGGGTTCAAATTTGGTATGGAAAACAATATAAAATATACTTTACAACTTAAAACTTCGTACGAGCATGTCTAAAAATAAATAGACAAACATATATATTGTAGTTTTTAAAATCAACCCCTTAGGGTGTAAATGGGGTAAGTAAACATAAAAATCGATATGGATGTCGTTCTTGAGGTTTTATGGGATGGTGATTGCGAAAATGACATTTATTTTGAAGTACAACACTGTGGACATGATTTAACTGCTAAAGGGGTGAAAATGGGGTGCAAATTGTGTATGGAAAAATAATATAAAATGACTTACGGCAGTGAAACGTGGTCGCTAACTATGGGTCTCATAAGGAGGCTCAAGGTCACCCAGCGTGCAATGGAGAGAGCCATGCTCGGCGTTTCCCTGCGTGATCGAATCAGAAATGAGGAGATCCGCAGGCGAACTAAAGTAACCGACATCGCTCGAAGGATTGCTCAGCTAAAGTGGCAGTGGGCTGGACACATAGCGAGAAGAACCGATGGCCGTTGGGGCGGAAAGGTTCTTGAATGGCGACCGCGCACCGGACGGCGCTCCGTGGGTAGGCCCCCGACAAGGTGGACCGACGATCTGGTGAAGGTTGCCGGAAGCCACTGGATGTGGGAAGCGCAGGACCGATCGTCATGGAAATCCTTGGAGGAGGCCTATACCCAGCAGTGGGTGTTGTGCGGCTGATATGATGATGATGATGAGACATTACAACTTTGAAATTCTAAGAAGCATGTCTAAAAATAAATAGGCAAATATATATTTTGTTATTTTGAAAATCATCCCTTAGGGGGTAAATGGGGAAAGTTAACATGAAAATCGATGTGGATGTTGTTCTTGAGGTTTTATGGAATGAGGAATGCGAAAATGACATTTATTTTGAAGTCCAACACGGTGGACATGATTCAGCCGCAGAGGACGGGAACGGGAACGGGAACGAGAAAGGAACGGGAACGCAAACGCGATCGCTCGAAAGCGAACGCGAACGGGAACGGAAACCGGGGACAGGAACGGGACCAAACGGGAACGGAAAAGGGTAAAGAAACGGGAACAGGATACTACTAATATATCTGGACCCACTTCTGATTGTTGTAATAAACTAGCTTCCACCCGCGACTTCGTCCGCGTGGATATTAGAGAAAATCCTTAGGGAACCTTCAACCAGAATCCGACCAGCCGATTTTATGCGATTAGGCCGGTCCCCACCAAGCGCGCAGCCTCGTGCGAGGCCTGCCACACGCGGCAAACGTTTTGCCTCGCGAGGCAGCGCGCTTGGTGGGGACCGGCCTAATCGCATAAAATCGGCTGGTCGGATTCTGGTTGAAGGTTCCCTAAGGATTTTCTCTAATATCCACGCGGACGAAGTCGCGGGCGGAAGCTAGTAATATATAAGGTGTTAAAATAATTGCTATTTATTAGTGTTTCTTGTTAAAACTTTTTGAAGAGTAGTGTACTACCTAATATTGTAGAACCAGGCTTTGGTAATTGCGCCATTTTGAAACCGCGGTCGGGTTTTGAGACTAAGCGTCTTTTATCGGTAACTTTTTACAATTACCTTATTAGGTTATTTATTACTACAACCTTACACAATTAAGCAGATACTTTAAAAAGCATATACCCAAAACGCTTGCGGTATCATAATCATAATACAGTAATTCAGGATCACAATAAACATCGGGTCCGTTCCGCCCAAACCGGCATTCTCTGCGTTCCGCCCGCCCCAAATTAGACAATATTGACTGAGTTATTTGATACACTGGTCCACGTGCATTTTTGGGCTTATTATTATTGGGTACGGTGTGCTCCTGACTGGCAACAAGTGCGTTGGTACAATAGGTAAGTATAATTTTATTTGATATCATTTGTAGGACATTGGAGTTTTGTAGATAAATTATTTTTTGTAGCTTTTCTTTTCATTATCAAATGAGTTTGGCTTTGTTGCTCTTTTTTATTAGATAGGCATAATATAATTATTTCGCAACTTTTAAATATATTAGGATATTTTAAAATTCTTAAAGTAATATAAGTCTTTGCTGTGGATTTCTCATCTGTGGGTCACAGCTGGATATCTCAAGAACTACTAATGCTATCAACTTTAAATTTGGAGTAGGTATTTATGAAGTTTGCCAACAATTTTGCAAATAAGAAAGATTTTTTTTTGCAACAGGGACTGAAAATGGGTCTTAAAAATTCAAAGTGGGGCCCACTTATAACCCACATGACCTAGTATCATATGAAAGAGCGCTGTTTGCACATTCTCAAACATTTTTTCTTATTTTTAGGTTGACTTTTGACTCCCCCCTTATTTCAGAAGTGTGCATTTAGAAAAATGTGATAGAATTTTAGGTAAAGATTACTACTTACAGAAAAAAATTAACGCTAAAATTTTATTCTTACCCTACAAATTGACTGTGTCATTTATAACAAAATATATTTTATGAGAATAGAAGCTACAGTTTTTCGCAAAAAGTGTGTGTTGTCTAACTTGTCTATCAGGCAAGCGGTAACGACCTTTAATGGAGGTAGAATAAGCCCCATAATCCAATGAAGGCTCATTACTGTACGTTTTAGTCCTAGTTTATTTGATCTCGGCTTTGCGTTGAACCACTTCATACAGATAATAGCACGCCCGAACATAACCACTTTGGGGCACAATGTAATTATTAAAAATTGCTTCCAATAATAAAGAAAATGTTTTTTCATTACCTGCCACCGAAAGATTTATGAGGTCAATTTGGAGGGGCAGCTTCCTTACAATCAAATTGGTTTATGAATTTTCAGAGTTGAGACTTCGAATATAACTCAGTTAAACTTTATTAAAAGACAAATGAATATCACAGTAAATCCAAATGCTAGGCGTAAGGTAAATATTAGTGCACTTGCATTAAACAGCAGATTTTTGAAAACAAAAGATTTAAAGGTTGTAGGCTTTTCTATGTATTTTATAGTTTTCGACAGGCAACATTTTACTCTAGTAAATCTAAATTTCTCATCTTAAACACTAATTTTGAGACATACATTCGGCATACCGTACACGTATCTAACTCTCACCAAAAATAAAAATAAAAATGCTTTCTAAATAGTTAAAAATAAAGAAAAATGATAGTTTATTTTCTTATTTTTAGAGCTTTAGAAAACAATCTGGACATACCATTTTCCCACGCTACAGATGCTGTTACTTAGCAATTAAGAAAAAGGTTGTTTTTGACGTAAATGCTTCGGGCGCTCGTTTCAAAGATAAATTCGCCGTTAAAAATTAAAACTCTAATTTAAACCGGATAATGGACCGGGAAGCTCAACATTTTTCTCTGACTAAAGTAAAGACTGAAATAAAACTTAACTTTCACTGTTAGGAGCTAGGAAAGTTGTAGGGCTGTCATGAATTTTCAAAATATAGATTTAACTAAAATATTTATTATCATAAGAAATATTATTAACGTAACTAAAACATGAGCTCTCTTATATTAATAATTAATAACAAACATGAAATCTCTGTAGTTCAGTAAAATTACAGATTCTCAAAACATTAAATGCTAATAAGCTGTATTTTTGCATATGTGACTTTGATGTGATTATAAAACAACTATATTTACGAATCAAACTGTATTTATAAATACAAAAAATATAGCGTAGGTAGATGTTACTTTCTTTTGTCAGATTTATATTCACAATCAAATTATAGTTGCATAACAAGCAAAAAGTATAGAAAGTTTTGCTAAAGCAACCAACTAAATTAATATTTTGGACAGAAAGTAAAAAAAATAAATAGTGAAAATTAGTTGGATTCATTTACAAAATGACAGCCATCCATTAAATTTAACGATCAAAAGAAGAAATAACGCTATTGCAAATTATTTCAATTTCGTTATACTAGCTCCCGTAATTTTACTGAACTACTGGAGCTGTGTGACTTTTCTTTTAACTTGAATAAGTTTACCAAAGTCTACAAAGCCCGGAGTACGATATAAATTCTCAATAATCATTGCGTACTACAACACTACAAACTGTAATAACAAATGTGTATTTTATGTCCCAACACCATCTTCCAACAATACCGAACTTTTGTGAACCCTAAAGAGTAGAATAACAGACCGACCAGTCGCTAACAGTCATGTTTATGACTTCTATAGGGAAATACAATGTACCGTCTAAATGGAAAAAGTTTCACACATGTGGGAGAGAGCTTTTATATATTTTTTCCGTCGGTACCAATGAGTTTTTTATTCCCTCGTAAAGTGCACTCGTTATAGTTTACGCGACACTGTTGTTATGTGTTTACGCTACGAATATCAAATTTTTCAATGTAACGATGTACTTGGAATTTATTGCGGGTACATGATGTGACTCTGATATAGAACAAACTATGTATGTAAAAGTGTAAGATACTGAGCGATGAAATACTGATAGAATTTAAAGTGATTAAGCTGGGTTGTCTTTATAGCTTCTAATAGTAACCTAATGTTTAAAAAATATCAAAATAAGAAAAAAACATTTGTCAATATACACCTTTATTAAATGTATAATATAACGTGATTGATGTAATGTATTAATGTACAACAGAAGTGACCAACTTCAGAGCCAAGCGCTCTGAAGTCGGTACAAGACGACGTATTCAATTCTGTAAAATGTTCTCTTTGTCATACATTCTCAAATAAAGTTGCATCGGACCACTGTCTATTGTCAATTTAATCGCAATTGTATATCAACGTCTTGATCATGTCAGTTATTATAAAAAGCGTTAACTTTTAAACGTTAAAATTCACATAGCTTACAAACTTTTAACTGTTTGTAAGCTATGTGAATTTTAGGCGTAACCAAATATTTTAGAACATCACATTTCAATTTGGTTTTAATCACAAAACCAATAACCACCGCACAATAAATGTGTTTTCAATAACATAATTCATAAGATAGCATCCACATAACCACAGCATAATTTATAGCGTAACCCTGTAACGCCCCTTGGGATTACTTTAGTATTGACATTACAACCGCCGCTGATGGCACTTGAAAACAAACAGGAGTTTAATCAATACTTCAAACAGAAGTTTGGCCATTGCAATAATAATTAAAAGCGGATGATTATATGGAATATTTGCGGAGGACCGAGGGTCGGGGCGCTCGAGGCGATTTCTCTATTGCAGTGAGAGATAGTTGGACGATGTCGTAGAGTAGTTAAGAAAGGCAGTATGATAAGTTTTTAACCCCCTTTTCCGATGATTTATCGGAGGTTTAACTTTATCGGAAGGGTCCACATTAGGATTAAAGTTAATTTAATTAGTTGAAATGATCAGCTGGCCAAACTTACTTGAGATTTTTTCATGGAAAGTATCGTTATTTTTAAATCGTTGGGTAATCGATATTAACAAATTTTCCGATGTTTCTATTAGAAATTGTCAAAGTTATAATCCTGTCAAGTTATTATTATCAAAATATATACCTACAAGATGTTTGGTAAAAGCCTTATAAAGCCGAATATGGTAGATAGGGACCATCAAACTGAACAACTTTTATATGGGATGAACTCTGAAATCGCGAAAAAAATCAGCTGTTTCATATAAAAATTAATAACGAAAATATCAAAATGTATGAAACAGCGGATTTTTTTTGCGATTTCAGAGTTGGTCCCATAGTAAACGTTGTTCAGTTTGATGCTCCCAATCCACCATATTTGGTTTTATAAGGCTTCTACCAAACACTTTGTAGAAAAATAAAAATAAAACGCACACGATAAAACATATTTAATTAATTAACCTCTACGCGGTGTTACAACAATTTTATTTTATAAGCTCATTGCTTCCTACGTGTAATAATTGTAGTCGTAATTTATCAATATTAATGTATCTTTTAATACAACTGTTTCTCAGTATTTATTTTGATCTAAAATAAAATCAAAGTCTTCCAACTTAAAAAGGTAATTAATATATGATATTTATTGCATGCAACATTTCCAGCAATCCTACTGGGTGTACTCAGAGTATGCTACCCTGTGTCCGTAATCCTTTGCTCTGATGTAATCCTGGTCCACGAGATGATGATTGCGACCCATTTTAGTTTACAAAAGGTAATCCTTTAAGGAGGAACTATCTGTGGATTCCCCCTTTTGATAGAGGCATAGTGTTTACGATGTAAATTTTGTCTATAATATCATAAACCTCTTTGATTGGACGGAGGCTAGTTTGAAGGGTTACTTTGTACTCGTATTATGATGGAAACTTTACAAAAGAGATACATACATACAACAGTAATACTCAATCTATGTAAATAGGTATGCCTGCAAACTTGTTTGGTGAAAATATTTGGAGAGTTCTTCGTCACTTTTTCGTTACGCCTGAGTTTAGTCTATGCAAGGCAATAATAATATGTATTTCAATTTTTAAGTATTGCCAGGCCTCCTTCACTCGCTCAAGGTCGCGCGATAAGCACCTACCGCTAGCCGTTCGTGCGAACGAACAAGTGAGCAAAGGGCCGCCACACGCCCGCCGCCGTACAAGCGCGGCATCTTACTGCCTGCCAATAAAAAATTGACGTTTTTCACATTATGATATACGCTACGCAGTTCATTTAAGAGAAGACAACCTTAACGTTGCGTCATTAGAAAAGGTAAGAGCACGCGATAGAAAGAGAGGCAACTACTAGGTGAATATAAACTGTACTGCAGGCCATTGCGCGACCTGAATTGCACTTTATTGTGTCGGAGCAAAAGTCGCTATTTATTTAAATTACTATGCGGCGTGCTGCTTCTGTACTTTGTACTATTACTTATTTTGTGGTATTGCTCATCAAATAAAGTTTTTGGATTCAAGCCTACCTACAGTATTCAAAACGATACCTTAATAAGAAAAGAACTTTCAAACTTCTACTCCAAAAAGGAGTATGGTAAAGTTATACCTATTAGAAGCGCAGAATTATTTTGAATGTATTTTACTTATGTTTTTTACAGAAAATCAAGTATATTTTATTTTCCTGTAAAAATGCATACATACATATATACACTCACGCCTGTTTCCCATGGGGGTAGGCAGAGACTATGGATCGCCACCTGCTACGATCCTTGCACACTTCTTTCGCTTCATTCACATCCATCAATCTTTTCATACATGCCCTGCGGTTTTTGTCAATGCGTACACCAGCCCTTTTTATTATAACCCCTATTTGGTCCGCGTAGGTTTTTCTGAGACGCCTTTGTGCAATCGTTCCTTCCACATTCGCACAATATATCTCTTTCGTGATTCGCCTTTCATTCATCCTCTCTAAGTGACCAAACCACCGGAGCATTCCTTTCTCAATCCTTGTCATTAAATCATCCTATCCTGTAAAAATAACTGACATCAGCAATACACATGCATAAATACTGTTGCAAGTACTATTCATACAACTCTTACAAGCCATTCAGTATTCTCAAAGGCACTCAAAAACGCCCCGTGCTCAAAAGAGTTCCTACACACAAGACTTAAAAAGTACTCTCAATTGTGCCGTACCCTCATCAAACAGCGTTATATTATCAAAACATGCATTGTTTGAGGGAGTATCTGGTTTTGCTGGGTTCCGCATGTTTTCGACGGCATAATACGAGCATCCTTTTGCAGCACAAAAGAGCAGTGGCTGCTTAAGGGTTGAGTACAAAAACGTTTTTATAATACTTTTGGTTGTAATGAACCCTTCTGTTTTTAATGAGAAGTAGATGACGAGTGTTTTATTAAGCACGTTTCTGATTTAATTTAATTGTTGGGTTTGGACTGTATTGGGTTTTATCTTCGTGGTTTCAGGAGATTGGTTTCTAATTAAATTTTTGGACGATTTTGCCGTCGTCATTTTATGAATTGGAGATGGGCATTTGTTTATGATTTTCATGCAAAAGACAATCGATGATAAATCATACAAAATGCGCCCCACGTTTTGAGGTTTAAAACTTCTATATAGGGTGTTGGTTTCACCCGCGTGGTTCCCGTTCTCGTGAGAGTATCGGGATAAAAATAATTCTATGTTTTAATCTAGTCTATTTACTATCTGTATGCCAAATTTCAACCAAATCCATGCAGTAGTTTTTGCGTGATTGAGGAACAAACATCCAAACCAACAAACTTTCACATTTATAATATTAGTAGGATAAATCTTTACGGAAGAAATTATTTTATGTCCGTTTTAATTGTATTTAATTTTTAAGTCCGTTTTTAAAGGTTTGTTTTAGCGCAGTTTTATACGTTTGTTCTTTTTTTGTAATTTTTTAGCATTCCGCCTGCTATTATAACAAAGAAGCATGATAGAGAGTGAAATTTTCCTTAACATTGCAGTTGCATTGACGAGCAAATGTACAGATAATGTTTTTTTTAACGTGTTGTTTTCCACGTTTATTTATGGTTGTTGTACCTAATTTTTAGAATTTCACGTTAGTGTCAACACCTGTATTGCTTATAATTTCTGCCATATCCGATATCACAAGTGTCTCAACAATAGTTCCGCGTCCTACTTGTTTTTTTTTTTGTCTTCTCAAGAAATAACCACTGTACATTCTTAAATTACATACAAAATGCCGTTTAATTTTCACACACGTCGAGACATAAACCCTAACTGATATTGATAGATCGCGAGGGCAAAACCCGTAGGGAAGAGTCTGCTCCAACTTCCAGTCTCTAATTTATCACTACAAAGTAATTAATAGTCTTTACTACTACGACTAAGAGTAATGTCTTAATTTACAGGAAAAGAACAACGCAATTGGAACCGAACGCTTCTTATTAGAAAGCTCTCTACTATAAAAGGTAAAAAAAAACGATCTGGTTTAGCAGTCTGAAGAACCGTGGAAGCACTGTGCAAGGCTCACTGGTAGCTTGATACTCAAGAATAAGGGTGTTTTATTTCTTCATTAATTCAGCACTATAGTTCCAAGTATCCGTTCCAAGTAAGTATCCGTAGCATCGCCGCTACATGTGCTGAAAAATTTAAAGTCCAACGAAGTGCGGCGGGTAAATATTGTGATAACATTTCAGGCCCACTTTGCTCATTTTTTAGTTTAATTATGTATTAACCTTTTTATTTAACTTCAATGCTAAAACTAAATGTACACATATCTGTGTGAGACACTAGATGAAGATTTTATTTTATGAGATAGGGTGCAAACATAAAGGATACAGGTTTTCCTGTCCTCATATTTAGGTACCGGTTTGCACCGCGGATGTATGCGCAAACTGGCACCGACAACCTGGGGGGCTACTCAAATGACCACTTTTCTATACGTTCGCTAACTTAAATCTTAAAAATAAGCAATTAATGATCTAGTCAAACGTCACAAGTTTATGTAAATCACAGACATTGTTGTATTGTACAGAATTGACAAGCCTACGACACGTTATTTTGGTGTTCACGGCTTATTTTTAATTTTTAAGTTAGCGAACGAATAGAAAAGTGGCCATTTGAGTAGCCCCGCTGTTTTCTTTATGCGGCCTCCCATAGAAAAGTATGGGGCTGGGCTACTTTACCCTTACCGATCGGTACAGACCTGTACCGACCGGTACCGACCTGTTGCCTGCTTTGTTATGCGGGCACCCATACGGAGTAACCTTGTTTTGTAATCGCACTTATTCCTAAAAAACCTAAATATGTTTTAAGTTTAAGTAAAGCCTCCAAAGCATGGCGGTATCATTCGATTTCTTGCCGTCAATACATAAGCAGAAAATGGATTTTATACTTTATGGTATTGTACTCTGCATAATATCCTGTCGTTACATCAAAGCTTATCGTAAAATGACAACAAAATATTCAGAAATAATTTAATAATTAAAGTTTCGTTTAGACCAAAACTAATTTTCTATTAAAACTAAAGTAATAAGCGTCATAGGAAAGCAGCTTGCGCCGTCTATCCCAAAACCAAACTTTGGCATTAAATTGTTATGACGGTATTTACTGTAAAGTGGTGCTTAAGCTTATAGACAAAAAGCTGACCAGTATAGTGCCTTTAAAAAACACTAAGATATTTTAAGTAAGGTGAAAATTGAAATTGAAATTGCGGTTTTTTTTCTTTCATACACTAAATTATTATCTACCGGAATCTTAATATTGTATCGAGCTATGGCCTCAATATTTCATTTAAGTTATCCGTTTCATTAATAATGTGATATATTTAACTATGTTTCTTTAATAAAAAAGAGAACTCGCATGTAATTTTAGTTGGTTTGTAAAAAATATCAATTTAATATGTGACATTAGTTAGCTACATACTTCAGTCATTAACTCTTAAAATTATTGTCATATTAGTTTTCACGATTAGTATATGTCCATCAGCCATTTTTAATGTCCTCACTTCTGGGGCACAGGCCTTCCTTATGGGTGGATAAAGAGGACGGGCCATAACCCAGCACGCGGGCCCAATACGGATTGATGTGTGTTAACAACTACAAATGCATCCGGGACCAACGGCTCAACGTGCCTTCCGGAACACGGAGGAGCTCGAGATAACAAATTTTTGGTCACCCATCCCATTACCGACCTTTGCGAAAGTTGCTTAACCTTCGCCAACGCTGGGCCAGGCACTAAACCACTACGCCACCGAGCTCCTCGATTGGTAAATAAATACAGAAAATCTTACTATAAAGGACAATCGAATCACAACGGGGGCGAAAACGACTACAAAATGCATTCGCGCTTACTGAATCTGTCCTCAGAGTATCTTCACGGGTGAGAGAAAATTCTAAGATATCATACTCGCCACCTCATCTACTATGCTTACTAAGGCATCTTTATTATAATAGTATGTTTATAATATTTTTGTTTGCATAGCCCGGTGTCTGGAATTGCAGTTTATTCCTGTGGGATATTAAGCCACCCGCCGAGTCTTGTTCTTGCGAGGAAACGACTTTCTTCCTGTTTATCGAATAGTGGCTCGTATGTTGTATGTAAATGTTGAGTCCCGAACGTTCAAGTATATATTTCAAAAGCAAAATATGATTTATGTTGGAACTTGTCTGTATATGATCTGTTCGAGCGGAATATTGCTTTGTGGTATACGATTTTGAAGAGGTTTGTGCCTGATTGCAATGGACCAGTGTGTGAATTCAGTATATCAAAGTTTACTACCATTTTAGTATGCTTAAACCATGCAATTAATGGCTTTGCTTAATAAGTTAGATAGATAAATGATTTATCAGCATCACTAACACACATGCGCATTGACAAAAAATAAAATAAATAGATTTCTACAAACAATAATTCTGCAAAAGGTACTAGCTCTGCTCATTCAGCCCCCCTAGCATGACCAGCATAACACGATTTGTATCGCGTGATAAAGCGTTTTATCACGTTTAACTGACAAAAAGTCAAGAGAGTTTGACAGTTGAGTGTCGATAAAATGCTATATCACGCGATATAAATCGGTCATGCTAGGCAGACTGGATTCGTTTTAGCTGTCATGAGCACATGAATCATATAAATATGTAGATACGATACTTCACTTCTTCACTAAACATCAACTTATAGAAATATATTTTTCATTGCCAGATTAAAAATAAGATAAAATGCTTAGTCATCAAGATGTCTCGTTAATAAAAATGTGATAACGATGTATCAACAACAAAATAAACAAACTCAGTTGTTCCTACGGGGATAACACACTACACAATATAAGCCGTCATCCACGTCTCATCAAAATATCGCGTTACGAATCACAAATTCATTCGGGGCCCAATTATCCGAGCGCTCATTTTCCGACTCATTCCCCGGTGTAATGATCACGTGGTGATTTTGACAGTTGCCCTGCGTTTCACGAGCCGATTTAATGGAGCTTTTACATAAGCTGTAATGACGCTCGCGTTTATGAATAAAGCAATTTTAGACACTGATAAACACTTTATACCAAGTGTGGGACATTTACTCAGTGCTCATTTGTATTTAGATATTTTTTCATATAAAACCAGGATTTCACTCAAACTCTATTTTACACTCACAATCAATTTATGCCTTTAAACATACTAAAATGAAACAAAAAAATAATTAATTGCTGCATTGTTGAAAAAAGATAACTATAGCTTAATCTGCTTGAATTATACTAGAAAACATTTGACCTAAATCTCGTTATTTCCAACCTTGTAATTTTGCGTAGAGCATAAGAATAATAAAGCAAAAAAAAAATAGCATAACTTTTTAAAACCAGGACCAGGGGGTTCATTATTTAATTCAAAAATCTATGGCAATCGCTTTCGTTTGACTGTTGGATGTGTGTGACACATTGCTGCATTTCTCTGTTAAGTTTTTATTTGTGCCAAAAAGAAGCTTCAATGTATTACATCCTGAAAGCGATAGATTTTTAAATTAGACAATAGAAAGGCAGAACGTTTCCCCCTCTTGTCTACATCCTCCCTTTCTTAAGACAGGGTGAACAAATGCAAATGTCAGTTGTTAGCATGCATTGCGCGAAGTCACCCGTCTAATTAGTAAGTACCTTGTCACCGGCGGGTATCATTTCAGAGGCTGAACATTTTGATTTCAGTGCTTACGACGGGTGTTAACTCTGAGGTTAATGGGGCTTTGGTGTGAACGGGGCTGGATGTAAAATATAATTATTATTGCTGTGGAAGTAATAAAATAAAGAGGAAATATGTATAGTGGCGGTCACATAATTTGGACAGTCGATTTTCAATAGAGATGAAACGGATATCCGGTAACTATCCGGTATCCGGCCTATCCGGCGACTTTAATACTATCCGGCCGAATATCGGATAACTACTATTCGGCCGGATAGGAAAAATCTGGAAAAAATAAATATTTATTATTATTATTATATATATTTATATTTAGTAAGTATTTGCTTTATTTAGTCGTAGTATCACTTAAGACATATAATTCCGAATCGAACCGAGTCCACCCGATCGTTCGCGCACCGCCTACGCAAGTGTATGCGTGTGCGATGCACCAAACGGCTAAGTTCCGCCGAATATCCGGCGGCCGGATATCCGGCTATCCGGCCACATGGTTGGCCGAATATCCGGTATCCGGTATCCGGCCAAACTACTAGCCGTTTCATCTATAATTTTCATACGAATGAGGTAACTCTATAGCCTTCGTTCTCCGCCAAGGTTTGACATAGCTGCTTTTTTTTATACACAACGGGATAGTGCTTGGCCTTCATCTCACCTAATGTTAGATGACGATAAGGCCGAAGGTGGAATCACACTACACCCGGAATACTGGCTATCTTACCTCTAACTGCCGGAACACAACAATTTTTAAATTGTTGTTATGGCGTCAGACTTAGGTAAGATGGTGGTAGCTAGCCAGGCGGACTTGAAATAAGCCCTACCACCAACCAAACCGAGTACAAATTGTACCCCCCCTGGGAATCGAACCCGGGACCTCTGCGTCTTACACGGGTGGGCCAACCACTAGACCACAGAGGCGGTTAGAGCAACACCAGCTTCGTTCCGAACCTAGCTGTGATCTGAGAAAGGCTATCCAAGGAGTGAATGAAGGAGATTCAGATCACTATACACACCCAACCGATCTGATCAGCATTCTAAGAGATACAGGATCATTTTTCAAATTTTGTCAGGTCAATAACAGCAGTACAATCAATTTGTGAAGTAAAAAAATTTTTTTTTTACATTTTTGTCCCTTATTTTTTCCCTACACAAATTGAAATTGTTGTCACTGTTTGCGCAACGCACGGTCGACCTGATCGGCATTCTAAGAGGTATAAAGATCAGAGTTTTCAGTGTCAGAATTTCCATACATTTTTATGCTAATTTGGTTATACAGGGTAATTTTGCGACCTTTTTACAAAATCAAATATAAGTTCAAGGAAGTAATAAAAAAAAATTGGTGAGATAATTATGAATTATTTCTTTTTCAATTCACAGTTTTCAGCCACTTTTTATGTCCAAAAAATTAAGACGCACACGCTCACCCTCGCGCAAGTGACGCGAGCGGGGGAAGGCGGGTGGCGGGAGGGGGGCTCGCGTGGGTCGACCATGCGATGCGCAAACAGTGACAACAATTTCAATTTGTGTAGGGAAACAATTGGGACAAAAATGTAAAAAAAAAATTTTTTTACTTCACAAATTTGATTGTACTGCTGTTATAGAATGACCTGACAAAATTTGAAAAGGGGTCCAAAAATGGTCCTGTATCTCTTAGAATGCTGATCAGATCAGTTGGGTGTGTAAAGTGAGCTAAATCTCGTACATTCATTCCCTGGATAGCCATGATCAGGTCACAGCTAGGTCAATCCTTGGCGGAGAGCCAAGGCTTCAAATTTACCTCGTTTGTATGAAAATCGACTGGTGTCTTTATGTGACCGATACTGTATGTAGACTCAGCATTAAAATTTCTTAAAAATCTTATAAAAATATTTTATTTATCGAACACAAGACAACCTTACTATTGCGCGGTTTGCTACAGAAATTCTCACTCAAATGGAATCGTTTGACAGTGTTGTATTTCTTCGCTGAGTATAGCTCTTAGAGGATGAGATCGTGGTAGAGCGCGCAATGTTGTAGTGGCAACCCTGATGTCATAAGTATTCATAGCTTACAGTAACTTATATACTAACTTTCTATCCATCTATACTACTTATATTACAAAGAGGTAAAGTTAATAAGTTTGTATGTGTGTGGGAAGTGAAATTCAACACACCCGACGCAAGTTGTGGGTGGAAGCTAGTCTTTTATAATATAACTTCAGGGTTGCAGCTACTATATAACTCCTTTCATAATTAAATCCACAATTATATTATTATCCGCGCGCGATAACAATAGGATGGAACGTTGTCAAACTGAGACGCGTACGGTACACCGGCCAGCCACAGGGATAACCAAAAACACGGTGTCACGCATCCGAGGTCAGGGAACTTTTGCTGCAGTAACTTCAAGTAAGATAGCAAGTAAAGAATCAGTTGGTTTATTCAATTAAAATTAACTGAGCCTGTATCCAATGACACATTAAAAAATATTCGATATCGCTTCTCTCCGAAAAAATTATGGATGTGACGTTTTAAAATTCGATTGTTAACGAAACCTTATGGCATTCCCATACATGTTTCGAAAGCGAAGCGATAACGAAGATTTATAAATGTTACTTTGGCTAGGGGGTCTGATTAGACAATTTTCGATTTACTTTGACAACGTTTCAACGCGTACGGATTATATAGGTACTTACTAAAAGTTAGTAAGTCAGTAGTCACCATTAACTTCAACTCAAACTTTCTTTAATATAAAGTGTGTCTTATCGCTGAACAAAATAAAAATATTTTAAATGTTTTCTATATACAAAATGTAGTGCAAAAATACACACAATAATATACCAGTTTAGAATTTATTGAAGTAGCAGTTAGGGGACGCAGTTAAATTAGTTCTTCAAGCTTTTGGAATCGACGGACCAAGTTTCTGTCCCCCCTTTTTACCCCTACTATCGCAACACCCACCGCATTCAAGGAAACGAGTGCATTAAAAGTTTACTTGCAAAATATCAACATATTCTGCGACTTTCAAAGAAATCTCCATGCCTTCTATGTTTGTAAGGAGCTTGCATTTTGTTATTTTGCATTACCTTTTTATTAATCGTATTTATTTGTGAGATATTCAGTTATATTGTAAAATAGTACATTATGAGACAAGTTAGCTAAGGTTGCTCATTGCGCACAAGGCTGTGGGTTGCAACCCGAGCCGCAGGCGAGGGCGTAACTCAGCCGAGTGTGCAATAAGCAAGAGCTCACGAGTTTCATACGACGTTTTTTAACACACTTGCGAGGCAAAAAACAAAGTAATTTACCACACAGCAACAAATACGAGAAAAACAACATACGATAATTATGATGGGAAAAGGCGCGTAGGTTTTTTTTTGTTTTTTTCACACGCCCAATGCAAGAATATTTTGCGAACAAAGGGTTAGTGAGCATACAGCCTACCTCAAAATATAATTTTAAGTGATAAAATGCAAATATTTTAATATTTTATAACAAAATATTATAAATTATGAATAATTAGATAATAATAAATATTTGTTTGACTTAATTAAGGACTCACAAGTTTATTTACTCCAAAAATGTATATGAATTTTCAGCGGCATAAAACCTCTTTGTCGTTACCAAAAAAAATAACTGTATTACACAGTTAAATTGGGAATGCTCTGTTTACTCGCATATAACTTGCAGTAAGGTACCTATTTAACTTTGTAGGGATAATTCTATAACCAACTAGTGTTTTATATATTATTGAACGCGTTTGTTATAGCTCGGTTTATGGTCCTAAAAGCGATGTATTAGGGCTCACTTTACGAGCAAGTGTGTTGAAAATACAGTTATCCATCTTATAATTTTGTGCTACCTTCAAATAGTTATTCGAATACCTATTAGTACAGAATTATATGATGTCAATAGCTTATACAATAGCTTATGAATTATTTAAAACTATCAAATTTAATCATTAGTGAACATTAAGTTCAAAGTTGCTTGAGTAACATTAGTGATGTAGACGTACAGAATTTGTCTTATCTGTTGATTTTATTATACAATATTGATACTTACTCCAATTCAAAATTGAATGCTACTAATAATCCCTTGATATAAATATATACGCATATTCCGACTATCACACAATAAATTGACTTTAGACCCCGTAGCAGGCGGCAATAGCTAATCTACATTTTCAAACATGTATAATAGCAACCAGCATACCAGAAAATATAACAAGACCTCCACACCTTACCTTCAAGTTTTGTCATATGCTTGACTTGGGTGACTGAAAGAGGTCAAGTTACGCTGGATATGTTTGCAGTACTCGTTTGTCAGTATAAGTAATTAAGTTACGAAGCAGAAATGAAGGGTCGTACTATCAAGAACAGGTAATTAGTTTATGTAGCTATTGCTTTTCTCATTGTTCCATGTAATGAATTGTGAGGCAGATTAATTGTTTTACGAGGATTGTTCGTAACTGCATAATTATGAAACTAAATATGTATAATAACGCATTTTGTAGTTATCAGTCACAATAAACTATTTGGTTGGCTATCACTCGTTTCTGAAGATGCTTCTATTTCTCTATTTTTAAGATTTATATTTTGGTTAAAAATCAGAAAAAAAGGATTAAATGTCTCAATGCAGGTTTTAGACCTAAAATAGATTTTATTAGAATAGAATTTATTCGATTAAGTAGTTGTTTAACACCTACTTTGTTTAGTTAAAATCGCGTTTAAAACCTGTGTTCCTAATCTAATAAAATGCAACGCGAAAGTTTAAAAGTGTATTCTAATTTTACTCAAAAATGCTTGTAAATATGGCCCTTATTTTGACAACCTTCTTTGAACAAAGTCGAGGTTGCCGTGCTCCTCCGATGGTGACGCAACAAAGTTGTATGGGATTTCATTATTGTCGAGTTTTAGCCACCAGCAATTTCCTTTGAGAATCCATTATTGTCGAGTTTTGTTTCAAACATAGTTCGTGAAAAAAGTACATTGTACAACCCGCGCAGTTAATGAATGGGATTACACTCGTTGTGGTAAGCGCCGTGAGCCGCCATTTTCAATCCCATTCTTTATTTGCGCGGGTGTTGTATTGTTGTAGATGATGTTTTTGTATTATTTTGTTTACTTTTTTACTATTTTTCCTTTTTGATATTTTTGACTTTCTTGCCTTTTTTATTTTTTTGTCATTTTGGACCAAGTCTTGTATAGTGCTTTACTCAAAAATGACAAAAAAGTAAAAATGTCATTTATGTACTATTACCGCGTCAGTTATGTACTATTACTTAGATAGAAATTCTTAATCATTTTAAAATTGTATGCAGAAGCATACAATTTTAAAATGATTAAGAATTTCTATGAAATACAATCAATATCTCCTATCAACCTATGCTAAAAGTATGAAAAGCTGAGCACGCATAAAACAACCTATATCACCATACAATGTTGTAAACTTCAAACGGCCATTTTGCGTGGCCGGGGTGTTTCAGCCAATTATTATAATTAAGTGTGGAGGAAGTGACCTGCTGGGATCAGAGGGGTAAGTTTTGAGCTTGCCCATTTGAGGAGATTGATAGCGACATGACAACTAACTTAAGTCAATATTGCGTTGTTAAGAAGTTTGCATGAAGGCACAAATGGGCATTTGTTATTAGATTTAGGATGGTATTTGGAAGGGTAGTTTGCTAACTTGTATTTTGATTAATGGAACTATACTGTCTCTTAAGTTAATCAAGTGTTATTAAGCTTTTTCGGCCCTTGATAAAGTTATACAAATCTCTCAAAGTTTGTGTTTGATTTGAAATAGTTGAATCAGCATTTTGACTAAATCACAGAAGTTTGATTTACACACAAATCGATGCTGTATCAGATAATTTATTACTATTCATCTACCAATTTATGAAAAATTGCTAACAGTAAATTATATTTTCAGACGTAGTCAATAAAATGGAAAATTGCTTACATTGTTGTTCTGCAAGTCTTTTGTTTCTTGATCTAGACGAATTTCTTGTTTAATACAAGGGCAGTAAAATGTGTGTAAATAACGAAACAATAAAATTCGAACAGAGAATTAGCCGTTTACCGAAACCGTAACTTTTGGAAGTTTCTCGTAGTAAAACTCGAAGTCATTATTTTCTCCTCTGTTCGACGAGAGCAAATATTTGCAAGATGAAGTTGCCTCATTATAGTTTTTATTTTCCGTTTTGGAGATCCTTAGTCGGGATACAATAGATTTAGTACATTTTTATAAATAAATTGGTAACCATTTGAAATAAACTTTTTAAGTTTATTTTGATTTCGTTATAACAACTTTTAATAAGAAACACTCGTTTAACATCATCTTCCGCATTAAAAATAAACTCCAACCAGGAATAAAAAATATGTATCTCTTTTGTTTTTTCACATTATTATTTTTACAAGTTAAAATAAAAAAATAAATCCAAAAACAAGAAATCCTTTTGTAATTTGAGAATATTATCTGGTGCAAGTGGTATTTTTCTAGTATATTTTTTAGTTTTGTTTAACCTTTTGTACAGTTAAAACACTGCAACGTTTACAAATTATTTCTATTGATCAAAAGTTAACTTGAATTTTCATAAACATTTCCATGAATAGTGATACCGGAGGTACAAGTAGTAAGGTAAGGTATACAAATGTTTCAAAAGCAAGGTTCCGTACCGATAGCCACGGTTTGCGCTTGACGCATTTTTATTCTACGTTTTATTATGTCGGAATGTGATTGAGTCTAAACAAGAGGAATGAATTCGCTGAGCAAGTGAACTCGAACAACCATCTATAAAACGTTTGCCAACTATGAATCCCAAAGTGGAAAACTTAGTATTGGTGAAGCAAAAATCGCTCGCGAGCGTTCGGTCTAGACGGGTCATTAAAAATTTATTCCCATAGAATTTTGGTAATGCATTCGCTATATTTGATGTGAGTCGAGTCGACTGTTCAGACGGTGCATATATTTTTAGCTTTTTTTTAACCCTTATTAGGTCCCTGAGTGCACGGAGCTTTAGTTGTTTTTTAAAGCGGGGCCTGCCTGCATTCGCATTTTTAAAGATATATTTAGAGTTAACATTTTAATACTCGTTTCCTCGTGTTATCCATACATATACTGTAGCACTTAGAATAATAACACCTAGAACGATAATTCCCTACAAAGCGCACTGTCAAAGGTAAGGCAACTAAAACAGTCAAAATGGCGCCGTTTTCAGATTTTTACTGTCCATTATTACATAATCATACCTAATAAGTATAAAACAGTTTCAGTTTCCCTCCTTAAAGAAATTAGTTACTATATTATTGGATTTTAGTTACGATTAGGTAATATGAAGGATATAAATTTAAATATAAATTTTGGCTCAGTATTAGTTGCCTCACTTGCATACGAGGACACGGCTTCTAGGTGTAATTATTCTAAGCTGTAGCACTGCTCACAAATCTAAAGTAGCAACTAAGTATTTAATTTCTGTTTTTCTTTTCATGTATGTATTGTTATGTGTTGTATGCATTGTTTTAGTGTGTGAAATAAAATATTTTCATTGATTCCTTCATTCATTCATTCATTCTATATACTGTAAGTAAGGTATATATTTTCTTTGTATGAGATAACTATTGCTACAGTAAGTATTATAGTAGATTATTGCATCGACTTAAGGCGAGGTGCATAATCTGCTTTTCTTTCAACTATTACCTATAGGAATAGTAGATAAAAGAAACTCATATCAAAGAGCTTCATTTTCTATAACATTGTCGGCTTCATTTAGAATGTTTCCGGAGTTAATGTGTCGCTAGATGATTCCATTTTAATTCGAAGCCGAAGCACTCATAATCAGATAGTATCACACTTTATCGTTTCCAAAAATATTGTCAAGCAAAATTAACAAAGTTCCCGCCAAATCACTTATTTAAATTTCTTGTATTTTTAAATCAGAGTTAGCAGCAATCATTTTTTAAATTTGGAACAAGTAGGATAGAAACGAATATTACACGTACGTAAAAAAAAGTATTGATATCGGCTGGCTGAATAGAGTTAATCCATTGAGATTGACACCTTTTGGTGCGATAAAAAAAACTGTGCAACAATGAAATTTCATACATTTTTATTGCTCTAGAGAAATAAAGACTCGCTTTGTACTGAGTTTTTAGTGTGATTGTGATGAAATTAAAGCATAGTTGGAAGAAAAAGTATTTAAAAATCAGTAACGGTGAATTTTATTCACTTTTTAATGTAATTTGGCCTTTTTGTGTCGTGAACTGTGGTGAGGTAATAAATAACCTTTTATTTACTGAAGGTGACAATGTAATACTTTTTTGACTTACGCAAAGATAAAATAGAGGTTATCTGGATAATAAAAAAATTTGCTTTGTCTCTAATTGGTCGGTAAATCAAAAGTTTTCATCTGCACAAAAATAAAGTAAACCCATAAATTTATTTTTATGGATCAGTAATTGTTATTTATTCATAGTTTATGGCATTGTCTTTAAATCTGAAGAATAGCTGCTATAATTGGTATATTTTGTAGTGTTCTGTGTTTATCATTTACAGGTACAGTCAGCAATCAAAGTCACTTAACACTTTAGTACTTTGTCATAACTATGAGACATTCTGTAAAAAAATTTGCTACGACAGGGTACTAAAGTGTTAAGCTACTTTTGTTGCTGACCGTACCTACTTCATTTCTACCATATATTAAATCGAAATATTTTCTATATAATGCATTAAAATACTCTATAAAATATAATATACTCAATTATTTAAACTTTATAAATATCATTCATATTCCTTCCTACGAATCGTCACAGTTTAATTTTAAAGACCCAGAATCCCCTTGTTAATAAACAAAGAGTAAGTTTACACCTAGTTTAAAAAAAACTTTGCTTAAAAATATGACGCTTTAGGATACCTATTAAATATAAGAAGGAGTAATATTGCTAAGCAATATTTTTGGATGAACCGGGGGGCTAATTGTCTAATTTCAGAATGCGTGTGACACATTGCTGCATTTCTTTGGTAAATTTTTATTTGTGCCAAAAAGAAGTAGCAATGTTCTGTAAAATGATAGATTTTGAAAGAGAATTAGTGAGCTGAAATCTACAGGGTCATTTATGGACCCCTTTTCAAATTTTGTCAGGTCATACTATAACAGCAGTAAAATCGATTTGTGAAGTAAAAACATTTTTTTTTACTATTTTGTCCCAAACTTTTCCCTACACAAATTGAAATTGTTGTCACTGTTTTCGCATCGCACGGTCGACCCGCGCGAGCCCCCCTCCCGCCACCCGCCTTCCCCCACTCACGTCACGCGCGCGAGGGTGAGCGTGCGCGCCTAAATTTTTTGGACATAAAAAGTGGCTGAAAACTGTGAATTAAAAAAGAAATAATTCATAATTATCTCACCAAATTTTTTATTACTTCCTTGAACTAATATTTGATTTTGTAAAGAGGTCGCAAAATTACCCTGTATAATGGCCTCATTAATAAGGCCATTCGAGTAGAAAACGATTGATTTCGGTAATGGAATAGATTAGTTTATGATTGTAAGAACTTGGAAATCTAATCTTATTGCTAGTTATTATTATAAATATCGGTGACCAAGTATGGGCTAAGAGTACATTAAGGTATTAAACGAAGTTTATTTAATAAAATAAGCTCTTTGTCTGGAACTAAGTACTCGGAGACGTAACGATTATGAATGGCGATTCAGCTCGTGATTTAGAAGTCTACTTTGCAAGATTTCTTGGAATTTTATTATGAAAGTGGAAAAAAGTATGAGGATCGCTTCTTTGAACTCGTGGTTCGACTAGTGATGTACAAGACTCGAGTCCTCCGAGTCCTTACGTCCAGAGCTCGGAGTCGTTTTACAGGGCTCAACTTGTTTGTATGAAACTCGAAGACTCGGGAGTCTTTTTTAGAGCTCGAGCCTTTTTCAGAACTCGGCCGACTTCGACCCATTTTCACGGCTCGAGCCTTTTTGAGAGCTCGGTGGATCTTGAGGCTTTTTCACGGCTCGAGTCTTTTTCGGCGCACTAGTTGTGATGGGCTGCCGATGAATAAGGTTAAGTAGAGCTAAAGCACAATAGCAAAACACTTCCATTCCTGCCTTCGTGTCGAGCGGTCACGTTCCGTGTCGCTCGTCTCGCTGCGCTGCTCACCATACGGATTCGTCTGTCTCCAGTTTTTACGCGGGTGGACCGCGGCTCTTTCTGCCATCACCTAACGGTGCCAAACGGTGGTTAGACTGAGTAACGCCGATCAAGGCGGTGCAGTCTACCGGACACGGCTGCCAGCCGCCTTTTTCAAGGCAGCTGAAATCGTCCGACTTCGCCAGTACGGGTGTGTTAATCTGAGGGCCGGACTGTAGGCACGCACGAAGTTGCCGGGCGTTCCCCCCGGTGACAGAGCACCTCGGAGAGACATATCCCCTCTGCTGGGGAGTTCCTCCCTTCCTTTCCTGCTTCGACCTCCATCCTCACTTGGGTTCCCCTCGGTAGCGTGCCCAGGCGAGATTGTTAGTGTTAGGGAAACCTCGCGCTCCCCCCTCCCCCCTCGCCTCCTGGCGAGGGGTGTGTCTTTTTGAGTTGCTCGGTTGCAACTAGTTTATGTTGCCTGCTGGCAACTCGCGATTTGTTTTGTTTGATTCATAAATTAAAGTAAAGTAAATTAATTTCTGGTCATGGGGTCGATTGACTCTGAGACCATCTTATCGCTTACTCCCGCCGATCTTAGGCCCTACCTCCCGGAGGGCAGCATGGAGTCCATACTCCAGCTGCTAGCGGAGAAGTCGGCTTCGTACCGGCCCTCCCTCTCCCAGACTCAACCCAATACGACTCCAATGTCGTCCCCTGCCTCACCCACCCCTTCTTTTGAAATGGAGTGTGACCATCACGCTCCCAACCCCTCCCTTAAGAGGTCCGCCTCTCAAACTTCCCTCTCACCACCCCCTGAGCCCCAGCTCTTCCTCGACCCTCAGGATGATCCTGATTCCGACTCCTCCTCGTCTACCCTCACCGAATTCCAGACGGTTGAGAGCAGACGTAAGCGACTTGCAAAGCATCGCCCTCTCCCCAAATCACTCGCGACCCCCGTGCCGCTAGCCACACCTGTCCCCTTGATGGATCTCGTTCTTGATCCAACCCCAAAGGCTACCAAGCCTTCCCGCCCGCACACTAGATGCGACCCCCAGCCTGCTAAGGTTGTTCTCCCTCCACCTGTTTTCATCCGCGATGTCAACAAGTGGACGGAAATCTCTACCCTCTGCACCAATGAAAAGGTGCACTATACCCACGCCAAAAACGTGGGCATAGCAGTCAAAGTCCAGACCCCCACGCGTGACGATTTTAGAAATCTCACTCGTCTTCTCACCACCCGTAAAGTGGCATACCACACTTACGCTCTCCCTGAAGAGCGTAAGGTTCGTGCGGTCCTCCGCAACATGCCCCATGAGATCTCCAACGAGGATATCCTAAAGGACCTCGTCGCCCAAGGCTTCCCAGCGGAGTCTGTGCACAAATTGCACAGTCGTACAGGGAAAGTCTACCCCCTTGCCTTAGTCATCATGACTAACATCCCCTCAGCCCGCGATCTCTTCCGCGCCAAGGACCCCAAGGTCTGCGGCCTCTCTGAGATCAAGGTTGAGCCCCCTCATAGGCGCGGCACTCCGGGACAGTGCCACCGCTGCCAACTGTATGGGCATGCGGCAGCCAACTGCTCTGCTTCTCCGAGGTGCGTAAAGTGCCTAATCCCCCATCCCACCAAAGAGTGCACCCGCACTCGCGACTCTCCCACCCCTCCTGCTTGTGTACTGTGTGGCCAAGATGGTCACACTGCCAATTACAGGGGATGCCCACGCGCCCCGCGCCCCAAACCTCCTTCTAAAAAGAAGGCCCAGGCGTCTTCAGACCGTAGGAAGGCACCGAAAGGCCCCCCTCCCACTACCGATGAGCACTTTCCCCTCGCTCCCAAGTCGAGAGGAGCTCCTACCTCCCAGGCCCCCAAGCCGACTTGGGGCTCTCAACCCCCGCCTCCCAAGGAGAATCCTCCTAAAAAGGCCTCTGCCTCTCAAGCAGTCCCCTCAACTCCCCCGCAAAACGGGTCCCCCCTGGCCGATGACATGAACGTTGTCCTAGACGCGATTCGTGGCATCGACATAGCGGAGATCTCCATTTTAGCGGCAAAAATCCGCAATGCCCGCTCTCCTCAGGAGAAACTCCTCGCGCTCTGCGAGCACGCTTCCCTTCTTAGCTCATTATGAGTTCACCCGCAATCCCAAGTATTCAAATAGGCTCCCCTAATACGAACGCGGCTCTCACCACCGGTCGTATTAAACCACAGGGTGTCTCGCTTGTTTCATTCAACGCCCACTCTCTACGCGACAAAATCCCTGAACTAAAGGATTTTGTCCGCGAAAGAGATACCGACCTTCTACTCGTACAGGAAACGTGGCTCAAACCCACTGACCGGAAAGGGCTCACGATTCCAAAATACTCTATGGTACGTAACGATCGTGCCGATCTCCCACTCCATCCTACCAATAAGGACGCCTCTGGCGGCACTGCCATCTACTTCAAGAGATCACTTCATATCTCTCACGTTCCCACTCCCACACTCACTAACATGGAGGCCACTATATGTAGACTGTCTATGACGGGTCACCGCACTCTTATCATAGCCTCAGTCTACATACAGTCAGGCACGCTCCCCGTTAAAAGTGACTTTGAAACGCTCTTCTCCTTAGGTGACTCTGTCATTCTCTTTGGAGATTTCAATTGCAAACACACGGACTGGACGTGTTTCAATACCAATCGAGGTGGTCGCCACCTCCTCGAAATAGTCAAAGCTCTTGACGTAGATGTCATTTCCCCTTATGCCCCTACCCATTACCCATATAATGTCGACCACGACCCCGATGTACTAGACTTCGCTCTAGTGAAAGGTGTCTCTCTCCGTCTGAAATCGATTGACTCGCTTGACGATCTCGGTTCAGACCACCGACCGGTCTCTCTTATCATGGGAAACCCAAACCCACCCCGCCCTCTCACTAAGACCATCACCAACTGGGACGGTGTAAAATCCACCCTTTCGTCGGCCATGGATGCTGACAACTCACCGTACGCTATTGGCCCCGACTATTTTGATAGTACGGAGAAAATAGACAGTGCGGTGAGCTCCCTCACCCAACTGGTCCAATCAGCCGTTGCTGAGAACGTGAGAGAGGTACCTGTGAAAAACCACAGTGCCCTCTCTCCGGCTCTGCGCAACCTGAAAAGGGCCAAAAATGCCGCTCTCCGAAGAGCAGCAAAGTACCCCACTCCCGAATTTAGACGAAAGGCCAACCAACTCCAAAAAATTCTTACCAAAAAACTCGCAGAGTTTAGGGATGAGAGTTTTAATGATCTTATGGCCGAGATCACCCCTTCTCACCAAGCCTACTATAAAGTGGCTAGGGCTCTCCGAAGCGATGCTATAACCCATGTCCCCCCCCTTCTCCGTCCAGATGGCTCCACAGCCTTCGAAGACGACGAGAAGGCGGAATGCTTCGCAGACAGTATCGCTGCCCAATGCTCAGTCAGCACCCAGGAGTGCGATCCATCCCATATTAGGCAGGTAGAGGAGGAGCTCAACACCTTAAGCTCTCTCCCTCTGCCCTCAGACACTGACCCTATGACAGTCTCGACTGACGAAATCCACCTTCTCATAAAAGCCCTCAAACCCAAAAAGGCGCCCGGTGCCGACGGTATCTCTAACATGGCCCTCAAGCACTTTCCCATCCAAGTGCTCGCCTTTCTCACTCTCATTTTCAACGCCTGTTTCGATAAATGCTACTTTCCAGCCGCCTGGAAGGATGCTATCGTAATAGGCATTCCCAAACCTGGTAAGGCCCCAAACCTCCCCAGTAACCACCGTCCCATTAGCCTCCTCAAGGCTCTAGGCAAGCTCTTCGAGAGGTGCGTACTCGCTCGTATGAGAGAGCACCTCTTCGGGGAAGACTTGATTATCCCACATCAATTCGGCTTTAGGCCAAAACACTCATGTCCCCGTCAGGTTCACCGCATAGTCGAGTATATCTCCAGCGGTTTCTATCCTAGAAGATACAAAACAGTAGCAGTCTTTTTCGATGTCGCCAAAGCTTTTGACAAGGTTTGGCACACCGGACTAATCGTCAAGTTACACAGACTAAATCTGCCCTTGCGTTTGGTCCGGTTAGTGGCATCTTTCCTCCATCACCGTACCTTCCGGTTTAGACACGAAGGTATCCTCTCATCCCCTCGCCCTATAACAGCAGGAGTGCCTCAGGGCTCAGTCCTCGCTCCCCTGCTGTATATAACTTACACCAACGACATCCCCATCCCAAAAGGTGGCGTTGAATTATCCCTTTTCGCGGACGACACGGCTCTTTACAAAAAGGGCCGTAATGTCGAACAAATCCTCCCAAAACTTCAGATCTCCATTAATGCACTAGGCAAATGGTTCCGTAAATGGCGCATCGAAGTTAACCCGGAGAAATCCTCCGCAGTTTTCTTCGATAGAAAGCGCCGTAGAGGGCTCCCCAATCACCGACCACCCACTATGCTAGGCAAATCCATCCCCTGGCAAAAGTCTTCCAAATACCTCGGTGTCACTCTGGACCAGAGTCTCTCTTTCGAGCCTCACGTCAAAAGAGTGACCCGTAATGCCCGTTTCTATCTCCACCGACTCAACGCCATGTTGGGTCGTCACAGTAAAATGTCCCTTCGAAACAAGCGAACACTCTACAAGGTTTGCATACGTCCGGTGATGACATACGCCTCTGCCGTATTTGCTCACGCCGCTCCCAGCACTCTTGACAAGTTACAAGTAGTTCAAAATCTTTTCTGCCGCAGAGTGGCCAACGCTCTATACTATGTCCGCAACGCGGACTTGCATAGGGACCTAGACCTTCCCACCCTCCAGCAATGGACCATAAAGGCCTCTGAGCGCTTTTTTAAAGCGGCAGGAGACCATCCTAACCCCCTCATCCGTTCCGCAGCGGACTATGACCCGCCTGTTTCCTCCGCTCCGTCTTCCCGCCGACCTAAATCGGTCCTAACGGACCCTCCCAACAAGCTTTCGTCTGACCTGAACCTCCTCCTGGAGGCGACGGAGGACGAGTAACCCCATCATCCCCGACCCCTCAGGTCACCCCCCGCCCGCTCTGGCTGATCGATCCCCCTCAGGGAGTCAGTTTAATAGTTACTTGTCTTCTCGACGCACAATCACTTAGGTGAAATGTGACGTCTGCGCTGTCCTCTCCCCTGAGTGAGGGCAGTCGCCTCGGTTGAAGGTTCGTCGCCTGTCCGGGCACGTAACCAATCTATGGCGGTTTTTAGTCAGTACAAGTCTGACATAACCAGATTAGCTCGGTAGCAACCGGCTAGGTGGTATCCAATGAGGATTTTCCGCCTCCTTCCCCCCCGCGGGGGAGGGTAGCTTGGATCCCCTAAGGTGAAGGGCTCAAAAAAAAAAAAAAAAAAAAGCACAATAGATTAAGCATCTACGGTGCTCTTTATAACCATAGACTTAGAAAATTTTATTATTTACGGAGATGTTAAAGTCATAAACATAAACTCTAAGCTTTTTATGAGGCTCGCGTTCATTTTAAAACTCGAGCTTTTTGAAGGCTCGAGCTCTTTTAGTAGGTTCGAGCTCTTTTGAAGGCTTGAAACTCTTTTGAAGCCTCGAGGCGTGGCTCAGAGAGCTCGTTTTTCGGCTAGGCTCGAGCTTACAAGCCTATTGAGCTCACCGAGTCCTGCTAATCCGAGTCGAGTCTTCAAAAGTAGAACTCGACGACTCGAGTTTTGCACATTACTAGGTTCGACCCTGGTCAAAAGAAGTCGTGGGAGTTGCAATGCGAATTCGATTCCAGACGACGTTCGTCGTTCGATTGATTTAATTTTGAGCTTTATTTTAAGTTTTTCGCGAATCGAACGAAACGGACGTTGCGTCGTCTGATCATCAAAGTTTGGATTTCAGAGTAGACCCTCTGAGGCGAAGTATGGTTTATCTAGTAAAGCGTAGAAGAATCACTTTTTCGTTAGAACAAAAAGAAAATGAACCACTATTGCATTATTGCGTTTTACAAGCAATGTTACAAGTAATACAATTACTGTGCGGTAATGGATTTTAGCTTGTAAGTCCCTTAATAGGTTTCTGTGATCCTTATCCTAGGGTTGAATTGCTTACGAAGCTTTACGTACCTATAAACATGCTATAAAAACATTTCTACAAGTAAAATTCAAGTCTCAAAAACTTTTTGATAAAATACATCGAAAGTTTCAGTCTGGAAGAAAAAACTCGACGAAACAAAACATTCGAAGAGCAACTTATTCAATAATCTCTTATCCGTTCACGTGAGTTTTCTGCTTTGTTTTCCTCCGGAGTTGTCGCGAATCAAAGGAAATTCGATTTAACGGGTTCGTACGTCAACTCGAAACAAATAAACAAAGCGCGTTCGAATTTAGTTTCGAAAAACTTGAGATTATTCCATGGCGAATAGTTGGAGTGCAGTATCTTCAAATTAATAAGCAGGTTCAAGTAGTTTTAGGGATACTTTGGTGAATCGCACACTGCACCTCATCTGTCTCAGTGCACGGGGATGCAGGTTGCGACGCCAGTGTGATAATCGCCTAACTTCACGATAGTAGTAGAAAATACAATATTAAGAAAAAGTTAAGAAATACGGCTCTGATACTGAAGACAATTACATAATTATTCAATTTTAATAACTTTCTTACGTTCTAGCCAATAAATAAAAATCCTTACCAAACAAAAAAAACGCTATAAAAAAATCGTCTCTGCATGTGACTCTAGAGGGTCTAAAAGTTAACATTCTCAGGTATTCTTGTTTCAACTATTCAGTTCATGTAACATATGCAGTTCAGGTCCGGGCTTCGCCGCCCTAACGAAGAGAGTGCGCCGGCCGAATACCTGATGCGTCATCTTAAAATAGTTTGTTTTTTGGACGAACCTCGGATTCACTATGTAAATTTTTGTATACGCGCGTGGGTCGCTTGTCAAGTTGGTAACAAAACAAACGTTGGAATATTGTTCTTTTTTGTGCTTGAAACAAATGCTATCGTTTTATGTCACCGTCTGAATGTAGAAATACCTAGTGATCTATATTGTAATACTACTGCTCCACCTGCGTCTTAACTCTTAGCGCGTTAATCGAGGCGTTACGAAGATATGGCCAAGATTTAACGGCGTTAATTTACAAACGATAGTACTGAATATTTATAATGCCCGTTCTTGGACATTACCATTAACATAAACGTTAACGCAGGTGGAGCCGTAGCATAAGAGGATAACATAAAGCTAAATTACACGTTCCATTAATCCATATCCGGAAAAAAGGAATGATGTTGAATGAAAAATTCCTCTAGAAAGTTGACAAAATGTTTTCCTCCTCCAAAACTAGACCGATTTAAATACTTTTTTCATCAAAATTTAAAGAATGGATTTGGCTGCTTTTCTATGTTTTCCATTTTTTTATAAATTAGTTATTATAAGTAGTCTGTCCAAGGTAGCTTAGAGATTTTGACAGATACATTTTTTTTAATAATTCCGTCTAATGAGTGCTTGAATGCCATCAAATCGTTATAAAAATAACTAAAGATGTCGAAGCCTCTTATGACAGATTTTTTTTGTAAACCAATATGTATTAGAATATAATAAGTATTTATTTACAAAGAAAAAGTATCTGACAAAATCAACAAGCTATCTTGGACAGACTATAAAAGAGATATTAATCTTTAAAAACCTGAAAAAATGCCATTGCTTAGACATCCCACAACCAAATTAGACGAGATCTCAGACCAAATAAAAAAAGGTTTCTTTTTTATTTGGTCTGAGGACGAGATTATATAAAAAAGCAAAAAATAACATAGGAACAGAACCAAAGCATTTCTTTATTTTGACATAAAAAAAAGTATTTAAATAGGTCTAGTTTTGGAGGAGAAAACACTAATACGTTGATTTTGTCAAATTTCTATAGGAATTTTTCAATTCTTTCAACCATGGTGTTTCCTTTCAAATAGGTAAACTTTAGTATCATATTAAGTAACGTTAGTGTTCAGTGGTGTTTAAAACATAAGTCAAACAATTCGTCCAAGGCCAAACATCATTCAAATTAATCTGTTCTTTCAAAGTACATATCTTACACGTTGTATTTTTATGAACCTTAGTTTTATTAATTTTTTAGCCAAATATTTTTAAATTGTTTCATAAAAAGAATTATCCAAGAACTCGTAAGGTTTAATTTTAACTAGAAACCATTTTTACCGTAAAATTGGAACTCATTGTTGTAAAAGAATACCGTTTTCCCGCCCGTCATCAAACAAAGTCGACAAGAGCGTTGCCTCAACGATCCCGGGATTACCATACAATTATCATTTTTGATTCGCTCTTCTTTTGTGTAAATACTCTAAAAGTAACGCCGTAATGACATAATGCTGCGAAGGATATGCTGAATTATTTATGCGATAATACGCTCTCCGTCTCAAACAGGGTCGCATTTAGAAATGGTAATTATTGATTAGGAAAGGGGGAAGCATTCGCCTTTTCTAGTTTAAAATAATATTTTTTTTTAAATCCGTCATGCATGGTGTAATTACATGGCCAACTAAAACTTTCCCCACACGGTGAAAATCGACCATTAAAATGGCAATTTGGCCTTGGCCAACAGGTGACTGAACAAAGTTATGTGATCCGGTGGCCAAAACTGGAACTACGTTATTACATCTAGGATACGCCATCAACTACATAGACGACAGCGACACCATCACCATAGCGTAATATTACGTATACAAATATACGTATATGATGCTATGATCAGTTTGAAAGTAGTTAATAGGTTTACGGCCGAATATAATCCTTAACTTTAAGAAAGCTGTCAGTTTCATAAAGTTTATGTCAAATCTGTCAATTGTTTTGAATTTAAGATGGCCTTAACTTTAAGATTCGCTTGAGTATTTGGTCGTAAGATTTAGAATTAGAAAATGTATCATTAATAAGGCCCTCCGCTGCCTTGAGCGGGATCCCGGCGCGGGCGTCCGCTCCGGGTGCTGTTTCCTGTATTTTCATAGAGCAGCGCTGCGTGTGGCGGAATGCCCGCCGCACGTGGCGCGGGCGGCGAGCACGCTCGCGGGTCCCGCGCGACGGGTCACGCGAGCGGGGCTGTTTCTTGTATATTCATAGAGCAGCGCTGCGTGTCCGAGCCCGCGACGGGCTATTTGTCCGCGACGGAGCACGGCGCGGGTCCCCGCGACGGAGCACGGCGCGGGTCCCCGCGACGGGCTGTTTGTCCGCGACGGAGCACGGCGCGGGCCCCCGCGACGGGCTCCCGCACCGTGTACCCGCGCCGGGATCCCGCTCAAGGCAGCGGAGGGCCTAAGGCCCTCCGCTGCCTTGAGCGGGATCCCGGCGCGGGCGTCCGCTCCGGGTGCTGTTTCCTGTATTTTCATAGAGCAGCGCTGCGTGTGGCGGAATGCCCGCCGCACGTGGCGTGGGTGGCGAGCACGCTCGCGGGTCCCGCGCGACGGGTCACGCGAGCGGGGCTGTTTCTTGTATATTCATAGAGCAGCGCTGCGTGTCCGAGCCCGCGACGGGCTATTTGTCCGCGACGGAGCACGGCGCGGGTCCCCGCGACGGGCTGTTTGTCCGCGACGGAGCACGGTGCGGGCCCCCGCGACGGGCTCCCGCACCGTGTACCCGCGCCGGGATCCCGCTCAAGGCAGCGGAGGGCCTAAAAAAGATTGGTATTTTTTTTAACTTAATACGTCTTATATCACAATAATTCATCATATTAATAATAATGAAGCAAGCTAAAATAATGTAAGTACAATGGTTACTTTAAATTCAATAAATAAGTCTGAATACATCCCTGTGCCTCGTTTTACATCAACGTTTAAATGTTAAATACGCTTCAATGGATATTACTTTTGAGATTTTTGTTGCTTAAATAAATTATTACATTTGACTAAGAACAGGTTTTAATGAATTTGGAGCGGTGGAAAGTAATACGATTTCCCTTAGTGGTTTGTTGGTTTAACGACATGAAAGAGAACTCGATTAATGTATGTATGGCAGTGCCTTTAAATAGGAGTGTTTATAAATCAATAATGCTTTATTTATAAGTAGGTACTTATCTATAAGTAGGTTCCTATCTTATATTATAATATCTATGGGTAGCTTCGCTTGAAAGTTGCTTTAAGAATTTAATAGATCTCATTTGATACTTCATCAAAACAATTATTACCATTGAAAATGGTTATCAGATGCAAATCGCCTGAGACGTATTTTTGGCCATATCTCCGAGGATTTTGATAAAATCGAATTGAAAATAGTACCTACCAAAAGTTGGGGAGTTTATCGAGACACGTGTGAACGTTTGAATTTTGAAAATCTACTAGTAACTTTTTTTGGAATTTTGCGAAATTCAAAAAAATCCGGGTTTTTTGGGGGATGTTTGATTACTAAATTGTAAATATTTTAGAAAAAAAACCGACTTAAGAAAAAATGAAAAGTCTGGTATTAGTTTAGCTATCAAATGGCATAATAATTTTAAAAATCGGTTTATAATTGTGACCTGTAGGTAGTCCCTTTAGATTTGGAATTGTAGAAAAACGGCTGTTTCCGTACATAAAAAGTGATGTAGCTTCTATGATTATTGACCGATCGTCATGGTAACAGTGTTAAAAGATGAAGAAGCAGACGAGAAGTGCATTCGTTGGATTTTTGCAAATAGGTTAATATTATTTCGGCTGCGTCGAGGCAGTCAGCGGGCGCTTTTTCTACACGAGGCGGAGCCGAGTGTCACAATCGTAAAAATAAATAGACACTACCTAGGTTACTTTAAAAATATAATAGGATTTTGCATATGATTTGATTTTGGTTATTCGTAAATTTTTGTGTTCATTTTCAATGCTCCGATTCTTGCGGGGACTGTAAAATCTGTGAATTTTATGAACCTTCTCACGGCGGACAATTAATAATACACATTTATTGTATGAATCACAAAAGAAAACTTACTTTGACAAATAACACCAAAGACTGAGAGATGTCATGACAATATTGTGTGATCTACTAAATTGGTCCTAATTTGGTAGTACTTATTTATAGACGTACAAAATTAAGAAGGTATGTAAATCTGTCAATTTAACACGCCCAAACCACTGGAAACTAATGTTTTGATGAATTTGAGTATAAAGTAATACGTAATTTACAACGTAATATTTTTTTCAATAGGGAATATGCATAAGTCACCGATTTTCCTAAAATTGAGCTTGATCGCTGCGGACACTTGTAAAAACATGATGGAACAGAAAGAAAAATAAAAAAAATGATTATTTTCGTTTTATCACACGATGAAATCAGGGGAAAATAACGATTTTTTTTTTCGTTTTCGGATATAATGCACTTTACAGTCAGATAGAATATCGAAAAAGAAATAATATTTTGTATGAAACATATCTACTTAAACGCAAAATTTAGGGAGATAATTGAAGATTATTGGCTAACTCCATATTAAACGCGCCCGAAACACACCGAAACGTGATGTGTGACGTCACCGTTTTGTATAGAGCGTTATCGGCGGGAGCTGATGCGTGCTAACTTCAAGTAACTATATTACGAGAAAAAAACGCAAGAGACAAGTTTCAATATTACAGTTGATTTTCTCACGCATTATACTATTGATTTTGATTAAAAAAAAAATTTGATGCATATTCCCTATTGTTGTGACGATTCCACACCAGACGTAACGTAGTTGAACCATTGTATTTGACACGAAAATTACTTGCTCGTAACGGTTGCGCGCCCCTGAGGGCCTACTATAAAAATTCATTGCGAAATCGAACGATGATCGTCGTTAAATTTAAGTACTTTGGACCTAATTCCTTTTTTAGTAGTATCACGAAGCGGAACGAACTTCGTCCGATTATCGTAGTTCACTTTTTCGTGTAGGCGTCCTGAAATCCATTGGAAATTGATTTTGGGTGAAATATGAGCCTGGTTGTGATGGCTTTAAAATAAGTACCTGAGCATTTGAGCAACATTAAAACGATGAATTGTGACAGAGCAATAGAAACGTAACTGCAAATTGATTTTAGATATTGATTATTTTAGAAGTATAAAATTGTTGTCAAATGAAATAGTAGGTAGGTGGCTAAATTAGTAAAATTATTTTATTAAATTGCCTATTTACATTGCCGAACAGTAATCGAATTAAATAGTTAATTAACAAGTTAATTTTCATTCTAATACCTATTTATCGTCAGATCTAATTTTGTACTTTCTAGATAGGTAGTGGTTTGTTTATATCTGTACCATCCAAATACATTACTTATGCTTTAAATATATGGTTACCATTCAAGGTTATTATCCACCGACCAAGTTTCAAGAACCTTTTATCAAACGGCTGATTTAAAATTCTTCCTACAGCATAAAAAAATCTCTGATGCAAACTGCCGTGCCCGGTCCATGCCGCCGACGCAGAAAAACTTATTTTACGATTTCCTTTCTGCAAATATCGAACTGCTGGTCCGTACGAAATCTATTATTTACGGCACTTGTTACGAGTTTTAGAACGTTCACAATAAATTACTGTGACATTATCACCTCTGGGGCTTCGGTAAAATATGGCATCATATTTTATTAATAAATAGCTTTTGATATTTCTAAGATCTTTTTAATAACAGCGGTTTTTCGAAGTTCAGACGACACAGTTGACTGACTTCAATATACTTATTTAGGTCTTTCACAGGGTTTGAAAGCATCTTTCAATTAATTTGAAAATGGAATAGAACTTCTGTGAAGTTATGTATCAGATAAGTTAATTTGGACATGTCTGACATAAGGTACTGGCACCCTGTAAGGCCCACCTAACTTCAAAACCTTGTGAAATCGTTAATTTGGATATTATAAAGAAAAAACAAAAATATAAAACTAGGGTTTTTAATTGAAAAATACAATTTAAAAAAAATGCGTTATTATTTCGATTTTAATAGATTTTTAAAAAGTAGGTGTTGGGCCATCTTAGGAAGGTGGTCACCTAACAAGGCCCATAATATATTAATATTATAATTATATATTAATTTATTAATCTATGCTTTACCAATATCTAAATATTTTTTCTTTAAAAAACCTAAAACAAAAGCATGAATCCACCAAAAAAGTAATTTAATTGATTATTTTGATTATAATGACTTATAATATATTTGGAAATTGCATTTAATGCAAAAAAATAAGCATTAGAAAATCATAATTTAGTAACAATTAAAAAAAACTATTCAACACCAAATTCTTAACCGACTAATTTTATATTTATGTTATTTGTTATATAAATTGTTTCTATAATACTTTAAACACTTTTAATTGGAAATAAAAAAGTGGGCTATCTTTGGGACCAATGGGGTGGGCTTTCATAGGAAACTTTACCCCAGTTCAATATAAATTGTAATAAAAAGCAAGAAAAATAAGAAATTAATAAAACGTACCGGTAATTTAATGGCAAACAGATTAAGGATGTAGTTTAACTTGTTAAAACAAAGAAAATCTACTTATTTTTCCTAATTTTTAATATAGACTTACTCTTCTAAAGTTAGAAAACGTGTACTAGTTAGACGCAACACAGCAAACTGTTTCATCATCATCATCATCATCATATCAGCCACACGACACCCACTGCTGGGTATAGGCCTCCCCTAAGGATCTCCACGACGATCGGTCCTGCGCTGCCTGCATCCACTGGCTTTCCGCGACCTTCACCAGATCGTCGGTCCACCTTGTCGGGGGCCTACCCACGGAGCGTCGTCCGGTGCGCGGTCGCCATTCCAGAACCTTTCTGCCCCAACGGCCATCGGTTCTTCTCGCTATGTGTCCCGCCCATTGCCACTTCAGCTGAGCAATCCTTCGAGCGATGTCGGTTTGTTTGTTTCAAACTGTTTGCCATCCTAAAAATGGCAGCTTGCTGATAGTCGGATGAAGTTGCAATATTGTTTATGGCTGCAGTCGCATACACCCACGAATTTTTAATTAGATTCGACAGCCATAACTGTTATTTTTTAAAGGTGGGCGAGCCGGGCCATCTTCGGTCACAGTACCTTAGTACCATATCATCATTCTAAATATTTTATTCACTAAGCGGAAACCTTATAGGTACACAGCGTCTCATACATTGGTAAGACGTGGTGCTTCTAAGGTCGAATGTACCGATAGAAAAATTATGTATGTTTTTAAGTATTATTAGTTACGACTTTTTTGCGTTAGACACTTGGGAATTGTCTTTTAATTTGTTTGAGATGTCTGCACTGTATCACGTTTTATTCTATGTTTCATGGCAGAAAAGTAAACAAGTATATGTGACAGCAAAACAATATAAATTACTAGCGGCCGCCCGCGGTTTCACCCGCGTGGTTCCCGTTTCCGTGGGAATATCGGGATAAAAATTATCGAGATAAGATAACTATTTACTATCTGTGTACCAAATTTCAACCAAATCAGTTCAGTAGTTTTTGCGTGATTGAGGAACAAACATCTAAACATCCAAACATCCAAACCCACAAACTTTCACATTTATAATATTAGTAGGATTTACAATTAACTACACAATTTTCCCTTGTTTTATTTATAGGTATTATAAAAACAAGTACTTAAAATTTACTGTATTTAAATTATTTATCTCATGAAAAACCTTATCCCGTAAATTAAAAACACGTTCCATACAACATGTAAATGAAATCTTGTTAAAAATAAGCTTCGTTCATTTATTCCGTCACTCAATTTCGCACACAAACATCAGGGAAATCCGTGCAGATAAGAAAAATTTCACACTCGATACCTCCCTCGTTGACATATACTACGTGTTACTTTTAACAAAGGGCCAATCCACCGAATGACATAGGCCGACAGCTTCGAGCGATTCAAACATTATCGCGAAACGCCCTTTAACTCAATGCCTTCATATAATATTCATGACGTGGTGCAATCTTTCAAAAATTGACACCTTTTTGGCGGGGCTCCGACCCTCCGAGGGACGGACAAGTTTTTTGTATTTGCCGATGAATAAATTACGTGGACACAATGGTCTCTGGCCTAATTTATCTGATACTACTGAAGTGTTGAAGGAATATTGACACGACGTGATATTGCCCGTCCTATTACTTTTAAACGTTGGGTAGGTACTTATGTCGGTTACTGCTGCTTGACACAACGCATCGATTCTGTTCAAAGGGACATTTTATACAAAATGACTTACAGATAATTTGAATACAGAAACTATACTTTATATTTGGTACTGAAGTAATGTGGGAGTTCAATATTTTTGTACTTAATTACAGTAATTTTAGATACACGACACGGCAGAACGAATAAAAGCTTTTGCTGATTAATGTACAGAATAGCCAAATAGCATTGTCTCATCTGCCCGCATTATTTTTAACGTTTGACAGACGTGGACAAAACATTATATTATTTAACTCGCATTATTATGAAATTAGAGTGTTTTCTATTTTAGTTACGAAATATTTTTATGTTTTCTAGTCTAGAATGGGTGTTGCACTTACTTTTTCTTTATGATTGACTAGCGGCCGCTCGGGACTTCGTCTGCGTGGAAAGTTTTTTGCTATCCCTCGGAAACAATTCATTTTTTCGGTATGAAAGTTACCCTATGTCCTTCTTTGTACCCCTGACAACGTGTATGCAAAATTTTATGATGATCGGTTCAGTAGTTAGGACGTGAAGGCGTAACAAACAAACAAACAAACGGACTTTCGCATTTATAATATTAGTAAGGATTGGAGAGTCATTTTTTGTCCATCTTTACAACTGTCTTAACGAAATGCATTAAACACAAATACGTTTTGTAATAGTCCAGCTTGTTATGTTTTTTACGATACTTAAGCTTCACTTAAAATACCTAAAACTTTCCAAAACCTCCAATAGCTACTTAAAAGCCTGAATTTTGTAAGTTTCTCAGTTTATAAACTCACAAATGTACATATATTTTAAACGCATTACACTCTATACTACGACTCTATATACAACTACACGGCAGTCCTGTAAATAGACTCTTTTTTTAGGCATTCGTGTAAAAAGACACCGGTACTAAGAGACCATTTCTGTTAACAAAATTGCAAATGAAAATTAATGAAAAGCTACACATCCCACTCACTTTACTCGTTATTTATGCAACGGTGTCTCGACAGTTGCGTGAAAAGCGATACTCACAATCGAATTAAAACAAACCGAAACGTATATTAGGGGTGACTACATTAGAGATATTGGTCAACACGGCCCCGGGAAATTTTTAGAGGGTTGACCTATGCACACATTACTTAGTAATAAAGCTTTAAAACAAATAGTGCTCCCCGAGGACCGAGGATGGAGAGATCGAATACGAGGCGAGATGAGGGCTGGCGATTTCACGACTCTTTTTCTTATAAAGAACTAACTTCAAAAGCTACTTGTTGTAGAACAGTATTCGACTTAGGTAAAAATCTAAGGACTTAGGAATAAGAGTAATTATCTCTCAGTGTTCTTATATGTAACCAAAAACTATATCAGACAGGGTGTTATTTAAAATGGTTGGTACGTTCCATATTCATCAGTAGTAGTTTATGATACAAGGTGAACCATACGACGTTTTTCAATACATATGCGAGAAATCAAAAACTGTAAATAAAAACGCACGACGACGTGCGGTAAAATCAACTTTCCGCACGCTGTGCTGTCATCGAAAGCACACATTTTTGAGCAAATGTATTGAATAAGTACAAACGCAGACGAATTTAAAATCTACTGCTTTATTTAGTCCAGGGGTTCCCTAACTTATTTGGAACGCACTCCCTATCTACCAAGGTTATTAGCAGATTTCTTGGTTATCTCTGAATAAGGTCCGTTAGTACACAGGTGAATATTTTTTGACAGAGACAGCATCACATCACATTTAAACAGGTATTTAGTTAAACAGTGTTTAAAAACTTTTGTAATAACACGGTTGATAACTATCGGGTTATTATGGTATCCAGTAGTGTAAGTACGTAAACCACATATTGATGATTTAAGTTATTAAAGATTTTCGAAATGGATTTCAAAATTCAAAGCTTAAACAGTAACTAAAATTTATCGATAAGTACATTATTAATTAGCCTAATTAATACGAAAATCCTCCTTATTCCCCTAGAAGGCCTGTGCCCCAGCAGCGGGAACATAAAAATTGGCTGATGGTTTTTAAGAAAATAGATTTTTTTTTCTCTAAGTCGTGAACCCTGAGTTAAGATCGTCCCGCGTCACTCTAGACCACGTAACTCGAGTTGATTGTTTGTACAACGGACTTGGACTTTTCCACTTGATTGTCTGATTTTATTTATTTTATGATTCTCCGTATACAAGTCTAAAAATAAATTGGTACATTCTACCTCTAATTTTCAAAATACTAAAATAAAATGTTACACTTTATCATTAAAACATTCAAAGAAAAATTGAAATTTTGTCAGAACAACCAAGACCAAATTAAATGAATATTTTAACTTTAAAACATAAAAATAAGGATTTTAAAGGATTTTGGCAACAAACAAAAAAGTTAAGCCCGAAACCTAGCATCCCGGTGAGTGTTGGGGGCGTCTCTGATGCTAGGGACATAGCCAATATGTTTAGCGCTCATTTTCAGGTGGAATCTCCATTGGGGGGTTCACTTATAAGGGAGGTTGAGACCGTTGTGTCGGGGGTGCCTGAGCGTATCTCTGCAAAACAAGTTACCTCAATTATTAAAGGTATGACAAGAGGCAAGTCACCCGGACATGACGGCCTCAGCATTGAACATTTTCAATATGCGGGGCCACATCTCCCTAGATTGTTGGGGCTGCTCTTCACACTCTGCATTAGGCATTCCTATTTACCGAATGAGCTAATGAGGGCGGTTGTGGTGCCCATAATTAAAAATAAAACGGGAGACGCTTCCGATAAGGGCAACTACAGACCAATCTCATTGGCTACAATCACATCAAAGGTACTTGACGGCTTGCTTGAGAGACAGCTTAATAAACATTTACACCTACATGACGCTCAGTTCGGTTTTAGAGCCGGGCTTTCAACTGAATGCGCAATTCTGTCTCTCAAGCATACCGTTAAGTATTACACTGATAGGAATACGCCTGTATATGCTGTCTTTTTAGATCTCTCTAGGGCATTTGATTTGGTTAGATATGACATTTTATGGGGTAAACTAAAAGACGCGGGGGTGCCCGGTGAGTTGATTAATATCCTCAGATACTGGTACGGGCATCAAACTAACCAGGTCAAATGGCGTAGTGAACTATCTGATGACTACAGGTTGGAGTGCGGAGTGAGACAGGGAGGGTTAACGTCGCCTGTGCTCTTCAACCTGTACGTCAATCGACTGATCGTTGAGCTGAGCAACACTAATGTCGGCTGCTCAATTGATGGTCACTGCATCAATAGTATCAGTTATGCAGATGACATGGTGTTGCTGAGCCCATCGTTAGCGGCGATCAGAAGGTTACTGGGTGTATGTGAGGAATATGCAAAATTGCACGGTCTCCTGTATAATGTTAAAAAAAGTGAACTCTTGATCTTTCAAGCTAGGGGTCGTAAGCTGACTAGTGTGGCACCAGTACTACTTAACGGTGTAGCTCTTGGTAGGGTGAAAGAGTTCAAGTATCTCGGGCATATCGTTACAGAGCATTTAAGGGACGATAGTGACATTGAGAGGGAAAGGAGGGCGATGGCGGTCCGCTGTAATATGTTGGCCCGCAGTTTTGCACGTTGTAGCGTGGAGGTAAAGCTTACCCTCTTTAAAGCCTTCTGCCAAACTTTATACACGTGCAATCTGTGGGTCAGCTATACACGGGGGGCCTTCAACGCCCTCCGAGTACAGTACAACAATGCCTTTAGGGTGCTGATGGGGCTGCCCCGCCACTGTAGCGCATCGGCGATGTTTGCGCACGCGCACACGGATGGTTTCCATACTGTGGTGCGCAAGCGAGTTGCGTCGCTGATGAGCAGGGTACGGGGCAGCGTCAACACCATCCTGAGGGTCATTAGTGACAAGCCTGACTGTCCCATTATGGGGCACTGTATGCAAGTACACACGCTTGTGCCGAGTGTTCCAGTGGGGCACAGGTATTTAAATTAAATCGATTGTATTGTTTGTTGCTGTCTTTTTATAATCAATCCTAATTTTTGTTTTTACTTCATTTTATCTAATTATTATTGTTATTTTTTTTTATTCTAATTTTATAATTCTGATGTTATTTTAATTTAATTTGATACCAATTTTAAATTTAATTAATTATTTTGTTCATTTTATTTTTACAATTTTAGTTATACCAAAAGAAAATCAATTTTATAATTCTAATGTTAATTAATTTTTAATCTGTAATTTATAATTTTATATTTGCCTTTAATGATATTTTTAATGTGTGATCATATTTAATTAATTTTGTGATGATGATGATATGGACCTAGTCTGAAATAAATGTATTTTATTTTATTTATTTTTTATTTACCTACCCACCCTTTTAATAAACATTTTTCAATAATAACGATTGTGTACAGTCCAAGTATTTATAGGTATTCTCATTTTCCTCAATACCTACTATCTTCTGGTTGTACAGTGTGCAGGTGCAGAGTGTGCTGTACGTCAGTCATACTATTACTACGCGTTCACTTCATCATTGCCGCTACCTCCCGGCCCGCTTCGTCACACCGCACGGCACCCCCTGCGTCGCCATTCTAGTACGGCTAGCAATGCAAAGCTTAATTTTTGTTTTTGTTGATTTAATCATTACGTTCGTTATTATAATGTTTAAAAGAGTAAAGATCCTACATAATGATGAACCTAACTTGTTAGATAAATTAACGACATTCTTTGAACAAGAAAAAATGAAAAACAGTTGAAAAACATGATTACTTTTTTGTCTACAGTACCGTTAGCTGTGACGTCATAACGGCCGTCGACGGCAACATATGACGAAGTGAACGCGTAGTAGGTACTTGGTGTGAAAATAGATGTAAAGAGCGCGTCGTCAAACAATCGTCTATTATTTGACGACTCGTTCTGAAATAAAAAGTTACGCAAACGAATTATATTAAAGAAATGTTAGTTCCGTGGAGATTGCATACTTTGCTTGTATGCAACCTGCGTTAGTTAGATTCTAGACACTGCAGCTATGGTGTTTTTTTTTTTTTTTTTTTTGCAACTTCTCCCTAGACATGGAGGTCCAGGTCTTTATTTTACAATTTTCCTTCTTTTACACTCATTTTTTTTTGTCTTTCTTTTTCTTTTTTTATAATATCTTAATTCTAATACATTTCTTTCTGACATATATACTGTTCTTAATTTTTCCAACATTGCATGTCTCAATATTATTTATTATATATTATATTTTTATTTACAATGTTTTCTATTCTGTCTTATGTCTTATGTCTTGTTTCTTTCATTTACTATTTTTATAATTTTCTTATAATTTTTTTCTTTGCAAATTCTATTAATTTATCTCTTTCTTTGCTGTCTCTCATTATGTCCTTTAGGGTGTCTTTGCTGAGTGGTGTGTCTAGTGTCTGTGTTAATGTGGTGCAGCACTGGTGTTATAAGAATAGGACCTCATCCACTAGCGTTCATTCCTGACGGAATGTACAATCCATAAAGGCGGAAACACCTTGTGTTGACATGACACACTGTAATATGTGTTTCTAGCCATGCTAAATGTATGAAACCGATACCCTTCTGTCGCGATACAACACAACACGATAGAATGGTATGTTTCCACCTTTATGGATTATACATTTCGACAGGAATGAACGCTAGAGTTGCGAATTTAATGGAAACTCGCTCTGATAATATTGTGGGTATTGTTTTCAATGTCAACACTGATGCTTTGTGATTAAGAATCATGAACAGTGAATATACTTTCATAATTTATACGTATGTTTCACTGGAGTTTTCTTTATATCCTTGTCTTAACTAACGATTTATAAGAGATAAATAAAAGCCAACCTTTCTCATAATACGCGGGGGTACATCCTGACATTCTTGACAAGCGCAGTCGGCGACAACCGTTTCGAATCTACGTCGGCGTCCACTTGTCATTAAGTTTTTGTCTCCCTTCTTAGATTGTTGCGGTATTATGGGACACACGACTTCGTAGAAATAAAAGCGATTATTTTGTTCATTCTAAATGGATTTGCTTTGGATCCTAATCTTACCCGAGAGCCAAGGATTTAAGACATAATAGCCAAAAAAGTTTGTCTGGGAAATTAAGTACAAAATATATTTTAATTCTGAAATATCAGATTACAATAAAGTTTAATATAATAGAATTGGTATCTGATTATTCTCTGTGGTAAACAACACCTCACCAACATACTTTACAAAAACAGTAGGGGTGTCCTTAAAGTATTAAAAAACCGGCCAAGTCCGAGTCAGACTCACGCACGAAGGGTTCCGTACCAAAAAATAGCAAAAAAATACCGGCTTAGTGCGAGTCGGACTCGCGCATGAAGGGTTCCGTACCAAAAACAGCAAAAAAAATCACGTTTGTTGTATGGGAGCCCCCCTTAAATCTTTATTTTTTTAAGTTTTTAGTATTTGTTGTTCTAGCGGCAACAGAAATACATCATCTGTGAAAATTGCACCTGTCTAGCTATCACGGTTCATGAGATACAGCCTGGTAACAGACAGACAGACAGACAGATAGACAGACAGACGGACAGCGGAGTCATAGTAATAGGGTTCCATTTTTACCCTTTGGGTACGGAACCCTAAAAAAACACCTTTGTTGTATGGGAGCCTCCCTTAAATATTTATTTTATTCTATTTTTAGTATTTGTTGATAGTCGTAACAGAAATACATCATTTGTGAAAATTTTAACTGTCTACGTTGTCGTTATTAATATCGAGCAAAAAAATCAGGTTTGTTGTTTGGGAGCCCCCCTAAAATTTTTTACTCGGTTTTTAGTAGGTATTTGTTGTTATTACGGCAACTGAAACACATCATGTGTGAAAATTTCAACTGTCTAGCTATCACGGATCATGAGATACAGCCTGGTGACAGACAGACAGACAGACAGACGGACAGCGGAGTCTTAGTAATATGGTCCTATTTTACCCTTTGGGTACGGAACCCTAAAAATGGAAATGCAAAATGTTTTCAGTTCAGTTGTCATCTGGGACCTGTGAAAATGCCGTCATTTTCAATCGTCATACTTATGAATTTCATTCGTCAGCAAGCAGCCGTGAGTCACGAGGTTTTAACGACGATGCCGTGGTCGACAAATGGGCGAAGATTGACGTCACATTTATACTGCCATGTCCTCCATTATCGTGCAGATTTATTTGTTTCCGACGTACACCGGAAATTTTGTTACAATCACATTTTGACGGGCTTTAACAATTACTTATTTCCATCTCTCTTGTGATGTGAATTACTTGTATAAAGTTAAATAGTAAAAAAAGTAGTAATAAAGCAAAAATTCCAATAAACTTAGTAGTATTTTAACCGACTTCACAAAAAGAGGAGGTTCTCAATTCGATTGTATTTTTTTATCGTTGTTCGCGCGTATGGACGACATTTATGGACCGATTTTGATGAATATTTTTTTGTTCGATTAAATTTTCTTGCGAGTTTTCAAGAAATCCTGAAAATACTTTGATTTTGCATTAACTACCTTTACGACTTTGTTATTTATGAACCGAATTAGATGTTTTTTTTGTTGTGAAAGGGATACTTTTAGTGTAGTCTTTTTAACCGACTTTAAAAAAAGAAGGTTCTGTCTCAGTTTGACCAGTATTAATGTATGTTTCTCCGCGAATATCTCACGTTTGACTGAGCCGGTTTCTCTACCAAATAATGTACCTACACTACCTAATAGAGAAGGTACTTACACTAAAAATATAAATATAAGGAAATTGTTTTAAAAAACAAAAAACCGACTTCTATAATCCTGCCTCTAAAAAGCAAGAAATAATATTCAAATCATTAGATACACATTATCATTGCTATAATAATAACACGTCTATTGAAGTAGGGTAGGGCTTTTAGAATAAAAAAAGGAAGTTGTACTCCAGCCCCACCCGACTTCAATAGACGTTACTATAACAATGATAATTCTTGAATATTATTTCTTGTTTTAAGAGGCAGGTTTTTTGAAGTCGGTTTTTTGTTTTTTTAAAACATTTTTTTTCACTCCTCTTGCTCTAAAAGTACGTCATTGTAAGGTACAAGAGCCAGGATAAAATAGCAAAATTACCCCTAGGGGATAAAGTTTTTTCTTTTTTAATGTTTGTCTATTACCAATGAGCCTACTAAAACGAAAAAGTCTTTATTCATAATCACGAATAAAGACTCGCTCGACTTAATACTGTTTCTATTTTTTATTTTTGAAAATGGAACTAAAAGCAGCGATCTCTTCGGTGAAATCATAGACTTATTTATACTCTGTGACTTTAAGTTTGATCGTTGATTGCGTGCATTGTGTTTCTTAGCTGCTACCAGTAGAAATTAAAAAAGGCGCGAAATTTTTAGAATTTTTCTCTAATACCAAACTGATTGAATTGTGTGACTGTAAGTAATAGGAAAGAAATAATTTTAATCTTTTGCCGTCAAGCACAAATCATTTATTAAAATTTTAAATAACCTCGTAGACTCCCCCATACTGCTCAGCAAAGTATCCTTTATAAATCATATGCGGCTTCCTTTACGCTCCTCACGTACCGTCTCACTTTTTGTACCTCCTAGACTGCGTAAGCAGTATACTAGGAACAGTTTTATTTATCGATCCACCAACACGTACAATAAACAATTTATGGATCTTGATTTATTTCATGTATCTATTAACACACTGAAGCGAAAATTAGCGCAAATGTTATAATGTTATGATTTTTTTTCTGCTAGATCATCTAATTATCTTAGAAGAAAAAAAAAAGAGTTATTTAGTTATTATGCCTGATAAGTTTGTTTGTCCGCAATTCAACCTAAATCTTTAAAGGACATGTCCTAATTTGGGCCACGTCTATGTACACCACCCTCAAAGATGGAGAAAAATATACTGATTCTGAGAAAAATACAAAAAAAATTCTAGAATGCATGGTTAAATGGTTATTAACAAAAACAGATCAATATTTTTTACTTGAAATAAAGCGTCAAATATGGCAACTCCGTTAAAAAGCCGTAGTGGGCGCATTCTGCCAGACAAATCATTGAGTCATCGATTGCCATTTTTAACCATGGAAAGTACAGCGGTTGGTGCTTAGGGTGTTTCTACACGGTGCAAGTAGCCCGCGCAAGTTGATCACTTGCGCAGGTTACATGCTCCGTGGAAAAACGTAAAGCGGGTCCAGCTCCATAGCATTATACACCCGCGCAAGTAACCCGTGTCGTGCCTCAACGTGCGCAAGATACATACACCGTGTTGCACTCTTATCGCGCGACCGACGAGCGAGTGAAGGTCCGAACAAATTATCGGACGCGGCTTACTGCCGCGGCTGATCTGAGGTGTGCAAACTATCGGATGTAGTAGGTCGCGGACGTAACCATAGACTAATATGACGTCATCGGACGTCCGATAGCTATCTGGCACGCAGGATACTATGAGGGTGTGCACACTTATCAGCCGCGGCAGTAAGCCGCGTCCGATAATTTGTTTGCACCTTCAAGGTCCAAACAAATTATCGGACGCGGCTTATGGACGCGGCTGATAAGTGTGCAAACTATCGGATGTAGTAGGTCGCGGACGTAACCATAGACTAATATGACGTCATCGGACGTCCGACAGCTATCTGGCACGCAGGATGTTATGAGAGTGTGCACACTTATCAGCCGCGGCAGTAAGCCGCGTCCGATAATTTGTTTGGACCTTGAAGGAGGCCTGCGGCTTGATTGCTTTGTCTATTTTTGGTTTATGACGTCAGTGCACTGTCCATCCTTGTCATCGTGTTATGATATGACGAGGACGGATAAAGCATTGCTATCGCTTTGAGATAGGCGGTCTAGCTGCCAGTATTGTTCAATATTTTAATATTTTACTTTCCATGGTTAAAATGTACTCTCTATGGCGATCGATGACTCAAAGATTTGTCTGGCAGAATGCGCCCATTGTCAGTGTCATTGAGTTATACCTACTCTGTGCTGTGGGTTGTTGTTATCACAGACGTAATAAGAAGTTGTTAACATCTTCCGCCATGATGCTTTTTTTATGCGTTTTTGCATTTTGTTTAATGTTCCTTCCAGAAAACAAAGCGAATTTAAAGAAATTGAATAATTAGAAACTGTTTATCGTGTCTTTATCTATTTTTTAGTATACTGTACAAAGACGTGGCCCAGACCTCATACATTTTTGGACATCACCTTTATATAATCTTTAGATTTTTGGCACTGCTAGGTCTTTTTGTTTTTAATGTCTACAATGTATATCGAATGCTTTAGATATGACTGTTTGATGCCAAATTAAATGAAAAAAAAAATGTAACACACGACGCTAAAACCCATTGTAACTCGGTTTCTATTTATTCCCTCGCTTAAGCTCGGGAATAAAACTACCTCGTATGGAATGGGTCATTTTAGCGTCTTGTATAACAATCTACTATTTATGACTGCAATTATTGTGTTAACATTAAAAAAAACGAAAATAAAATCCGAAATCAATATGCAATACTGTAACAATGTCAATTGAAAAATTACAATGTCCATGTCATTTCAATTATTTTATTAATGTCTACAAAATAGAAAAGATTTAAAATATTTTTTACAGACTTTCGAATGGTTTGCTATTAAATATTAAAAATTATTTTTATGACCAAAACGTTTTTCCAGATAGACCCGTCCAAACTAACGAAAACATGAACTAGACATATAAATAACGAAACTTTTTAATTAAAAAAAAGGAGAGCAAAGTATAAACAAAAACAGTTTGTTCAGTCTGTGGATTCTGTTGGGGCTCTATGCAAATAATTTACGTGCAGTGTTTGTGCACAAGTTTATTTTATGTTTACAAATGCAAATTGCTTGGCTGAAACCGAAAAAACCTAGAACAGAGGTATAAAAGCTCTTCATAACGTAAACAAATCGTCGTTTTCGTGTCAATAAAATAAAATACTTATCTTTTCAAAAAGTTCAATCCTATCCTAGGTACTTCCTACTAATATTATAAACTAGCTGATGCCCGCGACTTCGTACGCGTGGACTTTATGACTTCGGCGTACGCATATAAATGAACTAATGTAGTTTCATAAGAAAATACTTGTAGCAGAGTTATGATTCTGCATCAAGTTTTCCAGATCTCCGATTTTTATACCTCAACAAAAAATGCTCATCAGGCTGAACAACTTTTGCAAAGGTGTCATTTTTATATTCCTTATAGTTATGTTGGACCATTATGGTACTGCATCAGGTGTTCTATTTTTCAAAATCAATTATACTTAAGTTATGCCCAGGCTTAACAGCTATATAACAAAAAAGTTTCATTCGAATCCGTTCAGTATTTCCGGAGATTAGCGTGTTCAAACAGACAAACAAACGGACAAACAGACAAATTTTTCTTTCAAATTCTTACTCTATTACTATGTCTCCATCGCCCCAGATATTTCTTTTTTAAATATATGTAATGTACAGACACACTTTTTCTACTGTTTTATTATATGTAAGGATAAGGATAAGGATGTGTGGATGTTTGGATGTTTGTTACTTAATCATACAAAACGACTGAACGGATTTTTCGGCACACAGATAGTTTGTAGGGATTGAAACAGTTACATTGTGATTTTTGGAATATTAAAAATAAATGAAATTTTAGATTTTAGGCATTCGCAATGCTATTTTTATATTAAGACAAATAATATAATTGAAAAGTCGTTTTTTTTCTAGTATTTTTTCAATTGTCTTAATATAAAAATAGCACTGTGAATGCCTAAAATCTAAAATTTCAATAATTATATAGCTATTTCATCTTAATCGATTATCTGGCATCTGTAAAGGTGCTGCATTCGAATGAAAAAGTTAATTGTTCTGATGAGATAGCGGAAACGTAAAAATTACTAGAAAATTTCGCCACTCCCACTAGCAACTCGGTAGCATAATTGGTTAGTGCATTGGGCCAGAATTCCAAGGGTGCGGGTTCGAATCTTGTCTGAGCTGCTACGGGTGAGTCGATTTTTTCAATTATATTAATTGTCTTAATATTGAAAACAATCGTACTTAACGTATCATAATTACCACATGCAATTTGGCCTCCTCATGAACGACGAATGTTGCTTATAAAAACATCAATAAAGTATTAAACCAATGTTTTGGAAGTCATATAATATCTACATGTAGGTAAGTATCTGCTATAAAAAGAAGGGTTCGATTCAACATCAAAGTATACCATAAAACAAAAAGCATCACGTGTCAAATTAATTTTAAATAATCGCTTATCCGAAAAACTCCGGATTACGACATCCGGAACGACCGGATGCCATCTCACAAAGTATCGTTTGATGGTAGTAAAAACATCCCTTAACGATCGTCCGTTCTTGGTCTAGCCACGCCTCCCTCTGTACTCCAGGTTTTATGTGTTGCCATCTTAACCCCAATAATAAAATGCTGGTTGTAAATATATAATAAGGGGCGAAACACCAGACGCATTTAAGGCGCCACAGTACTTAAGAACGCTAATCGTTGTCTCGTTTTAATATCACGTTTATTAGCCATAACGATTTGGTAATTTTTTCTAAGGAATATTTCCTGGTTGTAACATCAAAAAAGATAATCAGCCAAACATAAGCTAAATTAATTAAAAATGATTTATCTGGTTCTAAGAAATATTTCCTCGTTAACACAAAGATGATAATTAACAAGAAACAAGAAACAACTTATTGCTTATCTATATAATGTCCATTCGGTTAGATAGTGTCGGTACACCCGCAAGCACTTGTGTTCCGTGTGTTTATTGTAATAAAATACGCATACAAATTATACACACAAGCGAGGTGCAAAGATAATTGTAATGACAAAAATTGAGTATGTAGGTATACGTAAATAAAATAATTAGACCACTATTCTTCATCACTCGAAGCTTCGGAGTCATTATCACCTGTATTTCTGATAATAGATACAACATCATCACGTTCTGAATCGAAATACCAAAATATATCGATATTTCAAGACAATTTTGATGGACATTGGTTATAATTTGTTTAACAAAACACCCGTCTTTTTTTGTTGGTTCACTTAAAGTTTCATCTTAAGTCATTTCACTGACCTCCAAGGACGAAAAAACATTTTCAGTGCATATACGTAGCAGAGTCAACAAATACAACCTTTCACTACAGCGCCGCCGCCAGCGCTTCGATGTAAACTGCCAAAATCCAAATTCACTTGCAGGTGTAAGCCGCACGCGGTATCCTTTGTTTATGCAGCGGCATCCTTTGACAAGAAGCGGCACGTGCAAAGGCGGCGCGATAAAAGGGCGACACTATCTAAACGAATGGACTTTATATCAAATTCAAAGTCCTGACTGACTGAGTGAGATATCAACGCACAGCCCAAACCGCTGAACCTAGAGACTTGAAATTTTGCACACGGATACCTTATACAGTGTAGGCATCCACTAAGGAAGGATTTTTGAAAATTCCATCCCTAAGGGGATGAAATAAGGGATGAAAGTTTGTATGAAAGTCCCTCAGTTTTGAAGCTAGGATCTTCAAATTTTGTCTTTAGGCTGATGATTGAAAATAAATAAGTACGTGTCTCAGCGTTTTTCAAAATTCTACCCCCGAAGAGGTGAAAAGGGGGATGAAGTTGTGTTTAGAAGATAATCCTTTATTTTGGAAGTAAAAATCGCTAAATTTGTAATTTAGGCTTACGGATGGAAATCTAACGCAACGTATATTGTTATTGGTAGAATTTCAACCCCTATGGGGATGAAATGGGGGTGCAATGGGGTAAAAAACCTAAAAATAGATATCGATGTCGTTATTGGGGTTTTCTGGGATGACGATTGCGAAAATAACATTTATTTTGAAGTCCAACACGGTGGACATGATTTAATTCCTAAAGGGGTGAAAATGGGATTCAAATTTTGTATGGGAAAAGAATATAAAATAGACAGTACAACTTCGTAGGAGCACGTCTAAAAATAAATGGACAAACATATATTTTGTGATTTTGAAAATCAACCCCTTAGGGGGTAAATGGGGTAAGTAAACATAAAAATCGATATGGATGTCGTTCTTGAGGTTTTATGGGATGGTGATTGCGAAAATAACATTTATTTTGAAGTCCAACACGGTGGACATGATTCAGAACGGGAACGGGAACGGGAACGGGAACGGGAACGGGAACAGGAACGGGAACAGGAACGGGAATTGAATAAAGTTCTTTGTATTTGAACCCAATTCTGATTATTGTAATAAACTAGCTTCCGCCCGCGACTTCGTCCGCGTGGATATTAGAGATAATCCTTAGGGAACCTTCAACTAGGTTCCGACCAGCCGTTTTTACGCGATTAGGCGGGTCCCCACCAAGCGAGCAGCCTCGTGCGAGGCCCGCCACACACGGCAAACGTCTTGCCTCGCGAGGCAGCGCGCTTGGTGGGGACCCGCCTAATCGCGTAAAAACGACTGGTCGGAACCTGGTTGAAGGTTCCCTAAGGATTATCTCTAATATCCACGCGGACGAAGTCGCGGGCGGAAGCTAGTTCTGTACTAAAATGTATAATATAATTTTAAAATTAATGAGAAATCTTGAAATTAACAAGGCTTTATTTTTAAAGGAAATAGGAAATCTGATTCAAAGACAAATGCTATTGTGTTTTATATTGTGTTATAAAAATACGCCAACCAATTAAAGAAGCTTTAAATAAAGTTTTAAATTCCATGTATCATGAGGAGTCTAAAAAGTTTCAAAAAAGACTCTTTAGAAAGCATAAGTGCTCCGTCCAGCTTCGAATCTTTTATGCCAAATGCTCCATATAGGTATTTGTAGGCTATTGGTTTACTGCTGTTAGACCTTTTTTAAGATCTTGAGTCCGAGTTTAAAGAAAGGAGTTATTTGTTAACACAAACAAGAAGTTTTATCTGTGGAAGATCTTCTATATTTCTTGTAGTCATACCAAGATTTTTTTTATGACCCGTCACGTCAGTCAGTAGTAAGAAAGCCAGCTAGTCACGTGGTGATGCGGATTTCAGATGGTGCGTTTCCCTACTTCGACCAACATTGAGATGAGATTTCAAAATGCTTTATATTTGTAGTGGGGAATAGTACATTACAGGCGACTACGGGAAGTTAGTATTTAGATGGTCTAGGACAGGCAAACGAGGCAATGTGAATTGCTTCCCGCACATGACTTGTAAAAGACGATGAAATAAAATGTTCTTGGTAAAAATGAAATATTTAAATACAACACAAACCATGTGTAGCCATGTGAAACGACCAGTCATGAAGCCATAAAGTTTCATAAAAATAACGCTAGCTGATGAGTTCTACCCACAGACCATACAACAAGTACTTAGTGGTTCTACCATTTTAAATCTCGAATACACCCGCACTAGTGCAGGAAGTATAAGTATTGAAATTAATTACCGCACTGAATTTCAAATTCAGAAAATAATGAACCAGACCACCACGTAGTATAGAACCTCCCGCATTATTTTTTCAAATGTAGTGATAATATTTTAGAGCATAGATGAGAAAATAGATATTATTATTTTACATTTTTGAAAACCAGAAACCGCCCTACATCTCTGTCGCAGACTGCTATAGCACTAATTCTGTTACACGACCTTTTAGCGACGTAAACGCGGGGCTACATCTAATAACATGGACAAAATAATAACGTGGACAAAATAGTGTCTGTCCGTTTACAATGCGAGTCTCGTGTCAGGTAATCGAGTTAGTGCGGGCCGCTCGACGATCATTACCGAGTGTGGGCCACGTACGGAGGTGAAGACTTAGAATAAGACTGGAAGAGGCTAAATAAAAAGAGTATTCATACACCAGCAGTATTCATTGTCATCTCTTATTGAACACCCAAGTGTTCAATAAGAGAAACTTTATGAAATGTGAAACTTTACCTAAAATAAAATTCCCAAGTTTTATTTTAGATAAAGTTTCACTACATTGAGTAGGAGCGTCTCTTCGGACCAGTGTAGCTACTTAATTAATCTTCTGGCCGTTTGTACATGCAGATAACTGCCATACATTTTTAGGTTATGTTAAATGTCATCTGATAGTGACTCATGTAATTTAAAATGGTCTGTACTTGTGGGTTTAGTTACACACAACGTTACTTACATAATATATTGCACTCACATAAAAATGCTTGTCGGAGCGTGAGCACTGTGCTGCTCAAGATTGTTGGCACCTCTAGCGCCATCTATTGAGTTTAGTCGTAACTATCAAGTCGGAAACGTCAAGTGGCTCACTTGGGTAAGGTCGATACAGCGAGTGTGTGGTCTGTGCAGGACGTGTGACAGTTGACAGGTTTGATGTTTGTCAGTTTGACAGTTGACAGTCTTGACGTTTCCGGAGGCGGGAAAATGTGGAGAGCGCGATCGGGGGGTAGTCGGGGTACATTCTGTTACCGGCAGCCGTAGTGAACGGTCGTTTATTTTGAGTTCACCTCGCTGTGTCGAACTTGCCGCGTTTACCGACTTGAATACGTGTGAATCTGTTCGATCATCCGTTATTTTGAGGTAACTCGATGTTGATTGTAAGAATAGAGGTTGTGTATTGTAAAGAAACTATTATTTCGTGCTCGGCGGTGAATAACCTTATCCTGACTCCGTCATCAGAAGCGGGATGTAATCCAAACGTCCCACGTGGTGAGAAAAGTGAATCAAACGATATGAAGTGTGATAACGAGACACGTGCAACGGAAAATTAATGTGATCGACGAAAAGTGGCGTCTATTGCCCAAATCGCAATATTATTGCTTTGTTACAATACAAGCGATGCGTGTGCTTACTTTGAGTGCCAATGTTCGTTCCTGACTTCGACCCCGAGAGAAAAAAAATGTTGACGTGCGTGCCTGGATCATAACGACGTAATGAAGCTATGGTGATGGATGACACGGTGTGATTTCAAGCAGCTGTTCATGCTAAGGTGTAGCATTCCAGTACATCGCACAGTACCGACTGATTCCAAGGATAACAGGTCATGTGATCGTTCCACTTTTTCTAGTGCTTGTTCTCATGTCAAACAACAACCAAATGCGCCTATGATTATCTGCTTCAGGTGCTTCACAACACAAGACAACAGCGGTGCAACAGGCAGCGGCAACAGTTGTGGAGCTGAGCAAAGCAACTAGCAGCGCAAGCGGTGATGCAGTGGCGACAGCGATGCAATGGTAATGGCGATGCTCTGTGGCGGGTGCTAGTGCAGCATTACAAGCTGAGAGCATCCTGTTACTCGGCGCAGCCAGCATAGCGAATCTACAAGGTCACTTTATAGAGGTCAGTCGTTACAATTTTATTTTGATTTTATTTTACAACTGAAAAGTCACTAAGTATTTCTGTTGGTTATGATTATGACAAAGAAAACGATCCAGATTGAAGTCTTTATTTGTTTCAAAAGTAGGTTTTCAAGGGAAAGGAGTTAAACTAAAGAGTAAAAGGGCTAGGTGATTTGTTGTTGGTGACTTCATTCATTAGAAATTGTAGTTAAAATTTAGTGCAAAAATAAGGAAATAGAATAAAATCTTTCTTAGTAATGTCTTATTCTGTGGTAATGTAATGTTAGTACTTTTCTGTTGTAATGTAACCACTTTTCTGTTCGAATTCACTGCTAACAGTTGGTAGATGCATCAATGTTTCTGAACATGTTTACTGTTGGTGCAGTGTTACGGCACTGTTAGTACACTGTTAGTACACTGTTAGTACACTGTTAGTACACTGTTAGTACACTGTTAGTACACTGTTAGTACACTGTTAGTACACTGTTAGTACACTGTTAGTACACTGTTAGTACACTGTTAGTACACTGTTAGTACACTGTTAGTACACTGTTAGTACACTGTTAGTACACTGTTAGTACACTGTTAGTACACTGTTAGTACACTGTTAGTACACTGTTAGTACACTGTTAGTACACTGTTAGTACACTGTTAGTACACTGTTAGTACACTGTTAGTACACTGTTAGTACACTGTTAGTACACTGTTAGTACACTGTTAGTACACTGTTAGTACACTGTTAGTACACTGTTAGTACACTGTTAGTCATAGTGTGGTGAATTTGAGTAAGCAGCTGTTGCTATGTAGGAATATAAATTCAGTTTAGTCACTACTGTTCATAATCATGAAATTAATTTACTTCCTGATTTAACAAAGTTAGACCCGAAGTTCAAGGGGCCGGTTAAAGTCATAGAAATACTTGATAACGATCGTTATGTTTTAAAAGCCCTAAACTCAAAGCGTACTTACAAGTACGCACATGATAGGTTAAAAAAAAGATGCCTGAGGGACAAGTACCTAATGACATCAGCGATTCGGAGTGTTCTGAAAATTTTGAGTCTTAACTGATTATTTTATTGTGTCCTCTTAAGTCATCTTGTTGAGTAAGATCACAGGGATGATCTTATGTGTGAGATCACAGGGATGATCAAATGTGTAAGAGCCACAGGGATGGTTCTGAGGAGTCACAGGGATGACTTAATTTATGAGCTACAGGGATAGCCGGACTAAAGTGGTACACAGTAAATTGATAATTCAATTGTTTGAAAAAAAAAAAAAAAACAATTGGGTACTTGGCCCTCCAGCATATTTGGCTGTAAAAAGTTATCATTAGTTATTATGGTGATGATGGTGGTGATGATGATGATAGTGATGATAGTAAACGAAGGGGCTGGACCTTCAACTAGTTTTAATTAGTTCAAACAATACTATTTTTTTGTGATTGTTTATTCAATAGTATGCAAGTCGCTCAGATTGGTTACATCTTTCGTGCATTCGTAGTCGTAGGCGTAAATCGGGCCTGATTTCCCGTCGCAGTGCGGCCACTCTTGTGAGTGGCGTGCGTTTAGCTCAAAGATGCAAGCGATCGCTGTTGAGTCGCCGGATAGAGGCGCTGTGTTGTGTAAGGGTACCGGATGGAGGTAGCCCTTGTTTTGGGTGATGACCGGATAGAGGTTGTCATTGGGTGTATCTGAATTGTAGAGTATTGCATACTACACTGATTACATAATCTCTTTAGTTTGATTTGGAAAGATTGGTCTGATGAGTTTTGTTGAATTTTTGGTGAATAGTTATTTTGATACGTTTACTTTCATCACTGTTATTTCATGAGGTACCTATGGATATTCAGTAAGCAATGTTATGATTTTGAATAAAGTTGTGGTATACAAATTTTGGTATTACAAGACCTGACCCTTTTGGTCAGGAAGGCCGAGCGTTTGAACATTTTACTGTTCAGGTATTATCTCCTTTTGCAGGATCTTCACCAGCAACCTCACACGAGGACGTGTGAAATGTCAAGATGGCCGTGTCGGAGCGTGAGCACTGTGCTGCTCAAGATTGTTGGCACCTCTAGCGCCATCTATTGAGTTTAGTCGTAACTATCAAGTCGGAAACGTCAAGTGGCTCACTTGGGTAAGGTCGATACAGCGAGTGTGTGGTCTGTGCAGGACGTGTGACAGTTGACAGGTTTGATGTTTGTCAGTTTGACAGTTGACAGTCTTGACGTTTCCGGAGGCGGGAAAATGTGGAGAGCGCGATCGGGGGGTAGTCGGGGTACATTCTGTTACCGGCAGCCGTAGTGAACGGTCGTTTATTTTGAGTTCACCTCGCTGTGTCGAACTTGCCGCGTTTACCGACTTGAATACGTGTGAATCTGTTCGATCATCCGTTATTTTGAGGTAACTCGATGTTGATTGTAAGAATAGAGGTTGTGTATTGTAAAGAAACTATTATTTCGTGCTCGGCGGTGAATAACCTTATCCTGACTCCGTCATGCTTATGTTAGCCTCCTAGCGCTAAGAACAGCGGAGCTGTATGCAATCGCATATCACTGTAGCTGCAATGGGCTAGGAGTACATACTTAAATGCGCGTTTTCTTTATGTTGCAAAATAATTATTATTGGCCGCCTTAACGACTATAACGCAAAATGTAGAGTTAGGCTTCCCACCCACGAAAGATTAATTGCTGAGCGATTTTTTTGTTGCCGAGTATAGAACATTCTGAGTTCGATACTTAAACGTCTACGAGCTATAAAAAGTCGCTCACAAAATCGCTTACAAAAGCATGTCAAAAAATCGCCGCGATTATCGCAGCTACAAAAAGTAGTCCGTGTGCGTTTACGCTTACTTCTTGATCACACGGCTGAGAAAGGCGCACACACAAGCACTCTGTACATCGAAAACAGATTGTCGCTACTGTACCTATTATCAAAAATAACAGTGAGTAATAATTAACTAGTAATTTCTTGCTTACAAACATACTACTGCCTCACCTGTACTTACATAAGTTAGTATTTAAAGTTAGTTCTCTTTTCAGTTTTGATTGGTTGTAATGCCGTATCTATAACTTTAGTTCCACGTCGATCGCTTATCGCAATGATGCGTCAGCACTTTTGTCCAATGTAAGATAATTCCAACCATTTTCAGAGTACAGGTTCATCGTACAAGATTGTTAGAGAAAATGTGCAATAGGATGAGTTGATCAGGGTTTACTTAATAGGTTTATTAAGTTGTAGATTCAGAATCAGAAGGTAAAATGTTGTGAGTCGAAGTACCTCTACTTTTGTTTTGTTGCTTTTCCAACTGCTTTTCTTGTCAAAATATGATAGCAATACCTCCAAGGTCTCATACCCATTGAAGTATATACATTTAGGCCGGCCACACACAGACGGAATCCCGTTACGGAATTCCGATCGCAATTTCGACAATGTATGAAGATTCCGTACGGAAAAATCCCGCATGTGTGTGGCAGGCCCATAGATTTTGTATGCAGTTGCTGCGTTCGGAATCACGTATGTACGGAATTCCGTCTGTGTATGGCCAGCCTTATGGTAACATAAAAAAATAAGTTTTTATTAATTTATCAATGTCCGAGCGGCCAATGGAAAACTTATTGCGTCTCATTTTCTGGGGCTTGAAGAATTAAAACACCTTTTAAAGTAATGACATAATTACCTTATTATATAACCTATAACAACTCTTTCAATGAAAATATTGTTTCTATTTTAAGTATTGTTTAAGGAAATCTGTCACGTAAAATTCCAGCATCTCGCGAAGACACATTGAAATGTTTAAAATGAGCTCCTTGACTTGACTGCACTTGCGCCCGGGTGCACTCGCAAATCCTGAGTGTACGTGCTCAAGAGTCTCCACAGTAATTAACGTTAATGAACAACTTTGTCCGCGCAGTTATGTTTAACTGCCTTTGTTTAGTTGTGGCAATTTCCCTTTTTGGGTATTTAGTTTTTTTTTCGTTGATGGGTAAAGTAATAATTTGACGACCTCCGTGGCCAAGTGGTTTGCAAGTTTTCAAGTCGTCACTATCTCTTGAGGTCCCAGGTTTGATCCCCGGCTGGGTCAATGTAGAAAATGAACTTTTCTATATTCACTCAGGTCAGGGTGTTTGTGACACCACCGTTGTCTCTGATTTCCATAAGACAAGTGCTTTAGCTACTTACCTTAGAATCGGAGCAACATGTGATGTTGTCAAATATTTATTTATTTATTATTATTTAATGTCATCATAAAGTATTCTTAATTTAAAATAATTTACCAATATGAGTTCTAATTATATCTATTACTACACTGGCCTGCAAAACTAAATATTACAGAGGTCTATTTTCATACAAACGAGGTAACTTTGAAGCTTTGGTTCTCCGCCCAGGATTAAGCGGGATGTGATTTGATGATGGCCATCCAGGGAATTAATGGAGAAGATTCAGATCTCCATACACACCCAATTGAGCTGATCAGCATTCTAAGAGCTGTAAGGATTAGAGTTATCAGTTACAGCATTTCCATACATTTTAATGCTATTTTTGTGGTTTTTTTAAACATATCCAAACAGCTCTTAGAATGCTGATCAGATCAATTGTGTGTGTATGGGGATCTGAATCTTCTCCATTCATTCCTTGGATGGCTATCATCAGATCACACCACGTTTAATCCTGAGCGGAGAACCAATGCTTCAAAGTTACCTCGTTTGAATGAAAATAGACCTCTGTAGTACTTACTTTTGCAGGCCAGTGTAGTATAAAGTGATGGTGGATGAATATGCCTAGAAATTATGGCATATAATAAGTACTTAATATAATGTCTGCAATAAAACCTAAAATACCAAACCGTTGTCGTCCTTGGAAAGAGCTTGTTTCGAAATTTTGATAATAAGAAGATAGCAAATCTTCCCTAATGGGCAATATAATCATTTTATTAATTATAACACTGTTTTAATTATCAAACTGATTTAAGAACTAGATCTTTCTTTAAGTAAACTTTTAAAATTAAAATTACAGTAAATACCTAAATACAAAACCTCACACTTTGTCTAAAATATTTAACTTACAACAAATTAATTTCAATTCGCAGTGAAATTTACACTTTCCTACCAAATAGTAAAAAAACGCTCTGTGAAAACATTCATGAAAATAAAAATACATTTTGCTGTGTAAACATTCGTTCATTGTTAATTTTCGGCGTTCATTTTGGGTTCGCGCTATAATTCAATAGAGGTTATAAATTTTGCGTAGAGTACTTTTCGACGGTACAATAGAAAGGGAAATTAATTTGTTTTTCTTACAATGGCATGTCTAGACAATTGCGTATATTTCAACTAACGCTAAGTGCCGACCAGACACTAATGGGCACGATCCGAGCCGAATATATACAGAATGACCTGTTTATCATTTTAAAATTCCGTAATAAACAAAACTTGAAATTAAATAGTAAATAGTGTTCAGCCCCCCTATTCTAATGGCCACTTTTCTAATCGTTCGCTAACTTAAAGCTTAAAAATAAGCAATCAAACGATCAAGTCACACGTCGCAAGTTTATGTAAATCACAGATATTCTTATATTCTATGGAATTGACAAGCCTTCGACACGTAATTTTGGAGTTTATGGCTTTTATTTAATTTTTAAGTTAGCGAACGAATAGAAAAGTGGCCATTTGAGTAGCCCCCCAGGACAGTATTGTACAAAAACTTTGAAGGGTGATAAGTTGATAAATTCAGCAGCTGACAATCTAAGTACTTACCTATATTTTTATGTATCTTACTAGATTCCACCCACGACTTTTTCCGTGTCGAATTTTGGTGATGAATATACTTACTCTGTGAATGTGTAGTTTGGTGAAATGAGTTTCGGAGTTACCCCTTACATCCTAAACATCTCAAATATACCTAATATAAGTATAATTACTTCATCTAGGTGTACCTATTTTTGCATTTCAGATTTTAAGGTAAAATTGCAACTATAAAGGCGATAGTGTGCTCAAACACTAGATAAACTACACACATGGTTGAGCTAAAAATACTGTGCCTAAAATTAATGTCAACGGTAATTAAATTAAATAATAAGATTAAAATGAATTACGTTAGGCTAAGTGATACTAAATCTCAGGTTCAGAAAAATAACTACAGTGAGCGTGATGTGTTTATTACACTAATGCAAAGTAATTAAAAGGATCTCTTTTCGCTTTCAGCGGGAATTTTTATTACAGTCAACGTAGAATTTCCATTTCAGAATAGTTTGTTGGCCATTAAATGTATATTATCTCAGTTTTACACTGTCTCACTCTTATAATGTTTTATCTCGGTCCGGCTGACTGATTTTTACGACGAAAGTTTCGAGATGATTTTCGTAGTGAACACATAAAAGTACTCTTTTACTGTTTTATTTACACTTTGTATAAATGGCGAGACGATCAGTTTGAAAGTATTTTCTGTTTCTCGTTACCTATATTGTTTGTTAGTCTAGCTAGAGTAGTGAGCTGCTAAAATAAATTATGTTGATTGTGTAATTTTTATTTAAAAAAGACGTTTTTATTTTTCATTTCCAAATGAATTTTTAAGTTTTCAATTAAATAATTATCATTTTATACAATTAAATTCATAGTTAGTTTAGAATTTAGTGAGTAGATGTGAGGCGAGACTTCTTTGACTAGATCACAGTCAACTAGAAAGTTAACAGCAAATAATAATGGGCGCTCCGATGGGAGTGGCTCCCTACAAGTCATATTGACTACAAACCATCTGCTTATAATCTATCTGACTGATTGCAAGATAAGGAATAGAAGAAAAAAAAATGTGATGATAAAACAATTTCCACTGCTTCGTAGGGGGCCTCAGTTAAAATTTGTGTCATTTTTAAGAGCAAGTCAATCTTTCATACAGTAGCATGTGCGTTCTAAATAAATGAGCCGCTCAATGTATTCGAAAACACTTTGGTATATTGTTTTTTTTCGCTAGGAGCTATAAAAAGTCACGATAAGCGGACGAAGTTCGTCCCACTCCATGACACTTTAACTCACGACAAATTTAACGACGAATTGCGTCCGATTATCGCGATTCTTTTTATGTAATAAGCCTGCAGACTAATAGCCCGGTTTAAACAGAGCTGAGACTGCACGTAATACTCGTATCAATGTGTGCGTGCATAGAAAACTGAGCGTTCTGTCGGCTCTTAGACTAGCCCAGTCATAATATCTTAGACTGTTAATTGAATTCATCAATTTATTATGTGCATCTAGATAGATGGCTTATAAAGCGATTTCATATTAAAACGAAATATTGCGGCGTCCATAATCATTAATATTCTTCGTTAGGAGCGCACTTAAACAGCAGTTTTACGTCTTATTAAAGGGTTATAAAATTTTATGTCTCGTCGGAGTTGGCTCGACTTGTTTTAATTAAAAACGCCTTCTGAATAATCTGGATGCTTCTAATATGTTTATGGGGACGACTTTGTTAACCCTATGAAGGAGCTGATATTATTTTGTAAATAATTTTAATGAATGTACAAAACTACTTTTGAATATGTTCAATTCTATTGTATAAAATTAATATTACCTAATTGTTTTTATATAACGATACTCATCTACGATCTAACGATACTCATTTCACTTCGGTAATGAGAATTACCGAAGTGAATTACACTTCTAAGTGAACTGTTGTGTTAAGTTTGTAAAAATTGCTTTACTATGTTATTGCATTGTTTGGCGAGTGTCGTCGCTTTAAAAAAAATTGGCTCCACCTGAAAATCAGTGTCGCACAGGCTGTGGCAATAGCTGAGACTAGAGACCATTTCGGATAAAAAATACTTTAAAAAAAGTTGTATTGTAAGTATTTTGTACTTTTTGTAAACTTTTAAGTGTACTTAAAGCTGAATATTTTTTTTTCACTTTCACTCTTACCAAAGTTCTGCACTATAATTTTCTTTATTATTTACATTTCCACACATACTGCTTACCGCAAACATTTTCATGAACTGAAGTATAAAACCATAAGTAGTTTGAGATTGAGAAATGAAACTTAACTCTCGTAATACCGAAACAATTGCCTACTCGCAGAATATTTTAAAATCCTGTATCACAACTTTACAAACAAAATGTTTGGTCCTAGAAAATGTTTGATTGCTGCATGTATTACACCAACAACATCATCATAACTCAACCGTTATGGACTTTCATGAAATATGTTTATGACACAGAACACTCAAAATGACTAATTTATAGTTCTCGGAAAAGTATTGTGGATGTTTTAAAACCTTCGTAGTGATTTGCACAAAATTCAAATTAATTTATTCAGTCTAGGCTGTTACAAGCACGTGAATGACATAGAAGCTACGCCATCGGTTCGCAAATCCTAAGCGGGAGACCTTGTAAAGAGAAGAACCGGCAAGAAACTTGTCAAGGGCTGCTTTTTTCTCCCTGTATAATTTCATACAGAGTCGTCAACATTGAAAAATGACACATTTTAAAGTGAGGTACAGCGTTTGATGTCCACAAGTAGGTACTTATGCGTATAAAAGAGCCTAATACGAGAAAAAATGCTAAAATCGTGCGATTTACTTCATTTTGAATCTTATAATGAGTTAATAGTGTCACGGAGTGGGAAGAACATTAATAGGCCCTAAAATCTGTTTTGCCTATAGTCTCTTGTTGACCTGCCATAAAACTGTCATTTATTCTTCCATTCAATTCTAATCCACTTAGTACGAGTGCTTCAGTGATTGACGATTTTACGATCGTTCTCTCCCCAAATTTCGGGGAGTCCACACTCCCTCCTGGGACCCCCTAACAGCATAGTAAATATCGCAGACACTCGAAAAGGTAAGCGTTGTAATTGAAAGTTGAAAATAGTTATGCCATCAACGAACTTGCTAAAAGGTTTTAGTGAAGAATGGCTCTAGGTATCTCTATCGTACTGACTAACATGCTGACGTTTGTTAAGTTTTGGGTGAACATTACATTACGTTTTTGACAGAGAGCGTCTCTCCCTTTAATCCTAATAGTAGAACTAAACAGTAGAACTATACGGGACTACCGTTTCCGTTTTAGCTTGGACAAAAATGCATTCTTATATCTATCCAGCTGTCCTCCTCTATAAGTTGCATTTCTCAACCGATCCTCGTGAAATTTTGTGAGGAAGTTCGATAATTATTATAATTTTGTTGTCGATTATATTTTGCCAATTTAAAAAAAAATCTGCCATTTCGAAAAATGATCAAAAAATGACATCGATGTGAGGTCTACAGCTCACGGAGCTACTAGTGAACAAAAAAACAGAAGATATGGGTAACGAAGTATATCTTCTGGTAGTACTAACTATTTAGAACTTGTGAAACAGAATTTTAAACTCCGTTGATTTGATAAAAATGAATCAAAATATAATGCATCTACCTATTTTGTAGAAGAAATCAGAAATATTAAGATTTAGTATTATCAAAATAAGTGGTTTCCTGCTCTTAAAATACAGGACTAAGTAGTCCCTATTTACCGTCTAAAGACCATGTAAATGAGGGCCGTAAATGCGAAACTAATATTTCACACAGTCTTTGAGTTCCACTTATGTCCACCGTTCCCAAAATGGGTTCCTGTTTTATTTATCGAACGGAAAACCCTTTTGCGCGCTCCACATTCACTCTTAATGGTCGTGTTTTGGTCTGCGAACAGTGGACGCGCGATTTTAATTATTTTCGTTCAATTTACGAGTCGACATTAAAGGCCTTGGTCCTTTGGGGACCATTAGAGATCCGCTTATTTTGTGGACCTCCTTGATAAGTTTACACCGCTGTATTTCAGAGCTAGTGTTAATCAGCGGGATAACGGTGCTATGCGTCACTGGAATATTTAATGCTGGAAGCATGTGTTAAATTGGGCGGTTTTAGAATTAATAAGGGTGGTTATGCCGAAATATGGACCGCTCTATTTTGGGCTACGCTTTTGCTTTTAGAATTAGAATACAGAATATCTGGTGTGTATAGCAGATTGAGAGTTACTAACATTGTTTGAAACTCTCAAAAATATAAATAAAAAGAATAGAAAATAAAAAGTTAAAAACTAGTTACGATTACACCTTAGTTAGTATCAAAGAAAAGATAAGATAAGTATTAACACTATTAAGTAGTGGAAATTAAGGTAAAGACTTCTCCGGTGACTTTTAAAGGTTAAAATTAAGTACGCTCTTACTCAATTCTAGATATTTACCGTGAATAGAATTTTACTTATAAAAATCTGAATACACAATAATGTCCCTCATTAATTTAGGTTTTATTTGTCCATAATTCTTTTTATTAGACCCTGCTCACAACCGCTGATCCAATAATAACGAAGGAATTACAAACTTCAAAATTCTCGTATTTTTGTTGCACAATTTTCGATTCTACAAACGAGGGTTGCTAATCTTTCTTTCATATCGGAAAGAGAATCAGAAGATTATCTGTCGAACACGGGTCGGCAGGTAAATAGCTATTACTCGCTCCGTTGGCCCAGCCAAGATAAGATTTGACATAAACGTGATTGATGATCTGTCGAATCTCTGGATGACGGGATCATTCCATGGTTTTCGCTATAAAGTCATGCGTGTCATTTGTATGGAGGTTGGTGAGTGATGGATAGTATTTCGTGTAATGTAGTAGTTTGTAGTCATAGAGTTATCGCGGATAATAACGTTGGCAGGAACACGCTTTGAAAGGGGGAGCTTCTTAAAAAAATCTAAGTATCGGTATATGGGACCAATATTTAAAAAATCAAACGACATACGGTTGTTTTTCTCATCCTTTTTAATACTATACCTAAAAATGCAGGAAAAATTAAGATTAAATTATTTAACTCTACGTAAACTCCGCAAAGCTTGTACTTTTCGATTAGGTAATGAAAGGGGATTCAAATACAAACCATGATCACGATGGTCTGAATAGTTTTGCCCAGCAAGATTCAAACCTTTCGTAGATTTCACACTAATAACACAATCGTCTCTAATGGGTAAATAAAAATAATTTTCTTAATAAGCAAAGAAAAACAGATAATATCAAAACATGTAAATTGGTGCTTTTTATTTAGTATCAATCAAAATTATAAAGATTGGACACGAAATTGAAATTTGACGAGGAAATAAAAAGGAAGTGACGCAAATCACATTAAACCACTGGAAATTGCAGCGAAAAGGAAATGAGTGGCAGAACAAGATACAGCCTTATTAAATCGCTTTTTGCGACGTCACCTAGATACATTCAAATTGTAAAATCCTAAAGAATTCTCCGATGCGAAATAATTTAACTTCGCGACGAGACTGAAAAAAGAAACGATTTCGCTTTTTGATTACTCCAACTCCCGGGAGCGGTGACTCGAAAAAGCTCTATTGAAAACGGGACATTATTCATCAGAATGATACTTTAAACAACTCGTTACAGAGACTTATTCTACCAACTTTCATTCACAATAGGGAATATGCATCAATTTTTTTTTTAATCTTAATCAAAAGTATAATGCGTGAGAAAGTTAACTGTAATATTAAAACTTTTCTATTGTGTTTTTTTCTCGTGATATAGTTACTTGAAGTTAGCGCGCAGCAGCACCCGCCGAAAACGCTCCATACAAAACGGTGACGTCACACATCACGTTTCAGGAGTGTTTCGGCGCGTTTAATATGGAGTTAGCCAATAATCTTCAATTATCTCCCTAAATTTTGCGTTTAAGTACATATGTGTCATACAAAATATTGTTTCTTATTCGATATTGTATCTGACTGTAAAGTGTATTATATCCGAAAATGAAAAAGAAAAATCGTAATTTTCCCCTGATTTCATCGTGTGATAAAACTAGGATTATACATTTTTTTTATTTTTTTTCCTGTTCCATCATGTTTTTATAAGTGTCCGCAGCGATCAAGCTCAAATTCATCAAAATCGGTGACTTATGCATATTCCCTATTGGTAAATAATTATAATTATCACTTGAGTCCCTTTTGCTGGACCCACAAAACGGCAAAAGTACAGAACTTTTCGGTACGCCCTCTTGGTTATTAAAATTTTCTCTTCACAAATCGTCTAATCACTAAATTTTAGTCGAAATTGCGCTGTAAGTCTTTAGAGGTAAGAGTGGTATTAAAGTCGATATATTACTAAATAACGATCAAAGGGAAGTTTGATTTTGCGGTGATAATTGTGGTGAATCCTTAATTATTTTGAGGGTAAACTTTCGCAGAAGTTAATTTGAGGTGGTTGTTAAATTCCTTTTTAATGGACACACTTTTTAGGTGACTTCTAATTTATTTGGTTGACTGGATTATTCATTAAATTCGTTGGAAAAGTGCTCTTCGCCGGTATCTTTTTAACAAACTTGGAAAACGCTTTGATGAATTCGATTCATTAAGAATACGGACAGGGTCAAAACATAACAAGATTTAAAATTAAGCGTTTTCCATATCATGGGTAGTCATCATTTTGTAGATATATAAAATGCAAAGCCCTTTGGTAACGATCACATACCAGCGATGAGAAACCCTTTTAGCATTCCCCCCTGCAAATCCCTTGCAAGCGTATGCTTAGGTATGCCTAGGTTTAGATAGGACCTAGGTATTATGGGTTGGGGTGAGGGTGAGGGAAGTAATTATGGAGGGGAAACATCAAGTGTGTCACAGGGAGAGTGTGTTGTAAGGACAAAAATGCTGGAGCAGAACGCATTTGAGGTAACTGTGTCGGCACACGCTGGTTCACTGTGTCACCCTTGATTGTGTGATCTTTAGATGTGTCTAGTAGAGGTCAACAGCTTTCGAAGGGTCGAAAATTGGCCATGTTAAAGAATAAACAGCTGTCAGGCAGCAATCTTTAGTTTAATAGGCTCGGAAAAAAAAACATGTTTTTAAGAAGCTAGAAGCTTTTTATAACATTTGGATTTCAATACAATATTCCAGCAAACCTTTACTTATTATTTTTCTGGTGATAATTGCTTCTAGAAAGTTGGTGCGTCGTATAGCTGCATAATAATTATTTCACCGATAAGGATTTTCATACCTAATTAATTACAAAATTCGTTGTTACCAGGGATCTTGCTCCTAATGGTGTAAAATTCTATCGTAGTATTTTTATGAAAGCCGTGATTATTTTGCGTGGATTTATTTGTTTCGATCCCAATATTTGACCACACTACGCTACGCTTGACGTCCACGTGATTTCTTTACGATTTTAGGGATTAAAGCATGCTTATCTATACGGATTTTGTTAGAAAACATTCGCTAAAATAACGGTCATTTAGGGAGTAAATAGTAATGGTAATCCAAATAGTCGTCCTTAGGTAGCAAACTTTCACAATAAATCACAATTTACAAATAAATATAAATCTGTCAATCTGAATCTATAGAATTAATCATAGGTATATATAGAAAACTGTTTTTAAGTAACATCGATAAATAACCATTTACTTATTTCCCATGAAACCGGAGATACTTTAACACTAATTCCACCACTTTTATTTTTTATAAAATACTAGCGGCCGCCCGCGACTTCGTCTGCGTGGAAAGATTTTGTGCTATCCCTCGGGAACTATGCTTTTTTTCTGGATGAAAGGTACCCTTTGTCCTTTTCTGCACCCCTGACAACGTGTATGCAAAATTTCATAATGATTGGTTTAGTAGTTACGACGTGAAGGCGTAACAAACAAACAAACAAACGGACTTTCGCATTTATAATATTAGTAAGGATAGTAGGGAAGTACAAATCCCAAAAGATATTTTCTTTAAATCCTCAGCATATCATTTAAAAAAAGCAGTTTGATTAAACAACGTTTTTACTCTTAAGTTATGAGTTTATGAGTCATACCATAAGCCTTAAACTGTACTGATTCATATTGTTATTTTCAATCGTTGGCATAATTTCATTACTTCAAAAACAACGCGGATCTCCACTTCAGTATTTCCGTATACATACGTATCCAGATGTTTCATCAAATTCTGCGCAGCCAGGGGTTGTGGGTGACGCAATCCTGTTGCCAAGGGGCTGGTGTACTGAGGATCACCTACACGCCACCCGTTATGGATACGACATTTTTAAACGAAGGAGATCGTGCTAACTGTGATGGACAGTATTTCACTATGTTCTTAGTATCCAGATAATGAACTATCACCTTCAACTCAAATCACGTCGAAAATTACGATAACATACCTAAGTACCATCACAATTTTCTCAGAAATTCAAATTCAAGCACAGACTGTAAATGCTACTAGGTGCTTCTGGCTGTAATTTTTAAAGTACTTATCAATGAAACAAACGAATGCACATCTTTCTTCTTCATCAAAAGTATTTTCTTTAGAGGTAGAAGATAAAATGTCCTTTTGAATATCCGCAATAAAATCTAGATTTCTAACTTCACAACCCATCTCTGTAGGTACCCTATAGGTATGCTTATCTCCAGATTAGGCCCGGCAGGGGATCTGGGTACAATGGCGTTGCTAGGCTACCAGCCTATCCCCAAGGTCAAAATGTTTTATATGGACGATCGAGTTATAGCTCTAAGGGGTCGCAAGTACTTCCAGTGTTTGTGGGTGAAATACTGAATGCCTAAATCGACTTTATGCCTGCGACACAGGTCATACATTTGGTAACTTAGTTTGGTGTTTTAATACAGTGAGATGTGGTGCTTATAGCACTTTTAATCGATTTATGCAAAAGATGGGGTAGATATGAATGTGGAATTGACAAGGGTATATAGGTTTGTGTTTAATTTAGCCGATGGTCAGTTTTTATTTTACTCTTGTTTTGTTACTGTACTTTTAATTGTTGTTTTGTACTCGTACGTTCTCCATGTTGCAAGTTTGTAAGTTTTGTTTTTTATGTTAAAACAAGCAATAAAACATAATGACCATCCAATCTCTAAACTAAAATGTATATTTTTTTTAGATTTCTCTTAATCAATAGGCCCTAAAATCGACTCACAGAAAAAGGGCTTATTTGTGATGGGGGTGTCCACATTCGCCAACTTCCTTTTTCGCCAATTCATGATTCGCTAACTCCTGATTCACCAATTCCTGATCCGCCAACTCCTGATTCGCCAACTCTCAAAGCTGTAATTTCGTTCGCTCGTTTGCTGATGTCGTGGGCTCTGCCTTATATTAAATTCTCAATTTTTGACGTTTATTTATTACAAAGTCGGTTAAAAATATATCATCATCATCAGCCTATCATCGTCCACTGCTGAACATAAACCTCTCCAAGTGCACGCCACCGAGTTATCAAAAAATTCACAGATCTTGTGCCCTTCACGGCTTTCTGGTATATCGATTAAATATAATAAACATTGAAAATGGATTTAATTAATTTTATAAAATAAATAGATCTGTTTTTTTTCTTAAAAAATAATAATTTTCCTAATCCTAGTAAAATATTTTAAAACATTGGCAATATAGTGTTTGGGTTTGGCTGTAGGCCAGAAGAATTGGCGAATCAGGAGTTAGCGAATCGGGAATGGAGTTGGCCAAATCAGGAATTGGCGAAGAAGGAAGTTGGCGAATGTGGGAGACTTGTACGGGGTCTGTGTAGTGATATACTCGTACCTACCACTATGTAGCAACATTGCCAATGATGTATTGCAGCATTTAGGCAGATCTCACATCGCTACGCACCACGCTATATGCGTGACTGCAGAATTAAATTTGTACCTTGGGCAACAGCGTGGCTTAACCACTCCTAAGATTCAAATCACTTGCACGCCGCGCCGTCACAACAGACATTGGCAGGGGCGATACGAGCGCATTTGTACCTTGGGCAACAGCGTCGCTTAACCACTCCTAAGATTCAAATCAGTTGCACACCGCGCCGTCACAACAGACATTGGCAGGGGCGATACGAGCGCGCACGAATTTTGTTGCTAACTGGTTAAGCGATGCTGTTGCCCATAGTATGTAAGGTGCATTCTCATTCACCGATAACGCTACTAAAATTCCTCCCTATGATGGAGCGTGGTGTGTAGAGAGATGTAAATGATGATTGCGGTGAAGAATCGTCTTGGCTCACCAAAGAACATTAAAAATATTTTTTGGTTGACACAGTCAAGTTAATCAAGTGACTCATACTTTGGTTGGACCTAATCATATTGGGCGTTAAATGCATAAATCTGCAATAAAAGCCACGCGTCAACAAGAAAAGGGAAAAATAGCTTTTTATCCGTGAAAAAAACAAAAGCTACACGTTACATCATTCAGATACACGCATTAGGTTATATTGATGGCGATTTCGTGCTCCACCGATTGCAATCGGGACGGCCACGGTTAGCATTCTCGCCCCATATAGGGTGGATCTGATTTCATTACAGCTTTTTAGGGATCGCCTCTCCAAATTATAGTGGACGCACAGACTATTCAATCAATCATTCAGCATTTATTACAGTTGCGAATACGGGACTGTGATGTGATAAAAAGGATTATTGAAGCTGGCTATTTCTATACACGACGCATATTGTATTACAAAGGACTTATTTGGAAAGAGTTTATGTTTCTGTACAAAATTCGGAGGGCGTGCAAGAGCTTACAATATTTTATTTCAAAAAGGGTTGAATAATTCTAAATACTTTTTATTAGAAAAAGGTGTTTGTTGCTGTGTCCCATAAATCTAAAGAACACAAACATAAATATTTTTATCAAACTGCTAGTGAATTATATTGCATTGCATTGTTTGGTTTAAAAGCTTTCCCAACCTACACATTTTTTATTTTAGACGAGTGAAGATGTTTTTATTTATTTATTTGAGATACGGAACCACCTCTCACGTTATTGGCGTTTTTAGGGTTCCGTACCCAAAGGGTAAAAACGGGACCCTATTACTAAGACTCCGCTGTCCATCTGTCTGTCTGTCTGTCAGTCTGTCTGTCTGTCTGTCTGTCTGTCTGACACCAGGCTGTATCTCATGAACCGTGATAGCTAGACAGGTGAAATTTTCACAGATGATGTATTTCTATTGCTGCTATAACGAAAAATACTAAAAACAGAAAAAAAAATATTTAGGGGGGCTCTCATACAACAAACGTGATTTTTTGCTGTTGTTGGTAGGGAACCCTTCGTGCGCGAGTCCGACTCGCACTTGGCCGGTTTTTCTATTTCCCTCTCAATCGAATAAATCCCAACGCGGCGATGCTGAGTTAATTAATAATTTAAGGACCCGATTGCGGTCCGAGCTGTGGTGGTAATCGAATACGTATTAAGAGAATTCGATAAACGACTCGACTTTTTCTGTAATTGTTTGACGATCGATTATTCTGGGATGTGTTGTTGTTTATTTATTGAAGTTATTTTATGTTTGATTTCTTTTATACAAAAAAAAACCCTAATGCCGAATCTTCAGCTGTTTCATACATGTGATATTCTCGTTGTTAATTTTTGTATGAAACAGCTGATTTTTTTTCGCGATTTCAGAGCTGGTCCCATAGTAAAAGTTGTCCAGTTTTATGGTCCCTTTGTACACGTTCCCAAGGGGCTTTTTTGTACACGTTGTTTACTTTCTCAAATAAATAAGGCTTTTCGATTGAAATCATTTATATTTTATTCCCATTCATATTGAGTATAATTTTTCTACGAAATTAATTTTAGTTAAATCGTAACAATAGAAATGTTTATTTCTCTAATTTCATAGGGATTACGTAACATTCAAGTGACTGAAGCATCAATAAAAAAACTTTTTCAATAATGAATTGGATCGCACAATTAAAAATGGCCGTAAAAATTCGGTGCACAATGAGCGATATAGCTTTTTTATCCAAATTGCTTCTGTGACAGTGCAGTTGAACGTGTTATTTACGACTTCAATAAAGTGAACCTTAAAATTGTTAATGAAAAGGTATTAAAACAGGCAGGACCCCTCGTAAATTACCCGGTGACAGTACGCACAAAGAAAAATGCTGCTTGGATTTGGACAAATTGCAAAACCGTCAGAGGACGCGCGGCTAATTGTGTCGCTGTTTTGTTGCTCAAATATTTGTACTCTTCTCAAATGGACTTAAAATAATAGGTTTATACCTATGAGATTGCCGTTTGTATAGAGAATTTTCAAGAAGTTGCATTTTTCATACTGCATTTTCTTTGATCATTTAAAAACCGTGAACACTCGTGTAACAACTTTTATGAACTAATGTTTGAACACTATGCTAACTTTTTCCATGTACGATAATCGAAATAAATAAGTTTTGGCTAAGTTACAAAACCTTTTATTTCACAAAGAAGAGTCACTTTCAAGATCTTTTTTTTAATGTTAAGAAAGCTAAAATAAGGACTTTATTTTTACTGATAGTTGGCTATCATGGTCATTGGTCATAATTTGATATAATATTGTTATATATATTGTTAAATATTTTAAACCATAGAAGTTATTATTTTCTCTGTATGTGACATAGAAATATTTATCGGCAATTTCACAGGTAAAGACAATTTCTTAGATCTCAATGGTATATTCATTCAGAATTCAGAAAAATACTTCAGTATTAATTTAGTTACTAAAATTAATTTAAACTCTACAAGAAAATGTTCCATGATTTAATTAAACCATGTAATGTAACTGACTGTACCTATCTATACTCTATCTGTGAGTTAATTTTTATTAAATTTTATACTAAGTCTAAACCTTAATCATTTAAAATGAAATGACAACTTTTGCAATGTGAGGTTTTTTTGCAGTTACTGTATCAAAACTATCAGCTTTATGCTTGAGCTTGATATTTATTATTTCATTTTAAAATAGGCTTCATTCATGTTAAAATATAAACTAAGTACCTACTAATTACTTTTGTTGAGAAAAAGATGGCGGCCAATTACTGTATAATCCTTAGGACAGTAACTGAAAATTTTGGCCAGTTACCGTACTATTTGGGTACTTTTTGAATAATAACACATAATGTATGAAAGATGTTCAGTTGTTGTATTTTTGATCCTGTTATGTAATCTTCATAATATAAGCTACACAATCATATAAGAAATATTCACTTGAGTGTTTAGAGTCCGACATTATACTCTTCTAAAGTGAAGAAAGTGCTTAAATGGCCAGTTACTGTCTGTTTTACCCTATCAATTTAATTAAGGGTTTGTCCCCGAACTTACTTATCGAAAGAAAATAGCCACTAATCGAATGAATTAACGAATTCGCCTCACATATCGCTAAAGTTATTATGAGTGTTGACTGTGCGTTAGTAATTGGAGATAACCAGCCAATTGCAGCTGTGGAAATGCCCTGAAGGATCCATCCCTTGAATACTAAACGCCTTATCGAAAAATTTCCCGACCTCTCTTCGATATTAGCTAAAATAAACATGGGAGGTCGTGTTTAGTATGCATAAGGTAATCGTGAGTACATTATTATTGAATGAATTGAGAAATTGGCAGGGGTTTATTATGAAAAACGTCGCTTTGTATAAAATAAGGAAAGTTAAGTTAAAAGTTACTAACAAATGCCAAAATGAATAAAAAGTGCGAAGTCAATCTCTATGAACGAACATTCAAAATCGATAGCAATGAAAATACTCCCGACCTAACTTTTACAAATCTTGTTTTTAACAATCATAAAATTTTAAATACTTACTCATCCTACGATCCGGCTAACAAAATCCATAAACTTAAATTCGATATAATAAAATTGGTTTAGGAAGAATGGCGGTAGAGTAAATTTATATTCCGGTCAAGCCGCCGGGCGGACGTTAATCGAAATCTTATTTCATACTGCAAATGTACCGTGAATAGTGCAGAGCATGTCTCTACATCACCAAAGATTTCGAGCCTAGACTGTGTCACAGAGTACGAGGAGACAGTATACGCGCTCGCTCGGTCAACAAAAATCTTAACTATCAGCCATTTTTTATGTCTTTACTGCTGGGGCACAGCCTTCCTTATGGGATAAGGAGGATGGGCCACCACGCAGGCCCAGTGCGGATTGGTGGGTGTTAACGATTGCAAGCGCACCCGGGACCAACAGCTTAACGTGCCTTCCGTAGCACGGAAGAGCTCGAGATAATAAATTTTTGGTCACCCATCCATGGGATGGGTCGGTCATGACCGACCCTTACGAAAGCTACTTAACCTCAGCAATCACAGAGCCAGGCACTAAACCACTGTGCCACCGAGCTCCTCAACAAAAATCTTACATTGCAACAATGACTGATATATTGTTGTATGGTGTGTGCTGATAAGTAAGATGAAACTGATGATGACTTACCTAAGTGATTTTTGTTTAATCTGGCTGATAAGTAAAAGGATTAAATTTCTAGTAAGCATGAGATAATAAGGATAATAACAGTTTTATGTAACCGTTTAAAGATGCCAGCCACATAATTAAGGACGCCAAACGATTTTCAAACAAACGAGGTAATTTTGAAGCCCTAGTTCTCCTCCAGGGATTGACCGAGCTGTGATCTGATGATGGCCATCCAGGGAGTGAATGGAGGAGATCCAGATCGCTTTACATACAAGGATATGTAAAAAAACCCGCGATAGTAGCATTATGATGTATAGACATTCTGATGAATGCTGATCACATCAGTTAAGTATGTATACCGATCTAGATTTCCACCATTTACTTCCTGTACGTTTTACATAGCCATCATCAGATACCTAACAGCTCGATTATTCCTTGACGGAGAAACAAGGCTAAACAAGGCTTTAAAGTTACCTCGTTTGTATGAAATTCGATTGAGGATTCCTTAATTATGTGTGTGCGTTACCCCAGCAAAAAGTTGAGCTTTAGAGGGATGAGACCTTATCAGATAATTAGTGTGTCATGAGGAGAAATTTGTTTACTAATAGCAAAATTTGTGTGAGTTGTAGTTTTTAAGATATATGAGAAAAACGGATTTTGCTGGGGTCACGTTTTAAACATTACCCTGGCAAAAAAAGTTATTTCAGCCTGGAACCAAGTACATGAATAGATAGCTTTTGTTGCATAGTAAATGTTAGCAAATAGCAAAAATTGTGTGTGTTATGGTTCTCGAGTTATTTAAGTTTTTGCTGGGGTAACGTTTTGGGTTTTCCCAGATCTCGAAAACGGTTCAACGCACAAGTTTGAAAAAAATACCACTAAGAGACCTTAATTTGTTTAAATTTGTTTAATTGTTATTTTTTGATTTGGTTGTCGCAAACCAACGTAATTAAATGGTTTCGAAAAACAGAAAAAACGAATTTACAAGTAAACTAGTACACTTATAATCAAATAAACAGCTGTTAAAAATAGCCGTGGTAGACACTTATTACATCAAGAATTTTAGGCTTTGTAACTTTACACGATATAAAGATATAAACAAATTTAATAAATTTTAGACCGGTCGTACTTTAGCGATCGAATACACAGTTTCCATAACATTAAGACACATGACATACATTAAACAAATTTAAGTAATTCATTAACATTACTTCCTGTTAATTTCAGCTTTCAATTACGCCTATCATGAAAGTTTTAACAAAAACAAGATTACGACAGCAATTCTTGAATAAGCCGACCAAATTGTAAAGGTCACTAAAAAGCGACCGCGCCATACATAAGCGTAACCATCTTAAATGAACGGGATGTTATGGATCTTTTGTTAGTACAGTTGCGTACAAAACTTTGCTGGTCAGATTATCTTTAAATATATAATGTACGTTAGTCTCGCGAAAACTCAAGATTGGCTTGGCCGATTTTGGTTTTAAAATGTTTGTCGTATTCCAGGGGAAGGTTTAAATGGTGAGAAATATATATGGAAAAAATGCGAGGTAGTTTCCGTAAAAACTGTTCCTAGGTAGGAACAGTTTTTATGGGTAAATGTTTTTACCTGTCAAACATAGTGGTCACTGGATTGACATGAGTAGGTTTGGTATTAAAATAAAACATTTGGTTTGATCAAACAGAAGCAACAAATTACTATAAATGTATATATTGATACTGACAAATAAATCACACTATAAATTGCTTAGCGAGATTATTACCTAATGGGGAGGCGAAGGCAAAGTGAATTACAGATGGCGCTTCAGTCTTTGGAACATTTGTCAGTTTGAGCTTATATTGTCTTGACTGTGTATTACGTGATTTTACTTTCTTAGATTGTATTTTTTTCGGTTTTGCGGACAAACAATGTATTCTATGCTAACTTTAGCTCATATAAAAGAAGAATTACGGAAAAGAAAAGCCAAAACAACAGGCAAGAAAGTTTATAGCAACTTACAAAAAATTGCTAACAAGCATTACATTTCTTTAAATTTCGTGTAAGATTTACAAGTAATCTTTTTATTTCAGATAATTATTAATGATTTAAATTTTAACAAAGCAACTGAGTGTGAATTTCCTTGTTTATAGTTGCCTGATGATGCCTTCTGTGCAATAGTAATTTCAGGTTTCTGTACTGGAATTTCTGTACCATCCAAAATTACACGAACCGTTTTATCATATTTTATTTTATTATTGTAAGTTTCTTGAATGACTCTGGCATATAAAATTCTATTAATTATCTGTTTGGCCCCAATATTGGGCTTATTCCATATTTGATATACCTATCAAATTCATCCAAGTTATAAATATGTCAGAAACTGCTGAGGTTGAAATATTAAAGAACAAAGCTGTTATAATTCAAATGTTGTTTTATTTTGGCGAAGCTTCATCAAATTTATGAAACATTCCTTTTGATTTATAATGTTTCTCAGGCTCAGCAAAGGAGAAAATCGAGGGAAAAGCATATTTTTTTGATATTTTTTTAATACCACTAAGAGACCTTAATTTGTTTAAATTTGTTTAATTGTTAGTTTTTGATTTGGTTATCGCAAACCAACGTAATTAAATGGTTTCGAAAAACAGAAAAAACGAATTTGCAAGTAAACTAGTACACTTATAATCAAATAAACAGCTGTTAAAAATAGCCGTGGTAGACACTTATTACGTCAAGAATTTTAGGCTTTGTAACTTTACACGATGTAAAGATATAAACAAATTTAATAAATTTTAGACCGGTCGTACTTTAGCGATCGAATACACAGTTTCCATAACATTAAGACACATCACATACATTAAACAAATTTAAGTAATTCATTAACATTCCTTCCTGTTAATTTCAGCTTTCAATTACGCCTATCATGAAAGTTTTAACAAAAACAAGATTAAGACAGCAATTCTTGAATAAGCCGACCAAATTGTAAAGGTCACTAAAAAGCGACCGCACCATACGTACGGGTTATCTTCGCAAATTAGCAGCTTAGTATCCGATGTTTTGTACAGTTATGAAGAAAAATGTTATTGATATAGCTTAGATTCAACTAGTTTTCTATTTTATAAATTAATATCGTGTTTATTAATATCAAATAATAAACATACGCGATTAATAGTATTTTAAAAAGAATGTAATAATTCATGAAAGTTAAAAGTTTGAAGGCACTCAACATTACATAAATAAAGGTAAATAATAATCTAAACCTAATGGGGAGGAAAAGCGCAATTTTATCCCGATAGGTGGCGTCTGGTCTTTGGTACCCGGCCGCCTCAAAGAAAGTGTCAAAACATATGGGAATCTCTTGGAGTATTGCACTTTTTAATTTTATACTGAGAAAATGCCGCATTGTTATGCATGTAACTTGTAAAATATTGGAGTTCATCGATTTCCCAGTAACAAAAAAAATAGTGGGCAAAAAAATATCAAAAAAATATGCTTTTCCCTCGATTTTCTCCTTTGCTGAGCCTGAGAAACATTATAAATCAAAAGGAATGTTTCATAAATTTGATGAAGCTTCGCCAAAATAAAACAACATTTGAATTATAACAGCTTTGTTCTTTAATATTTCAACCTCAGCAGTTTCTGACATATTTATAACTTGGATGAATTTGATAGGTATATCAAATATGGAATAAGCCCAATATTGGGGCCAAACAGATAATTAATAGAATTTTATATGCCAGAGTCATTCAAGAAACTTACAATAATAAAATAAAATATGATAAAACGGTTCGTGTAATTTTGGATGGTACAGAAATTCCAGTACAGAAACCTGAAATTACTATTGCACAGAAGGCATCATCAGGCAACTATAAACAAGGAAATTCACACTCAGTTGCTTTGTTAAAATTTAAATCATTAATAATTATCTGAAATAAAAAGATTACTTGTAAATCTTACACGAAATTTAAAGAAATGTAATGCTTGTTAGCAATTTTTTGTAAGTTGCTATAAACTTTCTTGCCTGTTGTTTTGGCTTTTCTTTTCCGTAATTCTTCTTTTATATGAGCTAAAGTTAGCAAAGAATACATTGTTTGTCCGCAAAACCGAAAAAAATACAATCTAAGAAAGTAAAATCACGTAATACACAGTCAAGACAATATAAGCTCAAACTGACAAATGTTCCAAAGACTGAAGCGCCATCTGTAATTCACTTTGCCTTCGCCTCCCCATTAGGTAATAATCTCGCTAAGCAATTTATAGTGTGATTTATTTGTCAGTATCAATATATACATTTATAGTAATTTGTTGCTTCTGTTTGATCAAACCAAATGTTTTATTTTAATACCAAACCTACTCATGTCAATCCAGTGACCACTATGTTTGACAGGTAAAAACATTTACCCATAAAAACTGTTCCTACCTAGGAACAGTTTTTACGGAAACTACCTCGCATTTTTTCCATATATATTTCTCACCATTTAAACCTTCCCCTGGAATACGACAAACATTTTAAAACCAAAATCGGCCAAGCCAATCTTGAGTTTTCGCGAGACTAACGTACATTATATATTTAAAGATAATCTGACCAGCAAAGTTTTGTACGCAACTGTACTAACAAAAGATCCATAACATCCCGTTCATTTAAGATGGTTACGCTTATGTATGGCGCGGTCGCTTTTTAGTGACCTTTACAATTTGGTCGGCTTATTCAAGAATTGCTGTCGTAATCTTGTTTTTGTTAAAACTTTCATGATAGGCGTAATTGAAAGCTGAAATTAACAGGAAGTAATGTTAATGAATTACTTAAATTTGTTTAATGTATGTCATGTGTCTTAATGTTATGGAAACTGTGTATTCGATCGCTAAAGTACGACCGGTCTAAAATTTATTAAATTTGTTTATATCTTTATATCGTGTAAAGTTACAAAGCCTAAAATTCTTGATGTAATAAGTGTCTACCACGGCTATTTTTAACAGCTGTTTATTTGATTATAAGTGTACTAGTTTACTTGTAAATTCGTTTTTTCTGTTTTTCGAAACCATTTAATTACGTTGGTTTGCGACAACCAAATCAAAAAATAACAATTAAACAAATTTAAACAAATTAAGGTCTCTTAGTGGTATTTTTTTCAAACTTGTGCGTTGAACCGTTTTCGAGATCTGGGAAAACCCAAAACGTTACCCCAGCAAAAACTTAAATAACTCGAGAACCATAACACACACAATTTTTGCTATTTGCTAACATTTACTATGCAATAAAAGCTATCTATTCATGTACTTGGTTCCAGGCTGAAATAACTTTTTTTGCCAGGGTAATGTTTAAAACGTGACCCCAGCAAAATCCGTTTTTCTCATATATCTTAAAAACTACAACTCACACAAATTTTGCTATTAGTAAACAAATTTCTCCTCATGACACACTAATTATCTGATAAGGTCTCATCTCTCTAAAGCACAACTTTTTGCTGGGGTAACGCACACTAATTATGTGGTCGCCATTGTTTATCAATTTGGTTACCTAGTATAAGACCTCAACCTAAACTATTCTGTAAGACATTGGTATTATAAAATATAAACCATCCAATTACAAGTAAGTGTACTGAAATGTCATATGCTATGTAAGTTTCAAAAGACCGCATGGCCGCTCCAAACTCGATTTACTTTTCAATAATATACAGACTGTCGAATGAAAATTCCTTTTTTATCTCAAGCTTTTATGGAGGCATTTTTTGTAATAATTATATTTTAATTAATAACTTTAACCCTGCATTAAAACTGGCTTTACATACATAGATGCATCGAATACTAACGTTAAAAAATTGCTTTTGCGGTAAGTATCAAACAATTCATATCTTTTGAAAAGGGTAATATTTTCAGCACTTGTAAATGTAATTATTAAGTAAATATCCGAATTTGTAATTGAATGTGGTGTCCTCTTTTTACTCTACTACAGTGAAGCAAAAAGGAGAGTTATGATTTTGACCGGTATGTATGTAGGTATGTTGATTTGTTCCCTCATAACCAAGCTCATAACTTATATTCTTGCTAATATTATAAATGCGATAGTCCGTTTGTTTGTTTGTTTGTTACGCCTTCATGTCTTAACTACTGATACCACACTGATACCGACCATCATGAAATTTTGCATACACATTGTCAGCGGTACAGACTACAGAGAAGGACATAGGGTAACTTTCATCCCGAAAAAAAGTATTGTTCCCGATAGATAGTATAAAACATTTCCACACAGACGAAGTCGCGGGCGAACGCTAGTACTACTATAATTTGACAAATGAGGTACCTATCGTTAGAAGCGTCTTGATCGTCGCTAGTTATAGGTTATGTGACGTCACATTAAATTGAATATAATGACAATGTCACGAACTAAAAAAATATGTTGCCTGAAACACAGCTTTTTCCTAGTTCAGGCAAATGTTATTATTATTTTACTTAAGTAAACTTTGTAAATGATATTACAGTACGAGGCATATATCTTGAAATCGGGTGGGGCTTGCGCGGAACGCGTATTTTGGGCATGCGGGAGAGGGGTGCAGATGCGCGAAATAATCCCCACTTCGTCGAAAAATTTTCAAGATACGTGCCTCGTACTGTACTAAACTGCATTTTTGATAATAAATAATCGTTTAGGTATCAAATTACTTAAAGGGTTTTATTAGTAAATTTCTTTATTTTTAAATTTGTATATTGTTAGCTGTTGCTCGCTGCTTTGCTTGCATTCACCCGATAATTGGAAATAATTACAACCCCAAAACAATTTATTTACTAACGGAGTTTAAAAACTAAGTGTCCGGGCACGAAAACGGCGGCGGCGGGGCGGCAGCGGGGCGGCGCGACAGCGGAGCGGCGGCGATGCATTCAACAGTATGGCACAGTATGGAGCCGCGCACGAAACGGGCGGTGGCGGAGCGGGGCGACGAGCGATGCACGGGCGGGAGGAGAGCGACGAAAACAAATGAACAAACTTGTTTGATTTGGTAGCCCGCGATTACAGTAGTGTTGTGTTGAAAATATAATAGTGTCTGTTTGATTACTAAGTAGGTACCTATTTATTATTGTTTATTATTAATTTATTTATTACAATGTGAACTTACAGCTAAACCAAAACATTCACATTGGGCAATTTACTTAGATAAAAAATATTTTAAAATAAATATATCTAATAGGGTTAGTATGGATGTTGGCATCTTGGACATCATTTAAAAAACACAAGATGAGCAAAGGATCCGATTTTGAAACTAGTTAACGCCTATAGACCATTTTTTCGAACTAAATAACATTTTTAGACATAGGATCATAGACTTATTATATTACTATATATATCGTCCTTTGAATATTTTTCGGTATTGATTTAACAAGAAATTGTTTCCATAGCAACATCACATTTGACACATCAATAGAAATAAAAAACTTTAAGAAGTTTCTTTAACATACAATTTAGGTTAGTCACTACGATATTCTAAAAAGCCCTAGTCCAGTAGGACCACGAGTACATAGTGGTATACCGTGGTCCTACCAGTAGGTCAAATCGGTAGGTCCACGGGACCTTAATGGTATTTAGCCCATCTGTCACAACACTACTAACGCGGCTGACCGACCGCTATGTTTCGTGCCCACGTTCTCATCGCCCCGCCCCGCCGCCGCTCCGCTGCCGCGCCGCCCCGCCACCGCTCGGCCGCCGCCACTTTCGTGTCCGGACACTTAGTGTCCGGGCACGAAAACTGCGACGGCGGAGCGGCAGCGGGGCGGCGCGACAGCGGAGCGGCGGCGATGCATTCAACAGTATGGCACAGTATGGAGACGCGCACGAAACGGGCGGTGGCGGCGCGGGGCGACGAGCGATGCACGGGCGGGAGGAGAGCGACGAAAACAAATGAACAAACTAGTTGGATTTGGTAGCCCGCGATTACAGTAGTGTTGTGTTGAATAATATAATAGTGTCTGTTTGATTACTAGGTAGTACCTATTTATTCAGTATGGATGTCGGCATCTTGGACATCATTTAAAAAACACAAGATGAGCAAAGAATCCGGTTTTGAAACTAGTTTACGCCTATACTTAGACCATTTTTTCGAACTAAATAAAATTTTTAGACATAGGATATATTTCGTGCTTTGAATATTTTTCGGTATTGATTTAACAAGAAATTGTTTCCATAGCAACATCACATTTGACACATCAATAGAAATAAAAAAAAATAAGAAGTTACTTTAGTGGTATACCGTGGTCCTACCAGTAGGTCAAATCGGTAGGTCCACGGGCCCTTAATGGTATTTAGCCCATCTGTCACAACACTACTAGCGCGGCTGACCGACCGCTAAGTTTCGTGCCCACGTTCTCATCGCCCCGCCCCGCCGCCGCTCCGCTGCCGCGCCGCCCCGCCACCGCTCGGCCGCCGCCACTTTCGTGTCCGGACACTAAAACCGAACTACGGAAAAATCGCGCTCTAAAAAGTAAGAAACAAGGAAATATTCGAGATCGAAATTCAAAAAGGATAACCGTAGTCGCACGACGCCTAGTCGCACCTACAGTCGTTCGAGGTGGTTTGTGTGTCTAGGGCAAAGTGGCGTTTGACTACGGTTATCCCTTTTGAATTTCGGACTTGAACATTTTCTTGTTTCGAGCTTTTTAGAGCGCGATTTTTTTCTTGTCTGATTTTCTTTTCGCGATTTGGTGGTTGGTCCCATAGTAAAAGTTGTTCATTAACGTGGTCTGAACACCCCTTTTCATTTTTTAGATATACTTTAAAAATAACCGTTTATATATTATACTTTAAAAATAAAAATTAAACGGGGATTTCAGACCACGTGAATAATGAACAACTTTTACTATGGGGCCATCCACGGAATCTCGAAAAAACAACAGCTGTTACATAGAAAAGTACAACATCGACTCGACAAGAATGTATGAAACAGCAGTTTTTTTTTTCAAGATTCCGTTGTTGGCCCCATAGTAATAGTACATTGTTCACCGAGAAGAGAAAGAGACCGATTACCGTCGAGGGCTTTAAAACACCCGAGATCGGGAATCGCACTTTCTCTCGAGTGATACATAGTGCTTTATACTACACCTACGAGGAAAATAAAAACTAAATCTTTACTAATTGAAATTTATATTGAAATTGTTGCAGTTAGTGAAGCTTAATGTAATGTGCATTTCTGTGGTAAAAGGTTATCAATCAGTATTTTTGCTGTTTCGTTCAACTGCGGCGGAGTTAAAAAATCTTCATCATCACTATCACTACTTATCATTTTGATAGTTTTATTTTACTTTCTACGAAAACTGAATCCTCAAACAACACACAAATTGAAAATGGCGCCAATGGCGTCTGCAATTTTCACATGTTCTTTTTTCAAATTGTTTATCCTGCCGCCCAAAGAGAATGTAAAATCACTACGTTTTAAGAGACGGGACTTCATACAAAATTTTTGACACGCCAACTGTCAAAACAGGGTTCTTCGATCGCATGCCAACACAGTCACACATAAGACGAAAGAGTGAGATAAATATAGCCGGCCATAAAAGTTCTACTCTGTTTCATAGAACTTTTTTTCTTCACGAGTTGCGATAGACTGCTGCCGCCGCAGGGTTGCACTACCAGCCCGACACCATCCGACATACAGCTAGTGGCCAGTGTCATTTTGCGAACTTGGAGATAAATACTCACTGTAAAAACTTTTTGGCTTTTGATATTTAGGTTACCGGCGCATAGTGTTACCCAAAATTAAAAAAGAAAAACCACGTAAGAAATGGATTTTCATACACTTTTCTCTCCCGCTCAGATGCGTTGTCTCCCCGCATATTTGTTCGATATGCAATGATGTACTTTCTACCGTAAATTTGATAAAATATCAAGGTACTTTCCGAGCAGGTGTAGTATTAAAAGTTGTTATTCACGTGGTCTGAAATCCCATTTTCATTTTAAGATATACTTACTTAAAAATTAACGGTCTATACATCTTTCAAAATCAATTTTCCCATCCGTAAGAAAGAAAATTCCGGAAATTCCAAATGCTTTGGTATATTGAACTGCGAATTCGCAGCTCAACAACTGCGGAGTAATCTCGAGTCGCAGTGTTTACTTGCATTCCGTATCTCATCCTGTCTTCAGTGCTTTAAGGGAATTCTCCATTACTGTGCTATAGCATTAAAATAGGTAGTAAAATTTACCATTTTTTAATGTGGTACTATAAACTATACATTAGAAATATTATTTTTGCAGAAATTATGAAAACAAGTACTTAGCCTAGCCATTGTACTCATCGGTTAGTCGATATTCTAAGGAGGTGCTCTATTTTGATCCTCCTTTACGTTACGAAGAGTCCAAAATACCTTGGCTGCATCTATTTAAAACAAATTTTCCCACCCCTAAAGAAAGCTCTTGGCTTTTCACTTAATTTTAAGGATTAAAGTTAACGCATAGTTAAAATGTCTGGTAGTAGAAGATTTTTAATTCAAGTATTTTCATCGGATTTCCCTTAGTTTTTCAAACTTTAACATAGCTTTGTCTGGAGGACCAACGTTAATATATTCCATGGCCATCCGTCCGTCCGTCCAGCGTTCTCCCATTCTGGTCACGACCACTTTTTTAACACAACGCGAAGGGTTATTCTCAAACATACGTAGTTCATAGTTCTCAAAAATATACTAATGTAGGTATAAAGATCAAAATTATGTAATAATGTTATATTGTGTGTGAGGGAAACCAATTATTTTACCTATATATGTAATATTAGATGTAATGATATAAATAATTTAAGAGAATTAACTTTTATTTTTATACGAATTGAATACGAGTATCGTATGTGTTCATGTTGACTGTATTTATAATATTTTCTTGGATGTTCTTGGACAAATTGAAGGTAGTGGGAATAAAATCATGGTGCGAATAACCCAACTCGAATGCGCCACGTTGAAATTACAATCTTTTTGGCGACGTGCAAGCTATTCTAATTCACCTTTCTTGTTGGTTTGTTAGCGGAATTGTTGTGACTTTTTTACTGACGTTTTTACTTATCAGAGATGGGGTAGCGTGGTTTTATTAAAGAGTCCCTGTGTCCTTCCTCCGGCTCCATCATCAGACCCTGGAAACTATTTCCCAACAAAGAACTCGTCAAGACGATTCAAACGAGCCCAAATTTGATGGGGTTGGACGGTTTCAATAGTGAGTTCCTATGGCATGGCCTTTCGGCCTCATCATCAGACCCTGGACTTCATCTCCCATTAGACTCGTCAAGACGATGCTAACGAGCCCAAACACGATGGGATTGTATGGTTTCATCATAGAGTTCCTGTGGCCTTCTTCCGGCTTCATCATCAGATAAGCTCAATGACACCATAATATTGCATTGCCTTCTATTTCTGACCTATGTTCAAAGTTTCAAGTCTCTAGCTCATCGGGAAGCTAGGATAAAATCTTTCGCAAACTTTGTGGAGAAATACACAAACAAACAAACAAACGCGAAAGCAACCTAATAAAAACGTGTTAAAATAAAATTTTTCGCCTTTCCATAGTAAGTCGGTCAGCTGACCAATACATTTTGTATAGGAGAATGTTTTTTTTAGTTGTTCGACCTATATTCCATCGAGAATGTTGTTCATTATGTCCGAAATTCCATAAAAACTCGTGCGATGGCGAGCTAAATAATTGATATTTTTCAGGATTATGAAAAAACTACTTGCCAGATTTCTGTAAAAATTTTATGGGACCACACACGAACTATGTTCTTTGAGATAAAAAAAGAATTGTAGAAATCGGGTAACAACTGACGAAGCTACGTTAAAACATACATAATAAAAAATAAAAAAAAAACTTAAAAAAAAATAAAAACCGCCTTCAAAAAACCTGAAAACAAAAACAGCTTAAGAATTAAATACCTCTAAAAAGCAAGAAATAATATTCGAATCATTCGTTACACATATCAATATTAATAAACACGTCTATTGAAGTCGGGTGGGGCTTTTAGAAAAAAATGAAGTTGTCCTCCAGCCCCACCCGACTTCAATAGACGTGTTTATTAATATTGATATGTGTAACGAATGATTCGAATATTATTTCTTGCTTTTTAGAGGTATTTAATTTTTAAGCTGTTTTTGTTTTCAGGTTTTTTGAAGGCGGTTTTTTAAATAAATAAACAATACAAATTTTATGGATAATTAATTTAGCAATTTAATGAACCTATATAGGCGGGTCAATAAGTCTGTGACTTTTTGAATGAAACAGGTTTTTGGGTAACGAAATATTTTTTTTTTCAACGTATTCTCCCTATGAGCTCTATACACTTTGTCCAACGTTACTGCGATTTTTTTATCCCTTCCAAAAAAAAATTGACAGAATAGGTGTTTTTTTGAGATGACTTCATCGTTGGAGTCAAATCTCTTTTCATCGAGCCATTTCTTTAGGTTTGGAAACAAGAATTAGTCACTCTAGGCTAGATCCAAAGAATACGGTGGATGAGGGAGCAACTCCAAGCCTAATTCATGGATTATTGGCATGGAAACTGCACATGTTTGCACCCTTGCAATGTCCTGGTGGAAATGAACTTTTTTCTTGGCCAAATGCAGCCGATTTTTTTTCAAATTCTCATTGAATCGATCCATTAAGTTGGCATAATATTCGCCATTGTTTTTTTTACCCTTTCGAAGGTAGTCGATCTGGATTTTACCGCGTGAATCCGAAAAAACGGTCGCCATGAGTTTAATGGCTGACAAACCCGATTCACCCCGAGAAACTCACTGCTTTGAGTGCTTTTTGGTCTCTGGTGGGTTGTGGTGAATCCACGCTTCGTCCACGATTACGAAACAGTGCAATATCTCGTTCATATTGCAGTTGAACAACGCCAAACACTCCGCGAAGTCGCCACATGAAATTCACTTTTTTCCATTTTCTCCTCAAATCACGACTTAGTATGCTATTATTGGCTATCAAATACAAAGTAAATGACGCAGCTTGTTAAAATTTTGGTAGGAGCCAACTGAAAGATGCCGGTTGACAGGAGCAGTTTTGTCCTTTCAGTACTGTGACGGGAAATATAAAAAGTCACGGACTTAGAGTAAGACGGGCTTCTACAGAAAGAGAAGCCATACGAAGCGTTTCCCCTCTGCCGAAGTACAAGCCCAAATGGGCATACGCGTTAGTAAAACCAGTTGCGCCCGGATTTCTTTCTAGACCGAGTCCAGTCGCGCATGTGAACGCTGCTCTGTTTAAAATGTCGAATTGATGAGTTTTATGCTGTTAAAAGAGGTCTGGAACATCAAGTATACAAAAAGACGGTGTTACATTTTACATGAAAGTATTTTTTTATCGTATTATTGCTATTTGTTTACATTAAAACATTAAATTCGTATATTTTTTTCTTGATTAGTTGTCAAATTTGTTCAGTGACATCGGATCTGCTAGTCCATGGCTCGTCCGTACAAATTTCAGATCTGTCGCTAGATAAATCCGAGTTCTCGGCGATGGGCAACTTAGTGATGTTACCGTTATAATAATGTTTGTCGATAAAGTTTTGGTCAATCTGGCACTGATTCTGCGTCAAATTTATTGCAAGATTTTTGCATGATTTGCTCTGCATTCATGTGAGCGCGACAGATATCGCGAGATAAATGTCGAGAAATAGTCACGGCGCTCATCCTAGCCCGGCTGGTTTATACGATATTAACCTACTTAACCAAATACTGAATACTTTTATAAATTATATATTTATTTGTTTTTTGACATAAGTATCAATCAAAATCGGAATCACTTTCAAAACTTGAAACCAAACTCACATCACGTATGGCCGATTGCACTAAACTTAAGAATCGTTAAAATTTTCACGATTTTTTCCACACTGCAGCCATTTTTCTGATAATTTCGAAGAAACCCGAGATATGTTTAATTTTATATTTCTTATGCATTCTTCTGTTGCCTCTTTTAACTCTAATTTTACAGAAACTAATTTTACTGCACTTGTGTGCATTTTCCCCCCCCGCAAAAAATGCCAGAATAATTTGAATAGAGTTTAATCGCTAAGGCATCTCCCTTCGTGAAAAACGAAGCCTTTGTTGCTCGAAGGTCACGGACTTATTGACCCGCCTAAAGCAAAATTTTAACTTAGTTATAAATTGGTACTTTTGTATTAAAAATGTTTCTCTGAAACGCGGATAACATGGACTATATCGTAGAACTATATCTTGCCCTAACTGATTTTCATGAACCCAAACTCTGGTTTTGTTTATCTGTGAACACATTTTAAATTTCGACATTCTTCAGATATATTCAAAAACGTGAACCTCGGTTCACGGAGATGTGAGTTTGATTGACAAATAATCGTGGTAAAATATGTATAATTATTAATATTATTGTCAGTATTATATTGAGGCCTATTTTAGGTACTACATCGTAGCACAGGACATCAATGTTAGTGTACCTATGATTTACAAGAATGACAGGAACACACCACGCCCGCCATTTATAAACCACTTCAAATAAAAAAAACTTAATTTGTTTTTAAAATAATCACAAAGAAGTGGAAATAAGAACCCCGAATGAACGTTGCATTATGTAGCAGGCAAAATTAACGACAAAAGAAGTTTTTATTTCCTGTACTTTACTCAAAGCTACGTTTCCGAGCTTAAAATAACTTTATTAAGTCTGTATTTACGTCGTATTTTTTTAACAATAGGTGCTTCATTATTTCGCCAAACCGACGCGGCACTGTGGAACTTATAAATCATTTATTCTTTCCTCCGGCGACGGGCAGATTAAGAAAACAATGGATGACAATCTATCAACAGGACTCCATTTAGGAAGACAAAAGCCAGGAGACGATCCAAGTGAAGTGGAGCGTTTTATATCATATTTATCTTTAATTACTACACGACGTTGAACGAAAAAAGTATACGGATCGGAATATAATGACGTCATCCGACGCTAGGGAGTAACAAAATAGCGATTTTCTTTTGTTGGCTTATTATTCCTTCGGGAATTCATTATTGGTACCTCTGTGTTCGTTTTGAACGTTCCTGCTTTGAGAGGGAACTTAGCAAACAATTCGTGAGTCTAACCATTATTTTATTATTGTGTATTTGTATTTCAGCTTACTGTTATTGTAATGTATTGTAATTGTAAATGTTATTATTTTAGTAAGTCCATTAGTTTCAGTCAAGATCTTTTAAGAATACTTACCTACTTCTTCTTTCTCCGTATTCTATTAAACCATTTTACGTGATTTAATGTTAACGAAATATTAACAATAATAAAACAGTCTTTAAATTCCTTTTACTCAAAAATGCTTGTAATATGGCCATTATTTTGACAACCTTCTTTGAACAAAGTCGAGGTTGCCGTGCTCCTCCGATGGTGACGCAACAAAGTTGTATGGGATTTCATTATTGTCGAGTTTTAGCCACCAGCAATTTCCTTTGAGAATCCATTATTGTCGAGTTTTGTTACAATACAAAACATAGTTCGTGAAAAAAGTACATTGTACAACCCGCGCAGTTAATGAATGGGAATACACTCGTTGTGGTAAGCGCCGTGAGCCGCCATTTTCAATCCCATTCTTTATTTGCGCGGGTGTTGTCTTGTTGTAGATGATGTTTTTGTATTTTTTTTTACTTTTTTACTATTTTTCATTTTTGATATTTTTGACTTTCTTGCCTTTTTTATTTTTTTGTCATTTTGGACCAAGTCTTGTATAGCGCTTTACTCAAAAATGACAAAAATGTCAAAAATGTCAAAAAATTCAAAAATTTCAAAAATTTCAAAAATTTCAAAACTGTTAAAAATATCAAAAATATCAAAAATATCAAAAATATCAAAAATATCAAAAATATCAAAAATATCAAAAATATCAAAAATATCAAAAATATCAAAAATGTCAAAAATATCAAAAAATTCAAAAATGATCATTTTGGTAATTTTGAACATTTTTTACATTTTTGTCATTTTTGACATTTTTACTTTTTTGACATTTTTGAGTAAAGCACTATACAAGACTTGGTCCACAATGACTGCACTGCTGGCCACGCTATGATGGCCTCAAGCTGAGCTTAACTACTCTCTCGGCCTTCAAGCTTGGTCATGATTGCAGCCCTTGCTGTCCGCGCTATAAAGGCCGAGACCTTGGCCATCAAGGGCTGCAATGCTGACCGCGCTGTGACGGCCTGGACCTGCGCTAAGCTACGCTATCGGCCATCATCATCGCGCTGCCAGCAATGCAGTCATTATTGACCGCGTCAGTAATGTACTATTTCTCAAACATGCTTGGGAATTCGAACATTATTTTGACAACCTTCTTCGTGCTAAATCGGAGTTTCCGGACAGACCTAAACCGCGCCGGCAACTTTTGTATGAAAATCCATTACTAACGTGTAATAATGGATTTTCATACTAAAATTGCCTGCGTCTGACCGTAAAGGATAGTACTGAAACTCATTATATACGTGTAATTCAGAAATGGAACGAAATTTTCAATGAAACACGACAGCCAATGAGGTCTGTGATCGTCATCAATATTTAAAATTAGAACTGGCTTTGTAAATGGAAAGTTCCGAATCACGGTAACAGAGTGTCATGAGCGCAGTAACGCCCGCCCATTAATCCGCATTCCTGGTTACAAAACTTACGTGTAACATAGGATTCGGACAGGCCAGGCGGCATAAAAATAACGTTGTATTATCTATGGATCTTGGCGCGGGAAGAATATTTTGTGTTTTGTCAAATATTTTATATTCGATTTAAATTAAGTAATTAATCTATTATATAAATGAGTTCAAGCGACGAAAGTGATATTTTGACGCCACCTGAAATTCAAGAAGCGGCAAGAACTGAAATAGAAAGCATGTTGACTCCAAAATCAAAAAATTCACAGATTTTGCAGTCCCCGCAACAATCGGAGCATTGAAAATGAATACAAAAATTTACGAAATACCAAAATCAAATCAAATGCAAAATCCTATTTTATTTTTAAAGTTACCTAGGTAGTACCTATTTCTTTTTACGATTGTGACACTTGGCTCCGCCTCGTGTCACAAAAGCGCCCGCTGACTACCTTGACGCAGCCGAAATACTATTAACCGATTTTTAAAATTCCAACGAATGCACTTCTCGCTGCTTCTGCATCTTTTAAGACTATTACCATGACGATCGGTCAATAATCATAGAAGCTACAAAACTTTTAATGTACGGAAACACCCGTTTTTCTAGAATTCCAAATCTAAAGGGACCACCTACAGGTCACAATTATTTACCGATTATCAAAATTATTTCGCCATTTGGTAGCTAAACTAATACCTTTTTTTCATTTATTCTTAAGTCAGTTTTTTTCCGAAATATTTACAATTTAGTAAACAAACACCCCCCGAGAAACCCGGAATTTTTGGAATTTTGCAAAATTTCAAAAAAGTTCCCAGTAGATTTTCAAAATTCCAACGTTCATACGTGTCTCGATAAATTCCTCAACTTTTGGTACTATTTCCATCTCGATCCTCTCAAAATCCTCGGAGATATGGTCAAAAATACGTCTCAGGCGATTTGCATCTGATAACCATTTTCAATGGTAAAACATTAAGTAAACCAGATGTAAACCTAACTGCAATGCACAAAAGACAATCAAAAGGGTATAAATGTAGGAAGTCTGAATCAAACGTGCAAATTTTCTTGTCTAGCATCAAACAGTGTGCATTTGGATCCTAAAGTAAGTTTTCGTATTGATAAGTACCTAGGTACTTCGAGTAATTTACCACTTTGTTTTAGTCAAACAGCTAACATCACAACTTTACACGTTCTTTATTTTTGTTGCAGGTTTGATTTTTGGCATTTTCGGTACATGAATATGCAACGACATATAGAGTATTTATGTAAAAGACGTAGAAACTCAAGACAGTGCGATTTTACTTTCAATCTAAGATTTAATCTTTGCTTTTAATTACTGTAATTTTAAATAAAAATAAAATGTTAGAAAAGTTACTACCTACTTGGTTTGAATTTCCGCGTATTATTTGAGAAAAGTACTATACAAGCCTTGGCAGCAACTGGGCATTGATGGACTCACGTATGTGTGCCTCGGCTTCGCCTCGGCCCACATTTTCACGTTCGTCCTTCAATGCCTGAGTTGCCTGCCGCTGCAGTAATGTACTATTACTCAAAAATGCTTGTAATATGGCCATTATTTTGACAACCTTCTTTGAACAAAGTCGAGGTTGCTGCGCTCCTCCGATGGTGACGCAACAAAGTTGTATGGGATTTCATTATTGTCGAGTTTTAGCCACAAGCAATTTCCTTTGAGAATCCATTATTGTCGAGTTTTGTTTCAAACATACAGGGTCATTTTAGGACCACTTTTCAAACTTTGTCAGGTCATTCTATAACAGCAGTACAATCAATTTATGAAGTAAAACAAAAATATATTTTTTTACATTTTTACCCCAAACTTTTCCCTACACAAATTGAAATTGTTGTCACCGTTTGCGCGTCGCACGGTCGACCCGCGCAAGCCCCCCTCCCGCCACTCGCCTTCCCCCGCTCGCGTCCCGTTCGTGACGGTGAGCGTGCGCGCCTAGATTTTTAGGATATAAAAAGTGGTTGAAAACTGTAAATTTAAAAAGAAATAATTTATTCATCTTTATATATTTATTCATCTTAATATAAAAATAGCATTGTGAATGCAAAAATCTAAAAGTTTAAGAAATAATTTATTATTATCTCACCTAATTTTTTTTGATTACTTCCTTGAACTATTATTCGATTTTGTAAAGGGGTCGCAAAATTACCCTGTATTTGGTGAAAAAAGTACATCGTACAACCCGCGCAGATAAAGAATGGGATTACACTGGACCAAGTCTTGTATAGTGCTTTACTTAAAAAATGTCAAAAAAGTTAAAAATGTCAAAAATGTCGAAAATATCAAAAAAGTCAAAAATGTCGAAAATGTCAAAAATGACAATAATATCAAAAATGTCAAAAATATCTAAAATGTCTAAAATTTCAAAAATGATAATTTTGGTAATTTTTGACATTTTGAACATTTTTTACTTTTTGACATTTTTGAGTAAAGTACTATACAAGACTTGGTCCACAATGACTGCACTGCAGCGGTTCCCTATGATTTTGCATAAAAAAAATTGTCCTAATATGACATAGCATAATATGATTTCGCCGAATATTATTTACGCATAATATTACTTAGTCATAACAGCTTAGGCATAATTTTTTTAAGCATAACTACTTTAAGCATAATCATATTTAAGCATAATATTCTTTAGCATAAATTTAAACACGCATAATGTTATTAACGCATATTTTTAATAGACCTAACACTTATACGCAGAATAATTAACTCCTAATACTTTATACATTATATAACATCTTATAATTATAATATTGCTCTGATGCAATTTGTAGGCGTTTTATATTTTAGGTAGAACGTAGCAATTTTTTATTTTTCAAAGACGACGGTGGACGTAATGTTAACTATTCTGGGTCTAACTATATTATTGCAAAGTTGTAATTTAATCATTTTATATTAAAAGTAAAGTGAATTATAGTTACCAATGCACACTTTTATTAGTAAAAGAGGAGGAACTAAATTAAATGTTAATGGTTTCATATATGAGAAAAATCGTGAAGTAAACAACAAATATTATTGGGTGTGTGAATTGAGAAGAAATAACAATTATAAATGTAATTGTCGACTTATTACGAAACTGAACGACGACCGACATGAAATTTTATCAAAAAAATTACAGAGTCACAACCATGAACCAAATGCTCTCAGAGAAACTGTAAATTTTGTGTTTACATTTTATGAAATAATTATCGTGTGTATTACAATCATGTTGGCGGCTTACGGGTGGCCCAAGGGCCACCCACGCCGCACCTTAACCTATTATTACTCTATATTACCCAAGTAAGATTGGTTATAATTAGTACTTTATTTTTGTGTTTCAGGTTCAAAATACCATGAGTAAAATAAAAGAAGATGCAAAATCAAATCCTAATAAAAAAAAAAATCAAAAGATAATAAAAATAAATAAATGTATTGGCGGCATATAATAATTTATAAATTTCATAATATTAATTAATAAATTTCATTAACCTTATATTTTTGTATAATACCTATGTTTTTTGCATGAAAATAAATGAAGTAAATTTATTCTTATTGTTTTTTTTAGTTTTATGACTAAATAATATTAGGCGAATAGACAATATGCCAAATAACATTATGCGAAAACAAATTAGTCTAAATTATAATTATGCTAATATAAATAGTATGCCTAAAAACAATTATGCCAAAGTATTATTATGACAAAAAAAATTATGCCGAACCTGTTATGCCAAATCAAATTAGGTATAAAAACATTATGCGAAAACAAGGGATCCCCACTGCAGCTGGCCACGCTATGATGGCCTCAAGCTGAGCTTAACTACGCTCTCGGCCTTCAAGCTTGGTCATCATTGCAGCCCTTGCTGTCCGCGCTATAAAGGCCTCGACCCTTAAGTCTGACATTATTGTATACTGACAGACTTATGTTAAATTCTCAATTTTTTTCGTTGTTAAATCCTGTTAAATATTACAAATGAATACATTGATAAACATATATAATTCAGTATCCGATTGTGAAGAAAAGTTGTGGCTTTGACACTCAGCGATCGACAATTCTATTGGCATCGAAAATTTAACCCGCAAATACATAGGGCGGTATCGAAACGACCTCCCCGACAATAAAGAGGCAATAACATTGCTCTGATGAAAACTGAAGGGTTCTAAAATTTTACGAGCAGTCAGTCTCTAGTGTGAAATTTAATTAGAAACGTGTCAGAACAGTCGTGATGCGGTATTTAATAATGTCCTGTGTCCCCTGCGGCGATTTATGACTCTTAAGTCGGGACTTTAAAGGACTATCGTTAAAACATGAATGCGAATTAAAGTTTTAATTTGCATCTGACGTCTCTGGACCTTGTTGGGTTTGTTGATCATTCGCATCATCTGCAGTAACTTGGGAACTTTATGTTTTTAATGGCTATGTGGAAAGTTAGAATGTTCTTGAAGGTTAAAGTAAAACTATACATATTAATAATTTAAGTAAGCTTCTTTTGTTAATTCAAAGTTGTCAAAAGTACCTACCTGTACTGAGGAGAACCAGCAAAAAATTCAGTAGGTTACTTGTTTGTTATCATAGCAAACATAATTAATAAAAATAAAGGTACGAAGATATGCAGATTTTTTTACGTGGCCTTTAGATACTTGCAGTACAGGGGCTTCAACCCTTATTTTAATGTAAGAAGTATAAAGTATATATGTAGAAGTATAAAGTAAGTATATTTCTATAAGAAGCCGGGAAAATAGTTTTCCAAATTCGTTTATCGCTTTTCGCGTACAATACATGGCAAGCTGATCGCACGACCGATATTCTGATTCCGTCACGCGCACGACACGTCACATCTTAGCTCGGGAGCTGTCACGCACAATATCGCGACGCATAGGGTTAACAACATCGTGTTGCTGAATCATTACTAATATATTTAATCCTTAGTAATAATATAATTATGAAATCTAAAAATGAGTTTGTTTGTTTTTTTGTTAGCTCTCACGTTTACAATTTCATGATGGATCATGAAATTTTGCATACACGTTATTAGTATAGATAAGGATATAGCAGTTGATTCCCTTTGTCTTTGTCCTTAAAGCTATTTCAACCAGAAAAAAACTTTTCTTCTCGAGTGACAGAAAAATAACCTCTAGAAACCACTCATCCCTTATTTCCTTTATTGTACATAATACTACTACTAATGACAGCCTTATCGCTAAACCGCAATTTCTTTCATGCAACCATAAATTAAGCTGGACCATAGACTTAGAAAAATTTTCGCTGCACTCAAGAGTAGGACAAAAGATAAAATTATTGAGTAAATTTTCTAGTCAGGTATATTATTAAACATTCAAAGAATATGTAGTTCGTTTTTTGCCAGCCCTGCCCCGAAACTAGCATTCCCGCCAGATTATTGAGCTTGATACGCCTGTACCGATTTTTCACGCAACGCGACATCTATATGAATGGAGGCGAAATGGGCGCGCCATTTTCGGGGCATTTACCATTTTCAAAGGCTTCTTTCTACGGGGGAAAAGGGCCTTTCAAAATGTTTATTACGTTCTTGTATTTGTACGTGTTCATATTTTATTAAAACTACTTATGATGCTGGACAATGATATTGTTGAAATAAAATATTTGCTAATAAAATATGATTTGTAGCTACATTTCTATATAACGATGCTTTAACAAGTATTTTTTTCTATTTTTGAGACACAATAACGTAACTATATTCATAAAATCTACGTTAAGTGGATTTTCATTACTTAGATAATGGCAATCGCAATTTAGCAAGACAAATTAATTGAAAATGGAAAACGGACTTCGGACTATTCTCATATCCAGCGATGGAATTTCAATATATTCAACATTGCTGTTGGGAAACTATGCAGAGAATTAGTTTTAGTTCACAACTATTTAGTAAGCTTTTCGTCAAGAAATCACGGTAAAAATCACTTATTTACAGTGAGAACAAAAACATTGCCTTAATTAAAAATAGAGGTCACACATTTAAATGGTAGTAAATGGTAGGTACCGAAATATGTGCTACCAATAAAACGATATTCTATTCTATTCTAAATTATGCGATGATCTTCTATTCTAATTAATACTTGTGTTATTAAAACCGGAAACAAAGACGGTACGACACATATCGAGAACTTCATCCAGACTCAAATTTTAGTTTATTTCATTGACAAAATCGAAACCGTTTCGATGTTATTTACGTTATACTCTTATTTACCCAAAAATCTTTGGTTGAACTTTAAAATTCTCAATACTAAATAATGTGAATCGGTAGCTCAGTTTAAAAAGCATTAGACCGGACTTTTAAGAGTCGCGAGTTTGATTCCCGTCTGAGAGTATTATCCGGTGACGAGTACAATTTATTGTAGTAATTATTTAGTTTTATATTTTGTATAAAAATAACATTTTGAATGCTAAAATCTCAAATTTAAAAATGTAGAATTCTCATTTAAATTATCCCTAGGCTTTCAACAATTTTAACAAAACTAAATGGAGTATTTTTGTATAAATGAAAGAAACGAAAATGATTCAGTTTTGGTTTTATCGTTGAAAAATAGCTCGATTGGGCACTCTTCGGTCGTGTATTGAACCACTGGGTTCAATACTAGCCGACTTTTGTTCCATATTTAAGGTACTGACCTCAAATATGGAATAAAAGTCGGTGAGCATAGTTAAAACACACTGGGCTGATGATGATGATGATCATAAAAATACAGTCGATAAAAATCTACATGAAAATTTTAGCACAGCACTAAATAAATTGTCAAAAAATAATTTTCAAGCGTTCCCGACAAAGTGCTCTCAGTATAGTTTTCTCTAAAATCCAGTATTCTAGCTAGACCCCGCCGTCCCGGGTGCAAATTCCACGGCTATAATAACGTTACACGATACGTTATGACGTGGTTTCATTAAAGCCGTAGGAAAACGTCTGGCTAGACGGCATCCGACCGTAATCTAACTAGCGTTAGCCCGTTATTTGATGCGATGCTGGCTTTTTAATTTTCATAATACTCAAAGGCATTAGGAAAATACTGGCTAATGTGAATTTAATTTGTAAGCAACGCGATATATTAGGGAGGTAGTGTAAAGTGAATTTTGGAGTCGAAGCAGCTTTTTGATACTTTTAGCTTTGCATACTCCTTTGCCGGGAGATTCTCGGTTTTCGTGACCTATGGCCGAAACTGTTTGGTCATCCTTTTTTATTTCTGTTTGACACAAGAAGACAACAGCCAAAAATCTTGACCCATATGTAGGTAAAACGAGTGACTTATTTATTATACAGATGTTAACTTTGATGACAAAGTGCTTATGATTGCTGAAAAGAGCTTGGCAACCGGTAACCAACTGGTAGCTTATTTTCAATTCTTGACATTGGCTTTAGATCAGCTGTATTTTTATGCTTTCTATCATACATCCTTATGCTTACTAATATTATAAATGCGAAAGTCCGTTTGTTTGTTTGTCTCAAGGATATAGAGAAGGACATAGCTTAGTGTACCTGTCATCCCAAAAAAGTATTGTTCCCGAAGGATAGCAAAAAAACTTTTCACGCATACAAAGTTGCGGGTGGCCGCTAGTGTTATACGTATAATATCTAAACTTAAGTGTTATTGGCTTAATTACTCCTTTTAAATGAATTCGTAATTAAGACATATTAGTGTAATCTCATGGTCACATCTCGAGGAGAAGGGTACTATAGTGCACTGAGACACAGGCCTTGCATAGTTCAAGCAGTTCTCTCTCAATTATTAAAGACTTTCACGAGTACACTTCATTTAAAGACATTTTTACTGATTACAGTGCGCATATTATTAATCCAAGTGTAATTTTAGAATTATTTAGTTTGGATTTATTGGTTTTTGATTACGTCGTTTCGACACCTTTCCAGAGTCCGTGATCACGGGATGACTAATTATATAGGTACGCGCTGTAATTCGTAAAAAGCGTTATAATTATTAAAAATAATATTTAATAAAATATATTCGTAAGTATATATCTAATTACTAAATACTAATTACTATTACTAAATTACATAATAATGGTGAATACTTATATTAATTTTATATTTTGAATTAGTAAATGTATTATTTGTATGCAAAAGTTCCTAAGTATAATTTGCTTCACTGAAATTTCGCTAAAGCGCATCTGTAAAATTAATGAGTTACAACTTAACTTTTATCTTAGACTGCTATTTAATAATGCTGTATTTAATTAAAACTGATTGTCTTTCATGCACATTCGTATAAAAATATCTTTTTTTGACAGCAAACTCTAAACGATCTTAATTTCAATTAAACTTTTAATATTCGCAAAGTAATTAATATGACGAAAGGGAATTTTTGCGTGGTTTCGATATTTCTTACAACAATAGACTAGGAGCTGGGGTTCGTAAAATTAATATGTAAGAAGCGCTTCTGCTAAATGTGGGCAGTATTAAAACGGAGTACTAATGGGGAGGGTGGGACCAGACCGCAGTCTTTATGTCCTCAGACCGGTCTAGAATTATTAATTAACTGAATGGTGATTGCATTCCTGGCTGCGGTCGGGACGGATATTCATTCCGCTTAAGTTATCACACTTATTTACGGTACGGAAGCTGGTTTGTAACTATTCGGAATTTCGGAGGTCCAATTTGTGTCTGCTTTCGTTTCATTGAGTTAGTTAAGAAGTAGAAATGAGTCAGAGGATAAATTTAATTTGCTTGCAATGCAATGAGGGCTTTTCAAAATGACATTTAAAAATAAAAATAGTAACTATTTACCTCACTAAATGACAGTTATGGAAAGAGAAGTTCAAAATTGGCTTTTAAAATAAATAGCCTTTACTAAAGAGGAATGTAAGCGCTCGCTGGCTGATATTTGCCCAAAGAGAAACATTTATATCTGCCTGCCTACCTGAGTACTCTTCAAAGCTTAGTAAAAAAAATTCAGTGACACATTTTAATCAACGCCATTCTATCGAGCCTACAGTTTTTTGTCATTTTGAAAAGCCCTCATTGTATTTATTTGCCTGAATTGACATGGGGATATTTTGCGGCCTAACATTTCGTTTAGCCGCATTTTTTTAAACTTATGATTTTAACTTGACTAATTCGACTATGTTATTTTCCATTTCAGTTCTTATTTTTTATTTTTGCGGGTGACCGCTTATGTCAAGTCAACGCTGTAAAGAATTTCTATTCATTTATACTTTTCAACAGAATCCAAGTAGATGCTTAATTACATAATTATACTTATCCAATTAAGCTCGACTAAAAGTGGCGTCACTTAACCGCAGCCTAAACTCCTAGAGGTATGAACAACTACGATCCATTCAAAGTCACTTGTTACTCATAGGTTTACTAATTAAGTTTTTTTATTTAAGTTTTATTTACTTATTTTTATAGAAAATGAACAATAATTTTATTATAATTAAGGCCCTAGATCAATCACGAAAATGTAATAGAGTCAGTCAGACTTTCAGAAAGGTCATGACGTATTTTTCTGGATACAATTTAAGTATTTATTAAATAAAATAAAGTAAGACTTTCTAAAACCTTTTTTAAGAATACCGAATAGCCAAGATAATCAAATTCTAGACAAAATTGATATTAAAAGCCAAATAATTATCAATCACCTGCCTAATGCACAAAAGCTTTTACCTCCAGACAGAATAAAATTAATCCTACGTCCAGCACCGACCTCAGAATAATATCCACGTGATTATTTATATCGGTCCAAACTTGAGTCTGCTAAGGTAGGATTATTAAAACCGCTGGTATGGTACCCGATTAATTCACCTCGTGTGGATCGAGCAGCTGTTGTTCTGCACAGCTTCTGCGTTTTCATGCAATCCTGGTACCTCGAAGTATGATCTTAAATTACTACGACTAATTCCATCTAATTTAAATAAATAAAAAATGACAGACCATGGAACCTTGAACCTTGACCTTTGGTTTAAAGATTGATAAAATAGTTGAGGTCAGGCTAAAGCCATCTTTGAAATCAGAAATTCGATTCCCGAACGATTCTGTGCATTGTTAGGGTTCCGTCGTACAAAGGGTAAAAACGGGACCTTATTACTTAAGACTCCGATGTCCGTCTGTCTGTCTGTCTGTCACCAGGCTGTACCTCATGAACCATGATGGCTAGACAGTTGAAATTTTCACAGATGATGTATTTCTGTTGCCGCTATAACAATAAATACAAAAAACAGAATAAAATGAATATTTGAGTGGGGCTCCCATACAAAAACTTATTTTTTTTTTGCCGTTTTTTGGTACGGAACCCTTCATGCGCGAGCCCGACTCGCACTTGGCCGGTTTTATTCTGTTGTTTAAGGTACTGATTTCCATGCGAGTAGAGCGAGTTCTATTTAAACTAACTAAGAGTTAAAATGTCTAATATTGATCAAAAATTCACAGGTGGCCTATGGGTAAGTATTAAATAGTCTAATTGCAGTCCGCTGTGTGGACACTTAATAAAAGGTAGATAAAAAAAATCTTCCCATCTCCCTTTCGATCCTAAAATAAATTCTGATAAAGTTGTTCTGAGAGCTTTTTCGTTTTGCATAAACAAACGAGCTCTTGAAAACGAATCCCTTTGTTTTTGCAAATTGTCATCGAATCTTTTGTCGTCGGCAGCAATTAAAAACGAATAACCGGGCACCGACTTTTACAATTCGGTATCGTTTTAATTTGTATAAAAAAAGGTTTTCGCACGATTGCAGCTCAATTATAAATCAATTTGTTAACATTGGCTCACGTCAAAATTATCGTTGTACAACGTAGCTTTTCAACTTTTTACCATTGAAAATGGTTATCAGATGCAAATCGCCTGAGACGTATTTTTGGCCATATCTCCAAGGATTTTGGGAGGATCGAAATAAAAATAATACCAAAAGTTGAGGAGTTTATCGAGATACGTGTGAACGTTTGAATTTTGAAAATCTACTGGTAACTTTTTTTGGAATTTTGCGAAATTCCAAAAATTCCGGGTTTTTTGAGGGATGTTTGTTTACTAAATTGTAAATATTTCGGAAAAAAACCGACTTAAGAAAAAATGAAAAAAAAGGTCCTAGGGCATTAGTTTAACTATCAAATAGCGAAATAATTTTGAAAATCGGTTTATAATTGTGACCTGTAGGTGGTCCCTTTAGATTTGGAATTGTAGAAAAACGGCTGTTTCCTTACATAAAAAGTGATGTAGCTTCTATGATTATTGACGGATCGTCATGGTAGGTAATAGTGTTAAAAGATGCAGAAGCGAACGAGAAGTGCATTTGTTGGAATTTTGAAAATTGGTTAATATTATTTCGGCCGCGTCGAGGCAGTCAGCGGGCGCTTTTGTGACACGAGGCGGAGCCGAGTGTCACAATCGTAAAAATAAATAGGTACTACCTAGGTAACTTTAAAAATATAATAGGACTTTGCATTTGATTTGATTTTGGTTTTTCGTAAATTTTTGTATTCATTTTCAATGCTCCGATTCTTGCGGGGACTGTAAAATCTGTGAATTTTTGTTGGCTTGCAAAATAAGTTCTTGTGCGTATCCATGAAAATATGTAGATACCGCATACTTAACTTTGATTTTAAACATATACCAACATAACAAATAATTACTTAATACTCCAAAATTATAACTCTCCCTAACAGAAAAAGGGAGCAAAAGTAACCCTTACCTAAATTACTTCAAGCTGTACATAAAAACAATGCATATTCTTTTTATGTACTTAATTAACGAAGAACGTATCCGCACGTATGATACTATCACATATCATATTTTGTTTAGTTTATTTTTCATTCTTTACTTTTTCAGCTGGCAAAAACGCTTTCGTATATCTGTCCGTCTGTTTTTTTCTCTACAGCCCCCCCTCCCCCCGACTCAAATGGCCAATATTCTATTTGTTTGAAAGCTACGCTTAAAAATAACGTTTTAAAATAAGCAGTAAACTATAAAATTACATACCCTAAGCTTGTCGGTTCCATACAATACATCAAAGTCTGGGATTTACAAAAGTTTGCGACGTCTGATTTAATTGTCTATTGCTCATTTAAAGCTTTAATTGTAAGCGCAGGTCGCATTTCTCACAAATTTTCGTGAAATTTTGTGAACGATTTTCAAAGTGTTTCGAAAAATAAATTACATTTCAGCCATTTCGAAAATGTTCAACAGTGTCACAAACACGAAGTCTACTCCAGAGCCACTAGTTTATTTATTTAGAATCTCCAACAGAGAATACATTTTTTTATACAAAGTGTATTATCGCGTAGTACGATACAAATCATAAATGTATACTCTCTTTCATGTAAAATTTCAGTGTAGCAACACGACTATACTTGATACTTGAAATTCAGCTCGCGTAAGGGTCAAGTCCCCGGCTCTGAACAAGCCTAAATTATAGGGCGGGACAAATTGTCTGCTAACTTATGTAGTTTATGTCGAATTTGTATTTTGTACTACACAAGTGAATTTTATAAATAAATCACATTGCATATTTTCAACGAACTTTCGACGTTTTTTTCATTTTCTTGATAGATAATATCAATTTTCATTTACCTGAAAAGCTTGGTGTGTAATTGGGCCCTGTATTTTTTTATTTAGTTAAAATAGTAAATACATGAGGTATTCGAATTACTGATACCTACTTATTATCTTTTTATTAAGGCGGTTGTATGACCAAAAGTAGCGCCCTCAGAGGTTTTTATTTAATAAGTTATTAATAGAAAAAAAAATGTTTTACGTGGAGTTTTTAGGGCCGATGGTCTAGTATTTTTAGAAAGTATCACTACATGCCCTCGTAGTCATTCGTAGAAGTAGATAGAAAATGTGTCCAACACGGCCACTTTTAGCCGTTTTGCTATCTACTTCTAGCAGTGACAACGAGGGAATGTAACGATACCGTCTAAAAATTCTAGACTGTAGGCCCTAAAAAATCCACGTAAAACATTATTAAAATTGTGTATTAGAATTATTATATTAAATAAATTTCACCCCGGCGCCACTTTCGCTCAGGGTGCCATCTTAAACCGGTTTACTATTGGTGTAATGTCATCAAATTGACACTAAAAAATCTGATTCAAATAAGTGAATAAAAATTCTTTGGCTATTTATAGCATTATTTGTAATGAAAATGAAATAAAAAAAAGTTAACTGAAGCTGATGATTATAGTGATGAAATTTTATATTTGCTATATTTTGTTTGAGACTTATTTTTTTCGGTAAAAACGTAACATTTCTCCTTCAATCACGAAGTTGTCGCAAGTTCCGACGTTTAGAAATGACAAGCTTGTTAGACGCACTCGACGGGGCTTCGGCCTCGCGCGAGGGCACTCCAAAAGTTAATAATTTGAAACCAGAGCCGAACCCGAGACTGGGTGCGATGCGAATAAACTTGTAAGAAACGCTCACCTAGGTGATCGAAATACTGGAAGGTTTTTCAACTGATTGTTAGTGCGTGAATGGTGATATAAAAAAAAGAATAGTTCAATGGCAGACCATTCTGTACTTAATGATAACATTCCAAGAAAGATGACATGGTTTCCATTACATTCAACTATTCAGATAAGGCATAAAAATCACTTCGACACCAACTATCGTAAAAAGACAAACTACATGCATCTCTATTGTCCATCCGTAATCCACACGCCCTAACTGCAACCCTGCCGAAACCCGTTCCCTGTACTTGTCTGATCCACCATTCATATTCATATTTATTTCGTTTCACCTATTCGCTCCGGGGTTTCTCAAATTTAAATTTAAATTCTTGACTTTAACAAGGCACGCGGCATAACTTACCACTCTTCATTGAAGATTGTTCGCTCGCGCGGAAGCAACACCGCATTGTGCGTAACGCGATTTCGAATGAACATCATTTAAAGTATTAAGCGAATCTCATATTAATGTAAATTAGAAGCATGATGAATAGCATTGTTTGGTTCTTTTGTTCGCGAAGTATTCGGGTTCACTTATACTTTCACGTGAACTTGGGTGTTTTCATCTGATTAATTTATGTCTGTTTTGAAAGTGACTCGAGGTTTATCAAAATATGCTCAGTATGTGGGTTTATAATTATTTCAGTAATAATGATCATTTTATAAAATACTTTTATTTTCTTAAAAAAACAAATGCTTGTATTAAAAACTACGAAGCCTATAATTACGGTAATAAAGGTACTTACTTACTAAAATCGTAGTAAATATTTAGGCGTTGTTAAGTAAACTTTTAAGCGTTGCAGTTATTCTTCCAAAATAAACCTCTTACTCTCAAAATAGTATTATATTTATATCAAGTAATTGGAACAAATTGGGAATTCTTCAAAATTATTTAGATGATAACAGGTAAGTCACCTTAACTGACCGAGTGAGCACGAAGTGTCTCTGCTTCAGCTTGGGCAAAAATGTTTTCGTATATATCTCCCGCTGTCCGCTGTTCGACTGCCCGTTAGTTCTTCTCTACAAATCACATTTCTCAACCGATTCTCGTGAAATTTTCTGAGCAGGTTCTATAATTATCTAGAACATTTTTGTCGATTCAGTTTTTCGAAACTTAAAGTGGCGGTGATATGGGGAAAAACATATTTCAGCTATTTCGAAAATGTTCAGTGTCCCAAAGATGAGGTCTACTGCTCTATAGAGGCACTATTTGTTATGTAACTCAAGTTCAAAACCATTTTTAATAGATAGTTTATTGACAGGAAAGTGCATACCGTAGCCTATATTAAATAGTATTCTTTTCTGAAGCAATGGTTTCATATTAACCCTCGATTATTCTTTTTCTTTTATTTTATATGAATATCATACAAAACAAAAGAATAATCGAGGGTTCATTTTGTGGATCGCATAATAATTTCGCGCTGCCAGTGTCAAACTTTGCCAGGCTATTAACCAGCACGTCAGTTTCTAATTACTCGATACGACTTTCACCTGGTGCTGACGTCCGCTTCTGGTGCCCTGTCACCATTATACCAAGACCCTTTTACTCGAACCCTTCAGCTTAAGATTAAGCAAGGGATGTGGAAATGTAGGGGTCTTTCGGAACTAGTTGGGTGGTAAGAAGAGAAGCGACTTGCGAAATGTTTAAATGACAGTTCTATTATAGTAATGCGTCAAACTTGTATATTAGGTGTCTGATTGGGTGAGATGTTGTAATTTGTGAGAGAATAAGGCATGTGTTTATTCATAAATTATATTTCATTCACTTCATTCTTCAGATATAAGCACACATGTAGTCCTTTTATCCTACAGGCAACACTACGCACATTTTTAGAGAAGGTACTTCGATTTTATTTTGTTTTCTAACTACCTCACCGAGCCTACACAGTTGATGCGGGTCGGTCGAATTTCATTCTTTTATCGTGCGTGGCAACTAGCACACACTCCAATATTTCAATTCAAGAAAATTGTTTCTATTTTTAACTTTCGGACCTATTTAACTTTATCATGCCTAAGCGTAAAGCTGATAGAATAGACTATTATAAAAGCAAATTCAGAAAATTACAAAATGATTGTAAAAATCGACGCCGTGTGTTTGTGTATTCATCTTCTTCTTCGTCGGACTCCGAAGAAAATCAAGGTAAGCACAATAATGGCAGTTTATAGCACCAAAACGTAAAACTACAAAATTATAAGTTTGTCGTAAAACAATTACGACAAACGATGTGAAAGAGTTGATGATAAAATCATTAACATCACAGTTCAAATATTTGTTCTGAATTATGAATTTGCTAAAATTATTACCCAATAAGCTTGCCTATTATCATTATCACGAAGGCAAAGCGTGGTGTTTTTATGCCTCATAAGTTGAAAACAATTCATCGCGAGGTAACATAAAAATATGTTAAATGTGAAAATAAGTTGTGTGTTCGTAGTTTACTTGATCACTTGATTTATTTAACTGAGAAGAATAGATTTTTGTGTAGATTAGACATCCATAAGTTAGACTAACGTCTAACGTGATGTACTTAGTTAATTACTACTAAAAGATTTTAATAATAATAATAATAAAAAAAAGCAGTAAAAAAAAAAATAATAATAATAAGCTGAGAAAAAGAAAAGAAAAAACATAATAATAAAAAAAATAAAAAAAAAAACACACACACATGTTCATTTTTTTTATTTGTTCATAGATGTCGGAATGTCACAAAATGAAGTGGTGAATATCGCCAATACAGTAACCGGCGAAGACTCCCAGGTGCACGCCGAGGAGCAACCGCAACCGACCGCGGCGCTTGCCTCTGATAAGCCGGCGGACGTTCCAGAACTAGATCCGGACCTCCTTCTCGCTCTAGGAGACGCTGCTGACGATCAACCTGGCTTTGGAGAAAAAATTCATCAGTCGCTTGCCCAGCGATGGCTTCCCATTTTGAAAAAAGGATTAGCGAAGGATGTTAAAGAAAAACTTCTCAAGGAATATTTAATTCCGGAAAATTGCAGCCTTCTGAAAGCCCCGACTTTAAACCCTGAGATTTCAGCGGCTGTCGTAGATATCATTCGAAATCGAGACAAAAACATATTGATGAAACAAGACCAACTCGGCCAGGGCATCGCAGCTATAAGTAAAGCTCTTACTTAGATTTACATTTCGTTGAGACTCAAGTTCGAACCAAGCTTATTACACCACGTCTTGAAAAGTCATTTTTAACTCTTATACAAAATCAAGAAAGGGACGATACCCTTTTCGGAAATAAATTACCCGAAAAGATTAAGGCCTCCAAGGCCATTGAGAAACAAGGACATCAAATTAAGAAACCAACTGCATCCTTCAAGCCAGCTACAACAAAACCCACTCCATCTACATCCAGACCCCAATACCAGGGAAACTGGATGGGCCCTCCTCGCTACGCGTCGTCGAGCAGGGGGGGGCGGACAGCGACGGGCTTTGCAGCAGCGACGATGCCAGCGCCAGCGCCATTCTACCGCCGGCCTCCGTTCACAACTCCCGCGCGCAATGCGACTCCAAGGGGCCGCCCTCGTGCGGCCAAACAATAACTCAGGTACATGCTGGCAGACTGCAGCACTTTTATAATTGTTGGCAAGCTATTACTAAAAATAAATATATATTAAACTGTATTTGTAATGGTTATACCATTCAGCTTTCACGAAGGGTTACTCAAAAGAGAATACCTTCTAATAATTTTTCAGTAAGTGAAAAACAAGACATGAAGTTAGCCATTCAAGATCTTTTAAGTTTAGGAGCAATCTCAGAATGTAAACCTCATAAAGACCAATTTATTTCTTCCATATTTTTGACCCCAAAATCTAACGGTAGTAAGAGATTCATACTAAATTTGAAACCGTTTAATAAGTTCGTTGTAAAAAATCATTTTAAAATGGAGGATTTTAGGACAGTATCCAAAATTATCAAACAAAATTGTTTTATGGCTACCCTAGATCTAAAAGAAGCTTACCTGTTAATTCCAATTCATTGCTCGCAAAGAAAACTATTAAGGTTTCAATTTGAGGATGACGAGCATGGTCACATTTTGTATGAATTTAATGCAATGCCCTATGGCTTATCTTCCGCACCCAGAACTTTCACCAAAATTATGAAAGAAATAATGTCTTATCTTAGAAGTCGCGGTTTTATATCTGTAATTTACTTGGATGACATTTTGTGCTTTGGTTCTACATATGAAGATTGCTTATTAAATGTCAAAGAAACCATAAAATTATTAGAGTGCCTTGGAATTATCATAAACTTTGAAAAAAGTGTATTGGTACCTAATAGGGAATGTAAATTCCTAGGTTTTATATATAATTCTATTGAAATGTCCATGTTTTTACCCGACGAGAAACGTGAGAAGATTACGTTCCTTGTTAAGAAGTATGCACGCCTACCTTTGTGTACAATAAGGGAGTTTGCACACTTTATTGGTACTTTGACCGCAGCTTGCCCAGCCGTAAGATACGGTTGGTTGTACACCAAGCGCTTAGAACGTCAAAAATTCCTTGCGTTAAAAAAAATTACATAACTATGACGCAAAATTTAGGCCTTCTACTGAAATTTTACCTGATTTACAATGGTGGGCTAAAAACGCTTTAACCTCGTTTAATCCGATTATACCTTTAACATACGATATGGAGATATTCAGTGACGCATCAAGGTCTGGATGGGGCGCCTATTGTAGTGGTAAACGGGTAAATGGAAAATGGACTATAAACGAAATGAAACATCATATTAATTATTTAGAATTAAAAGCAGTTTTTTTTGCACTTAAATGTTTCGCAAAAAATCACTCTAACTGTACGATTCTTTTACGCGTTGATAACACAACTGCTTTAAGTTATGTTAACCGCATGGGTGGTATACAATACCCTCATTTAAACAACTTGACGCGCGACATTTGGCAGTGGTGTGAGATCCGAAATATTTGGTTGTCGGCTTCCTATATCAATACAAAAGATAACAAGGAAGCCGATGAAGAATCCAGGAAAGTCAACCCTGATATTGAATGGTCCTTGGGTGATGACGCGTTCGAAATGATAGTTAACAAATTTGGTACTCCAGATATAGATTTGTTTGCATCTCGCACCAACGCTAAATGTCGTAAGTTCATTTCGTGGAAACCAGACCCGGATGCTCTCACTATAGATGCCTTTACAGTGCCATGGAACTCATTCTTTTATGCATTCCCACCTTTTTCTTTAATATTAAAATGTCTGCAAAAAATCTCAAATGAGAAAGCTAACGGTATTTTAGTTTTCCCCTATTGGCCATCGCAACCATGGTTCCCACTGTTGAAAACTTTGATCACGTCAGACATATTGTTTCTAGACGCCAATAAGAACGTATTTACTTCTCCTTCCAGAGAACAGCATCTGTCTCACCTTACCCTGGGAGTAGCGACGCTCTCCGGATTGCATTCTGTAGGCGTGGGGTCCCGCACGCCTCTTTAGATTTGATGATGGCCTCTTTAGCGAAAAATACTTTATCCCAATACAGTGTTACATATAAATTATGGTGGCACTTTTGCAACAATGCTAAAACAGACACATACGTTAGTTCTATACCCTCAGTTCTGATATTTTTAACCGAGCAGTTTCATAAGGGTGCCGCATACGGAACCTTAAATAACCACCGATCGGCCCTAAGTTTGCTTTTTGGAAATGATCTTGGTTCCGAAGAACAAATAAAACGTTTATTGAAAGGTGTTTTCAAGTTAAGGCCGTCTATGCCTAAATACTCGTTTACTTGGGATCCACAAATAGTTTTGGATCATATTTCAAATTGGATTCCTAATAAAGAGCTGACATTAATTAAAATAACCAAAAAGCTTGCAATCTTACTCGCATTATGTACAGCTCATAGAGTGCAAACTTTGAGCCTTATAAAAATTTGTAATATTAAAACAGATAAAAACGGCATACAAATAAATATTGATGATATTATTAAAACTTCTGGTATAGGGCGAGACCAACCTGTCTTATTTTTACCATATTTTAAACAAAATAGAAGCATTTGTCCTGCTTCCGTATTAAAAGACTATTTAGCAATAACAAAAGATATTAGGCCTAATACATCACAAAATTTGCTGTTAGCTACGAAACCCCCACACAAGGCAGCTACCGCGCAAACCATCAGCCGATGGATCAAACAGGTGCTGGCAGAAAGCGGCGTGGACGTGGCGACTTTCAACGCGCACAGCACGCGTCACGCCGCCACCTCCACGGCGCGCTCGCAGGGTGTTTCACTCGACCTTATAAGGAAAACAGCAAGTTGGACGGAAAACTCGCAAACATTTGCAGCATTTTATAACCGTCCAATAATAAACCAAAGTCAATTTGCAAGCTCAGTATGCCTTAAAAATAAGCCTAATTGATTACCTACTTTAATTATTTGATGTAACCCCCTAAGCTAATTTAAGAATTAAGTACCTATATTATAAGATATAAAAAGGTGAAATAAGACGATTGAAATTTGCAGTTTCTATATTTAACATGTTTGATTGTTATAAGACCTGTTTGATTATGAAATAAAAACAATGTAATCATTAAATGCATTTCATTTAATATTCTTAAAATAAAATCACTATTCTATAATCTTGATTTCTGCTACAAAATTTCATCTACATGTGTGCTTATATCTGAAGAATGAAGTGAATGAAATATAATAGATGATCAAACGAACTTCCAAGTGAAGTTCGATCACTATTATATGAAGACACTTCATTCGAAGATATAAGTTCCCCCCCTCCCCATGCCCAGCAGAAATTTTGTAAGCTCCTCCTCTAAAAAATGAAATTCGACCGACCCGCATCAACTGTGTAGGCTCGGTAAGGTAGTTAGAAAACAAAATAAAATCGAAGTACCTTCTCTAAAAATGTGCGTAGTGTTGCCTGTAGGATAAAAGGACTACATGTGTGCTTATATCTTCGAATGAAGTGTCTTCATATAATAGTGATCGAACTTCACTTGGAAGTTCGTTTGATCATCTATAATATTAGTGACTCTGTGAGCTGCAGACCTCACGTTTGCCACGATTTTTCAACACATTTCGAAAAACTGAATTGAGAATCTATATAATTAGTTTTTAAATTTGAGATTTTAGCATTCACAATGCTATTTTTATAGAATACTTAATACAACACTAGAGCAATTGATCAAAGCACTAGAGACTCGGTAGCTCAGTTGGAACAGCATTGAACTGGACTTCCAAAGATCGAGGGCTCGATTCCCGCCTGAGAAAATGATCAGCCCCCCTACTCAAATGGCCAACTTTCTATCCGTTTGAACGCTACGCTTACTTTTAAAGTTTAAATATGAGCAATAGACGATTAAATCACATGTCGAAATCTTATGTAAATCACAGACTTCGATGTATTGTATGGAATTGACAAGCTTACGGCACGTAATTTTATAGTTTACTGCTTATTTTAAAGCTTTAATAGTAAGCATAGCTTTCAAACGAATATAAAGTTGGCTATTTGAGTAGGGCCCCTGGGGGGTAATTACGTAACCTTGTTGCAATCAACTCTGACAGAAATCACAGTTACATTGCTGCTTTAGTAAGAACCAATGTGACAACTATCTTAACTAAAGCCGCAATGCAACCGCGCTTTCAATCGATTTCAATCGAGAATTGTTAGCAACAGCTTTACGTAATCAAGGTACAGGTGAGAGTCGATATTATTTAGTACTATTATAATTTGGTTGTTGTGTTATAATTATATATCGGTTGTTGTTGTGAAATAAAATTGCAGTTGCAGTTGTACATTGAAAAATGCTTTTATCTACACTCATAACGTAATGTTCCAAATATGAATTCAAAAAAGGTAATATAAATACGTACTTTATTTTCGTGGATAGGTAAAATTAAAAAATAAACTCATTACGATGCAGTCAACTGCATCATAAAATAACTTTTTTTCTCATTACGATACAGGGCAAATCCAAAAAGAAGGCAGTGCCGTAACATAAAAAAAAACAACGATATTTTCCCACATATTTTTCATGATTAAAATGTACTCTATGGTAATCGATGACTTTAGTGCGATTAGTTTATTGAAATGCACTGATCAAATTTTTTTTTCTAATGGAATGCGCGCCAAGCATTTCCGATAAAGTTTTGATTTCAATTTTTACATTTTGTTATACTTACTGAATTTTGTAGGTTTTTATTATTCTTGCTTTAAAATGTGAAAAAATATTTACTCTGCCCGATATTTTAGTTTAGATGCAGCTAAGGAATTGACTTATTACAAGGTAGGTACCTTGCTAATACAAACAAAGTATCTCTCTCTTTTCTAACGTTGATCTTTTATTTAGTAGGTTCAATCCCAAATTATGAGTGTAGATAAAGTAGTGTATGAAACTGCACATAACTAGGTATTAAAACACTCGTGTGATACTATTAAAAACCTCACCTACGGCTCGGTTTTTAAATACACACTCGTGTTTTAATACCCCTCTTTATGTGTCAGTTTCATAAACTACTATTAATTCCGCTATTCTTCTAATTAATTGATAATTGCACTAAAATATTACTACAAATTATGTAGATATGTACTTCCTAAACCATCATGTTTGAGCGGACTTCAGGAGTAAAGAGAAAGGGAAGGCAAATAACTATTATAGCCACACAGAATTTCAATATTTTATATTTGATTAAATGTACATTTTTATATACGATAGTTTTAGTAGCCATATTATGGTGCCAATAAATAGATGTAGCTTACCAGCTGCAAGGAGGCGACCAGGAGACGTTGAAATGATAAACTGACTGCGATCAATAACTGATTTATTATGCACTGCATGTGTGCTTTTATATGAGGAGAGATGCGTGTATGCAAATACGTTAGTACACACACTACACCTCCCCCCTAAAAAGAAAAAAAAATACATAAGGTTATTTTATTTTTTTCAATATTATGACTAAAATATATAAAAAATACCACTTACCAACTAATAATGTTAGGAAAATTCACAAAACCAAAGATGACTGTCATGGAAACCATATAATTACGATTCATATTATACAGTAATCGAATTTTACAAAAGCAAAAGTGTCACTGTATATACCTAAATGAAGAAAAATCCTTACTACACGAAAAAAACGATTTTGTATAAAACTTGCATGACTAACATTTATATTTGTATTGATTTTAAAAGAAATTTGTTTTCATACAACCACATTGAAAATTTTGAAAGAATTAATTTTGTTTCTATGTACAGCTAAAATTTAAATTATGAATAAAATAAAATTAATTTAACAATATAAAATTGTTTTATGCGTATGGCATTACTTACAGTAAAATCTGATTCATTTATGACGGAACATCAATTCATTATTTTATACATAATATAATTTCATGTTCTTTTGTGAAAAAAAGATATCTGAATTTTCACCTATTGTATAACAAATCACAAACAACCATACTTTTATATTAATATTGTAACTTTCTAATAAAAATATGTGTCCCTAACTATTTATTAATTTCAAATTAAAACAAGGTAATAGGTATTTGCATTCATTATAAAATTACATTTTGTTGTTGTTCGTAACAACCTTACTTCTTTAAACATTCATATCAAATTATAACATTTCATATTATATTTCAATCAAAGCAAAAATGTTTTATTTGTTAGCCAATATCAATAATATTACAACATTAAAAATATACTTTCTGATTCATATGATCCTAGATTGCACAGACTACAGAACTTTATTTTTCCTACAAAATAATAATTAATTACCTCTTTTCTTTTACCGAACAGTTGATAAAGGTAACTAAATAAAAATATCAAACTTTAAAATCACTTTACTTTTATTTACTTATTTATTCTTCTTTCACAAATAAAACATTGATATCAAGATACTTTTCGATAGCCACAGAGCTACAGACCATACAACAAATAATTCGCTAACACACTAAAATAAGATCTGTCTCTAATCATTCTTCACTTTAATTCTTCCCTTTTGAAAAAAAAACTTTCATATTTTCATATTATCACATTTACAAAAAAAAATATTCCTTCCTTCAAACCTTTTAATTAAATTGTCATCATTCATCATCTTCCTAATATAAACATCCTCAAACTTTTATTGTTAATCACATAACCTCCTATTTTGTAATATTCCTATTTCTCAACATTCTTATCTAAATTATCCCGTGTCAAAAACAATATTCCGACATATTTACTTCACTTTGAATCCTACTCTAGCTCGTTATAATATTCATGATTCATAGTAACATTATCGGTACACTATACACATTTCACATCACCTACAGGTACTCATATAACATAATTCGCCCGGCGCCGGCGTACTTTTATTTTTATTTAACTCATCATTTTTGGTACATACTTTATCATATTTATTTATAGTCGACTTCATAATAATCATAAAAATGGACAATTGCCATTTTGGGCTGTGGCCACAGCTCAATTATTAATGGGGGCAGTTTTTTAAGTTCTCGGACTCCAACAAATCTCACAGAGGAAATCTCGTTTCGCACCATGATCGACTAGAAGGATCTGACACCCCACGTATGTACCATTATCAATAGGGTCATGAATTAAGACACATACTAATTTGGTCTCCAAACAGGATTCAAAGGGGAATCTCGTTCACACCTTGATGCAACTGAAGGACCTGAACCCTATAGTACCTCTCCTTTAATGTGTACCGTATAATCGAGCTTTTATTTTAACCATTTCATTCCAAAACCTATCAAAATAAACTAACAAACCTAAATTGAATATAAAGTAGATAAGAGATTCATCGCTTTTGGGTGATCAGTCCAATTGCATGTGAAACCTTATAAACCGTATATTCCCTAACTTCTATAAATAAATCCTTACCATCATTCCAAATCCTATATAAAAAACGCATCACATTACCTATACCTATACCATGCTGTACCTAATTGCAACTAAAAGCTACAAAAAGATTTTAATACAGCTACAATAACTTACCTACAATATTCCTTCTACCTATAAAATCTATACCATTGCTTTATTCTAATCACTTCCTCTAACTTTTACCTTTCAAACTTCAACAAAATATAATTTCCACAAACATAAATATCTCAATCATACCTCAACATAAACTTCCACATCCGAAATTAATAAGTTCTTTAAAGTTTTCTTCCCAACAAATTAATACTTACTCGTTATCATTACTTAAAAAAACAATGTTTTATATTACAGCTTAACTAGCGAACTCGTGTGATATTTTGTGACAAGATTAATGTTACTGCATCAACTTGCATAAATGCAGCTACGCTACTCTTTGTAAGCTGCCGATATCGAAATACAACACTCTACATTCCAATACCTTGTTCGTTATAAGTTAATCAAAACAAATTATTGCATCACTTCTAATAAGAAATTTTGTCACATGATAATTTGTCATCGATACCTATTAAATTGATTTGTGTAGATATTAAAATTAAACTCAAATAAGTTAACTACAAATTCAGGACAAAACGAAAAATAATTTTACTTTATTACTCATTTGTATTAAAAAAAAATCTAAGACACTAATATGAAGAAAATAAATAGAAAAAAAATAGGTACTATTTGTTAAAATAATATTGTTTTTTCAATAGTACCAAAATATACCTACCTAATCACTATTTCTGATCATAAATTCTTTTCTAAATTCAACTCCTAAAACATAAGGAAAATAATTTCACTACAAAAATTAATAAAAGGTATATTGGAGCGTTTATTTACTTTCTATACGTAATAGCATACAATACATAAATAAAATACAGTTTTGTTATTCGTAACAATTTGGGCGGAAATATACTATGATTGTACGTAAAAGTAATGATATCTTTTTTTTGTCAATGACATAGGTAAATAATACAAACTCGTAATTTAAATTTTGTCAAGCGAACATCGAAACTAACATGAATTTGCGAACTTCCCAATCTACATAATAATATGATTAGTTTTTTCATCAGATAGAATATAGTTATAAATTACTTGTACATAAATACATGATATAGCGGGGGAAAATATGTACTAAACTGAAGACGAAAGATAGTATTTTAGAAGGGAGCAAATTTTCTAATTAGTTTCGTTTAAAACTAAAAGTAGTTTCTAAACTATTTATTTTAACAAGTCAAATAAGATTAATGATGTTTTCTAAATCTATTGACGAATAGTTAACAATGAAAAATGTTATTGAATGACATAGACTAATATAATATTTAGTAATAATGAAAAGCAATAAGACCATAATCAAATATTTAGTTATTAAGAGATAAAAGATGATAACTTATTTTCTTAAAAAAAACATACCTAATTAAATAAAATGTATTATCAATGTTAGTGTGCTGCTAAAGAGAAATAAATCTAGGTAACTAACCTGTTCGTTCATGCCATTAATAACCTTATAATATTATTTATATGAAAACGTTTCATTAATTTACGACAAAGTAAAGTAAAACCACTCAAACGATATTTAAATTCTTTTGGTTCAATAAAATGATACCTATTTAGTTCGCTGCTACAATATCACACGTGTTGCTATGTCAGCAATTTCGATGTCGTTCACATTGAATGCAATTACGTAATCTAAACTTTGTACCTAACATGAATCTTTCTAAATAATTTTATGACATTAATATTATTGAAAAGGGAAATCACAACTTAATAAAACATCATCACTGCAAAGTTGATCTTTAAAATAACGAGAACAGAAAAAAAAATCCATATTCAGACTAAAATTATATATCAAGTCAAAAAAATCATAACTTCATAAATGCAATGAATTACCTTTTTCAACCACGCTGATTTTCCGCAAACTAACTGTGAAAAATAAAAACCAAACATAAATATTCCAACTTCACACAAAATGACAACTTTTTCTGTGCAATCGTACCTAGTACCTTTTACCTTTAAATCAGAAACTTTGCTTTAGAAGAAAAATTAAACATTTTCACTACAATTTTAACAGTAGACTAATAAATCTTTTTTATTCTCTAACTTTTCATAAAATTATGATACCTTATAGCCTTATACCATTCTAGCTTAGTCATATCTTTTTTTTTATAATAAACTCGTAAAATAAATTCTTCAACTTTTTTTTTAGTTATGTTACAAAAAACTTACAAAAAATATATTGAAAGGTAGAGAAGTCTCGAACAAACTAATGTTTATATCTTTAAAATTTCACAGAAAAAAAAACAATGAAAACGTTTGAAAATATTCATAAAACCCAACATAAACTCTGAAATTAATTTTAATACTAGTAATCTTAAAATTTTGTAATCTCTAGTTCGCAAAAGAGATAATAAAACACGCAAAAGGGGATCAAATCACTAAAAAGTTTTAGAAGTCATTTTCGTCGTCTCCGAAGTTCGCGGTGTTAGTTAACTGTCTGGCCACTTTCCGTTCGTAAAGTCAGTTCTTGGCTCCATCCTCACGACACCATCATCTGCCGGCTGGTCCACAATCCACATCCGACACCAACGTCTCCCGGCACCCTGCTTTATATCTCCATCCTCACCAGCATCATCACCAGTACGTGACAACGAACACGTTTTTCTTTTAATTTACTCGTAATTGTTCATAAGTGAATATTTTTCAGTCCTTTATATTAGAAGAATTTATTTCACTGTTTTCCGTATTTTAATAACTAAATATAGTTTATAAGTTTCACATAATGTTAGTTTTATAGTTCGTATTATATTTTTATAAGGTACACTCACTCCTTATTTTATTATTTTAAAGTCCATTTTATTTTATTTATTATAATTCACGGTTCTATTCATAACTAACCGGCTGCACAGCGCCGCCGCGCAGGCGGCACTGGCAGGGTCGCCATGCAAGGAGGCGACCAGGAGACGTTGAAATGATAAACTGACTGCGATCAATAACTGATTTATTATGCACTGCATGTGTGCTTTTATATGAGGAGAGATGCGTGTATGCAAATACGTTAGTACACACACTACATACAATTTAAAAATGTTATTAATATTGAATGTGAATTGAAAATGAGCACATTATGTAGTCTTCTTACATTTATGTTTAGACATTTGCTACTTATAACTAGTTACATCATTATTAACAATCATAACTATTATTACAATTTAATTGAAGCAGGTTAGTTATAACAATTTTAGTAATAACGATAACAATATTCACACAGTCTATCAATCATAAAAAATGGCAAAACACTGACAACTTGTGCACGTCTATAAGCTTTTATATCAAAAGCTAATAAAAACCAATTATAAAATAACACTTCGGGTTGCACAAAGTGATAAAATGGATTATAAAATGGAAGCTAACGCTAATAACAGTGGACTTATCAGAATAATAAAAATTTTTGATAGTGATCATGGTCACCAGAACTTGTTTTTAAACAAATGTGAACTTATATTATCACAATATAATGAAAGTAAAGCTCAAGAAGCGTAATATTTGCATATAATTACAAAATACCTAACAGGTAGGCAGCAGCCTCAGCTAGTGAACGACATAATATCAATATTTTTTAAGGATTTTACCTGATTTAACCAACAGGGTCGAATCAATTCAGATTCAAACAAAGAAAGATGTTTAGACATCTGTCAAGATAAAGGTGAATGCCCAAAGAAAAAAAAATAGTAAAAGATGCCCCAACTTTGGCGCAGTTATATTATCACCTCCTTAGAACAACGCGGCTTCCGAGCCCGCGTTGATCCTAAATCGGAATACTAGATCAGAGGGAATGCATTGTTTTATTTTAAAACTCGAATCAATTTAGATTCGAACAAAGAAAGATATTTAGAATATAGACATATATATTAGCCATCTGTCAAGATAAAGCCGAATGCCTAAAAATACAAAAAAAATAGTAAAAAGTGCCCCAACTTTGGCGCAGTTATATTATCACCTCCTTAGAACAACGCGGGTTCCTAGCCTGCGTTGATTCTAAATCGGAATCCTAGATCAGAGAGAATGCATTGTTTTAAAACTCGACTCAATTTAGATTCGAACAAAGAAATACATTTAGAATATAGACATATATGTTAGACATCTGTCAAGATAAAGCCGAATGGCCAAAATAAAAAAAATATAGTAAAAGATGCCCCAACTTTGGCGCAGTTATATTATCACCTCCTTAGAACAACGCGGCTTCCAAGCCCGCGTTGATCCTAAATCGGAATCCTAGATCAGAGCGAATGCATTGTTTTAAAACTCGAATCAAGGCGAATGCCCAAAACAAAAAATAATAGTAAAAAATGCCCCAACTTTGTCGCAGTTATATATTATTATCACCTCTGCAAATATATCACCTACCGCAACCTTGCAGTTTCATAAAAACTATATTTTACGACAATTTTATTAGTATGTGAAACGAGTCGTATAATCGTGTCCGAGAGAAGGTCACGCTAATCGGCTTATCATTTTAATATTTAAATACTTGATTTACTCCGCCTTTTTACGACCGCGACTAAATATTGAAAATTATGAAAATCACGAATGGAAATCTTAAACGCATTTGGTATATGAGCCTCGAGGGAAAATGCTGAGGACAATTCTATACCAGCGCCCTTCTTTTAACTTACTTTAACTGTGACTAGCATTAGTCCGAAATTTTATTAATTTTAATCTTTAAAGTAATTCGCTTCTATGATTAAATCTGCGAACGCGACGAGCCAATAAATTAATTAAACGTCATCGGTTATTAAAGCTGAGAAGATATTCGGGGTCCACTCCACAAAAATAGTCTAGAAGCCATAAGGATATTTGAGCAATCAAAGACACATTCGGGAAGCTTAGGCAAGGAACATTGGGTGAGCAATCGAGAAACCAAGCTTAACCAAGCTTTTCAGCAAGCTTATTTTCTCTTCATTTTTCAAGACCTATGGTAGAATCGGTAGATATTATAAAGGAATGTAAGAATCCTCATATCTCCCTTAATTGAATTAAGTTCACGCCCAGAAACGACGCTTCACATATAGAACGGGTTTACTTTCGGGCAACTATACTTAAGCCTAATTATAAAGTAAATAATAATCAATTTCGCGCTATATAGCCAACTCTACCTTAGAACCAACGGCAACCCCGAGTGAGCCAGACAAAGATTCCCAATAAATAATGGAAATCATCCTAACTTCAATAGCTACTTAATCGAATAATAATAATTTGAATTTTAATCACCAAAATGCACCTTCATATGCACCACTACAAGACTTAAATCAAAATAATAGAGGAAACAATCGATCTTTTCCGCAAAATATGGCGGAAATTAATGAAGCTCCTTCCACATCGCAACAGTCGATGAATGCGCTAGAAGTTAACGCAGAACATAAGAATATAACATAAGGGATATATCGTCAAACCCAAATTTTCGCATAAAAGCCTCAACTACTGTCCAGAAGTAAAAGCATTAAAACCGAGATTACCGTAGGTATATTAAAAAATCGAAAAATTCACTGCGATTTCATGATTGTTTAGGGAAGTGCTGTGAACAAGATTATGCTACAACCAATATTAAAAATGAAACAGATCAAGAAATGTTACTTACAATCTTTGACTCTTTCGAAATTACAGAAGATAATTTAATTCCTTGTGAGGATAATTTGTTAATTCAAAATTTAAACAAAATACGATTGGATTATGTTGAAATTAATGAATGAGTTCAAATATATGATTTATGTTGTCCTCTCCACTGAAGATTCCTAGAAGTCAATTCACAAAGATCGTTGAGCATACAAGCAAGATCTGGGAAGTCCAGGCCTAGGAACAGCGGGTGAGAAACCGAGAAAGCAGCGCAACACGACCACACGGTATCAAGTTTATTTTTCTTCACTTTCAAGTCAGGTAGAATCGGTGGATAATAGAGGAACACAAGAAGCCTCATATCCTCCTTACTCTACTTAATTTTTCAAGATGAGAAGCTGTAGATATTATAGAGGAGCACAAGAATCTTTATATCTCCCTTTAATTGAAATTAAGAAATTTCTTTACTTCATTTTCAAGATAAGAATCGGAGCATATCATAGAGGAGCTCAGGAATCCTCAAATCTCCCATTTTTCGAGTTAATGCATAGAAATAACGCTTCCGCAGAAGAACGTGTTTATCTACGGGCAATTATTTCTTTGATTGTGAGACAACTAACACATTTTCATAATTATTACGTACATTTGTTAATGCAAAGCGAGCAAAGGCGCTAAGCGAACAATTATTTCGATTGATTTATTCTAATTTAGTCAAAAAGCTGACCCAAATTGAATTATTGCATTTTGCAAGAGAATTTACTTTAATCGAATTATTGTCACCCTTTGCAAGCGAATCTTTGATTTATTTATCGTATTTGTACATTAGTAATGCCACACCAAGCGAATAAAAATTAATATATAAAATATGATGGATATGCTCGGTGCGCCCTTAGATTTATAAAATGATGATGTACAGCATATCTTACCCACGGATTTGGTTAAAATAATACCAATCTCTGATGGTGACTATTGCCAATTAAACCTATATTTAAAGAAATGTGATTTTGTGCTGTCGAGTATAATTTACATGTAGTCACTAGTCGATTGACTGGTAAGGCTGCTGCCTTAATAAGTAAAAGACAGAATATTAATTCTTATGAGGAACTAAAAGCTTTATTCAATCAATACTTTGGGAATCCTCGTTCCGAGGAATGTATCACGATAAAATTAGAGTTCATTCAAATAAGACCTAAGAAACAATATTTAGATTCTGTCATCAAACCCAATCAGGTGGCATTACTAATTAATAATATTTAATGATGTATAAAATCTATTAAATAATTATAAATGACATAAAGAAAAAAATATATTATAAAATGACAAAGTGTATTGTCATAATTTTATGTTCTATGATATTGAAATGTTTAAACATATGTGAATAATGTCCAAATGAGACAAGAATATTGATTTCATTATTATAATGAAAAGTGAATAACAAATAAAATGTTATTAGACAAATGAATTGTCGTAAATTATGAAAAAGTATGAAATATAACTAGTATGACTTAATGTCATGTGTTATAAAATAAAGCGAAATGCTTATATACCTACTGTGAAGTGTACCTGAGTATAGTACAAATACCGTTCAAAATTTCGAGGTTTTATTTAACGAAACTGTTATAATTGACATAAAACACTGTAAACTTTTCAACGAGAATGTTGTAATTAACGTGTATTGTATCGAAAGCATAGTTAACGTTTCAACAAAAAATGTTGTAAGTAACGTGCATATTGTATTAATTGTAACAAAGCATTGTCAACGTTTAAACAAAACAGTTATAATTGACATGCATATTGTATAGCATTGTTACGTTTCAACGAGAGAAATGAACTGTCGTAAATTATGAAAAGTATGAAATATAGTATGACTTAATGTCATGTGTTATAAAATAAAGCAAATGCTAATTATGAATTATTAAAATGACTCAATAAATGTTATGTATCATAAAGCGAAATGCTTATAAACTGTGAAGTGTACCTGAGTATAGTACAAATACCGTACAAAATTTCGAGGTTTTATTTAACGAAACTGTTATAATTTACATAAAACACTGTTAACGTTTCAACGAGAATGAAATTGTAATTAACGTGTTATTGTATCAAAAGCATAGTTAACGTTTCAACAAAAAGTGTTGTAAAAAACGTGCATATTGTATTTGTAACGAAGTATTGTCAATGTTTCAACGAGACAGTTATAATTAAAGTGCATATTGTAGTTGCATTTAAAGCATATTCGACGTTTCAACGAGACAGTTGTAATCGACATGCATAATATATTATAAACTCATTTGTTATAATGCTTTATATTGAAATTATAATTGTATTAATTTCCTTATAATTGTAATTGCTATTGTTTATTGATTAAGTCCAATAATGGATTGGTAATGGTGTGATTAGTCTATAAGGACAATAATAAGCCCCATAGTTATATTGTGCCCCCTAGTTTGTACCAGAATTACGATTTATTTATGTACGTTATTTTAAGTTCTAGCACGGGTAAAGGTTACGCTTTTATAGTTAGCACCATAAGAAAACCAAACAATTGTAATTATAAAATGTTAATAATTTGACAATTCAAGATTTCTTTAAGGATGTTTAATCAAAATGAAGACGAATGACACGAATATCATTAATGTTATTTTGATCTTAAGGGGGGAGGAGTTAAGATATATAACTATTTATTTAACGCCTCTTCCGTCAACCCTTTGACCTTGTTTTCTCCATGGAAATCTTGCAATTTCCATAAACTTAATATTTTACGATTATATTTTATGACATTTTTATCGATATTGTCGTTAAAATCGTGCCCGAGAGGACACACTAATCAGGCTTATCAATTTTGCATAACAATGTATTATAATTTACTCCCATTTTTTACGATCGTGACGAAATAGAGAAACTCGTGGAAAACACGTACAGAAGTCTTGTATACATTTGGCATATAAACCTCAAGGGAACAAGCTGAAGATCATTCTTTCAGCACCCTTCTTGAGAGTAACACTTGAGCCTAGACTTACAATCAGTCAAAGTTTTAATTAATTTTTATCTTTCATTTTATTAAACTGGTATCAACTAGATATAGAAGTTGGCGAGGGTAGGCAAATGCCTACTCTCGCCTTTACAAAATAAACAAAAGCGATTTTATAAAAGACACAGGAAGTGCAAAATCATTGATTAGTTCACAATTTCGTGAACGCCCGTATCCCAGGGCAAGAGATTCACATTATACCCTGTGAAACTGGGTCCCTATCCGAACTTAGTAACCTCCTCACTCCGGCCCAATGGAGTGAAGGTTTCCACCCCCGCGACTAGGACGCGTCGGACAGGTATTACCCCAGTGGGGAACAGGAAAGTGACCCTGTCCCCCTGGAGCCGGGTTAATGGTCCCATATGAAGCTGAGACCAAAGGCATTTAGATGATAGTGTTATGGTATTTTCTAATAATCTTTGGATCAAATAAAAAAACAAAACGGTCACTAATATCCGCATACAATTTCTGTAGTATTGGCTTCGGTACTGGTACCCCAATGGCAATGGTACCCTATTGAATTTAAAGAACCTATTTCATATAACTTGCTATAATCCATTACCATTCGATATTTCTGCTTTCCTGAGGCAGTTATTTTATTTTCTTTGGTACTAAATGTACTGGTGCACTCCGGGGCAAAAAACTAGGTTGTATTACATTATAATTCAAAATATAATTTCCTTTCATCTGTTTGTGCTGGAGGCTGATACAAAGATTGGATTATAATTTATGGTCTTAATAACCACCTTGATAACATACTATTGTATGTTATCAAACATAGTATGAATCACAAAATCGCCGTTGAATTTTTCTGTTTTAATAAACGGTAATCTGAGTTTTAATGCATTTGCTTCTGGGCAGTAGTTGAGGCTTTTATGCGAAAATTCATTGTACCCCAACCCCATTAAATTAAAAGCCCCGAAGCCAAAACTACGGAAATTGTACGCTTCTTGAGCTTCATTTTCTTCACTATCTATATTGTCATAATATTAGTTTTCGATGACAATAATCGCCATCACATTGGTATTACATATTTTGAAGAGTTCCACTGGTATCACTTCAAATACCATAATTTCGCTTTGTGCTAAATATAAAATTTTATAATCAAGCTTTTTCGCTTTGCTAACGTAAATAATAGTCGATTCGCAATAACAAAACAAATGCATCAAAATTTATACAGTTCGATTTTTTAAGAAATTGACATTTGAGTTATAGGTTGCTCATAATCTTATGCGTTCACAAAACAGAAGGTTAAGAGAATTCTACGAGTACGTTTCTTAATTTCCAACTGATCTTACAAACATGAAGAATATATATATGATACCGTTGTGATGGTGTTGCTGTGGTAGTTGTGGCTCTGCTCTGCTTCCTGTCACGTTTGCTGACCTGCTCGTCAGTAGACGCCTCGTTCCCTCACTGGAAACTCCTGGCTGTTTCACTCGCTGTATCACTGCTCAACGTCACCCCGAAGTGGCTCGTGGAACTTGGGTTGAGTCTGAGTATCTCTTCTCTTCTGTTTTTCTCTGGTTGAATTTTTTATTTGATGAAAGTTGCGATCGTTTGAAAATCATTGAAACGAATACTTTTTATTTAAGCAAGTTCCGACAGGATCCTACCAACTCCTCCAGTTAACCATCGTATTCGAACGGTTGCCCGGTTGTGAGGAGAATAGGCGAAAGGCAATTAACTTACTAAAGCGTAATTTCGGAATTAGTATGACTCTGCTACTCGGAAGAAGAGCGATGGTAAAATGAAGTCTGGCTTGTTCCCACTGGGTTTATATACAAGACCATCCAAGATATGTAATAGTATAATACCATTATGTTTCTTATTTATGCATGGTCGTAAAAATGACCTTGTTCTGAGATTGGAAAATCTCAATCGTAAATCTTTTACTTAACAACAACATAATAAGCTAATAAACGTAACGCTGGCTGCAGAGCAACTTTTACGACTCTGTCACGCATATTAAATGCTCATCTTAAAATATTTATTTCTAAGAGGTCACCAAAGGTGTGTACACACAACAGCGTCACAATTTGAACCGTAAAAACAGCTTTTATTGCGTCGGGAATAGATATGATTTCAAGGTCAACATGTATAGTCTGATGTGCCGTCATCTGTACATAACTATATTGTAACTACTTACATCGCATATATGTAGTAAAGGCCGCCGGTAACGATCAATTGCGATTGTCAATTTTTACGACATTGACGCCCATTGATGCGAAAATTGATCGTTTACGCGTGCAATTGAAGCGATTGTCATTTGCTCCAACAATGGCATTGACGAAAAAATTGACAATCGCAATTGATCGTTACCAGCGGGCTTAAGTAAAAAACGAACCACACAACTATAATAATCTAGCTATGGCTGTAAAAAGGAGAAGATTTTTAAAACTTTTATATTTTGGATATAATAATTATGAAAAATGAAATAATAAAAATAAACTTGGTTGACCATGAATTATTGGTGTGATGAGTAAACACAAGCGTTAACTTGTGTTAAAATAAATATTAATGTTTCGAAACTTTTTGTCCTTATTCATAATTTATTAAAAAGTAATTTACTGTAGCTAAATCTAAGCAAAATTACATTAACTTAATGCGAAGCCAACCAATATTGCAACTTGGAAGATTCACAGCTTTTGCAGATCCAATTTCACGGCTCTGAATTACGCTCAGCTCCTATTAATTGTTAATTTCTATTATGAAACTTAATGCCAGATTACTTACAGTCACTGTAACATAATTTAATAGAAATAATCATTTAGCTTTACGTAAATTGCGAAGAATTAAATGGCCATTATAAAAAGTAAACTTAAATGAAACATTCTACAAATAAATCCTTATCTTGTAAAATGAAAATTCGGCCCTGATTTAGGTAGCTTGTAAATTGAAAACATTTTATACAAAATATTTTTAATATCCAATTTACTTCTTACTACTCTGAATCCTCTTTCAAATAAATAACCTGCAACTTCTAAGAAGGTAGTTAATATTAAAATGTTTTGCTATCATTATGATTCCATTAAATACAGTTCTTAGATTCGTATACAAATACTTCAAATAGTATTTAAACATTTTAAATATGATATTATTATAATAACAATTTTGAATATTTTTTTTATTTTTTTACTTTAAGTGTAACCTTCTGTATTAGGTAGTGTAGGTATATTATTTAGGTAGAAAAATCGGCTCAGCCAAACGTGAGATAATCGCGGAGAAACACATATACGGGTCAAACTGAGAACCTCATTTTTAAAAGTCTTTTAAAGAACTACATTTAAGATACCTATCCCTTTTCTAACAAAAAAAAAAATCTTATTTGGTTCATAAACAAATAAGTTATACGACCATATCATCGAGTCGAGATAATTCACACAAAATCATACTATTTTCGTGCTTTTTTTTCAAGAATACTTAATAAGTACTGAACCGATTTCCATATTTAAAAAATGGGACCATCTTGGAAGTTTACCTAATGTAATAACGTTTGAATCATTTCAATCGGTCCAGCCATCTTTGAGTAATTGGTGGACATACACAAAAAAATCAAATATACAGACGAACAGAGAACCCCCTCCTTTTTTGAAGTCGGTAAAAATCAAGCAAATCGATCAACGAACATCGCATGACAATCGTTCTTCTTTTTTGTAATCGCCCTCTTATTACTAAAGTAAGTGACTACTTACTTCATCAGTCCAACTATGCTATGCAGATTTGTTCCCAATCTCCAAACTCCAGCATTGCAATGTTCAAACATTGCATTCCAACGTGTGGCATTGTACAGAAACATTCAAACTTTGCAGACGAATTCGATCTGCGTAGATTCCACCATCACTGCACCAATTCCCTTGCAACTTCAACCTTTGTGGCCTGACCATAAAATATACAATCCCTTGATAATTTTATTGTTTGAGTCTCTGTCCATTTGGAAAGGTACAGTTTGCATGTTTGACGAGAACAATACTGCTTCGATTTTGATACAACAGGGACGGCGGCATACTTATTACTGCTCTAAGCTAGACAATACTATCCCCGTCAATTGGTAATGCGCTGGAACCTTGTCAAATTAACATACACATCAACGTCATCCGCAACTAAAAATGTCAAAAAACAGTAAAATTCTAATAGGTAATATAATATATTAGTTATTGAATTCCTATTTTCAATAAGAAAGGGTCTAGGTTTATGAAAAAATTACAATTGTTTTTCGTTTTTGAGGTTAAAATCATGGTCGCCAGGCGCATTACCAATTGACGGGGATAGTACACAATTTGGAAACAAAAAATATCAATTTTTGTCATTTAAAGTTGAAAGTTTTCATTCGGCGTAAGAACATCAACCAACAATGCCTCCTAATGTCAAATATAAATAATAAGGAAAGCCATATTAATACCATAACAAAGAACTTATCACGGCTTAGCCACTGAACTGGCAAAGGTTTCTCCCCTAAAATCTCATTGCACAGCTCACTACCTTCCGTCTTAAGAATTTTATTGTTGTTAATTAAGAATCGGTAGGAGCTGATAACGAGATTATTGCATAGCTTTTAATTAATAAATTTGTGCTTATGGCCACTGGAGTGTGAAAAGAAAGCGTTTTATTAAATTTGTTTTCCTTGTCTGTTATGAGAACAAAATTGGCTGCTTTAATAAAAAACTGGAGTATTGTTGTTCAAATAACGTTTGTATTTTTTTTAATATTAAAATGTTAGATGAATATACCTATTTACATCAGATACGAGGCTGCTTTTTGCCAATTTTGATAGTATGAAACTGAAGTAAAAGAAAGTTTTTAAACAGGTTAATAATATAATTTATGATTTAACAAAATCCTGTGGAAAGTGATAATTTCAGCATTAAATAGATTTTGGTGTAGTAAAATCATTATTGTTTAGTTTACGGAAAACCAATAATTGGGTCATTATTTGAGACGATAAAATTCTGTTAAGGTCCAATAACTAACATATTACTAGAAATAGAAAAGCAAATAACTATAATTACGACAAAAACAACTTTATTTTACTAATTTACTTTACTTATTTTTAAAAATTAATTATGGATTTAAAAGAAATTTACATTTACACGTTTAAAAATCACGTTACGTGGTCCGTTAGGATGATGATACATGTACTTACTCGTTGCTTATAAAATAAAATATGGCACAAATACGCCTATTTGGTTATTTGTCGTGAATGGTAATTAATGAAGCTACATATATATTAAAAGGACTAATAAAAAATAACTACATGCCTAACATCACTTTTTTAAAGATTTTCTGTTGTTACGAAAACTGTCATCACATTTGTGGTCACTCATATTTTGGGACAAATCTCTCTTAAAAAATGGCAACTCTCAACTAATTGTTTTTTGTGACAACACTTAAGTATCACACATAACATTGAAAAAATCATTTTGTTAATGTTGTCAATTGTTTTTGTCGAAAAAAATATGTTGTAGTGAAAAGGTAATGTCAAAGATCGTGCATCACTTTTGTACTGTGTTTCGGTAAGTTATTAATTAATAAGTACTATTAAACGCTAGTTCCTTTCTATTTATTGATATGTTGCAAGTAGTCTATTCAGTTTTTTCTTACCTCAAAACTGCTTGGCACTGGAATCAATAAAGTACCAAATCATCACTTTCATGGTCATAATTTTCGTGATAATATGGACCACAAAAGTGATTTTTGGCAACGAAAGTGACGAAACTGTTTTGGTACGAACTAAATAAATGAAAACTCTTTAAAAATAATATATTATTAATGTTGCTAATAAATGATAGTTTCACAAAAAACACATTAATGGTAGGTAATATGGTTTCATTTCTGCAAGTTTTTAAAACTCCTTAATATGTTTACAGCTATAGCTAGGCTGGGATATGTGAAAATTACTGATGAGGATATGAAAACTAAAAGGCGACAGTAAATAAAGTGCTAATCCGTCCCTATGGTCTAGTGGTGTAAGACGCATTGATCCCAGGTTCATTTCCCAGGAGGTACATTTGTACTTGATTTGGTTGGTGGCTTGCTTCAAGCCTTGAAGGCTTGCTTCAAGCCCATCTGGCTAGCTACCACCATCTTGCCTCAGTTTGATTCCATAACAACAATTTAACAAATTTGTGTTCCGGCAGTTAGAGATAAAACAGCCAGTTCCTCAATGATTGAGGTGAGGATCCTTAGGTGTAGTGCGCGTCCACCATAGACTATTAGATAAGATAAAAGCCTTGATGCGTGTTACGCAGGAGTATTATTGTAAGTCGTAAAACGATTAATAATTTTTAGGATTTCGATCCAATAACTAGATTAAAATCTAAAAATTAAATTAATTCATTTTGGACAAGAAAGTGACGTCACTTTCGTAGCCAATTTTTTAGATTTTTTATTTGTTATATTTTACTATAAAATTGTCTTGATCTCCGAGTGATTATAGGTCTTACATTTTGTTTAAATCTTATTATAAGATTTATTGTTGAAAAAATATTAATATCTAATAATTATTTGTTCAAATGATATTTTTCGTGGTCATTGAGATCACCTTCGTTACCTGTAAAAAACTGTTTTTTGAGATATTTTAATAAATAAGCTTCATCGATCTCTAACTATATCTTATTTCTGATAAATAAGTGTTCTTATATTGATAAAAAAACAAATTATGTTAAAAAAACGAGGTATATTTTTTCTCTATTATTTCATTGACTCAAATAATGACCCAATTATGCGCATGAGATTCCCACACCAGAAAAATAAAATACAACTAGGAACTAATTTCACCTGCCTTTTGAAGCTCATTAGCTCAAGCTTTCCCTCTACTTCTTCGTTTCCAGCAGCTAATTACCAGGGTAGCATGAAAGGCAGGAGTTGACAAGAAGAGCCGTATTGATTCACTTTCGCTATCAGTTGAGGTCAGATGCGCGCGGCTGCAGTGGGCCACTGGAGCATTGCACAGCACAGCACCATAGTCCATTTCGTGCTATGTACTGCACATCACGTGCACCTTCAACCTTACCGGTGAAAACGGCAAATCAGTCAACATAATCTGTGGCAAAAGGAAAAACTAAGTGAAATTGACAGTGCTTTAAAGTTCACCTATTTCTAAGAACGCATTAGCTTACTTTGAATAATTAACTGAATCTTTGAAATGTCAATCAAAGTCCTATTGCATTGAATTTTAATAGTCAATACTGAAGGTTGCCCGAACTATACTCTGGGGAAATTTCAAATTGGTTTTGTCTTACAGATATAAACCAATTGATGGCAGAAGTGCTATCAGAAACTTTGAAATGCATTAATGGATATTGTTAAAACTCGAGATCATGTCGAAACATGTAATAACAAGTCGTCAAATATAAAAGTTAGACTGATATCTAACAAACATAGCGTTTTTATATCAAAATCTAATTAAGATTGCTCACATTTTGATATTTTCCCTCGCAAAATATTCGCTTCACCTAAACTACTAATTTAATTGATGTAAATAACATGTTGATAGATGATTGCTACTATCAAGATCTTTTTCGAGTTAATGCATTCTTGGAAATGATTATTAATAGAAATTTAATTCTGAAAAAACTTATTGGGTGTTTTGATATTCTAAGTGAAGTGTTATGACGGTGAAATGAAAAGGGTTAAGAAAGTTTATGTTGGAACGATCTGATTTATTCTTAAATAGCGGCCGCCCGCGGTTTCACCCGCGTGGTTCCCGTTCTTGTAGGAATACCGAGATAAAAAGTATTCTATGTTTTAATCCAGGCTATCTACTATCTGTGTGCAAAATTTCAACCAAATCCGTTCAGTAGTTTTTGCGTGATTGAGGAACAAACATTCAAACATCTAAACATCCAAACCCACAAACTTTCACATTTATAATATTAAGTAGGATTTTAACTTTATGCTTTTCAGATTCTTTAAAGGAAAAGATCAAAAACTATTCTTCATAAAAAAGAACATTTGAAACTACTCGTAATATTTTAGGACATTACAGATCGAGCAGTATTCTAATATAGGTACTTATATTTAATTTACTAAACCAAATACTTTGGAAAAACTCGACAATATATTTGAAACATTCTTGATTAAAAACTGTAGTCATTAATTGTAATTATTCTTTGAAAACAAATGGGTAGACCTAAATTGTTTATTATTCAAGCAATTGAATCAGTCGGATCATTTGATTTATTGCCCAAGTTTCTCACGAAACTACAATTTGTTTTGCGAAAACAACAGAAGCAATTATTCATACCCAAACCAAAGTTTTGTCTGAAGATTTTTCCAATAAGTACGATTGATGTGGAAAGTAACTAAACACTTTACTATCATGTCGCGCCAATTATTTAATTCTTGAAGCAAAGTTGCAGTTTACTGGACAAACGTTAGGCTTGGTATTACAAAGTACTAAATTATTTTGCTACTTCCAAGTCCAACTATACCAGTTTCGATTTAATTCTGACTGGTGCATTTGGAGCCTTATCGGATCGTCTCGCTTGCCGTCACACAATCTTCTAGACGTTTCTTTGAGGCGTAAATACGATTTGCAATACAAAATCCAATAGAGGTACAACAAACGGTCTCGAAAGGGACGTATGCTGAAAAATTGTCACGTCCATTTCACGCAGATTTTCAAAGGGGGTTGGATTGTATCTTTTCTGCAATATACCAAGTCATTATTATAGGCGGCGTTTTTGTCCTTTTTGTTCTAAAATTACTTTAAAGTATCATTTTTAGAATGATATGCGTTTTTGTCCTTTTTGTTATAAAATTACTTTAAAGTATCATTTTTAGAATGATATTGAGGCTTTCCCAAACCCAAGTAAATCGGTCAAATAGGAAAAAAAACTATCTACATTAGTAAATCACTTTCGGGTTACATTTACTATAGTTAAGTATTGTATTAATTACGTGAGAGAAAGAAGTGCTTATACCACTAGTTAAAAATTACCTTGTCATAATGATGAATTACCAATAATAAATAGGTACATTGCTTGATAGGTCAACGTCATCTTTTTGTCACAAATAAGTACCTAACTACTACATATTTGTCTCTCCAGTCGACTGCTCATAAACAATTAACTAGCAGCAAGATTAGAAGACAGAACATCGCAACATTTTACGGTACTATTAAAATACTTATTCGTTGCCGTTAAGGGTTATTGCTTGTGCATAATCTGGTTGTGAACACGAAGGCGTCTCTTGGGAGCTGGCGCTCAATCTCTGTCGTCTGGCCCTTGGAATATATCCAATAAATACCAGCTTAATACCACGTGTCGTGACCCGTTTGATGCCAGCCCCTGAACTAAAAAAACTCAGTGTGCTCTTTCCCCCAGCCAAAGTAACATTTGCAAATTTTCGCTAACGCTTCGCTTTGAAACATGTATGGATTTGACGTTTTAAAATTCGATTGTTAACGAAACCTTATGTCAATCTCATACATGTTTCGAAAGCGAAGCGATAACGAAGATTAGCAAACGTTACTTTAGCTAGGCCCTCTGAGGCCCTACTCAAATGGCCAACATTCTATTCGTTTGAACGCTACGCTTAGTATTTAAGCTTTAAAATAGGCAGTAAACTATAAAAATACTTGCCGTAAGCTTGTCAATTCCATACAATACATCAAAGTCTGTGATTCATATAAGTTTTCGACATGTGATTTAATCATCTATTGCTCATATTTAAGCTTTAAAAGTAAGCGTAGCGTTCAAACGAATAGAAAAGTGGCTATTTGAGCAGGGGGGCTGGACAAAAACAAGCTCCTCGTATTCGAAAACACTTCCTTCATTATTGCCGGCTTAGCTTAAGACTGCTTTTAGTTAAATAATTAGGTATATTAGAAAATAAAACTTGCCACACAGGTGGCATTTAAAGCCGAGTTGTTTTTTTCACTATATTATTTAACATAATAATATTTTTTTTTAAACTTTTCTCGAAAACTTTCATTTGTCGCTATAATAACAATCCGAATGGTTATTCTTTTCAAACTTATTTACGCGATTTTACGTTTATTGTGGGTGCACGCAAAACTGAGTTTTCTTTCAAGTGGCACTACTGCAGTCTACGTTTCTATTTAGTGACTAAAGTTTTCAAAGATCTGAAATTTTATGAAGCGAAACTTAAATATACAGGTATGTTCTTGAACTTTATCAAAGGGTTGAAGTTTAAATATAAACGCCTGCAACAGAATTCTTTAAATCGAAGCTCGAGATAGGTACATTTGAAGTTTATTTTATACTTTACCTTTGACAGAAATCAAAGCTAAAATGTTTGGTTGGTAAACATTAATTTACTTTGAGGTTTTGGTTAAGTACTTACTTCTTTCTTAAAAAAACTTAAAAGCTTTCACTACAAAACATTTTACTTTGAAAAGAAAACTCTTTCACTTTTAGTTTCACAGTGTAGTAACTACTACGTTACAGCCATTTACAAAAAGGATTTATATAAAGAATTTTATTTTTAAATTTTAAAAGTGTGTATTAGCTATATACCTACAATGCACTTAGTTTTTTGCCCTATAAAACATATCACACATCATTTGTCAATATTTGTATTTGCTTTACAAGTGTTAACCTTTCTTGATTTTTCGTGGTATTTATAAACTGATATTTATTTATTATAAGCACATAATAATTCAAAACTATTGTCTTACTAAAATATTAAATCGCGTAAATGGATTGCAATATAAAGTGTGCAGTCGAGTTGATACTATATCTAGTTTATGCAAAAATCTATCAAGTGTATTTACTTTTCTTGTTTTTTATGGTATTTATAAACTTATATTTATTCATATAAGCACATACCAGACATACCTACTATTAAACGCATAAATTCAAAATTATTGTCTAACATATTCAATCGCGTAAATGGATTGGAATTTAAAGCGTGCAGTCGAGTTGAAACCATATCTAGTTTGATGTAAAAAAATATCAAGTGTGAATACTGTTAAACTGGTTATTATAAACTAATATTTATTTATATAAGCACATACCTACTATTAAACGCATAAATTCAAAATTATTGTCTGAAATATTCAATCGCGTAAATGGATTGGAATTTAAAGCGTGCAGTCGAGTTGAAACCATATTTTTTTGTAAAAATCTATCAAGTGTGAATATTGCTAAAGTTTTATAAATTCAATAAATACCACGGAATACCAATTTCACTCGCGCAAAGAAAGACAGAAAGCTAGTCCGGTTAAAAAGATACGACATTCATCAGTAGAAAACTTAAATGTGTTTCTATTTTTAACCACAAGATGACAAATGTAAAAGTGACGTTTCATTGCATTCTAAGGTTACCTATACTTACTCAGCGAAGCACCAAAAACTACTTTTCTTTTTTGCATGTCTGAAATTTAACTTTATCCTGGATAGTTTGTCTAGTCCAAACACCACGTTACGATAATCGGACAAAGTTCGTTCTCCTTCGCGATGCGTGACACTATCCATCTCTGTAGTAATTCGCCCACCCATCTAAGACGCAAGAGGATTCGATACCCAGGAGGGAGGTACTTTTCTACTCAGTTTGGTTGGTGGTTGTGCTTGTTAAAAGCATGCCTGCTGATATGCCTCTGTGGTCTAGTGGTTTGCCCACCCTTGCAAGATGCCGAAGGGTTCGATCGAGACTCAGGCTGAAGGTACTTTTCTACTCGGTTTAGTTGTTAGTAGGGCTTGTTACAAGCCCATTTGGCTAGTTACCACCATTTTACTACATTCTGACCCCCGGCAGTAAGAGATAAGATATCCAGCCCCTACTCAAATGGCCAACTTTCTATTCGTTTGAACGCTACGCTTACTTTTAAAGCTTAAATATGAGCAATAGATTAAGTTACATGTCGCAAACTTACTTATGGACTTATTTATTTTACTTATTTTATAGATATTAGATTGTCAAGCTGCTTATTTTAAAGATTTAATAGTAAGCGTAGCGTTCAAACAAATATAATGTTGGTCGTTTAAGTAGGGGGGCAGTTCCTCAGTGGTTGAGGATTCCAGGTATAGTGCGCTGCCCCCTCTGGCCTTATCTTCGTTTAGCATCAAACGAGATTAAAACACGTTGTTGATAAAAAAAAACAAAGTCCAAAGTGAATTGAACGAAGCATATCTTTTTATAGTAGTCCCTCAGAAATGCTGGTATAAATAGAAGTTGAGTGTAAATGCGAGGTTCCCATCGTAAATCAACAAGGATTATCTCTGGATACGTCTTCTCCCAGAATGTTTCGGTCTGTGCATGAATAATTTATTTTATGTACGTTAGAGGTTAATTTATTTTATGTACGTTAGAGGTTTTATCTGCATATGCCTTTGATGGATGTTCGTTTCTTAATGTTCACAATTCAGTGTAAATTGATAAAATTATACTACTTTTTTTTAAAGTAGCATTGGATATTAGTTTATTGTTCAAACTTTGATGCTACAATTTGCTAAAGAGCTGCTGTGTTGTGAAATGTATGTAAAGTACATAAGGATCAATGGATCCAGTTCAGTATCCACCCAATAAAGTACATGTGTAAGAAAAAAAGGGAAGCTATACACTACATAACACACAATACCAATACACTACATACAAAACTCAGCCTTTATTCGTTTAACTTTAACATATCCGAAAATTAAAAAAACTTACCAATTCGCTTAATAAAATAGCAATAATATTGATATGTAGTAAAAATTAATAAAAAAATGATTTATTTATGTTATGGCAAAGATCAACTGATAATAATAATATTAATATGATACATTATATGTTAAAAAGAACCCGTTTTAGTTACCGTTACCATAAGGTAACTAACTAATGTAATCTAAGCTTAGAATAATTAGACCAATCTAAGTTTCTTGCGCAAGTTCTTCTAGTCAGTTAAAAAAGTGTGAAATGGGTGGTAGGAAAATATTTAGACGATTCAAAAGTGCTTAATTATTTTGACTTTGATCTAGGTAGTAAGGATCTAAAAATAAATAAAAATCAGTCGTGTTAATAAAAAAGTGGTCCCCATTCCGGTTTATTTATTAAAAAGCGAACATACCTTTGTGAAGCGGCATTTATCTCGGGAGCACGTGTCGGCCGGGACGTTTGCTCCTCCAGCGATTTTAGGATGTAAGCCCAAATTTATAGTCACCAAAGCCCAGATAAAAATTGTATCGCCCCAGCTTTATTTATCGCGTCGTGTCGGACATTTTTTTCTATTTTTTGCCCGAGTTTTCGACTCTTATCGCGTGATTTGTCGTTTACGATCGCGAGGTGGCGTTTGACTTCATATTTTCGTGTTTATTATGATGTTAGACTGGATTATTTGACTGTAGTTTTATTGCTGTTTTATGTCATTTGGGCAAATTAATGTAGATACATGAATTTGATAAATATACTATTACTTGTTAATAAAAAGAATTTAGTCTTGAGATTTAAATTCCTTCTCTGTTTTGCTTTATATTACTTCGAACATTGTATTGCAATGTCTGAATATGTTATTGTAAGGTTTAAGATGGCAATGACATCTACACTAGCATAGCAAAACAATGTCTACACTCCTTTTTGGGCAGTCGTGTAAAAATGAGGTAAACTCTGCTTATAAGTATGGGGTAATCTTTGGAATTATTGGACATATGCTTTAAATTCTTTCATTACCTAATAAAAAGCTACATATTCCTAACTAACTTTTATCACAGTCGCACGGGAAGGGTAATTCCACACGGACGAAGTCGCGGGCGGAAGTTAGTACAGTATAAATCGAGATTTCAAGCTTCAAAGCACACGAAGGGAATTAAAATGCCTCTGAGCATTTTCGTTCGGAAAGTAGCTACAAATTTTCTGATGCAAGAAATTCGTGAGATTGGTAAATAAAATAAAATTAATTAAAAGCACTAACGTGGCTATCTTCAGTGCGCAGCTCGGGAGCTTTTTCAGGTTTTCAGGGATTTTCATTGCGGCCTCACAGTCTGCGGTGAGGTACGATTGAAATTTTTCGAGTGGAAGCGACAGGGTGGTTGGGGATATAGAAAATTGTTGAGCTGGAAGTGGGAGAATGTTCGCCCTTTTGTTTTAATATAAACTAGCTTCCGCCCGCGACTTCATCTGCGTGGAAAGTTTTTTGCTATCCCTCGGGAACTATACTTTTTTTCGGGATGAAAGGTACCCTATGTCCTTTTCTGTACCCCTGACAAAGTGTATGCAAAATTTCATGAAGATCAGTTCAGTAGTTAAGACGTGAAGGCGTAACAAACAAACAAAGAAATAAACAAACAAACGGACTTTCGCATTTATAATATTTGTAAGGATTGTGTTGCTAGACTAAAACTACTTTCAGATATTTTTTGGAGAAAAAAATATTTTCCGTGGGAATTTTGGGAAGAAGTGACAATTTCATTAAATATTTAATGAAATTGTCACTTCAGCTAGGAGCAACAATTTCATTTATCCTCCTCCTATATTGAATTATATTCCAAAACTTAAGTTATTAACATGACTTTTTGGTGCTTTTTTCAAGTAAGTATAGGTACGTATACTTTTTAACAGCAGAACTGTCACTGATTTCATTAGTATACCTAATTATTATAATACTAATTATTCAAGCTGACTGCATAAATAATTAAATTATTCTAGCTAAATATTGTCAGAATCAAACTTATTTAATTACTAAAAAATAAACTAGAAAAAATGTTTACTCGTCCCCAGCTAAAATACAGGCTCGGCCTAGTTTGGTTATCAATAATTTGCAAATTGTGTGCACAAAATAATGTACAATATGCATTATCTGCAGGTAAAATCTTTAAAAAAATTGTGTTCCTAGTTTTAGTAGTCACTGCTGTATCCTGGGGGCCTATTGCGTGATGACATCGCGGTGAGCATGCGATGTTCGTACCACTCCGTGACACTATCATCTCATGAATAAGGTTCAATATCGAGTAAATTTGGCGACGAATCGCGTCCGGCTATCGTGGTTCTTTTTGTAATAGGCCCTCTGCCCAATATTTTAAGTTCTACCCACAGTTCTTTTATTTTATTGTGATTTTACCTAACTTTGTTGTATGTGTCAATTAAATTGGTGTCAATGAAAACATTATTATTATTATAAGATAATTTTATCTGGCGGGATGATCTGGTGACGAGACGACTTTTTCTAGTATATTATTTATTATATAAAAATATCATCGTGAATGCTAAAATCTCACACTTTGTAAAAACCAATGTTTTTGACATTTCCAGCCTTTATTATTCCGAAATTTGCCAGTGCTTTAGGGTTCAACACAATAAATAAACTGCGGCGACACGGCCCCGCTGTCTGTGCCGATGGCAATTGAAATTTCATCCCGGCTTTACTCGCTTCGGCCCCAATAAACTCGTGAGAAGTAAACAGAATTCCGAGGGTTAAATCATAAGTTAGTAACATTATGAAAATCGCCGAGGATACTCTACTTTACGTACCGTAACCCAACCCTCAAGTACTCCGTGATAGTATTTTTAATCATAATAATTTTATTTTTACGTTGTTTTTGAAATATTTATTTTTATCGAAAACTTTAGCTTTAAATAATAGTAGATTGTTATACAAGACGCTAAAATGACCCATTGCATACGAGGTAGTTTTATTCCCGAGCTTTAGCGAGGGAATAAATAGAAACCGAGTTACAATGGGTTTTAGCGTCGTGTGTTACACTCTACTTTTCACTACGATTGCGAAAAAATAAAATCCAATATTAAATACCTATAGTTTATACTTCCGTAAACGAATCCACTCGTTTTTCTATCCTCCACTTCATAAACTTTTCATACAGTATTTAAATAAATGATTTGTGCTTGACGGCAAAAGATTAAAATTATTTCTATCCTATTACTTACTTACAGTCACACAATTCAATCAGTTTGGAATTAGAGAAAAATTCTAAAGATTTCGCGCCAGTGCCTTTTTAATTTCTACTGTAGCAGCTAAAAAACACAATGCACGCATGTTAAACTAAAAGTCACAGAGTATAAATAAGTCTATGATTTCACCGAAGAGATCGCTGCTTTTAGTTCCATTTTCAAAAATCGAGCGAGTTTTTATTCGTAATTATGAATAAAGACTTTTTCGTTTTAGTAGGTTCATTGGTAATAGACAAACATTAAAAAAGAAAAAACTTTATCCCCTAGGGGTATTTATGCTATTTTATCCTGACTCTTGTACCTTACAATGACGGACTTTTTGAGCAAGAGGAGTGAAAAATATTTTATTGTTAAATGTTTAATTGCATCTCTTCGAGCTTGAGGTGAGAGCTAATAAAATCATTTTTACACGACTGCCCAAAGCAAAAAGAGTGTTATGTGTTCAGGGTTCATGTATGTTTGTGGGTATGTGAGTTTCTTTATTCCACCATAACTTCTAAATGCCTTAACTGATTTGGATAAATGGAGTATCGTTAGAATCCTTACAACATCCCGAATGACACTGGCTATATTTTTTTTAGAAAAAATCAATATGGCGACTGTACGACGCCATTTTCAAATGTGAAAAAAAATTTTTTTTCTTCTATTGTTACAATATGTAAAATAAATAAATTAAAAAAATATTAAAAACACGACTGCCCTGCCAAAACGAACTAAAAAGTTAAACAACAAGTGTCATTGCAGTCGGGGGACCTCTTTGATCAAAAATTGTTCCATGATAAGGTCCCCCGACTGCAATGACACTTGTTGTTTAACTTTTTAGTTCGTTTTGGCAGGGCAGTCGTGTTTTTAATATTTTTTTAATTTATTTATTTTTTATGTCTTTGGTTTATTTCGTTTGTTGCTATTGTAAGTAATTTTAGTTTACAATGGACAATTAATCTACTACTAAAATAAAAATAAACTACTTACTTCTCTTAGCGACGATGGAAAAATGAAGAACAAAAGCATTGCCAGGAAAATATAAAAATTCTGGAGACCGGGGCTTGTGATTTATTCGTCGATTACTTTCAAGCTTTCCACAAAATGTTCGATTCTGTTCAAGGAGGATTTATGTTCTTCATTTTTTGTTTGCGTATGATAAAATATGATGTTTAATAACCGATATGTGAGTTTAAGGTTGATTTGAGAATAATTGCGTATGAAATATCCGAAGTTACTTTCTGTAAGTAGATATCAAATATATCGTATATTTCAAACAGAAAGAAAAAATATTTAGGTATCGGTAGGCAACATTAATTTGAAAAAAAATTTTTTTTTGTTTATAGTTATATTTCTATTCTATTTTCTAATTTTGGTTGTGACAAATACAGTTTTGCAACGAGATGTACTTGTGTTGTAAAATTTACACTGTAGTTTAGATAATTATATACTTACTGTGTATAAATAAATCATCCAAGATATAAAAAAATCATAGAAGTTAACCTGTAACCTGTAAGCTTCTTTCAAAGGTAATATTATTTGAATAAACTTGCTGTTACTAACAATATTATAAGCAATTTAATTACAGTATGAAAAGTTCAAAACATCTTCTGATTTCAGTAAATACTTTAGTTTACTGATAAAGGCGGGCTTAATTATTTTACTAGCAATTTAGTTCATAAGTTTTAGGTTTTGATTTAGTTAAATTGCTTCATTAGTAAATTGAGTTATAAGATTGATATATTTATCTATCAATGATATTGGAGTACAGTTAAATATTTGGAAATTCTTTACAACTTTTACTAATTGAATTTTCCAGAAAACGGATTGAAATTACTTTAGAAATTGACTTTGTAATCTATTTAGTGTCATGACAAGTATCAAATACTTATTCTTATTTAACGTAATTGTAACGTATACATTTTGTTCAGAAGCGTAAATAAATAATAAATATTTATTTTCGAACGAGATACGTTGATAGCTTAGTATTTGTACGTTAATAAGTGGAAAGTATAAAAAATAAAAAAAGATTTAAGATTTTACGAAAATTCTCTACACTTTACAAAGTACTCCATCATAGTTATTGGAGCAATTTATTATAATTTACTCAGTATATTTTTTTATAAAAGTTGTAAATCAAATCGGACTATTATGCAAATGAAAACGAAATTTATAAATCAAAAACTGAATGTGATTTTAAAGGAGTTTCTCTTTGAATGAATCAACTCTTACTTGGTTCGGAGACAGTACCTCAAGTTCAAGTATTATTTTTTAAGAAATTTAAAGTTAGTACTTTCGGCAAAAGTAAATTATCTCCGAGATTTATATTAAACCTCAAATTATTTCAAATCTAATTTTTAATTTGAATTTATTTATGCTATTATCATTACGGTCTCACTATTTAAACCAGTTAAAATCTGTTTTGCTGCACAAAAACAGTACTTGTTGTATAGTCTGTGGCAAAAAATATTAAAAACATAAGAAAGCATTTTTTTAAATTGTGATATTGTGATAAAGAGCGCTGAACGAAGTTACTAACAAGTTTATTTGAAATATCGAAGGTTTATTTACATTACTGTACTTGATAAGTACTGTCGACTTCATAATGTAAGCACTTTTTATAGATGTTGACTTTTATTACAAAGGTACGGTTTATAAACTGACAAAGGTGCGAAAATATTGAATCCGACTGTAGGTTCATAGAATAAAGTATGGTGGACAACCTGAAAAAAGTGGTAGTTTGTCTTTTGTTTTTATTATGTATAGCTGATGCCCGCGACTTCTTACGCGTGGACTTTATGACTTCGGCGTATGCATATAATTGAACAAATGTAGTTATATAAGAAAATACTTGTAGGAGTCTTATGGTTCTGGATCAGGTGTTCCAGATCTTCAGTCTGAACAACTTTTGCAAAGATGTCATTTTTATATATTGTAAAGTTTAGCTGGACCATTATGGTTCTGCATCAGATGTTCCAGATCTTCGATTTTTATACCTCAAAAAAAGGCTCATCAGGCTTAACAACTTTTGCAAAGATGGCATTTTTATATTTTATATGGTTTAGCTGGACCATTATGGTACTGCATCGGGTGTTCCAGATCTTCGATTTTTGTACCTCAACAAAAAATGCTCATCAGGCTGAAAAACTTTTGCTAGGGTGTCATTTTTATATTTTGTATAGCTTCGCTGGACCATTATGGTTCTGCATCTGGTGTTCCATTTTCCAAAATCAATTATACCCTAAGTAATGCCCAGGCTTAACAGCTATATAACAAAAAAAGTTACATTCGAATCCGTTCAGTATTTCAGGAGATTAGCGTGTTCAAACAGACAAACAAACAGACACACTTTTTTTTTCAAATTCTTACTCTATTACTATGTCTCCATCGCCCCAGACATATATTTTTTTAAATATATGTAATGTACAGACACACTTTTTTTACTGTTTTATTATATGTAAGGATTATGTCTACTAATTAAGTACATAAATTAATACAGGATACTGAATCCACTTTATTTGCGTTACGTATGAATGAATCTTAAATATCATTAGCACAATAGTCCAATTGTTTGAACATGATTTATGAAAACTAGCTATGAGTAGCTTAAGGGGCCTTACAACCTCAAGTACACACATTAGAGCACAGATTTAGATGAAGATTGTAGACTATAAAACTTTTGCTAGGGTGTCATTTTTATATTTTGTATAGCTTCGCTGGACCATTATGGTTCTGCATCTGGTGTTCCATTTTCCAAAATCAATTATACCCTTAGTGTATGGTCGCAGTTGTCGTCCTGCGGGTCAAGGGTCGGTCCTGGTCGTCTTTATCGTCCCTGATAATATCTTTTTACCAGTTCCGTTTTCTGTCGATAGTCATCTGTCCGTCCGTCCCGTACGTCAACCCTGTCACCCTCCGTCTGTCTGTCAGTCATTAGTCAAAGGAGGCTGGACGCCGCGACATTCCCACCCCCAGTATCAGAAGGCTGATACTTAAGGTTGGGAGCCGACGTCCAGTCTGCATAGTTTAGTCGCAGGTCTCGTGTAACGTCCTTGTCCAGTCACTACGTCAGCTACTCGTACCTGGCCGTCCTTCCCAGGGTAGACCCTGGTGACCCGACCACGAGGCCACTGCCCCCTTGGTAGCTGGTCGTCTGCGATGATGACAACATCGCCTACGGTAAGCGGCTTACTGGTCTGTAGCCACTTATCACGCCGCGTCAAGGACGGCAGGTATTCTCGGACCCACCGCTTCCAGGTCAGGTCCGCCAGCCTCTGGGACTCCCGCCAGGAACGACGTAGTAAATCACCGTCAGAAAACGTACCGAAGGGTCTGTCCACTGTCGAGGTGTCTGTAAAAAGAAAATCGTTAGGCGTCAGCGGTAAATCGTCGTCGCAGTCAATTGGTACATAGGTTAATGGCCGGCTGTTTATGAAGTGTTCGGCCTCTGCCAGGAGCGTTCGGAGGGTCTGCTCACTTGGGACTCGCTCCTTCAACGTCATGCGCAGCGCTGTCTTGATGCTACGCACCAGTCTCTCCCAGCAGCCTCCCATGTGGGGAGAATTCGGAGGTATAAATCTCCATTCAATGTTGCGGGTACTGCCAAAACGTAGCAGTTCACTCTGGTCCATTGCAAGTACCGCCTGTTTCAGCTCGCGGTCGGCCCCACGGAACGTCGTCGCGTTGTCGCTATATATAACAGCTGGACAGCCTCGACGAGCTATAAAGCGGCGTAAGCTTAAAATTGCTGAGCTAGTGGTCAAGTCGTCGACTAAGTCTACGTGCACCGCACGTATCGTAAGGCATGTGTAGAGTGCTCCCCACCTTTTTTCTTGCCTGCGGCCTATTTTTATCAGCATAGGCCCGAAGTAGTCCAAGCCTGTGTAGGTAAAGGCCCGATGTCCTCCTTGAAGCCGAAAGTCAGGTAGTTGTCCCATTAGTGGCGGCGCGGCTTTCGCGCGGTTGATCTTGCAGACGAGGCAGTCGTTCCAGGTCTTTTTTACAGCATTGCGTCCGTTGAGAATCCAGAAGCGCTTTCTGAGTTCATTAAAAACTCTTTCTCTACCGGAATGTGCGGAGTCGATGTGATAGCGAAGCATTAGCAGCTTAACAAATGGGTCGGATGGGTGTAGTATAATTGGGTGCTTAGCGTCGTTATCAAGATTTGCCGCCTCAATCCTCCCCCCAACTCGGAGTACGTCGTGCGGATCAAGGAAAGGGTTGAGTCGACAAAGTGAGCTTGATTTGTCTACATGTCCATGTCTTTTTATGCTGTCGATGTCAGAAGAAAATTTTTGTCTCTGGCTTTGTTTAATAAGGGCTTTTTCTGCGTTCGTCACCTCTAGCGCAGTCAATTCGCTTCGAAGCCAGGCGGGCTTTTGGTTCTTGAAGTTGTGAATCCCACGGAAGAACCAAGCTGTGCTCCGTACCAAACGCCAGTACTTAGAAAAGCGTTGGACATCAGGTAACTCTTGTGCCGGTCCAGCGGTAGTAAGGCATACAACCTTAATTTCCTCGTCACCGATGTAAGTATCGATAGCATCGATATTGTCGATATCTGCAGGCCATTCGCTGTCTGGTTTTACCAAGAAGGCTGGTCCTTTAAGCCACCTTTCGCCATTGTCAACCATCGCCGTGTCTCTCGTGGAGTCATCGGCAGCGTTCAGATGAGTAGGGATCCACCTCCATTGCTTATAGTCTGTCAGCTCTGTTATTTCGCAAACCCGGTGTGCAACAAAGGGCTTAAACCTGCCAGAGTCCGATCGTAGCCAGCTTAACACTGTTTTTGAGTCGGTCCACAGTGTTATCTTAGACAAGGCTACCATCTCGCAGTGCTGTAGGCTCACGAATAGTCGTGCGCTCATCAGAGCCGCCTGGAGCTCAAGACGTGGGACGCTCATTACCTTTAGAGGAGCAACTCTTGCTCTCGCCATCAGGAAGGCGACGTGCCAGGTCCCGTCGGTCTTGCGTGATCTGAGGTAAGCGACGCTGGCGAAGGCTTTGGAACTGGCGTCGCAGAAAATGTGCAGCTCAGCCACCCCGTCATGGTTATCTGTCAATATCCAACGTGGAATCTTAATGTCATTTACAGATTTCAATTCAGTTAGCCATGTCTGCCACATAGCAAAATGACAGCTTTCGATTTCGTCGTCCCATCCTATCTTACTGCGCCAAATGTGTTGGAAAAGGATGCGGGCTTTAACAGTCACATGAAGTAGAAATCCGAGAGGGTCAAAAACTGACATAATGATCTTAAGAACCCCTCGCTTCGTAGGTCTCCTCACGCCGCTAACAAGATCGTCCGAAATATTTGACAAGTTCAAAATAAAAATAAAATTGTCGTCGTCGGGGGTCCATCTGACCCCTAACACCCTCTCCACGACCTCGTCTTTGCTATCACTAATGACTTTAACCGCAGACGCGGAAAGTCTATCCTGAGGAATGCTGTTTAAAAGTTTTACAGAATTGGATACAAAGTTCCTTATAAAGAACCCACCTGCTGAGTGTATCTCTATGACGTCGTTCACGAGCTTGATCAGGTCGTCCTCATTATTCATGGAGTAAATGTAGTCGTCAACATAATGGTGCTCAGTGATAGCATGACAGGCGAGGGGATGAGATGTTTCATACCTCTGCGCGTTAACGTTTTTTACATACTGCGACGAGGACGGTGAGCACACGGCGCCGAAAGTCATAACGTTCATCACGTACTCGCCGTCTTCCCACAGCAGTCGCTGGGCCTGTCTGTCTTCTGGCCTTATCATAACCCGGTGAAACATCTCCTGGATGTCACCGGTGACCGCTACCTTGCCGCTGCGAAACCCTAAGAGTACGCGTGGCAGCGACGTCAAAAGGTCCGGTCCTGTCAAGAGGAAATCGTTCAAAGACTTGCCTTCCGATTTTGCTGCGCAGTCCAGTACAAGGCGCAGCTTCGGTTTGTTCGGGTTATATACTGCGAAGTGCGGCAACCACCAAGTCTTTGGCGTCCGTATGGCGGCTTCTTCGGGATCTAACTTTGAAACATAACCCTTCGAAATATTATCAAAGAATCTCTCTTTGTATTTTAGAGCAAAATCGTGACACTTACGCATTCTCGCTTGTGTGCTGCGAAACCGCTTCCTCGCTTGCGGCAGGCTATCAGGAAGTTCAGGCGTCTCTGACCTCCATAGCAGACCCGTCTCGTACCGGCCTTCGGGAAGAAGCCGTGTCGTACGCTCCATAATTTGAAGCGCGAGCTGATCCTCCCGAGAGCGAGGAGTCTCATTTGTATATTTGGTACCAAAGGCTTCTGTAGAGAAAGATTTTTTGATTAAGTCAGTAAGTTCGTCACAGTCACAAACATGTAAAACTGACACGTCATTCGGTAAACTACCGAGTCTTACGTTTCCGTGAACAACGTAACCTAATTTCGTCAAAGAAATCATTGGTCCATTTTTGTCACCGTATATGATTTGTCTCGTCACTATCAACTCAATATTGTCATGTCCAATAAGTAGTTCAACTTTTTTATGTCTGAAGTCACGATCGTTTACATACGTATTTACATAAGAATATCTGTTTACAATATCGTTAAAATTAAAATCGTTTACACATAAATTTAAATTACGCACAGAACGTACATTGTTCATAACAAAGCTGGTATCACTCACATTTAGTCCGCGGATATTGAACGACACGATTTGCGAAAAAGTTTCTTCCGTCGTCATACCTGAAGCTCCTCGTATTTGTAACGGTGATATCTCTCCTCTAATACCCGCCTGCTCTAACAAGGATAAGTCTGCGAGAGACACTGCTGCGCCTTCATCCAATAGGGCTAGGGTTTCAACGTCACCTTTGGGCCCAGAGATCACCACTGGAATCACTTTCAAAAGTACGCGTCGCTGGCGTGGTTCGCAAACAGCGGTACTCACAATTTCGTGTGTCGTGACGTCGTGTGTCGTGACGTCGCGTGTCAGTCTCAGTGGTAGCGCATGAAGCAACGGGTGGTGTACTCTTTCACAATCCACTTCAGTGCATCTTTTCTTGTACTTACAGTCTTTCAGCTGATGTTTTTCTGATAAACAGGAGAAACATAACTTTTGTTCGGTCACGAAATTCCAACGGTCGTCTACGGAAAGTTGCTTGAAAACAATGCAGTCCTTAAGTGTGTGTTCCCCTTTACAACGCACGCACTTCCTTTTCGGCGAAGTCGGGGTGGTTGCGAATACTATTTTCTCTATTTTCTTGTTACTTTCGACTCTTGGCGCAAAGGGTGCAATATGTGTGGAGGCGTTCGCAACCTCCATGAGCCAGCTTGACAAGGTGCTCAATGTGACGGGCGTCGCGTTGTCAAACTTGTCCGTCACATGAAAGGCCCATAGATATTTTAAGTTGCTAGGGAGTTTGTTTATAATCTCTTTTATTAACATAGGATTTGAAAGGTGTCCCACTTCGTTAGTAGAGTTCATTGTAGCAACTATGTTCTGTACTGTGGTCGCGAACTCTATGACTTGATTGATGTCATCGTGACGAATGAATTTTGTGTTACGAATTTTCTGAAGCATGATGTCAATGATGAATTCCGGTCTGCCGAATCTTATTTTCAGGGTGGATATGATCTTGTCTAGGTTTGTAGCGGAAACTAAGAGAGCGGAGACTGAATCACGAGCGCGCCCCTTCAGGGACCTCGAGAGTCTGGCGATATTCTCATCGTCAGTATATCCACACAGACGAGTGGTCGAAATGAATTGGCTATAAAACAGGGGCCATTCCTCAGGCTCTCCTGAGAACACTGGTAGCTCTTTAGTGCTAGTCTGTCGGGCTAGGAGCTTACTTAGGTCTCTTTCCAAGTTGTGTGCCTCAGTGCTCGTTGATGGAATTTGTTCGTTCAGATGTCGTCGAGTGTGAGGAGCTGTCGTGTCCGTGATGTTCTTAATGGGTGCATGATGGTTCATACCTGTCGGTACACTCTTAACGGATCTTAAAGAAGTGCGGGATCTAGAAATATTTTGAAGACCATCGTCCTCGTCGTCTTGGAGCGCTTGTAGTTGGATCGAGAGTTTTTCTTCCAGCAGACGCTTCTCGATCGCCGCCCGCTCTTCAGCGGCTTCTAATTGTAGCTGTAGGAGTCTTTGCTTTTTAACTGTTGACATTGTGCTTGCGGTGGAGTGGGCGGACGGGCATGGTGAAGCGGGGCGACTATCCTGGATTGGCTGTCTGCCGTTTTGTCTGTCATTGGGAACAGCCGCCGTCGTTAAAGATTCCATTGCCCTGGTTTGGCTTCTTGTTCTAACCATAGGTTGATTCTGTAGTTGTACATCGAAGGACCACTTTGGTCGGTCGCAGTTGTCGTCCTGCGGGTCAAGGGTCGGTCCTGGTCGTCTTTATCGTCCCTGATAATATCTTTTTACCAGTTCCGTTTTCTGTCGATAGTCATCTGTCCGTCCGTCCCGTACGTCAACCCTGTCACCCTCCGTCTGTCTGTCAGTCATTAGTCAAAGGAGGCTGGACGCCGCGACACTTAGTAATGCCCAGGCTTAACAGCTATATAACAAAAAAAGTTTCATTCGAATCCGTTCAGTATTTCAGGAGATTAGCGTGTTCAAACAGACAAACAAACAGACAAACAGACACACTTTTTTTTTCAAATTCTTTCTCTATTACTATGTCTCCATCGCCCCAGACATATATATTTTTTAAATATATGTAATGTAAATACACACTTTTTTTACTGTTTTATTATATGTAAGGATTATGTCTACTAATGAAGTACATAAATTAATACACGATACTGAATCCACTTTATTTGCGTTACGTATGAATGAATCTTAAATATCATTAGCACAATAGTCCAATTGTTTGAACATGATTTATGAAAACTAGCTATGAGTAGCTTAAGGGGCCTTACAACCTCAAGTACACACATTAGAGCACAGATTTAGATGAAGATTGTAGACTATAATACCTACTCAGTTATGTGATTTACAGTAGAAACACATTAGCTTAAACTTTTCTCTATAGAAAAAAATAGTAAAGTGACCTCCAGTTTTATATTTTTACTCGACTGCCCAAAACAAAAAGAGTGTATATGTGTTTTTTTAGAAAAAAACAATATGGCGACTGTACGACGCCATTTTCAAATGTGGAAAAAATATTTATTTCTTCTATTATTACAATATGGGCATTAAATGAAAGGCTACATTCCAAAACTATATAATATGTCACTAAACTATGTGAAATAAAAATAAATTGTTTAAAAAAAATTAAAACACGACTGCCCTGCCAAAAACGAACTAAAAAGTTAAACAACAAGTGTCATTGCAGTCGGGGGATTTTATTATGGAACAATTTTTGATCAAAGAGGTCCCCCGACTGCAATGACACTTGTTGTTTAACTTTTTGGTTCGTTTTTGGCATGGCAGTCGTGTTTTTAATATTTTTTTAATTAATTAATTTTATTTAATGCGGTACCAACCAATAAAAAAACCTAAAATCTTAAAACCATAGTAAAAAACCTAGCTAGCTCTATGGTTTTGTGATTGACAGTTTTCCAAAACATGATAATAATATTAGTTTATTAGTTTAATCAATTAGAAAGAATAATGTTTTGATAATGATGTTTTCGAGCTTTGTACGTCCCCTTAAATAGAGCTCTATTGGGCATTGAAAATTGTTTATTTTTGAATTTCATTGAAATTTTCCGATATTATTTACCCGCTCGACAATATATTTCAATAACACTCTAATTTAAAGGGCGTTGATATAATATTGAACTTTATATTGATAGAAAGATGCGAGCTTCAATAAGATTGAATACAAAGAATGCCAATTTCAGAAAAATCTCTTTTAAAATTGACTGTGAAATGATTGATACGAAAGACTTTCGGAGAATTGTTAAAATACTGAGTGTACCACAGTTTTTATTAAGATTTTGGGTTCGGTCACCGATACCGGTATCAAGTAAAAAATACTCTATTCTAACTTGAATATGAGTTTATTTTATTAACCGACTTCAACAAAAGAAGGAGGTTCTCAATTCGATTGTATGTTTTTTTATCGCTGTTCGCGCGTATCTCCGACATTTAAGAACCGATTTTGATGATTCTTTTTTTGTTCGATTGAGTTTGCTTGCAAGATGGTCCCATTTAATTTTTTTCAAATCGGTCGAGTAGTTTTCAAGTAATCTTGAAAATACTATGATTTTGCATCAACTACCTTGACGATTTTGTTATTTATGAACCGAATTAGATGTTTTTTTTGTGTTGGAAAGGGGATACCTTTAGTGTAGTCATTTTAACCGACTACAAAAAAAAGGTTCTCAGTTTGACCTGTATATATGTAGTATGTTTCTCCGCGATTATCTCACGTTTGCCTGAGTCGATTTTTCTACCTAAATATTATACTTGCCTACACTACCTAATACAGAAGGTACTTACACTAAAAATAAAAAATGTTTAAAAACAAAAAACCGACTTCAATAAAAACCTGCCTCTAAAAAGCAAGAAATAATATTCAAATCATAAGATACGCATTAGCATCGTTATAATAACGTCTATTGAAGTCGGGTGGGGATTTTAGAATAAAAAAAGAAAGTTGTACTTCCCGTACGTACGGTACGTTCGTACCCACCCGACTTCAATAGACGTTATTATAACGATTATAATGCGTATCTAATGATTTGAATATTATTAATAATTATAAAGCAAGAGCTTTTTAGGGGCAGGTTTTTTTTGAAGTCGGTTTTTTGTTATTAAACAATTTTCAAAATCAGGGCTGCAGTTTACTTATAAGGATCGAATGTTTGACATTTTTGGAGCCTCAAAACACAATATCCAGAAGTCTGACACCCCATTTTCTTTACAAAAGAACTAAATTAAACTCTTTATCAAACTCCCGATGTTATTCCAAGCGGGAAGCAGCGAAATCGGATAAAATCTCCATACGCCAGCTCTATAATACACTGCATTGTGCACATGATGTATGTTTTCTTTACATTACGTGATTTTTCCCCAAATTTGACGCGTTGAAAGGGGCGTAAACTACTTTGCAGGTGATGGATGTTGCAACTTATTTAAAGTCGCAAAGCTTAGAAACATCTTTAAAGATAAGTATATACTTTTATTCAAATGTCGTCAAGTATGAAGGGATTTACCAAGATCAGATGATGACATAATATGATGTGGCTGCTTTCGTATGCAACAGGCATGTACAAACTGCAGTAGAATTTTGATAGATAAAATAATGTTTAAAGTTGCAGTTGATGTCACAAACGAAATAAACATCACGAAAGAAATAGAAAATATAAGATTATTTACTTCTCTATATAAATAATGCCAGTCAATTGGCTTTGCTAACTTTTTGAACATGACCGGAAATCTCAAAACCATTTCGAGGAATAAGCTTTCGGTACAATGTGTACTAATTTGATTTAAAAATAAGTCAATATTTTTAAAGATATTCAATTAAACGCTTTAACCTTCAAAATGACCTTTCTATGACGTCATCAGATGCAAATCTCCCTGCTATAATAAAAAAAAAGAAAAAAGGGGCAAAGACAATTTTGACCATAAACTTGGCATTAGGGATGGTGGAAGGTGGAAGTGAGAAAATATCGAAATAGGTAATATTTCTTAGAAAAAATTTGGATGATGACTAAGTAATGGATTCTTTCTTATTTTCAAACAACCAATAAGTCATCACGACAGGTAATAAAAAAAAAACCTTTTATTTTTTAACCAAAGCCAATTAGTGAAATCGTATTGCTGTTTTATGTAACTTGTAACTTAATTTCAATAATAAGCAAAGCAATACCTGACAGGTTTGGTATGTTCTACTGAAATTCCATTTAAACTGACATATAACAAAAACCAGCATTTAAATCAATCGCTTTAGTTAAATCAGTAAATTGATTACAAAGTTGCCCGTTTCACATTATCTGGAAGTGAATTAATAAGATAATAACCGACTCAGCTTTGCGCAATCTCGGAAAAACACCGTTATTAACATCCATCACGTTATTATATGACTAACTGTTATTTTACGAGCGTCTAATGGTTCGATAAGGGCATTTTATTACACCCAAACGGCTCCTACCTGTCTTACAATGTTATGGCATCTATGCGTTATGGCCACGCAATCCGCCCAATTTCGCATAATGGATATATCTTTATTGTTGTCGAACAGTGTATAAAAAGGCCATAAATTGGCACGTCTCGAATAACACAGGAGATAATGGTAGATAAAGCATTAGCGAGTGTGCGATGGGAATATGAAACGGTCGCGTTTATGTGGAGTGACTATTACAACGTTGAACTGAATTGGTGATGAACAGCTGTAAGAGTTATAACTGCCATTTTACCTACAATTGAGGCAACATTAAAGTTGCATATAATTTTTCCACGACAATGACAAGTATTTATATGTATACATCATAGACAAACTTTAACAAGTCCTGTCAACTAACAAGAAGACAATTGGGTGTCTGAATTTAAATTATTTCACTTCATGACGTCTGAAAACCCTGCCTTCACCACAAACAAATCCGTATGTACTTAGGTAACACCATAGAAATAGAATGTCAAAAAACAACAATGTCAATAAACAGGTGATCCGAAAAACGATTCATACATTTTATATGAGGTACGTAAAATATGACTGAGATTCATAAAATATGACTGTAATATGGCAAAGGAAATTAATAAACTATGTCCCATACTGTTTTCTTCGTCGATAAACGAATAAATTGGTTTTAAAGAAATGTGTGGCAATATCTTATTTACCTGTGAAAAGTGTGATTACTTGGATTGTTTCTTTTTGTCACATCACAATTACTTAGAGCACAAGACACCATGGCTCCACGATACCTCTATTTTAAATTCTAATTAAGATTAACAAATATTTTAAACAAACTGTGATTACTCATTTGCTAGGCGGGACGCTAGGGGCTCTTACTGTAAAAAATGTTGGCACATGTTACTTGATCCTGTGTCTCTTTTTTACATAGTCCGTGTCCGTTTAATGTTAACTTCTCTTTTCCACGCTTTGTTGGTCTTCTTGAGCGCAGCGAAAATTTTTCTATGTCTATGGGTAACACTCTAATGGATTTCATATAAATTTCTTAAAGATAGTGATAAATAAATATATCACAGATAGTAAAAAAAAATCCAATAAAGACCCGAACAGAAAAAAATCCTACGAAGAAAGGAAACAAGCCAAAACACAGTTCACAGAAGTCGTCGTTCATCAACGATCCCTTTATCATTGAAAAAGGCCACATCTAAAGAAGGTCGTGTAAGTACCTTTAACCCTACAAGGTAACCTACATCCTTTGTCAAAGTTTCTGTAACTACGCAACAAAATGGCCCATTTGGCTGACCTGAACACCCCTGACTCAAGGGACCGAACAGTTTGGTTCTACGTCTCAATACTTTTATTGGCTTGGAGAAATAAATAAATGGGTACAGAATGGTTACGATCTTTGAATATAAATTTGAATAGGGTTTTTATTTGTTGAATAAATGATAATCCCAAAATAAATGTAAAACATTTTTGAGACAATCAATCATCATCGCCTTATGTTATGCATCCAGGATCAAAACAATTATATGAATCTTAAGTATTATATCTACGAGCTATAGCATCAATAAACTTACAACTCATTTATCCACTTTCGGATGCATTATAAAATTCGAGCTAGGGACTAGTATGAATGAATGATGTCAAGTCAACCCGCATTCGAATAATTCCACCAGATTCGTTAAACCAAATTCGAATTTGCTAGTCAATTAAGAGAGCCGTCGTATGCGAGTATGCGAATTGGCTAGCACCATTTGGGTACCCAGATTCAGGTAAACGACCTTAAGGTGGTTCGATGAGCTCAGTAGCGCCACCAAGGGAAATAAATAATTTACGTTTTATCAAGGGCTTAGAATAAAAGTTTTAGTTATTTTGCGCAAATAGAAGAGTAAAGTGCAATATTTTAATATTTTTTCATGGCCTCAAATATAAGCAATAAGTTATGAATGTCGATATTGCTAAATGTGGCCACTTTTGGCAATATCGACATTCATAACTTATTGCTTATATTTGAGGCCATGTAAAAATATTTAAATATTGCACTTTACTCTTCTATTTGCGCAAAATTATCAAAATTTTAATCTAAGCCTTTGATAAAACGTAATTGATTTATTTCCATTGGTGGCGCTACTGAGCTCACCGAACCACCTTAATGCCCGGGATACACGAGGCTTAGTTTTTCAAGCTAGGATAGCAAGCTAGTGTCAGTAAGCTAGCAAGCTAGTACTTCTGGCTTCGTGTAGACAAAACTAGCTTCATCGCTTGCTTGTCTACACGAAGCCAGAAGTACTAGCTTGCTAGCTAACTGACACTTGCTTGCTATCCTAGCTTGAAAAACTAGCCTCGTGTATCCCGGGCATAATAGCATCAAAACCCGAATTCGGGTTTGCTAGTCTAAAGAAAGCCGTCAAGTATGTGAATCTGGCTTGCACCATTTGGATTACCCAGATTCAGGTAAACGACCATAATAAAGCATCAAAACCCGAATCCGGGTTTGTTAGTCTAAAGAAAGCCGTTGAGTATGTGAATCTGGCTTGCACCATTTGGATATTCAGATTCAGGTAGACGACAATAATAGCATCAAAACCCGAATACGAGTTTGTCCTTCTTCTTCTTCTTCAGCCTTAAGTCACCCACTGCCGAGTGTAGGCCTCCTCGAATGCACGCCATCCCGTTCGGTCTTGTCTTTATCTCACCCAGTTTTTCCCCGCTACTTTGGATGGTCGTCTGACCATCTGGTTTGTTAGTCTAATCTAAAGAAAGCCGTCGAGTATGTGAATCTAACTGGCACCATTTGGACACCCAGATATGCGATATTTGGGACCGTAATATCATCATGTAGCGTTGATTTTAACCAAAAAGTAGTAAAATGTAAATGCTGGTGAGAAATCTTTTCTTCTCTACTTGCGAATTACAGTCAAAACTAATTATTATTCAAACTAAATTCAAACTCACAAACTGCTAACAACGCAATTTATTCACCTCGAGACCAAACTTTTGTTACTTATTTCGAACAATTTTCTGCAATTTTCAACATGCAATTTAAATTTCAACCTTTCAATGCAAAATGATTTTGTTAACATTCGAAAGATTTTGCTGTGTTTTCACAATTTCTGATAGATTTGTTATTTTTTCGAAGTTAGATTAGTTCGTAACTATCTAAATTTTATTCATGTTTATTATCTGAAACTTAATTTATTTGTAATTGCCTTTAATATTTGTGAACATTTGTTTATAACCAAATATTTACCTAACTTTATCTTGTTTACATCAAATTAAAAGTTAGTAGTTAATAGCATGTTGTGAAAGCTTTTATATGGCTTTTATCGTGAAACTAATAACATTATTGATGTATGATTTGTACTTGAAAGAGTTTTAATGAAAGTACCTACATACATGCTTATTTTTAATTTATTTCTAGAATCTAGTCATTATAACTGTGTGTTATTAGTATCCGTGTAATGAGCCTTGGTGTGAGCCTGTATATTTACTCTCACTATTGAAATTTGTAAAATTAACACGTTTAGCTTTTTTCTTTCTTATCGAATGAGGATTAGACCTCTGGTGTTAGAGTTTATCTTTTTGTAGACGATTATCTTAAAGATCAAAATGCGTGAAAATGATGTACTTAACACATAACTTGCTACTATAAGTACTTTGTTGAAGTAATTTAATAAGTCTATGTTGTTGCCAATAATCATGTCACCCTGTTGTGATTATCTGGTAACGATATATTCAAGTTTGTAAATATCGTTACTTATGGCTGTTACAGCTGATAAGTTTCTTGCGCCCGTTCTTCTTGTCAGCTAAAAAAGTCTGGAACGGGTGGTAGGAAAATATAGACGATTCAAAAGTAGGTACTTAAGGTGGTTCGATGAGCTCAGTAGCGCCACCAATGGAAACAAATCATTTGCGTTTTTATCAAGGGCTTAGAATAAAAGTTTTAGTTATTTTGCACTCATTCATAACTTATCCTACTAATATTATAAATGCGAAAGTTTGTGGGTTTGGATGTTTAGATGTTTGGATGTTTGTTCCTCAATCACGCAAAAACTACTGAACGGATTTGCTTGAAATTTGGCACACAGATATTAAGTGGCCTAGATTAAAACATAGGATACTTTTTATCCCGATATTCTCACGGGAACGGGAACCACGCGGGTGAAACCGCGGGCGGTCGCTAGTTGCTTATATTTGAGGCCATGAAAAAACATTTAAATATTGCACTTTACTCTTCTATTTGCGTAAAATTATCAAAACTTTTAATCTAAGCCTTTGATAGAACATAATTGATTTATTTCCATTGGTGGCGCTACTGAGCTCATCGAACCACCTTAATAATTAAATTTATTTGAATAAAGCTTATTTGACTGACTTATCAAGCCGCCTGTAAGGCTTCTAACTTGGCTTAACGACTGTTATCAGATGACAACAGCCGGGAACGACGGTTGAACGTGCCCTCCAAAGCACGGAAGCGCTCAGTTGTAGTGCGACTTTAACGGTCACCCATCCGACACCTGACCGGCCCGAGCGTTACTTAACAAACGTGATCGAGTACGATCAGTCTGTCAAGTTCCGCCATGAGCGCTTCGTACTAGCTAAATAGAATGCTTAGCTAAAAAGTATTTTACGTATACAACATGTTAGAAAAAACCCTAAAGATTATGGTAAAAGAGGTAACATGCATATGATGCACACAACCCCGAAAAATTATTATAAAAACAGAAGACAAAAAGGAGTCTTTTTTGAATATAAAAAAATCCTCTCATGATGAACTGCTCAGTGGCAACCTTAAATCTAAATTTCCTTTTTAACCGACTTCAAAAATTTGAAAAGGAGGAGGTTATCTATTCGTCGCGTATATTTTTTTATATGTATGTACACCGATTACTCGAAGACGGCTGAACTGATTGAAATGATTCAAACGTTATAACATGACATTTGTTTCCAAGTAGGTCCCATTATTTGAAATTTTGAAATCGGTTCAGTAGTTTTCAAGTAATCATGAAAAAACTGTCGTTTTTGTTACCATTTTATATGAATTCAGGCGGATTTTCAACCATTACTTTTTTGTTTATGAACCGATTTAGATGATTCTTTTTTTGTTTCAAAGAAGACACCTTAAGGATGATACCATATTAATTTCATTGGTATTGAACTTTGGATTTTGAAGATACACTAGGGAACTCCTCAAAATTAAATAGGAACTGTACAGTGATTTAAATATTGGTAGGTTTATGACAATCAAAAACAAATTAAGGTACCTACCTATTTATTGTCAAGGACGTGCTGGACTAGGGTTGAACTGCGAAGGCCCAACGGAACTCTTGTGGAAATTAAGTTACTCGGGGTATACCATTGAAAAATGTGAAACATTATAACGTTTTATTTTATAAAATCATCACTTACATACCTACCACAAAAAAGTTTCAAATAAAAAAGCTTTTTAAATAAAGCACAACCTCCTTCAAAAATCTTAAAAAACAGCTCTATAAAAAGCAAGTAATAATGTTTAAATCGATTAATTAAACCACGTCTATTGAAGTCGGGTGGGGCTTTAAGAATATAAACAATACAATAAATAAATAAAAATACTTCCAGCTCCACCCGACTTCAATAGACGTGTTTTAATTAATCGACTTAAACATTATTTCTTGCTTTTTATAGAGCTGTTTTTTAAGATTTTTGAAGGAGGTTGTGCTTTTTTTAAAAAGCTTTTGTCCATTAATAATAGAATTTGTTATAGAAAACAAATAGTCTATTTCCGTTTAGGGCTGTCAATTTGCAGTTTTCCATACAAATAAAAAACAAAATTGTATGGGTTATTATGAAACACGCTGTGTAACTTTTTAATATAGGAATTCAAACAAATTCCCAGGAACTAAAAAAGATGATGATGATGAAGTGATCGAATCAGAAATGAGGAGATCCGCAGGCGAACTAAAGTAACCGACATCGTCGAAGGATTGCTCAGCTAAAATGGCACTGGGCGGGACACATAGCGAGAAGAACCGATATGGCCGTTGGGGCGGAAAGGTTCTGGAATTGCGACCGTGCACCGGACGACGCTCCGTGGGTAGGCCCCCGACAAGGTGGACCGACGATCTGGTGAAGGTCGCGGGAAGCCACTGGATGCAGGCAGCGCAGGACCGACCGTCGTGGAGATCCTTGGGGGAGGCCTATACCCAGCAGTGCGTGTCGTGCGGCTGATATGATGATGATGATGAAAAAAGATGAAAGGTCCACTGGTATTTTTAGTGTTTTAGTACACTAATAATAAAACTGAAAACATAAATGGACTCCAAAATCACACAACCAATAATAATAAACTGTATTTAAGTCTGTGCTTTAATTCTACAACCCACAAAGGCACTTTCTATTTAAATTAGCTTCTGAAAGAAACTAAATTAAGAAGTATGTTAGAATTGCAGAGAAGTTGCTCTCTAGTGTACGATTTCTTTGGGAGAACGAAGCTGCTTAGATATTTTTTAAGATGAAATAAAAATGAAACGTTCTTTAAACGAATGGGTTATGAATTATGATGATAGAATAATAAATTGCAATTTATTTTTATGATGAAAACCTAAGAGAAATAGTTATCAAGGGAGAGAAAATGTTGACTATAAAGTTGGTAAATAAAGATTTTATCAATAAACGGTATTGATACAAATACAATGTTTTTTATTTTGCCAATATAAGAGTATATTGCTAATATATGAGGAGCTCGGTGGCGCAGTGGGCTTAGCGCCTGGTCCAGCGATTGCGGAGGTTAAGCAACTTTTACAAGGGTTGGTCATGGGATGGGTGACCAAAAATTTATTATCTCGAGCTCCTCCATGCTTCGAAAGGTACATTAAGCAGTTGGTCCCGGCTGCATTTGCAGTCGTTAATACCCACCATTCCGCATTGGGCCCGCGTGGTGGGTTATGTTATGGCCCATCCTCCTTATCCACCCATAAGGAAGCCGTGTGCCCCAGCAGTGGTGATATTAAAAAGGGCTGATGGACATATTGCCAATAAATATTTAGGACGTGTAGGGCATAATAATATACCTAGAAATAATAATTATGTAACAAAAGAAAACGGACTTTTTCTATCTTCTCTGCAGTGTGAAATACCTTGTATTTTATATAAGTAATGGAATGCGACATTATTAGTTTTGAAAAACATTTATATTGTGGAAAAACCTTAGCTATATACCTACGTAAGTACCTACTTAGCTATATTTTAAGGATCGAAGCAAGATAACTTTCCATTGCTTTCGTGTTTAATTAGATTTAGCGTTATGGATACAGTTCCTCAAGAGCCATATTTTTTATTAATAATTCTATTTCAACGAGGAAATGAAGCAACACAAAAGCTCACCCGTAAAAAAGTTAGAAAGCAAACTGCGCGTTTCGAGCAGAAACTCTAAAAATCACAGTGACGATATAAAGGCACGTATCGTTTGGCGCAAGCCGCTGTGCATAAAATGCCAGAACAATCACAGTAAATATCACAACACAGGTACCAGGCTTAAACGAAGGCTGCGTGCGAGGACAATGTAAATTTTCAGAATAACCTCACTTAAAAAAATGAAGTGCCCTAGAAACTGCAATTTATTACCTCGGAAAATTACCGTATATTGTTTGCAAAAAATGATGTGTTATGTATGACTAAATATTAGTATTTGTTATTTTCACTATATTATTTAATCTTACATTTAATTAAAATCTTAATATAAAATTTTGTTTTTGTAAAAAAAAAATTGATCAAACAACCCCAGAGGAATCCTTGGAAATTAGTAAAACCTTCCTCGAACATTGAAAAAAATATTATTATGAAAAATGAAAAAATGAAAAATGAAAAAATATTTATTTTCTACCACAAAGTTTACATGGTACATACAGTTTTAAAGTTAGTTTCATTATGAACTATAATTAGTTATCTAAAGTAATACTTTGTGGGAGACTGATGCCTAAACTAGACATATAAATGCCTGTATGTCAGGTCATCAGGTTCCCAACCTCTCGGACTAGCTTAGTAAGATTATATGTATACATGTAGTTGAATACAAACTAACATTATGTTGTCATAAAAGAAACAGTGTACAATCCATGTTTTTAGTACAATTAACTGAAATGAAACATTATTTTCTTATGAGAGAAAAACAAAGTTATATCCATTTACGTAGTAGAACTTAATAACATAAAATTAATGAAATGAAACAGTAAGTATAGCATTAAAACATTATAACGTAAATTAAAGGACATTATTTGATTTGTATTAAAGAAGTAATGGTGTTGTTATACAAAGGACGATAGTTGGATGTCTAGGTTTTGAATGTTTGTTACTCAATCACGCAAAAACTGCTTAGAACAGATATTTTGAAAATTGTGTATTGTTTAGTGCTTTTGATTAGCACATACGTAGGTACAAGTATTATTTGTACCAATAGAATTTCCAATAATCCGATTTTTAAAAAATCCAACAAATCTGATTGAAGAAAACTGAAATGCTTTTCCTTATCAACTTTAACATTCATACTAAATATATTTCTTAAGAATGTCTCTTAGTATAACAAAGTAACTTACCCGGAAAAGTAACTTCGCGATACGGTCCAAAGATAGCAATAAAATTTAAATGCAAGGAATTTTCCGGTTTTGTCGCATGGCTTTATTTTGCATATACGCTCGTGCAGACACTATCGATTTTGTCTGTGTTGGGGGGCAGCCTGATAATCGTATTATAGAGCATTATAAATGTGTTGGGGCCCTACCGGTACTATATATTATGTGTTTTATAGATACGATGTGACCTTGGACAGCCCTCGCGTTTTAGGGTATCTGTGATGGTTGACAAATTGGAAATTGTAATTTGCGTTGTTACTTCATTGTGATGTTAATAATTTTGTGTTGTGACTTTATGATATCTGTTTAGCAGCAAGTTGGTGTACATAAGGTAGACATAAGTACTAGTTACTTATACAAAAAATGGGATAAATATTTTTGTTGGATGTTGCGATTGGTTTGAACGCTTCTCCCACCATTAACGAGGATTTAAGATTATCCTAGTATTACCTATCTAACGTCGCTATTCCAGCAAGGATCTCATTATCCTCCTGTCCTTATCCCAATTTATTTGTAGTGCTATGTCTACACAAAATAAAATTTTGCGCTCGTAGAACGACCACTATTGGGGTCGGCGCAGCATGTAATACAAACTGCATTAGGTTTTGGCAAAGTTTTACGATCAGCCGCCTGCCTGACACCAACCCTCCTTGGGAATGCTGTTGTTGACAGTTTCCTCGCTGCCATTCGAGTGACCCTTTGTGCGATGGTCTGAACCGGGTCCCTAAAACTTCCCGCTATCGCCTTCTACGATACCCACGGGATGAGGTGGGACAGTCCTATTCTTAACCGGAACTGTGCGGCAGCAAGGATCCAGCAAAAGATTCCAGCAAGGATCTATGAAACAATTATATAATCAAGGGAAAAAGTACTTATTGAGAAGCCGCCTGTCGATTTTCACTGCATTTCTGATTTTTTAAAGCGCTTGTTGAGTTCGGTTTAAGAAACACGATATTTTTTTGGTTAAATCAATGTCAATGTGATAACCACGGACAGGCCGTTGGGTTCGTTTGGAAACAGTAGTAGAAGGAAATAGGATGAGAATATTGATTCTAGGTTGCAACAGTTTTATTTTTGAAAGCTCAACAGGATGCTTAAGAAAACCGTGAGAGATTGTTGTATAACAAATAACTATTTTTAAATATGTTACATTGGCCAAATTCTGTTGTACCCTGTTGTACCCTATTTATTACTCTTAGGATTTAGTTAGCGGTCACTTTAGTAAAAAAAATAAGTTGTGTTTTTTCACACAAATGTTATGTATTAAAATTAATTGATACAAACATTTACAAGGTAACAACCAAATTTTTTTTGGATTGTCATACTAGTATCTTTAGGTAAGGTCCATTTGTTCATGTCCATTTGTCTTATTTGGTAAACAACCTTTATTCAACTCTTTATTGAAAAAAAAAACAGTAAAAAAAATGCAACAAATGGTTTTCCACGCATAAATTACGAAAAAAATTACTTACTAATTTATTAGTAACAATTTGATTCAATAAGACAACAAATTTAAGAAAAACGATTTAGATTTAAAAGACGAATGACGATTCAAAAGCTATGTAAGTACTATGAAAAGGACAAGTAAAAATAAACAGACTTTATCCATATACTCGTATGTATACCCCAAATATATCGAGGTATTTTACGTAACTTTTTAATAAAACATTGTGCGTAGCTGAAACATTTCTTAAACTTCAAACTGTCGTGCGCATTACACTTTGTTGCAAATTAATCTTCTCACACACGCCACCCCGCCTACCTGTCGCATTATTGAATTATGTAAGCTTCGGGAAAATTAAACGCGCGCTAACAAATCGGCGGATTCTGATTAAATATTAACTAACTTAAAACACATGTTCTTGACGACTATGAGGGAGAAATGGCTTATTATTAATCTTAATACAATATGCTGCGTAAAAGTAACATTTTGGTTTCATGGTTTTACATAGGTAATATACAGTCGTGTTGTTCACGTTTTTTATAAAAAAAGCCTTGTATTGTTACATTATAATTATAAGTGCTACCTGAATGTTTCTAAATAATTTTGAAGCAAACAAAAAATAATTAATTTTATATTCATCGTAACAGCCCTTACTTTTAAGTTTTAAAGCTTAATAATATGAGATATGAGTAATAGACGATTAAGTCACATGTCACAATCTTATGTAAATCACAGGCTTCGATGCATTGTATGGAATTGACAAGCTTAGGTTGTTAAAGTTATACTAGTAAGCGCAGCGTTCAAACATTTAGAATATTGGCCATTTGAGTAGAGGGTAGGCCATTCTAGTCCTTAACTGGAGGTAGCTCTCTCCCACGGAAAGATTTTGGCACAGTCAGGTTACAAATCGCATGACCATTTTCATTGGAATACCTCTTTTCAGATCCACAGAGATATCAGAGGTAACCTATTACTGGATGGTGCTATTCGACTTTCTAGGACCCCAAACGGCGTCTTACTAATTTTGATCTTTCCAATATCATTTACTTTCATTTTCGAACATTTAACCTGTGAGTTATGTGTTGTTCATTAGGGCGCAGACTCATATACAAAACTGGAGCCTCCTTACACGTAATTAAGGCGTGCTTAAATCCACGTGAAAACGTTGAGCCCAAATGAAATTAGCGTAAATCACATCAACGTTGGATTAACGATGCGACTGAGGGCGTCGTAGAATCGGATCTATGTAGCGCGTTTGTGGTCTCACTTCGGTAGCAACGATGCGAGACGCGCCACAACGTAAGGCTCTGTGCAGACTGTAACGCTGCAACGCCACCGCCGCCCTGGCAAGCCGCTGCGCGTGGCTGTGTAGGTCCGGGGCCCTATTATAAATTTGACAGTTGTTAATTACAATGACAATTTGGTTTCGTCGCGGTGTCTATGAGTATTTCTTACTTAAATGGCCAACATTCTGTGCGTTTGAACGCTACGCTTACTAAAGCTTTAAAATAAGCAGTAAACTTTAAAATTACGTGCCGTAAGCATGTCAATTCCATACAATAAATCAAAGTCTATGATTTAAATAAGATTGCGACATGTGATTTAATCGTCTATTGCTCTAATTGAGCTTTAAAATTGAGCGTAGCGTTTAATAGAATGTTGGACAATTGGGTAGGGGGGCTCATTAGTATATTTTATTTTTCCAAATTGGTTGTTGCAATGGATAAAAAAATGTATGTTTTGAAAATATTGACACGTTTATCAAATAAGGCCCAATCATTACCCCATTGGAGGTCCATAATCCATATAAGGTCCACCTTGCCTTTACAAAAATACCCATCCATCCACTTGTCACAAACTGACCCTTTCAAAATTGCATCTTTTCCTGCCTGCTGAAGTGTGGCCAGCAGTACGTCTCAGCTGCGGCTCGCCCGCAATTATTTCAATCCTCAGATAACAGATATCAGTCAGTTAAATTATAATCCAAGTAACATAAAAATTATTCAAACAATTTGACAAATAAACATATGACAATCATTTTCAATTTGGCGGCATAATACGTTATCAAATTTCCCCTCTTGCTGCTTGCTTGACTGGCTGATTTTTCAATGCCCTTTATCTGGGCATTGAAAAATCAGCCAGTCAAGCAAAGTAGCAGCGGTGCTGTGCCGTGTCTACACAGAGCCTTAGTAGTTTGTTAAATCTAAGTTGCGAATTTTGGATCGGTGTGTAACCAATTATCTCGCTTCAATTAGTCCGTGAGTATGAATTATTGGATACTGCGCAATACATTTATATTCTGTTTAACTAATTGATATTCTGTTAGGGTTAATGTAATTTCAGTTTTGCTTGCATATCGTCAACTGGTATTTTCTTAAATTATTTGAGAAATAGTTTGGTTGCATCATTAGAATAAATTTTATTTACTTGACGAAAAAAAATAAAAATATTTTGTCTTAGATTAAAAACTGTTCGTTGTTAGTCTAATCTATTTCATCGAGATTAAATCGATACATAAATAAATTATTCATCTTTCAGCATCCCGTAAAATTTACTTTCTACAATAAAGTTTCATTAAATTTAAATTGTTATACCTAAGTTCAATGAAATACGTTTAAATACATATTACAAATACAATATACAAATACACTTGACAATTTATTCAACTTCCAATATTTCGATATTGCCATCGCTCTTACTTTAAACTTAAAGGATAGAGCCTAGAGCAAACTAAATTGCCGAGACGAGACAAACAGAAATCAATGTACTAATGGAAAAGTAATATCACAGTAGTCGAAGAAAGGGAATAAATATCTACACTTGCATGCAAACAAATCGACTCATCGTGTTGCTGGCTTTCATACCAACGTGTACACTTCGAGGTGTCAATAACAAAAAGCAAACGCTTATTTGTCGTAACCTTTTTTACCATTTACATAGGCCTTAAAACCTTTCATTAACCTCTCAATGGGGTGTATCACGCAAAGCTAATCGCAGGTGGCGCCAGCGGCGACCTGGCCTCTTTCAATGATTTAGATTGGTTAAAATACGTCAGAAATGACATTAGACATTTGAAACAACCAATCAAATTATTTTGGGACTGTCGCTTGTGGCGCCATTAGTTCCTCAGTATCACACCCCATTAAGAAAAATAAATAGAGTCTTAATATGAATAAAAATCAAGGTTTGTTCTATCGTATGTCTAAGAAAACGGAGCAGTTTAAAAAAACTTAGTCGATTAATGCAAAAATCGTTGCAGAAATACTTTCATTTATAATTGCTAATACTACGGTATTTTGATGATATTTTAAGGTGTCACGATCTCTGAGGTCCCAGGTTCGATTCCCGGTTTGGGTCTTTGTAGTTCCACCGTTGTCTTTGATTTCCAAACACAAGTGCATTAGCTACTTAATTTAGAATCAGAGCAATGTCTGTGATGTTGTCTAATTTATTTATTTAATTTTTACAAAAAAGGATTTTTACCATGAAAATAGCAGGAACAATCGATTTAATTGCAAGCAAGTGTCTTTATCTTTGACAATGTCTGTTAGAGGATTTTATAAGAGCAAAATGCAAAATACGCATACATTTGCATTTCTGAGTCCTTGTAACGAAATGGCGTATTGGATTCAGATTCAAGTTTCGATGCAAATATAGAAATGGAATATTGAATATAATTTTTGGATTCAACAACAGATGATATTTATTTGTGAAGCATGATATTATTATTTACTAAATATATATCGAATGAAATCATATCTACCAGATTTTATTTTCTAAGGTCTGCAATATTAAGATGACCTTCTTATACAAATCCGATATATCACCTATTTAGATAGCTCGTTTTTTCAGTATTGAATATTTTGGAAGTTTTTCATTCTTATTTTATTATAAATTTACTTTATTACTACTACTTCTATTACTACTTCAAATGCAGTATTTATGAGAAAAAAAATGCACTTCATTACTACTTCATAATACATGATAAATCGCGAAAGATTATCAACCTTTTAAAATTTTAAAGATTTTTTTATGATAGCTTTGTGGGTATAATAACGATGCATGTTTTGTGTAACAACGTGTTACAAAAAATTCCTTTGGTAGATAGAGTATCATGCATACAACCCAGGAACATTATTATAAGGTGCCTCTATGGTCTAGCGGTTAGTCCACACGTATAAGACGTAGGAGTCCCGGGTTCCATTCCCAGAAGTTATCATGTTCCCATTTATCTCCAGATCGGTTTGACTGATTTGACGTAGAAGTCCCGGGTTCCATTCCCAGAAGTTATCATGTTCCTATTTATCTCCAGAACGGTTTGACCGATTTAGATGCGATTTTTAGAGTAGAGAACTCTTCAAAAAGTTCAAAATAAAAAAGAAACCCAAAAAAAATTAAGAAACCCACGATGGTTCAAATAGTTATTTTTAATTTAAAATGAGTTAAATATTTTTTTACGAAAATAACCCGATTAAAACTGATCTAAGTGAGGCAGTATGTGATGTTATAATTACAACCGCAAGAAAAATCCGTTGGCAACTGCCATTTGCCATCTCTCTGTTCTGTTTCAATTAAAATTTTAAGAAAAGCAACTATTAACATAACTATCTTTGTCTCCAAAAGTACATTTCCAATACAAATTTTAATTAAGCACAACTGCAAAATATTAGTTCATTTGGGGGCAAGTAAAGTAATGGCAACCCCGATGAATTTTCTTGCGTTTGTAATTTATGAGTATGTGGACAAATATGTAAGTGTGGCAAAGGGTCCACACAAGCCGATTCCCACTGGCTTACTTTTTAGAAATTCCACCCCACCGATCCACTATGCAGATCACAAAATTTTTGTAGAACGGCTTACCTTTGCCATAATTTCACCCCTCGCCAATAAGTTATAGTACCTGCATCACTTTTAGTCGGGGAATTTTCAGTAAATAAGTTGCGCCACGACCTAACTAAAGTGATTATTTTTTATTGAGATATATAAATATTATATTTAACGTCATTTTGACCTCTGCGTTTTAAAATAGAATAAGCAAATGACAAATAAAAAAATAAGTTTATAATATATACTGTTACGTACGAAAAAAATTCCAAACAACATTACTTGAATGGAATCCGTTTTATTGGCAATAAATAATATTGAGGCTGAAACGAAGGTGCAAGTTGTTTGATGGAATTTATTTTGCGTTAACCAGATTGTCTGGGAATCCACTTATCAACAGTCTAGTGGCTTTATAACTGTTTTCTGGGTGTTTTATTTCGATGGAAATGTCTCATTATGTACGCAAATATGTAATATCATTTTATAAAGTAAGTTAATTTTATAGGAGTTAACAAATTATAGCTTGTCTCGTTTATTCATTTAGAATATACATATATATTCAGCTTTAAGTTATATGCTACTTTCCAAATCTATGAGTGGTCTATTTATTTAGTTATGCCATGATCTTCAGCAGTGCACTACCTTAAAACTTTATCAGTAAAATGAAAACCATCAAAACGAAGCAGATCATAGTATCACATTATTATTAATTTTTTTATAATATTTTTATAGGATTTCGTATGCCTCATTATCACTATTTATGAACAAATTCCTCTATCACACCAACATAAACTAATTCATTAATGTAGCTACTATCACTAAAAGCATTTTATCTTTCAATTAACGAAGCCTGTTTGGAGCTTTTCTGCATCGGCGGCGCCGGCCGTTCAAAATCTAATTGAAATTTCAACTTTTAGACCCTGAATAAGTGGTAACTAGATTTTAATGTCGTGTCAAATTGTTTTCGTTAAAGTAAATGCGTCGTTGGAGGCGGGAGATTCTGAAAATGTCTTAATTTCCTGAATCCGATGTCGCGGTCTTGGTTGGATTAGCACGCCTTTGTAGTGTTGCCACAGAGATGCGTTTATACTATACTTTACATAACGGTAACGAAAATAACAGTATTTTCAGGATTTCTTGAAAACTACTTAACTGTCGGGAAAATCAAAAATCAAACCAAATAGCAACTAATTACCAAAGTAATTTCTATAAAACCGCGCTAGTATCCGTTACAAAGTGTTTTATTTCAACTACTTAACCGATTTCAAAATTTAAAATATAATAAAAATATTTATTTTTATGTCAATAAATATTTTTATTATTAAAAAATAATCATTTCAATCGGTCTAGCCGTCTCCGAGTAATCGGTGTACATACATAAAAAAAATATACACGACGAATATTTAACCACCTTCTTTTTTGAAGTCGGTTAAAAATTTACATTCCAATCCATTGAATTAAATAATTGTTAATGAGTATTCGTTACTAATTGTTCATTTTAGAGACTATCTTCCGGCGAAATCTTGGTATTTTATGCAATGTTTTTTAATTTAAAACATTATTAATTAAGGGTCTGGAATTAAATTATCTTGTTACAAGCGTCGTGCAGCCAAATGTTTCTTGTACCCAATAATTATTTTATATACAGTGCCATACCCTTTCTGTCCAAAATAAATCTTAGCAATAAGCCAGAGGTCGTACATTTGTGGCAGTTTCGCCGTCTCTACGGCATTTAAGCCCCGAATTCGCTCTTATCCAGTGATATAAATCTTTTAACACTCACTCCCGGCTTTAGTAGATCTGGCCAGATATGGCCGACACTTGCTAACTCCTACAAGAGCAATTAGCTTCAGTTTTAGAATCCTCGTAATCTCAAATAAACCGGCAAACGAGGTGCTTGTGATTTAAATAAGCAAATAGATGCCGGGAAAAATATTTCCCTGGTGTTTTAAATTTAATTCTGTGTTGCTCGCTTTTATCTTTTGCCCGGGTATTGTTTGAAGAGTTTTATTTTGTACATATTGTGATGTAAAACGGCCTGTTTATATGCATTTTTGCCCTAAAATTGGCTGCACTCAAGTTTTTCATTTGCGTTTATTTTTATGTGCGGGTAATTTAATTATTATACATTTTCATAGAAATTTATATAATTCCTTTAAATATTACTACTATTATAGATAAGACCACTCGTTGTATAAATTAACTTTTGTAGTTTGGTTCCATTGATTTACAATACACGCTGAAATTTTAATCAGTTGGTTCCCGCAGTGGGGTTACATGACTCATCATTAAAAGCAACTTTTACTAAGGGACCAACTCTGATATCGCGAAAAAATCTGCTGTTCCATTGTCCATACGAAAGCGCATAACTACTTGACCTCAATATATGGACGGCTGATATTTTTTCGCGATATCGGAGTTGCCCCATATTAAACGTTGCTTGTAATCATGAGTGGAACCACCCCACTGCGGGAACCAAATGATTAAAACTGCACGCTGTATACTGCTCTATCTTTAACTGATATGATAAAGTAATTACCTTAATTAAAGCTTTATAATTTAAGATGTTCAAATGTTTCTAAAATCCTTTCAGTAATTAAAAAACTTATGAAAGAATTAAATAACTGAAAAACAAATGAGCAAAAGTGGCCCCAAGTTAATATATTATCAAAGAGAAGATAATGAATTTAAACGAATTCAATTCTAATAATTTATATGTTTCCATTAGAATTGTGGACGAAAATGGAATAGTTCATCCGAAAACACTAAGATTCATCATTCAAAATTAATAATCCGATAAATTAATTCAAATCTGAACTTTTGGTAATCACCTTCGTTGTGAGAATATGCTGAATCGGCCTTATACAGGGTGTTCGTGGTTTGAAAATGCAATTGTTATCTGTAAATGGTGATTTAGATTAACATTTCTATTAGAAATTCAATTGAAAGTGTGTTGACTTTTGGTAATTTTCCTAATTGTTTGAAGTTTCTTTGTTTGCAGATGTCTGCTTTCAGTAGTTGTTTAACATGGTTTGATAAACTGTTGAGCAATGACTATAATTCTTAAGTATACCTAAATTACTTTTATCCGGGTAAATACATTTCTCAGTTAACATGCGACCACGATTCCTGAAAAGATGCTAAAACGTCAGGAAAATATGCAAAATTGAACTGACACAAAAAACTTTCAAATCAAAATGTACGTACAAATAAAACAACGTATACCTGATACATGTGTCCGTAACAGTGTGTTAATTTAATGTTATTTTCATCACTTTAATATTCAAGTTTTATATTTTATCAACCTGTGAAACCCCAAAGATAGGGTTAAAGTCATTTAGTAGAATTGCGGCGTCACCATCTTACCCCCCAGTCCCCCCACCCCCACTCCCATAAATCGCGCGAGCTATTAATAAATTATAGTTACGTTCACCACATTTTAAACTAAATCGAAAATTTAATAACAGACACGCATCGATTGTTTAACGGCGCAGTAATTTAATTACGATGATGTATTTCGAAATAAGGGGTTGGAATTTTGTTCCCGATTTCAAACCTTAACGGGGTATATCCGTTTTGGTTTGAAATTGTTGTTAAAATTAATAAACAGTAAATGTAAATCTTCAGCTCCATACAATATAAATTAAAGTTCAGTAAATAAATTAATACCTAAATGAAATATCTCTTTGAAGTACCTATTTCTTCTTTCCATTATGTTTTAATTTGTTATTTTTCCTCGAGGGCTCTATAGTACGAAACATTTTTATAACATTGACTCTATCTTGACTTTTTTATCAATCACATACAAATTAATTCAAAAACATTTTCAAGTAAAATATCCTTCCAGTATTTGCAATCACATAATATTACGATCAAGTTAACAATTAATTGTTTCAAAAGTACATAGAATCCAACAAGATTCTTGCAAATTAAGTTTACACAAAAATTACTCCACGCTCTAATTGCCGCGAAAAGATACCAGCTTTCCGTGTCCCCTAACAAAATATTGACTCCGGACTCCCTTTACATCTCCTCTGTTGTTCAGACCAGATTAATGTTTGTACCCATTTATTTGTTCTGTTCTTCATAAAAATGCTCCAAACAGTGGCGGATAAATAAGGGAGAATTCTCTTTAATAACATTTCGCGTCCCAGATATATCTAGTAATCCTGTTTTGCGGTTATCTGGTGAATTTGATATGAATGATTCAATTTTGTTTTATGTGTCTACGTTTTTTTTATGTGGAACAAATATTTTATCAGCTTTTAAGAATGCCGCTTTTTTATTACCCGCTTGTCTGATGTTTTTAAATTATTTCTCTAAAAATTGTACTAGTACCTAACTAGATCTTTACTAAAGATTTAGGAGGTCTATAATAGTTACTTATGCAACTATAGTATGAAGGAACTATAACATGAGGACTTAACAACTGACTGAACATGAGGTTCTAACTACAAATAGAACAACCAGTGTCAATAACCATAATATCCGAGTGAGTGGCTGATCGCGCCCCTCGCAACCCGCGCCCTCCGCTCGCGCATCCGTCATAATATCATGCAAACGAGTGTTATAATGTCGTACTGATTTTCATAATGTAACTTCTTCGGGCGTAGGCGCGAGGAGCGCGACATGCTCTCGTTTGGATTATAAGACTATAAGCTAAAAACCCTTTTTATAGGATTTATTTTGATACAGATTGATAAACAGCCAAAGTTAATCTTTTTAAATGATATTATTAATATGAAAAGTAGACATTAAATATGAACATAAAAAAAATTCACAGATCTCGTGCCTTTCACGACCTTCTGGTACATTGAAAATGAATTTAACAATTTTTTTTTTATTCCTTTCTTATAGATATAATATCAATCAATAGGCAGCCTAACTCAATATCTCTAGGGGTTTTTTCATTTTTCCGATATCGCTTTTCGTTTTTGAGAAATTGTCGATTTAGTGAGAAAAGACCCCGAAAAAGTGTGTCATTTTTCTACATTTCTGTGATTTTCGGAAAAAGTTTTTGACTTTTTCAAAATTTTTTTTCACCAAATTGTAGCCCTCGATGAGACACGTCTTTTGACATTAAGTACACACACGTAGACTCAAAACTCACGGGACCAGGGCGATGTCTCACTCTGGCTGAAATTGGGTAGATACCTTACCGAAGCGATCGAAAAAACATTTTTTATAAATAAAAGAAAGGGTAAACAAATATATTACGGTTGTATATATCCCAGGGGCGACACCCGAAGTACCAGGAAATCAGAAGTCTTAAGGAGCTCTGAAGCTCGCAGAGCAAATACTCCTTTTGTGATATACGGGGACGTAATCTCCCGCGTCTAGGGATTTTAATTACTTATTGGAAACTTGTGGCCGCCGGCTGTATGGGTACGTCTCAGCGCTTTATTGCGAGATTTCGAGACTGATCTTATGAAGATGTTACTATGGACAATGCTGTCACTTATCTCGATAGCAATTCACTGTCTATGAGATATTTTTGCGTTATAACTATTTCTATTGAAGCAAAATTAGCAATATGGAAATACAATCAAAAGATGATCGATTATAAAAATCTGTAGTTGGATATACAGCGTTCCAAATGCACGAAAGCTTTTATGCCACTATTTTCGTTCTGAGAATGAATTATAAAAAAAATATATCGAATAAATCACGTGACACATTTCATACCCTTTAGCAAAGAAGTAAAAATTTTTATTAAGTACCTAAAAGCTATGACTCACTTTGTTATTATGTATGTAGGTAATTCAATAATTTTACCGTCTAGGTCAGTAGGGTTAAATTTGAAATCGGATTTAATTCCTATAAAAGATTTTATTGTTTTAATGGCATCTTTTGTTGCCCAATATGACTGCCTTAGGTTTTTCACAACCCGCCTGGGGGAGGGGGGGGGGCTGGGACAGTCATATTGGGCAACCCTTTTGTAGGAATGAAATCCGATTTGTTTTTTTTTGTTTAATTCTACTGACCTACGGCAGTGACTATACAATTATCGTTAAGTGGGAAATTATTTTTTGTCAAAAATGTATTTAATAAAGAACGATGACTTAAAAAAACTTCCAAGTGAAGTGATGTCGAGTGCACGTGGTACTAACTTATTGTCAACATCATACAGGATGTGATTTCGTCGGTCGCACGCGTCAACTTGTGTCACCATGTGTTTGGTGTGACTTGTGAGTTTGACACGGCTGTAATGTGTGCGGTTTGCCATCAAAGAATGAGGTAGTGTGGGTCGGAACTACGTAGACATTGTTGTTAGGTTAATAGATAGATAGGTAGATTTGTTCATTTATGGGGAAAGGCATAGCCTTTATTAATAAAGTTCCACAACAAGTGATTGATCTTCCTTTGCATGAATTTAAAAACCATGTTAAAAATTCGCTCGCGGGTAAAGGTTATTATAAAGTAGACGATTATCTTAAAGATCAAAATGCGTGGAAATGATGTAACACATAACTTGCTACGATGAGTGCTTTGTTGTAGTAATATAATAAGTCTATGTTGTTGCCAATAATCCTGCTACCCTGTTGTAATTATCTGGTAACGATATATTAAAGTTAGTAAATATCGTTACTTATGGCTGTTACTGCTGATAAGTTTCTTTGCGCCCGTTCTTCTTGTCAGCTAAAAAAGTCTGGAACGGGTGGTAGGAAAATATTGACGATTCAAAAGTACTTAATAATTAAGTTTATTTGAATAAAGCTTATTTGAATATGACTTCAGAAACCACTACAACACACAACAACAACAAAAACATTTGAGGCATTACAAAAAAAGAGATAATTTAAAAATAAGATAGAACAAGTATTCAGAAAACTTTGTTCCGTACATATAACAAATTCTTTAAAAGTCAGCTCTTCAGATCAAAAAAATACAACCTGCGTATCTATCATCTAAAGATTATCTACTAAAAAATATCTGTCCATCAGCCTTTTTAATGTCCCCACTGCTGGGGCACAGGCCTTCCTTAAGGGTGGTAAGGAGGACGGGCCATTAACCCACCACGCGGGCCCAATGCGGATTGGTGAGTGTTAACAACTGCAAATGCAGCCGGGACCAACGGGAAGCACGGAGGAGCTCGAGATAATAAATGGTCACCCATCCCATGACCGACCCTTGCGAACGTTGCTTGACCTCCGCAATCGCTGGGCCAGGCGCTTAACCACTGCGCCACCGAGCTTAAAAAATATCTGAAAAGGATTAATAAGAAAAGCAATATTGTCCTAATTTTACTCATTCAACGGTAAAATATTTCTTTGATTTATGTTCTTATTCAATAGGACGATAAAGCAGAACATATAAATAACGCAGATAGGTAATATTAAATTCTTATAAAATCTAATGTTAAATCGTTGAAATCATTAAAGAGTTAAGTGAAAGGAATTGCGATTACAGAATGTTCTATCTACATTGTAATATGCCTAACGATCTATGAAAGGGACCGAATTTGCAAGCGAGTGAAAATTAAATTAGTCAAACATTGAATTTAAAATTTACCGTCTACGAAATGAAAATGTCTAACTTTTTACTTACTGCAAAAGTGCTTTGCAAACTATGAGCTATGATTTTTAAATTTAATATTTGATTCTCTATAGAATAAACACAATTAGAGCTATTGTCATGAGGTTTGCTGACTTTAATTAATGACATATTTTTGTAAAAATATACAGATCAGCCTAAGGCTACGGGCACAGAGTACTTTTTTAGCTGCTATAATCGTGGCTACTTTTTCGGCCATACTATTGAAAGCGATTTTGTGAGCGACTTTTTGTAGTTCGGGGGCGTTTAAATATCGAACTCTGAATCTTCTATTACTCGGCTACAAAAAATGTTCAGCTCAGGGGTGGGAAGCTTAATTATTTGACGTTAATAGTTAGTTTGTAAATAGATGTTCAAATGGGTTAGGCGCATAATATCAGAAACGCAAAATAGCCGATTCGCAAAATATGAGATTCTTATAGCATTTACCAATCAAATCTGATACTACACGTATTTGTATTACCTACATCTTGGTTTCAGAATTTTCAGTACAAGACGGGAATAACGAATTCGTTCACCTTGCTTAAAACAAGCCCAAATTATGGTTTTTGACATTACGGTACTAAAAATATTATTTTCTTATTTTTTAGAAAAGGCTTTTTGCTTTATCATCCATCCACCACGGCCCCTGGACAGGTGTCGGATCCACGGGGAATAAAAAAAAATCCAAACGAAATATTTAAAAAATAATGCCTAAATTTTACGCGCTGTTATCAGTAAAAAGTGTTTTATTTCTAAAGGGCTCTATAAATTCTAAAGAATTAGAACTGAAAACCTAAACTGTAAGCAAAAGTCTCGTGCCAAAACTGAACTTGGTGGCAATGACTTCTTTCAGCAGACGATGGTAAATATTAGCATCGGCCCTTTGATCTTGAGCATCCGACGTTCATTTCAGCAAACGTGTGCTCTTAATTAAGTTCAAACAAGACGTGCCAATCGAAGCGAGGCTATAGGTGAAATGGTAGCTGTCGTGTGGGAATTGAGACTTTTCAGGAACTTCCTAATTTTTTTTTCGGTATGGTTAGGTAGAGTTTGAAATGTTATGTAACTTTCACGTAAGCAATTAATATAATATCTTAGATTCCAATTCCCGTGACAATTTTGGTAAAATTTCTTTCTTAGCGGAGTCTAGTTTGAGCCTGCTTGCATTGTCCGGTGGTTTAAGCTGTGTGATAATGAATCAATCATTAAGTGATTCAGTCGGGTCATTTTATAAGTGTTATTAAAAATATATTTATTTTTTAAAGTTAGTACAAGTTCCGTATAATACAGACTATTTTTTGCTGATCATAATTAGGTAACGATAATAATAACCAAGGTTTATTGGTATTGGCATTTATTACGACTTTTAGTAGCTGGTATAATAATACGGCGAAAAAATATCATATATCATAGCTTGAACTGTTTCATCGTATTAATCATCATAATTATCAGCCTATCATCGTCCACTGCTGGATATAGGCCCTTTCAATTGCACGCCGCCGAGCACGATCCGTGGCTACTCTCATCCAGCTTTTGCCGGCCACCTTGTCTGAGGGCGTCCCACACTACTACTTGTGCCGATACACAGTCTCCACTCAAGAATTATATAGTCTGCCCCAGCGGCCATCGGTTCTACGGCTAATATGGCCGGCCCACTGCCAATTCAGCTTGCTAATCCGGTGGGCTATGTCAATCACCTTAGTTCTCTGTCGGGACACCTCGTTCCGTACCCGATCTCAGAGAAACTCCGAGCATAGCTCTTTCCGTAGCTCGCTGCGCGACTTTAAATTTGAGGTACAGCCCTACAGTGAGTGTCCACATTTTGGCTCCGTATGTCATGGCAGGCAGGACGCACTGATTGAAGACTTTCGTCTTTAGACTTGAAAATATGAAATAGGTGGCCTTAAGACTGGACGAAGTTTTCTATGTTAGTAGTATCCCATACTGTTAGTAACTTTACACAAACTACGAATTTCATGAAATATCTACTACAAACCCTGTATTGCTTATTTAAATAAATATTTAAGACGCTTACCAGCTTGGCTGTCTATTTAATTAGCGTTAGTGCTTATTTACATAATTACGAGTTAATTAATGTTTTCGTGTAAACAGTGTGTAGGCATTTGATGTTAAACATTAACTAACTTTCTAATAAACTAGATGTTAACTTAAGTCGATCAAAGAGAGAGAAACTTTATTAAAAAAAAACTTTTTGTATGGACACGTCTAACGTTATTTCATGTACCAGTACATTTCAAGAAAACTTATTTCAGACTTTTATTAATATGTTATTCATGTTTTATTTAAGTTATACGTATATGGATGAAAACATACCTACCTTACCTACCTACTAAAATAAATACTTACAGTGTTTTAAATAGAAAATTCTAATAATTGCTAGTAAATAATATATAATTATGAGACAAGTGAGGTTATGTTGCTAATTGCACACGAGACTGTAGGTTGCAGCACGAGCCACAGACATTCATGCTACGAGATGTGCATGGTTGTGGTTCGGTGTAAAACTTTTTTGCCTTTGGCTCCAAATTAATGGATTGCGCTATTTTTTCACTGATTTTCGCCTTGTTATTTTTTGTTTTGTTGAACGGAGACCTTGATATTTTTTTCACTATTTCACGAAACGTTTCGTGGATTGTAAAAGATCGTGGAATCTTGGTTTTACTCTGAATAATTTTGACGAGAAGTATTTCTCCGTGGGTTATCAAAAACACATTTTCAGAAAATGACTGGGTTTTTCTTGCTCTTTCATTGCAAAAAACTTTCGTAGGCAGCTAAGTACTTTTCTCTAGATTTTTCGGGGATTAGGCTATTGTTTGCATTTTGTGCTTCATTTAGTACTTCTGGCAGGGTTAATTCTATCAATTGTTCATCTTCTGCACTAAAACTTGTAATTTTTTCAATAATTTACCGCATAGCGACGACAAAGACGATAAATGAACGAAAAATACCATATTAAAATTATGGGAAATGCAAAAGCATTATGGCAAGTATATTTTGCCAACAAAGGGGTGAGTGTGTATACAGCCTACTTAATATTTATAATTTTAAGTGATAAAATGCACATATTTTAATATTATTTATAAAAAAACGTTGTTATAATAATTATTTAATTTTGATTTACTTAAAATGTATATGGATTTTCAGCGGCATGAAACGTCTATGTTGTTACTAAAAAAATAACTGTATTAGGTACCCGGTTAAAATGGGAATGCTCTGTTTACTCGCTTGATATAACTTGGAGTAAGGTACTAATTTAATTTGTAGGGATAAATATAAAACGCACTGTGTATTATAAATTACACACGGTGTGTGTTATAGCTCGGTATATGAACCTATATAATTGAGGCTCACTTTACGAGCAAGTGTGTTGAAAAATATTTTAAGGTCAAGAAAGCAACCATTTGCATACACCTAATTTCAATTGTACATTTTCATCTCCAAAAAAGGAGTAATTCCAGAGATTTTTTCAATACTAATACAATTTAAAAAAATGGGAAAATATTTAAGCTTATCGAATATAATGTTTATAAACACAATACAGGTGTATCTCTCATTGAATTAATAAACAAGCCGAATGAAATGGACCGAGATCGCCATTCGATCGGTTTCCTCGTAGTGTTTCAACGGTCAGGTGAAGTCAACCGGCTGATTGGCAATTAGACAGTTCCCCGGCCAGGTGTCTGCAACCTTCTGCAATTGTAAGTTGCAACCAAATCGAAACAAAACGATGACTCGGACTTTTTGAAAAATTCGCTTTCAAGACCTTTTTGGCCAAAGCTTTAGGATAATAGTTTTCAATTCGGTGCCTTAGGATGGGTAGCCTAAGTATGTCATGCTCTCTTTAATCATTTCTGCGGTGGTGTCGAGTGGGGCGGGTCGTTACGTTCCCTCAAATATGGTTGAGCGAAGCGATGGCTGGTCCATGCGTCATGCTCGTGAACGGGTGCTGCCAGTGGAAAGGGTCTGCTTCTGAGTACCTATCTTAACGCATATTGAATTGTGAGAATTGCATTTTTTTTAATTATTTTTTATGTCTTGTAACATGTGGTTTTTTTTTGGTAAATTTTGCCTACTTAGGTGCACTTTCGAGTAGCAGACACAGTGATTTCTCAACTAGTTGAAAGTTATTTACTCTCATTACTTAGTAGTATTTAGTTAGTAGTATTTAATTTCAACCTACCTACCCATTGTGTGCAAACTTTTGTTAATTATTGTGATGGAAAATGACCTCACTTTAAATGTGGAGCTCATTTTTCAATGTTGACGACTCTGTATGAAATATACAGGGAGAAAAAAGCAGCCCTTGACGAGTTTCTTGCCGGTTCTTCTCGTTACAAGGTCTCCCGCTTAGGGTTTGCGAACCGATGGCGTAGCTTCTATGACATTCACAAGTGCTTGTAACAGCCTAGACTGAATAAAAAATTTTTGAATTTGAATTTGAAAAATTCAGAAGAATGAAATGGAATGTCCTTACTGTAAAGTGTTTTAGATTTACAGTTTTGAAGTAGGTAAGTATCTTTGATGTTTTACTTTTCATTGATCTACGAAAACTTTTCCAATTTTATAAGTTGATCGACTATTACTCATCAACTTGTAAAGCCTACCAAGCAGTATTAGCAGATTCATTATATGTACCTACTACAGTCGTAATTTTTTCATGTCTCCAAAAGCAACCGTTTACCTGATAGAGGCGGGGGGACACTCGACTCTAATAAAATTTTGCACTTTAAAGTTTAATTTTTCACAAACGAATTTCTTTATTGAAAAGTAGTCTTCACAAACCTACAATACATTCAGAAGACCTATCTAACGACACCTTAATTTTTTGATCCTGTCATCTTTTTCTACCATTCTTTTGGCGTAATTAATATTATCTAGATTACAGTTTTATTAGTACTTAGGGCTTCTGAGCTAAGCCCCGCGGCTTGACATGGCGAAACTATAATTCTTGTTGACTTGACTACGGAACTCTAAAAAGACTTATATTTAATTAGGAACTCTTTTTCTAGATTTTTCGGTCCGGTTAATAAAGCACTTTTTTAAATTTCAAATAGGTAGTTTTATGCAAAATGTATGTAATAAATACAATAATTTTATTTTTCAATTGCAATATTGATCTTATTTACTAAATCATGTTTATTATAGGTATGTCTGAGTATAATCATGAAACTCTGCAGACATTTTCTAAGATCTTCAAAAGAAAACAAATCGCTAGTTGTTTTTTTATATAAAAAGACTTTTTCTTTTCTGTATAGCTCCACAAAGAGTGTATTCAATCTACCAGGGATTAAGCGTGAACGCGATAGACTCTGTCGAGATTAAAAAAAGCGATTAAAAGAACTTTATGCGAGACAAATAGAAACTGAAACAAATCATGTTGACTCCAATCTGATCGAAAATCTCTTTTTCTTCTTTAGTCCCTATATTTAGAGAAATTCTTTATCAAACAAAATTGTATTTGTTTTTTATGTTGAAAAATAAGAATCTTTGAGGTGAATGCTTTTATTTACTCTTGAATTTGTTATTCGAGAACTTGAGTTGTTCATTATTTTTGTAAGTAAATAAAATACATATTCAGTAACGAAAATAATGGAAATCTAAAGCAAGGGTTTGTAACAAAGAAATCTTATTAATGCTGCAAACTATCATACCGGAGGAATTATCTTCCAATTTATATCTTCAATTACCTTACGAACGAAAGTGAATCCACCACTCTTACCACTACACTTATAAAGTTCAAATTCGAGCTAAACTCACAACATGATTTAGGAATCTCTAAGCCTAAGATTTTCGGTAATTATAGTAATCGGATTACGGTGACGTCACTAAGCAACCAACCACTAAACTACTCTTGACGAACGTAATTGCCCGCCCCTGTGTGTTGCAAATCTGTAAGCTAAAAGGGGGATGGTGCTGGCAATAGAAATATTTAATTAAAACAATTAATTAAATTTAATTTCGTAAGGTTGCTGAAAGAGCTAAGCATAAAAATGCGCTCTTTAAATTAATATACCTAGGTTCTTTTTGGAACTAAAGTAACCGACATTGCTCGAAGGATTGCTCAGCTGAAGTGGCAATGGCAATGGGCGGGACACATAGCGAGAAGAACCTGTGGCCGTTGGGGCGGAAAGGTTCTGGAATGGCAACCGCGCACCGGACGACGCTCCGTGGGTAGGCCCCCGACAAGGTGGACTGACGATCTGGTGAAGGTCGCGGGAAGCCCTGGATGCGGGCAGCGCAGGACCGATCGTCGTGGAGATCCTTAGGGGAGGCCTATACCCAGCAGTGGGTGTCGTGCGGCTGATATGATGATGATGATGAGGTTCTTTTTTAAGACAACGAAGTAATGGGTTCATTGTTTTATAAATCTTCGCAGTAGACTGTGGCTATAAAGAAATAGAGAAATATTGTTATGAACAATAAAAAATAATATCAAACTTGTGGAGTTCGTTCATCATTCATTGACGACCAAGGTCAAGTGGTTTGTACGGTTTTCAAAGTGTCGCCATCTCTGAGGTCCTGGGTTCGATCGCCGGCTAGATCAATGTAGAAAACGAACTTTTCTATATTGGCTCAGGCGGACTTGAAATAAGCCATCAACCAAACCAAGTGCAATTATTGTACCATCTTGGGAAATGAACCTGGAACCTCTGCACGGGTAGGCGAACCACGAGACCACAAAGGCGGTTGAAAACTACAAAATTGGAAGTGAAAGTGAAAGTGAAATATATTTTATTTAAATAAGCTCACATAATAAGCATTTTTAAATCGTCAATTCTTTTACCCTACCACCCATTATGACGTCTTTTAACTGACAAGAAAAATGGGCGCAAAAAACTTGTCAGCTTTATCAATCAGATGGAACGATATTTACAAATATGTACCTATATCGTTTCCAGACTTTATATTAACAAAGATTAACAAATAAATAACATTATTGAATTAGCTCATTTCTTAATGAGTTTCAAATTTCTTAATCAATTTACAGATTTTAAGCTAAATTCAAAGTTTGAACTTGTTATTCAGTCTAGGCTGTTACAATAAGTAAAAATAAAAGAAAAACATACAATTCAATATGCATTAAGATAGGTAGTCAGAAGCAGACCCATTCCCACTGGCAGCACCAGTTCACGAACATGACGCATGAACCAGCCATCTCTTCGCTCAACCATATTTAAGGGAACGTAACGACCCGCCTCATACGACACCACCGCACGGAGGTCACGTCAACTGAAATATTTTTTGAAATCGATTAATTAAGCAATGCTTACTGTGTGAAATCGTTACTCATTTATATTATGTACCTACTTGACGCTGTACGGCATCTTAAGATCATAATAATTATTTTATTTAAACACACCTTTTAGTCCTCACTCCTTTTACATTGTTCGTGACAGAAAAGTGCAGCATCTTAAGCACAATGTCATACTAGTGAATAGGTACTTCATTCAATTATTTTTACTATTAATGATTACGATCATAGTATTCTACAAAAGATCCTTATAAGTGATGTGACAAGGTACTATCATATACATATATCACATGTCTAGGAAGATAGGCAGACAAGACATCCTTAATTTGAATACAGATGTGATCTGAAATGAAATATATTGTACGTTCATATTTATCAGGTATCGTATGAAAGGGCAGAGGTCAACGACCGATGAAGACATCAATGCCATGAGCTTATCATGTTCGCATTTCCAATACAAACGAGAAACGGGATAATCCTTTGTTTGTGAATTTTGAATGTCTGTTGAACAAAATTCATAGGAAAATGCTCTGAGAAGACATGTTGTGTTTTGTTGATTTAATTATTAAACCTAGAATTAATTTGCTCACATAAATATATTGCAGCTACGTACTGATGCCATCTTATTTTAGCCAAAAAATACTGGAATGAAATTCATAGAGAATTTTAAATACTTTAAATATCAGGTTGAAATTGCAATTTTAAATTCTTGATAGTATTTTGTCACTTTAACAATTCTCTAAAGATCGTGTTAAAATGCCATTAAAAACGTTAGTCACGCGTTTTAACTAAATGTTCATTTACTTTTAACACTAAAAAGGACTATTACGTAAATTTAAGAGTCAACTTGAAAGTCTTCAGCTAAAGCTCTCCAAGTGTTGTCATATATCACTTCAGAAGACTGGCTTTCAGACAAATGGTTCATTCGACTTTAAAAAAAATTTGCTTCGACCTTTTTCTTAGAAAGAAATTAAAGATTGATTGGTTTCAACGTACGAAAGTTTAAAATGTTTCTTAGAATAAGCCGAAAGTTAGGGTGGAAATAGTGAAACGAATTGGAAACACGCAAATGAGTGAAGAGACTTAAAAATACCATCCCTTTTCAACCTCTAACTTCACGTTGTATTAAGTTCCTAGCAAAACATTGCAATCATATTTATAAATACATTTCCTACGTTAATTCAGCTAGCTGTCCAAAACACCCCAGTCACCGGAGCATAAACAGACCCAGTGATAATCGTTTTGGAAAATCTGAACCGCAACAGACAGCGTATTGACAAAACGACAAACCCACCTCTTGATCTTAACCCCCATGGAAAGGGTATTATACACGCTCCATCGATTTTTCAAGTGTCGATCGAACTGATTGGCCTGGCTTTGCCTTAACAATGCCCTGTTATAAACAACTAGTAAAGCATTAAATCTATTTGCTGCCATTCAAACATCGACTGCAGTAGAAATGCATTGGGATGACTTTTCTTCAACCATTTTCAGACGCATATTTGCAAAGTTCGGAAAGAATCTTGGATCTGCTTAGTCGGATTTCATGTTTCATTGATTGCCATTGTTAAGAATCAGACAAGGTTATACCCTCTTAAATTCTTTCAAATTCGACTCTAGAAATATTGAAACAATTATTTGATAAGAGTATTCTTTATTTGAGGGCTCTTTGCAGTCCTTATCTTTTCTCTGGAGAATGTTAGGCTTGTTTTTAATAAACAAACCGAATTATAGTTCGATAAGCACGCCATCTCGAGTTATATTGAACAAAATTCTTTAAGTTGAATGGATAAATAAAGTAAGCTAACTTTTATTGAGCAGAAAGTTTCGACTTTACAGAAATACCTAAAAGTACTTCGCACTGAATCTTTAATGTACAAAGTTTGAATGCTTTTCGTAACTTTTTCACAAGTTTGTATTTTATTTTTTGTTATTAGAACTGCGAAGTAATCGAGTGCTGAAAAATGATTCAGTTTATTTTGTGTCTAGTTATTTCAAAAACTAAAAAAGTAGTAAAATGTTAAAAAATAAGTTAAAATGTTTCATACTTGTAAGTATTTATTTTTTACACTAGAACTTTAAAAGACTTTAGTAGTTAATGATATTACTAGCTAGGTACAATCACAAAACATCCCGCTTAATATCAGAATAAATCAATGAGCGATTGGGCTTTTGTTATATTTCTGACTAAATCTGATGTGATGTGACATTTGATCTGGTGTGATAGAAATATAATATTCATATGGCCGTTTACAGGATGCTGTTATTGAGAACTTTTTTGTGTAATAATATTCGCAGATGAAATCAGTTTTTTTTTTTCATACAAAAAACTTACAGGCAAAACGCCAGCAAGTCCAGTCAAACAATAATACAATAAATTAGTCCATATTTTAAAATTACAATAGATGGAGAATACGCATATTATTAATTTACTAGCAATGTAAATTTTACACAACCTCATCTATTGTTCATAAGTACTTGGGTATAATTGTGTTGGCTTGCTTTGCCGCATGATTGCTTGTTCACTCTTCTAATGCCTGCAAAAGGTATTTAAGAAGTACACTAGAGCAACCATTATTTTATTCAGTTCTTTACCAAGCGAGCACAAAGCGCGAGTGAAGCGTCTCCGTTTCAGCTTGGGCAAAAATGGTTTCGTATGTCCGGCTGTCTGTCTATTCTCCTCTACAGACCACATGATTCTTGTGAAATTTAGGGAGCAGGTTCGATAAATAAATATGTGTTTGTTAATTCAGTTAACATTATTATTACATGTCTATAGTTGTTTATAATAAACTTCCCACTTATCTAAGAGATATTAATGAAAATTCATTGTTTTATATAAAGTTAAAGGAATACTTATTGCGTAAAAGTCTGCACTATAATAAGTATGTTAATGTCTAGATCGTGTAAATTGTTAGGTAATATAATTTTGCAGTGCCTCTACGGGGCTCATGTGTATTGGTTTCATGTATAACTTTAAGATCATATGTAGGTACATACCACATGACGCAATAAACGTTATTTCTAATAAACATAAAAAAACATATTTCAGCCATTTCGAAAAATGTTCAAAAACGTCACAAACTCGAAGTCTACAGCTCACAGAGCCAGTTGTAAGATTTTTCTCTTTACCAAGTCAAAGAACTTGTTCATATAAAGTCTGGAACATCCCGTACGTAAGCTGGGGTGATGTGACGAACGGCCGCCACCCGCATTATTGTGCTTCCACAGTCCCAAGTTATTGTACACTCGGCTACATAATATCTTGCCTCAAAATGTACCGTCAGCAACTTATGAATTAACAAAAACTAAAAACAACTAATTAAAAAGAATGCAAGTCAAAGCTAATTCTGTTGGTTTCATTCTTATTTAAAGTCTAACCACTGTTTTAATTTGATGAATTTTGATAAAAAGATTGATTGGGCTTTTAAAAGGACAACTTCAATTGAAAATTAACCTATGCGGATGAATTCGCGGGTAAGCTAATTGGAAATATAATAAGAAGAAGCAAAATTGAAGTTTCATACTTATGACATCTTTTACCCACATGTTGGGGTCCCCTTTCCTATTGGAATGTCCACTATTTTAAATTTTTATGTGACCTTGCGAAAACATATTATTTTCTCCGGATCTAGAAGTCCTATAGACATAAAGAAATACTATTCGAAGGTTAATAATACCAAATATCAAGTAAAAAAACATTGTGTAAACTTTCAACTTTAATACTTCATAAACATTACTGAAATCAATTTTAATCTTACAAATTTGTGTGCTTTTTTTAGTTTTTCTTACAAAGAAAATTATTTACTTACCATTTTTTTGCAAACCATACATCCAGTAGGAAACGAGCAAAACTGCTGTAACATGAGCGGCTACTTCGCTTGATTTAATAACATCTGTGGACAATCGCACAGAAAATATTCTCATAAGTGAATGTTGGTTATATTCGGACGGTCTCCAATAAATGTATTGTGTTTCTTATTAGCTTTCTCATAATTAGGTCAAAAATGTTAGTGGCGAATATCAACTTATTGGGTAACTTTAGCATAGTCATAAAATATCATAAATTCTGTATTGGACATTTATTTTAAATAACTGAAAAAAAATTAAGATAAACCACTATGTGATGAGAAAAAATTAACTCTTTGTAACTGTTTTTTGGTGTAATAAAGAGTATTCTAATAAATATATAAAACAATTTGCATTTTTTCAAATATTTATTTACAACGTGTACATTATATTTTTTTTTATAACTTACTTACTAGCGGCCGCCCGCGACTTTGTCTGCGTGGACAGTTTTTTTACTATGCCTTGGGAACTGTACGTTTTTTCCGGATGAAAGGTACCCTATGTCCTTTTCTGTACCCCTGACAACATCTATGTAAAATTTCATGATGATCGGTTCAGTAGTTAAGACGTGAAGGCGTAACAAACAAACAAACGGACTTTCGCATGTATAATATTATATAAGAAAGGATTCATCATTGTCACTTTACAAAAACAAATTTAAAAACTTTACCACTATTACAAACTAATTTCAACATCATCTCGCAAATGCAGACTTAACACAATTACACCCACTTTTGTTTCAAAGTATCCAATTTCTACCCCCAGAACTTAATAAGCAGCGCTACCAACTATTAATTCCTCGCCAAATTATTTGCGTACCAGTTAATTTACTAGACTAGAGGAATACAATTACGCCAATAATGTACGTCAGACCTTTAATGGACGCGAGTCTTGTTTGCCAAACGTAATTATTGCGTCGTCCATTTTCCAGTATGAGATTTGGTCCCAAATTAAGTGAATCAGAGTCTAAAGCTTGACAGGTAGTATCGCCCCTTGGTATCAAAGCTTTGTTGTAGACCAATCCAATTATCGATATCGATGGTGCACAGAGACTTGGAATATAACAGCCTTGGTATATCCTGTTGAAACGCATCCATCTTTTTGGAGAATAGAAAAGTGTTTGAGATACCTTTATCGTTTTATGTTTTTTCCATTCAGTAAAGGGCCAACTCAGAGGATGTAGTCATCGAAGCTTCTGAATACGGGGATGTGCCTGACAGTTTGCAAACTACGTTGATTCAGCAAGATAATTAGTGTCCGACCGAAACTGGAATTCTGACCGAAACCGAAACCGAACTTTCGGCCCTGGTTCCAGTTTCGGCCGAAACCGAAACTGAAACCGAAACCGAAACTTATTTTCACACATTAAGTTGACGTTTTTTTTACACATTCATGGTTGGATGGTGGTAGGGTATTAGTCGATTTTCATACAAACGAGATAATTTTGAAGCCTTGGTTCTCCGCCAGAAATTGATCGAGCTGTGATCTGATGATGGCTACCTAGGGAGCGAATGCAGGAAATTCAGATCGCTATACACACCCAACTGATCTGATCAGCATTCTAAGAGCTGTTTGGATAAGTTTAAAATAGCTATCTGGATTTCCTTTATTTGTTCCCTGGATAGCAATCATTAGATCACAGCTCGGTCAATCCCTGGTGGGCGGAGAACCCCATTTGTATGAAAATCAACTGGTGTTTCTAATCATCATCATGGTGTTTATAAAAAAACAATAATATAAGTCTGTAACCAAAATCGTCTACAAAAAATATCATAATAATCAAATAATCAATATGTTAAACTTACTTTTGTAAATCAACTTTTTTTGTAATCAATATAATTTATTGTTTAACAATAGTCGAATGACTAGTTATTTGTTGTATTTTACCGTACGCGTACTACCTCTCCAAATAGACTATTGACTAAGCTTTTGACGCTAGACTAGTTATCCACGAATTATAAATACTTAGATGTTTTTTCACAATTAAAATCAATCTTGTAACTGAAGGTAATACTATACACATAAAGCACGTATAATGTATCAATTCAACACAATCGCACGTCAGCTGGCGAACTCCAAAGTTAGCCGATTGACACACGACGATTCTCGAAAACCGAGTTTCGGTTAAGCCGAAACTGTGGCTGAAACTAGATTTTCTTGCCGAAACTGGCCGAAACCGAAACCGAAACTTCGGTCGGTCACTAAAGATAATAGAAGCAACTACTTAATTTTTTTTTATGTCAGAAAACGTTAGTTTTCCTTAAGATCGCGGCTCGGTGTTGTGGTGCGTTTACTTTTAATTTCAGTGACATAATAATTAGAGCAATGTTGTTCAACAAATTATCTTTAAAAATATTTTTTGTTTTTGAACATGATACCTTCTATTCGACGCAACAACTTCACCCTGATTATTATCAAAGGTTCGGCACCAACTTGTGAATTTGACGACATCTCCTAGCAACCTCGGACCACAATGGGCCAAATCAGTAAGCCATTCATTACGAGTGATTTCAAATTCCCGGTCAGTTTTGGACCCCAACAATGGTGTCCCATGCACGCCCAAACAAGGGTTTTTCCCTCAATTAGAGGATCTGTAATTATTTCCGCCAAACTCAACTATCTGTGACGTGGCTTTAGAAAATTTGATAGCCAACCATTTGGGTTTATTAGCTGCCTTTGTGTTGTTTACGTGGTAAGTTTATTTTTTATGAAAAAGATTATTTAGAAAATCAAGAATTTATGTAGCTACATGTACTGAATAAAATTATGAATGAATGTAAGCTATCGTATCGGAGCTTCATGAGAAATCTACGTCTACCAGCTTAGCTTGCCACTAACGATATTTTAATTTCACTGCTTATTCTAGGTAGTAGGATAGCGTCGGAGATATTGCATATACGCGCAACTAGCATTGGATAACTCCACGTACATCTGACAAAAGTAGCCAATTTACGAAATATGCCTAGATGTCGTTGAAATAAGACTGTTATAAATATAGTAGAACCTTCCCCTAAAAAAACTATGTATATCAACTTTTACTTTTGCTAAAATCCCCGGATTTGCACTATCCTCGACGATAGGGTGCTATCAGATTCAACAATTATTTAAATTATTCATTCTCGACTTTTAACTTAAAGTTAACAAGGCGACCAATAATTAGCCACTGCAAATTTCTAATCTATCAGTACTTAAAGTTCTAAAAGTCTGTGAAATTTAAAACTTCTCTCCACCATTTCCTAACTACCTTAGTAAACATTAATCAGTGCACTAACCCAAGCACAAAGAACTCAACTCGTGCCTTCCACAAATACTTCCAATCAACCGCTCCTAGCTTTTCATTTCTGACACAATGGTCCCGGCAAAATGCGAAATAAGGATTTAATGAAAACTATCGGGCTACGATATTAATCTGCCATTAAGTCATTCGCAGCTGCCATTAAGTGGGGTTATGGTATTAGAATGGGCGATAGTTTTGTTGGATACGATAGGTCAGATTAAAGGATTGGATTTCGGAATTCCTTAATTTATTAGTAATTTACGTATAAGATTGTAAATAAAAATGGAAAAGGTATTTACAGTTTAAATAAGCTTGTCTCTTTGATCAATGGGAAAGAATTTGAATCCAAATCAAAAAATAAAAATATATTAACAATAATTTTGTTGAGGATATTTATAATTAGTCCATCAGCCATTTTTGATGTCCCCACTGCTGGGGCACAGGCCTTCCTTATGGGTGGTAAGGAGGATGGGCCATAACCCACCACGCGGGCCCAATGCGGATTGGTGGGTGTTAACGACTGCAAATGCAGCCGGGACCAACGGCTTAACGTGCCTTCCGAAGCACGGAGGAGCTCGAGATAATAAACTTTTGGTCACCCATCCCATGACCGACCCTTGCGAACGTTGCTTAACTTCCGCAATCGCTGGTCCAGGCGCTAAACCACTGCGCCACCGAGCTCCTCGATTTGTAATTATAAGCTGATTAACATTATAATGGGTGTAACAAGACCCTCAACGAAGCCGAAGTCCACGCATTCCGCCCATCATCAGGATCATTTTTGTCCTTTACACTATACCTGGGAATCCAATAGCCACGAAGTTATTGAAGGTCAAAGTCAAATTAATTTTTTCAATTTTTTTTATGAAATCTAATTTTTTTTGTTATTTCCTATATTTTATCCTAAGAAACATTATCAAAATTTTAAGTATTTTGTAACAAACAGTGGCTTCAAAACGTCATCACTCAATGTATCTCATGAGCACGCACGTAAATGCGGCCTTTCAACTCGGCTGCACGCAGCTGTGTAGCATACATTCGCAGGCGCAGCCTATTGTACGCGTTACATTGCGTGGTAATGTTTTTTAACTTTTTTAACACCAAAAATTAAAGTCGTTTCCCAGCAATAATTTTGAACAGAAATGGTCCTGATGATGGGCAGAATACGTAGACCTCGGCTTCGTTGAGGGTCTTGTTACACCCGGAATAAAATCCTAAATGGAATAAAAATCAACATAAAGTAAATAAAAAACTATTATAGTTAAACCACAGGTTAAATTATACAAGCTCAAGTAAGCATTTAAAACCATTGGCTCTTCGAGAAATCAAAACTTCAAAGATGGTGGTGACAGCAGACTTATTACTTATTCATGCAAAACTTGAAAATGCTTATCAAGAATTCAATAGCACTAAATGCTACAAAAAGTTCTAGACATAATAAGAGAAGTCTGCGTAAACATTTCCCTGGGCTCAGACGTCAGCTTTCTGACCGGAAATGGAAGGGACAAAGGCGACTGTTTCCGGATAACTTACAGGACAGTACCGGACAGTCACTGGATTCGCCTGGGGGACGCTAGTTCGTTAATCATTTCGCCTATTAATAATATAAAGTACTAAACAAAAGACGCGAGGATATTTATTGATGATTGGCTAATCATTATTTGTGTGTGTGCAACTTGTTTTGCAACAAAAATATTGCGCTTTTTATTTGAGCCTACTGCCATACTGCTTTTATAAATCGTATAAAATAGTAACCTACTTATAAAACAAACTCACAGTTATAGAAAAGCTATAATTTGTAACAAACAACAACATAATATGCGCTATTTCAAATCATACGTAGTAAATATTGATCCTCTTACACATACACGTTACGTTCCTCCTAATATTATAAATCAGATTAAACACACACACTCAATTCCTTTAACTGGGACATAAAAGGGATAAGCGGAAAGAAAAATAATAACGGTACACTGCAATATTCTCTTCAAGCACCCTCAATACGTTTGGCAAATGACGGTAAAGCTCAGAATCTGAAATAATGCACGCCATACGTCTCCGGACAACTTAATACAGTGGCCGGATCAAAAGACCCACATACGGAGCTTAGAATAAACCAATTATGAGTGAAATATTAGGGATCAGTCCGTCCCGGAAGGTCTTTGATCACACCGGGCTAACTGCTTATATTTCTTTCCGGGCGGTCGTAAGCGAGAAAAAGCGAAGCCGCACGACCTCAGGGAATAAGCGAGACTCTTAATAAATTACAGAAATTGGCGGTCTGCAGACTAATACTCGCCGAATGGGGAGTAAGCCGGCCATAGCGTTAGTTAACGGCCCATGCACAGTAATCATTTTCGGTCAGGATGTTTCCGACTGTTATACTAGCGTTTATTAAAATCGCTTGGTTGGTTCCTCTCTAGAACCCATTTAGCAAGGTTCATAATTATTTTTGCTAAGTAGCGATTGCTGCCAACGTCATAACAATTTTTGCTTAACGTTTTGTTCTTCCACGCTCTCTTGGGCATAGGCGAGCCGATAGTCGTTAAGTGGTATTCTTACTCTAACCAATTATGTTTCTAAATAGCAGAAAGAGATAGAGCTACAGAAGAGGTATGTTCGTATAGTTTATTCCTTAATAGGCAATGTGTTTGCAGTGTTTTCGTGTGGAAAGGTTTACAATACAATACAATCTGCTGCTCTATGTTGGAAGATGTGAGCTAAAATATAATACAATTTAATACAAACGACTGGACACTAGCTAATCCCCTGCCAGTCCGCGTGGTTTTCTATTGCTTATGCTATCTCTCTTGAGTTTCACATAAATGTGAAATGATTTCTCTCTACATCGTACATACTCGTAATAATATGTTAAATAAATTTATTTGGTGTCGATGTTCAGTGTTTTGATTACATTACACTCATTGACGATTTGTTTCGGATTCGTCGTATTCTAGATTCGCCGTAATCCAGCTTGCCTCTCGAGGCAAGTTAGCTAGCTAAGCAAGTACACTCTATATAGTACTGGTACAAAAAAATTCAATGCAGCAACAAAAACACCACAGAAATTCGAGCGTAAATAAATTAAAGAGCGGGCGGTCAAAACGCTACTCCATTTCCAATTACATTGAAAGCTTGGGACGATATGGATATTTTGCGAAATGGGAAAATAATCGAATTTCGACTGAATAATGAGAGGGACGTTGGATGAATAGCGAGAGACGACACAAAGGGTATTTAACTAGTACTTAGTACTTTTTGTGCCTCTACCCGCTGAGCCCTCCACCCGACCGATTATATTGTCATTATCACCCTATAGCGTATGCAGAATAAAACATGTATTATCTATATTGCCAGTATCCATTTACCCGTTTTCATTCCTAATCCTTTGATTTATACGTCCCTCCTAAAATATAGCCGTCGGTCGCAATATATTTAAATTATTCCAACAGTCAATTAACGAGATAGCTCTTCCGAGATATGGGTCGCTTTCACTGAATTGGAAACGAGTGGTTAATTCGTGTATTCGAAATAAAGGTATTTTGCTGCGTCAACGGTTTGAGATTTCCAATTTTTGGCAAAGCGCGCTCATGAGAAAACTTGTTTCATATGTAAAAGTAGGTAGACCGTTGGTTTCCCTTTGCTCAGCTCACTTATTAGTGAAGTCAAACACACTTTTAAAACTCCCTGCGAATATTTTGGAAGTTGTGTTTGTATAAAGGATCCCGAATGTTCTATTGATACAAGTAATTTTGGAGGGAGAGCTATATTTTATTCGGTGGTTTTGGAAAAGCCGGCGTGGGTGAGAAGTGAGTTCACAAACTTTTTGGAGTTTTATGTAAAAAACAGCGGGATTAATGCGGGTGTCGACGGTAATACTTATTTACAATAATCCGACTTGTTGGAGTGTGAATTGTTGGAATGAATTTTCGTATCCCGACGTGCAACTGGGTAGTGATGGACTGAAGAGAAACTTGTCGATATTTCGAATATCAATAATGTTTTGATTTTTGGTGCGTATGGGCTAAAAGAAAAAACTTGTCGGTATTTCGAAAACTATCAATGATATTTTGATTTTTAGTAAATATGCTTAATATTTTAGCGCCAAAAATAACGACCATAGAGACGATTGCGTAAATGAAAAACTTATTCTACTACTAATATTTTCCACTAATCTTAACGTTAAGGGCAATTACAAACCCTTGACATCTGTTTCGTAACCAAAGCTTCATCATCATGGTTAACTAGCAATATGAAGGCAAATCAAAAACAAGAATATAATAACCAATCTATATTGATCCGCCGGGTGGTGTGTTATAGTCCATCCTTCATGGGTGGATAACACCCATAAGCAAAGCCTGTGTTACTGTAGCAGGGACATCAAACTGACTAAAGCACCAACAACCTGCAGGACTAGTTTACTAACATCATAAACAACAACATATTTTGTTATACGACTTTTCCGAAAACCGTAAAAAAAATCGTCTCTTATGGAGAGACGATTTTTTTTGTCGGTTTTCGGGTTTTCAAATATCCGAACAGCTGATCGAGTTTTGTATGAAAAGTCGATATTTTTTTGTCTGTTTTCGGGAAAGTCGTAGAACAAATGTTGTTGTATATGATGTTAGTAATCTACTCCTGCGAGGTTGTTGGTGTTTTACAAATAACCCTGTATAGTATAATCATAAACACTTTAAAATAATATACTAAAAAAAATTGTTTAAAATCAAAAAACCGACTTCAAAAAACTTGAAAATAAAAACAAAAACAGCTTCAAAATTAAATACCTCTAAAAAGCAAGAAATAATTTTCAAATCACTAGATACCTACGCATATCACTGTAATAAAACACGTCTATTGAAGTCGGGTGGGGCTGGAGGACAACTTCTTTTTTTTATTCTTATTTTTTTATTTTTTATTCCCACCCGACTTCATTAGACGTGTTTTATTACAGTGATATGCGCAGGTATCTAGTGATTTGAAAATAATTTCTTGCTTTTTAGAGGTATTTAATTTTGAAGCTGTTTTTGTTTATATTTTCAAGTTTTTTGAAGTCGGTTTTTTGATTTTAAACAATTTTTTATTTCATTCTTTTTAGTGTAATCACTATGCGGTTCCTATTTGATTTTGAGGAGTTCCCTTGTGTATCTTTGAAATCCAAGGTCCAATAACAATGAATAAAAAAGTATTATCTTTCAAACAAAAAAATAATCATCTAAATCGGTACATAAACAAAGAAGATATGGTCGATCATCTGTATAAGTTCACAAAATGGTAACGATAACGACAGTATTTTCAGGTTTTCCTGAAAAGTACTGAACCGATTTCAAAATTTTAAAAAATGGGACCAATTTGAAAGCAAATCTAATCTAATACCGTTTGAATCATTTCAATCGGTTCAGCCGTCTTCGAGTAATCGGTGTACATACAAAAAACAAAAAAAAACTGGTCGAATTGAGTACCTCCCTCCTTTTCGCACCAGATCAATTCTCGGAAGGGAATCGATTTTTTTCTAGTATTTTATTTAGTCTTCATCATCATCAGCCTATCATCGTCCACTGCTGGACATAGGCCTCTCCAAGTGCACGCCACTGAGCACGATCCGCGACTACTCTCATCCAGCTTTTGCCAGCCACCTTGCGAAGATAATCATTTCACCTTGTTTGAGAGCTTCCCACACTAGATAGATAGATAAATAAGAAGTTTATTTGCTAAAACACACACATTCATGCAAATAACAAAACATACATTAAATTGATAACTTATAATAAAAAGAAAACTACGTTTGTTGATACTCCGTCTCCACTCAAGAACTTGTCTTCTTCTTCAACGAGTTCTTGAGTGGAGACTGCGTATTATTTAGTATAGTTTAGAAATAGCATTGTGAATGCAAAAATCTCAAATTTTAAAATATCGATATTCTAAAACCATCTTAACTTTATCCCATCACTAATTTCTGCATAAGGATCGTAAAACCACGCTTTAAAAATTAGGAGCATGTTCACTTAGACCGCGGCCCTTATAATCCCAAGGAATGCCCACCCCAATTATAAATACCTTTATATTTCACGGATATTTATTTTATCTTCACCCTTCAGGTATTTGAAAAGTCCAACTTTTCTCATTAGTCCGTTCAAAATGCATATGGGATCGTTTTTCTGGCTTACATTTTGTTTAGGGAGAAAATTCGCCGGTGAAAATGTTTCGAGTTAATTCCATCTTGGATAATATGCAAATCTGTTATTTCTATTACTTTATATTAAACCTACTTAATTATACGTTGTTTTTACAATGTTTTGTACTTAACATTAAATTGAGGTGAAGTAAAATAAAAATAAAAAGATCAAACAATTTTCATGTTTTACTCTGAAAGTTTTCGCAGTTTCTGACGTGCCAATTTTTTTAGTTTGTACAGAAAACTATCGTTTTATTTAAAGTATAAATATCAAGGAAACAATAAGTTACTAACACTAATCCGCTTACACCGGCGTTAAAGAACGTCAATCTCGAACGGGGTGCAATAAAATTTGCATATTTCGACGGGAGATCTCATGATTAACATTTTTATTAAACAAGGATTAGCTTTTAATCCTTTTTTATTCGACAATTAGAAAGGTTATCGCGACCATGAGCCGGTCGTAAAGAGTTGAAATGGCTACCTATCGACTCTGTAATTAACAAAATTGCCCACGCCTTAGATAAGCGATAATTAGTCTCGTGAATTACTTTTCTTCGGTGCTTTAGTGCTAATTTAGCAGTTTTGGTAATAGATTAGAAAATCGGATTCGTGATTTAATGAAGTGTTAAGTGCTAGATAGGTATTGAGATAGGAATACAATTAATGCCAAATATAAAAATTTGACAAATCAAATAGAAAAAAAGGTTATAAAATAAGATAAATAATGATAAAGGCAAACATATATTTTAATGAATACCTACCGAACGTAACTACTAATCAGTTGACACGTCAAAACCATTCTAAAGGGGGTGGTTAGTATTGTGACAAATTATAGTATTTTTTACAGGAGCAGTTGGTTTTATATACGAGACTCAAATTTGACAAAAAAAATCACAGATCTCGTGCCTTTCACGACCTTCTGGTACATTGAAAATGAATTTAACAAAAAATTTTTTATTTCATTCTTATAGACATTCATATTTTATTGAATGGTAACCTAAGTACTATGTATACCTATAACTGAAACATCTGAATTTCTACATAAAATAACCTAATAAAAAAAATCAAAATCAAATTCAGCATGCGAGACTCTCGCGCCGACTTCATCATCACTCGAATGTGCGATAACAACCCTCATTTTATTGCAATTGCAAACTATGTATGTTTACCTAGGCATCATCATCACACTCTCATTCAGAGATCGTTGTAATAATTCATTTGGAATCGCAGAGTAATTAAGAAAGACATGACTGATGATCGAGTCATTTCAAATCTCGAAATTAAAATAACAGCAACCCACGATATAATATTTTGGATCTACATTTCTATATCTACTCGTAAGTACCTATTGAGACCCTCGGCTTCGCCTCGGGCCTCAAACTAAAACCTCTCTTCTGTTCAACTTTCGCACAAGATTCGTTTATCCGTTTCTCTACACACAAAAACTCACTACGACACCTAGCACGTGTACTGGAGATAATAGCGTCATCTCTTTTGCTCCTACAGTAATTGCTAACACTACTTTCTCTTTCATTTTCACATAGTAAGCGACGTCACTTACTTGAATATGGACTAATGGAGACATTTCAGCGCAGTCACACTATCTAGCGATTTAAATCTTTGACTAGATCTGGAATCGGCACTCGCTTCACGTTCTACTCGCGTCATACCATCTAATTCTGTTGACTTACTAGAGCTAATCGGTTTTTACATTTTTCATTTTTTACCATTGAAAATGGTTATCAGATGCAAATCACCTGAGACGTATTTTTGACAATATCTCCGAGGATTTTGGGAGGATCGAGATGAAAATAGTACCAAAAGTTGAGGAATTTATCAAGTCATATGTGAACGTTTGAATTTTGAAAATCTACTGGTAACTTTTTATGGAATTTTGTAAAATTCCGAAAATTCCGGGTTTTTTGGGGGGTGTTTGTTTACTAAATTGTAAATATTTCGGAAAAAAAACCGACTTAAGAAAAAATGAAAAAAAAAGGTCCTAGGGTATTAGTTAAGCTACCAAATGGAGAAATAATTTTAAAAATAGGTTAATAATTGTGACCTGTAGGTGATCCCTTTAGATTTGGAATTGTAGAAAAACGGCTGTGTCCGTACATAAAAAGTGATGTAGCTTCTATGATTATTGACAGATCGTCATGGTAATAGTGTTAAAAGACGCAGAAGCAGACGAGAAGTGCATTCGTTGGAATTTTGAAAATCAGTTAATAATATTTCGGCTGCGTCGAGGCAGTCAACGGGCGCTTTTGTGACACGAGGCGGAGCCGAGTGTCACAATCGTAAAGAGAAATAGGTACTAGGTACCTCGATAACTTTAAAAATATAATAGGACTTTGCATTTGATTCAATTTTGGTTTTTGGTTAATTTTTGTGTTCATTTTCAATGCTCTGATTCTTGCGGGGACTGTAAAATCTGTGATTTTTTTTAATAAAATGCCAGAAAATAGATCTAAATATTTTTTTTATAAAAAAATGTGAAAATAAATAAAAATACAAAATATAAAAGCACTATTACAAGCTTTGAAATATTCAATAATTTAAAAACTTCAATACTACGTATACCACTATCCCGCGCCGCGCGCGTCGCCCGCGGTATCCCGAATTCCCGATATTTCGCTACAAAAGGGATAAGCTACAGCTCAGACCGTAAGAGTTAGGGTCATATAATATTTTCCAAATGTAGCCCAACTCAATATCTCTAGGAGTTTTTTTCATTTTTTCGATATCGCTTTTCGTTTTTGAGAAATTATCGATTTAGTGAGAAAAGACCCCGAAAAAGTGTGTCATTTTTCTACATTTATGCGATTTTCGAAAAAAGCCTTTGACTTTTTCCAGTTTTTTTTCACTATATTGTAGCTCTTGCCGAGACGCATCTTTTGACACTTATCATATTCACGTAGACCCAAAACTCACGGGACCAGGGCGATGTCTCACTCTGGCTGAAATTGGGTACCTTACTGAAGCGATCGAAAAAACATTTTCAATGTTAAAAAACGCTTCTGCAACTACTAGACAAACATTATTTACGAAATTGGGTCTCATTGATTTTCCGTACAAGTAGTTTGCTCTGGGCGGTTTCTCTCTTTTATTTTTTCAAAATTTGTATGACAACTAATCAGTTAAACTTATTTAATTATTCATTTATATCAAACGCAGATATAGTACATTAACTCCAAAAATTACATTATTTACGTCTCATTTTGTCATCACATCGTGCCCATGTAGGCGCTAGGCGCTAATGTACCCGATGGCAGACGGCGATAGTACGCCGCCTAGACTCCTGATAGCGCCGTATATTTGCATTACATTGCCTGTCGCATTATATCACGGCACTTTATTTATTGCTAGTCAATTACTTGTTTGGAATAAAACAGATAGCTGTTATGTAAATGTATTTGTTAGGCGTGAATTCAACTTGTGAAAGGAGTAGGTATTTCTTCTAATATCAAAATTATAAGTGCCGTACAAATAACGAAGAATAAGTTTATACTGTGTAACCAAAAAGTTTGTGAATATGACGCTTTGTGTCGTTAAATGTTAAGGAGTAATATTACTGAGCAATATTTTTGGTTATTCTAAGTATGAACTTATTAAAATTATTAATATACCTAATTGAAAAAATACTAGAAAAAATCGACTCACCCGTAGCAGGTTCAGACGGGATCAAAAAAAAATTGATATTTTCCTTATTATTTTTTGTATGAAACAACTGATATTTATTTTCGCGAATTCAGAGTTGGTCCCATAGTAAAAGTTGTCCAGTTTGATGGTCCCTATCTTACCATATTCCGCTTTATAAGGCTACTAGCGGCTGCCCGCGACTTCGTCTGCACAGACAGTTTTTTTGCTATCCTTCGGGAACTGTACTCCTTTTCTGGATAAAAGGTACCCTATGTCCTTTTCTGCACCCCTGACAACGCGTATACAAAATTTCATGATGATCCGTTCAATAGTTACGACGTGAAGGCGTAACAAACAAACAAATAAACGGACTTTCGCATTTAAAATATTAGTAAGGATTACCAAACACCGTGTATAGGCTTTCTATTTCTATTAGGTGATGAGTACGGCAATCTATTTTTTTTAAACTGTAACTAAATGAATTCGAATAAAATGTTTATAGCTTATGTGTGGCTTATTTTGATCATTACATTCCAAAACACACTTCCATAATCCATAGCATTGTTATGAGTAGCACTTGCAACGATTTGGCATATCACATCACATTGAATAAAATATTAAAATGTGTAAAAGTGGCTTTCAATATCCAAACAGTCTTTCTCAGTATTTCTCGAAATAAAACCACAGCGAATCCACGTGTCAACAACCTGTACCCCTGTACCCCTGTACCCCTAGCACGAATATCAATCGAGAAAAAAAACGCGCGTAAAAATATTCTATAGAGTAAATTCTCTATGGGAAGTTTAATTTCGCTTTTCGACGGTAGATGGCGCAGTACAAATTTTCCATACAAAATTATCCTATAATTTTTTTACGCGCGCTTTTTTCCCGTTAGATTTTCTTCCTAAGGGTACCTGTCGATTCTGTAACCAAACTCGCACCTCACTTCGAACCTCACTTCGCTTCGCGGGAATTTAAATCATAAATGAGATAATGATAGGCTGTTTTTTAATCACAAACGATTTTAGATAGCTAAGGTAGCTATCTAAAACCTTGTGCAATTGGTACAATAGCTTGCTTAAATTAACTTCTCAAGCTTATGCGCTCACTAGACATGAAATAAAACTAATAAGATACTAGCGCGGTTTTATTGGAAGTACTTTGGTAATTAGTTGGTATTTGGTTTGTTAGGGTTCCGTACCCAAAGGGTAAAAACGGGACCCTATTACTAAGACTCCGCTGTCCGTCTGTCTGTCTGTCTGTCCGTATGTCTGTCTGTCTGTCAACAGGCTGTATCTCATGAACCGTGATAGCTAGACAGTTGAAATTTTCATAGATGATGTATTTTTGTTGCCGCTATAACAACAAATACTAAAAACAGAATAAAATAAATATTTAAGGGGGGCTCCCATACAACAAACGTGATTTATTGACGTTTTTTGCTCGATATTAATAACGACAATAGGTAGACAGTTGAAATTTTCACAGATGATGAATTTCTGTTGCCGCTATAGCAACAAATGCTAAAAACAGAATAAAATAAATATTTAAGGTGGGCTCCCATACAACAAACGTGATTTTTTTTGCCGTTTTTTGGTACGTAACCCTTCGTGCGCGAGTCCGACTCGCACTTGGCCGATTTTTTATTTTACCGACGTTTCGGCACCTTTGCAGCTGCCGTGGTTTCGGGGGACAAATGCCACAAAACTAATTACCAAAGTACTTTCAATAAAACCGCGCTAGTGTCCGTCAAAAAGTGTTTTATTTGATATTTCAAGCTTATATTAAGCTAATTTCTAGTAACAAATTTACGCGAAGTGATGTAAGGTTCGAAGTGATGCGAGTTTGGTTACAGAATCGACAGGCTGATCATGAACATTGATTTATTTTGCATTCGATGTAGCTGAGCCGCACCTGCATTTGCTATTCACCTGACGTTTTCCAACTTCCAAGACTTATTCTATCAAAAGTTGCACTGATACTAACAAATGTTCTATAGAAATACTTGTGTGTCTCCTTATAAAACGACCCTTGAAGCTTATCTCTCGTTAAACCTTTATAAAGCAACAACATTGTTTTTATACAAAATCATATACCTACAAATAAATATTAAAAGAAGAAATTAATTACAGAACAAAGAAATTAAATAAGTAATTAAATTATTGTTGCTTTTTTTTCAAAATAAAAAATATCTGAAAATGTAATGAAAATGTGAAAATATATGAAGAATAACATGAAAATAAACATAACATAAAATACTTTGTCAAAAAATACATGATTTATTATCGACATGAGTATGCGCATGCACTAAATGTAAATTAATTTAAAGTTGCAAATAATGTTATCATTCAAAGTGACCTGCGACCTTTAGACGCACAATACCATCTACGTAAAACACCACTTTTACGTAATAAGTCATAAACGCAAAATACCACTTACGCACGACACAATGGCTCTGCTAAAATAAAATAATAGCCGTAGAATAGCCGATGAAATTGCATGAAATAGTTTAATAACATTATAAAGTCCTAAAACATATTTATTTAATAAACTGTGATTTATTAGACAGTAATCTCAATGCGGTGAGCATGCCCGTTTATCAAACTAACTTGAAATATTTTATATCATTCTGTGAATGCTTTATCACTATATTTTCTAACCAAATAAATGTCATCTCAGTCAAATTTAATAAAGGTTCTATCCATTTAGAGACTTTTATCTAAGTAAGTATTAATGAAATAATTTTGTAGAAATATTAGAAAATACACCTGTTTTGCAAATATAAATTTCATAGAATAGAAAATCTTTGAATAGGTATAATCTAAACTTTTGTACTTAACAAAAAACTAACTGAATATGTATTGAAAGTACTTTGGTAATAGTTGGTATTTTGTTTGATTTTTTATTTTCCCGACGTTTCAGCACCCCTGCAGCTGCCGTGGTCACGGGGGACTGAAGCTACTTGGGAAAATCAAAAATCAAACCAAATACCAACTAATTACCAAAGTACTTTCAATAAAACCGCGCTAGTATCCGTTAAAAAGTCTTTTTTACCATCGCCCCTCTAAAAAGTGCGTTTAATTCAACGATAAGAGTGAATAATAAGCGATTTTATTCACCGAGTGAATAAAAATAATTTGAATTTGGAACAAGCGCGCATCATGAATTAGTACAAAAAAGTTCCTATACTACTGGCTGCTATGGAGCTATTCCATAGAGCCATAGTTACACAATAAAATTAAACGAAAAAAAATATCCCGCCAAATTTAATTAGGTTCTTTTTGTGTCAATTTAATTAGGTTCTTTTTAGTGTCTTATCTTTGGGTTCTTTTCCATCTATTAGAGGGAGATTGAATGTTCAGTCTATTCCATCAGGTCTTCCTTATGGGTGGGAGGATGGGCCATAAGCCTTATTTAGTATGATGTAAAGCTATACGTGACGTAAGTCTGGTACTATATTCAGTCTGAAAAAGTTCAAAGTCTATTCAGACTGATGAAATGGACTGATCCCAGACTAATCTTTAATTTAATCTTTTCTTCTAATGTAATCTTTCTCTTAGCGTGGTTGTTTTATGTCATTGGTAAACTTCTAATTTCACGCATGGGTCGGTCATGGGATGGGTGACCAAAAATGTATTATCTCGAGCTCCTCCGTGCCTCGGAAGGCACGTTAAGCCGTTGGTCCCGGCTGCATTTGCAGTCGTTAACACCCATCAATCCGCATTGGGCCCGCGAGATGGGTTATGGCCCATCCTCCCACCCATAAGAAAGGCCTGTGCCCTAGCAGTGGGGAAATAAAAAATGGCTGATGGTCATCTATAAATACTAAGTATAAAGTACTGCTAGGTAGGTACTGTTTGTTTTCTCGCAGTCAATGGTAAAAAGTAGAGTACACAACTCGTGAATAAAAAATTTCATCTCGGTTCTTTGTATCCTTCGCTACTCTCGGGATCCAACTTAGTCCCTCGAACTAAATTCCCTTTTTATTCACTTGTTGTATAATCTACTATTATTTCATGTCTAGTGAGCGCGTAAGCTTGAGAAGTGAATAAAGTACTTTCAATAAAACCGCGCTAGTATCCGTTACAAAGTGTTTTATTTCATGTCTAGTGCTTAAGCTTGAGAAGTGAATATTATATATTCTTAAGATATCACACTTTCCTTTTCAAAATGTTTTTATTAGAAGGCTGTAGTTTTTTATTTATAGTTAGAATACTACATAGGTCCTGTTTCAGATCAAAAACGTTCACCTACATTCTAACTATAAATAAAAAACTGCAGCTTTCTAATAAAAACATTTTGAAAAGGAAAATTTTAACCAGTTTCATTTGCAGTCCCAAGAGGAATATGATAATAAACAGAGATTATTTTTCCTACAGATCTCCCAAATCTCGAGATGCATGGCGGCAATTAAGAGGTACTTACGACAATTAATTAGTATAATACGGCAATTTTGAACACAATCTGGGTAAAGTTCACCAAATGAGTTACGTTTCTTAAGAGTTATCATCCCAATTAAACGGGCAATAAAATTAAGAACTTCATCTTTTCATGTTGGTACGCTAAATCACGGCTTAAATTATTGTACTTTAATGTGAAAAGGAGACAATAAGTTCTGTGAATGGAGGCGAAGATTGGGAAAAATTCAAAGCACTTTTTGTCGAAATTCGTAAAAAAATGTTTTGTATTGTGAGTGCGGTACAATGGCGAATGGAGGAAATGAGAGTCTGGGCGGTGCAGAGCTCAATTTAACTCGCACGCTTGGTCCCCCCCCCCCCCCCCCCCACTATAGGCTTCCCCCCTCCTCTCTAGGCTCCCGTTTGAGGTCCATATTGCGTGTGCATACATTGAGCAATAAGTCTAAACTGCACCCTCGTCGGCTGAACATCAAGGTAAAATTAGTGCTCTATTGAAAATTTGAGAGAACAGTTGCCAATTTAGGTCATAGAGAAATTAGCTAGGTATCGTTCTCTTTTTGTTAGAAAAATTTAATAAGGTCACACTCTCTTTTTTTTCCTTACTGTTACGTCTTTTATACTCTAACATGTGGAATAATTTTGAATTATAAGCTCGCCCTAGATATATTTATTTAATCGCACGAGAAACTTTAAACCAACTAACATAGACCTATGTAGAAATTATTGAACTTTAACCCGTCAATGCCCGGAAAATGAGACAATTGATTTTCTATTGTCGTCCGGACGCTGGCGTCCGCGCGAGCATTGATGTTTCAATTAATAATTTATCGCCAAATCAACGTAAATTATGTTAAATATTACTGATTTCGACAAATATTGTTAAAACGTAAAACCTTTGTCCGTCGAAAATTTCAAAGTAAAATTTTCATTATTTATTAGCGAACTTTACGCAATCCAATTTCCAAAAACATGGTGGCTAATGTAATATACGGAAAGAGACTTTGAGGCACACGGTTCGTTGAAATTTAATGTAAACCTGGGCATCTATTCTGCTAATATTATCGTAGTAATCGTGTCTCGATGGTGTTTCAATAGTGTTGCTTTTTGTGGTTTAAGCAATACCATCGAAACACCATTGAAACACGATTGTTACGCCCACGTTAGCAGAATCGAGGCCCCGTAGCCTTTGAAGGCTCTATATTAGCCGCTGCCTATTAGCATAAACCTGGTACAGTCAACAACGAAAGTTAATTATCACTTTAGGACTTAAACATAGTAACTATTTAACACGTTTTTATTAGGCTGCTTTCTCGTTTGTTTGTTTGTTTGTCCGCAAAGTGTGCGAACGACTTTATACTATCTTACCGATAAGCTAGAGACTTGAAATTTTAAACATAGGTCAAAACTTAAAAGCAATGCAATATTATGGTATTATTGAGCTGATCTGATGATGAAGCCGGAGGAAGGCCACAGGAACTCTATGATAAAACCATACAACCCCATCGTGTTTGGGCTCGTTAGAATCGTCTTGACAAGTACTCTAATGAAAGACGAAGTCCAGGGTCTGGTGATGAAGCCGAAAGGCCATGCCATAGGAACTCAATATTGAAACCGTGCAACCCCATCAAATTTGGGCTCGTTTGAATCGTCTTGACGAGTTCTTTGTTGGGAAATAGTTTCCAGGGTCTGATGATGGAGCCGGAAGAAGGACACAGGAACTCTTTAATAAAACCACGCTACCCCATCGAAATTGGGCTCGTTTGAATCGTCTTGACGAGTACTTTGTTGGGAAATAGTGTCCAGGGTCTGATGATGGAGCCGGAACAAGCGAATAAATTCTTCTGTAAATATTAATAGCCATATACCTACAAAAATTTTAAACCTAAAAACGTGGGGCGCATGCTAAAGACAAATTTTATAAAATGCGCCTCACGTTTTTAGGTTTAAAATTTCTGTAGGTATAGGGCTATTAATATTTACAGAAGAATTTATTTTTTACTTTTTAGTCTTAGACTTTTTAGTTTGTTTTTACTGGTCCATTTTAATGTTTTTAGTCCGAATTTTTGGTAATAATTCAGTCCCTTTAAAAACGTGTTTTTAAAAAAGTTTTTTTTTGTAAATTTTTTATTTATATGCTTCAAACTTTAAGAGCATCTGTCAAAAAATTTGCTATGACAAAGTACTAAAGTGTAAAGCGATTTGCGTTGCTGACTGTACCATAAAGCTTTTAATTAATTACTGTCCAGATACAAAGTTGCGTTACAATTTTTTCAACGGCTCTTTGCATCCATTTGCATTTTGCATTTAGAATAGCGTGTGAATTTACATGGAATTTGTAAGTCCATTTTTGTATGAAATGATTAATTTTGGGGCATTGAACAATTTTGACAGTTTTAAATAACAATTGAGATTGCATGAAATATTGAATTTATAATTCAATAACAAAGTATCTGTCAGCAAAACTCTATTTGAACATAATACGTATTTTCAAACAAAATGTGTTCCTTTTATTATCATCAAAAGTACTTTTGAAAATAGACACCTACACAACATTCAACTTATTTCTCCCGTCTGGGAAAGCAGTAAACAAACTTTTACTCCTTCACTGTGAAAACTCATAAATGTTAACGTTCAAATAAAAAGAGGTGGAATAAACAATCTCCGGTTAAAACTAATTTATGCAGCCTGAGCATAAAATATTAAATATGTGCGTTCTAAACAGAAGTACCACTCTGGGGCCCTGTTTTTGATTTTCTTGGGCCGGCTGGAGTCAAGCGCTCTTTACTTCTTTACTACTAATTTTCATTCGACATAACAAAATCCGAATTTTGAGTCAGTGGAGTAAGATGGCTCCAACTGAAATGTCTTAAAACATATTGTTGCCAAGGTTACGCCATCAACTAAATAGACTATAGCGACATGCCGCGCCGCGCCGTCAGTGTCAGATAAGTGTGTCGTTCGAGTGCGTGTTGTCAACTGTGACATTACGTCGCATGTGACGTAAGTAACACAAACGATTTCAAATAAATGAAACAAAATCTTCCGTCAATTATTTTATTGCGCTAGAAGCAGCTCCCTGTACTGACTATATACCTAGGTTCGAACCGCAGGTTGCCTGTGCGCTTCGATTAGCAATATTCTAGATAACGCCTCACGTAAAAACAGCACGCAAAATATGGCACTGTCTGACAAAACTTGTTAGTGAAAAAACGACCTGACGAATAAGAAACCCTGTAGGTCGTTTTTTTTTTCATTTTTATATATTTCAGCTTAAAATTGTTCAGCTTTAAGTTCAATATTTGCTCCCTAGGTGTAGTTTTCAGCAATTTTAAGCGAGTATTTTCTGAAAACGAAACTGAAACGGTTACGCTTTAGTTTTGGTTTTATCGATAAAATTAGCGAGATCGGGCCCCTATACGTACTGTCTTTGTGTGCGTGCACAGGAAACGCGATTTGTTTCGAGCGACTCTTCTATTTTATATTGTGAGGCTCAAGTAAAACGCGTTGCTTTTTATGTTTTTGAAAGGGCTTAGTGAAAAAATTACTTTCTACATTATCATGTGAGCCTGGTACTTTAGGGGTGGCTCTTCGATCGATTCTCGCTTCGATGAAGAGTTATCTCGTGCGTGACAGATTTATGAATATAAAAGCGATAGGTAATGATGTTTTATGGCATTATGATAATCTGAATCGAGCAGATCATAAGTATATTCAAATATTTTATTTTGTCTATATTTCACACTGATTTTACTGACTGATAGGTAATATCATATTACGAATAACTTGTTGGATTCAAAAACAAAAACAAACTCATATTAGATATTGTAAAACTCGTCAGCATTAGCCAAATGCTAAAGACAAATTTTATAAAATGCGCCTCACGTTTTTAGGTTTAAAATTTCTGTAGGTATAGTGCTATTAATATTTACAGAAGAATTTATTTTTTACTTTTTAGTCTTAGACTTTTTAGTTTGTTTTTACTGGTCCATTTTAATGTTTTTAGTCCGAATTTTTGGTAATAATTCAGTCCCTTTAAAAACGTGTTTTTAAAAAAGTTTTTTTTTGTAAATTTTTTATTTATATGCTTCAAACTTTAAGAGCATCTGTCAAAAAATTTGCTATGACAAAGTACTAAAGTGTAAAGCGATTTGCGTTGCTGACTGTACCATAAAGCTTTTAATTAATTACTGTCCAGATACAAAGTTGCGTTACAATTTTTTCAACGGCTCTTTGCATCCATTTGCATTTTGCATTTAGAATAGCGTGTGAATTTACATGGAATTTGTAAGTCCATTTTTGTATGAAATGATTAATTTTGGGGCATTGAACAATTTTGACAGTTTTAAATAACAATTGAGATTGCATGAAATATTGAATTTATAATTCAATAACAAAGTATCTGTCAGCAAAACTCTATTTGAACATAATACGTATTTTCAAACAAAATGTGTTCCTTTTATTATCATCAAAAGTACTTTTGAAAATAGACACCTACACAACATTCAACTTATTTCTCCCGTCTGGGAAAGCAGTAAACAAACTTTTACTCCTTCACTGTGAAAACTCATAAATGTTAACGTTCAAATAAAAAGAGGTGGAATAAACAATCTCCGGTTAAAACTAATTTATGCAGCCTGAGCATAAAATATTAAATATGTGCGTTCTAAACAGAAGTACCACTCTGGGGCCCTGTTTTTGATTTTCTTGGGCCGGCTGGAGTCAAGCGCTCTTTACTTCTTTACTACTAATTTTCATTCGACATAACAAAATCCGAATTTTGAGTCAGTGGAGTAAGATGGCTCCAACTGAAATGTCTTAAAACATATTGTTGCCAAGGTTACGCCATCAACTAAATAGACTATAGCGACATGCCGCGCCGCGCCGTCAGTGTCAGATAAGTGTGTCGTTCGAGTGCGTGTTGTCAACTGTGACATTACGTCGCATGTGACGTAAGTAACACAAACGATTTCAAATAAATGAAACAAAATCTTCCGTCAATTATTTTATTGCGCTAGAAGCAGCTCCCTGTACTGACTATATACCTAGGTTCGAACCGCAGGTTGCCTGTGCGCTTCGATTAGCAATATTCTAGATAACGCCTCACGTAAAAACAGCACGCAAAATATGGCACTGTCTGACAAAACTTGTTAGTGAAAAAACGACCTGACGAATAAGAAACCCTGTAGGTCGTTTTTTTTTCATTTTTATATATTTCAGCTTAAAATTGTTCAGCTTTAAGTTCAATATTTGCTCCCTAGGTGTAGTTTTCAGCAATTTTAAGCGAGTATTTTCTGAAAACGAAACTGAAACGGTTACGCTTTAGTTTTGGTTTTATCGATAAAATTAGCGAGATCGGGCCCCTATACGTACTGTCTTTGTGTGCGTGCACAGGAAACGCGATTTGTTTCGAGCGACTCTTCTATTTTATATTGTGAGGCTCAAGTAAAACGCGTTGCTTTTTATGTTTTTGAAAGGGCTTAGTGAAAAAATTACTTTCTACATTATCATGTGAGCCTGGTACTTTAGGGGTGGCTCTTCGATCGATTCTCGCTTCGATGAAGAGTTATCTCGTGCGTGACAGATTTATGAATATAAAAGCGATAGGTAATGATGTTTTATGGCATTATGATAATCTGAATCGAGCAGATCATAAGTATATTCAAATATTTTATTTTGTCTATATTTCACACTGATTTTACTGACTGATAGGTAATATCATATTACGAATAACTTGTTGGATTCAAAAACAAAAACAAACTCATATTAGATATTGTAAAACTCGTCAGCATTAGCCAAATGCAAAAAACATAAACTAGGTAACGCAAATCTTATTGAGAGACGTTTTTGTGAGAACTAAAATGCTCCTCCCATATTTCTAATGAACTGTACGCGCGGAAGCCTTAACGGTGTATGAAATGAAAATTCAATAAAATTATAATTACGAAACGTGTTAAGGGTGGACCCTTAACACGTTTCGTAATTAATATGATAGGAAAACATGGTTTGCGAGGGTCATATTTTTATATAGAAAACGTAAAGTTGTAGCCACAAAAAAACATACGACAAGCTAAAGAGATTCTCTAGTAGCTACAAGTATTAAATTGCGTATAAACCTCACAGATGATTGTGAAAAAAAAACAATATCACCTAAGCGCTTGCGTAGGGTCATATTTTTGGCGTAAATAATAGCGGACACGTATTGAATTCTACATCAAAATTCACTTTAACGTACTGTGAAGTAGCTCCAATATTTTTTTTAAGAAAGATAATTGTGCTAACTTTAATGATGAAAAACGACGAAAAACATCGAAAAAGTGCAAAAGTGAGGTTATTTCCCATACTCTTTAAATACTCCATACACGTAAAAAAAACAGAGACAAATGTTTCCGCACCGACCTTTAAACATTGTGTCGTGAAATTTTCGTCAAGTTCGTCAAACTTAAGTTATAATTATTTTGCAATTAAACTCTAAGGCGTGTTTAAATTAGCAACTAGCAATTACTAACGAGGAGTGTAATTAGCGTTTAAATAATTTTAAACGCGTGTGTTTCTACGAGAAATAAAATATAATTGCGCACTGCATACAAATTCAGCTAGAAATTGAAAAGTCTGTGAACCCTCTTGAATAGGCAACAAGTTTAATTGAAAAACTTGAATTTAAAAGTCTCTCGAAACACGTTTGATGTTGTATTTTCTAAATACTATTTTACTTTACTTACATTTATTTTGCTTACTTTGTATGTTATTGACATGCGTAACTGTAAATATGATAAAGATTATTGAAAAATATAAAATATTTTCCATTTTTGCTGGGTGATTTAGAAAGATGTAATATTTTTATTCAAAATTAAATACAAAGGACAGGAAAATGCAACTAAAATAAGGTAGATAAAAATATCTTTGCACAAATATAAGTGACTAATGAGTAACTTTTTCCTTTATAAAATTAGAACAATGACATTATTTTAGGAAAGGATGAATTAGTTATTTTCATGCAATATTATTACAAACTTGAACATAATGCTAGGACCTACTTACTATTAGCTCTTTAGCTATTAGTAGCTAAAGAGCTAAAAGTACTTAGGTAGTTAGTAATATAAGTACTTAGGTACTGTAACTAAGACCACCGCCACTGAGGAGCTCGGTGGCGCAGTGGTTTAACGCGTGGCCCAGCGACAGCGGAGGTTAAGCAACATCCACAAGGGTCGGTCATGGGATGGGTGACCAAACATTTATTATCTCGAGCTGCTCCGTGCTTCAAAAGGCACGTAAAGCCGTTGGTCCCGGCTGCATTTGCAGTCGTTAACACCTACCAATCCGCATTGGGCCCGCGTGGTGGGTTAGGGCCCGTCCTCCTTATCCATCCATAAGGAAGGCCTGTGCTCCAGCAGTAGGGACATTAAAATGGCTGACGGACTAAGTACTGTAAAAACTTTACAAAACCAAAATAATATTTCATTATTTCTAACACATGTCTATCTTTACAGATACATTTATATTTCTTCAGTGTCAGTTAGAAAATCTCCCTGCCAAGCTAAGTAACCCCGATTTCTAAATCTTTTTCTGTCACGCGTGCGGGTTTGATCCAGCTCAGCCCCTCATATTCCTTTGATTATTGTGTTACCGAAACGAGGACAGGAAAAAATTGTTTGGTGTGCACTTTTTGTGACACGTATAGTGATGGGAATTGGAATGAATCGATTGCGGAATTTTATCAATTTTTATTACACGTTGTAAAGGTGTAAATTGTATTTTTGTGTTGTAAGTTGTATTTATACTTTATTTTGGGGCTTTTTGAAGAAATTAAGTGATACAAGTTAATTTTCAAATGAATTGTTTTGGTAAAGTATCCAAAATAATATTACTGCTAAGTTCTACATTCTAAACTAGGTACTAACAACAAGTTTTGTTTGTGACTTTAAAATTGAAAAACTTGATGATAGATTAAACTTAATCATTTTGTTTTATAAATAATTGTACATGTACTTTAAGCACAAATTATAAAGTAGACCAAAGTTTTCGGTGCACGTGCACATAGGCACATCACATAGGCAATCTCTATACCCACCAAAACCTCCAATTCACATTATAGAGGTAACCAATTCAGTAGTACTGTGCAGTTACCAAGGAACTCCTATAAGTAATAAATTAAAGCTTTTTTTAAATAAAGTCAGGGCAGACCACTGAACATATAATCACTAAGTGGCCAGCCATATTACCTTCTGTCTAAAACACACAAACGTATGCCTAGTTCCAAATCACGCCAACAGCACTGTTAGCGTATAATCCATTAAATTGAGAAGGTACACAAATACCCTATTTGTGTAATATTTTGTGACTATTTCATTTGGTCGGATTCGCGCTAACAGCGCTGTGAGCGTGATTCGGAACGCGGGGTTAGTTCTGTGCTTCTGAACCAAACACAGTGACGTGCGTCTGACGTCACGCATTGTCTTCGATGCCCTTGCATCGACTGATAGCGTGTGACGTCAGTCGCACGTCACTGTGTTTAGTGCGTATGCATCGAGCTGACTATTTATTTTGTGCTATACACTAAGTGGCCAGCCATATTACCTTCTGTCTAAAACACACAAACTTAGTTCTGTGCTTCTGCACCAAACACAGTGACGTGCGTCTGACGTCACGCATTGTCTTCGATGCGCTTGCATTGACTGATAGCGTGTGACGTCAATCGCACGTAACTGTGTTTGGTGCGTATGCACCGAACAGACTATTTATTTTGTTCTATAAGAGTGTCGATATGTTTAGAGCACAACCTTGCACAACATCAGCACATCCCTAGTTCCGCATAATCTATTTATTGTGAGCGGGCACGTAATGAATGATGTTTTGCATGGTCGGTGACGTAAGAGTTTCTGCTTGTTAAAAGAGCCGGATATGACTTTCTTTCATTTACGTATGCAATCAAATGTGAATTTACGACGTTCGGAGTTTGTAGGGATAAAACGTTTTGTTTTAATATGTCACTGTTGAAGGGGGATCTTTGATAAAGCACCTTTAGAGAAGACAATCCAAAAGATTGAAGATTACAAAAAAACTGTTTTATTTATTTCAGACGACACAAAGGAATTAGGAAGGTACCTAATACTTAATTAACAATACTAATGCAATTATTTGACTGTAATAATTAGCTTGTTTAATTACAAATAAACCAATAAATATTAATTCCGTGCTTCAGGGTTTGCTAAACTTAAAATTTTTTCAATACTCAATTAGAAGCAAAAAAAATTAAATTGTTTATGAAGTTCTTTTAAGAAGTGAATTTTCTATCGTTGTGCCTATACCGGGTGTAACAAGACCTTCAACGAAGCCGAGGTCTACGTATTCTGCCCATCATCAGGAATATTTCTGTTCAAAATTATTACTGGGAAACCTTTTATAATTTTTGGTGTTTAAAAAGCATTGCATGCATTACCACGCAATGTAACGCGTACAACAGGCCGCGCCTGCGAGTGTATGCTACACAGCCGAGGCCGAGTTGAAAGGCATCAGCGTACTCATGAGATACATCGAGTGACGACGTTTTCAAGCCATTGTTTGTTACGAAATACTTAAAATATTGATAATTTTTCTTAAGTCACAAAATAGAAAATAACGAGTAAAATAAGATTTCATAAAATTTTTGACAAAAAAAAAATTACTTTGACCTCCAATAACTTCGTAACTATTGGTTTCCCAGGTATAGTCCGAAAGACAAAAATGATCCTGATGATGGGCGGAATACACTTCGGCTTCGTTGAAGATCTTGTTACACCCGTTATTTTCAGTAAAAGCCATATAAAACATTTTTTTTTTATACAATACTCAAAACAGTTTTACATAATATTGTGCTCTTTGTTACTCACCCTCCTGATTATAACCTCGAGAACATTGGAACCTGAAACATACCAAAAACAAAATACCAAAGTTCCCAATAATTCAAAATGGCATATACACGTACTTTTCTACTCACAGAACATTCGATGGCCCCAAGCAATTTCTACGAATATAACAGTTAACTCGACAACTTATCGTCTTAAAGAAGACGCACGAAGAAAATGAGCAATTTCGCCGTGAGCCAAAAACAAATAAACGTCAATCTTTAAAAACAAATCGCTGTGAGCACACGTGCTCCGAAGGGAACGTACAAAGGGAAGCAATTTGACAAAATAAAAAACTCTATATTGGCATCTGCGAAACAAATGATACGGGAAATACTTAAATCACGAGTATTGATGGCGGATTGAAAATTTTGTGCAGTAAGAGGTATTGGGGGTGGGCTGTAATTTTGTTCCGCATTATTTAAGATTGAAGGGATGTGTTTTGTTTATTAATCTGATTTTTTTTACGGCTTTCATTTGTTCTTTCAAAGAAATTATAATGACTCTAAGCAGGCGTAGCATGACAAATTCAACAAGATTTTGTCTACTCCAATACCTTATTTTTGACAAAACAAAGGTTAGTCTAGGTCTGGATGTCAAATTGTCAATATCTTACTCTCGACCGGACAAAAGTGACATTTTGTTCGAGCCCGTCATGCGACGCGTGCAGGTCGAAAGGTTGAAAAAAGGTTTATTTCAAACGAAGTACTTGTCATTTTTAGGGTTCTGTACCCAAAGGGTAAAAACGGGACCCTATTACTAAGACTCCGCTGTCCGTCTGTCTGTCTGTCTGTCACCAGGCTGTATCGTAAGAACCGTAATAGCTAGACAGCTGAAATTCACAGATGATGTATTTCTGTTGCCGCTATAACAAAAAATACTAAAAACAAAATAAAATAAATATTTAAGGGGGGCTCCCATACAACAAACATGTTTTTTTGCCGTTTTTTGCTCGATATTAATAACGAGAACAGGTAGACAGTTAAAATTTTCACAGATGATGTATTTCTGTTGCCGCTATAACAAAATAAAATATTTTTTTAAGAGGGGCTCCCATACAACAAACGTGATTTTTTTTGCGGTTTTTTGGTACGGAACCCTTCGTGCGTGAGTCCGACTCGCACTTGACCGGTTTTTTCTACTAGCGGTATGATCTATACTCAGATCAATAGAACTCGTCTCTTACTCAGATGGATACTTAGTACCTTAGCTTATGAAAATAGAATTACTTATGTAAAAATCTAAAATAAAAAAAAACTTACAACTTACAATCAATGTTGTCTGTAAGTATGAACACCTACATACATGTACGTGTTTCCATCAAATCCATCAGGTAAATCCAGAGATGGACTGACGTATCCTTTTAAAAGTTCCTCAAAGGCTTCTGATTGGTATCAACGTGCGTGAACATAATCCGTAGAGTGGATCGGAAAAAAATCCGGGTACTATTACTGCTTTTGAAAGCGTTCCGGTGTATTTTCGTTGAGCTGAAAACTTTCGCAATACCCCGCCATACTTTGCCCCGGCTCAAGTTTAAACTCTGGAAAGGGGAATCCCACGATCATCGCGCTCTGTCTAATAAAAGCTCGCGTTGGTGAAATATGTTGTCAGTGCATAAAGTTTATGACTTTAGTTTTCTTGCGTCGCAATGTGAGAACTTTTTCCGCCATATTCTGTCACAGGACGTAAATGAAGACTAATGCTGCGTTCAAATGCTGCTTTATTTTTTATACTTAGGTAATAAGAGTTTTAAGTAAAATAGCAAGGCATTCAATACGTGAAGATTGATAACAAATAACAAATATTATCGAGGTATGTGTAAGTAACATAAAGTAATCTTTAGCCTTATTAATATTCACATTATCATTGCCTCAGAGGAAGCATTAATTTTATTTATTTTACAAAAGATTACCCTTGTTTACAAATGAAATGTAACACAATCGGTAACTACCTCAAAAAAGCAACATTAATTCGATATACTTGAGCAATAAAAGTGGAACGATGTCACATTAAATCAGCAATTACTTCAATTTATATCGTATTGGATAACGTTACGCAAATTTTATCGAAACCAATTTCGATAGTGCGTCACTTTTGGCGGAATTCGAACGAAAGATATAATTTTTCGTTTGTATTATTATTCGGCTTATATTTGACTCACCATTTATCAGCTCCCCTGCTTTGATATTGTAATTTTGCGTCGTTTAATAGGGAACCTATTCGCGATTGAATATTTGCATATCTGTGATTTACAATGCGTTCTTTGGCTCATAAAAATTCAATAAAGCAGAGTGCGTGGCGTAATGTATTATTGACTTTTAGTCATTTATCAATATGGTTATATACTGCGGCTCATGGGATAAACGAAAATGCGTTTAGTTTGAATTTTACTATATTAATTTTAAAATGGTTCATTGAATAAACTGGAGCGCAATCTTGGTAAAAAAAAAAAAAATATTTACTTAAAGTTGACAATCTCCATATAACATTTTAAGCATTCAATTATTTTTTAACGATGGTTTGATTGCATTTTTATGAATAATGCATTTCAAGAAAAATGGTTTTCTTTAAAGCTTGTGACGTACTTTAAGCTTGGGAAATAAGAAAACTAATATCAATTTACGGCTCAAATGTCTGTTCGCATTTTACGATTCTCTGAAACAATTCGTATTCGCCTGTTGTACCGGCTGTAAACGCCAAATGCAGTGTGATTGCAGTGTTACCAGCTTCATATTTTCTAAAACTGCAGTTGAAGAATTTCTCTTCGCACCCACAATATTTTTGTTAAGTTTGTAACAATATTTTGCTTGCTTACAAAGTAGGCAACTTCATGTTTTCCTTATACCACATAATAGTATAAGATAAGTTTTTAATGTCGTTTAACATTGTTTTAAGTAATTTTCTTGCCACAGTATTCAAATTAATTTTTTTGTTAAAATAATAATTAATTCATTTATTTCAGACAATTACAGTCCATAGGGTTACTAACAATAATCTTAAAGCTATGTTAGTTACATAAAGGATGATAAATTGGTATCATCAAACTGCACGTTTAACATGCAAGTCGATGAACCTGTGATACAGCGCCGAGTCCAATCTCTCAGCAATCATGACCAGAGTTTTGTTGCTGCTCCCCCGCACTCGCTGCATTATTGACGCTGTTTTCTTGCGTATAATTGCGAAAAAGTCTTCTATGTGTGCGTCGGCAAACATACCTGAGGCACTGCAGTGGCGTGGGAGCTTCAACAAGGCCCTGAGAATATTATTATAGTGTACCCTAAGGGCGTTATATGATTTTTGCGTAAAGGTGTTCCAAAGGCTACTGGTATAAAAGCTTTGGCAGTATGCCTTAAAAAGTGTCAGTTTCACATTAACAGTACACCGATGGAACTTGTGTGCTATCATTTTGCCGCGAATTGATAACGCCCTTTTTTCTCTCTCTATTGATATCAAGGTTATCTTTTAAATCCTCAGAGAGTATATGGCCAAGATATTTGAACTGAGAATCACGATGTACTTAATAAGTACAAAAGTAAAATAAAAATATCTTAAACCTCCATTGCACAATCTTTTATCCAATCCTACGACACGGTGCTTAGCGTCCAGTCTATTTTCGGTAGTTATTCTACCGTTAAAGCTGGCAACATCGCGTGTCAGAGCTGTCCAGGTGTACAATCTGATAAGCAGACAGTAAAGCCTAATCAGGTGGACTCTTTGTTCAGGAGCGTCACGGAGTTCGACGCCCCCTGGATCGCAGTATTAAAGTTGCCTGCATTTTGATGCTGTTTTATTCGAAAATAAAACTTACTGCGGGTTTGTCTGAAAAGAAGTTGGGCGTATTTATAACTTCCCTTGTATTCGCTTACATAGTTTATTTGTGTTATCTTACAAAAATGTTGTATTCAAAGATAGAACTCTTCGTAATTGGTTGTTACCTCCCTCAGTACTATCTTTGCAATTCTTCTTCTATTATTTTATGAATTAAAATATTCACATTGTTTCATTGCGATATTCAGATAAATTTTGAAATAAAATAATTACACTTTAAGGTTTTCACCAGCTGTCTTAATTAATTAAAATCTCCTTCGTTCAATTAGGTTTCATACAATTCTTAATAATGCGAATTTAATTTCAAAGCAAATGAAATATTACATGTAATTCGAATAAGTGATTGCGAATGCTATTGCAAAATATTATGAAAATCTCTTAACTTTCAGTTTTTTTTTAATATTCACGTATTCCAAATATTATTCAATTTACTTATGCTAAAATCGTAACCAGTAGAAGTGGCAAAACTGACGGACATTCAGTTGAAAACTAGCCTTTTCCTGTGTTGAAAACAAAATTGAAAACTGGTGTTTTCCTAGATAAAGAGCACTAGTTGATTCAACTTACTTATGCTAAAATCGTAACCAGTAGAAGTGGCAAAACTGACGGATATTCGGTTGAAAACTAGCCTTTTCCTGTGTTGAAAACAAAATTGAAAACTGGTGTTTTCCTAGATAAAGAGCACTAGTTATTTCAAGTATTTAAAATGTAGGTAATTAGTAAACGTTATGCTGGAATACCCAAATTGACATAGGGATAGAAATAAAAGATGTACATTGTCTCAATGCCTAGGTTTTATTTACTGGTTGATCCTAATTCCTAAGTACACAAGGTTTTCCTTCTCTTAGTTTATTATGGTAGGTACTTAATTAGTTTTACACAACATCCTAGATAGAATAAACTATATCGGGATTTACACCATGTACCTGTTTATTGCTGAACATTTAATTCATTCGGACACAAATCACTGGATCGAGTTACATAACCCCCAGATTATTTCAACAGAACGCCACTACATACCAAGAATGGTCAGGGAAGCGATTGAAATAACCAAATACAAAAATTTCAATTGTGAGGATGGGTTTAAATTGTCGAGTGTCTGGAATCCAGTAGTCCGGTTGTGTAAAAACAACAAAAATAAAAAAAAGTGCCGTTTCGCGTACAGATACAGTGAGTGTCGTGTGTTGAGAACAAATTCGAGTGAATAGTGAGTTTGCAGACAGTGGTACCGGTATCGAACGTAGTAATAAAAGAACTAGACGGAGGGTAGACCGATTCGTCTGCCAATAACATCTACCCGCACGCAACAATCGACAGTTCTTCCGTGATCATGGCGCATGCAACTGCGCCGAAACATCGGAGTCTCAAAAATAAACAGGTACATGGTGTAAATCCCGACATAGTTTATTCTATTAACGTCAATAACCATGGAAATTTAAAACAATATAACATCCTAGATATTTAAATTTAGGGTTCTAACTAAAATACAATCAAGCGCTATGAGATGTAGGTATATGAGAAAGGAAACCCTAGTGGAGAATATATCAATATATCAATCTAAGCATTGCAAATGCATAAGCCCAGGCGGGGTCGCTTTATGTTGGTTCGTGATTATGATTAAATCATCCCAATTACCAAAAGAAAATTAATTAATAAATCACTCTAAATTTTGAACGGAAAACTAACTGGTAGCCTTTCAAGAGGTCCTTTCGGTAGCGGCATAGCATCCAGGCGGCAGCGGCTGGGAGAGAATTATGAAATAAAACAGTCCAAGCGTCTGTCGACCGGATGCGGTGAACTGACCTTCATGAATCCTCGATGGAAACAATGTAACGGCTTCATACCATGACTTGCTGCGATCATCATCAAAGAATGTATTTCATCGCAGAAGGTTAGTGATGAAAGGAACTAACCAGAATATCAAAACTAAAGAAAACCCAATCTGAAAGAAATATTGCCTTGGTTAGAATCTTGAACATTGTCTATACCAAATTTTGACAAATTTAAAAAAATCAAAATACGTACCACGAAAACAGCATCTTTTTTTTGTTTTATTATTCTTTATACAATGAAGAATGCCAGCATGACTGTCTCCGCGAAACCCTAAAAAGCACATGTTGAAATCACGATCACTATTTCTGTTTTCTCAAAAATACATTGAGTGGGCAGATGATTTACTTACCAAAATTATTTTTATTAACAATTTACGGCATCCTTTCATAACCGAGGATACGATGATTCGGGATTTGCTTTGGGGCTTCGCCCTTACGCCTCACATATTTTCAACCTCCAGTCGGTACGAGGAAAAAATCAAAAATGACTCAAATTTCAATCAACTGACATTTACCAGCTCGCTGTCTCATTGACAGACTGATGATGTCCGACTTTTTACTTTTTTTTTATGTGTAACCACAGACAGGAACTGAGTCTAACTTGAAATATTTTCCTGATTTCTCAGGCTGCTAACGCCATCTCTTGTGAGGCTTGAGAAGTACACTCTTTTCAACTAACGATTTTGAAGAAAATTAATAACTATGTTTATAGAAATGTAACGTTAAAAAATTTGCAACGTTACACGGTCAATATACGGTTTTAGTAATCATTTATGTACGAAACCAGTTTTTAGGTGTAGATTTGATACCAAAGACAGTCTCTTCATTTGAGGACTGAATAGCTATTGTAATTTTCACAAAACAGTTTAACAAATAAATATTTAAAAAGTCACAGAAAATCTAAACTAGAGTCCATTTTGTTGAGATACAAAACACCTTCTTCCATTTGAGCTCTCTTTTAAAATTTTAACTATTTAACTATATTAAGGCTGACTAGCCTAAAAATTGAAAATTCATATTTTTTTAAAACATAATCATTACAGAGCTATGCTATTGCCTCTCCTTCAAGTGCTAAGTTTTCTCAACAGTAATTAAGAAATTGAGTATTTCTAGCAGTAGGTACACAAATTACCATTTCCACCGAATTTTCGAATTGAAGTCTAGACAAAGCAAGTTCTAAGGTTTACCAATTGAACCTGAGAATCTTGTAAAAGTTCCTCGCCATTTAAATATTTCCTTGCAATTAATTTAATTTAGTTAACAAAGGGGAAAGATCTCGAATTCTAAATTAGACGAAACAATCTTTACTCTAAGAACCGAATTTAAACGGCACAAGAATTGTAATGGTTAAATCCCTAGTGCTTTTGTATTTTAATTAACGATGAGATATTGGGTTTGTTTCATGAGTAAGGTTTAGAATAGAGTGCGGTTTTTTGAAGTACCTACTTTATCGTATTGTGCTTGATATTTTTACCTCTATAGAGGGCTCCACACTCGCGCCGCGAAAGCCCGCGAAGGCCGCGAAGCGCGAGTGTGGAGGGTTTCGCGGCTTCGCGTATAGGCTTCGCGGCGTTCCCCGTCTGGTGGCGGTTTTTTGGTCCGCGTCAAAGGACTTGTGTGCTGAACTTATGTTGCCGTGATTCGCGGCCGCGGTTCGCGCGCGAGTCTGGAGGGCTATATTATTCGCACCATTTTCATGCGCGAACCGCGCCCGTGATTCGCGGCCGCGGTTCGCGGCGCGAGTGTGGAGCCCTCTTATGGTAAAATGACAAAAGAGTAAAGAGGGCTCCACAATCGGGCCGCGAAAGTCCGCGAAGGCCGCGAAGCGCGAATGTGGAGGGTTTCGCGGCTTCGCGTATGGGCTTCGCGGCTTCGCGTTCTCGCTTCACGGCGTTCCCCGTCCGGTGCGGTTTTTTGGTCCGCGTCAAAGGACTTGTGTGCGGCCGCGGTTCACGCGCGAGTCTGGAGGGCTATATTTCTTGCACCGTTTTCATGCGCGAACCGTGCCCGTGATTCGCGGCCGCGGTTCGCGGCGCGAGTGTGGAGCCCTCTTAAAGAGGGCTCCACACTCGCGCCGCGAAAGCCCGCGAAGGCCGCGAACCACGAGTGTGGAGGGTATCGCGGCGGAATCACAGTCTTGGTTTGCGCATGAAAACGGTGTGAAAAATATAGCCCTCCAGACTCGCGCGTGAACCGAGGCCGCGAATCACGGCAACCAATGGTTCGGCACACAAGTCCTTTGACGCGAGCCAAAAAACCGCCACTGGACGGGGAACGCCGCGAAGCGCGAACGCGAAGCCGCGAAGCCGCGAAGCCCATACGCGAAGCCGCGAAACCCTCCACACTCGCGGTTTGCGGCCTTCGCGGGCTTTCGCGGTGCGAGTGTGGAGCCCTCTAAAGGACTTGTGTGCCGAACTAAGGTTGCCGTGATTCGCGGCCGCAGTTCACGCGCGAGTCTTGAGGGCTATATTTTTCGCACCGTTTTCATGCGCGAACCGCGCCCGTTATTCTTGGCCGCGGTTCGCGCGCGAGTGTGGAGCCGGCTTAAAAAAACAAAAAAGTTTCTACATCCTCTGTTTTTTAGGTTTGATAAAAAATTGGAAATTCTTAAGAGGGCTCCACACTCGCGCCGTGAAAGCCCGCGAAGGCTGCGAACCGCGAGTGTGGAGGGTTTCGTGGCTTCACGTATGGGCTTCGCGGCTTCGCGTTCGCGCTTCGCGGCGTTCCCCGTCCGGTGGCGGTTTTTTGGTCCGCGTCAAAGGACTTGTGTGCCGAACTAATGTTGCCGTAATTCGCGGCCGCGGTTCACGCGCGAGTCTGGAGGGCTATATTTTTCGCACCGTTTTCATGCGCGAACCGCGCCCGTGATTCGCGGCCGCGGTTCGCGGCGCGAGTGTGGAGCCCTCTTTAGAAGTAATTCCTTATCAGTATTTCTTCAGTTTCGACCATTACGGCACGATATTAAAACCACAAGGAAAATGTACTTCTAACTTGTTTAGCATACCAATAATTAGCTTAAATCAAACCTTTACAACAACATCAAAATAAAAAGTGCGTTATCAGAGGCATTCCACTCGAATCGTAAATCAGCAAAACAAAGGGACCAGTGGACCACAGAGTACTGAGCGATCAATGGTGGCCGTGGGCCGTGGGCTTTACAGCTTACTGCGCTGTAAATTTGCCGATATCGCCCGCCCAAGGCAAGTGGGCACGGACCCGTATGCCACCGGTTATCATTGGTACATTTTTCAATAGTAATTTATGCTCCTAAGCGGCGTGAAAACTCTGTTTGTGATCTGGAATGTGCAAATTTAAACTTTAACGTAGTAGTAGATACTATTAATACCATAGACAAAATTATTAAGATTGTTTCTAAATGGTAAGTGCAATGCTTTGCGTTTTTATTGCTTGTTTATACCAAATAATCTTGAATCTCTAAACATACGACCAAATATTGGCCAACATTTTTATTTTATATTATTATACCTTATTGTTCCTAATAACATTGTCCATCAGCCATTTTTTTAATGTCCCCAGTGCTGGGGCACAGGCCTTTCTTATGGGTGGATAAGGAGGACGGGCCATAACTCACCACGCGGGCCCAATGCGGATTGGTGGGTGTTAATGACTGCAAATGCACCCGGGACCATCGCCTAACGTGCCCTCCGAAGCACGAAGGAGGTCGAGATAATAATTTTTGGTCACCCATCCCACGACTGACCCTTGTGATCGTTGCTTAACCTCCCCAATCGCTGGGCCAGGCGCTAAACCAGTGCGCCACCTTACTCCTCTTAATGACATTGGTCTTTCGAAAATGAAAAAGTCAACTTTATATGTATTTAAAAGTAATATAAAAACCAGATAAGTACAATAATACAACACTGAAACAAGTTTCATCAAAAAACAAAATTTATATCGTTTTAATCCCCTGCCTTTGATGTGCAAACTCATCTTTTCTATAACGCGTTATTAAAGACATATTAAACTGAATAACTTTTATACTTACGTACAGCATATAATTATAGTGGGTATAATACTTGCTTGATGTTATGAATGGATGCCACAGAACTGCTGCTTATAACAAACGCACCCCATCCCTTACGAGTTTTATTGTTCAGTCATAAATGCCACGAACTGTTATTATTTTCCCGTCGTAAAACAACAAAATAATATTGTAACAATAATAGGAGCCCTCACTAATCTCAGCGATTCTCACAATAACACATTTTATTGTGCATTGTGATTCATTTTATACAGCCACAGGCGGTTTTTTATTACGACATGAAAGAAAGAGTATGGAGATAGTGTAATAAATCACTATATACAACATAGTGACAAATATTAAAAGATTTTGGATTAATTTGTATATACAATGCTAATAACAACTTATGTTTTTTGCAAAGTTGCATCATTAATGGATAAAGAGCAGTATTTTTAGGGTTCCGTAGCCTAAATGGCAAAAAACGGAACCCTTATAGATTCGTCATGTGTGTCCGTCCATATGTCACAGCCACTTTATTCCGAAAGTATTAAGATTACACAGTTGAAACTTAGTAGGTATGGCATGAGGTTTCTAAGACGATTTTTTCTCAAAGTCAACCGTTTGAAAGATAAACACTGCCAAAGTGGTAAAATGTGAGTCCCCTCCCCCCTCTAACTTTTGAAATAAGAGAGTGAAAAATCTAAAAAAAATATATGCTGTAGATCTTAATAAACACTTTCAAAGAAAATTGGTTTGAACGACTTATAATAAGTAGTTTTTGAGATATAGTACATTTTCCAAAAACGCAAACATAACTTTGTCATTCATACCAACACTTTTAACAAAAAGTTATTTTTGCAGCCAAAAAATTATAGTGGTATTAAATATCGTATGGTAAAAGGTAACTACGGCACGTGGCCCGACACGCATTTGACCGATTTTTTTTAGTTTATTTTTTTATGAATCATTTCAGTAATAAAATTTTAACCATTTTAGCGTGCCCGCATATGAGCAATTAATCGACGAGCGATTTTAGTCGCCAAGTATATAGATTAAACCCGTTATAGACTTTGGTAAGTCTAAGATTAAATTACTAAAAAATTGTATAACTTTTACTACACAATGCTAGCCATATTGTAAAATAAAAACATAATGTTCGATAATGAAATAAATTAGGTAATATTAAATTAAAATGCCTTGATATTTTAACTAGCAACCATTTCGTACTAAAAGTTATTGCCACCAATAATCTAAGACCCTGTTAAGATTATTGGCGGTAATAACTTTTAGCTTTTAGGTATCGAGAACAAAATATGTCATTTTTTTTATTGAAAGTACAGTACCTACTTCCGTTCCTTATATCCTCATTCTTTAAAAACTTCACGGAAATAAAAACTTTTGCCAACCAACTTTTTTATCGCGTAAACGAAAATATTTGGAAATTGAACTCTTAAAAAGCTTTTGATCTTCGTTAATAAAACTGGCAACTGTAAATACTTTCTTAATTGATACACCTAATACATTTTTACTTTCAAAAACCTTCGTAAATGTTAATTTTCAGACGCTTTTGAATAGACGCGAGCACAAAATGTGTCCTGTATGAAGAGATAGCGTTAAAGTAATTGCAATTTCAAATTAAGGCATTATGGACTTTGTGTTCAAGGATTTTAGGGTGAGATTAGATGGGGTGATGATAGGTTTGGGGTGTAATATTATCTTCTACGTCCAAATAAATGAGAAAAAAGCCGAGGTCCGGCGGACGAACTTTTTAATTCGTAATTACAGGACAGCGTCCAAGCTTTAAGCGCCATTAACTTTTTTCGTAAATGTCCCTTTCCTTGTGTGGGGCAAGTCTGCATCTATAAAATGGAATGGGACATTTTATTGTCCACATTCAAATTAGTACTGGCCAAATTGCATGAGGATATGTAATTACTTAGAAGGCAAATGGTATTGCTGGTTTGATTTTGGTATAAGCTTAATGTTTTTCTTTTAAATTCAATGTTTTGGTACAAGCAAAACATTTGCTCCTTCGAGTTAAATTTTCATAAATAATTATTTTGTTTGCTGATGCGATATCAAATCTTTGATGATAACAAAATATTCAAACTTTCGACGAAAGTGTAGACTGTTTCGATCCATAATTAAAGCAAAAGACCTATACACTAGCTAAAAGAACACTCTTTTTCCGACGGATATCACACTTTGACGATGAACAATATTAAGAAAAAATAAAAAAACCTCACCATCAAACGGCATGTTTACTTCTAACTCAGGCCGTCATAGAAGTGCGTTGTTAGCACATCCACTCATTTTTATTGCAACCTTTTGCGGACTATTGAAGAACTCAAGAGGCCCTTACCTCCCTCACGCTAGTTATCACATTTTTGATGCGTGTGGCTTTTTTCTGGCACTTTTTACGTCTGTCATCTCCACTTTGAGGTTTAACAGACCAATATTGGATGGTTAAAAGCGCAATGACAGACTGGAGATGTCTTAATAGATACGCCTTTAGAAATTGCTTCTTGTGGTTGACGTTTGCAATAAGTCTCGTTGAGTTTTTAGAGTGTGTTGCTTGACATATTATACTTATTTTAAGCACAAGCTAAAGTGAAACGTATTAAAGACACGAAAAAGAATGTTGTGAAAATTATTCTAAGAATGCTCGAAATATTTTGTCGTAAGCGTTGAAGTCAAGGACTCAAGTACTTACACATTTTGTATTTTGTGATACTTTAACCAATAATGACGATGCCAGTATTTTTATTCAATTCGGACAATTTAACTCGCAATCTACCTATCTGTACAATAAAATAAACAAAGATATATACATATATGATAAAACACATCATGAATGTAAGAAAGTTCTATCAAAATGGGTTCAGCTCAAAACATACGAAGAAACCGAATCCTTATTGCTTCGTATATCGTGAGCTTAATTGGTAGAATATACTCATCACAGATTTCTAAATTGTAGCAGGCTAATCTCCCACAAATTCTTACACACACACACGCACAAACACACACACGCACAAACACACACACACACACACACACACACGCACGCACACACACACACCCATACACACACACACACATATTGTTTGTTATCTAAGGAAGAAAGAGCGGTGTCTCACAAACACAGGCTTTCAGCTTAAATGGGGACACCAACTTATTTCAAACTAGCGGCCGCCCACGGTTTCACCCGCGTGGTTCCCGTTCCCGTGGGAATATCGGGATAAAAAGTATTCTATGTTTTAATCTAGGCTATCTACTACCTGTGTGCCAAATTTCAGCCAAATCCGTTCAGTAGTTTTTGCGTGATTGAGGAACAAACATCCAAACATCTAAACATCCAAACATCCAAACCCACAAACTTTCACATTTATAATATTAGTAGGAAGTAGGATTGTATTGGTTTAAAAGAAAAATAAACTTATTTTTATTTATTTTTAATTTTTTGTTTTTCTAGTTACTCACTTGTTATAGTGGAAGTGGTGAGTGTCTATTTAATTCAGTAAAAATTGAACATCGAAATTAATGTATAAAAGAGTAAAGAAACAATTTAGTTTTATAAAAAATCCTTTAATGTGATTCCCTTCTTAAAATTACTGTATGAGTCATTCATCAGACAAAAACTACAATGAGACGAGCAAAAGCGAAATAAGCTAAATGAGCGAAACCCGCAGAGCAAGCAAGCAAGTCAGGAATAATTCCCGGCTCGAGTGAGCTTTCTCCAAATTAAACCTTTTCCTTTATACTTGCGGACGTCAGGCGCATTGTTTTGCAGACCCTACTATTGCCAACTGAGAAATTAACGTCCGTTAATGTAACAATGAAATGGCAGCTAGATATTTGTTATGTTTTTGAAGAAATTTCTTGCTTGAAATATTGGGGTTTCAGGTTTTCAAAGACTTGTTGTCGAAAGGGAGTGTAAATTGTGGCTACCTTTGTCTTTTTAGCAATGAATAAGATTAAATTCTATGATTGAAGATTAATCGAAATATTAAGTGTGGTACAGATAGGGAAACTAAACTTGAATAGTAGGTATACTGACATTCCTCTGTAATTTCAATACTAACGTGATCCGCGTTGTGCTTAATTTAGGACGTTTATTAATAAGCGAGAGGGTCTGTTCTCCATTATTTTAAGTAATATATACTTAGGTAATATCTAATAACAATGCTAGCTTCCATTCAGCTGAAAATAATTCTTTTTACACGTCAAATCAGTACTGCAACGTAACCCCACTTGTCCACTTTAGAAATTAGATCGCAAACTATTTACCAAATTGCAAAAGCGTGTCTTCGGATACTCGAGATTGCCGAAAAAGAAGCAAAGCTCTTGAGAACTTGTCCCACTCTTAAGGGACGTGTCGGGACAACTTTTGATGTCGACCTGAATGAACCTTTGAGAAGCGCTGGCGAAAAATATAATTGGAAGTTTGGGACATTTGGGACATGTTTATGTATGTATTTTTTTTGAAAACTGCTATGGCAACTTTACTTTGATGATAATAAAATTAGTAGTAGTAAGACTAAATTACCATAAACAAGTTTAGTTTGTTAAGTTAGGTACTATTAGGTAGATTGATAGGTATATTGAGAAGTAATTTTATTGTTATCAGTTTGCAAATTTTTTCATTTTAATAATTGTATTGGTAAACATTTTTATAAATAAGACCAGTATCCTTATCCTTACTAATATTATAAATACGAAATTCTGTTTGTTTGTTTATTTGTTTGTTACGCCTTAACTAACTACGGAGCCGATCATCATGAAATTTTGCATACACATTCTCAGGGGTACGGGGAAGGACATAGGGACATAATCCCGACAAAAGAACTGTTCCTGAGGGATAATAAAAAAATATTTGTTAGTAATATATAAAGGAAAAAATCTATCGGGATTTTTATAATAATTTTTAGTTCATTTTCCTTCACAATCGTGTGACTCGGAGATCACCTTGAAAATGCCAGCCAGTGAAAATGACAACGGTTATTTGTAGAGACCGGATTATATGCAACACAAAAAGCCCAAAATATGCATGCAAATATGCAAGAAAAATTGCTAAAATATGAAGGAAAATCCATAAAAAGGACCAAAATATGCAACATGAAATAATTAAAAAGATGTTTTTTATTGTTTTTATATTTAAAGGACCGTTCTTTTTCTTTTTCGGATCCACTGAAACGACTGGGCAGAATTTAAATTTGAGTTCTATTGTTTGGACATGTTAGATATCTGAACGATGAACGAGATCGAGCGTAAATATGCATGATTTCATTTTTTTTGGCAAGAAAATGAAACCACTGAAAAGGGGTTAAGTATGCAAATCTAGTTATTAGTAATCAAGTGAGATGATAGGATATCATTAATTAAAAACATTTTGATCAGTTATATTGAAATGTAGGTTTCTACACCCTACATTTTTTCCTTTTTTACTTCGCATGGTTTTTACACCCTAAATTTTTTCCATTTTTGCATTGCATTTTATCATACTTAATTACTTTAGTATTTGAAAAAGTATCCTCCTACTTAAGTAGGTATACATATTACTATACTTACTACTATGTATGTAAATCGTCTATGCAAATAGTGACTCCGCAGTTCTCACATATGTTCCTAACTTTATGAACGTTAAAGGAAAATTTATAGCGAAAACTTAACTCAAATCTTTTAGTTCGGTGGTATTTGTATGCAGATCGCTTAATAATGCCGCCGTTCGTGCATTTTTATAAAGAAATATAAGTTTCATGTCCCTTTGGTGTTGTTAGGGTCAATACTTACTTACTTATCTCCTTTTTGTTTGTCAAATCATTTAAGGAACATCTAATTTTTATCACAGAATTTTAAAATTATGTAGAACTAGCGGCCGCCCGCGGTTTCACCCGCGTGGTTTCCGTTCCCACGGGAATATCGGGATATAAGTATCCTATGTTTTAATCTAGGCTATCTACTATCTGTGTGCCAAATTCCAACCAAATCAATTCAATTCGTGATTGAGGAACAAACATCCAAACATCTAAACATCCAAACCCACAAACTTTCACATTTATAATATTAGTAGGACTAGCGACCCGCCTTCACTGCGCTTCGGTTCCTTCCTTTTTTATTTACCAAATCTGACCTTCGTACAACACCCAAAAAGGAAAACAAATGCCCATTCCAGCGAACTAAAATGTATGGAAATGTAATTGCAAACAAATATTGCTTAAAAAATGGCACCACGAGCCTGAAAAAGTGCAACCCGCTCAGCTTTAGTCGGGCCAGCCACGCACCCCGGTGACTGACGTTAGTGTTATTTTCATTAAATTGCAGTTTGTATTGTAGAGAAAAAATAGAAAGAGAGAGTTCATTAGAAATGACGTCTTTTATAGTCAAATGGTGTAAAAGATGCAAAGAAGGCAGAAAAAACGTATCTTATTTTTTCGTTTATTTAAGTATAGAAATTATCTATGAGTATACAAATTATGGTCGCTAATAAGCAGTCAGTGTTCAGACGCTTTGTGCTGCATAATTGAATGCCAGCATTTTTAGCTCTATCTACTTAGTTGTATTTTTCATGTGGTGCCATTTTTTGAGCGGAATGCTTATTCCATTGATTTTATTGAAATTTTAAATTTTAGGCAAATGCCTAAAATCTAAAAGTTCAATAAAATTTATACTATTTATAAATAGTATCGATTTTATTTGATTTTTTTATAGTAGTTTTTCAATTATATAAATTATCTAAATATAAAAATATCATTATATAAACAAAAACTACTATAAAAACCGGCCAAGTGCGAGTCGGACTCGCGCACGAAGGTTTTCGTACCAAAAAAACAGCAAAAAGCTCACGTTTGTTGTATGGGAGCCCCCCTTAAATATTGATGTTATTCCGTTTTTATTAATTGTTATTATAGCGGCAACAGAAATACATCATCTGTGAAAATTTCAACTGTCTACCTGTTGTCTTTATTAATTTAAAGCAAAAAACGTCAAAAAATTCATGTTTGTTGTATGGGAGCCCCCCTTAAATATTTATTTTATTATATTTTTAGTATTTGTTGTTATAGCGGCAACAGAAATACATCATCTGAGAGGAGTAAGAGTAGGGTTACCAGATGAGAAAATGAAAAGTCCGGAGAAAAGGCCCAATTTCCATTGAAAAGTCCTGAGATTTCTAGCAGCTTGAGAATAAGTACGACGGGGGGGGGGGGTTGTCGGCGTCTATTCCAAAATAGCTTCAAGTAGCAAGCGGCCACTGTACAACTGTAGATTCACAAGGTTTTTTTACTGTATTTTATTGAAAATTCTAAGGACAAATCCTGAGATATGGTAACCCTAAGTAAGAGACCGATTACCGTCGAGGGTGTCGTTTGAAAAATCTTCATCATCACTATCACTACTTATCATTTTGATAGTTTTATTTTACTTTCTACGAAAACTGAATCCTCAAACAACACACAAATTGAAAATGGCGCCAATGGCGTCTGCAATTTTCACATGTTCTTTTTAGGGTTCCGTAGCCAAAATGGCAAAAAACGGAACCCTGATAAATTCGTCATGTCTGTCTGTCTGTCCGTCCGTATGTCACAGCCACTTTATTCCGAAAGTATTAAAATTATACCGTTGAAACTTGGTAGGTAGATGTATTCTGTTAACCGCTTAACAATTTTAACACAAAAATAAAAAAAATAAAAGATTAAGGGGGGGCTCCCCATACATGGAACTGAACCTAAAAAAAAAAATTTTCTTCAAACCAATACGTGTGGGGTCTATAGATAGGTCTTCAAAAATGGCATTGAGGTTCTAAAGACGATTTTTTTCTCAAAGTCAACCGTTTGAAAGATAAACACTGCCAAAGTGGTAAAATGTGTGTGTCCCCCCCCCCCCCTTCTAACTTTATAATAAGAGAGTCAAAAATCGAAAAAAAAAATATATGCTGTAGATCTTAATAAATACTTTCAACGAAAATTGGTCTGAACAAGGTATAATAAGTAGTTTTTGAGATATAGCACATTTTCCAAAACCGCAAACATAACTTTGTCATTCATACCAACACTGTGAAAAACAAAGTTATTTTTGCAGACAAAAAATTATAGTGGTATTAAATATCGTATGGTATAAGGTAACTACGGAACCCTACGGCGCGTGGCCCGACACGCACTTGGCCAGTTTCTTCAAATTGTTTATCCTGCCGCCGCAGGGTCGCACTGCCAGCCCGACACCATCCGACACACAGCTAGTGGCCAGTGTCATTTTGCGAACTTGGAGATAAAAACTCACTGTAAAAACTTTTTGGCTTTTGATATTTAGGTTACCGGCGCATAGACCCAAAATTAAAAAAGAAAAAATTTCATACACTTTTCTCTCCCGCTCAGATGCGTTATCTCCCCACATATTTGTTCGATATGCAATGACGTACTTTTTACCGTAAATTTGATAAAGTATCAAGGTACTTTCCGAGCAGGTGTAGTATAAAAAATATTGTGCATAAAATGCTTAAGGTAACTAACGTATTTAATTTGATAAGGAATAGTACTGTATCCTTCTAAATAGCTTTCCAAATATCTATCGCTATCGCGGACTTTTTTGTAGACCTATAAAAGAGGAATTTGATGCAATTGTGCATCAAACATTATTTTGTTATAGGTTTAGGTATACAGCGTTTTCGATGCAAGCTCCCAGTCGGCTTAATTTTTGCCGACATCTCCAACAATTATCGTCATATTTCTACCAATTTACATAAAACCTCAACTTAGTATACACCCTAAAGCTTCCTCAGGAATCATTATTATTTGGTGAAAACTACACGAAGAATCCGTTCAGTAGTTTTTGAGTTTATCTCGAACAGACAGACAGATGCGACTTTGTTTTTTAAAGACTTTGTTTTTTAAAGATTTTTACCATTTAATATTTTGTAGTGAAATAAATATGTCGTAATAGTTTAGATTATGACTATGTTTTAAATATACCTAACCTATTCATTACAATAATAAGTTACCAAATTATCGATGCAGTAATATGTACTTTCCTACTGCTCTTTCAGGTTTTCCGTGTTTGTTACGAACGTGTTTATTTACGTATATGTAATTTGTATTAGGTAAGCATCACGTACATAATTATTATAGAAATTTATATAACAATTAATTAAGTGCTAGAATTCTACTCATATTTTTTTTGCGTAAAAACACTTTTTATCCAGTAGTCCAAACGTGAGAGCTTAAATAAACATTATAATACAGCTAAAGCACCACAGAAATTCCAAAAAGCCAGACACACAAAACTAATGAGGGTTAGCATTTTTTTAATTTCTGACCAGACGGAATTAGGGATGCGTCAGCAATGCACGAAGTTAATAACGCATAAAGTTGGTTCCGTCGGCGTCCCACAAAATTACACGTTCCGAAAACACTTATTTATTTGTCTGTAGGTATTTTGTTTTTAATTGTTCTCGGGTAATTAAATTGCTTAATAAGTAGATTGCCGCTAGTATTTTTGCGGTTATCCTCAAAAGTTTTAAAACGGGAGTGACGAGGACGTTGTGTTGTTGTTGTTGTGTCCGTTAAAACTATCCTATACCTACTATTTAGGTAGGAACTATTATCATCATCATCATCCTCCTGTCCTTATCCCAATTTATCTGTAGTGCTATGTCTACACAAAATAAAATTTTGCGCTCGTAGAACGACCACTATTGGGGTCGGCGCAGCATCTAATACATACTGCATTAGGTTTTGGCAAAGTTTTACGATCGGCCGCCTGCCTGACACCAACCCTCCTTGGGAATGCTGTTGTTGACAGTTTCCTCTCTGCCATTCGAGTGACCCTTTGTGCGATGGTCTGCACCGGGTCCCTAAAACTTCCCTCTATCGCCTTCTACGATACCCACGGGATGAGATGGGACAGTCCTATTCTTAACCGGAACTGTGCGGCTAACTAAGGTAGGAACTATTATATCTGACGTTATATTATATTTCGTCCTAGACGACGGGCATAATATAGGAAATATTATATCGGACATAACTGTTATTACTTATTAAATTATAACAATATCCGAAATAGCTATTTTATTTCGGATAACGTGAATGAGATTTTAAAATAATTTTTGTTTTTGAAGCTACGTCAATTTCTAAATTGTCTCCCAAATAAGAAATCAAAAAGTTCTCAGAGATAAAACATAATCAACAACACTGGTAATAAAATAAAAAATATTCGGAAAATCATAATGTAATTATTCTGGTCTTACATATACTTTTCAAATAAACAAATACTTCATTCATCTTTTATCTCAATCTCTTCAATCATGATACCAAGAAGGTAACATGCGACCGTGTCCCTTCCATTGACAATTTCGATTTTAGCATCATAGGAGCCACAATACTCCCTATCAAGGTAGTCCTCAAAAGGATCTAAAGACATTGTCACTTGTTTCATTTGATAAGTATCCTGAAAAAATAGGAACCATTTAAATACGAAGATTTAAAAACAACAATATATTGCGATTACTCTTCGATCAAGAATACCTTAGATTTCCAGTCAAAGTCTCAAAAATGGCACCTCAAATAGCTTCCCACTTACAAACTGGGCGCTTATTTTGCACAAAGTAAGTGATAAAAGATGTGTTTTTGTACAAAATAAGTGATATAAAATGTGAGTTCGTACAAAATAAGAGGTGACTATGTACAAAATAAGCGCAAAATTTGTAAGTGGGACGCTATTTGAGGTGCCATTTTTGCGTGTACCTACGCATATTCGAAACAGATTTTGACTAAAATATATCATGAAAGGTTTATCAAGGTTTTATTCTACAACTAAACAAAAAGGGCAAAACGCACTCTCTTAAGTCCTGGAATTAATAACAATGGACAATAATCCATATAGGTAATATATATGTCACCGTAAAAACCCGTTTTTAGTTAAAACCCGTTTTGACTAGTCAAAACTAGTTTGTACAATGTGCCTTTGTAAGAACTAGTTTTACCTAGTCAAAACTAGAATCTACTACAAAGTGTATTTCAATTTCAGTTAAAACTAGTTCTTACTGAGAGCTTTAGTTAAAACTAGTATTAGAGAATCTTGTTTGGAGAAATGACTAAATCAAAAGCGAATCGAATCGAATCAAACCTGCTTTATTCCTGTAGGTCCTGGGTTAGGTTAGAAATAAAAATAAAAATAAAAATTCAAGGTTATTTTTTTATAACAGACAACAGAAATATTTTCTTTTTTTATAATAACTGACAGCAAACGTACTTACGTTTGACGTACCTACGTTTGACGGACGTACCTACGTTTGACGGACGTACCTACGTTTGCTGTTTACAAAGCAACAGGTGTTACCCCCGAGTCAGGTAACATCTCTCGACCAATCAGAATAAGGCACGATAAAGTTTGACCTAGCTCGAAACAGTTCTTACTGAATCAGTTTGTTAAAACGCGTTTTGACTAGTCAAAACTAGTTTTAACTGATAATATCTATTGAGCAGCAGTAAATACTAGTTACAACAAAGGCCTTAAGTAAAAACTAGTTTTGACTAGTCAAAACGCGTTTTAACTGAAAACGGGTTTTAACTGTAACATATACATACAGTATTAATTGTCATGATAAAAAATATATCTTACTGCTTCAATTGGACATGATGATATCCCCAATTGCTTCATCATAGGTTCCCAAGGTGCATCATCACTTTTGAGGCTGCCACAAAGATTTGCTCTCGAGGAGAAAGCCAGCTCATCACCAGCTTCCGTTTCTTTAGTCACAGATAACTCTAACTGAGGATAAATAAAAATTTTATTACACCGACAATTTTAAGTACTTATATCTAAAAATGAAATGGGGATATCAGACCACGTTTCTGAATATAAACGTGCGATTAAAAGTTAATAGTTGGAAAATATCGGAAAATATCTTGACTAATTGTCAAACTCACAAAAATAGCAAGACGCGTGCGTAGATTCATTCTTTTCGTTATTACATTACTGCCCAAAAAGGAGTGTATAAATGTGTTCAGAGTTGAATTACATTTGACTTGGGATAAAGGATATGGATCTATTCGTTCAGGCTTACACGTCAAGTAATATCCTAATTACGGGACTATTCACTTTACTTACATCATACATATCATCAAGTGTCTTTTTCAGCTTTATGGGTCCAGTCATACCAACTCCTTTTGTCTCTGTTTCTTCATCATAATCAGTATCAATTTCGACGTCATCAAGATTTATTTCACCATTGTCAAAATCATCACAAGACCTTATTCCAGTGAAATTTGGGACGTAATAGAACTGTCAAGAAAGTAAACTTTAGGTTACAAAATATAATTTTTAAGTAGGTACGAGTACCTATTTGCGTTATTTTTCATTACATATATAGTCGGAACCACTTTATCTCTAAAGCCACCTATCCATTTGCGCGGACACGTCGTGCGACGCGTCCGCGCACGCGTGTGTCTAGAAATCCGTCTGCCCTCTTCACTTCCGTCTGTGTCAGTGTGACGAACGCAACCCAAGAGGATGGACGTGGACCTGGTTGGTGCGGCTGCCGCTATTTATATAATGGCGGATGAGTACATACAGATAAAATTGAATTTTATTGGATATCTTAATAGATGTTGTATAAACTTCAGTTATGCTCGATAATATTGTATTATTCCCGCATATAATGTAATAAATAACATTTGATGAGTCATATAGTTTTAATTAGTTAAAAACTGAATTATTTGGTTGTCTGTACAGTTGGCGCATAAAAATTGAACTTTTAAAAAACCAACGTGTATTAAAAGATACCTCATTCTACATAAAGGAAGATTTTCCACGACAAATACTAGAAACAAGAAAGGCGTTACAAGAACAAATAAAGATCGAAAAAGACAAAGGAAATAAAGCTATAATCAAGTACGACAAACTAATCATATTGAAGAAAAAAACTGACTCTACACATAAAAGGAACTTGTCGATGTCACCTGAAACAAACTCAACTAGTCAAACTAATCACAAAACACAAGTTAATAAGAAAAATAAAATCATGCAGTCTCAAACGCTTTCGGGAAGATCAGCAAGCTTTTCTGAAGGAGCTTCTAAAACAGGCATGCTCCAATTCTTAGTTAATAAAAATGTAAACAAGAAAACTATGCAAAAGGAAAACAACACAGAAACATAGCAACCAGCGCCCCCCTCTACATTAAGCGCACCAAACAACAAAATCAACAACATTAAACCACATCTTCCAAGCCGGCTGGTCACCGTGGAAGATAATGACCAAAACCCTTTAAAGAAAAGACAGATACAAAGCTCTATATCCTAACGTACAATGTGAAAACTCTTTCTTCTTACGAAAAACTAAATGAATTACAAGACTCTATAAAACACGTAAAATATGATATAATTGGTCTATCGGAAGTAAGGAGAGTCGGAACAAAAATAGAAGAGTATGAAGACTTTATTCTAGGTTATATAGGAGAGGGATGGAGCTGGCAAGGGACCGTGATAAATGGCATTCTTTGGAGGAGGCCTTCACCTGTGGAGGGGTTCTTGCAAATTAATAAACTTAATTTGTTATGCATGATTAATTTTATTATGAATTAAACATAAAAAAAAACTATTATTATTACAAATTCAAATCTATTTCAATTTTAATTAATGTAAATTTAATTAATTAACATTTATTTTGTTTATTTATTACATATAAACTGAATTGTTTTAAAACTATTATTATTAACAAAGGAATTTAAAAATTATTATTTAATCAATTATGTAAATTTATAGGTACCATGCATGCAATATTTTAAAACAAAAAAAATGCATGATGAGCTTTACTATAATATTGAATTATTGGTTTAAAACTATTAAGTACTTACTATTTACAAATGAATTTCAAACTTATTATTTAGTCAATAGATCAATTTAATTTTTCAAATTAATGTGTTTAAATTATGTATCATGCATGCAATATTTTATTTTAATGTAAACTATGAATGAAATCTAATTTCTTAAGTATTAAAAATTAAACATTTTAAGCAACGAATATTGCAATGTAAAATATTTATGCAAGAAATAAAAGGCTTTTTTATTTTATTTTTATTTTTATTTTATTTATTTTATATTTTATACAGTTGGCGCCTTCCTCTCAATCAAATCAGCACTCAAAGAAAATCACACTTAAGGCGAAATCTGATCAGAACTAGCGCCACCAATTGAAATAAAGATTTTAGCTAAAAGTGTCCGTTTTTAGCTAAAACCAAAAACAAAGCTACACTTTTACACTAACAGTAAATTAACGCTAATTAAATAGTGTTATGGGTTATTTAAAAAGATTTGGGACCACTTTTTCAATTGACATCTTCGTTCTGACGTAAATAATTTATTTCAATTGGTGGCGCTAGTTCTGATTGGATAACGCCTTAACAGTAATTCATTAGTACAGTCGTGACTATAGCCTTTAGTCCCTTTGATGCGTGCCCAAAAAACCGACAAATCACGGATTGCGGCAGGGACGGAGGCAGACGCGGACGCGCAGACAGATCTCGACAGATTTCGCCCTCTACACTATGCGCGGATGCATCCGCGGACGCGTCGCACGACGTGTCCGCGCAAATGGAGAGGGGCCATAATGGTTACAGTTTCGTTCGTTATGATTGCGGTTTAGTAACAACTTTTTGTCTCTAATTCAAAACTTCAAGTTGAATTAGAGACAAAACCACAGAACAGTCCCTTTTTCCCAAAGTCAAGAGCTCAAAAATAATCTACTGCAGTTTGCCTCTCGAACAAAATAAAATTTATTTTTAACTTAATAAATATGCTTACTTCACCCGATACCGTTGCTATTTTCGCTACCAATAAACACAAGTAAATTTTCACTAAAACTTTTATCGTCATTTTGATTCGACACCACGTTTCAGAGCAAATAGAACACTTAACATTCTTATACCATGTTATATACAGCAACTGATGACAATCTTTGAAATTATTAAACTAGGGCCATATTGTAAAAGCATGTCATGTCACCAACACATCGCGGAACCAGAATAATTACCGACTATCACGAGATTTTCTTGTTTATAAATAATCTGTACTTAAATCTGAACACGTGAGGCTGCGTTCAAACGATAACACACGACCGACCTCAACCCGAACTCAACTCAAATTCACCTCAACCACAGCCCACCTTGAAATTCATCGCTTACAATTTTGAGTCTTATGACACATTAATAAGCTCCTGTGTCAGGTGAGTTTGAGATGTGTTCGGGTTGAGTTTGAGTTGAGTTCGGGTTGTGTTCGGGTTGAGTTTGAGTTGAGTTCGGGTTGAGCGCGGGGCGTGTGCATTTGCATTGACAAAATATAACGGAGCTTATAATATTCATGTGTCATAAAACTAAAAATTGTAAGCGCTGTATTTCAAGGAGTGGGCTCCGGTTGGGTTGAGTTTGAGTTGAGTTCGGGTTAGGGTCGGGTCGTGCGTTATCGTTTGAACGCAACCTTAGTGTAGGTATATCTACCCGACAGGGATGACAGTTTCATCAATACAATGTAACTAATACAAATGTTTTGAAATAGCTATAATGAAATAATTAAAACTATTTGGTGATACCAAGTGATACCGTGTTTTACCTTGATTATCATTCACCACATTTAAGAGTTTCACTTTAATTACAGCATGTTTCCAAAATTACCACAACAGCCTGCCTAGTCTTTAAAACCAAATTAATTCAATCCTACTAATATTAAAAATGTGAAAGTTTGTGAGTTTGGATGTTTCTTCCTCAATCATGCAAAAACTACTGAACGGATTTGGTTGAAATTTGACAAACATATAGTAGATAGCCTGGATTAAAACATAAAATACTTTTTATTACGATATTCCCACGGGAACGGGAACCATGCGGGTGAAACCCCGGACGGCCGCTAGTTAAATAATGTCTGTTTTTGTGAAGATGTTTAAGTTTAATCGATTGTACATTAGTGGACAATATACCTATACAACGAATTCATAATAATAACAAGTGTTCAACGTTTTCACAGCATTTTTGCAATTTTTATCCGTCTGTCATCAATATCCCCTTGTCATAACAAAGTTGAGCGAAACAATTACAATCCACTTCAGCCAGCCGTTCCGCGATAAATTCGCGAATGTTTTCAAACGAGAAAAAACAAATAGAGAGTGCGCACCGCGTATATCATTCCAAAATAGTTTTTTTATGATAATGACGCCTACTTTTAAACTGTCGTAATTTTTAGATTCCGATCCGAGTTTCCCCTCCAAATATTTGTTATCTCAATGGAAAATGAATGAATGTATTCAATGTATTCACGGTTTTGATTTATCGATTTTTTTTCAAATAAAGTTCCGAAATATTTATGTGTTCAGTTCCACATTGTTTTGTGCTTTTATTATACTTGATACTTGTACACATGAGAAAGCTTGATAAAATATTGGGGTGTCAAAATAACATACACCCCTTTCCAGTTATATTTATTTTCCTAGTTTACTTACATTACAGAATAGAATAAGAACGCTTTATGAATGAAAGTTACAATTTGTGGAACACAAACCTATGATAACGAAATTTACAATGTGTGTAACACATTGAACCTCTAAATCCTATTTTTCATGTTCGAAATTCATAAGTTCTAAGTTAACAGCAATACTTAGAAAATCTTACATTCACTGGTAGAAAATAATAGGTAGTATTGTTACAAGGAGATTATGATAAGATGAATAAATAATGAAAAAATATTAGAAAAAATCGACTCACCCGTAGCAACTCAGACGGGATACGAACCCGCACCCTTAGGAATCCGGCCCAATGCACTACCAATTATGCTACCGAGCCACCAATGAATTTGGCGAAATTTTCTAATACTTTTTACGTTTCCGCTGAAGATCAGCGCCATCTCACCAATGTGAAGAGAATTACTTCGACATTTGAAGGCAGCCCCATTACAGGTGCTAGACAATCAATTAAGGTGAAACAGTAATATAATTTTAAACTTTTAGATTTTTGGACTCACAATGCTATTTTATATATAAAGATGAATAAATAATGAAAAAATATTAGAAAAAATCGACTCACCCGTAGCCGTACCCGTATCCCGTCAGAGTTGCTACGGGTGAGTAGATTTTTTCTAATATTTTTTCATTATTTATTCATCTTAATATAAAAAATAGCATTGTGAATGCAAAAATCTAAAAGTTTAAGATTATAATAAGTTGATACTATTATATTAAAAATCTAAAGCAGTTCCTATACATTTTGAAAGCAAAACGAAATATTATATGACAGCAAAACGAAATATTATATCAAAGTTTTCACTGTGAATCATTTAGGTATCTATTAATGCATAATATTATTCGTATTATGTATATTATTGATACAGTGTCCTTCAACTATGACGTGGCATTGGATAATTTTCCCCTAAAAATGTTAATCATTTGCATAATTTGTTTATTAAGAATTGTATTACGACAGTAGAAGTATAAACCGTGATTAGAAATAATCATTAGTATTACTTATTGCGTAAATTCCATACCGTCACCTCTTTCCCTAAAAGCTTAGTCAGAGATTAAAATGTCGCTGTTTTTGGCATAGGTAATACTACTACTTAGCATTGCATTATAACAAAATTAATTTAAATTGAATAGGAAATTTGAATAGGAAAACAAATCACTTCAAAACCACGACTAAAAAGTAGGGAAATGCAAACCAAAAAAATAACCAATCAAACAATATTAAAAAAAAAATCAGCCAAAACAAGTACTTATCCGTAAAACTTGATTCCAATGTAAAGTACGTATTATACGTAAGCATGGATGTTTCAGAAAAAAATAATGACGATTTAAAAATAAAATCGAAATTTTTTTTTAAATCATTCACGCTTTTCTTATTTATTTATTCCTAAGATCAGCAGGATCAGCATAAATATCATATATTTTCCTGTAACAAACACCTAAAAAGTACCATTAAAGTTCTTATAAGAAGTACTTACACATTTCGCAACACATTCGTTAAAAGTAAGCGTTATCTCCTAGCATTTTCGAATGGTTGTAAATATTTCACAGTCGAGTCTGCCACGACCGCAGGAGACGGAAAAACATGCATCTTCTTAAACACGCCTCGGGTCCTCCCAGCGGGATTCTTGCATGCGAGATCTTTATGCATGGAATGAGACAATGTAGAAAATAGATAGATACCTAACCTACGTTTTACAATTGAGATTTTCTCGATTATGTATTTTCTAAATACTTTATGCTTTTAAATTGCACACTACTCCACCAATGTCAAACTTTGTCTAGTTCCTTATACTAGTATTACTCATAATTATTTAATATACAACATGTTACGTAAAAAACATTCACAGATCTCGTGATTTTCACGACCTTCTGGTACATTGAAAATGAATTTATTAAATTAAACAAATACATTTTTTTATTCCATTGTTATACATAGACATTATTTTTTGTTGAAAGGTTAGTAACTTAAGTACAATGTAAAACTAAAACATCTGAATTTCTACATAAAATAACCTAATAAAATAATCAAAATAAAATGCAGCATGCAAGACTCTCGCGCCGACTTTACCATCACCGAATATTATACCCATCACTCCAATGTGCGATAACATTTTAAAAAAGCATTTTATTGCAGTTGCAAACTATGTTTACTTAGGCATCATCATCACACTCTTATTCAGAAATCGTTGTAAAATTCATTTGGAATCGTAGCGTAACTAAGAGAGATATGAGACATCCTAATCGAGTTATTTTAAATCTCGAAATTGAAATAACAACAATTTACATTGTACCTAATATTTTGGATCTTCTCGTTCGAGAACTTAAACCTCTCTTCTCTTCAATTTTCGCTTAAGATTCGTTTATCCGTTTACCTACACACAAAAAAAAGTGCCGGGTATCACAAAAACCCACGGTCACCCACGGTGTAGCAATGTTAAAGCCAAAACTCTGAGTCTGTGGGTTAAAACTAAATCATTCCAAATACCATATTTTACGGGTTTTCACATAATGAAACACCCTGAAAATCAGAGTTCTTTAAAAAATATATGAATTGTTGTGCTTTTGTATTTTATGAACTAAAAAATGGATGAGTACATTCTTTGCTCTAAGAGTACATTACATACATTTGATATTCGCCGCCCGCGACTTCCTCCGCGTGGACCCGCGTGGAACTTTGACCAGGATAAAAAGTAGCCTATTAGTTAACCCAGGTCCTAATCTATCTACCTGCCAAATTTCATCATAATCTGTCCAGTCGTTTAGCTGAGAAGAGGTAGTAAACACACACACACAAACTGTCTCATCCATTCTTAACCTTACTATCCTTTTATCTTTGAATATTATAAATCATAAAAAGTATGTTTGTCATTTTTGTTTGTCTGTTACGCCTTCTTAACCACTCAACCGATCATCATTAAATTTTGCATACATGTTATCAGGGGTTAGAAAAGGGCATCTTTCATTCCAAAAAAAAGTACAGTGGCCCGCTCATAGTCTAGTATTTTTAGACGGTTTCATTACATTCCCCCGTAGTCACTGCTAGGAGTAAGTAGATAGCAAAAATGCTACAAAAGTGTCCGTTTTTGATACACCATGCGTTGATGCAAACTGTTTATGTTACCGTAAACTATCGTTTTCTCTCATCACACGCATTGACTGTGAACAGTATATATGTCACCGGCAATGTATGAAACGCAGGCATTGTATACAATGCCTGGCCCTTTTAGGCAATGTATGAAATAGAATGAATATTATTGTCTATTTCACACTTTACCTAGGCATTCTACACAATGCCTGCTGGTCCACCGGCAATGTGTAAAATAAAAAGATTTTGATCAAGGGAGGGCTCGAGGGGGCTCAAGGGGGGGCTCGAGGGGAGGGCTCAAGGGGGGCCCGAGAGGGGCTCGAGGGGGGCTTGAGAGGGCTCGAGGGGGGCTCGGGGGGGCTCGGGGTGAAGTGAAGTGAAGTGAAATATATTTTATTTAAATAAGCTCACATAATAAGCATTTTTAAATCGTCAATTCTTTTACCCTACCACCCATTATGACGTCTTTTAACTGACAAGAAAAATGGGCGCAAAAAACTTGTCAGCTTTATCAATCAGATGGAACGATATTTACAAATATGTATATCGTTTCCAGACTTTGTATTAACAAATATTAACAAATAAATAACATTATTGAATTAGCTCATTTCTTAATGAGTTTCAAATTTCTTAATCAATTTACAGATTTTAAGCTAAATTCAAAGTTTGAACTTGTTATTCAGTCTAGGCTGTTACAATAAATAAAAATAAAAGAAAAACATACAATTCAATATGCATTAAGATAGGTAGTCAGAAGCAGACCCATTCCCACTGGCAGCACCAGTTCACGAACATGACGCATGAACCAGCCATCCCTTCGCTCAACCATATTTGAGGGAACGTAACGACCCGCCTCATACGACACTACCGCAGAAATGATTAAAGAGAGCATGACATACTAAGACTACCTATGTTAAGGCATCGAATTGAAAATTTATATCCAAAAGCTTTTCATAGGTCTTTCACTAAACTACTGACTATAGAAAGTAAAAATATTGCAATTAAATAAATCAAAACAAGGTAAGCTATTAAGAATTATATTTTTTGAGTAAGAAGTGCCATACATACAGACAATATAAAACAGATCTTTTATATACGAGTTATACGACGCCCTTAATACAAGCAGACAGAAGCAGACCCATTCCCACTGGCAGCACCCGTTCACGAGCATGACGCATGAACCAGCCATCGCTTCGCTCAACCATATTTGAGGGAACGTAACGACCCGCCTCACACGACACCACCGCAGAAATGTTTCTCGGGGTCTCGGGGGGGCTCGGGGAGGCTCGGGGAGGCTCGGGGGGGCTCGAGGGGGCTCGAGGGCGGCTTATTGAGTTTGGAACCGAACCTGCTTTACTCCTGTAGGTCCCGGGTTAGGTTAGAAATTTAAGGCGAGCGCGTAGCGCAGCGGAGTGTGAGCCTTAAATTTCGAGGTTATTTTTTTTTAACAGACAACAGAAAAAAACTTATTTTACACATTGCCGGTGGACCAGCAGGCATTGTATACAATGCCTAATGTATAAAATGAATATCATTTCATACATTGCCTGATCATTTCAGGTATTGTATATGTCACCGGCAATGTATGAAACGCAGGCATTGTATACAATGCCTAGGCATTGTATACAATTGCTCGGGGGGGCTCGAGGGGGCTCGGGGGGGGCTCGAGGGGGTTCGAGGGGGGCTCGAGTGGGGCTCGAGGGGGGCTCGGGGGGGGCTTATTGAGTTTGGAACCGAACCTGCTTTACTCCTGTAGTTCCCGGGTTAGGTTAGAAATTTAAGGCGAGCGCGTAGCGCAGCGGAGCGTGAGCCTTAAATTTCGAGGTTATTTTTTATAACAGACAACAGAAATAAACTTATTTTACACATTGCCGGTGGACCACCAGGCATTGTATACAATGCCTAGGCAATGTATAAAATGAATATCATTTCATACATTGCCTGATCGTTTCAGGCATTGTATACAATGCCTAGGCATTGTATACAATGCCGGAGAATACACATTGCCGGTAACATATATATATATCCAATAGTTTACGGTAATGTAAACAGTTTGGATCAACTTTTGGTAGGGCCATGTTTCTGAGGGATAGAGAAATAACTGACCTGGCCATGCAGACGAAGTCGGGGGCGATCTCTAGTTTATAATTTAGTAGGATAACTATTAAAGCATTTACAAATTAACTTCTTGCAGATTATTATTGGTTGATTTTTTTATGATTCTTATTAATTTTTAAACTTTTAGATTTTTGCATTCACAATGCTATTTTTATATTAAGATGAATAAATAATGAAAAATATTAGAAAAAATCGACTCACCCGTAGCAACTCAGACGGGATTCCGTCTGAGTTGCTACGGGTGAGTCGATTTTTTCTAATATTAATTAATTATTTAATATTTTTCATTATTTATTCATCTTGATTCTTATTAAATTCGAAAAGGCTACTTTCTGGTAGAAACCAAGTTAGACCTAGGATATAGTCTCACACATTAAACCACAGATCACCTCCCAATAGATACCGCATACAAGCCAACAGACGCGCACAACGCATCTTGCTTTAGCTAGCATAACTTACTGTGCCATATTTTTGATAACTTTATGTCTTAGCGTACTAGCGTATAACACTGCACAAGAAGCCATTTAAAATATATTTCGGTTACAAAACAATTCTCTAAATTGTAATGAACTCGGATGTGTACTTAGGTTTAGATTTGGTCGGAACTGAAGTCGTGATTCCATACAAACATGCCCGTTTATGCCAGCTAAAGCAAGTATGTGTTGTGCGCGTTTGTTGCCTTGATGCGGTATCTATTGGGGGGTGATCTGTGCATTTAACAAACAACTTGATTTTTTCTACTTTCATAAAAGGAGGAGGTTCTCAAGTCGTCGGTATTTTTTTTATGTATGTTTTAACATAACTTCGTCAGTTGTCAAACGATTTAAAAAAATATATCTTAAAGAACATAGTTTGTGTGTGGTCCCATGAAATTTTCACAGAGATCTGGCTAGTCGTTTTTTCATAATCCTGAAAAATTACAATTTTTTAGCTTGCCATCGCACGAGTTTTTACGGAATTTCGGACATACCATCTTTGTTTATGAACCGATTTAGATGATTCTTTTTTTGTTTGAAAGGGTCTTCAAGAGTGGTCGCATATTAATTTCATTGGTATTGAATTTTGAACTTCGAAGATGCAAAAGGGAACTCCTCAAAGTCAAATAGTATATGTGAAGTAATTTAGATTTTGGTAGGTTTATGACAATCCAAAACTAACCAAACCATGGTCTGCGATGCAACGTTCTGAACTAGACTTGGACTATAAAGACACAACGGAACTCCTCAAAAACAAACATCATAAACTTGGAAATTGAGTTATGGGCATTTTCTTATTGAAAATATTATATAAAGTTAAAAAATATCTACACGCTTGTTTACATCCTACCTACCACTAAAAAATTGAAAATAAAAAGCTTTTAAAAAAAAAAGAAAAACCTCCTTCAAAAATCCTGAAACAAAAACAGCTTCAAAATTAATACCTCTAAAAACCAAGAAATAATATTCAACTAATTAGTTACGCATATCATTATAATAAAATATGTACTTCTAATGAAATCGGGTGGGGCTTTCAGAAATATAAAAAAAGAAGTTGTCTTCCAGCCCCACCCGACTTCAATAGACGTACATATTTTATTATAATGATATGCGTAACTAATTAATTTAATATTAATTCTTGGTTTTTAAAGGTATTTAATTTTGAAGCTGTTTTTGTTATACTGTGAACCTGTGTTGATCAAGAATATCCGGAATGGAGAATAAAAAAATAAAAAAATAAAAACAAAAAACCGTTATCAAAAACCTACCTCTAAAAAGCAAGAAATAATATTCGTAATAATACTCGTAAAAACACGTCTATTGAAGTCGGGTGGGGCTGGAGTACAGATTCCTTTTTTTTATTCTAAAAGCCCCACCCGACTTCAATAGACGTGTTTTTATTATTACGAATATTATTTATTGCTTTTTAGAGGTAGGTTTTTTGATGACGGTTTTTTGTTTTTTTTAACAATTTTTATTTTTTTATTTTTAGTGTAGGTACCTTGTAGGTATATTATTTAGATAGTAAAATCGGCTCAGCCAAACTTGAGATAATTGCGAAGAAACATACATACATACGGGTCAAACTGAGAACCTTCTTTTTTTAAGTAAGTTAAAGAACTACACAGATATCCCTCTTCCAACAAAAAAATTATTATCTTATTCAGTTCATATTATCATCGAGGTAATTCACACAAAATCATACTATTTTAGTGCTTTTTTCAAGATTACTTGAAAAGTACTGAACCGTTTTTCAAATTTAAAAAAATGGGACCAATTTGGGAGTTTACCTAATGTAATAACATTTGAATCATTTCAATCGGACCAGCCGTTTTCGAGTAATCGGTGGACATATACAAAAAATTACAAATATATAGACGAACAGAGAACCTCCTCCTTTTTGGTAGTCGGTTAAAAATAGTAAGGCCTACTTTACTCATGTGCCTACACTACACGCTCCAACTTAATTTCACATTGGAGGCAAAACCGCGATGGTTGAAAAACCCATTTCCACAAAATGTGTATTTAAAGTCACGTGCGCATTTGTCGATTTCATTCACCGAAATATTGAGTAAGGTTTAAGTGAATTAAGTTTGAAAAATGTGGGGTTTATTAACAACTTTTGCAGCCATATTTGTTGTAATTGGAGCTGGTATGTATTAGTTTATGTGTTAAAGAACAATGTATTTTATATAATTAATTTTAATGAAGTGTTGTGAACTGGTGAGTTTATGGTTAACCGAGTAAAAGTGAAGGGAATTTGCACCATGAGCAAACATCGAACTCCTTACTCAGTGGTAAATGGTAAGACGTACCCAAGGTGACTGAATTGATCCGATCAGCCATAGGGTGCAAGTTCGAATACTGGCCAATGTAAGTTGGCAAACTTTTTATATGGTTTGTCGTACCATTAAGAACTAAAAACAGTATACAAGCAACAAAATACCAGCATAACAAACAGTTCAAATTATTTTAGATTTTTGTAAACGATTTGAAACCATAAAGGATGACAACCTATGACAATTTACAATACTGAATTGTTGGGTATTTAAAGCGATCTGGGTCTCTTCCATTCACCCCTGGATAAGGTAAAGGGCCATTACTTCGTGATAGTACATTATTTCGTGAGTTTTGTTTCTGGCGCGAAAAATAAGGAATCAAATTAGTATTTATTTATATTATACATCAGTAAAAAATCTCTGTCATTTAAACTGTCGAAAAAACCAATACCAAAATTTTGGCGACTAAACTGAAACCAATGTGACGGTTAAACTCTGCGTCGGCCACGGACAGTTGTGCGGCGTGTATTCCTTGTCACCACTGTAAGGTTAGCGCTCGTACTTCTTAATCTCATAGAACGGCAAAGGTACGTCCATTTGAATAATAGATTAATAGTACTTTCTTGCGTTCCTTAACAATTGATTTAACTAAGAAAAAAGTTATATGCAAGCATATAATTCCTTTAAAATTGCTATAAATCGACTCACGAAATAGCGGTCATGTTATTTTTCGTGTGTCCCCTAGGTCGTGTCACTACCGAATCTGGGATATTATGGATAAATTTTTCGTGCTTGTTTATTCATATAATAATTAAGATAATTTAAATGTAAATTAAAAAACAATTAATATATTTAATTATGTTTCTTAGGAGCTAAATTCGGTATGTTTTATTCACCAGAATTCTTATAAATTTAACTTTGAAGGTGACCTAAATTTTAAGTTAAATTCGCAAAAATAGATACTACTAGCATAACTTAGATCTGTTTTGTAGCGCAATAAGACACGTCAAAAGTTTAATGACCGACAACTTAACACTGCTTTTTGAAGCTTAATGCTTTCACTTAATTAATTTCATAGCATATAATAATATAATGCTTATTTAGTTTAAGTCTAAGTATTGTGCAATAAGTAGCTTCTATCTGTGGAAGCTTGTAATTAGCCATTCGTTGTAAATGATGCTGTAAGCTCCCCAAAGAAAATTAATAAAACTTTGGTTGTTATTAAATAGATTTATTTATTTTCGTAAGTATATTTTTATGATATCATAATATTATTTTATTCTTAAAAACCAAAATTTCTAATAAAACAGATACTTATTGAATTATTATAATTTTTTTTTGAAGTAATAACATTTTATTTATTGCCCTCCCATCTTTAATATTTTAAAAATATCTTCATATAATTCCAAATTATGAAACTCTTCAATTATTTATGTTTTTTTTTAATAAATTATCATGGTTCAAATAGGGGACATAAGCTCACGAACTTAGAAGCAGAGCCAAATTTTTATCACGAAACAGGGTTCAAACAAGATGTCCACAAATAAATTATTATAAAAATAAATTCCAGCTAAAACTACATAATTTATTTATTTGTTTAGTTAAATTTATAAAAAATCTCAAAGTCGTAAGAGCCTTAATATGCCGAAGTATGGGACATTTACCTTAGCAATCATCAGATCATAGCTAGGTCAATCCCTGGCGAAGAAAAAAGGCTTTAAAGTTAGCTCGATTGTATGAAAATTGACAGGCGTACTTAATTATGTCCCACCAGGAATCGGGGGAAGATACTTCATATGAATTAACTGATGTCTTCACACATTCGGATCTGGGGACCGAAGAAACTATTATTACTCATCTTAGTAGGAAATTAATACTTTGGCATACCAAAAAAAACATTTTGTTCTCCAAAATTAGTAAATGCTCACCAAATCTTAAACTGCCCAAGAAGATTTGTTAAGCAATTACTAATTCTGGGTTGCGTTAGGTTAGTATGGTGATCATTTAAACATAAGTCTTTTATAAAAAGTCAAAGAAACCTGTAATTCACTTCTAGTTGAGTTACATTACATATTTTAGAAAAAACTTTGTATAATTTAATGAAATGCAACTAGATTCATGAAAACAAATTAACTTGGCAGATGATCTTTTTGTCACTGAACCTTGTGTCACACCTTTGGGGCAGCAAAGCAGATGTATTCCTATCAACGAATGTCTAGAAATTAAAAATCGGACTAGGAATGGCGTAGATCAGCAAATGGTGGATTTTTTGAGGCAATCAAAGTGTGGATGCGATGCTCAGAACCCGAGAATCTGTTGTGGACCATTTCCAAATAACTTTCAACAAAATGGATTATTGGTAGGTATAAAAATAAGCTTTTATAAAAATGAATTTCAAGGTTATATTGTCATCGATTGCGGGAATTTATTTCTTACTTTAACTAGGTAATCTGCGGATTCCCTAGCTAATCTGCAGATTAACGACCAAGGATCAGTTAAAGTACGGAAATAGGTTCTTTTATTGAAAAAAAAAAGTGTAATAACATAAAAGGGGGTAGACACAAAAGCGGGGGGACGAAGGGGGCTCGCGGGGCGAAGCCCCCCGCCATGGAAAAGTCTTAAAGAGGTCATTAGGTTAGGTTAGGTTAGTGTTGTGACCGAAAACGCACGAGCCGAGCGAGCGGAGCGAGCGTGCCGCGTGGGAGCGGCCAGCGAAGCGCCAGGAACGAAGTTTTTGTAAAATAAACTTTCAATATAGGTCTTTTAATTAAATTTCCTGAAGCCTTGGCTGTTTAACTCACTGTATTCCGCACTTTAACGGTGTAGCATCCGTTAATGTGCAGATTAACTAGTTAAAGTGCGGAAATCGTCTACTTTGAGAAAAAAAATCGCACTTTAACTGACTCGACCAGTTAATCTGCAGATTCACTAGTTAATCTGCAGATTAACGGATTCCGTACTCTAACGGTAGCAAATATATTTCTTGATATTTGTATGAAAATAACGTGGTGACCCGTTTTCTTTGCGGCCCATGTAGATCTCGTGATTTCTTGTGCCCACTACCTGGACTTCAGTGAATTATCCAACATTAAGTTACTCATGGCATTATTTTTTTCACAGCGTGATATCGATGTGGATAAGATTGAAGACTCTTACCTACCTCCAAGCAATAATTGCGGCATGGAACCTCTGAGTGACGGTAATCGCATCTGGGGCGGAACTCGGACTGAAATCGGGGAAATCCCATGGCTGGCTTTGATTTGGTACCGCAGTAGTGAGTTGTCAACCTTTGAGATTAAACTTTTTTATTTCTTTATTTAAGATTGTACTTGAATATATCAGCTTTTCTACTAATATATTAAATGCGGAAAATTGTGTGTGTGTGTGTGCGTTTGTTACACCACTTCACGCCTAAACGCCTTTCTTTGGTAGACAGATTAGCACCTGTATTAACATATAGGCTCTTTTTTATCCTGGTCAAAGGTTCCCTAGGGTCCATGCAAACGAAGTCGCGGGCGGCCGCTAATCATGCAATACATATATAATCTTATCTTATCTCATGCAAGTTAAATGAAGTAATGTGGTATTTATACGAGTCGACTTGGCAGGCGACTTTAGTCAATTAGCGCTTTTTATCGACAATCACTTGTAAAATCAAATCGCCACCTCGTTGAAATAAGTTTGCGATGAGATTACAGGCAATTGGCGATAGAAAGCGCTAATTGACTAAAGTCACCTGCCAAGTCACTTGCGAAGTTGCTCCATGTAAATAGCCCATAAGGTTAGGATTTTATTCAGTTCTAAATGAAGACGACAGAAAATAAGCCAACCGCCGTTATAAAAAAAAAAGAAATTAAATAAGTTTACTCAAAATATACCATTCTAAATACTTATTGACATTTCAGTTCACACTATACATTAATATCCTAAGATAATTTGAGTTTGGTATAGTATAAGTGTGGCTTAAATTAGATCGTGTTGGAAAATATCTGTTCTATCCCTACAGTTGCATGTTGGTTAAGCATGAAAAGGTGATTCTGTGTGTAATAAAAAAGACAAAAATAAGAGCTGAGTTTCTTGCTTGTTATTATACAACGTTTTATCAAAAGTTCCCCTAAAGCGGTACCATACCATGAATACAATCCCCGAAAAATATTATAAACCCTGAAGAAAACCGACAATAAATAATAATAAAATTCATGTTGAAACAAACCCTAGACCTAATTTGTATTTTGCTTTTTCCCATTAATGGGATTATTGAGTACTTGAACCACTGACGTCCATTATACAAGTACGCTGGACAGGCGAACGTCACCAATCGTTTGTTCCGATTTGAAAATCGCCATATTGGTGCTGAGAGCAGTAGATTCTATACTATGGCAGTAGTGAGTGTACTTGGAATTAATTAGTTCCAAGTACACTCACTACTGCTATAGTAGAATCTAGTGCTCTCAGCGCCAATAGGTATGACGATTTGCAAATCGGCACAAAAAATTGCTGTCATTGCCTGTCCAGCGTACTTGTATAATGGACGTCAGTGACTTGAACTGTCTTTATTTAAAAGTCACATTATACGATAAAAAAAACCATAAACAAATACAAGTGGTCAGCTACGCCTGTATCAGGGATTGATTATTGAAAACAATAGTCTAGTAAAAGTCTAATTATTAATTCACTGGAGTAAACTGACAGGTTCTACTGTCACATTGTAAAATAACGTTGCCTTATTGTACTAGTGCTGCGTTTGCTTCATTGCGATTCAGTTCAGTCACACAAAGTCAGTAGCGTTCATGGTTACAACTGGGTCATTTTTAGGGTTCCGTACCAAAATGGTAAAAAAGGAACCCTTATGGTGTGACTCAGTCTTTCTGTCTGTCTGTCACAGCTGGATATCTCGAGAACTACTAATGCTATCAACTTGAAATTTGGAATAGTTTAAGTTGAAATTTGCCCAACTATTTTGCAAATAAGAAATAAATAAAAATATATTTTTTACAACAGGGGCTGAAAAGGGGTCTTAAAAATTTGAAGTGGGGCAACTAGGGCATGTGAAGTATCATATGAAAGAGCGTTGTTTGCACGTTTTCAATCATTTTTTCTTTTTTTTTTAGGCCGCATAGTTTTCGACTTATAATGAAAATTGTAAAAAAAATACCGTTCCCCCCCCCCCCCCTTATCTCCGAAGTTTGCAAAGAGAAAAATCTGAAATAATTCTATGTGATAGCAATTTATATAAAGATTACAGGAAAAATAAAACGATGTCTTAATATAGCACACTTTTTTAGAAATGATCAAATTTCTAAAAAAGTTAACATTAGTTCCACTATCGGTCAAGAGATGGCGCTGACCTAAAACTGTAATACTAATTAATTATTCTACTCTGCAGTGTGGTTTGATGGTGCAATTATGATGGTATGGAACCCTCAGTGCGTGAGTCCGACTCGCTCTTGACCGATTATTTAAACAAGCCTTAAACGTTCATGGTGACTACCGTTAACGTCAGATGTTACAGTTTTCCATAAAATAAAAAAGAGGTTATTATGAAACAGTAGAGTGTAGACGTACAAGTTTGCCGTTTATTTCGCATCGCATCTGCTGCTGTAAGTCTTTAGACGTTCACAAGTGCTTATTGGATTTGAAAAAAATTTTGTGTTTCTTAGAAAGAAATGGGGCGCTAAAGTATCAATGTGGTGGAATGCTGATCAACCGTCGGTATGTACTGACTGCAGCTCACTGTGTGGTTGGTAAACAACTGGATGATTTTGGTAATATGTAAGTGTCAAAAGCCATTTTATTTACCTTATGATAAGTGACTGCGTCGCGCGACCTGCATTTTAAGATGAGCAGTAGGTCGCAACCCGGTCGCGGTCTCCTATCCCACGGGCTGGTATCTAATTAAAAACCACCTAGCGACTGGTTGCAGTTCACAGATGATCGTGATCCATTGCTACTTCTTTTTGGGTTAAAAAAAGACATACCAAAGAAAAGTGGCAATGTATGTCAAATGCAACCGGTCGCTAAATAGTTTCTTTTTAGATAATCAGGGTGCCGGTCGCTTGTCGCGGTCGCAGGTCGCGGTCACCAGCCTCGGAAAAAGTGTGAAACATAATTGCAAAGTATGACATCCGAGAAGAACTAACGCTAAAGTCTTGGAAGGGTGGACAAACTCCATCTCATCAACGTCTATGCTAAATTAAAACCAAAATAACACGAAGATGCAAATTCCAAATTTTTTAGCGACCCTTACCGCGTTTTATTTCAATAAGTACCCACACGGTAATCTTAGAAGATTTCCTTTTGTATTCTATGGCCAGCCGCACACACGCAATATATTTGTCAATATGCAAATTATTGACAATAATATTGCGTGTGTGCGGTTAGCCATGGTTTAAAATCTTGAGAAAACTACACGGCCTTTATTCATTTACTAACCACCTACCTACCAACATTCTGTTTTCACACAGAGAATCAGCCAGTTTGGGCGAACACGACGTAAGGAACGCCACAGACTGCATAGATGGTACATGTTCGGGTCCACCACAAGTAGTACCCGTTCTGGCCACGTACCCTCATCCTGGATACGCAGATAGATTTCGTAATAGACAAGATGATATTGGTTTGATACGGCTGGCGAGAAGAGTGCAATACACAGGTGAATTCAATAATAACATTATTCAAGCATATTATTTAGCTTAATCTACTATCATTTTAAGATTTTTAATTTTCATAAGTGTTAATTTTTTCACAAAATGTGTCGTTTTGGATTATTTTTTTGCAGAATTCGTCCAACCAATATGTTTAGACCGAAGTGGACAGTGGGATATTGGTGATGAAGTGCTAGTGGCTGGATGGGGAAGAACACTGGAAGGTATGCAAACACATATTAATAGGCTTTTTATGGAGTACTATCGTATTTTTTCAACGCCTGTTATGTCGAAGACAGGAAAAGAAACGGAAAGAGAAAAAGGAAGATATATTGCAGAAGATAGAAACACATGTACAAAAAGCAAAGTAAAGAATATGACAAAAACAGAGTGAGGAGACAAGTCCACAGTATAGATATTTACACTAAGATAGATCTATATATATATATATAGTCTGAGAACAGGCACGTATCCAGACTTTTAATTCGGGGGGGGGACAACTGCATCCCGCAAACCGGAGAGTGCCTCGCCCGCTAAATTTGAATTTAGTCCTGTACTGTGTGTTCTGGATTTCGGGGGGGGATAAATCCCAACTATCCCCCCCCTTGGATACGTGCCTGTCTGAGAACACAGTCCATAAAACATTCATGAATGGGTGGGGATGCGAAAACTATATTTTTTTATAATATTTTATGAACTGTAGACAAACCTAATTTTATTATGTGCAGGTACTTATCTCAAATTATATACTTACAAACAATAATATTAGATTTTTTTAACATACAAAGGAATTAAAGAAAGTACCTTCTACTACTATATTCCTTTATAATAGGGTTTACTTCCGATGCTGTTTACTGTCTCGATTTGATCACCACACCACATTAAATTAGGAACTCTTTTATTTTCAGGGAAATTCAGTTCGGAAAAGCTAAAAGTATCCCTATCCGTAGCAAACAAAGATAAGTGCGCGCAGCTCTTCCGTTCTGTCCACAAAATCAATCTTACTAACTCCCAAGTCTGTGTGGGTGGAGAATTCCTTAAAGATGCTTGCAGAGGTGACTCGGGAGGTCCAGCAATGAGGCAGAAAGGGAGCTATTGGGAGGCCATAGGACTTGTATCTTTTGGCTATGATTGTGGGAGAGACAACTGGCCAGCAGTCTATACTGTGGTATCCAGCTATTATAACTGGATTTTGGATACGTTACGCTCAAGTAATATGTGTCCTGCAAGGGATTAGACTTTGAAGAACCAATAAATATTTTGTTCTAGAAGCACTTTGTTTTATTTGATTTAACTGTATATTATTTTAGTATACGATCCACGATAAATTGTAAATCAATTGAAATAATTCAGTTTTAATATTGTTTTAACCGACTTTTATTGTGATTATGCCACCATAATTTGCACTTAATTTTGATAACCCCTTGTGCTAGAATCAAAAGCGGCAAAAATAACAAAGCGAAAAATACAATATACCTAGTTCACTAGCTTGTGTTTTTAATTATATGTACTCGTAAATAAAAAAAATACAGATTTCTCCCACGCAACTATCAGGGGTATGCATTACAATGTCGAAAATTCATAATACATACGACCGAAATACCGACGCATAAAACACCTATTTTCAAAATACCGAACATACTAAATGTCTAAATCCGATAGACCGAAACTTGAAAGACCGATTATCAAATGACCGAAAGTTCGAAATCCCGAAAGTTTAAAACCCCGAAACTTTAAATGTCGATACTTATAGCTTACTCTACAGACCTACACAAATACATACATTTATGAAAGCAGGCGTTGCGGTTAATTTAGTTTACTCAAAAATGCTTGTAAAATGGTCATTACTTTGACAAAATCGCTTCGCTCGCTCGGCTCGCGTGCTGGGTTCATATCAACTTAACTCTCCTCGCACCTATCTCGTGACCTGTCTACGGTTTCTAAGTCCCAGTAGACTAGTTTAGACTCATTTCCAGCAGCTAAATTTGCTATAAAGCATTTCAGGCGAAGCCCAAAGACACCTCCACAGCCAATTCGATATTAAGTAGTTCGGGATATAGAACTTAGGCATATTAACCTTGGTTTTTTAAGTTTCGGGATTTAGTATTTTCGGTAGAATGTCCATTCGTGATTTTAAACGTACGGCCAAACAACCATTCGAACTTTTGATTTTCGGTCTTTCGTCCATAGGTCTTGTAAAATTCGGTCTTTTCTACTTCGGCATTGTAATGCATACCCACTATCAGAGTAAATTGAAAAAAACAACAAAAATAATAAGTACTGTTAATAGTATCCAGTGCAGTCATCTGCTCGTCCATGACTTTGTAATTATTTTTACACATTTTAACACCTCTTCCATAGAGATATCTCAAATTTTTACCGATCTACTACGGCCATGTCGCACTTTTGCCTGAACATCGGGCACATACACATACCTACACTGGTGATCACAAACATTTTTAATGTTTAAAACTAATGATGACCTATCACAAAAAAGTATGTTAATGGTGCTTCTGTTATCGTCAGGTAGGTATCTAATATAATGCATATTACTCGTATTATGTATATTATTGATACGTATCAGAATGTCTAAAGTTAGAATGTCTAAGCTTAAAATGGTAAAGTTGAAAATGTCAAAAATTTGAATGTCTAACGATTAAAATGTCGAAAGTTCAAAATGTCAAAAACGAAAATGTCAAACGGTCAGATAGTCCTAAATAAAAATGTCTAAGTATAAATGATCAAAACTTAAAATGTCTAATAGTCCAAATACCTATAATAACGGATAGAATTTACTTTTGCCTTTCTTTCATTTAGGTACTCTATTTATTAGGTTAAATAATTGCGTGTTAACCTCTGTGCCTCCGCCGCACATCACCATAGCCGCGCCGCACCCTGATTCGGTAGCCGGTGCCAGTCACTGATTCAGTAGCAGGCGAACAAAATCTACCAATTGAGTTTGAAATAGATTAGATTTTGCTGGCGCTTCGCCGGCCGCTACCGCGGCACGCTCGCTTCGCTCGCTCAACTCGCGCGCTTGGTTCATGTCAACCTAACATGCTCGTCACTGCGCTCCTCGCACCTATGTCGTGACCTACGGTCTACGGTTTTTAAGTTCCAGTAGACTAGTTTAGACTCATTTCCGGGAGCTAAAGTTGCAATAAAGCATTTCAGGCGAAGCCCAAAGACACCTCCACCTATATATCAGTTTGTCACAGATAAGTTTCATTAATTCAAAATGGATTTGTAAAACTATTTGAATTTTGGTAGGCAGAAAATTATATTGAGACAGAAATGTCACACGACGCTACAGAGGGTTAAGTTTAGACATTTTAACTTTAGACATTCAGATAGTACCCATTGATACAGTGTCCTTCAGCTATGACGTGAACCATTGGATAATTTTCCTCTAAAAATGCTAATCATCTGCATAATATGTTTATGTATTGTATTACGACAGTAGAAGTATGAATCTATGATAATAAATAGTAGTTAATGAAACTGATGCATAATGAGAGGTATTAAAACACGTGTGTGTTAGGTTTTTAATAGTATCGAACGAGTGTTTTATGTGCAGTTTCATACACTACTTTATCTACACTCATACAATTTGGCATTGAACCTACTGAATAAAAGATCAAAGTTAAAAAGGGAGAGAGAGAGTAATTTTCTGGTATTACCTTGATATAATAATAGTTATTTCCGTCGCTGCATCTAAAATATCGGGCGGAGTAATTTTTTTTCACAGTCAAAGTTATCAGAAATTTTTAAGCAAGAATAAAAAAATACGAAATTCAGTACAACAAAAAGTGAAAATTGAAATCATAACTTTTTTTGTATAGATAATGGCGCGCCCTAGCGTCCTACACCACAAACTATACACCGTTAATTTTTAAGTATACATATCTATAAATGAAATAGGGATTTCAGACCACGTAAATGAACAACTTTTACTATAGAGCCAACCATGGAATCTCGAGTATACGTATACATAAGATCTACAGCATATTTTTTTTTAAGATTTTTCACTTTCTTATTTTAAAAGTTAAAGGGGGGGGGGACACACACATTTTACCATTTTGGAAGTGTATATCTTTCAAACGTTTGACTTTGAGAAAAAATAGTTTTAGGAACCTCAATGTCATTTTTAAAGAGCTATCTTTTAGATAGACACCCCGCACGTATGGGTATGATGAAAAAAATTTTTTTCATATTCAGTTCCATGTATGGGGATCTTTTATTTTTTTTATTTCTGTGTAAAAATCGTAAAGCGGCTTACAGAATACATCTATTTACTTTTCAACTGCGTAATCCTGTTTTGTAACACATTGTAGAGCTTGTTTGGACTCCACCGTTTGAGCGACTGCTGACTGCCTATGTTCCATGACACTGTGGTCTGTCTATTATTTTCATAACTTATGCATAATAATTAAGCAGTATACGAATTTTCAGCCTTAAGAAAGCTCTTGTACCGACCTCGAAATTCATACAACTTACGTGGCGTGCTGACTCGGCAGCGAACTAAAATCTATTAGCCTTAGTCGGGCCAGCCACGCACCCGGTGACTGACGTTAGTAGTGATGAAAAAGACTCGAGTCTTTTAAGCCTTTTGCAAAGAATCGCCTCATTTGAACGCCTCACGACTCGACGAGTCTTTTAAACCCTAAGTCTTGAGTCAAAAGACTCGAAGCTCAAGACTAATTTGAGTCGAGCTCTAGTATCATTCTTACTAACCTTTTGAGTGAGCCTAAGTAGCTCGAAATAAATGATTTATTATTATTATGTTTTGGTTCAAGCTTCAATCAAAAGTAAGTATGACCAAGGGCGTCGCCAGCCCAGGGGGGGGGCAAGTTAATTTTAAAGAGGATGAGAATGATATGAATTGTAGGTACAGTCAACAGCACCTAGTGAATTTATTCAAGTTTTGAGATGGGGTACGATTTATCGGAAAAGCAAGTCAATTGCACGGCCCTAGGACTTTGGTTATTTGCAGTTCGCTTCATTTTTTAACCTCTAGGGGGGGGGGGGGCAGCGGCCCCCCCTGCCCACCCCTGGCGACGCCCTTGAGTATGACAGTCATCGAAAAACTAACCCGATTATTTTTACAGTAAGGTAAGTATAGGCTTGGTTTGATTGACCACTGGGCTTTTTGGTGGTATTTCCATATTCCAAAATTCAAATGAGTTATTATAACAGTTGATTCACTTTAAAATTTAACCCCTTATTTTTAAAGTACCATTAGGATTACCTAATACCACATTATGACTAGTTCATAGTAACTATTATAATAATAAATAATAATAAAAGACATTTATTTCATCACACACAAATAACAAGGATAACAACATAAACATCATTAACTGCTTCGAGTGTGTGATCTGGAGCCTAAACTAGGGCGACCCTGTATTTCAGGTCTCCAGGTCCTCACCCACGGATCCCCTAAGTATATTAACTAATAATAGTATAGGTAGTCTTAATAATATTAGATTATTTAGGTGTGTGTACGTACGTGTGAGTGTGTTTGTGCGCGCGCGCGCGCGCGTGTGTGTGTGTGTGTGTGTGTGTGTGTGTGTGTGTATGTGTGTGTGTGTGTGTGGTGTGTGTGTGTGTGAGAGGGAGTTAATATAGTTAGTGTTTTATAGTTCTATTTTTTTTTTTAAATAAGTAAATTGTTGTGAGATTAGTTTTAACAAGTTGCATGATGTAGAAGTAGACTATTGTTGGATTTCTAGTAAAGACTCTGTTTCAATGTAGTTAATTTTTAGCAGCCAATTTCGAATAACAGATTTACACTCAGATCTTATTTTGCTGTATATATTTAAATGTTTATTAAGTTTATTGTACAAATAAGGTGCAAGGAATTCGTAGTGCCTACGGAAGAAAGCTGTATTGTGTGTTACTGTTTTGCATACTTTGTCTGATCTACGTGTCGAATGGACGAATGACGGATCATAACTAAGCGTAGAATGTTTGTGAAGTGTGACATTGAGTATGAATAATTGCCTAATAGTAAGAACTTCACAGTCCTGGTACAATTTTTCAGTTGGGTATAGAAACGGTTTCTTCGCCATAACTTTAAGAACTGATCTTTGTGCACGTTCGATTTTAATCATCATTGTTTTGGATGCACCGCCCCATGCCGGAATGCAGTAGCTGAGTGTTGATTGTGCCAGTGCTAGATAAACGGACTTAATCAGTTTTGGTTCAAGAACATTACGAAGCATTTTAAAGATCCATATTAACTTTCGTGTGCGAGATGACAATGAGGCAATTTGCTCATTCCACGAAAGGGTTTCGTCAATTTGAACACCTAGGTATTTTATGTGAGTCACTTTATCCAAGCACAGGCAGTTACAAGTGGACAAATCCGTACAAGAATTAGAAGTGTGAAGTTTTAAAGTAAAATCGGAAGTTGGTAAGTATTCCTTTTTTATACTGAAGGCTATGTATTTTGACTTTTGGACATTAAGGGTTAAAAGATTTGTGTGTAACCATGAGGATACGTGAGCCAAGCCTGTTTCTGCATATTTTTTCACTTCACCCCAAGTCTTTCCTTTAAATATAAGAGCGGTGTCGTCTGCGTAGGAGAAGACACTACCATTGGGTGGTTTGTAATTACACAGGTCGTTTATGTAGATAAGAAACAGGCTTGGCCCTAGGACACTGCCTTGTGGAACTCCACAGGTTATGGGAAGCTCCGAGCTGTAATGGTCACCAATTTTTACTGTCTGACTTCTGTTAGTTAGAAAGCTGTGGAGTAGTTTTAACGGAACACCTCTGATTCCAATAGATTCCAGTTTTTGTGGTAAGATGGACGTAGAGACAGTGTCGAAGGCCTTCGCCAAATCAAGGAAAACACCGATACATTTTTCTTTATTATCTAATGTTTTAGCTACAGTATTAACGAGTTGTGTAACTGCATCTTCCGTAGATTTTTTTGGCTGAAAACCAAATTGTGAGGCGGAAATCAGTTGTTTTTTGCCTAGATAATTCATTAAACGTTTATTTATTAATTTTTCAAAAATTTTTGACAAGGATGTTAATACCGATATTGGACGATAGTTCTCGACACTGTCTCTACTACCACTTTTATGAATTGGATGGATAATGGACCGTTTGAAACACTGGGGAAATGTACCGTCGTTGAAACAGAGATTAAAGATATGTGCCAAAATAGGAGATATTTTTTTATTAATTTGTTTGAGGAAAATTGATGGAATTCCGTCCGAGCCTGTGGCGGAATCGATTTTTAAGCTTTTTATTAAGTTTGCTACTTCTTCGTCATCCGTCGGCAGAAGTACGAAGGAATCCAGATGAGAACCACCACTTGATTCTTTCTGTGTAATTGGTACGGCTATATTACTATTTATTTGACTAGCAAGTTTTTGACCAATTTCAGAGAAGTAGCTGTTAACTATATTTATGGATGGCTCTGGACCCTCAGGGTGGAGCTGCAATAATTCCTCAGCGGGACTCTTGTTTTTGGCCGTGTTAGTAATTTCTCGTATGGTTTTCCATGTTTGTTTGGGGGTTTTACAGCTGTTTATTTGTGATCTCTTATTTTCTGTTTTTAATCGATTTAAAATGTCATTACAAAAATTTCTGTATCGTAAATAGCTGGTTTTGAGAATTTCATTATCTGGAGACTTTTTGAGTTTTTGGTGAAGGGAATCTCTGTGGACTATGCAACGCAACATTCCTGCGGTGATCCAGGGCTTAATAATTTTTTCCTATTTGGAATCTTTTTTATTGTTGTGTTTGCATCAAGTGATCGTTTTAAGCACGTAACTAAATTATCTATTGCAATATCAGGAGAAATATATTTTAGGATAAACGAAAGATCACACTCGTTAATATCTTCTGCGGCTTTTTCATAATGAATTATCTTTTTTGTTTTGGTTATTTTATTTCGACTCAAGTGACTATTCAAATTAAATAATACAGGCAAGTGATCAGTGATGTGAAAGTCAATCACAAAAGTTTGCGATTCATATGGAGATTTTGAGACAACATGGTCAATGCAATTATTCAGCCTAGTTGGTAGTGTGTGCGCTGGAAGAAGACCGTTTTCTGCCAAAAGATTCAAATATTCCTCACTCTTTTCATCAGTATTGTGCGGCTTTATGTCTATATTTATGTCACCTATGACGAGTATCGTTTTATAATCAGTAAGATCTTTTAGTTTAGTGTCAAGTGATGATAAGAATGGGTCTATATTTTTAATTGACGGTGACCTATATAGACACAAAACCGCAACTTCCTTTTTTATTTCAATCAAAAGACAGTTGGCATCATTAAAAGATATTTGTTCTAGTCTATAGGTGATGTCTTTCGACATATAAACAACCACCCCATCATTTTGGTTATGAGTTATTTGAGAGTAATGTAAGTTGTAATTCTCAAGTTGTGGAGGAGGTTTAGAATCCGATAACCAGCATTCTGTTAGAATTAAAATATCACAGGTTACATTTAGTATTTTAAGAAAACAAACAAATTGATCAAGGTTATGGTGAATACTCCTAATGTTTTGAGTAATAATTTTTAGACTTTTTTTATATTTAAATTTATTTTTGCATTCTTTTGGATCAATCAGCATAGCTTCCGATATAGTCATGTTATCTATTTCGGTATTAATATTAGTTAGATCGAATTTTGAGCAGATGGTGTACTAGTGTATTTGATGGGTTAATGTTATTTACCATAAACTGCGTAACAGAAGCATTTGTGATCTGGTAATTTATATAAAATGTGTCTGCCAAACCTGACTGTGCTGCTGACCCTGTTTCTGTGGAGTATATTTTGTGATGTATTGTTCGCGAAGTGTGTTGGTTGATTGAGTTAGTGTGAAAAAGATTAATATGTTTAAAAATGTGTGTAGGAGTGTGTGTGAGAGTGTGTGTAAAACTGAGTGTAAAAAGGTGTGTAAATGTGTAAAAATGAACTCGGTAATAAGGTTTAAGTACAAAAATTAAAAATGCTAAATTAGGAATACATACATACAAAATTACATCTAGTCATTTCGTAGAAATGGAAAGTAGCTTCTTAAAGTCGTCTTCTGTGTCGATTTTGATAACCTTTGCGCCATTCTCCTTGCGAAGAAATATATATCCGTGTTTGGTCCAGCAGTACTGGTAATTATTCTCTGAGGCAAATTTTCGAGCTTGGGCATATAATCTTTTCGTTATTGCTGATAGACTTTCCGATATATATATAGCTTCTGAGTTTCCACTAAGACCGATATGTTGCGTGGTCAAGTTCGATTTGCTGTTTATTCGGAAGCTCCTTGCTGATTCTATAAATGATTCTTTCTTGTGCACAGTGAGAAATTCTACGATGACAGGTTTCTTACTTGATGACTTGGATTCGTAACGAAAAAGATCTTTGATATCGTTCGTTTCGATTTCGGTGTTAGTGGCTACCCCAATAGATTTAATTATTTTTATTAAATCTTCTTTTGTTTCGGGGGTTTTGTTAGGGAGATTTCGTATTTCAACACTCGTATTACGGTTAGAACGCTCCAGATAGGTAATTCTGGACTCCAGTTCCCTGATGTATATTAAATCTTTCTTCCTTTCTTCTTCATTCTTTTTCAATTGCAGCCTTACTTCTTCATATTTTTGGGACATAAAGTCCAATGATTTAGATATCTCAAAGTTTTGGTCCTTAATTTCTTTCATCGCAGAACAAAGGGTGTCGAATTTACGGTTCTGGTCTTCCTGGTTTAATGCCATCATACTTCGCATTTCATCCATAAATGTTTTGATTTCCTCCTCGATAACGTCACCCCTTTTTCTTTTTTCCTTTCTAAGCGTAATATTAATTTTGTCGGTATTACCGGCTGCGGTGGTGGTGGTCGCAATGTTTGTTAAGTCCGGTGCCGAACAACTAGTCTCCTTAGAAGGGGAGTGCATAACTGACGTTTTCGTATAGCAAAACTAAAGAAACAGGCTCACCAAGTTAACTGGTTTCGAGGGGTCTTGATATGTTGGTCGCAATCGACGATTGCATACAACTTCGCTTTCCGTCTGGTGTATCTTGAGCTGGGATCAGCTTATGATTGTTGCGATCGGGTAAAAGGAACTATTTGAGTTTCCGTCCAGTATAACAAGACCTCCGTTGCGTTAAAAAATTTACTATAATTTTTAGTGGACACGACCGAACACCTCGGTGATCCGCGAGGAAGGGGGAACTATTAAGTTTCATATGAACTAGTCATAATGTGTTTTAGCATAGCCTTCTATAATTGCAAGCCGTGAACATAAGTTTGGCAACGTCTGTTACTGTCAGTTCGTGGTCATGTCGTCGGCCAGTCTCCATACTAAATGTATGGGAATATTTCAATTTTAAGAGGTCGATATTTTTTTTCCTAGCAATCGTGTGAGGTTAAAAATATGAAAATAATTTAGTTCCTTTATTGAAATGCTTTGTATATTAAACAATAAGAAAAATATCAATGTTAACTAGGAAAAAATGGCTGTCAAAGATGTCATCTTTTTTGTTGATTTTCTTCAGCAGGGAGTTGATTAACACGCCCTCTAGCAATAAATGATATATCATTAGAAAGGTCTTTTAAAGACAAATATTTGCTGTTTAAATACTTTATATCAATTGTTTATACTTTTGGAGTTAAAGGTTATTAAAGAATAAAAGTGGTTTATTGTCTATGGGAGTTGAATTACCCCACCTCTAGCAATAAATGATATATCATTAGAAAGGTTTTTATATGATAAATATTTGCTGCAAACACACTTTCTATTAATTATGAGTATTTTCGGAGTTTTAGGTCATAAATGTTTAAAAAATTGGTCAAGTTCAGAGCGTTATAACTCTCAAAGTACTAATAGTTGACGTTTATTGTAGTACAATAAAGTGTTTCAAATTTAAAGACCTTTCCAATGATGTAAGATTTATTGCTAGGAGAGGCTTAGATCAAAATGCTCATCGTACTAAAGGACCCCCGAAAAGTTCAAATAATTTGACTCAAACCGTATGTCCTAATAAATAAATAATAATAATAAATATAGAACTTTATTGAAATAATCTTACATCACAATTTACAACTAGTTTAAACATAGATAATATAGGAAAAACAAATAATAAATAATATTTAAAATAATTTTATACTATGTGCTTGACCACATGCGATGTTGCCGTTCTGCTCAACTTCAGGGCTTGGAAGATATAGAAGGCTATGGTTTTAGGCTATTTTTACTTCACATTTCGAAATGTTTTGTTATATTTTTATACTTTTCTTCTAATTTCTGTCCTCTACACATAAGAGCAAATGTTATCGTTAGCAAATAATAGCCAAGACAAACAGTATATAAATTTTTAGGAGAACAGGAGGACGTTATTTAAAGGGTTAACTGAATTCATTATGCGTACAAAACTGGGGTACCATTTAATTTGATTGGCACCTATGCAAATGATACGTTACGACAAATTGAATATCTTTGTTCAGGGGTCCATATGTATGACTTTTGGGATTCATTTGCCTTTCTTGACATTTGTAGAGCGCAGGTGTTGCCAGCGAAACTTAATTAAGGTTCAAATTTTAATTTACATAACTTTATTACATAGCAAAGTTTACGATAAAAGGCGTTTAAGTATTTGAGAAGAAAAATATTGTTAAAGAGGAGGCGATGGAAGTGTGTCAGGATTATAGCATATAAAAACCAATGAAATGTAAACTAAAATCTTCAATTTTTGTTCAAGTAGGGGTCGTACGTCTGGTGTGATGATGGTAGTGATGAAGAGATAAATAAATGTGACGTGTTTCTAATTCGTAATATTTACTTTCTCTCTAATGTAATAATTTTCGATATAAAATTCGATAAAACAGAATGTAGTTAAAGCAAAATGTTTAATTCATATTTGGACTGAAACATCTACCCTACCTATTGTATAAAACAACAATGTCCATTTATGTTCAAACTTTTTTAAGACATACATACATTCCTTCGATTCCAAAGTAACTACAGCCATATTCTAAACTAGTGGCCGCCTGCGGTTTCAAACGCGTGGTTCCCGTTCCCGTGGGAATATCGGGATAAAAAGTATCCTATGTTTTAATCCAGGCCATCTACTATCTGTGTGCCAAATTTTCAACCAAATCCGTTCAATAGTTTTTGCGTGATTGAGGAACAAACATCCAAACCCACAAACTTTCATATTTATAATATTACTAGCGGCCGCCCGCGACTTCGTCTGCGTGGAAAGTTTTTTGCTATCCCTCGGTAACAACACCTTTTGCACAAATAAAAGATTATTACTTATTACTTATATATTATTACTTTTTTCGGGATAAAAGGTACCCTATGTCCTTCTCTGTACTACTGACAACGTGGATGCAAAATTTCGGTCACATCATCACAATCGGTTCAGTAGTTAAAACGTGAAGGCGTAACAAACAAACAAACAGACTTTCGCATTTATAATATTAGTAAGGAAGGAGGTATTCTAAATTCGTCGTTGTGTTAAGCAACGACGATATTCTAAACACCCCGCCCTAAGACAATATACAGGGTTATTAGTAAAACACCAACAACCTCGCAGGATTAGATTACTGACGTCATGAACAAGAAAGTTTGTTCTACGACTTTTCCAAAAAAATACTAAAAAAATCTACTTGCCATACAAAACTTGATCAGCTGTTCGGACATCTGTATGGAAAGTCGATTTTTTTGTTTTTGTTGTTTATAATGTTAGTAATCCACTATTGTGAGGTTGTTGGTGTTTTACAAATTAACCCTGTAGAAAAGTTCGTTTTGTAAATCAACGCAACCGCTGATCAAACCCGGGACCTCAGATACGGCGACACTATGAAATTTGTAGTGTAGAAGCCACTTGACCACAGGATATCGTCAAACATTTAAAAGGCTACACTAAGTCCCAGATAACATTGTAAGTCATGAATAAGTAACGATTTGGTCGCTTACTGCAACCAGACGAGTCCTAGTCAGAAGTCCTTTGCTGCCCTTCTTTAAAATTATTTACGTAAACTCTCGAGACAGCCGCTGCAGCACTGCCCGCTTTTCTAAAAAAATGTGATTTCCAATTTTTCAAAATTTTTCGGTTTAATCCTCCTTCATTTTAATAATATAGGGACTTTTACTTATATCATAATAGGTTTGAACTAATATCATCATACTTAATACTGGGTTCATCATCCTCCTGCCCTTTTCCCAATTTATTTATAGTGTTCTACACAAAATAAAATTTTGAGCTCGTAGAACGATCACTATTGGGGTCGGCGCAGTATGTAATTCATACCATACTGCATTAGGTTTTGGCAAAGTTTTACGGTCGGCCGCCTGCCTGACACCAACCCTCCTCGGGAATGCTGTTGTTGACAGTTTCCTCGCTGCCATTCGAGTGACCCTTTGTGCGATGGTCTGTACCGGGTCCCTAAAAACTTCCCTCTATCGCCTTCTACGATATCCACGGGATGAGATGGGACAGTCCTATTCTTAACCGGAACTGTACGGAATACTTAATACTGGGTTATTAAAGATAATTAATTTAATAGAAAAAAAAATTGAAAAAACACAAGAAAAAATCGACTCACCCAAAGCAGCTCAAACAGGATATTTTTTAATCACCATCCAAACTTTAAGGATGTGTTCAGTCCCTAAAACTGAATAACTTATACACTTTTACTCACTGTACAACTTTCTCTAAGAAACATAAACTATCCATTCAAATCAAAGAGGGGCGTTTTCGACACATGTTTCTTGAAGAAATTTGTTTCATTGACTCTGGACATTCCCTTAATGTTTGGAGTAGAACATTATTCAAACATCCTTTATTCCATTAGCCAGTTTAACTATTGGAAAAGACACAGAACAAAGAAAACATTTAAAGATATGAAAACTTGTGGAATTAAGGTAGGTTACCAATTTGTTTGTGGGCATAAATGTGCGAAATGCGTTGTCTACCATGTTGTTAAATTTTAAATAATTTTCTGCAAACATAAACTGGAGCAACAGTTTATTTTTCTTTATCTTTAAAACATAGCGCAAAAGGCACATCGAGTCTCATTGGTTAAGACGCCGCTCCGGCGACTAGTGACCTTCCTAAACAAAATTTGCAATTTAAGCATTAATTAACACTTTTTGTGATGTCCGTTGTCTAGCTAGGGCTCTATTGTCCATCAGCCATTTTTATGTCCCCACTGCTGGGGCACAGGCCTTCCTTATGGGTGGATAAGGAGGACCACGCGGGCCCAATACGGATTGGTGGGTGTTAACGACTGCAAATGCAGCCGGGACCATCGGCTTAACGTGCCTTCCGAAGCACGGAGGAGCTCGAGATAATTAATTTTTGGTCACCCATCCCCCGACCGACCATTGCGAAAGTTGCTTAACCTCCGCAAAACTAGGCGCTAAACCACTGGCCACCGAGCTCCTCAAGGTTCTATTAAACAAACCAAATAAAAATTAATAGAATTTAACAGTTTTGTATGAAAAAATGATTTTAGAGTTAGATAAAATAACCGAATAGCAAATAACTTTGGTAAGTATTACGTTTGTAAGTATAGCAAGTTGACTGTTCGCCGGATTCCTGAATGACGTCGGTCACTGTGGGTAGCCACATTGACCGACGTCATTCAAGAATGGTGTCAATGACTCTTCGTAATTTTGGCTACTTAATGCGGAAATGTGTCATTTACACGGGTCGACTTGGCAGGCGACTTGGTGGTCGATTTTAGTCAACCAGCGCTTTAAATCGACAATCGCTTGTAAAATTGAATCGCCACCTCTTTGAAAAGGTTTGCAATTAGATTTTACAAGCAACTGTTGATAAAAAGCGCTAACTGACTAAAATCCCTGCCAAGTCGACACGTTTAACTACCACATTTTACTTTTTAAACGCCAGCATTTGATTTTCATAGTACAGGGTTATTTATAAAACAATAACGACATGTTAATAGAAGAGTAATCGTTATGCATGTTGAGGGCTAGAAAGTAAGAGGAAGACCGCAGAAAAGATGGATGGATTGTGTGCGGAATGATATGAATGTGAAGGGAGTGGATGAGGAGATGACGAGTGACAGGAAGGAATGGAAGAAAAGGACGCAATGCACCCCAAATAAATTGGGATGAGGGTAGGTATGATGATGACCAACAACCTCGCAGGAGTAGATTACTAACATCATAAACAACAACATTTGTTCTACGACTTTTCCGAAAACCGACAAAATATCTCCGGCTCTCCATACAAATGTCCCAAACAGCTGAGAGTTTTGTATGAAAAGTCGATATTTTTTGTCTGTTTTTGGGAAAGTCGTAGAACAAAATGTTGTAGTTCATGATGTTAGTAATTTTCTCCTGCGAGGTTGTTGGTGTTTTACTAATAACCCTGTATAAAGAGAAAAACTGATGATTTCTTTTGTTGAATTATAACCTCCTCGAGACAATCTCGAAGAGGTTATAATTAAACATAATAAACAAACGATTATAATTCAACAAAAGTCGGTCCAAATACAACTATTTGGAACGACTTTTGTTCTTTGCAAGGTAAAATACTACAAAGAACATCTACTTCTATCTATCTATCTATCTACATCTACATTGTTTATTAAATACCGTTAAAGCTTGATATATTTAAGGATTAGCAAGGCCTAGTATTACTTTTATTCCAATTTTAGAAGAAGAAATATATCTTGAACGCTATTTTTATATCATAAACTCATAAATTTTATCTTTGGGACTTTTCGAAGGTTCTTTAGGATCATTATACAAAATTCTAAACTTAAACCTGCATAATAATTTTCCTTCTAAGTATTTTAGTAAGAGTTGAACGTGTTGTTTTTAATTAGTTATTGGTACTAAGACAAATATTTTTCCTCCTTTGATTATTATTTTTTAATACAATCTACTCCACCAATGTCAAACTTTGTCTAGTTCCTTATAAAATAGTATGACTCATAATTATTTAATATACAATATGTTACAAAAAAATCCCTAAAGCCGGATATGGTAGATAAGGTACATACTGTAATGCATACAACCCTGGAAAATTATAATAAACCCTAAAAACCGCCACTTTTGAAGATTTTTTTTCTTCTCATGATAAATTGCATAATCGCAACCCTAGAATTAAATTGTGTTTAGCTTTTATCTATTAATGGGATTGATTAGCGAAAACAAAAGTATATCTAGGGTTGTCATTTTGCAGGTTTTCATACAAATAAAAAACAAAATTTTACGGGTTTTAACATAATGAAACACACTGAAAAACAGAAAAAAAGTATATGAATCGTTTTGCTTTTGTATTTTAATAACTAAAAAATGGATGAGTACATTACATTTGACATTTCTGGTAAACTGGTACTACGCCAACCACGTTACTAATCATCAACGAAAATAATTAATATTTAAATAGCGGCCGCCCGTGACTTCCTCCGCGTGGACCCGCGTGGACCCGCGTGGAACTTTGACCTGGTTAAAAAAGTAGCCTATATGTTAATCCAGGTCCTAATCTATCTACCAACCAAATTTCATCAAGATCTGTCCAGTTGTTTAGGCGAGAAGAGGTAATAAACACACACATAAAAACTGTCTCAACCGATCCTCATGAAATTTTGCATACATATTATCAGGGGAAAGACGACCTCCGTGGTCGAGTGGTTCGCACGCCGGTTTTCAAGGCGTCACCATCTCTTGAGGTCCCGGGTTCGAACCCCGGCTGGGTCAATGTAGAAAATGAACTTTTCAATATTGTCTCAGGTCTGGGTGTCCCATACAGCCATTCTGGTAGCGGTTACGACTTAGAGTGCACACATTTGTGTCGAAACATATTTTTTCAGTAACTTTGTTCCGTCACAACGAGTAGCCGTGTCGACCGTTGTTCCGTCGCCGTTTCGAAAAGTGGGGACGATTTGTAACATTTGGTAACAGTAACTTTTAGTCGCACTGCGCCTTCGCCGCGTAGTCACATCGCGACGTATTTGTGCTCACTTCTATCAGGAATTCATTCATTCATTCGTTCAGCAGTTCCTTTGACTCGTGAAGTGACAAATATGGTGACATGAACTATTAATTAAAATAAAAGGTAGCGCCATCTTTTTCCAGGCAAGTAATATTTATGAACATATTTTGTTTAATATTGTTTTTATTAATGCTCAAATCGTAATGGGAAAAAAAATTGACTGTGTAACTTCATCAAATAGAATGAAATTTACTAACGCGCCACAATATTATCACAATTTTAGTATTTTGGTGATAAGTAAACATTATTTATTTGTACACACCGAGTGCTCAAATGCTTTTAATTATTCATAATAGTTAATATCAAAACGAAAAATAATATATTTTAGCAATATTAAACAGTAAAATTGATAAATATTGAAGAAAAGCATATTTTGTTACGTGATAATATTCTCGTCACAACTAGTCACAAAGTAACTATAATGCGTCGACATGGTTACGTAAAGTCGTCACAAAGTAACTGGAATTCAAAAATGGTTTCTCAATTTATTTGCTTCCAGCGTTTCTCAAAGTTTCGATATTTGTTGCAGGGTCAAAAAAAACCAACATTTCTGGAACAGGTGGTCACAGTCAGAACATAGAAAAATAAATTATGCTACATATAAGTGGAATAATTGGCTATTTCAACTCGTGAGATGTACTCGTACCTATTAAACTAAACAGATTGCATAACCTATTTTATTAGTAAAGGCGCTGTTTATTTATAATGAAATAAATATTATACCTTTTTCTTATAGTTTCTCATTTTACAACTAACCCAATGTTGTCATGCTAATAAGTCAATACCCAGTTGGTTTGATCGGCATGATCAAACTTTAGCCTCGCCCCCGTAGCATGTCCATCGAAACATGATAAAATCGCGTGATATAGCGTTTTATCAACATTCAACTGTCGAAATACATTGTCTTTTGACAGTTACACGTGATAAATCGCTATATTATATCGTGTTTCGGTAGGTATGCTAGGGGGCAGAAAACAAAGGCAATATTTGAGAGTGACTGGATTTGGTGACGCTCATTTGTATAAGTTAGGTTATCTGGTATTCCGGAACATTGTCGTAACGTTACAATACAATGTGTTGTAACGTTACCATCCCGTTACCACACATTGTTACAACTTTGTACTCTAGTTGCAAACTGAGCACAAAGTGTATACAATGTATGGACACAGATCATTGTGAATTATGTCGACACAGCGACAACACAAAGTTACTGAAACTAGTTTCCGTAACATTGTTACTGAACTGTTACAACACCTTTAAACAAAACCCCACACAGTCGCAAATAGTCACAATGTGTTGTATCAGTTACGAAACTGTAGCGACTTGTTACATCTGTTGGAAATCTGTGACCAAAAATGGCTGTATGGGGTGTGTCATACCACCGTTGTTTCTGATTTCCATAACACAAGTGCTATAGCTACTTACTTTGTGATTGGAGCAATGTAAAAAAGTAAAGTTGTCAAATATAAAAAATATATATATATAAAAGGGCATAGGGTACCTTTAATTCCAAAAAAAGTACAGTGGCCCTATCATAGCAAACTGTTTGCGTTTCCGTAAACTATCGTTTCTCTCTTCACACGCATTGACTGTGAAGTGAACCGTATTATATATATCCAATAGTTTACGGTAATGTAAACGGTTTCCATCAACTCTTGGTAGGGCCATGTTTCCGAGGGATAGAGAAATAACTGACCTGACCATACAGACGAAGTCGTAGGCGAACCCGCGAACTCTAGTTTATAATTTAGTAGGATAACTAAAAGCATTTACAAAAAATACTTCTTTTCAAATCATTATTGCTTGATTTTTTTGTGATTCTTATTGAATTCGAAAAGGCTACTTTCTGGTAGAAAGCACGTTAGACCTAGGATATAGTCTCACACATTTAACAAACAACTTGAACTTGTTATGCTGTGAACAACCTGTGTTGATCAAGAATAACCGGAAAGGAGAATAAAAATAGTAAGGCCTATACTACACGCTCCAACTTCATTTCACATCGGAGGCAAAACCGCGATGGTTGAAAAACCCATCTTCACAAAATGTGTATTTAAAGTCGCGTGCGTATTTGCCGATTTCATTCACCCAAATATCGAGCAAGGTTTAAGTGAATCAAGTTTAAAAAAATGTGGGGATTATTAGCAACTTTCGCAGCCACTTTTGTTTTAATTGGAGCTGGTATGTATGTTAGTTTATGTGTTAAAGAACTTAATGTAACCGTGTATTTTTAATGAAGTGTTGTGAACTTGTGATCTTATGGTTAAACAAGTAAAAGTGAAGGGAATTTTCACCATGGACAAACATCAAACTCCTGATTCTGAGCTGAACAGTAAGTGCCTTATGTACCAAAGGTGGCAAAATTGATCAGCCAAAAGGTGCAAGTTCGAATATTAGCCAATTAGTTTGCAAAGAACTGAATACAGTACACAAGCAACAAAATACCACCGCAACAAACAATGCAAATTATCTTGAATTTTCAAAATGTGTTATTTTTGTAAACGATGTGAAACCATGAAAAACGGCAACCTATGACAATTACAATACTGAATTGTTGGGTGTGTATAGCGATCTGGATCTCCTCCATTCACCCCCTGGATAGCCCTCATCAGATCATAGCTAGGTCAATCCCTGGCAGAGAAAAAAGGGTTTAAAGTTCGCTCGATTGTATGAAAATCGACTGGCGTCCTTAATTATGTCCCACGAGAATCGGGGGACGATACTTCTTATGAATTAACTGATGACTTCACATTTCAGATCTAGGGACTGAAAGAAACTAATTATAACTCATTTTTTAAAGGGAAAGATACTTTAGCATACAAAAAAAACATGTTGTCCTCCAAAATTAGTAAACGCTCACCAGATCCTAAACCGCCCAAGAAGATTTGATGAGCATTTACTAATTCTTGGTTACGTTAGGTTAGCATGGTGATCATTTACATAAGTCTTTTATAAAAAGCCAAAGAATCTGTAATTCACTTCTAGTCTAGTTAAGTTTCATTACATATTTTTAAAAGACTAAGTATATTTTATTGAAATGCATCTAGATTTAATTATTTATTCATGAAAACAGATGTTACACTTGTGTTAAATGTAAAAAACTAAAGATATGTCCCTAATCCTATCGCTTACTCGAAAATAAGATTAAGAGTAAATAAGTCATCCTAAAAAAAATTGTTTAAAAAACAAAAAAACCGACTTCAAAAAACCTGCCTCTAAAAAGCAAGAAATAATATTCAAATCATTAGATACGCATTTTTATAGTTATAATAACGTCTATTGAAGTCGGGTGGGGTATGAACGTACCGTACGTACGTACGGGAAGTACAACTTCCTTTTTTTAATCTAAAAGCCCTCCTTTCTTTCTTCCTCCTTTTGATGAAGTCGGTTAAAAAACTATATTACATTTTTTTCTCACAGAAACTTGTGTCACACCTTTGGGGCAGCAAAGCAGATGTATTCCTATCAACGAATGTCTAGAAATAAAAAATCGGATTAGATATGGCGTAGATCCGCAAATGGTGGATTTTTTGAGGCAATCAAAATGTGGATGCGATGCTCAGGACCCTAGAATCTGTTGTGGATCATTTCCAAATAACTTTCGACAAAATGGACTATTGGTATGTTTACAAAACTTAAGCCTTAAAAAAGATTTTCAAGGTTACCTAACCTTTCGTCGACTAAGGGAAAAACGAAACTTACAAATATTTTTTTATATCATGTTCAGTTTTTTGTTTGTCATATTATTTAACTTGTTGAAAGCCAGGGAAGAGATGCTCAAACTTTTTTTATAACTGTGAAGTGAGTATATTTTTTGTATAAAATAAAGTGGTGACCCGTTTTCTTTGCGGCCCATGTAGATCTCGTGATTTCTTATGCCCACTACCTGGACTTCAGTGAATTATCAGACATTAAGTTACTCATGGCATTACTTCTTTCACAGCGTGATATCGATGTGGATAAGATTGAAGACTCTTACCTACCTCCAAGCAATGAATGCGGCGTGGAACCCCTGAGTGACGGTAATCGCATCATGGGCGGAACTCGGACGGAAATCGGAGAATTCCCATGGCTCGCTTTGCTTTGGTACCGCAGTAGTAAGTTATGTCTTTGAGATTCAACTTTTTTTTTTATTTAAGACTAGCGGCCGCCCGCGACTTCGTCTGCGTGGACAGTTTTTTTGCTATCCCTCGGGAACTGTACCTTTTTTCTAGATGAAAGGTACTCTATGTCCTTTTCTGTACCCCTAACAACGTCTATGCAAAATTTCAAGATGATCGGTTCAGTAGTTAAGACGTGAAGGCGTAACAAACAAACAAACAAATAAACAAACAAACGGACTTTCGCATTTATAATATTAGTAAGGATTGAACTTGAACACATCAGCTTTCTGTGTTTCGTTTCTTTATTTATACCCTTGGACGAATCAACAACGTGGTTAATTCGTCCAAGTTTATACCTCTTAACGCCTAAACGGCTTTCCTTGGTAGACAGATTAAGACCTGGATTAACATAGACTAGAGTCGCCTGCCAAATCGCTCCATGTAAATACCCATAGAGTTTAGATTTTATGCAGTACTAAATGAAGGCGACAGAATTAATTAACCGCCCGCCGTTATTTAGTAAAAAAGAAATTAAATAAGTTTACTCAATATTAAACCATTCTAAATACTTATTGACATCTCGGTTTATACTACACTTTAGTATCCTGAGATATTCTGAGTTTGGTTTAATATAAGTGTGGCTTAAGTTAGATCGTGTTACAAATAATTTTTTTATCCCTACGGAATAAAATTGTTTCAACTTTGTATGTTAAGTATGAAAAGGTGATTCTTTGTGTAATAAAAAAGACAAAAATAAGAGCTGAGTTTCTTGCTAATTATTATACAATTTGTAGCAAAAAAAACCCCTAAAACAGATACCATGCATACAACCGCAGAAAATTAATATAAACCTTAAAATAAGCCCCAATTAAAAAAAAACATGATAAACTGCATAGTGGCAACCCTAGACCTTAATTGGTTTTGCTTTTGCCCATTAATGGGATTGATTATCAAAAACAATAGTCTATTTGCGTCTAGGGTTACAGTTTTCCATAAAAATAAAAATAAAAAACGGGTGAACCTACAGGTGAACAAGTTCGCCGTTGATTTCGCATCGCATCTACTGCTGTAAGTCTTTAGACGTCCACAGATGCTTATTGACATTGAAAAATTGTATTGTGTTTCTTAGATCGAAATGGGAAGCTGGAATATAAATGTGGTGGAATGCTGATCAACCGTCGGTATGTACTGACTGCATCTCACTGTCTGCTTGGCAGACACCTGGATGATTTTGGTAAATTGTAAGTGTCAAAAGCCATTTTATTCACCTTATGATAAAAGCGACCTGCATTGTTAAGAGATCTATACAAAATATAAGTAGTGGGTCGCAACTGCCTATCGCGGTCGCTTGTCGCAGTTGCGGGTCAGCATCAGAAAAAGTATAAAACACATTGCAAAATATGACATCCGAGACGAACTGACGATAATATCTCGGAATGATGGACAAACTCGTTATCAACGTCTTAAAATGCTAAATTAAAACCAAAATAACACAAACATTTAAATTCCTAATTTTTTAGCAACCCTTAACGTGTTTTAATTTAATAAGTAAGCGCTTTAATCTTAGAAGATTTCCTTTTGTATTCTATCGGCCGAATACTCAAAGGCTTCATAGTTAAAATATTAAGTTAAGGTCTCCTTAACTTTAAGGAAGCTGTCAGTTTCATAGTTTCTGTCAAATCTGACAACTTTTTGAATTTAAGGTGGCCTTAAATTTAAAATTCGTTTGAGTATTTGGCCGTAAATGTTTTAAAATCTTGAGGAAACTACATGTACGGCCTTATTCATATAGTAACCACCTATCTACCAACATTCTGTTTTCACACAGAGAATCAGCCAGTTTGGGCGAACACGACGTAAGGAACGCCACAGACTGCATAGATGGTACATGTTCGGGTCCACCTCAAACAGTACCCGTTCTGGCCACGTATCCCCATCCTGGATACGCAGATAGATTACGTAATAGACAAGATGATATTGGTTTGATACGGCTCGCGAGAAGAGTGCAATACACAGGTAAATTCAATAATAATACTATTAAGCTTAAAATTGTAAGCACTAGTGAATTCCATCATTATAGGATTTTTTTATTGTCATAAAAGTAACAACATTTTTCATAATTCCTGTAGAAGTGTTTTATTTTTCACAAAACGTGCCGTTTTTTGTGATTTCATTTATGTTATTATTAAGATGATTAATAAATGAAAAATATTAGAAAAAATCGACTCACCCGTAGCAACTCAGACGGGATGCTACGGGTGAGTCGATTTTTTCTAATATTTTTCATTTATTAATCATCTTAATATAAAAAATAGCATTGTGAATGCAAAAATCTAAAAAGTTTAAAAATTATGTTATTATGTAAAATAGTTCCATCAAACTTATAAGAGTTGAATAAAATATTTTTAAGTGGTTACTAATAAAAAATATGGTAAATATATTATTACACTAACTGCTAAGGGCGTAAAGTGGATACTTTAAAATATATACGTCGTTTTGCAGAATTTGTCCAACCAATATGTTTAGACCGAAGTGGACAGTGGGATATTGGTGATGAAGTGCTAGTGGCTGGATGGGGAAAAACACTGGAAGGTATGCAAACACATAAAAAAGGTTTTTTTCCCACCATTTTGGATACAACATACAACGACACAAGTTATGATGTATTTTTTTTATGCTTGTGTCGAAGATAGAAATAGAAGCGGCGGTTGGAAGGGGAAAAAGGAAGATATTGCAGAAAAAAGAAACACATTTACAAAAGGGAATGACAAAAATAGAGTGAGGAGACAAGTCCACAGTTAATTTTTGGTCTTTTGTCCATAGGCCATTCGGCATTGTAATTCATACCCAGTCAAACCTACTTCTAATCTGTGCAGTGTCTCAAATTATATACTTAATAAAAGGAATCAAAGAAAGTACCTAATCCAAGATTCCAAATACTTTCGATGCTGTATACCGTCTCGATTTGATCACCACACTAAATTAGGTACTCTTACTTTCAGGGAAATTCAGTTCGGAAAAGCAAAAAGTATCCCTATCTATAGCAAACAAAGATAAGTGCGCGCAGCTCTTCCGTTCACACCACAAAATCAGTCTTACTAACTCCCAAGTCTGTGTGGGTGGGGAATTCCTCAAAGATGCTTGCAGAGGTGACTCAGGAGGTCCAGCAATGAGGCGGAGAGGGAGCTATTGGGAGGCTATAGGACTAGTATCTTTTGGCTATGATTGTGGGAGAGACAACTGGCCAGCAGTCTACACTGTGGTGTCCAGCTATTATAACTGGATTTTGGATACGTTGCGCTCAAGTAACCTGTGTCCTGCGCGGTATTAGATTTTGAAGGACCAATAAATATTTTGTTCTAGGAAGTCTTTGTTTTATTGGATTTAACTGTATTTTATTTTAGTATATGATCCACGACAAATTTTAAATCAATAAGGGCTTTTCAAAATGACAAAAAACTGTTGACTCGATAAATGGGGTTGATAAAAATGTGTCAATGTGATTTTTTTAACTAAGAGCTTATTAGATCATCCTGAATTAAGGATCCGGAAAGAAGTCGCTCCTTAATTCAGAAAGTGTAATTGCATTCAGGAAGGTAGGATCCTAGTTAGGATCCTAGTTAGGATAGAAAATGGTCTCCGGCGTTAAGGATGCTAAATCGGAAGCACTTAGGACAGTGTAATCGCATTCAGGACGCTCTGCTCCGATACAGTAGTACCACAGCCTAAAGAGTATATAGTCAGTCAACGCTTTTTATGTTGGTGAAAAAAAAGCCGCCGTTCGTTTAGATAGACAGTTGGCGCAACGACAAAACTAAGTGTACAAGGGCATAATAACTCTGTGATTTGCTTTTTTGAATTAAAAAAAACCGGCCAAGTGAGTGTCGGGCCACGCGCAGTAGGGTTCCGTAGTTACCATAATATACCATACCTTATTTAATACCACTATAATTTTCATCTGCAAAAATAACTTTGTTTTTCATAGTGTTTGTATAAACGACAATGTTATATTTGCGGTTTTGGAAAATGTGCTATATCTCTAAAACTACTAAATATGTCTCATTAAAACCAATTTTCGTAAATAGTGTTTATAAAGATCTACAACATATTTTATTGGTTTATTTTTCACTCTCTTAGTTTAAAAGTTAGAGGGGGGGACTCACACATTTTACCACTTTGAAAGTGTATATTTTCTAAACGGTTGACTTTGAGAAAAAATACTTTTAGAAACCTCAATGTCATTTTTAAAGACCTATCCATAGGCACCCCACACGTATAGGTTAAATGATTTTCCGTTTCAGTTCCATGTATTTCATTTCCATCCCCCCTTAATATTTTTACTTTTTATATTTTGTGTAAAAATCGTTTAAAAGTCGTAAAAATTGCTGTTTCAATTTTGACAGCTGTCATCTGTTGGTATTTGCTTTTAAACTTGATTTTAGGTATGTTATTAGATGAGTTATTCGCAAATTACATACTAGTACCTACATTAATAAACCTAGTTCAGATTAGCATTGAAAATGACACGTACCTACTACCTACCTATACCTCCTACCTAGATGTATTTTTACGGTCACTGTATTTTCGCCTCCGTTGATCTGCGCAAGTACATTCATGTAACAACTGTATGATCGTTAAGCTGTGATATCGGATCCGTTATTCAGGACGGTCTAATTGGCGACTGAATTTCTCGTCCTAAATCGGACTCTGAATTCCGTATCCTTAATTCAGGATGATCTAAAGAGTATTCAGGTAGGCAAGAGGATGTAACTCTAAAATGTTTCTCTTTGGGCAGATGTCAGCCAGCGAGTGCTTACTTGCCTCTTTGGTACAGGCCGTTTATTTTTAAAAGTGCTATTTGAATGACTGAAGACACATTATGCCGAAATTACGGCGCGTTTTTTTCAAAATGAAAACGTTACCGCCGAAATTCGGTCGCGTAACTTCGGCATGGTGTGTCTAGACACTCAGTCTTGTTTCAACCAACTTTTAATGTTTATAAACCAGGATAATATCTGCAAATTTGCACTTTATTTCGAAGACCCTTTTTTGCTTGAATCAAAAGCGGCAAAAATAAGGAAGCGATGAGTACAAGACTAAAATACAATATACCAAGTTCACTAACTTGTGATTTAGTTGAATGTATTTGTAAATAACAACTGACAAATGACAAGAAGTAGGTTAATGATGCTTATGTCAAAGAGAATGTAATAATATCACTACATTAGCTTATGTTATCAATATACACAACGTTTTTTTATTGAACCAAGCTGTTAATATAGTACCTAACCTTAAAAAAATTAAGTACCCCTAATAGGGTGATTAATTTTTTTAAGTAACGTTAGTGAAACAGCGTGGATTTAATTTGGAATTTTATTTTATGTTTTTTTTTGCATTGGTTTAGTGATTAACATCTGCATGATAATAAAAAATATCAAGATTTTCTGTATCCATTCATCAACAATAAAAGATTTTATTTATTTTCAATTCTTTAATGTTTAACAATTTAGTAATTAACCTAGTCACAGTAATTAACACACTAACATATATAGCAATAATTGCTAATAGTTAATACTACCTATTGAATAAAACTATGAGGAATGAAATAAAAGACTTTTTAACGGATACTAGCGGATACTAGGTTTTATTGAAAGTACTTTGGTAATTAGTTGGTATTTGGTTTGACTTTTGATTTTCCCGACGTTTCGGCACCTTTGCAGCTGCCGTGGTCACGGGGGACTGAAGCTACTCGTGAGCCTACCCTCAAGCGATGATTTTTTTTTTAGAGTAGCTACGGTACGTTCGTACCCCACCCGACTTCAATAGACGTTATTATAACGATGATAATGCGTATCTAATGATTTGAATATTAGTTCTTGCTTTTTAGAGACAGGTTTTTTGAAGTCGGTTTTTTGTCTTTTAAACAATTTTTATGTAACACATATCGGTATCGGAAAGGATCTGTTTGCGGTTCCCCAGACCTGATTGAATTATAAAGTTCTATAACAGGTTACTTATTTGGTTCAAAATTATCTAAGTTCAGGATAAAATCAATTCGATTTACAATTTACAACCTCTAGAATAGTAATAGTTATTTAGCGACCTTTTAAAATATTTAAAACTACATATAAGCGGCATGATCAAGGTTTTGGTCACTTTATATTATAGGTTTTAGATTTATTGTTTTTCATCTGCGTCAAGTGAAACAAGATATATATTCCAAGTTAGGAAAATGCCGGACATAACATAATAATATTCTTCCTTTACCTACACATTATATTGATTACGGAGTTGCAATGGATCACATATAGTCATAGTTATTTATAATGAATATTCTATAAAATATATAAAAATAAAGATTTATATTTAGCCTACGGATTTACATGACGTCACTTCACTACTAATAAATAATTACTCACTGGAAATAGGTAGGTAACTAATTGACCAGTACAACTTTGAAACGATTGATCGATACCGAATTTTCGAGGTTTTTAGCATTGGCCTTTACATTTATAGATGTTACTGAAATAAAAAAAACTATTTAATTCAAAATCATTTTTTTTTATGATATTGGGTTAATCAAAACAGATTATTAGTTTTACTCATCCTCATAGTTGTACGGTTGGGAAAATTTACATTCTTTTCCTTATAATATAAATAATTAATATAATATGAGATAATAAGGAAAAGATATAAAATACAACAACTATGTTCTGACTTAGGTGTGTCACCGGGGTTACCTACGCCATATCGAATACCAAATGATCGAAAATCAAAATATCGAACACTGTACATCGAACGCTCAAAACATCGAACGGTTAAAACATCGAACGGTCAAAACATCGAACGTTCAAAATATCGAATTTGCAAATAATCGAACGATCAAAATATCGAACGCTCAATACATCGAATGATTAATTTATCGAAAAATATTATTCTCCAAATTTACTAACTTTTCAGCAAAAAAATACTCAATTCACACATAAACTGATAAAACAAGACTGCTGCTATGAAGTTTTAAATAAACTGCTTTGTATATAAAATATTACTCCGTTAGTGGGTAAAACAAACAATTATTTGACGCAACACCTTCGTTTGGAAATTAAGTTTTATGGTTGTTGGTTACTGGTTGTTCATGATGGAAGGAACTATGGAAAATAAAAAAATTCGAAAAATTAATCATTTTTCGTTCGATATTTTAACCATTCGATTTTTTGATCGTTCGATTATTTGTAAATTCGATATTTTGAACGTTCGATGTTTTGACCGTTCGATGTTTTAACCTTTCGATGTTTTGAGCGTTCGATGTACAGTGTTCGATATTTTGATTTTCGATCATTTGGTATTCGATATGGCGTAGGTAACCCGTGTCACCGTATCAGGATTGTTAACATTTTGATATTGTTGTGTTCGGGCAGTTATAGGTAAAGTTACCCAGTGGTTGATGAATCTATGTGAAGTACGTTCAATTCCTTGTCCTATGTCATATGAAAAACTTATTGCGTAGTACCTTCCAGTCATCCATTTTTTGGTAAAAAAAACCCAACCAATCATGAAACTAATAACTTTGAATTGGTACGTAAAAAATGCGCTGGGAATCCGAAAATAATTTAAAAATTTAAAGATCAGGAAGTACTAAATTAGAATAATGTTTTCCACCTACAGTAGGGTTTTACGTCATTCATTACTTATTTACGATTTTACAAAAGGTGAATTGCCTTTGTTTATTGTTTTCGCAGAATAACACCTTCTGAATTCCTTTACTTTATTATAAATTTAAAACAATTAAACTAAACCATTTCTTTTGTTTAATATTAATTTCTGAACGTCTTAAAAAAATCATCGCTTGAGGGTAGGCTCACGAGTAGCTTCAGTCCCGCGTGACCACGGCAGCTGCAAAGGTGTCGAAACGTCGGGAAAATCAAAAATAAAACCAAATACCAACTTATTACCAAAGTACTTTCAATAAAACCGCGCTAGTATCCGTTAAAAAGTGTTTTATTTCAAGTCTAGTGAGCGCGTAAGCTTGACAAGTGAATATCCTTTACTTTATTTTTTATCCATAACGGGTCAGTGTTTGACCTTCATCTCTCTCACCGGCCTATTCTCGCCTACCTACCTTTGTACATCACTGAGGGATATCGGAAAAAAACTATACTTTTCTTTCCCTGCGTGATCGAATCAGAAATGAGGAGATCCGCAGGAGAACTAAAGTAACCGACATCGCTCGAAGGATTGAGCTCAGCTGAAAATAGCAGTGGGCTGGACACAGCGGGAAGAACCGATGGCCGTTGGGGCAGAAAGGTTCTGGAATGGCGACTGCGCACCGGATGACGCTCCGTGGGTGGACCGGCGATCTGGGGAAGGTCGCGGGAAGCCGCTGGATGCGGGCAGCGCAGGACCTATACCCAGCAGTGGGTGTCATGCGGCTGATACATTTCTTCCCGATATCTCCCAGTAGTGGATAACGGGCATAGACTGTCCATAATTTATTTTCCGATGTCCACCAGTAGTGGACAAACAGTGCGGCAGAAACGGGAATAGGCCCTCTCACCTGATGTTTAGTGACGATAAGGCCAAAGGAGAAAGCGCACTGCACCTGGAATCTTCTTTCATCTTTGATGACCTCCGTGGTCGAGAGGTTTGTACACAAGGTTTTGAAGGTGTCGCCATCTTGAGGTCCCGAGTTCGATCCTTGGCTGGGTCAATTTAGAAACCCGGGACCCCGCGTCTTGTATGGGTGGGTAAACCAATTACTACGGACGAGGGAGTTAAAATATGAGCAGTTATTTAATAACATTGTTTCTGAAAATAAAAAATCATCAAAAATAACCCGTGAATACTTTTTTCACTTAAGTAATCAGAATATTTTCATAGGTGGGTTATTCCGAACATATCTGAGGTGAATCACTTTATTGAGATTCAAGACTAGTTAGTAACGGCAGCAAATAAAATGAATACGATGACGTTAGTGCGATGCCATAGGTATGTTTTTATTAGCCTCCCACGGAACTCCTCACAACACAAATAAAATATAGCCAGCATCGCAATGTTCTAAATACTTACATGATACTTACCTACTTTATTTCGTTGATTGAGATAAGTCAAATCAATTATTTACTCAGTAAAACTGTTATTAATCTCAGGAAACGAAGAATAGTTTCAAATATATCGTTAGGAATGTAAAAATAATACAATATTATTGGATTTCATTTTGTTGAGACACAAGGCCTAAAAAGGTGGTATCATTAGTGGTCATTTACTTTTAAGTATGCAATTATTTCATTTTTACCATGACGGTCGTATTCGTTTGTCAAAACTCGCTCATCGCCATATAAATCGTGAAAAAAAGACGTAATGTATAATTTGCTCTCAAAACTAAATAAAAACAGAATCACTCATTTTCTTATGTCTAAATGAAAATTAATAAACACAAGGACCTTACCATCAACCTATGTTTCAAGAGAAATGTTCACTTTACGTACAGGTACCTGTTATGAACAATATTTTTTTGCGGTCGGTACACAAAAACAAGGCTTACTTAACATGTCCAACTTGACCTCCAAGGTTCAGTATCGACTACGCGTCGCAAGCGCATGTATACGAACGTTTTCCTTATTTATTTAATTGTTATTTATTGTGATTTGTGATATAAAACAGGAAAGAATCGACCGAAAATTGGCGAGTGATGAGTGTATATTATAGTTGAAACAAAAAAAAATCATGGGGATTTCGTTCGTGTTTGTTGTGTTATCTTTAGTATTAAGTGTTGTATGTAAGTATATTTTTAAACTTTTTTCTTTAACAACATGAGGAATGAGGATGTCACTACATCCTCAAAGATACTAAATTAATACTGACTTAGGTGATAACCTGTTTCTTATAATGACGTATTTTTAAAGATGTATAGTATATATATTTAATAAGACATAATAATACAGATGTACGTTTTTGAAGATGACTTTATCAGTACCTATAAGTACTGATAAAGTCATCTTTAAAAACGTACGTACGTAGTTTAAATTGATATTTATTAATAAATATCAATTTAAACTTCGAGGAAAATTAGGATAATTTACATTTCTGCATCATAAATTTGCATTCATAAACATGATTCTTCAATTAATGATACGGATGTTTAGGGGTTATCTTTATCCATTTGATAACGAAGTCGTTAAGTAAACCAGTTTATTTGTTGTTGTATTGCGCAAATCTTTGTTTGAATCTTTAAGCTTGATGTTTTATTATTAAAAACATCACAATTAAAATAATTTGATATTATGGTTGATTAGGGAGTGGCGAAGGGTCCATATCCAATACAAGCCGATTCCCATCGGCTTACCCTTTAGAAATCCCACTTCACCAATCCACTATGCAGATCATAACATTTTTGTAGAACGGTTTACCTTCATCATCATTTCACACACAGATCATAGAAATAAAGTTCTGAGATTTCACCCCTCGGTACTATTGATTAGTAAATAATAATGTAAAAAAGTTGAAATTGATTTTGAAGCATACAAAAACACTTTGTTTACGTTTTGTCTATACCTCAGTACTTTGGTTTCTGTACGTTTTAATTTTAATTACCTTCTAAAATGTTATAGGTATAATGACGCTTTCTAAAACCTGATCAAAATCCCCACAAAAGGTTACTTTTTCTCTGTGAAGTTGCTTTGTATCAATTAAATAAAATTTTTAAATTCAGTAGATAAATGGATTTATAGTATTTCTGTACCATCGCCACCTTCGTCGGCGAAACAACTTGTTTTTATATCCATCTTCAGAAACCGAATACTGATTATAATTGTAGGAAAACTGGTTTTGTACAAAAACTTGTTATGTTTGTAATGTCTTGACGTGCATCATCTTAATATAATTATTGTTGATAAAAGCATGTGATAGGTATTCGTAATACATACCTAGATTTTCTAGATTTTAGAAGTTGTGACTAAAACACTATTTCGTATTATGTCAACAAAATAATTAACATTTTAGTAAATTAAATTAATACCTATCTCGATAAGATTTATATAGGTAGATTTAGATCGAAAATAACCCTACTGATTGAAGCACAAACTTATACAACGACTTTACTGCGATCAGTGTTCATCACTGCCCTGCGTCACGTACATATAGACCATAGCTCGTAAAATCGCAGAAATCCGTTGCATTTCAATAGTGACATCTAGTGCCCGATATACATGGGAAGCTAGGCGAAACGCGAGGTGTGGCTTGACAAAACTTTAGATAACATCTACGCTTACAACTAATAGAGTAGGTGAACAAGTAGAAGCAGCTCATCTATCACTTGATTCTTGACAGAAACCAAAACTTTACTAATGACAAAGTTACAGTAAACAAAAAAAAACTCTTCTGTCCTATACTGACTAAAATATTGTTCCTCAGATTCACAAGACTGCCAAACACCCTTAGGGGCTGTCAGTCAGTGTGTCTCACTGTATGACTGCCCCCCTCTCCTGAGTGTGTTCGATCAGAAGCCTGTACCAGAGAGATACGTCACCTTCTTGAGGTATTCTAAGTGCGGCTTCGATGGCTCCACCCCGAAGGTCTGCTGTGGACCTTTACCGGAGCAACGAGGTGATACAACGGTAGGTTGTTAGAAGCTTTTTACAAATCTTCAACATCGTCAGCTATTTTAATGTACCCACTGCTGGCTTACCAGCTAGACTTAAGTTTCAATTGGAAATAGCCTTCTGGTAAAACGTTTTTTGCTAAAAATCTCACCGTGCAAGGCTTTATTGCAATATCAACTATTATTCCAATATTATATTCCTATATTTCAATTTCGATTATTGTTTTCCTTCTTTTATTATTTAGAATTGGAATTCTAAATACCTAATAAAAGAAGGAAAACAATCATCTAAATTGTACTGATATTGAGAGCCATAGTTAGCAACCACGGTCATCACTGGCAAGGCAACACACAATGATAGATTGTAATAAGTTGGACGCGAAGATTTTTCGAAGCTTCCCGAATGCTGAAAATCCGAGTTGGATTCGATGAGAGATCTGTTTCTCACACCGGACAACGCGCGACGCTCACGCTCCGTGGGTAGGCCGATCTGGTGAAGGTCGCGGGAAGCCGCTGGGCAGCGCAGGACTGATAGTTGTGGAGATCCTTAGGGAAGGCCTATACCCAGCAGTGGGTGTCGTGCGGCTGATGATGATGATATGATGTACGGCTTTTACATTCTTGCTTTAGCAGCCTTTTCCCCTTTTTTAGAACTTGTCATTGTTACAGGTAGACGACACAGGGACAGACTTAGAACCTGTGAATCAAGATGACTCCTATCCATCCCGTAATGGTGAATGCGGGATAGAAACCAACGGGGACAGAATATATGGAGGGGAGAGGACGGAACTTGATGAATTTCCATGGATGGTTTTGCTGGGATACAGGAAACGTATGAAGAATTAATATAAAAATTATTAATTAAATGAAACTTTAATACTTAATTAAATGTTGATCCATAAAGGGCAAAACATAAAAAAAAATTAACCTGATTTATTTCATTTAGCAATTTGCATCTCTTAAAAGTATAAAAAGTGTGGTTCATTTGGTTCAATGAAATTATTACTAAAATTACAATAAACTTTGAAAAATTGAAAAATCAGACCACCAAAACTACCTTTAGCTATTTATAGACGTTCGCCTGTCAAAATCCACTGTCTTTTAACAGTTAAAAGCGACAAATTACTACATCATATCGCATTACGGTGGTCATGCCAGGAGGGTAAGCAAGCTAATAATTTAGATACCATATAAGACGAAATTTCTTTATAGCTGGGTATGCGATTTTGTTATTGGTTTGATAAGTTTCTTGCGCCCGTTCTTCTTGTCAGTTAAAAAAGCCTGGAACCGGTGGTAGGAAAATATAGAAAATTCAAAAGAACTTAATAATTAAGTTTATTGGAATAAAGCTATTTTTGACTTTGACTTTGTTACAGCTGACGGTTCAAGGACGTACCAATGCAGCGGTGTGTTATTCAATCATCGATATGTGCTGACAGCTGCGCATTGTGTTACGGGAGCTATTGAGACTGAAGTTGGGAAATTGTAAGTAAATGAATGAGAAAATTCCAAAATCCTGGTAGAAGAAGATATACCGTGTTAAAGAAATAACGTAAAAAATGTGTTTATTTTATAATACGAAATTTCAAGCTAAATTAAATGTGTGAAACAGCTGATTTTAATTTCGCGATATCAGGATTACTTCCATACAAATAGTTGTTCGTAATTATGAGCCATTAACTAGTTTTAAAGATTTTGCTTTATGTGTGATGGGACTGATGAGCTTCTGTTCATGATGCATGGATGTTTTGGGATTTCCTATCCGTTATATTTATAGTTATACTAGCGGCCGCCCGCGGTTTCACCCGCGTGGCTCCTGTTCCCGTAAGAATATCGGGATAAAAAGTATCCTATGTTTTAATCTAGGTTATCTACTATCTGTGTGCCAAATTTCAAGCAAATCCGTTCAGCAGTTTTTGCGTGATTGAGGAACAAACATCCAAACATCTAAACATCCAAACCCACAAACTTTCACATTTATAATACTAGCGGCCGCCCGCGGTTGCACCCGCGTGGTTCCCGTTCCCGTGGGAATATCGGGATAAAAAGTATTTTATGTTTTAATCTAGGCTATCTGCTATCTGTGTGCCAAATTTTAACCAAATCCGTTAAGTAGTTGTTGCGTGATTGAAGAACAAACATCCAAACATCTAAACATCCAAACATCCAAACCCACAAACTTTCACATTTATAATATTAGTAGGATACTTAGGACTATATCTGATAGAGGGTCTAAGCATTTTCGAAGGTTGTCAGCTCAAGCGGAACTACAAGATAATTTATTGAAAAAAAAATGAACTTGTCTTGAATTGCTTGACCTCTATAATTGGGCAGTTTATCAGCTCATATGACGCCCACCCATTCTGATATTTAACTACCATAACGGAGATTGATAAAATATACCTAGTACTACTTACTCGTATAAGTTAGTAAATACTCTGTCATGCGCCTAATTATATTGGTCGAGTAGTATGTATGCTTCTTCGTTTCCATCTATTTTTTCTCTAAAGTATTTCTTTGGTTGAACTCAAATGTATTAAGAAAAATAACTTTTCATTAGATTTGCCTGTTGATTGTATTTTGACCTGCGATTTTTATTGTTTTGTTACAGAGTCACTGCCCGATTAGGAGAGTACGACACAAAAAAGGAAAGAGACTGCATGGACGGCGTATGCGCAGACCCTGTCGTAGAGATCCCTGTACATAGAGCGTATCCACATCCCGGCTACATAGATAGCAATTTGAATAAGAAGGATGACATCGCGATCGTCAGGCTAGCGAGTCGAGCCAGGTTTACGAGTAAGTTGTAAAACATTATATTGGTTATAAAAAAAATATTAACATTAATGCAAAAGTGTTTTTTTATTATACTTATACGCTTGCACGTTTTAACTACTCAATCGATTATCATGAAATATTGCAAACGCATTGTCAGAGCTACAGAAAATAACATAGCCCAGATTACTTACAAATACACCTTCACGCCTTTACGATATCACTCATAAGAAAATATTGACCGGAATTTAAGTGGACAACACTATAGAAGTTGGCTATTTTTTAATACAAAAAGTTTTATACTAACCCAATCAGTCACTGTGATAAAATACTAAAGTATTAAATTTCTTCTGAATTTGAAGAAACAGAGGTTCCTGTTTGGTTAGTTTGTTTTATTATGATACGCGAAAAAAAATATCAGCTGTTTCATACAAAAATTAATAACGAAAATTTAAAAATGTATGAAACAGCTGATTTTTTTTCTTCGTGATATCAGAGTTAGTCCCATAGTAAAAGTTGTTCAGTTTAATGGTCCGAAGAAACAGTTTTCTATTTTTGCGTTAATAGGGATGTTGACTTATGAATAAAATAACGAAATACTAATAAAAATCGTAAACATATCAAACTTTTGGAGTAGCTTGTATACCTCTTGGTTTTATATATTGCGTATTATTTGTTTTATGACCTTTCAAAGTTGGGTGGACAAGTCCATTTAAAAAGTATAAAATTTGTTAAAATAAATAATACATTTAGTTAGGCCGTAAAATTTATAGCAAATTTGTCAAAGAAACCATTTTGATAAACCCAATATGGAATATAGCTGCCGAACAAATTTCCTACGCGTTGCATACAACGTAGGAAGGCGTGACATCATAACTTGGTAGCCGTTAGTATGGAGCGTTTTCGGGTGAGTCCAATTTTGTGCATTTCAAACGGTGATATCTCGGGCAGTTTTCATGCTAGCGAAATAATTCTTATACAAATGGTTCTTTTTTTTGAGGGGTAATTTATATCACATAAAATAAAAAAATAGTCAACATGCTGCCTATTCATTAACAAGTTGTATACTAGGAACTCAAAAGAAAATAGGGCCCACAATATGGTTTTCCATACACACGAGGTAATTTGAAAGGTTTTTTGACAGACACACGTCGAATTAGAGAAATTATGCAGTATATTCGACAGTCCGAAAGTCCGCAAGTTGACTGTTACAGCTTTCGAGCAATATCAAATTCAATCGAAATCAGATTGTTGAATTTATCTTGGAAATACCTTTCATCAGTTAACTTATATGGAAAACCATAATTATAGTGGCCTCTTATCCTCTCTATCTTTTGGCCAGTTATTGTTCTGCATATTCTTTAGTGATTGACGTTAACTTAAATCACTTTAACTTACAAGTTAATGATTGTTTCATCTTTGCGTTATACCTACCTAATTTAAATGGGATTCCAGCTAGAGCCCAAGTTTATAATAAGGTTTGAGCTAGCTTTGTTGTTTGGCTAACAACAGACTGAATTGGATAAGTTTTAAACATTTAAGTTTTGATAGTCCAATAGCGTGTAATACAATCAACATTATTTGATTACGAGTCAGTTTTACCTTCAATAATTTACACTGCCTAAAAATATTTTAGCTATTGTTAGGTATTTAAATAAGACATGGCACAATATTGAGAAAAAAATTGTCCTTTAGCACCTAAAATATTTACACAACCATAATACCTGCTTTAAAGTAGGTACGCAAAATCAGCCCCGCCACATCTCGGGTTTTTGGGTTTGATAGATACCCATTTTCCCAATTTGATCAAAGAAGAAAAAACTACATTCCATTTGTTGCCTTCTGGATTGTTTCTTTCTCTAGATTTCCATTACAAAGTGTTACTTATTTTAGGATCAAAGTGGGGTTGATGTCCTTTCAATACACACACACTCGTATTTTACTATTTATTAACAGGATGTGTATGTTTTTACAGATTACGTGAAGCCTATCTGTTTACCTGATTCAAGAACGAGGGTGGGGACTGGATACGAGGTGTTTGTTGCCGGTTGGGGAAAAACCTTAGAAGGTAATATCAATATTGATTTTCTACCCATTGCACGACAAATTACAGGAATTCAAAGTTAGTTGCCATGAGGAAAACGGATTTGTTAGTCATAATAAAAGTACCTAAAAATTATTTTGAGGTACATTTCCACAGATTTGTTGTTGAAGGGCTTGGACCGGAACCGCAGGCTGCTTTACGCAATTTAAAGCATATTTTTAACTTTAGTCATAAATACGTGGAATTATTCAACAGATCATTACCTTATTCAACGGATCGTCAGAGGAACTTGAGGAATGTACCATAAATTTTTTGTTAGTTCACTGTGTCATTCAACTTCCTTGACAGTTTTTTTGAGAGATCGATATTTTAATCGAGTTTATCAACCACACGCGGTCATAGGTCATAGATCTTATTAGCGTCTGAACGTTACTTTAGTTCAACTTTTAATAAAACTGTAAATTCCATGTTTTGTCGATTTTCCAATTTTCTCAATTTTATCAAAAATATATAGCTATAAAGATAAAATAAAAGTGGTCAGAGAAGCCATCGGAAAAAATATTTTTTACAGTGCATTTTTAGTTGCTCGCACCAGTCATAGATATGTCGCAGCCAACTAGCTTAATCAGTCGTTCAGTACGGTCAGTGACTGCATTTGCAACGGACGTGTAAACGTTACTGTTACTTACAACTACCCGCGATCGCGCCAGCAATGGCACCTAAGAAATGCGTTTACTGCAGTAAAAACATAACCCAAAAGCTTCCAGGTCTCGAATGTAGTAGGTGCAATAAATCAGTTCACGCTTCTACCACCTGCGCAAAACTGACCAGCAAACAGCTGGCTACCCTGCGGAACTCAGAGGGACTAGAGTGGAGCTGCGAGGAATGTCTCAGCCACGTATCTAGGCGCTCGTCTTTCTTTGTGCCCCACGATGACAGCACCGATGATGAAGACCACCCTATCACCTGTGACCAAAAGAAGTTAGTAGCAAGCATCACTCGTGAGATGCAGAAGATACTGAAGGCGGAAATAGGTGATTTGACAACTGCCATGGAACACATGAACGGTCAAGTAGCTGATCTGGAAGAAATTGTCAAAAAACAAGAGAGCACGATAAAATCGTTAGTAAACAAAAACACTGAGCTATTGAATAAGAACAAACACATCGAACTTAGAATGTCAGCTCTAGAACAATATGTCACTGAAATAGAGCAAAAAACGCTGTCCAATACATTAGAAGTAGCTGGGATCCCGGAAACTCCTAACCAAAATCTTGACCTGGTCACGGCTAAAATTGCGGAGGCACTAGACGTCAATATGAACGACATCGTGACTGCACGCCGTATGCCTAAACCTAAAGATAGGCCGCAGCCAGGCCATATACTAATAGAAGTGAAGTCCAACATGGTTCGTAACCAATGGCTCTGTGCAGCTAAAAAGAAGGAAATAGTAGCTAAAAATATCCTGCCCCAATCTTCTAACGAACAAGGCACACGTCGGATTTATATACGCGAAGCTTTAACCCACCGCATAAAAACCCTTCTATACAATGCTCAGCAAAAGCTTAAGGAGTCCTATAAATACATATGGTGCAAATCTGGAATTATTTACGTAAAGAAGACCGAAGACCAGAACAGCAGACCTTTTATAGTACGCTCCATAGCCGATATTGAAGCATTAGCTATTAAACATAAGTAAGATTAGTAATTTAAGTACCTACCTTCCTTAATAATTATTTATAAATTAACTGCATAAAATGGCTAATAACATTATTTACGATCACAACAATTCACCCGAAATATTTGATTGCCCTACCATTAACTCGTTTATTAAGCATTTGCCATTTGCTACAAAAAGTATTAACTTGTTTTGTATACATATAAATATACGGTCGCTAATAAAAAACTTCAACAAACTACTATTAGTTATAGACTCCTCAAGTGTTTCTATCGATGTCATAGTAGTAGCAGAAGCCAACATCTCCTCTATAACTAGTACGTTGTATAACATACCAGGCTATAGAATGCACACTGAGCTACGCAAAAAGGGAAAAGGAGGAGGTTTAATAATTTACGTAAAAAACTGTCACAAGTTCACCCCTTTTATAAGTAAAGCAACGCACTTTGAAACAATAGTTGGTACACTTAAAACCACGAATAATAACACTGTAACACTGTGTGCATTCTACAGACCTCCTTCTAATAACCAAACCGAGTTTATCTTGGAACTGTCACAATTGATAGGCAAGCACGGAACAAAAAATACGATCATACTTGGGGATGCGAATATCGACCTCAAAACGAATACTGGAATAAGAAATCATTATATCGACATGCTCTCCGGCCTCGGATTCATAGTAGGTATAACAGATTACACTCGTATTGAAATGAGACTTGACAAGGTAACTAAATCATGTATTGACCATTTGTTCACACGTCTAACCTCTATGCATCCGTGCACGGCGGCAGTCGATACCGTTTTGGCGGACCACCGTATTATAGCAGTGGCCTGTGAAGGAATGCAGTCATCTCGCATACAGGATGATATCAACATGCGTAAAACTAATTACCACAATAGTAAAATTTTAAGTGAAGAGTTAAATAGCGTTAACTGGCTGAAAACAAAAGATATAGCATGTCCAAAAAATGTATATAAATTTATTAAATCAAACTTTGAATCGGCATATAATAAATCATTAAAATATAAAAATAAATATTCAAATAAACAGTTTAAACAACCCTGGATTAGGGAATATATGTTAAAGTTAGCAAACAAAAGGGATTACCTATATAATAAATGGAAAAAAGACACGACAAATAGTTGCTTAAGATTAGAATATAATACATTACGTAACAAAATACATAAAATATTGGAATATAATAGAAATAAATATTATCGCAATGAAATTAATGAAAACATGAATAACCCTCGTTGTTTATGGCGAATTCTAAACCAAATATGTGGCAGGGTAACTAAATCAATTGATGATATAATCCTAAAAGCTTTTGATATACAGGAACAAAGTGTCAGTGCAATTGTTAATAAATTTGCTATAGAATTTAAGAACGCTGTAAAAACCATACTCCCAACATGTTCAATAAAGCTAGTGGATAAAAAAGAATACAGCACTCCGGCTGAAGTTAGTCTACGTTTAAAAAAAGCAGAACCCAGAAAGATTGAAAAAATTATTAGAAATCTTAATACTAGAAAAGCACCGGGAAATGATGGAATTAAAGTTACTGATCTTAAAATAATTGCTAAAAAAATATCATATGCAATTGCACAATTAATTAACACTAGTCTAACTTGTGGAGTTTACCCAGACGAACTTAAGCAAAGCTGTGTACGCCCCATTTATAAAAAAGGTAAACAAAACGATACAAGTAACTACCGCCCCATTTCCCTATTGCCATCAATAGACAAAATAATAGAAAAATATTTCAGCGACCAAATTCATACTTTCTACCGTGAGCACAAAATAATAAGTGAGAGTCAATACGGGTTTCAGCCTAAGAAAAGCACTACGTCTCTGCTATCAAAGTTCACCGATGAAATTAATACACACTTACATGACAGGAAACATGTTTTAGCTCTTTTTATAGACTTTTCACGGGCATTTGACACTCTAAACCACTCATGCTTATTAGAAAAGCTCAGCAATACAGGCATTAGAGGTCCCGCACTGAATTGGTGCGCTGACTATTTAAAAAACAGAACTTATTATGTAAAAATTGGGGACACCATTAGCGATGTAATACCTGTCACTGAAGGGACAGCTCAAGGATCGGTACTCGGCCCTCTCCATTTCTTAGCATACGTTAACGACATGAACAATGTATTTAAATACTGCTCATCGTACCAATATGCTGATGACACATGCCTTATAATAGCAGACAAAGACGTAAACAAGGCTCTTGAAAAACTGCAAATGGACTTTGACTCATTAAATAAGTGGTGCCATGATAACGGTCTTGTGCTTAATGCATCCAAAACAAAACTAGTCCATATACGATCGCCATACACTAAAACATTTTGCGAAACAAACAATAGAGTAAAAGCCCATACACACAACTGTTTACATACCAAACAACCACAATGCAAATGCCCTGTAATAGAATCAGTTGATAAGTATACTTACCTCGGACTGACTGTAGACTGCAACTTCAACTGGCAACCTCATGTTAATAATGTATGTGACAAATTAAGAGCGTTCTTGGCTAACATAATAATTATTAAAAATAGAATACCCTACAAAATTTTACTTCTGTTATATAATGCATTAGCTGATTCAATTATTAATTACGGTATTACAAGTTACGGTAGAACATATAAAACTTACCTTAATAACATTCAAGTCTTACAAATTAGAATTTTAAAATTAATTGTATCTCCAAAAATAAAAGAATTATATCAAAACGATGATTACAAACTTTTCAAACATTGCAATGTCTTACCAATACAATATAAATTTCACTATAACCTATTAAAAGAACAATTTTTCAATAAAGAATTACAACAGAAAATCCAACATAAAATTAATACACGTCAGATTACCCAACAAAAATTAATAATTTCAACTGCTTCAAATAACACATATGGCGAAAGAACTACACAATATATTGTTCCTCGATTGTTAAACGACTTAGATCTTTCTTTTAAAAAAAGCATCACAGTTCATAATTTAAAGAAAAAACTTAAACTTCATTTTATAAACAGCCTATAGATAGAAGAACGAACGGGTACCGGCTCCTGCGCCGCGAATCTGCCTTCCTTCACATTCACTCTGTGTACACCTGTTCGTTCACCACACAATTGTAAGTGTAACTATCTGTCTCCCTCCTACTCACGCAGTATTATAGTTCTGTCGTATTTTCAACACTACTAAGACAAATAACCTTTACTTGTTACAAATAAATGTATTAGTCTTTACCTGTAGCTATAGTATTACATAATCTGTGCTTGCATTGTAGTAAGACTAGTAAGTGAATAACTCGATGAAGTTCTAAAATATCATTACGTACTTACCTACCTAAGTAATAGTATAATAGTACTTTCCTACCTAATGTTGTCATACGTACTAGCATCAAATCAACCCGCACCGGACAAATCTATGTGATTTTTGGTGCGTGTAACACTAATGTAATGTTTTATTTTTGATAAATAAATAAAAAAAAAAAAAAAAAAATTAGCGGCCTAGCCTTTTCATTGATAGGCGCCATTCAATCATCGTCCTAGATAACATCCCGGATATATCGTATAATGCAATCTCGGGCCTAGGAAGTAACACCAGGGCTGCACGGTGCTTGACACCCCGGTCCCGAAAGCCTTGTGTGTTACAGCGGGGCATTAGGAGGTTTTTAACTGATATGCAATGGGGTGTCACTCCGACTTGAGCGACTTTGCTCGTAGGAGTGACACGCAGACGCAATGCATAGCTCAAAACTCGCCGACCCCTTCCTGTCGGATCGGAGAACCATCTTGATGGGGTGGGTCGGAAGGCGATAAAACCGCGTTTCCTCCTACAAAAAAAGGCCTAGGAAGTAAGTTCCTAGCGCAACAAAACAAATTACTTATGCCTTACTTATACCGTCATTTGTTTTAAATACGGAGAATATGGCTAGAGCGGACGGACACTCCGTCTAAATTTTACCATTGAAAATGGTTATCAGATGCAAATCGCCTGAGACGTATTTTTGACCATATCTCCGAGGATTTTGAGAGGATCTAGATGGAAATTGTACCAAAAGATGAGAAATTTATCGAGACACGTGTGAACGTTTGAATTTTGAAAATCTACTGGTAACTTTTTTGAAATTTTACAAAATTCAAAAAATTCCGGGTTTTTTTGGGAGTGTTTGTTTACTAAATAGGGTATTTTCCAAATTCTTTAAAACTGCTTTTATTTAAAGATTGAGACGAACGATTTAACAGAAAAATATTAAAAAAAATATTAATGTCTTTTTTCTTCATTAAACCAATTAATGTTAAACTTATTTTTAAATAGTTTTGAATCTACCGCCAAAACGCTCGGTTCGATGACGTCTACTGTGTGACGTCATCTTTGTGTAAACAATAGAGTAAATTGTTATACAGACTACATAGGTGTTAAAATTGTTTACACAAAGTTGACGTCTCACAGTAGACGACATCGAACCGAGCGTTTTGGCGGTAAATTAAAAACCATTAAAAATAAATTAGACTTTAATTGTTTTAATAGAGAAAAAAGACATAAATTTATTTATTTTTATTTTTCTGTTAAATCGATCGTCCCAATCTTTAAATTTAAGCAGTTTTCAAAAAATTGGAAAATACCCTATTGTAAAAAAAACTGACTTAAGAAAAAATTAAAAAAAGGGTCCTATAGGGTATTAGTTTAGCTACCAAATGGCGAAATAAATAAATATTTGACAACATCACATACATTGCTCCAATCCCAAAGTAAGTAGCTATAGCACTTGTGTTATGGAAATCAGAAACAACGGTGGTATGACACACACCCAGACCTGAGACAATATTGAAAAGTTCATTTTCTACATTGACCCAGCCGGGGATCGAACCCGGGATCTCAAGAGATGGTGACGCCTTGAAAACCGGCGTGCGAACCACTCGACCACGGAGGTCGAAATAATTTTGTAAATCGGTAAATAATTGTGACTTGTAGGTGGTCCCTCTAGATTTGGAATTCTAGAAAAACGGATGTTTCCGTACATAAAAAGTTATGTAGCTTATATGATTATTGACCGATCGTCATGGTAATAGTGTTAAAAGATGCAGAAGCGGACGAGAAGTGCATTCTTTGGAATTTTGAAAATCGGTTAATAATATTTCGGCTGCGTTGAGGCAGTCAGCGGGAGCTTTTGTGACACGAGGCGGAGCCGAGTGTCACAATCGTAAAAATAAATAGGTACTACCTAGGTAACTTTAAAAATATTAGGATTTTGCATTTGATTTGATTTTGGTTTTTCGTAAATTTTTGTATTTATTTTCAATGCTCCGATTCTTGCGGGGACTGCAAAATCTGTGAATTTTTATATTGTGAAAGTGAGGGTTGCATCATATTGTGGTTAAAGTTAAAATTAAAGTCAAATCTGATAGTACAATTAACTTTAGCAGCAGACTTACTGATTAAAGTATTTTTTGCAGGTAAAAATAGCGATGTGAAACTGAAGCTAGGCGTACCAATATTTGACAAAAATGACTGCGTGAACAAATACAGAAAACTTGGCGCCAATCTTATTGACAAACAGTTATGCGCTGGAGGTGTCTTCAGAAAAGACTCGTGCAGAGGGGACTCAGGAGGTCCGCTGATGATGTGGAGGCAAGAGGGATCGTGGGTGTCAGTCGGTGTGGTGTCGTTTGGATACGGCTGCGGCATGGATGGGTGGCCAGGAGTCTACACGTCAGTAGCCAGTTATACCGACTGGATTCAATCCGTTTTGACATCATCCAATCAGTAAAGACAGTGATACTTTGTACTTATACTATTTTCTTCAGATTTTAGGTCAGTTTTTCTGAAGAGATTAATTATGGATTTAGAAAAAGACAGTGAGTTTATGTTACAATGTATTATATTCTAATTTATCAGAGTCATTTTTATTTATATTTTTGTAATATAAGATTTTTCTAACATTCGATCGAAAGACTTTTTGAAATACACCCTTTGAGAGGAGCTCGTTTTTTTAATTTTAGTAAACACAAGGTAATAACAATGATTACTCTTGGGAGGAAAATAATCATCCGGTTGTATAATATTACAAGACAAACATCTTAGTACCATGACGCACGTGAGTATCTATTGTTTTATTATTATAATTTAAGTAACTTGTAAAATATGATTAACTAAATAATATAAGTAATTATTTTAAACTTTTAGATTGTTGCATTCACAATGCTATTTATATAATAAGATGAATAAATAATGAAAAATATTAGAAAAAATCGACTCACCCGTAGACCCGTAGACACCCGGGACTGTTGGTTCCGTCTGAGTTGCTACGGGTGAGTCGATTTTTTCTAATATTTTTCATTATTTATTCATCTTAATAAGTAATTCTCTCATTAAATCAACGACGACGCATCATCGTTTTATTAACGGCAAAAAACATTATAAAATTCCGGTCAATAACTTTGTTTTCCTGTTACAAAGTCAACATAGCTTAGTAGGTATGCTATTTTATTATAATTATAAACCATAGATATTAAATATTATAAACGAGCATGACAATAAACAATTGAATTTTTTTTTCTAAAATCCAGTAAAAGCAAACTTAAGCTTTTTTTGGTCGGAATGACTTGTGTGATTTGTCGAGAATATTTAATTATAATTATACGTTTATCAATTTATACTATAGGTACTACATTATCTAAATGGATATAAAAATACAACATTAAGAAGTAAGTATCAGACAACGAACTCAATAATTACCTACTTGACGCGACTCCGACGACATTACGGTAAGTATCTTTGGAGCGGATTTTCCGTTTTATACGAAATAGGGAAAACCAGTCCACTCCGTATGCATCCTGTATTGATCAGAGCTACGTGCGATAACAAACAAACAAGGTACAAAATGGAAAAATAAAATCAGAACGACAATGGATTTTAATTTGGGATTAATAATTTATGATAAATGGATTTTAATAATGGATTTGTGAAAGACCTATGAAAAGCTTTTGGATATACATTTTCAATTCGATGCCTTAACATGGGTAGTCTTAGTATGTCATGCTCTCTTTAATCATTTCTGCGGTGGTGTCGTATGAGGCTCAAATATGGTTGAGCGAAGAGATGGCTGGTTCATGCGTCATGTTCGGGAACTGGTGCTGCCAGTGGGAATGGGTCTGCTTCTGACTACCTATCTTAATGCATATTGAATTGTATGTTTTTATTTTATTTTTATTTATTGTAACAGCCTAGACTGAATAACAAGTTCAAACTTTGAATTTAACTTAAAATCTGTAAATTGATTAAGAAATTTTAAACTCATTAAGAAATGAGCTAATTCAATAATGTTATTTATTTGTTAATCTTTGTTAATATAAAGTCTGGAAACGATATACATATTTGTAAATATCGTTCCATCTGATTGATAAAGCTGACAAGTTTTTTGCGCCCATTTTTCTTGTCAGTTAAAAGACGTCATAATGGGTGGTAGGGTAAAAGAATTGACGATTTAAAAATGCTTATTATGTGAGCTTATTTAAATAAAATATATTTCACTTTCACTTTCACTTTCACTTTGTATAAAATGGTTAATAAAAGGTCATTTATATGCAAACATTTCATTTATCACAAAAACAAAGACTGTGTGTTTTCTGTGATGTTAATCTCACTTTTTGGATGACGTTAAAAGGTATCGTGAAGATTTTGATTAATTAGATATAATTGAAACAAAATGTGTGTAGATTTTTCGCTGCTAAAAGGTTAGAGCCATTTATTCTAAATAGTTCAAGGTTAGGTGATGTTGATCTTCCTTTTGTCTTGAATATTAACAAGGTAATAAACTGAGAATCTAAACCATCATCATCAACCTATCATCGTCCACTGCTGGACTGCTGGACTGCTGGATAGGCCTCTCCAAGTGCACGTCACTGAGCCAGCTTGCATTATCAAGTTATCTAAATTGCTAAATAAATTTTACAAAAATAACATTTCAATATCTTTATGTAAGTAAACATGCTACATCAGCATTGCGACTTAAAGTTGCAGCATGTGAAAACTGAAGCGTCTAATGTAAATAGAGATATGTCTAAAATATTGAAATATGGTAAGAGATCTCGGCATCAGGCTCCGACTGTCGTGGGTTATCGATGGCCGTAAGCATTATTTATAGTCGTCTCCGAGTGGCCGCGCTTGACGCCCCTGTTATTTGCCAAGCACCTCTGCTTGATTTATTGGCGCCTGGTACTTTCAATTTAGATACAATATTTAACTGATGGATTGAAACTTTTTTGCTACGTGATAAACAATTGAGTTAAACACTTGTTATTAAACTTATTTTAATTTAATGAGCAATGAGCTTCTAGTATCCGGTATTTACACTAGTACAGTCAATTTGACAGGCATCTTGGCAGGCGATATTAATCATCGGCGCTTTTTATCGACAATCGCTTGTAAAATCTAGTCGCAAACCTAAATTCAATAAGTTGGAGATTCAATTTTACAAGCGTTTGTCGATAAAAAGCGCTGATTGACTAAAATCGCCCGCCAAGTCGACCCATGTAAATACCGCATAGAAATCTTTATTTAGGCACTAAAAATAGTTATTTTAGAAACAATAAACGAAATAGCTCAGAGAAAAATATACTCACTTTATTTTACTACTTACCTAAAGAAATCAATGCTATAATTACGAAAGCAAACGTCAAGTTACGCAAACTTCTAAATAAACACATCCCTATTTAGGATACATTCAATGCTTTTCCTTAAAAGCTTTTTTTTGGCTACAACTTTATTAATACAAATGACTGTGGACGAGTCATCGACATTGCAAATAAATCAAGTGGGAAGCGACAACGTATTTGTAATTCTTATTTCTGTAAAGATAAAGGTCAAATTTGTTTGACGACTTTTATCGGTTGATGGTTTACTTCGGTCATTAGTTTGTCGTCTGGTAAATAAACGAGCATTGGTCCTTCATTTACTTAATCAAGAGTTTATCTTATGCAGGGTGCGTGAAGGAAACAAATGAAAAGTACTTAATTACTTGCAAATTGAGTTGAAGAATCCAAACTTCTACTGATTTATAAAGACGACAAATCAAAAATAAATTCCGGGAAACTAACACCAATCTAAACTGGTGTAAGGCTCTCACTGTCAGAGAAAACACCGAGGAAAAATTTGTAAGAAAAAATTGCCAATTAAGTAATAAAGGATGCGTCGTAAAAACTTGTGTTAATTCTATCAGCAGGTGAAATAAAGTGTTTTTTTTTGACAGTTGGTGTAATTATGGCTCTTAGTTATAGACTTAATCGAATACTTAATAAACATCCATGACTCGGGATCAATTGCTTATGTTCACACAAATGTTTAACTCTACCTATCAAGATTACCTAGATTAATCTTGGTAGGTAGGATAGGTTTATAGGGTATTATTGACAAACTGTTTATCTTTAAGTAGAATATTCATATTTTTAGGGATTAACTTTTAAATTACATTCTATTTTATTCAAAGGTGTAATTATTAATAATATAATATCTACAAATCTACCTTTTCATATTTCAGTCAGTCTGAAAACGCTTTGAAATAGACGAATTTATTTAATGTCATGGGACGAGCGAGACATCAAAGAGATTCGCTATTGGAGTTTGATGGACAGAACAGACAGCCTCACTTTTGATCATAGCCAAGTTATTTTCTAAACTCAAATATGTCAAATATAACTTTATACAATTTTGAAAAATCACAACTTTTTGTTTAATTATAAGTTTGTTTATAACTTACTGCAATTACTTTTCAGAAAACCAAGTGTTAAGATTATAATAATTATATTGATAATAAATATAAATATCTGTGCACATAGTAATGGCATCAGAGAAAGTCAATTATTTTAAGCTAGTGGTCGCCCTCGGTTTTACTTGCGTGATTCCCGTTCCCGTAAAAATATCGGGATAAAAAGTATTATATGTTTTAATTTAGGCTATCTACTATCTGTGTGCCAAATTTCAACCAAATCCGTTTAGTTGTTTTCGACAAACATACAAACCCACAAACTTTCACATTTATAATATTAGTAGGATATATATACCTACAGTAAGTAGGTAGGGTGAATATGCCAATTACCAGCCCCCCCAAGGATTTTTCAACTTTGAATCTCTGTTGTTGCCACAATTGCTATCTTAAAAATATTGTTGATACAGTTTTAGGTAGGTTGATTCATCTTTATTACGAAAATAGAACTTAGTTTTACGTAGTTTTGTGGGAAAAAAATACAGAAGCGTTTAAATGTCCGAAGGGCGAAAAACCCTAACTCCAGCCGCCTTTGCCCTAATATCAGCCGCTTTGCTCCCTAATTCCAGCCGGGTACAGGGTGTTCTAAAATAATACAACCATGTTAGTATAAAATAAAAAAAATATAATTTGGTAACTCTCAATAGTGATAATAAAACACTAAAGGCTATAAATTATGATTCCCATAGCAAGTCATTGAAACTTACACCTCTCCTGTAGATATTAATCAATTAAGAATACACATATATTAAAAATGGCGTATCAAAAAGTTAACTTTGGTTTAAAAAACATATAATCAACGAGCATGAAATCGTTTTAATTATTTGAAACTTTTTTAAGCGTTTTCCAAGAAGTAGAATTCAATATACATTTTTTTATATTGAATTTATTTTCTGTTTCTATGAGTGAAGAAAAGTATGATTTTAATTATTATTACTTTTTACATCTAACATTAAAAAATAAAACAAAATAATTAAAATCATATTTGACAACACCCTGTATATTGCCGTAAAGTTAGATGACCGGCTGGAGTTAGGTTCTCATACATATCCTAATACCAGCCCCTAATTTGCAGAACAAATAACTTAGGAATTAAACATTTTTCACCCGGCTGTAATTAGGTCATAGGGTGCAGGGTTAGTAATTCTAGTGAATAGCACTACAAATTCCAACCTTGAGACGAGCAAATTAAGATGAACTTGATTTCTTAAACGAAAGTTAAATACCCAATACCAGCCCCAGCTGGTAATAGGAAGTTATTGAAAATCATCCAGTCAAACTCCAGCCCCCCTATTTTTTTCGAAATTAGTAAATTTAATTACAAACTAGTAATGTCAAAACGTTATATATCTAATCTATTACTAGTATCAAAGCTTAAAACCTAAAAAAATTGCATCTTGCCTTCGTAAAAACACTTCCCAAAGTTCGCATCGATCGAGCTTTTATGCTGTTTTTCAAACATAGTCACCTCTACTCGGTCTCGGTAAACATTATTGCTCGATGTGTGAGTTGTAGGTGGCGTGACCGGCTAATAGTGATTTTCCAACTTAGAGGATTAACTAGCGGTGTGGCTCCATCAAACAGTTTCCGATTTTCACTGTTTTTTAATGAAAGCAAAGCAAAAACTTTTGGGGGCTGGTATTAGGGGGGGGGCTGGAGTTAGGCATATCCACCCTAGTAACTATTTTTGGCACGTATAGCGAAGTTGACGAGATAATCATTAATTGCCTAAATTAAATTGTTACAGGACTAAAAATTAAATATTTGTACTTATTATTTTGGTCTGTGTTTGTATTACAAACGTAATCAATTCAATCAATTGGTACTTATTTGCTGTCGCAAATCCGATAAAAGACAGCGGAGACTAGCCAACTTATTCCAACTACAGACAAAGTGAGAGACTAGTTTTTACAAAATGTAAACTAGTTTAATAGTTTGTTTTGGTTAAAAACTCTACTAACTACTAACTAATAATCATACGAACATATTGTGTTCCGGCAGCTAGATGTATGATAGCCAGTTCCTCAGTGGTGAAGGATTTCGAATGGTAGGTATTTACGTCAGGTGATGGAGATCAAGTTTTCTCAGTGTGGTTGAAAAAAACATCAAATAATAAATCAGATTTCAGATATCTAGTACCTATTTAATAGAATAAGTATTAAGTACTACACGGTTTTACCGCATCTACTACTACCTATACATTTTTAAATCTGTGACAGTGGGGAATGTCTGAAAAAATCAAATTGACTGAATCATAGTCTTGAAAAAAATTCGCTGCGGGCTGATTATTTTTAATACGTAAGTAATAAGCTCCCTAGAAACAAGTTTAAGAATTTTTGGGTGTGTGAAAAAAATTAAAAAAATATGTTTCAAAATTTTTTTTAGTTCAACAGTGTTAGTCTCTATCCTGTGTCACAAAATACAAAGTCTGTGTGTTCTCTGTGATGTTAAACTTGTTTTTTAGATGACTTTTTTTTCACGCAACCAAAAATTCTGTTTTGACTTATAAAAAAATATTCAGCCTATTTTTTTTTTAGACATTTCCCATTGATGTTATGAAATTACTAAAGCTCTAAAAAAATTACTAAAGGTATCAGTGGCGAAGGCTCCATACAAGCCGATTTCCTTTTAAAAATCCCACCCCAATGATCCGCAGTGCAGATCACAACATTTTTCATCATTTTTGTAGAGCGGCTTACCTTCGCCATAATTTCACCCCTCGCCACTGGTAGGTATGCCTAGATGCCTACATGAAATGACTAGCCATTAATTTATAATCTGTTTAAAAACAGTATCAATGAAATTATTTCTTTGCCTCGTAACGATTTTGCTTATTTTGGTTACGAGATTCAACTTTTCGTAACCAAAGCTAACAAAGGACCCAAATCGCAAACCCAAGCATCAGGTGTAAGTAGACAATTAAACAGGCGGTATTCGGGTGTTGCTTTATGGCGGTATAAAGAAAGCCACCGTATAAAGTTCAACGTAAATCGGTTTACGATCGTGTGTGCTCCTGGAGACATAAAGGAGAATTAATAAGGCTATTCCGTGGAGCGATTCAGCAGACAGATAGCCGACCTTATTGGCCCTGTTTCACCCGGACTCTAATGCAACTATTACAATGAATTTCGAAGTAGCTTAGCAACAACACCATGACAGTAGTATGAGAGGAACCAAATGAAGTGATTATACTGAAACAGGTGATAGTGTTGCTAAAACTGAACAATATTCTCCAAGAAGCCATAGGTTGAAAAACGAAAAAATCATTCAAAAATTTTTCGACCCATGTTCCTTGGAGAAAGTTATTCAGTTTAATCAATACTATAATAACCTGCTTCAGTATTGTTACATAATTTGGTTCCACCTTATGTTTTGGTTACGTAACTTTTATTTTTTTTATTTTAAAAGAAGTTGTTGACCGGCACACCTGCTGAATCAAAGATGCGCTGCAATCATTTACTGGTATTGGTAACATTACTAATTTCTGATAATAACTAAATAGGTACTAATATTTAATATAATCAGGCGTTATAGTTTACCTTGCGAAAGTCCATTATAATGGATACAAAAGCCACAACACAGGTGGTAAAATATGCAAGAAATCAAAACATCACTTACAGGTGGGCTTGCCAACTCTAAATAAGGCATTTCCGGGATTACTTAGCTCGACATCCGGGACTAGGGTTATATTACGCGGGACACAACACAACACAACACACCACATACAAAATGGTTATAAAAATCTATAGGTAGATATATTTTTTTATCAGTTAATAAAAAAAATCAATTTAAAATATAGGTATGACAAAAAAATTAAATTATTAAATTTAGTTATTTCCTAAATTTAAAAGTACTTACTTTTGAGTTTTTTGCAACAAACGTAATTATAAATTTCGCTGCATTTTTGGTCAAAATTAATTTTAATATGTGGTGCAAGCCAAGCCCAGGGACGTATTTTAAGATTCGGCGCCTTAGGCCAATAAGGTATGCCGCCCCTAGGGTCGCCATCTACGTAAGGGAGGATGCCTGTCTAGGATGCACGAAACGCCTGTTTTTTTTTTTAAATGCCAGTCTATCGAAAAAAAGGCCGCGTAGCGCGATTTTTAGTCAGTTTCATCAAATAATCTTATAATTTTGCCAATTTATAGTTAAAAAATCTCGGCCGCGCAGCTCGATTTTTTTGTCAGTTCCATCCACTAATCTTGTAATTTTGCCTGACTAAAGTAAAAAAACAGCCGCACAGCGAGATTTTTAGTCATTGATTTTTGTTTTTCTCCTATTAATGACTTCCGGGACAAAAGGCGTCCCGCAAGGGGTCACGGGCGTCACGGCGGGACGGCCCGAAATTGACTCAGAAACGGGATGGTCCCGGAAAATCCGGGACATTTGGCAATCCTACTTACAGGTCTGCAAATAAATGAAATGGAAATTACCTGCTGACACACTGACAGCAAATGCACCCTGCCCTTATACCTACTACTATCACCTCAAATTGGTAATACCCATCGTATATACCTTGTCACATTATCATCCCCTTTGACTTCATCCGCAACAAAAAATGACATGTCGCAATAAAATTCTAATAGGTAATTTAATATGGGTAGTATTTAATCAATTGTCTAATTTCAAAATCTATCGCAATCGCTTTCAAGATGTGATACATTGATGCTTCTTTTTGGCACAAATAAAAACATTCCAAAGAAATGCAGCAATGTGTCACATCCATCTGTCAAATGAAAGCGATTGCGATAGATTTTGAAAATTAGACAATAAGTAGGCAGATAACAAATAGATTCCCATTTTGGGTGTCAAAAATACTGAATATAGCGTACTGAAATACTAAGTGGGCGAAGGACTGAAGGCGACCACAAATGTTGAAAATACAAATTGAGTAACTAGTTTTTCAGAACTATCGGTGGATCAGTTACAGTGGATCGGATGGGAATAACTCATAAAATGGCTGCCAGCAAGAACATTATTATGAATATACGATTCTTGGCTGCCAGGTTCATTATCAATTTGCGGGTATTATAATATCTACTCAACATTGTGTTTCGCCCCTCCACCGAGCATCGTCAGGAGCTATATTTTGACAACAACAGCCGAGTCACTGCTCAGACTCGATGATGATCTTCTAACTAAAAGCAATATCACCGCAGTCTATATTTTCACTTTATTTTCAATTACATAGTTCAAAAGAGTCTGAGTGCGACAGGACCCTAAGTAAGCTCATGTAACTATACGAAGATATTGAAAGTTATCGATTCCGAAAACGATTCCAGTAAAGTCACTTTATTGGACTGTTAAAGATATAATGCAGTCCATACCTAAGCGCTTTTTTATGAACACATAAATCTGTTGCAAAATCTACTCAAAATAATCGAAGCAGGTAAGGAGTGCTAATTTTAAAATCGTTGTAGGTAACCTACCTAACATTTATTTTTTGAGTTTTATTGCGATATATTCTCGAGGCGTAAAACACAACGCAGATAAACATAAAAATGGTAAAAAGAGTGCTTGAAGCCATTTTTATAAACAATACGATCCGCTTGATTTGCTTGTTGAGAATAGGGAATATGCATAAGTCACCGATTTTGATGAATTTGAGCTTGATCGCTGCGGACACTTATAAAAACATGATGGAACAGGAAAAAAAATAAAAAAAATGTATTATTTTAATTTTATCACACGATGAAATCAGGGGAAAATAATGATTATTTTTTTTTATTTTCGGATATAATGCACTTTACAGTCAGATAGAATATCGAATAAGAAACAATATTTTGTATGACACATATGTACTTAAACGCAAAATTTAGGGAGATAATTGAAGATTATTGGCTAACTCCATATTAAACGCGCCGAAACACACCTGAAACGTGATGTGTGACGTCACCGTTTTGTATGGAGCGTTTTCGGCGGGTTCTGCTGCGCGCTAACTTCAAGTAACTATTGATGGACATGGCGTAACATAATCAGACCAAAATGGCAAAATAATTGTGAAATTAATATGATTTATGATTATTTAATTCGAATAATATATTTATGCTTAGTAAGTAATCAAAATGTGGTGTAAAAATTTAAAGTAATACATTACGAGTATGTAAATTAACGGAAGTGTATTTGGTTTTGCAACAAAGTTTATTTGTCAAATTTATATAGGTAATTAAGCTCATATATTAGCGTAATACTATTTCAATAATTCTTACTGTCCGTTTTAAAATGTGTTATGCATAGTTTCTTGGAAATTAATGATTTACAGTTGCTGTTTTAATAATTAAGATGTTATGTTGACCATAGGCAAGAATGGCGGGAAGCGGTTGCAATTCCCGCCATCAACGAATGAATAAAAGTGAAACCGAAATAGGGTAACAGGCCAGTCTGATATTGTGCTTCGTCGAATTAAAAGATAAGTATTGTATAACTGTGCTAGTTATTTGGTTTATTGTAGAATAACGGTTTATAAATAAGGTCTAGGATGTTTTATCTTGTTTAGAATTGTGTGTTCATGTGATTAATGTGTTTAAAATGTGTAGTTTTTGGCAATTCATACAATGTCGGTAAGAATCATTGTTCAGCATGAACAATGAGATCTGATGTGCTGTTTTATTAGTGTTACAGTTTAAAAATGATTGAAGTCACGTTTAATAATTTGTACATGTTGATTAATGTGATGTTTTATTGGGAATTAATTGAATATCAGTTAGTATCATTGTACACTTTGAATAATAAGGTCTCATGTGTTGTTTCATAATAATACAGTTTAAAGTGTTAGTTATTATAAAAGTTACATTAAAATATAGTGACTATCAAGGTTAATGATGTTGTTTCTTGTTTCATCTTCTAACTCATGCTTAGTGTTTGTTATCCAAATATATCCAGGTTTAAATAATGATGTAGTGTTTTTAATTATGTGAGCCTAACCCCCTTTATCTTCAACAATTTTCAGGCGTGGGATGCTCTACGATGCCAAAACGTTCTCGCCGTCCTATCAGGGAGATGAAGACCTCTCGTGACACAACGATGGAGTTCGTGGCGATTTCAAGGTGCAGAAGCCGATGGGACTACTCTACTGGCGGTGGACGCTACGAACACCAACGCCAACGCCACCTAGATCAACTCTTCAGGGATGCAAAGTAAAAGTAAGATCCAACCATGCTTTGTTAACAATATGGCATTAGAAACGGAGATTAGTTTAGTAAAGAAACTAATCCTTTGTAAAATTGTTATTGTGATAGAACTTCATTTACCGGGCAAGTTAATTTAATCATTAGTTTCAGATTCATCCTCGATATTAATGTTGAGATTTTCATGTAGGAAAATGGAAATATCACCTTCCATGTATTCCCTTTTTATATAATAATATAATATAGTTCCGATCGAGCAATTTAAAAATAAAATATTATAATGAACAGAAAAATAGAACTTCTGCAATAACACCTAGTTTATATTATATAATAGAATTAGACGGTTGTTGAAATTAAATAGATAATTTATTGGGTCTTTTACAGTAGTTACTTTTGACATTAATTATTAAATACTGTTTTCATTTGGCATATAGCGGTTCTTCTCGAAAAAGAGAGTGACTTTTGTGATTGTTTGTGCTGGGTGAAAGTAAAATAAGGTGTTTTATTTTTATAAATCTGAACGATTACTGTTCACAAATAATTATATTATTTATTACGTTTTAGTTCTAAAAATTGCTTGCATTATAATATATATGAGCTGCAGCGTCTGCAGCTAAGGCAGTCAAAGTTAAACCTTTTGTAAATTGTTAAAAAAAAACCAAAAAGGAGTTGACTTTAGTTAGTCAACGCATAGGCATACAAATGAGCATTATAATTTATTATTATAGTAAGCTTCTTTGGAAAAACTTGAGCTTAATGTTGAGAAAACCACAAGCAAGTCCTGGCCCAAGTAACTGGTGAAAAAACTTTTCTAATAATGCGACTTGCATTCGAGTTTACTCAAATTCAATATAGAAAAACCGGCCAAGTGCATGTTGGGCCACGCGCAGTAGAGTTCCGTAGTTACCATGCCATGCCTTATTTAATACCACTATCATTTTCATCTGCAAAAAAAAACTTGTTTTTCATAGTTTGTATAAATGACAAAGTTATGTTTGCGGTTTTGGAGAATATGCTATATCTCTAAATCTACTAAATATATCTCGTTCAAAGCAATTTTTGTTAAAAGTGTTTATTAAGATCTACAGCACACATGTTTTATTTTTCACTCTTTTATTTTAAAAGTTAGAGGGGACACTCATTTTACTACTTTTGTATATCTTTCATACTATTGACTTTGAGAAAAATTGTCTTAAAACACCGGGGAGCACCCCCCACTTAATCTATATATTTTTTTAATTTTTGTGTAAAAATCGTAAAGCGGTTCACAGTCTACATATCATCTACTTCACATCGCATCTTCCTATCAAGTTTCAACTCTGTAATTCTAATAGTTTCGGAATAAAGTGGCTGTGACATACGGACGGACGGACAGACAGACAGACATGTCGAATCTATAAAGGTTCCGTTTTTGCCTTTAGGCTACAGTATCCTAAAAACCGAAACTAGTGATCATTATTGTAATCAGTGAATTGAACAATTTTTATTCAGAATCAATGAAAACATTAATTTGATGACATTAGTAGGAAATAGGGGTAATGTGACAGAAAACCAATTGATTATTTATTTTGATTCCGAACGTTCTTATGAAAACTAACTATAAGTATCATTTGAACTAACATTGAGCACAGTGTCAATTTAAAGTAACGAATGGTTATACATGTTATAATAAACATCATCAAATTATTCAATAGTTTTTACTTGACAAAAGACACTATTATTAGCCGCTAATTTAGCGTGTAAAATAACTGCTTCTTTTGAGCAGATAACTTTGATAATTATCTTGATTTAACTTTGTATTCTATTCCAAATAATAATAGTATCATTTTGCATAACAGAATTAATAATATTTATATGCATTTAAATTACCATTTAAGACAATAACAGAGGTGTCTTCTAGCCCTCACTTAACAATAGTAAAGTCAAGGCAGAAGCCGAGAGAACTGACAAAGATTTAGAAGGCGGCTTATTTTTAAATTCCGAAAATATTGGTGATTGATGTGTTATGTTATGTGTTACTGAGCATTGGTTGAAGAATTATGAATTTATTTTTAGTATGGATACGTATGGAGTTATAAGTTCGTTTAATAGAATATTTTGTTAAGAGAAGAGAATCAATTCAATTCAAATATTTTTATTCAAATAAGCTATTTTAATTAGTTTAGAAGGGGTTCACATATCATTTTACATGATAACTTACAAATCTCACAATGTAAAGACCACAAACGTATTGTATCCTTCTCAATTGAACAAATCATTAAATTATCTTGTGTGTAATTTGATTAATAATATAATTATTAATAGAAAGAAATATAAATTAATAATTACAATATGTATACGTACAATACCAAATGCGAATTACTTTGAGTTTAAGCCCACTATGGAAGTAGTTTTAAAGAAAATGACGTAGAAACAATAAAAAGTTGAAGTTGTATGCGATGACATTCTAGATCCTAGAATGTCCCAACTTTCATTTCAAGTAGACCCATAAACTTCTTAAATTATTTTGTGTGCATACTTACATATAATTAGCATGCTTTTAGTGAACTAATGGCAATATCAAAGAATGTCGCAACGCAAGTACGCAAGTTTACCTTTTTATTAGCTTAAGAAATCATTATTAATTTCTAATAATTCACGTAATGTTGTTATATATACCTATGTTATGTATATTGTATACCTATATAAACAGATAAGAAAGTCTTTTAGTTAAGATTATTCTTGATTCATATGTTTCAATAGCAGTCATTTCTGTTTTGTCTTTTATATAATTTTACTTAAAAGGTAAAATTATCATAAGTAAAAAAAAATATACTCATGCTCGAAATTCTTGTGATTGAACCCCTCCGTCACAGTTAAAGCCGAAACGGCTTTTATGGTGGTGTTTGTATGTTTTTTCATATATAACATTGTGTCAATTTAAACAACAAATAAAAAAAAGTAAAATAGAAACGTTACCAAAGCCTATTTTGAGGGCTCATTTACTCATTAAATAGGTTACTCATTTAATAGGTTGTTTAATGTGGTTTGAATTAATATAGTGAAACTATTAAACAAAGTTAGGTGTATTTCTCGAATACCAGTAGAAAGCCCCAGTGTCTAGTCGTAGTAGTTCTAGTTCTTGACTCAAGAACGCTATTTCTTCTTACAGTCTAGTGTTAATAAGTGCAAGCAATCATTTTGTTTTGTGATAATATTAACATATATATAGGTAGTCTTAGAAATTACATTTATAAAAATAGCACTGTGGTAATTAATTATATTGCAGTATCGATTGACAAACATTGTGAAACATCTGGAAACATGTTTCTGTCAGGTGTCAATGGTAAAATATAACACCGACTTGCAACGAAGAAGTAAAATGTACTGGAAAATGTTTAGGCAATGACCAATGTTTTCGTCAGATGTTTAACTCTTCTGAATAATGTGTAAATAAATAGGTAGCCCATTGATCTATTGCAATGATAAATAGAATACGTATAATATCGACTAGAATATATTTTACTACAGTGTTGCTCTGCTATACATTTATTTTGTTTAATCAATTCTGCTTAACCAATACAACTTGTTATCGACGACATCTTGATTTCTATTGCATGATGACACTAGTGGTGGTTCATATTTGAGTTATCAATCCCGTGTTAAATTATCTTCGCACCAAATAGTATTGTGATGTATGAATGCTTGATGGTCATCACTTCTGTGGCGATTGATCTATAAGCCTTCATTTCGGCTTCAATTAACTATTGAACATTGCAGTTGATAAGAGTAATAATAATAATAAATGCTTGGACCAACTCCATCTAGTCCCAAACTAAGCAAAGCTTGTAATAAATATGGGTGCTAGACAACTGATATACTACTTAAATACTTTTAAATTTATGCTTATTATATGTTGAATACGAATTCATTTTATTTGCAAGCATACAGTAGGTATTAAAAGTTGTGAAAGATGGGTTGTGCTCACGTGATACACCAGATACATACATGTATACGTTACGCATAGATATGACGCTATTTAACATGAAAATGGATAGTTTATTAGTGGAAAACAATTGATCAAGAGATCTTGTATAAACAGAGTCAATGAAGTTGTAACAAGTAAGGCATATCTAAAATATTTATTTTGTGACTTTTCTCTAGATATAAATTAGTAACGACTGATAAGTCTGGGCCGTTAATTGGGTGACGATTGTCTATTGGACACTGTAATTAATCAATCAATGAAAGAAATAAGTAACGGCTGATCTCTGGGCCGTCACTCACTTAACGATTGTTCTCTGGGCCGTCACCAATATATATGACGATTGATCTCTGGGCCGTTACTCATGAGGCAATTTATCTCTGGCTGGGCCGTTACTCACGTGGAAATTGATCTCTGGGCCGTCACTTTAGTGGATGACGATTGACTTTTGGGCATGCACTCTTAAAGATTCATTAAATTGGCATTTCTATGATTCTTATTTAATTTCTATTATTCTCATTTGATTTCTATAACTTTTATTTGACTCTTATGATTCTCTTTTGACTCTTATAATTCTCATTTGACTTTTATGGTTCTTGCTTGACTTTTATGATTCTCATTTGACTTTTATGATTTTCATTTAACTTTCGTGGTTTTCACTTGACTTTTATGATTGTCATTTGACTTGATAAAAAAGTGAACTTACTTATCAAAACAATTCTCATTTGCAGGGACGCAAATAAATGTCAGGATGGACGAATTGATGGACATGGCGTAACATAATCAGACCAAAATGGCAAAATAATTGTGAAATTAATATGATTTATGATTATTTAATTCGAATAATATATTTATGCTTAGTAAGTAATCAAAATGTGGTGTAAAAATTTAAAGTAATACATTACGAGTATGTAAATTAACGGAAGTGTATTTGGTTTTGCAACAAAGTTTATTTGTCAAATTTATATAGGTAATTAAGCTCATATATTAGCGTAATACTATTTCAATAATTCTTACTGTCCGTTTTAAAATGTGTTATGCATAGTTTCTTGGAAATTAATGATTTACAGTTGCTGTTTTAATAATTAAGATGTTATGTTGACCATAGGCAAGAATGGCGGGAAGCGGTTGCAATTCCCGCCATCAACGAATGAATAAAAGTGAAACCGAAATAGGGTAACAGGCCAGTCTGATATTGTGCTTCGTCGAATTAAAAGATAAGTATTGTATAACTGTGCTAGTTATTTGGTTTATTGTAGAATAACGGTTTATAAATAAGGTCTAGGATGTTTTATCTTGTTTAGAATTGTGTGTTCATGTGATTAATGTGTTTAAAATGTGTAGTTTTTGGCAATTCATACAATGTCGGTAAGAATCATTGTTCAGCATGAACAATGAGATCTGATGTGCTGTTTTATTAGTGTTACAGTTTAAAAATGATTGAAGTCACGTTTAATAATTTGTACATGTTGATTAATGTGATGTTTTATTGGGAATTAATTGAATATCAGTTAGTATCATTGTACACTTTGAATAATAAGGTCTCATGTGTTGTTTCATAATAATACAGTTTAAAGTGTTAGTTATTATAAAAGTTACATTAAAATATAGTGACTATCAAGGTTAATGATGTTGTTTCTTGTTTCATCTTCTAACTCATGCTTAGTGTTTGTTATCCAAATATATCCAGGTTTAAATAATGATGTAGTGTTTTTAATTATGTGAGCCTAACCCCCTTTATCTTCAACAATTTATCACGAAAAAAAAACGCAAGAGAAAAGTTTTAATATTACAGTTAATTTTCTCACGCATTATACTTTTGATTAAGATTTAAAAAAAAAAATATGCATATTCCCTATTACCAAAATATTTTGATTTTCATGTAAATACACAAAGATATACCCAGGTAGTAAGTAATACTTATAATATTGATTCTACTAATTTAATATCCTACGTCCACGCGTACGAAATCGCGGGCAGCAGCTAGTTTAAAATAAAAGTAAACATCAAAACATTGAAACTAAAGGGAATCTCCTTGTCTGTACTTAAGATTCTTTGTAAGTATGATACTTACAAAGAATCTTAAGTACAGAATCTTAAGTGCTAATGTCAGTTACTTATAAATTGTACTTATGTATGGGATACTGTTGCATACTAAATAAATAATAGTACAAATACCAACTACGTACGAATAACTATGTAATACTGAAATGCTTAAAACCCCTCACTTAAACTCACTAAAAGCTTTACATAAACTCTACATTGCATGTGTAAATAAAAGACTTTGCCTGAATCGATTTAAAAGGCGCCTTAAAATAAGGTGAAGACGTTATCTTATACTGCCATGAAGGAAATTCAAATGTGCTATTTTATGGACACTAACTATAAAAGTAAAAAGAATGTAAAATCCACCCCCAATGGGTGGGTTCGAACACTTAGATTTGCCCATCAAGACTGGGAGCACTCAAAAATCCATTTGAAAAATACACATTTTATGCCTTTCGTATATATTGGTACTTAAGTGTACGATAACTGATTGTAGCTTTCAATTACTATGATGACTTTAATAACTAATTATCACAATGATGTGTATTATTTATAAAAATAATAATTTATGTAGGAATATCATTAAACTTTAGGTACCAATTGATTTTCTAAAAAAAAAAATATCTGAATTCTTATACTGTCTTATTCAGAGATGTTTCACAAAACTGGGGTGCAAGACAGTTCTAACAAAACCTGGTTTAATGCTTGTAAACCAATCACAATGCACCTTTTAATCCTTACACGGTGGGACTAAACGTTAAACTGTCACTCTGAATACGATTTGCGCTAAAATGGCGTTAGTCCGCAGTCTAACGCCATGCTTTAGTTTAACGAACGCACTCTGAATAAGACACAGGGTTGGCAATGTTTAAAACATTTGTTTAAAACAAGTGTTTAAAACACTGGAAAAAACACATCTGTTTAAAACACTTTTTAAAACATTTTGTTTTAAACACGTTTAAAACATATATAAAAAACATTAAGGTTTACTTCGCTAAAATTACTGGTAATTAATATTTTTTGTCCTTTTTAAAACATTTTAGTAGCAACATTATAATATAAAGTTAAATTGTAATTGTGATGAGTTTTGAATTCGTGGAATCTCCTAGACTCTGATTGTTTTGGCTAGCAGACTACCTACACAAGTGAACCAACGAATAACGTGTATTCTACTGTGGGCTCAGATTAAATAAAAAGAAAGATGGAGCGTTGCGAACAATGAAGTGAGGCCGGTTTTTGATGGTACATGTGTGCGTACAAGGGGGCGGGCGGGGGCCGGGCGGCAGGGTTTTTATATGGAAAGCCAAGGCGTAGTTACGTTTCACGTGTGTGCGTGAACTGTGTATGGACACAGCTAAGGCGTAGTTTTACATGCCTCACCGCTTCGTTCGGAAGACTCCGTCTTACTTTTTTATTTGGTCTGAGACTGTGGGTAAATGGGATAAAGATATGAAAATAGTTCGCTCTGCTTATACTGCGGTATTTTTTACTATTGTTCCTTCCCCTTATTGCAATCACAAAATGTATTATACCTTCATCTCCATAATACAGGGTTATTTCCACATATTTCGTTAAATAATTGATCAAATACACCGAAAACATATGTATGGTGTCAGAAACTGAAAAACATCGAAATGGTTATCGGTAAAAAATTAAAACATGGCAATTACCTATATGTTTGAAACATGTTTAAAATATGTTTAAAACAAATCAATTAAAACTTTTATAAAAAAATGTTTTAAAACATGTTTTTATTGTTTACTAAATAAAACATGATGTTTTGTTATTTAAAAATAAACTGTTTTTTTGCCAACCCTGATAAGACAGTAAGTATAAGAGTTTAATGTGCGAGCGGAAAGAAAACCGTCAGGGGATTTGGTACATGATTATCGTTTTTGTCATTTGACAGCACTATTGCGTCATTATAGTGCGACTGTCGAAAATCTTACAGTAAAGTAAAGTAAGCTGAATAAATGCTTACTTTATTTTTTAAGATTTTGATATCTATCAAGTCAAGATCGTCAATGACGTAACAGTGCCGTCTACATGACAAAAACCGTAATCAAGCACAAATCCCATGACGGTCCTGTTTTCACACAGACCTGTCGGGGAATCAAACCTTCGAAGATTTTATGATTCCGGTGGCACACTATTTTAGACTTATTATGCCACCGCATTCGCATAAATCAACATTCATTGTTATTAGCTATAATGCCGTAACTCAATCTATGGGATCGTTTGAAAAGGGTGCTTTTATTCGCCACGTATCTCTGCTGAATAGCTCTCCTTTATGTTCACAATCTAAGGGTGTTTGCATAACCTATTAAATAGTTATAGATCGTAAAAACTTTAGTTACCTATGCAAAAGAATACATTATCTGTAAAATGTTACTGTTTTACTGAAAGTAAAAAAATATTAGTTTAGTTAAGTAATAACAGTATAAATAGTAGTAGGTATCACAGAATAAATTAGGTAGGTATCACAGAACTAGCGTATTAGTACTATATTTTCACGATTAGAGCAATGTAGTCTAGACGATGATAAGATAATAGTTCTAAAGATGACGATTATCTATAACGGGTGTAACAAGACCCTCAACGAAGCCGAAGTCCACGTATTCCGCCCATCATCAGGATCATTTTTGTCTTTTAGACTATACCTGGGAAACCAATACCTACAAAGTTATTAAAGGTAAAAAAAAAATTGTTTCTTACAACACTTATCACAACGTAACTGTATATCAGCAACGACAACGTTTACATCAACCAAACCAACGCTCGCCCACTTTTTGTCGCTGAGACATGATATGGTTTGATACGTGTTACTGTAGATAGACTCTTATAATCCGTACCTTCTGCAATATCCATTGCACCAAACCCATTCTCAATTACAAAGCGGAATTAAATGCAAGATTATATTCTAACATCACCTTTAGGCGGGATTGTTGTTATTATTATCGACCATAAAAGGCGTAACACTGTTCAGCCCCGGGCAGACTCTGTCAAACTGCTTAGTGGTTAGTTTTAATCGCAAGTCGTAACCGTTTACAGCGCAATAATAATTTAAGTCTGGTAACGAGATGGGTCCGAATATGATATTAATGTGTTCGGATCATTTGTGATTGTGCTGAGTGTGATATTCAAATGGCGTACCTATTTGGTGATTTCAAATTTGGAATACACTTAGGATGAATTTTGACTTAAATAGTGTTTCATAAAATTGTACCTACGTCACTTTAGAACTAAATATTGTTTATTGCATTCACTGTAGGTACCTACCTATCTACCCTTTGAGTCAAAGGATTGAAAATCTGTTGTTTGCCAGTCTCTCCAAATCAAAGATTTAAACACAAGATTTTTCTTGCACTTTATAATACCTACTTACCTACAACCTTCAGACTGAAAAAATAATTCAGAAAAATTTAATATTTTTTCATAGAAATTAAATTGCAGAAAACTTTCAATACGAAAAACGCCTTTCTATTCTCATACAGAAATTACAGTTTACTACTTATACTTTAGAATAAATTATTGTGATAAAAATAATTAAAATTATGTAAAATTAAATAAATAAAAACATGAAGCAATCTTACATTATGTAAGACACACAAAATTATGTAAAATGTGCAGATTAAGTAGGTATACATTCACTAGTAACGACCACACCACCAATGCGTAGGGATGATGTCATTCCGAAGGGAGAGAAATGACGTCACGGCTTCTGTTAGGGATTTGTGAGTCAGCGGGTCACACCCTTTTCTACAAGTACCAATCTACTTTATTTCGTATTACAGATTATGACGTAACATCCATAATACCTAGGTAGGTAACTGTTTAATGGGCAAGATCTCATAATTTCTAATTCGCATAATAATGTTTTAAAACTCGTAAAAGGTTCTACTGTCCTAATTTTCGAAAAAATGAATCGACTTAGAAAATACTTATTAAAAACTTTTAATTGACACAACCGGGAATCGATCCATTGGAAACTCAGGTCTGACGTCAGCAGATATAGGATATACCCACTATAATGTTCGTGTTAACATAGGTGGTCGAAAATTTATGTACCGCTGAAACCTATCATAAATAAGTATTTGAGTAATCACTCAAAGTATTTATATGTCAAGTTTTCTAGAAATAAAAAGTCCTAAATTAAAAGCAGCATATCGAAACAACTTTACATAACATTGCGGTTACTACCCTCTCAGGCGTTTATGAACAAAAGAATTTACTTCTCATTTAAGCAATTAGTTCAATCGCTGCAATTAAACCCTATTGCTTTTGTATAAGAGATCAAAATCAGATAACACAGGGTAGTAGTACTAGTATCTTGATAGAAAAATCACCTTCAAAGGGTGCAATTACTAAGATTAAAGGTTCTCTATGGGCGATAAATCAGACAGCTGGACTATCGTAGCTAGGTAACGTTGGGGCGCCATCCGATAAAATTTAATATAAGTAAAAGCTCTTAGAAACATAAAATCGTGGCTGTTTTAAGTAGGTACGTTGATCGTTAGAACCTTTGGTAAACCATTGAAATAACGAATCAGCAGGTAAATTAGTTAAATCAGTGATAGCGTTTTCATTCGAGATTTTTTTTCTTGAAATAACAAAGGGAAAGAAAAATTGAAAAGGGCTTTTCTTGTCTCTTCAGTAGATTTTATTCAAATTTGTGTGTATTCTGATACAAGGGCGTCGCCAGCCCATGGCCCAGGAACCACAGAATGATATGAATTGTAGGTACAGTCAACAGCACCTAGTGAATTTATTCAAGTTTTGAGATGGCAGCGGCGCCCCCCTACCCACCCCTGGGGGCCTATTCTCGCGCACTGCGACATTTCTCGAATTCGAGATAATCTCTAATCACAAATCTCTATTGAAAATGTCACTAAAATCTCTATTGCAGCCAAAAAACTTATTCTCAGCAATTTTCGACATTACAAGTCGAAAGTCTTTGGAATCTCTACAATTTATTGACTTTTTCGAGATATTTCGAATTTGACACTGTGGCACGCGCCCGATGTCTGCCTGCAAGAAACGCAACGCTGTTTAACATTGATTACTGTTGGCTTAGTCGGTCACCCATCCCGAACCCGACCTTTTTACAAAGTTGTTTAACATATGTTATCGAAGTCTCAAACGGTCACCCATCTCATAGGTACCCAGTCTTTGAAATTGTTGTTTAAATTGATTACTTCTGGCATCGTCGGTCACCCATCCCAAACCCAGCCTTATTTTTTTTTTTACTTTCGTCGCATCGCAGTCACAAACGGTCACCCATCCCACACCCGGCCATTTCCTAAAATTGCTTAACATTCATCATCACAGTCCCAAATGGTCACCCATCTAGTAAATGGCAACCGCCCTCTCCAAAAGTAGCTTAACATTCGTTATTGCTGTTCCAAACGGTCACCCATCTGAGACGGGTGACCATTTTCAAAGTGGTTACCAGATGGTCACCCATCCCAAACCCAGCCTTATTTAACTTTTTTTTCGTCGCATCGCAGTCACAAACGGTCACCCATCCCACACCCGGCCATTTCCTAAAATTGCTTAACATTTATCATCACAGTCCCAAATGGTCACCCATCTAGTAAATGGCAACCGCCCTCTCCAAAAGTAGCTTAACATTCGTTATTGCTGTTCCAAACGGTCACCCATCTGAGACGGGTGACCATTTTCAAAGTGGTTACCAGATGGTCACCCATCCCAAACCCAGCCTTATTTAACTTTTTTTTCGTCGCATCGCAGTCACAAACGGTCACCCATCCCACACCCGGCCATTTCCTAAAATTGCTTAAAATTTGTCATCGCAGTCCTAAATGGTCACCTATCTAGTAACCGGCCTCTTCAAAAGTAGCTTAATATTCGTTATTGCTGTTCCAAACGGTCACCCATCTCGTACTCGGCCTTTTCAAAAGTAGCTTAACATTCGTTATTGTAGTCCCAAATGGTCACCCACCTCATAAGAAAGAGGCAATTCGACACTTCGACTAACGTAATGTTCGAGATATTCAATCTCTACTGCTATCGACCACACGTTGCATGTCGAGGGCTAGCCATCGACATATCTCTATGGTGACATTTCGAGAATACCAAAAACAGTTTTGAATAGACAAAATGGCGGATCCGCCATTTTATTTCGACATATCTCTATTTCGACATTTTGTCTATCGCGTGAGAATTGGCCCCCTGGCGACGCCCTTGTTCTGATAAACAATATCGTTCATTCAAAACCTTACTTTAAAGCTCATTAGGTACCTAACGTCTCTTTTTTCGCTCGACATTGAAAGGGATAAGGCAGTATTTATTTAGGCATAAGTACTTACATGAGTTTTTGTAATTACTCTTTTATTCATCGTCAAACCGTCAAAAGTATAAAAAAATATTTGCTATTACAAAATGAGCGACTGAAAAGGTCTATTATATTATATTTCAGTTATATTATTTCGTTTGAGTAAAAAAATATTTGTTTTTCTTTGACTTTCATAAAATAATCAATTTTCTTCCATTCCTCATAGTAAGTATCAGTTTGACGAATTCACTGCACCTTTGGGCTCCACAAAGCAAACATGTCCATCAGCCATTTTTGATGTCCCCACTGCTAGGGCTAGGGCACAGGCCTTCCTTATGGGTGGTAAGGAGGTTGGGCCATAACCCACCACGCGGGCCCAATGCTGATTGGTGGGTGTTAACGACTGCAAATGCAGTCAGGACCAACGGCTTAACGTGCCTTCCGAAGCACGGAGGAGCTCGAGATAATAAACTTTTGGTCACCCATCCCATGACCGACCCTTGCGAACGTTGCTTAACTTCCGCAATCGCTGGGCCAGGCGCTAAACCACTGCGCCACCGAGCTCCTCTAGCAAACATGACTCCAATGTAATCTTATCACGCCATGAAAGCCTGAAGGATTTATTCCATGTTTTGCAAGAAAACGTATTTTTAGACGGAAGACAGAAGGGACCTTTCTAAACAGGACTAAACTCTAGGAAAGCATTGAATTTACAAGGAAATATTTAAATCATGTCTGTATCCTCAAAAATATTGAGACTTATCTTTGTAACTATAAAATCAAGATAGTTTTGATAACTTGGTTTTTTGATCGAACCGACTGGGAATCAAACCCTAAGATTCTCACATCTCGACATTCTCGACACCAGAATTGACCAAAAATTTTTTTTTACCTGTGGTTCACGTTTTAACCTTCGCATTCGTTACTAACAAGTTTTTATTTTACTATTATTTTGAAAATAGTCTCATTGGTGCGAGTCGTTTTTTTTTCTAGTATATTATTTAGTATTTTCTCACTAGTTTAGAATTAGAGTTCGTCTGCCTTAATGTGGCTTAGATAACAAATATTTTTACGACCGTGCACAAGGGCATTTGAAACTGTACCTATCTTAGTACTAATAAAATATTTTTTTATAATATAATGTAAAGGAAGTTTTAATAGATCTTTGATAGGAAGCGATGTAGGCATTGTGTTAGAAACAAAAAAGCCTAAAACCAGCGTCCACTTACGTCCTCCACAAGAGGCACGTATCGAAAAGTTGGTAACTGGAGATTTCTCGTCCCCGCCAGACAAACGATTGAAAACTCGTGAGAAACTTGTTAGAAAAGTAAAAGAAGTCGTCGGGACTATGTTGAGTCCCGTTTCAACCACAAATAAACTAGTCGATGGAGTGTTTGCAATGATTTGATGTATTCTTACTGCTATTCCAATCGACCGAATAACCATCTAGAATTTTACTTATAACTTCAAAATGAGGCTTTAGAACCTTTTAACTTTAACAGCTACCTACGTTAGTAGCTATTACCGAGATCCTTATTAAGAAACAAAGAATATGTTTACACCTTCGTTTAACCAAAGAGAATATGACGCCTTGAGACCTCAAACGTAGTAATACACTCGGCGTCAGAAAAACCGCACCTTTTCTTCAAAGTTAATTTAATCCCATATAATTTAATGATAAGTGTTATTATATACTTCTTCCCCTTCGGACTAGCCAACAGTCTTTAGAAACCGTTGGAATACTCGTCGCACGGAATCAATTACTGAGATTGAGTTTCCGAGCACATTACATTGCCTAATTTTATTGCAATATTTGAATAGCTTCATGGGCAATAGTATCCATCTTGGGTATTAGTTTTTTTAATTGAACTGTTGAAGTGTGTTTTCTCCATCATCTCGATAGCGAATTTACCCGCATTTCCTGAATTGACCCCTTTTATTTCCCTTTTGTGCTGGCGCTAGCAATAACGCTTTAATCGTTTAATTATGGTAACTGTTATGTTAAATAAATCAAACACTTATTAAAAGAAAGCTCATTAAATGTACTTTCAATAGATATCAACATTTACACAATAAAACGTTAGCTAGCAATAGCAGATGGCCAAGTCTAAACTTAGTGCCGAAGAGGTGCGGTTTTTCTGACGTCGAGTGTAGCTTGTACTATTAGTTATTCTGTGGTAATATTGCTTAACAATATTTTAGGTTTAGCAGAGGGTAACCTTATTCTTCGTTTATTAATAAGGCCGAGAGGAGCCAGTTTCACAAGTTTTGGATACACATAATTACTCTAGATTTTAAAATATATGACAGACAGTTTTATACAATTTCTGATCCATTTTAAATTAAGCTTGAAGTGCTATCCTGAACTGGACTGAATAGGAGTTAATGTAAAGTACCTACCTACTAAATTACACTTTTACTACCTATTATGTGCTTTTACGTATTATCATGGTTCTGGATTTTTGATGTTTTAAATGATTTTTAACATTGAAAATGTTTTTTCGTTCGCTCCAGTAGGTACCCATTTTCGGTGAAAGTGAGATTCGCCTGTGATACCCTGAGGTTTAGGGCCACGAGGACGTATGAAGGCGCAAAAGACGCGGAATTTAAAGGGCTTTAAGAAGATGTAAAAAATATTTTGGAAAAATCAAAAACTTTTTTGGAAATCGGAAAAACCCGATTTTTATTAACCGAATTATTGTTGAACCGTGTTTTCACCGAAAATTTCCGATATCTCGAAAACGGGGCCGAATTTCAAAGATATGAAAAAAAGCACCTCTGCATTGAACCAAGGAAAATTTTTTTCGATATTGGTGACGGTTGAGGCTGTAGAGGTGCCCTTAGCCGCCAGTTTTGCGCAACGCGAGGTGCGATATCACGCGGCGGGCGGCTCGCGTGCGGCCAAAGAGTACGTATGAGAGCTCAAAAGACGCGCAATTCGAAGGACTTTAAGATGATGTAAAAATATTTTGGAAAAGTTGGTTTCAAGATAATGTGCGCGTAATTTCGGGAAGCGTGCTCCGTAGACCTTTGCAACTGCCGTAGTAGGGGCGTTACCCGTAGCGGCCGTAGCCCATGCACATTCTACAAGATAATCTACAGCTCATATTTTTAGGGTTCCGTACCGAATGGGTAAAAACGGGACCCTATTACTAAGACTCCGCTGTCTGTCTGTCTGTCACCAGGCTGTATCTCATGGATCGTGAGAGCTAGACAGTTGAAATTTTCACAGATGATGTATTTCTCTCGCCGCTATAACAACAAATACTAAAAGTAGGATAAAATAAATATTTAAGGGGGGCTCCTATACAACAAACCTGATTTTTTGGCCATTTTTTAGTACGGAACCCTTCGTGCGCGAGTCCGACTCGCACTTGGCCGGTTTTTTAATTAATCGAGTATCTGTACTAAAAAGTGTTTCATTACAATTAAAACTTAGAATCATAACACCTGATTCCCTACAAAGCGCACTGTCTGAGCTATAATAGCACAGTTTTCAGATTTTTATCCTTCATTCTTCATTGTTTCTTACTATAACTCTTACTTACAGGTACTTTTGTACTTATAGGTACGTAATGGGTACGTAGTTTTAATTTCCGTACTTTTAGGGTATAAGTAACTATTTTATTGTATTTCAGTTACGATTAGGTAACGTATGAAGATTATAAATCAGATCTGCTCTTTTAAAATTCTAAAATCATTGATCTGCTCTGTTTTCAGATTAATTTTCCTTAGTTGCCTCACTTTTACACACGAGGACTCGGCTTCCAAGTGTTATTATTCTAAGAATACAAAAATACCTGGAGGCTAAAAAAATTTTAACTTCCTTCTATGTTTTTGTTCAGTTTGACCTTAGTAGTATATTGTACAGTCAGCAATGAAATTCACTTGACGCTTTAGTACTTTGTCATAGCAATTTTTTAACAGGTGTCTCACGGTTTGAAACATTAGTCAAAAAAGTTACTATGACAAAGTTCTAAAGTGTTAAACAACTTTGCTGACCGTACATACCGTAACAAGCACTGACAACGTGACAAAGTGGTACAATGGTCGTTCCTTAAGCTACCTAGCTTTATCTTTCAGATCTGTGAGTCGAGATCGTGCAAGAAATCCTCAGAACACTTTTGTGTACCCTACATGGGAACTTAACTCTTGTATTTTATTTCCAATACTTAAAGTTCAAAATAGAAAGACCGACTAACAACACGTGTTAACGTGTATCAAGATACTGTATCGGGTCGTGTTTCGGGCATTAAAAATGACTGTGCCTAACGATTTGGAGGTCTCTTAATTGAATAAGTACAGTCTGGTATCTATTTTATTAGCAAAGAATGATTGTGTATTCAGGGGCCCTATTTTTGAATCGCTCGGCTGGCGTCGAGCACTCGTTTCTACTGATTTTCGTTCGACATCTCCATACATTTGAATAAAATGTCGAACGAAAATCAGTAGAAAAGAGCGCTTGATTGGAGACGAGTGATTCAAAAATAGGGCCCCAGTCTTTGGCCAAAACTTATGAAATAAATAGTTAATGTTCAACATCACATTTGAGCTTACCGAATGCAAGATAAACATTATTTTACACCAGGAAAAGAAACTTGGGATCTCGTAGAAGCATTGACAACTTTTCAGCAAATGCCATTAGCTGATGATTTCTACTGAAGACCACCAACGAACCAACCGCGTCGTCTAGACATTAATTTGACATAACATTAGAAGATTCAACTTAGATTGCTAGCCACTTGCAAAGTTAACCTCCCGATATTAAAGACCTAAAATCCATTTAGGGGTTGTTCAGGGAAAATAAATCAGAGTCGGCGTCGGTTCGTCGAACTCTGTACGAGTCGCGAACAATAGAGGAGATGTAAATTATATCGAGTGGCTGCGAGGCTTCGCCCGGGACAGAAGTTGGGTGATGCGAAACTTCTTTAAGTTTGGAATGAAATGTGAAAAGTAGTGAGATTAGGACCACAGAATAAGTTGCTTGTCTTGGACTTGGGGATATTAAACACTAAGCTAGGTACTAACATTACTTATCTTGATTCACTTGCTTATCTTGATAATAGAAGTTATTTTATTTTATTATGGTAAACTTCTTTCCAGTTTCGTAAATGCCGCAAGAAAAATACATAATCAGTACCTAGGTACTAATTCGGACGCTGAAATCGTTACGTTATTATTAGTAAGTAGAATAAAGACCATATTTTCATGCTTGCGATAAGATAAATTCATTCATTTCTTAGTTTAAATAGCTCATTCACAGATAAATCAACTTGTAAATTAATTTACGAGTATGATGCTACAACTCTGGGCCCAACACCCATATATTTTTGCACATCATTCTGTAACGGAGAAGAAATAAACTTCATATCGGAAAGAAAAAGTGATATAACAGAAGACTCTCTAGCCTAGCTGAATGGATCTAAGTTCTAACCTCGTCAAGCCAGACATAATGAAACACAATTCCATTGTTGTCCGGCCTCATGCGGCCGCCTCGTGTTTGATGAATTAATGTAACTGGCTGTCTAGTGATACCGACCGTGATATTCCGGGTTTTCCAAAATTGTATCGTCATAAAAGTAATAACTAGTTAGGTACCTACTTAATAAAAAAAAAAACACATTGGATGGGATTCTTGAGTGGCCTGAACGCCGAGGATCAGATTGTCAGAATTATGAAAGTCATCAGTTGGAAATATTGTCACCCATCATCTGAGCCTTTTACAACAAAATCTAAGTTCCTGTTAAAGCTGATAAGTTTCTTGCGCCCGTTCTTCTTGTCAGTTAAAAGGTCTGGAACGGGTGGTAGGAAAATGACGATTAGGTTTATTTGAATAAAGCCATTTTTAACTTTGACTTGACTAAGGCAATAATTGCTAGGTCTTATTTTAAAGTTCTAAGGCTTCTTTACAAAACTGTTCCAAGTACTTATCATGAAGAGCTGCTGTCGTAAAATAAACTAAAAACACAATTCGATACGTCGTCGCCATAGGAAATAAGGATAAGCTGCTTATTTTAAAGGCCAATTTATAAAACTTGAACTATAAAAATATCATTCCAAACAATACCCATGAGTAACATGCCATAAAAAACAGGCAAAACGAGTCCTCGAAACAAGGCTAGCTAAAAATAAATTATTTTCGCCGTAAACAAAGAATCAGTTCTTCGGTTCCGAACAAACGCCTCGTAAAACCCATCATACATATTTCTTGTTCTTCGAAATCTGGAGCAGAACGTCCCATAAAAGTATCTAATAATTAACCGGGGTGACATCACGTTCTAGCGATTTTCTAAAAGGCCCCTTTGTCTCGGAAGCTGACAGATACGGCGTAAATCTCAACTCATGACAACCGTGGAGATAAATCCGAACTTAGAAATTATTTGTTAGGGTTCCGTGGAGGGTGCCACTAAGCTGTCATTTATAAAAACAACCGGACAAGTATTATGTCTTGATTCTCTATTCAGAAAGACGTCAGTCAAAGTTATTAAGCGATCTTTTCATCTTTTGTTTTTATTAAGAAAGGTACCTAATTATAACTCTTTTGTTTATTGTAACGCTTGAGTTGCACAAGTTTTGTAAGTAACATAATAGGGAATATGCATCAATTTTTTTTTAAATCTTAATCTAAAGTATAATGCGTGAGAAAATTAACTGTAATATTAAAACTTTTCTCTTGCGTTTTTTTCTCGTGATATAGTTAATTGAAGTTAGCGCGCAGCAGCACCCGCCGAAAACGCTTCATACAAAACGGTGACGTCACACATCACGTTTCAGGTGTGTTTCGGCGCGTTTAATATGGAGTTAGCCAATAATCTTCAATTATCTCCCTAAATTTTGCGTTTAAGTACATATGTGTCATACAAAATATTGTTTCTTATTCGATATTCTATCTGACTGTAAAGTGCATTATATCCGAAAATGAAAAAAAAAATCGTTAATTTCCCCTGATTTCATCGTGTGATAAAACTAAAATAAAACATTTTTTTATTTTTTTTCCTGTTCCATCATGTTTTTATAAGTGTCCGCAGCGATCAAGCTCAATTTCATCAAAATCGGTGACTTATGCATATTCCCTATTGCCTATTTGTATTGGTCATCATTTAATTTTTATCATTATCACTAATTTTAATTTATTTTGTAATGCTTGTCAAATGTTTGTCGAGTGTTCATGACTGACACCTGGATCGAAGAAAGAAAATTTCTGATTGTAATCTAACTAATTGGACGTCAGCTGCTAACACGTCTGTTTGGGTTAAATAATATTTCTAGACTTTTAACCCTGCACTTCACTCGTCAGTAGAAATATATGAAATTCCATATTTCCTACCATAATACTGTTGCTCCTACTCCTCAAAAAGGGGCACGAGGATCTTTAGGAAGGCTTAAAAATGTTATGAAAGTTAAAACAAAATTAATATTGCCCTTATGAATGTTCTCATGTCAACTCACACTTATCCATCCTCCGATGCTTTGTCTCCAAAAGTTACGTCATCACCAGCAACCAAACATCGACATAGTGGTGAATGACGAAACGGTTTCGCGGCTGCGCAAGAGTTTATTTGTACAGGCTGCAGATAAATATCCACTCGTGAGAGAGAGTGCGATTAAAAAATAAACATACATACGTTGCAATGAAATGAAACGAGATGCGGTACTGGTAACGCATGAATGGTTTCATTGGAGGTCAAAGTTGTAAAGAATAAATAAATCATCAGTAGGAATAAAGATACAACTTGGGATCAATGAATGGTAAGCGCGAAACGTTTTACAAATTTCTTTTTACTATTATTTCATGAAACTTCAGTTGAAAGTTTAAAAAAATTCAAGCAATTATAATTAATTTACTAATCAACTTTTGATATAAAAACAAGATCCTAATTCGGTCTAACATTAAATCAATTATTTCGCAAAAAGTTAAATGGCTAATTGAATTAATATCTAATAAATCCATACTCACGTCGACAGTTCCGATCAACAAAAAACTTGGACCCAGTAGCTTCAAGTTGATAAATAATAATTATGTTTTACGTCATTTAGAAACTTCTGGTTAAGTACATACTCGTAATAAATACTCAAATAAGTAGTTTTTTACCTTCCGAAATATTACAATTATCATCTGAATCAATTTGTCAAAATATTATTATTTAACATGTAGTTACCTAAGCAACAACTTCGAAAAGATGTTACATGTTTCCTGTAATTTATTATGACTGTATTAAACATTTAATATTAACGACTTCGATCAATCGAAACAAGAAAACGCTATAAAAGTCTGTTCCCAACATTCGTCACCTTCCCGTCACCTTCGCATTGTGTTGTGAACCGAAATAGGTACAGTTAATTGCGCCGATGACGTTAAAATATAACTGGTAGTAATTACGACAAGGCGCGATGTGTTTGACAAAGACGCGAGTCCTGGGGCGGGCGTCACAAACAGGAATAGAACACCCCTTCGAGCTTCACGACAAGGTTTTTCCCATTAGCCAGCAAAATAATTTACTACAAAGTTTGATACAGTCTTAGAAAATAAAAATAAAATCAATAAGCAAATGTTGATCGATGAAGGGTTAGAAAAGACTGAAGAAAGGAGGTTAGGTACAAGTATATTTTGTAGTTTAAGATTATGATCTGAATATAGAGGAAGCGAATAATGAGAAGAACCGAAGGATAGTGCTGCACTGACAACAGATTGGTTTGGATAAGAAATAGAAATATTTATTTTCTCATAAACATGGTATGATATAGAACAGTGGCCCTATTTTTGAATCGCTCGGCTGGCGTCGAGCGCTCGTTTCTACTGATTTTCGTTCGACAAATCAACTCAAATGAATGAGCTGTCGAACGAAAATCAGTAGAAACGAGCGCTCGACGCCAGCCGAGCGATTCAAAAATAGGGCCCCAGATCTTAAGTAGGTGTAACATTGTTGAGCATATTTTGCCAGTTGCCAGGCATGCAAAAATTACATAGTCATGCCATTCATTATTAAATTCAAATGTACTTACATATTTTCATAATTAATCTAATTAAGTGTAAAAATTGGATAAAAATAATTCATATAATTGTCAATTTAAATGTCAATAAATTTTTACATATTTACTTAATTAGGTTCATATTACGGTATTAAAATGTCAAAATTCATTATTAATTTTAAAATTCTCATAGTCAAATATTAAAGCTAAGGAAAGAACAAAGAAAGAAAGAAGGAAAATAGGGAGCAGTGGCGAAGGGTCCATACAAGCCGATTCCTTCCCATCAGCTTGGCTTACCTTTTAAAAATCCCACCCCGCTGATCCACTATGCAGATCATAACATTTTTGTAGAACGGCTTAATTTCGCCATAATTTCACCCCTCGCCTCGCCTCTCACACTAAGGAGAAGAAGGTAGGTCTTAAAAGTACGATACGTTGTCGTCTCACTCTTCAAAATTTGAAGAGTGAGATACAATGTATAAAATGCTGCATTGTATGAATATTTAATATTCATACAATGCAGCATTTTATATTATCGTATACCACGCCACAGAATATAATTCAGTAACGTTTAGCGATACAAACACGTTTTACACAGTTTAAAACTCATAATCCTTTACAGGAGCTGAAATATTAAATATTTTAAATTTTAACATTGAAAATGTTTTTTCCCAATTTCAATTTGTAAGGTACCCAATTTCAGCCAAAGTGAGACATTGCCCTGGTCCCGTGAGTTTTGGGTCTACGTGTATGTACTAAATGTCAAAAGATGCGTCTCAGCAAGGGCTACAATATGGTTAAAAAAAATGAAAAAGTCAAAAACTTTTTTCGTGTGACTGCACTGAAATGTCTCCATAAGTCCATATTCAAGTAAGTGACGTCGCTTACTATGTGAAAACGAAAGAGAAAGTAGTGTTAGCAATAACTGTAGGAGCAAAAGAGATGACGCTATTATCTCCAGTACACGTGCTAGGCGTCGTAGTGAGTTTTTGTGTGTAGAGAAACGGATAAACGAATCTTGAGCGAAAGTTAAACAGAAGAGAGGTTTTAGTTTTTGCCTCTACTAGATCCAAAATATTATAGCGTGGGTTGCTGTTATTTCAATTTCGAGATTTGAAATTACTCGATCAGTCACGTCTTTCTTAGTGACTCTGCGATTCCAAATTTTACAACGATCTCTGAGAATGAGAGTGTGATGATGATGCCTGAGGGTTGTTATCGCACATTCGAGTGATGATGAAGTCGGCGCGAGAGTCTCGCATGCTGCATTTGATTTTGATTAATTTTTTTATTAGGGTTATTTTATTTAAAAATTCAGATGTTTTAGTTATACATAGTACTTAGGTTACCTTTCAATAAAATATTAATGTCTATAAGAAAAGAAAAAAAAAATTTTGTTAAATTCATTAAATTCATTTTGAATGTACCAGAAGGTCGTGAAAGGCACGAGATCTGTGTTTTTTTTTAATGTATGCAAAATTATAGCCCGCTATGAGTTTTAACGATATTAATGTAAAAACCTCCATCATAGAAGGTTATATTTTTTTTCACGTTTCTGACAAACAGTAAATAAATTCTTAAGTTCGAAAACGCTGTTGCAATGTTGTTTCTGACGAACGGAAGTGTACCAAGATGAGGTGTTTCCAATTTACAAAGACGACATCTCTAATGCGCTACAAGATTTACAATCTGTATTAATTTAAAAACCCGTCTGGGATGACATAAGGTGCTATATTTGAAATCCTCATTTAAATCTATAGAACAATTGCAGATTGCAATAAAAGCAATGGATTCATTACATCGATTTGAGGCCGAAGCAATTCAGATGTTTGATCATGACCCGGATATAGTATGAAAATAATGAGGACGCATTTTTATATTTGTTGTGGTTTGATCTTGAATCATATACAAATCGTATTTAAAGAATTTGAAGTGTGCACCACCTTGCACTGCGTTTGAAATATTACGGCACTTGACACAATCAATAAAATTAACCCTAAATCTTTTTTATAGTTTAGCACTACTTCACATCTCTATTTTATTTCAATATTTTGGGATAACGTGTTTTTTTACGCTTAATGGTAATCGTTATATCGTTGTGACTAGCAAAATAAACGTCACCCTTTTTTAATAATTAAGAACCTAGTCCATTATCTAGGAACAAAAGAACAGCTTCATGCATCAACATTTATTCCACTCCGAAGCAAAACTGTTACCCTTTAGACAACATCCCACAACTTGGGTTGGGCAATGAAATAGTTTACAAAACGTATGAGAACAACGCAAAGGCAAAATTCAGACAGACAGATCACGTACAAAAGATGTATTAAGACGTTAATTAGTATCAAACACGCGATCTTTGCACAAGAATACTGTTACTTGAGTATAAAACGGCTTAAAGTAAGAGTGGCCATCACCGACGCTCGTAAAGTGGCTGCAATGAAAAAACCGTAAAACAAGGGGAGCCACTGAGGCGAAAATATGATTTTTGTTACGTGCTTTCTCAAAAAATAACGTCTGCATAAAATTCGACGGATTTTGCAAAGATTCTGCACCTGTAGAAAATTTAAGACTCTGATATATTATTTTTAGGGTTCACAAAATGAAATTAATAACTATGATCCATACTTTTCCAAGCGCTACATGTTCGTCTTGTGATGCCAATTTGTTTTTCTTGTTCTACGATCTTTTACAATTCCACATAAGTAGTATTTTTTGTAAAAGTTCCTAATTTTATCTGACTATCAAAGCAAAAACTTTGTGGAGAAACAAACAAACAAACACACAAACGAGAAAGCAACCTAATAAAAACGTGTTAACAAAATGGCATTTTTTTTAACCATGAGAAGTTTTGCAAAACGATAATATTTTTATTTTTTCTACTATTTTGATACAAATGTTAGTCTTTTTAAGGTAACATTCGTCTGAATGTTAAAATGTCCAACTGTTATTATATTAATAATATTACATTTAACAGGTTAATTGATGCTTAATTGCAATTAACCTTTCGAAGTTGCATTAAAGTGTTGAATTCGGTGGTAAAGAGAAAGCGAGCTTCGTGTTTCAGCTGTTTCAACATCTGTCCTAAGCTTTTACACCTCGGCCTCGTCGTTCGAATCCAGTGGAATTGAACCATGCGTACGTTATATTAAAGAAATTGTGATAAGGTAAATACAATTTAATGGTTCACAATAGCCTAGCCTCTATACTAATTGATGGTAAATAAACGAAACTAGAAATATATCAACAGCACAAGCACTTAATCTACCACAAAAGAGAAAAGTAAAATAAAAAAACTGGAACCAAAACTGTACCTACCTAACCACAAAATTCGGACGTAAATTGAAATAATTTTACGATAATGAGGGAAACGTTATTTTGGATAGCCTCTATACTAATTGATGGTAAATAAACGAAACTAGAAATATATCAACAGCACAAGCACTTAATCTACCACAAAAGAGAAAAGTAAAATAAAAAAACTGGAACCAAAACTGTACCTACCTAACCACAAAATTCGGACGTAAATTGAAATAATTTTACGATAATGAGGGAAACGTTATTTTGGACATCACCTTTGAAGATGATATAATACCGAAAAAAGGCCACCTACATAAAAACTTTTCACATTATTGCCTTCAACGTGTTTTGCCTTTTTGATGTCGCATCAAAAGAAAACTGATCCTTTTTCCGGCCTGATACCTTCATTGTCATCCTGATCTGACTCCTTCCGTATCAGAGGCCACCCTCGTCTTTTGAATAGATTTCTTTATTAAGCCCAAAATATGTTTTCTAATTCAATCCTCTGATCCTCAGCTTCATTTATTTACTTCGGATTTTTTCTTATTAAAATAGTCAAAAGAGGAAAATCTCAAGGGCCCCAATTGTATTGTTGCTCCACCTGAATTCTTTGCTTAGTTCGACGCAAGTAAATGTTATTATTCTTATGAATGGGAGTCGGGTTTCTTTGGAGGGCAAACTTCGTCCTATTTTTAAACACCTTTGGTTACGGCGTCACAGTTTTCAAGGACTTATAAAATTGGTGCTTTTTCTGATTCTATACAATCCAATTGGCCTCGCCTACTCGAATCAACATCTTATAATCTCATCAGTAATATCAGTGTCTTGTATAATATTAAAACTTTATGAAGTATATTATTTTCAATGTACATTTTTTATCAATTCAACAAGCTTAGAAGCTGTTGCTTATTTATTTGACTGTATCTTTGTTTTATTCTGTGTCTTTGTGCCTTTATGAGAAAAAAAAAGATTAAAACGTTTTACATTCGGGTCATTTTGAACTTACAATCCAAATTTTAAGGATGTGTCCAGTCCATGAAACTAAACAAATTTCTCTAAGAAACATGTGTAAAATTTCGCCAAAAAATTTGGTCATCCCATACTAAATTGATCACGTTATCTCTTTGATTTGTATGGAAAGTCGATTTTTATTTTACATATTTGACCATGTGTTCCTTAGAGTAAGTTTTTCAGTTTCATGTACTAAACACATCCTCAAAATTTGGATGGTGAATTCAAAATGACCTTGTATAACAGCGAAATACGATTGTTTGACGGTCTATACTTTGATACTTACTGTGTCATCAACTTTGGATTGGAAAATAAAAGCAAATAACAAACCAACCACTTTTAACCTTAAGCGGCCAACAAGCAAAAAGTCAGGTATTATTGTACTCACATTGTCAATATAGTCACTGATCTATTTCCTTACATGAAACCACGAGTATATCTTCTACATAACAGGAACAATACAAACATGCAAAATTGAAACCACACCCTCATTATAATCCGCCCATATTCCCATAATGTAATTTTACGTTGCTCATTCGCCGTACCATACGTTTAATATATCAGCACACGACAAATCTCATTACATATGAATCAGCACAATATTACTTATATTCGTGAATAACATCGTTTCATTCTCAAACTGATTATGGCTCCCCTCGTTCTAAACTCTCATAGATTTTTAAACACAGCCACCCTTTATACACAGTCCTTAAGTACAAATTTACGACTGACTCGTAAAACACGGATCACTGAAAATTTTTGATATGTAACGTTTCTATTCAAATGCGGATTTACGAGGCGACCCATTATAATTTTACTGACGTCATATTTTTTTTACTTGTCACGAACTCCGTGGCGGCTTTTGAAAAGATTTCTGCTTTAATAAAAAAATGTTATTTATTTTTAATCACTTCTCTTTTTATGTGGCTCGTACTTACCTTTTCAATTTTGTACGGTGGCACTATTAAATGTGTTTATTTCTTGTTTTGTGTTGTCAATTTCGGATTTGATTTTCTTTTGTTCATGCTTGATTAGCTTGGTTTTTTTTTTGCCTACTCGCGTGCCATGTTCGGTATTAATTTGCATCATTGGGTTCTGTCTTGATGAATAAGTTAGTTTTCATTAGATTTGAGTGCTGATAAGATTATCGATTTGAAATAAACGTACCAGGAATTCAATAAGTTTTTCAAAACTAGACTTAAAAAACTTAAACTAACAAATAAAAAAAAAAAAAGTTAAATTCTATGTACGATTAGGTACGCAAATTAATACGGTGAGATAAGCCCATTACGAAGGTACAAGTCTTAAAAAAAATTCAATGTTAAAAGTATATTTTGTCCAATTGTTACTTAGATACGCTAACTTGGCTAACAAAGTTTGAAAGTACCTATGAACGTATGTAGGTTATAAAAAAATTAACAGGATTGATATTTAATATTGTATTAACGAGAGTATTAAATAGCACTTCAAAAGTAAAAACAGTAAACAAAACAGTATAAATATTTTACTGCAGAAGTTATTTGTACTATTAACTGAACATCAATCATTTAGTTTACGTCTATTCAACTACTGCAGACCTCCAGACGGCGACGCATAATAAAATAAAACAAACAAAATCTTGTATTTATTACCAACACGAGTTGATACAAAAATTGGCCCAATTTATGGTCACTGATGTCATAAGATCAGCTGCATAGTAAACAGCAGAGAACAGTGAAAAAAGTTTCTTTAAAAGGTCAACAGAATCACGAAGTAAAGCCACCGAATTATATTTTATTAGGTTCAGTACTCATCAATAATTCATAGTGTTACGTGCACTTTGACATGGACGAAATGATTTTATTAATAAAGCATGATATTTCACGATGTTTGTTCTTCATAAACTAACAACATTTTTCACGTACCTAGGTACGATCGGCATGTCATGTGCTTTACCACTTTGCAGAAAAAAATGTGTGCGCGTGTATAGCTCCTACACAAACTACAATAGGTACTTAAACGTATTTTAGTGATGTGACTTTAACCTTAGGAGTGCAAGCGATTTTAACCTTAGGAGTGATAAAGCGAAAGTGTTGTCGATAGTACCAATGCTAAGATCTATATATAATTTTATTTGTAATATAATTTTATTTTTTATTTAATTTTTTAATTTAAAAAAGAAAAAACACGAATAACTGATGTTGTTATGAGAGAGATTTTCTCCTGGTACAGGTGTTTTTACACTTAAAAGGGGGGATCAACCATACCCTGTATTACCCACTTGTTTTTTATGAAATAATTTTTTTTTTTTCATTTTTTCATTTTCATTAAGATCGAGATGTAAAAAAATTAGATTTGGTACATAACTGAATCATCATTCACATTATCCATCCTCGAACCCAATAATCATAATGTTATTTAAACAAAACAAACTTAAATTACTACCCATCGAAAAGTCTATTTAATTGTGGGTTGATCTCTACTTGGCCTTCAACGCCTCGTTTTGAATAAATCACGCATACTTATTTTTGTAAAACAAACCGAATCATTCATGCAAACTCTACATAAAAAACTTCGCACCAAACATAGATTACCGTCTACGCCTGTAGTGGTAAATAAGAAAAAAAACGCTACGCTACGAAAAACATGTGGCTCGAGAGCGTGAGAACATAAAGGCAATAATATAAATAAGAGACAAAGAGTTTGTAATCCGAACATTTGTATAAAGATTACTATCATCATAACGCTTCTTAAATAACTTACGCTTTTGACTTTACACATTCATCCTTCAGAAGCCGTCAAGATATCAACAATGTAAACATACCAAGATGTTTTCGCACTAAATTCACACAATTTATGTACATACAGCCGTTTGGAACAAAGAAATCTTTGGATCGAGAATAAGATGAAACAAAAGATTAAAGGCGACAAAAAAGGAAAATTATTATTTTGCAGAGAATAATCTAAATTTCGATTTGCATCAAATAAAATAAGTAGAGTCTGTCTAAAAAGTCTGTTTACATGAGAAATTAATAAATTATTTATAAAAACTTATACTGGTAGGTAACCCTGTTGGTGCTGTCAAAATTCTAATTGTAAAAATATTCATTTATTTATTTAGATGGGTATTTAGTGGGGTGGTTGGGGATTTAGGTGGTTAAGTAATAAAGTTACCTTTGAAATTACCCATGTAAACAGACTTGTTAGACAAACTACAGAAAAGGTAAGAGTCGTAAGTAAAGTATACAATTCAAAATAACCATATTAATGAAAAATCCTAGGATCGACCGATAAGAAAACAAAAAAGTAGGCCTTGTTATTAATTTGGGTAGGTACTACCTAACCCAAATTAATATTATAATAGTTATATATATTTTCTCTCTATGTTTATTTTACAAAAACTAATGATAATTGAGTTCCGAATTTTACGCTGATTTCATTATAAACAAACTGATTGCACACACAAACAAAGTTTTTTCAATATGTTTGGAACATATTGAAAAAAAAAACCGGCCAAGTGCGAGTCGGACTCGCGCACGAAGGGTTTCGTACCAAAAACAGCAAAAAATCACGTTTCTTGTATGGGAACCCCTCTTAAATATTTATTTTATTCAGTTTTTAGCATATGTTGTTATAGCAGCAATAGAAATACACGATCTGTAAAAATTTCAACTGTCTACCTGTAGTCGTTATCAATATCGAGCAAAAAACGGCAAAAGAATCACGTTTGTTGTATGGGAGCCCCCTATATTTTTATTTTATTCTGTTTTTAGTATTTGTTGTTATAGCGGCAACAAAAATACATCATCTGTGAAAATTTCAACTGTTTAGCTATCACGGTTCATGAGATACAGCCTGGTGACAGACAGACGGACAGCGGAGGCTTAGTAATAGGGTCCCGTTTTTACCCTTTAGGTACGGAACCCTAAAAACTATTGTTTGACATCGCTATGATATGACTAGGCTTCGATTTAAGGGATTACCAAGAATGACTCAAGCACAGATATTATGAGCAAAAAATATAATTGATCCACATTTTTTTAAAACGTCACTGACCTTTGTCCTTTAAAATACTATAATCATAGAGCTGATTATTCGTAAAAAGTGTATTGTAGCATTTGTAGCTAACAAATTATTATACAAGGTGTTTGGTAAAAGCCTTATAAAGCCGAATATGGTAGATAGGGACCATCAAACTGAACAACTTTTACTATGGGACCTACTCCGAAATCGCGAAAAAAAAATCAGCTGTTTCATACAAAAAATAACAACGAAAATATCAAAATGTATGAAACAGCTGTTTTTTTTTCGCGATTTCGGAGTAGGTCCCATAGTAAAAGTTGTTCAGTTTGATGGTCCCTATCTACCATATTCGGCTTTATAAGGCTTTTACCAAACACCTTGTATAGTAATAGCTTTTGTAATTGATCAGCAGTTTTTGCTCATACCTACGTCTTTTTTACCATTTGTTACACACATAATATACTTGTTTATACTTACAACTCTGCTAATGGCAATTTAGCATATAAATGTTTAAAATATCCCCGTATATTGGTAAATCTTAGGTTTTACTAAAAAATCTTAGGTTTAACAAGTATGAGTTGGTAAATGTAAGGATTTAATAAAAACAGTTGTTAGCTGTTACCTCTGGCTTTTACCATTAGAGTTTGTCCATGTTGGTTGAACCAACGACGACGGTTGTTGGTAAATGTTAGTTTTAATTAATAAAACAGTAATTTAGCCTACATAATTTAATCATTTATTTCAATAGCCTATCAGCTTAGAATAATAACACCTAGAACGATAGTTCTCCACAAAGCTCACTGTCAACAAAAGTGAGGCACTGAAACAGCCAAAATGGCTCCGTTTTCAGATTTTTATTTTACATTATATTACCTAATCATACCGAATAAGTACAAACCAGTTTCAATTTTCGGCAATCAAATTTGGTCTTAAAATAAACCCAATAATTATTATATTTGCTACATTGATTAAGTTCTGACTTATTTTTAGCGCATGTAGAAAAAAGGTGCCTATTTAATTAAGTATGAATATTTTTTGATATGGAAACACTTTAGTACAACGAGTCGTTGAAAAACGTTCCGTTACCCGCTTTCAATTTTCAAAGGGCAGAAAAGTCACTATGAAATGTAAAAGAGTGCATGGCTGCATAAGCCATAATTCTTTTCCTTTTTTCGAAATTAAAAAAATGAAAAATCTATTTGACTTCCGATTTGGCATTGATCTGACATTTGGTTGACAGATACCACAGTCTAATCAATGGGGTGTGATACTGAGGAACTAATGGCGCCACAAGCGACAGTCCCAAAATAATTTGATTGGTTGTTTCAAATGTCTAATGTAATTTCTGACGTATTTTAACCAATCAAAACCATTGAAAGAGGCCAGGTCGCCGCTGGCGCCATCTGCGATTAGCTTTGCGTGATACACCCCATTAAACAAGTAAGTATACAAATTTAGCATAAACGGCCAGAATCTCCTATAGTATATATTTTCCTATCCGACTGACATGTTACAATGCCTTTCGATAACGCACATTGATGCTCTAAATACAGAACAATAATTATTTTGATGTAAATACCGACAACGACTGAACTATGTTAAACAGTTATATCGTCATTAGTATGGTATAAAAAAATAAAGATATTTCGACACATTTCGTGGTATAAAGTTGTCATTTTTCCACGAATTCAGATTAAGGGCAGGGCAGGTCAATAATCTTGTTATAACGTAGTCTTTGTTTTAGAAGAGTTATGCAACACCAATGTTGTTTAAAGGTGCCTTCACATAAGGACTTATTTTTAATTTATTAAAATTTAACTTTAGTAAACATTACTTTACAAAGTCTTTGCGATCGCGACAATTAAATAAAACAGTCGTCATATTCCGTCATTATTTTGCGATAAAGAGAAAACATTACTGTGTTTACTAACAAATTGTGAAAGAAACAAAGGGACTTATTATAATAATCAATTGTGGTTTTTAAAATACAGGCTCTGGATAGTAAAATCGCCCTTTATGATTATAAAATACTGCTATTTGATGAAGAACTACACATCACAATGTACCTAAATGTAAATAACACAATAAATGATATGTAAGTGTGTATAGCTCTACAAAATTTATATAATACTGGCGGCCGCCCGCGACTTCGTCTGCGTGGAAAGATTTTTTGCTATCCCTCGGGAACGAAACATTTATCGGGATGAAAGGTACCCTATGTCCTTCTCTGTACCCCTGGCAACGTGTATGCAAAATTTCATGATGATCGGTAGCGTGGTTAAGACGTGAAGGTGTAACAAACAAACAAACAAATAAACAAACAAACGGACTTTCGCATTTATAATATTAGTAAGGATTATGAATAAAACTTTGTAGATATTACCTTGACTAATTTCTAAAAGCATATGAAAGGCCTTGATGAGCTACTAAACTACTTAATCATGTTTAAGCTTAGGCACATCGTCTTTTCTTACAAGCATCATTAATCATCTGTTTGAAATAATTTCAATTGAAGTTGAGAAGTGTGTAACAATAAAATCAAATAATGTTACAAGCTAATGAATGAGCACCTTTAGAACCCAATCGGTTCTTAGAAACGTGCCCTACAGAAAAACACAAGCTTTATCGATCAGAACACGATATGAGCGCATATCGCGGATTCTGAGCATAGTTCCAATGTTTTGTTTCATTTGGCCGATTCATTAATTAGCATATATCGGTAATGAATGGACTTTTGACATTCCAGAAAGATTCTACATTACTCAACGATAAAGTTTTTTGTAAACATTCTATTTTACAAAAATATTTACACGTAAAATTTGTCTGTCACGACTGCCCAAAAAAAGAAGAGTGTTTTGTGTTCAGGTTTCATGGATGTTTGTATGTGGGACCTATGTACGTGAATTTCTTTATTCCGCCATACCATAACTTCTAAATGCCTGCCCCCCTACTCAAATGGCCACTTCTATATTTGTTCGCTAGCTTAAAAATTAAAAATATGAAATAAACTATAAAATTACTTTTCGTAGGCTTGTCAATTCCATACAATACAACAATGTCTGTGATTTACATAAACTTGCGACGTGTGACTTGATCGTTTAATTGCTAATTTTTAAGCTCTAATTCTGTGCTCTAAGTTAGCGAACGAATAGAAAAGTGGCCATTTGAGTAGGGGGGCAAAACAGATTTGAAAGATCATTCAATATGAAAGAAAGAGAGAGAATCAATTTGTGATCTTATTAAAAATAAAAAATAAAATGTAAAAATCTTTAAATTATATCATAATGACATAAAATTAAAAGCAAATACAAGGAGGAATGAAAAAGAGAAATAAAATATTTAAAGGTCAATCAGATCAGACCCTGCCTCAGCTTGTGTCGTTGGGTAGGACAGACAGGTACAAAATTCGTAGCGGCGCGCGACGCTGATATTTTGGCACAGGGCTTGTTTGGTGCTCAGTTTGTGCAGGGCAAAAAAATACCTATAATAATAAAAAAAAACTTAAGGTGACTTTATCCCTCAAGTGGCACCCTTATTGCTCGCTATGTATATATATCGAAAATTCACATGTACAGATAAGCTTAGATTCTATAATTTATTTACAATCAATAACCTAAGTAAAACATAGTTCGTTGTTGTAGTAGGTAGGTAGTAGGCAAAAGTGCTTTTTAAAGTGGCCACTTTTGCTATTTTGCCTACTACCTACTAACAAGCAAACTATATTTAACTGAGGTTATTGTTTGTAAATAAACTATAGTAAATTGCAATTGATCTTTACCGGTGGCCTTATGTGAATTTTCGATACATTATGTACCTACCTACTTAGCGAGCAATAATTGTAGTTTATGAAACTGATGCATAATGAGGGGTATTAAAACTATGCGTTTAAAAACCGAGCCGTTGGCGATGTTTTTAAGGCTGGCCCCAGACCTACCGGTTTCATTTCTTTGCTTTGCTGTTCTACCATGGACCGCCGGCCAAGTGGCTCATTTTCAATCTATCGCATATTTTGACCAGACCATCAAATATCGTCGTCTGGGTTGCAAAGCGAAGATTTAGTTTTAGTTTAAAAAAAGACTGCTGTTTCATACAAAAATTAATAACGAATTTATCAAAATGTATGAAACAGCTCTTTTTTTTCGCGATTTCAGATTTGGTCCCATAGTAAAAGTTGTTCAGTTTTATGGTCCCTATCTACCATATTCAGCTTAATAAGGCTTTACCAAACATCTTGTATAAATAAGCAATCGATTTATTTTTAACGATCGGAGTCCATGTTCAGGGTGGCATATCTCCTAAAAGCTTCCTACTTCGCAATCCAGGCGATGATATTTGATAACACCAAGCTAATGGCTATCTTGCCAATTTGGTCTAGTCCCAAAATGCTATAGATTGAAAATTACCCTGGTTGGCCGGCGGTCTTTCAAGCAAGGTAGAACAGCAAAGCAAAGAAATGAAACCGGCAGGTGTGGGGCCAGCCTAATAGTATCACACGAGTGTTTTAATACACCTACCTAATTATGTCACAGAATGCATTATGTGCAGTTTCATACACTTCTTTATCTACACTCATACAATTTGGGATTTAATCTACTACTAAATAAAAGATCAAAGTTAAAAAAGAGAGAAAGAGTCTTCGCTGGTATTAACTTGATTATGAGTCTTTTCCGTTACTGCGTCTAAATATCGGGTGGATTTTTTTCCATTCACTGCTATCTGATAGTTTTAAGCAAGAATAAAAAAAAACTAACGAAGTTCGATATTAATATCGAATTTTTGTTAACAACAAAAAGTGAAAATTGAAATCATGCCTTTTTGTATTGCGTTGCGTTAAAAATGACGCGCACCGCACCACAGACCATAGATACTACAATGAGCCCATACGCGCCATTAAATTAAAAAGTAAAAGCGTGACTGCATTGTAATGGTTTTACTTTTTTTTAATTTTATCTATCTTCGAAAATAAAGTACGTGTTATACAATCTTTTTTTTTATTCATATTTGGAACATTACGTTGTGAGTGTAGATAAATATGAATAATTTGAGGTATATACCTTAAACACAAACTCAAATTAACATAACAAAAATAATACAACTTAAACAAACAAAAATAAAAATACATGAAAAATTATCTCTATACATAAGAATGTTTGTCATCAACACAATATTATTCAAACAACTTTTCCTTTCTTAGTTAAAGCACATCGGGATAACTCACAAAACTATTACAGCTCGCGCAACATAACTTGCGTAGCTTGCGCTGTAGCAATTTTCAGTACAAAAATTATAGTGCGCACGTGGTACTTAAAATTGGGTCAAGTTATGATGCGCGAGCTGTACCTACTCTTACTACATACATAGGTCAAATACCACCGCTTGAAGGTTCTAGTTTTTAATAAAAAAATCAAGGAGACCTTTGTAAAATATTTCACGAAGCCGGCAAAACAATGATTAAAAAAGGAAAAACAAACCTCACATCCTACCTGTCTCACGAGTTTCTTTGCGAAATATCCTATAGTAGAGAGGGACAGCGAATCTTAAAAACGAGTTTGGCGGGTCTCACGTATTTCCAAAGTGTCTTTTTGTGAGGTTTCCAATTTATTTTGGTGAACAAACAAGAGTATAAACTCTAAAGGGATATATGCATGCTAGCGTGATAATAGGGGATAGGAATGGAGAAAAACACAAAGGTGAGTAGGGTTGCCAAAACCAATATTAAACTGTGAAAGTAGCCCACTATCAGACTAGCCTAGTCTTAGCCTAGACTTTTCCGAAAACAGACAAAAAATATTCGACTTTCCATACAAATGTCAGAACAGCTAATCGAGTTTTGTATGAAAAGTAGTTTTTTTTTGGCAGTTTTCGGAAAAGTTGTAGAACAAATGTTGTTGTTTATTATGTTAGTTATCTACTTATGCGAGGATCTCCTTAGGGGAGGCCTATACCCAGCAGTGGGTGTCGTGTGGCTGATATGATGATGATGATGATGATGATTAATAAATAAAGAATACTATTTTTGAAATAGGTGTTTTTTTGACCCTATAAATGGAAATCTGCTATATTTTGCTTTAAATTATTTGGCAACCCTTAACGTGAGGTCCAATTTGAGGGATCCGCTCTATAATAGTGTTGGATCGTTCACGCTTGGCCGATTTTATAAACGCATTTCGAGATATAAACGATGTATGGTTCACACTACATAACTTTGTTTGTATAGGTACATACAGTCACGTCAACTAACGTCTAAAAATAATATGTATATAGATTAGAACTTTGTCACTTTGTTGCAGTTGTCATTTGTCATTGATTTATCTTTATATAAAAAAATGCTTATTGTGTACTTTTTTGTTTTTTAAAACAATTTTTTATTTTATTTTTAGTGTAAGTACCTTCTGTATTAGATATATTAGCTAGGTAGTAAAATCGGTTTGGCCAAACGTGACCTTATCGCGGACAAACATGCATACGTGTTAGACTGAGAAGAGAACCTCCTCTTTTGAAGTCAGTTAAAATACAAAAACCTTCTTCTAAGTGTAACAAATACTTTTCTGAAAACCGCAATCAAAATCGGTTCAGCCAAACGCGAGATAATCGCGGACAAACATACATACATACAGGTCAAACTATGAGAACCTCATTTTTAGGGTTCCGTACCCAAAGGGTAATAAAAACGGGACCCTATTACTAAGCCTCCGCTGTCCGTCTGTCTGTCACCAGGCTGTATCTCATGAACCGTGATAGCTAGACAGTTGAAATTTTCACAGATGATGTATTTCTGTTGCCGCTATAACAACAAATACTAATAATAATAAAAAACAGAATAAAATAAATATTTAAGAGGGGCTCCCATACAACAAACGTAATTTTTTTTGCTGTTTTTTTGGTACGGAACCCTTCGTGCGCGAGTCCGACTCGCACTTGGCGGGTTTTTTTGTTTTTTTGAAGAAGGTTAAAAAGTAACAGCTTTTAAAGTGACAAAGTTTTAATCTGTATACATATTTGTAGACGTGCGTGATTGCACCTACAATAAAGAACTATAACATACTTATAATAATATTGTTAAAGGCAAGATTTGTCAATTTCAGGAGGCACTGAAACTTCTTTTGTTTCACTCATTTGTTTGTGTAACACACCTTGGACAAATGCATATTAAACTCCACAGAACAAAGATTTTTTTAAACTCGCACTTTCTCGCCATTTTAATAGAAGACTGTCGGTGTTATTACAAAAAATCTTTAGGTATACCTGATGCAGTCACTTTATTGACAATGTAGTTTAAATTAAAAGAGACAGCATCTCACCTTAATCAATCTATCAATATTGAAATATGAAATTTCGCAAACCCGATTGTTCATTAATACAACGAGAAACTGTGAGATTAAGTAATAATAAGTTTAGGATTTAAATACATTTTTTTTTTATAATTTGTGTGTTGTCTCAAATGAAACAGTCGTAAAGTAGCTGTCAGTTTTATTTTTGAGCAGATGGTGGGCTTATTATTTTTTACAACAAGTACCCACTAACTCATCTAAAGCAATTCGACAGATGTTTAATCGTCCACTTAAAATCAGCACACAGCTGTAATTAACAAATTGACTCCCAAATATGTTTGAAATATAGACTTATTATATTACCTATATTACTGTTGGTAGGTAATTAGAATTCTACCAACTTCAGAAAATCTGGTAATTACCAGCATCAGAAAAACATGCAATCTTAAATCTTGATAATGTTGTCATTCGTATGTATATGTTACGGCTAATTCCCGAAGTGCGGCTAAACCTAGTTTTAGCCGGCTAAAACTAGGTGTAGCCGATAGCTGCTGGCTAAAACTAGGTGTACCCGATCTGCTTTACTCCTGTAGATCCCGGGTTAGGTTAGAAATTTAAGGTGAGCGCGCAGCGCAGCGGAGCGTGAGCCTTAAATTTCGAGGTTATTTTTTTTTAACAGACAACAGAAAAACCTTTCTTTATATCCCATGCTGGACCTAGTTTTAGCCGGCTACACCTAGTATTAGCCGCGAGCAAATCGGCTACACCTAGTTTTAGCCAACAGCAAGTGGCTACACCTAGTTTTAGCCAACAGCAAGTGGCTACACCTAGTTTTAGCCAACAGCAAGTGGCTACACCTAGTTTTAGCCGGCTAAAACTAGGTTTAGCCGCACTTCGGGTATTGGCCGTAACATATAAATAAATAATATACACAATACCTATCATTATAAAATTTTATATGGCCAAACATCTTTAAGTACAGTAGGTACTGAGGAAAGTCAGAGATGAGTAATTTGTTTCTAAATAATAAAACGCAATTTTGTACTTGCTTCGAAAGTACTCGAAAGTCTCCTCATTACAATTTAAGAGGTTTATTATTTCTAAGCTAATTTCTTAATAACTTGCAGTTTGATGGTCTGTCTATAAAGTAAATATACAATATCACAACACTCCACTATTCTATAGTTGTAGTCACAGGAAAATCGGGAAAGTTACCAATAACGAAATGAGGATACAAAAAGTAAATTAAAATTATTTACTTATAGACTTCTTTGATCTTTGTTCTATAAGAATCCGCTATGATCTTCGTACATACATACTAAGACGTTTCGTTTATGGGAATTTCACCATGGATCACCTATGGACGATTCGTCGACACAGAATGATCCGTTTATAGGGCTCTTGACACTACAAAGATTTTTCCGATAAAAATAATTCACCAAGAAGTTATTCTGATTGTGTTTTAAATATGTTAGACTTAAATAACCGCTGACATGATCGGCGGTAAATTTTCAGGACTAATCAAATCATAGAGACAGATTTTCTTGTCACTAACTACTTTAACACATTCCGATTATAAAAACTGCTGCCTGCGACCACATTGAAACAAAAGAAGGTTTTAAGAAACGAATATTTTTAAACCCGAAATGTTCGCTTCAAAATGGCGCAACATTTTGAAAACCATAGCAGATGTTGAAACGTTTCACCGCGAAACACCATTATTCGGCACCATAAATAATCGACAGAATACAAAACGCTAAACCCTTCACTGCCTCTTCCTTTTACGATTCGGTGAAATGAAATAAAATATGTGCGCGCCAAAACAAAGGGTACAAGAGCAAAATGACAGGGCCACACGGTTTTTAAGATGGCCGAATGAAAAGAGAAAGAAAACTATAATTTCGCATTATGTAATACTCGGAAGAGTTGCCTGACGGGATTCGAACTTCGAACAGGCTTGGTTTAAAAATAACCCAAGGTTACCTCGGCTGGTTCGAGGAGGGTCCCTTTTGTAAGATCAAGGTCCACAAGTTGCATATATGCGCTTGCGCAGTGCATCGATACATGTAAACATCGAACGATTGAAGGAGTATGCGCTGCGCAATAAATTCTCTTGTCAAAATGCTTGTTTAATCATTGTTCGTAGTATTATGGAAACCCGTTTTTTAATACATCACTCCTAAATAAACTTGCTAGCAATTAATTCGATGAGCGAACGGCGAACTGTCAATATTTTCAATTATAAAACTCGATGAGTAATGAGTATTAGTTTGAAACAGACAAGTTTTCTATAAAAAGAAACGTTCTTAAACTAAAATATGTATCTTTTAATTAAACAAGGGTAGTATTTTATCGGGTAATAGTAAATTCCCATTTTGGGTAGGTAAAAATACTGTACAAAATACTAAGTGGGCGACGGACTGAGGGCGACTACAAATATTGAAAATGGGTGACTTTAAAATACAAATTGAGTACCTAACTAGTTATTCAGACTGGGCGACCAAATTTCTATTTGGGTGACAACCTTAGGGCACACAAAAAAAAAATTTGGCATAATTTTTTTTTTTTTTTAAATAGCGACTATTAACCTAATCGTGGCGACAAAAATACTGTGTAAGCAGCTTAAATCTGTTATAGTTACCTACTTGGTATAATATATCACCCATTCTGTATTTAAATTTTTGTCACTCATTTAAATTATTTGTCTCTCATAATATGTAGTTGCTCGTTTTACGTATTTATTTTTGTCATCCACGGTTTGTCGCCTGTTAGTTATTTTGTCGCTAACAAAATAACCCGCTGCTGGGTTTAGTATTTAAGTATTCCATTCCATTAACAGTTCCAATCACTCAATTAAAAATATCCCATTAAATAATTCGATAATTCGACGTTAAAGGTATTCGACGAAATACTAAAACTACTAAGGAGACGTTTGACCGATTTAGATGCGGTTTTTAGAGTACTTAGATAACGTAAGTATGAATTCATTAAAAAGGCATACTTAATTAAATTTTTTGAAAAAACTCACGACTATTAAAATTGTTACTCTTAATTTAAAAAGCGTAAAATAAGTTTTACGAAAATGCCATTGCCATCTTTCTAAAGTAGCTATTCTTAACTGCAAAATATTAGTTCATTTGGGGGCATGTATATGGCAGCCCCAACGGATTTTTCTTGCGTTTGCAATTTATGAATATGTGGATATATTATGTACAGTTATTTTACGCTTTTTAAATTAAGAGTAACAATTACAATAGTCGTGGGTTATTTCAAAATTTTTAATTTTGCTTTTTTTATTAAATGTCATTGATGCTATGTAGACCAGTAATAATAAGCCATCTTGAAGTTCAATAAACAGACAACCAGTCGCCTATTTATTATGTTGTACCTATAGCGTTTATTATAGGAACTAGCAAATATATTATGTCATATACAAACTCCGAAGCTCAGGCGCTCCTAGAATCGGCTAGTCAAACCTCAGGGTCTGACAGGAAGTCGTAGTTAAAGTCCAAACCAAGTGCCAATAGCGTGTTTCGGCCTTTGACTAACGAAACTTCACACAAACGATTCGAAACGATTGACTTCAAAAATGCTGAACGTCCTCGAAATTAAGAAATTTCTCCTTGCATTCTTGTATCAATCGACTATTTATAAAGCCTTATTTGCTCCTTGGATAGATTAGGCAAAGTCCGAAATAAATTATTTTGCTATCGAGGTTTGACTTAAAAACTAGGTTTGCCTAAAAATATGTACATGGGCACAGAATATATACTCTAACGCGAAACATGGGTCAAAGGCAGAAATTGGAATAAGTTTCGGGGTTTGCCTAAAGGCGTTCGTCTAACCCAGAAAAAACCAGTCAAATCGCGAAGAGGCTACAAATCGGCCTTTGATTATAACGTATTACTAATGGGTGGCGCAAAAGTACTGGCACTAAAGAAATGTTATAGCTGAACCAAATAGGGTCTTTACTTTTGCGCCACCCGTTATATTAACTCATGTAATTCACAATTTCATACATCTATGCAAGTATGCTGATTGTGTAGTTGAGTCTCTTGAGTTTTAGTATGGTTTGTGTGTGTTATTACTTAAGTAATATCGGAATTAGTTTGGTAATCAAAGCGCTTGCTTTTTGTAGCATAGGTTCCTACTAATAATTTGATCATAATGGATCACGAAAATAAACAATAAGCAAATTTGTAGCGGATCCGTAGTTGACTAAACTACAAAGCACGAGAGTCGAGACTGTTACACGATTTCTGTGAATTTGCAGAAATATAGATGACATCTCTGGATTAACGCGTTTTTTTTTTTGTTATTTAGTCATATTCTCCCAATAATTTTAACTTCTATGTTAATTAAGGGATAGCAAAGTAACCTCAAAAAATATTTGTTTTCATGTGTTGAATTCATAATCTCAGTCATTCATAAAATCACTAATGGTTGAATTCCAAATCTCAGTCATTCACTAATTGTTGCAATTCCAAAATTTAACGTCAACTGATTCTATTCTACCTAACCTACATGTCCCAGTAATGTCACAAAACTCCAATTATCTCGAATGTCCTACAACATAAAGCAATTACTTCGAATAGCGTTACCTACCCGGCTGAACTAAAAACCGTGAGTACTCAAGAACGATGTTAAAAAAAATACGCAAACCAGTTTTGCAGCTCCATCCACAAATAAGTACCTAGGTACTAGGTAGATATGTGGGGTAAGCTCAAGTTAACCCTACCTACTGACAGACTTATTTTTTGTTCAGTTTTAACCTTCACGCTAGCTATGACATAAGCATAAGCACTGGAACAACGAACTAAGATACCACTGGAATATGTTTTTTGCAAGATGGCCGTGTTCAATTCATCATTATGCAGTCAGGGGTGAACCTAAATGTTTTTTGCGAATGTTTCTTTTATAATGTAATAATTGCTGTAGCTGTAATTGTAAAAATATGTAAATTACTAATGTTTTTAAGTTATTATTCATGAATAATAAAGTATCACCTTAGTATTACTTAATTATTTTCATTGAAGCAGTAATGGTGAGACCATTTTGGTTCTGAAAACCAGCCCAATTAATTTTTTTTGTAAGTAACTTTGTACCTATTTAAAACATTAAAAAATTAACTTAATTACTTACAAAAAAATTGGAACACCATCCATAATGTAATGTAAATGAGATAACCATTGCGTAAACTTATCAAAAACATACCTATTGAAAGTCAAGTTGGTACTAAGGTTAAACGCACACGGACTAAATTACGTAGTATAAGCATTAAGTAAGTACTTACTTATTTTATATATTCACCAAAATACCATAAAATAAAATTTTCTTTCCACGCAGACGAAGTCGCGGGTGGTGGCTAGTAAAATATAAAATAACTTCCCCACCGCGTTCATAAATGTTCATAAAAACAAAACAATATTTTTGCCGAGACCTTGAGTCGTACAGCTGTCTAGGGTCCGAGGCACCTGCCTGCATTATGCGGTGACCTATAAAGGTAATAATTAAATAATTTATTCCACGACAATCATCCCTTAGATGTGGGTCAAATAAAAAGGGAGCTTTGGGGTTCCGCGGTAAGTACGAAGAAAAATGGTGAACATCTAATTATTATGGAAATATAAAAGTAGATAAACTTTTTTTAATTAAGTATAGTCCTCCCTCTCGCATTTTTTCATTGTTTAGTAAAATAAATAAAATTTTAAAATAAAAACATTTTTTATTCTGTAATGCACTAAATAAAATCTTAGGTAAGTTTAAACTTACCTACGATTTTTAGTGCATTACACGATTTATGAAAAATGAGATAAGTAAGTTTTTTACAAAAAGTTTTCAATTAAATTATTACGATGTTATTATATGTATATAGAATATTAAATATTATGAAATTCCTACCTATCTATAGAGTTGTAAATGAGATAACGCAGATTGTAAATTGAGCAGAAATTATAAATTGTGCCGCTGAATTTAATAAATATCTATTATGTAACGTACGGAACCCCCTTTGAATATAAAATTTAATTATTGATGTAAACTTTAGCGATGTTATTTTTTTTTATAGCTAAAGCATCCGTTGTGGAAGGAAATGGGGGCTTTATTATATTAACAACTGCAGTTGTTTTTGTACGCCCGCGCATTTTATGTTGACTACGGCTAGAGTTACCATTTCATGTGGAAAGTCCTGACAAAAAGCCGGACATTTCAATAAAACTCCGGAGCTATTTTTTACATCGGTGTGGACCAGAGTTTGAGAAGAAGAAATCCAGACTCCATACATTTTGAACTTCTCTTTCGAACACTACCTACTTCCTGCTATGTATGTTTTTTAACTAGTACTACACTGCCCAATCATTAAAAAGCCAGACAAACTACAAAGTCCGGACAACAGTCTAAAAGTCCGGAATAATCCGGACGGATGGTAACCCTAACTACGGCCACAAAATAGCGAGACTTGTACTACGGCGTAGTTCAATGTCACGGTAAGCGTATCCGCTGACGGGCGCTTTTTTGTAGCTGCGATAATCGCGGCGTTAATCGCAGCGTTAAGGGCAGTATATTGCAAATTAACTTATTTTTGATTCAGTTTTAAACAATCAAGCATTATTTATTTTGAGCAGATAAAAATATATGTTGTAGTTTCATAATCGAACTTGATTATTTTACGGTTAAAAACACGATTTTCGTATTTTCACTCGACTATAAAAATGTGCAAAGACAATGAATATTTTCATTGTTTTTTGAATAATACTTAAAGATTATAAATCTCTTACGCACAAATAATATATAGAAAAAAAGGTAATGACATATAGCAGAATATTTTACGGTTACTTTTTCAAAAAGTGACTTTATGTTTATTTAAAAATTAATATATAATAAAACGCACGACGAATCTTGGTTTAGTAGCCTGCGAGGCGTCGTCGGCGTAGGACCTGTGTCGTTTTTGCTGCCGCGCTGTGTTCCCCCTCTCGCGTCTAGTTGATTGAGAATCTTTTAGATACTCGAAGAGTAGTATAAGACTTGGAAACGCAGTAGGTAATCTAAGTGTAAAATTTTATTTAGTGTAAATTACCAATTTAGTTTAATTTGTAAATGCATAGAGTAGGTAGGTAGGTATTTGGATACAGCAACCAAGTACAAGCTAACGCGTAATTAATTTTGATGACTTTTAAGAAATAAATACTTATCTATAAATAAAATAAAAAATATACCTATCGTATAATTTATAAAATGGTTGACTTTGCAATGATTTTACTTATATCGGAAGATGAAGAAGAAAACTAAGTACAGTCAGCAGCATATCAAGCTATAAGTACAAAACTGTCAAAAATCTATAATGAATTTTGAACCTTAAACTGTTCGACTTAAAGTTTAAAAATGATTAAAGTAATTTGACACATTGTGGAAGCCCAGCATGCCGTTGACTGTACCGTAAGGCTGCGTTCAGACGATAACGCACGACCCAACCTCAACCCAAACTCAGCCCAAACTCAGCTCAAACTCAACTCAAACTCAACTCACCCGCAGCCTACTCCTTGAAATACATCACTTACAATTTTGAATCTTATGACACATTAATAAGCTCTTTTTTTATTTTGTCGATGCAACTGCACCCGCGCTCAACCCGAACTCAACTCAAACTCAACCCGTACACAACCCAAACTCAAATCAAACTCAAACCGAACTAAACAGAACTCACTTCAAACTCACCTGGACATTACACAGGACCTTATTAAAGTGTCATAAGACTCAAAATTGTAAGCGATGTATTTCATGGTGGGCTGTGGTTGAGGTGAGTTTGAGTTGAGTTCGGGTTGAGGTCGGGTCGTGTGTTATCGTTTGAACGCAGCCTAAAAGTATGCTTCCGCACAGCTATGCGGTCGCGACAATTTTCCGTTCACTTCAAATTGAGCCTTTTGGTCATAACATTACGGTTCAACTTGGAGCGCACTGCTGCTTGCTGCCGAGATCGGCGCAAGCGTTAGTCGTCTTATTTACTTTGAAATTCGGTTGTTTTTTTCCCATATTTTTGTTCACAAACTTTGTTGTTTCATTAAAAACAGTTATTTTGATAAATGTCAATATGGTCGAAAATCACTTGCACCTGTTTTTTTTACTAGTAATCACTACAAATTTTAGCGAACTTCACTTTTTCCCCGACATTATTTGTTCTTCTGGCTATTGCCTTATATGCCCCAGCAGTTGAAACATGAATAGGCTGGTGATAATGAGGTTGCTTTTAGCCTGGGTGCATTAATCTACTTAAGGGTACACATAAATCACCTGGGTGAATCTGTCTGCTGAAGGGAGAAAAATAATTATGTACGTTGGCCGGTGAGGATGCACGGCTCAAAATCAAGTGTCAACCAATCACGACTTTACCTACGAGTCGACGGTGTGATACTTCCCAGCAACGCCACCATGGAGTAGAGATTTCTAAATACCCTCAAATGAAAGACCATAAAATGTACCTAATTGTACCTTAACTCAAAAAATTGTACCTCTGATAGTTTCAGAGAAAAACGCACTTGATTGTGGCATTGCCAGGAAGTATACTTCCTGGCAACGCGACGCTGTACCAGATTCCAATTGGTCTCATAGTAATGGCCAAAAATTGTACTTCATTTGTACCTCATTCAATAATTAAAATATGCAGTTTCGATATAAAAAAACTCTTACTTGATTTGCAATACATGCAATGCACGTTGTTATTGATATAAACTGATGTTTATTATGCATTATGCAGTAGTAGGACCACAGAGGCAACCGCCTCTGTGCTCTAGTGGTTCGCCCACCCGTGTAAGATGCAGACGTCCCGGGTTCAATTCTCAGGAGGGTACAATTTGTACTCGGTTTGGTTGATGGTAGGGCTTAATTTGGTGCCATTCATTTGGTACTATTAAGTACAATTAATTATGTACCATATAGTACAATTTATTAGGTACTATGTAGTACAATTTATTTGGTATCATATAGTACAATTAGAAGGTAGTTTAGGTACTATTTAGTACAATAAATTTTGTACCATAGAGTTAAATTTATTAGGTACTACTTTGTACAATAAATTTGGCACCATATAGTACAATTTATTAGGTACTATTAGGCACATTTTATTTGGTACCGTATAGTACAATTTTATAGGTACTATATAAAAGCATTCATTTGGTACATATTATCTGGTAACATATTATAGTACAATTAATAAAGTACTAATTACAAACTAATTAGTACAATCAATTTAGTATTATTTAGTACAATTTATTAGGTACTATTTAATAAAATTAATTATGTACTATACAGTACAATTTATTTGGTACCATAATAATACAATTAATTTAGTACTACTTAGTGCCATTCATTTGGTACTATACAGTACAGTTTATTAGGTACTATTTATTACAATTTATTTGGTACCATATAGTACAATATTTAGATACCATTTAGTACAATTAATTAGATACTATTTAGTACTATTAATTTTGTACCATAGAGTACAATTGTAAGAAACAAGTACAAAAGCTAAACTAACTTGCATCTACATATCGACGGCGAAGTGCCAATATCTCCTAGTCCTAACAATGATGCCTTTGAATTCAACACCTAAAGGAAGTTAATTTCTCAAAAAAGTCTCAGTTAGGAGCGATTGGTACTTCCCCGTTGAAATCTCATAAAATTTTATGCTTTTCCTCTCTTTTTGTATTAGTTTGATTGTTGCTATAGAGGTTTTTCTTATTATGATTTTATAATAGTATTTAGTCATCATTATCATATCAGTTGCACCACACCCACTGCTGGGTATAGGCCTCCCTCATGGGTCTTCATAACGATCGGTCCTGCTTGGCCCGCATCCAGCGGCGCACCGCGACCTTCACCAGATCGTCGGTCCACCTTGTCGGGGGCCTACCCTCGGAGCGTCGTCCGGTACGCGGTCGCTATTCCAATCTTTCCGCCCCAACTGCCTTTGGTTCGTCTCGCTAATTTGTCCCGCCCACTGCCACTTCAGCTAAACAATCTTTCGAGCGATATCGGTTACTTTAGTTCTCCTACGCATATACTCATTTCTGGTTCGATCACGCAGGGAAATGCCGACCATGGCTCTCCATTGCACACTGGGTGAGAGCCTTCTTATGAGACCTGTAGTTAGCGACCACGTTTTACTGTGATAAGTCAACAATGGCAACACACACACACACAACTTAGACTTTAGTCTTGAGATAAGACACCGAGGTAAGTTGGACTCGAAGATTTGTCGAATACTGGCCAACCGAGCTGGATTCGACGAGAGATCTCTTTTCGAAGTTGAACTTACCTAACTGGACTGTCTGTCCTAGGGATACGTAATGGTCAACAACTTCGTGTGTAGTGTTCCCAACATGAGCTAGAGTGGGTACAACATGAGCACTCGACATGATTTTCGTCTTATCCAGCTTCATTCTAAGAGCCACTTTCTGGGAGGCACTACGGATAACTTCGAGGATTGTGTTCAAGTCTTCCATGAATAAAAACTATATCATCGGCAAAACGAAGGTGTGTTAGTTAGGTACTGGCCATTAATGTTGATACCGAGTCTTTTCCAGTCCAAGAGCTTCAAGACATCCTCCATCACAGCTGTAAACAGTTTCGGAGAAATAACTTCTGTCTCTGTCTCACACCTCGCTGTAGTTGGATGGGATCTGTGCTCTGATTCTGTACTCGAGCCGAAATGGTGACATTTTCCTATAAGTGCCTCAACACCTCTTCCTTCCTTTCCTTCCTCCTCTTGGTCCTATTGGTGCACCAGACTGCAGCACTGCCCAGGTCTCAATCAAATCAAAAACTTTCTCATAGTCCACGAACGCCAAGCAAAGTAGCAGTTTATACACCTCGGTCTTCTGTATAACCTGCCGCAGCGTATGGATGTGGTATATGGTGCCAAAGCCTTTTCAGAACGCGGCTAGTTCGGGAGATTGGAAGTCGTCGAACTTGCGAGCGCAACGATTCGTAAGATTCGTATTCTCCAAGAGGGCCTTGTCACCCTTTTTAAAGAACAGAATGACCTCACTTATGTTCCATGTCTTCGGCGTTCTGCCCTCAACGATGACGGAATTGAAAAGCTTCTAAAGGTCTTTTATTCTACTTATTTTGACCATCCACACCGATTACGCCGATGACGCCGCCGCCGCCGACAATTTAGACGCCAGACGCCGCTGCCAGTCAAATGACCATGAATAATAAAACCATGCAACCCCATCGAGTTTGGGCTCGTTTGAATCGTTTTGACGAGTGTTCCGATAGGAGATGGTATATTTTTAGTCTTAGCTCGTTAACTAAAAAGCATAAAATAATAATTTACTGAAAAAAAGTATTTTTTAAAAACACCTTTTTTATACGGACTAAATAATTCCAAAAAATCGGACTAAAAATATTAAAACGGACAAGTAAAAACAAACTAAAAAGTAAAAAATAAATTCTTCTGTAAATATTTATAACCCTAATAACTTATACCTACAGAAATTTTAAACCAAAAAACGTGGGGCGCGTTTTGTAAAGTTTCTCATCTATATTGTCTATAGCATGCGCCCCACGTTTTTTGGTTTAAAATTTCTGTAGGTATAAGTTATTAGGGTTATAAATATTTACAGAAGAATTTATTTTTTACTTTTTAGTTTGTTTTTACTTGTCCGTTTTAATATTATTAGTCCGATTTTTGGAATAATTGAGTCCGTTTTAAAAACGTGTTTTAAAAAAATACTTTTCTCAGTAAATTTTACTCTATACAGTGCCTTTGTTCTTAAACTAGCGATAATTTAAAGGCGTGAAATACATCTAATTTTATTGACAAAAACACCCACATGTTGAGGTGATTAGGCGGGTCCCTACCAAGCGCGCTGCCTCGCGAGGCAAGACGTTTGCCGCGTGTTGGCGGGCCTCGCACGAGGCTGCTCGCTTGGTGAGGACCCGCCTAATCGCGTAAAAACGGCTGGTCGGATCCTGGTTGAAAGTTCCCTAAGGATTTTCTCTAATATGCACGCGACGAAGTCGCGGGCGGAAGCTATTTTATTGCAATAATCAGAATTGGGTCTAGAATATTATTATCCCGTTCCCGTTTCTTTACCCTCTCCCTCTCTCTGCCCCTCTCCCTCTTCCTCTCCCTCTCCCATACTCCTTTCCGTCCCCGACCCCTTAACAAAAGTTTGATCCCCTGTTTCACCTCTTTAGGGGCTGAAGCAAGTCCACCGTGTGTGTTGGTCTTCAAAATAAATGTCATTTTCGCAATCACCATCCCATAAAAGCCCAAGAACGACATCCATAACGATTTTTATGTTTACTTACCCCATTTACCCCCTATGGGATGATTTTCAAAATAACAAATTATGTGTTTGATTTTATTTTTAGACGTGCTCCGACGATTTTTTTATGCTGTTGTAATTTCGATTTTATTTTCTTTTTCATCATGTCCACCGTGTTGGACTTCAAAATAAATGTCATTTTCGCAATCACCATCCCATAAAACCTCAAGAACGACATCCATATCGATTTTTAGGTTTACTTACCCTATTTGTCCTCTAAGGGGTTGATTATCAAAATCACAAAACATGTGTGTGCCTATTTATTTTTAGACGTGCTTCTGCGAAGTTTAGAGTTAAAGTTTTAATTTTATATTCTATTTTCCATACAAAATTTGAACCCCATTTTCACCCCTTTAGAGGTTGCATCATATCCACCGTGTTGAACTTCAAAATAAATGTTATTTTCGCAATCGTCATCCTAGGAAACCCCAATAACGACATCCATATCGATTTTTAGGTTTATTTGCCCCATTTCACACCCATTTCATCCCCATAAGTATTGAAATACTAACAGTAACGATATACGTTGCGTTAGATTTCCATCCATAAGCTTAAATTATAAATTTAGCGATTTTTACATAGAAAATGAAGAATTTTCTATTCATAAATTAATTCCCTTTTCACTTCTTCGGGGGTAGAATTTTCAAAAACGCTTAAACACGTGTATATTAATTTTCAATCGTCAGTCTAACCACAAAATTTGAAGACCCTAGCTTCGAAACTGAGGGACTTTCATACAAACTTTGGACCCCCGTTTCACACCCTTAGAGGGTGAGTTTTGAAAAACTCTTTCTTAGTGCACCCTTAGACCTCATAAGGAAACAATGTGCCAAATTTGGAGTCTCTAAACCCAGCGGTTTGGGCTGTGCGTTGATATGTCAGTCACCAATCAGTATCTTCTTTTATAATATTTAGATGTATTTAATGGTATGTATTAATATATTTTGTATGCATGTGATTATCATTTTTCTTTGTTTGTTCCACATTCGTGTTTATTGGTTTGCTGTTGGTTGACTTATAGATAATGCTCTTAGCATTAAGTCCGCCATTTCTACCTTACTTTATGTATTTGTACACAAAAAAAAATAATGAATAGATAAATAGTACCTAATAAATTGTACTATATGGTACCAAATAAATTGTACTTATCAATACCAAATTAATAGTAATAAATAGTACCTAATAAAAAAATAATTGTACTAAATAGTACCTACTAATTGTACGATATTGTACAAAATAAATTGTACTATATAGTACCTAATAAATTGTACTATATGGTACCGAATAAATTGTACTTAATAGTACCAAATGAATGTCACTAATTTGTACCAAATTAATTGTAAGTAATTGTAGGTAAGATGGTGGTAGCTATTCAGGCGGCCTTGACTTAAGCCCTACCACCAACCAAACCGAGTACAAATTGTACCTCCCTGAGAATCGAACCCGAGACCCCTGCGTCTTACACGGGTGGGCAAACCACTAGACTACGGAGGCGGTTGCCTCTATGGTCTTACTACTGCATAATGCATAATAATTCCTTAGCCAAACATCAATTTATATCAATAACAACGTGCATTGCATGTATTGCAGATCAAATCATGTAAGAGTATTTTTTTTATTTTTTTTTTCGAAACTCTGCCTGTTTTAATAATTGAATGAGGTACAAATTAAGTACAATTTCTGGCCATTACTATGAGATCAATTGGAATCTGGTACAGCGTGGCGTCGCCAAGAAGTATACTTCCCAACGTCCGTTGCATGTATTGCAGGTCAAATAAGAGTAGATTTAAAAATGTTTTTTATCGAAACTCTGCATGTTTCATTTATTGAATGGGGTACAAATTAAGTACAATTTCTGGCCATTACTATAAGATCAATTAGAATCTGGTACAGTGTCACGTTGCCAGGAAGTATACTTCCTGGAAACGCCACAATCAAGTGATTTTTTCTCTGAAACTATCAGAGGTACAATTTTTTGAGTTAGGGTACAATTAGGTACATTTTATGGTCTTTCATTTGAGGTTATCTAAAAATCTCTACACCAAGGTGGTGTTGCTGGGAAGTATAACACAATAAGAGTGAATTTGCTTTGCATCAAACAATTCGATGCGCTTCGATTCGGTTGCAGCATGAATTGACCCTAATATTTGATTACTCGTTTTTGGAGGTCCCTTTTCATCGGCAAATTATAAAAAAAAAAAGTTAAAATAAAATATCGGTTACACAAAAAAAGCTTGTTGTGAGTGCTAAAATATGTTTAGGTACTTATTTGTAGATAATTATATTGGCAGTTGAGTTGACACTCCACTAACGAATTTACTCAATGAATTCATTGTTTATTCACATTCAAGTAGTTAATTCAAACTCAGAGACCATACAACAAGTACCTATTCGAACTATAATATTCGAATAAACAAAAATAATTATTTACTTCGAATTAACTACCTAGCTACCTATAATTTTATTGTGTGTGTTAAATGTATTTTTTACCTAGTAAGTACCCATACCCATCATACTTATTTATTGATTTACAACATTATTGATAACAATACATAAACATAAAAAACATAATTATTTAGTTCGAATTATCAAAATAAATATTGCGCGTTCACGCAGTGCATGAGAGTTGACAGAGCACTAGATTCGGCACATGAAATCGCGGGCGGGGAGTGTCCTTTCTGCACGTAGTAAATATCTATATTCTGTGGCTTGGTCTGCGGGGTCAGAGAACACAGAGAGTTCATTTGAAAATGCGTTCGCGCGGCTCGCTCCGCGGGGAGGGAGGTAGCGCTAAGTGCCTACGACGCTCGACTATACGGGCCTTAATCGCGGCGATAGTCGCCCGCGAAATGACACGACAAAAGTTTTATTTAGCCAGCGACAAAAAAGCGCCGCGATTATTGCCGCGTTTATCGCAGAGCTACAAAACGTGGGCGTTTACGTATTCAACTCTGTATGTTCTATTTTCAACGACAAAAAATCGGACGCTTAAGATATTGCTTTTCGTGAAAACATTAGTAACAAAAACTGCTTCAAAAAGGTGTCGTATATGAATACATATTATATATAAAGCGTGCACTGATGTAATAAGATTCAGTAATAAAGTCATCTTAAGATACAATGGTCGTTTCAGTTCTCGATATGGCGACCCTGCCGGCCAAGACAATTAAATAATGTGAACGCGTGCGTTGCGCAAGCGCTCGGCGCGCTGCGCCGCGGCCGCCTGTGGCTGCGATGTGAGCCACAACATAATAATAAATTAATAAAGACATTTCAAATTTTAAAGTGAATGTAAATAAAAGTTAAAATAATTAAATACATTAAGTTCTCTACGACGACATCTACGTGATTTGCCTAAATTGACATTTTGAGGAGCGCTGAGTAAGAAGGGGCTTGATTATGAAGAAAGAAGATAAATATAATATTTGTAACGAGAGAGCCCAATGCACAAAATTTTATGATTCGAGGATTTGTATGCATGCGGCTGGGAGACGTTCGTGTCGTGGAAACGAAGACTCAACATAGTGATAATAGTGAAGTATCGGGTACCTGCGTGAGTAAATCAACGTTGAAAGACAAAATTAGAAGTGATGAATTGTGTTTTTTTTTCCTATTGTGCTAAAGCAAATCGATTTGTTTTATTTGTTATTTTGTAATATTGTGTATGTCAGTGTATTTTAATATATAAGCAACTAACTAAGTAAATGTAAGTAGATTAATTAACGATTAATCGAGAACTGAAACGACCATTGTATCTTAAGATGACTTTATTACTGAATCTTATTACATCAGTGCACGCTTTATATATAATATGTATTCATATACGACAAAGGAATACTATTGCAAAATCGGGGAACTACGCCGTAGCAAGCGCGAAGCGCGAGCGAAGCCTGTCCGTTTCAGCTTGGGCAAAAAATGCTTTCGTATGACCGTCGCGTCGTCTGCTCTCCTCTACAGGTTACATTTCGCAACCGATTCTCGTGAAATTTTGTGAGAGATTCGAAAATTAAGTAAGTAAAGTTATTGATTTCTTTGATAATTTACTTTTTCGATATTTTTCGAAAGAAAAACATACGAAAAATGTTCAAAAATGTCACAAAGCGAGGTCTACAGGTCACAGATATTTCAAACTAATGATGTTTAAGCAATTTTATCAATTTATCGGGTCGCTATAAACACAGTAAGTTAATAAACTCATTTTTGACATTGTTTTATTTTTTTGTGCATCAATTAAGTATACTTTTAATTAGTATTTTATTTTCAAACGGCGTAAAAATAGCTGGATAAAATTTTAGATGTATTTTTAGAAGATTTTTTTTAAGAATCTTCGGCTGCAAAATACGCCATTTTTTAATTTAAATTTATTTTATCATTACATAACATAATTTCACAACACCACTTCGAACACCATATCGCATTAAGATGAATAAATAATATATTATAAAAATAGCATTGTGAATGCAAAAATCTAAAAGTTTAATACCATATCGCATCCTTTTTATTCCAAATTCAATAGCCTTTGAGAGGTCACAGATGGTGGACCTCACAAAAGCTATTATAAAACTAATGCTGTGAGACGCAGTTTTTGAGCAATTAATCTTCAGAGGAAAATAGCATCTTATTCGGTGGAAGAAGATCGTTAGTTCCTTGAGGATTTCTTCAAAGAGGGCCAAGTGGTAGACTTAACACGTGTCCCCCTCGTTGCACCTCTATCACCTGGCCATACAAGTACCTACGAGAAATGGGTCACACGTTGCGCCATTGGCGATTCCCTCCTATACGATAGCCACACATTAAAGTTTTACAGGATTCTTCTGGCTTGAAGAGCACTATGTGGCCTAAATGGTCTTTTCTCGTTGTTTTAAAAAAGTAAGGTATCTACTAGCGCATACTATGCATAAAGTCATGACATAACCTACTTAGGGCCATTTTCACATAGGATCTGTAAATGTTATATTTAACTTACCTGACAGAACATTTCAGAAAGTTTCTGATCAATTTTTTAATCAAACCAGAATTGCTATTGCTTATGTAGTATACCTAACCTACCAATAATAAATTAAAATCGTAGGATTTAATGCAACCTCTGCATGCACAAAACCTTTTATGATCCAAAAAATGTTAGATAAGAGAATATTTTAGGTTTAGGTTTCAATCGGGTAATTATCCTACTAGCTGGCAGCTCTGTAAAGCTGTAGCTCAGATTTGTGATATTTTTGAAAAATTTTTGAAATGGCTGAAACACGATTTTACCCATATATCCGCATTGAAAAATTTCGAAAAACTGAATCGATAAAAAGAATCTATATAATTATAGAACAGGCTCATTAAATTTCACGAGAATCGGTTAAGAAATGCGACTATTGAGGAGAACAAACGGACAGCCAGACAACTGGACAGAGGGCAGTTGGCCAGACATACGAAAGCATTTTTGCCCAAGCTGAAGCAGAGGCGATTCGCTCGCGCTTGCTCGGTCAATGAGGGCTTTTCAAAGAGACACTTAAAAAATAAAAATATTAACTATTTGCTTCACTTGATGGCGTTGATGGAAAGAGATGAGTCAAAATTTGCTTCGGCCTGTACCAAAAAGGAAAGTAAGCGCTCGCTGGCTGACAATGACAACTGCCCAAAGAGAAATATTTTAGGATTACATCTGCCTGTCTACCTGAGTTGTGTAGGTACTCTTCGACGATTAGTAAAAAAATACATTGAGATTGAGACATACATTTTTATCAACGCCATCTATCGAGCCTACAGCTTTTGTCATTTTGAAAAGCCCTCATTAGAATTTAGAACCCGTGATTAAACGAACTGTGCGAGTTTGCCTCTGAAATGAAACACTGATAGACTTCGATCATTAAAATTAAAATAAAAAGTAAAATAAAACTTCTAGGTTCCAATATTTTTAGGACGACGAAGCGACGAATGAAAATACTAAAAGCTTAAAAAAGCTGTTCCAGTTTTTAGAAGAATGTTGGTAACCCTAAAACCTTAGCCTTGGACCGGTTTGAAAGAAAGACCCTTCAAATGCTATTCCTTATTAAACACGTGCGCAATGAACAAATAACTCTTATGAATGGCGTTTGATTTACCTGCTTACTGTGGGAGAACTCGATTTACGCATTATGGGAAATAAAAGCGATTATGTGTAAGCGGATGTCTTTTCTATAATAACTAGTAAGTACTTATTTGTATGTTACAGAGCAGGGGAATGGAATTGTGGTTCGAAAAAATTGGGAAAGAATAAGTGGGTAAGGCCGTAGATTTTTCCACTTAGTAACATAATGCTTCTATGTTACGGTAACGTATAAGTAACATGAAAGTACACGAAATTATGAAAAATACCGTTAAATTAACGTTACCGGTAACATAGAAGTAAGTTAGAAGTAACGTATAAGCGACATTTTTTTAGGATATTTTTGGCCATAAATTGATAATTCGGGCTAAATTTGAAACAAAAACATATGTGGCACATTCCTTATTCACTTAATGATATTTTTATATAAAATAGGTGTATATATATATTATAACTGTAAAAAAGATAAAAACTGTTATTTACCTTCGAAATCGTGTGAATCGTGTGAACACACACCTGTGCACATTTGTTCGAATCTACAGTAAACAAAATGGCGTTTTTTTCTTTTTTATTGCTCCGCACAGACACTTAGTATTGCCAGTGTCAAATGCAAAATATTACCATAAAAGCTTCATTGTTTAGAGGTGAAATAGTGGTAACATACAAAATTGTAACATACAAGCGAAAATACGGAGACAAACATTTAAATTGTGATAATTTTATGAAATAAGCTTATTTTAAAGATCAAAATTATGATTTAGGTGCTTATTTTTGTGTTATTTATGTTAGTTCTTGTTAATTTGACTTTCAATAGAAAGAACTACAAAATTTTTAGTTCTGCGTGTTTGGATGCGTTAAAAAGACAACGAGTTTTTTTCGAAATTTGGGGACCTGGCTAAATTGAAATCACTCTAGTTATTAAACTATACGGAGTATTGTAACTTTAAAATGAAATTGTATGATTTAGAGAGCTACAAAACATAATACGAGTGCTAAAATTACAAATTACTACTAACTTTTTTTTTATATGCAATCAAAATACGAGACATTTTTTGGTTTCAAAAAGTGGCAAAATCTACGGCCTTACCCAAGTTCGTAAAAATTATGGATTTCTGTAAAGGACGCAGAAAATCGAGACGGTGTAAAGTAGTACCTACATTCCTTTTTTCGGGTCAGTTTTTCGATTTTTTTCGAAAAAAGAACACATTTCAGCCTTTTTCAATTTTTTTTAAAAATGTCACAAACCCGAAGTCTACAGCTAAGGAAAGGAATAGCAACTAGGGAATCATCTCTATTCTGTTGTTATTTCTGTAGGTATGAAACATTCTGAAACTTTTTTCTATTAATAAGGGAGCTTATTCCTACATACATATAAGTAAATATTCAACCATTTTTTTCCCATTTTTATTGCCCATTGGTAATAATGTGTTTTGTGCATATTTTACAACTTTTTTGGTCAGTAACCAATGGTAACTAAGTTGTTCTGATCATTTTTGTTTTAAAGGCCCATAGCACTAAAAGCGGTACCCACATTTTAATTAAATTTATTGCTCGTTAAGTACATAATGTATCGAAAATTCATATGCACAGACTGAAGCAAAGGTTCTATAATTTATTTACAAATAATAACCTTAAAGTAAAATATAGTTCGTTGTATAGAAGTAGGCAAAAGAGCAAAAAGTGGCCACTTTAAGCAATTCTGCCTATACAGGGTAATTTTGCGACCTCTTTACAGAATCAAATATAAATTCAAGGAAGTAACAAATAAAAAATTAGTGAGATAATTATGAATTATTTCTTTTTAAATTCACAGTTTTCAGCCACTTTTTATGTCCGAAAAATTTAGGCGCACACGCTCACCCTCGCGCAAGCAACGCGAGCGGGGGAAGGCGGTTGGCGGGAGGGGGGCTCGCGCGGGTCGACCGTGCGACGCGCAAACAGTGACAACAATTTCAATTTGTGTACGGAAAAGTTTGGAGCAAAAATGTAAAAAAAATTTTTTTTTTACTTCACATATTGATTGTACTGTTGTTATAGAATCACCTGACAAAATTTGAAAAGGGGTCCAAAAATGACCCTGTATTTGACTAGGTTATTGTTTGTAAATAAACTACCTTCAATCTGTGATGTGATTTTCTGATACATTATGTACTTAGCAAGCAATAAATTTAATTAAGATGAGGGCGACACTTGAGATCTATTGATATACCTAGTATAAGTATAACAAGTGATTTTCTTTTTTAAGTTAATTAAGTATAGAGTGTTGACTAATAACTTTGCGACTGTATCATTGCATTATTGTACTAATTTCTTGTTTGGAATTTACTAAGTAGGTAATTTTATGGAAAACCTGTAATTGGCCTTGCTAATAGTTAGAATTAGTAGTAAAAATAAATTGTAACGCTGTTGGTTTTCAAATAAAAAAAAATAAAAAAAAATCTATTAGTTGCCTTATATCTTAGCCTTAGAATAATAACACCTAGAACGATAGTTCCGTACAAAGCGCACTATCAAAGATGAGGCAACTAAAACAGCCATAATGGCTCTGTTTTCAGATTTTTCAGACAAAACAGTTTCAATTTTTCTAACTTTAGGAGATTGTTACTATATTATTGGATTTTAGTTACAATTAGGTAACGTATGAAGGATATAAATCTGAAAACTAAGCCATTTTGGCATAGTATTAGTTGCCTCACTTTCCATACGAGGTCACGGCTTCTAGGTGTTATTATTCTTAGTTTTATAGTAGGTACTTACTTATTTATACCTGATAGTTAGATGAATATTATATTTTCCTATCCAACATTATTGTCAGTCTGTGTGACAAATCTCAACTGACTCACGGAAAGATTTCACAACATGTTGTGTATATTTCTGCAATCTTAATAATTATTTATAATTCTTACCAAACACATCTACCTACCTACGTTTATCTTTACGGAGATTTTTATGGATAATAAGCACCTTACCATAATCTTAGCTCTTAGATTAGCTAATAAAATAACAAACTAAAATGTTTCATGTTATACCTACCTAGAAGCTTTTTTTTTTTGTTTTATGCCGTAGAAAAACGTATTTACGCGCTTCCCTTCCCGCTGGTGATCGGGAAGGGGGCATGTGGGACTCGCCAGAAGGGGACCGCAACATTCAACGATGCGGCTCCCTCCACGACTACCTCCCGCAATTCTACCAAGTCAAAGCTCGATGGAATTTCGGGAGGAGGGAATACCCACTAAAAAACTACGGCACTTGCCCACTCACCACCGGTTGGTCATGCGGGGGGCCATGGGTGGTAATCACCCCAAATACCTACCTAGAAGCTACCTACGTACCTACTTGTTATCTATATAAAAAAAAAATTCTGTTCGAAAAAACAGGAAATTAAAACTGATGTAGGGACTTTTCTTATTTTTAACTATTTTTGGTAAACAACCTTTAGATACCTACTCGAATAAAGGATGTTCAGAGTCATTCGATATGTATTTTGCAAAAATCAATTGTCGTTTTTCAATCTAGAGATTGTTCAATTGCAACTGTGAATTGTGAAATTTTTCGACGTTTTCTAATAATTTGTTAGACCTTGTAGAGAAAATGTTATAGTATCTATACTTTACATATACAACTCTTAAACTCTAAATTGATTGATTCATTCATTCATTCATTGTTGGGATAAGCGTGGAGCCCTAACGGTCAGAAGGTAGAGACACCATTTTTTGAGGAGGAGATAGGGTGGATATGCCTAACTCCAGCCCCCCCCCCCCCCTAATACCAGCCCCCAAAAGTTTTTGCTTTGCTTTCATTAAAAAACAGTGAAAATCGGAAACTGTTTGATGGAGCCACACCGCTAGTTAATCCTCTAAGTTGGAAAATCACTATTAGCCGGTCACGTCACCTACAACTCACACAACGAGCAATAATGTTTACCGAGACCGAGTAAAGGTGACTATGTTTCAAAAACAGCATAAAAGCTCAATCGATGCGAACTTTGGGAAGTGTGTTTACGAAGGCAAGATGCAATTTTTTTTAGGTTTTAAGCTTTGATACAAGTAATAGATTAGATTTATAACGTTTTGACATTACTAGTTTGAAATTAAATTCACTAATTTCGAAAAAATAGGGGGGCTGGAGTTTGACTGGATGATTTTCAATAACTTTCTATTATCAGCCGGGGCTGGTATTAGGTATTTGACTTTCGTTTAAGAAATCCAATTCATCTTAATTTGCTCGTCTCAAGGTTGGAATTTGTAGTGCTATTCACTAGAATTACTAACCCTGCACCCTATGACCTAATTACAGCCGGGTGAAAAATGTTCAATTCCTAAGTTATTTGTTCTGCAAATTAGGGGCTGGTATTAGGATATGTATGAGAACCTAACTCCAGCCGGTCATCTAACTTTACGGCAATATACAGGGTGTTCTCAAATATGATTTTAATTATTTTGTTTTATTTTTTAATGTTAGATGTAAAAAGTAATAATAATTAAAATCATACTTTTCTTCACTTTTTTAACTTCACTTCAAGTTTTAGAAACAGAAAATAAATTCAATATAAAAAAATGTATATTGAATTCCACTTCTTGGAAAACGCTTAAAAAAGTTTCAAATAATTAAAAGGATTTCATACTCGTTGGTAATATGTTTATTAAACCAAAGTTAACTTTTTGTTACGCCATTTCTAATATATGTGTATTCTTAATTGATTAATATCTACAGGAAAGGTGTAAGTTTCATGACTTGCTATGAGAATCATAATTTATAGTCTTAAGTGTTTTATTATCACTATTGAGAGTTACCAAATTATATTTTTTTATATTATATTAACATGGTTGAATTATTTTAGAACACCCTGTACCCGGCTGGAATTAGGGAGCAAAGCGGCTGATATTAAGGCAAAGGCGGCTGGAGTTAGGGTTTTTCGCCCTTCGGACATTTAAACGCTTCTCTATTTTTTTCCCACAAAACTACGTAAAACTAAGTACTATTTTCGTAATAAAGATGAATCAACCTACCTAAAACTGTATCAACAATATTTTTAAGATAGCAATTGTGGCAACAACAGAGATTCAAAGTTGAAAAATCCTTGGGGGGGCCTGGAAATAGGCATATTCACCCTACCTTTGATAGTGTAGGTGAGCACTAAAAAAGGATTTTAGAAAATTCCCGTTATACAGGGTGCTACAGGTTGTTTAAGTTTGTATGAGAATTTGTATAGGGTCTAAGTAGAGACACCATTTTTGGAGGGTAGATACCTTTCATGGTGTAGGTGAGCACTAAGAAAGGATTTTAGTAAACTCCCGTTATACAGGGTGCTACAGGTTGTTTAAGTTTGTATGAGAATTTGTATAGGGTTGAAGTAGAGACACCATTTTTGGAGGGTAGATACCTTTCATGGTGTAGGTGAGCACTAAGAAAGCGTTTTGTAAAAATCCCGTTATACAGGGTGCAACAGGGTGTTCCAGTTTGAATAGGGATATGTATAGGGCCGAAGGTAGAGACACAATTTTTGGAGGGTATACCTTTCATGGCGTAGGTGAGCACTTAGAAAGCAATTAGGAAAATTCCCGTTATACAGGGTGCTACAGGGTGTTCCAATTTGTATGGGGATTTGTATGGGGCTTAACCATTTTTGCTGGTAGAGATACCATTTTTGGAGGGCAGATTCCTTTCATTGTGTAGGTAAGCACTAAAACGGTTTCGGAAAATTCCCGTTATACAGGGTGCTACGGAGTGTTCCAGTTTGTACATGTTTTTTTTATGGGAAAATTTAAATGTGTGAAATAAGGTTTACTGATAAATACCTAGGTATATTGGTAATCCGTGCCTTTCAAAATATATGCACAACTATCTTAATCACGCGAACGAAGTCGCGGGCAAAAGCTAGTGTTATATATTTGCAATCTACTCATAAAGCCCTTTTATTTGAATACCTCATGGTTATGTTTATATGCAAAATCATTTTTCTTTGTACCTACTGAAAATTTTATGAAGTCACAGTTTCTACCCTACCCCACCATTTTCGCACTTGTCTTTAAAATGGCAAGTGCGAAAATGGTGGGTTAAAAAAGAAAAAGTTCGTGGCCTGAGGCCTTACATTGAAGGGACCATCCTAGAATTTTCAAAGAACATTCATAATTTGCTCTAGTCTTTCAACAGTCGATGAGAAAACTTTGAAAACTGTAGCTCAAGAAAAAAATTGTACACCTACGATTATTTTTGTGCGAGTATTCGCTTTATCTGCCAAATTGTCAAAATTGAAAACCGTACGGTTATAAAAGTTAGAGTATCTCTTTAAGAAAGGGTTTACGCCAAAATAATCCACGAATAGATGGTGAGGACATCAGCATCATCCACCCTATCAAACGCTGTAAAAAAGATGTCAGCTGATTTAAAACGTGAACGGGAGAGCATTAAAGACAAACCCATTTTCATGTAAGCGAAACGCCCACTCCCGTCTACAATATCCAAAAAATACTTATGTGATTTATATTAGGAGACCAAAGATTAAAAATTAGGGGGATAGCGGAGATCATAGGGAACAAAAAGTATGATTGTCAAAAACTTGGGCCTTTACAGCTAAAATCGATTTTCTGTAGAAGAGCAAAAAAGGATAAATTTTCACATTTTCTCGTGATTTTTTGGAGTTATTTGAAGCTCAGCAGGAATTTTAGATCGATTTATTACTGTAAATGAAACTTGGTTTCGTCATCAAACTCTTGAACCTGAATAACATTCGAGATGGAATGGAATTTTCGACTAATGATGAAGATGAAGCCGCTGTAAGTGACTATTTTGAGGGTCTAAAAGAATCTTTTTTTTAACGGGGATCAAAGCTTTACCGGAAAAGATGAACGAAGTGCATAGAGCTAAATGGAAATAAGGTCGATAAATAAAATTCACAGATCTCGTGCCTTTCACGACCTTCTGGTACATTGAAAATGAATTTATTATTAAAAAACAACATATTCCTTTGTTTGAATTAGTACTTACAATACTTTGAAATCACAGTAAAGCCGAGTATGAAATTCATATAAAAATATTTCATTGTTATAAACATTACTATTTTATTTAAAGTTTGTAGGTACTACTATAACCTAAAAATTATATAAAAAATTCTAAGATTTGTTTTGAAGCGTCAAACCTCCATAGCAATTCAGCGAAGCGACGCGCATCTAAGGAGCGCGCTTCCCGAAATTACGCCAACATGCTACATAGGGTGGATATGCCTAACTCCAGCCCCCCCCCCCCTAATACCAGCCCCCAAAAGTTTTTGCTTTGCTTTCATTAAAAAACAGTGAAAATCAGAAACTGTTTGATGGAGCCACACCGCTAGTTAATCCTCTAAGTTGGAAAATCACTATTAGCCGGTCACGTCACCTACAACTCACACAACGAGCAATAATGTTTACCGAGACCGAGTAGAGGTGACTATGTTTGAAAAACAGCATAAAAGCTCGATCGATGCGAACTTTGGGAAGTGTGTTTACGAAGGCAAGATGCAATTTTTTTAGGTTTTAAGCTTTGATACTAGTAATAGATTAGATATATAACGTTTTGACATTACTAGTTTGTAATTAAATTTACTAATTTCGAAAAAAATAGGGGGGCTGGAGTTTGACTGGATGATTTTCAATAACTTTCTATTACCAGCCGGGGCTGGTATTGGGTATTTAACTTTCGTTTAAGAAATCAAGTTCATCTTAATTTGCTCGTCTCAAGGTTGGAATTTGTAGTGCTATTCACTAGAATTACTAACCCTGCACCCTATGACCTACCCAACTAACAATTTTACGTCGTACAATGGTCGTACAAACGTTATCTTATTACCACTGGTCACAAAAGAGAGGTCACACTAACGTTATAATAACGTTTGCTCAACGCGAAAAGGGCCCCATTTATACGACCTACATTGTTGTTTAATGGTCATACAAAAGTCACAAGATTACCACTTTCATCGTACAGTAGTCGCATCAAAACTTTACAACGACTCTTTCGTTATATTGTGGTCATACAGACGTTTTTGAATGACGAAAACGTTGTATATGAGTCAAGTAACAACACTTGTACGACTGATTTTTAATGTTCGTCAGTGACTCGTGTTTGTGGTTATGTTTTGAGATCTGAGTGCAAAATAAATCAATTACAAGGGAATAAATGGTAAGTATTAATTAACTTTCATATCTTGCTAACTATGTCTGTCTCTCATACCGTTTAGTTCGTCTGGGAATTAAAATTTTATGATAATATACCTATGTAAATACTATTAATATTTTCATGCCCCTTCATAATTTTGCGTTTGAAACATAAAATTTGTATTAATAAAATTATATTTAATTCTAAAAATGTCAGCCATGTTAATTTTGTCGCACACTAATCTCTCTATGACGTTTTAAAGACAAAAAGTCATTTTAAGGTTATTTGAAGACCAAGTAAAGCCGCCATTTTGTTAAACGTCGTTTAAAAGTCGAAACTTGACTGAAATGCGACTACAAGTCGTACAGACGTTTTAGCTAAAACTTTAATATAACGTCGTATAGTTTAGTCGTGCCGACGTTACTATGACCGGTTTATTATGACATATTTGTCGCACTACTAAAAAGTTAAATTTAAGACGTCTATAGGACCTAGCAGTCATCTCATTACTATTATAAGACTGCTATCCGACTTAAAGTCGTACAAGTCAGATCTTATAAGACGTTTTTGCTTGTTGGGTAATTACAGCCGGGTGAAAAATGTTTAATTCCTAAGTTATTTGTTCTGCAAATTAGGGGCTGGTATTAGGATATGTATGAGAACCTAACTCCAGCCGGTCATCTAACTTTACGGCAATATACAGGGTGTTCTCAAATATGATTTTAATTATTTTGTTTTATTTTTTAATGTTAGATGTAAAAAGTAATAATAATTAAAATCATACTTTTCTTCACTCATAGAAACAGAAAATAAATTCAATATAAAAAAATGTATATTGAATTCAACTTCTTGGAAAACGCTTAAAAAAGTTTCAAATAATTAAAACGATTTCATACTCGTTGATTATATGACGTGAACTATACTTGTTTTATTGACAAATTCCCGATACTTAGTACACAGAATGTACTTCATTTAAGAGCGTTGACGAAATACGAAATTTTATACAAACTTTGAAGTCCTTATTTTTCGAAATGAACAAACCGATTTTAATGAAATTTCATACACATAAGCAGAAGCAGAATATATTGATCTAAAAAGTTAATTGAGAACATTTTCGATAAATAATGTTACAGCTAAATTAGACTGATTTTAAATTTTCCATAGAAACAAAAAAAAACAATTAAGTATCTTTATTAAAATAAGACATTTCAAAAATGTTCTTAACAAATTTTTAGACCCATATAATTATCCTGTTTATGCGTATGAAGTTTCACTAAAATCGGTTCATTCATTTCGCAAAATAAGGACTTGAATTTTTTTGTGAAATTCCTTTCTCATCAAAGTCCCAGGTTTGTATAGTCAACGTGACGTGAGATGATATGTTTATTAAACCAAAGTTAACTTTTTGATACGCCATTTTTAATATATGTGTATTCTTAATAGATTAATATCTACAGGAGAGGTGAAAGTTTCAATGACTTGCTATGGGAATCATAATTTATAGCCTTTAGTGTTTTATTATCACTATTGAGAGTTACCAAATTTTATTTTTTTTATTTTATACTAACATGGTTGTATTATTTTAGAACACCCTGTACCCGGCTGGAATTAGGGAGCAAAGCGGCTGATATTAGGGCAAAGGCGGCTGGAGTTAGGGTTTTTCGCCCTTCGGACATTTAAACGCTTCTCTATTTTTTTCCCACAAAACTACGTAAAACTAAGTTCTATTTTCGTAATAAAGATGAATCAACCTACCTAAAACTGTATCAACAATATTTTTAAGATAGCAATTGTGGCAACAACAGAGATTCAAAGTTGAAAAATCCTTGGGGGGGCTGGTAATTGGCATATTCACCCTATTGTAGTGTAGCCGTTGTTAATACATAATTCAACCATTAATGTAGGCTTAAAATTTACGACACCAAGGCGATTTCGCACTCTGACAGGCTAGGCTCACTCCGCGCTTTAGGTACGAAGCTACAAGTAGCCAGCGGGTCCGTCCGGACGGACTAATTTCAGAGGGCTATAGCCGGCACGCTGAGTCGCACGTTAGCAGTTCGATTTCGATAGTCACTCTATAATAATATTATTATAACCAAAATGAAGGCATATTACATCGCAATGGGCTGCCTTAATACTAATAAAAAAGATCCGAACCTCACGTGTTTTTCACACTTCCAAAAGTTCCAAACGACATCGAAACGTAAGAAGTGATTGTCTACTAGGTACTTAGTATTTAGTATCCATTTATTCTTAGGTAGGTACTTACTTGTCATATTTGTTAAAAAATATTCACCCAACTATTTACTGAAATAATCATTTTTAGATTAGGTAGGTACTTACTTACCTACTTTCGAAATAAAGTTAATTATGAATACAATTTCATTTCGTATGAAAGCAAATTGACTCAAGTCAGCATGTCTGATGTGGCGTTGACTGTACCTATCCAAGATTATTTTGAAACATATTTAAGTACCAACACATTATTTCACAACCTCATAACTTGTAATAAATTAACTACCTGTTATTAAATTATTATATAAAAGAAGAAAGTGAAACCCTGAATTCGTTAGAGAAGATAAGAGCTAAAGTCGCATTACTAATTTCCCAGCAAAAATGTAAACAAAGAAACGTCACTGTCAAATTGACACACTGACCCTGATAGTGACATTTTCAGATATTGAAAACCTTTGGTCACTTATAACATTTTAATTTGTTTGTTATATTTTGAGTCATAATAAATATAACGTCATCCAGGGTAATTTTAAAGTAGGATGGTAATAAGAAATTTTATCTTTATAACCTATCACAATTTTTGATGTTAAAAGTTCTTGAAACGAACTGATAAGAAAACTTTACTAAAATATTGACTGAATGTAAACTATCAAAAATACGTAGCATCTCCGCCTGCTCCCCCCAATACCAAAAGACAAATGTTACACTATGGCTACTACTCGTAATACTATTTTTTATGAAATTTTATAATATGAACCAAAGGTTCATGTGTACGTTTTGCAATTAATGTGTGCACAGCATCATAAAAATATTTTCTCCTATAAAACTGTTATTATGAAATATTAAATTATATTACTGTTTTTGCCGCAAAACTCATGATTCAGAATATTTATCTAGTCTATTTTTATTAGGTTTGTGATGAAAAACCATGTGTGTTTATTTCTTGACTTAGCAATATACTATTTCCTTTTGTGTTGTTTTGTTCTGGCAACACTTTTGTTTACATTTTTGCTGGGAAATTAGTAATGCGACTTTACGCGATAGAAAGAGAGGCAACTTCTAGGTGAATATAACTGTAGCCAAGGGAGCGGCGTGCAACCTGAATTGCACTTTATTGTGTATCGAATAGAGTCGCTATTTAAATAAATGACTTTGCGGAGTGGATCTTCTGTACTTGTACTATTATGTATTCTGTGACTCTGAGCGAAAATGGGGTCTATACTGAAGCGATAGAAAAAACATTTTCAATGTTAAAGGTTAAGCTACAGGGCAAACCCTTTACCCGATCGTCTTTGTTTTAGAGTCAAATTGTAGCTGACTGAATAGTTCAGAGGAGCTTTTCTCAAAATTTTTATATCAATCTTCGTTTCCAAAATATCGAGCGCCAAAATCAAAATATCTGAAAAAATGAGATTTTTTTTCACTAATTTGGCCATATTTATTTTCGTTTTTTATTTTTACGAATAATTCTTTTTGCACCTTGCAGCTCTCGTAAATACGCGTCTTTTGAGTCTTTTTTGAATATCATAAATCTTCACAACCCTCTGAGAAATAACAAGGGGATCGCACTATTTCGTGAAATCGGAGCCTGTACTGGAGCGAACGAAAAGACATTTTCAATGTCAAAAATATTTTTGTACGTATTTTATTTTGTTTTTGTGACTAGGCCACGAACTTTTCAATCCCCCCTCGTATATTTGTGATCAGGACATTGTACTGAATGCATCGATATCTCATTTTCATATTTCCGAGATGACTTGTGCGAATAAGATTTCCGACAAATTCACCTAGATGAATTAAATATATTAGAAACTATTCCTTACTTAATATTTATACCTATTTAAGCTAAGATATTTTTGATTGATGATTACTATAATTAAAAATGTAACTATCAATCAAAAATATATAGGCAGCAAAAAGTACTTCGGTACCTAATTATTAACTTTTAACTAGCGGCCTCACGCGACTTCGTCCGCGTGGACCCTAGGGAAGGGAACATTTAACGAGGATAAAATGTATCCTATGTTTTAACTATCGGTGTGCCAAATTTCATCCAAAGCCGAAATAGCCGTTTCGGTGGGTGAAATAACGTTGTACCTACCTAGTTGTGTGTTGTTAATTAAATTAACGTTTTAACAAAAATACAACATTAAGTACCTATTAGCGTGCCCGCAGACTACAGACTTTCTATCGGCCGATAGTTGGCCCGATAGTTGGTTTTGTATGAAGAATCGGCTGATACCAAATCGTTGTAGTGTGCGCACTTGGATACTTCTTCATACTGATTAAAGGCCCGACTAAACTATCGGCCGACAGTTTAGTCTGTAGTCTGCGAGGACGCTTACACTGCATTTAGTTTTATCATACCTCGTTATTAAATAAATAAATAAATAAATACAATAAAGCCATTCGTTTTAGGTAAATTATTGTATTTACCTATAACGAATGGCATGTTTAAGATTGAAAAAGTTCAATAATTGATTTCTCATTTTGATTTTGGGCACTTGATGAGTTCTTGCAATAAGCCGACGAAATATTATATGAATTAACTACTAGGTTGGTACGTTAGTATTTAATCCTCCTAAAGTTTTCATAAGTAGGTACCTACTTAGGTACCTACTTAATTAAATATTTTAAACCCTTCCTAACTAAACCACAAAAATGGTAAGTACCTAGGTAGGTACCTAAGTAAGTTTATCTTTTAATATTGAAACCATTGATTAGGTATTATATTCTGTGGCCTGTGCCATTGATTGAAACTGTAAACATACCTAGGTAGTTCTAATCTAAAAAACATAAAATTAACTTTTGAAATTCGATTCAACATTCTTTTTCTATTTTCTTCTGACGAACCGAACTTAAAAAAAAATACGAAACAAATACCTAATGGCAATCCAACCGCACCGCACCACATTGTATTGGGCTGAACGTAGACAGAGATCGGGCCCTATTTTTGAATCATTAGAATTCGAAATCGTGTATGAAATCGTAAGATTCGTATGTGAATCCCTAAAATCGCTATTTTTGAATATTCGTACTCGTGAATTTTGCAACGAGTGGTCCGACCCACTCGTTTTCGATATTCTACCAGTAGAAATGGCGTGAGAGAGACAGAAATATATCAAAACATAGACTTAGAAAATTTTTCGCTATGCTCAAGTAGACCGACAAAGGTGCGAGTGAGAAACCGATTCTTACGGCTTATGCGATGTGCGAGAAAGAGTAAAAAAAAACTGACAGCTGAACCTGCTTTGACTTCATTTATCATCGTTTATCACATAGAGTAAGATAAAAAAAATAGGTTTATCACCTTGGTGAAAAGCGTCAACAAGATTATTTTGTAATTTTGATCGCGATCGGGTCGGTTTGGCTCTCAAAGCTATATAAATCAATAATGGTGTCGTGTTCTGTATTGGATTGTAATGTTACTTACGACAATAACCCAAATAAACACTCATTTCACAGGTAAATATGATTGTACTATTACCATTTTCATAATTCATATTTTAGTTGAATATATTCCCAAACACTCTAAGTTATATACTAATATGATGCTATTAAACGCCTATTTCCTAAATAAAGGCTGATTTCTAAACATTATGTGTTAGATAAAAAGATATTATGTCCGTGAACTTGAGAAAATAAGGCGTAGATATTGATCAAAAATTATCGATATCGATACTCATGTCGATGATTTCCAATATAACTTTGTTTGTCTTTGTGAACACTGATAGTTTTATTTAATGCTGCTTGTAACCGACAGTTTACAAATGGTAAATTAAACCAAATTAAATACTAATTTAACAATTATTTCCAGGTTTTCTGTAAATCCAGTGATTAAATTAAACTGGATAAATGTCATAAATAAATAAGCAGGGAGCCTCAAAGGAGACCTTAAGAAATTATTTAAATAAAATTGTTCAAAATCTTGTTTGTGTTTTATTTATTAGAGCAATAATACATTATGGTTATCGACAACCTAAAATGGACTTCAGTGCATCTCTAAATTCACGCACACGTTTACATATTTACAAACACTGGCTCATCTCACTTTTGGTTTCACAGTCAAGTGAACTCTGTTCGTCTATTCCAGTGGATATTAAGTTTATGATATCAAAATCAAATGACTGACAGACAATGTCATTATGACTTTTTAATTTACGTTCCGTTCCCCCGTAACTCAATACCGGTTTTTAAAATCAACGAAATATGGCTTTCCGGTTTTTATTTTCTGCATGAAATGAAACATTCGAGTTTTAGGGCAACACTAATTTCTATTGTTTCAAAAATGCGTAAAATTGGGAGTAATCGAAATTGATTTCGTATACGTTTTGCTTTCGAGCATGAATTTAAGATTCATTTCTAATGATTCAAAAATACGTCCCCTGGGGTTTGATGGGTTTTCTCTGTCTATAATACGGTGCTGAAGTGAAGTGATGCCGCACGCAAATCACCACTGCCTCTGCTGCTGCAATGCATCCACATCGCGAAAGTGAAATAGCACGACTATAGGAACTTTCTCCCCACCCTGAGCGGCCGGTGCAGCGCGGCACGGCGGTAGCGGCATGCGGCGTGCCGTGCGGCGGCGCGGCCGGAGGCGCGCGGTGGTCGCATCGCCCCGCCCTTCACTGCACCCCCGCGCCCCCGCTCGCCGCAAGGTCAGCCAGCCCCGCGTGCAGGCGGGTGGCGCGGCGGGCGGACGCGGCGCGACGCGCTGCGCTCTTGAAATTTCGCTTTCGTTCACTCACTCACTCGCTCGCGGTTATTAGTCGGCCGCGCGCGCTCCGGCAAGCATGTGTTTTGCGTGACGCGCTCCTATTTTACGCGACACGTTCGTTTTCGTTGGCATGGCTCCGCGCCGCCAAGGCGCCACCGGCGAGCGAGAGGCGGAGGACACTCGCGGGTGCTGCGTTCCCGGCGAGTGCCTCCGGCCCCGGGAGGCGGTACGCATCGAAGACGCCGTCCGCGTGCTATGCAACAACGACACGTGCGCCGCCGGCCGGTACATGCACCGGGAATGTTTCGAACAATGGGAAGGCGGCGTGCTCGCCTATCTGAAGTCTTGTGGGCGAGCGAGGTCCTGGTCTGAGAGGCAACGCCATCAGAATTTATGGACGAAGAAGGGTTACGACTTGGCGTTCAAAGCTTGCGGCTGCCGTTGCGGGCGCGGCCACTTGAAGAAAGATCTCGATTGGGCTCCCCCCGGCGCTGGTGTCCGGGCTGAGGAGGATAAGAAGCGACGCAGGCGGACTAGGTCTGGCCGGACGCCAGCAGCGGTGGAGGGCCGTCCCCGGGCGTTCAGCCTGTCCAGCTCCGGCTCCTGTTCGCCACCGTCGGCACCCTCCGAGCCCTCGGCCAGCCCGACCCATGCCCCTACACATGCTGTCACTCCGGCCAAGAGAAACTCCAAACCAGAAATCGTATCTGACAGAGTCAGGTAAGAACACTTTATTAATAATTTTAATCATTAACTTTAATTGTTTATAAACATTCTTGTTCATAATATTATGTTGGTAAGTACACCTACCCATTCTTCTCTTTATTTTACATGTGGTGGGTGGGTGATTTTTCGCTTGTTTATTTATAATTTTATGCATAAGAATAAATAACAGTTTTATTTATTCTTATGTTTTAGGCTTAGCATAATAACACCGTTTTAGGTAAGTAAGCACTTACCTACCTACTTTACCTACACCCTACTCTTCTTTATTCCATCAAAACTATGTTTTCCGTGTGAGTAACATATCGATAAAACTTTTTTTATACATAAGATGTTTTGTTATGTTATCTCAATTTCATAACTTTTTGGATTAATACTTAGACCAAATAAAAAAGGGTCTGAGGATTAATAAAAACAAAATTTTACTGCAGACTTAATAAAAACAAAATCTCATCTTGGCTTCTCGGCTATAATAGATTACTTACTATTAAAAGAATACCTACTCACTAGGTATTGACATAGTAGAATCAAATTCTACTATGGTATTGATTGGTAGATTGTAGTTTGAAATGTCTTGTCGGAAAGTTTGTCATACTTTACCAAATTTAAATAGCTTGAAAGCTAGCTAAAAGGTTTTATAGTCGGGTATTAAAATGCATGTCTTGTTTATGTCGTTTCGAAGTTGGCTTAATTGGCGGGAACGAGTCGGTTCGACGGGTTTCGTAAAACCGGCTGACCCCTCTATCTACCATACGTAGGGTTGTCACACCCAAAAATAAAATAGACGGACAGAGGTTCTTATTTAACCGGGCATTTTGCCATGGAAGCCTGACACTAGTTTTTTAAAGAAAATACTTTTTTTTTGTATTTTTTACTGTTTATATCTGTTAGGTATTCATTTTTAGTTGATTAATTTGAAACCTACTCTACTTGTAATTGATGGGGTCTAACAAAACCCGGACAGGCAGGGCGGACTTCTATAAAATAAAATGTATATTTGGCCGGACCGTAAAAAGCCGTACATCTGACAACCCTAACCGTAAGTACGGTCACAGTATAAACTGTGGTACGGTGTTCGTTTAGGTGCAAGTTGCACCCTCAGATCAAATAAAAAAGACTTTTTTTATTTGGTCTGAGGTTGCTAAATTTGCGATTTTTTTTTCATTATTTTCAAACACCCGCCTTGAAATTTATATTATGCGTCGTAGGTACTTCCCAAAAGTTTTGTGACATTTTTGAATTTTGGACATTATTCGAAATGACTGAAATATTATTTCCCCTACCTATAGGTTTCTCCATCATTTTGTAAAATAATAAAATATCGACAAAAATAATCCATTAAGTACCTATGTAATTATCGAACCTGCTCACAAAGGAGACCCGGCATTTTAGGCTAAAGTTGATAGGTAGTAGGTACTATTTTAATTTTTAAATAAGTATGTGATTCAAAATCTGCTTTACCTACTTGTTCACATAATACCTACCTAGTCTGTGATTTCTGTCAACCAAATGTCAGCTTTAATGCCAAATTGAAGTCAAGTTGACATTTCCCTTTTTTAATTGCGAAAAAAGTAAAGAAATTATGGTTATGCATTGGATGTTTACACATTTCATAGTGATTTTTCTTCCCCTTGAATATTTAATGTGGATAACGGAACGTTTTTCGATGACTATTTAACGTTTTTCCATTAAAAAAATATTCATCAATTAATATCTCTTTTTCTACATGCGCTAAAATAAGAAAGAACTTGATTCATGTGTAGGGTCTCCTTTCACACGAACAAGAATCGGTTGAGAAATGCGAACTGAACTGAACAGCTGAACAGCCGTTTCAGTAAATTGCAGTGTTCAGCTAAATTTGAGGACAACCAAAATCTAAACTTTGATACGGCTGGAAGGAAATTGAAGTATCAGGGCAGGGCCCTTATTCACAAACGTGCGAAACTTTCCGCATCCGCTCTCTGTTTTCTATGGTTTCCGTAACTTTTGATAGTTCGATTCGAAACGAAGACTATAAAATTTGCGGATTCATTTCCGACAATTATTGGTGTGGCAAGAGTTAGTATTTGTATTGTAGGGAAGAAAATTGATATTTCGAATATGGAAACCATAGAGTACCTAGGTACCTAAATAATTGTGGAAAGCATATCATCGGATACATTTCGATGGATAGGTACGAAAAGTTTTGGACGTTTGTGAATATTACAATCTCTTAAAACTTGACAGTTTTCTTAATTGCTACCAATGGGTCTCTTTTATTTGCGAGAAAGAGATGTAACTATATCAATTCATAAACCTGGCAAGTTTTAAGAGGTTGTAATATCCCCTCTGAACTCGTTCCCTCAGAGATTGTAACTTGATCCAGCAAGTAACTACTAGGTACCTTCCTACTTACTCGAGCGCGGATGCCATAACAATTTATATTATGTCTATAATATAAGCAATAGTAGGTATCATTTAGTTATTTCACACACAACCCATGGGTTAAAATGGAATTCATAATATTTACACGTACTACTGTCAACAATTCATTGAGCTGTAACTCGGTTCATTGCGTTCTAGCATTAGTTTTGTTTACGTTACTAATTAATACTATAATATTTATAAAACGCTGAGTTATTTGACCGAGGGTCATTTGTATTATGGCATTTTGTAGCCCGTTAATTAAAAAGATAAGTATTTAAAATATAGCAGGTGCGTGTTAATTTATTGGTTATGGTAAACTCACTCAATGAATGAGTAGGAATATTTTGTTATTGTTTAAAAATAAAAAATGTATCCAAAAAAGTTTTATGGACGATATAGAATGGCGGACGTTGATTGAGATAAGTCAAATCAATTATTTACTCAATAAATCTGTTTTTAATCTCAGGAAAAATAGTTTCAAATACGTATATCGTTAGGAATGTAAAATAATACAATATTTTTGGATTTCATCTTGTTGAGGCACAAGGCCTAAAAAGGTAGTATCATTAGTGGTCATTTATTTTTCTTACAATATGCGGGCACCATAATGTGTCCGAATCTTCAGTGAAAAAAATTAAATTAAGAAGTGTCAATTCGGACAAAGTGTCCGAAATTATTTTGTCCGAATCGTCAGTAAATCTAAAACGTTCAGACTTTTTAATCCCTTGATTTTGGTAAGTTGGATAGGTATACTACTAAAAAAATATTTCTAGGCATTGTAGGCACTAGGTAGGCAGAAACAATGAAAATTAAGTTGACAGATGATATGTACAGATTAAAATTAAGTTTTAATCTGTACATATCATGCCACTGCCACAGTCTAGATTGTTTGATCATTATTAATTGTTCTATTTATCAACAAAACATTCTCATGTTTATGTTTTTAGCGCCAGTTTTACCCATTCACTTCCTGTTTTTGTCAAATTTCGGTCACGGTACAGCCTTGATATTTTTTTCTATGTTATTATGCATTTTTTCTTACTTGTTAAGACTTTTTATGACTAGCTCTAATGTTATAAAAAAGTAAGTGCCACTAACTTAAGTATTTATTATGTAGGTATATTATATTTGATGAGATGATTATGTTGTCAAAACCCTATAGAAAACTCGATCATTTATTAGCATCTACCTATTATATTTATAATGTGTACTGAACTGAACCTATTTTCACTTCAAAATTGCGTATTTTATCTGCTAAAGAAAGGTATCTTATGATAACAAAGGAAAAGCGGCACTCGCCATAGAAAAAAAGGTTTAACTTGTATACGATTGAATTTGGTCTTAAAATAACGCCAAGTGTATTTGCTACATTGATCATCTTATTTTTAGCGTATGTAGAAAAAATAATTACCTACTTACTTAATATTTTTTGATATGGAACACTACACACTCAACGAGTCTTTGAAAAATGTTCTGTTATCCAAATTCGATTTTCAAAGGGCAGAAAGGTCACTATGAAATGTAAAAGCGTGGCTGCATAAACCATAATTCTTTTCCCTTTTCGAAATTAAGAAAACGGAATGTCAATTTGATTCCGATTTGGCATTGATCTGTCATTTGGTTGACAGATACCACATACTTAAGTGAAAAAGTACAACAGTTTATGAATCACATCACAGATTAAAAAAAAATAAAAAATATGTAATACAACTTCAGCACAAAATGCCGGGTCTCCTTTGCCAAAATTTTCTCATCCCTTTCCAAAGTTGTTTGTACACTTTTAGTGACTCCATTTAAAATGTATCGCCTTTGTATTACTTATCCTCAACACTTTTTTGTTTTCTCTCTCGCCCCTTTATTGTTCAGACAGCCAACAAAAACCTAAACGAAGCACCTGGCATTTATATCCATTTCCGTGGAAAACGTCGCTTCGAGTTACAATAATTTTGCGTCCGAAAACAACTGACTGTGCAATTTTTGGGTTCGAGTGCGAGTGTGTCCGAAATGTTTTACAAAAAGTCTTGATACTTTTTTACTTTTTAATTCGGTTATAAAGCCTCATAATCGGGTTTTAGGCTAGGAATGTTGTCAATGTAATGGCTTTTAAAACACTCAAGTATTATCTTTACCAATGGTAGGCAGGGTTGATACGATTTAAAACGCGATTAAAATCAAGTGATTTTTTAAAAAAAATCAATGATTTTTATCATTAATTTTTTTTTTAAATCATTTATTTTTATAAAAAAAATCATTGATTTTTATAAAAAAATCACTTGATTTTAATCGCGATTTGACACATTTTGGCTGATTTGGTCAAATCAGCCAAAATGTGTCAAAGAACTTCTTGCTTCCTTAAGCAATAAAAAGAAATAGACTAGGCACCGAGTAGGCAGACAAATTAGTCTTCGTTTGAAATAACTAAATTAAAAATATTTTCCGTATTAATTAAAATGACAGTATGTTTTTTAAAAAGTGGTTTGATTTTAGAGGAACTTTTTGTTTTTTGATAATTTTATAATATTTTTTATTACTTAAGTAAGTAGGTAGGTATTAATTCACTGTATGTAATGTAAGGTACTATTAGAATGTGGAACTGTTTTGTTTAAAAAAAAATATTTGTTAATTTTATTAATAATTGTCATAAAAAACATGTTGTTTTTTTATTAATAACTGACTACTAAAATAAATAGATCAGAATATAAAAAAAATATAAAAATCCGATTAAAATCAAATATATCCGATTTATTTGATTCATTTTAAAAAATCATGATTTTTACCAACCCTGAGGTAGGTATTTAGAGTATTTACAAGAATATTTTAACAGTTGTTAAGTAAGTAGGTATTCTTTCAATTCACTTGAATGTTTTTTCTTCAGCTTCAGCACTTAGGTACAAAGGTACTTTTGTATTTATTTTCATGTAAGTAAATGTAAATTGCAAAACCACCATTGATATTTGCAAGTATCAATTAGTGCGCTGCGCTAACAAGGCGCAAACATCCAAATTGGTGCATCCCCAAAAATGCAATTTTGCCGGTTTCATACATTAACTGCGCTTCGTTGCACAGCTGGTTTCCGTTTCCCGTTCCAAACGAACCTGCCATTTTCCCGAATTTTAACCGCCTAAAGTTGTGGTTATATTGCATTTGCCGCCTTTGTGGTTTAGTGATTCGTCCACCCGTAAAAGATGGGGTGTTCGATTCCCAGGAGTAGGGTACATTTAGTTTCTGTTTTGTTTGTGGTAGGGCTGCTTGTTTTAGGCCATCTTATCTTACCCAGGTCCGACGCCATCCGAACGCCTCAACATTTTTTTTAGTTAGTATTGAAGTTAGCCAGTTAATCGGTGGTGATTCCATTTCCGGGTGAAGTGCGCTTCCACTTCCGGTTTGATTGTCACTTAAGTAAGAGCAGGTGAAATGTCAAATCAAGGATTTACCTACCCGTTGTAAAGAAAAAAACCGGCCAAGTGCAAGTCGGCCTCGCGCACGAAGGGTTCCGTACCAGAAAACGACGAAAAATCACGTTTGTTGTATGGGAGCCCCACTTAAATATTTCTTTTATTCTGTTTTTAGTATTTGTTGTTATAGCGGCAACAGAAATACACTATCTGTGAAAATTTCAACTGTCTAGCTATCACGGTTCATGAGATACAACCTGGTGACCAACGAATTGCTGGTGACAGACTGGACGTCAGTCTTAGTTAAAGGGTCCCATTTTTACCCTTTGGGAACGGAACCCTATAAACAAAGTAGGTAAACTGGTATGATACTTATTGCCACGCCACAAGATTCAATCAACTCAACTAACGTAAAGACCTATTACTGATTAGTTAATCTTAATGTTATTTTAACTGACTTTATATCTTTGTTGTTTCATACGTAAATGATAAATAAATCGTAATACCTACAAAATCGCTAGAACATGCAGTCATTGTTTAAAAACAAGCAAGATAAAAATCCAACAGCTACATTTTAGTAGATAGGTATGTCGGCTAGCAAGTATTTACGTAGATAATGAAATACTTACACATGATAGACATATACAGAACATGGAGGTAATCTTATCAAAAAGCTTTAGATAAATTAAGTCTGCATTTGAAGTTGTTTTTATTTAAAAAAAAGTCAATATTGACGTTATCAACGTAAAAACGATTTTCGCGCGTTCATTTTCATAAGAGATAAAACACTTTTTAAAACTTTTTTGCTTTTAGCCAACCCTGAAAAAGTGCCGAATCGTTGGGAATTTAAAAAAAAACAGATAAATACAAACTAAATCATTCTAAAACAACACCTGTATTAATAATATACTTACGTGCTGCTGTAATCCGTAAAAAATATTTATTTCTAAAAAAAATATTTTAATTTTAAGTAATTAATATATAAACAAAACAGTCAAGCATTACTTATTTCTTTTACGTACCTACCTATTTGACGGGTATAAAATTCCTGAATAAAGTATTTTAACCGAAGCACAATTGAAATGAGCTGTTATTTATTTTCAAGAATTATTTTACCAGGTGTTTTTCTCAGAAAAAATATTTGATCTTACGCTGTAAAAAATATCTCAATGATTTATTAGTGACAATTTTATCAAGAAACAAATAAATATATCAAATCAAATACTAATAAACTTGATGAAAAAAGTTATGTTAGGCGCCTTCCTCACCGGCTCGGCAGTTCGGCACGTTTTCGTTTCGTTATTTTTTAGTATGGGCTCGGTACAAAATAAGTCCAAAATAAGCCCATTCTATGTTACGCGGATTCGGGTGCGAGTGCGGATTCCGTCCGCAATCCGCATGCAGTTGCAGCACCCGCATCCGCGTAAGATGGCGTAAGATAGAAACTGCCCTAAAAGTAATTCTGAATATTCGATTAAGTTTGTATGCGCCTATACACGAGCATTCGTGCCGCATGGCACGAATCATAAGCGGTGAGTGAAAATGGTGGGGATTACTGTACTGCGCATGTTTGCAGTAGCCCTGCACCCCGTTCCCCGCCGCCAATGAGACCTATAAATGTCTTCTGCGCATAATGTCACCGCTCAAGATCCGTGCCGAGGCCTGTACTTATAGCTTTTATTGGCAATGCAAAGTTTGTTTTTAGAAAAAAATGTTAAATGAATTTATTATGGGTAACTCTACTTACCTTTACGGGTAAGTTTATATTTACACCGTCCGTACCTATACAACAGAATAGATATAAGTGTACTACCGTACAGAAATGAAACTCTCCGCCCCGCCCCAGAATCAATTACCTCACCCCACCCCGCGAGTTCGTGTGCCGAATCGTGTGCTCGTTTAGTCGTGTTTGTCAACGTCAACTTATTTTGATATTCAAAGCAATGCGTGGTAAATTTTTAGTCGTGTTTGTCAACTGTCAACTTATTTTGATATTCAAAGCAATGCATCGTAACTTTATTTACCAAAAAGTTCGAATAATTATAAATTGAACGCCGCTCATACAGTATAAACTGCACGGTAGACTTACATACACAGTTGCACGTGTACAAAAACGTCGTTTGACGTCATCTGTTTATAATGGCGCGTTTGTATGGAGTGTCCGGAGTGTGCCTTGTGGCAAATATCAACAGAGGTTTAGGTTAAGAAGTTTTCAACCAGTTAAAAATAGATTCATATTAATGCCTTTTCACTAATTGTTTAAAGAACTAGCAAATATAATGTACGTGACTAGTGCGATAACAAATCGTACCTACCTCAACAGTGTACATAAATAAAATAAGGATAACGTTCTAACTATACATACTTCTCTATAACAAACGTGCGATAAAACGTGTGCGTTATCACGAATACTACTATGTATGTTATATAAAAGTAGTTTGTTGCTTTGAAAATAACTCGTCGTCTATTTTTTATAAACAAGTCTAGTAAAACTGATAAATAATGACTAAAAGTTAGATAAATGATAACGGCTTATTTACAAACTTTATTGACAGTGTCTGCTATCATTCAGAGACATAAATCAATTTATATCTAATGTATGTATTTTTTGTTATCGAATTATAACTTTGCTGCTAAAATCTCATTATTTAATTGCATTGCTTTCTGCAACACCATAGAGATCTATACTAACTTGAACACTTCTGTCTCAAAATCAAATCATCACCTTTTTGTATCTTCTCGTAATCGTAGTAATTTTTTTGTTAATATTATGTGTGACGCAAGATGATGGCAAAAGTTACAAAATCCAACTGTACATAGTTTGGTTTTTAGTTCCAGCTATTTGTTGGCCTCTCTAGGTCTGATTTTAGGTAAGTAATAAATGTAGGTGTAGTATTTTATAACGCCAGCCATGATTGAAACGTGGGCGAAGATTGGATGACGGGAGATGACTCTTTTAGTAGTTAACTTGACCTAGAAAGATGGTTTGAAGAATAGCTAGATGTATTCTTTGTAAGTGATAGAGACTATTGAAGCACTCTTTGTGATTGACGCAGGGTTTAAATGATCCTAAGCAATGAGATGATGCGTTTAAAGTCAGAAAAAAGGAAGCACTTTGTTATCCTCCATAATTGCAAAAAAAAAAACAAACAACAGAAAATTCAAACGTAATGACAAAGAACTACTTTATGGATAAATCAAAGATTCTACTAAAACGAAATGAAAAACATGTCTCTAAAGCTTAAGGAGAACCAAAAGAAATTAAATACACACTTATAATTCACAATATATGATTGCAACTCCATCTTGCTTAACTTAATATTACGGTATAATGTATCATCGGAGACATTCGTACCGATCCAAACACAGCTAATAAGCCATTTGTATGCGCCTGGCTATCAATTGGTCGACTTCGTGCCATACCTATCATATATACATTATTGAATACGTGCAGGTATTATAATTTAATAAATATTTGATATGATGATAGATAAATATTACATGGCCATTAGTTGCTAAGTACCTAAAAAGTGATGTACAAACTGTGTTTTAGAACATAAAAACGCCGAAAATAAAGTCAAAAAACGCAACTCTACTTCCAGAGAAATAGTACGAGTGGGTATAGCATTTTCTACTTACGTAACGGAAGGAGCTGTCACATACACTGAAGTCGCAGCCAGTTCCTTTTAAATAAAGAAAGAACGTCGTCGGTAGAAGTAGAAGCTTGGCTGTAGTTTGCTGTAGTTATAAAACATGTTTTACCACAAGAATTCTATTTGGCTGTTCAATAAGAAGCTTTCCAGTATTTTAATAAGAAAATTCTAAGAACGTGCTACTTCTTTAATATCAATGTGTTAACAAAGTTAGCAAAGGAAATTACTATTTCAAATGAGGCAATTTGCATGCCACGGCTGCTTCTCAGCGTCGTTCGCTCATTGTGTATAGACACATTACTCGATCTGATATGAATATAAAAACAAGCTTGTAAAATACCTAGTATCATTTTGCTGTCACACCAAGAAGGATAAAAATACGTTGTAACATGGAATTGTATTTGTTTGATAAATTCAAACAAATATAATATTCTCACCTAATCACACTATATTTTACTGGTGGAGTAATGTGGTTAGGTTAGATTAGGTTAGACTCTTTAGCAATGCCGAATTTTCAATATTTTTAATAGACAAAAAAAAATCCGATCTAAAATAACACCAAGGCTTCTTTTGAATATGACAATCTAAAATTGATTTTTAAATAACTTCAAACTAACATAGATTAAGGAGGATATCGTCCATTAGTGAGTAGGCTATTTGGCATTAGCTATTAGCATATTTGGCCGAAAAAAACATATTATCACACAACACTGCATAATATTCGGCTGAAGTAGTTTCAAAACCGGTTTCGACCATCCGTCTGTGGGTGTGTCTAATTCTTACATACACAAAATTTTGTTACGCGTAAAGTGGTATAAAAACTGTAATTTCTCAGTATTTGCTTCAGATACCATTGGTTTCTTGCTTTTTATTACTGAAATACTTAGAGTTATGATTAATATGGGGGAAGTTGTTTTGATCGCGAGTAGTTTTTGTGGTGCCACAAAAACAAGTCTGATCACGTTTAAGGTGGCCTTGAGACGAGCCCACTACAGACACGTGTATCATGTTATCTTAAGGCATGGTTCTAGTGCAAATTGATAATATCATTTAGTATAGCAATGTCAAATTTGGTACATGTAAATAACCTAGAAGGTTTTAACAGTAAATTTTCTAAAGAGAAACTGTTGATTGCCCTTGACGATTTATTGTAGCCTTTATACAAATGTTCAAGCAACTGGCTGATGCCACTTTATGTGTATCATTTTTAGTGATTGAATTGAATTCTCCTAATGAGAGAAACATCGTTTGAAGCACGAACGAAGCTATAACTTATCTAACAACTGGGCTTTAAATAAACAGTCTGAGGCGCGACCACAGTGAGTCAGACGTCAGTGGCGCGTGAAGCGATCTCAGTGCGGGGGAGGCCGCTAAGGATATTAAACGCCTTACGTTTTATGGTTCAGGGGCCGTACCGGCTAACGAATCGATTATCGAAAAGTCTGCTGGGTTTCAATTTAAAACAGATAAATCGAGCCCCAATTGGGCTAAAATGGCAAACCCCAATTCATGATGTCACACGAACATCGATATCTTCCAAATTACGTCAACAGAAAGTACAAGATGAAATTCCTTACTTTATTTTTTTCTGTTTTAAGTTAAAACTCGATAGACATTTCGATAATCGATTCGTTAGCCGGTACGGCCCCAGGAGATATCTGCCGAAGATATTGAAGAAATCCATGTTCATGATTTCTATATCCTTCTAGCTCGTTTGCCTCCATCTGCAATTGTGCACTCCGTGTGCGTGTCTTTAAATTATGCATGAACACATCATTGCATTATAAAAGAGTTTTTAAAGTTTATGAAAGTGATTTAAGTTACTCAACACTGGTTAATATCACTTGTCTAATAGAAAGTGAGTTGTGGTACTTGCATGATTCTAAGAGTATAAAGGAAAATAATTACCAAGTCTTGGTTTTCACACGTAGACATGAAAACTTTTGACATTGGTCGTGGTAATAAGAGTTGCACATCAAGTTGTACGTTATTATTACTGTCTGAAGTCCGTCTGAGTTCACCGTCAGTGAGAGGCGGTGATTTCCGTTCCCATGCCGATGCCGCCGACAGTGGTCGTCAGCCGGCATGGCTCGTTAGCGCCGTTTTTAGGGCGTGATCGACGCAACGGCGCATGCCTGCATAAATTGCATCCAGACCCTTCTGAACCCTTTTGGCCACCACCTACACAAAATATCATGCACCTATTGTCACCGACCTTGTGTCTAATTTCAGACGACGTAAACGCCCTACCCAAAACCTGGCTTACCCCAAACAATGCTACGTTTTTACATTTGCAAAGCTTAAAAAGTGCAGTGTCTCGTCATTTTACTTGCAAATTTACGTGATTATGCATAGTGGAGTTGAGTAAAGATGTATTTACGTGTGCATTGTATGCATTGTGTTGTTGGCACGCGTGTGGGCACGCAGCAATGTGCTCTGCTGGAGTGCAACACAGGCGCACTCTCCCCTCTGCACTCGGCGTCACAAATGATCGATGCAACTTGTAGTGTATTTGCAGTCTGCAAATGTTAATGGACGTTAAACGCGTTAACGCTTTCCATATTCAAATCTCCCCAGCCATAGAAACGGCCATTTTGAGAAACGTCTAGTTTATCGAATTTATATCCAATTACTTATTGAATACTATATTTTATCGTCACCCCACGTACATGGTCAGCATTGCAGTTAAGTTCATTACACAGTCGGACGGTGGAGCAGCGACAATTCAGAGCGGACTATGCATAATTTAGCCATTAATTCTCGAAATGACTCTTGGAAGTTCTGTACTCGCCAGACGGCGCTGACCAGCGCTATAATATGCATTTGTCAGCTTCGACTGCAAGTTTAAAGACACTATATTGCTAAACTTGGCTGATTTCAAGACCCATAAAAGCAGCAGTACCTACCTATTGGAATAAATATACAAAACTTCAGTATTAATTTCAACGGTTATTCCTATGCCTGTTGGACTATTCGAATTTCTACAAATTTTCTGAAGTCTCTTCAAAACTCCTTAGTAGCAAACGGGAGAAAGTTTGGGTAGGTTCAGGGACGAGTCGTTTGTGGCTATTTGCGTCGTGCAGCGGGCGATCGTCAATGCAATTAAACTTGTAAGCGAAGCTTTATGTTTCAAGCTAAATATAAATCGATGGCGCGACGTTGCCGTGCCGACGGCCACTTTCATTCGTTGCATACTGCTCAATTGGAGCCCTGCATGCAATGGTTTTGTAATGTAAATAAAGCATAAACTGTACTTTTTCAACAGATGACTAAACCTACATAATTGCGGTCCAATTTTGCTGAAGCCTTCAATATTATGCGATTGTTCAAATTTAACTGTGTTGTAACCGAACAAAATTTTAAATTATCAAACAACGAAGGGAGCGTCAGCACGATAGGAATTTGCACATAGTGTGGCAACCAGCAACTGAAAGCAAAGTTCAGTAGTTCAATGATGGCAAACCTACGTTCATTGTCCCTTCTCAAAGGTCAATTCAGCCAGATTTGCTATAAGTCAACTGGAAATAACAGTATTTTCCTTTTGTTTTAATAAGCTCGCGTTTAAATTTCTTGTACAAAACAGAGCAGTGTATCTCTAGGGACTTGTTTGTCGGGCAATATTTCATCAGCGGAGCTTGTTTTACGAGCTTGAGCTGACTTTTGACTCTTAGCGAAATGCTTTATAGCGTCTACTGCTGCAATATGAAATACTTTAATAATGTTAAACTACTCAAATGTGACTAAGAATGCGATGTATTTCATCCTGTCCTGAACTTAAAACAGTAGATTTCATTAAGATCTCACTGTTCTTAGTAAGCTTTTTATGCTTCTCAATTCCATCGTTAATGTGTGCTCAGATTTACTACTCATCCCCTTGATCTTTGCAGTCTAGTGCATAAATGGCCGTTGTACGTTAGATTGCAAATATATCTCTACTTCAATTATTGCAGCCTGCAAATTGGAATGGGCTGTGGATGACGTTTGCACAACAGATTTATGGTAGCGTTGACTTGTTAACTTGATACGATATCAAGTGTAAGCTTGTCGTTTTCAATATAAATGGTGTTGATTTATATTTATTGTTGACGATCTGAATTTTTTATTCAAGTATCATCTCTTTGTATGTATTTACGTATTCTCAGAATCTGATGCAGCAAAAAACAATGGTTTAGTTAAGTAAGTAGATCGTATATTACTTGCGATATTTCCATTTAAAAAAATATTTACCTACGTTTATCGGACATAAAAAGTTGGACGTGATTCTATAGAGAACTTGGACTAGAGTGCATATCGGTGCATTTGTTACGTAAAAACTCAACTGCGCAGTTTGCATCGCGCGGAGTCCATAAAACGTATTTATAGCTGCGTACTAACCATACTCAATAGTGAGTTTGTTGTGAGTAGTTATTATGTCTGCGTTACGTGAAACATATTAAACAATCGAGGTTGCATTTTATGGACACATTGTTTTAGACATTTGCTTCCTGCGCAGTTCAAAAATACTGAGTTTCCATTTATTTGAAAAAATATTGCGTTTGCAATTGCATTACTTTGAATGAAATATGCAATAATGCTTCACTAATCAGTTCTTGTTGTCTGGTACATTTTCCAAACTGACAAAATTGAATTACATATTTAACATATTTTACGTAAAAAAATATCTACTTTTTTCTTGCTTTAACTGTTGAATTCGTTGTGATCTGTGATTGACTCGTTAAAATTTTTATGTATGTCTTTCGTAAATAAGTCATATAATAAAATAATACAACATTATTTATTATTTTATTCATAGGTGTATTATGGCGTTAATTATTATATTTTCCGTCAAAATAATATAATTGCAAATAAATAGGTTGTTTACATTAATAAAATAAACAGATAACGACTCTTTTACGCAAATACAAATCGTAAGCTGCGGTTGTGTGAAGCATTCAATATTGTGCCTTATTGCGAATGACACACACTGATAAATTTGCAGCATCACAACAGAAAAGTTATGATCATTTGTTATTTTATTAACCTAAAATACAAACAACCAGTTGATTGTTTGAATTTAGGTTGATCTCCTCATGAATAAGCTATGTATCAACTCTTCAAATTACCTGACTACTCTTGTTGATAATTTTACTTATTCGAGAATAACAAACATACAATGACTTTCTTTATCTACAAAGTCATTGATAACATACTAGTTTCATTCTTCTCTATAGTTCTGCAATCTGCATACAATATCAAAATATTGGACATAATACTCATTCATAGTACTTATAAATCTTGTAGTCAAACCACAAAATAAATAATAGGGTCAAACAAATAGTGATATTCGCAGCTCGTTATACAAAGTTACTTGACATGAAATACGCACTATAATTTTACAAGTTCGCCTGCACAAGAAACATTTATACTGTGGTTATACCTACGGGCTATCATTAGTCTATGGCAGACCAGTCTAGGTTAAATAATATTAATATTCGCCGACACTGCAAAACAGATATAAATGATTTAAGTACGAGTATCAGCGCGTACGCGCATACTAAATGTGAAAATGATTGTACTCTCTCCATTTTACGTAATCATCTTATTTTGCAAATGATGAAGAAGTTATGCATAACTATTATTATTCTTAAAGCTTTTGCTGACTTACAAAGATAAGTAGGAAAGACACAGTGGTTAATTTCTTCAGCACTTTCTCTAAACTGCTACTATACATGTTTTTGCTATGCGTTTATTTTGATGTATTTTTTACAACCGTATTAAGTCAGGATTTTATTTATTTAACGGTGATTAAGACTTCCTTATTGTGCTATGCGGTCAGACTTGTGACATTTAGCACTGGTGTCGTTACTTCCAGTCCAGCCTTAACGAGCACCAATTAGGTGCTCTGATATATTCGTCGTAAAATCTCAAATAGATGTTGTTGATAAAGTGATGTAGAGATTGTAAATGCTAATACCCTGGCAAGGTCTGGTGCCTTATTTTGAAATTTCATAATTGGTCTAATTGCATATGCGATTATACAATACTAATAATGTATGATATCTTCCTCATCGTCACTCTTGAGTTCCATACTTGCGTTTGTAAAGTTAGTTAGCGCATTTATCAGAAAAACTTCATTTTCATCAATGATGATACTTTAGAACGATTAATAATTCAATCATCATCAGCCTTTGGACATTTATCTCCACTTCTGGGACGTATCCATTAAATGTTATTTGAAAACAATTGTGATATAGTAGGCACTACACACACAGACGAAGCCCAGCCATTAGATAAATAAATATCTCTTCTCAAACATTTAACCGTTTAGACGTCGACGCAATAGACGCAGAACAGCAAAAATATCAAGACTCCCAAGAAGCGCATGATTATACCAGTTGCGCGTGCGCGTCAGGAAAACGGCTAATAATAATAAAAAATAAACATTCAATTGTAGACTCTAATAATATGTCTTAAAGATTCTTTTACGAGAAAGCTGGCATTCGGCCTGACTAAAATGTTTCTGACATTTGATGATTCAATTGAGCGCAGCGATTACACATTGTTAATTAATACTTGCTTGAGTAATTGTATGCGAGTCAAATGTGGTCCGGAACCCGCTTTTGGAAATAGAACAATATTCTCCAATAGCTCAAATTGATTGTAGTGCCTTTGACTGTATTTTAGGAAGAGTTTCGACTATCTATGTTCGAGTTTTTTCCCTTGTGCTTGTGCAGGAGTTATGCCGGCCATACACCATCCTGCCGATCGTCCAATAGGCATGATACTGCCGATTGGATCCAATCTGCAGTTCGTCCGTATACACCACACACGATCAATTGGACAGTTGCAACCGGCAGCGATATCCATTTTCCAACAAAATAATCACTTAATTCGGTTCATAAATAAAGTCATCAAGTTAGTTAACCCATAACCATAGTATTTTCAGGATTACTTGAATTCAAAACTGCTGAACCGATTAAAAAAAAATTGGACCATCTCGCAAGAAAATTCTATCAAACAAAAAAAATATCATCAAAATCTGTCCATAAATATCGAAAATACGCGCGAACAATGAATAAAATATACTTATATTAAATCGAATTGAGAACCTCCTTCTTTTTTTATGTCGATTAAAAAAGAAAATACCACGATCGGTCGCGTGTTTGCCATACACGGTCCAATCGGCGTATCCAGCCAAAAGAATTGAAATTTGTTTTTTCCGTCAATGGGGAGCTAATCGCAGATGGCGCCAGCGGCGACCCGCGGGCTGATTATCTAATTAAAAACCACCTAGCGACTGGTTGCAGTTCACAGATGATCGTGATCCATAGCTACTTCTTTTTGGGTTAAAAAAACATACCAAAGAAAAGTGGCAATTTATGTCAAATGCAACCGGTCGCTCAATAGTTTCTTTTTAGATAATCAGGGTGTCGGCCGCTATCAATGGTTTTGACTGGTTAAAATACGTCAGGAATGACATTATATTAGACATTTGAAACAACCATTCAAACAATTTTTGGACAGTCGCTTGTGGCGCCATTAGTTCCTCAGTATCACACCCTATTCGATCTGTCCCGCCGATCCACGGCCACACATGGTCAGTTCGATTGGATACAATCGTCAGTATCGGTAGGATGGTGTATGGTCTGCCTGCATTAGTTGCAGGACGTCTGTCTACTTATAGGGCGGTTTCTATCTAACGCGGATGCGGGTGCGGACTTCATCCGCTTGTAAGCCGCATCCGCGTAAGATAGAAACCGTCGTCGCGTCAGATAGAAACCGCCCTTACAGTTTTAATCGGTTTTGGTCGCTTAAATTATTATGAAATATCGTAACAGCATGTTATAAAAGTGAGAATACAATATTTCGTCTGCTTACTGGTAAAAAATGGTAAATGCATTTTTGATCAAAAATGAGATATTAATGCAGTATTTGTAATTTTCGACGCTCTTTCTACTGGTAAAATGTGATAAGTGAAAGGACTTTTTAGTGCCAAGTTACGTAACTAAAAATATTATAAATAGCAAAGTATTTCTATAATTCTACTACGAAAACGACGTAAATCTACTTATTAATAGGTTATAATTAAATAGACACAAGTAAAATATGATGTATAACTTTATTATTTTTTCTTTGTAGATTTAGTATTTTAATTCACGACGTGTACAGTGTGGAAAAATAGATTAAATACATTTATTGTTTTTTTCTTGACATTCCATTATATACCAAGTTCGTCTTTATAAACTGGTAAAGTATGATAACATACATGTGCTGTTTTTTACCAGTAGTGTAATCACGTAGCCTCTATAAATTGAGGTCTAGCAAATGATAATAAATGCATTTAACACGTTTTACCTGTAAGATCTCTAGTGAAATTCTGGCATTATACGAGTGACACGTGCGTAACTACTGCATTTACCTGATTTTATTTGTAAGTTTCTAAAAAAAATTTGTACTTACCATAATGATTTTCCATAGTAATAACTTCCACCAGCTTAAAAATCTGTTACAAATGAAATATACAATTTTAAAGACATAATTTTAATGTCACATCAATCAAAATATTGTACGAAACATAATATAACAGCCAACGCTAAAACCAATAAAGAATACCTCAGAAATAATCAAGTATCTGGTCTCAGTCTTCCGAACAAACTTCGTCAACTGCAGGTTATGGTTAACGGCAGGCTCATCGGTGGCAGGCAAAGACGAAAACCATCCATGGAATTCGACAGGGATAACCCCTTTATAACACATCGCCAAGAGATTTTTTTCTTGGCTTTTGTTATAGGCAAAGGCTTTAGATAGGCTTGCTTCATGCGGTTGTTCCTTGTCCCTGCGCCTTTTGGTCTGTGACTTGCAGTCTGGTTTCTTCCCGAGACATCGGTGGAAACAAATTCTTCGGACATGTTATAGTTAAAAACATTTTAGTTGGTTCTGACACAGTATTATAAAGAACCTACCAGTAATCCGACTCTTTTGTTGATAAACGCATGCCGCCACTGTGTAGGTATACACACAGAAACTCCGTCAAAGGTCAGGGTTGTCACAACAAAAACTACTCAAATATATCACATAAAAGTTTGAATTTGTAATAACGAAAGAATAAAAATATAATATAATAAAAAAGTTATTCAATTTGAGGGTCCCTATCAAACCTTGACGTGGATTTACAATTAAACACAGAACAAATCAGTAAGCCATTATGAGACGTTCTGGAATTTCGTTACGCTTCTTAAAACGTACACCCCTTCAAGTAAGAGAGCGCAAACTAGAGGAGATTGCGCTCGCCGACTCTGCCGCTCACTTCCCCGCGTACCCCCCATCGTTGCCCCGCACAAGTACATGAGTCGGACAACTGTTAGTAGTATTAATAAAACTGTGGTTCTGACTTGAGGTATTTAATTCTCTTTATTTTCAAACACTTGGCTGGTTGTCCATTGCAGTCTTTTGACTTAATAAAGATCGTTTCCTCAGCAAATTTCTTGAAATCATAGAAAAAAAATGTGTTCAATTTGTTTTGTTCAACAGAACAAATTGAATACATTTTTTTGAGTCTAGACATAGCTACACGGAAGTTGATAGTATGCACAGTAGCATTGAGTCTGCAAAAACCAGACCAAACCAGAGAGTTTAAGTACAATGATTTCTATGATCTCAAGAAATTAGCCGAGGAAACGATCTTTAATAAGCCAAAAGACTGCAATGGACAACCAGTCAAGTGGTTGAAAATAAAGAGAATGAAATAGGTAAGTACCTCAAGTCAGAACCAACTAAAATATTTTTTAACTTTGATAGAAGAAGAAGAATTTGTTTCCATCGATGTCTCGGGAAGAAACCAGACTGCAAGTAACATACCAAAAGGCGCAGGGACAAGTAACAACCGCATGAAACAAGCCTATCTAAAGCCTTTGCCTATAACAAATGCCAAGAAAAAAATCTCTTGGCGATGTGTTATAAAGGGGTTATCCCTGTCGAATTCCATGGATGGTTTTCGTCTTTGCCTGCCACCGATGAGCCTGCCGTTAACCATAACCTGCTGCTAAACTGATACCTGGATACTTGATTGATTATTTCTGAGGTATTCATTATTGGTTTTAGAGTTTTATGGTTTTATTATGTTTCTTACAATATTTAGATTAATGTGACATTAAAATGATGTTTTTAAAATTGTTTATTTCATTTGTAACAGATTTTTAAGCTGAAAGAACTTATTACTATGGAAAATCATTATGGTAAGTACAACATTTCTTTAGAAACTTTCAGATAAAATCAGGTAAATGCAGTAGTTTTTTCGATAATTCCATGAATTTATTCCGCATGCAATTTTTTTTTATTTCATGGCTAACTTTTAATATTAGTATGTACTTTTCATTAAAACTATAAAAAAATAGTGTGAAATATAGGTTTTATTTCATATATTTCAATTACAGGTAAAACCAGTTAAGCGCACTGCCTAGATCAACATAATTATATTTTTTTGTTAAATCTCATCAAATAAGTTCTGCTACAAATATACAGAACGAAAGGTTAATATATTACCAATAATATTTCATATTACATTCTACAACAATTGAATTGAAAGATAGTCAAAAATCTATTTAAACTTTCAAATCTTATTATCTCGTTTCCACAAAATGTGCACTTAACATAGTTTACCAGTAAGCAGACGATTTGTTCAGGATAATTTATCATAAATAGTTAATATTTTTATAATAACTAACTTTAAAATCTAATTTCACATGATTTTAATTTGGAGCACAATATTCACAATCAATTTTATTCGCTTAGTCGCTTAAAAATGAATTTGGACACGAATGTGAATTTTAACTCGTCAAAAATATTAACTAATAATAAATTGATCGCGTTTTTTGATTGTGACAGTGCAGAGAGAAAAAAACTAGGGATGGGCCGAAGCTCGTTTTACATTCGGTTTAACCGAAATTCGGCGGTATATACCGAACTTCGTCATTCGGCCGAATTTCGGTTTATCAAGCCGAATTTCCGTAATTCTATGAACGACGCACATAGTAATTCACTTTGTGAACATTTTCCAGTATTTCCGAAAAGAAAATAATATCTCTCGCATACCTATAACTCTATGCCAATTAATGTTGATTTACAGTCTTAAGTAACTGGGAAAATCAAGTAAAAACTTCAAATCCATTAAAGAATTATTTTTATTTAATTTATTTTCAGTACTTTGTAAATTAAAATTCTTTATGAATTTCTTAAGACTTCAACAGAAAGTATTAATTATTAATTATCTTCTGACACCACAAAGAATCAAAATAATATATCAATAATCTTTTTTAACCTTTACTAGAAATAAGTCACATAAAATGATTAATTATTCTTAAAACACAACAAAACGTAACATGTCCTGTTTCACTAACTAGTAGTGGCGTCAGTAGGGTGAAAAATACGGCGTTTTGTGAACCAGAGATTTCCTTTGGTAGGATTGGTCCTTAGGACCCTAGGATGGATATAAGAAGTGGAGCCACCACGATTTCTGTAGTAAATTTTTTGAAGTTTTGGCTTTCAGGCCAATCTTGATATATTAGTTAAGCTGCTATGCCCAATTGCCCAGTTTGATATCATATTCGTATGAATTTAGGGTGTCGAATTAATTTTCGGATTCATATTTGTACGATTCAATTGTAAAACTATTTAAAAAAAATAAAAACAAATATAAATACGCTCTCGATTAAAGAAAAAAATCCATTAAATACACAAATTAGAATATTTGAAAAAGAATATATTTTAATTTTACAGTGACCATTAAAAAATGATTTATTTAAATTAATGAAATGACAAAAACGCAATTAATGAAAAAAATCCGACCAGATTGTGACGCAGTGGTGCGGCGGTGAGCGCTGGCAAAAACGCGGTCAAAATTACCGAAATTCGGCCGAAGTTCGAATTCGGCACATTTGTGAACCGAATGTTCGGCCGAAGTTCGTATTCGGTTAAATCCACATTCGGCCCATCTCTAAAAAAACTAATCTCATTTATAAATTTTTTTTGTTAAACTGGTTTAATGTGTAAATACATATAATGAAGATTTTGGATTCGCCATTTCATATTTTAGATTTAGATGTTACCCATTTTAAATAATACTTAAACTTATGTTGAAATTGAAAACTAATCTTCAATTTTCTTGTTAGAAAAGAATTGGCAATAACAACAAAGTCTTTGTTGTATGTTTTTTTTTTTATTTTTTACGTTTTATGTGCATGGAAAAGCAAGTTGGCTACACTTCATTGATGCTGCATTAGTCACACATAATGTCAAACAAAAGACCTTTTGAAAGCATAACTCACTTTCTTAGCATTATTCAACAATAACATTGTAAAGGTATTGTATTATAAATACAAATCATATCATTCAGCTGTATCTTTTACAGTATCTTTATAAATAAATGTAAGTTTTTAACACTATGATGAGTTATCCTAATCGTCGTACACCATACTATTATTTATTCTGTGGTACATACAAGATACAACCACCATTATTGGAAACTAGTGGCCGCCCGCGGTTTTCACCCGCGTGGTTCCCGTTCCCGTGGGAATATCGGGATAAACAGTATCCTATATTTTAATATAGGCTATCTACAATCTGTGTGCCAAATTTCAACCAAATCTGTTTAGTAGTTTTTGCATGATTGAGGAACAAACATCCAAACCCACAAATTTTCACATTTAAAATATTATTAGGATTAAAATGGCTAAATGGAAAAGATAAAAAGTCATGTAGATAAAGGTGATCTACTGTCACAGACATAATACATAATAGTATGCTACTCCTACTGTTTCGTATTTCTACCACTAATCTCGATAACTTGTCAGTCGATTCGCTAACGCTATATCGCTTACCGTACTTATTCCAGTCGAGTTGGTTAAAAAAACATCCTACCTACCGATAAAAAATTGAACTAACTAACCAGAAATCGTTGGTCAGTCTCATTCAAGATATTAAATTAACTAATCTTTTAAAATGCGAAAAAAATATGTAGGCAAAACCACTATATTTTTTCAAGTGAAAAAATTTAACAAAAGCAGCAAAAACTATTATTTAAGTAATTGCATAATATTTTTTGTGTTGAAGCTCTTGTGTTTATGGTTGTTGAATAAATTATGAAAATGTTTAGTAAGTATGAAAAATGTAACTTCTTTAAAATCCTCCATACAAAACGGCGTGAAATACACAGAAGCGACGCGGCTGGGATACGGCGGCAATACGGTGCAGAATGCATATGTGAGACTTTCGGCAAAGTAAATACACGTAGGTATCGTCGCCGTATCTGCGCCTTATCTCCGCCGCATCTCTTCTGTGTATTTCACGCCTTAGGCGTATACACACTGTGTATACGCCTAAGGCGTGAAATACACACTGTGTATACGCCTAAGGCGTGAAATACACAGAAGAGATGCGGAGATAAGGCGCAGATACGGCGGCGATACGTGTATTTCCTTTGCTGAAAGCATCCGAAAGTCTCACATCTGCACCGTATGGCCGGCCGCACGTATCCGAGCCGCGTCGCTTCTGTGTATTTCACGCCTCAGGTAGGCAGATAGGTAGTATTATTTATCCTGTGATTTATTATGCTGTCTCTCGTCACGCATTACCGACCATTGCTTTACATACAATGCGTCTAGCCAGGCCATCTCACCGCAAACCCCCCCTCCCTAATTATCTAATTATTTTTATTACCCATTTGTTTTGGCCCGCGCGTCTCCAGGCCAATTTTCCAATTTACTGGCCGACCTAAACTATTAAGCTGTTGATCAAACTGTTTATCGAGCCATTCCAAATTATATGTAAAAAAATCACTTAAGGGGCTGTACAACGTTAAGTAAGTAAGTACACATACCTAATTTCACACAGTAAGCAACGAGCAACATTTTCACACAGTATTACTTGATTTATCGATCCCAAAAAATAAACTAGATGGGATAGTAGATTATACTACTTTGTTATGTGATTGACGGAAACAACAGACACTTTTCTCGATAGAAAAAAACCTAAAGTGACCTCAGATTTTGCAGGTTTTCAATGCTATGCCTGTATCACTGCCAACCATTAATAAACCTTTAATTTTAATTTTTAATAAATAAAAACCTTAGCATAGCTCTCTAGTTTTCTGATTGACAGTTTTCAAAAATTAGAAATAGTTTATTAGGTACCTACCTCGATTAAAAACAACAATGTTTTCAATAATTTCGATAATTTTTAGAGAATAATACTTGATGAAATGAGAAAATGTTCACCTTTGATTTCAACATATTCAGAGCAAATTGAATATTATGTATGTATTAAGCACCAATACTCATAATAACTTAGTTAGACTCCTATAATCATGCTATAAATAATCCTTATGTATAAAGTTACTTTATACATGACTCGTTTGTAGAGAGAAATAAGTAACTAGGTAGGTATGTACGAGTACACCAATAATACTTGAAATCGTAATAACATGATATCGTTTATCAGAAAAATCAACTAAGTATAAAACTGTTTTTCAGACTTAAATAAATCGAATATCGTATAATGTCAATAAAATGTGTCGGCCGTCAGATTCCAAGCTCAAAACAAGGTAAATGTCTTTGTACACGTCAAATAAAAAATATTAAACACGCAGATTATTATGATTACCTTTCCGAATTATCGTCTGCATTCGTAAATCGTACGACAAGTAGAAGCAAAATAATATTTTATAGCGCAACAAAACAAATTTGAAACTCAATATCGACAATCGTGCTCAAATAACGTGGAATAATTTATCCGTAAACGGAGCTCAACAATAAGACAGCGAAGTTCGCTTAGTGTTATGGCCAAAATCGTGAGTGAAATAGCCGGTTCGGTTAGGTAATCGAATTTAGTGGGCCCCATTGTTCGAGGCCAAGGTCTTAGTTGTTTACATCGACGATGATGCATTATTTAAAAGGCGAAACGAGTCGAAGCAGACGTCTCGCTCTAATGATAACATCTAACACGCTTCCGCTCGCAAATATAGCGACTGGTGTGAAATTCTGTCTGCAGTTGTGACTATTTTTTTGTCAGAATACGAAGTGTTAGTGTATAATTTAGTCGTCCATAGAACAATTAATTATAATTGCCGCAAAACACTGGCTGATTAAACGCAAGCGAGATGGCGTATCAGCTGAATCTGAACCCGATTTGTCAAGTATTTAAAAAAAACTGGTAATACCAGCTAGCTAGCCACCATTTCCCAATTCAGCATATTTTATATCTTTTAGGACATCAAACATGATATAATTGTACAATCAAACAAACTTACCAAGTGATGTTCGATTGAGATTATGCACTTGTTTGTCCTGCCCGAAGATGATGAGGTTTCACTATTTGTAGTACCGCTTCTCGTACTTACTAGCGCCACATAAGTTAAAAGAATAATAAATGAAGCGTTTGGAAATGAATAAAATAACATTTCTGAACGCATCAAGTAACGAGAACGCATCCTTGTGCATCTGTCAATGTCATGGTCCCGCGCTGTCATTAAGTTTAAAGTTCAGGTCACGTACGCCCTGATGTAGGTAGCTGATGCTGATTCTGCAACTATAGGGTATAGGTACATGTACCTGTAAGGGTGGGAGGGACTCATCATCTTCGGGCAGGACAAACAAGTGCATAATCTCAATCGAACATCACTTGGTAAGTTTGTTTGATTGTACAATTATGCACATTGTTTGTCCTGCCCTCTTATGATGAGGTTTCACTATTTGTAGATGTTTAAAGTTCAGTTGCAGAATCAGATTTTTGAACAGGTAGGTATCCAACCATTTTAAAAAATAAATATTTAAGTGTAAATAAGCATCTAAAATAGAGATTTATAATTATATTATGTACTTATTTTAAACCACGTTAATAAATAGATATCGTTTTTCCGTAGGTTAACTGGTAGAGAATGCCATTAACAGCAAGTCAGTCTTTTGTACCTTTATATTGTACAATAAAGATTTAAAAAAAAAAATATGCTAAATGAAATTTATGAAAAGTAAATTCAATTTATTTTTTAGAATAAATTTGGTGTCGATGCAATAAGTTATTGACATTTTGGTTACCAATCAAACTCTTAGTATTGAATAAATGATGTTTCTTCCAAAAAACTTAGAAAAATTTATAGTTAAAATTGTATTTATACAATAAGGTATACTATAAATAAGTAATAATGTTGGTTAGTATTAATTCCAAAAAATACTTCACTCCCATTACTAAGTATGGGTATTGTAACCATATTATATTATATTACTACCATAGGGTATATTACCATTACTAAGGTGTGGTGTCAATCAAACAATGTTGATGTGAGAGGAATCAAGTTGGCTCGTTATTCTGCGAGAGTACCAATTTCGCTAACAAAAGGTAGGTAGCAGAGTAAAATGTCATCATGTAAACACTACTAGTCAGTGGAGAAACTGATGAGGTATATTCAGCTCACAGCCAGAAAAAAAAATGTAGTGTTAATAAAATGAACCGTTTTTAATAAATAAATAGATAAATATAAATATTGAACATCACATACATATTGCTCCAACTCAATTTCAAAGTACCTAGCTGAAGTACTTGAGTAAAGTAAATTAGAGATAACAGTTGTGATTCAAACAGTCAAAACTAAGCCAACCTAGAAAAGTAATTTTTTTTTTTTTTTTTTTTTTAAATTGACTTTGCCAGAGGTCGAACCGGGAACTCAGAGATGGCAACACCACGAAAATCGGTGTGTGTAAACCACTCGACCACGGAGATCGTCATATAGACAGTGTTACTTCAGATAATGAAATTGATTCTATTAAATAGTTAACAACATTCAAATAGAAACTTCCCATTTAAAGTTATATTTATATATTAATTTTGGTGGGCATGGTAAAATATTATTTACTAAATAAGTAGTATTAGGTATGTGTATTATGTGACTGTACTTACTTACATATAACTAAGTAATTCACCATAATCAAAACACTAATAAAGCCGCGTTCCCACGATCGGCGCTACCACGCACCGCACCGAGCCGCACGAGGGCGAGCACGCACCGATCCGTTAAAGTTACCGGCGAACGCGTCGTTCCCCGCGGTGCCGTGTCGGTCTCCTCTCGTGCGTCTACAGACAGACCGTGGGAACGCACCTTAAGAGGCATGCATGCAACATCAAAGGGAATTATTATATACTCCGTGTGTAGCATAACTAACTATTGTGTTGTATTGAAACTACAATTATGTAGATTACAAAAAGAAATATATATATATATATATATATATATATATAGTATAAACAATTGCAGCCTTCAATAAATAAATTGAATTTGCAAACCAATGCATTGTTTCTCTGTAGAGGTGTGGAACGGTGGAGTGGAGTAACTATAAAAAAGAAACCTCAAGTAGTGATAGGTAGTAAGATTATAACAGGTACCTATACAATTTTCAATACGTTTGATGCATTAAAAATGCATAAAGTAACATGTAGGTGGGTATTTATAAAAAAATGTTATAAGAATAATATTTAGGTAAATTTCTTAAAGCGAACAAACATTCGTTACAATACTCAGGTACTAAGAATCTAGATAATATAATTATATTATTATATACCTATATTCAGTGTAATCTCATATATTTCTTGAAGCTAAATCTTCAATCAAGCTACTAATTTGGTTTTTTGTACCCTGACGTGAAGGTGTTAATCTGATGTAAATCTTCAAAATAGGTACTGCTAAATGGTTTTTGCTATCTTATTAATGTGCAGGTAATGATATACTGTAAGTATTCTATAACATCTGTAAATATAACCTACTGGCATTATTATTTTTTACAAGAATTATCATATTGTGAAAAAATTATAAGACTAAAACTTAAAGTTTTAAGACTGAATTAAAGTCTAAATGATTTTAGCTATAAGATAAAAATTATAATAATAACAGTAGGTATGTTTTAGGTAACTGTTATTTCTCTTCTCTAGATGGAGTGATGCACTCTTAAATCTGTCTATTTTCAGGCTAAAATTATTTGTTGATAGATTGGCTTATTTAACCAACATTAACATGACTGGTAAGTTGTTAAGCAACTAAATTATCTTTAAATTTATAAAAATGAGAAGTAGGTATATTCCTTTTTCATTTTTAGTAGATCTAGGCAGGTTGTCCTGACAAAGAAATCTTATAGCAAAATCTAGTTTCATTACTAGTTTGTATGAATCTGAATGTATGTAGGTATGTATCGTCATTGTATTTATCTATATGTATTGAATATCAAACCAAGGAATTTTCATTTCAGAAGGAACAAAATGACATGATTTCTTTTCAATTACATAATTATAAATTTAAAAAATGTCACTTACTTTAACATTATTAGCATTGAGACATGTGACATTTTTTCATACACACAAGACCAAATAAGAGGGAGTTAAGTTCTTGATTTTATTAAGTAGGTACTCACTATGTATTGTAAGACATAGGCACATTATGTGCTAATATGTATGGAATAATGTTACACATATAATATAATATGCATCTTTAAATATTTTAACTCACACAATAGGTACTGTTCGAATAAATCTAAGTTTCTTGTCCGAATTAAATGAACATTTAATATGAACATTGAGTTTTATCGAGTATTGCATTTAAGTACCTATCTATAAAAGAAGCAAAATAAGGTAAATCTGAAATACAATTTAAATTATTGTATGTAGGTACTCATTAATTATTAAGAGATTATAATGGCCAATTTAACTCATATAGGCATTGGGTAAAAAATAATTAAGTAGGTATCTTAGATATCTGTATGTAGCTTCTTCCCGTTGTCAACTGTTGCTCTCTGGACCTTTAAGACAAGTACCCCTTCAGTTTAAAGCTCCGGTTGCAGTTAGTTAGAAACCTTAGTGATCGAGTAATTTCTATCATTATTTAGGTTTTATACAGACTTATATACTGTATAGTTTGAATATTTAATAATATTGACAACTTTTGACAAAATTGATAAGTCAAAATCTGTATTATGTCAAAAAAAGCTTGGTATGCTGCCTTTATAATCTTATTATTCAGGTGTAGTGAAAACACACAATTTTCTAGCAGCATTGTTGAAATCGCACACAATGTCAAATTTATTTCCTTTGTTGAAGAGGTGTAAATTCACCATATTAACAATTTATTTTATACTCACCAATTTATTTGCTGCTAAAGTTGTGCCCAATTATTTTTGTACTTCTTCCATAATAATAAACAGCTGTTGCAAGTTCTTGTTTTAACACTGCTGCTTGATACTAAGTTTTGGTTACATTATGATATCCAAAAAACTTATATATAGGTAATTATGTCTCTTTAATAGTTCGGAGTTCCAGACTTAATTGTGGGTAAAATTGTTGAATTTCATCTGTTCACGTTTTTTCTTTAATGCACAAAAAATCTTTCCATTCAGGAAAAAAACAATATAGGTACCTATAATATATCTTTGAGAACTGAGCCTGCTTCAGCGGTGAACTGTTTATCATCCGTCCCACAATCTGGTGTGATTATATTGTTTCCTTTTTATGGAATCGATATGCAGGCATATATGGCATATGGCAGTCATGGTATAACGTATTGTAGTGTGATCTAGTGTGTAGTTTAGTAACTACATCACTGACTCCTCCATACCCCGCAGTCAGGTCTGAATTTAAGTATTGCCAATTATAATTCTATTCCAACTCTTTCATATCTCAGACACAAGTCGAGTTTCATGTAGATAGGTAGGTACTGCTTCCTTCTCTTTACCTTTGGTATTGGGTATGTACTGACTGTGTATAGCAACAATCTTTGTTTCATGTTTTAGACATTAAGGTTTAATAAACATTAATAGGTACATCTTTGTATTATTGCAAATGAACGTTACGATACAGCTGAACCACGAAGGGAGGCCTATATCCGTTTTGTTCATAGTGTGAACATTGCATAAACACATTAATAGGTACATCTTTGTATTATTGCAAACGAACGTTACGATACAGCTGAACCACGAAGGGAGGCCTATATCCGTTTTGTTCATAGTGTGAACATTGCATAAACATTATAGGTAGGTTAAGTACCTCAGTGGTTTTGATACTTTACAATATAGCGTCATCCAGAAGACGGGCCTATATCAGTAGCAAAACTCATAGCTGAAAGAACAAGGGAACATGTAAAACATACCCTGAATACCATCGTGTAGAATACAAACATAGAAGTCTTGGTCGGAATCCAATTTTTTGCTTGAGTAACTTCTGTAATTTTCTTTCAATTTTCGATGTTTTATCTTCTTAGTTTCTTTTCTTATTCATTGTGAATGTTCTGAACTTAATAAAAACTGGTTTTTTGCACTTATTTTAGGATTACGCGAGAATTTCGTGGCGCCTTTGAAGTGACATAAGAAACGAATGACAGCGCGGGACCATGACATTGACAGATGCACAAGGATGCGTTCTCGTTACTTGATGCGTTCAGAAATGTTATTTTATTCATTTCCAAACGCTTCATTTATTATTCTTTTAACTTATGTGGCGCTAGTAAGTACGAGAAGCGGTACTACAAATAGTGAAACCTCATCATAAGAGGGCAGGACAAACAATGTGCATAATTATCATTGCGTCCACCATAAAATAAATGCGTTGATTAGTGATCCATTTTGAGTTTTTGTATTTTAATTGTATACTGTTTTAGATACCTATGTAACTTCTGAACATAAGCTTAAACCTATTATTGAATGCCCTCAAGGGTTCTTCAACTTTTTTTCCTTAAAAAACTGAACACCTACGATATCGTGACCAATTAATTGTTCAATTTTAGTTTACGACTCAGAAAACAAAAGCTTAGAACTTGTTCCAGTCGGCGCTTTTAGAGCTATTATTATTTTTTGAATGAGGCAACTTTGGTATGGCATTCATCTGTCAGTTGTAAAAAAAAATAACTATATCAAAAGTCAAAACCGAAGTAAATTAATGGTGTGAAGTGCTGTTATTGACCTTGTAACATGTACCATAACTATTGTTTTAAAAGGCCACAAAACAAAACACATTACAACAACGTATTGTAAAATGCGATTACGATCTCGTATTTACATTTTAGTACTGTGTTGTTACGGCTACATGTTAATTATGTATCTATAAATTTAAATTAACGTAACGTTTTGTTAATTAAATTACTCTGCTTCGGCATAGATGGCTTCGGTAAGTGATGCAACGGCTGATTCGCCCACACAGATATTTTAGCTGTGGATAATACGCATAGGTACATTATTGTGAATTTATGGTATGAATGAAGGCGCCAAGTAAACTAGTACAGCCCACAATATTGGATTAATAATGATTGATAGGTACTTTGCATAATAGAATAGCACAGTTTAACAATCCTTAAAGCTGTGATAATAGTAGGACAATGGACCAAAAATGGTCTGTCTTGCTTGTTCGTAACACAATGACAACGTTTGATGTGTCCACACAACCCCCTCCTTTGTTATTATCGTGGTACGCCTGCTTTTTGTGTTGATTATTATTCAGTTTGTTATTAATTAACTGGTCTGGTATATCGTTTATTCTATTAATGGTCTCTAAATTCCCTTTGAAATTGTCAATTTATTTAAATAATGACATTATGCTTACTACAGTAACTAATCTCATAATTAAAACGTAAGGTCGTATTAATATTATGAAATATATCTCAAATATTTGTATATTACTGAAGTTATCGCTGAATTGATCGTTAAGTTTAGTGCAAAACTTCAATGAATTCGACATTGTTTGGGTAGCACAGCACCTAACCTAACTAAACATTTTAGAGCAAATATAATTTGCATATGTGGTAAAACAGCGTAAACATATTTATGAAATTCTGTCGGCACTCGGCATACATATTTAGTGCACGAGAATATTCATAAATTACTATAAGCATAGGTAGGTACTCAGATTAAGCAATTATCCCTGATTCTTAGATTTACCTGTCTAAATTCACTGTGTAACATAACTACCCTCTTAAAAATGTAGAGTAAAAGACTTTGTTGTCTTGGAAGACTAAATACACCACCCAGTAACAATATGAAGCTAATATCCCTGATTGATAGATTTATTTACCTTTATAGTAATCTGATACTAGGTATCATTAATCACCAAAAGCACTGTGTAACATTTTACATTATTTATAGCTACCTATAGGGTAGGTGGCTATAATGAATGTTCATAAATAGTGTTAATTAAAGACTTGTGGTCTTGAAAGACTAAATGCCACCCAATACCCAATATACCAATCGTTATGAAGCTGATAATGAACTTCATGAAAAAAATATAAGCCGGTCATGCGCCGAAGGGGTTTGACGAAAAGAGCTTTGGCATAAAAGTTGAGAACCATCGTTCGTCTACAAAAAAACTTAGTGATGGCTAATTATGTAAACTGTTTTAAGAAATTTCGAAGCACGTTCGCTATAAGCCGCTGGCGATGAATGACGCGACAAAGGCACCTTGATGTGCCTTTGTTTTTATGCGACTGTTTCCTTTGCAGCGTACGCCACATGCGTTAATTGTTCTATTATCTGGGTCTCAAGGTTTTTTGTGGGTAAAGAAATAATTTGATGTAATCTATTCAATATAAAGACAAGTGTGTGTCACTGTAAATTCTATAAATTATCTTTGTTATTAATTAGGTTATTAGTATTTTGACTCTGTAAAATCTCAATCACAACAGATTCAAAGGGCAATAAAGGACGACCGCGAGTTAATGTCAAAAAACAACGAATAAAAAAATATTTTCAAGAAAATTAGGTACAGCAGGTATACATATCGCACATTATTCACTGTGAACATTTTCGCAACAGATGCGCGAATTCTCCGCACCTTTCCTTGAAACCAGCTTTCCTAGCAACTTACATTACATTTAATCTTCACATTCGGTAGGAGGGCCAATCCGGTTACCGTGGGCCGAAAGCTCATGAATGAGAAAGTCTAAACCGGTCCTACTGAGTGTCTACTTTCAAATCACAATAGTTCAGTTCATGTAACTAGTCAAATGGCTCCGTAAATAATTTCATGAATAGAGTTGAAATCCCCTAGCGGTTATAAAAAAAAAAAAAAAATTAATTTACATTGTTTTACCCTTGATCAATCGACCTTGTTTTGCTAATACAACAACAATCGCGATGGAAAAATTCGAACATTTTGTTTTGCTACGCTTATCCTTTTTGCAGGTAAAGTTTATTATTTACTAATATCTTTATTTTGTAATATTTGGATATTCACCACAAACTTACATATATTTTAAAAAGCGCGTCTTATTTATTAGGTACCTATAGTCCATCCATATAACCTTGCTGCGGTGATGTTTGTTAAAGATAAATGTTTGAAATAACAAGTCTTTTATTAGGTATACATAAGATACTCATTTTAGTTTCATCAGTTTTTGTGTTTTTGTGCAATTATCTTTTGGAAGCAACTAGGTAGTGTTAAATTCTGACATTCAGACTTACACAAATAGATACAGTGTTTTTACATTTTTAAGAACCTTAACGATGCTTATAACTCTAAAATGTCTTATTTCGTATTCAAAACATGTTTTGTTTGAATGCAATAGTCACATAATGCGCGAACGCACACGTTTCGTTCCGCCCGCAGCCGCTCGATATAAAATGGATTCGACAAAAACATCGTTATTTTTATTCAGCTGCCAAGGCCAAGACCGCCATATTGCATTCGCCATATTTATTTCAAATCGCAAACTTGGTCTTGGGACCGCCATTATATTAGTTATAAATATGAGGTTTCTTTTGTATCATACAAAATTGATGACCAGTTTAGTGACAGCTGCTGATAATATCTTATTTTTACCCAAATGTGTTTCTGACGTTTATCTCAAAGCTGTTTACATAATTTAATAAACAGTAGGTATAATTACAGTAACTCGTGTAACGCATTAACAAAGGAGCTATTATGTCATGTTGGTAATTGGAGCACCGCATTTCGGCTTTTTGTTGATGCCGAATTTAAAGTTAACCATTGTGCGTCCAAGGTTACTCATTTAAGTCAGGTACTTCCGCTGGCATGCGATTATGCTCTTTAACGACGCAAAATAAACCCTAGATTAACTGATTTAACCTAATTTCGCACGCATTGACCTCATTTCGGTTTTTATACAAATATTTGTATTTACATAATTATATTCTAAACTAAGCTCAAATCTACCTAGTAGATGTTTTCGATTTTTTAAGTTGCCTTCAAAGTTTAAACAGAAAAGTCATATACTGTGTTTTCCATTAGCACAAACCACAGCCGCTTGGTTTGATAAAACTATATTAGTAATGTTTTTTTATTGTAAAAAATAAATATTAATTGCACAATGCTCAATAAAACCGCAGAATAAAAGCCGAGATAATATTTTTATTAATAACACATAGGTACCTAGCATCCGTAGCCGCACAGTGTATTATAATCTCCGGTTTTTATCGGCCGGCCGGCGCGGCGCGGCAAACGTAAACAACAAACGGTATGTTGACATAATACTACGATACGACGGTATCTAAATTGGATGGCCTTGACAGTGAAAAACAAGTTTTTGCATCGCCTACCTTGAACACGATTTTATTTTGCATCGAACGGAGCCCGCATAAAAAAATAACGCAACGACGACGCAAGCTGTCGATTCTTTTTTTTTATTAAGGTAATATAATATTGCCTTTATTAACCGACTCTTTTTAAGAAGTTTATTAATAAGTTAAATGTTTTTGACGAAGTATTAAGTATGTAGTTTTTTTCTCATTTTTAGTCCCTTTGGAAATGTATGGTGGAAGGCATAAAAAAACAAACATTTTTGACAAATATTTCAAAATTTTGAAATGCAATAATTTCGTTTAATTAGACCATAGCTAAAGAGAAAAAACACGCGTAAAAACATACTTACATCCCATAGAGTAATTTTGTATGGGTTAAAACAACGCCATCTACCGCTGAAAAAGATAATTACTCTATCGAGTAATTTTTTTCTCTATTGCTGTTCGTGATAGATAAGGGTACTGTTACTCCTAGCACGAACATATATCGAGAAAAATTGTCTATGCGATATTTAATTTCGCTTTTTGCCGGTAGATGGCGCTATGCAAATTTTCCATACAAAATTACACACGCCTCATTTTTGTCGATAGCGGTTCATGCTGCGGGTACGGATTCATATCGTTTGTATCTAGTGTACTTACTATCACAGACGAATAAGAAGATACTACGTATCTTACTATGTTAGGTACTTAACTTAATTTATATTATAATAATGTTGTGGCCCTTACCTACGTAAGTTTCTCTTATTTTCAACATTCAGACCTATTTATTTGTCTATCTATATACAGGGCTGTCTGTCACTGTTGTAAACCAATGTTTATTATAAACATTTTAGTTTTTTATAGTCATATTTTTTTCCACATCTTGCAAAATGAATAGGATTTATTCATTGTATTGACTATAATTCCATTTAAGCAGGTGTGTATCGCCTTTTAAGTGAATAATTATGTAAGTAGGTACTTACCGGTTATTTCTGAGATGTTTACAAATGAATATAAAAATATCTGAGTCTCAATGTTGTGATCTTTACAACAGCGACAGTTGTTTTGCAAGATTATAAATAAGTTTTTTTATTATTATCACTTAAAACTATACTTTAACGTTAACTTGATGTACCGCAGCACGAACAGCTATCGAAAACGCGCGTAAAGAATTTCGCTCGACTGCTTTTGTATGGAAAATTTGTACAGCGCCATCTACCGTCGAAAAGCGAAATGAAATTTTTCATAGATAATTCTCTATTTTTTTAACACTTACGCGCGTTTTTTCTCAATAGGTAGATATATGTTCGTGTTCTAGGGCCCTATTTTTGAATCCTTCTGCTGGCGTCGAGCGCTATTTCTACTAATTTTCATTCGACATTTGACTCAATTGATTGATTAGTCAAATGTCGAATGAAAAATTTCGCAATTTCAGAGTTTGTTCCATATTAAATGTTGTTCAGTTTGATGGTCCCTATCTACTACTCGGCTCGGCATTAGGGGTTATTTTGTAACACGTTGTATAATAGTCGTTCTGTTGTCCCGTTAAAGAAGGAGATTACAATAATTGATGCCTACTCAAATCTGACTGGTATCCTGTACCGGTGGCGGTAATGATATTCCGATGGGTATTTATTTTATTTATTTATTTATTAGGTCACCAACAAGTTTACACTGACATTATGATACAAAATTATGAAGGGTATGCGGTAACGCGCTGTTCAAAGGTGTTCCGAAACAGCTGCGGTAATTCCATACAAAATCATCATCATCATCATATCAGCCACACGACACCCACTGCTGGGTATAGGCCTCCCCTAAGGATCTCCACAACGATCGGTCCTGCGCTGCCTGCATCCACTGGCTTTCCGCGACCTCCATCAGATCGTCGGTCCACCTTGTCGGGGGCCTACCCACGGAGCGTCGTCCGGTGCGCGGTCGCCATTCCAGAACCTTTCTGCCCCAACGGCCATCGGTTCTTCTCGCTATGTGTCCCGCCCATTGCCACTTCAGCTGAGCAATCCTTCGAGCGATGTCGGTTACTTTAGTTCTCCTGCGGATCTCCTCGTTTCTGATTTGATCACGTAGGGAAACGCCGAGCATGGCTCTTTCCATTGCACGCTGAGCGACCTTGAGCCTCCTTATGAGACCCATAGTTAGCGGCCACGTTTCACTGCCGTAAGTCATCACTGGCAACACACACTGTTCATAGACTTTCGTCTTGAGACACTGAGGTAAGTCGGACGCGAAGATTTTTCGAAGCTTCCCGAATGCTGCCCACCCGAGTTGGATTCGACGAGAGATCTCTTTCTCGAAGTTGGACCTACCTAACTGGACTGCCTGTCCTAGGTATACGTAATGGTCAACAACTTCAAGTGTAGTGTTCCCAACATGAACTGGAGAGGGTACAACATGGGCATTTGACATAATTTTCGTCTTATCCATGTTCATCCTAAGACCCACTCTTTGGGAAGCACTACGGAGATCTTCGAGCATTGTGTTCAGGTCTTCCATGGTCTCAGCCATAAGGACTATATCATCGGCAAAACGAAGGTGTGTTAGGTACTGGCCATTAATGTTGATGCCGAGTTCTTTCCAGTCCAAGAGCTTAAAGATGTCCTCCAACGCAGCTGTGAACAGTTTCGGAGAAATAACGTCTCCCTGTCTCACACCACGCTGCAGTTGGATAGGATTTGTGTTCTGGTTCTGTACTCGGATCGTCATGGTGGCATTTTGGTATAAGTACCTCAACACCTCGATATACCTATAGTCCACTTGGCACCTTTGGAGAGACTGCAGCACCGCCCAGGTTTCAATCGAATCAAAGGCTTTCTCATAGTCCACGAACGCCAAGCAAAGTGGCTCATTATACTCCTCAGTCTTCTGTATAACCTGCCGCAGCGTATGGATGTGGTCTATGGTGCTAAAGCCTTTTCGGAACCCGGCTTGTTCGGGAGGTTGGAAGTCGTCGAACTTGCGAGCGAGACGATTCGTAAGGACTCTCGAAAACAACTTATAGACATGACTCAGAAGCGAGATGGGTCTATAGTTCTTTAAGAGGGACTTGTCACCCTTTTTAAAGAACAAGATCACCTCACTTATGTTCCATGTCTTTGGCGTTCTGCCCTGGACGATGACGGAATTAAAGAGCTTCTGGAGGACTTTGAGTATCGGCTTACCGCCCGCTCTCAGAAGTTCTGTAGTGATTCCATCGTCACCCGCCGCCTTGTTGTTTTTCAGCTGTTTGAGAGCCATACTAATCTCGCCCAGGCTGACGTCCGGGATATCTTCGGTATAGTGTCGGGTAAGCTTGGCTCTGGGGTCTTTAGCCTTGCTTTCAACAGGTGTCTGCGTGGAATATAACTGCCCATAGAAGCTCTCGATCTCCCTCAGGATTTCAGGCTTTGATGAAATGATGCGTCCGTCGTCAGTTTTCAGCTTCGTCATCTGGCTTTGCCCAATAGACAGATCTCTTGCGAACACTTTGGAGCCTTTATTCCGCTCGATGGCCTCTTTAATACGATTCGTATTAAATTGGCGAAGGTCGCTCGTCAAAGACTTAGATATCTGTCTATTAAGCTGCCGTTAACGATTAGCATCTACTGAACTCTGGAGCCTCATTTCACGTCTCTGATCCATGAGTAGGAGTGTGTGGTCGGAGAGTTTCTTTATCTTGGGACGGCGGGTCTTAAAGAGCTTGGACCCTACCGTACGGACAGCATCCACCACCATGTTGTTTAGATCGTCCACATCTATGCTGTTCTCAAGGGCTCCGAAGCGGTTTTGGAGTTCGAGTTGGAAAGTCTCGGGGTTTTGAATATGGGCCGGCAATGGTCGAATTATTGATTTTATCAGTCGAGATCTTTCCAGCTTTGGGTTGATATTCAATGTGCCACGTACCAATCGGTGATCGCTCCCCGTCTTAACAGCGTTGATCACAGTGACATCATTGAATATTTGCTTTTTCGTCGACATGATAAAATCTATCTCATTTCTGACTTTACCGTCCGGACTGACCCAGGTCCACTTCCGGCATTCCGGCTTTCTGAAGAAGGAGTTCATCATAAAGAGATTCTCCTTCTCCATAAAGTCAGCCAGCATCTGGCCTCTGTCATTCCGTTGCCCAACTCCAAATTGCCCCACTCTCAGCTCATCACCGCATCGTTTCCCCAACTTTGCATTGAAGTCCCCCATCACAACAGTGTAGTGGGTTTTGTAGCTATGCATGGCTTTAGAGATCTCCTCATACATAGCCTCCATTTCGTCATCTTGGTGTGTCGAGGTCGGTGCGTAAACCTGTATAACATTCAGCGAACACCGTTTGGATATTCTGAGTATAAGGTACGCCACCCTGGTCGACACACTTCCGATGGTAGTCACGTTGTTGACAAGGGACTTGTGGACGATGAACCCGATACCACCTTGGGACTGTTGGTCGCCCTCCCGGTAGTAAAGCAAGTTACCGGAGTTGAGGATTATCGAGTCCTCTCCCGCTCTTCGGACTTCAGATAAGCCGATAATGTCCCAGTGTACCTTGCTGATAACTTCTTCCAACTCGGTTAACTTCGCGTCGGTCCTTAGTGTGCGCGTGTTATAGGTTGCCAGGTGCAGTTGTCGTCGTTTTTGGTAGCCGAGCCGCACCCGGGGATTCTTAGCACCCCCTGCCCCGCCGTTACCGTAGCCGCTACCGTAGCTAGGAATAGCGGGGCTGCCGGGGACTGGGGGCCAATTTTTTGATCCATTATGCATGAGGGGGGGGGGGGTTTGCCATAATCGCCACGCTTGGCAGGCGGGTTGGCGATCGCAGTAGGCCAAGGTTTTTTGGAGACGCTGCTGCCCGTCTCTTGAAGGCTATGCTCCCTTAGTCGCCTTTTACGACACCCACGGGATGATAGGGGGTAGTGCTATTCTAGGCCGGCACATACACGGCTCTCTTCAACCAACTCTCTCTTCAACCTTCTCCATACAAAATACCGGCCGGGATATCGGACGGGTATACCGTTACCGCCACCGGTACAGGATACCGGTCAGGCTTTTAATCTGGCGTAGGTACGTGAATTTCTTCCAGACTGATGGTCCAAAATTTTTACCAGACTGATGGAATGGACTGGCGCCAGCCAGACTGATCATGTAATCTCCGTCTCGATAAGAAGTATTCGCGGCCAAGAACTAACCTTTTTTATTTTTATCTCATTTCAAAATATTCATTTACTTACCTCTTTTTGATTTGTTACAGAGCTGGTGCCGGTGCTAACGGGATATTTTCTCGAAGACTGGACTTTTCTACTTTCAACCTTCTGCCGAAACACAAAGTGAACTCATATCAAATTAAGGTAAGTCGTCCGTAAGGTAATTATTATACCTACGTTGCTTGTTTACACAGTGTGTGTACGCACTGAAATGACCTTTTATATGTTTGCATTACAATTGTAAATGTTGTTGATTTCCTATCTATATGTATTCAATTCAATCTACAGTTTCCTACACATTTGAGACACAGATTCGTGTGCTTCAAGGTCGAATTCACTATCTTATTTTTATAGTCATGTTTTGAGAATCATAATATTTGATATCGTTTATTATACTCCGTATCCCTAAATAGAATGTGATAAATATAGTAGTGTCAAGTGCTGTACCTTGGGACGGCTTTACCTATGGACACAACCGATTCCGACGAAACTAACAACGCTAAAATTCTTATTTGAACGCGACCGTAAAGCTTTGTCTATGGTTGACAGTTTTGACGTGTTGCCATCTTTGTTTTCTATGTGGTTGTTAGTACGCCGACTATGAAAGTTTTTTGCGCCAAAAAGTATTTTATTTTGCTTAATTTAAATGAGTTTTACCACGAAAATACTTACGATATCGGTTTGATCGTGTTTGCAGTATGATTTGTGTTGTTTATTGCTTAGTTTGTGCCTTTTTGCTATTCGTAAGACTGTTTTGTCCTCAAAGTAAGATCAGTTTTATTTTTTTATGTCTGAATTTGTACCTGTGGACAAAAATATGAATGTACCTTTGGACTGTCCACAAGTACAAAATTGTCTTACTGCTTATACTGAAAATGTATGAAATGTAAAACTTGTTCTAAAGACAAAACCGAATGCTCAAATGTAGTTTAGCAATCATCGCTATCATATTTGTTGTGTTCTAAAGTCACAGAGAGAAAACTTTGAGTCTGATGATGAGGATGAAGGTTTGGTTTATGTTGCATGCTTTGTATTAGACGATAATGACAATAACGATGAATTTACTAAAAACCGGTATGAAGCGTGTCGTAAAGCATACAAATTAGTCTAAAAAGAGTATATCTACGTTTGTTTGAAGTCGTTTTTAGGAGTCTACAAGGTACAAATTTACTGTCCTTAGGTACAATAGTCTGTTGAACCTGTGGACAAACATGAAGTTTTTAAAAAAAGTTGATTATTTTCGTAAGTATAGGCGATATTGAGACAAAATTGTTAGTTTAAGAAAGGCTGATTATCCCTTAAGACATGTGATATGTCAAAAATTAAAAAATCTTCACAAATTCAGACATAAAAAATGTTTTATTCCAAATTCTGGAAAGTGTCCACAGGTAAAGCACTTGACCCTACCTATGTACCTTATATTTATTTTGGAACGTCGCACACTGTAATAAAACCGCAATCTAGCAGGAGTTAATTCAAAATCTCATCTTGTCCCATCTATTATTTATTGGTGTCTATTTATTCCTTATGAACTCCTTAATATGATGGCATATTTTTTTTTGTTGTGGGTAGGTTAACAAAAATAATAGAAATGTTTATATCAATAGCAAAACTGAATCAATCTTAATGTGCTTTTTTCATTGTAAATTCTGTGAGTTGCGGCTACGATTACGAAGTGATTATTAAGTAATTACTGTGTTTTACTTTATTTACTGTAGTGTTTAAGTTTACTACGTATGTACCTACAAATACTTTTTATCCGATTTATAACCGTTAATGTGTGTTATAATCAACGCTTTCTCATAACACAAAAGTAAGAGATTTTTTTTTACTTTTATATTAATTGGACCCGAAAACATGTTATATAGTATTATATTGTCAGTATAATACCATCATTATAAAGCTTACAGTCTTAGCTAACACATGTTATTCACAGATTTTGCGCATATTTGCGGCACCCTTACACTTTTTTTATTTTCAGCATGGCTGTTGAAATAACGAAATTGCATTTTTTTTTATTTGATCATTTATTATTGGTCATTTGGTTATCTGTCATGTATCATTGGAGCATACCAATCAAAAATAGGAATAAAATAGAGCAAGAAGTGTTGTAACTGCTGTAATTAGGGAAAATTACAACTGATTAATATTTTTTTATTTTTGAATCTTGTAAATAAACAAAAATCATTTTTAAAACTTAATAAACACTTTTTATAACTTATTACAATCATATTTTTAGGTTTCATGACAGCTAGAATTAAATCCCGCTAGATTGTGATTTCCTTACAGTGTGCGTCGTCCGTGGGATTTATTATCATTGTGCTGTGCTTTTAAGATTTTAAGACAATAAACAAGTGCGCGTCGGACTTCGCACATCTAGGGTTCCGTAAAGCCGTCTTGTGTGATCCAAACCCACGATGGTACTATAAATAAATAATGTACACTGCACCAGGTACCAGAGCATTCCTAGACAGAGGAAGTTACATGGGTAACAATTGTAACAAAGGCTTACGTCATTCATTTCAAAATTACGTTCAGACATCTTTATCTTGAACTGTTTCGTTCGCTTAGAGAATAATCACAATTCGAATGAACTAAGTATAAAAAAAATTGTAGTGTGACAGCAAAAAACCTTTATTCTCTGCTTGTTCGTATAAAGTCGCGGAACTAGATAGTGAAGGGTTGTGTAAGTTGTGTTTAGGGAATGCAATCCCGACTCAAGATCCTAAAGTCGAGATCCCTCGGGATTAGAAATATCAATCCCGCGGGATCCCGGAACTTTCGGGATCTCGTCTAGTTAAAAAAAAAAGTAATCACATTACTGAATACGATGAAAACTGTTTGTTTGTGATAGTCGAAGGTAAGTGATACCAGGCTAGGCGCACTCCGCGCTTTAGGTACGAAGCTACAAGTAGCTAGCGGGTCCGTCCGGACGGACTAATTTCAGAGGGCTATCGCGTGCCGGCTGGGTCGCACGTTAGCAGTTCGATTTCGATAGTCACTCACTCGAGCCGCGTTCACGTATTGCCGCGTCGTTCGTTCGCACGTTTGTGATATATTATTATAACCAAAATGAAGGCATATTACATCGCAATGGGCTGCCTTAATACATACTAATAAAAAGGATCCGAACCTCACGTGTTTTTCACACTTCCAAAAGTTCCAAACGACATCGAAACGTAAGAATTGCTTGTCTACTAGGTACCTAGGTACTTAGTATTTAGTATCCATTTATTCTTAGGTAGGTACTTACTTGTCTTATTTGCTAAACAATATTCACCCAACTATTTATTGAAATAATATTATAGATTAGGTAAGTACTATACACAATTATCTAGGTACTTTTGAAATAAAGTTAATTATGAATACAATTTCATTTCGTATGAAAGCAAATTGCCTCAAAGTCAGCATGTATAGTCTGATGTGGCGTTGACGTACCTATCCTAGGTTATTTTGAAACATATTTAAGTGTTGTAATAAATTAACTACCTGTTTTTTAATTATAATATAAAAGATGAAACCCTGAAGTCGTTAGAGGAGAAAAGAGCTACGCGATAGAAAGAGAGGCAACTTCTAGGTGAATATAACTGTAGCCAAGGGAGCGGCGTGCAACCTGAATTGCACTTTATGGTGTATGGAATAGAGTCGCTATTTAAATGAATGACTTTACGGAGTGGATCTTCTGTACTTGTACTATTATGTATTCTGTGGTGATACATTATCTTTCTCAGGTGTACTTGATGTTCTTCCGACTCCCGCATTAAATTTTGTGTCAATTTTATGGATTGACATCATATGGACGTGTAAACCTTTTGTAGACCCGGATGAGGTTTTGAGAATAGATTTACATAGTTTGTACTGAACAGTAAAGTTATTAACGACTTTCTTGAAATATCTCCATACCGGTAAACGACTGCTAAACTTCTCGTACGCTTGATCTGGATTATTTTTCGGCATTTTAAGAGCGCGCAGTCAAAATAAGGCAAGTCAAATTCTGCGCGGGAGAGGCAAGCGAATAACAACTACAGATGCAAATGCGTCTGTGTGCGTAAGCGCTAGTTCGAGCGTAGACTTCGGGCGTGAACAAAAATGTTGATACTTTGAGTTTATTTTTTAGTATGCATTATTTCAATAGGCATTGCAAATTGTCATATTAAATAAAATGCATATGTGAACGGAGTGCGCGAAATGATTAGGAAGAAAAACATCGGGAACGACCCGGAAGTATGGGTAAACACATAAAAAAATGTGTTTGGCTTAAGATTACAAAAAAGAACATGAGAGAAAACCTAGGAGCTTTGGAGGTACTCGGATGTGCTTCCCCCAAGGTAACTTATTTTTACGAAGCCGGAGGCAACATAATAGTTTAGTTGGGTATGTGAAAATGAAAGTAGAAAATAAAAGTGAAAAATTCTTTATTCAAATAAGCTCACACAATAAGCATTTCTAAATCGTCAATACGTTGTAGGTTATTGTTAGTTAGTAATAACTATTATTATAAATACAGGGGTCGAAACTGTTTGCAGTGTCAAAAATACTGATTTTACTGACTGTAAGACTCAAAAATACTGACCTATTACTGACTTAATTTCTATGTTTAAATGTGTCACTACAGTATAAAAGGGGGTTTTTATTGAGATTTTTAACATTCACAATGTTATTTTTATATATAATTCTAAAGAACTAGAAAAAATCGACCTGCCATTAAATGGTTCTCTTATACAGGCGATAAATAGCCTTATAAATCCGAATATTATGTATGAGATACCATGCATGCAACACACAACCCCGGAAAATCGCCACTTTTATGAAAAAAAAAGAAGTATTTTCTTTGGTTCAGTGTATTTACACTGAATAGTGGCAACCTGAGACCAAAATTTTTAGTCAGTTTTATCCATTAATCTTGTAATCTTGTTTGCCTTTTGTAAATAAAATGGCCGCGCAGCGTGATTTTTAGTCAATTTCATCCACTAATCTTGTACTTTTTGCCTGTCTACAGTAAAAACAAACGGTAAAAATAAAAAAGTGTATAAAAATTAACGTAGATAGTTAAAAATCTGACTTTACTGACCATTTTTTGAAAAAACTGACTTTTACTGACCGAAGTCAAAAAAACTGACTTTCACTGACTTTACTGACCAGTTTCGACCCCTGTAAATAGTAAAGACTACCAGAGTGTTAAAAGAACAATACCGAAGCCGTAAATGCGTCTAAAATGCATTTACGGCTTACGCCTTACGCATTTAAAACTTATTTAGTTTGATATAAAAAACTTTTTTTACATCAAACTAAATAAGTAATAAGTTTAAGTAAAAATAATTGATAGGAAACGATTTTCATTTTTGATAAAAAAAAACGGGTGCTTATAGGCAATGAAATTCATGAAATAACGTGTGCGTGTGTCTATACGGTACGAGTAGGTGGCCGAGGCCCCGGATCATTCATATTCATTACGATTTAGTAAATTCAAACGATTAATCATAAAAAAAAAATATCTGATCCTCAATAACTCGCATGACAGCTTTGAAAACCTAGCAAGGGACGTCCCTTGCTAGGTTTTTAAAGTTGTCATGTTACTTGCTATGTTTTTGAAATGGTTTTTTAGGCTCTTCCGCGTTACGACTGTGTACTTGCTAGGTTTTTCAATTTTCAAAATCTTATTTCTATTTTTTTATTTATCCTTTAATCCTTTAATAGCTCATTGTTTTTCATAAAAATATTAAAATGTCAACATGAACGTAATATTTTGTACTTATTCGTAACAAAACGTGTGCGTAACTGCGTTTTACATGCACGTTACGGTACAATTATTTTGAGAAATACCCATTTAACCTTCATTTTTTGACATTGAAAATGTCTTTTCGTTCGCTCCAGTATAGGCTCCGATTTCACGAAAAAGTGCGATCCCCATAAATCTCAGAAGGTTGTGAAGATATGATATTCAAAAAGACTCAAAAGACGCGTATTTATAATTAGAGCTAAGGTGCAAAAAGAATTATTCGAGAAAATAAAAAACGAAAAAAATTATGGCCGAAATAGTGGAAAAAAATCTCATTGTTTCCGATTTTTTGAATTTGGCGCTCGATATTTTGGAAACGAAGAATGATATCAAAATTTTGAGAAAAACTCCTCTGAACAATTTAATCAGCTACAATTTGAGCTTAAAACAAAGACGATCGGATTAAGGGTTTGCCCTGTAGCTTAACCTTTAACATTGATGTTTTTTCGATCGCTTCATTATAGCCCCTATTTTCGTTCAGAGTGCGACATCGCCTTGGTGTCGTAAGTTTTAAGGCTACATGAATGGTTGAAGCTTCAAATCAAAAGACGCGTTTCAACGAGGGCTACAAATGCTACAATATGTAGCGTGTTGGCGCAATTTCGGAAAGCGCGCTCCTTAGATGCGCGTCGCGTCACTGAGTTGACGTAGTTGAAAATAAATCTTAGATTTTTTTATATAATTTTGGGTTATAGTTAATACCTTTCAATAAAATAGTTATGTTTATAATTGATGTTTTTTCGATCGCTTCATTATAGCCCCTATTTTCGTTCAGAGTGCGACATCGCCTTGGTGTCGTAAGTTTTAAGGCTACATGAATGGTTGAAGCTTCAAATCAAAAGACGCGTTTCAACGAGGGCTACAAATGCTACAATATGTAGCGTGTTGGCGCAATTTCGGAAAGCGCGCTCCTTAGATGCGCGTCGCGTCACTGAGTTGACGTAGTTGAAAATAAATCTTAGATTTTTTTATATAATTTTGGGTTATAGTTAATACCTTTCAATAAAATAGTTATGTTTATAACAATTAAAATTTCATACACACGAATCACTTTAAAATTTGCTGTGATTTTAAAGTATTGTAAGTACTAATTCAAACAAAGGAATATATTTTTTATAAAATTCAATAAATTCATTTTCAATGTACCAGAAGGTCGTGAAAAGCACGAGATCTGTGAATTTTTGTAGTAGAAAGTTAAGTATTTACTTTTATTTTATTTTTGCATTTTTTGTTTATGGACCAAATGGGTCTTAAAATCTAAACCGGCCACAGAAACAGTCTTAAAATTGGTCTATGGTTTGTTCAGAGGGCCTATTATCTTTAGTATAAATTTGAAACGGTAACTCTAAAATGTAAATTATTATCAAAATGGCCAGACTGGTCTTGCGTATGGTGACTTTCCATAGTCTTACTCAACCATACTCAACCTGCGGCCCGCGGGCCTTTGTGATTGGCCCACTTGGAATTTTAAAACTTTGACTAAGTTTTAAAAGTTATCGTTAGTTCTTTCAAAGTTAGCTCTTTCAAAATTTGGTCTATATTGCATAACTCTTCATCATAACTAATATTATAAATTGGTAGTGCATTGGGCCGGAATCCTAAGGGTGCGGGTTCGAATCCCGTCTAAGTTGCTACGGGTGAGCCGATTTTTTCTAATATTTTTCATTATTTATTCATCTTAATATAAAAATAGCATTGTGAATGCAAAAATCTAAAAGTTTAAAATTGTACTGTTTCACCTTAATTGATTGTCTGGCACCCGCAAGGGTGCTACAACCGAATGTCGAAGTAGTTCTCTTCACATTGGTGAGATGGCGCTGATCTTCAGCGGAAACGTAAAAAGTATTAGAAAATTTCGCCACATCCATCAGCGGCTTGGTAGCATAATTGGTAGTGCATTGGGCCGGAATCCTAAGGGTGCGGGTTCGAATCCCGTCTAAGTTGCTACGGGTAAGCCGATTTTTTCTAATATTTTTCATTATTTATTCATCTTATTATAAAGGTAACAAAATCATGTATTGTATAGTTGGCTCTATTGTGACCACCTTTTCTTTTTTCAATATGTTTTTTTAACACCTAAATATTTTTGCGGCCCGCGCTTCAAGATCGAAACGTGTTTGTGGCCCCACAAAAAAAAGGTTGAGGACGGCTGGTCTTACTGATATGTGTAGTAATTGAACAAATCTGTTTACCATGACAATAGTGAAACAATGCGGTAACCTCGAAAGTAAATAACTAACATAAATGGAGATTTTAGATTTATCACTGTCTATGGTTACGGCGGGTTAAGATCTTTAAGACTTCGGTTTTAGTATACAATATTGCAAAATCTATAACAATAACACAAAGACAAGCGGTAACCTTTTTGATGATTTAGATGTCCGCGGGCTACAGTACTACATATTACTATAACTCAAAGCAACATTACTATAAATCAAAGAAACATTATTGGAACTGAGAAATAGTTACAGTCACAAAAGTATCAAATTGCACCAGTTGCACTGTACGTTTCTCATTTCTCGGGCGGGCGTATGGAGATGGTCGGTCACCGACCCGGCGCGCGAGAAGCGAGCGATACGTCCTACCGTTGGGATGACCCGGCGCGAACTAACTCGTCGATCTTCGCGCGCGTGATTATATAGGTAATCTTTAAAAAATGGTATTAAATAACCAGCCTCGTAAATTGATCAAATAAAAATTGTATATTACTTTTTAACCCTTTATTGATATATAAAACGTAGTTTCAAATAATAAATTCGACCTTTTCTCATAGAAAAGCTGTATTTAAAAACGTATAATGAGCCGTTTTTATTTTAAATGTATAATTATTAAAACACACAATTTCTACAATTTTCTTCTGAGGTGCACTAATAGACCATATAAGCTGTCCAATGAAAATATATAAAAAAAGTTATTCACATATTATAATGATAACTTTGTATCTCAAAGAGAGCTCTGACCATCACTTTTGGAATTCGGCTTTCCGGAAATTATTTATTAACAAAAATATACAAATAAACACTGTAGTTTTCCTCTGCAGTACACTTGTATAAGACTTTATCTATACATAATCGTAAATTTCTTTATTTGATAAGCTTGCAATAAGTGCAAAGTAGCTGGTCAAAACCACTAAAAGATTGAAGTTTCGTCGTAAATCGACTGTTCGCTCTTAAGGTACTACTAATCACTTAAATTACTTATAGGAATACAAAAGTTACATTTATATTTATTTAACTCGAATAAACACCAAAAAATGCGTAATTTAAGAAAAATCAATTACTACAACTGCACAAGCACAACTAAAACAATTAAGTACGTAAGCAAACAATTGGCTGCCTGCCTGCACGCATGAACCTCTTTCTCACTTTCTCGATACAGTTTTTTATTATCAGAGGGCCTAGCCAAAGTAACATTCGCTAATCTTCGTTATCGCTTCGCTTTCGAAACATGTATGGAATTGACATTTGGTTTCGTTAACAATCGAATTTTAAAACGTCAAATCCATACATTGCTCGGAGCGAAGCGATAGCGAAAATTTGTAAATGTTACTTTGGCTAGGGGGGCTGTCCCGCTCGTCATCTGTCGCTAATATTCGTAAATACTCCGAATTGTTTTCTAACGCTGTTCGGCACTGCACTGGCCGTCAGTCAGTTCAGTTATATTTGGTCAGCGCACCGCTCGCGTCCCGAGCGGATGTGTGTATCATCGCTGATCATTGCCGCCCAATCCCGTAAATCTCGAACGGGATCTCGTCATATTATGCTTCGGGATTGATCCCGAAAAATTACACGGGATCTCGCGAAATCGGGATCCCGCGAGATCGGGATTGCATTCCCTAGTTGTGTTACTCCCGAAATGCCAGACCTTGTTTTCTTGAACCATGTGTAAACTGCAAAACAAACCTAAATAAAATTTTGACATAAGAGTCTTAACTTGTATGACAGCCCCCATATTTTTTTATACTTTACCTGGGTCGGCGAGACACATCTTTGGTACAAATATTCATATTTGCTTCAACGAATTAGCTGCTAGAGCTTTGTAACAGACTACGGACGGACAGACTGACATAATGAGTGACAGCAATAGGGCTCCTTTTTCTTCTTCGGGTACGGAACCCTAAAAAAGCAGAGTAGTGATGCATTGCTGTCCGTAGTCCGCAGTGGACAAGGCAAGCGCTAAAGTCATGCGCCATTGTAAAACATTTTTATTGCTCGAATCGTTGCAAAGGTGAAAGTTTGCTTTTGTTGCCTCGCCGTAAAAACAGGGCTGACACTTTTCGCGATAAACCACTGTCAGGGGTGGCGCCGGAATGGGACGGTTCCACCGAATAAACGTAACTTTTCTGTAATTTAATCGTGCTACCGTACACCGGGTTGTTTTAGGAGACACAACTTTGATCAATATCGTGCTGCCAGACAAACTTCGAGCCACGAAATTACTTAGAAATAACATGTGGTGTTATTCCATTTTTAGGTGGACGTTTGAACTTAAAACTGTTCTCATAGAAATATTGGATTTTAACGTCAGCTTTGTTATCAGAACGGTCATGTTCACTGTGTATGAAATTGCGTAGGATGTAGATTGTTAGGGAAGCAGTGACCAATCGGACGTAGTTACGCGAAAAGGATCCAATCCACACTTTTTCCGAAATTGAGTTATATATACCAGGGGGGTCTTTGGGATGATATATTTAATGTCAAAAAAAACTAGGTAAAAAACACAATATTGACGAAGTTACGACGACTATGATATCTTATGATACCAATCACATCTAGGGGAAATATTTTATGTTAAAACAGATCCAAATTACCTGATTCGTTTTTGAGAAAAGAAATGTATAACACAACTTAATACCATTATGAAGTGCAAAAAAATACATAATTATCCCGTCTTCATCTTCGAGATTTAATTTGTTACAAAGTAGTAGCTCTGCTATACGCTCGCACTCTATCGCACGTCTTCAGCGCTATAGGAAGGAAAGAGAAAGCAATAGCCACCCCCTCTCTGCCTCCGACCAGCGCTGCCCGCCGCCGCGTCAACCTCATTCTTTGTTGCGCGCGCGCGCAAGACGCACGTCGGTCATCACAAAAATATTACTTTTTTGTTTAACTATAGTCTTAAAATCAGTGAAATTATAAACGTGAATTAATTCGTGAAAAACGGTAAAATACCGTCACGTATGCACGTATGCAAGTGATACGAATGTTGAAGGTAGACTCACAATTTATCTTTTCTCTTAGTGATGAAAAGTATGCAAGTTATTCACAAAGGCAAACTGCCTTATATTTGCCTCGAGTCAATACGAGATATTGACCAATGGTACATTTTTCCCGAGCCAATACGTGATATTGGCCAGTGAATTTTTTTTCCCGAGTCAATACGAGATATTGACCAGTGATACTTTTATGCGTTAATACGAGATATTAACCATCATTTTACAATAAACTGCCGAATACTTGCCTCGAGTCGATACGACCTGCTTTTGTGAGTTAATGTCTTCGGACGAATCCTTCGTATATTATGATTGAACTCAACTTACTGGTAAGTTTGTTTAATCATTATTAACCGCTTCATATTTTACAAAATATGAATAGATTTGCTGGTGTTAACTGCAAAATATTTGCTTTGAGTCAATACGACATACTTGCTTTTATAAGATATTTTTTCCCGAGTCACTGCGTGATATTGAGCAGTGATAAGTACTATTATGAGCTAATACGAGATATTAGCCGTAATTTTATAAAAATATAAACCTAGATTTGCTGACGTAAACTGCAGATTATTTACTTTAAGTCAATACGAGATACTTCTATGTGTTAATACGAGATATTAACTGTTATTTTACAAATATTAATAAGATATTTGCTATCAAAAATGAAGGCCTAATAATTTTTTTCGTGAAACATCAAAATTGTTGTCACTGATACATGTATGTACAAGTAATTTTAAATGTTTCGGTTTTCTAGAACAACATTATAAAACAAAATTCTGAGTCCTTCTTATTTTTTCTTCGAAAAAAAATCAGCAATGATGTTGAACATCAAAATACACTCCCACAAGTGTTAAAGGTGCCCTTATGGTCAGTAAAATTAAAAAAAAACAACATTACCGGCAAATTCATCTCCGATTCGTTGAAAATGAATCATGCTATTATCATGTATAATGTCACTACTGAAAATCGTTTGAACAGTGTCTTTTAAGACCGTCAGCGCGACGACACCTACTGCTCAGTTCTCTCTAAACTTGGAGTCTGCCACAACAACCACAATCATATCTTGGAACACAAGCAGTTGAGCCGAATTGACGGACAACAATCAGCAGGGCCAGTTTAACGTGTTTCATCAGCCTTGTGGCACCTACCTGCAGCTTCCAGCTCCAAGGGCTACCCGTGATCACCACCGTCGGCACCGTCGCGCTACCGGATCAGAACAAAAGGTCTGTACCTTGTCTGTATTTTTAGCTGGTCAGCTAAAATACGTTCTCGATTCGAGTAAAAACTATCAAACGACCGTTATGTGCTTGAGGTTATTTTCCAATACTAATCCTAAGTATTCAGTTACTTAAATTAAAAAATAAACAAATATATTTTATTTTCTTTACAAAAGAAAATTGAACATGTGGGTACTTTCTGAACATTTTACGGAGGATGCTAGAACGACTTAACTCATAACATGTGTCCTGATAATGTCATGCAACAACTATTAGTCCTTGAGAACGGTTGCTTTCACGCACAGCGCAAAAAGTATTTAAGACTAGCGGCCGCCCGCGGCTTCGCCAAGGAAATGTTTCTTGCTATCCCTCAGGAACAATATTTTCCTTTCGGGATTAAAGGTACCGTATGTCTTTCTCTGTAACCCAGACAACGTGTATAAAAATTTCATGATGATCTGTTCAGTGGTTGAGACGTGAGGGTGTAACAAACAAACAAACAAAAGGACTTTTGCATTTTTAATATTAGTAAGGATGTTATTAAGACAATAAACTTCATGAGTTTTGGGTCTTATTCTTTGGCTTTTTCACAGCACTACACAGAATCATCATCTTTACTAGATTTTTAAACCAATAATTTTTACCCATTAATTACAGGCTTCAATGCCCTATTAAGATGATACTTATGTCTGGGTATTAATTACCAAAATTTCTCAAATTTTCAAGTATTAGAAACTATAAAAACAATGATTCTAATATTTAAGATCCTCATTAACTATCAAGAAAGTCCCATTACTCCCAGCCAAACATGTAAATTCTTTGGCCTTGTATTGTATTTCTAAAATTAGTAGTATATTGACAAATAAGTACAAACAAAATATTTTAAGAAGAAGTTATTAAAATCAAATAAAATACATTTTAGTGACTTTGTCAGATACTTGGGAACTATTACAGCAGTTTGTACTGCGGTAGCATTACTATTTTAACACTTAAAATTTTAATATTGGACAAGCTTAAGGCTTGTACATATTGAGCATTAATGTTTAACTATTTAAAATAATTAATATAATAATTACGTATTATATCGTACTATGTACCTTGTCAACTTTGTATTGTATGGTGGAAAAATAATATTTGTTTTCCTGATACGTTTAAATCAATATGATAAACGAATAGTTTTCAATACTTTTTCCGTTGCTTTGACAATGGACTGCGCAGCAGCCGGTCAAAGTGAGACAATATAAGATTTTGCACAAACGAGGAATAATTGCTGCTCATTAATGACCTGGATCTGCTTTTTTGTTATAAAATTCTTCGCATGCCGTGCGTATACTAGCACCGATGGGCTGCTACCCGATGAGTGGCACCTACCACTGCGGCTGTGCTGGATATAGCTGGGACGCGCACCACGCCGTCTGTCTGCAGGTGCCTATACTGAAGTTTTTGTTGTAATCAATAACACCACTGCCATTTCATAAATGAATCGGATTAGTGGTGTTCATTGCTTGCAATTAAATCAAATTACTAAATTGCTCGCGAGAAATGGCAGTGTTATGATTAACAATAGGCGTAGTAACGCCTCCCCAGCTTTCTTTTTCCTTACTTATTTAAAAAAAAACTTATTTTATTGTACACGACAAAGCCAAATGACATAATAGCTATCACAGCCATGGTTTCTCAATGAAATAAAATAAAAAATAAAAGTTTTTTATTTTCTGCAACTACACAATACATTAAATAAACTTATATTATTAAAGCTACCTAGTAAACATAATAATATACTTGTGACAGGCAACTCCATTCACTCGTTGAAACCTTAATCAACTTGCTGTTAAAGAAATAGCGATAGTAATAGTCACAACAAACGTTAATTTATTTTATCTGTTTGCAGAAAGAAACATCATACTCGCTGTCACTTTTCTCTGGCTGCATATTATAAGGCAAACGTTCCTTAGAAAACAAGTTCCTTAGTCAAGCGTTAGAAGTGTTTATTGATAGCTTGCCTCAGTATTTGAATAATAATGCAAGGAAATCTATATTTTTATTGGAAAAAGTGCCAAGAAAGAATATCTTATTTTATATAAATTAATGATTTAGTAGGTTTTCTAAATAACTGCTTTCTTAACGAATCCCACTAAACAATCATTGCTCAGATATCTCCTAATTATTTTAAATCTATATCAGCGGCAATGGTAACCTAAAAATAAAATATTTTTTTTTTAGATATGTTTGTTACATTACATTACCGTGAGATACCGTTGGATCTTACAATAGTTTAAGATTACCGGTTGAACTTACTCCCAAATAACTTACATTTTGAACAATTAAGCACACATTGGACACCTTGTTAGCTTTGGCTACAAGTTAATGAATACAGATCATGTACTTAATTCAATTAAGCAACTCAGTATTGAATTATATTATCTGAGGTAACACAGTAAGATTTGGCGAAATAATTTATTATTTAAAATTTAAATGACAGATGTTTAATCACATCTTCTGTAAGTCTCAACTTGTTGAACTTTCCATTCTTTGAGTTTTTATTTCTGTAATAAAATTATTTGTGTTTATTTATATAAATATCTTAAATATTATCGCCCTTATGAACTAATACAAACCCCAAAAAAAAAACTTATCAATGCTGCCTCGTCACAAACATTCGGCCGATTGATAAAATTTATAATGGAGGAATGTTACACCGATTTTTTTTTTTTAATCTCATTACCTGTTTATCATGTTGTGTAACATGTGGTTACATCGGCGCGGCGGCCAAGTTGCTGCCATTCGTGACGAAAAATTTGTTCACTTACTAGTCTGTGTCGAATTTTTCTGTGGATGCTATTCGTTATCTGCTGTTTGGACTGGACAATCGACAATATTTGCGAGTTTCCAGGATTCGGGCTCTAATTTTGCAAAACCGACATTGTAATAAAACAATTTTTTATTATTTTGCAGTTGCAGTGCAGGAGCACTGACTTATTTTTATCTTATATAACTAATCCTTAAAATAATTTAATGTGTGTTCACTTACCCTTGTTTATTTATATAAACAAACAAGGGTTCCTCTAATAACATTGATATCTTCTCTAAACATCCTACTTTGTAACAAATTAAATCTCGAAGATGAAGACGGGATAATTTAATGATCAAACGAACTTACCCTAAGTGAAGTTCGATCTTAATTATCCCGTCTTCATCGAAGAGATTTAAAGTCCCAACCCTCCCTTGCTAGTTGTTTGTTCAACAACCGTATCCCTATAATAGATGGAGATATCAATGTATTTACTTACTACTCCAAACTGAATGAGGTTGACGCGGCGGCGGGCAGCGCTGGTCGGAGGCAGAGAGGGGGTGGCTATTGCTTTCTCTTTCCTTCCTATAGCGCTGAAGACGTGCGATAGAGTACGAGCGTATAGCAGAGCTACTACTTTGTAACAAATTAAATCTCTTCGATGAAGACGGGATAATTAAGATCGAACTTCACTTAGGGTAAGTTCGTTTGATCATTAAATAATCAACACAAACAGAAATACTCTCAGTGTAATAATGCTCGACTAGACACTCAGGGTTGCAAAAAATCATGTTTTTTTTTATTTTAATCAAAATAAGCTGATTTTTTTTAAAAAAATCGTGATTTTTATGATTTATTTGATTTTTTTGGTTTTTATTAGGTTTTACGACCATTACACTAGTTTTTCTTGTGGGCAACATTTCTATTTAGGTAGAATTGATGTATAGTGCTGGCAACACCGCCAAAAAAGTAAAATGTCACATTAAGCAGAAAAAACGATTTGAGTATTAAGTTTCGAGTGTTTATTTGTATATACTTCCGAAAATGAATTATCTGTATCTGTCTGTCTATGCTACTTGCATTGCATGTAATGAATGAAAGTACCTAATCATTATTGTTAAGTATATTTTTACTGACACGAAAATCGAATATTTGATTGTTGGTTTTTATTGCGATAAATAACTTAGCTTACACCTATCGTACTTTGTATTAATATTGTTTTCGAACATTACAGTTCATTAATATGCACTCCCAGCGTTAAATTAATTCCTTTTTCGGATGTTGATTTAAATCAGTGATTTTTATTTAAAAAATCATGCTATAAAAATCGTGATTTAAATCATGATTTAAATCAACTTGATTTAAATCATGCAACCCTGGAGACACTTCTAACATCTTTTAACCTTTAATGCCTATTGTATCTCAAAATCAACTCGATGTGGATTGGATCCTTTTCGCGTAACTACGTCCAATCGTAGAACGACCGCATGCAGTAAAATGACGTTATACCATAACCTTACCTAATGCACCATGCATTTAATAACGGATAATAGAAGTCATTCGTGACGTTTGAAATTTTCTTTTATGCATTTCTAGGTTTAATCACGTTTGAAACTTTGAACAATAGCATAGCAATTAAAACCTTGTCTAATTAAAACAATAATGCACCTAGTTAGATAACGGAGTTTGTTTTAACAGTGTTGTTCAATATTGTTGTGATTGAAATTTTCACAGATGATTTGTTTCTGTTGCCGCTATACAAATATTAAAAACAAAATAAAAAAGATATTTACGTGGGGCTCCCATACAACCAAAATGTTTTTTTTTTTTGGTACAGAACCCTTCGTGCACGAGTCTGACCCGCACATGACCCGTTTTTTTATGTTTTTTTGATACGAAGCAGAAGAAGAAACGATTTTTGGAATAAAATCTGACTTTGGTGGCTATTTATGCCTTTCTTTTTTAGTATTTTTTTAAAATAAAAAATACAGTCTATGTCTACATAACGAGCTCTAAACAATGATAATACCCCACACTATTGGGTAAACAAATTTTTTTTCTCGTCCGCTTTCACTTGTATGAGAGCCGCCTTTGAAAATATTTTAAAAGATTTTTTTACCTGGCTTTGGGATGATGGCAAGACATTATCTCTTCTGCAAATATGAAGACTGTAGCTTCAACGGTTTAGCTGTTAGCTAGAGCTTTGTGACAGACGACGGACGGACAGGCAGACGGACACATGCATGAGTTATAGCAGTAAGTATACCAAAGGTCTCTACTTATGACACCACCGTAATTTTTTGGTGTTGTAAAACAATTTATGCGTTTCTTGTTGTTGAATTACCTACATTTATTTTATTAGTTTGTTGTTATTAACTTGCCATATCCTCCTTACTAGGAAAAGGAATAACCCAGTAAGGATTATTCCCTTAGGATCTTATTCCCCGAGGATCATGTTCTGCAGGATCTTAAATATGTATTGTTAAGTTCACGAACAAAACAATTTTGAGATACTCCGGGACATTATCCTCGGGGAATGAGATCCTCAGGAAATAACCCACTTTACTAGGTTCATTAACTAACATATTATGTAGTTAAAATGATCCTATTTAATAAGTCCACATTTTATGTAAAGCCGAATCCAACACTGATAGTCCAACTTTTCATGGTTTCAAAATCAGCTCCGACTGTAGTTCTAGCATAGACTAGCGGATCCAGGGGTGGGGGGGCAAATCATTTAGGTCCACCCCAACAAATCTGTTGATTACCTTGGTAAAGCCTGCCCTCATCTACGTTAAGCCCCTCCCAAACCAAAATCCTGGATCCGCCACTGCTAGCATACGTTTCTACAAGCCGACCTTACGGATCTATCATTTTTATGCATTGCGAGTTCTTCTCGCGCAGGCTTATTTTGCAATTGTCAGTCGTTATATGTGTTTGTTATGCGGCGCGGTATCCAATCTCCTACAGGCCTTGAGCTCGTTGTGTGTCAGGCAACGGTCATTCCCCTGGCCGACGCTATTTTTATCCGAGTTTGTTTGTTATTTATTATGTTCAGCGCTTGTTACTTTCAGACGCTAGTCATTAGTCAGTACGAAGTTATCAGTCGCTTAGCGCCTTTTGGGTTGTTGTTGGACGCTCTGCACGAACGAACCGGGAACCGAATGATTTTATAAAATGCTAATGTTACTAATGGTTGAATTTGGTATCCAGATAAGGCGAATCGTGTCGTGAACATGAATCGACTATATGCCGAACATGTTTCTAATGACTTAGCTGCATAGACAAGAAAGAAATCAGAGTCAAGTTAAGAGAAAGACAGACAAAACAAAGGGGTTTGAAAGTTTTAGTATGGAGCGTGGCATAGATCTCGTCCGCCATATGTTTAAATTATATATTTCGATTGCGGACATAATATAGACAAGCAAAAAATGTTAAATAACATATGGGTCTCAAACGTCACCGTCCAAAATATCTCAATCATTGCATTGTAATATTAATGGATTTTTGAATCCTATAGGTTCAAAAATATCTTAGCATCGATTCAGCTGGATAATGCCCTAATTATTTAATATTTTTAGCACATTGCGAGTGCATAAGAACGAATGTATTAAGTTTTACTACACTTTACTGTATATTCAATACGCTCAAGCAACGTTCAAATTCATAATAGTTTTGTCAAAATATCTCTAAAACGTGACGTTTTAGGCCCTTATGTTTTTTAAAACTTTTGGTCAACTATATGTCCACTATCGAAATATAAGTATATTTTTCGCGCGATTTTCATAAATCTAAATGGTGGATGGATGGGTTACTATGCCAAACATTTTCAAACCCCTTTTGATACATTATCATAAAATTCCGGGTCTCCTTTGCGATAAAACAACCGAAGCGATAAACACCGGATTTTGAGAACAGTTACTCAAACATTGTTGAATTTTATGAACATCACACAGTAAAAAATATCATCGCAACAAAATTGTATCTCGAGTCACGAATTTCCTACTGTGTAATGATAACATATCGTATTCCATTCTGCCTAGACTAGACAGCATAGTTAACATTGCCTACCTTAACAGCAATTACTTTACATAAACAATGTAGGTAGTTGCATTCGTAACAATACAATGAGCTTCATTATGGTGCCACCATGATATACAGCTTATTACCTCGTGTTGCTGCCACGTGAATTTATTGAAACCAATAACTGGATTAATATGCGGTATCTCTTTAATTAGATTCTACAGATTTGTTGGCATTTACTAAATACTGCACCACATTTAAATTAGTATTCGTGTTGCTTCGAAGTGCGAATCAGTTGTTGCTCTGCCACTAATCGAGACCCGGGCGTGCTCGCCTGATAATTTAAAACATTCTCCTCACTTATCTATAGCGTAAACAAAGTGCTCAGCATTGTTATATTGTCTTGTTGCTCGCTCGTTCCGCTCGACTTCGCGTGACAGACCGCCGTTTGCTTTCCAGGGAGAACTTCATAATTTCTGTTCTCCACGTATATTACCCCAATATGTACCACGACCACCTCAACACGAACTTTTACTTTATCTTAGATGGAGTAAACAACCGTTATCGCGATTGTAATCTTGGGTTCTTAGAGAATTGTGACCGTAGCATTTCGAGGAGTAATAAAATTCTATCGATACTGTAGAGCGAGTATTGGTCTGCTTCCTACTGGAATCTCATAACTAGTGAAACGAATGAGATAGTGAGCTGTAAGCATGATTGATAAGAGCAACAAGCAAGCCACGTTTTCGCAGACCAGCCTCATTAAATCGACCACTTCTTCTATTTATGGTGGCTCGCTGTCTGCCAGTATATTGATTGCGAACCGGTTGTCTCGCTAAGGCCTAACGTCGGGCTTATGAATATATCGCACATTTTCACATCGCATCACACATACATGCAATATTGTATTTGCGATTGGACCAATGGGCACAACAGCTTCATAAAGTGTTTTGAAGGATTTAATTTGTCCCCAGCGAGTGACCCTTCAATGTGTCGTGTCTATTTTTAGATACGTCTCGAGCAGTTTTATTAGTTCTTCTACATCACAAATACGATCTTCTGACTCTAATATTGTTATAATTTCTTCATAACCAAGATAAGGCAAATAATAATCATCGCATTTATCGAGCTGTTTTTATTTGTGGGCGCTGCGCGTTATTATTTTCCGCATAGTCTTGATGATATTATGGTCAATATTTATAATATTAATGCGTCATTCGTAGGCACGTAGGAAGATGAGGCGGTGGTCGTACATACGTGTAGTGTAACCGAATCTGGCGGCGTGTGCGCAACCTGACACCTCGCTCAAGGCTTCATATGTGGATTAGCACCTTGTTTTTCTTTTGAATCGCCTTGCCTACTGAGCATAACTCCCGAAAAACTCATTGTTTTTGCGTTAATTGCTGTTTACAAAGCTGTGGTCGTAAAAAAAACAAGTAAAAAGAAAATACATCAGGAAATTACAGTACAGTCATTAACTTTTTGTTCTTAATGCTCATATCCAAGCAAAGACTATCTCTGTCAGTTAATCCCTCAAACTCAAGTCAAAGTACAGTCAAAAATAATGTTTAAGTATTCTGAAAATAATTATACTTAAAATAGGTATCTATATTTAAAAAACTAAGAGCTTTTAAATTGTCAGTATTTTCCTACCACCCATTTGATGATTGTTGCCACCCGAATGAAGAATTATGACCTTTTTAGCTGACAAGAAGAGCGGGCGCAAGAAACTTATCACTGTTGTTTTGTTACCAGTTACTGCCTCAGCAAGTGTAATGAAGACAGTGCTTTCTGAGACTTTATCGTAAACTTGTCAAATAAGACTTAGGAATAGGAACAGACAATGATGTATTATGGCAGCCACTGAAATCAGATTGTGTGGGATTAAGTTATGCTATCATTCCGCCTCCTCATAATCCGTTGGTACTGCACTGCGAATGCATCTCGATTTTCTCGGCGGACCGTAAATGGCAAGAAATGAGAAAGTAGCCGGTTAATAGATACAATAGGGCTGGCTATGTCGCGCTATGCAACTTTCCTTTGCAACAAAAAGTTGTAGAATGATCGCGCCAAGCAGAGTTCTTACTAGTTCAGAATGCTCAGACATCGGCTTGGTTTCGTAAGAAGTTGGACGCAAACTCCATTACATAGATGTGCGATAAATAATTGGTATTCGGACTTCGGTAGAACTGAGCCCTTAATCAATAGGAATTTACGAACACGGACGCCTGTGGTGCAAGAGTTGCTACAACTTTACGTATTTTCTTCTCGTTACACTTGCCTTTCGACACTGCTACGGCAGCAACTCTATAAATGGTAAACAGGCGTGCGAACTCCCAGTACCTGCTGCTGCAAGACCATTTCGTGTGTCTCCAATCAAGTTTTTTTATGTTATCGCAAGTATCCACTTGCAGGACACTACCTTATAAGGAACGGCTCGGGCGGGTTTTTGTACTTGTTGAATTTAATCTTGATAAACACGAGCCTTGTTTGCGTATTCAGAGATTCGCTGAATGTATTCAACTGTAATGCGGCGAGTCCAGTATCGATTAAGTAACTATTTTATGGTGAAGTTAAGCAAAATAGATTTTTTTAATTTGTATTGGAATGGAGTTACTATAATTTAAGTGATAACAAATGTTTTTAAATAAGCTCGTAATCTGAGTTGTCGAGTAAACAAAATGCTATCAGGGTGTTTACGTGCAGTGCGGCATATTGTCGAATGCCCACGCTTCGCCGGCGCAGGCGCACCCACGCTTGCTGCGCTCATCGCAGTCTCATGCGCACGTAGATACGACTTACAGATGAGTGGTTCACGACCAGACACGCCTGTTACCAATCGTCCTTAAACATAAACATCATTGTTATTGTACATGAAACAAATTATATCGAATTTTATAGTTTAGATTGAGAACATAAAACAGTAGCTAATCGAAAAAATCTAGGTATTTAATTGATCGAGCGAGCGCGAAGCGAGAGCAAAGCGTCTCTGCTTCAGCTTGGGCAAAAATTCATTCGTATGTCTTTTCGGCTTTCTGTCTGTTCTCCTCTACAACACGTCGCATTTTTTAACCGATTCTCGTGAAATTTTATGTGCTGGTTCGATAATTATAGAATTTTTTAGTCGTCATCGAAATTTATAAAAAATATATTGACACATTTCGTAAAATGTTCAAAATTAAAAGGGCCATGTAGCTGCGAATATACCAATACTTAATATATACCAAATAGCACGTGCCCGACTATGTGCTTTGAAAAGCTGGTGGCGATTTTTTTAACAACTTACAATAATTCTAGTTATTTTTTAACGCGAGATTACAGCTCACGGAGCCACTAGTTTACAAGAAATTAAAGTTACTGGAACCGCGCCTGAAATGTTTTATAAATAGGCACAATAGTTCGCAACAAAACGCCGTAGTTGTAAGCAGTTGTATTATTAGTAGAATAGAAATGGAGCGGTCATTGATCTCCGTTATTACACCGATAGCTGCGGTTAGTTTTAATCGCAAGAATGTAGGCGCAATTCGGGACGGTGCAGTGCAATTCATATTAATATGTGTTGCTATTTAAAGTGGTTACATAAGTGGCATTAGAAGTCGCAAGAGCGGTTCGTGAGCACTTGGCGTTAACCCTGAATCGAGCGAGAGGTCGTTGTACGAGATGACCTACATACAGTGCACGTAGCCGCTGCAACGCGGTAACGCTTGCAAATCTCTAGCGAATAGAATAGCAACTACGATTAATAAAGCTACATCGCACGATTCCTATTCACAATTCTCACCCTTTCCACTGTACTATCAACCAACAGCTACTTTTTTAAAATTGACAGTCTCAAGCTCTTGATTATCTGCTTACCTTATTTCTGATTCAACTTCGCGTGACCATTCGCTGTTTCTAATCACGCCACAGAATTAACACCCATTATGCAACTAACCTATAACTAGTAACTTTTTATCTTAGACTTTCCTTATTAAGTTCGGTTAACGTGTTGCTGTATGGTTGCTGTAATAGCAGTATAGAGGCGCTACACATAATCGAGACCAATAATTGCTAGGTGTGGTCTGATGGCTTTAACAAATTATTATAACCATCGAGATAAGGTACTTAGATTATAGCCCTTGTAAGTAATCACGCACTGGAGAGCTCGCGTTTAGAACAGGTATTTCTATAATTAACTACAGATCAACTAGTTTCTAATCTAATTATGTCGTTTTGTACCCCATCATTAGTTTATTGGCTATTACATATAAAAAGGATTATAGTTATATTTTATTTAATCTACAACAATTTGAATTGTAAACAAATCTTTATTATGTCTGACTACGTGACCTACCCACATGTTTTGAAGTTTCTGATTAATTCACTTGTCAATAAAACGCAGTATTTAATTCTCAACGATTCAGTGTATTTATAGAAGCTAATTAGCATATTTATACACCTAAGAGCGTCATTATTGTTGAAGTTACTCAACAATGCGGCATAACAATTGACTTCTAGATTTAATGGTGCCTTTATTATCCTCAATGTCCATATCATAACTAATCTGCAGGAGAGTGGAACTGAATGCAAATAAACAGTGACTGTAAAACTAGTTCCATTTTAACTCTAAATAAACGAATAGATAAAGAAAAAAATTAATGGTGAAAGAATCTGTATTTTGTTACAACGGATTTTTAGTAGCGACGTGAGTTGCGACGGTCGCCGGCGAGCCATTAGCTGTATTGTTATTGCCAGTATTCCCGGTAATGAAGCGCTCGTTTTCATTCTTTAATATCGCCACTTTCCCCCTCTACTACATTACACCAATAGAGTACTGGCTCGATTTCATTGCATCTCTTTCCATAGGTTTTTAGTTTTTATTCCCTTAATTGATTCCTTTATTATGCGAGCGCATCATTTCAAAATCTCCCTTGACGTTGAATTTAAATTTAAAATCTCTGAACATTCCGACTTTCAATTGCGTTAGTATGCATGCTGATGAGACATAAAACGCTGGAATATTGGCTTGTCGAGTGCCCCTAAAGTCTAGGTAAAGAAACTCACCGCGGTTGTTTTTCCAATCCAGCTATTCTCTGACATTTTCCCGACAGTTTCTTCTTGCTATCGACGCCAATGTACTCAATGAAGGGCGATTTACATGGAAACTTAGTGAAATATTCACATCAGCTGCCGATTGTCACGTTATATTGAGATTATTCAAACTTTCCCTCAGTCGGGGTTTGTGCATCTAATTTAAATAATGAGATACCTAGCATTGTATGGCTTCATCTTGGCTACCAAGAGTCGAGATTGTGACTCCAAAACTTTGCTGGATTAAGGAATCCAAGTACTTGTTTTGAATCTATTATATTTTTACTGTTACTATTGAGTGAGACATACTTGATTTACCTTTATACCATAGGAAGAGGTATACTAACCTTATGTTTTTACAGAATTATTATTACTTTCTTTAAAATTAATATAGCAACTCCCCTTAACCTTGACGCAATCGAAGAGATATTTACGCTTTCGCCCACGAAATCGGTACCGGCGGCGGGCGAGCGAGGTGAAGTTCAAGACAACCTATTTATAAAACGAGCAAAGTCCTTACTTGGCGCCTATTGATCGTCTAGAGAGCACGCACCCCGGCGTATTACGGTAGGTTAGTATGCCCGCGGCCACGATCGTAGCTCCCGGAACGGGCCGACAACTGCCGAAATTTTACATCCCCGGCCGGTATTGATCGGTCTTGACATTGAAATCGTAATAGACGCAAACAGCTGGGAAGTTAGGGAGCGTGCTTGTCCCTTCGCACGCAATCCCCAGATCCCGGCCCGCGTCGTCGTCGCCCCAATCATTCCCAGTTTTATTTTTTTTCGCTACATCACTATATTTAATTCAATCAACCGGCCCAAATAAGACCAGTGGAGATAAATGCACTTGATTCTAAATATCAATTAAAGTTATTCATCGATGTTTAAACGTAGTTGAACGTTTGTAACGTCTAGTAATTATGCACAAGAGCCCTAAGACGGGCGGTGCGGCGTTCTAAAATCTCATTTATATTCAGTGTGGTCGGAGTTTGAATGTTATCTAAAATCCGTGTTTAGGTGTCGGGCTGGATTGCTCTAATCTCGAAACTAAACACATTGTTGAGTTAGCCAAAGCTTTGTTCTCTCTTGGCGACGACGACGATGCGATCCTGACGGGTAGCTGAATTGAATTCTTGGAATTTGATTAACAGAAATTTAATTCTGAGGGTTTCATTAAAATAATATAAGGTTCTGTTAATTAAGTGAACATGTGTGTCCTTTATTTTCTACTTTCAACAAGAGGAAATTAGATAAATTACGATCACTTCTTATCGCTTAAGTTATTTCGTGCTTGTAATTTCCTGTTCTTTTACAAGTTCCATTCCATCACTTACCTGCATTTCCTGTAACACGTTCGTTGTTCACGTGCATTCATATAAGAAATGCGACTGTCCTTATAATTATGAAGTGCAACAAAAGGGTATCTAATATCCGTCTACCAATTTAAAGTATTTTGATGATTAGATGATTTCAATCTTTAGAACTGAACTGGAGCACGGACACCATTTAATATTTAGTAAGTTCAATGCAGTGCAAGAGACTCCTGAATCTTGTAAGTCACTAGCAATTCCGTTGAAAGCTCTACAAAGATTTGAAAAAAGGACTCGAGGACACTCGAGTTCCATCCACTTTCAACGCTGTTTACAGAAAGATAATGCCGGTTACTGCTTTAAATAAATGAAAGAAGTGATTGTATGAGAATTATCATTTCAAGATTGTAATTATGTTTTTATTTAGAGCTCCTACTTGTACTATGAAATATTTTTTGAATGAAAATTTTAAGAAAAATAACTGAATTACAATATTGAAAATTATTGGTCTGCCAATAGAACGATTCGTTTCCCGCATTGGTATTAATTTTAAATTCAATCAAGCTCTAATCTCTGGGACCGATGGCAAATCCGATCAGGGCGTGGAAAGCTGAAGACACACCGAGATGTTTTTACTGAATACTGATCAGCTGCTTCGAAATTATTCCATTACCCCAGCTGTTCCAATACAAAAATTCATAAATAAAAAATGCGCGAGGTGTCTGCTTCGTTGCATTTCTATGAAATCACGGCAGCTCCAAGTTAAATAAGTGATCACCGGTTGGCGACGACGTGCTTCGAAATCTAAGTTATTTGCCACCTGGGGCTTAGACAATCACCAATCTGTGATATGCTAGGCTAGACCATCGCCTTCGATTCTTTGATAACAATTTTTATCAAAATGTATTTGTACTATTTTATATTTGGAGTATAATAATTATATGTAAGCTGTCAAATATTTTTTCTAGCTTCATTTAGAAAAATCGTAATAACTATTTCAATAATTGGTTTGTGTGGTTTATCTAGTTTTCGTATCCGTCGGTGGCCGTCGTTAATGTCAGTGGGAATGAATTTATCAGTGGGTTTAATAATTAACGTTCATTTCAGTTGTTATGAACGAAACAATTGGGCAGTTATAAATTTAAAATAGGGACGTTAAGGTCGATATAAATTGGTTGGCGCAACGGGCGTCGGCGGGCCCGCTAATCGATCGATGTCTGTGTGCACACTGGTTGCTGCTGCACCCGTAATCATTTGTCTCGTTCGTTCCTGAACAATCGCCGATACACCATCCTTGTCTGTTCGTTATTCAACGTCCCTAACCACCCGGTAGTCGACTGCCTCCCGGTGTCCTCCCGTATTTAGACACTGCACTATCTAATTTATGTTTTAAATTGCACGCTTTTAAACTTCTGAGCGCCCGGTAACGACTCTATCTAAGCATATCATAGTGTGAGGTAAAAGTTAATGGTCTGTCTGTGTGAATATTTTTGAAATAAACACGTTGAGGTCACTTTGGGAAATATATTCCATTTATTTATATTGATATGGACGATGATATTAATGATACAATTTTCTTCTGACAGAATGAAATTAAAAACAAATGCAGTTGTTTTAGTGCTATCATAAACATTGCGAAATTGGTTTCTACTTTAGGAATAGCATAATTGCGTAAATACCATTCTAAATAAGGAGTTTTGTACTCCGATATTCAATTCACCTGCTGTTATTATTGTGAAGAAACAACGCCCTTTGCTAGCAAACTGACCTTTAGTTTGGTTTGTTTTATTTTGACGATCGAATTGGATTTGTATCTTAATGCGGTTGCGTCTACTTTCGATTGTTGTTGGGCCTTGGCATGAGTTCGCCTTTGGGTGGCCAACATTAAAATAATGTAGCTAGGGCTGATAATGGTGGTGATGTGATGAAATACCGAATTATCTCAAGGCTGGAGAGCAAATAACAAGTGTTGTGGAAATCATTTTGCATTCCTTGTAGGATTGCTACAATGTTCTGGCAATCTCTTGCTCTTAAATTTGTTTGTGGCTGAGTAGCATATTAGGAGTTGTCAGCCCTGTAACTGTGGTGCAGTGGCATTTGGTATCGCGACATGCGGCTGCGGCGCATTGCCTACTTACATAACGCACCTGCCATATCTGGCTACACCGCACCTCACGTTCACTCGCCCATTCTATGAATTACTTATAGGTCAAAGCCCTTCCATTATTTTATTCGCGCCGTGTGCTAGTGTATTAGTGGCTAGCGCTGATTCTAATTTGTGCAGTCCAGTATTAACGTCATTTCGCGCCTTCGCGGTGATGATTCAAAGTAATCAAAGTAGCCGGATTTTCATTATTCAAGAATTTTGATGATTTCGATCTTAATGGAAATGGAAACCAATAATTTGAACCTTTGAAGGTATAAAAATTAAAATGTAAATTTTCATCAAACAGTATTAACTTATAGAAATGGCAGGTTCAATAAAGTCTCTAACATCAGTAACTTGTAACTTACAAATAATTAATACACATGTTTGTCTGTTGAACCAACGGCAACAGTCTAATTAAAAACAAAGTTTATAAGGAATGGCAAAACAAGAATCAGAAATCTAATGGTTACGCCAAACGGATTTAAGTCCGGCATCCTCGTTTTCTCTTCGCCTGTAAACGCGGCAAATCCTTCAACAACCCCGGAGCCGGCCGCGGGATACGGGAACTGACTGCTTAAACACTGAGCACTCTTCTCAACGACTGTGCAAACACCACCCGATGAAATTTTAAACTTACTCCGTCCTGTTGTCTGAATTACTTTGAAGTGCTCTCTTAAACAACCTTCGGCTTTGGACGGATCATCTTTAATGTTTAAAAGTTTCTTTTTAGCGCACATTACTTGCCTATCAACCTCTCAGATTGTTCTTATATTTGTACAGTTGTACTATTTAGGATGTTGGTGATTTTAAAAAGACTGTTAAGATAACGAGGTCAACATGTAAGCGCTTTTTCTAATTCGTTCAATAGAAAAAATTGTCCCATCTATCACCGCTATCTGTCCGAACTCCAAATTAATGGGCGCCGGAGAACAAAACAGAAATCTATTAGTCGAGGAGAATAGTAATCCAGCCAGTTGCGATTGGACAACTCGTAAAATATCAGGTTGCGATGAACAACAATGTAACTTGTTATGGCCCCACCTCGTGCCGTGGGGCGATAAATCGTGCTAGGTCGGTGCCTCTGGTTAATGCTGGGATTAAGAGCGTCGAGCTTCTCAGTAAAATAAACGGAGATATACGTCATCCTGAACGCTTCAATCTGTAGCACATACTCAGGACTAATTGTTTGCATAAACAAATTCGGAAGTAAAAGACCCTAATGGAACTATAAATTAAATGTTACTATTTGTTTGTTATTCCTGTCTCCATTTTCTTTAATCCTTTCGTAAAATTAATAAAACATGATGAAACACAAAGTTGTTTTACAGAGGTGCATTTACGTTTACCAGTCCAATTGGTTTCCAAATGTGAAGTAAAATTTATCTGCAAAAAATATATTGCAGTTACGAGCGAAACACGTCTTAGTTTGGATCAATAGCAATTAAATTCCAAACTGGATCCAATCCATGCAACGAAATTTGCTGCATTAATTTGCATATCAATGTAATAATGGCTTCGTTATTATGGGAACTAAATGCAAATTTATATCTCTATTTGGAAGGAGAACCACTTTTAATTTTGGTCATTTGTATGTATCTTGTATTGTTCGAACGAGGTTATCCTTTTTGGTCTTATATCAATCTTAATGGAAATTTTCGAAACTGCATTGTTCGTTGAAGACACAATAAGATTGATTCATCATTAATAGTAGGTACTGCTAGATTGAATATGCGTTATCAAAGTCGCCGATGCTATAGGAATTTTAAACAATAAAATACTTCTTGTAATGTTATCGAAGTAGGTACTTTTAACAATGATAAACATTGAATGGGCACACCTACAGAACCCACATGAATAATCGATAACAAGTCAACGTCTGATAATATTGTTCTTCAAATTCGATGTTTATAATAAAATTGTTATCTTTTATCGCGATAATGCTTTAGTGAATAGCTTTCGAAGTTTTTATCATTACAAGGAGGGCCTTGATGATACTTGATGATACTACTTATATAACATGTTTTATGTAGCACGATGGCCGATAGAAATACCTTTGATGACTGAACTTTTTAGTGATTTGTAGTTGAAGTTACGTTATTAATGTGACTCAGGAAAATATGAGCTAAGAACACGTTTTCACAATAACTTTGCTGACTGCCTCGCACATTTTCTTTAATGCTTGCTTCAATTCAATCTTCGCATTTTTAGAGAGCATCTTGTCTGGGTAGTTCATTAAGATACCAATTGAAATGTTGATTTCCATTAATAATGGGACAGGTCTTAAATTAAAATACCTACGCAACTTGTTATTCATTCGAACGAGGGTTTTAGGTTTTATGGTTTCTTACTCGTAACTCTGATCTGTAGGCGACAGTTCAGACAACATGTCGCTTTTCGATCTCAACATTATTTTTGAATTAATATTCAACCTGGTCTTTGCTAGATGAGATTTTATCTTTGACTCCTGAATTTAATATTAGGTAATAAATAAATATGTGTATAATACTGAGATATTTTAGCCTCGTAACCTAAATCCAATCATAAATCCTATAAGGTTAACATGGAATAAAATGAAATTAATTAATTGCTTGTTTCTGTCTCAAAGTAATTACAAATTCGATCCTATTAAGAATTTATTAGGCCGGTTTCGAGTGTGTAATATAAATGGAATAATCAAACTCAATGGAACATATAGACTGGCCCTATCGTTGCTTGTTTAATAAATAACTCCACACGGCTAGAATTAATTGCGTTAATCTACTTGTGTTCGTTAGTTGGGTAAAGTAATAATTTGTCATGAATTACAACCTAGTAAAGTAGTAAAGTACTTTTTACTGTTTCAAATCTAATGTAGTATGTAGTAAACTTAGGTTTGTTGAATATTTCAAAGGATTCTTAGCATAGCCTCAATTTCAAATATAAGTAAATATACTCTACCTTCTACCTCTGTTGTACATACTAATTTATGTCGGGCTATTCAAATCTACAAATGAAAAACTTTTTGTAAAGATGACATTTTGTTTAGGTGCTTTTTATTTTCATTGTACATTATGTATGAATTATCTACTCATATAAATGGGTACGGTCTTTTCACGTTTATCCTTCCTATAATACTTCTATCGCACTTCGCCTAAAAAAATAATCAACGACGTCCCTTGTTTTGGTATATTTTGAATCGTCTAGTTTTTCTTTACCACCATGCCTTTTAACTGTCAAGAAAAATAGAGCTAAGAAACTTATTTCAATTTTCTGTGATCAATACCTAATGTCTTCTAGTACTCAGTATCGACTCATATTTATTCTTGTTCTTTAAACATAGGTATGCGCTATGTCCATATCAGCACTATTATGTTCAATGCTGATCGTGTTATGTAAGGGTGGACTAGCTAGTATGGCCGGATAGCCTTGGATAGGGCGTTATCCTCTATGACCGAGATTCTTGATTTTATCGCTCTCATACTTATTCGTGGTTTAGTAGTAACTTGAGGTATTTACTCTGTTTCGTAAACGAACCTTATGAATAAAATATGGGTTTCAACTATCATTATTTCACTAAAATTTATTATAAGCAAACAACTTATTCTCTTCACGTTCACTTCACTTCACTTCGTCACAATTACGAGAATTTAATGCACCATTTGTGTACTTATTGAAAATTGTAAGTAATGGACGTTGTTGTGTTTGCAATGCAATTAAAATCACCTTGCCCTAGGACGTTGTGCACTTGTTGACTGATTTATGTTTGTATGTATATCACACTTGAGTATTTGATTGCTATGAATAACTATCTCTAGGTAATAAATTATATTCAACTATCAACGTTACTTTGTTGCCACAAATACTTGTAGGTATTGTAGTAGGTACCTACTATTATTATTTATTGTTTGCCACAAGTAAGTATATTTTAATTTCTATATATTCGTTGATTATAGGTACTTGAGTCTATAAATTAAGTGTAGTGTATTAATTAAGTATTGCTTTGGATTTCTAGTTACTAAATCTAGATATTTAGGTTCCAGAATTTGGAAGTCTTTATAAATAACTTATGCTGGTTTCTTGGGTACTAATCGGTGTGGTGGATTATCGGAGGTTAACTATATCGGAGGGGTCCTCATAGATAATTTAGACCCCTCCGATAAGTACTCCAGAAACCGGGAGTTAGTGGGTTTTCTTGCTTTGGATTTAAGTACTAATATCCAGATTCCAGATCCAGATATTTGATTAAGTACTGGTAAGGTATGGATGAATGTATTTAACCAAAAATCCAAAGTAGTCCCAAATCTGAATACTTAGTTACTAAGTAGTAAATTTGTATCCAGATTTTGGGATTCGATCTTAATACAACTGGGAAGATAAGAAAAAATCAAAGGTTTTCATAATAGCGCAATATTGCAGATTGCAGTAGGTACCTGTAAACGTATTCCCTGGTGCAGAATGGGACTGTCATGCTGTCCAGTCCATGTCCAGTCGCCTTTGGAACGAATGCGATTAATTTAACAATGTACAACTGAACTGATTAACTTCGGAGCGCTTGGGGTAAAAACGACGTATTTTAATCTGTGATATTTTCTCTTTGCCATATACATTCTCGAGTGAAGTTGCGCGGATCACTGTCTATTGTCAATTTCATCGCATTGTACGATTGTGATGTAATAATAATGTTTTCTACTACTACTACGGACAATAAGAATTCACAAGCGATAAAATGCAACAAAATTAATATTATCCATTCAGTAGTAAATAGTAAAGTCTATACGAAACTATCTTGACAGTTTTATCATAAGTAAAGTGCATTGAATTTTTTAAAATGTAGTAAGCACGATAGCAGACCATTAAGTTAAGATATAGGTACACACAACTTCAATACAACCATAAATTACAATGTGATTGATATCATGTATGGTGGCCTTTAGTAGTAGCTTAACGCCTACTGTCTTGTTGTCACACCATTGATTATTGCTTTCTCAGCAGATTCAACTTATATTACGTCTACCTAGGTACACTTTTGCGTTTTCAATGTTCAACTTGCTTATATCCTTCCTAAAGGATCATCATCATCAATAAGTTGTATTGTAATGTAATGCAACGCTTGACGCAAGACGATCCAAAAAACCGAACTGGTTGGGACTGTGGCTGTGGACGTATTAGAGTTGATTTGACATTCTTAGATATTCTGAGGGCAACTGTACCTACCGTATTTAGTTTTATTAATGTCTGTTGCAACGAAATTTCCAAGAGAATTATTAATATTGCGACCGAAAGGGTTGTTTCAAAATTTGAATTTTACTGCAAATAACTTTGTCGTCGATACTGGTACTTATAGTTTTCAGATTTATTACTCAATTAACTCTTAATTAAACAGTGTTAGACGCGCTTATTTGCATATTGTTCGGCGTCTAGACACGTTGAATTATTATGAAAATGTTAATGATAAAATTGCTACATTACATAGACATCATAACTCATAGAGACAGATATTACTAAAAGGATTGCAATTTCAGAACAATTTTGTAACCGAAATCATTTTCGTCACTTGTTTCTACTTATTTTTTTGATTGATGGCATAGTTAAGTGCAATGATGATGATCATATTTTGTTTTATCGGTGCCATCTACTCATCTACTGATGCATCATACTTGAGAGGATGGATATCATGTATATAGTCTGTCAAATCTTTCCTAACAATAAAAAAATCCGATTATATAGTTAGATATTAAAGTTGGAATAATATCAATGTTTACTAAAACAACAGACTAGGTATATTCGATACTGTCTATGACTCATTACAAAAACTTACCAATATCATATAGATACAATCTACCATATTTTAAGTGCCTATATACCGTGTGTATTTATTGTACATTTATTTATATATATACGTATGTTGTCATTATAAATCATGTTGTGGTCTGTAGGCTTTAGATAACATAATTACTTTATGAATAACGCTAAACACACACCCCTACTAGTCATTTTCCTTTAGAGAACATTAGTAATAAACAAAAAGGCAAACAATGTTGACTTCCACTAATAATCTTTACGTTTAAAATGTGTGGCTGTGTGAGTGTGTCCTAAGTTATAAACTTGACGGATCGCGGTATCAAGCTTTGTGTTATTTATTAATTTCACTTTATCAACTTATTGTCAGTTCTCTCCAACAAGATAGTAATGGAAGGCTGTTGTTAGCTACTTTGCAAAACAGATAAAGAGGGCGCTGGGGTGACGAAACTCTTGCGCAGGGTTATCTGTTTATGGCAAATGGTCGGTTAATACTCGTATCGGCCGAGATAGTGTAATCTCCGTTTGTTTTGCTTCGTCTACAGAATGCTTAAGAAAATTCGAAATTGATAAAAAAATTAGGTGAATTTATTTTTATCGCAATTTGTCATTCTTTCATAATCTTTTAGGTACGGGTTTTGGATCCAGATTTAATTTAAGTCTGATGATAACAGCAACAGTTATTCACTGTAAAAAAAAAAACTTATGCTCCATAACCCCCGGGGGTCAGTTTAATATTTTAAAGAAATTCCCCACTGCCCCCAAATATTAAATGTACCTATGCTCCATTGCCCCCAAAATCAAAAGTACAGTCAGTTAACAAATTTACTAAGGTGATTATTAAAAAAACAACAGAAAATATTTATTTATATATCATTCATTTTGGGTAGACTTCTTATTAATAAAGTAAGAGTGTTTACACTCGGCTATTCGCCAGATACCATTTTTAAATATTTTGTATTTTTGTTTCTTGTAATAGAAACGTCTCCAAAGTACCAGGATCACATAAATATGGAGAAGGTCAACTTTCTCAATTTTCAATTTATAAGTTTAAAATAATAAGAGTAAAGGTTTCAGGAGTTTTGAAAATTACAAAAGTTAACCTTCTTTATATTTATGTGATCCTGGTACTTTGGAAACGTTTTTCTTACAAAGGATTTAAAAACATATATTTATATCCAAAAGTGGAAGTAAAATAACTCAGCTTTGTTGACTGTACCCAAATATTCTCATGGACCCGCTGGGAAAGAAAATGCTTGGGGGGCAATGGATCATAGGTACTTTCAATATTTGGGGGCAGTGGGGAATTTATTTAAAATATTAAACTGACCCCGGGGGCAATGGAGCATAAGTCTAAAAAAACTCTACTCAACAAAAACGCATGACTTGTTTGTAATAATTATGTTTTAAGTTTTCAAACTATGCTTTTTGCTAAATATTGCTTATGCGTTTTGAGTTTACTCTACCTATTTGAACTTCGCAACAATTTGACAGCTTGAGGGTTTCTCAATCGTGTTTTGAAACAAATTAAAATATAAGTAAGAAATAAAAAAGAGTGTTATTTATTTGAACAAATCGCCTTATCACATTCTTATCGGTCTGGATAACGTCTTCCAAATAGCTTTACGTGTACTGTAGACAAAATATTTCTGTATACAAGCAGCCTTGTTGACTCAGCTGCAAATGCACGTGGCAATCCACGTACGTTTACGTCTGTCTGATGGACGGACTATCGTATTGTGCTATCGGTTATAAGTTGAGGCTTTTTATAGAATACTAGCGGCCGCCCGCGGTTTCACCCGCTGGTTCCCGTTCCCGTGGGAATATCGGGATAAAAAGTATCCTATGTTTTAAGCTAGGCTATCTCCTATCTGCGTGCCAAATTTCAACCAAATCCGTTCAGTAGTTTTTGCGTGATCGAGGAACAAACATCCAAACATCTAAACATCCAAACCCACAAACTTTCACATTTATAATATTAGTAGGATTTACTTAGTTTTTTTAAGAAAGTTATAAACCCAATTGTAGAACAGGAATAAACTAGTGGCTCTGTGAGCTTTAGACCTCGCGTTTGTGACATTTTTGATAATTTTTCGAAATGGCAATGAATGATGAAGAGCTTACGTCATCGGTGTTTACTTATCAAAAAAAATCCAAATTAAATTATCATATCAATGTCATCGTTTTGTTAAAAGAGCTAAAGTAGGTAGGTATCTACTTTGATTCTAACATTTCATAAAAATCTATGCAAGTCCAATGATACAATAACTCCAGTACGTAGGTATTAGCATGAACTCTGTAATTTGATTAGTTTGTTGCTAAATAACCTTATTTCATTACAGTTTCTCCACTAATATTTCACAAATCCTACAAAATATGTCTGTTTATCAAGCTGTGAAAGCGAATACTTATACACTTGTACTATTATATATTCTGTGCTTATACCAAAATACACCTCTATTCAAGTATTTAACTTCATAAATTTATTTGACCTGTTAAAGTTGTGGGCACAGCTGTGGCTCGCCAATCGAGTGAATTGGACATGTTTATTTATGTATGACTACTTAATTCATTCGATAGGCATATCCCAAAAAGGAATGACGTTGATACGCAATCAACAGGCATTCAACCTAATTCACTGCTATGAAACCGTAAAATACACAACGATCTGTTTCAAACAGTCACAACTGCATTAAAAGATGTGCTCAACGGACCATCGCACTTAGTAATTATCTACCTAACCTGATTCTTAATAAAACTATCGAGCGTGAAACATGTCGAGGCGCATTATCTACGAAACACTAATGACTCCTCGTTCAATGGATATTAACTGACATAACAATACAGCTAACGATAAAGCGAAGTTAGGATAAGTAGTTTTCCATGTAACAGTCCTTACCGTCTCGTCTGAGTACTACATACAAGTCGGAACCACTATTACGTGCGGAATTCTTTTACAGACTTCGAATAGTCTTAACCACCCGAAATGTTCTCTGAATCAATTACTTGCGACAAATTTACGATCTCTTGTTCAACAGAAACATCGCCGCATTTTGAGACAACACTTTAATAAAAATGTCGGCGTTGAAGCTTCGGCATTTGACGGCGAGCTCATCAAAATCGCATCAAACCGCATCTCACACCCGCACACTAACTTATTCCCGCATTTTTAACAACCATTTCGGTTTTACTTTATTTTCGCGACTAGACGTCTCCTTCGCCACAGCGAGGATGAGAGACGGTGTGATAAAATTATAACGACAATTGTATTTCACCTTAAACACGTTTTCTTTGGAAATTTTCAAGTAATTTTCGCACTTGTGAGCTGTCACGTCTCGTGTATCGTCAAATTAAAACATTTTAAGTTTTCCAAGCTCGCAGTCTCATGACGTCGACACCCTGACAATGTGGAATGCTTTCCATGTGAGACTAATTCACGCGAACAAATATCTGCATGCCGAGACGTTCGCTTTTTGCGAAGCATTCACACGTGTGCTTCCAAATTTTATGAATATCTGTCAATAAAATCTCTCAGGTACGCGAAATATTTCCAATACCGGATGATCCGCGTACACGTCTTTTAGGTATTCCTCTTTGCGAGATTAACAAATTTTTCGCTTCACGAATTCTTCTAGTCGCAGGAGTATCGACATTCAAGCGCTGCAAGCGTAATAAACTACAGATTTACATAAACCGCCGGCTTCTTTGATAGTCGAATACTGATGAGAGAACGAGTTGCATAGCCGTGATGATATAAAAACCACAATTTCTTTTCGCAAACATACATTTCAATGTTCGCAAGTACTAATCTGTGTTGGAATCGCTTGAACTTTACCATGGAGTAAAATCCAGGCATTTACATTTGCTTTGCTGGAACAAGCGTATTTTTATTTCCCATTCAGTTATTTTGGACATACATTTTGACCAAAACAATTCAATTGCATTACCACAGAATATGCATTCAGATTTAAAAAAGCACACCAATATTTTAACGTGCAGCTCTCAGACAATGGCAAACAAGAGGCGGGACGTTACGCAGCTGCCGGAATAAATGTATCGAGCATTGCAAATCCGAATCACTTGCAGACGCATTGTTTGAGATGGCCTTGATGAAAAATTGCCATTTCGAATCGTCATCGCTTGTGAGACTCACAAAACTCACATTGCAAACATGCTGCGATGAAAACAGCAGACTTAAGGTAAACACATACCTACTTCACAAAATTGGCACATCTGGAAATTCTATTACATGTTTAACCCGTATCAGATCTGTAGTATCGGGTATCTTGGAGAACTAATTGGATTTGCGGCGAGGTTAGTACATTTTGTTCGGTCTTTCAACGTTCCCCAGCTAGACGTCTCGCTCTTCGAATTTAATTTTTATCAGAGCCATACTTAGCTGTGGCTAGTGCCGACGGCGTAATTTATAATAGGAAAAGTTTCATTTGGCTAATTAAAAATAAGCCACCCTGGGGAACAATCCGGATTTATAGTCGTTCAACCTTCGGCTCTGTTTGTTATTTTACGTTGAAAAGCTCGTTAGTCAATATTTTGTTTGGCGGATAAATTCAATGCCCAGTGGAATATTGCGTTGACAATGTAATGTGAATTACTTTCATCTGTTTATTAAAGAAATCTTCGGATTTTACCCGGATTTTAGCAGATAAAAGATACCGAAAAGCTAGGTGTAACCCCATTCGACTTTCAGTTCTGAGAAAGAAGTTTATTATTATTTCCTCGGGCTACTACGATTGTTATCTTTTTAGTGCGTAACATATCCGGTGCTAAAACTGCAGGTGATTGTTTAATTATGTTATGTTTTAATCACTTCCTGGCAGTTCAGCGGCGCAGTAAAAGCGCACTCGGGAGGGTAGCGCCCCATGCAGCTCTTTAATTATGGCGTCACCTTCAATTCGGGAAGTTTTAATGTGTGTACGTTCGTTCTGCGGGAAGCCGAGTGCTAACGACGCTTCGAGCACTCTTATTCCTCTCGTCTACTTCAAACGAGCTCTTTCGCTCTTGTTGTTTAAACAGCGAAACAACGGAACAGAACCTCGATTAAATTTGTACGGGAAATAGTAACTTTGCGCATCACACTACACTTTTCCGTGTATTTGTTCGTCATCCCAGTTCAATTAAACTTTAAGTTTACACACCCGAGTCTAAACTACGCTTCGCGGAAGCATCGAAGCTGTCACGGCGGCGGGACCATTTCGAGACCACTGAGTAGACTTTACCGGCTGCCAAGTTTCCCCGCACTATGTAAATTCAGCCGACGTAATTAGAGGAAGCTACTATCGTCTACTTCAGTTAAATAGCCCAGTCTGCGCGTGTTAACTGACTTCAGGCTGGAGCGCAGTGTTTTCTGCCGTAATAGTTCGAGTGTGGTTGCTGTTATATTGTAGACAGCGCGGTAATGGCCGTACCTCGAGTCGTCAGAAACTTTATGTGTCGGTTTAGTACCTCGCCCAGTCATCGTAGACGACGACTGTAAAAGGCCACGATTGCGAGACAAAGCGTGATCGGATTGAGTAAATAAATAGTCTGCGTCGGAGTGCTCATCAATCTTGCAGTACAAAAGTAAATTGTGCAAGTTGCCGCGCTCCGTCGTCGCAGCGGGTTCGTCGCCCGCAACCACGAACCTCACTAAACTTTCGTGAGCGCGACACTTAACAATTTAATTGTCACTCATTAGTTCTAAAGCGTCGACTAGTTCTATTTTAATTAACTCGCTAATTCATAGACGTTTCATTAGCTGAGCGGTTTAGTCTTTCATTTTTCAAAGCGTCCAACGATGCTTCGCGGATTTAGAACTATCAATCATAGTAGGTACGTTGTGTGTCGAGCGAGCATCTGTTCACAGGGCAGAATCAATCATGTGAGTGAATACAAGCAGACGGTCTTGGGTCTTGGGAGCCTCATATTTATCACTGTGCGAATCGAGGACAAGACTGATGAATGAAAATAATGAAATGTGGAAGTACACATACATTCAGTCCTTAATATTTCGTTGGCGGGTTATGGCATAACCGGAATTGATGTTTGTGTTGAAGTAAGATATCGTTGCAGTGTTTGCTATGCCGGATGGCACACCCCCGCATCCCCCTCGCGCCTCCCGCGTCTCTTGGCAAACTGCACTGCACTATACTGCAAATCATACCGAGTTTGTTTGCGCAGGTCAACGCCCTTGCCGAGTACGTTTTATGTGTTCCTGGTGTCACGACGTCACTCTAATAATAGATAGGAATGCTGAGCATCAATATTATGCACATTGGCATGCGCGAGTTCCTTAACTTATGCGTCCCGCATTCTGTTCCATGTGTTCGCCTTGTAAGCAATCAGTTGCAATATTCACATAGTAATGTAACGAATGACAGGCGCAGGCCAAACAATGGCGGTGTCCCTATTTCCTAACGAGGAACAAAAGTCTTACCAGTTTCGCGCATAGAAATTTGTGTATAGGCGTGGAGCTTTGACAGTTGATAATATGTTTAATTAAGTCGTTTCTCCGTGCCTACGCTGCAACAGTATAACTCGTTAAACTTTCATTATTATCCGCTCTCACAAATTGCTCGTACGTGAACGAATTGTGCTCACAATCGATCTCTGCGGCGCCCGTGAGCCTTTGTTTGACTTCGACTCCGAATTCAGCGTAATTGCCTTTCAGCCTTTCATTATTCAACTTTATGCAGTCATTTACTTGCGTTATTACGAAGGGAGAGTTGCTGCGGTAAGTGTCGTGGGTGGATGCATTAATCGTAATATGTAAATGTGGGGATATGAAATATTGAAATTGCGAGCGTGGTTTACAATAACGTCTTTGCTCTAAGATAATGAGTTCGACCCTAGTTCGCTACGTGAAAGTAGCGATATGAAAACGGTAATAACATTTTTTATATGTGTTTTCCCTTTTGTTTTAGATTGAGGACGAAGGCAACCACGGCAACGACGACACGCGGCTGTTCATCTTGTCGACACTGGCTGGGCAACATAAACCGAGGGTGTCCTGTACTCTCTGCAAAGAAACTTTGCACGTTTTCGATCGGTATCCTCTAGTCGATGGAACCTTCTTCTTAAGTCCGAGACAGCATACCAGCAGCGCTGTGGAGGTAAATAATCATAACTTACAACGATTACCCTTATTATAAATTGTTTTTGGCTGCTCAATGATCATTTAAACAAATCACCGAAGCAAAACAATGCTTACAAAACATCCCGGAAGTTAGTAGATAAGATTTCAGAAGTTACGTCTAAGCAAACAATGGGATGCCATTAAATTCAATGTTGATTTTCAGTGTTGCTTTGTTTATTTTGGAATGACGATAAGCAGACATATTACAACTTCTTTGGAAACTTAAATACGATCTCGCAATTTACTCAAGTTTGTGCAAAATACCTTTCCGTCGTAACTCATATGACTGGGCTTCTTGGCTCGCGTATTTGCTTAGTGAATTAGGAGCTCAAATATATGTATGTTTGTTTCTAAAATTAACGTAGCTAACCCGTAGTCGCTGAAGCTTTTATAATATGTTTTATTTATTGAGGATTAAGAGCAGATAACACAGTGTTTTAAAAGTTTTTATGTTTTGTAAGAAACTTTGGGTGACGTAAGTTTTTTTCTCAACAGTCTATAATAGAAGAATTATTGGAATAATCATGCAGTGTTTTGTTTCTTCTAATTATGTTGTTTCATTCTATATCCTTTTTCAATACCAATACGATTTTACCTATACTATCTTTCAATAACGATAATTTATCGATGGAATCCTTGTCTTGCTAATCAGTCTAATCACCAACCTCAATGGTTTGTTAGCATTTCATGTTTTCATTTGTTTTTTCTTCTTTGGCCAGGTCAAAGTGGAAGGTCGTACCCAATACCTGACGTGCGTGTGTATGGGGTGCTTGGAACGGTGCGAACCAGAGAGGACCATCCGATGTCGGTTCTGTAGCCAGAAGTGGGATGGCTCGTCCCTCGTACTCGGCACCATGTACTCTTACGACATCTTCATGGCGACACCGTGCTGTCCGGAGAGATTGAAGGTTAATCCAGTTTTCTTTTATGTGTGATGGCTAATTTGGCTTGGTGGAATTTATTGAAATAGACTAATGTACAGAAATTAGTCAAGAAGAAAAGAACCGTTTTGTTTTGACAGGTATTTTAAGTTTATCTGTGCCAAAGTATAGATTGTCGTCTTTCTCTTGTCTACAGTGCAACAGCTGCTACAAACCCCTTCTGCACCCTCAGCAGCGGCTAAACTACTCGGACTACTCGCATCCAGTAACGTGCCCGCATTGCCGCGTGCTCGACACGCACTTCGTCAAACCCCTCGCCTACTGTTTCACAAAGAGGGCTTTCCCGCTGTTCCAGCAGTGGCCATAACAGACGGCGGTGCCGGGGACCTCCCCCGGCACCCCTCCTGCCTCCACTGATGCGTGGAATTTTGCACCGTCTCCTCCTCGCCGCGCCTCGCCCCCCGCTCTACGCCCCGTCGTCAATACCAGCATGGCGTCCCGGGTGCCAGATACTGAAGAACCTAATAAATACATCACGCCAACTCTCGCCAGCATCACTGAGTCACTAAACCTCCTCGGGTTAAGTCCAGAGACGCTAGCGATGAGCTTGGGAGAGTCACTCGCCGAGAGATACCTCGCTGCGCTCAGGCCGAAGCAGCCCGAGCGCCCTCTGCCGACGATCGGCGGCTGCGGCCGACCGCGGCCGACTCCTCTCGCTGAACCTTCGCATCTTCAGTTGTTTTCAAACGATTTCATCGACTATTTGAACCAAATCGCATAATTGGCGGTGCATAAAGACTATTCTCGCGAACTTTAAAGTGCGTTCCAAGGACGTTAGGAATAATTTCTGTTAAATTAAGTTGGTATTATTGAAAATAATTTTATCTGTCGGTTTAGATCATACTATTGATTTTATTTTAATTTTATTCTGCACTTTGTTAATTAGATGTTGATTTTATCGGAAATAATAAATTAGCGATGAAACGTAAAGCCAGAAATTGCATTTTTGTTTTGTCGATTGCATCATTAACCGGTGTGGATTCCTTTTGAAGGATGATGGAGAGGATTTTTTAAAATTATTGATTACCTTTGATTTCAGTGATACTGATAACCCTATCTGATAGGGGTTTGAGTGGTGTGTTGTTTAGTTCAATTTAGTTTATTAGTTATGTTTTATTTTAGCAAAATTTTAAACCTAACTTAAGTGTTATACAATATTTTCGTAGGTTTATTGCGAACTTTTATTTCCTCCCACCAAATGGCACTTTAAATGTGTAAGGGACTTCTACTTGAAGATGCCATGTTAGTTTATTATCTCTTATATCAGTTTCATTTAATTAATATAATTTACACATAATTTAATGAACAATAATAATGGTAGAGGATTTTAAGTGTAAGTCATTGCTGTGTCACCAATAATATGATTAGCTTGTCTATATTATAATTATCTATTACAATTACGGTAAGGTTATTATCTTAAAATTGTTACTTTTGTTTTGTTCTATTTATTTGTTCTCAGTGATTAGCGGGACGTGTTCTATATCGAGGAATCGAGTTATAATGTTTCAAAATTGTGCCATATCAAACAAAAGAGTATTGTTTATTTGTTTTGTGGGCGTAAATTCTCAAAATTTATGTACAAAACTAATCATTGAGACTTTTGTTTAATTTAAAAACACTGAAAGCGAGAAACTTTCACATTTTTGTTAAAACTTTGGCTAAATAGTCTAGAATTAAGGGTTTTCTTATAAATATCATGAATGTCTATTTATTTCTAAGTGGATAGCGCTTTGACATTTAATAAGCGTTTTTTAAGTGATGTGCACTACTCTTAACTGTTTAATGTTAACTTTTTAGATAAGGTTTTTTATACATTTGATACTTATTACTCGCAAAGTGATTAAAAGTGATAAACATTAGTTATAGTGCGTGTTTAGTGATAACCAGTGGTGCGGATAGCTAGGCGCATACGAACCAAATTGTTTACTAGCGTAAAGTGATACGGGCGGATTTATTCGCTAATTATTAGGCAATAATTCTTATCAAGACTTGACACTTTTGTAGGTAATTTTTGCATTGTCCTTCTAAATCGTACTGCCATTAACTAAAATTTTGGGGATTAATGTGCTCTGTGCCATCGCTGTGAAAAAAAAAGATTCGTAATGGCCGTTCATATCAAAATGGCGCGTAAAAACGTGTGAATTTTTGATGGGTCCAAAGTTAAATGTTAAATAAATAAACGTTCTTTCAGACAGGCATCAATAAATCAGTCGCAAAGAAAAACCAAATGACGTTATTAATGAATTGGTTTGCCTTAAAAGGATTTGTGTCAAGGTGTGCGTCCGAGCACATCAATCCCTGTTCTCTTTTGGACTGACTTGGTCACGTTCGTATGTGTTGTATAGTACGTAGGTTCATCATCGTACGCCGCATCGTCATCACTGTCATCCGCATCACTCCTCATTATCATCACATCATCATCGGCACTGTTTGAGTGGAGACGGCTGCTGGCTCCTATGCCCATTGGTATGCATTCAAACTTCTAACGATTACCTACAAGCGCATCACATTTATGATACCTGATGTCATGAAAAGCGCGTCACGTTTATATATGACAAGCTCCATGATCTGTGGACAATGCGATTAAATTGATAATAGACAGTGTCCGCTGCAACTTCAGTCGAGAATGTATGGCAAACAGTTTTACAGATTAAAACCTATCGTTTTAGTCCGCAAGCCCGCGACAATATTGCCTACGTCATATGACATCACGATGCATGGCACACGGTCGGAAATGTTGTGCAGAGCGAGGAGCAGAAGATTATCGCAAATAGAATTGGCCGGAAGCTTGAGAAAATCCTTCACTTCCGGTTAAAAAAACTTTTGAAGGACTTCCGGCCAGATATGGCTTGGCAGAATTATTTATTCTCAAACACACTATTATTATAGAGAGTTTACACATGTCTGTCAGTTCTGAAATGGCCGAAAGTACTTGAAACACGGTGCCAAAGATGGTCACCGGAAACCTTTTCCTACGTCATGTGACATCTTGACGAAAATTATTATTAACGTTTTGAAATAATAGTGTGTTTGAAAATAAATAAGTCTGCCAAGCCATATCTGGCCGGAAGTCCTTCAAAAGTGATTTTAACCGGAAGTGAAGGATTTTCTCAAGCTTCCAGCCAATTTTATTTGCGATAATCTTCTGATCCTCGCTCAGCACAACTTTTCCGCCGTGTGCCATGAATTTCATCGTGATGTCATATGACGTAGGTAGGCAAAATTGTCGCGGGCTTACGAAATATTTCGTACTGCAAGCACTCTGAAATAAGTCACTTTTGTTGTCATAGTTGAATTAATCGCATTGTATGTATCTCAATTTTTTTCCTTCTAATTTTTTAAGTAATTTGTATCGTCTTCATTAAAGACACACAGTGGCAATTATGCCACTAGGTTTCTATTAAGTAACCAAAGAATTGATGATGCTTCTAAATCGATAACGTGTTCCATTCGGGCCATAGCAGTCGGTAGTCTTGTGTGGTTGTAATACCTCATAAAATATATTTGAATTATTATCCTTCGCTTCGAAATTACTCTAAGGATAAATCTATCACATTATATTTATCTAATTCCCTAAACATAGCATGACGTCATAGTATTGTAAATATGCCGTTTTTCTACTAATCGCAGATGCTTATCTAAAATGTTTAATAAGATATAAGTATTCCATATTTCTAGTTTAGCCATAAATCGATAGTACATAATTTCAACAATATCAAAGAAACCCTACTTATTTTAATCATACCGGCCGAATTGTGGTGACATTTCATATGTTATTCAATTTTAATTTTATCGAAGTTTGCTCGTTCGAATATAGAATTATATTTAAAAGTTTAATGTACATTTATCGAAATGTATAATTAATTACTCAATAAAGTATTTGAAAAATAAAAATAACGAGCTGTTGTTGGTATATTTAGAAAAATATTAATGAACCAGATCATCTGATGGTGACCATGTACAAATGAAAAGTGAAGTGTCACTGCAGTTAGGTCACTAGTGAAAGCGACACAAATTATAATGTCATATTGTTTAATAGTCAAATACAGAGCCATCTACGTAGATTTATAATCATATAACTTGTTTAAAATGACTATAGACTCAACAGTCATTTTATATTCCGGTACAAACAAACACAAAATAATTAACACTATTTTGAAAACTATATCAGTCCTCCGACGCACCAGTAAGGCTGTTTATTTACTATTTGATAGATTTCAATATTAAAGAAAATAGTGAATTATAGTGAAATCATTGTGGCTCCTGAAGTTATTCCGGTTTTAGAGAACTGCCAATCATTAAGTTGCATAGTACAACTTTACACGGTATGTATATTAAAAATGTATTCCTTATATCACAAAACCAAATAACTATTGAAATATTACGAAGAAATCTGCCATTTCAGATTTGATTTCTTGACGCCAATCTTTTAATTCCAATCAAATTTCAATTAAGCTGTTGGATCCATACAATTCATTTTTCCAACCAATTAAAAAGGTTTGCCGAGAAATTGTTAACAAAAATGTTTAGAACTTAATTTTCCTAACTTCTTTGTCATTTTTATCTTCTTGACAAAAATAAATACCAAACGCTTTTAAAGGTTGTATAGGTTAAATAGAGGACAAAAAAGCACCCGTTGATTTCGGTTCTTCCTCCTAACAAACTAACGATTATTATCAAAACGTGTGTTTAATTTATTCATATTTTAGTCAGTTATTGTTCAGTTTTGATAAATGTAATTACACAAACGTTGCCAACTTTCTAAGTTTATTTGCACATATTTGTTAAATTTATGTAATTAATAATAATTTATTTAGACACCGACATTCGAATTTCTTCGTGTTGAATTTTAATGTAATTTAGTGAATTGCTTAAAAGTACAAAGAAACGATTTGTTACTTTTGCAAATTTTATAAAGTAAATCAAATACATATTAAAACTAACACTGATCTAGGTAATCTTTACGAAATAGTTGCTGTAACATATTCCTATTGTAATCCGCAATTGTTTCAATACACAAATGATAGCCCGTTTTGTAAAGAAATTTCGTTTAGTTCGTTAAAATTTAGGAGCGAAAATTGTTATTTATTATAAAGAAGCTATATCTTGTATCGGTTTTTTTGAATTTTTAAGTATGTAACAAAACCTATTTTATCAAATGTATTAGTGATCTGTAGAAACACAGTAGAGTATCATCGTCGGCATAATATTCGTTGATCTATAGGTATCGTGTCTCGCTTTGAATAGGTTAATCTAATATTTTTCCATAGTAGCTCTTATTTAGAATCGTAGGATTTCTTTTGATATACCGAGTGAATGGGATGGATGCATGTGATCACACTAAACATTAGTTTTAGTCATATTCTTTTCATTATATTTGCTATTGCCGCCTAGTAAGGTGAATGTGAACATTCTGGTCATAGCGGCTGCGTCCTCGCAGCTATGGTGTTAGGGTATGTACGTCAAGTTAAAAAAAAATCGTGATAAATTCTAGTGTAACGAAACGCAATCGGTGTCAAGCCTGTCATTATCACTGCCGGCTATGAATACTACATTTTTAGCCGTACTAGAGTCTCCGTCATGCTAAATTCAACCGTGGAACCTTTTCTATAGCAATAACCTTTATTCAGACAAACCTTTTTTACTATACCAGTGAATCAAATCAGACTTTTGTACGTAGAAATCTAAGTAGATAGGTTAACAAAATTGAAAAGGGTCACTGTTGGGAGAGTTTTTGTAACGCACTTCAAATCAAAAAGGCTAACATGGAGACCTGATTGTGACACGAGAAGGCTTATAAAGCCGACAAAATGAAAGGCAGGTGAGTGTGACATTCAATATCCACACAAACCCAGCGTCCATAAACATAAAGCTCAAAATTACCAAACGCGTTGGCTGATTCTAGTATACGGCTGTAATTGGTTAGTGAAAGATGCAAAACAAAAGTGTTAATTATATTTTGATACTCGATGTTTTCTACACTAAGGTAGTAATTTTGTGTAAATCTTTCATGTTAACTCGTGTAGATAGAGTTACGTCGCCGTCTATCGTAGTTGTAACAGACCAGTTGTAGCGCAGCACTGTTTACAATCTTAATATTCCATTTCACTTTAATAGACTGAATTTGTAAGATAAACTCCGATATTGCTATCTCTGACTTACAAATGCGATGGAAGTGTAAAAGGTGATATCATTTATTAGCAAACTAAGTCCAGGCGACTTGCTAGCCGATATCTGCGTAGGTCGTGAACGAAGCCAAGACACTAGATTCGAATTTTCGATAATCTCGCATAACGACCGGAGAAGCCAACAATTAATTGGTGATAAATCTTACGAATTGGTTAAAGATAATAATTAAGTTATTGCGTGGCAATTAGAGTAACGATTTTTACTACATAATGCGCGGGGTGTATCAGGGTATGAGTGTCATAATTTTTAAAACTTAAAACTTTTGTACTTTCGTAACGGTAAAAAGTAATTTAGTGTTAACATTTTTCTATTAAATATGTATAATGTAAACATCAAGTAATATACATTTTTTTACTGGAAGTGTAGATGTAGTATTTTTGTAAGTCGAAAACCGAGCCTCGGGCTCGTCTCGTACGTGTATCACAGCGATAAAAGATATTGTGTAAGAATATTTGTTCGTCCAATTTTGAGGAGCAATCTTGATTTGCGTAATTTTCAGATAAAACATAAATGAAATAATAATGGCATCAGTCAAATCTAATGAGTGTTGCACAAGATTCCTTCTCGATATTAGGCATTCAAAATTTGAGGTCATTATTATATTTAGGCTTAGTAACTTTAACTGTTTATGCATTATCTAATTGATCAAATGCTTTGTAAGTCATTTCAACTTTTAAACTATTGGTTCTAAAATTATAATGTTTTCTTTAGTTTTGTCTAGTCCGTGTTATTCGTTTGTTCTTTTACTCACATCATCCCGATTACTTATAAAGTGATTGTTACATATTATTATAACATCATTTAAAAAAGATCTCATAGATGAGATTGTTTAATTCACCTATTCAAAAAAAGTTTTAAAGTATCTGTACAAGGCATTTTCAAAGTATGTTTGGATGAATGAATATATTTTGTCTTATGCTCTGAAATATTTCTTATTTCATGTGTAGATACACTGGTTGTTTAACCACAATAATAATTACTTAGATTGAGTGTGGTCGTGTCAAGTTTCAATATTTTGATCTCTTTTAGTTTATTTACAATTTACTGAAATATGGTCGGATAGCTATCACGGAAATGATGTCTGAAGCTCAGAAGGAAAATGACAAAATAATTATTAGTTAAGTAACATTATAAGTGCTTGAAATAATCTTAAGGTTAAAGTATAAGTATTCACTACTAAATACTACTTATACCATTTTGAAAATTGATATTTTTTTTTTAAATCTTCGATACGTCAGCGTATATTTTTGTACATTCACGATGGATGCGTAAGGAATTGGCACTAATGTTTAGAATAAGAATATTTCTGGTTATGTCAAAGAAGAGAAAAGTTCCATTTTGTAACGATTTAAAGAATATAAAATAAAAGCTATTAATTTGTAACGATAGTGAGCGTTGTATTGTCTATTTTGTAATGTTGGTAAAGCATGACTAGCTATAAGGTTGTTTCAGAAAATTGTAATAAAACTTTGGAGGCGAAAAAAATATGTTATATTTTATACGGATACTGATATTGCGCCCGCGGGCGACGTGTTACTTTACGAATGTAGCTTGTAAGTTTACTCTTTAAAAGAGTTTTCGCAGGTAGTAGTTTTAGTGAGCTTAGTGTTTTTTATACCGGCTTGATGTTGTGACATTTATTATTAATATGATATCGATAACGCAGAAATACGGAACAAGCGGTCAACACTGATCAGCATAGCAGAATGTGTAGTGGGTATAGAGGCGGGGTTTAGTTTTCGTTTCTGTCGGACGTCGGCGGGCAGCATTCCTGCAGTTTTGTGATCCTCACCAAAGCGTTGCTGTTCGCAAGCATATCATTTTAATACGACGCTAAGATACGTTTTCGGTACAAAAACTTAGCGAAGTTTTTTATTCGATTAATAATCATATTGTTAGACAAATACGTTGTCAGTTTTGTAGTGGACAGTCGATAGACATCTCCGATTGAAAAAGCCGTTTCTAGTCGATTCCATCGGCTTAGTTTAGCATAACTTAATACCTGACACGGGCTAGCTCCATTACATCTCTGGCGATGAACCTGAATTATTTCAGTTATTTAGCAGAATTATATTATTGTCTAGTATTTCCGATTATGTTACGTTTTATATTGCTTATATTATATATTATGAATACAATGTTTATTAAGTATTTAATATTCATTTTGATGAGGACCTAGTCGATTCTCTATATATCACATCTCCCAAAGTACAAATTCCTTGTTGTTTAGTCCAATTTTGTTTGACTGTTAATGAATGGAAATTATTTTAACGAGCGTCGTGTTCGCGACACCTACTACGCGATGATGGAAATTATCTTTTCTTCTTACACACAAACGTTCTTCGAAAAGTTTTGTCTCTTTCTCTTGAAATTGAGACCTAGAATAACACATTGTGACTGTCTGTAACATAGTACCTATAGCTTTTGAAATAAATGGCGCTGCAAAAAAAAGTTGACTCCTTACAAATATAAGGACAGAGTTATCCGGTTGTTTTCGATGTACGTTTGTGCGTATTAGGACTTTGTGCGACACGATTTTAACACTAGCGACCGTTAATTATCTGGTCTAGTATATGGTTTATTAATAACTCGTAACAAGTATCAGTGAAATACTTCTTTACCATTAAATTGTAGAGCATAATTTGCTAAAAAAGTGCGCGGTTCCAATAACTTTAAAATGTCAAAGTCACATTAATAATCAAATTATCTTAAGAATTCAATGAAATTCAATTCAATCTCTATTGACTTAAAAATAGCTGATGAAATCGCTTATATTGGAGACTGACAAATTAATATAGCAAAAGGCAATAAAAAAGCTTCGTATAACGTGATATAAAATAGCTATAATAATTCTAAATACAGTTTTCTAAAAACAAAGTAAATTTATTTTTCGTATCTGGATATTATTCTAAGCGATTATCAGCTGTTTTTGATATCAATATCAAATTATAATGTTTTTTTTTATTGGAGCTTGCCTTTTTCGAAATTATGCTAAAATAACATGGTTCTAATTGTCATTAGATAATAGTTGAAATAAAACCATTACCTATTTTTTATTATTTGTGTGCCGATAAGGCATTTACAATTTATGTTAGCAGCTTTTAATTAAGTTTAAATTACTTAGAGTATTTTTTATTAATTTACCTATTTTAGTTAATGCACAATATTATAACACAATACTTAGTATGTTCCATTTTTAATTCTTTACTAATTATTTCATACAATTTTCAGTTAGAATAAGTACCTACTTACTTTAAAAAGAGTAAAATTGTTCTCAGATTATGTTCATGTTTTTTTCTTCTTATTATTATATAAGTTATACGTAATTGCCTACTACACATTATCCGGATGGATTCTAACATTGGCATATATTTCAAATGACACTACCTATACCTACGATGAATACAATGAAACCTTTATAAAAATAAAAATATGAAATAATACCAAATGTTTTATTTATTCTCCATAATAGATTGTTTTTTTGAATATCCCAAATACCCACTAGAGCACCAGTTCTAATTCTTGGCCGCCAAAAATAAGAATTGGGCTATTTCAAATTTCTGTACACCTTAGATTTTTTTTATTTAATTTTTTTATGTAAAGTTTAGAACTATTTTACAATCGCACTATGAATAGCACATTCTAGATTTTAATATAATTAGAAATTAATCACATAATACCGTGTATTTTTGCTTTTATTGTACAAAATAGTAAGAGGTGTCGAGATTTGACGTCAGTTTTGTTACTATATAAAAAGGTAATAAATAAATTAAAACTGCGAGCATTGAACAATATTTATTAAATAAATATCAAAGGAATGGCAGCATGAAGTTGTGTGCAATTTAAAAACGACTACCACTTTTTCAAAATATTAACTAAGTTTTGTTACCATGGAGCCAAAAAAACATTAATTTTTGAGTTTCTTAATTATTGAGAGATCACAAGAGCTCTAAACAACCAAAATATTGAAGAATCATAAATTCTTTAGGTATTTTTGTATTAATAATACCTGATATTTTTTTAAAAATAGATAAAATATTAAAATAATCCTCCAAGTTTTATGGGACAGTAACAAAAGTGACTCTTGAAATATTATTAGGCTGAGTTATAACAGCGCGGAAACTATTTTATGTTATTTATATTTACATTACCATTTTGTTGATTTCATAATTATGGTATAATTTTTCGGGTATCAAATAGATACTAATTAATATGTTCCATAAATGGCGTTACGAATATTAATATAAAATATTCGCAATATTATTATACATTAAAATTTCATAACTATTCCATATGAACTCGGCTTAAGATGTCAGTTTTGTTACTTTTTTTGGTCAGGCCTATATGTTACCGCATTTCAAGTAACAAAATTGACGTAACATTTTACAGTTATAATTATTGAAAAAATAAACTATAAAATACTCGCTTTATTTAGCGACCTATGAAACTGTTGTTTTGTTTCAAATAATTATGCTCTACGTTTCTTGACGTGCTGGACTACAGCTGGGCCACAAAAAAAAAAGTTGGAAATCTGACTTTTTGACTATGCCATGATGAAGTCGATAATTTGTCGGAATTTGTCGCCAAAAACCAGATTTTGTCGGTCTTCCGTTTAGGAGATACGTGTGGCTCAGCTGTAGAGACGTCTCTACATCTGGGCCACACAGATCTCAAAAACGGAAGGTCGTAGCGAAAATCTGATTACTCGTATGTGTAGCCGGTATTTTGTCGGATTTTGTCGCCAAAAACCAGAGTTTGTCGGTCTTCCGTTTAGGAGATACGTGTAACTCAGCTGTAGAGACGTCTCTACAGCTGGGCCACACAGATCTCGAAAACGGAAGGTCGTAGCGAAAATCTGATAACTCGTATGTGTAGCCGGTAGTTTGTCGGATTTTGTCACCAAGAACCAGATTTTGTCGATCTTGCGTTTAGGAGATATGTGAGGATACGCTGTGGAGACTTTTCTACCTGGATCTTGAGAAAGGAAGGTCATAGCGAAAATCTGATAACTCGAGTGTGTAGCCGTTAGTTTGTCGGAATTTGTCACCAAGAATCAGATTTTGTCGATCTTGCGTTTAGGAGATATGTGAGGATGCGCTGTGGAGACCATTTTACCTAGATCTCGGGAACGAAAGGTCGTAAGCGTATCCTCACATATCTCCTAAACGCAAGATCGACAAAAACTGATTCTTGGTGACAAATTCCGACAAACTAACGGCTACACACTCAAGTTATCAAATTTTCGCTATGACCATCCTTTCTCAAGATCCAGGTAGAAAAGTCTCCACAGCGTATCCTTACATATCTCCTAAACGCAAGATCGACAAAATCTGGTTTTTGGCGACAAAATCCGACAAATTACCGGCTACACATACGAGTAATCAGATTTTCGCTACGACCTTCCGTTTTCGAGATCTGTGTGGCCCAGCTGTAGAGACGTCTCTACAGCTGAGCCACACGTATCTCCTAAACGCAAGACCAACAAACTCTGGTTTTTGGCGACAAAATCCGACAAATTACCGGCTACACATACGAGTAATCAGATTTTCGCTACGACCTTCCGTTTTCGAGATCTGTGTGGCCCAGCTGTAGAGACGTCTCTACAGCTGAGCCACACGTATCTCCTAAACGCAAGCCCGACAAATTCTGGTTTTTGGCGACAAATTCCGACAAATTATCGACTTCATGATGGCATAGTCAAAAAGTCAGATTTCCAACTTTTTTTTTGTGGCCCAGCTGTAGTCCGGCACGTCGTTTCTTGTAAAAAAATATGTATTATATAGATAAATAGAATTAAATAATGGTAACTTACCTTGACTAAATAATATGGATCTCCTGCGCCCAGCACAGAACAACCGTCCGCTTTCACAGTTTTTTTGACACTGTCTACTTTTTTTATGGCGGCTTCAAAATGGTTGCCTTGTGTATTGCCATATTAAAATTTAGAAGTCCCCACGTGTTATTTAAGGACTTGAAAAATGGGTAACAAACCTTGACATGTCAGGGTGACTCAAATATCGACTTTTGTTATAATATTTGTTTTTTAATAAAAAATATTAATTTATGAGGGCAATAGCATCGGTTTTTCAATCGTTTAAAAAGATATTTTAAAATACCACTGTACCCTGTTATGTTACGAAACATGAGTTTTATTAAATTTCGTTACCGTTGAATGAGATGGGACATGTGAAATTAAGTGGTACTTTATGTTTTTAAATTTATTTTAAAAATAAGTGTTAATTATTTAGTCATACAAATTACATATTTTAAAAGTTTACAAATATATATTTATTTACAGGAAAACGTTTTTTAGTCAAACTTTTTGAAATATTTACGTAAAAAAGAAAAATATTTATGGGACACGCTAAATTGGGGGGGTGTTAAGAATTTTGAAATCGCCCAATTAAAAATAGAATTCCCAGAGGGAGCGAATGTTAGAGAAGGGGCATAATATGGAAATAACCCATTAGAATCAACCTTATGATTATGAGGCTGTGGTCCTGCTGCGCTGACGCCGGTCTTTCCAGTGACTGCAAAAATATATAATTAAAAAATGGGACTAAAAACATTAAAACGGACTAGTAGTAAAAACAGACTAAAAAGTAAAAAATAAATTCTTCTGCAAATTTTTATAACCTATACCTATACCTACAGAAATTTTAAACCTAAAAACGTGGGGCGCATTTTGTAAAATTTATCATCCATGTTGTCTTTAGGTTTTTAAATTTCTGTAGGAAAAGGTTATAAAAATTTACAGAAGAATTTATTTTTTACTTTTTAGTCTGTTTTTACTACCTACCTAGTCCGTTTTAATGTTTTTAGTCCGTTTTAAAAACGTGTTTTTAAAAAGGTTTTTTTTCAGTGTATTATTATTTTCTGCTTTTTAGTTAACAGATAGGACTAAAAATATACCATCTCCTACACTCGCACTCGTCAAGATGATTTAAACGAGCCCAAACTCGATGGGGTTGCATGGTTTTATTACAGAGTCCCAGTGGCCTTCTTCCGGCTCCATCATCAGACCCTGGAAACTATTTCCCAACAAAGTACTCGTCAAGACGATACAAAAGAGTCCTAACACGATGGGGTAACATGGTTTTATTAAAGAGTTCCTGTGTCTTTCTTCCGGCTCCATCATCTGATCCTGAAAACGATTTCTCAACAAAGTACTCGTCAAGACGATTCAAACGAGCCCAAAGTCGATGGGGTTGCATGGTTTTATTATAGAGTTCCTATGGCCTTCCTCCGGCTCCATCATCAGATCCTCGGACACTATTTCACATCAAAGTACTCGTCAAGATGATTCAAACGAACCCAAACTCGATGTGGTTGCGTGGTTTTATTACCGAGTTTCAATAGCCTTCTTCGGGCTCCATCATCAGACCTTGGAAATATTTCCCAACAAAGTACTCGTCAAGACGATTCATACGAGCCGAATCTCGATGGGGTAGCGTGGTTTTATTAAAGAGTTCCTGTGTCCTTCCGGCTCCATCATCAGACCCTGGAAACTATTTCCCAACAAAGAACTCGTCAAGACGATTCAAACAAGCTCAAAGGAGATTGTTCTAAATCGCCCCAAAACCAACGAGCATTTGAAACGTACCTAAATTTTTATTTTATTTTAATACACGATTTGAGAATTCTAATTACAAGCGGACACTGCGAAACATTAAATACACTTTTGAAAGTACTTTAATTTTTAGTACCACGGATTTCATGAAATCCGCCATCTTTTAAGACAGTTATTGTCATTTGCATTGATTGATTGTCATTAGATACATTCCAGCAGGCTAATCGCTGAGTCATCGATCGCTATAGCGTACATTTTAACCATGGAAAGTAAATTATTTAACATTATAAAAAAATACTTTCCATGGTTAAAATGTGTGCATTCTAACGCAGGCTAATCGCTGAGTTATCGATCACCACAGTTTACATTTTAACCATGGAAATTAATTTGTTTAAACGTTAAATTTTATTACTATCCATGGTCAAATGTAATCTTTCACGATAGAGCTGCGTTCAAACGATAACACACGACCCGACCTCAACTCAAACTCACCTCAAACACAGCCCACCTTGAAATACAGCGCTTACAATTTTGAGTCTTATATGACATTTTAATAAGGTCCTGTGTAATGTCCATGTGAGTTTGAAGTGAGTTCGGTTTGAGTTTGATTTGAGTTTGGGTTGTGTACGGGTTGAGTTTGAGTTGAGTTCGGGTTGAGCGCGGGGCGTATGCAGTTGCATCGACAAAATATAAAAGAGCTTATTAATGTGTCATAAGACTCAAAATTGTAATTGATGTATTTTAAGGAGTGGGCTGTGTTTGGGTTGAGGTTGGGTCATTCGTTATCGTCTGAACGCAGCCGCAATTCGTCTGCCGGAATGCAACCATTATCAGTTCAGTTCATTACTGGTGGATGATAGGTGTTACGAAAACATCGATATTGGTGTCAATATATCTGAATAATTATATCAAGTTTTTCAGTTGAAATCCGATCTTAGACGACATTTTTTGGTATGTAGTCTTAAGAAAGATATTTTTTCAAATAAATTATATATTTATCAAAGAGCTTTTTATAGATGGCTTTTATTAAAAATAACCTCAAAATCTGTTCATTTTCTTTAAATAAAAATGTTCACAAAAGTGTCCGTGGGAAAACATTGTTCTTATGGGCTTATACGAGTCATTTACGATTAGAAAAAAAAAATTATCTGCTGTTGGCTCTGGGGCGAGCAATGTATGGGCGTAGAACAATCTCCTTTGATGGGTTTGCATGGTTTCAATGTTGAGTTCCTATCGCATGGCCTTTCAGTTTCATCATCAGACCCTGGATCTTGTCTTATATTAGAGTACTCGTCAAGACGATTGTAACGAGCCCAAACACGATGGGTTTGTATGGTTTCATCATAGAGATCCTGTGGCCTTCTTCCAGATCCATCATCAGACCCTGGAAACTATTTCCTAACAAAGTACTCGTCAATACGATTCAAACGAGCCCAAACTTGATGGAGTTGCATGGTTTGAATATTGAGTTCCTATGGCATGGCCTTTCAGCTTCATCATCAGACCCTGGACCTCTTCTCCCATTAGAGTACTCGTCAAGACGATGCTAACGAGCCCAAACACGATGGGGTTGTATGGTTTCATCAGAGTTCCTGTGGCCTTCTTCCGGCTTCATCATCAGACCCTGGACACTATTTCGCAACAAATTACTCGTCAAGACGATTCAAACGAGCCCAATCTCTATGGGGTAGTGTGGTTTTATTAAAGAGTTCCTGTGTCCTTCCTCCGGCTCCATCATCAGACCCTGGAAACTATTTCCCAACGAAGAACTCGTTAAGACGATTCAAACGAGCCCAAATTTGATGGGGTTGCACGGTTTCAATATTGAGTTCCTATGGCATGGCCTTTCGGCTTCATCATCAGACCCTGGACCTCATCTCCCATTAGAGTACTCGTCAAGACGATGCTAACGAGCCCAAACATGATGGGGTTGTATGGTTTCATCATAGAGTTCCTATGGCCTTCTTCCGGCTTCATCATCAGATCAGCTCAATGACACCATAATATTGCATTGCCTTCCAGTTCTGACCTATGTTCAAAGTTTCAAGTCTCTAGCTCATCGGGAAGCTAGGATAAAATCGTTCGCAAACTTTGTGGAGAAACACACAAACAAACAAACAAACGCGAAAGCAACCTAATAAAATCGTGTTAAAGAAGAAATATGTAATCATCCATCAAGTGTCAACGTCAGAGCGTCAGTTACACACAAGAATCTTATATTCAGATGGTTACACTGTAAAAAAGAACTGAAAACATCGTCAATTCCGTGTTAGACGTCTCCTTATGTCAGTCAGCGCTAAACAGCCAATAATGGTAGTGCGTGTGTTGCGTACTCGCTAGCTGCCGCTCGGATTTTCTTAAGAGTACCTATTACAATGATAAGTAGTTTGATAACAAAGTGTCGTAATTATTTTTAAGAACTTTAAAAAAACTTATTGATTACCGTTTCAAGTTAGTTCAGTTTGTTTTTAGCGAGTTAATTGTAATTTACTGATTGCCGCAATTACCTTCACCATAAATCAACCATATCGTACATGTCACATAGAAAAAGCATAAAAAATTAACAAAAAGCAATTGTAGTGACCCCCCCAAAATTTCAGGCTGCGACCGCGCCTGCATGTCCGTTATTACGTTAACGATAACTAACGAAATAAGGTGATTTTGTTTTTGTAATTTGCCAGGAACCGAGATAAGATAAGTAAACGAAAAATGCTGTTACGAGTAGGTATAAGGAGTAACATGGTTTCCTTGAATCAAATTACGTATTACGATTTTATTTGCCTTTATTTTACTTTAAACAGATTTGTCACGAATAACTTCGGAGCAAAATCACTAATTTATTTTAGTTTTAAAACGGATTATAAAAATAAGTAAAATGAATTGCTTGAAGTAAGATGATGTCTATTCTATGTTCCATTTGATTTCATGAAAATTTAAAGTTAGTATGAGTTTCTAAAAGTATTTCTTAATAAACTATTTTCCTATACTTATAAAATACTGTTTAGTATTTTATTTCAGAACATATCACACTTATTAATTTCTATTTTGCTCTTAATATAATTCTGCAGCAAAACCACAGAATATATACCTACTTATACCGGAATTACCAGCACGCACTACCGGAATTAACTGAAGAGTCAAATTTTATACCGTAATAGCGGAAATTTACGGGGTCCAGAAAAATTACGATTAGTCTTATAAAACATAGTTTAATACAATGGTGTAACATATCAATCTACTCTCTGAAAACCTCTCTTTACGACTGAACTAAATTCAATTCGCTGAGTTTTCCTGTTTTAGTGGAAATCGCATGGAAAGGCAAAAATTCCTTAATACTCCGTAATTACGGTATACCTACTTAGGATAGGTAAAGTGCTCTGATTAGAACTTACCTACCTACACGATTATCAACTTCATATGACAATAAAGGTTATCTGGGATCCGTAGTTATTTTTGTAAAAGTGACTGTAGTTCAGTTGTGTACCTACCCACCTTAACGGCAGAAGTTGCAGTCTAGGTAGGTACTTTGAAATTCCAAACAGCCCCGAATCTCTGCACTATCGGAATTGGAAGCACTACATCTTCTTAATGTGAGTATTAACCAACACGGATTATGTTGATGGTTAATAAATATCGCTACCTTCACTAAAGTAAATAATGGGAGCCTCCATTCCGTATCTCACACCCTTGCAAAGGATTACGGGACCTGACTTAAACTCTATTCAAATTCTGGAATAAGCCGTGCCGTTACTAATTTAGAGATAACACCATCTTGAGCGAACATGCGTTTTGAGAGCATTAAGCGAATTAATTTTCGTCTAAGCGTAAAATATTCCGAAGGGATTATTAAAAGGACAAAGGGAATACCGCAAAGGCACGGTATCTAATGATTTTTACCGTGGCAAATTTTTCAGTCCCCCGTGACCACGGCAGCTGCACTGCAAAGGTGCCGAAACGTCGGGAAAATCAAAAATCAAACCAAATACCAACTAATTACCAAAGTACTTTCAATAAAACCGCGCTAGTATCCGTTAAAAAGTCTTTTATTTCAAATTTGTACCTTACTAAAATTTAGAATGCACTGATTATTTTTTCTATGATCTGCACCATTTACGCACTCTACGTGCGTGCGTAGATATCAAATTAGAATTCGAATCGAGCATTAATCTCAATTTATGTAATATCAAAGAAAATATATACTAACGTAAAAAGAAGCGACACTTGCGCATGGGTGCTGTAAAATTGCTCGCGGCTATGTGTGAGTGCGCCGGGCGCGCGCGGGGGTGCTGCAGAGCCATCGGGGCGAGGAATCTCCTCCGCGGAGTCACGCTCTGTCAGGCTTGCCTAGTTCGCTCGTAAGTCGCATCGCGCAATAATAGTACAAACATTACAGGTAAGTACGATAAACTAAAGTGATAATATGTGTCACGCCGCGAAATGAAATGTGAAGAAATTAATAGTATATTGTACGTACATTGAGGGGTAATGTGGTGATTGCACTTTCTTCTGAGTGACACATAGTGCTTTATACTACAGAAAAATAAAATAAATAAGTACCTACTTAAAATGTTATTGAAATTTAAATACTTAGCTACAATAAGGCGTCTTGCCTTTCACCCCGGACACTCCATACAACCACCCCGAACTACATAATCTATTACACAGACCTACACAGAATGACGGTTTTGTACTTTTGTATAGAAAAAATATTAAAAACTCGCACTTGATCGTTTTTTGTGATTTCATTTATTACCTCTCATTTACCTCCGGGGTATATAAGGGGGTCGAAAAAAACTTTATATTTAGGCTCCGACGCGCGTCTTATTAAGCCATCCTTCAACTCAGCGCACTGCCCTGTTGAACAGTAGGATGTATTACAGTCTGCTTTTGTAAAATTTACCTCCGGAAACAATACTCGACTTATGTGTTGAACGCGAGGATGATTTTCGAGCGCTTATCTTCTAAAGAGCCAAGTAAAATCATCCTTCAGTTCAACATGCCCGCATAGTTGACTTGATAAAGCAAGCACGCGCGGAAATTTTAGAAGTGTGTAAGTAATGGCAGAAGTTGATTATTATAATAAAAATAACAATTCGGGCAAACAAAAAATAATCCTTGATGTTGATAAAAATCAAGAAGTCATATTAACTATTGATCCATATTCTTAATTGTAATACACTAGCATTTATATTAATATAAAATCAATACAATTTTACTTCATCAAACTTTCGTTTTATTATTTCCTTACGTTTGCTAATAGCCAACCCTACCACAAGTCGTGACGCACGTGACGTAGCCGCCGCCAGACTGGCGCCAAGCTCACACCTACAGAGAGTGACGCGCCTGTGGTAATATGGAAATTTATACAGCGACCAGGGATACCTTGGTAGGGATAGGTGTGCCAGGGGAAATACCTAGGTAGGTACCTACCTCGGTAAATACAACCAACAAATAGATACCAGCATACGTAATCAGAAATAAACTTTTCTTATTCTCAAATAGTAGACTGGATAAAAAAAACTGAGTAGGTACCTATCTAACTATAGTATCTACCTACCTATGTGTTGGCAAATGACCTGGATTAAAATCAATAAAGTAGGTAATTTTAAAAAAACCTAGAAGTCGGAAGTGCGGGAAGGTGATTTTTGATTTTTAAAAATGAGTCGTTTTCTGTACCTACCTATTGCATTCTTTAGTCAAAAACCCACCCGACTTCATTAGACGTTTTTTTCACGATGACCATAGTTTAGGCAGGTATACTAACTACCTACCAATATTTCAATCAACATACTGGAGGCCTACCATGAACTATTATTGCGATTCAGTTTAGGACCTAAACTGAACTGGTTAGCTTATTTGTACCATGACGCCTTTATAGCGATCAAGTTTCGGCGACGTCAGCAGCAAGCGATTCAGCGCTAGTCCATAACCCAAACTGACTCGCTAAGCCTTATCATTCATTCATTTTTCGTACCATGACCTCATATTTGCGCCTACACTGCTCCGGGGGGTGATTTTGTAATTTTGTTGCAATCAACTCTGACAGAAATCGCAGTTACATCGCTGCTTTAGTAAGAGCCAATGTGACAACTATCTTAACTAAAGCAGCAATGCAACCGCGCTTTCAATCGATTTCAATCAAGAATTGTTAGCAACAGCTTTACGTAATCAAGGTACGGGTCATACGTCAATATTAGCGATCCAAATAAAGTTCCTTATTTTAGACAAAAATCTGAATTGTTAACAGTTTTCTTCAGACTAAACAAATTTTTAGGATTTAAGTTTTTACTGACGAGTGACTTTTAGTGTTTAAATTGATATTAACTGTGTTAGAAATCCCAGACAATGTGTTAAAGTGTTATTTGTGCTAAGGTTGGTATATATGTTAAAACTTTATATATTTTTTGAAAATCTTTGCTTTAAAGCACTGTCTAGTAATAACATTTATTTTAGATGTGCGATGAATAAACAACTTTAGAATTTTTCGAAAACGATAACACAGCAGTGAGATATCTTTTATATCATATTAGTTAAATAACAATAAAGTATTTAAAGCTCCCATACAGAATCCGATCTTTAGACGCGAGTGTTAAAGTAAGAACAAACTTAATGATTTTCAATAAACAAAATACCTAGGCATGACTAATGTTTACTTACGCCATTCCAATGTTTAACTATTTATACTAAGATCACGATACTTCGTAACTTTAAAATGCGCGGTCAGCAAAATTACGAAACCACGGTAAAGAAATGTATCAGTATTCTAACTTAGTACAATCGGTCGAAATGCAAGCCTCGAGTTCGGTCTGCACTCGGTATACAACAGTCGCGAATGCGCCGCAGTGACGAACGAAAGATTTACGTACTATTGAGTGAAATACAAGTAATTATTATGGCAAAGTGCAGATTGTGCTGTTTATATTATATTTCATTAACAAATAAATCCAGCCAAAACATTTTTTAATACCCGGAAAGTCCAAAAAAATAAGATTACGATAAAATTAAGATACTTATTTTATTATTATTATTATTATATAGATATTACCAACTAACTATGGCCAGAAGGATTTGAAACTAATTTGTTTTTCCCTTAAGACAGTAGGTATTTAGCTTTTTTAGTTTTTTGTTTTTACCATTAGTTTTGTTAACCTAGGTATTTTGTTGCTTAGAAATTGATTTCTCGGCGAAGGTAAACCCTATAATATTGATTCTAAAATATTACGTACAATCACAAAACCAGAAAGATATACCGAGTTAGAATACTGATACATTTCTTTACCATGACGAAACTCTCGCGCGAACCAGAGACACAAACCGTTCAGTCATTCATATTTAGCTATTCAAATACGATTCAGTTCTAAGTAGCTCATGGTACGAATTATAGCGATTCAGTTTGGGAACCTAAACTGAAACGCACCTGTTTTGAATCGCTTTATAAAAGTTGATGGTAGGCATCCTGTTCCTATTTGATTTTGAAGAATTCCCTTGTGTATCTTCAAAACCAAAGGTATAATGCCAATAAAATTAACATGGTAAGTTGATATCATTCCTATAGGAGTAGGTAGGTACCTATCTATATTCCTTCAAACAAAAAATAACCATCTTAATCTGTTTACCTATAAACAAAAAAGTTATGGTTAAGCATCCTTCTAAATTCACGAAAACAAAAGTATTTTCAGGATTTCCTGAATACTACAGAACCGATTTCAAAATTTCAAAAAATGTAACCAACTTGGGCAGCACAAACCTGATGAAATAACGTTCGAATCGTCGCCTTCGAGTAATCGAAGTAGGTTACCTACCTACATAGGTACCTACCTACATAATTATAAAAAATACTTATAAGCGTAACCGCTCACGGGCGACATTTTGTAGCTGCGATAATCGCGGCGTTAATCGCGGCGATAATCGCCCGCGAAATGACACGACAAAGGTTTTACTTAGCCAGCGACAAAAAAGCGCCGCGATTATCGCCGCGTTAATTGCAGCTACAAAAAGTAGTTCGTGGGCGTTTACGTTTAGAACTCCGTATGTTCTATTCTCAGCGACAAAAAATCGCTCAGCGATTAATCGTTCGTCAGCGGGGGACGCTAAGTATTCGCGACGAACTCCTTTTGAATTTTTGAAGTCAGTTAGGAGTTTGATTCATATTTTTGAGAGATCCAGCAAGGTAAAACATTTAGGTAGGTACCTATTTTCATCTTACACTATACAATGCCATTAATTTAGCAATGTACTACAACTGAAGTGACTAACTTCAGAGGGCTTGCGGTATAAAACGACGTATTGTATGTATTCTGTGGTATTGTTATCGGTAAAATTTTCTCTTTTCCAAACATTCTCGAGTGAAGATGCTGCGGATCACTGTCTATTGTCAATTTAATCGCATTTTATTATCTTATTAATTGCCCAAGATTTAACCTACTAACTATCAATTTTGTTCCGAGATTAGGCACTTATTGCTGCCTATAGAGCCTATACTATAGTAAAGATAGACATAGTAGTTTGATTCTACTATGGTACAGACGACCTATTATTTCATAGTGACCTATTCAAGCAACAGTAACTTCGGACATAATAATAACCACATAATAGCTTTAAGTACAAGTTATTTCCATATAACTTTCTAAGTGGCCAGTTTTGGCGCGACTAATGGATCCTCTGTTAATCTTTGTATGGTCAGTTTGCGTTTAACCAGTGCTTTAGTTGTCAAAGTTTGAAATTTATAAGTAAGTAGACACGCATTATTAGGTATTGTAAGTAGGTAAGTTACAACCAAATAAAATCTTGGATCAACTTAGATCATTGTCTTCGATGTAGAGATAGAATATAGACTACCGTAGTCCGTAAGGGTTTGTTAAAGGTTCCTAGAGTAAAGATTATAACAACTAGGATAGGTAACTGATAGAATATTAGGTACGTAGGTACCTAAACTATTATAATAGAGGACTAGGATAGGTAGGTAAATTACGAACACATTTTGCCCCTACCCTAGGTAACGGGATTCATAAGTAAGTTCCTCATTTGTGAGTTTCGCAAGCACATCTCTGTGATATGAACCAATAGGATAAAAAACCTACAAAAGAAAACAAAATTAAGAGCTTTTAGTTATTGTGTAAATATCTACTAAAATTCGTTGTTTCAGATTGTTGAGATTGCTTACAAATTGTCTTACGTTTGTATGAGTTCTGCAGTAGTTCTGGGGTACGAAATATTCCATCAGCATCACGTATTAATACAGGGTCATTTCGTAACACATTGTATAAATAATAAAGATGAGTTTATAGAAATTTGAGAAGCATAAAGTGGACGGTAGTAAAACGGGCGTACCGCAAGGGACACCTCTAAGCCCTTTTATCTATTTCTACAGAAAACATAAAATGCTTTTATTGCATAGCGTTCGTTGCGTACATGTAATTCAGTACGTTTTATGCACTCGCCCCCCCTTCCCCCCCTTCGTCTATGTTTACTGACTTGATTGGTTTCGTGCCTTTTTTATTTACTTAAAGTATTGTCAGTTTTAAAGTATCTAGAATATTCGACGCTAAGTGGTCATTCTTTCGTTTTTACAATGTTTTGATGTGCATTGCAATAAAGTTTGATTGGGTTGGAATCTGAGATTTCTGTAGAAATGTGGATTATGGCGTAGCCACTCGTCGTCGTGAATTCAGTATTCAGAATTCAGAATCGATGTTCAGCAAAATGGAAATAAGTATATCGAAGACCTTAAGTTAGCTCTACGGTTAAATTATAATAACGTAGGTAAGTACTTAATATTGTAGAGTTTTCTAAAATACCTAGTTACATTATTTACTTAGTCTTCTCGATTACGTTTACTACGACAAATAATAATTAAATTATTTAAGACACATTTTTAGTAAGTATTCTGCCCATTTCTCTTGTTATCAAAATGTACTTATATCCGTTATTGGCATTAAGCTAAGTTTGTAAAATAATTAGTGTTAATATTAATGTGCTGTGGATTTTGTGATAATAAATTAAGTCTTAAAAATAGGAAACTGAAAAGCTATCCATTGAAAGGATACAGGTACCCTGAAATACATATAACTAAAAACTACATAAGTATGGCCATAAACTTCCAAATGTGTGATTCTTACGGCAAAGGCATATATCGTTAACATTTTATGTGCATCAAAAACAAATTCGGCGAAGATTATCGCAAACCGCAGAGTCCGTGTTTATGGTGCGTAACAAGCAATAAAGCGAGGGTGCCATCGGTTACCAATCTCTCTACGGCCTACTGTCTCCTGATGAACCCCCAAGACTTTATTTTTGTCTATAAATTTTTTTATACGGACACGCGTTCGAAGTTGCATAGTGTAAAAACAATTATAGTAGCTTAAGTGACTTGAAGTAGATAGGATCTCTAATTTTCCCAGTGTTGTTTTTCAGGAAACCCTGATGGCCGATTGCACTAAACTTAAGAATCGCCTAAGTCTTTTCCTTACTACAACATGACCAAATTAAAACGGTGTCATAACATTAGCCGTCATGTAACTGTCATTCGCTAAGTTAACTTGGTCGAGTTGTAGATAAGAAAAGACTTAGGCGATTCTTAAGTTTAGTGCTTTCACGCATGAAAGTGTTTGTTTGTGTGTTGATGTTTTTTATATGCGAATAATTTGTAAAAATCACACGATTACTCTTGTCTGTTAGAATTGGCACTATGGATGCGATGCGCGACAGGTAAATTATTTACTTATTTATATTTTTCTTTGTAATGATTGTTTTTCTTTCTTTCTGTCGATCCATCGCTGCAGAAGTTAGTCTACTGTCTACTTCTAGGTAGATTGGTACTTTAAATGAGATGAGCAATTCTGATCGGCACGTCGCTTGGTCAGCGAATGTAATGAGTCGTAAAGGCCGTCGGTGTAAAACAGTGTGGCCGTCGTAAAGGACCTTTGTAGTCTTACAAGAGCTATCGTAATATATAGGGCACAGTAACAACCCTAATAAGAGCTTTAGGAAGCTGTTCTATTACTTTTTCATGTTCAATAGTTTGTGAGTTATTCTGGTTGTTACGTTTTGGGTGTCATATTTAGCAGGGTTTGACCAAAATTGAGGACATAATGATAATTACCGTTCTGTTGCAATAAAGTACGAGTACATGTTATGAATTTATTTGTATTGATTGATATAGAACAGACAGACGTATTTTTCGACTAAGTATATAATTTTATTACAGTATAAAATAAATAACAGTGTCTAGGTATGCTACGTAATAAGATACTGATCTGCAACCTGTGACCAAGCCCTTAGAATGAAAAAGAGATCACAAAAAAAATAAAGGAAAGTCAAGATTGCATTATACAATGACATTGTTTACACTTCTTTATCTGAACCAAATTAATTATTCATCAAACAATATACACTTCCTAATTCTTTCAGTCAGCTTCCGGGCACAATATTGGTCCGTCCCGTTTTTTTCAACAAAGGGTGGGCACATCTTTTTAGGGAGTGTCAAACCCCCGTTGCGTCTAAGAAATTAGTCGAGTCAGGCCCAAATTAAAAAAGAAATCGGGCGCAAGTTAATTTCGAAAGTTTTAATTACGTTTATTTTAGTCATCAAGTAATTTCGGCTTAATTAATTTACAGGAAAAAATCGGGATTTTTCTGTTCAAATTACTGGGGCTTAATCAATAGGCGATTGTAACTATACAGTTCACTAGCAACCGCCCGCAACTTCGTCTGCGTGGAATGTTTTTTGCTATCTCTCGGGAACAATACTTTTTTCTGGATAAAAGATATATCCTTCTCTGTACCCCTGACAAGGTGTACCTACCTATTTAAAATTTCATGATGATCGGGCGTAACAAATATTAGTAAGGCTAATCTCTTCTAGAGATAAGCCCACCTTTGCTCACATTTTTTGTAACTTGTGTGTATAACTGTGTTTTTAGTGCAATAAAGAGTATATAAGGATTAATCATGTTTTGGTTTATATAATATTTCTTTTTATTTCTGAGAGTCATGCTGGAATGTCACGTTAGTTTAGTGGTTTGGTTTACCTAATAAGGCTTAATGATATTCTGGCACAACATCCAGGTAAACAATAACAAAACAAGATGTGGTTGTAACATATAAGCAGGTACCTATAAGAAATAGGATAATGTTAATTAGATATATGAATATGGAATTAATTCACGTAGGTACCTACTTATCTAATCCAAATAAGCATTCCCGCCGGACGAGCGCTTTTTTGTAGCTGCGACAATCGCGGCGTTAATCGCGGCGATAATCGCCCGCAAAAACGACAAAGATTTTACTTAGCCAGCGACAAAAAAGCGCCGCGATTAACGCTACTTACATTTGTCGTGTCATTTCGCGGGTGACTATCGCCGCGATTAACGCCGCGATTATCGCAGCTACAAAAAAGCGCCCGTCAGCGGATACGCTGTTGGCATCAAATCGGAAACTGGGCCCAATCGCGCTAGAATATTTAGCAATAAACTAACTAAAAATTAATATCGTTACGAAAAATAGTTTGGTTAAATGTTGAAAGCTATGCCTAGCCCAGGGAGCCTAAGATGTGAATCTTGATCAATTTAAATGAGAATTAATTCAAAAGCTAAACCAAAGATTTTTCGGTAAATATAACCTGTGACAACGTAACGATTTTGGTTCAGGAATCGAATACATAAAAGCAATGCCAGACATGACATTATGTCGATAAATTCCTAATTCTTTTAATAAATAATTTATTTTGAGCACAGGTGTAAGTTTTAAAGCGTTCGCGAACATGATTTAAATTCCACGTAAAGACAGCGATTTTTCTAGATTCAGCAAACGCGGTAATAATATTTCACTTTTACGATGTCTGCGGGGCGTTTCAGTCGCGGAACATTTTTTAATGGCCGCATTATCGGAGCAACTCTACAGTTTATGCCTGCGCATAGATACTTTGAATTATATTGATGTTTTAATATTGGGCTAAGGGTTTGTTTTACTCACGTAACTGTTTTGGGTACCCCGTTAGCAAGAACAAACCAGAACAAATATTTAGCAAGTAAAAGGTAATTCACAAAAACCATAAGACTTCTAACAAAACGTTATTCGTCAGAAAACCATCTAATAAACTAAAAAATGATATTATGTGTATTTGCTCTTGACATAGGTATTCTAAACTCAAATCCCCCAACCTTTTGGCACTGAGAATAACACCCACAACCCACAACAGAACCTTCATTAGCTAAACATTCCGTTTGTTGACGTTAAACAGATCGTAACATAAACTTTTTCAATTTTCACCTGCAGTTAAAGTCGCGTAAAGTGAGAAAGGCCTCACAAAGTAAATATTGTGAGAAGGTTGACGACTCCTGAGGTGCAAATGTAGCGACTTGATAAAAGCGGGAACGGTCCAAAATGCATGTAAACACCTCTTTGCGACAGCTCGGGGACCGAAATGTTGGCGACTGCTGCTCTGTAAATTCAGACATAGATATTAGATACTTATTTTTGGATATTGAAACTGTTAAACTCGTTAAACTCATAAATTTAAATAAAGAAAAGTAGCACTTTGAAACGATAATGACTCAAATCGAGATTGTAGGTTTTTATTTTCACAATATATGAATAAAAAACCACCAACATGAAATGAAATAACACCGTTGTTTTTTTTTCTAAATTTGTTTTTTTTTTTCAAGAATACAAATCTTTGGAAAATAAATGTTTAATAAAAAAAAGGTTTTAATTCATGTTAGGAAAAAACTGCTTTTTACAACACTAGACCTGTAAAATAAAATTGAAAACAACATTCAAACCCGCCAAGCTTAAAACTAATAACACATATAGCTGGCCTTACAAAATTCAATCCGTTAAGAGGTCTTGCTCCTCAGTCTGCATCAGTCAGTTGCATGAAGGCAATCATTCTAATGGCCTCAGATCAAGCTGTCTGACCAAATTACTTCTTTTCAAACTCCATACTCGAATTGAAACGCCCAGACGGATCGGTTGTGCTGTAAAAATGGTTGGCTAGTGTACAAATTTAATATACAATCCATTAATTGTAATAACGTGTTTTTCAATAAACATAGGCAGTATAAAAATGCCTAAACATTACGTAATTTTACAAAGAAATGTTCAAAGAAACGTTGTAAAGTTGTTTCGGTCCAATAAATATAATGAAGAATATTTTGAATAGTTTTTACAGTGCCTTGGCACAGAATGCTACTTCAGTACAAATAACTTGGTACCTACGCATTTTTACCCAGTTTTAGATTAAAAAAACTGATTGCATTAATTATTAGCACCTTTGAAGGTGCTTTCCTAGGAGCTCGGTGGCGCAGTGGTTTAGCACCTGGCTCAGCGATTGCGGAGGTTAAGCAACGTTCGCAATGGTCGGTAATGGGAAGGGTGACCAAAAATGTATTATCTCGAGCTCCTCCGTGCTTCGGAAGGCACGTTAAGCCTTTGGTCCCGACTGCATTTGCAGTCGTTAAAACCCACCAACCCGCATTGGGCCCACATGGTGGGCTATGGCCCATCCTCCTTACCACCCATGAGGAAGGCCAGTGGGGATATTAAAAAAGGCTGATTAACGACGACGACCTTTGAAGAGAAAAAACTTTCAATATTTGTTGGTATCCCGTAAAAATGAGTAGATTTGCAGAGCTATTACTGTCCATTTCTTGATCATTATTCTTGTGACTTAATTCACTAAACATCGCAAGATTAAAAAGAAAATAATAGTATGTTTCACTTCTCCATCTGAAAGAAACATTTTGTTCCTATCATAAAGTTCGAATCTCACGTATGAACTGATAAAACTTCACAGACGCTCGAGGCGTTCATTAAAAGCAAATAATTTAGGAACGATAATACTAAGCCAATTATTATGAGAACACCCTGACAGCTGTTCGGGATCGGCGAAGTTAAGTGTGAACTTCGGAATTACGGGAGGCACCGTACAACTTGGAATCTTTCCGAGATTCATTTCCAATTATTGAGTTTTGTTTTATGGATCACGATCTTAATGAGTACCTATTTGATATATTATTTATTATCATCATCAACAAATGCCCGCTGCTGGGCAAAGGCATCCCCCAAGGATCTCTGATGATTGGTCCTGCGACCTTCCACATCCAGCGTCTTCCCACGATCTTCACCAGATCGTAGGCTAACCTTATCGGGGGCCTACATAAAACACCCAATATCATATGCTTGAAAACGGGTTACCTACGCCATATCGAATACCAAATGATCGAAAATCATAATATCGAACACTGTACATCGAACGCTCAAAACATCGATCGGTTAAAATATCGAACGGCCAAAACATCGAACGTTCAAAATATCGAATTTACATATAATCGAACGATCAAAATATCGAATGGTTAAAATATCGAACACTCAATACATCGAATGATTAATTTATCGAAAATTTTTATTTTACATAGTTTCTTCCATCATGAACAACCAGTAGATATTTCAATGAAATTTCATAAAACTTAATTTCCAAACGAAGCTGTTGCGTCAAATAATTTTTGTTCTATCCACTAACGGAGTAATATTTTGTATACAAAGGAGTTTATTTATAACTTCATAGCAGCAGTCTTGTTTTATCAGTTTATGTGTGAATTGAGTATTTTTGTGCTGAAAAGTTAATAAATTTGGATAATAATATTTTTCGATAAATTAATCATTCGATGTTTTGAGCGTTCGATATTTTAACCATTCGATATTTTGATCGTTCGATTATTTGTAAATTCGATATTTTGAACGTTCGATGTTTTGACTGTTCGATGTTTTAACCGTTCGATGTTTTGAGCGTTCGATGTACAGTGTTCCATATGTTGATTTTCGATCATTTGGTATTCGATATGGCATAGGTAACCCCTTGAAAACGGTTAAGTCATTGGAGAATTTTATTTTCGGAAATAATATGTTTATTATGCCTACCTATGCACCAACCCAAAATAAATTGCGATAAGGGCAAAAAGATGATGATGCGTTTATAACAAAAAATGCACACTCAATATGCAAAAGTATTTATCGTAAACTGTCGTGATTAATTACAACACGTCTATTGAAGTCGGGTGGGACTTTTAGAATATAAACAAAACAATAAGTAAAAAAAATACTTCCTGCTCCACCCGACTTCAATAGACGTGTTGTAATTAATCGATTTGAAGCTCTTTATAGAGCTGTTTAAGCTTTTTGAAGGAGGTTTTTCTTTTTTTTAAAAGCTTTTTTTGTTGTCTTATGTTGTGATTTATACCAATACAAAATGTATCGATAAGTATTTCTACTTCAAATTGATCGGCCCCTATAACTTAGCTGGTTCTAGTGTACTAATAACATAGTCGAGTCATAGACAAACCCAGTTAATTGGCGGAACGCCCAAACACGATTAAATTCAGAGTTCAAGGCAACCGTTTAACTGCTAACACGTAACTTAACGCTGGATAGTAATTAACTACGATCATGTATTCTTTAATTTACTGAAGTTATGATCCATATCTATACTAAATTAGATCGAGTTATAATTGACAGCCACTTGTAATGTACTCGTACCTAACCTAATAGTTACGATGATCGCACCCAACCTAAAAGCAGCAACTTTCATATAGTCCGTGAGCCCGCGACAGTTTTGCCTAATGACATCACGATGAAATGCATGGCACACGATCGGAAAAGTTATGCTGAGCGAGGATCAGAAGATTATCGCAAATAAATTGGCCAGAAGCTTGAGAAAATCCTTCACTTCCGGATAAAAATCACTTTTGAAGGACTTCCGGCCAGATATGGCTTGGCAGACTTATTTATTTGACACACTACACTACACGGCAATTTCATACTTTAACCCCTTATTAAAAGATGTTTATCCTATTATATTGCGAAAGTTTGTTATTTCCTCACGCCTAAACGGCTAGACGGATTTTGATGTTGTACACAGTTTACAACCTGGATTAAAACATAGATTTATCCTGGTCAAATGTTCAACGCGGACGAAGTTGTTGGCTCTAGTTTCAAATATACTTAATTAATGGAATGGAGTTTCAATAAAGAATAATGCAGAGCCAATAACTCCAATTAATTTAAATTTCGGTAATTACGTGTTTTTTTAATTAAGTATATTGCTTTCTCTACAAGTTTTAAAGCATGTAGAGTATTGTAGAGGAACGACTAACTATGTATAAAATTATACTAAATAATTTTCAGAACTTTTGAGACGCAAAAGATTTAAACGCTAGCACTTCTTGTGTCAGAAAATATAATTAATTATCATTATATTGTTCATGTTTTGCCATTACGGACAAGGCCTTCTAATCTTAGAAAGATTTAGATGTTATGCATAAAAAGAACTACAAAAAATTGTAACAAACACCAACGCTGATTCATGTCATGATTATATATATGTGTAATATAAAACTATCTTGCCTATCGTGCTTTTTTCATATATATGAGCAGAATAGTTAAATATATTTAGATCAGTTACCTACTGCAATTTTTTTGTAAATACAGTAAGTACAAATTGTTTATAGCCGATTTTTTTTCGATTTCAGTATTGCTTTCATACAAAAAGTTGTTCGAAATTATGAGCAGCTTATTAGTGCTGTCATGTTATGCAATAAAAGAGCGGTTCTATGGCACCCATTACACACACAATCTGATCACGCCAGACCGCGCCAGACTGACAAAGATTGACAGAGATTGATTGTGTAACGTTGTTCGCGATCTGTTTCAATCTGGCGCGATCTGGCGTGATCAGATTGTGCTGGATTGTCAATCTACGTCAATCTGGCTTGGTCTGGCTTAGGGTTGGCACCTTTTTTTCGAGGTATAAGTATTATTTTCAAAACATTTAAACATTATAGTACTTACTTTTGGGATATTTATAAAAATGTAGTACACATTTATTTTTAACTAGCTTCCGCCCGCGACTACATCCGCGTGGGTGGACATTCGGAAAATCATTAAAAAACAATCTAGCACAATCTGCTGCGATGCTATATTTTTAACCGACTTCAAAAAAGGAGGAGGTTCTCTGTTCGTATGTATATTTGTTTTTTATGAAGGCTGCATTGATTTGGATGAAATTTTGCAAACAGTTTATAGTCTGGATTAAAACTTATGATATTTTTGATCTCGGTCAAAGGTACCTTAGGCATTTTTATTTCTTTAAACATTTAAATTAATTTGTAGTACTTTTGGGAAATTTATAAAAATATAGCCCATATTTATTTTTAACTAGCTTCCGCCCGCGACTACATCCGGATGGACATTTGAAAAATACCCAAAAAAAAACATACAGACGAACATAAAAACAACCTCCTCTTTTTTTGAAGTCGGTTAAAACATCGGATCGCAGTAGATTGTGCTAGATTGTCAGTCTACCATGGTAGATTGACAATCTACTATGGGAGATTGTCAGTCTACCATGGTAGATTGACAATCTACCATGGTAGACTGACAATCTAGCACAATCTAATGCGATCCGATGTTTTTAACCGACTTCAAAAAAAGAGGAGGTTCTCTGTTCGTCTGTATATTTGTTTTTTATGAAAGCTGAACTGATTTGGATGAAATTTGGCAAACAGTTTATAGTCTGGATTAAAACTTATATTTTTCATCTCGATCAAAGGTACCCTAGGCATTTTAATTATTTTAAACATTGAAACTAATTTGTAGTACTTTTGGGAAATTTATAAAAATATAGCCCATATTTATTTTTAACTAGCTTCCGCCCGCGACTACATCCGGATGGACATTTGAAAAAAAACAAAAAAAAACATACAGACGAACAGAAAAACAACCTCCTCTTTTTTTGAAGTCGGTTAAAAACATCGGATCGCATTAGATTGTGCTAGATTGTCAGTCTACCATGGTAGATTGTCAATCTACCATGGTAGACTGACAATCTCTTATAGTAGATTGTCAATCTACCATGGTAGACTGACAATCTCTTATAGTAGATTGTCAATCTACCATGGTAGACTGACAATCTAGCACAATCTACTGCGATCCGATGTTTTTAACCGACTTCAAAAAAAGAGGAGGTTCTCTCTTCGTCTGTATATTTGTTTTTTATGAAAGCTGAACTGATTTGGATGAAATTTGGCAAACAGTTTATAGTCTGGATTAAAACTTATATTTTTTATCTCGATCAAAGGTACCCTAGGCATTTTAATTATTTTAAACATTGAAACTAATTTGTAGTACATTTGGGAAATTTATAAAAAATAAAACCCATATTTATTTTAACTTTCTATCCGGCCGTGACTACATGCGCGTGGGCATTTGAAGAATCCCTTAAAAAATATACAGATGAAAAGAGAACCTCCTCCTTTTTTAAGTCGGTTAAAAATATTGGATTGCAGTGAAAGATGATAAAATTTGGCACACAGTTTGGTACCCTAGGAAGTACCTACCCTATGTATGTACCCTATTTTTAATTTTAAAGGAAGCTAGTTAAAAATAAATGAGGACTATATTTTTTCATAAATTTCCCATAAACCTACCTACTATATTTTTTGCAATGTTTTGAAAAATACTATTTTACCTCGATATTTATACTATACCAGGCTATAAACTATATATGATGTGTGTAAAATTTCATCAAAATCAGTTCAGCCTTCTGAAGCTGAACTGATTTGGATGAAATTTGGCACTCAGTTCATAGCTTGGTAATATCGTATTAAAATTTATAAAAAATCGTATTAAAATTTATAATACGATATTACCAAGCTATGAACTGAGTGCCAAATTTCATCCAAATCAGTTCAGCTTCAGAAGGCTGAACTGATTTTGATGAAATTTTACACACCTGTGCGTGTAAAATTAAATATCGATATTCATCTAACCCTAACTAATCAAGGCATAAAATGGGTGCTAGACAACAGATTTTACTAGGTACTTACTTACTTTTCGAAATAGATAGGTACTTATTATACGCAGACCGTCACAGAAATTAAAATTCATCATTTCAATTACGTCCGGGAATCGAACCCAGGATCTCTTGCGCGGTAGACTGGCATGTTGAATACTGCACCACTCAGGTTATCGATCGATATCACGCGAAAATTAATGCAAAAAGTTGGCAACCCTGCCAAAGCCCACCGTGGATCGTGGTAGATTGTCAATCTACCAAGATCTACTGCGATCCAGATCTCGCTGGATTGACCGTGTAACGTCGCAAACCAACCGCATCAAATTCCATCAATCTGCGGTTTTGATCAGATCACACCAGATTGACGTGTGTAATGGCCGCCTATGTTGATGCTATTGTATTTTTTTTCTCAAGTCTCCGTTTGACTACTAAGTTTGACTATGAGGAAGGAAGGAAAAAATCCCGTCCTATGGTACGTTTATTTTATTAGCATTTGCAACGAAAGGAAAGCATACCTTGAAGAATTAAAACAGATTCAAAGTACAAACCTGGTACAAACTGATTATTGCATCTAACTTGTATTAAATCACTTTGTACTAAAGTAGCTCTATATTAGGATCGTACTAAATCCTTATTATAAAAACCGCAGTCAAATCTTTGCTATCAAAACAAAGCTCAGCCACATTTTACAAAAACCGCGCTTAACGTGAAATATCGCGTTAAAAAAGCAAAAGCACATTATATTTCGCAGATCTGTAAATGTACCTGAAACGTCGCACATTAGGAGTCAGTCACAAATAGGGTTACCAGATTCAATAATGAGATTTCCTGACTTTTTAGTAAGCTTTCTGGCATTTGGTACACCTACATTCCTCATTTAGTTGGTGTTTGATTATTATTTCTCACTAAAATGATTAACAAAAGTTTTCGTTAACGGATTCGGGATTTTCAAAAGTCCCTAATACCTATTATAGTTTTTCCCTGTTCACCTGAAAGATAGCTAAAATTCCTGACATGCCAAGAAAATTCCTGCCGTCTGGTAACCCTAACGAGTCGTAAAGCATCACAGTCTAGACTGCGCAGTAAACACCTAAAAGCGTCGTATGAGCGTAAATCGCAGCGGCGACGGAGCGTTATTGCGCGTTCGGTAATGTAAGAAAAGTCATTAGAAGATCTGTTAGGTACTTGTAAAGGGAAATCGTTGAGTTGTAAGTATCCCGCTTAATTGGAAATAATTTACATACTTGGGACTTAGATACTTTGCGTTTTAGGTGGATAAATTTTGAAAAATAAAAATCTGAAGTGGACTTTAAGTTAATCCGTGACCAAGGCACCGTTAGGTCGGAAAATGTAAAAGTAAACAAACAATAAGATAAACGGCCAAGTTTAATAATCTATCTTCAGCAAGACATAGGCCTGCGACGGATCAGGGGGGCTACTCAAATGGCCACTTTTCTATTCGTTCGCTAACTTAAATCTTAAAAATAAGCAATTAATGATCAAGTCAGACGTCGCAAGTTTATGTAAATCACAGACATTGTTGTATTGTATAGAATTGACAAGCCTACGACACGTTATTTTGGTGTTTAGGTATGGCTTATTTTTAATTTTTAAGTTAGCGAACGAATAGAAAAGTGGCCATTTGCGTAGCCCCGCTGTTACTACTTAGGCAACTGTTGTTATTTCTCGTCATCTAAGTATCAGCAATATCTAGGCAACAAATATTTGGTAATTTCCTAAGTTGACGGTGCCGTCATATTACGGCCGTAATTTAGCGGCGTAGAACGTTGTCTATGTAAACAATATGGCGGCGGCAAAATATAATACGGCGCGCCATATTGTTTACATAGACAACGTTCTACGCCGCTAAATTACGGCCGTAATATGACGGCACCGTCATCCTAGGAAACCCTAGCTTTACTGAGGATAGGTTATTGAAATTGGCCGTAAAATGACAATAGACAGTGATCGGTATCGAGAATGTATGGCAAAGAGTTTACTCTTTGCCATACATTCTCGATCCGTAATAGTACATTATGATATAAGTGCGGTAAGTTGAAAATTACAGCTGAGGCGATATTGCTAGCCCGAGCCGTAGGCGAGGGCTACAAGAAAGCAGAGGCTGTAATTATCAAAGCGCACGTATGTCATACGACGTTTTATAACATATTTGCGAGGAAATAAATAAAACTCGGACTTTGCATTTTTGCTTGTTTTCCATAATGATGAAATTTTGATACACTTGTACTATCTATCGGTCGATTTTTCTGCCTTTCACTTCGATTGTGAGGAAATCAAACAACAATAAAGTAAAAAACAAAAATTGAAAAAAAAATTTTTTTTCTTAAATTTAGTGACAAATCATATTATTTTGGAATGTGCTCATCAAGGCCTCTCATTTGATACCCATATTCAAAAATCGAAAAAAAAATTTTTTTTTTTTAAATTTAGTGACAAATTATATTATTTTGGAATGTGCTCATCAAGACCTTTCATTTGATACCCATATTCAAAAATCGAAAAAAAAATTTTTTTGTTTAAATTTTAGTGACAAATTATGTAATTTTGGAATGTGCTCATCAAGGCCTATCATTTGATACCCATATTCAAAAATTAAAAAAAAATTTTTTTTCTTAAATTTAGTGACAAATCATATTATTTTGGAATGTGCTCATCAAGGCCTCTCATTTGATACCCATATTCAAAAATCGAAAAAAAATTTTTTTTTTTTAAATTTAGTGACAAATTATATTATTTTGGAATGTGCTCATCAAGACCTTTCATTTGATACCCATATTCAAAAATCGAAAAAAAAAATTTTTTGTTTAAATTTTAGTGACAAATTATGTAATTTTGGAATGTGCTCATCAAGTACCCATATTCAAAAATTAAAAAAAAAATTTTTTCTTAAATTTTAGTGACAAATTATGTAATTTTGGAATGTGCTAATCAAGGCCTTTCATTTGATACCCATACTCAAAAATTGAAAAAAAAATTTTTTATTCTTAATTTTAGTGACAAATTATATAATTTTGGAATGTGCTGCTCATCAAGGCCTTTCATTTGATAACCATATTCATAAATCGAAAAAAAAAATTTTTATTCTTAATTTTAGTGACAAATTATATAATTTTGGAATGTGCTGCTCATCAAGGCCTTTCATTTGATAACCATATTCATAAATCGAAAAAAAAATTTATTTTTAATTTTTAGTCACAAATTATATAATTTTGGAATGTGCTCATCAAGGCCTTTCATTTGATACCCATATTCAAAAATTGAAAAAATAAAAATTTATTGAAAAAATAAATTATATAAAGTAAATTTTATTCATAAAATGTTGACCAAGAGGTCAATCGCACATGACGCATCAGAAAAGATTCTGATATAAAAACTCTTTGCTAAGATTTGAAAAAGTACCGTTCGTTTTAGACGAAGCATCTTGATAAACCGTGCGTTTTACTTTACATTACCGCACAAGTTCGTAATGAGATACAATACGATATTGAAATTGGCGTAATAAGAGACCCTTTACGAGCAAATATGTTATAAAATTTATTTTACGGATTAAAATTCGTCGTTTTGTACAGCAAGCAAGCGCTCTGAAATTGCAGCGGATCACTATCTACTGACAATTTAATAAGAATTTGGATAAATTTCAGTTTCACTGCATTAACTACATACCATAGTCAATTTCAAGTAAGTTCCTAATCTTTAGCAGTTTTTGTTTAAGGTTTATCCCTCTAACAATTCAGGTTGTATTAGAAATGCTACCAACTATAATAACGCCGTTTTAACACTTCGAGTATAATGGTAGCAGTAACAATTATCCTAGAAAAGTAATCGTACACCGTAAGCACGATTTCGTTGTAAATTTTAGTAGAATTTAACAACATTAAGAGACATTTCTGGAAGTGTAATTAGAATATTTTAGAACTTTAAATTAATTTCACAAATCTAGCTCTACAAATTTAAGTGTGAACACGAAGTCTAAACTATTACTTAAATAGCTATAGTTAGATTTGATGACATTAAATGAGACGTTAGATTAGAAGTGAATAAGACGTAAGATATTAAATAATGTTATCTGTAAATAGCTGCAAATCACAAGGTAACATTTCTCAAACAAATTCACCTACATAATAAAAGCATTGGATTGCAGAAGTACAACAAGTTTTGTTCGAATTGTTAAAATTCTTGCCGTTTCCTTGCAAGATTTGCAAACTAGAGTCGTTTATTTATTCATTACTAGTGGCTGCCCGCGGTTTCACCCGCGTGGTTCCCGTTCCCGTGGGAAAATCGGGATAATCGGTATCTATTTATTTATTTATTTGAAAAGCAACACTAACATTGCGTTTATACAACATTTTCTGAGATAAGTGTTAGGAAAAGTTATATATCTATAAACACAACAATTATAAGTGTCGACAGCATTCGAGTTGTAAATAACAATTATATGTTTTAAATTAAAATTAATAACTCAAATTTAACAATTTACAATTAAATATTACTTATCAACTAATATTGAGAAATAATGCATAATGAGATTTTAATTATTGAATTACATTGAACTACTTATATAAACCAAATCATAAATTATAGAATTAATTAAAGAAAAAAATAAGAACTAAAAAAATAATATTAGGTAGGTAAGTAAAAACCATAAAATGTCATTTGAATAATAAAAAAAAAAAATATGAACAATAATATTTTTTATAATGCACAGTATGAATTTACATTATTTTGACAGCTTTTGTTTAAACGATGACAAACTATCACAAAACAAATCAAGATCCATATTTTTCCCACATAGTTCGTTGTATGCTTTACACATTCTTAGAAGAGGCGAGTGGCGTCCGATATTAGTCCGACAGTATGGTATATTCAAAATTGCAGTAATAGGTTTCCGAGGACAATTGTAAGGCACAGTTAAGCCGACTTTTTCCAACATACAATTGCAATCAATTTTGTTATTGATTATACAGTGTAATAGCACCATGTCCGCTTTTATACGTCGATTACGGAGAGACTGCATCTTAAAAAAGGCCAGTCTGTCGTCATAGGGGCATTTAGATGAAATACCGGGACTGTGAAAGGCAAGATATCTAGTAAACGCACGTTGTACCGATTCTATACGTTGTGAAGCAACAGTGTATTGTGGATTCCATGCTGGACTTGCAAATTCTAAGCGACTGCGAACCAATGCGTTGTAGAGTAAAATTTTTGTACATGGTGATTTGATAAACGATGTGTTACGTTTCAAAAATCCTATCATCCGAGATGACTTCTTTACAATGCTATCAATATGGGAATTAAGGTTAAGTTTGCCGTCCAACAATACACCAAGGTCTCGAATTTCATTAACAGTTTCAAGAGCTGTGGAATTCAACCTGTAATTAAAAGTTAGTGGATATTTTTTTCTGCTGAAATTTATATTGTAGCATTTTTTAACATTAAGGGTCATTCGATTATCCTTACACCATTGCCCCAGCCTTTCCAAGTCATCCTGTATAAGTTTGCAATCAGCTACGGTCCGAACTCTACTATATATTTTCAGGTCATCTGCGAAAAGCATAAATTTGCAGTTTTTTATGGCCATTTCTATGTCATTAATGTATATGTTAAATAACATGGGTCCCAAAATAGAACCTTGTGGAACACCAGAAGTCGCGTAAAAGTCTTTAGAATTAAAGCCATTAATTCCTACGTATTGACATCTTTTTTCCAAGTATGACCTAAACCAGCTTAGCAGAGATCCGTTTATGCCCATCAGTTCTAACTTGTGAATAAGAATTGAATGGTTAACTCGGTCAAAGGCATTTTTAAAGTCAGTGTAAACTGCATGAACTTCACCGCCACAGTCCATTTCTTTAGATAAATCAGAAATAAAGCAAACAAGATTTGTCGTTGCAGAGCGTCCGACGCGAAAACCATGTTGAAAATTTGAAATTTTGTGTTTCAAGTGCCTTGAGAGACACGGCGAAATCAGAGACTCAAAAACTTTTGCAAAACAAGACAAGATAGAAATTGGCCTGTAGTTTTCTACACTAGCGATGTCCCCTTTTTTAAATATTGGTACTACTCTAGCCTTTTTCCACTCATCGGGAAAGACGCCAGTTCGCAGAGAGTGATTAATTATAATAAACAATGGTAAAGCAAGCACTGAGCTGCAACGTTTAATAACTATAGGGTGTATGTTATCGGGGCCACTACCTTTACTGACATTAATCTTGCTTATTTTTTTATAAACCTGTCTCTCAGTGATAAATATACTTCCCAAACCATCAGTACATTCAGCTGTAGAAAAATCCTTAATATTATTATTGTCATGATCCGTAAATACTGAGGAGAACTGGGTTGCGAATAAGTTAGCTACATCTGTTCCAGTATTAGCCGATGTGTCACTCATATGCATCGTAGCAGGTAAGGAGGATTTAGTTTGACGCTTCTCCTTAATATAAGACCAAAATGCCTTAGGATTATTTTTTATATTTGTTTCAAGATTGCACTTATAATCATTATAATACTTGTCATGCAGCTTATGACAACGCTCACGAATTATATCAAACTCCACTTTATCTCTAGGGTTACTATATTTACAATACCTCCGATGTAACCTATGTTTCTCGGACAGTAAGCGAATCAAGGGATACTTATACCAAGTGGGATACTTGGGCGGTTTCTTGATGCGCTTTGGTACATGTCTTTCGAATATATCATACAAGGTGTTATACAAAATCGAGACCATCTCATTAACATTTTTTTCATCAGTCAAAACTTGTTGCCATTGAACTTGAGCCAATTCACTATTTAATTTATCAAAATTTGCCCTGAAAAAGTTGTAATCATTTCGAGGGACTGGCACCAGAAAGTCTTTAGTAGAATGAAAACCAATTGTCAAAAGTAAATTTGGATGAAGTGGATCAAGTTTTGATAAAAGATCAAGGGGCTTTTCAACAGTTACATTAGATAAATTAGTTATAATTAGATCTAGGATATTATTATTAACATTGGGGATATTATTAACTTGTTGTAGATTTTGGAATGATATGAAATCAACCAAACAAAATCCTAAAGGGTTGCTATAGTTAGAAGGTTCCATGAAAATACCATCAGCACAAGGAGTCCAACAAATACTACTTTGATTGAAATCACCCAGTATGATTACCTCGTCAACACAGTTCATAACTCTGTCAAAATTTTGAACATAATCACTCAGAGTATCTATTTTGACTGGAGGAGGTAGATAAACTGCACATATAGCAATCTTTTTAATGGAATCGTTAGCTCGGACTTGTACTACAACCCACATATCTTCACAATTACTTTCCCATTGTAACAAACGTGTAGACTGAATGCTACGAGAGACCGCGATCATTACACCTCCTCCATCCTTTTTTGTTGAACTGGAACAGAGACGATCACGTCTGTAAACATTGTACCTGTCATCAATAAATTCACTGTTTTCTAATGATGAGTTCAACCACGTTTCAGTAAACACTATGATACTGTAATTACTTAAACTTATGTTTCTATAAATATCATTAGTTTTGGTGCGCATACCACGAACATTCTGATAATAAATATTAATAGAACTGAATTTGAAAAAACAATAATCAGGGAAACAATTATGGAGTAATTTTAAGAGTAGGTAATACACATTAACCTAAGTAATATTTTTAAGACAATTAGAATTGCGAATGAATTTAGCAGGACTTTGCTCGTCCTTCCTAACATATATTCTTCCGTCCCGTACCCAGATAAATTTATAACCCATCTCTTTGGCTGTCTTCCGAGTAGCAGCATGCAGTTGCTTGTTGGAGGGAGTGAGGTGTTCTGCTATATATACTGGTGTAGAATTACCACCAAGGCCCAAGTGTTTTGAGTTAAGCTTCTCTTCATATTTTTTGTTTCTATTGAATTTATAGACTGCGGCAAGAAGAGCATCACGTTGACGGCGATTATTAAACTTGACGACTATGGCTCTAGGTTTATTGCTGTCTTTGTTGAGCTTTGCAACACGCGTCACATGCTGTATGTCACCGTCACTAATAGGGCAGTTAATAGTGCGTGCCAGCTGGATTACCATATTGACTAAGTTTTCAGCTTTATGTTCCGTCACATTGCTTATTTCAATATTTGATTCTCGCAGGTGCTGCTCAGTTTGACTCAGTCTGTTTAATAAGTCATCAACAGTTGTTCGCAGATTTTTATTATCCATTTCCAAACTCTTGATTGTTTCGTTTCTTTTCTCAACCAAACTGCTGATGTCATCGTACTGCTTGCTCATAAATGAGATCGACTCTTGAAAACTATTGATCCGATCGTTAATACATTGGAATTGTTCTGATACCAGGTTTTTTAATGCAGTATTCATAGATGATGAGATTTCTTCTCTAATAATTCGCCGTATACTATCCTCTGTTAGTCCAAAATTCTTCAGGTTTCCATTATCCTCTTTGACACTACTATCAGATGTTTCTGACTTCCCATTGTTCTTTGTTCTGATCGTAACATTATCATTTTTATTTCCGTGTTCTTCACAATAATTAGGGGATTTCTCATCATTCGATTGTAAAAGGGTTCGAACAGGAGTATTTATTTTTCCTGTTTTCCGTGTTTCACTGCAACATCCGGGACATTTCCAACTCTTTTTGCGCTCCGGATCCAGTGCGTAAAAGCTTTGAAATCTTTTCGACGATATTTGTACGCATTCAATGCCATATCGAAGTTCACACACAGAACAAATCAAGTATTCCCTAGTTTTTATAACATCCTGGCATGCCGCACATTTTCCAAAGGATGCCATGATCAATGTTGAAGGAAATAAAAAAAATTATGGAAACAGTCAAATGTGATTTTCGACCATGTATGCACTACGGTCGTGTTGATGTTTGAACTTGGAGGTGTTTGAGGTTATGTTTATTTATCTGACTCAAAGCGATAACTTCACTGTTTTTGTTTGTTTACACTGCCGTTAGTATGAAATTAAACGATTTTAGTAGGCAGGCAACAGCTCATGTGCACAAGCACAAGGGTCCTTTGATTATTAATCACAGTAGATGATGATAACGCACTTTCGATATTCAATCACAATAAAGTATAGGTATGAGCTTGTTTCTTCAATATTTCACGTTTATCATTGAGAAAATAACACTTTCGCGTAGTTTTTTTATCCATATAAGCACTTAAATTATTATAAACTCATTTTATTTACGGAGATTATGTCTACTATTGGCCAATATTGCCGATGATTCTTTGTTGTAATCCTTTGTTATCTTATAATGTATCCTTTGTTTTAATCTAGGCGATAGCCCAGATAGATATATCTGTGTGCCAAATTTCAACCAAATCTGTTCCGTTATTTTTGCGTGATTGAGGAACAAACATCCAAACCCAACAAGCTTTCACATTTATAATATCAATCAGTAGGATGTGTTTGTAAGTTGATGTTGTAGTTATATTTCAGTAAAACTTTTATACAAACTTTTATACTTATAATTAACTAGGAAGTAGTGTTCCTAGTTAATTATAAGTATAAAAGTTTGAATGTTTGGATGTTTGTTACTCAATCACGCAAAAACGGCTGAACGGACTTGGATGAAATGCGCAGAGATAGGTTATATAGGATTAAAATATAGGATACTTTTTATCCCGGTTAAAGTTTACCTGGAGATTTTCCGAATGTCCACGCAGATGATGTCGCGGGCGGAGCTAGTATTATATACATAAGTAAAGACAAATAAATAGTTCATTGTCTTCTGGTTTTATTTTTTTGTTTAGAGCTACGTATAGCTTTATCAATAAAAAATAGCAATTTCATGTTTTTCTTAAAATTTTCTTAGTAAATACTTAATGATTACGGCCGAATTCCGACCAGAAAAACTATATAAGATAAATAGTTTTTTATTATGTTCAAAAAGTATATTAGTCAGGCTCAGGACGGATATTACTAATGTGAAATACATTTCAAAACTCTTTTTCAATAAAAATGTGGCAAATTCATTAGTTTTTGGTTAGTCATCTGAAATACGGCGATACAAATAACAAAACATTGCATATTTCGAATTTTAACGTTGTATGTTAGAAAATATAACGTAATTTTATACTGTGAGTCGTGGAAGATCGTAAAAATAATTTAATGTGGCGACGACGTCATTAGCAAAGTCTAGGGTTGCCAAAACTTTGAAATTCGTAACTAATAGGTACAATCAAAGAAAAGTTTAAAAATAGGTACATTTGGTAGGATGGATTCTTCAAGATCTGAGGCAAAACTACACCCAAAAAGCGCATTGAATTTAGTTTCAAATTGTCATAATATGTAAAATAAATATTTACAATTCCAATAAAAAGAACCATTTTGGTAAAAGTAGAACATAAAAACATTTTTGTCTAATACAGAATTAATATACTTTTTTCCTTGATGTTTCATAATCGAATTAAAATATTATACAATTTTGTTGTTTACGTGCCTGAATAATTTTGATATTTAAAGTAGGTCTTAGGTACTTCTGTCTACAATGATCTAAATGAGAGATGGGTTATTGTATTGACAACCCTATCTAGTTGTTGTGGAAGCGCCATCTGCTGGCGTAATGCACTTTAAAACATGGCGGATGAAATAGCGTCGACTATTTTAAGGTCTGCTCCTGAAAATATATAATAAATGAATTTTATTCGATGCCTTTGCAATAGCGACTAGAGAGTATTTATCACTAGATACAACCTGAAGTAGACTTCCTTTTAAGAAAATTTCTTTTAAGTCAACTATTTTAAGTCCCTTTGTCTTCTCCAAATGAATCATAAACATCTAAAGCTGATTTTGGGTACGCGAGGACATTAAATTTAAACAATTAAAACAATGAGCAAGTTCAAGATTCGCAGCATACGCTCGGTTCTCCTCCTTCACTGATGAATTCATTACATGGTGCGCATTGTAATGTTTGGTTCTCCTCCTTCACTGATGTAATGCTCAAATCTGTAACGTTACATTACACGCGAATGCTCCCGGTGAGGGAGCACCTTAAGGTATTAAAGGTACGAAAATTGCTCCAAAATACTAAAATACTTACTTGAAACTTCGTTTTTAAATCCAGATTATTTTTTTTAAATTAGCCTCTTAAGTTTTCAGGACGTCACAGAACAAGTTTTTTTTAAAATATATATTTTAGAATTTTTCAGTCGTTTAAATCCTGTAGGTAAGCGATGACATACTTAAAGTGCATTGTATTCAGAAACAAAGCTACCGTAAAAGTAATGTCATAGAAGTTTTCCCAAAGAATTCCGCTAAAGTGTGCCACTTATTAAAGAAATCAGAGCTTCTAGGGATAAGGAGCTCGATGAAGTTGTTGAGGATCCCCGTGTGGGAATGACCATTAGCAGTTCCAAGAAGCGTTATTGCGGAGCCCCCGAGCGGAGGGATCAGTGTAAACGGTCTTTAGCGTTACCTTCACTTATCATTATCACACTTTACCTTTTGTTTTGGAGAGATTCTTCTCTATCGTTGGAGATATGAAAAATATTTGCTACTTTAGAGGTTTAGTTTGCGATGATTTTCATTACGTCTTTCAGGAGCTCAATGACGCAGTTTTTTAGCGTCTGACCCAGCGATTGCGGAGGTTAAGCAACTTTCGCAAGGGTCAGTCATGGGATGGGTGACCAAAAATTTATTAAGTATCTCGAGCTCCTCCTTGCTTCGGAAGGCATGTTAAACCGTTGGTCACAGCTGCATTTGCAGTCATTAACACCCACCAATCCACATTGGGCCCGCGCGTTGGGTTATGTATGGCCCAATATCCTCCTTATCCACCCATAAGGAAGGCCCGTGCCCTAGCAGTGGGTACATTAAAAATGGCTGATGGTCACAATGATTGTAGTAATTATATGTATTTTTGCTTATTTCACTTATGAGATTTACGGGTGTGCTACTTATAAAAAAACTTTGTAGTTGTACTTACATCGCGATAGTATCCGCGCACAGACCTCACAACAAGTACTTGGTTATAAGGTCTGTGTATCCGCGAAAAGCGTCATATTTCAATGATTTTTTTTCTTAAAAAAATAAGTTTACAATAATATTATTGTCTAAATCCTTGAATATTATGGTTTATATAGGTACCTACTTTAATTAATTGATTACTACAAAGTTCTAGTGTAAATACTACTAATTTTCAGAGTAAACATGAATCATGTCAATTTAGCACGAGTTACGTTTACGTTGCTTGGTAACAATTTTCACTAACAAAGCTTTAACTCATTGTTCTAAGAAAATTAATAACGGTTAGACATAATGATATGTTTTATAACACCGACAGCATAAAAGTAAAAAAGGGCTAGACAGCATAAACGTCTAGAAGTTAAACACGCGAAATTAAATGCTTGCAGTGCATTAAACATGTTGCCGATTCGCCACTGGACCTCGCGGGACTGAAGGTGTGTTTCCACTTTACCATGTCTAAGTTTTTATGATGAGGCTGACACCTTTTTTATGCCGAAGGAAAACGCCTTATGCGCTTCCCCCCCGTAGGTGAGCAGGAAGGGGGTATGTGGGACTCGCCAGGAGGGGACCGCAACATTCAACGTTGCGGCTCCCTCCACGACTGCATTCCGTGATCCCACCCAGCCTAATGGTTCGGTGGGATCCCGGAAGGAGGGAATTATACCCACTAAAAACCTCCGGCACTTGCCCTCTCGCCACCGGGTGGCCCTGAGGGACCCTTGTAGGATTCTACCTAACTAGACGCGGCGACGTCTTCACCTCACCTGATGTTAAGTGACGATAGGCCAAACGTGGAAGCACACTACACCCGGAATCCTCATCACTGAGATGAGCTAAATAGCTTGAAATAAGCCCTACCACTAACCAAACCGAGTACAAATGTAACCCCTTCCTGGGAATCGAACCCGGATCTTTTGCGTCTTAGTCTTAGGGTGGGCGGAGCACTAGACCACAGGGACGGCTGAAAGCCTATAAGTTAGGCAAAAGCCTCTAAATAAACTAGATTAAAAAGAATTTCTGTGAATAACGAGGCCAATTAGCCTGTATAGGTGTAAGGTAATTCTTAAAAACTGTTTATAAACTCGTTGTGTAAAGTGGCAAATACTATGTAAATCTCCCAAAAAATTATACCATGATGGGTAGAAGCATTTAAATCGGATTTAATTTCTTCAAAAGGTTTTATTGTTTTAATTATTTTTATTTATTTATTTGCTTGTTGGAGGATTTACAGTCAAATAAGTGTCCTTATAATAGAGTAACATAATTATAGATTATCCAATGCCATTTACAAATCCCCACATATAGGGCTTAGGCAGCTTCATTTGTTGCCCAATATGACTATTCTAGGTTTTCCCCTTCGGCGGAGTTGTGCTTAAGTGGTGGGGGGTAAAAATGTGTCCCAAAAGGGGTATTTTTGCAGTGTTTTGGTTATACAACCTTCTTACACAATCTTAATGAACAACCAGTCCTTTCGGGTCATTTTGGGGTACGTTTTTACCCCCCACATGGGCAACAAAAGATGCCATTAAAACAATGAAAAGTTTTTGGTTCTTTTTGGTTTAATTGCGGTGATTATGATTCTGTCAGAGTAGACTCTGTCACAGTAAAATTTCGTCTCAAGATCTTTGGTTTTACCTACTTACTATTTTTGTTTTATAAACAAAAAAGTTAACAAACTATTTTCTCCTCTCTCATTTTCATTTCTATTACTTTCAGTCATATAAGATAATGGAAAGGCGTCGAAAGGCTCTTCTTAGTTAATAACAAAGTTTACGACACGGTGACGTACACTATTAGTTTTATGTGCTACGTTTAAGGTTTATTGGCGAGCTCATTCACCAGGTTATTTCACACATGGCTAAGTCTAGACCAGAATATGGTTGTGTATTAAGAAAACAGTCACATTTACTGCTTACTTTGTTGCTTATTTTGCTTACTTACTTGCAATTAATTCGTAAGAAATGATTAAAACAGACAGCCATATAAGTATCTACCTACTTGGTCCTTTTTGAGAAAATAAGACATCGTATGTTATGGAGTACTTATATCTATTCTGTGGTTATGGCTTTGTTTAACAAGCGTTACTAGCCGTTTCACATCAGAAGCATAGCATTATCAAACTGCAAAAATAATATCAATTTTGACAATGAAGAAAAGGTTTATGGCATTTTTGACACGTTGAAATACCTGCATAGTTACCATCCATAGCTAGAAGCACAAACGGCCCTTGCCTATGCGAACGCACTGCGTTGGAATAGAGCTCAGTGATTGGTTCGTTTATTTTACGAATTACGTGTGATTGGTTCGTGGGACGCGTGCGTCTGCGAGCACTGTGAAACCTCATAGTAATGTTTGTGAATACGAGTACGGTAAAGTTTACTACATACGAAAAAGACATTTTGTGCTAATAATAAAAACGAATGTAGGAGTAGTACCTAACGTAACGGATTAAAGAATTTATGAGTCACTAGAGCTAGGTATTATATTTGAACTGAAATACAAGACATTACGTTAGATTTAAAGACAACGCTGATGCAAGAAAAACAGCAAAATTTAAGTAGATCAGAACAATAAAGAAAAAAAAAACTCCCCCAATTTTCCTCTTACATTATAAACACCATAATTCAGACGTCGAAACATTTCATAAAGAATCTCGGATTAGTTTTAAATTCCTTTATTATCTAAAGCAGGGGTGTAATTGAAAAAAAACCTACCTTCTCGTTTTACTAACAACGTAATAAAAGAACTTTATGTGACGAACAATAACCAATTTGCGGGGGAAAACACCGCTTCAGGTTATAGACCATTGATATAAATAAGTAATTCTTTTTAAGGCTTGTCTTTGGTAAGGGTACAGTCAGAAGTAAAGTTAAAAGATATTTATTTAAAAAAAAACTGTGTACAAACTATAAAGGAAAAACATGTAGGCAAATAGGAAAAAGGTAGTATTGTTATCCGGACATTATCTTTGTCAAATTGTGAATTTAATGAAATTAATGTTTTAAAAATATCTCTTACGCTTTAAAAATATCTAACAAAAATCTTATCAATGTGACCTAGAATTTCTTTAAATAATTTTTGCTTGCCAAATAGATTTTGTCCCAAAAAGTTATTGAAAACGTTAAAACCTGGAACTAAAATAAACTTTAAGATTAGATAGACAAAGACTGTATTTCTTGTTAAGAGGATACCTCGTGGATTTTCATGGTTTTCAATTTAGATTTAGTCCTATTGATCCTACTACTATTGTTCTAATTTTGGAATATGTTAAAATAGACTAATAAATAAATCTTTTGATCAAGCTCAAAACATGAATGGAAACAATTTTCTCGATAGAAAAAAAATCCAAAGTTGATGCCTCTCATATCATTTTTGCAGTACTGTAAGCAAACGGACTCATAGTTTGAACTGAAATTAGGTTTATAAGATAAGTAATAAATAGTTCCAACTTTTGCCAAAACCAATTTTTTCAAAAATAATTTAGTTTTTTAATAAATCAACTATTTTCATAATGTCGCTTACGTTATTTTATTTCGGAATGCGTGCGCTATTGTTGTCCCTTTCTTTGCGCTGGGAAGCTATATTACTTTACCTCTTTGCACCGCAATTTCAGACGGCCGCGAGCCTTCCTTGAGGACAGACCTGTGCTTGAGCGCTCCAAAAATTTACCAGCCAAAACACGTAAAATGACAGTATACTGACAATGACAGTTTTAATTTCTCCCACATTTCAAAGACAAAGAGTCTCTAATACTTATCCAACCTATTTTTAGGAGATGAAAATTATCAACAGAACAAAACTTCCAAGAGTCGCCATTGCGTAACAAAACAATAAACTAATAAATATTGTAAAATAATATTTCTTTCCCGACCCGTGGTACAACTTTTAACTTTTACAAGTTTCGATCGTGAACAAATATTATTATTTTGCAAAATCATTAGTCTCTTTACGCGACAACGGCAAAGCAAAAAGAAGAGCAATAATAATAAATAATCTCAAAACGAATACTTACGTCTCGCATTATTACGTTATTTATTTAGGCACGCATCATGCGCTCGCTATAATAAGTAGTAGGTATCTAACTTTACGATTGAAGGCCGAATGTCAGTGCGGGGTAAGGGGGGTGAGTGGGCGGGAACTGTTAAAAAATTTTTTTACGAGGTATCGTCTTAAAACAAAAGAATATTAGAAAACCATAGCTGGACAATAAACTTTATTAAATAATATTTAGGGCTTACCTAACCATTTTTTTGAGAACCGTACAATACTCAAAAAACGATTTTCCATTGTAGCATGCCACAAAAGAAAAATTCAGGACGTACATACCTACTTACAGTGTAGCTGCGCATTGTTAAAAATTAATCGGATACCTTTATCTCCAATTTCTTGGGGTTTTTTTTTACAAAATACTCGTCATTAGTATTGTGAATATTATTACGTCTTTTATTACGTTTTAGGATTATATCCTCTTTTAAGGATTTTCTTTAAAAGCTAGATTAATGTTTTACTGGAAAGAAGCAAGTCTGAATAAGGAAAGCTTTATTTTAGACTCGTAAGAAAACTTTAGTTACTTGATAAAAAATATATCTTCAGGTATTTAACAAATATGTGTGTCTGCAAAAATTTACGAACGAGATACTTAACAATAAAACAATTTCGGAAAAATTAAGATTTCATTTGGTTTTTTTGCTTAACTTCAGCTTAAAACTTTTGTACAATAAAAGGCACATTACTTACACTACACACCAAATTACTTATTTATTGATCTAGTTGTAAAGTAATGCTTATTATTAAACATAGGTTAACCCTTCATCTTCTCACCTTGCTAGTCACCAAAGTTGTCAATAAGTTAATTCGAACTCGAAACTCGATTGAAAATTTAACCGTATAGTTTGACACCCCGGCTCGGATCAAATTGCACTTGTCAAAGGCGTTTCGCCGACAAAGTTCCGTTATCTGTGGAATTATGAATCCAATTACTAGCTTCTCTGGAGTTTGACGATCATCACTGACTTTGTTATGAGTTTGAAAATACTAACTATATTGAGATTAGTGATAATCTGGCAATTTAGTTTTTCTTTCCCAACTAACAATTTTACGTCGTACAATGGTCGTACAAACGTTATCTTATTACCACTGGTCGCAAAAGATAGGTCACACTAACGTTATAATAACGTTTGCTCAACGCGAAAAGGGCCCCATTTATACGACTTACATTGTTGTTTAATGGTCATAGAAAAGTCACAAGATTACCACTTTCATCGTACAGTAGGTAGTCGCATCAAAACTTTACAACGAATCTTTCGTTATATTGTGGTCATACAGACGTTTTTGAATGACGAAAACATTGTATATGAGTCAAGTAACAACACTTGTACGACTGATTTTTAATGTTCGTCAGTGACTTGTGTTTGTGGTTATGTTTTGAGATCTGAGTGCAAAATAAATCAATTACAAGGAAATAAATGGTAAGTATTAATTAACTTTCATATCTTGCTAACTGTGTCTGTCTCTCATACCGTTTAGTTCGTCTGGGAATTAAAATTTTATGATAATATACCTATGTAAATACTATTCATATTTTCATGCCCCTTCATAATTTTGCGTTTGAAACATAAAATTTGTATTAATAAAATTATATTTAATTCTAAAAATGTCAGCCATGTTAATTTTGTCGCACACTAATCTCTATATGACGTTTTAAAGACAAAAAGTCATTTTAACGTTATTTGAAGACCAAGTAAAGCCGCCATTTTGTTAAACGTCGTTTAAAAGTCGAAACTTGACTCAAATGCGACTACAAGTCGTACAGACGTTTTAGCTAAAACTTTAATGAAACGTCTATAGTTTAGTCGTGCCGACGTTACTATGACCAGTTTATTAGGACATATTTGTCGCACGACTAAAAAGTTAAATTTAAGACGTCTATAGGACCTAGCAGTCATCTCATTACTATTATAGACTGCTATCCGACTTAAAGTCGTACAAGACAGATCTTATATTAAGTTTTTGCTTGTTGGGTTGTTACCAGTTTTTCTAACTGTTAAAATTTTAATTATTATTTTTTTCTTGTAGGAGGATTAACAGTCAAATATAAACAATAGGTTTATTAAGCATTTTGATTTGTTATAATATATTTTTGTTGAAGTAAAGTAAATTTTATGCACTAACAACTTCGGATGCAAGATGTTTATTTCCGAAAGTGCCTTTTTTGTAGATTTTTCCGCCCAAATTAAAAAAGTTATCAATCACAACGAGTGTCAAGGTTTTTAATTTTGCAAGAAAAAAAATACTCACTCGAGGAACCCTTTCGCCACAGGTGATACTGTCAGCTGTCTCTAAAATTAACAGGACCCTTAATTTCAAGTTGAAAAAAAAATTTACTCTAAATCCTTCGATATAAAATTTAAAATGAATAAAAGGCTAAAGATTTTATTTATAAATCGTCCTGTGATTAATTTCAAGCTGTGCTATAATCCAGTACTTTCAAAAAGAAGCAGGTGTTTTGATTCAATAATGTATTTTAATTTGTAATTAAAAAACTTATATGAATGGATAGGTTTTTTGTTTTAATAGTGATTAAATGAAATTAAGTCATTTTATATTTACACAGGTGATTTTCATTTTCTGCGTAAATCCTACTTCCTACTAATATTATAAATGTGAAAGTTTGTGGGTTTGGATGTTTAGATGTTTGGATGTTTGTTCCTCAATCACGCAAAAACTACTGAACGGATTTGCTTGAAAATTGGCACACAGATAGTAGATAGCCTAGATTAAAACATAGAATACTTTTTACCCCGATATTCCTACGGGAACGGAAACCACGCGGGTGAAACCGCGGGCGGCTGCTAGTATCATAAATGTGAAAGTTGGTGGGTTTGGATGTTTAGTGGATGTTTGTTCCTCAATCACGCAAAAACTACTGAACGGCTTGAAATTTGGCACACAGATAGTAGATAGACTAGATTAAAACATAGAATACTTTTTATCTCGATATTCTTACGGAAACGGGAACCACGAAGTTGAAACCGCGGGCGGCCGCTAGTAGGTAATAAGCTACGATTGCTACGAAGCTTAAAAGTAGCTTATCGGTTGATTAAAAAATGTTGTAAAAATATGACCTTATAAAAAAACCTCTAAAATTATATCGAATGTCCACTACAATTTGAAATGGATGACCATGATTCTAATCTAAATGGTGACCTAATTGACACATTGCATTGCACATATTTTTTGCAACAATTAAAATAATATTCGTTATACCGCAATGTGTTGCAGATGACACGAGTGTTAAAAATACAACATGATAAAAAAATATATTCCTTGTTCATGACTAACAGATGCTTCTCTTGATAAATGCATTTCAACATGTTTATTCGTCGGTTTTTTACAAAGGAATATAATTTGATGAGAAAAAGAGTCCCACATTTTTGGTGTTTATCGATCGTCTAAAGAATGTGAATTCTTTTTAATTAGTTCTTATAACAATCGAGATGCATTTTTTCTCTTCGCAATGAAATTTCTAAATGATTTTGTCGTGAGAAAAACATAGCGCTATTTTTACTTTTCTTTTCGTTACTTTTTTTATTAGTTTACAACTAAACCATTAAAAAGTTAAATTTGATAAAATCCGCTTGTGATCTGCAATTAAATGATTTTCTTTGAAAAATTTAAAAGTTAATTTTGGTGTCATTCAGTAACTTTTCCAGAGGGCGTACTCAAATGGCCAACATTCTATTCGTTTGAACGCTACGCTTAGTATTAAAGCTTTAAAATAACCAGAAAACTACAAAATTACGTGCCGTAAGCTTGTCAATTCCATAGAATACATCAAAGTCTGTGATCCATATAAGTTTTCAACATGTGATTTAATCGTGTATTGCTCATATTTAAGCTTTAAAAGTAAGCGTAGCGTTGGGGGCAGATTAGGTTCATAAATCATTGTTGAAAAACCATCATACATTTTCATACAAAGATGATAGGTAGCTGTTCAATTAACAGATAACAATAGTCGTTATTTTTGACCAATAAAAGTTCAGTTACAAAATTTTCTCCAAAGAAAATTTTACAAATCCATAACAGCACAATATGAAACGTGTACAGCGCAACTTAACTCAAGTCGGTATAAGTTAAACAATAAGTTAACTTATTGCTAAAGTTATCCCCTAAACTTGTAATTCAACACCAGTATTTATAGACGAACAAAGCAACTTAAATAACATCGACTTTTCTTGATATTATTACAACAGAATTTATTTTGATACGAAATAATGTTTATTTGATGCGAAATCTGAGGAAAAGTAAGCCAACTATAGATTAAAAACCGGCCAAGTGCGAGTCGGACTCGCGCACGAAGGGTTCCGTACCAAAAAATGCCAAAAAATCACGTTTTATACAACAAACGTGATTTTCGGGAACGGGGAGCCCCCCTTAAATATTTGTTTTTCTGTTTTTAGTATTTGTTGTTAAAGCGGCAACAGAAATACATAATCTGTGAAAATTTCAACTATCTATCTATCACGGTTCATGAGAGGCCTGGTGACAGATAGACAGACAGACGGACGGAGTCTTAGTAATAGGATTCCGTTTTTACCCTTTGGGTACGGAACCCTAACAAAGTGATCTTAAGGTTATTGATAAGTATCCTTTTGCCTTTATATTTTTATAGATTTCACATGTTAAGGGGCCGTATAACGTGAAATACACATAAATTGAGCAACGAATTCACACTTAATACTTGACTTATCGATCCCAAAAAATAATGTAGATAGAAGATTATATATAGTACTCAGTCATGTGATTGACGGTAACATGAGAGCTAAAATTTTTTTCGATAAAAAAAATCGTTGCTTTTTAATGCTGTGCCAACCTTATCAGTCTTATAATCTTGAAACTATAATAAAAAAACCTTAGCTAGCTCCCCAGTTTTGTGATTGACAGTTTTCCAAAAATAAGAAAAAGATTACTATAGTAATCAATTAAAAAGATAATATTTTCAATAATTTCAATATTTTTTGCTATGAAAATTTCTTCCAAAGCGTTGTACGCGTCCTTTACTAGCCAGTTGTCTGTTATTTTATTATAAATATTTTTTTTAGTACTATTATGTAATTGTGATATATTAATGGTTTCTTTTATTTCGATAGGTACTAAATAACTAAGATTCATACCAAACCAAGTAGTAGACAACCGCTATGTTAAGGTCCCGGGTTTGAAATTTCGAAATGGGAAAATAGTTGTTTTGTAACGCACTAATGATTTTGCTCAACACAAAGAGAGCCATGGTTGTGAAAATACTTAATTAATTAAGTTAATACAATTCCTGTAATTTTATTCGGGAATAAAGGCTAAATCCTCTCAGGCTTTAACTTTTTTTTCTAAACGAGCAATCGCGTGAAAACCATAAAGCATGCAGTTTATAGGCGTGTGCATATCCCGTCTGAGCCCGCCGCCGCGCCGCCGACCGGACAATGGTCAGCAAACACAATATCCTATGTGACGCAGATTATACCCCCTTCAAACTGCATAATACCATGAAATTGATGCCGTGGTACTGTCGGCATAGTACTCTGTCACAGTAACTATAACGCTCATCCTCATTCGATAAGAAAGAAAGAACGCTTGTTCAGTATTTGACTCAACAGTAGGTAGGTATATGGAATGCAAGTATTGGTGTGACATGGTGCTTAAATGTGCAGTTATTTCAGTACCTTAGACTTTGTTGGTATAGGCAGTTCGCTGACCGAGTATCACTGTTGTAGCCGATATCAATCGCGGTTTAAGCGAGTGGCTTTTCCATACTTCACACATTTATAATTTTAGTCCGTATTCACGACTAATGAAGAAGCTAGCTCTAGTGATAATGCTACTTAGTAACTCTTATACCTAGTTCCTATTAATGCGAATAATTTAGTAGAGTAAAGGTACATTACGTGGTGTGTTTGACGTTGTTTTAAAATCAACACACATTACTAGGTAATGTATCTCTACTCAACTAAATTACTCGCCCTAATGGAAACTAGGCATCAACTTTGTAAATCACTTTATGTAGTTATATATCTTAGTAATGAAAATTGTCAGTTTTCACTAAGTTTATATTTGAGATTCGACATCATTTTATTTTAATAGTTGCACGAGATAGGAAAAAATAGAAAGCTATACTTACTCTCCAATAACTTTAATAAGAAATCATATTCCCCTTCGTTTTTTGTTTAGCCGTAGTTGGGTAAAAATGGATGATTGTTTCCAAACACAATTTCTCAGCAAACCCGCTCTTTCCGTTGTTTTTGTCAAATATTTCATCTATACCAGTCGTCCGATGTTTTCATCTGTATGATTTATTTTCTGTCGAGAAATGCATGCTGCTTCCAAAGCGAGAAAACCTTACAAGGAACTCTTATCGATGACGTCATACACCGTTTCCTCGCCAGTTCCGACGGCGACAACGCGCTAGCTTATCTTTGTATGTAATACAAAATATACAAACGAAACGACACGTTACGTATACGATACGACACGTTTTGCTTCGTTTTTTATTGAGCACTATCTGAACCAAGTTAGTTCGGAAAATGACAGTTGTTCCTACAAAAGTTTTAAAAGAAAGTTGTAGCTACTTCGATTCTTGAAAAATTAAGTTTTTATCGAATCTTTTTTCGTTAGTGGCACGATCGACGATTACAAACAAATGACAGATATTCAATATTGTTTTCTTTTTTAAAGGTCATTGGGCATATTTGACCTTCTTGATGAAAGTTCGCGTACAGAAACCAAACCAGATTTAAATTAAAGAATTCAATCCCACTTTAAAAAATATGTATGATGTTTTTTTAGTACTGTCCGGCAGAAAATAGTTATTTGTTATACAAGTGACCAAAATCAAATTGTGCTGCGAGATTTTGGTCTCGTGTAAAACATACAACTTTTCACCTCGACCAGCGAGAAAATTTTCATGTGACTTTCCTGGTAAAAAGCTTAATTCAGCATTAGAAACTTATTCTCTTAACTCTTTTGGAGTTAGGCAACTATCTTCATCGTTGGACGCATTCATTTTTGTAATTTATCACAAAATAATTCGATCAAACCTATGCTGAAAAATTTTATTCATAGAGTCAGTAAAGTAGATTCCCGTCGTTTTGATTACATTACGTTGTGTTTTCTCTTATTCATTAATATCCCGTCTTATTTATTTATTTATAACCATAAAACATATAATTTGTTAATAAATTTCATAAATTCTTCTTATTTCATATTTGTTTCATACATGCGACCTCATTACCTCCTCCATACTCTTTATTTCGAATTATCAACCTTCTTTTTTAACAATCCTTATTTAAAATTCCTTGGTATATCCGTGCATTTTATTTTTTTACTTTTTAATCCGTGTATGACACCATAAAGCACTCTATCTATCCTTTTCTCACATATCAATTTTACAAGTGTCATCCTTGTCACTTTATTTGTTTTTTTTTATTATTTTAAAAGTTGGTGTTAGAAATTAAAAAAGCACTTTGTCTCACGTTCGCAGCAAAAATCGATTTTGCTGCGAGTTTTTACGCGCCAAAAGCACCCTTTTCGTGCTGGAGAGGTGAAAAAGATATTTCACATTATGTGTCAGAGTATGTTTAATTGATTAAACTTTTGTTAATAAAACAGTTATAGATAGATAGTTTTAGTAAAGAATAAACCAGTGGGCGTCCCAGATCGGCGCATGTGGACGTGTATGAAATAAATTGAATTTTAAATTTGTTTAATGTCTGCCTCATATTGAAGTCCGGCGGCGGCAGCGTGCCTCGGCGGGATCAACGCCGACGTTGCATGTTGGTGACCGAATTTTTAATATAGATACTTAGATGCTTTTAATGATTGAATCAGTTGTTTATTTTACACGCTTATTTGTTAGTATTTTCCAAAAAAATGTTTTTTAACTGATTGTTTTCTATTTTCTATGCCAATTGCGCCAATTAATAACAGGAAGATATATTAATTGAACAAAATCTGCCGCACATTTTCCACTCAGCTCGCTTCATTTGGCAGGCATATCGCAACGCAAACCGGCGCGTCACACGAGGACGGGGAAACAATACCGGCGCCGCCGTAACGCCGCCGGCCGGCACGCCGTACCGCGATACGGCCCGTGGAAATTGGGAGAAAGATAACGCATGCGACTGCACTCATTGTGTCCCGGGACTCTGTTTGGAATAAGGGCAGGATGATGATGATGATTCAAAGTTAATCAAGTGCGGTCGTACAACGTCAAGTACACATAATAGGGAATATGCATCAAATTTTTTTTTTATCTTAATCAAAAGTATAATGCATGAGAAAATTAACTGTAATGTTAAAACTTTTCTCTTGCGTTTTTTTCTCGTGATATAGTTATTTGAAGTTAGCGCGCAGCAGCACCCGCCGAAAACGCTCCATACAAAACGGTGACGTCACACATCACGTTTCAGATGTGTTTCGGCGCGTTTAATTTGGAGTTAGCCAATAATCTTCAATTATCTCCCTAAATTTTGCGTTTAAGTACATATGTGTGATACAAAATATTGTTTCTTATTCAATATTCTATCTGACTATAAAGTGCATTATATCCGAAAATGAAAAAAAAATATTGTTATTTTTCCCTGATTTCATCGTGTGATAAAACTAAAATAATACATTTTTTTTATTTTTTTTCCTGTTCCATCATGTTTTTATAAGTGTCCGCAGCGATCAAGCTCAAATTCATCAAAATCGGTGACTTATGCATATTCCCTATTGAAACAACGATTTCACACACTATTAATTGATTGATACAAAAAAAAATTAGATAGTATATTGTATGTAGATAGTACCTAGGTACTCAGTTACATGTGATTGACAGAAAGTGACCTCCAACTTTGTAGTTGAGGAGCGTCGGAACAAAAATCGATAAGTCACATTTGTCTTTTTTTGTGGAAAAAAGGAAAAACTGGCCAAGTTGATTGTTTTCTAATTTAAAGTTAAACGAAATATATCATTTTATTGCTGTTAGCACGACTCTTTGGAAACCTAAATTTTGCATTCGTGACTGTAATACCTGTTGAGTTATAAAAAAATATAAAATGGATATATCGGGTTTTTACCAAACCAACCAAAACACTACAGGATGTATCGGTATTTGATAAAACGCTGATAAAAAATGGTAGAGGGATTTCTGGGTACCTATCTGTTCCGATCACCATCGTTGTTTAGTAAGATTAGTGTATTTAACGGTTTATGTTCAGATTCGGGTATTTCGGAGCTAGATTTAGAGCGGATTTAGCAGTTTTTGACCAGGTTACGTTAACCACAGAGCAAGATATGTACGAGAACAATCAATTGCAATCATAAAAAAAATCAAAATGTGACTTGGTTTTTGTTCCGACGCTCCTCAGTTTTTAGACACAAACGGAGCGAGCGTGCTGCCACAGCGGCCGGCCGGCGACGTGCCAGAAACGATGTTATTGTTAAATTTACTATCAATATAGATTTCCTGAAGCCTTGGCACTCACTTTCTCCCACGGTGTAGCATCCGTTAATATGCAGATTAACTAGGTAAAGTGCAGAAATAAAAACTAGGCCAACTTTAATAAAATTTCGTACTTTTACGGATTGTACCCGGTAATATGCAGATTACCTAGTTAATGCGCACAATAGCGTATTCCATACTCTAGCAGTATCTGGGAAGCTGGCACAGATACCATAAGAATTCTTATGCAGATACTACGTTGTACCGTGACGGTACACAATATTGTTGACTGACCCGTTCGTTTACCGCCTGAATAAGAACTTCTATCACATAAAATAAATTCTCGCCCAATGTCTGGATTTCAATAATAAAATATCCAGTGTGTACGAACGAGGTCTTTTCAAAATATCAAACCACTGACAAGTCTGAAGAACTGCGGGTTGAAAGAGATCTTTTGCGAGCTGTTTTTATTTTTTTAATAAACAGGCATTGGCAATACACAGTCATGCAGCTTTATTTGATCAGCTGCAACTTGAAATGAAATGTAGAAGTCGATGTGAAATGAAATGTTGAAATGTGAAATGAAAATTGAGTCATAATAATATTATATAACTGCACTAAGTGAAAGTTATAATACTTAAGAAGATTTAACTTATTTAGCCTACAATAATACTCAACAACCGCCTCTGTGGTCTAGTGGTTCGCCCACCCGTGTAAGACGCAGAGGTCCCGGGTTCGATTCCCAGGGGGGGTACAATTTGTACTCGGTTTGGCTTGGTGGTAAGGCTTATTTCAAGTCCGCCTGGCTAGCTACCACTATGTTACCTAAGTCTGACGCCATAACAACAATTTAAAATTTGTTGTCTTTCGGCAGTTAGAGGTAAGATAGCCAGTATTTTTTTTTCTTTTTTTTTTCTTTCTGTTTTCTGCAATAATTATAATAATATTAGTAATTTAAGTAAGTAAGTATATATAATTAATTAATTTAACTTAGGGGATGCTTCCTGCCTCCAACCGAAAAAAAATCTGTTAATGCTTTCCGTGGCAGCCTATAATTAAGTCAACACCATGTATAATCATTAAATATGCAATGTAATTCTTAGCATGTAAGGGTGTATGTACTTGTTGGTTGTCCAAATAAATAAAAAAAAATAAAAAAAAAATCCGGGAGTAGTGCGCTTCCACCAGATGAAGGCCAAGAACTATCCCGTTGTGTATAAAAAAATAGTGTGATAACTTTTGTGACAACTATATAACTATTGTAGTTGTCACAAACATTTGTAATTTCTTTTGCATCGACATTGATTTCAAAATAGAGGGATTTTTACAATCATCGTCATGCATGACTACAATAGGTATAGCACATTAGTACTATTCATAATACGACCATAAAATAAATATAAAAATTTAGGCTATAACTTAAGCCTATATTTTTTCCAATTACAATAATGAAGTATAATTTAGCTTCTCTCCGGTTTCTAAAAGTGCCCCTAACTCGTGTTATATTTCTAACAATTCAATTTCCCCTCCTCAACAAGCGAAAGCAACTTGAAACTTGTGAAATTGTCAACAACTCATCAAAATCTAATAACAACGGCTTAGTGCCCGCGAGAGGGCGCTGTCTCGAGTCTAGACAAAATGGTCGCCTCCGTGACTTTTCACTGTTCCCGATCCCACGACAATCGTACTTACGCTAGTGTTGTCAGCTACGCCTCCTTTTTGTTACATTTTAGGCATATTTTTATTATTTTAATGCTACGGCTCCACCTGCGTCTTAACACACAAATTAACACATTTGGGCGTTACGCAGATGTGTCCAACACTTTAACGTGTTAAATTACAAACGACATTACTTATATCTTAGCTAACGCGTAGTTGGATATTACCATCAACGTTAACGTTAACGCAGGTGGAGCCGTCATATCAGCCGCACGACACCCACTGCTGGGTATAGGCCGTAGCATAAAGAAAACTACCTACATTAAAGATAAAGCTTTGTTTAAACACGGTAATGGTTAAACGAAAAGTGACGAAATCCACGGAACACCACGGAAGATCAGCGTCGGAATGTCTGCGACACCCGACACATGCTGAGTGGGTTGCCTTTTTAGTGTCACATTTTATTATAATATAACTACCTAACCACTAAATACTTGAATAAGTTTTTTTTTTGTTTCTTTTAAAGCAAAATTACATAGGTTAGGCCAGTAAATTCTTACAAAGGTTTTTCCTAAAATCGCAAAACGCGATGTAAAGCTGCATTTTTGGTATGTTATTTGGACCCCTTAAGGGAGTGTGAAACCATGTTTTGCAAGCAAAAAGTTGTGCTAGCTGCGTTATACGTGAAAAACTCACCGGCATATCTAACCGCCTACACCGTTATTTTCATACAAACATGCTCACTTCACAGTCTCATAAATATAAAAGTATACGCATCTCTGCAATGGTTTGTTAAGAGTTAAGGAAGGTGCTCGTTTTTCGAATAAGAATGTCCAATAAGCATAGACATCTCTCAACTTCGCCAAAAATGCAATAAAGCAATGCATAATTTTAATACCATATATCATTGTATGGAACGAGGAAATTGGTTTACCTTTTCCTCTTTTTGGATAAATTGAGAGATGTCTATGCTTATTTGACATTCTTATCCACTCGATTGCTTCGCGGTACTGTAGTACCGCAAGCAAAAGACGGTCCTTTGTCGCGCGGTGCTGTAGGACCGGGTCGATCGCTGTTCGATTTCTACCAATTTGGTAGGTTTTTTTTAGGCGGCCACACCAAAACCTCTTGGGCTGATTTAGATTATGATTTTGGCAACACTAATATCGCAAAAAAAAGTAGAAAAGGCCTGTGATTGGATGAAAAAAATAATTTTGAAGAGTTTCACGTCAGTTGACGCCATACTTGTTTTTTCTGTGTGAAGTGCTCTAATTTGATATGCCGTAAGTATTTTGTTAATTTATATTTCTGTTTGATGTCATATATTAAAAGAATCGTCATATCGTGATTTATTCGATCATTTAAATATCTCGTCACAAATTTAATGTCTAGTGTTAAAAATCATAACAAAACCGTAGCCCGGTAAATTTCTTGATGTATTGTTTCTGTTTACAACAACATTATGTTATAATTTAGATTGGTTAATCAAAGAATTATCCGAAATAAGATAATAATACTATTAGTGAACAGTTTCAAAGTGGTTTCAAAATATAACATTCATCTGTTTACACAGGATGATTGATGCAACGCAAAATAGTGAGTTTTTATTACGCCATTATCCACGGTCAAGGTAACAAGGTCCTGTGGGACCTTGAAACAAACTGGCATTTTTGCAGGGCTGCCTCACACGCTTATTATTTTCATATTAGGTTGTGTTTATGTTGTTTTTATACATTACCTAGTGAATGTTTTTTTGGTTTTGGTGTTGGTTATTGTGATTGGTGTTGGGTGTCTAGTTATAATTTTTTAGTCCACATCCATTTTATATTTTATGCTGTGTACAGTGAAAATCGAGGAGAGTGAGGCAGGGGACGAGGAAGAGGAGAACTATTAAAAAAAATGTGACTATAAAATTAAAAATATAATAAAAAAAAATTAAGTACCTACCTAGTTTTATTTAATGTGTGCGACAACCCTGAACTAAACTCGGCTACGCGCGGCCATCTTGGCAACGAACGGCCCGTACGCCAGCGCCCGGCAGCGCGGAATTGGATTATTTAGATCGAAATTTTACATACATTTCGGAAGAATCTTTCCTATGTATTGCATACTGTTAGAAACTGCAGGTTTTGCTCTTTCTGTACATATAATTAGTACAAGGTAATCTTGATCCAAGTTTAACCAATCAACGCTTGTTTCAAAAACACAATTTTATCATTTATAGTGGGCCGCTTTAATGTTATAATTTTTTACAAAGATACTTTTCTTCAAGAGTCTCATCTTTTTTTACAAAATATGAAAGTTGAAATCTGTATCTTTTTAAAGTATATTTTATTTTTGTCACAAGCCTTCCACAATTGGAATAAAATACTACGAAACAGCGCTTAGACTCAGCAGCGAATTAAGACGCGCAGTAAAAATTTGTGCGATATACAAACATTATTAAGACCGTTGAATTGCTTCCAATTCATAAAAAAAATGGCATGTACGGAAAGGGGTATTATTCTAGTTTTTAATTATGTAAAAAAAAACACTAGTTATCGATTTAGATTTAATATTAAAAATCAATTCCCATTACAAGTCGTGAATTTTCTCTTTAGCTAAATTCACGAATTTTTTAGAAATTATTTTACCATTACAGGTACTCGTTTTTTTTTCAATACTTATAGCTTCATCCATTACCTATACGAAATAGAACATTATTTGTTCGTATACAAACAGGAACGGGTCATAAAAACGGTTTTAACGCAGCTGTGCAAGTGCACTGCTGTAACGCAAAACTGCGTGACAAACAAGGAAATTGCGCGCCGGCCCCGCGACAAACGAGTGGTTATTAGAAAAACGAGCACCTTCCTAAACTCTTAAACATACAAACCATTGCAGAGATGCGTATACTTTTATATTTATGAGACTGTGAAGTGAGCATGTTTGTATGAAAATAACGGTGGAGGCGGTTAGATATGCCGGTGAGTGTCAATATTTCAAGCATCATATCTCAAAAACTATTAGACATACAGAGCTGAAAATTAGCTTTAATTGTTTGAAATTTAATACACATTCAAAATGATGTTGGCAACTAATGTCAAAAGCTCATAGTTTTTTAATAAAACTTCAAAAACTGAAATAAAATGCAGTTTTTCACGTATAACGCAGCTAGCACAACTTTTTTTTGCTTGCAAAACATGGTTCCATACTCCCTTAAGGGGTCCAAATAACATACCAAAAATGCAGCTTTACATCGCGTTTTGCGATTTAAATGTAGATTTTTACTGGGCTAAGGTAGAGCAAAGAAATATTCGATAATCTCATTTAGGAAAAAAATATGGCATAGTGTCGCAATTGTATAGGCATAGCATGTCACGTGTATTTTTTTAAGAACTTAAAATATTTGTATTACATATGTATTTTACTATTTGTCGATTATTATTCCACTATAGATAGTGTTCTTAACTAAATTAAAATAAACTTCCGACAAAAAAGATGATCTTTTGATATAATTTAGTAGGACTCAAAAAACATAAAAATGATAATAATAAAAATATTATAAAATAAATCTTGCATGGGCTTTAGCACATCACTAGTTTTTATCTTTCTTCTACCTACAGGACTGTTGGACATAATATTAAATTTTGCTACGAGGTTTCAGACATTTCAATCCATTATACGATGACATCGAAATTAGAGTTTTATAGTTGGATTCGAAATGAACTTTGCGGGCGAAGGAAAAATTGATGGATCGTCCATTGATGCCGGGGACTCTACACTACAAGTTATTTATTAAGCTGGTTGTGGAGAATTTAATTTTCTGAGAATGTTGGTTATTTTATTTGATCAGATAAATGCGTTTGTTTGTGTAAGAATCGTTAAAAAAGTAGGGTTTCAATCGGAAAAATGAACAGCATTATTCGTTGTAGGTAGGTACGAAATTAATGATAGAGGTCGAACTTGTTATTTTTTTATTTGGACTCTTTACTTTATTGACGGTTACTCTAATATTTTTAGCTTCGGTCATCATCATCATATCAGCCACACGACACCCACTGCTGGGTATAGGCCTCCCCTAAGGATCTCCACGACGATCAGTCCTGCGCTGCCCGCATCCACACTGAGAAAAACGGGCTACTTAAAATTGGCAAATTTGTAATGCACTGGCAGCCAGATACGTATAATGTGCTTTTCACATGAAATAAATAAGAGCCATACTTATAATGAGCCGACACCATGTCCAGTAAGTATGCGGCATAATGCCCTGTAAAGACAATGTAAACGAGTTACTTGTAATGAGGCCGAATCCTTAATACGTAAGCCGCATCATGAAATTACTGTGCCCGCACTGTTAACGTTTACGTATGCGGTTTAATGATGCCGCATATGTATTAACGGAGCAGCATACGTAATTTACTTAACCCGCAACAGGAAATATATATGCGCTATACGTACGAAGTTATACAGCCGCATTATTTCAGTATCCAGGCTCTTTACAACAGTAACTGGTTGCCAAATCATTGTACTGACTCCGTCTCATTAAGTAATGGTCCGGGTTACGTACATAATGTACGAGCAGGGTCGGAGATATGCCGATACATTTTACGTACACGGGATAATTAATAATGTCTCCGCCTACATAAACATTTACGTATCCTGGCTCATTTTACGAACTCCGTTTACTTACTGGCAGTGTTCGGTACATAGAATCTTTATGACGTCAGCCGCATCATGAAATTACTGTGGCGCACTCTTTACAGTTACGTATGCGGCTTAATGATTCTGCACGGAGCAGCATACGTAATTTACTTTACCCGTAACATGAAATATGTATGCGCTATACGTACGAAGTTATACAGTCGCATTATTTCAGTATCCAGGCTCTTTTTAACAGTAACTGGTTGCCAAATCATTGTACTGACTCTGTCTCATTAAGTAATGGTCCCGGTTACGTACATAATGTACAAGCAGGGTCGGAGATATGCCGATACATTTTACGTACACGGGATAATTAATAATGTCTCCGTCTACATCATCAGTTTTTACGTATCCTGGCTCATTTTACGAACTCCGTTTACTTACCGACTGTGTTTGGTACGTAGAATCTTTATGACGTCAGCCGCATCATTAAATTACTGTTGCGCACTCTTTACAGTTACGTATGCGGCTTAATGATTCTGCACGGAGCAGCATACGTAATTTACTTTACCCGTAACATGAAATATGTATGCGCTATACGTACGAATAGTTATACAGCTGCATTATTTCAGTATCCAGGCTCTTTATAACAGTAACTGGTTGCCAAATCATTGTACTGTCCCTGTCACATTAAGTAATGGTCCCGGTTATGTACATAATGTACGAGCAGGGTCGGAGGTATGCCGATACATTTTACGTACACGGGATAATTAATAATGTCTCCGTCTACGTCATCAGTTTTTACGTATCCTGGCTCATTTTACGAACTCCGTTTACTTACCGACTGTGTTTGGTACGTAGAATCTTTATGACGTCAGCCGCATCATTAAATTACTGTTGCGCACTCTTTACAGTTACGTATGCGGCTTAATGATTCTGCACGGAGCAGCATACGTAATTTACTTTACCCGTAACATGAAATATGTATGCGCTATACGTACGAATAGTTATACAGCTGCATTATTTCAGTATCCAGGCTCTTTATAACAGTAACTGGTTGCCAAATCATTGTACTGTCCCTGTCACATTAAGTAATGGTCCCGGTTACGTACATAATGTACGAGCAGGGTCGGAGGTATGCCGATACATTTTACGTACACGGGATAATTAATAATGTCTCCGTCTACATCATCAGTTTTTACGTATCCTGGCTCATTTTACGAACTCCGTTTACTTACCGACTGTGTTTGGTACGTAGAATCTTTATGACGTCAGCCGCATCATTAAATTACTGTTGCGCACTCTTTACAGTTACGTATGCGGCTTAATGATTCTGCACGGAGCAGCATACGTAATTTACTTTACCCGTAACATGAAATATGTATGCGCTATACGTACGAATAGTTATACAGCTGCATTATTTCAGTATCCAGGCTCTTTATAACAGTAACTGGTTGTCAAATCATTGTACTGTCCCTGTCACATTAAGTAATGGTCCCGGTTACGTACATAATGTACGAGCAGGGTCGGAGGTATGCCGATACATTTTACGTACACGGGATAATTAATAATGTCTCCGTCTACATCATCAGTTTTTACGTATCCTGGCTCATTTTACGAACTCCGTTTACTTACCGACAGTGTTTGGTACGTAGAATCTTTATGACGTCAGCCGCATCATTAAATTACTGTTGCGCACTCTTTACAGTTACGTATGCGGCTTAATGATTCTGCACGGAGCAGCATACGTAATTTACTTTACCCGTAACATGAAATATGTATGCGCTATACGTACGAATAGTTATACAGCTGCATTATTTCAGTATCCAGGCTCTTTATAACAGTAACTGGTTGCCAAATCATTGTACTGTCCCTGTCACATTAAGTAATGGTCCCGGTTACGTACATAATGTACGAGCAGGGTCGGAGTTATGCCGATACATTTTACGTACACGGGATTGTGACGTTTTGTCGTTTGATAGTAATAAATCCATTTTATTGTTATGATTTTGAATCAAATTGAAAGGATAATAGTAGTATTTTAGTTTAATAGCCTGGCAACACCGCCGCTTAGCTCCGCCGTTTCCCGCCATATTTTCCCGCCATTTGTAGTGGAATGGGGAGGTAAGCGGTGGGGATAGGCGGCAGAACGGTCGACGAAAGTCAGTTGCGGGCTCAGTCACTGTGCAACCGTCGAGAAGCCAAGTAGTTAGGGAAAACTGCTAACGTATCGTTGCTATAGCCTAGTTAATAATATTCATGGTGTATTCCAGTGAAGAAAGTAAAAGTGGTTTACCTTTATTACTGTAGTTTCATTATAAATCAGCAGTGGAAGAACCAAGGTATGTACGCTCACGATTTTTAACGTTTTAAACCGAGCTAAAATTACGAAATTCAGTTGGGTAGTTTCAAATTTTATTGCATTGAAAGAGATTCTTACTTTTACAATTTGCACTGCCATGCATACACAACTCGCACTCATTGCACGTGGCCGAGGCTACACTTCGGCCGTGCATACACAACTCAGTCATTGCACGTGGTCGAGGCTACACTTCGATCGTGCATACACACTCGACAATCATTGCACGTGGCCGAGGCTACACTTTGGTCGTGCATACACTGCACATGCACACAAAACTACACTCAGCGTCGTCAGCATGATGAAATAGTGCGTTGATATTGGAATAGTAATGTCCATGATTGTAAAGCGAGGTCATGAAATGAAAGTTTTTTTTATCTTAACTGCCCAACTGTAACTTTCGTGATTTAAACTCTGGGTATGCATTACATAATGAATTATGAAAATAAGAACTGTGTATATTTTAAGTACCTATCTATGTTACTGCGTATTTTTATTTCGGACAATGTGTTCCGCAGAGGTTATTAAGTTATTTTTTTATATTTCATACCATTGTAATTGTCGTTAGTAGTCGACCTTGACACTGTACCCTGGGGATGTGCGGATACGGAGAATAAAACGGATAACGTGATAATTTATGTAGAATTGGCACCAAGTTATGTCGATCTTCAAAAGGGTTTTAGTAGTACCATGACGCGCTATAGTCGTAGTTTAAAGCTCGGTTACGCGTAAGCATTTGTCTGTCTTTTACTTTACGTGTAAAGAATATGGAGGGTAGCCTCACTTCTGTACTTTTTCTGTGTTATTTTTTTGATCACAATTATCTTTTTTTTTTATAAAGGTTAATGGAGCTACTTCACAGTATGTTAAAGTGTATTTCGATGTAGAATTCAGTACGTTTCCGCTATTATTTGCGCCAAAAATGTGAACCTACGCAAGCACTTTTGATGATATCCTTATTTTTCTTGCAATTGTCTGTGAGGTTCATACGCAATTTGATCTTTTAGCTACTAGAAAATCTCTTTAGCTTGTCGTGTTTTCTTTTTGTTTGTTTTTGTGGCTACATCTTTACGCTTTCTATATAAGGGTATGACCCCCGCAAACCATGTTTTCCTATGATGGACCCTTAAAGAGTTTTATTATAATTCAAGAAGTTAATTCTTATTCTATTAAGAGGCCGTTCACAAAAATTGCCGATTTCACTAATTAACGTGATTTCAGAGAAGTGATCTTACAGTTAAAAAACTGTGTCTACTTATCTTATACTAAAGATCTGGTGTACGAGCTACGTTTATTTTTTTATTTTTTCCATGGTGATGCGCAGTATGTTTACTAGTAAAAGATTATAATTTTGATTTATGTGTTCCTAAATGAATGATTTAAGTTTACTTTGAAGCACATTTTTTGTCCTATATTAGTTTTGAAGAAATATAACTTAAACTTCGGTTTACTAGTAAAAGGTAATAATTTTGATGTCATTTTTATGTTCCTAAATGTTTTTTTTTAGTTTTGTAAAAAAATATAACGCTTTTAAAACTAATCGTTGTTGGTAGGAAATATTTCGCTACTTTGAAATTTTATTTAAAGAGAACCGGTTCTTAGGTATTTCTATTCTAGGCATATTTGTTTTCTATAAATTTTTGAGACGAGGTTAGACGCGCCTTCGGTTTACAAGGCTAGACGTGCCTTCGGTTTAAAAGGCTAAACGCGCCTTCGGTTTAAAAGGCTAAACGCGCCTTCGGTTTAAAAGGCTAGACGCGCCTTCGGTTTGAAAGGTTAGACGCGCCTTCGGTTTACAAGGCTAGATGCGCCTTCGGTTTACAAGGCTAGATGGGCCTTCGGTTTGAAAGGCTAGACGCGTCTTCGGTTTACAAGGCTAGATGCGCCTTCGGTTTAAAAGGCTAGACGCGCCTTCGGTTTGATATGCTAGACGCGCCTATGGCTTAAAAGGCTAGACGTACATTCGGTTTAAAAGGCTAGACGCGCCTTCGGTTTACAAGGCTAGACGCGCCTTCAGTTTACAAGGCTAAATGCGCCTTCGGTTTACAAGGCTAGACGTGCCTTCGGTTTACAAGGCTAGACGTGCTTTTAGTTTACCAGATAAGATTTATTTATGTTGTATTAATTAAGTACCTACATTAAAGATGTTCATAATATTTGTAAATACCGTCACTCCTAGTCCCTAGTATATTTTAATTTACTTATATGAAATTTATGAAATATTTCAAACTAAAATGAAACTTAGTCTAAATATTTCACCCAGCCCTATGTAATTAAACTAGATATTTATATGAATGAAAATTTATTATAACATTGACTTTCGAGGCTAGATGCACATTCAGTTTGTAAGGCTAGGACAAGGCTAAACGCGCCTTCGACTTAAAGTAAGGTACCTGTATGAAGAGGCTTGAGAATTTATAAGGGTGAAGTTTTTTAAGTTTAGATGTGCTTTTATTTTATATAAGGTTAGGTAAGCCTTTATTTTACAAGGTGAGATGCGCCTTTTTTATTAACTGTTGTTGGTTTTCTATTATAAAAAAAATATATTGATATGAATGAAAATGTACAACTTACTTTCAAAGCTAGGCACACGTTCAACGTGTAAGGCTAAACGCGCCTTCGACTTATAATAAGGTATAACTCTTGATACTAGAATGATAAAAAAAAATTGAGATTTATATGAATGAAATTTTATAAGGTTTGATGTGCTTTCATTACGAGGTTAGATACGCCTTTATTTTACGAGGTTAGATGCGCCTTCATTTAATAGGATTAGATTCGCCTTCATTTTATAAGATTAGATGCGCCTTCGTTTCACAATCACAGTGCTAGATGTGCCTTCATTTTATAAGTTTAGATGTGCCTTCATTTTATAAGTTTAGATGTGCCTTCATTTCATAAGTTTAAATGCGCCTTCGTTTTATAAGTTTAGATGCGCCGTCATTTTATATAAGGTTGGATGCGCCAACATTTTATATGATTAGATAAGCCTGCGGTTTGGCTAGATGCGCCTGCGGCTTATAAGGCTAGATGCGCCTTCAGTTTGGCTAGATGCGCCTTCAGTTTGGCTAGATGCGCCATCAGTTTGGCTAGATGTGCCTTTGTTTTGGCTAGATGCGCCCTCGGTTTGGCAAGATGCGCCTTCAGTTTGGCTAGATGCGCCTTCATTTTATAGGGTTAGATGCGCCTACATTTTATAAGGTTTAATGCGACTTTATTTCATAAGATTAGATGCGCCTTCATTTCACAATCACAAGGCTAGTGCCTTCATTTCATAAGTTTAAATGCGCCTTCATTTTATAAGTTTAGATGCGCCTTTATTTTATAAGTTTAGATGCGCCGTAATTTTATATAACGTTGGATGCGCCAACATTTTATATGATTAGATAAGCCTGCGGTTTGGCTAGATGCGCCTGCGGCTTATAAGGCTAGATGCGCCTTCAGTTTGGCTAGATGCGCCTTCAGTTTGGCTAGATGCGCCATCAGTTTGGCTAGATGTGCCTTTGTTTTGGCTAGATGCGCCCTCGGTTTGGCAAGATGCGCCTTCAGTTTGGCTAGATGCGCCTTCATTTTATAGGGTTAGATGCGCCTACATTTTATAAGGTTTAATGCGACTTTATTTTATAAGATTAGATGCGCCTTCGTTTCACAATCACAAGGCTAGTGCCTTCATTTCATAAGTTTAAATGCGCCTTCATTTTATAAGTTTAGATGCGCCTTCATTTTATAAGTTTAGATGCGCCGTAATTTTATATAACGTTGGATGCGCCAACATTTTATATGATTAGATAAGCCTGCGGTTTGGCTAGATGCGCCTGCGGCTTATAAGGCTAGATGCGCCTTCAGTTTGGCTAGATGCGCCTTCAGTTTGGCTAGATGCGCCTTCAGTTTGGCTAGATGCGCCATCAGTTTGGCTAGATGTGCCTTTGTTTTGGCTAGATGCGCCTTCGGTTTGGCAAGATGCGCCTTCAGTTTATGCGCCTTCAGTTTGACTAGATGTGCCTTCGGTTGGCTTGATGCACCATCAGGTTACAGGGCTAGATTCGCCTATGGTTTGGCTAGTCGTAATTAATATCTTATTGCTTTAATTTAAATTAACATTGTACTGGCAGGCAATTATTATAATTATTATTGTCATATATCATATTTGACATTAAGGTTTAACATTTATTTTATGGGGATTTTAAATTATTTATTGGAATGATGGGTAATGAAAAGTAGTTGTAAAAATTAATGATTATCGATTTTCAAATTTAAATTTTATAATCACCTAGCTACTGACAGATTTCTACGCCTAACAGGCAGGATAATTATACAGATTTTGTTATATTATAATGACATCAATGTATACTACCATATTCTGGGAAATAAATGATTTGTTTATTATTTAGATGCAAATCCAGTTTGGCTAGATGTGCCATCAGTTTACAGGGCTAGATGCGCCTATGATTTGGTTAGATGTGCCATCAGTTTGGCTAGATGCGCCTATGGTTTGGCTAGATGCGCCTATGGTTTGGCTAGATGCGCCTATGTTTTGGCTAGATGCGCCTTTAATTTGGCTAGATGCGCCTGAGATTTGGCTAGATGCGCCTACGGTTTGGCTAGAAGCGCTAGCGGTTTACAAGGCTAGGTTGTTATATGCTTATATTACATTTTTATGTGACTACATAATGCGATTTCAATTTCATATTTGAATCGTCATCTGCAAACGATTATTTAAGTTGTTGTTGTTTAGCTTAGTGCACAGGCCCTTGAATATTGGAGTACTTTCACAAACAATCAGAAGTCAATTACGAACGAAGATCTATCAAAAAATAAGTTGACTTTAGTCCGCGTTCTTCTTTAAGACACAACTTCATTTTACTTGGTTATCTCTTGGTTTATAATATATTATTGCAATTGGATGCTAATGTAGTTATGGTTAATTTGAATAAATTATATTTATGTTTGAGAAAATAAGTCTTACAATATTATTAGGTACCTAGCAGTGCGTAAGCTACTATTATATGAACCATTTGTCCTTAAGTGTGGTGTTTAGGCGACTAGGTATGTTGCGTCAATGGGCCAAGTGTGTTCTTAAGTGTGGTACTTAGTAAGCGGCAAGTGTATCGCATCTATGGGCCAGACTAGGTATGTTGCGTCTATGGGCCAAGTGTGTCCTTACGTGTGGTACTAGTACTTAGTAAGCGGCCAAGTGTGTCGCGTCTATGGGCCATATGTGTCCTCAGTTATAGCTTTGGTTTGAATATAACGTCTTGACAGGCCGTGTCCACATAGTGGCAAACGGTGGCCCCGCGAGTAATGACATTCATATTCATAATTATTTATTGCATCTACTAATTACATTAGCAACTACTAAAACTGACCGCATTACACATAGACTTATTATATTGACATTACATAATAAAATGCAAGAGAATAAAATGAATAAATTGTCATGATAAATTAATGTTTAATAACTATGCAACTAGATATGATTATGTATATAAGTATGTGAATGTGTAATGTCACATAATATTTTTCTTATCTCATAAAGAAACAGTTCTCATGAATAGATTCAAATATATTTCCTTTTGACTCTGATGTTTTATTTTGTTGACGTTTGTCCTATGATTTAGGGACGGTTACTGTCGTTTATGTTTTATATATTTCAGAAACATATTGCATCTGACAAGATGCCGATGCGTTATATGTCGCTAAGGTGACGACGGCGCGATGTGCGACGCGTGACTGGATGGTAGAAACGACTGTTGCGTTATTGGTCGATCCTAGTTTTTGTGACACGATGACAACAGGCTGCGACGGCTAATAGGTTTCAGCTGCAATTATCTGGTTGAACATAGAAACGGACCCAAATTCCTATGCATTGATTTATCAAATATATTTAAATCTTATTCAGAACCTGTTAAAATAGGTAGTTCTAGTCTAGCTAAATTAAATATTATAAGTACCTAGCTCATGGTGTGAATTGTGAAATAAATAAAAATAATATATACTCATAATGATTGTTGCAACGCAACTTTAATAATTAAACGATTACCTTGCGTTTTACACAGCTAGCGGGTGTAGTAAATTGAAATTGTATACCTATTGTGGGTTTAATAAGTTGATATCATTGATAATTTCAGTTAGGTAGTCGGCAGCACGTCACGTTATCTGTCAAAAGTCGACAATTTGTAATTGAATTTGTTTACCCTTTCATGGTAAATAGGCTGTCGACTGTTATATTTACTTTTTGTACTTTTCTCTTATTAAATATTTTAATAAAATTTATAATTTTGTAGAAAGAACTAATAAGAAATGTTGTACTTTCATAAATAATTTGATTGCTTATTGTGGTAAAAAAATTGTAACAATTTTAAGATGTTTTAGAGTTAATATTTGTGTCACAATCTTACTGGCTTTTAAAAATGTTATAGCTTTATGATCTCATGATCATACTAGGCGCGATAAGTTACAACAGTTAGTTCCTCTTGTAAATTAATTATTAAATATAAAAGACGGAGGTCGACAACCCTCTCCAAGTTTTCTTTCGCCATTTCTTTCTTGGAGGGGCCTCCCATTTTTGAAATGGTGGCAGATTCAGTAGATTCTCTCTTTTAGCATTCATTAATCCACAAAATTAATTATAACAATTAAGTAAATGAGAATTCTCAAATTAAAAAAATATAACAATACGTTAAACCCAATAAGTTTGTTTAATAGAATGCGGTATTAGTTAACATACAACCGGCCGAATGTGACGATATTATTATGAAAGTATTGAGTTGACAATTATAACCCATAATATTGTTGAGTTGACCGTGCACGAGGACATGCACGAGGTCAGGATGGACGAATGTGACGTTTTGTCGTTTGATAGTAATAAATCCATTTTATTGTTATGATTTTGAATCAAATTGAAAGGATAATAGTAGTATTTTAGTTTAATAGCCTGGCAACACCGCCGCTTAGCTCCGCCGTTTCCCGCCATATTTTCCCGCCATTTGTAGTGGAATGGGGAGGTAAGCGGTGGGGATAGGCGGCAGAACGGTCGACGAAAGTCAGTTGCGGGCTCAGTCACTGTGCAACCGTCGAGAAGCCAAGTAGTTAGGGAAAACTGCTAACGTATCGTTGCTATAGCCTAGTTAATAATATTCATGGTGTATTCCAGTGAAGAAAGTAAAAGTGGTTTACCTTTATTACTGTAGTTTCATTATAGGATAATTAATAATGTCTCCGTCTACATCATCAGTTTTTACGTATCCTGGCTCATTTTACGAACTCCGTTTACTTACCGACTGTGTTTGGTACGTAGAATCTTTATGACGTCAGCCGCATCATGAAATTACTGTGGCGCATTCTTTACAGTTACGTATGCGGCTTAATGATTCTGCACGGAGCAGCATACGTAATTTACTTAACCCGTAACATAAAATATGTATGCGCCATACGTACGAATAGTTATACAGCTGCATTATTTCAGTATCCAGGCTCTTTATAACAGTAACTGGTTGCCAAATCATTGTACTGTCCCTGTCACATTAATTAATGGTCCCGGTTACGTACATAATGTACGAGCAGGGTCGGAGGTATGCCGATACATTTTACGTACACGGGATAATTAATAAAATCTCCGTCTACATCATCAGTTTTTACGTATCCTGGCTCATTTTACGAACTCCGTTTACTTACTGACTGTTTTCGGTACGTAGAATCTTTATGACGTCAGCCGCATCATTAAATTACTGTGGCACACTCTTTACATTAACGTATGCGGTTTAATGATATTAAACCGATTTTTGTTTTTCGGCCGATTTAATTAAACTTGGTTTTTGGTATTATTTTAACAAGGAAATAACAAGGCAATGTTAAAAATAATAAAAATATCTAAGATGGCGGCCAACTTTTTTTGTTTTTGGGCCGATTTACATGAAACATGGTTTTCGGAATTAGCAACGCAATGTTGAAAATATTGCAAAGTCCAATATGGCTGTTAACTTTTTTGTTTGTGAGCCGATTTCGATGAAACTCCGTCTTTTGGTACTATTTTTACAGAAAACAGTAACGCAATAATAAAAATATAAAAAATAGATGGCAGCCCACAGTTTGTTTTTGGGCCGATTTTGATGAAACTCGATTTTTGATACTATTATACAAAAAAAACAGCTTGGGAAAAAAGGGATCGTTTTCGTGTTATTTGGTTAAAAAAAACAAATAAAGAATTTGGCTGTCATCTTAGGTGTTTTAATATTTTAAACATTGCATTGCTGTTTACTTGTAAAATAGTACCTAAAACCAAGTTTCATCGAAATCAGCCCAGAAACAAAAAAGTTGGCCACCATCTTGGATTTTTTATATTTTTAACATTGCGTTAATATTGCCTTGTTAAAATAACACCATAAACCAAGTTTCATCGAAATCGGCCCAGAAACAAAAAAGTTGGCCACAATCTTGGATTTTTTTATATTTTTAACATTGCGTTGTTATTGCCTTGTTAAAATAACACCATAAACCAAGTTATATCTAAATCTGCCGATAGACAAAAAAGTTGGTCGCCATCTTAAATTTTTTTATATTTTTAACATTGCGTTGTCATTGCCTTGTTAAAATAACACCATAAACCAAGTTTCATCGAAATCGGCCCAGAAACAAAAAAGTTGGCTGCCATCTTGGATTTTTTTATATTTTTAACATTGCGTTGTTATTGCCTTGTTAAAATAACACCATAAACCAAGTTTCATCGAAATCGGCCCAGAAACAAAAAAGTTGGCTGCCATCTTGGATTTTTTATATTTTTAACATTGCGTTGTTATTGCCTTGTTAAAATAAGACCATAAACCAAGTTTTATCGAAATCGGCCCAGAAACAAAAAAGTTGGCCGCCATCTTGGATTTTTTTATATTTTTAACATTGCGTTAATATTGCCTTGTTAAAATAACACCATAAACCAAGTTTCATCGAAATCGGCCCAGAAACAAAAAAGTTGCGCGCCATCTTGGATTTTTTTATATTTTTAAAATTGCGTTGTTATTGCCTTGTTAAAATAACACCATAAACCAAGTTATATCTAAATCGGCCGATAGACAAAAAAGTTGGTCGCCATCTTAATTTTTTTTATATTTTTAACATTGCGTTGTTATTGCCTTGTAAAAATAACACCATAAACCAAGTTTCATCGAAATCAGCCCAGAAACAAAAAAGTTGACTGCCATCTTGGATTTATTTATATTTTTAACATTGCGTTAATATTGCCTTGTTAAAATAACACCATAAACGAAGTTTTATCGAAATAAGCCCAGAAACAAAAAAGTTGGCCGCCATCTTGGATTTTTTATATTTTTAACATTGCGTTAATATTGCCTTGTTAAAATAACACCATGAACCAAGTTTCATCGAAATCGGCCCAGAAACAAAAAAGTTGCCCGCCATCTTGGATTTTTTTATATTTTTAACATTGCGTTGTTATTGCCTTGTTAAAATAACACCATAAACCAAGTTATATCTAAATCGGCCGATAGACAAAAAAGTTGGTCGCCATCTTAATTTTTTTATATTTTTAACATTGCGTTGTTATTGCCTTGTTAAAATAACACCATAAACCAAGTTTCATCGAAATCAGCCCAGAAACAAAAAAGTTGACTGCCATCTTGGATTTATTTATATTTTTAACATTGCGTTAATATTGCCTTGTTAAAATAACACCATAAACCAAGTTTTATCGAAATCAGCCCAGAAACAAAAAAGTTGGCCGCCATCTTGGATTTTTTATATTTTTAACATTGCGTTAATATTGCCTTGTTAAAATAACACCATGAACCAAGTTTCATCGAAATCGGCCCAGAAACAAAAAAGTTGCCCGCCATCTTGGATTTTTTTATATTTTTAACATTGCGTTGTTATTGCCTTGTTAAAATAACACCATAAACCAAGTTATATCTAAATCGGCCGATAGACAAAAAAGTTGGTCGCCATCTTATTTTTTTTTATATTTTTAACATTGCGTTGTTATTGCCTTGTTAAAATAACACCATAAACCAAGTTTTATCGAAATCAGCCCAGAAACAAAAAAGTTGGCCGCCATCTTGGATTTTTTATATTTTTAACATTGCGTTAATATTGCCTTGTTAAAATAACACCATGAACCAAGTTTCATCGAAATCGGCCCAGAAACAATAAAGTTGCCTGCCATCTTGGATTTTTTATATTTTTAACATTGCGTTATATTGCCTTGTTAAAATAACACCATAAACCAAGTTTCATCGAAATCGGCCCAGAAACAAAAAAGGTGGCCGCCATCTTGGATTTTTTATATTTTTAACATTGCGTTAATATTGCCTTGTTAAAATAACACCATAAACCAAGTTTCATCGAAATCGGCCCAGAAACAAAAAAGTTGGCCGCCATCTTGGATTTTTTATATTTTTAACATTGCGTTAATATTGCCTTGTTAAAATAACACCATGAACCAAGTTTTATCGAAATCAGCCCAGAAACAAAAAAGTTGGCCGCCATCTTGGATTTTTTATATTTTTAACATTGCGTTAATATTGCCTTGTTAAAATAACACCATAAACCAAGTTTCATCGAAATCGGCCCAGAAACAAAAAAGGTGGCCGCCATCTTGGATTTTTTATATTTTTAACATTGCGTTAATATTGCCTTGTTAAAATAACACCATAAACCAAGTTTCATCGAAATCGGCCCAGAAACAAAAAAGTTGGCCACAATCTTGGATTTTTTTATATTTTTAACATTGCGTTGTTATTGCCTTGTTAAAATAAGACCATAAACCAAGTTATATCTAAATCGGCCGATAGACAAAAAAGTTGGTCGCCATCTTAATTTTTTTTATATTTTTAACATTGCGTTGTTATTGCCTTGTTAAAATAACACCATAAACCAAGTTTCATCGAAATCAGCCCAGAAACAAAAAAGTTGGCTGCCATCTTGGATTTTTTTATATTTTTAACATTGCGTTAATATTGCCTTGTTAAAATAACACCATGAACCAAGTTTCATCGAAATCGGCCCAGAAACAAAAAAGTTGGCCGCCATCTTGGATTTTTTTATATTTTTAACATTGCGTTAATATTGCCTTGTTAAAATAACACCATAAACCAAGTTTTATCGAAATCAGCCCAGAAACAAAAAAGTTGGCCGCCATCTTGGATTTTTTATATTTTTAACATTGCGTTAATATTGCCTTTTTAAAATAACACCATAAACCAAGTTTCATCGAAATCGGCCCAGAAACAAGAAAATTGGCCGCCATCTTGGATTTTCCAATATTTTGAACATTGCGTTATTATATCCTTGTCAAAATAGAACTATGAACGGAGTTTCATCGCAATCGGCTCAAAAACTAAAAAGTTGGCCGCCATCTTGGATTTTTCATATTTTTAACATTGCGTTGTTATTGCCTTGTTAAAATAACACTATAAACCAAGTTTAATCAAAATCGACCAAAAAACAAAAAAGTTGGCCGCCATCTTGGATTTTTTTATATTTTTAACATTGCGTTGCTGTTTTCTTGTCAAAATTGTATCATAAACCGAGTTTCATCGAAATCGGCCCAAAAACAAAAAAGTTGGCCGCAATCTTGAATTTTTATATTTGTGTCATTGCGTTGCTGTTTTCTTGTCATAATTGTGCCAAAAAACAAGTTTCATCGAAATCGGCTTACAAACAAAAAAGTAGGCTGCCATAATGGATTTTTCAATATTTTCAACATTGAGTTGCTGTTTTCTTGTCGAAATAGTACCAAAAAGCGAGTTTCATCAAAATCGGCCCACAAACAAAAAGTTGCCGCCATAACGGATTTTTCACTATTTTTAACATTGCGTTGCTGTTTTCTCGCTAAAATAGTTCCGAAAACCGTGTTTCATGGAAATCGGCCCACAAACAAGAAAATTGGCCGCCATCTTGGATTTTTCAATATTTTGAACTTTGCGTTATTATTTCCTTGTCAAAATAGTACTATGAACGGAATTTCATCGAAATCGGCTCATAAACCACCAACTTGGCCGCTATCTTGGATATTTTTATATTTTTAACATTGCGTTGCTGTTTTCTTGTCAAATAGTATAAAAAATCGAGTTTCATCGAAATCGGCCCACAAACAAAAAAGTTGGCCGCCATCTTGAATTTTTTATATTTTTAACATTGCGTTGTTATTGCCTTGTTAAAATAACACCATTAACGAAGTTTCATCGAAATCGGCCGAAAAACAAAAAAGTTGGTCGCCATCTTGGATTTTTTATAATTTTATTATTGCGTTGCTGTTTCCTTGTCAAAATAGTAACAAAAACCGAGTTTCATCAAAATCGGCACACAAACAAAAAGTTAGCCGCCATATTGGTTTATAACATTCTTAGTAGATATGTAGTTATATACCTACCTCGAATATAGATGTCCCGAAACACTTTCAATAGTCGCATTAGTTAAAAAGATATTCTGGCACCGGAAAAAACAGAGCCGCTATACTTAACTGTAGTGGCATGGCATACATTATACTGCAAGCCTTATACTTAAAATAAGTAACGAGCTACATTATAAATAACGCGGCTATTTATAATGAATCTGCTTACTTATTACCTAAAGAACGTCGTACCTACTGCGCATTTTACGCAAATTTGGGGTTGCCATCACAATTAAAGTTATGTTGTTTGGTGGTCATTCATTAGCTACTTCATAAGTTCATTAACCATGTTTGTGTTTGCTCTTTTTTTAGAACTAAGTGGGCAACCACTTTAGTTGTGTAAAAATATAAGCGAAACAAAATTAGTCTGTAAGATGCATCGGCTACTTTCTAACCTTACAATTTTGCATTATATTAGCCGAACGCTGTATTTATTTTGGATTACAAGAATCGATCGAAGATAAGTTACAGATAGGACATGACAGGCAGCCGCGTGTAGTAAGATTATAAAAAGTATCGAATCATCTAATCAGATTTAGTTAAATTATTTTCTGTCCTGCACTTGACTTAATTTGATTTTTTCTTGAGATAAGTTGATACTTGTCTTTGTGTGAAAAACAACTAATAAGCACACGAATCGAGAGAAAAATCGATGTAAATGTTATAACAAGAAATTCCACTTTTTGTTGAAAATCTGCGTGTTTTTAAGCACAGCTACCGCATTTTCATTTTGCTCATCTGGCAACACTGAAGCAAGCAGAGAGCGGCCGGCTGGCGCGGGCGGCAGTGATGCCAACTTGGGGGATTTTCCCCTAGATTTAGGGGGGGCAAGTGTCAAAAGGGGATTTTTTAGGGGCAGGAATATTTCAGGGTTTTTTTTAGGGGCTTCAAACAAAACCTTCGTACAATAGGAAATTCCATGTGAGTACTCGGATTTCATTGATTCAAAACTTTACAAACACGCAGCCTGTGAATTAGTAATTAGAAGCAGAGATTTGAGTTTGAGTTTGATTCTATAATACGAACCTTAATATGCAAGCGTTTTATTTGATTAGTCACGACCTACTTTATAATAAGAATTTAAACTTGGGGGTTTTTAGGGGAATTTTGAAAATTTCTTGGGGGAAGATTTTGGCAGTGGTTGGCAACACTGGCGGGCGGCCATTTGTGACAGCAGAGTTAGCACTCATTGCAGCGTTTTGAGACGCTTTTGTTTTCTTAGTTTTATACCTAGGTACAAAACTTGTTTAAGAGTGAGTATCGTGAATACAGTTATTTCGAAAAAACACTCGAGAACTTTTTCAAAATGCCGTCTTGTGCTTTTTATCTGTGCAGTGCAAATACAACATTTCACGTGTAAGTATTATTTAGAGTTTTCTCCATAGACTTATTATTATTATCATTGGTTTTCTCGTAGGTTTTTAAACGTGTTTGACAAAGCATTTGTTTTATTGAAAAATCTGCATAATACTAATGACAAACAAGTTTAAAACCTTATCCATTGCTTGTTGGCTAAAGTCGTAAACTATAATGAAGAGACAGAAATTTTTTCTTATTGAAAACCGGGGGAGGAGAAAATATTTTCTTTTCTGTCGATCTTTTAAATCTATTTTTTTTTACATTTGAGCTCTAGCTTGTTTATTAGAGCATTCATACCTTAGAGCATTCAACCAAAGAATGCTGTACAAGATTCCACCACTCCATTATGTAATACCTAATTAAAGTATAAAACATTAGATCATGAACATCTTAGAACACGTAGACAACTAGAAAATTTGAACATGTACTTAGGCAATAACAAGTAGGTAGGTACGGTCGAGTCCATTAATATGTTGGCACTTTTGACAGTTCGTCAACCTTTATGCCTTTGTAATAAAAGTCAATATCCTGCCAAACGTGCCAACATATTAATGAACTCGACTGTATCTACACGTAAGTACTTGTTGTATGGTTACCTACATAACAAGTTTGTGTTTGCATTTTTCAGTCAACCTTATTTAACTAAATTGAAACTGCCATTCTGCAAAACGATGAAGAATAAAAAAAAATATTCCAAAAATAGAATACTATAAAAATTGGCCACAACATCTTAAAGCGACCGGTGTCAATGTAAGTACGTACTTGTTTTTATACATCTTGTATTTAGGTAAAATATTAAAATATAAACATAAAAACGTTTTCTTTGTGTTTTCTCTTGGAACTCTGCTGTGTACTTAATAATAAACCTTTAAATTATTATTCTAGAACCTTGAAATTAAGAACGCTGAGCTAAACAACTCAAAAAAACTTAAACGCTGTATTGTACGCACAGACCATACAACAAGTACTGTGATTGTACGGGACATCGGATCGGTGATAATGAAAAAATATTCACAGATTTATTAAACTGCAGCTAATAACACTGTGAGTTATCATAACATTATTTTTTTACATTGTAATCATAACATTACACAACCTCGAAGTCATCTGATCCACGCCAACTATCACAGATGCCTGGCGCCTGGAATATCTGGGAAGTGGTGAGCAAATAATAATTACTAGTCAAATTCGAGTCGGGCTCGCACCGCGAAGGTACCAGTTAAGTATACCGGGTGTAGCAAGACACTTAACGAAGCCGAGGTCTACGTATTCTGCCCATCATCAGAACCATTTCTGTTTAAAATTATTGCAGGGAAACGATTTTAATGTTTGGTGTTAAAAAGCATTACCACACAAGGTAACTTTATAAAAGACCGCGCCTGCGAGTGAATGCTACAGAGCTGCGTGCGGCCGAGTTGAAAAGCAACGTTTGCGTGCTCATGAAATACATTGAGTGATAATATTTTGAAGCCATTGTTTGTTACGAAATACATAATATTTTGATAAATGTTTCTTTCTAAATGTTTCAAACATTAGGAAATAACGAATAAAATAAGATTTCATATTTTGAAAAAAAAATTTTTGACTTGACCTTCAATAACTTCGTAGCTATTGGTTTCCCAGGTATAGTCTAAAAGACAAAAATGAACCTGATGATGGGCGGAATGCGTGGACTTCGGCTTCGTTGAGTGTCTTGTTACACCCGTTTTGTTAATAGTGCCTTCCCTCAAGGGAAAAAAAATGCGCTTGATGAAACTAGCGGCATAGTTTAGTATGTTGTTAGGCATGGTATTCTGACTAAAAAACCATCGGGAGACAGTTCTTAACGGGGGGGGGAGGGTTTCATAACGGGTTATGACGTCATAAAAGTTGCTGTTGCCGCTTTCAGAATATGGCGTATACAACAGAAAGTATGTAATTTATAAGCTTGTGTGGGGTGTCATAAAAAGCAAAATTAAATGCGCTACAATGTGGTTTTTCCTTTTGACCTTGTAAATGCTACATTTGCGAGAAATTTAAAGTTTTATTTTAAACATTGTAAATTTTGTAGGTACCTATCCGTCTAATATGACATGGTGAATGTGACAAACTTTGGTTAAATCATGAAAAAAATATAACAATAACCGATTAAAGTAAAAAGAACGAAAGTTTTTATGGGATTTTTTTATTACCTCGTAAGTCCTAGCGCACTTCATAAAGTACAAATTGACGCTAGTATTTCAGACCTGACAATTGAATTCTATAGCAAGACGTAACTACCTAATGTACTACGTAGAGTACAAATTCTAATCTCCCGTTTTCGACGAAGTTTTTTCTAGAATGGTAATATCGAGACAGCCATTTACTTCTGTAATCTATGGCCAACCTTGCCACCTTAAACCAGTACTGTCAACTGCCACTGTCAGTGTCATTTCTTTGAAAATGTCCACGCAGTCGGTTTCCAGGCCGATACGAGGTAAGTATAAGTAAATCCAGCTATATTAACGTAATCTTATGTTTATTTCATTGTTTTTAATTTAAAAGAGTAAATTTAAATAGTAATTAATACAAATAAAACAAAATTTAGTTGATAACTCCATATCACCCAAGTTAGATGATTGGTTGAAATAACTTGTACTGCATACAGTACGTTAAGTATTTCTTCCAATTTCATTTGGTATGTTAGATATTTACTTTTATTTATATACTTGTTACATTTCAGCTTTTGATGATGAGCATATTGCAAAACTTTTAAACAATTTCATTCACGATGATTTTGGCGGTGAAAAGGTGTTCATACCTGAATAAATCATCATCATTTACTCAGATGAAGACAAAAATGTTCAAGAAATTGAAATCAGGATATCTACTTAAATTAAGTTTATTAATCGAAAGTGGGACTGTTAACTTTGTTAACTAACCGTACATACTTTTATATTTTAATTTTCTCTCTTTTAGTCTTACACCGATGTGTGTAAGTGAGCTTAAGAATTAAGGCTAAATTGTTAATAGTACTGTTTTTTACAAGTATTTTTATGAAAATTAGTTAATTATTGTTTATGTTTGATAGAAGATATGATTTTGTTGATAATAATAATAACTTTTAAATAAAAATGTAAAATGAATTTTGTTGTTTTCGTATTCAAAAACTATCAAAACCTAGTGTGCATCGTTCTGGCAGCGCCACGGTCTCCGATTTGCGTGAAAAAAATTCACCATGTAGGCCGACTTTTTCCCAGTCGGGAAAAAATACGTTTGATTTTTTCCCTCCACTGGATCCGAAGATATACGAGGTTTTTTGTGGCGCTGCCAGAACGACGTCGTTCTGGCAGCGCCACGGCTATATCTCATTAATTACAAATGCTAGAATAAATCCGATTACATACAGATTTTTGGCTTTTTTTTCCATTTCACACAAGCTAACATCAACCCGTGAATGTCAACAGATTCAGGAGTAATCGTGGGTCATTTGTGGCGCTGCCAGAACGACGTCGTTCTGGCAGCGTCACGGCTGTATCTCAGCAATTCGTTTTTTTTTTCTGGAAACGGTGTGGGTATATATTTAATACCTTCGTCATAAGGCACGGCAAAAAAACGAATTTCTACATTTCATCGTGGATTAAGGATTTTATAGGCTTTGAGAAATTCTAACCTCAAAAAAAATTTTTTTCGCTCTAACGCCTTTAATTGATGTATTAAATAACATTCGCGCATTCCCTTATCTTCCTATAAAGGGAAAAAAATAAACCACCATCGCAGCATTAGCCGTTCCAGAGAAATCATAGGTTTAGATTTGGTTCATACATTAGGCATCGTTCCCGCAGCGCCACACCCAGTACACCATGATCCAGGGCACCTGTCGCCAAACTGAGTATGCCAATATTTAGTACCACCATAGCGAACACGGAAAAAAATCTGATAACGTGTATAACACAGCTACTTTCCGAGAAATAAGCCATTGATTCAATATGCCATACAATTGGTACATTCGAGTAGAAAAGTTTTAAATTGCTTTTTATTTTAGCATTTTAAGTATCGGATCCGGTGCCCAAAACCATTTTTTACTATACACGGTGTTTGGTAATAGCCTTATAAAGCCGAATATGGTACATTTAAATATTTTGTTTATTAATTTTTGTATAAAAAAACAGCTGATTTTTTTTCGCGATTTCAGAGTTGGTCCCATAGTAAAAGTTGTTCAGTTTGATGGCCTCTATCTACAATATTCGGCTTTATAAGACTATATTACCAAACACCCTGTAAAGATAAACTAAACGATCGTTCAGACAATGCTTGATAAGCTTGTAAACGGTAACTGTAACTGCTCAAACATCGCTTCTAGACTATAAGAAAGGCTTGCAGAAACATTTTTATTATAACGGTTAAACCGGTTTTATCGAATAATTGCGTTCCGGTGCGGAACGAAATAGAAGCGATACTTTAAACCTAAATAAACCGGTTTATTCCTTGGTCATCGCCCGGGCAGTCATATCATAGGGGATTCTCAGAAATCGTCAAAAAATCATTAGGGTCAATTCAAGTTGGGAGAGCGCAGCGAATTTTGGTACTTCGAAATTTTCTAAAAAATGCTAAAGACAATATGGATGATAAATTTTACAAAATGCGCCCCACGTTTTTAGGTTTAAAATTTCTGTAGGTAGGGTTATAAATGTGTACAGAAGAATTTATATTTTTCTTTTTAGTCCGTTTTAATATTTTAATCCAATTTTTTTTTGTAATAATTTAGTCTGTTTTAAAAACGTGTTTTTTTAAAAAGATTTTTATATTTTTTTTAAAGAAGAAATAAAGAAAATTTCGAAGTACGAAAATTCGCTGCGCTCTCCCAACTTGAATTGACCCTTATGATTTTTTGACGATTTCTGAGAAACCCCTATGATATGACTGCCCGGGCGATGACCTAGGAATAAACCGGTTTATTTAGGTTTAAAGTATCGCTTCTATTTCGTTCCGCACCGGAACGCAATTTTTCGATAAAACCGGTTTAACCGTTATAATAAAAATGTTTCTGCAAGCCTTTCTTATAGTCTAGAAGCGATGTTTGAGCAGTTACAGTTACCGTTTACAAGCTTATCAAGCATTGTCTGAACGATCGTTTAGTTTATCTTTACAGGGTGTTTGGTAATATAGTCTTATAAAGCCGAATATTGTAGATAGAGGCCATCAAACTGAACAACTTTTACTATGGGACCAACTCTGAAATCGCGAAAAAAATCAGCTGTTTCATACAAAAATTAATAAACAAAATATTTAAATGTACCATATTCGGCTTTATAAGGCTATTACCAAACACCGTGTATAGTAAAAAATGGTTTTGGGCACCGGATCCGATACTTAAAATGCTAAAATAAAAAGCAATTTAAAACTTTTCTACTCGAATGTACCAATTGTATGGCATATTGAATCAATGGCTTATTTCTCGGAAAGTAGCTGTGTTATACACGTTATCAGATTTTTTTCCGTGTTCGCTATGGTGGTACTAAATATTGGCATACTCAGTTTGGCGACAGGTGCCCTGGATCATGGTGTACTGGGTGTGGCGCTGCGGGAACGATGCCTAATGTATGAACCAAATCTAAACCTATGATTTCTCTGGAACGGCTAATGCTGCGATGGTGGTTTTTTTTTTTCCCTTTATAGGAAGATAAGGGAATGCGCGAATGTTATTTAATATATCAATTAAAGGCGTTAGAGCGAAAAAAAAATTTTTTTGAGGTTAGAATTTCTCGAAGCCTATAAAATTCTTAATCCACGATGAAATGTAGAAATTCGTTTTTTGCCGTGCCTTATGACGAAGGTATTAAATATATACCCACACCGTTTCCAGGAAAAAAAACGAATTGCTGAGATACAGCCGTGGCGCTGCCAGAACGACGTCGTTCTGGCAGCGCCACAAATGACCCACGATTACTCCTGAATCTGTTGACATTCACGGGTGGATGTTAGCTTGTGTGAAATGGAAAAAAAAGCCAAAAATCTGTATGTAATCGGATTTATTCTAGCATTTGTAATTAATGAGATATAGCCGTGGCGCTGCCAGAACGACGTCGTTCTGGCAGCGCCACAAAAAACCTCGTATATCTTCGGATCCAGTGGAGGGAAAAAATCAAACGTATTTTTTCCCGACTGGGAAAAAATCGGCCTACATGGTGATTTTTTTTCACGTAAATCGGAGACCGTGGCGCTGCCAGAACGATGGACACCAAAACCTAACATACTAAATTTAGTACAAAATATTTTTTTTACTTTTTGCTTCAAAATATAGTCTGGAGCATATCAAACATACCAAAAAACATAAACAACCAGGTTCCACATCTAAATTCGCAGAAAATGAAACTTTTCTGTCTCGGTTTGAAGCACTAATTTTAGTTTGTACTTCATACAGTACGTCAGGTCGTTGGAACTACACATTTCAAAAACACAGGACTTACGAGGATAGAACTTAAAATTCTCGCAAACTATGGTATTTACAAGATCAAATGAAATCAATCAATGTAAATGGTCAAATGTAAACGTGTAGGTATTTACTTACCTACCTTGTAAAAAAATTTTTTTTTTTTTTTATGATTTGACCAATGTTTGTCACATTAATCATAAACGCCACTAATTGTAAACACCTCAATACACTGTTGTAAAATATTTGTCGGATAGGTAGGTACTATGGGCAACAGCGTTGATTAACCAGTTAGCAACAAAATTCGCGTGCAAGCGATTTTAACCTTAGCAGTGGTTAAGCGACGCTGTTGCCTATAGTTCCTACACAATTTACAATGTTTAAAATAAAACTTAAAATTTCTCGCAAACAGTAGATTTACATGGTCAAATGTAAAAACAATATTGTACCACATTTAATATCATTTTTTTTTTTCATTTTTTTTTTTTTTTCCTTTTTAATTTTAATTTTTAATTTCATTTCATTCACTTTGACGTTTGACAGCTCGACTGCTGTCATCTCAATCTGCCCTTGATGCGCTTCCTCTTGTTAACTCATCCCACCATACACATTTATGTGGTTTACGTGTGTATTACAGGTATTGTCTAAAGAAACATTAGTCTGGCTGAAAAATGAAATATCATGGAAATCTGGAAACCATGGAAATCTGTTGAAGAAAAGTGGGCAGAAACTGCCTAAACCGCATCCAATGTGGAAAAAGTGATATAGTGGATTACTTCAAGGATTTCCCAGCCTTGAAACAATCACAAGGCTATACCTTGGTAAGCATATACCGCAGTCCGCAGCCTTATTTTTTACATAATCTTTGTAGTTTTTTTTATAAAAACGTACGCAATGACATATAAATGACAAAAGTTACTTATTCTTTTTTCAGCTAATGAACGATTTCAGTCGTCTGTATCTAGGAATGGAAAACAAATTATTTTCCTCTATCACCCTCAAAAAAGGGAGAAATTATAAAATATTATGCTTCATCAAAATTGCGAAAAAATAGAGACACGAGAACAAAAATAGCAAATATAATTGCACTGATTGACGGTAAGAATTTTTTCTCAAATATTAGTTCTTATTATTAAACCTTGATAGAGATAACTATACCTTGGTAAGCATATACCGCAGTCCGCAGCCTTATTTTTTACATAATCTTTGTGGTTTTTCTATAAAAACGTACGCAATGACATATAAATGACAAAAGTTACTTATTCTTTTTTCAGCTAATGAAGGATTTCAGTGGTCTGTATCCAGGAATGAAAAACAAATTATTTTCCTCTATCACCCTCAAAAAAGGGAGAAATTATAAAATATTATGCTTCATTAAAATTGCGTAAAAATAGAGACACGAGAACAAAAATAGCAAATAATTGCACTGATTAACGGTAAGATTTTTTTCTCAAATATTAGTTCTTACTATTAAACCTTGATAGAAATAACTATACCTTGGTAAGCATATATCGCAGTCCGCAGCCTTATTTTTTACATAATCTTTGTAGTTTTTCTATAAAAACGTACGCAATGACATATAAATGACAAAAGTTACTTATTCTTTTTTCAGCTAATGAACGATTTCAGTCGTCTGTATCTAGGAATGGAAAACAAATTATTTTCCTCTATCACCCTCAAAAAAGGGAGAAATTATAAAATATTATGCTTCATCAAAATTGCGAAAAAATAGAGACACGAGAACAAAAATAGCAAATATAATTGCACTGATTGACGGTAAGATTTTTTTCTCAAATATTAGTTCTTATTATTAAACCTTGATAGAAATAACTATACCTTAGTAAGCATATACCGCAGTCCACAGCCTAATTTTTACATAATCTTTGTAGTTTTTCTATAAAAACGTACGCAATGACATATAAATGACAAAAGTTACTTATTCTTTTTTCAGCCAATGAACGATTTCAGTCGTCTGTATCTAGGAATGGAAAACAAATTATTTTCCTCTATCACCCTCAAAAAAGGGAGAAATTATAAAATATTATGCTTCATCAAAATTGCGAAAAAATAGAGACACGAGAACAAAAATAGCAAATATAATTGCACTGATTGACGGTAAGAATTTTTTCTCAAATATTAGTTCTTATTATTAAACCTTGATAGAAATAACTATACCTTGGTAAGCATATATCGCAGTCCGCAGCCTTATTTTTTACATAATCTTTGTAGTTTTTCTATAAAAACGTACGCAATGACATATAAATGACAAAAGTTACTTATTCTTTTTTCAGCTAATGAAGGATTTCAGTCGTCTGTATCCAGGAATGAAAAACAAATTATTTTCCTCTATCACCCTCAAAAAAGGGAGAAATTATAAAATATTATGCTTCATTAAAATTGCGAAAAAATAGAGACACGAGAACAAAAATAGCAAATAATTGCACTGATTAACGGTAAGAATTTTTTCTCAAATATTAGTTCTTACTATTAAACCTTGATAGAAATAACTATACCTTGGTAATCATATACCGCAGTCCGCAGCCTTATTTTTTACATAATCTTTGTAGTTTTTCTATAAAAACGTACGCAATGACATATAAATGACAAAAGTTACTTATTCTTTTTTCAGCCAATGAACGATTTCAGTCGTCTGTATCTAGGAATGGAAAACAAATTATTTTCCTCTATCACCCTCAAAAAAGGGAGAAATTATAAAATATTATGCTTCATCAAAATTGCGAAAAAATAGAGACACGAGAACAAAAATAGCAAATATAATTGCACTGATTGACGGTAAGAATTTTTTCTCAAATATTAGTTCTTATTATTAAACCTTGATAGAAATAACTATACCTTGGTAAGCATATATCGCAGTCCGCAGCTTTATTTTTTACATAATCTTTGTGGTTTTTCTATAAAAACGTACGCAATGACATATAAATGACAAAAGTTACTTATTCTTTTTTCAGCTAATGAAGGATTTCAGTCGTCTGTATCCAGGAATGAAAAACAAATTATTTTCCTCTATCACCCTCAAAAAAGGGAGAAATTATAAAATATTATGCTTCATTAAAATTGCGAAAAAATAGAGACACGAGAACAAAAATAGCAAATAATTGCACTGATTAACGGTAAGAATTTTTTCTCAAATATTAGTTCTTACTATTAAACCTTGATAGAAATAACTATACCTTGGTAAGCATATACCGCAGTCCGCAGCCTTATTTTTTACATAATCTTTGTAGTTTTTCTATAAAAACGTACGCAATGACATATAAATGACAAAAGTTACTTATTCTTTTTTCAGCTAATGAACGATTTCAGTCGTCTGTATCTAGGAATGGAAAACAAATTATTTTCCTCTATCACCCTCAAAAAATGGAGAAATTATAAAATATTATGCTTCATCAAAATTGCGAAAAAATAGAGACACGAGAACAAAAATAGCAAATATAATTGCACGGCATTGCATATGATTGACGGTAAGAATTTTTTCTCAAATATTAGTTCTTATTATTAAACCTTCATAAAAATAAGTATTAAAAAATTAACCGAAACTTTTTTCTTTGAATACAGAAGATAAACCAGAGAAATCCTGCAATATTGCTTTGATGTTGCTGGCTTATGTCATCAACATTTCACTTGCACGGAATGCGACGGCTATATATCGCAAGCTGCTTCTGAATCCGACGTATCCAACAAGATCATTCAAAGAAAGCATAATGTTTCACGGGTACGCCAATTTGACGACCATGTAATTCTAGAATAGTATGATTAATTAAGCTTGTTGTGGTTTTTTTGTAACTAAGTATGTCTCAATTTTTGCGATTGAAAATAAATAATATGAATCTTTTATGTCTATTTCCTTTTAAGCATGTTAAGCTATAAAACTTGTACAGGGTTTGAGAACGGAATTTCTTCTGTTAATAACCTTGTAAAAGTTAAAAAATAAAAAATGTTGTATCATGGCTGTGTACACTAAATGTATAATGTATCGTGAAGTATGATTTTATCTAAATTACCAATTATTATATGCTTTTCACTTACAGGTCTGGACTTTGGTGCTATATCGGTGCAGCTGTTAAGTTTGCTTTAAAATTATTTTGCATAATAATAATAAAAGCCGCACTAATATCGTACAAGTTCAACATAAGTAGATAAAGCCTGACCAGAGTTTAAAAAAACCCTGCAATGAGGACGCGACCTTTGTGATTTATTTATACGTAACTATTGCCAGTAAAAGAAATTAAATGTGAAAAATGCCGCATGCCGGTTTTTAAAACATCTGGTCAGCTTTAAAATGATACATCATTCTTTATCGTACCCGCACCAATATTTATAAGTAGATATCTACGTAACCAGTGCAGGTTATACTACAAAGAAGCATAATGTTGTATAAAACTTATTAACTGTTATAGTAGAGGTATGAACGGGAAGTCGAAGCGTGGGCAGACCGCCATTCCTAAGATGTCAGGGCCTACCTCAACCAGATACGCCGCAACAAGGACGACATAGAAAAACCATGGGAGAAGCATATCTCCAGCATTGGACAAATATATATGCTGAGAAGACAAATAGAAGGTATGATACTAGTGTGGGACAATAAGGCACCATACCATTCACCATACGTATGTACATAGATGGACGGCTATTAGACATACTTTATTTTTAGGGTTCCGTGCCTCAAAAAAAGGAAAAACGGAAACTTAAAAATCAATTGTGTCTAATTAGACTCACGCCCGAGTACATGCGATACTGTTGCGGGTATAAGGCATGATGCACTATTGCACTACGTGTTACGTATTGCACACTATGCCTTACGATAATTGCACCTGTATTTTCCTTATGTTGGCATGGTACAGTCAGTGTCATTCATATACATAAATACAGCCATTGAGTCAAAATATGTAAACACCAACCTTATTGTCAGTGACATAGAGGTGTGTAGATATTTTTGAGCTCTTGTTAACGTATATATATTTATGACGCTGGCCGTACATACATAGGTGTTCAGATAATTATTTTGAATATTAACCAATCAAAGTCAATTAAATTTTGTAGATATGGTCTAGAAAGTAATACCTAGGTCTGTGGTATTTTCATATTTTCATTAAAAACTCCCTGCAATATTTAAACTATACATTTTTACGAAAATGTAATAAACTATAGACCTAGATATTAGTTTCTCGATCGTGTCTACAAAATTTCATTGAATTTGGTTAATATTCATACTAATTATCTGAACACCTTTGTATGTACCATGCCAGCATAAGGAAAATACAGGTGCGAGTATCGTAAGGCATGGTGTGCCATACGTAACACGTATAGTGCACCATGTCTTACTATACCCGCAGCAGTATCGTACGTACGCTGGCGTGTTACATAAGTATGGTTCACCGTGCTTTACTGTTCCCGCACCAGTATCGTACGTATGCTGCCGTAGTATATACGCACGGTTCATCATGCCTTACTGTACCGGCAACGGTACCTTACCTCTACTACGACAGTTAATACGTCTGGCACATCATGCTTTACTGTGCCTGCCACAGTATCCTACCTATGCCGCCATGGTGCACACGTATGGCGCACCATGATTGACTGTGTCCGCCATAGTATCGTAAGTATGCCGCCGTGGTGCAAACGTATGGCTCACCATGCTTGACTGTGCCCGCTACAGTATCATACGTATGCCACCATGGTGCACACGTATGGTGCACCATGATTTACTGTGCCCGCCACAGTATCGTACGTATGCCGCCGCGGTGCACACGTATGGCTCACCATTATTTACTGTGCCCGCTACAGTATCGTACGGTTGTCGCCGTGGTACACACGTACGACTCACCGTGCTTTACTGTGTCTGCCACAGTATCGTACGTATGCCGCCGCGGTGCACACGTATGGCTCACCATTATTTACTGTGCCGGCTACAGTATCGTACATATGCCGTCGCGGTACACACGTACGGCTCACCGTGCTTTACTGTGTCTGCCACAGTATCGTACGTATGCCACCGCGGTGCACACGTATGGCTCACCATTATTTACTGTGCCCGCTACAGTATCATACGTATGCCGTCGCGGTACACACGTACGGCTCACCGTGCTTTACTGTGTCTGCCACAGTATCGTACGTATGCCGCCGCGGTGCACACGTATGGCTCACCATTATTTACTGTGCCCGCTACAGTATCATACGTATGCCGTCGCGGTACACACGTACGGCTCACCGTGCTTTACTGTGTCTGCCACAGTATCGTACGTATGCCGCCGCGGTGCACACGTATGGCTCACCATTATTTACTGTGCCGGCTACAGTATCGTACATATGCCGTCGCGGTACACACGTACGGCTCACCGTGCTTTATTGTGTCTGCCACAGTATCGTACGTATGCCACCGCGGTGCACACGTATGGCTCACCATTATTTACTGTGCCCGCTACAGTATCATACGTATGCCGTCGCGGTACACACGTACGGCTCACCTTGCTTTACTGTGTCTGCCACAGTATCGTACGTATGCCGCCGCGGTGCACACGTATGGCTCACCATTATTTACTGTGCCCGCTACAGTATCGTTCATATGCCGTCGCGGTACACACGTACGGCTCACCGTGCTTTACTGTGTCTGCCACAGTATCGTACGTATGCCGCCGCGGTGCACACGTATGGCTCACCATTATTTACTGTGCCCGCTACAGTATCGTACGTATGCCGCCGCGGTGCACACGTATGGCTCACCATTATTTACTGTGCCCGCTGCAGTATCGAACGTATGCCGCCGTGGTACACACGTACGGCTCACCGTGCTTTACTGTGTCTGCCACAGTATTGTACGTATGCCGCCGCGGTGCACACGTATAGCTCACCATTATTTACTGTGCCCGCTACAGTAACGTACGTAAGCCGCAGTCGTAGTTTCAGGAGTATTCAGTGCGACTTGCGCACTACGTATGTACGTAGCCGGATGTCGGGCTACGTACGTACGTACAAAAATCGACCACTCGTAAATTACGTAACCCGCTCCATGATGAGCGTCAGTATGCCGACTACGTATGACTGACTACTTACGCGTAATGTAGCGGGTTACACACGTCATAGTGGTCGATTTTTATCCTTATTTTACGTAGTGCGGCAGAGGAAATTTTTCTCAGTGCAGTGGCTTCCGGCAATCTTCACCAGATCGTCAGATCGCTTCGGTATTTACATGTAATTGCTCAATACCTAGGTACTGTGCAACAGAAGTGAGCAAATTAACTAGTTTACAAAAAAATAGTTAAAGTCGTGATAAATATGCGTGGCAAATCGGTTTGAGAATAAAGAACAATGCCCACTGTCCATACATTTGAAAACCTGTTAATGAGTTAGCTTGTATAAATCCTCTTGATAGCAAAATGTGATCGTTATTTATAACTGTTTAAGGGTCTGAAGTCAGATTTTTTATTAAATCCCACAGAAGTCTAAATATAATACTTTAAGGTTTGAGGTTAGAAATATCTTCTCGACGTTTTTAGCGTTACGACGTCATAGCTAAACATTTTTAGCTACTATTTTTGTTTGAATTAATTATCAACAACACATATTAATCATTAATGAAGCGATGACGAGCGTAAGTCAAAGAAAAAACAAAATCTAAACAACAACAATTTATAAAACGCACAGAACACAACGAACAACAACCACAAACAACAGAGATAGAGATAGATAGAGCTGACACTGAACACTCTGACAGTGAGTGACTCCTGTCCAGTCTGGTCAACAACACGTTCTGTTTTAGGTAGCATCTTTAGTAGAGTTGGTTGTTTAGTCAATTTATCATTATCATCAATTTATCAATAATTACTTATTATGTTGCGGTAATGGTAGGTACTTAACGCTATTTAAAACTAATATTAGAAAATATTATGGCAAACATGCATCACAATATATCACATTAAACAAAAATGAAAAGTGTAACAGAACGTTTTGAGCGGCCGGATGCCATCAGGGTGCGTTCAAAAACCCTAACTTGGTTACTACCGTAGCGTTGGGTGCGTTCAAGCACCTTAATTTGGTTCTAACTTAGGAAAAGAAAACACAATATTATATTTTTCCCTGGGATTGTAGAGAAACATAGATAGCGTGGTTTGATTTATTGATTTTTGGGCTATTTTTGCCAATAGGATTTATTTCTATACATTCTCAAAAAAAGTTAGGTCTATAATGGGCATTATTCTTTATATTCTGTGACCAAGCAATAAAAAATACATATATTAAACGTCAGAATTTACACCACAACTTCAGAAGCCCAACATCAGAGTTCTTTTTTTATAAGAAACGTAGAAAAGCAACTCGGCCATTTCAGTTGAGTTGAGTCAAAGTTTCACTTGGATGAGTTGCCACCTAAGCTACTGTAAGGAAGGACATCGGTAGCATCCTTACTAATATTTGTTTGTTTGTTTGTTACGTCTTCACGTCACCGATCATCATTAAATTATGCAAACAAGTTGGCAGAAGTACAGAGAGGGACTTAGGTTTTTTTCATCCAGAAAAAAGTACTGTTCCCGAGGGATAGAGGAATAATTGACCACGCAGACGAAGCGCAGGCGGTCGCTAGTTATAAGTATACCTATATAATATAACTACCCCTCAGTGGCCTCAGTTACTTAATATAAACAAGAGCCATTTCAAACCTTTAACCATCACTTTCAATCGTCCACCGTTATTACGTACAGAAGTATAATGCAACTCCGACAAATCATCAAGTAAAAGCTTGCGGATTAACCGCGGGTTAGACAGGGATGGCCGATGCTATAAACTTTCCCTCCGATGAAAAGTGAGCTTAGTCACGAATAGGTCATTATTTCAACATAAAACCACTAAAAGTAGCCGATATTGGACAGGGCCCTTTGAAGGTCGTTAGTTCGGTTTGGCGATTTCATTTTCCAATAAGTAGTACCTATTCCAAAACTGCAATGTAAAAAAGTGAAACATGTAGTGAGACTATATACCTAAATGAATTACAGTGTACTATTATATATTATGTGGTAGTATATCAACCATGAAATAGAAATTGATTTATTTGCATTTTTAAAAATATTTTTTCATAAAATATGTGAAAAATAAAACTGGACATATTTTTTGCATAAGTATAAGTTTTTAAGTAGGCACGGGGTACCGTATTCAATAGGTATATTTAATACACTTTTAATGATACCGTCCAACTGTTCAAAGCAAACAGTTACAATGACAGACTTTCCTAAAATATGCATTTTTTTACACGACTGCCCAAAGTAAAAAGAGTGTATATGTGTTCAGGGTTCGGTATGTTTGTGGGTATGTGAGTTTCTTTATTCCACCATAACATCTAAATGCCTGAACTGATTTGGATAAATGGGGTATCGTTAGAATCCTTACAGCATCCAATCCATCCCGAGTGACACTGGTTATATAACCAGTGTCACTCGGGATGCTTACTATTGATTTTTTCTGAAAAAAAAAAATTTTTTTTTTCAGAAAAAATCAATATGGCGACTGTACGACGCCATTTTCAAATGTGAAAAAAGTTTGTCTTCTATAATTACAATATTACAATATGATGAAAGGCCATGATGAGCACATTCGAAAACTATATAATATGTCACTAAAATGTGTGAAATGAAAATAAATAAATTAAAAATATTAAAAACACGACTGCCCTGCCAAATGCGAACTAAAAAGTTAAACAACAAGTGTCATTGCAGTCGGGGGACCTCTTTGATCAAAAATTGTTCCATAATAAGGTCCCCCGACTGCAATGACACTTGTTGTTTAACTTTTTAGTTCGTTTTTGGCAGGGCAGTCGTGTTTTTAATATTTTTTAATTTTTTTTTTTTTTTAAATATAATCCATTGTCGCTGATAAATGTCGTAGATATTAGAAAACTTTGGCTTTTATTCATAAAAAAATCTTTTTTGATGTTCTATTCTTATTGGGCACTGTTAATCTTTTGATCAACAGTTTGCTTTTGCAAATCTAAAGTAGAATAAATCTACTCTAGATAAATTGGACTACGCTTCATCTCGTAAAAAATCGAGTAACGAGTATTAGTACGTGCACTGAATTTTTGACGGTTTCCCAACACCTATTGAGTGGATATATATGTAGGTACCCAGTATCAGATTTTCCATTGTTGTCCCTTATTACGCCCCTGTGGGTTCATACAAAAGTTACTTGCTTGGCGTCCGATCATGTAATCGCACGGACGCGTTCTGACTCGATCGTGATGTTTTTCTTCGAAAGCAATTTCAGTTTCGTGTAATCCGCCATTAATCGAGTAGTCCACGTTTATATCTATTATATTTGTAATATAATATTACGTTTTCAGACTATTTATTTATAGATTATTTTGTTTGATAATTTGTATTTATGTGATAGCGGCGGCTTATTCTCAAAAACAATATCTTTTTAATGTCTATTTTACCTACTTATTTTTTTTCTGTTTTTATTTCCATCTATTCCGCTAGTAAGAGTCACAAAATCTTATTACATAAGTATATTATTTAGGTCAAACCGCACAACAGCGGAGCGGCGCTGCGCGGCGCAGCACTGCAGCGGAGCGGCGCGGCCTCTCCTAAACGCACTATCGCGGCAGCGGAGCGGAGCGGCGCGGCGCGGCTCAAATTGCCAGACGTGGCAAGATTTCATTGAAGTTTGACGCACGAACGAAAAGGAAACGCTCGGTCACGCGTTCCTTAGAACGAATTTCCAAGGAACGATTTAGCAACACATCCTCATATTTTTTATTTATTTATTTGTGATGAGTTATGATTATGATGATTTATGAAATGATCACGTAAAATACCACTTTGTAATTTAATCAAAATTTGTACACTGAAATATCAGTAGAAATAGATATTTCCAAATACCCTCTATAGACTGAAGCTCGATTATGAAGAATATTCGGCCGCGCCGCGCCGCCAGCTATACCGCACTAGCGGCAGCGGAGCGGCGCGGAGCGGCGCGGCAAAATATTCTTTTGCACCCAAATCTGCAGTGCCGCGCCGGTACGCGCCGCGCCGCGCCGCGCCTCTCCGCTATAGTGCGGTTTGCATCATTGCAATCAATAGAAATAATATTTGGCCGCGCCGCGTCGCGCCGCGCCGCTCCGCGCCGCTCCGCTGTAGTGCGGTTTGACCTTTCCCAAATGTAAAGTTTTTGATAAGGTAACTTCTACGGACGATTTTTAAAAGAGTTGTAAAACGGAATATATACGTAATACGAATATACCACAAATACACGGTCAGGCACTACAGCCAATTCCCATTGTTGTTCTGCGACAGACAGCAAAACGAACACCGAACCACCTGACATGTTCGCGAGTGTGTAATAGCGGCTACACAACTTGGTGGATTCTTATTGAAATTAACTTTTGCTAAGGTTCCATAATTCATTGCAAAAACTGACGAAAATTTATTGCAACATATGAAAACTGATTCGTTAAGTTGTACCTTTCCTATATCGGATCCAAAAATATCTTATTTTTAAAAGCAGAAATAATTCATTATTCTTTTAAAACTCTATTCTACATACGAGAGATTTTATCGTCGAATGTACCTTAAATGGGGAAGCGGAAAGCATCGGTCGACACGAACGTCTGCCTTTTTTTTTTTTTTTTTTTTTTTTATGCTGAGGGAAAACGCATTGACGCGCTTCCCTTCCCGCAGGTGATCGGGGAGGGGGCATGTGGGACTCGCCACGACTATCTCCCGTGATCCCACCCAGCCGACTGGCTCGATGGGATCCCGGGAGGAGGGAATACCCACTAAAACCCCAGCACTTACCCTCTCGCCGCCATAATATGTGATCGCCGCCAAGAGGCTGACGGGGGTTACGGTGATAATCTCCCCAGCGACTCACATTGGTCCGCCCAGCTGCCCGGGCCTCTCCGACGGGAGATGGCCGGGTAAGTTTGGCCATCTCCCCAACCTGTCAGTCAGGACCGTGCAAGGCAGGCAGTGGTTCACCTCCCACTACCCGCTTGGCCCTAGACTTCGGAAACAGATGGAATGTTCCCTTCCCTTCATTGGCTCCTGTACTTTTCTCCGAGTGAGAAGTGTGGGGAGCGTCTTGGGGCGTACCCCCTCGCACCGGGGATGCCGATCACTCGGACATTCCCTCACTCCTGCCACATATGGGGTGCTCTTCTACCGTCGTTCTGGCAACCTGGCTCTCGGGGCCTCTGCCCTTCGTCAACGGGGGGTTGCACAAACGACTGCCCATCAGGTGGTTGGCCGGCTTTCCGTGCGCAGAACACACCGAACACCTGGCTTCTGCGGTGCAATTTTCTGCCTTGTGGCCCGGCTTTCCGCAGTTGAAGCATAGGCCACTCCTATCTTCCTTCTCTGTGCACTTAGGCTTAGTGTGCCCCAGCCCCATACACCTAAAACAGCGCAGGGGACGTGGGGCAAGTGCACTAATATGTGCTACGTTCCAGCCGATCTGTAGTCTTTCCACCTCACACATCGCTTTTGCTAGAGCTACAGGAGCCCTTATCTTCAAAAAGTACGACCCGTCTTTTCGTGCTCTCAACTCTGTGGATTTAAACTCCGATGAGTTACACCCAATCCTCGCAGCGATAACCTCCACCACCTCCTCTCGCTGTAGCGTTTCATCCAAGCCAGAGATCTGAATATCAGCCATCTTTTGCGGTCGCCGCACTGATGCCACACCCTCCAACAACTTGCTAAGTTGGACCACCAATTTGTCTGCTTTTTCTTCACTCTTCTCTTGCATTTCCAGAATTCTGGCGCCCGTCCGCGACTCCTTCATATGAAGACCACCTTCAATCCCAATGTCTGGAAGGGAGATGGTTGTCCTTGCCTTCTTAATTATCTCCGCGTACGTGGTTCCCTTCTCCACTGCCTCCGGAAGAAGCGTTAGAACCACAGCTGTCGTCTTAGGAGGACTGAGGTTCACCCTCCTCTGTCTCAACTTTTGTGGAGCAACTTCTGCTGACTTCGCGGGTGCCACAGGAGCGGCGGCTATCTTCTTTTTCGAGTCCATCTGCTGTTGTTTGGACTGTAAGGGCAATCCACGACTTACGGCCGTCGAGTATGTGACGGGATCCGTGATCGGCATGCGTTCAGATGGCTCAGGCTGTTGGGCCGAAGGCAAACGTCTCTCCAGGCTCTTGAAACGTCGGTCCACAACTTCAGTCATCTCAGAGACAATTGAGCTCCTCAATCGCTCAAAGCACTCCTCTGGGAACTTTACCTCCCCAACCCCGCTGGACTCGTCCTTTCTCAAAGCACCCATCTCCCTAAGAGCGCGGACCTCCTCTCTCAGAGAGTAGACCTCCTCTCTGAGCATATTCACCTGCTCCTTCAGCTGCCGGTTTGATTGGCGCTCGTTATCAAGTTCCTGCTGAGCCTCGCTGTACTTGACCAGCAACTCATCCATATGATCGGATGTCTCGTCTTCTATTGCCGTTATTAAGCCCTTCAACCTGCGCACAGACGTGGAGACCTGCTCTCTTTCCGCAACCAGAAGCTCTCTATTTGCGATCTCAAGAAGACCATCGAACTGTCTATTTGCAACCTCCTTCAGCTTGAAAATTTTTCCTGCTAGTCTCTCACTGATGGTCCCAGACTCATCCGAACCGTCTGAACCTCCCGTTTTATCCACATTCTCTGCAGAATTTGCAGACTCTTCCAGGACAGTTGGAGAATCTTCCTCCATATCGTTATCTACTACCGTCCTTTGCAGCACTACAATAGCCTCTTTCAGCCTGGCCTTTGCAGAGTTTGCATCTACCATCGTCTTTCTTTTTTTACACCCACGCGTTTCCACGGCACAGTTTACTCCCGGACTCTGTGCGTTGTCCTTCATCTAACCATCCTTTATATTTTCAATTTTATGTAAATTTTCCATCATTAAGCCCACGAGTATGGGAGATCGGCAAGTCCACCCGGGCAGAGATCCCAGTACCCGGGTAACCCTTCTACACCTTGGGGGGCGGGAGGTACCCAAGGGTGGCGATCAAAGGTTGGCTTCCTACACCAACCACCTGTAAACAGGCTTCCGGCACCTCGTCCTCAAATACCGGAACTTTGAGGATTTTTTATAGAGGTTGTCTCCTCGCGGTCCCCATGAAGGCGACCCCCGTTCCTGCACTACGTACAAGGCTACGGTTTGAGTTTTTTATTGGGGTTGTCTCCCCTTGGCCCCCCAAAGCGGGCCCCTGGTCCTGCACTATGTACAGGATAACAGGAGGGTCGGACTATTAGCCATCACGGTAAATGAGACCAAAATGAATTGTTCGTCATTTACAGTGACGCCCAGGGTGCACCGTCCCTCCCACTGCCCCTCCCAATCCACATATATGGACGGGGAAAAATAGTAGAGGGAACACGAGGAGGTTGTCCGACCACGCACCCCAACGTCTGCCTTCCAAATGTTAGGTGAATTAAATATACCACATGTGCCTATTTTAGGGAACCTGTCATATTGATGTAACGATAAAAAACCTTTATTAAATTTTTTATAGGTGTTTTTAAGCAAATCGGATGAAAAAGTAATGTATCTGTGGAAAATACTTAGCCAGCTTAATATTTTCTGTCCGGAAAATGATTTGCAAGAAAATGTAGGTGAATTAGATTCAAGATTCTCCCCCGTTTTTATAGTTTCGTCCATGAATGCAGTTGTTCAAATAATACTATAAAATATTAAGTATTATTCTAATGTTTTAATAATAAGGTTACAGTGACACATTTACTAAGTACCTAGTAGAATTTAGCGAACATCAAGAATTACATAGAGTCATTAATTTTTTTTTTCATGAAATTGTGGTCAATACCACAATTTCTACAATTTCTTGTAATAATTTGATTTGGCCTCGATTTACAGTTCAACGGTTAGTTCCTGATAAACCTAAGAAACAAATAAAGTTGGACCTTATGTAAAAGCTAGGTAGAAATAAATTTAAAATGATGCCAGGCCACGTCAGACTTGTCTAGTACTCTGAAAACAAAACCTTTACGTTGGTGCACTGGCTCTGACAAGTTTTTGAACGTTTATGAATAAATAACAGCCTGTCTCGACATCAATACGACTGAATGCCGAATACCCTCCGTGACACATAATACTTTTCATTTCACCCTTTCGCAGACCACGATCAAAATTCGTGTGGCTAATTCCACTCCGCGTAACTTTTCCAAATTTTTTCACTTTAATTTTCAGCGCGAACCTACAATGATAAAATAACGCTAACTAAAAAAAACTGGTCTTTATTACCATAACCGTAAAATGTTGTTTCTGACTCCACGGAATTCTTAAACAACCTTTTTAACTTTGCTGAAAGTTACCACTTAAATGTGAGGTATCAAAGCTTATTACAACTCTATTTTAGTGTCATAGCGTGACTTGTTTCTATTCTGATTTGGATCTAGACACCAATCTATCAACTATCATAGTTACTAACTTTGTAATGAGTCTATTCCATTTCGTTAAAGTACTTTTTTTCCACCATCAAAATATATTATCTGTAAGTTCTTGTAATTGTAAAATACTTTATATTTATTTTCTTAGCTCTTCAACTATAAATAGTAGACTGAAAGTGTTTTTTGTCCTAAGAAAATATTGATGATTAATTCAAAACTGTCGTCGAAAATTGTACAGAAGCTTATTAAAGGCAGACGATAGTTACAAATACAGATAGCGCACTACAAAACAGCGCAGGCAGATGTCTTTGTAGTCATCGCTAAATAACACAAAAAGCAAGTTGACATTTAACGTGAAAGCAACATGTTTGGGCCGAGGTGTCGGGCCGTTACCCGCCCTGATAGAACCCTGAACTACCTTCGCCCTGAGGGATAGGGATGGGAATCGAAAGAGTCGATATGTTGAAAATAATGATTGTCGAGTTTAACATTTAACGTGAAAGCAACATATTTGGGCCAAGGTGTCGTGTCGTTACCCGCCCTGATAGAAGCCTGAACTACCTTCGCCCTGAGAGAGAGAGATGGGAATCGAAAGACTCGATAAGAAACGTTGAAATAACTATTTAGTTCAATATTTAGCGTGAAAGCAACATGTTTGGGCCGAAGTGTCTGTCCGTTAACCGCTTATAGAAGCCTGAACAACCTCCGCCCTGAGGAATCCTGGATAGTAAACGAAAGAGTCGTTAAGAAATGTTGTAACGATTGTTTAGTTTAACATTTAACGTGAAAGCAACATGTTTGGGCTGAGATGTCAGTCCATTAACCGCCCTGATAGAAGCTTGAACAACCTTCGCCTTGAGGAATAAGGATAGTAAACGAAAGAATCGTTAAGAAATGTAGTAACGATTGTTTAGTTTAACATTTACCGTGAATGCAACATGTTTGGGCCGAAATGTTGGTCCGTTAACCGCCCTGATAGATGCTTGAACAACCTTCGCCCTGAGGAATAAGGATAGTAAACGAAAGAATCGTTAAGAAATGTTGAAATGATTGTTTAATTTAATATTTACCGTAAATGCAACATGTTTGGGCCGAGGTGTCGGGCCGTTACCCGCCCTGATAGAAGCCTGAACTACCTTCGCCTTGAGGAATAAGGATGGTAAATAAAAAAAAAGATAAGAAATGTTGAAATGAATGTCGAGTTTAACATTTTTAACATTTATCGTGAAAGCAACATGTTTAGGCCGAGATGGATAACTTCGACTTTGGACCGAGGTATCGGGCCGATACCCGCGCTGACAGAAACCTGAACTACCTTCTCCCTGAGATTGGGAAACAAAAATTATAAATAATAATGAAGAATATGAAACGTTAGAAATATCGTCTGTGTCTTCTTTGTAGCAAATAAAAATAACAGCTTCAGCTTTAAGCCGTCTAACTTCATAGTTGGAAACACAGTGCATACAGCAATATTATCATACGTGACTAATCATAATTTAAAAAAAAACTTTGCATAAGGCTTGGTAAACAAAACAGTGCAATGTCGTTATCCCCGTCAATTGGTAATGCGCCTGGCGGCCATGATTTTAACCTCAAAAACGAAAAACAATTGTAAAATGTTTATATACCTAGCTAGATTCTATTGTTCCACTAAGTATTAATAATTTTCTATAATTTTTTTATCAAATAATTTTTAATTTATCATTAATTTTATTTTAATTGTTGCTGTTGTTTCCTGAGCATGCAATTGTCACCTATAATTAAGTTTCCACTAAGCTTTGTACAACTAATTTTGTTCAATTTTGTATGATAATGTCAGTGTAAACTTGTTGGTGATTTAATAAAGAAAAAAATATATTAATAAGAGCGAATTTTGAACCATTGTTTCATTCGTTTTTAGATTTCTCGGTATCGATAACTTCTTCAAAATTTCTTTTTCTGCGCATCACTAGTATCGTATCGTCTGCAAGTTCAACGCCATTAAGCCCGCTCTAAATATACTGAAATGCTAAATTCCATTTGGAATTCGCACAAAACAACCTTGAAATATGTCTTGGAGAGGTGAAAATGACACTAATGTATATCATATTTTGTAAAAGGAAAATTCATATCAGTTTACGTAACGTTTTAGTAAAAAAAATTTAGGCATCTAAGAAAAGAAATAAAACACAAGTTCGAGTATTTTTATTAAAAAAAATCATTACATAGTAAATATAACTATTAATAATAAAATTTTGAAAATAGTAGTTGATAAGTTATAAAAAAAATTGTATGCATTTATTCTTAGTTTAAGTATGTGTGGTGATTACAATCTAGCTTAACGCCTTATTGTAATTACACAAACACATTTAAACCAAGAACAAACGCAAGCTAAAATTGTTTAAAGTAATACTAATGTTTATTGTTTCTTTAGAATATTTCGTGGTACGTATTTTTCTTGATTGAAGGCACTAGCTTGAAGGATCGGTCAGTCGGTGCCCGCTTACTTAAAATTCACTAACATGAAAAAGTGTATGTAAAATCCATTCCAAAGAAAATCGGTTTGTGTGCGCCCATCGGTTAATGAGCGTGACGTTCAATACTCTAGCCCTAAGGTTGAACTATATAGGAACCCTAGGGATCCGTGAGAGGCTCTCAGGGGTTCCGCGAAAATTCAAGAGTTTATAAAGACAGTCCCGATTTCGATTATATTGTCCCGCGTCCCGACGATCCTTTAGTTCTATCCCGATTTTTGATGATAACACGCGATCAAAATCAAAGTGTTAATTAAAATTGGGTCCAAATGTTTAAAAGCATAAAGGACAACAAGTAAAACGCCTTATTTTGCGTTGACCTTGCACTTTGAGTATACCGCCTTCAAATGCTTATGTCGAGCGAGGTTTTTCCCATATGACGCTTAAATGTTCTAATGTCAGAAATCATTGCTCTGTAGATTTAATGAGGCATGTCTTGATTTTGAGTATTTTAATTACTATCATTCACATACATTCAACATGCATGTCATTCATTTACCAGTTACGTAAGCTTAACTTATACTCAAGTTTTATTAAGTCTTAGTAATAATCAGTCTTTCAAAAGCCAATTATTTTAAAAAAGTCACAAATTAAATCTGTAGACCAATTTTAACGAAACAAGATAGAAAGGTCTTTATTCGGATTCAATTTCAATTTCGTGGCTTAAAAATCTGATAACGGAGTCAGCATGGATCAGACCGTTATTAATATGTGGCTCTAAATTTAATTTACAATTTCTGATCGGTCTTTTTTTCTTAATTTTATTATAGTTAAAAAATATTTTAGGCTTGAATATCAAGAACCACGTCAATATCAAATTATTTGGAATTTGTGCGATATTTTAATATCTTGGCTTCGTTAAGGGTGAATAAGCAGGATGGACCACCCGACCTCAATTTATAACTAATGTTTGTATTGTTGGATGTCGGAGGCATTCTCCGAAACTAATAATCCGATTTCACTAATAGAAAGCTGCACTATCTATAAACATTAGCCATAATTTATTGCGGTATACCCACGGGTAGTGAAAATCCACACGGACGAAGTCGCAGGCGGAAGCAAGTTTAAATATAAAGGCGACTCTATTACTATGTACGCATCTGAGCGATCAAGTCTAATCGTTGCGATCTTCCCGAATCGATATAGCTTAAATCCCAACTAGCATCGTGTACCTTTCAAGTCCTATCTCTCCTACGGGACGTGTCCGACCTTGTATACAAGGTACACTCTGAACGGACGCAATTGATTACAATAAACTTTACTTTCAACTTTTAACGGAGATTTAGAACAGCGCAGTCCGGTAGGGTGGCTAAACGTTTAGGTACATTCCTGGGTGATTTGGTTAAATACCTACTTAATTCATCAAGAATTTTCTGTTTGTAGTTCTAGTCTTAGTAGGTTTCATATGAGTGTAATTGCAGAGTTTTGAAAATATTATGTTAACGTAAAATCTTTGCCTTAGTTCGAATACGCTAATCAGGTTACAAACTAAAATGTAGAGTTGATGGCAGTTTTAGGTACTTTTTGCAGTTAATTTCAAATTCTCAAATATACGATTTCATATAGTCACCCCAAATACTTAGTTGGCAGTATAAGTGAGCTTGTTTTGAGAAGAAACAGCAGTCGTATGTAGCAAAGATAACCTTACACCTCCGGCTATAACGTTGAAATTCTCATGAAACATATTTTATTCAAAAGCTTAAGTATTCGCCAAGGACTGTCGCTTTCCTCGGAGCTTTCCACCATGTTCGATCACACCGTTTCTTGTACGTCTCAAGAACTTCAACATTTCCTGGAATTAAATGTGGTGAATGTAAATTTTGTGTCGGAAAACGAGCGTTTTGAGATTTGTTTCGTTTTAGAATTTTCATTACGTATAAGAAAATGTCGTCAATCCGTATGCCTTAGGTATTACTTAATTTTAGCGCTCACATTGGATATTGTGTTTATATAATTACTTACCTATGTGCTTATAACACTTTCAATAAATGTGTAAAAGATAATAAACGCTTATTGAGTCACGATGTTTTAAAAATATTTTTTATGATTTGATGGTTTTGGTTAACTCATATAATTTCATAATTATTTCTTTATCTTTCAGCCAGTAACCGAAATCACAGTGAAAAAACACAGACTGAAACACTTTTCCATTTTAGATATTAATATGGATAATTAAATCATAACTTAAAATTAGATGCGAGCGGAAGTACTCAGTCTAGAAGGGAAATGAAAAGTTTTAAAAACATTATGAATAAGCAATGGCTCCGTCTGGGAAAATCGAAGTACATTTATGTATTAAAAAACTTTCGTCTCTGATAAATAACCCTTCGTTCGTCGACTTCGAACCTTTAATCACAAAATAGAAGAGGATTAGAAAGGCATTAAAACTTTAACGGATATGTCTAATTTATTCAGGAGCTGAAAGTGTAATTAGTTGCTCCAGAGAAAAACTAAAAAAGAAGGAAAATATTTTATCTAAAAGCTAATGTCTCCCGTTTAGGAATTCCGAATCGATGACACTGTAGTTTCTTTCAAGTTCATCAGAGAAGCTGCGCCATTGGTTGGTGTGCTGACTGTTGCAAAACAGCCTATCTTAAAAAAAGTATCCATACGTTAGTAAGATCATATTATGGAGCTATATACCGAGGAGCTCGGTGGCGCAGTGGTTTAGCGCCTGGCCCAGCGATTGCGGAAGTTAAGAAACGTTCGCAAGGGTCGGTCATGGGATGGGTGACCAAAAGTTTATTATCTCGAGCTCCTCCGTGCTTCGGAAGGCACGTTAAGCCGTTGGTTCCGGCTGCATTTGCAGTCGTTAACACCCACCAATCCGCATTGGGCCCGCGTGGTGGGTTATGGCCCATCCTCCTTACCACCCATAAGGAAGGCCTGTGCCCCAGCAGTGGGGACATCAAAAATGGCTGATGGAGTAAGATCTGCATAGTGGATCGGTGGGGTTGGATTTGTAAAAGGTAAGCTGATAGGAATCAGCTTGTATGAACCCTTCGCCACTGGTAGGTCTTGAACTTTTTTAATATAATTTTATTAATTATGTTAGACATATTTGCGGCCAGGATTTAAAACATTAACATTAAGTGGATTTTCCTTTGAAACCATAGTTATTTTTATTCAATTTAAAAGATATAATCTAATCTCATTAGTTAGAATTTGATGGATTGGAATAAACACTAACGTTAGATAGTAAAAATGTTACATTTTGAAGTTAAACCCCACCTTAAGTTTCATCGTCTAGGATTTTATTTCAAGCGCAGAGCACCTGCTCAGCATTTCTTGGAGACAAATTGCCTCTCTTGTCCCTTGTTGACGTTAATGGCTACGATTTTTGTGAGTAATTCCTCTTTGATGTGAGTACGTGACGCGTGACATGCAAGCCGAAATGTTATCTAGTTTGTATGCCATCCAGTAGTTACTATTCTTTGGTTGCTTTCAACTCTCTATAAAATCACGTTATCTCTTTGAATTTCACTTAGGTACACACCTATTTGTGTGTAAGTTTTCATTTCAATAACATTTTTCTTTTGCACGTAAGGGTAGGAGAATAAAAATATTTTTTAGCTAATCTAAACATCAGATAATATCTTTGAAGTACATCAGTATAAAACTATTGAATAGATGTTTCAGGCAAATACGTAATATATTTTCAAAGGTTATTTTTAGTAGTGCTACAATTTTTTTTTATATTTTTTCTTACAAAATAGACGAACAATACCTGCAAGTGAAAGAAAATATTCACGGTACGCTGACATTTGTTTTTCCCTTAGGTACGTGCATTCCTTCCTTCACATCTATTTTAGATGCCTATTTCTTTTGGTGTATTTTCGAGAATTGCTACGGACAAGCTCCGTTACGATTCAGATATTTTACAGAAATGCAATAGCTAGTCGGCAAAGTCGGCTGTACCTAATCCCTTTGTTGAAATACGAGTAATAGGATATTTTCTTTAAAATAATGTGTGGTATTAATAAATCTCTATTCGCTCTAAGCGTGAAACAATAGGTCTTTATTGTTCTCGGGTCAAACGTATGGTGTCTTTTACTACCTAACCCTAAAATTATACTCATATTGGTATTTAAATCAAGGGTAATTAAATTAGAACAACGATACCAATCTGAGTAGTCAAAGACTATTCCGGTCTGGGCTGCCACAGATTTAAATACTGCCCAGAGTGAATTTCACTGATATTTTTTTTCATAAAAATAAATATATTTGAACAATCTTATTAACCTTTATTTGCTTATAATGAATATATTTTGTCCAGCCGAAGTCCAAAGGCCGGGTCCAAGCTATTCACGTGGTATGTCTGGCTTTCAGACTCGATGCACGTGCGCTATTCACGGCATCCATCGTTTGTTTCGGCCTCTAAACTATTGTTAGGGTCAGTTATAATTGAAAATAACTTCTCCATAGTTTATGTATTTATTGTATCATAAGTAACTCACATTATTCTGTGTAGTAGGAGATTTTTCAGAGTGGTGTGGTATTTTTAGGCACTGCGTAAAAGTTGAGGTCTAGTTTCACAGTCTCTGGGATAAGTTGCAATTATAACTTACTTGATAAATAATTTTATAAAAAAAATATCCATTAAAATAGAGTGTACCTATTGACAGTGATATCCGGAACCTGGTAAAACGGGACCTTAGATCCTAACTATAATGCCATGTATGCACTGCAGATGGCTTGCTTAGAGCCTATCAAGTCACCTCGAAGCGATGGCGCCAAGCACACAGTGCGGCTGGTTGTGAACATTTGTGAACGTTTCTTTTACTTCGCTAACACACTAGGTGACTTGCTAGGCTTTAGCTAGAGTCTAGACTTGCTAGGCGCTAAGCAAGCCGTCTGTCTGTGTAACTTTTTGACTGTAACCAACTCCTTTTCACCTCATTTGAAAGACAACATACTGCAATAACAAAGGATTATGATTTTATATTTAGAAGATATCCACAAAGCTTACTGGCATAATTTCTTCAATGTTACTTCCACTTACGAACGTCATCGTGATCATGAGTTACTGTTCGATAAACACGAAAATAAAATAAAGTTTCAGTTGCAAAAAACTCGTTATTTTCGCGTCGAATGAGTGACTGAGTCAGCGTACGTAACGCGGCCTCGGCCGATATGATTCATATGGTGAATCAGACGACAAAGAAAGTACAGTTTTTACACGACTGCCCAAAGCAAAAAGAGTGTTATGTGTTCAGGGTTCATGTATGTTTTTACACGACTGCCCAAAGCAAAAAGAGTGTTATGTGTTCAGGGTTCATGTATGTTTGTGGGTATGTGAGTTTCTTTATTCCACCATAACTTCTAAATGCCTGAACTGATTTGGATAAATGGGGTATCGTTAGAATTCTTATAGCATTCCGAGTGACACTGGCTATATTTTTTTTTTAGAAAAATCAATATGGCGACTGTACGACGCCAATTTCAAAGGTGAAAAAAAAATTTTTTCTTCTATTATTACAATATGGGCATCAAATGAAAGGCCTTGATGAGCACATTCCAAAACTATATAATATGTCACTAAAATGTGTGAAATAAAATTAAATAAATTAAAAAAATATTAAAAACACGACTGCCCTGCCAAAAACGAACTAAAAAGTTAAACAACAAGTGTCATTGCAGTCGGGGGACCTCTTTGATCAAAAATTGTTCCATAATAAGGTCCCCCGACTGCAATGACACTTGTTGTTTAACTTTTTAGTTCGTTTTTGGCAGGGCAGTCGTGTTTTTAATATTTTTTAAATTTATTTAATTTTTTAATAATTTTTTATATGTTGCATTGGGTAAGTGGTTGCAATCATGAAGTAACCTTTTGAATCCAGAATTGCTGAACATGTCTGAAATTGTAATCACCATACCAAAAAAATAGATATGTTGTATTATGTTTGTTATGGAAATAATATTAAAAAGAAACAATTGAATCACGTTTTATTATTATGTTATACTATTTAGCTACTTTTACGGTATGAAAGGTACTATTAATCAGTTGAGTAAGTAGGTACTTGGTTTTGAAAAAAGTAATTTTATCAATTTGTAGTTACTTTTGCGTTGAAAAACATCTGAACTGTGTTCAAAGGCTTCACAAATTCGTCTTCGTATTTAGGTACATCATACCAACGTGTAATGTTATCAGAAAATGTTACTATAGGAGCCTAGGCTCCTCAAATTGTAAAATGGCCTGCCCTAAATATAATGATATTTAGGGCAGGCCATTTTACAATTTGAGGATGCGGATGGTGTACAGGGTTTGTTAGCAGAGGCGCAAATAATCAAACTTAGACACAAAACGTGTTGGAATAAACAAAATCTATCTCGACTCAACACAATATTCTATCTCTTTTTTACTTGTAAATATTAGTTTTACAACAACCACTTTAGATAGCATCCCTTGTATTCTTGGGTTGTGTTTTTACTTTAATTCTTAAACAATTGTTTTCTTTTGGTATCCCTAATAATCCTAACTAGACACCTTATTGCTACAAATTTTAATTTCGATTGATATCATTTACTTCACACGTTGTACTCTTTCTCATTAATAAAATTTTAAACTAAGTTTTCGTACAAATGGGTAATATTAAAAAGCTAAAAGTTGATCAGAAACGAATTGATCAATGAACCACGAACAAGTACAAATACGAAAGAAAAGAAATTGTCTACTGATTTGAAATTTCATCATGTATTTATCAAAATTGTATTAGAAACTTACTATGGGTATGCATTACAATGTCAAAAATTCATAATAGGTACATACGACCGAAATATCGACGTATAAAACACCTATTTTCAAAACACTGAACATCCTAAATGTCGATATCCGATAGACCGAAACTTGAAAGATCGATTATCAAATGACCGAAAGTTCGAAATCTCGAAAGTACGAAATCCCGAAAGTTCGAAATCCCGAAAGTTCGTAATGCCGAAAGTTTAAAACCCCGAAAGTTAAAATGTCAATACTTGTAATTGTAACTTAAGGTCAAACCGCACTACAGCGGAGCGGCGCGGAGCGGAGCGGCGCGGCGCGGCGCGGCCAAATATTACTTCTATTGATTACAATGATGCAAACCGCACTATAGCGGAGAGGCGCGGCGCGGCGCGGCGCGTACCGGCGCGGCGCTGCAGATTTGGGTGCGAAAGAATATTCTGTCGCGCCGCGCCGCGCCGCGCCGCTCCGCGCCGCTCCGCTGCCGCTAGTGCGGTATAGCTCGCGGCGCGGCGCGGCTGAATATTCTTCATAATCGAGCTTCGGTCTACAGAGGTTATTTGGAAATATTTATTTCTACTGATATTTCAGTGTACAAATTTTGATCATTTTACAAAGTGGTATTTTACGTGATCATTTCATAGATCATCATAATCATAACTCATCATAAATAAATAAAAAAATATATTTCAGGATGTGTTGCTAAATCGTTTCTTGGAAATTCGTTCTAGGGAACGCGTGACCGAGCGTTCACTTTTCGTTCGTGCGTCCAACTTCAATGAAATCTTGCCCCGTCTGGCAATTTGAGCCGCGCCGCGCCGCTCCGCTGCCGTGATAGTGCGTTTAGGAGAGGCCGCGCCGCTCCGCTGCAGTGCTGCGCCGCGCAGCGCCGCTCCGCTGTAGTGCGGTTTGACCTTTACTCTACCTACACAAACACATACATTTATGAAAGTAGGCGTTGCGGTTAATTTGTTTTACTCAAAACTGCTTGTAAAATGGTCATTATTTTGACAAAATCCACCAATCGAATTTGAAATAGTTTTTAACACGTTTTTATTAGGTTGCTTTCGCGTTTGTTTGTTTGTGTGTTTCTCCACAAAGTTTGCGAACGAGTTTATCCTAGCTTCCCGATGAGCTAGAGACTTGAAACTTTGAACATAGGTCAGAACTGGAAGGCAATGCAATATTATGGTGTCATTGAGCTGATCTGATGATGAAGCCGGAAGAAGGCCACAGGAACTCTATGATGAAACCATACAACCCATCGTGTTTGGTCTCGTTAGCATCGTCTTGACGAGTACTCTAACGGGAGACGAGGTCCAGAGTCTGATGATGAAGTCGAAAGACCATGCCATAGGAACTCAATATTGGAACCGTGCAACCCCATCAAATTTGGGCTTGTTTGAATCGTCTTGACGAGTTCTTTGTTGGGAAATAGTGTCCAGGGTCTGATGATGGAGCCAGAATAAGGCCACTGGAACTCGGTAATAAAACTATGCAATCCCATCGAGTTTGGGCTCGTTTAAATCGTCTTGACGAGTACTTTAATGGGAAATAGTGTCCGAGGATCTGATGATGGAGCCGGAGGAAGGCCATAGAAATACTATAATAAAACCATGCAACCCCATCGAGTTTGGGCTCGTTTAAATCGTCTTGACGAGTACTTTTATGGAAAATAATTTCCAGGGTCTGATGATGGAGCTGGAAGAAGGCCACTGGGACTCTGTAATAAAACCAAGGAACCCCATCGAGTTTGGGCTCGTTTGAATCGTCTTGACGAGTGCTCCGATAGGAGATGGTATATTTTTAGTCTTAGCTCTTTAACTAAAAAGCAGAAAATAAAAATTTACTAAAAAAAAACTTTTTTAAAAACACGTTTTTAAAGCGGACTAAATTATTACAAAAAAATCGGACTTAAAAACATTAAAACGGACTAAAAAGTAAAAAATAAATTCTTCTGTAAATATTTATAACCCTATACCTACAGAAATTTTAAACCTAAAAACGTGGGGCGCATTTCGTAAAATGTATCATGCATATTGTCTTTAGCATAAACATTAATAAAGGTTAGTGAATTTATCAACTTAGTCTGTTATTTATACGAATGAAGCTCAAAGATGAGCATTGATCGATTAACTATAGTGCATTAGTTAAATTCTTAAAGAAAACTTTTTACGTCTTACAAAAGTGAATACATTTTACTTTATTTACTTCGGACTCTTGTGTTTGTGAAAACAAGATGTTCAAAGACAGTAAAAGATTGTCTGCGTTTTGCTCAAAGGAATAGATACAAGACTTCAGAAAAAACAACACGATTGTGGTCTTTTGTTGAAGACATTTTTATTTTGTTCTACAGTCTTTAATTTGCTGTTGGCATTCGTTGGTAAGGTAATAAAGTCTATTTTGTTTCTTTTTATTTTCATTTAGATTAGTCTGTTTCAAATTAAAATGTTCTTGGGGTATACGCTCGCCTATACAATCCGTTGTGAAATTAAATGTTAGAACGTTTTGTTTACTATTGATATTGTATAGTTAAATTTTAAATTTATAGAAATAAAAAATGCTTATCTTTATTTAAATTTGAAAACTTAATGGTATTATTAGCTAACAGAAAACTCGACACCTTTTATTGTGGTTATTGCAGTATTTTTTGCAACGAAGTTAGAACATATCGAAAACGTTGTTTTTTATTTAAAAAACCCAGTAGAAAATTAAAGAGACCGATAAAAATAAGAGTGTTAGATACCTGTAGGTAGATGCTAGTGACACTTGTGTATGTGATCACTAGTTAATTACTGTTTAGTACGATGACACTAGGGCTGGTAATAGTTAGTTTATAATATTTCAACATTAATTTAGAATTGGATGCGGGCAGCGCACAGTGGTCCGAATGACTGTTTTAGACGCTCAAAATACCCCAATACACACTTTAACGAATCCTTAATTGACTTATTAGTACTTACGAAGGACTAATGAGGGAATACGAAAATGAATTTCCTAATCACCTACCCCCATATTACAATAAGTAAACACCCATCGAAGTCAGTGAATAAGATAGGTGTTAAATTAAATAATTATATTTATGTTTATCACGTTCCTGATATATAATTATTTTCTCATTAGTGAAGAGTGCGAATATTATGAAAAAAATAGGAGACAATTGCCAAGGTATGTACTATTTTATGCTGTATTACATACATGATAATCTTTGTTAATTAAGTCATAAAAAAATATTGAAATTTGTCTTATTTTTAGTAGCTGTTTTTTTAAAGTACGAGACTTTGATTAGACAATCTAAACATGAGTATCCCATTATTAGATTACAATTTCTACCTTATTTAAAAGGTATAGCTGTCAGCTTTTTAATTTTGAACTTCGTTGGTTTCGCACGGATTTGCAAATATTTTATTTTTTATTTTTTTTGTACATAAGTATTTTAAGTATTAAGTTGAGCTAGATACATTTTTTATTTTTCATTTTTGAATAAGACCATTACAAATAAATTATTTACTAGGTATTTTTATCCATTATTTTGTTGGCGTTGCTTATCTTGGAAATTTTAGGTGTGTTTTGTTCAGAATAATATTTCTTAATGTTTATAAGAGTCATTAATTTTTTGCTGTAAATGTCACGTTAGATTATTTTATTTTGTTTATTTTGGTGAGAATGTTTGGCGTTTCGTGGGATTGAGAAAGAGATATACATTTTATCGTTATGAGTTCTTTTGTTTTAAATAATATGCGAGTGTATTTATTTTATTGTATGATAGAGATTGTTTTTATTCTAATGGCTTGCTTTAGTTTTCTTAGTTACCTTACTTACGAACAATTTGAACATTGTTATATTTCTTCAGTAGTTTAGGATCCCGGGTGAAATGGGCTTTCAGCTGAAGCCTTTTTGTTATATAAAGATGAGAAAAGTCCTGTACAGATGAGTTAAGAGAGCCCCCTAATGTCACATTCTTAACAACTTTTGAAAGCGAAATCCGGTATAGTTTTCAAAAAAATATACTTTGCCTAGGGAGAAGGTCACGATTAGAAAAAAAAAATTTGGATTACATAAAAAAATATTTATTATGCCTGATTCTTAAAGCAAAAAGTTAATTATAACGAATGAATTTTAAATATTCATACTCAGTATGTATTTCGAATGCAGTGCGGAATTTTACAGGTAAATTTAAATTATAGTCACGTCATTCGTAAAATTTTACAACTCGTCTGCGACATTTTTTTTTATTTAGTCCTTATCAGATAAGGACTAAATAAAAAAAAATGGAATTAACTATCGGTCTCTACCTTGATTTCATACGACGCACCATCGAGTATTGTTTACATATTATTATGAAATTAGAGTTTCTGTCTAAAGTACCTATATCTTAGTCAATTACCTTCTAAACCCTAAAGTGACAACCCTACTGATGTTTCGCTAAGTGATTTTTCCACGCCTCTATCTAATAAATTTTAATACGTGCACATTGTCACCGCAATATCTAGACGAGGGTATAAGCGACCATCACGCCGCCGTATTAACGTTATAAATTAGGATGTTAACGTCTGCTCACACACGAATAACCGTAAAACGCCTCTAGTGGTCATTGCCTACACTTGCCGCCTCTCCACAACTTATGCTCGCCTGGTACCCGTCTCGTTTATTTACTGCATCTTTGCAAGTAATTTGAAGGTATTTTTAATAAAAATCTTTTGACTTAATAAAATGTGAATGTGCTTTAAAACTAATGGAGTGAAATTGATGAACGTCTCTTTATCATCTTCCCAAAAACTAATGGGGAATGTCCAAAAAAAAACAAATTCGCTGAATTTTTTTTTAATGGGTAGGAATAAGCTCCCTTTGTAATAGAAAAAGTTTCAGAGTTTAAGGTTGCGTAAAAAAATTATAAAAAATTAAAGTCTCTTCGACTTCACAAATGTACGAAACGAAAGTAAAAGGAGATTATACCTTTGCCACCTCCTACCACAACCACAACAAGTAGGTATTTAAAAAAAAAGTTTTGACATTTAGTTTTAAAACCATGTTGTGGGAGTTTTTGGCGCCATTTTATCAAGTTCGGTGCGGTGTCTATTTTAATTATTTGCAAATTGATTCATAGTGGATATTGTGTCTTAAAATTGGTGCAGTTTTGTGGTACAAGTGTCTACGCAACTGAACAATATGTGGGATAATTGAAATAGGCGCGATCTTGGTTGTGCGAAGCTGAGACTTTTATTGTAGTGGTGGCTATAGGCAAAACTTACCGAGTAAACTGTCTTGATATACTTGGTCCCGCTCCAAGCAGCATTGGAATGCAATGCACCTGCATTCTAATGTAAACTGAAACAATACATACCACTGAACTATTCAACACTTGACACTGGCAAAAATTACTTCCAAGTGGAATGTAGATTGCCAACACACAAATAAGAAGAAGAAGAACCATGTTGTGGTTGTGGCCTGTCGTGGCAAAGGTATAATCTCCATTCTGCTGTCGAAGTCGACGTGATAAAGTCACGTATTTTTTATATTATTTTTACGTAACCGAAAATACTAAAACTTTTTTTAATAAGGGAGCTTATTACTACCTTTAAAAAAAGATTCATCCAATTTGATTTTTTCGGACATTCCCCATTCATTTAGGTGCTTTTAAGTAAAGGAAGCATGGCATGACATGCCTTTGTTTGAACTAGTGCCTACTCGTGAATACACACAACTTTTCATATTGGTTCGATTCAACGTGGGTTTTAACTCTCTATAACTCAGAAATTGAATCGAAGCTGCTCTATACATTCAGGTCATGCCGGAATTGTAGTTTTGAATGGAACTGAATGTTTTTTACTCATATTTTAGAGTTTTTTTTTGCAAATGTGTTGTTCGTTATACTAAACTACACCGTAAAAACATGACAGAATAAAATACACTAAATAAATTAATCCTTATGAGTTTCCTTTTCGATGTATGAGTTATAATATCTTTTCTGTGGTATGAGTGCTTTTCATGAATTCATGACTACTTGAAAGTATTAGCCCAAGACAATAATCCATGTTATCATATTAAATAAATATAATATTCTACTGGGGTTAAAGTCTCGACTAAATTCATAACGCAAATCCCTATTGGTGCCATCCAATAACTATTTATTTACTTATATTGCTATTCGCCGCCATACATGTTGGCCCACGTTGGAACAGACTTCTATTAGAACTGAATGTAAGCGTAGTACTAATGGTATTGAGTTTAAGAAGACCCTACTACGTATGTAATATTAAAAAAAACTAAAGGATTTCCTCTCAAAGTGACAAACATGCCGGATGCGTAAGCGTAAGCGTAAGCATGCACGTAGACGTACCATGACGTTGTAATGTCTAAAACTTTATGAGACATGGCACACTGCTTGCGTAACGTACGCGTGCACGTAGACTGATGCGTAACCTTACGCATTGCAGCTCCCACGAGACAATACTCTATTTTTTTTTATCCAGGTGTCTAATTCATGTTTGAAATCTATTTAATAATGAATAAATAAATAAATAATAAATGCTTGGTCAATTTCACACAGCGCCTTCTGTCCCAAACTAAGCAAAGCTTGTAATATGGGTGCTAGAAAACTGATATACTAAGTACTATCCGCGTCAATTGGTAATGCGCCTGGCGGTCATGATTTTAACCTCAAAAACGAAAAACAATTGTATTTTTTTCATATACCTAGACCCTTTCTTATTGAAAATAAGAATTAATATATTATATTACCTAATTACCTATTAGAATTTAACAGTTTTTTGTCATTTTAAGTTGCGGATGACGTTGATGTGTATGTTAATTTGACAAGGTTCCAGCGCATTGCCAATTGACAGGGATAGTAGTATGTATTTAAATAGTATATACCTAAGTAGGTATATACTATTTAAATACATACTTAAGTAACACCCAGACCCGTCACAGAAATCAAAATTCATCATTTCAATTTCTGCCCGGCCGGGAATCGAACCCAGGACCTCTTGCGTGGTAGACCGGCGCGGCGTGTTGACCACTGCACCACTCAGGTCATCCATATGATGTTTATATGTTCTGTAAACGGTTACCGTATTATAATTATTTTCATAGACTTTTAAACTTTCGCGTTGCATTGTAATTAAAAGCGTCGTCGTCGAAAATTTTCTATTTTACCTAATTGGTACCTATATTGTTCACTTCTCAAGCTTACGCGCTCACTAGACATGAAATAAAAGACTTTTTAACGGATACTAGCGCGGTTTTATTGAAAGTACTTTGGTAATTAGTTGGTATTTGGTTTGATTTTTGATTTTTCCGACGTTTCGGCACCTTTGCAGCTGCCGTGGTCACGGGGGACTGAAGCTACTCGTGAGCCTACCCTCAAGCGATGAATTTTTTAAGACGTTCAGAAATTAATATTTTACAATTTTATTTATCTTTTTAATTGGTTTAAGTTGATTTTGTGATTTAATTAATGCTAAAGAGAGCGAATCTACTGAAACTACCACCATTTCACAAAATTGGGAGGCCCCTCCAAGAAAGAAATGGCGAAATAAAACTTGGAGAGGAAAGCCGACCTCGTTTTTTTCCTGGTTTAAATGTGTTTGTGTAGTTAAAACCTGGATTAACGCCTAAAGTGGCCACTTTAGGCGTTAATCCAGATTTTAACCACACGAACGCATTTAAACTTAGAATTTTAAGCATACAAAAATAGTTTATAACTATTACTAGTTTTTATATGTTTCAGAATTTTGTTAAACATAGTTATTTCGTTGTAATGATTTTTTCTTGATTGGCGGCGCTAGTGGACGCTCGGTGCACCCTTAAGTACTAAGCCTTTCGATCGATACCTATCGTAAAAATAAAATATTGTTTTTTTTTTCATATTTGGTGGGTTCGATTCCTGGTAAAGGCAGATGATTTTTCAAAAATCTTTGAACGCAGTTCCAATTATTTTTTAAATCAAAGTGAAGTCTTCTTACTTTCCCTTCGTGTGGCAAAGTTTTGGGACACCCTGTATAAATAAAGTTTACTCTTTGTTAGGTTGTACAACAATAGCAATCCATTCATTCATCAAATAAAATGTGATATTTATTTTGGCGTCAAACATTTGCTATTCTAACGAAACTATGTTTTTGTATGCATAGAGCACATAAGAAAAAATCTTGGTTAAATAAATAATATTGGAGACGTCTCTCATTATACAAATACAACAAAATACGCAACAAATAAATTTCCTGGCCAATATTAAAGTATTTACTTGACCCACAATTAAAATATTATCATCATCACTAGGTAGGGTCGGGGAATTTTTAGTTTTTTTTAATTAAAATTTCTTTACAACTTCTTAAGATCACAAAGTAAAATATACTTTAGAAAACTGTACCCATTAGCACGAACATCTATCGAGAAAAAAAACGCACGTAAAAGTACTCGATAAAATAATTATCTATGGAAAATTTTACATTAGAAGTAGATGGCTACCCTTTAAGCGCATAATATCAGAAACGCAAAATAGCCGATTCGCAAAATATGAGATTCTTATAATAAAAGATTCTCAAAATAGCCAAAGTACAGTCGATGACAAATAAACTATGTAGTCCATGATCTTTGTTTTAGCTTCGTTAGAACACGAGGCGATCCATATGGTATCGCAAATTTCTATTGAACTAATTTTTTTTTGTTAATTTTCGTTTTTGATTTCCTGACATTTTTGCCCGTATATGTACAATTTTGGCTATTTTGAGAATCTGTTATTATAAGAATCTCATATTATGCGAATCGGCTATTTTGCGTTTCTGATATTATGCGCCTAAAGGTACATGTACATGTGGTGTTGAAAATCATCATCAGACTCTTCTAAAGGCTAAATTCAACTTAAGAATTCGAAAATATGGTAGATTTTAGATAAATCTCTCTTTAAAGTAGGTAGGTACTCGATGTGCACTCCTCGATATCTCGTAGTAAGGGTGGTCCTCAGACATCTCCACAGCATCAGCCACAACAGGCGACGTGATGCATACTTATTGCTCGATTTTCCGCAGAGCAGTTTCAATTGTACCGTCCCATTAGCAGCGTTCGATTGCCTTCGTTGGTTTGCCCAAAGATAAATAGAAATTCGGTAGAAATTGCGAACAACTCCCATATCATGGAGCGTTGAATAGAATGATTTGGTTTGGAAATTGCGTACATTTTCTGTATTTTTTAACAGGCATGGATACTTTTTTTTACTTTCAATTCAACGTAGAGATTTAATAAACGTGATAGGCCTTTAGAGTTAAGAAAGATAGCTGTGTTTTTTTTTAAGTCTCATATAGAGAATTAGTTGGAGGAAAATTCAAATACTATACAAATAAGTATCTTAATGGTCTCATGAGTTTTACATGGTGGTAAATAATAAAAGTATCATCATAAACTACGTAAGGGCAATACATTTTTCCGATTAAATTAAGTACTTACTCGCTTAATTAATTTAAACATTTTTAAATATATAATAAATATAACATACCTTACTATACGTTTTTTGAAGATAATCATTTACAAAACTCGAAAAACTCCTGCATAGTATAAAAACAGTTTTCCAACAAATACTCCTTCAGTTTTCTTATGATTGAATTTATTATTAGTTTCATCCTCAATTATTTTTGGGAGTTTATTAATAGATTTTTATGGCGTTAACGTGTGTTCTCGTACTTTGAAGTTTTAGATTAGATTAAGGTAAGGCTAAATGGTTCTTATGTCTTAGATTCATTGTTCTGGTGTACCAGTCTTTTACTTGGGGGAATAAGTTAATGTTATTTCTGACGAATTTACAGATTTCTAGTGAGGTTAAGGTCAAAATTTTGAGATTTTTTAGGATAGATCTAGAACTTTCTGTACCAACTATATTTGTGAGGATTCGTATTTACATCTCTTTTAAATAGGAAATATCTTTGGGGCATCTGTGCTGTTTCACTTCCGAAAAGAAAAAAAATCCGAGATAAATTAACGTGATCTTCAAAAAAAGGGTAAATTTAATTTGGAATGACTATACAGAGGCACATATTATAAGTACTTTTGGTACTTACTGCTAACTTTAAATAGAGTTTTAAATATTAGTAAGGAAATTTCCTGGTGTCATTATATTTTCTTTGCCATATTTTTATTACCTATAAATTAAATGCTTCCGTCTCCTTCCCTTTCATCAGTCCTACTAATCAAGATCGTTTTCTTTGCATAAACACTCAACCCTCAAACGGAATTTCTTCTAAACCCTCTTTTAACCCTACACCGAACGCTATTGTTTACAAAGCGATAAAAACACTTCGAATTTTACACTCGTTAGCGCGAATAAATACTCAATTACCAGCTTACCGTTAATTAGAGCCTTCACAAAAGGCTAAGTATGGCTCGAGAGTCCTCAATCAGTAAGGAACCCTTTTTCTCAAATGTCACCATCTTATTTTATGTCAATCGCACTGACTGGGGTTCTTAATTGAAATAAATATTTGCAAGACGAATTTTCTTTCTTAAGCTTGTCAATTACGAGCTTTAGCTACTTAATGTTTGTTTTGTTTTAACGTGACGCGAATTCGGATTTACTTTAGACACGAAATTGTATTTTTGTTCAAATATTACTATTCAATTATTTCAAATAATTATACTTACCTACTGCTATGGCTTTATAGGGTTAATAAGCTCTAGTGGATGTTAAGTTTTTATTTGTTGGATGTGGTATTTATTTTTAGTTGACTGTACTTTTATACAAAGGATAAAATCATCTTTTTTTAATTTGCAGATGATGTTTCTGTTTCTTAGTATATAATCGCTTAATTAGCCACTGATGCATTAAATTTTGTAATTATAATAGTTTTTTTTAATTATGAAGTAAATAAATTAACTTCATTTTCTTTATTTCTTTAGTAAAAGAAGACATTTTTTTAGTATCAGTAGCTGATAAAAGGATTAATACTAAGAAACAGACATATTAGGAAATTGCCATTTTGTTTGAAAAAAGTTAAAGTATTTTTTTTTCGAACTTATTTATTTCTTTTATTCAAAGTAATCACCCCTGCAATCAATGCATCTTTGCCAACGCTGTGGCAGTTTATGGATGCCCTTCTTGAAAATATCAGCTGGACGGGAGACAACAAACTCTTCAAAGGCGTTTTGTACTGCCTCTCGGGAATTGAATTTTTTTCCCGCTAAAAAGTTGTCCAAATTTTGGAAAAAGTAATAGTCGGTAGGCGCAAGATCTGGTGAGTATGGCGGATGAGGGAGAGCTTCCAAACCCAACTCATGCAGCTTAGAGACGGTCTGTTGTGCAGTATGGGGTCGCGCGTTGTCGTGAAGTAGCAGTGGGGCACCCATCTATCAAGCTTTTTTATCTTGCCAATCTGTCGCAAATGGACCAATATTGTTTTGATGCTAACATCAAAAGCTGCTGCCAGCTCAGCTGTAGATTGCGATTCATCTGCTTCCACAATCGCCTTTAATTCATCATTGTTGACCAAAGTTTCCGGACGACCACGAGGTTCATTTTTCAAGTCAAAATTGCCAGAACGGAACCGAGCAAACCAATAACGGGTTGTACGTTCGTTTGTACAGTTCTCTCCGTAAACGTCGTTGATGTTACGTGTCGTTTGAGCCGCGTTGGTGCCACGACGGAACTCATATTCCATAATTACACGAAATTTCGAAGTATCCATTATGAGGAAAAATGTTGAAATGTAATGAAAATACAACGCTAATCAATAAACAAAAGACTGATTTTGTAAATAGAATGTCATATTTTTAAAACAAAATTAATTTGAATTTAGAATTCATAGCCAATCAAAACTTTTTTTTTGTTTGAAAAAGTCTGTACTGCAATACGGCAATTTCATAGGTGAAGACCTATTATAATCTGCAAATTCAAAATAAGATTGTTTATTTTCTTACAAAAAAAGTAAAATGTACTGTATATAGCTTGTCACTTCTACATTTACCTATGTAGTAAATAATAATTAACTTCACTTTAGTAACAGCTTCATAAAGGTATCAGTAGCCGATAAATTGATCATAATACTAAGAAACAGAAACATAATCTGCAAATTCAAAATAGAAGAACATTTTTGCACACTTGACGCCGTCACGTGTTAACCATATTTCTGTTCCCAAAATTTTATATCTCACTTATTGGACGGCCGTTGCCATAACATTGACAAATTTGCCATAAACTCGCACAGCCCGCAGATAAAGAGGGTGAATCGCAATAAAAGAAAGGTAATATATTTTTCTTTGTAGATTTTGCGCTTGACCGCACATCGAATATTTAAAACTAGCCGCGGCCCGTCTAAATCGAATGGTTTTCCATGCGAGTACGTTTGGGGCGATATTTGCATATCAATTTGTAGAATGTCAATACTTGTCCCTTGTGTGATATTGATAGAAACCAATAAAACATTCCATTGCAGTTTATGGGTTAATTTTTAATATGTAACTACGACAGAATATTTTTTTAGTCTCGTAAATACATACGTATAAATATGCAACTAACATTAAAATTGAATTGTTTCATGAAAATATATGTTAATATTTTTTTAACGTGAGAAAAATGAGAGATTTTGCTTGACATGAACGTTTTTCAATTTCGAGTGCCAGTACAAAAAATTACAAGTAAGCCTGGCCACACACTACGTACATAATTCTGAATCGGAATGATTCCGAACACAGCAAATCCATACAAATCTATGGACCACACACATGCGTTATTTTTCCGTTCGGAAATTTCATAGATTTTCGATATTTTCATACATCCATTCCGTTTCGCGTTAAGAAATACGTATAAAAACAATATATGTCGCGTTAGATTTTCATCCATAAGCCTTAATTATAAATTTGGCGATTTTTACTTCGAAAATAAAGGATTTTCTTCAATACACAACTTCATCCCCCTTTTGACTCCTTCGGGGGTAGAATTTTGAAAAACGCTGAGACCCGTATTTATTAATTTTCAAACGTCAGCCTAAACTCAAAATTTGAAGATTCTAGCTTGGAAACTGAGGGACTTTCATACAAATTTTCATCCCTTATTTCATCCCCTTAAGGATGGAATTTTCAAAAAATCCTTCCTTAGTGGATACCTACACTGTATAAAGTATCTGTGTGCAAAATTTCAAGTCTCTAGGTCCAGCGGTTTGGGCTGTGCGTTGATAGATCAGTCATTCAGTTTACGATTTTATATACTAAGATAACATGTACCTTTTCTGGAAAGTTTTATAAATAGCACAGTAGGTATCCATATTTCAGTATTAAAGTTTTGTTAACATTTTACGGGAAACCTCTAATACCTAGCTACATTTAACAGTCATTGTCGCCACTTGCTACGTTCTTTGAAATTTATTGTCGACTTCTATTGTTGGTAAAAAGAATTTATGTGTTTTCTTTGCTTACATTATTAAAGTTACTATGCTAACTCGAGGCGTAAAAACAAATGTAGCAAACTTGAGTTTCAAGTTTTGTAGGTATTGTACTGTTTTACAATAAATTCATAGTTTTTGTTTTATTGGTTTATTTTAGATGTCAATATTATTGCAAACATTATAGATAAGTTAACTAAAAAGTCTGTCTCAATCCAATTTAATGAAAATGTAAACAAACCTGTTTTCACACACTTTCGGCCACTTAATGGATCTATAAACATATTCATAAGTAATGAGAAGGTTTCAACTCATATCTCACTAATTTGTTCCAAAGATCGACGTTTGTTTAACATTTTAAAAATTTTGTTGAAAATTTTAAGAAGAAGAAAAGTGAGGTTATATATCCAAGCAAAAATCTTATCTAATCTGTCATCGCATAGTGTTTGACGTAAAAGTCTATCAGATAATTCAATTATTAGTTCAATTTCTTATATCGATTATGAATCGATGTTATGTTATCGAAAAAAATATCACTTTATCTTTATTGGTAAAAATTTCACAAAAATCTCAATTAATTATATTCTCGGCAGGCTGATTATCTAAATAGAAACTGTTTAGCGACCGGTTTCATTTCACATACATTGCTACTTTTCTTTGGTATGATTTTTTTTAACCCAAAAATAAGAAGCAATGTATCACATTCATCTGTCAAATCAAACCGGTCGCTAGGTGGTTTTTAATTAGATAATCAGCCTGCGGGTCCGTCATAATCACGGAGTTAGTCTTGCATCTTTAGCTACCTAAATAACTTGAAAGAATACAACTAATAGGAGTTATATGACGTTATTATAAATACCATATGCACGAATGGATCATGCATATGGTATTTATAAAAAAAACATATAGGTAATTCCTAGTTTTACCTCTTTCATCATCAGCTCACCCTAATCCCTGCTCATGACTGCTTTTCTCAAAATAGGGTGACTTTTGTTTTATTTTTACCAAGTATTTATTTGGTTAGGTTTTATTTTATGGTGGCTTGTATGGAACTGCTTATTATTGACTCTGTGTCCTTAAACTATTCAAAGTTATCTTTGTTACTTTTGTTTTGTTATTTATTTTAGAATTTTATTTTATTCTTACTTCCTGCGTCATTGTCGGCACCCGAAAAATTGTTAAAAATCCAATGCATCACAAGGAATAAATCAAAAATATGCAAATTAATACAATTTACTATTGTACTCTAATGTAAATGATGGTATATTTTTGATTTTTTTCCTTGTGATGCATTGGATTTTTAAAAAAATTTCGGGTGCCGACAAAGACGTGATGTGTCCTGCCCATTGCCATTTTATTTTTAAGGCGTGTTTCAGTGCATCGGTCGCCTTTGTTTTACTTCTAATTATTTCACTTCTGACCTTATGAACTTTCTTTATTTTTAATATGCTCCTTTCCAATCCTCTCTGGCAAGTCCTTATTCGATTTCTAAATTTATTTGTGTAAACCCATGTTTGGCAGCCGTATGTTAGGCATGGTAGCAGGCAGGTGTCCATTACTATTTTTTTCATATTTATATTGTAGTCTCCCTTAAGCACTTCTTTATTCGCCGAGAATTTCTTCCATGTCACGTTTACACGTCTTTCCACCTCTTCTTCATTATGGAGCTTGTTAAACGAGACTTTTTTCCCTAAGTAAACATAGCTATTTACATATTCTATCTGTCTGCCACTTACTTTGACCGATATTTCACGACTATTAGTTATTATTTTTGTTTTGTCAGTATTCCTTCCTAAGGAAATCCAACATAATAGCATTCAATTAATTTAATCGAAGCAATCAATTAATTTATCGATTCACAATTGATCTAATTTTCACCACATCACTAAATAGTCTATGGTTGGAATAATGGTGTCTTTGTTTACATTTTCATTATATTGGATTGAGACAGTTTTTTACTATAAAGCCAAAATGCATAGGTATCCTGCAGAAAAAAAAACTGCAGGAAAAACGAAAAACAAAACAAGCATATAAACGAATTAGAAGCATTCACTAATTAATTAATTTCTTATTAGTATAATGAAAACTGAGATTCATGAAATATTTATTATTTAAGCTGCCTTTTTTACTGTCTTCATACAACAAGCATTCTGTCTTCATAAAACATTCACGCTTAATTATAATAGATTTTAACGAACTCTTAACAGAAATAATTTTAAAACCAAATCTTGTACTCAAAATTAATGCAAATAAATACCTACATCATTCATTTATTCATAACAAGAAGAGTCAAAAGCCAAATTTACTCAACTCAGTTGAACACACAAAACGTGTGAATCAAGAAACTTTCCTTTTTGCGGATGCCACACAATTGCATAATGAAGTGTAGAAGAAAAGATAAAAACCACCCGCTCCCTAATTAGTCACAGTAGCGTTGGATTCGCAAAAAGCTCTGCGACAAGCTCGAGAAAAGGGTGCACCGATTAACGATTCAAGAGCGGGGGCGTAGTACAGTGACGTATTAAGGGTGTAATTTCCTAGGGCAGGGGTGTCAAATCGCATCCGGCCAGCAAGGCATCTCAATACGGCCCGCGACCAAAATCTATCCATATATGCCACACTACGTATTGTAAGATAATTTGTATGAAAATTTACTTAAACCAAATAAATAAAGATTTTAATTTAGTATGTGTTTGAGTTTAATTTTGAGTCTGGCCCGCTAAAACACCCTAAATCTTATAAATGGCCCTTTAGAAAAATCATTTTGACACCCCTGACCTAAGGGACCTATCCCCTAGGTAATGTTTTTCTCAGAAATGAGGATATTATGATCTCCAACTCGATAGATGTATAAACAAAAACCGTCTTCTTTTCTGTTCGTTTATAATTTTTAATAAAATAGATTTAGCCTAACTGGGGTCCTCTTAAAAGTGAAATTATTTAATTCTTTGAATCATGAATTGTATAAAATTAGGTGTCAAATTTAAGCTGATCTACCTGTGGTTAAATAATACGCAAAAAAATCTGATTAAGATAGGTATACAGTTTTCTAGTAGACACTTAAGTAATTCCAGCAATAATAATGGTAAGTTTGGATATCTCAAGATCATTATTCTTACCTACATGTCTTTTTAAGTAGTCTTTTCGATAGCATAATTTAAAGTAAGCCGTGTTAAAAGAGCAAAATTTGTAGACGACTTAAGCCTTATTGGAAAATTGAGTTTGTAAGAATAAATTTTAAACATGTCCACTAGAATAAACTTTTGCTAACTCACGTAGAATTTAGAAAAAATCTGACATTGAACTATTAACTTCAAATGTCTGACCTAAGGTAGGTCGAATCTAAACTTGCGTTACACATTTAACAAAAAAAAAGAGAATGCATCCTAAAACCAAGCGCAAACTTACTTCCCTTATTATTTCTAAAATATGTAACACAATTTGTGTTTTGCTTAGGTGTTCCAATGTTGTTTATCGGTCCACTGAATTATTTGCCCGCAGTATTGTAGTATTTTTTTAATATCAAAAGTTCCACAGATTGTCACAACTTTCTTATAATTGTCTGGCAAACTACATTTACTTTTATATTTTTTAGTTTGTCTAAGTTTTTATTTTGTTTAATCCCTTTACGTGCTTGTAATACATCCTCAAATTGTTACCATGGGAGGAGGAGCCTGAGATACGGGATTATCCCAGTTTGGGTAGTAGTTTGTACTGCCATGCCATTGATTTTACTTTATTTTTTGTTTGTTTTATTATTATTATTTAACGCTATACTGAATAATTTTATCCAGGGAGTAAGAAGTATTTGGTGAATAATTGATGACACTGTATCAGGAAGCATCAATGTTGTCTATTCAATATAGAACCAGCCAAATTGAACCAGGACAAGTAAAAATGGATGGTCCCCTTGACTGCACATTGCACCATCCCCGATTGCGTCTCTGTCGTACCGCCTCGGACTCTTCTCGTCTTGTAATTACCATAGCACCACTTTTCCCATTTTGAGGCTGTTTACTTGCACTCGACTCGAAATTACGTCAAGAACCTTCAGCATTAAGCTGGCCCACAGAATCAGTGGTAATGTGAGAATTTGAAACCAACATCAGTGTGGACACTTTAGATAAAATGTATGAAACCAACGATGACGTTAGATTTACTCCAGTAAATGAAACATTGTGCAAAAAGGAATGACGAATATTCTGCAATGTACCTATACATAGTTTAGTACCAGTCTGTCAATATCATAAACAAGTAGTTAGGTCAAAGCTAAACCACAATACTGTTTAACGATGTAAGTTACCGCATTAAAACGTAAATTGCACATAAAGCGTTTAATAGTAGGAAAAGTTGTTTAGAAAAGAAAATTATGAGACTTAAAGTGGTTTCGAATACAATAAGTAAAACATTAACAGGCGTAATAACATACTTAGATAATAATATAAAAATAAGACAGACAGATGCCTACTATAATAATATAAATATGCGACGAACCAAGTCAATGCTATAAGATAAGAAATACAAAGTGTCAAGCAAGAGGGAAAAATACACTGGTGCATGGCGGTGATAATAAAATAAGTGAATTCATATACCTACACAAGAAAAAGTAAAAATAAGTAATTATTAAAAAACTTACTAAAGAAAGAAATAATCTACACGATAAACAGACCAGAAAAATTCAATGTTTCCATTCATAGCTTATAAAACAGAATAAATGATCTAATAATAAAGTAAATCACCCGAGAAAGCATCGTGGAGGCAACAGTACTGCCTCGTCAGACCATAATCGCAATAATTTGTACCCACCATGCACCCTAACCATAACGTCTATTGACTCAACAATGCTAATTTATTCGCGAGCAATTTTATTCAAATTACTACTTTATTTTATGAAAGGAATGTCACATTAAGAGTTAAGTTTAGGGCTTCAGCCGTATTGTCGAGATTACTGTAGCAGTTTGGCACCCCGCCATGTCACTTTGGCCTGGCTTTACTATTTTAGCAGAATTGGCACCCGTTTGTATAGGTCGTAAAGGTTTCGACTATGCTGTGCAATTTGGAACACGTATCTATTGACGTTCTCTTGATTTTATGGTAAGGGATTTAGTGAGCTTAGCACTTATTATTATGTACTTACCAAAGATCAGCTACTTCTCCATCTATAACAAACGTTATTGTCAGACGAAAGGGAAGACATATAGGAATCATGTATTTACAAATTATAAATTAAACTTGTAAAGAAAGTGATTTCAGCTGTAACTATGGAATAGAACAATTAATACAACAACTTGTTTGATCCATAATTACGCGCAAAAAAAAAATATTTATTAAAAATCACATACCTAGCTATTATAAAAAATAAGAATCATAGTTACCAATCTGCGGTCTGTGAATCACTGCAAACTGCGTCTCGAGTCATTACACATTTCTTCACGTTGTACAAACTCACTAACACACACACAATATGAAACATGTGACACATATTGTAAGAAATAGAAATAAAATAAAATTAGGTATGTTTCTTATGGGGTGCGTGGTCGGATAACCTCCTCGAGTGCTCGACTTCTGTTTGTCCCAGTGCATCCGTGGACTGGGAAAGACAGTGGGAGGGCCGGTGCACCCTGGGCGTCTCTGTAAAAGACTCTTTTGAGCTTCTTTTACAGCTGGCGGCTAAGGGATGAGCGCAGGTGGCGCTTACCCTGAACCTCGTTCGAACGACTGCGGAGGTCTAAAAGAGACTACGTGTCTATGTTTAACATGGAGGCGGAAATCTTTTAGATAGTACGCGCGAGACGAGAGCGAACGTCTCTTCGGAGATGATTGCTCGCAGACCGTGGGCCTTACAAGCTAGCGTGTCGAAGACGAAAAAGCCTTATCTGGTTGCACGTCTTGGGGACTAGGAGAGAGCGCGACTGGCGCATCCCCTAGAACCCTTTCGAACGATTGCGGAGGTCTAAGAGGGATTACGTGTCTATGTTTAACATGGAGACGGAAACCATTCAGATAGTACGCGCGAGACGAGAGCGAACGTCTCTTCGGAGATGATTGCTCGCAGACTATGGGCCTTACAGGCTAGCGTGTCGGAGACGAAAGCCTATTTTGGTTGTACGTCTTGGGGACTAGGGAAGCGCGGGTGGCGCATTCCCCTAGAACCCTTTTGAGCGATTGCGGAGGTCTAAGAGGGACTACGTATTTATGTTTGACATGGAGACGGAAACCTTTCAGATAGTACGCGCTAGACGAGAGCGAACGTCTCTTCGGAGATGATTGCTCGCAGACCGTGGGCCTTACAGGCTAGCATGTCGAAGTCGAAAAGCCTTATTTGGTTGCACGTCTTGGAGACTAGGGGAAAGCGCGGGTAGCGCATCCCCTAGAACCCTTTCGAACGATTGCGGAGGTCTGAGAGGGAGTAAGCTTCTATGTTTAACATGGAGGCGGAAACCATTTAGACAGTACGCGCGAGGGGAGCGAAAGTCTCTTTGGAGGTGGCCACTCGAAGTCGGGGCCAAGCGGGCAGTGGGAGGTGAACCACTGCCCGCCTTGCACGGTCCTGTTGCGATGGGGGAAATGGCCAAACTTGCCCGGCCATTTCCCAGCGGAGGAGGCCCGGATGCGGGCTGGCCGTCTGTCGTTGAGGAGATTCCACGGACCCTCATACAGCCCTACGGCTGTCGACATTTGGAGGCGAGTGGGCAGGTGCCGGGGTTTTTGGTATTCCCTCCTCCTGGGATTCCACCGAGCTTTGACTTGGTGGAATTACGGGAGGCAGTCGTGGAGGGAGCTGCAACGCCGAAGTTGCGGTCCCCTCCTAGCGAGTCCCACATACCCCCCTCTCGCTCACCTGCGGGAGGGGAAGCGCGTAAATGCGTTTTTCCTCGGCATAGAGAAAAAAAAAGTATGTTTCTTATGCCAGATACTTTATAACTCCGAAATTATTTCAACAGAGCGACGTGCAACCCGGGGACTAATCGTCTAATTTCAAAATCTATCGGAATCGCTTTATTTTGACAGATGGATGGGACACATTGCTACCTTTCTTTGGTAACATTTCATTTGTGCTAAAAAATAAGTTCCAATGTTCTGTCAAATGAAAGCGATTGCGATAGATTTTTAATTTTGACAGATCCTTTGTATTGTCTAATTTCAAAATCTATCGCAATCGCTTTCAGGATGTAAGTATCACATTGATGCTTCTTTTTGGCACAAATAAAAGCTCATTTGACAGATGGATGTGACACATTGCTGAATTTCTTTGGTAAGTTTTTATTTGTGCCAAAAAGAAGCATCAATGTCTTACATCCTGAAAGCGATTGCGATAGATTTTGAAATTAGACAATAGAATAACCTATTCTACAACTACCCTCATTGAAATGACAAAAATGTAATAGGAACGTTCAGTTTGACGTAAGGGAAAGTTTGTTAAAATTAGGAACGCGAACATATAGGATAGGTAAGTATATTTTTATTGAATACCTATAAAGGTAAAATAACATTATTATTATTGAATATAATGGTAGAGGTTCTAATTTCTTTTGAGTAGGTATGTTCTCCAATTAAGAAATTGAAATTTATTTTCTTGTTCTTTTAGATAAGTAAGTAGGTACTATTTTGTTTTTATAAAAAAACAATATACATAATGCAGCTGTCTGTTAGTCAGATTGGTGGCTCATACGTCAGGTTACATTTAATTCTGCGGTTTTAGTGTGTCTTGGCCTACTTGAGACCCATTGTTTTAAGATCCACAGTGACAACAATACAGTTTTTGTTGTAGTAAATAAACATTATGTTGTCCTTGTACGTATGCACAAAACATTCCAAAATTATGCGATAAGATCTTTTTTAAGTACCTACTAACGTCATGAAGGCCTTAGAAATATTTCTCCATTTAAATAAAAGATTCCAGAAGGGAACCTCCAATTTTCTGTATGGGGTTAGTTATCCTAATTTTTGCTAAGCATAAATAAATAGGTACTTTTCGTTTAAGATTTACTTATTTTGGCTAAACCACCTCAGCAACCTATTTATTACAACAAAGCTAAACAATCCTACTAATAACCTAAATGTGAAAGTTTGTGGGTTTGGATGTTTGTTCCTCAATCACGCAAAAACTACTGAACGGATTTGATTGAAATTTGGCACATAGATAGTAGATAGCCTAGATTAAAACATAGAATACTTTTTATCTCGATATTTCCACGGGAACGGGAACCACGCGGGTGAAACCGCGGGCGGCCGCTAGTCTTTCATAATTATCACGGCATCATTATTCTTATAACACTGTTATTTAATTTTCATCTTATTATCACACCAAACATATTTACCCAAAGTTTATCCCTTCCATATTCACTCAATTCCAGTCAAGTACTTGACAAAATTCATCGAAAGCCATAATAGTATCATCGCATTCAATATAGAGCAAATCCTCGCGCATAAGTGTTTCTATACGAAGTCTTATTGCTTTCATAGACTTTCGAGGTCGAATGGAGAAACCAATAGAGAGTTAAAAACCTTACTTTATTTTTTATTTTTGCAATTTTTATTGCTATTTGCTTTTAATACAGCAAATAGCGGATTTAACACTAGAAAGCATTCTCTCCCAGTCAATCAGTGAGGGTGTGAGAGTGCTATACTATACCGTCACTAAAGCAGATAAGTGTAAAAAGAAGAAAAAAAAGACAATATTTTCCTTCTTATCTGAAACATAATTTAACCCATCGGGTACAGGAAAATGAGACACAATAGCTATGTCATTGTTGGCCGGCCACATGTGGCCGCGTTGGGTTTAATAAACTCATCATCACCATCATCAGTCTATCATCGTACACTGTTGAACATAGGCCTCTCCAAGTGCACGCCATCCACTATCATCCAGTTTTTGCCAGCCACCTTGCGAAATACTAAGCTATGTCTATGTTTATTTATTTCTTAGCGAATTTCTAAGTCACCCAATCCAACCAGTGGTGATTGTTATTTACTGTGTGATGAATCTGTTAGTCAGGAACTCATAAGTTTAGATGACCAACCTGTAACTTTTTGAAATTTTCAATCGTCATCTCTCGATGCAAGCATACTACCCTCGCTGTGTAAGTTCGCGAAGGCACACGCCTCAAAAGCTCGAATCTCGCAGTAAGAATGGATTCGATATTCCACGCCTCGTGTGCTCCGCCCAGCTTCTTATTTCTATTCCACCTGTGTATCTTAGCTTAGAAAAGATATCAACTTGCTTTTGAGAATGTTGTTACGACATTGATTTGGAAATTCATGAAGCGTATGGGTTGAAATTTGTGTTTAGGTGTTGTCAATGAACATGCATAATTTTTTTTTGTATCAAAATCAAAAGTATAATACCTGAGAAAATCAACTGTAATATTAAAACTTTTCTCTTGCGTTTTTTTCTCGTGATAATAGGTACTTGAAGTTAGCACGCAGCAGCACCCGCCGAAAACGCTCTATACAAAATGGTCAACATTTGTGATTGTGACGTCACTTATGTCACGTTTAAGGCGCATTATTATGGAGTTAGCCACGAATTTTCAAATATCTCCCTAAATATTGCGTTTAATTAAGTACATATTATGTGTCATACAAAATATTATTTCTTATTCGATATTCTATCCGACTGTTAAGTGCATTATATCCGAAAACGAAAAAAAAATATCGTTATTTTCCCCTGTGTGTCAAAATTAAAATAATACAAATATTTTTTTTTATTTTCTATTCCATCATGTTTTTATACGTGTCCGCAGCAATCAAGCTCAAATTTATCAAAATCGGTGACTTATGCATGTTCCCTAATAGGGAATCAAAAGTACCACGAGCTATTTCATTTCAAACCATTATTTTAACTATGTTCCGAAGAACTAAATAATTTCTCGAATTTATTTCATTTTATTGAAATATGTTACCAGACATTCGTAGTCCGTGCAAACTGTAAAATTAAAAACTTTCAATGAAATTGAGAGATTTAAAACCAATCAAGTATTTTAAACAACGTTTAAGCTTTTCATTCCTTTCTTGAGGTAAACTTACATTTTCCAATTTGGTAAACTGCATTTAAATTTTATCATAATTATAGTACATGTTGGTTTCGGAAAAAGGCTGAGAGAGCTAGTTATAGATTTCTGTACTACCCATTTATTTAAGAGAGTTTTATTTTGTAAATAAACTACTCGTTCCGTTCGTAATAGGTACTTAAGTATTATGAAATTAAATTCATCAATTTATCGGAGTAGGTATACACTCACTTAATTTTTTATTGTTATCATTGACTTAAAAAAAAAATTTCTTGTCAATGATTGTTATACATTAATATAATTGTCTATGGTTCTCATAACGACATGGTCATCCCCCAAATGAGACTTTCTTAAATACTTAAAAAATGAACTTTAGTAACGAACCTGGAAGAGAAAATCTCTTTCACTGAGGATTTTCATCATCTATGCTGGTACATAACGGCAGTCGATCTGTGCTTATGAATCTTAAACCTAGCCCTCTTTTTTCTTTATTCTAAAAAAAATATGGAATCAACTTCAATTCTTAATCATATCTTTCACTTTTTTTATAATATGTCCTTTTATAAATTATATAATAACAATCTTTAAAAAAAATATGACAGAATCAATTTATTACTTAAATGAAAGTTGTCTTTGGAATTGTTATTTTTCCATTTTATTTATATTTTCGAAAGGAATTAAGCTATGCCTCTCCTCAACTTTAATTTAATTTTTATGATTGGTACCTATTCTATGAAAATAAATGATAATAATGATATTAGTGATTGAAATAGCATTGCCCAAGTGGACATCTCAGAGGTAATAAACCTTTTCTTAGTTAGAAGTTCAACTTTAATAAATATTGCAAAACATATTGAAGTACAGGATGCTTGGAAATAAATTCGTAAAGCCGAATATGGTAGAAGGGTGCTATGCATACAGCCCCTGGAAATTATTATAAACCAAAACCATATTTTTTTCGTTACTTTTAATTACTTAGGTACTTAATAATAATAAATATTAGACAAACATCACAAAACTTGCCCTGCCTCCCTAGAATGACCGCCGAAACGCGATATGATAATAGTGAATTATCAAGTTTAACTGTCAAAAGACGATGGATTTTGACAGTTGACCGTTGATAAAACGCTATCACGAGTATATATCATGTTTCAGTGGTCATGCTGGGGGGGGGGGGGGGGGGGTAAGCACCTAAAGCACTTGTGCTATGGAAATCAGAGACACTTGAGCCAATATAAAGAAGTTACTTTTCTAAATTGACCCAGCCGGGGATCAAATCCGAGATAAAATAAACAAAATTTCTCAGCCATGTGGTGGTTTTCACAATTTTTCCTGTGTTGTATGCAAGGTACCCTATCTACCATATTCGGGCTTATAAGGCTATTTTCAAACACCCTTTATAAATTTCAAATGTCTGAGTGAATAGTTTTCCAAAGGCGACCGTCCCGACTAAATCTGAAACCACTTAAATTAGTCTCGGACCGAACTGAACCGCAGACGTCAAGAGGTACCAATTTGTTGGACCTTAAGACAACCCTTCAGATGAGGGTTCTCTTGGATCGGCCCTCGTCTTACACTAATTATAAAACTTATTTTGTTTACTAACAGACTCGAGACGTACTTGAAGTGATACAAATCAAACATACACTTTTAATATTCAACGTGTTAGAAAATAACCTCTAATTCCGAATATGATATATAGGGACCATCAAATGAACAACTTTTACCACAGAAAAGATAATAGTACTAGCGTACAGAAATTGCACTCCGCAAAAGCGTTTAAATAAATTGCGACTCTTGATCTGACACAATAAAGTGCAATTCAGGTCGTACAGCGCTCCCTTCGCTCCAAAACATTCAATTAGTAGTTGCCTCTCTTTCTATCGCGTAGGTCTTATCTTTTCTGATGTATGAAATTGGTCCTCTCAGAGGACGCCGAGCGCTTCAGACTCGCGCGCGGAGTGACAGAGCCCTGCTTTTACTATGGGCCAACTCTGAAATCGCTAATCTACCATATTCAGCATTAGTTGTATAACGTTGCATAGCGTTGTACGTTGTATAAAATGACTTTATTACACGACTGCCCAAAGCAAAAAGAGTGTTATGTGTTCAGGGTTCATGTATGTTTGTGGGTATGTGAGTTTCTTTATTCCACCATAACTTCTAAATGCCTGAACTGATTTGGATAAATGGGGTATCGTTAGAATCCTTACAGCATCCTGAGTGACACTGGCTATAGATTTTTTAGAAAAAATCAATATGGCGACGCCATTTACAAATGTGAAAAAAAAATTTTTTTCTTCTATTATTACAATATGGGCATCAAATGAAAGGCCTTGATGAGCACATTCCAAAACTATAGAATATGTCACTAAAATGTGTGAAATAAAATAAAATAAATTTCAAAAATATTAAAAACACGACTGCCCTGCCAAAAACGAACTAAAAAGTTAAACAACAAGTGTCATTGCAGTCGGGGGACCTCTTTGATCAAAAATTGTTCCATAATAAGGTCCCCCGACTGCAATGACACTTGTTGTTTAACTTTTTAGTTCGTTTTTGGCAGGGCAGTCGTGTTTTTATTATAACTTGTTTCCGTATATCGTCACCTGGGAGTATTTTTTAATAAAACGCAACATTTTAAAGAAAATTAAAGTTCGCAACTAATAATAAATACCTATTTATACAGTGAATGGAGAATAATATAGATTTTTGTTTAGTGATTTATCTAATATCTTATATCGCTGCGCTCAAGAAGACCAACAAAGCGTGGAAAAGAGAAGTTAACATCATACGGTCACGGTCTATGTACAAAAGAGACAAAGGATCAAGTGACATGTGCCAACATTTTTTACAGTATATAAGAGCCCCAAGCGTCCCGCCTAGCAAATGAGCAATCACAGTTTGTTTAAAATATTTGTTAATCGTAATTAGAATTTAAAATAAAGGTATCGTAGAGCCATGGTGTCTTGTGCTCTAAGTAATTGTGATGTGACAAAAAGAAACAATCCAAGTAATCACACTTTTCACAGGTAAATAAGATATTGCCACACATTTCTCTAAAACCAAAATTCGCTACATTTATTCGTTTATCGACGAAGAAAACAGTATGGAACATAGTTTATTAATTTCCTTTGCCATAATATAGTCATATTTTATGAATCTCATATAAAATTTATGCATTCGTTTTCAGATCACCTGTTTATTGACATTGTTGTTCTTTGACATTCTATTTCTATGCCTAGAACACTGTTATTTTGTGTTGTAAAATGACGTCATTGGTCATACAGGTGAACCTTACGTCTTGTGTAATAAAGCACATATTTAAGTGCGCTTGGCATTTTCTTCAAACCCTTATAACTTCGAAACTACTCGCTTGATTTAAATGAAACTAAAACATGTGTATTGCTAGATATTTAACTACATGGTCATAAGGTTTCAAGTAACAGACCCAGTTCTCCATTGGCGAGCTGTCTTTTTTTTATCGTTTGATCAAGATTCACTGGGTTCGTGGGTTAAGCACCCAGTGGACGTAGCACCTGTGGCCGATGCACAACTCAGTTTAATTTATTTCGGTGCAATTCTTAATCAAATGTACTGATAGAGTTTATTCGAATCGGGTGCTACGGCCACAGGTGCTACAACCACTGGGTGCTTAAGCCACGAGTGCGAACCCAGTGATTTTTAAACAAACGATAAAAAAATAAAAACAACTCGGTATGTTCCAGATGGATGTAATCACGCCTCCCATCAGAGGTCACCTTGCTGGAAGCTTTATTGGGGCGTGATTGCCATCCATGGATTGTGTTGCGGCTACACGATTTTCCATCCAAGCGCCAACACGGTCGCCCTTCATTGTGAATCGCGCTCGCGTAGCAAAATCACGTACTGTAAAACTGGCTCTTAATTTGTCTAAATTTCAAAAGGTGGGCGTTTCTTTAGCGCTTTTGTCTCTAATTGACGACAGAATACAAAAAAAGAAATGTAATCCGCGCACTCCATCTTCGGATGGAACTCGCGCCCTTCCTCCAGGACGTTGAAGGTCATTTGGATTGGATGAAGAAATTTGGATTACATCTACCGTCTAGAATCTAGATGGATGGCATCAAGCAAGGTCACCTCTGATGGGAGGCGTGATTACATCCGTCTGGAACATGCTTTATTCTTTTTGAAATTGCCTTTGGCAATGCATAAAATCTAAACATAGAAACACGTATTTCAACAAATTTAATACAGAAGGTAGGTACATTCATAATTAATTGAATAAAAAGATTTATTAAAACATGTAGTTTGGTTTTCTTTCCAATTTTCCTTTAAAATATTTTTCTGCATATATTTATTTTACCCACTCAGAGCTGAAGTACTTATCTCTAGATCTTTGCCGATTCAGTCGAATTGAAATTATTTTATATGAATGAAGCTTGGATTGGACCAAAGGTTTTTGCTCTGTGCAGAATCCAAAATTGCTTAATTAATTTCTGCTCGATTTGAACCGCAAACAAGACCATTCAATTAATATATTCCAATGGTCAGAGCGATAGTAAGTAAGTACCTATTTAATAAAATATGTATGAGTGTTCATGATACATGCAAAGTGAGCTTTTAAAATTACTATTTATTTTTTAGTATGAAAAACATATTTAAGTATTTCTACAAGTTTTTTTTACTGTAGAAAAATTTAAGAATTTTAGTCTACGATTTTTGCATTCATTAATGCTTTTTTTGTTTGCTAAACAAGGCGATTCAAATTCAAATCGTGATTTTCTTTGGTGTGCAGATATGTAAGCTATATTGCAGTAAGAATTAATTTAAAATTTCAAACAAAACTATAATATATAGCACAAAAAAATATAAGCACATTTACAAAACACATGAATGTTTTAATCTGTATATAATAATTAATCATGAGCCTATGCAAAATAAGTATCGTAAACAGTAAAAATTAAACATAAACATGATGTTATCGCTTGAATGAAACAAAATGTCCTCTCTCCTTTTTCGCTAATTTCCCCATCATTAAAACGCAATCAATGTCGTTCAAATCCAGGTGGCAACTGAACCTAATTTGAATGGAGCCGATCTATTCATTCACTAAACCTACATTAGCATAAGCGCCGTGGCTTATTAAATTTGTACCGATTTCGGAATCAGCCGCGTTGCTTACATTAATATTGAAGTACTTACGCTGACGAATCACAGGAAACTTCATTAGGAGTTTTAATTTATTATTCATCAGCACATAATACTTATTTAAAACCTCACTGGATAAAGAGAGTTGTTGCGTTGTCACACATATTTTTTCCCACAAGCGTTTAAAATAACCGTTTAGTCGTTTGAACAACACACCAGCCCGCACATCTACACACTATATTAGAATTATAATACTGCTCAAAAAACCATTGTTTTTACTCACTTATGCTCTGAAATGTTATCATTCCATTTGAAAAAAGAATGCGGGGCGTTCAACATTTCCGTGGGGGTCTGGTTCATCACATTCTAAATTTGAAATTCAGTGCGGAAATGAAATTCAATACTTACTTCCCGCACTGAGTGCGGGAAGTAAGTGTTCCAAATTCAAATCGGTAGAACTTAAAGCTAGCATTCTTTTTATGAAACTTTATAGTTGCATGACCGGTCAGTAAACATGGCCACGCGAACCAATTTAAATATCACTTTTTACAAAGAAAATTGAATTTCCTCGCATTTCGTGAGTAAAGTATTATACAAACCTTGTACTGGAAGCTACTTGCATTGCCTCGAATGATTAAAGCCCTCGCCCGTGGCTCGGGCTTCAAACCATCCTCGACAATGCAATCGCTAGCTTCCCGTTCTCGGATGTAATGTATTGTACTATTCCATACCAAAGAGCTAACTTCTGGAAGGTATTTTTATGATAAATTCAATCAGATTTTACTTGAATTTTATATTGTTGGAAAGTTGTAATAGTCAACTTGCAGACTTATAGCTTTCGAATTTACTGTTAAATAAAAAAAAATATATGCCTATTTTTGTATGAAACTCTAATTATTTATATTTTAACCATAGAATAATTACACCTAGAACGATAATTCCCTACAAAGTGCGCTGTCAAAAGTGAGGCAACAAAAACAGCCAAATGGCGCCGTTTTCAGATTTTTATTGTCCAATATTAAATAATCATACCTAATAAGTACAAAACAGTTTCAATTTCCCTACATTAAAGAGATTAATTATTATATTATTGGATTTTAGTTACGATCAGGTAACGTATGAAGGATATAAATCTGAGAACTGAGCCATTTTGGCTCAGTATAAGTTGCCTCACTTTGCATACAAGGACACGGCTTCTAGGTGTAATTATTCTAAGATTTTAACTGACACATGTGGAATAGGAGAAATTATACAGTAAATTCGACAGTAAAGTCTGCAAGTTAACTATTATAGCTTTCGATTTATATAAAAAAACCTTTAATTAGCATGTTTGTATGGAAAACCATACGCCCCATAAAGAGGCCCCTATTTTCTTTTAAATAGTATATTAGGTACGATTTTTTACCAATGAAACCTAGTTAAAATATACGCTAGTTCTCCCTAAAAAACTTACAAGAAGTCCCAAACTTTTAACGCGTTAACTTTCTAGATTACAAAAAATAATTTCTCTAGCCAAAGCAAAAAGAAATTGAATTTATTATGCTAACCGCAAAGACCCACAACTTACCGTTAGCCAGCAAAACTTTTCAGTCATAATAATAACTAAGAGCGAACACTAATTTTTAAGGTCCTTAACTGTATTAAATAGTTTACCCAAGTTTTAACTTAATTTTGCCCGTACGTTCTAGTCGGTTAAAAGCACTGGTAAAATATCAAGGTAATTCAGAAATTGTAACTTAGGCAAGTTTTAGTCTAACTTAACTTACAATTTCTGAATAACTCGATTGTATGAGCTTGTATCCAAAATACATAAAACATAGGTCTATAAAATATGACTAAGGTAATTTAACATTTTATTTAGCACTGTCTAATACATACCATTCAACCAATCTATTAGTTAAATAGGTTTAAACCAAAAGTTGCTATTTTCCTTGAAAAGCATTTTGAATCTAATAGGAAGAATGAAAAAAATTAAGATTTGTTCAATTATTACGAGATCTTGGATGTTTTGTGTTTTACTAACACGTTTTTATTAGATCGCTTTCTTGTTTATTTGTTTGTCTACTAGCAAATGATTTTATACTAGCCTCCCGATGAGCTTTGAAAATAGGTTATATTTAGAAGACTATTATGGACTATTGTGCTATTGAGCTGCTTCATCATCAGACCCTGGACACCGTCTCTTGTCAAAGTACTAGTCACGACGAATCAAACGAGCACATAATTTATGGAGTTGTATGGTATTTTTTACAGTGTATTGTATTGTATACAATGTATGTATACAATGTAATATTGTATACAATACAACCGGAAAAAAGCAACAGAAAAAATAAACTCAGATAAAGACTAATCAGAAAATACAAGAACCACGTTTTTAAAACGAACTAAAAAGTTTAAAAATCTTACTAAACAAACAAAAACGGACCAAAAAGTATAAAACAATTTCTTTCGTAAAGATGTACTTATAGCCCTACAGAAGTTATAAACCTAAAAACGTGGGAGGCATGCAAAAGACAGTTGTTGACAAATCTTACTAAATGCGCCCCACGTTTTTAGGTTTAAAACTTCTGTATAAGGTTATTAATCTTAACGAAAGAAATCATTTTATTATTCTTTCAGTAAATATATTATTTCAGTAAATAATTTAATTAATAATCAAAAGAATTGGCGGCGCTAGTGAATCGTTGATCACATTAAAATGAATCCCAGAATCAAAAAAAACATTTTTTTTTTATTTTACTTGTTTATTACGTCTGAGTTGCTACTGGTGAGTCGTTTTTATCTAATATATTTCATTATATTAATCATCTTAATATAAAAATAGCATTGTGAATGCAAAAATCTAAAAGTTTAAAATTATATGACTGTTTCACCTTAATTGATTGTCTAGCATCTGCAAAGAAGCTACTTTCGAATGTCGAAGTAATTCTCTTCACATTGGTGAGATGGCGCTGATCTTCAGCGGAAACGTAAAAAGTATTAGAAAATTTCGCCAAATTCATTAGTGGCTCGGTAGCATAATTGGTAGTGCATTGGGCCGGAATCCTAAGGGTGCGGGTTCGAGTCCCGTCTGAGTTGCTACGGGTGAGTCGATTTTTTCTAATATTTTTCATTATATTAATCATCTTAAATACAATTCTTATAAAGACTTCGATGATCTATTGATCGAAGTTGAAAGACAATTATACCCAAAGTTTTAGCTGCGTCTACAAATAATATTTTATTAAGGAAACCTCTGAAAATATTTCAACTCAATAGATTGAATTCACTCGCAAACATAATAATATGAACTTTAATTGAAAACTTCAAATTCAAACGTCTATTAACTTTACGAAATCAAATAGTATAACTACGTACGTACTTAGTTAAATGTTAATGAAATTCAGCGTTATTTACAAGCTCAGAAAGTTCATTCTCAAATTATTGGCTGTAAATTGAAGAGAAAATGGTTTTGTTATATTATTCGGATTTTCATTATCAATTCTACGAGTTAAAGGGATTTAATTAAGTACATCAATGTCGTCCCTTTCGGATAGTTTCTACCACGTTTCTACAAGATTTCTATAACTATTTGTTTTAACGAATTAACAAGATACAAGCGGAGGCGATTAGACTAGATTGTTTTTTCAATGAAATTGATTTATTACATATTATGTAACAATACTTATTATTATATTTTCTTGTGTAGGTGTAGTATAGGTATTGTTAGGTAATAATGATATCCACTAGTTGCTAGGTAGCTAGGTACACACTTTCTTTGTAGTATTTTATGGTTTCAACCTTGTCACAAGTTGAAATTTTTTCCCTTTTGTCCGAGGAATTTTAATTTAATTGCACATGTATGATATTTGGAGATGGCTTTTTGATGGCGTATTTATGAAAGAGTGTTCTTTTGTTCGTAGTCTAGTGACCGCCCGCGACTTCATCTGCGCGGAATTCCTCTTTTCATTGAAATTTTCTAAAATTATTACTTGATTCCCGCCTATTTTATAAAAGGAATCCGTGTGAACTTCTAGTTTCTAGACTCAATATTTTAGACTGTAGTACTTGTTGTATGGTCTGTAGGGCTGATTGTCAGTCAGCCCAAAAATAGTAGTTTGTTACACAAAAGTTGAATTTTGATCACAGATAATATTTTTGATATACCCGTATATTAATTTGCCCGCCATCACAGAATATATACTGCCGCCATGCTGTGTAGGAAAGGAACGGACCTAGTTCGATTTTTAAATTTTTCTATGCAAACTCTTTAAAGTTTTATGGTTCCTTTTGAGTTCTGGATTGCATTAACTGCCATACCATAGAGGAGCCTCGTTCGCTTCTCAAATTTTCTTACCTCCCGGTATGTAAATCGAATTTACATCTCGGATTTCTAGTTAAATACAACCATCTTTCAGAGCATGAATGATAAAAATAAGTTTATTTTTACATGTTAGATAATTAGAGGTAATGAACTTTTCTGCTCAATAGTATTTTTCTATGAAAATTTATTGGATTTAATCTATAGTCTACAGCCACAGCCTTCAATTAATTTTAATGAACAGCTGTAAAGATATTTGGAGTTTAGTTTGCTTTACAACCATTTTATTACACTATATCTTTACTGTATTTCTTAATTGGAACTTGATTAGGCTATTTATGTAGCACGCAGCATAACTCACTAATTGTTTTATGACGTGTCAAAACTATCAGTCGAATAAATTATTATTGTGTTCATGTCGCGTTTATCGTCACGCAATATGCAAAATAAAGTGACTGTATAAGATTGCAATCGGTAACAACCAGCAAATACTTAGTAGTTTACCTTTCAACACATAGAACAGAGAAAAAAAATGTATCGACACATTTTTTTCATCTAAAGTACGTATGTAGAGTTCAAAATAAATTTGAGAAGATTGAGGATTTGTTTTTTAAAGATAATATATTTAGCATGAATAGCAACTTAAATCATATTGATAAGCTAGTATAGCCGACGCTGTTTCAAGAAAAATTTATCCTATAATTCTTAAGATTGAACAACAAAGTACATATTTGACAACTCTGTATCTACCCGTTTTAAAAATAAAGATAGAATCACTCTTATTGATCATAACATTTTTCATCATTTTTTCATTGTGCGCAAGAATAAATATTACGCTAGTCACTTATGCAAAAGGTCACAGCATAAAGAGAACCAACACTTCCTTGCGGTCAGCGAAGAGAAATTCTCCAGTCCTGACCCGGCGCGGTCACTCGCAGGCGTTAAATTGACTGACGGCAGAACAAATCCCTGGGGCACTCGCAAAACCACTGCCTCTAGAAACCGGCACAATTTAACATGGTTAATGAAAACGGCACTTCAAACTGAACACCGATTAGTATGAGATCTTGTTGCGATACATGAATCATTTGCAAAATATTTTATTAAGAGTTTGCACAAAAAAGACGATGTAAATGAAAAAGCAGGTGATAAAGAAATGTTGTGCTGACGTTCCATGTCAAACAATAAAATTGCTGCCAGTGTGGGGCGCAACGCAAGCGAGCAAATGAATTTTTATATCGTGGGTGGATGGCTTAGATGTGAAATATTAAGGAAATATTATATGAATACCTTTGATTATATGATGAATACTAGTGGTCTATGTGTGAATAAGTTGTTTGAATAAGTAATTAATCGGAGATAAGAAATAAATGTTATAATTAACATAAAACATGAAGAAGTGAGTTGAATTGTAAAATCTCTAATCGTGCAAAGATTTAAATCGTTAGATATGCCCTTACCATAGTATGAGCTCACCGAAATGTCTTTTTTAATCGTGTACGTCGTGTAATACTTATTCTTTATAATTACATCATAAAATGCTAATGAGAACGATTATTTTTACAGGTCTACCGTATCTCACAAAACTATTGCTCAGAAGCGATTGGAAAATAGTAAATTAATGAAAATTAAAACTAGTGAACTTAATGTAAGTTGCAAAGAGAACGCTGAACCACCAATTGCGTTTGTCAGTAAATTTAACTTAAAAACCAATAAGAGAGCATAGAGAGAAACGAAAAATTTTGGACGTGCGAATCCATTTGACCTGCCTAATAGACATCGATTGTTTAGCAAAAGCATGGGATTACGAAAAGAAAAACCCGTACCATTCATTATGTCAGAACCCTTCACCATGTGACTTCGACAGCACATTCTATAAATGTAGAGAAGGTCGACCATTGATGCGTCAAAGCAAATTCCGCCTATTTAAAGGACCAAATAATACAAGTAGACCAATCAATTGTCGATGAAAAGAAATACATTGATAAGATTGAAGGATTGGCCAATACTTAGCTGTCACAGAGGTCGGCCAATCACAGAGGACTATTATAAAGTGTTAGCTATTCAAGAAGCAGCTAAAGAAAAAGAAAAAGAATTAAACAAGATCTCGAATGAGTTGGACGGACTGTATTTCAATTAGGTAGCATTGCGAAATAAGCTTGGAAGTGTCATGGTAACTCTTGACACCTTGTCAAGATATCAGCAATTTCTTGTCTCATTATCTCCTGAAGCATGGAGAAATGAAAACAAGCAAAAACAGGCTGGTTTCAAGTTTAATGAAACCGGTATGTCCGAAGACCCGATCTATGAATATAAATTGAAACTTGAAACACTTAAAGAAATTCCTACCAAATTATATTTTAAAAGGCCAAAAGCATCAATTTCAATATTAAATGATATTTGTCACCTATGTCTTACATACATGGCTATCAACGGGTTTATGTCAAACATCATAACATCAGTGGTTAAGCAAACAAATTTTTTGAGAGCTCAGTTAAAGGCGGAACTAAATGAAATGCAAGAGCTGGTAGAACTCTTCAAAAATAAGATTAAATTTGAAGAGGAAACGGAGCAAGCAACCAAAGCTAAGTTTGAAAAGATTTTGATCAATGATTTCAAAACATCGTATGCATGGTATGACGCAAGTAAATTGTTTACTTGTCTTCAGTATACTAATACACAATTTTTTTAGGGTCCTGAAGATCATAAGGATTCCATCGTTACACTAATGCTTAATTTAGAGTTAAATTATTTTTAAGACTTAATTTGAATCAAGATGTCTTGAAGGAAGCCACTAAGGAATTTTTCCCTAGAGACATAGAAATGATGAGAAATGCCCACAAGGCTCAGCGATCACTAAAAGAATGCGACATATTGAGCAAATCTCTGTTTACTAGTTTTGAGACGATCTAGATCAGGGGTGCCCATACTTTTTCTTAAGGAGATCGATCAAGCAAAAATTTATGACTAAGAGCCAATTTCACCATTGATTTTAACACCAAATATTTATCTAGAAAAAAAATTGCATAAGTAAAACTACATTGGGTGCCTACACTGTCAAATGTGTTATCCTTGGCGATCGACCTTAAAACCTCATCGACCGTTTGGGCACCTTTTGATCTAGACCTATGGTTTTGAGCCGTCGCGAATGAAAAAAACAGTGGATTTGAATATAGGTAGTATGGAGTATCTACGAATACAAGAATGTGATTTAATTTGTGGATCTCCAAGATGGTATACAAATTACAATTGCATAACACCAAAACCAGTAAATATGCACTGTTTTCTATTTATGAATGTTAATAGCTTTATTAAAACGCCTTGAGATATTTGAAATGTCTTGACTTTTGCGAATTACGCTTTGGGCGGATTATTCCAAATGTAATTAACATAAGTTAGAACGCGGGTGATTCCGCGTTCCAGCTTCGTATTGCGCTAGCGCCCTGTGGGACTAAAGACGTGGCTGTTAATGCAGCGAGAAAAATAGTTACTATGGTAAGTGTAATAATATCAATTAGTTTCTTACGAGTTAATTCGTCCAAGACAAAATACAACATACTTAGAAGTCTTTGGTCCAAGAACATAATGTAGCAAAGTTTATATACTTAGTATTAAATAGGTCTTGAAAGATATTTAACATCGGCACTTAGACCTTCTAATAATAATAGGAGCTGCATATTGTGATAATTTGTCACGATTACTAATAATTTAAGAAAATATGGATGGTGGTTAAACACACAATTTACTTTAACTTTTTAGCTATTTGTATTGGAACACTTTTTTAACAAAAAAGTTTTTGTTGTTGTCTTTTGTAGTTTTTAAAACTTATTCGGCTGTTCCCAGTAGTCTTACCGAATAGTTTTACCAGTAGTACTATGTTTACTTGTACTGTATACGCGTATAAAGGCATATCATTTTGTTACACATGCAAGGTCTAGTACCTATTATTGTTTTTTTCACAGTAGTACTAATGGGAAAAATATGACATCAGCAAAGTCTTACTATGAGTAAGTCAAGTAAGGGAAGGAAAATCCCATTAGTACTTCTGGTAAAACTACTCGGTAAGACTACTGGGAACAGCCGATATGGAAATCATTATCGCTATTATAGCAACCACGACCAGTCCGTTTGCTCTCATGAATACCTTACCATAACAGACGTGAACCAGCCCCGTAAAAGCAACAATGTAAATTTAATCTTGATTCCCGATGTAAATATAACGTTCTAAAACCGACGTGGGCAAGATAGAGAGCTTTTCGTAATATCTCTCTAAAAATGCTCGCATAAAAAGATGAGGCTAAGTGAAAAAGACATCTCTGGCGAATGAAAATTAAAGGTTAAGCCTTTTGGAAGATAATAAGAGGTAAATTAATTTTATCCAACAGTTCTTGGTTTTTTAATGCAGCTTACATATTGTTAGGTACTATGGGCAACAGCGACGCTTAACCAGTTTGCAACAAAATTCGTGTGCGCGCGTATCGCCCCTACACGAACTAAACGTATGGTTGTGACGGCGCGGCGTGCAAGCGATTTTGACCTTAGCAGTGGTTAAGCGTCGCTGTTGCCCATGGTACTTATTTCAGTAGAGCTACATAACAAACTAGGCTGAACTGAGCACTTTGCAATAAATAACAAAATGTCGCTTTATTATAAGTAGTCTAGATACTTACTTTGTAGAATATTAAAAGCTTTTCTTAGTTGTGTAGTTTAAATTTATACACTTTTCTAGTTTCTATGTGTACAAGTTGATTGTCTTCCTGTTACGTATAGGATTTGCAAGAATGAAATGGCAAGAAATATACAAAATCTAAACTAAAATTGTCAGTAAAAGTTGCATGATAAATGTGATATTTTACTAGCATGATCGTAAAATTTTGACTTATTTTACCTGCGTTTTATTCAATTTGTGCTCACATTATACGCTTCATCCAGATATTTCATTTAATTATAATCGAAAAATCCGATTAAGTCGCACAACATTTGCAAATACAAGGCGAGCAATCTAATCACGACGGAGTTTCTGAATCTCAATGAAAATTGAATAATCTTGCTCTTGATTACGGTTCTGTTCGGGGGACAAAAAGTTCATATTGTGTCAATCTAAGTTTTAATCACTTTTTAAACGCGTTAGCGCAGCCGTGAGACTGATCAGCGAATAAATTTGAATTCGTTAACGAAGCGATTTGGTAACGCCCATCGGTGCCTAGTGAGGGGGAAGCAAATTGATTTCCAAAAGTTCGTACATTGTCAGGTTTTGGACAATTTTTTTTGTAGCACGACTCCATTCGTAGATCTATATCCCAAAGTTTACACATAGACAGGTTGATAGCAAATTACTTTTTCTTAAGGGGTGCTAATAACAAAACAATTTGTGGACATGCTACTTTTAACATTGAAAATGTTTTTTCGATCGCTTCAGTAAGGTACCCAATTTCAGCCAGAGTGAGACATCGCCCTGGTCCCGTGAGTTTTGGGTATACGTGAATGTAATATGTCAAAAGATGCGTCTTGGCAAGGGCTACAATACGGTGAAAAAGTCCATAACTTTTTTCGAAAATCGCATAAACGTAGAAAAATGACACACTTTTTCGGGGTCTTTTCTCACTAAATCGACAATTTCTCAAAAACGAAAAGCGATATCGAAAAAATGAACCCCCTAGAGATATTGAGTTAGGCTACTTATTGAAAATAGTATATGTCCCTGACTCTTACGGTCTGGGCTGTAGCTTATCCTTTATGTAGCGAAATCTTGGGATACCGCGGGCGACGTACGCGGCGTGGTATAATAATAATACGTAGTACGATTGAAGTTTGTAAATTATTATGTATTTCAAAGCTTGTATTAGTGTTTTATATTTTTTATTTATTTCCAAATTTTTTATAAATAAAAAATATTTAGATATATATCTAAATATTTTTTATTTATCAAGTCGATGATGACTTGACGTCTCATTGACGCAGTCTTATAATACTGCCTCAAAGGTGTTAGAATCTGTTAGAATACGAATAAAGTATCACTTCTTCTATGCCTTATTATAATTTCACAGTTTTCGAGTACACCGACGTGATTTTAATTTATGGGGAATGTCGCTGCTTTAGCTTTACGGACATACCGAGAGAGATATTATGGTAAAACTTGTGTTTGTCCTACCAAGCAATAATGGTCGCACTATTGTTCAAGCCGTCCAAAGGATACAAGAAATATTTAATTTGTGACTAGGTATTCAGTGTACAGAATAACTTTAAATCAGTGATCAGTGGTCAGCTCGAGTCGCTGCCGTAGATATCAAGAAAAACACTGTTTTAATTCAGCATTAAATGGCGCCAAAAGTTTATTTCGCGGCTTGTCACCTATCAATATTATTCTGTGACCTAACACCGCGCTGTTGCCGCTCTTACCATATGTAAGTAACCAATATTTACAAAGGGTGTTTAATTTCGTACTTGTTTTTGTGGTATTTAGTTTGTTCGAAAAAAAAATTTTTTTATTTCACTCCTAGGAATTATTTGATAGTTTCAAAATACTTCTATGAACTAGTGTCTACAGTGTTATCATTTATTGTTGCATTGTCATATTCACGTTGTATATTAAATCCATAATATTGATATTGATTAGCTCTAGCAGGTCAACAGATGGTATGACGTGAATAGAGCGTGAAGCGAGTGCGGATTCTAGATCTAGTCAAAGATTTAAATCGTTAGATACGGCGGCGCGGGGCGGTACGGTCAGCAACGAAAAGACAGACGCCTCACAGTTTGAAACATTAACAACTTTCTTTGCTGACCGTACCATAGTGTGACTGCACTGAAATGTCTCCATAAGTCCATATTCAAGTAAGTGACGGCGCTTACTATGTGAAAAGTAATGTAAAGTAGTGTTAGAAATAACTGTAGGAGCAAAAGAGATGACGCTATAATCTCCAGTACACGTGCTAGGCGTCGTAGTGAGTTTTTGTGTGTAGATAAACGGATAAACGAATCTTGAGCGAAAGTTGAACAGAAGAGAGGTTTTAGTTTGAGGTATTTACGAGTAGATACCGAAAAGTAGATCCAAAATTTTATATCGTAGGTTGCTGTTATTTCAATTTCGAGATTTGAAATTACTCGATCAGACACGTCTTTCTTAGTGACTCTGCGATTCCAAATGAATTTTTACAACGGTCTCTGAATGAGAGTGTGATGATGATGCCTAGGTAAACATAGTTTGCAATTGCAATAAAATGAGGGTTGTTATCGCACATTCGAGTGGTGATGAAGTTGGCGCGAGATTCTCGCATGCTGCATTTTTTAATTTTGGTTTATTTTTTTAATTAGGGTTAATTTATATAGAAATGCAGATGTTTTAGTCATACATAGTACTTTGGAAACCTTTCAGTAAAATATTAATGTCTATAGAAAAGAATAAAAATATCATTAAATTCATTTTCAATGTACCAGAAGGTCGTGAAAGGCACGAGATCTGTGAATTTTTTGTTGTTATATTAATGAGATACATAAACAAATGTAACTAGGAAAAGGAAATAGACCTGATATTTAAGATCACATACCAACGATAAAAACAATGCACTGTGTTACAATGAGAACAACTTTTAAAAATTTGCATGTCAAATACATTATTCAATGAGTATTTTGATAAAATGCCTTGTACAGATCTGATTATAGTTCTTTTCGTTATTATTTTGGGCATTAAATTATTGTCTAAAAAAATTGCAGCTAAGTAAATTGAACATTTTGAGCACTTTAATCTATATATATATAAAATTCAAAGTCCTGACTGAGTGAGATATCAACGCACAGCCCAAACCGCTGAACCTAGAGACTTGAAATTTTGCACACAGATACTTTATACAGTGTAGGCATCCACTAAGGAAGGATTTTTGAAAATTCCATCCCTAAGGGGATGAAATAAGGGATGAAAGTTTGTATGAAAGTCCCTCAGTTTTGAAGCTAGGATCTTCAAATTTTGTGTTTAGGCTGATGATTGAAAATAAATAAATACGTGTCTCAGCGTTTTTCAAAATTCTACCCCCAAAGGGGTGAAAAGGGGGATGAAGTTGTGTTTAGAAGATAATCCTTCATTTTTGAAGTAGAAATCGCTAGATTTGTAATTTAGGCTTATGGATGGAAATCTAACGCAACGCATATTGTATTGGTATAATTTCAACCCCCATGGTGATGAAATGGGGGTGCAATGGGGTAAATAAACCTAAAAATCGATATGGATGTCGTTATTGGGGTTTTCTGGGATGAAGATTGCGAAAATGACATTTATTTTGAAGTCCAACACGGTCGACATGATTTAACCCCTAAAGGGGTGAAAATTGGATTTAAATTTGGTATTGAAAACAATATAAAATAGACATTACAACTTAAAACTTCGTAGGAGCATGTCTTAAAATAAATAGGCAAACATATATTTTGTGGTTTTGAAAATCAACCCCTTAGGGGGTAAATGGGCTAAGTAAACTTAGAAATCGATATGGATGTCGTTCTTGAGGTTTTATGGGATGGTGATTGCGAAAATGACGTTAATTTTGAAGTCCAATTTAACCGCTAAAGGGGTGAAAATGGGGTACAAATTATATATGGAAAAATAATATAAAATAGACATTACATAGTTTACAGCTTAAAAATTCGTAGGAGCATGTCTAAAAATAAATAGGCAAACACATATTTTCTTATTTTGAAAATCATCCGTTAGGGGGTAAATGGGGTAAGTAAACATGAAAGCCGATGTGGATGTCGTTCTTGAGGTTTTATGGGATGAGGAATGCGAAAATGACATTTGTTTTGAAGTCCAACACGGTGGACATGATTCAGCCCAAGGGGACGGGGACGGACACGGGAACAGGAACGGGAACGGGGGCGGGGACGGAAACGGGAAAGAGTAAAGAAACGGGAACGTGATACTCTTAATATCTCTGGACCTAATTCTGATTATTGTAATAAACTAGCTTCCGCCCGCGACTTCGTCCGCGTGGATATTAGAGAAAATCCTTAGGGAACCTTCAACCAGGATCCGACCAACCGTTTTATACGCGATTACGCGGGTCCCCACCAAGCGCGCAGCCTCGTGCGAGGCCTGTCACACGTCGCAAATGTTTTGCCTCGCGAGGCAGCGCGCTTGGTGGGGACCCGCCTAATCGCGTATAAAACGGTTGGTCGGATCCTGGTTGAAGGTTCCCTAAGGATTTTCTCTAATATCCACGCGGACGAAGTCGCGGGCGGAAGCTAGTTACTTAATAAACGTACAGTCACGTCTAGAAATATGAAAAACATTTTAGAATTATGTCACTTTGTCGTAGTTGTCATTTATTGTCATGGATTTCTGTTAAAAAAAGTAAGTTCTGAACTGTAAAATTTTCAACGAATTTAAATATCTTCAAAACAAATAACATATTGACTAGATTGATATACAACGCACGATCCAATACAATGGAACTCTAATAAAAAACCTAAGAATCCAGTTAATGTAAAACTCTTTGTTATCGGCAGTTCATAAACACAATTTGTTGGAAATAGTTTCCACTTATTTGTCGGCAAATAACAGTTCTAATAACGTAGGAATCCGCTCACAAAGCGTCTCAAAATATTTAATAATCGCCAAGTACATTCTTTGAAGCTTCGTTTATAGATATTCAATTTATTTAAACAAAAGTATGAGATTCCGCGGGTTTAATGTACGCATGCCTCTCTTATTAAACAGTAGTGATGTGCATAATATAAATAGGTAGTCGATACATTTTAAAAACCAACTAGGTACCTACCTATTACTTCATTTGCTTTTTTCTTGTTGTTCTTTCGGCAGAGCAATTAAAACTAGAATATGATGATGAGGTTGTCAACCATTTCACCGTGAAATACAACGTGTTACAAAATAACCACTAATGCCTAATATGGTAAATGGTAAATAGTTCAAACTGAACAATTTTACTGTGGGACCAACTCTGAAATCGCAAAAAAACAGCTGTTTCATACATTCTGATATTTTCGATATTGACCCTTAATTTTTGGACGAAAAAGCTGTTTTTTGAAAATCTGAGAGTTGATCTCATAGTAGAAGTTGTTCAGTTTGAAGGTCCTTTCTACCATATTCGGCATTAGGGGTTATTTTGTAACACGTTGTATATAACATTATTTACATTTTTCTCAGAATCAGTAAATTTTTCTATATCTTTTGAAATTGTACAACATAGACGTAGCGCAGGTCGCGAGCTCGCGAGTGTCGCGACGACGTCACCTTTATATTCAGACAAGTTTAAGAATTAGTAGGTACTTGTATTAATCCCATCCCTAATTTCCGCGTGACCGACAAAGGAATTGCTCGAGCGTAGATTGATCGTCATTGTTTTATTATAATAATAATCCTTGTATCTCGAGCGGCAGGGAAATGATTCCACGCGAACGACGACGCTATATTTGAAGCTTAGTTAGGGCACATTTTGGAAAGTACAGATAACGTAGTATTTTAATAATTAAATGTTTAAAGTTTTATTAAAATCATATGAGAAGGTATTTCTTCATACGTTTTATTATTTAAATGGATTGGTTTGAATTGGAGCTTTCCTTATTAAAAAATCTTCTTCTAATCGAAATCATACTTCAAAGATATTTTTTCCACAGGAATTTTACGCGTTGTGGAAAAACTTTTGAAACGTTAAATGCCTGTTTGTTTCACAGTTCAGGCAAAAAAAAGATAGTATGTCTTTTTACGTGTTTGCATGAGGTATTATTGTGGTTCAGGTTTCATTTAAAAAAATGGAACAAACTTCAAGTAATATAATTTTGCACATAATTAGCGACTCCACATCTTATTTAATCCGAGTAATATTTTAAAACAAGTATGCAGGTACAGTCACGTTTAAAAATATACAGTTTAAAACTCTGTCACTTTGTTAAAGTTGTCATTTGTCATTGATTTTTGTCCTAAAAGTTATAGTTTTTATAGCGCCGTAGATTTCGTACATTTTGATATTTTCGTTATTAATTTTTGTATGAAACAGCTGATTTTTTTGTGCAATTTCAGAGTTGGTCCCATAGTAAAAGTTGTTCAGTTTGATGGTCCCTATCTACCATATTCAGCTTTATAAGGCTTTTACCAAACACCTTGTATTTTATGCACGTACAGTGCGTTTTGTCCCCTGACGAGACTGTGCGGTCAACTGATTGATTGAGCTCTGAGCCGGCCCCTGACTGATAAATGCTAACCTTTCTAATTGCGAATCTGGGGGCTAATTGTCTAATTTAAAAATCTATCACAATCGCTTTCACTTGACAGATGGATGTGACACATTGCTGCATTTCTTTGGTAAGTTTTTATTCGTGCCAAAAAGAAACATCAATGTGTTACATCCTGAAAGCGATTGCGATAGATTTCGAAATTAGACAATAGAAAGGCTGTTTAATCGCTGATACTTAAAGTATAGAAGAGGTATAAATATCACACATGATAATGTAAAGTCCGTTCGCTCAGATAGTGTCGCCCTTTTATCTCGCCGCCTTTGCACGTGCCGCATCTTGTCAAAGGATGCCGCCACATAAACAAAGGATACCGCGTGCGGCGTACACCCGCAAGTCAATTTGGATTTTGGCAGTTTATATAGAAGTGCCTAGTGAAAGGTTGTGTTTGTTACCGGTATTCCTGTCTCTGAACACAAGTGCTTGCGGGTGTACCGACACTATCTGAGCGAACGGACTTTACTACAAGATTTTTCGTGTAGTTAGTGGTAAACTTTAACACCTAAGAAGATATAAAATAAGTTACCTACGTCCTGGCTAACTCATTGTCAATTAATCTAAACCTGTCTAACATTTTAGAGATTTAACCTTGATTTAACACACTATGCGTAGGTACCATTGCATCGCTGGGAGTTACAACTTAGTGAGTTATTTCAATGACAAAAATTCACTAACTCCGGTTGGAAAATACTCCTTCTGAAACAGGTATTCTTCATGCGATTGTCTACAAAATAAAAATGTAAACAATTGTTGCGTGCGGGTAGATGTTATTGGCAGACGAATCAGTCTACCCTCCGTCTAGTTCTTTTATTATTACGTTCGATACCGGTACCACTGTCTGCAAACTCACTATTCACTCGAATTTGTTCTCGACACACGACACTCACTGTATCTGTAACAATCGTCAGTTCTTCCGTGATCATGGCGCATGCAACTGCGCCGAATCGGAGTCTCAAAAATAAACAGGTACATGGTGTAAATCCCGACATAGTTTATTGATAATATATATTTTAATTCGAAGTAAAGGCCCCCCCCCCGGTAACGATCATTTGCGATTGTCAATTTTTACGTCATTGACGCCCACTGATGCGAAAATTGATCGTTTACGCGTGCAAATGAAGCGATTGTCAATTGCTCCAACAATGGCATTGACGAAAAAATTGACAATCGCAATTGATCGTTACTGGCGGGCTTAAGACTTTTATTGCAAGACAATAATCTTCGGAGCAATCTGGAGAGAGCTTAACGTTACGTTTACGCTAGGAAAAGCTAAAAAAAGTTGGAGATAAAAGACCATAATTATGATATTTTTATTGCAATAAACCATAACTCCACTAAGTGGCACCATCTGAATCGAGTTAGCAGGACCAATTCGATACAGATTGAGCACATGACTGATGACGGTGACGTAACGACTAAATGATGCGCGCGCGACCCTTTGACGCAATTTTTTTAGCGCAAGGGTGAAATGACGGACTCCATTAATCCAGTAAGACTGCACGTAATCATGAGCGTAGCGGAAACTCTATAGGTCGTAAAACATTGTAACAAAAGAAAACAGATTGAAAAAAATCCTAAATTCGTAAGTAGGTACTTCTAGATTCTAGAAGACTTCTTAAAGCACGAACATCTAAAGAAGATAGAAAAAAAGCTAAATTCATACTTACGGATAGTATACTGGCTAAGCTGCCAGTCTAGATAAGATAGTAAGGAACTATTGATGATAATGTACCATTTTTTTAGTGCATAGACTTGGAGATTCTAGGGCTCGTATTATAGAATCAAACTCAAATCTCTGCTCAGGTACAGTTAGAAAGGGATCGCGCTATATGCAATGTAGCTTAGGTTAGATCTTAAAAATCATTAGAACGTTACAAATAAATCTGTAAAAAAAACCACAGACCATACAAAGAACCGCATTTTTGGTTCAAATTCTTACGTAGCTCGATAAATTCCCTTCATACCTACCTTCTTGTTGCTTTTCCGCGTTTGACAATTTTTCAAACAAAGATTTTCCGCTCCCAATTTCGCTCTCGCTATATACGCAACTTAAGGTTTTCCATACGAAGACAATTAGGCAAAAAAATGTATACTAAGCTGGAAACATTAGGAGCGGGTGTGGCAAGATGAATGACGTTCTCATCCCTTCGCAAGTACAACAGAAAGGTGAAATTGATGTTTGTCATATGAAATATGATTTCGGAGAGAATTGGCATATTGGAATATTCATAAGAGCCTGAAAGCATTTGTGTGTAGGCAAGTATATTTGATTCTTAATGTATTTTGCTTTGTCGCACCCTCTGGGAGCGAGCGGGGAAATCTTTTGATTAGTAACTAATGAGTTATTTGGTTTTGTTTGTGTTGAAGTTGCGAGAAGTGAAAGTCAGACTTCTGTGACAATACAAAAATTAACCTTATGGATTTTTTTACCGACTACGACTTCAAAAAAGGAGGAGGTTCTTAATTCGATTGTATGTTTTTTTATCGTTGTTCGCGCATATCTTCGTCATTTATGGCCGATTTTGATGATTCTTTTTTGTTCGATTAGGTTTTCTTGCGAGATGGTCCCATTTAATTTTTTAGATCGGTTCAGTAGTTTTCAAGTAATCCTGAAAATACTATGGATTTTGGGTTAGGTACCTAACTATCTTGATGATTCTATTTAGGCACAAAATTAGATGATTTTTGTTGAAAAAGGGATACCGTAAGTGTAGTTCTTTTAATTTCATTGACATTGAAACTTGGACCTCAAAGATATTCAAGGGAACTCCTCGAACTCAAACAGGATATGTATAGTGATTGATATATTGGTAGGCTTATGAAAATCCAATACAAAAGGTCTGTCTGCGACGTTCTGGACTAGACTTGGACTATGAAGGCACAACGGAACTCCTTTGAAAATTGAGTTATGGACATTATGAAAATATTTAAAGTTAAAGAATTACATAAGTACCACAAAAAAGTTGAAAATAAAAAAGCTTATTCTAAAAATAAGAAAATCATTTTCTAAATTCGAAAAGCCCCACCTGACTTCATTAGATGTTTTTTATTAAAATTGATATGCGTATTGGTGATTTTAGTATTATTTATTGCTTTTTAGTGCTATTTAATTTTTAAGCTGTTTATGTTTTTATTTTTAGGTTTTTGATGGCGGTATTTTTTAAAAAGCTTTTTTATTATTTTCTTTATTACCTACATACTTCCATAAAGTATCAGTCGACTTGCTTTGAATATCAAGTACTTAAATGTTTACAAACGAAAACATTTTTTCGCAAGTACAAGTATCTCGGTCTGCTTTGCGAGTAGAATATTTTTAATACCAAACACATTAAGACTAGTGGCTCCGTGAGCTGTAGACCTCGCGAAAAAATAAAATAAAATGTCGCCATGAAGTTTTCAAAGCACACAGTAGGTACGTATTGCAGCTAGATGGTGCTTCTAATTTTAATCATTTTTCAAAATGGGTGAGTATTTTTTTATAAATTTGGAAAAATTTGCTTGACTGAACAATTATATATAATTATCGAACCTACTCACAAAATTTCACCAGAATCTGTTGAGAAATGCGACTTGTAGAGGAGATCAAACAGCCGGAAAGCTGGAATGAAATATGGTTTTTTACATATCTCCGTCATTTTTACAAATTTAGAAAAACTGTCTCGACAAAAAAAAAATATATATTTATCGAACCTGCTCACAAAATTTCACCGAGATCGGTTGAGAAATGCGATCTGTAGAGGAGAACAGCCAGCGCTGGAAGAAATACGGACTGAAATTCGATGTTTTTACATTATCTCCACCATTTAGAAAAAAAATGAAAAACTGGCTTGACATAAGAAATCTATACAATTTTCAAACCTGCTTACAAAATTTTACGAGAATCGGTTGAGAAATGCTACCTGTAGAGGAAAACAAACAGCCCTGGAAAGCCGGACTGAAATATGTATTTTTAACATTTCTCCGTCATTTTGAAAAATTTCCAGAAACTGGCGTGACAAAAAAAATCTTTATTATTTTCGAACCGGCTCACAAAATTTCACGAGAATCGGTTGAGAAATGCAACCTGTAGAGGAGAACATCCAGCGTCAGAAAGCCGGACTGAAATACATTTTTCTTACATAACTCCGCCGTTACGAAAAATTTAGAAAACCTGTCTCAACTTAAAAAAATCTATATGATTTTCGAACCTGCCCACAAAATTTCACGAAATTCGGTTAAGAGATGCGACCTGTAGAGGAGAAAAGACAGAGCCGGAAAGCTGGACTGCAATAGGTTTTTTTTACATATCTCCGCCATTTCGAAAAAAATCGAAAAAGTGACAAAAAAATTCTATATCATTTTCAAACCTGCTCACAAAATTTCACGAGAATCGCTTGAGAAATGCGACATGTAGAGGAGAACAGACAGCGCTGGAAAGCCGAAAAACCTGTTTTTTTTACATATCTCCGCCATTTTGAAAAATTAAAAAAATCTGGCTCGACAAAAAAATTCCATATAATTTTCGAACCTGCTCACAAATTTTCACGAGAATCAGTTGAGAAATGCGACCTGTAGAAGAGAACATACAGACATACGAAAGACATTTTTGCCCAAGCTGAAGCAGAGACGCTTCGCTCGCACTTCGTGCTCGCTCGGTCAAAAAAAAGTTTCAACCCCTCAAAAATATATTAAATGTTATTAGTTTCTTGTTCTCTTGTTCAACATTTCTCAGACTTTCTGATTAATAAACAAGATGTCGTCTCTCGAAATAATTTCAGAATAAACTCGACATCCAAAACATCTTTGTAAAAGGTTCAATTTTCTCTTATACAGCTTATTTGCAGGCAGGTGCTACAGAATTTGCATATGCGCAAGAGAAGCTCCTTAATATATCCGTAATGTGTTTAAAACGAGCCGCGATCCACACTGATTGCCAGACTCCCTCGGGATATAGGGGAATAAGGGATATACACTTATAGTCACAATTGTTTATTAACAAATAAACTAAAGTTGGGCGAATTGCCCTTTTAGAATTAAACTTCTCTATTCATCTTTCAAATCAGTTGTCACTAACAAATTGGTAGGTTAATTTGTAACTTGAAAAATAAACTGAAAATTACGTAAATTGTATAAAACTGAATTAAGGCGCGGTGGTAGTGAATGTGGCGCCCTCACTACATTTATTTTTATTACTCGTAAACCAAGTCAATATTTAAAAAAAGCACAAGTATAAATCTCTTAAATTGTGTCTCATATTTTTTGAATAACTCTTCAACAGTTTTCATTCTTTCTGTAAGTTTTAAAATCCATTTTAGCTCAAAGTGGCCACTTTTGGCAATTATGGATTTTAAAACTTACAGAATGAATGATAACTGTTGAAGAGTTATTCAAAAAATATTAGACACAATTTAAGAGATTATTACTTGTGCTTTTTATAAATATTGACTTGGTTTACGAGTAATAAAAATAAATGTAATGGTGGCGCTAGTTTCACTACCTACAGCGCCTTAATCAAATATTATTGTAGAGTCTGTACTCAATCCTAAAGTTATTTTTTTAGGGAAAACACTGATGAAGATGCAAAGATGCAAAACTTTTTATGAACAGAAAAGATTGGTCGGTTTGGTTGTATGTTCGTATTTTTTTGGGATACTTATTTTGAGGTAACGATTTTTTTATTTTAAGTTACTATCATGGAATATTCTAATACCTACTTGATATTTTAGGAATACGTATTGACAGCGTGTAAAATAATATCAAAGCTGTAGAGTGCCTTCGGGCGACGCTAATTGGAAATACATGACAATTTGCATTTTACTTTGTCTACCGAACTCTCAAGAGGCAACCATGTCTAGAAGAGAATGCCTTTGTCAATTTATAATAACAACACTATAACTTGGATACCTTAATCTTTCAGGTGACGAGGAATTTCTAAGTGCATCATGTTGTCCTTAGATATTAAAGCTAAGGGAATTGTATGAGCACTTGAAAATATAAGAAAAGAGCAATAAATCTAAATTCTTAGTAAATACATTCATATAGTGATCCATACATATGATTCGAAAGTTATTCAGTGTTTGTTTGGGACTTTTTACGCTACCGCTACCAATTTCCCATAAAAAAAATCCTGTGGGGACAGGAAACAAAATTCCTCGTAAAAACAAGCGTTTGGCAATGACTAGTAATCCCGTAGTACCATTGAATAGTACCATAATGGTACAACTCACCCCAGTTAAAACTAATAAGAAATAGAAATTGAAATAGTTGAGCAAACAAAATATCAAGAAAGCTTGGAAAAAAGATTGAAGATTCTTTAATAGTTAAAAGAAAATTAGAGATTTAAAAATAATAGAGCAAAGAAAATGATTAAAATAATTTGAAAATATAAATAGGCTATAATTACCAACATCTGTTTTGTGCCGCAAGAGTTTTTTAAGTTCTTCATGTTATTTATTTTTGTCGATTAAAAAACTGCAAATAATTTATTGTTTGATTCAAAAAACTAAGTGAAATGTACGTTTGTAAACTTACGCCATTATATTAAGTATCTTTAGTTTATTTATGGTGTTTCAAAAAGAATCACAAAAATTCCAATTAAAATACAAGTAAGAAAATACAGTTACGACAATATTTAGAGTTAATAGTTGAACAAGACGCCTTTGTATTGTCGACATTTGCAGTATAATTTAATTTTCACTAAGGTGCATTCTCAAGATGATTACACTAATTGAATGTAGTACATTGCCTCTAGAGCGCGAGACGTGTCGGGACAGCCTACGCTGTCGCAAGGAGACAACCAGCATTATAAATAAAACATTTGATTCTAGCGTCTACGCTCTTAGGTAGCACTTTAATTTTAGATTTCTTTTTCAGAAAATGCACGCGTTTCAGTTCATGCTATTGCTTAGATTAGAGTTCACACAAGTTCGACAACTGATTTAATTACCTACTCTTACATATTCATACAAAGTGGTACTATCATCACTAGATTTTTATTTTTCGTTAATTCGAAAAAACACAAGAACTCAATACATATTTGTTTTAAACCATGGTTATTGACGTTATTAGAATTAACTATGTCGGAATTTACACCATGCACAACAACAGTGGTATACCGGTATCGAGCATAATAAAAGAACTACACTGAGGGTAGACCGTTTCGTCTGCCAAGCCAATGACATCTAGTCATCTACCCGCACGCAACAATCAACAGTCTTCCGTGATCATGGCGCATGCAACTGCGCCGAAATATCGGAGTCTCAAAATATTAGGTAGATACATGGTGTAATCAGGTTTTTTTCATTAAGTACCTATTTCAAAAGTTTCGTACGCTAGACATCAGTAGAAAGTAATTAAAATGCTGACAAAGGAATCCAAACAAGATTTCATAAGTTGTGAAAAATGCAAAGAACGACGACAGACGGTTTGTGCTAATTGAAATATAGTCGGCGAATTAAAATGAGTGCTCGACAGAGTTGGTCACTAAAGAATTGCTGAGTATCTCTTCTTCAGTAACTTTTTATTTGAAGTTAAAGTAATTAACGAAATACTTATAGAGTTAAAATTTGATTAGAGAGAAGAAAAGAAAACAATTGAAAAAAAACTGCAACCAAATGTAATTTCGATTTGACGACCTCCGTGGTCGATGTCGCACGCCGGTTTTCAAGGCGTCACCATCTCTTGAGGTCCCGGGTTCGATCCCCGGCTGGGTCAATGTAGGTAGAAAATGAACTTTTCAATATTGTCTCAGGTCTGGGTGTGTGTCATACTACCGTTGTTTCTGATTTCCATAACACAAGTGCTATAGCTACTTACTTTGGGATTGGAGCAATGTATGTGATGTTGTCAAATATTTATATTTAAGTATAATTTAGTTCTTTCTAACTTTACGATTCGTGGTCTTTACCTAAATCATACTAAGATGAATCAATGTTCCATTTTGTAGACATTATAATACCTATTTATTCATTATTGAAACTATTGGTAATTTTTATCATAGTTATCCTCGATAGGTATTAAAATATCACCAACGTATAAATCCAACATACATTGATTTTCTATTGTTTGAATAGTATAAGTAAGTAGGTACTATTTTATTTTGTGAGTAAAACACTTTTTTTCCGTTGTGGAGAGCTTGTCGCATAATACACATTCCAAAAACAAAAGCTAGTGGTTATAAATAACAAATGAAAACGATATTTTGTAAGCAACAAAACGATACATTATCCCAAGAATGCAAAGAATTTAGAGAGCGATTTTGGGTTCGACCCCATGACACTCATCTGTACTATTTTAGCTATTTTCCCCATCTCTGCAGGAAAATGAAATAAAGTATTTTTATCATAATTTTTACGTTTGAGCGACTTTCAGAGGCTGATTTTTGTAAAAAGTATTCAATTCGTATTTTTATAAACAGACAAAACACGTTTAAGGGATGGTAGCAGGCAAAGGTGTTCTGAGAAATAATGTCATACATAACTATAAATAGAAAACGTAACATGAACGTAAGGCAAAAAATATATAAAAAGCTAAAGAGTTTCACTTGTCAACGATACAATCGAATTGAAGATAAAACTTAAAAAAAAATTGCAAAAAGCACTGTCGTGTTGTCATAACATTGGCGTAAATAAGAACAAACACTTAATGCATTTTATTTGTATTATAGACTACAAAGACCAAAAAAGTTGTCGATTTTTTCTGTTTTACGTAACAAAACATCAGGGGGGTAATTTTGTAACTTTGTTGCAATCAACTCTGACAGAACACTTACATTGCTGCTTTAGTACGAATCAATGTGACAACTATCTTACTTAAAGCAGCAATGTAACTGCGCATTCAATCGATTTCAATCGAGAGTTGTTAGCAACAGAAGTCTGTAAATATGCTGAATTTTTAAAATTAACTATATTTTGCCTAAAGATTTTCGAATTTTTTTGCACAAAACCGTAGAAAAACGTAAATATTTAGTGGGTTGTTTGTTTTTTTGGTTGTCTATTCTATACAATCAATTGAAATTAATTCAAGTAAAACAAAAATTCAAATTTATGGGAAAGGGCAGTACTTTTTGCATGTTCTTTAGTGATATTAAATTTTTATTTTACATTTATCGGTATATCAATAATTATATTTTTGTAGAGCCTTATTATTAGTCCAATTTTTTATCTAGTCAGATGTTTTTTTTTTGGTGACGACTTCTTTGCATTTTCTTACCTATACTAAATACTTAAAATATGAAAATTCCAAAACACGACTGATACTAAACGAATACTGAAAAGTAGAGATACTGTTCTAAAGATGATTAAGAATAAATTAGAAGTACTTAGGTATAAAGGGTTTGTTGACTAACGATCTTTATGTGGTTTATATAATTCCCTTAACAACATAACCTTAACGAAATATTATTTTGAGATGTCAATAAATTTGTCTTGTCAATCGTACCAAATCGTGTTTTATTATATTCTTTAGATCGTTCGTTACATGTTTATATTATGATTACAGGAACTATAGCTTTATATTGTCTTGAATATAGGTAATAACATTAGAATATAATACTCTGCAAAAGATTCATTATTTCAAATTTAAAAAGTCGTAAAGCATAGAATGACACAAAGCTATCGTTGCTTAAAATAAAATCCCCTCCACTTCGCTCCGAAAATATTTTTTCGCCTAATTTAGTCCAAAACAACCAACGCATTGCACAATCCCGTCACAATAACAAAAAAGATACAAAATTGACAATCGCACGACATTTCCACGTACCTACCTACGTACTTATTGGTAATTTTAGTTGCAACACAGATTGGAACAATAAATTGCACACACACAACACACATGCCGGCCGCACCCTCGCGTCGCCGCCCGTTACGATCAAATTAAGACAGCTTCAGCTCCAATATGCAAATGTACATCCCTGCATGTGTATACAAGCCTAAACAAATATCGCTTATAATAGGAACACAGATGTTCACACCGAAACAAAGGTAACAGGCTAACAGCTAAATGAACTTCGTGGAAATTAAACTTATTTTTAGTACAGTAAGCAAAGTCGGTAGCGAATAACTTAATTGATGGATGCCTTGGAGTAGGTACTCGAAAAGTTTTTCTCTAGCTTTCCAGATTCACCGGTTTTGTAAGAATTTACACTGAGAAAAACGGGCTACTTAAAATTGGCAAATTTGTAATGCACTGGCAGCCAGATACGTATAATGTGCTTTTCACATGAAATAAATAAGAGCCATACTTATAATGAGCCGACACCATGTCCAGTAAGTATGCGGCATAATGCCCTGTAAAGACAATGTAAACGAGTTACTTGTAATGAGGCCGAATCCTTAATACGTAAGCCGCATCATGAAATTACTGTGCCCGCACTGTTAACGTTTACGTATGCGGTTTAATGATGCCGCATATGTATTAACGGAGCAGCATACGTAATTTACTTAACCCGCAACAGGAAATATATATGCGCTATACGTACGAAGTTATACAGCTGCATTATTTCAGTATCCAGGCTCTTTATAACAGTAACTGGTTGCCAAATCATTGTACTGTCCCTGTCACATTAAGTAATGGTCCCGGTTACGTACATAATGTACGAGCAGGGTCGGAGATATGCCGATACATTTTACGTACACGGGATAATTAATAATGTCTCCGCCTACATAAACATTTACGTATCCTGGCTCATTTTACGAACTCCGTTTACTTACTGGCAGTGTTCGGTACATAGAATCTTTATGACGTCAGCCGCATCATGAAATTACTGTGGCGCACTCTTTACAGTTACGTATGCGGCTTAATGATTCTGCACGGAGCAGCATACGTAATTTACTTTACCCGTAACATGAAATATGTATGCGCTATACGTACGAAGTTACACAGTCGCATTATTTCAGTATCCAGGCTCTTTATAACAGTAACTGGTTGCCAAATCATTGTACTGACTCTGTCTCATTAAGTAATGGTCCCGGTTACGAACATAATGTACAAGCAGGGTCGGAGATATGCCGATACATTTTACGTACACGGGATAATTAATAATGTTTCCGTCTACATCATCAGTTTTTACGTATCCTGGCTCATTTTACGTACTCCGTTTACTTACCGACTGTGTTTGGTACGTAGAATCTTTATAACGTCAGCCGCATCATTAAATTACTGTGGCGCATTCTTTACAGTTACGTATGCGGCTTAATGATTCTGCACGGAGCAGCATACGTAATTTACTTAACCCGTAACATGAAATATGTATGCGCTATACGTACGAATAGTTATACAGCTGCATTATTTCAGTATCCAGGCTCTTTATAACAGTAACTGGTTGCCAAATCATTGTACTGTCCCTGTCACATTAAGTAATGGTCCCGGTTACGTACATAATGTACGAGCAGGGTCGGAGGTATGCCGATACATTTTACGTACACGGGATAATTAATAATGTCTCCGTCTACATCACCAGTTTTTATGTATCCTGGCTCATTTTACGAACTCCGTTTACTTACCGACTGTGTTTGGTACGTAGAATCTTTATGACGTCAGCCGCATCATTAAATTACTGTAGCGCATTCTTTACAGTTACGTATGCGGCTAAATGATTCTGCACGGAGCAGCATACGTAATTTACTTAACCCGTAACATAAAATATGTGTGCGCCATACGTACGAATAGTTATACAGCTGCATTATTTCAGTATCCAGGCTCTTTATAACAGTAACTGGTTGCCAAATCATTGTACTGTCCCTGTCACATTAAGTAATGGTCCCGGTTACGTACATAATGTACGAGCAGGGTCGGAGGTATGCCGATACATTTTACGTACACGGGATAATTAATAATGTCTCCGTCTACATCACCAGTTTTTATGTATCCTGGCTCATTTTACGAACTCCGTTTACTTACCGACTGTGTTTGGTACGTAGAATCTTTATGACGTCAGCCGCATCATTAAATTACTGTGGCGCATTCTTTACAGTTACGTATTCGGCTTAATGATTCTGCACGGAGCAGCATACGTAATTTACTTAACCCGTAACATAAAATATGTATGCGCCATACGTACGAATAGTTATACAGCTGCAATATTTCAGTATCCAGGCTCTTTATAACAGTAACTGGTTGCCAAATCATTATACTGTCTCTGTCACATTAAGTAATGGTCCCGGTTACGTACATAATGCACGAGCAGGGTCGGAGATATGCCGATACATTTTACGTACACGGGATAATTAATAATGTCTCCGTCTACATCATCAGTTTTTACGTATCCAGGCTCATTTTACGAACTCCGTTTACTTACCGACTGTGTTTGGTACGTAGAATCTTTATGACGTCAGCTGCATCATTAAATTACTGTGGCGCATTCTTTACAGTTACGTATGCGGCTTAAAGGATCATTCCCACAGCTCCGGCGCGTCACCGGCCCGTCCGTCAACGTCAAAAATATGTGTGAACAAGCAGTTCAGATCACCGGCGCCGGCACGTCACCGGCGCGTCGCCGGCTCGTTTCAGTCAAGTCAACGTCGCTTCACCGGCAAGGCAAGCAGGGCTGCCACTTTTTTGTTTTAATAAAGTATAGGTTGCTATAATAGGTAGAAAAAAGTACATTGTGGTATGGAAATATAGAATTATTTATTTATTCCAACTTTAAAAACCTACTGTTTAAGTATTGTTTTTTGGAAATATTTTGGTAACTTTACTAGACTTAATTTACTTATTCCACTAAGTTCAAGTAAAGGTAAATATTATTTTCTCGAATTATAATAGAAATACAACAACGTATGCGAATGTCGGATTTTCGGGTAAACAAATGAATGCCGGAACACAAGTGAAGGCATGAAAACATTGTCTACAGAAATTGTTGTATTATTATTAAAATTCGAAAAATAGTACCTTTGCTTGAACTTAGTGGTAAAGGTGAATTAAGTCTAACAAAGTTACCAAAATACTACCAAAAACAATACTTAAACAGTAGGTTCTTAAAGTTGAAATAAATAAATAAATACTTTATTTCTACACCACAATGTACTTTTTTCTACCTATTATAACAACCAATAATTTATTATAATAAATAAGTGGCAACCCTGTTTGCCATGCCGGGGACGCGCCGGTGACGTGACGGCCGGCGACGCGCCGGTGACGTGACGGCCGGTGACGCGCCGGTGACGTGACGGCTGACACGTCACCGGCGCGGCGCGTCGCCGGCGAGGCACCGGCAAGACAAACAGGGCTGCTACTTTTTGTTTTAATAAATTATTGATTACTATAATCGGTACAGAAAAAGTATAATTTATTTATTTCAGCCTTGAAAAACATTTTTTATAACTTTTGTTCATATTTCGGTAACTTTGTGAGACCTTATTCATCAGTTCCACTAAATATTGGTAAGGGTACAATTTTTCGAATTTTAATAAAAATACAACGTGTGTGGATTTCGGGTAAACAAATGAATCTCAGAAAAACAAGTGAAGGTCAACAATTTCTTTTTGCGAAATTGTTGTTTTAAGTTGTCATTTGTCAATCTTAAAACAGCAATATATCTCGAAAAATACTCATCCTAAAGTGGTGGTGTAAATTTAGCCTATAAAATTAACGAAAATATTAAGAAAAGTGTAAATAAAATGTTTTTAAAGTTGAAATAAATAAATAATACTTTATTTCCAAACCACAATGTACTTTTTTTTCTACCTATTATAACAACCAATACTTTATTGAATCAAATAAGTGGCAACCCTGTTTACCTTGCCGGCGACGCGCCGGTGACGTAACGGCCGGCGACGCGCCGGTGACGTGACGGCCGGCGCGTCACCGGCACGGCGCGTCACCGGCGACTCAACGGCAAGGCAAACAGGGTTGCTACTTTTTGTTTTTATAAATTATTAATTGCTATAATCGGTAAAGATAAATACACAGTGGTATGGAAATAGAGTATTATTTATTTATCTCAACTTTGAAAAACATTTACTTTTATTACTTTTGGTAATATTTTGGTAAATTTATTAGACTTAATTTACACCACCAGTCCAGGATGAGTATTTTTCGAGATATTGCTATTTTAAGATACCATACAATTCCTATCTCAAATAGAAATTGTTGACCTTCAATTAATTTTACGTCATTCATTTGTTTACCCAAAATCCACACACATTGTTGTATTTTCATTTAAATTCGAAAAATGTTACCCTTACTAGAACCGCTGTTCGTCTAGCTAGGCAGTTGACGCAACGACTAAAGGTGTAAGGGTTGGCACTCTGTGATTTGCCTTTTTGAATATCAAAAATTAATAAGAAAAATAAGATTGGTACGAGTACTTCAAAATTCAAGTTATATTCTTTGAAAAAAAATTGTCATTTTTTTCTAAAAGGTAAGAATATTTTTTTTAAATTTGTCTCTTTTTCTTCTTTTTATGCTCTTCAAATAAAGAATAGAAAAACATGTGACTTAGTTTTTGCTCCTTTTCTTTTTGTTTATGGGCCGATTTCGATGAAGCTCGCTTTTTGATATAACTTTGACACGAAAATAACAACGCAATGTTGAATACATTAAAAAATTCAAAATGGCGGCAAACTTTTTTGCTTGTGGGCTGATTTCGATGAAACTCGGTTTTTGCTACTATTTTGACAAGAAAACAGCAACGCACTCTTAAAAATGTAAAAAATTCAAGATGGCGGCTAACTTTTTTGCTTACGGGTCGATTTCGATGAAACTCGGTTTTTGGTACTATTTTGACAAGAAAACAGCAACGCAGTGTTAAAAATGTAAAAAATTAAAGATGGCGGCCAAATTTTTTGTTTGCGGGCCGATTTCGATGAATCTCGGTTTTTGGTACTATTTTGCCAAGAAAACAGCAACGCAATGTTAAAAATACAAAAATATCTAAGATGGCGGCCAACTTTTTTGTTTGCAGGGCGATTTCGATGAAACACGGTTTTTGACACTATTTTGACAAGAAAACAGCAACGCAAAGTTACAAATGTAAAAATTCAAGATGGCGGCCAACTTTTTGGCTTGTGGGCTGATTTCGATGAAACTTTATTTTTGGTACTATTTTGACAAGAAAACAGCAACGCTATATTAAAAACATAAAATATGCAAGATGGCGGCCAACTTTTTGCTTGTGGGCCGATTTTTATGAAACTCGGTTTTTTGGCCCGTTTTGGCCAGAAAACGGCATCACCGAGTTTCATCGAAATCAGCTCACAAGCAAAAAAGTTGGCCGCTATCTTGAATTTTCACATTTTTAACTTTGCATTGCTGTTTTCTGATCAAAATAGTGTCAAAAACCGAGTTTCATTAAATCGCCCCGCGAGCAAAAAGTTTGCCGCCATCTTAGATATTTTTATATTTTTAACATTGCGTTGCTGTCGTCTTGTCAAAATAGTACAAAAAACCGAGTTTTATCGAAATAGGCCCATCAACAAAGGAGTTGGCCACCATCTTGAATTTATTCCATTTTTAACTTTGCGTAGCTGTTCTCTTGTCAAAATACTAGCAAACACCGAGTTTCATTGAAATCAGCCCACAAGCAAAAAAGTTGGCTGCCATCTTGAACTTTGACATTTTTAACATTGCGTTGCCGTTTTCTTGTAAAAAAAGTACAAATACCGAGTTTCATCGAAATCGGCCCACAAATAAAGGAGTTGGCCACTATCTTGAATTTTAACCTTTTTAACTTTGCGTAGCTGTTCTCATGTCAAAATAATACCAAAAACCAAGTTTCATCAAAATCGGCCCACAAGCAAAAAAGTTGGCCGCCATCTTGAATTTTTTTACATTTTTAACATTGCGTTAATGTTTTCTTGTCAAAATAGTACTAAAAACCGAATTTCATCGAAATCGGCCCACAAACAAAAAAGTTGGCCGCCATCTTGATTTTTTTAGATTTTTAACACTGCGTTGTTGTTTTCTAGTCAAAATAGTACCCAAAACCAAGTTTCATTGAAATCGGCCCACAAACAATAAAGTAGGCCGCCATCTAGAATTATTTACATTTTTAACAGTGCATTGCCGTTTTCTTGTCAGAATAGTACCAAAAACAGAGTTTCATCGAAATTGGCCCGCAAACAGAGAAGTTGGCTGCCATCTTTATTTTTTTACTTTTTAATATTGCGTTTCTGTTTTCTTGTCAAAATAGGACCAAAAACCGAGTTTCATCGAAATCGGCCTGCAAACAAAAAAGTTGTCCGCCATCTTGAATTTTTTACTTTTTTTACATTGCGTCGCTGTTCTCATGTCAAAATAGTACCAAAAACCAAATTTCATCTAAATCGGCCCACAAGCAAAAAAGTTGGCCGCCATCTTGATTTTTTTTACATTTTTAACATTGCGTTGTTATTGCCTTGTTAAAATAACACCATATACCAAGTTTCATCGAAATCGACCAAAAAACAAAAAAGTTGGCCGCCATCTTGGATTTTTTTATATTTTTAACATTGCGTTGTTATTGCCTTGTTAAAATAACACCATAAACTAAGTTTCATCTAAATCGGCCGAAAAACAAAAAAGTTGGCCGCCATCTTGGATTTTTTATATTTTTTACGTAGCTTTTTTGCGTAGCTGTTTTATTGTCACAATTTTGTTAAAAACCGAGTTTCATCGAAATCGGCCTACAAACAAAAAAGTTGACTGCCATTATTGATTTTTCAATATTTTCAACATTGCGTTGCTATTTTCTCGTTAAATTAGTTCCAAAAACCGTGTTTTATGGTAATCGGCCCACAAACAAAAAAGTTTCCCGCCACCTTCGATTTTTATTTATCATTGCATGTTGTTTTCTTGCCAAAATAGTTCCAAAAACCGAGTTTCATTTTAATCGGCCCTTAGGCGACGGCTACACGTCGTGGTAAATATCGTGATCCAACGTCATAGAGCAAATTTTAACCATGGAAAGTAAAATATTGAATATTCCATACAAATTACTTTCAATGGTTAAAATTTACTTTATCGCGTTGGATCACGGTAAATACCACGCGTCTAGCCGGCGCCATAAACAAATTGGCCGCCATCTTAGATTATATGTTCTTAGCATAAACTTAATATAGCGAAAAATTTTCTAAGTCTATGGTTCTTAGTAGGTAAGGTAACTCGACGTATAGATATCCCGAAACATTTTAAGTAGTCGCATTAGTTAAAAGATACCCTGGAACCGGAAAAAAACAGCCACTATGCGTATCGGAATAACCGCTGCATTATACTGCAGCCCTATTACGTAAATAAGTAAGCGGGCTCATTATAATGAACCGCGCTATTTATAAATAGCGCGGTTACTTACGTCGTCGTACTGCGCATTTAACGTATTTGGGGTTGCCATCACATTAAATTATGTTGTTTGGTGGTCATTAGCTACTTTATAAGTTTATTTAGCGTATTTTTGTTTGCTCTGTTTTTACAACCAAGTGGGCAACCACTTTAGTTGACTAAAAATATAAGCGAAACTAAATAATTCTGTTAGATGCAAATTGCTACCATCTGGCTACTTTCTAACGTTACAATTTTGTATTTTAGTTAGTTAGTATTGGAATGTAAGAATCGAACGAAGATACAGGGGCCGGGCGAAGTGCGAACCCTCGCAGAAAAATTCTCCAGGAACAAATTTTCAAAATTTTTTGGCAACTGTACCTACTTTTTTGTTCAGTCATCTTTTATATTCAGTTAAATGATTTTCTGTCCCGCACTTGACTTAATCTTTGAAATTTTTCCTTGGATAAGTAATTTGGGAATTTTTCCTTTGCAGTACATTTTTGTCGTCATATAAGAGCGCGTTTATTCTTTGTTTTTATTTTACTTGACGCATCCATCCGGAAAGCGTGGCGTGTCTAGTTTTGCCTTCGAATAGAATTTAAAAATTATGTACAATACTAAGTTTTATTGTAATGATGAATGAATAAAACCGGTTTTATATATATATTTTTGAGGTGCTTCGGTATTTCGAAAAATTTTATCTGGTCACACTGACCCCCGCGCAACGCAACGCAAGCACAAGCAGGCAGAGAGAGTGCGAGTGAGTGACATGACGCAGAGGCGGCGCGTGCCCGGTGCCTATTACGTTACGAAGTTATGGAAGAAATTAAGGATATTGAGGAAGATATTAAGTGAAATACAAAGATATTAAAAGTGAAATACTTCCATTTCTTGAAGGTAAGCCAATTGCTCGTCAGTAAAGTTCAAAACGTTTATTGCACTTTTCATGTTGTAGGTACAAAAGTTAAATACTAGTTTTCTTAAATTAGTAAGGCTAGTTTTATAGAAAACTTGTAGAATGCTTGTCAAGCCAAAGATTTAAATCGTTAGATAAGCCCTTACCATAGTAACAGCTCACCGAAATGTGTCAACATTCAAATGAGTGAATTTTCACATACAAACGTGTTTGACGTAATTATTGTTGGTTTTATTGAAAAATCTGAATAATACTAATTACAAATAAGTCCATTGCTTGTTGGATAAAGTTGTAAACCTGAACGGACAGCATTTTTTCTTAAACCAGGGGGTTAAATCTGCTAATTTTATCGTAAAATCGTGTTTCAATGTTGTTCGAATGGTAATGCTTTTTGACACAGTTCTTGTTTCTTAAACCCAAAAACACCATGTGTTTCGGTTTTGGGTATAAGAAACAAGAACTGTGTCAAAAAGCATTACCATTCAAACAACATTGAACCACGATTTCGACGTTAACATAATGCATTAGCAGAATTGACCCCCATCTTTTTTATTGCCGATCTTTTAAATTCCATTTTCGCAATTCCAAAAACATTCATAAACATGCTCTAACTGTCGATGAGCTCTAAAGTTTGTTTCTTAGACTACTCCATTATTTAATACCTACCTAATTAAAGTATAAAACATGAGATTATGAACATATAGACAACTATAAGTTTTAAACATGTAGGCAATTACAAGTAGGTAGGTACATGACAAGTTTTGTATACAACATTATTTTATTTGTATTTGTATTTTTCAGTCAACCATATAACCACAATCCTACTCAAAACGCTGTAAGTACGGGACACTAATGTCGGTGATAATGCAAAAATCTCTACAGATTGTTACTGCAGCTAATAACAATGTAAGTTACTCATATGACATTACTAAGTTTGATACCAAAACGTATTAAAAAAATTGTCGAATTGTAGCGACCATTTTATATGTTTCTGTTCAATAGAGATTTTAATTTGACGCCTGATGGGCAATTTTTATTTTATTTTATTTGAAAACCAACAGCGTTACCATTTATTTTTACTACAAATTCTAACCATTAAAGCAAGGCCAATTACAGATTTTCCATAAAATTACCTTACTTAGTAAATTCCAAACAAGAAATTAATACAATAATGCAATGATAAGACAACAGTCGCAAAGTTATTAGTCAATACTCTATACTTAATTAACTTAAAAAAAAGAAAATCACTTGTTATACTTATACTAGGTATAACATTCACTTCATTTCTAATTCAGATTCATCTTAAAATTTCAATAGATTCCTATTAGATTAAACAAATAAACACATTTTTATTTATTATTTTAAGTATTTATTAAAAAAATGTCAAGATGGGCAATAATTAAAAAAATTGTCAGTCACTGATAGTAAAAAGCTTACAATATTGTAGAATTGTAATGTAATACAATTCTGACAGGCGGCCTCATCCCTTTCAATCTCTGCAAAGTGGTAAGCAAATAATAATTACTAGTCAAATTCGAGTCGGGCTCGCACCACGAGGTACCGGTTATGTATATGTTGATACAAACATTCTTTATTCAACAAACAATTCTATCTGATAAAACTAGAAATTGACAATTTTCAGATTTTCCTTTACATTTGCTGACGACCTTGCTTCTTGCTATTTTTAGGGTTCCGTAGCCTAATGGCAAAAAACGGAACCCTTATAGTTTCGTCATGTCTGTCTGTCTGTCTGTCCGTATGTCACAGCCACTTTATTCCGAAACTATTAGGATTACACAAGTGAAACTTGGTAGGTAGATGTATTCTGTAAACCGCTTTAAGGTTTTCACATAAAAATAAAAAATAAAAAAAGTTTAAGGGTGGGCTCCTCATACATGAAACTGTAACTGAAAATTTTTTTTTCATCAAACCTATACGTGCGGGTTATCTATACAACGTGTTAATGAAAAAGCGCAAAACCTCTTAGGTGGTGATTGTGCTCATGAATATGAACAACTTTTACTATGGAGCCAACCTTGAAATCGCGAAAAAAAAAACAGCTGTTTCATACATTCTGGTCGAGTAGGTACTGACACCTTGTATGAAAAAGCTGATTTTTTTTTCGCGATTTCAAGGTTGGCTCCATAGTAAAAGTTGTTCATATTCATGAGCACAATCACCACCTAAGAGGTTTTGCGCTTTTTCATTAACACGTTGTAGATAGGTCTTTAAAAATGACATTGAGTTTACTAAGACTATTTTTTCTCAAAGTTAACCGTTTGAAAGATATACACTACCAAAGTGGTAAAATGATTGTCCCCCCCCCCTTTAACTTTTAAAATAACAGAGTGAAAAATCTAAAAAAAATATATGCTGTAGATCGTAATAAATACTTTCAACGAAAATTGGTTGGAACGAGATATAGTGATAATTTTTAGAGATATATCACATTTTCCAAAACTGCAAATATAACATTGTCATTCATACAAACACTATTAAAAACAAAGTTATTTTTGCATACGGAAAATTATAGTGGTATTCAATATGGTATTGTATACGGTAACTACGGAACCCTACTGCGCGTGGCCCGACACGCACTTGGCCGGTTTTTTTTTATAAGTGGCTATATATCTTTAGAATGCATTCACTTCGAGGTTTGAATTTTACACCCCAAAAGAGACTGCAACCCCTACATTCTTTGATATTCTCCATACTACTTATATTACCTGTCAATTTAGTATCCAAGGGTGTGTTTCATAAAAAAATATTAGTTCAATATTATGACCAGTAATAAAAGTTAGTTAGCCCCAGGTTAGAAAAACAGACTGTAATAAATATTTATTTGTTCGTTGTGCGTCACTTCTGCCGTAGCGGGTGGCCCGCACCAGTGGGTGAGTGTGCCAGTAGCGTGCTGTACTACAGCCCAGTGTCTAGCTAGCCCCGTCCAGCCCCATGCCGCCGCACACGCGCTCGTACTACGCACACCCCGAGCAGTTCCTGCCGCAGCGGGTGGCCCGCGCCCGGCCGCCGCACCAGTGGGTGAGTGTGCCAGTAGCGTGCTGTACTACAGCGCAGTGTCTAGCTAGCCCCGTCCAGCCCCATGCCGCTGCACACGTGCGCGAACTACGCGCACCCCGAGCAGTTCCTGCCGCAGCGGGTGGCCCACGCCCGGCCGCCGCACCAGTGGGTGAGTGTGCCAGTAGCGTGCTGTACTACAGCGTAGTGTCTCGCGAGCCCCGCCCAGCCCCATGCCGCCGCACACGCGCGCGTACTACGCGCACCTCGAGCAGTTCCTGCCGCAGCGGGTGGCCCGCGCCCGGCCGCCGCACCAGTGGGTGAGTGTGCCAGTAGCGTGCTGTACTACAGCCCAGTGTCTAGCTAGCCCCGTCCAGCCCCATGCCGCCGCACACGCGCGCGTACTACGCGCACCCCGAGCAGTTCCTGCCGCAGCGGGTGGCCCACGCCCGGCCGCCGCACCAGTGGGTGAGTGTGCCAGTAGCGTGCTGTACTACAGCGTAGTGTCTCGCGAGCCCCGCCCAGCCCCATGCCGCCGCACACGCGCGCGTACTACGCGCTCCTCGAGCAGTTCCTGCCGCAGCGGGTGGCCCGCGCCCGGCCGCCGCACCAGTGGGTGAGTGTGCCAGTAGCGTGCTGTACTACAGCCCAGTGTCTAGCAAGCCCCGCCCTGCCCCATGCCGCCGCACACGCGCGCGTACTACGCGCACCCCGAGCAGTTTCTGCCGCAGCGGGTGGCCCGCGCCCGGCTGCAGCACCAGTGGGTGAGTGTGCCAGTAGCGTGCTGTACTACAGCCCAGTGTCTAGCGAACCCCGCCCAGCCCCATGCCGCCGCACACGCGCGCGTACTACGCGCACCCCGAGCAGTTCCTGCCGCAGCGATTACTCTACGGCTCCACCTGCGTCTTAACGCATAGCTTAAAGCGTTAATCTAGACGTGACGCAGATGTAGCCAAGACTTAACTTTCTCTTCTCTTCTCTTCTAACGTCTTTAATTTACAAACGTCATTACAAATGTCATTAAATGTTAAGTGATAATTCACTAGAAATTAACATTAGCGGCGTTAAAACCTAATGTAGCCAATACGCATTTTTATCGCTTTAATTAAAGCGTAGTTGGACATTATAAAAACTGTCTAAGGCATGTTCATACAAAAGTCTTGTTTTTAGTGTTCCTACTTTTATATGCTGTTTGTTTTCCTTGAATATAAAATAAAATAAAATTATCACTAACGTGAACGATAACGCAGGTGGAGCAGTAGCATTAGTGTTATCAAAAAGTTTATGAAACTGAAAAATGACAACTAATAAAATTATTTTATGAGTCTAATAAAATTAGCTAATAAAATCAGTAACTTTTATGAAACACGCCCCAGGTTAGAAAAACAGACTGTAATAAATTTTATTATTAGTTAAAAATACATTTACAGTTCATTGTGCGTCACTTTGATGTTTGACAGCTCGACTGATGTCATCTCACTTTGCCCTTGATGCCCTTCCTTTTGTTAACATATCCCACCATACACATATAAATTACAGGTATTGATTATGAAAAATCAAGAAACATTACTGTGGCTAAAAAACAATGTCGATCCATGGAAATCTGTTGAGGAAAATTGACACTGCAGATCACCGCCTAAACCGCATCCAATGTGGAAAAGGTGATATAGCGGATTACTTCAAAGATTTACCAGCCTTAAAACAATCACAAGGCTATACCTTGGTAAGCATATATACTGCAGCTTTATTTTTTTACTTAGTCTTTGTGGTCTTTCTATAAAAACGTACGCAATGACATAGAAATGACAAAAGTTTGTATATTTCTTTTAAGACAAATATCTGAATTTTGATTGCCATGTAAAATTCATAATGTTAGTTTCCGTTTCTGCCACGATTCTTCTCTTTTCGCACAGACTCTACACTCTTGTAATACCAAAAGTAACACTCGCGCGCTGCCGACATTGCAGAACTAGCTATTGTGCACGCACTAAAAGAGACAAGCTATTTTAGTGCTCGCTTAACAACCCAATAAGCTCTGTGGTTGCGATCCGGACCTTTCTCTCCAGTGGAAATAACTAAGCGTACATTTATTGTATTTATTCTTTTTTTCAGCTAATGAATGATTTCAGTCGTCTGTATCCGGGAAAGGAAAACAAACTATTTTGCCCTATCACCATCAAATATGAAGAAATTATAAAATATGCTTCATTAAAATTACGAAAAATTAGAGACGAAGACACGAGAACAAAAATAGCAAATATAATTGCACTGATTGACGGTAAGAAGTTTTTCTCAAATATTCGTTCTTACTATAAAACCATCATAAAATTAAGTCTAAAAAATTAACCGAAACTTTTTTCTTGGATACAGAAGATGAACCAGAGACACATCTAGCAAGGTTGCTTTGATATTGCTGGCCTATGTCATCAACATTCCACCTGCACCGAATATAAAAGGAAAGCCAGCGTGGAAGCTACCTAGAGCAGAGGTATGCGACTGCTATATATCCAAAAGTTTGTTTATTTCTTATAAGACAAGTGTCTGAACTTCGATTGCCATGTAAAATTCATAATGTTAGTTCGTTGTGCGTCACTTTGACGTTTGACAGCTCGACTGCTGTCATCTCATTCTGCCCTTGATGCGCTTCCTCTTGTTAACTCATCCCACCATAAACATTTATATGTGGTTTACGTGTGTATTACAGGGATTGTCTATGAAGAAACATTACTCTGGCTGAAAAATGAAAAATCATGGAAATCTGGAAACCATGGAAATCTGTTGAAGAAAAGTAGGCGGAAACTGCCTAAACCGCATCCAGTGTGGAAAAAGTGATATAGTGGATTACTTCAAGGATTTCCCAGCCTTGAAACAATCACAAGGCAATACCTTGGTAAGCATATACCGCAGTCCGCAGCTTTATTTTTTACATAATCTTTGTGGTTTTTCTATAAAAACGTACGCAATGACATATAAATGACAAAAGTTAGTTATTCTTTTTTCAGCTAATGAACGATTTCAGTCGTTTGTATCTAGGAATGGAAAACAAATTATGTTCCTCTTATGCTTCATCAAAATTGCGAAAAAATAGAGACACGAGAACAAAAATAGCAAATATAATTGCACTGATTGACGGTAAGAATATTTTCTCAAATATTAGTTCTTATTATTAAACCTTTATAAAAATAAGTTTTAAAAAATTAACCGAAACTTTTTTTCTTTGAATACAGAAGATAAACCGAGACATCCTGCAATATTGCTTTGAAGTTGCTGGCTTATGTCATCAACATTTCACTTTCACGGAATGCGACGGCTATATATCGCAAGCTGCTTTTGAATCCGACGTATCCAACAAGATCATTCAAAGAAAGCATAATGTTTCACGGGTACGCCAATTTGACGACCATGTAATTCTAGAATAGTATGATTAATTAAGCTTGTTGTGGTTTTTTTGTAACTAAGTATGTCTCAATTTTTGCGATTGAAAATAAATAATATGAATCTTTTATGTCTATTTCCTTTTAAACATGTTAAGCTATAAAACTTGTACAGGGTTTGAGAACGGAATTTCTTCTGTTAATAACCTTGTAAAAGTTAAAAAATAAAAAATGTTGTATCATGGCTGTGTACACTAAATGTATATGTATCGTGAAGTATGATTTTATCTAAATTACCAATTATTATATGCTTTTCACTTACAGGTCTGGACTTTGGTGCTATATCGGTGCAGCTGTTAAGTTTGCTATAAAATTATTTTGCATAATAATAATAATAATAATAATAGCCGCACTAATATCGTACAAGTTCAACAAAAGTAGATAAAGCTTGACCAGAGTTTAAAAAAACCCTGCAATAAGGACGCGACCTTTGTGATTTATTTATACGTAACTATTGCCAGTAAAAGAAATTAAATGTGAAAAATGCCGCATGCGGGTTTTTAAAACATCTGGTCAGCTTTAAAATGATACATCATTCTTTATCGTACCCGCACCAATATTTATAAGTAGATATCTATGTAATCAGTGCAGGTTATACTACAAAGAAGCATAATGTTGTATAAAACTTATTAACTGTTATAGTAGAGGTATGAACGGGAAGTCGAAGCGTGGGCAGACCGCCATTCCTAAGATGTCAGGGCCTACCTCAACCAGATACGCCGCAACAAGGACGACATAGAAAAACCATGGGAGAAGCATATCTCCAGCAGTGGACAAATATATATGCTGAGAAGACAAATAGAAGGTATGATACTAGTGTGGGACAATAAGGCACCATACCATTCACCATACGTATGTACATAGATGGACGGCTATTAGACATACTTGATTTTTAGGGTTCCGTGCCTCAAAAAAAGGAAAAACGGAAACTTAAAAATCAAGTGTGTCTAATTAGACTCACGCCCGAGTACATGCGATACTGCTGCGGGTATAAGGCATGATGCACTATTGCACTACGTGTTACGTATTGCACACTATGCCTTACGATAATTGCACCTGTATTTTCCTTATGTTGGCATGGTACAGTCAGTGTCATTTATATACATATATACAGCCATTGAGTCAAAATATGTAAACACCAACCTTATTATCAGTGACATAGAGGTGTGTAGATATTTTTGAGCTCTTGTTAACGTATATATATATTTATGACGCTGGCCGTACATACATAGGTGTTCAGATAATAATTTTGAATATTAACCAATCAAAGTCAATTAAATTTTGTAGACATGGTCTAGAAAGTAATACCTAGGTCTGTGGTTTAATACAGTTTCGTAAAAATGTATAGTTTAAATATTACAGGGGGTTTTCATATTTTCATTAAAAACTCCCTGCAATATTTAAACTATACATTTTTACGAAAATGTAATAAACTATAGACCTAGATATTAGTTTCTCGATCGTGTCTACAAAATTTCATTGACTTTGGTTAATATTCATACTAATTATCTGAACACCTTTGTATGTACCATGCCAGCATAAGGAAAATACAGGTGCGAGTATCGTAAGGCATGGTGTGCCATACGAAACACGTATGGTGCACCATGTCTTACTATACCCGCAGCAGTATCGTACGTACGCTGGCGTGTTACATAAGTATGGTTCACCGTGCTTTACTGTTCCCGCACCAGTATCGTACGTATGCTGCCGTAGTATATACGCACGGTTCATCATGCCTTACTGTACCGGCAACGGTACCTTACCTCTACTACGACAGTTAATACGTCGGGCACATCATGCTTTACTGTGCCTGCCACAGTATCCTACCTATGCCGCCATGGTGCACACGTATGGCGCACCATGATTGACTGTGTCCGCCATAGTATCGTAAGTATGCCGCCGTGGTGCAAACGTATGGCTCACCATGCTTGACTGTGCCCGCTACAGTATCATACGTATGCCACCATGGTGCACACGTATGGTGCACCATGATTTACTGTGCCCGCCACAGTATCGTACGTATGCCACCGCGGTGCACACGTATGGCTCACCATTATTTACTGTACCCGCTACAGTATCGTACGGTTGTTGCCGTGGTACACACGTACGGCTCACCGTGCTTTACTGTGTCTGCCACAGTATCGTACGTATGCCGCCGCGGTGCACACGTATGGCTCACCCTTATTTACTATGCCCGCTACAGTATCATACGTATGCCGTCGCGGTAAACACGTACGGCTCACCGGGCTTTACTGTGTCTGCCACAGTATCGTACGTATGCCGCCGCGGTGCACACGTATGGCTCACCATTATTTACTGTGCCGGCTACAGTATCGTACATATGCCGTCGCGGTACACACGTACGGCTCACCGTGCTTTACTGTGTCTGCCACAGTATCGTACGTATGCCACCGCGGTGCACACGTATGGCTCACCATTATTTACTGTGCCCGCTACAGTATCATACGTATGCCGTCGCGGTACACACGTACGGCTCACCGTGCTTTACTGTGTCTGCCACAGTATCGTACGTATGCCACCGCGGTGTACACGTATGGCTCGCCATTATTTACTGTGCCGGCTACAGTATCGTACATATGCCGTCGCGGTACACACGTACGGCTCACCGTGCTTTACTGTGTCTGCCACAGTATCGTACGTATGCCACCGCGGTGCACACGTATGACTCACCATTATTTACTGTGCCCGCTACAGTATCATACGTGTGCCGTCGCGGTACACACGTACGGCTCACCGTGCTTTACTGTGTCTGCCACAGTATCGTACGTATGCCGCCGCGGTGCACACGTATGGCTCACCATTATTTACTGTACCCGCTACAGTATCGCTCATATGCCGTCGCGGTACACACGTACGGCTCACCGTGCTTTACTGTGTCTGCCACAGTATCGTACGTATGCCGCCGCGGTGCACACGTATGGCTCACCATTATTTACTGTGCCCGCTACAGTATCGTACGTATGTCGCCGTGGTACACACGTACGGCTCATCGTGCTTTACTGAGCCCGCTACAGTATCGTACGTATGCCGCCGCGGTGCACACGTATGGCTCACCATTATTTACTGTGCCCGCTACAGTATCGAACGTATGCCGCCGTGGTACACACGTACGGCTCACCGTGCTTTACTGTGTCTGCCACAGTATTGTACGTATGCCGCCGCGGTGCACACGTATAGCTCACCATTATTTACTGTGCCCGCTACAGTAACGTACGTAAGCCGCAGTCGTAGTTTCAGGAGTATTCAGTGCGACTTGCGCACTACGTATGTACGTAGCCGGATGTCGGGCTACGTACGTACGTACAAAAATCGACCACTCGTAAATTACGTAACCCGCTCCATGATGATCGTCAGTATGCCGACTACGTATGACTGACTACTTACGCGTAATGTAGCGGGTTACACACGTCATTGTGGTCGATTTTTATCCTTATTTTACGTAGTGCGGCAGAGGAAATTTTTCTCAGTGTATTATGGACTCAAAAATGTGAAGCGTTTCAATGATTTTGGCGCTCAAGGGTTTATATGAAATTCAACAAAATTCAGCAATAGTTGAAGCACCTGGAGAAATTCGGGGAATATAAAGCTTGCGCTTTTGCGAATTTAATGAAACGTGTAATCCCTCTGTAGAACTATTGTAACGAAGCCCTTTGAACTGCGTAACTCGCAATAAAAGCGAGTCTGCATTTCCGCAATGTATTTGTTTCTCGTTTGTTCAAACAAGCTGAGGCATTCGCGAGTTCCTTTGCATTCGCTATAAATATCAGACGGGCGCATTCTTCCGATTCCCAGCTCGGGGGAACATCTCAACACTCGACGATATTTTGCGAAAAATCGAGCACCGACATTCTAAACAAACGATAACGATTGCGATAATGCGCCGAGCGTATGATCGAGAGTTAAAAAGTTTTTAATAAAAATCAACTCCTGAGACATTTTGCCCCGCCCGGAGAGTTTTCCTGCAATTTTCCAATACAGCTATCGGGGGTCTGGTATATCCAAGAGGTAGTCATCTTACAAGTTGAATTGATACTTCAGACACGCCATGAAGCGCTATTCTCTTGAAAGCTTTTATATTACATTATCTAACCTTTCAACACGTGCTGAAAACGTCTGTCGTAGCGATCTATCGATTTCGATTCTCGTCTCTCTAGGGTAAAGAACGAGTGCTTGGTGTATGCTAGCGCGTTGTTGTTAAGACGATGGAGAATTTGAAGAATGGAGTGTAAGGTAATGGAGATACAAACAATCTATCTGAAAATCAACTAACTTACCCAAGTAGCAAAGTTCTCCTGTAGTGCACAGTTTATAGGCTCACAGCACTAGTATCTCTCTCTTAGTGGTTCCAGGTTTTACTACCAAGCTTATAACAGGTTACACGGAGTTCGTTTGGGTTTATAGTACATCTATTCTTATAAGTTGACTTTTAATCGTGTACAGAACGAAATTATAGGCGCAATAAAGGCTAAGATGGCCTATAAAAGTGTTGCATATGGTTGCATATGTGTAAATACACTTGAGAAAACTTGCTCCAGTAAGTTACACTTATAATCGCCTAGAAGAAGTAATTATAAATCCGCTATAAGTATCATACGCCAGTAATAGTAATTTAGAGAACTAAATGCACTTAGAACCATTTGCATTTGTTACTTGACCTTATAGGGGTGTATGAGTCAACTTTATGTGCCAATTATAAGTGAATTAGTTCTACAGTAGTTTCTTCTAAGAGTAAGTGTACTTGGCAGTGGCGAAGGGTCCATACAAGCCGATTCCCATCGGCTTACCTTCTAGAAAGCCCATCCCAACTATCCACTATGCAGATCATAACATTTTTGTAGAACGGCTTACCTTCGCCAGAATTTAACCCCTCGCCACTGGTACTTGGTATTATTGTGGACTCTCGAATGCTGTTATAGACTTGATTTCTATATAAAGGTTTCTTGTAAAACTAGATGGATTACTCTGGACACTAATCCAAAGATATCTTCGTGAAGTCCATTTAAGCTTTTAATATTTATCGCATCTTCACGGCCATTTTTTCGTCACAATATGGCGCGACAATGCTGTTAGAACTAATATTATTTTTAAACATTACTTAGTAAATACGCCATGTTCACAAGGCGAACAAAAATTGAGATGTAAAACACAATATACTTCACCGAAAATACTTACGCGTTTGCCGTGCAAACATCTATGCACGTATAATATTACGTGCGAAATACTTACTTGTTAATACATTATATTATATAAAATAGATAAACTTTACTTTATTTTTTATTTTTTTCTACAGCTGACACAATACAACAACAATTCACAAATGTTTGAAGTAGCTAGTAATAGAAGCGTGGAGTACGTTAACCCTTAAAGCAGCAAAGCTCTAAAAAAACTTTTTTTTGTATAAAAATCAAGTTTACTTTGTCGATAGGGGTTTAACGTACTGTTTTAAAAACAAAAAAAAAATAAAAAAAAAATTAGTAGGTATTTCAATTGTCCTATATAACGGACAGTACCGCTTACCTTACGATGTAATTTCTTTACATATCGTCCTATAAAACGGACACTGCCATAAAGGTTACAAATTAAGACTTTTTAGGTAATAATCAATAATTTAGTATTTATGTTAGGTATAAACACGTATTTTTTTTAAAAAAACACGTGAAATTGACATTTATAAATTTAATAAAAAAAACATGCACATACCAACAATGTTATTTATTTTTGGGTATGAAAAATCAAAAAACATTTCTTTTTTTGTGTTAGGCACAACCTTAACTCACATTTAAGGCATGCGATCATTGTTTTACCCTTTTTGCATAATCGACACCGTCCTTGATTAGTAATATCTGGTAAATGGTTGATCCCATCAAGTCGCATTTCTGGTGGCGGTCGCGGAACTATAGGTCTACAGATTTCTGACACACTTTCTGATTCCACTTCTATTCCTATACGCTGGCCTGATTTAATTAGTGCACTTGCGATTTGGATACGGAATTTTTTCAGTGGTGCGATGGAATTTTCACCCATTTCCTGCATTTCACGTTTATAGACAAGCCATGCATTGTTTATGGAAATGTCTACTAGGTGGCTGAATATGTTGAGGTACCATTTTTTACTTTTAATAGCAATCCTGTACAAAGCAATTAACATATCAGCTTTATCTACACCACCCATTTTTTTATTGTATTCTTTGATAATGTGTGGACAAGAAACAGGTAACTTTTCACGCATGTCCTTATTGTATCGTAAAATAGTTGTAACAGGCTCTTCTCCGCAATATGAACTCGCCAGGTTTACACACTCATTATCAACCCATTTTACTATGGAATTTTTTTTTGTGTTATCCGAAATCATCGCATAGCTTCCTCTACCCTTTTTCTTTAGCACTTTATCTGCGACAATAGTCTGTCCTCTTAGCCGGTCTTTTCTTATTGTTCCCAAAGAAAGAATCCCATATTTATATCGCAAATGATAAATCAACTCCAGAGAGGTGAACCAGTTATCAAAATAAACGGTTGATAACGGTTTGTCCCTAATACTTTGACACAATTTTATAACAGTTTTTCCACTAACGCCGATATACCTGTTTTCCCACTCAGTGAATTCCGCATCGTCAAAGCTATTGCCACCGTCGTAAGCAAAGAAGTCATATACTATCCCGGAATTTCCAGCTCTAACAAAAAATTTGAAGCCCCATTTGGTGGGTTTTTTCGGCATATATTGACGTCTTGAGCCTGCTTTCTTACCCTTGTATGGTACCATCATTTCATCGATTGAATATGACTTTTCCTCTTCGATGGCCAAAGAGTTTTGCCGTATGTGTTCCATTACTGGTCTAATCTTGAAATAACGGTCCTTTTGATCATCCTCCGCGTTATTGTTGAAATGTATGGATGCCCTGATTAGTTCATATTTTTTGAGAGACATAGCTTCGGCAATGGGTGAAAAACGCGTAGCCTGCGCCCAGTAGTCCGTGTAAGCCGGCATGCTTACAATGCCCATTAAAATTTCAATTCCAACAAATGATTTTATATCTTTAACAGTTAGATTAACTGATTTACCATGTTTTTGCAAAGCATATAAATTAGTCATTTCAGTTATATGGTTCCATAATAAATCATTCCAAAACATTTTCCAATAATCTGTAGGAGTTTTATCATTGTAATCTATTGCAGGGTGAAATTCTGAATCAGCTATGTTAACATGCGCGTTAAATTTTTGCCGTTTAAATTTAAATGTCATTTTTTCAAGTTTTCGTCGTCTATTTCGAATTGAAATGGATGTAGAAGGAGCAATATTGTTTTTATTTAAAGCATTTCTTGTACGGCGGGTAGAAATTCCCAAAGGAGTTGCTGGAGATAGAATCGCTTGAAGCGGCGGTAAATTGGAACTAATTCTTGGAGACGGTGCGGACGTGTTGACTTCAGATAGAGAAGGTGGAATCGTAATATTTGGAGATGGTGCTGACATAGTGACTATAGACGGAGAAGGTTGAAGGGTAAAGTTATTCGATGCGGGAGTATAAATGGTAATATCATCATTATTATTAATTAGGGAAGGACTTCCTGTAGTTTCAAAATCGTCGTCAAAAATATCCAAAAAAATTTCCAACCCCGGTGAAAGAGTTCGGCAGGAAGACGAATCGTCTAATGGCAGATGTGACAAAACAGTTTTTTCATTATCCTCGTCATTCTCAACGTCTGATAATTCGGAATCAGAAGGCGGAATCATTGCTAAAATCCTTTGCGCACGCCATGCTTTTTGATTACATGCAGATTTACCTATAACAACCATAGTAAGCCATTCATATATAAAATCCATCACCATAAAGTATTAGTTATATTAAATTTTAGTAAATAAGCATTGGCATTCATATAAATTATTAAATGTTAGTATATCTAGCAAGGTCCGTTATTTGGGACACAATCAATAGCACCTAAGGTATCGGTAAATCGACGACGTCCGTTAAAAGTGACATCTTATATTTAGCGTTGTAGTAGTACAAATTTACTTGAAAAACAATTATTTATCGATCAAAAATAAACAAACAACTCACCTTTTCTTGAAAAAACTGTAGTTTTCACTGGTTTAACCATTATTACACACAAAAATTTGCGAGTATATACACGTTACTGCAGAGCATCGCAATGTAAGATTTCGAATGACCAACGGTTCCTGTTGTGACGCGCGCGACAGGGAGTCTGTGTGCGAGCGGGACAGATATATCACCGCATTAACGCTCTGTTCAAAAACAGACACAATTTGCGTTTAGTAAACGCAATAGCTGATACATTTTAGGTGTCACAAAAAACGGACAAAATTGCATTAAGGGTTAAGGTGTGTCCCCACTTACCCCCTGGCCACGAAAACGGCGGCGGCGGCGAGAGGCGACGATTGCGGGGCGGCGAGCGGCAAGAGGCAAAAACAAATGTAGGAACATGTACGAGGTATGCCACGCTTACCGCGGCAGCGGCGAGAGGTGACGATTGCGGGGCGGCGCGAGTCGAGCGGCGCGCGGCGGCGGCGAGAGGGGCGGCGAGAGAACGAAACAAATGTACTGGCGAGTATGGAGGCGGCCACAATCCCGAGCGGCGGTGAGCGGCGCGCGCGGCGGCAGCTCTTGCACCGAGCGACCAAATCAAACAGTTTTGTTTCTGCCGCGCGTGAATATGGAAACGGAGCAGTTTATCGTTGTTATTTTGAGTTTTTTAGTATGTAATCGAATGTTTCTGTACCTGTACGTGTACTTACTCATTATAAGGAGTATGAAATTTGCCAAATTATTTTGATTTTTTGGGTCAATCAACTTTTATTTGTCCTATGGTTTTGATAAAAAATAAAGGAAAATTTTAGCTTATAATTAAATAAGTAATTAGACTTAAGAAATAAAGTATCTATCATTTTGGTAACATAAATAAATATATTATTTACATAGGTACTTATTTGTTCGTATTGTATAGGTTGCCCAGTTGAAATTTCATACAATGAAAAGAGACATCGATATCAACTGGACAACCGTTAAAATACGAACTAATATGTAAACAACATATTTATTTCTATTACCAAAATGATACTTTATGTGTTACATTTAACCCAAACCATTATTTAAGTATAAGATAGTTTTACAAAAAAAATATACATCTATGTTTGGGGACAGGAAAAGTGATAAGACACTTAAAGTTGATCGACCCTTTTATTGACTGGATGTACTCCTAACATTAGAATATTTATTTATTTATTCTTTTGATCCAAATCTTAATTTTCCATGAAGGCAGGCTAGTCAGTAGGTACTGCCATTTTCAATAGTGCCATTTTAAACTTGTGTTCAATAATACTAAATAATATAGGTATGTACTTTCTTGAAAAAAATCGACTCGTTACCAGGATTGTCTCAGGCGGGAATCGAAGCCGTGACCTTCGGAAACCCGGTCCAATGCTCTTCCAACTGAGCTACTACTGAGTCACGAATGTTTTATTATTAAATTATTTATAGCATTGTGTATGCTCAAATCTTAAATTTAAAAACTGTGTAAATGAGGCCACCGCTGCCGCCGCCGCCGCCGCGACTAGGTGAGCCGTGACATACCACCGCGCACCGCGCCTCCTGCCGCGCCTCCTGCCTCTGCCGCCAGTTTTGCCGCGGCAGACGTGGCCAGGCCCTTAGGCCGCGCTCCGCGCTCCGCGCTCCGCGCTCCGCGCTCCGCGAACCTCGGAGCGCGCTCCGAATTTGCGATCCGACACGGAGCGCGGAGCGTGGTTCGCGGAGCGCGGAGCGCGGAGCGCAGGGTCTATTACGAAAAGTTTAATGCGCAGGGGTCTATTACGAGAAGTTTAAAACGAGGCACGGACGCAGCTGCGTCCGTGCTTCGTTTTGATTGTTTCCTATTACAAATCATTTTCAAGTATATGGGCTACGATAGCCAAATTCAAAATGTTTGTTGTAATTTTCAATTTATTTTGGACCTTGTCTTGACAATGAAGGCTTACATTTTGCGTTACTATGGAGTATGGTTGTCTATTTGTTTATGGGCCGATTTGACCGTTTTCGGTGAAACTCGGTTTTTGGTGTTATTTTGACAAAAAAATAGCAACGCAATGTTAAAAATATAAAAAATCCAGGATAACGGGCAACTTTTTTGCTTGGTAGCCAATTTCTATGAAACTCGGTTTTTGTTACAGTAAAACACCAACGCAATAATAAAATATAAAAAAAATCCAAAATGGTGGCCAACTTTTTTGTTTTTGGGCCGATTTCGATGAAACTCGATTTTTGGTACTATTTCGACAATAAAAGAGCAACGCAATAATAAAAATATAAAAAATCCAAGATTGCGGCCAGCTTTTTTGTTTGTGGTCCGATTTAAATAAAACTCGGTTTTTGTTACTATTTTGATAAGAAAATAGCAACGCAATAATAATAAAAAATCCAAGATGGCGGCCAACTTTTTGTTTGTGGTCGGTTTTTGTTTCTATTTTGACAAGAAAACAGCAACGCAATAATAAAAATATTAAAAATTCCAGGATGCGGCCAAATTCTTTAATTGTTTTACTTTTTTTTTACAACCGAGTTACATCAAAATCAAACCAAAATCAAAGTCAAGTAAGTTCGCAGTCATCTTGACCTTTTGTCATTGTTTACATTGCGTTATTCTTGTCCTTTATGGGAGAAATTAAGTTTGGGTATTATTTAATCGGGTTAAAGTACAGTCAGCGTTAAATTGATTTGAGCGTCTAGAGTAGCCAAAATGATCTGAAAACAAAAATTAACAGATCTCGTGCCTCTCACGACCTCAATACTCAATACTCAATACTCAAATCATTTATTGCATTCCACAGTGTTCTTAATTATAATATTTTAGATCACTATGGACCCTGTCGGGCACAACAATAAGTAATAGATAGCAAACACTTATTTATTATTACTTAAACATTATTATATAAATTATACTTAATGAAGTTAATTATATCTTAATTAGTTAATTATGTTTGTTTCATTACAATAGGAGTTATTTACTTAATGAATAAAAACTACTTCCTTTTAATAAATAAATAAATAGCTATTTTATTTATTAATTTCTGTTAAATTATATTGCACTTATGTATTTTAATGATTTAATTTAGTTTACTTTTTGTCTACAACATTCATATTTCTATATTTTCATCTTCTAAATATTCCTTCATACTGTAATAACACTTTTTTGTAAGTAATTGTTTTAAATTATTTGAGAATTTTTTATCATCATTGATATTTTTAAGTGAATCGGGTAGCTTATTGAAAATTTTTATGGACATGGCTAGCGGGCTGGACGAATGGTGTTTCATATAAGAATTAGGAAGTATTAATTTATTTCTGTTTCTAAGATTATGTTTTATGTTTTGATCATCTCGTTTATTGTATAAATTTGAGTATTTCCGAACAAATTTACATATCTCTAGAATATAGATGCAGGGTAAGGTTAAGATTTTATGTTTTTCAAAGTACTTCTGGTACATTGAAAATTAATTTAATGAATTTAACAAAATATTTATTTTTATTCCATTCTTATAGATTTTAATATTTTATTGAAAAGTGACTTATTTTATTGAATTTTTCTGAAAATTTAAAAACCTTTTCTGAAATAACCTAATAAAAAATAATCAAAATTAAATTCAGCATGCGAGACTCTCGCGCCGACTTCATCATCACTCGAATGTGCTACAACAACCCTCATTTTATTGCAATTGTAAACAAGGTTTCCCTTTTTTTTATTTATTTATCCTTACATACAGGGTCATTTTTGGACCCCTTTTAAAATTTTGTCAGGTCATTCTATAACAGCGGTACAATCAATTTATGAAGTAAAACAAAAACATTTTTTTTACATTTTTACCCCAAACTTTTCCCTACACAAATTGAAATTGTTGTCACCGTTTGCGCGTCGCACGGTCGACCCGCGCGAGCCCCCCTCCCGCCACTCGCCTTCCCCCGCTCGCGTCCCGTTCGTGACGGTGAGCGTGCGCGCCTAGATTTTTAAGATATAAAAAGTGGCTGAAAACTGAGAATTAAAAAAAAAATTAGAATTAGCTCACCTAATTTCTTTTTATTACTTCCTTGAACTTATATTTGATTTTGTAAAGGGGTCGCAAAATTACCCTGTATAATAAAACAGTAAAAAAAGTGTGTCTGCTGTACATTACATATATTTCAAAAAAAAATATGTGGGACGATGGAGACATAGTAATAGAGTAAGAATTTAGAAAAAAAGTGTGTCTGTTTGTCTGTTTGAACACGCTAATCTCAGGAAATACTGAACGGATTCAAATGAATCTTTTTTTGTAATATAGCTGTTAAGCCTGGGTATAGTTTAGAGTATAATGATTTTGGAAATTGGAACACCTGATGCAGTACCATAATGGTCCAGCTAAACTATACAAAATACAAAAATGACACCTTAACAAAAGTCGTTCAGCCTGATGAGCATTTTTTGTTGAGATATAAAAATCTAAGATCTGGAACACCTGATGCAGAACCATAATGGTACAGCTAAACTATACAAAATATAAAAATGACACCTTAGCAAAAGTTGTTCAGCCTGATGAGCATTTAATGTTGAGGTAAAAAAATCGAAGATCTGGAATACCTGGATGACCTTATATGAATACGCCGGAGTAATAATGTCCACGCGTACGAAGTCGCAGGCATCAGCTAGTCCAAAATAAAACATTACATTAGTGTTACACGCACCAAAAATCACATACATTTGTCCGGTGCGGATTGATTTGATGCTAGTACGTATGACAACATTAGGTAGGTAAGTACTATTATACTATTACTTAGGTAGGTAAGTACAAAGAGAATGTAAAAAAACTAGCGTTTTACGTAAAGATATTTTAGAACTGACAAAAAACATCGAGTTACTCACTTACTAGTCTTACTACAAGCGCAGATTACATAATACTATAGAAACAGGTAAAGACTATAACATTTATCTATAACAAGTGAGTCGTATAGAATCAAAGGCGGCAATGTAGGGTATTTGTCAAAAATGACTTATTGGGGCAGATATTGCATATTGCATACAGCAGCATTGCAAATTTTAAACGTCATCGACTGTTAATATCGACGACCTCCGTGGTCGAGTGGTTCGCACGCCGGTTTTCAAGGCGTCACCATCTCTTGAGGTCCCGGGTTCGATCCCCGGCTGGGTCAATGTAGAAAATGAACTTTTCAATATTGTCTCAGGTCTGGGTGTGTGTCATACCACCGTTGTTTCTGATTTCCATAACACAAGTGCTATAGCTACTTACTTTGGGATTGGAGCAACGTATGTGATGATGTCAATTAAAAAAAAAAATTGTTAATATTAAGGTTTTAACATTTTTCATTATTTTTTATCTTTAAATCAAATAGAAATGCAACTTATTGGCACAATTTTTTTAAAGGTATGGTACAGGAATGAAACTTGTTTCCAAGTAAGTATAAATTTTATCATTAGGGTTGACTTTTACTATGGCACCAAAAAATCTTAGGTCGTAACGCCAGAAAAAAATCGTTCATATTTTTTTTGGTTGTTGTAGTTGTAACTTTTTTTCACCAGAATGATACTATCGATATTTCGAAACAAGTTTCATTCCTGTACCATACTTTTCAAGATCTGTCTATTGGGCAAAGCCAGATGACGAAGCTAAAAACTGACGACGGACGCATCATCTCAGCGAAGCCTGAAATCCTGAGGGAGATCGATAGTTTCTATGGGCAGTTATATTCCACGCAGACACCTGTTGAAAGCAAGGCTAAAGACCCCAGAGCCAAGCTTACCCGACACTATACCCAAGATATCATACTTCGGACGTCAGCATGCACGAGATTAGTATGGCTCTCAAACAGCTGAAAAACAAAAAGGGGGCGGGTGACGACGGAATCACTACAGAACTTCTGAGAGCGGTGGTAAGCCAAAACTTAAAGTCCTCCAGAAGCTTTTAAATTTTCATCAAAATTAGCCCAAAAACAAAAAAGTTGGCCGCCATCTTGGATATTTAATATTTTTATCATTGCGTTGCTGTTTTCTTGTCGAAATAGTACTAAAAACCGAGTTCTATCAAAATCGGCCCAAAAACAAAAAAGTTGGCCGCCATCTTGGATTTTTTCAATTTTTATTATTGCGTTGCTGTTTTATTTTCGAAATAGTACCCAAAGCCGAGTTTCATCGAAATCGGCCCAAAAACAAAAAGTTGGCCGCCATCTTGGAATTTTTATATTTTTATTATTGCGTTGCTGTTTTATTGTCGAAATAGTTCTAAAAACCGAGTTCTATCAAAATCGGCCCAAAAACAAAAAAATTGGCCGCCATCTTGGATTTTTTCAATTTTTATTATTGCGTTGCTGTTTTATTTTCGAAAAAGTACCCAAAGCCGAGTTTCATCGAAATCGGCCCAAAAACAAAAAAGTTGGCCGCCATCTTGGATATTTTATATTTTTATTATTGCGTTGCTGTTTTTTTGTCGAAATAGTACTAAAAACCGAGTTTCATCGAAATTAGCCCAAAAACAAAAAAGTTGGCCGCCATCTTGGATATTTTATATTTTTATTATTGCGTTGCTGTTTTCTTGTCGAAATAGTACTAAAAACCGAGTTCTATCAAAATCGGCCCAAAAACAAAAAAGTTGGCCGCCATCATGGATTTTTTCATTTTTTATTATTGCGTTGCTGTTTTATTTTCGAAATAGTACCCAAAGCCGAGTTTCATCGAAATCGGCCCAAAAACAAAAAAGTTGGCCGCCATCTTGGATTTTTTATTTTTATTATTGCGTTGCTGTTTTATTTTTGAAATAGTACCCAAAACCGAGTTTCATCGAAATCGGCCCAAAAACAAAAAAGTTGGCCGCCATCTTGGATTTTTTCAATTTTTATTATTGCGTTGCTGTTTTTTTTCGAAATAGTACCCAAAACCGAGTTTCATCGAAATCGGCTCAAAAACAAAAAGTTGGCCGCCATCTTGGATTTTTTATATTTTTATTATTGCGTTGCTGTTTTCTTGTCGAAATAGTACTAAAAACCGAGTTTCATTGAAATCGGCCCAAAAACAAAAAAGTTGGCCGCCATCTTGAATTTTTTTTAAATTTTTATTATTGCGTTGCTGTTTTATTTTCGAAATAGTACCCAAAACCGAGTTTCATCGCAATCGGCCCAAAAACAAAAAAGTTGGCCGGCATCTTGGAATTTTTATATTTTTGAATATATCGTTACTGTTTCCTTGTCAAAATAAAAAGAAAAACTGAGTTTCATTGAAATCGGCCCACAAATAAAAAAGTTGGCCGCCATCTTGGATTTTTGTATTTTTAACATTGCGTTGCTGTTTTCTTGTTAAAGCAGTAACAAAAACCGAGTTTCATAGAAATTGGCTACCAAGCAAAAAAGTTGCCCGCTATCCTGGATTTTTTATATTTTTAACATTGCGTTGCTATTTTTTTGTCAAAATAGCACCAAAAACCGAGTTTTACCGAAAACGGTCTAATCGGCCCATAAACAAAAAGACATAACCATACTCCATAGTAACGTAAAATGTAAGTACTTTTTTAGAAACGACTACTGGCAACACTAGAAATCGTGGAATTTGCATTCCGGAATTCAGATATCAAGAAAATACTGTGATCCATGATTCCACTAGCCTACACACCTTAGAGAAGAGAAGTAAGTAGTTTGGTTGACACAAATTTTTATCAACGCCATCTATCGAGCGAACAGTTTTTTTTTCATTACGAAAAGCCTATTGTCAAGACAAGATCCAAAATAAATTGAAAATTTTTGACACTTTGTATAACCTGATGTGCTGCTGACTGTACATAGGCATGATTGTTAATTCAAAGTTTTACCCCTTCTTTTCCACTCATTATTAATTACACAATAATAATACTGTACAAAAGTACTTAATAATTAAGTTTATATAAATAAAGCTTATTTGATTACGGGAACGGAGCGTGGAGCGCGGAGCGCGGAGCAGACGGAGTTCGCGCGTCCACATATGCTCCGAGGTTCGCGGAGCGCGGAGCGCGGAGCGCGGCCTAAGTGGGGACACACCCTTACATTAGGGGTCGTCCATTAATCACGTGAGCCTCGAAAGGGGGGGGGGGGGTATTTGAAAAAATCACTAAGTATCACAAGGGGGACGGGTGGGTATAGTGAGATATCACGTGTATTAATTTTTTTCATTGAACGAGTGACTTTTAACCTAAAGCTGCGAAATTGTTAAGTTTATTTTGTACCAAAAAAAAATACACGTGATTTAGAGGGGGGGGGGGGGGGGTAAACGTAAAACCTCACCATGCATCACCAAGGGGGAGGGGGGGGTTAAAAATTGGCCAAAAAAACATCACGTGATTAATGGACGCCCCCTTACACGCCTGCCTGGTTCCATTAGATGCTCATAGCTGGCTTCGAAGGAGCAGATAGTTCTGCCTAGTCCAACTTTATAGACCTGGCCCCGGAACCACTACAAGACCACATTTTGTTACTTGGGTAGTAACCATCTATTCATCATTTTCATTTCAATATTCTTTATCCTGCTAATATTACAAAGGTGAAAGTTTGTGGGTTTGGATGTTTGGATGTTTGTTCCTCAATCACGCAAAAACTACTGAACAGATTTGGTTGGAATTTGGCACACAGATAGTAGATAGCCTATAGATTAAAACATATGATACTTTTTTATCACGATATTCACACAGAAACGGCAACCACGCGTGTGAAACCACGGGCGGCCGCTAGTTTCATAATAAAAACATACGTAACAAGTACTTAGATAATAATCATGTACATTGATTAATTTAAAGATACTTTATTAGGCTAAACATACCACCTATGAAGGCTTTATAAATATGTAATTCCACTTTAATTTCATTATCTTGAAATATTAGCACACAGTATTTAAATAGCACTTTTCGCAGAAAAATTGATACAAATCATTTTGTAAGTGATTTGCTTATTGCATGCATCTATTAATGCTTGTTGACACTTTTACGGCCTTTTGCACTAAACTTAAGAATCACCCAAGTCTTTTCCTAACTACAACTCGGCCAAATTAAAATGGTGTCATGAACTTAGCTATCATGCGTCGAATTATCTTGGTGACTTAGGAAAAGAGACTTAGGCGATTCTTAAGTTCAGTGCAAGCGGCCGTTAATGTTTAAATCTCGAAATAGGTACATACTTTTATATACCTATCTAGCACAGACTACTTGTTTTATGGTCTGTGGTATCTAGGTAGGAGGTATAAAACTCTAATTGATTGAATGATTGATTCATTGTTGGGAATGTTAATGGGATAGGCGTAGAGCCCTAACGGCCGAAGTTAGACACCATTTTTGGTGGGTAGACACCCTTTCATGGTGTAGGTGAGCTCTAAGAAAGGGTTTTGGAAAATTCCCGTGTACAAGGTTCTACAGGGTGTTCCAGTTTGTATTGGAATTTATATAGGAAAATTTAAATGTGTGATAGAGCCCTAACAGCTGAAGGTAGAGACACCATTTTTAGAGAGTAAGATACCTTTTATAGTGTAGATGAGCTCTTATAAAGGATTTTGGAAAATTTCCGTTATACAGGCTGTTACAGGATGTTCCAGTTTGCATATGAAGAGAGAGACACCATTTTTGGAGGGTAGGGATAATTTTCATGGTGTAGGTGAGCACTGAAAGGGTTTTGGAAAATTCCCGTTATACAGGGACCAGGGTGCTACAGGGTATTCCATTTTGTATTGGATTTTTTATAGGAAAATTTAAATGTCTGAAATAAGGTCTACTAATAAATACTGAGGTATGTTGGTAATCCGTGACTCTCAAACTAAATGCACAACTTAATCACGCGAACGAAATCGCGGGCAAAAGCCAGATTTTTACAAAGATGTAATGTTTTACAATGATGTTTTAAAAGCATGTGAATGTGGTGACGATAACCAATCATCATGATTTACCATTTGCTTACCCTCTTTAACATTTTGGTGGTAGGTACCAAATTACAAGTCAAACTTACGAGCAACTTGAATAGGTGCTTAGATATGTATCGGACGACGATGTGCCTAAGTGCCCATGCCGTTTGTTGTAGCGATCGTAAGATAGCAGTTAACACTTACCCCGATGGACCAACAAGATTAATAGCTCAGTTTGTAGAAATTACGCGCCTAACAATTTGTGACAAAATATATTGCAGTCAGTAGAAACTAGATCGACTGATAATAATGACTCATCATCTTCTGTATTATTGAGATCGTAATACGTATGCTTTCACAGTTTTTGTACTAAACAAACAATATTCTTATCTATTACCTGAAAATATTTAATGTTACGAGCTAGTTTCACAAACGAGATTAGAGAAAATTAGTTTTAGCATCTAAGGAAATTGCATTCTCAAGAGAAGTCTGATCTTAAAGTAGCAGCTAAAGCCTTATAATAATTCGGCGGTACCAGGAGAACATAACACGACGGGCGGTATGAGCTTTCTTGCAAATTGCTTAGGGCTCAGGCGCGTTCCGCTCACCGATCTCGCGCGTGATATAAATCCACATTTTGCGAGTAACAACGTTTTGGTTCGCTGCCAGCAGACGGCGGGTATATGCATAACTACCACTTAATTCCGCTTAAACATACAAACATTTTGTTTACATATCTAGAGTCGTTCGACCTTTGTTTTGGCGCGCGACATAGCGATACTTAATAGTTTTAAGCATGATTATGATGTCCTAATTTTAATTATATGTCTTCTATATTATTCTTATTTACAATAAACATAAACTTACTTACCTATTTTAATCATCATGAATTAATCTCACCTCAGAAAAAGCCCATATTTACACGTTACTCTACTGAAAGTAAGCGTCTCCCGTCTCCCATACGACCTCGTGTGAGGACCTAGTTAAAAAAAATGCCTACCCTTGATAGCACTAATATTTTAGTATATTTTTACTACCAAAAGTACATACTATGTACCTGTACTGAATAACCTACCTTAAGATAAGTTAATCACCAATAATGACTCTATAAAATCAAGGCCGATCTTGTTTCATTGTTTGAGTTTACCAACCGTGCAATGTGTAATTTTGATAGGTAGGTGAGTAGGTACCTTTATAACAACCTACATAATTTATGCGATTACCTACCTTTTTAAATAGTTTCGATAGGTAAATAAAGCCAGCTTCAGACTTGGAATCGAGCAATCACCTACCTAGCAATACTTACATTATTCCATAAACAGCCTTCTTTGATAACAGCATTTTTGCAATATCTGTTTAACATAATAATAAGAGATACATTGTCTTTTCCTAACTAGGTTCAACTGGACCAAGATAACAGGCGCATGGCAGTTAGTTGATGACACTGTTTCAATTTGGTAGAGTTGTAGATCAGCCATTTTAATGTCGCCACCTGACTACTCGCATAGGTCTTCTTTATGGGTGGACTAGGAGGATGGGCCACAACCCACCACGCAGGCTCAATGCTGTTAATGCAGACGGCACCAATGGCTTAACGTGTCTTCCGAAGCACGGAGGAACTCAAGATGATAAATTTTTGGTCACCCATCCTATGACCGACCCTTGAGAAAGTTTCTTAACCTCCGCAATCCGCAATCGCAAGGTCAGGCGCTAAACCACTGCGCCACCGAGATCCTCCTGAGAAAAAAACCTACTTAGGCGATTTTTAGAGTGAGTCCCATCCACCCCGGTGGCTCTGCCCCGGTACCGGGACCGATGGGAAAAAAGTTCCATCCGCCCCGGTGAATCGTATCTCGATGTTTAACTATGTCCTAAAGTTAAACGCAATACCGGCGGTATGATAAAAGATCTGTGCCATCCGCCCTTTTAAATAAAATTCTGGGGTGGGTGATACTTTGCGAGTGCGATCCTCTCCGTTAAACATCGAGATACGATTCACCGGGGCGTATGGAACTTTTTTCCCATCGGTCCCGGTACCGGGACAGAGCCACCGGGGTGGATGGGACTCACCCGATTTTTAGGAGTACCTACTTAGTGCAAACGGGTGTTATGCACTTTGCCTTGCCTTTTGCCTTTGGCTGACCAATGTAAAACTTGCTTAACTTTCTCAAATTATTGATAAATAAAAAGATCAACGTGGTTTTTTTCCTGTAGGTAAGAATTTCGGGAATGCTCGTAGCACACGTTCGTCTCCGTGGTCTAACATAGAATAAAAAATTTGCTCTAGAGCTCTAGGCAAGTTATTATTATTAAGGAAGATGAAAAAAAATTGTATGTTCAGTCAAGAGCACCTAGTGAATTTTTTCAAGTTTATTTATGCAGGATATATCGGAAAAGCAAGTCAATTGCACGGCCTTGGGACTTTGGTTACGTTGCAGTTGGCTACATTTTTTAACCTCTAACGTCTAGGGGGGCGCTGCCGGCCACCGCCAATCCAACCCCCTCCGTTGGGTGAATGGATTGAGGCTGGGAGAGGCCGAAGAAGAAAGAGACGAAAAGGAGGTCTGACACAGGAGGCACCACCTAAAGCTGTCGATACCCCCGCAGCTACGGAGCTGCCGCACAGGAAGACTCGTCCCAGTCGACCAAATTTGACCCCCCCAAGCACGTCAGCAGTAGTGCTGACCATAACAGATGATGCCAGGAAAAGGGGAGTCACCTTTGCCAGCCTAATTCTGAAAGCCAGAAAATCGATTTCCCTCCCCGCCCTCGGTCTTGAGGAGGGCATGAGGATGAGGACGTCGCAGACGGGGGGTAGGGTCTTCGAGTGCCCAGACCCAAAGAAGGCAGACCTGCTGGCTCAGGAGCTGCGCCGCGTTCTAGGCGCGGATGCCACTGTAGGACGCCCTGTAAAAACAGTCGATCTCATCGTGACGGGGCTGGATGACTCGACACAGAAGGAAGAGGTCCGAGGAATTGTCGCGACCAGGGCGGGCTGCAACGAGTCCATGGTAAAGACGTCTGAAATAATGGAAGGGCCAGACGGCACGGGGCGAATCCGACTACGGTGCCCCGTAGACTTTGCGAAGGCGGCCATCGGAGACGGACGGTTGAGGGTAGGTTGGCTTGTGGCTGAGATACGGGCTACTGCTCCCCGTCCACTCCGATGTTTTAAGTGCTTGGGGGTGGGGCATACGAAACCGATGTGCCCCTCCGACGTTGACCGGAGCGGTCTGTGCTTCCGGTGCGGGAGGCTGGGCCATTTGGCCTCGACCTGCTCTGCGGAGCCCAAGTGTGCGGTTTGCGCTGCCTTCAAGGTGGCAGCAAACCACACGATGAGTAGCAGGCTTTGCAACCCGCCGGCGACTAGAGGCAAACGCCCCGAGTGCCGGTGGGCTGCTAGAGACGGTTCCCCAATTTTGGGAAGTAGGAGGAGTGAGGGGATGTCAGAGTGAGTGACATCCCCGGTGCGAGGGGGATCGCCCCGCACCTCTCAGCGAGGAGAGGCGTACGGGAGCCGTTGGTGGAGGGGGACATACCATCTGTCCCCCAAGTCAGGGCCAAGCGGGTAGTGGGAGGTGAACCACTGCCTGCCTTGCACGGTCCTGGCGGACGGGGGGAATGGCCAAACTTACCCGGCCATTCCCCGGTGGAGGAGGCCTGGGAAGCCGGGCAGGCCGCGTGCCGTTGGGGTGAATGCCACACTGGCCCCCCACACAGCCCCTTGGCTGGCGGCGCTAGCGGCGAGAGGGTAAGTGCCGGAGGTTTTTAGTGGGTATTCCCTCCTCCCGAGATCCCATCGAACCACTGGGTTGGGTGGGATCACGGGAGGCAGTCGTGGAGGGAGCTGCAACGCCGAAGTTGCGGTCCCCTCCTGGCGAGTCCCACATGCCCCCTTCCCGATCACCTGCGGGAAGGGAAGCGCGTGCGGTTTCCTTCGGCATACAAAAAAAAAAAAAAAAAAAAGGGGGGCGCTGCCGAGTACTCTAATGGGAGACGAAGACCAGGGTTTGGGCTCATTTGAATCATCTTGACGAGTTCTTTGTTGGGAAATAGTTTCCAGGGTCTGATGATGGAGCCGGAAGAAGGCCACTCTGTAATAAAACCATGCAACCCCATCGAGTTTGGGCTCGTTTGAATCGTCTTGACGAGTGCTCCGATAGGAGATGGTATATCTAAAAAGCAGAAAATAAAAATTTACTGAAAAAAATACTTTTTGAAAAACACGTTTTTAAAACGGACTAAATCATTACAACAAAAAATCAGACTAAAAAAATTAAAACGGTCTAGTAAAAACAGACTAAAAAGTAAAAAGTAAATTATTCTGTAAATATTTTTTCCTCTTCCCCCCGGACCGCGAAAGCGTTTGGACGTGTGTTTCTGTGCAAATTTTATATCTCATTATTATTTAAAATCAATTAAATTTATTTAAAACTCTGTTAAAACTTCGCCAAGTACCAGGCGCTCATAGAACGCGAGTAATAGTCGGACGACGTAAGAACGAGACAACGCAACTGCAACAACATCAGTCTGCAAGCTACGCGGAGCACGCGCACACTCACCGTACGTACGTCACTCATCTGTTACTTGCCACAATTCATAAGCGGTAGCGATCGCGGTATCTAAATAAGGTGTTGGCCCAAGTGAAAAGAAAATTTTCAATCGAAAATTGTTATAGTACTCTAAATGGACCCAATTATGGATAAATCTGTATCAGATACTGAAATAAATGTACTGGGCACTAGTAACAAGACTCCACCTAACTATGTATTTCAACGTGCCAAAAGGAGTAGAGAAGATATGGACGATTCTATCACCACTCAGTTAGCTGATATTAAAGCCGAAATGAAAAAAATGATGTCACTTTTTGCGACAAAACAAGAAAATGAATTTCAAAAGATTAACTCAACTCTGAAAGAAATTCAACTTTCGAATAGCAGTATAGAGAGCTCAGTAACATTTTTAGCAGCTCAACATGAAGAGTTTAGGAAGAAAATGGATCTATTGGAGAATCAAGTAAAAGAAGACAAGAAGTATATTTTACTATTGGAAAATAAGATTGAGGACATGCAGCAAGGAAACCGAAAAAGTAACATAGAATTAAAAAATGTGCCAAGGAAAAATAATGAAACGAAAGAAGACCTAGTTGAAACGGTAATGAAATTATCACAGAATATAGACTGCAAGGTTGATAAATTGGATGTTAAGGATATTTATAGAGTACGTGGGAAGAACACTGAAAAGCAAAACACTCCAATTGTTATAGAAACTGGATCTACACTTATTAAAACGGAATTTCTAAAAAAGGCGAAGGCCTTCAACACAAGAAATAAGAATAAATTGTGTGCTAAACACTTAGGTTTCACAGTGCAAGAAGATACACCCATCTTTCTGTCAGAACATCTGACACAGAAGGGCTCTCGTTTGTACTTTCTCGCCAGAGACCTCGCTAAATCCAATGCCTACAAGTTCTGCTGGACTTCCTACGGCAAAGTTTATATAAGGAAAGATGAGCAATCACCGATCATCATCATTAGAAGCGAAGATCAGGTACATCAACTTCTTTTAAAAAAATGACTACTTGTATTTAATCCTTGTTTACAATATCAGTTTCTTAATCCTAAGCTGAACCTAAACAGTCTGTCCTTGCGTACTTTAATAATCTTTTTTGCTGTCTTAATTGTGTCTTATCAGTACTTTACTTTAACAAAGCTCATAAATTGTACTTTTATAATAATGCTCACTCATTCTACAACATACTTTAATAACAATAATACATATTATAAACAAAACACAGTATATATACTGCTTAAAGCCATATATTATTATTATCATCTGCAAATTAGCGAAATACACTTTTACTATAAATTTAATCCTGGGTTTACTTTCTCCTGCTATTACAAGCTTTCTTTAATACATCTAATGAATAACGCATATAATTGTATGAAATATTTAATAATTGACATATATATACATATAATTTTAAATGGGTGAGTCCTTTCAAAATATAGAAGAAATAGACAAACTAGAAATAGCTCGTGCTCTTGAATGTGACACTGTTGATCTAGGCGATCACATACATGTAAACCAGAATGATCTTACTATCATCTCACAAAATATAAGAAGTATTTATTGTAACTTCGATGATTTCTTACTGACTGTCTCGAGCTTCAACTTTAAACCGGATGTATTAGTTCTCACCGAATGTAGACTTGATGGTAATAAGCCTATTCCACAATTATCTAGCTATGACTCATATTTTACTACTAATCAATTAAATCAAAATGATGGAGTTACTGTTTATATTAAGTCTTCATTAAAAGCTAATGTAAAGGAGATAAAATTATCACATGCCTCGTGCATTCAAGTAGATGTATTTAATAATATCCTGTTGTGTATTTATCTTTCTCCTTCGAACACAAATGCTTAAATATTTTTAAATTCTCTTAGCGCGCACCTTGAAACAATCATGACGCATAAAAATATTATAATAACTGGAGACATAAATATCAACCTTAAACCAAAAGATTCAGAGCCCGCTCAGGAATATAGAAATAGAGTTAACTATCTTAACATGCTCTCAGAATTTAGTATACTTCCTGGCCACACATTACCTACTAGAGAACTCTCATGTCTGGACCACTTCATGTTAAAAATTGATCGGAAAAAAGTTTCGGCATTTATTGCAATAATGCATACAACTACCACAGACCACCTAACAACATTATTATGCCTGTCTAAAATTAAATACTCTCATAAATCAAACAACAACAAAACTAAAACTTCAATAGACTATGAAAAAGCTCAAAAATATTTACAAAAATTAAAATTAGCCGAATTACTTTACTGTAATGATCCTAATATGCTAACTGATCTTGTTTTGCAAAAGCTAACAGATTCTATTAAATATAATACAATTACTGTTAAAATACCAAAGAGCAAACGGATTATAAAACCGTGGATTACTTCTGGCATTCTTAGATGCATAAATAATAGAAATAAGTTACAAAAGAATTTAAAAAAAGATCCACATAATGTAGTTTTAAAAATAACTTATACTAGATATAGAAATTATTGTAATAACTTAATAAAAAAAATGAAAAGAAAATATGAAAGAGAGCTACTTTCTAAATCAGTTTCTGACAATAAATTACTATGGAAAAATATTAAAACAATTACGTATTCAAATCAAACTAAAACTAAAAACACAGATTTATTGAACGTTAAAAATTCACCAGCTGAATCAGCAAACTTTGTTAACAATTTTTTTGCAAACATTGGGAAACAACTTGCTCAACAAATTCAACCTATTCAATTGTGTACTTTTGGTAATCCAACTAACCCACAACCTACACAAATAAATTCATTTGTCCTTTTAGACACTGACTGTGATGAAGTTAATAGTATCTTGATGAGCCTTAAATCAAATAGTGCGCCTGGCTGAGATGAGATCCCTACCAAGTATTTAAAATTTATTAGAAAAGATATAGTTCCCATTATAACCCACCTTGTCAACCTTTGCTTTGACAAGGGCATTTTTCCTGCCTCACTTAAGCAATCCATTATTACTCCAGTTCACAAGGGTGGGGACGGAACAGATGTTAATAACTACAGACCTATATCTATATTAACTGCTATTTCAAAAATTTTGGAAAAATTATTAAACAATCGCTTACTTAAATTTCTAAATAAATATAACATACTGGCTTCGTCACAATATGGCTTTAGGAAAGGTGTATCCACAGAAGATGCTGTAACTGCTTTAACAACTTTAGTAACAGAACACATTGATAAAAGGAGGAAATGTTTAACTGTGTTTCTGGATATCAAAAAAGCATTTGACACCGTTTCCGTCCCTATCCTTGTGAACAAACTGCAAAATATTGGAATTCGGGGTATAGCATTAGCTCTTTTTAAAAATTATCTTTCTGAGAGAAAGCAAAGAGTTAAATTGGAACAGTACTGCAGTGAAGACACAGAGGTAACATACGGCGTACCTCAGGGTAGTGTATTAGGTCCTACTTTATTCTTAATTTACATCAATGATTTGTGTAACTTAGGAATCAATAACGCCAATATTTTCTCGTACGCCGATGACACAGCTGTTGTCTTCTCTGGTAACTCCTGGGAATCTGTAAGAAACAGTGCTGAAATAGGAATGACTCAAATATCTACTTGGTTGAAAAATAATTTACTATCTCTGAACACAACCAAAACCAAATACATATGTTACAGTATTTATGACAGTAATCAGCCCGCTGACAACTTCAGTGTAAAAATTCATAATTGTAATGGCACTAATAACTGTACCTGTCCAATTATTGACAAAGTCACATACTACAAGTATTTAGGTGTTGTCCTGGACCAGAGGCTATCTTGGTATCCCCATCTTGACCAACTGGCTGGAAGAGTGAGAAAATTAGCATGGATATTTCGTTCACTAAGACATGTGATCCCAAGGGATGACAAATCTATGATGGAAAGAGGTGCACAAAATAAGATATTGAATAGAATATACATTGCCTTGGTGGAATCTATCTTGGCGTACTGCATTCCCATTTGGGGTGGTGCGGCAAAAACTAAGTTTATAGAAATTGAGCGCTCGCAGCGTGCTCTGATAAAGTCTATGTATTTTAAACGCTCTAGGTACCCTACTGATCGACTTTATCTTGACTGTGGGTTGCTATCAGTAAGGAAACTATTTATAATACGTATAATTATAAAAAAACACAAGAACTTACCGTATATTCCAAACAATAAAAAATCTAGAAGAAAATGTAATGTGGCTATAGTTCCTTCAACAAGAACAAAGTTTGCTACTTCACAGTATAACAGTCTTTCGGCCAGAATCTACAATAAAATTAATAAGGAACTAGATATTTACTCCAAAAATTATAAAGAATGTAAAAACATGGTACTCACATGGTTAGAATCACTTGATTATAAAATGACAGAGCTATTCTTACAAGAAATAAAATAATACCTTACCTAGTATATTATACTTTACACGTCCTCTTTTAATATTATAGCATTTATATCCTTTCTATCACACAATAAGTATAATTATAATTAATTAGAATTGTATATATATATATATATACACAAAACACACACACACACACACACACACACACACACACACACACACACACACACACACACATACATACTCATGCACTCAAACACATGTACGCATGCATGCTCACAAACAATTTACTATAATAATCTGTCTTTATGTTTGTTTATAAATAAGTTGTGATGTATTATTAGTTATACATAAAATGTAAGTAATGGAAGAGCGGAGTCAACTGGAACAGGCATTTTTTGCTTAAAAGGAGACTCCGGCTACTAACTACTGTAATGTAAAACCTTTTTATCGAAATAAATTTATTGTTATTGTTAATTGTTAATAACACTATAATATTTATACCTACAGAAAATTTAAACCTAAAAACGTGGGGCGCATGCTAAAGACTACATGGATGATAAATTTTATAAAATGCGCTCCACGTTTTTAGGTTTAAATTTTTTATTGAGCACACCGGACTAATTGACATCTTTCAAATTCGAGGGTGGATTGAAAAGTTATTAGAATATTATGTTTTATTTCTGTACATAATCTTATGCTCTGCGCATCCAGTCTAATCTAACGAAGTTCCTACCTCTTTAACCAATTATTTTCTTCTTTCATCGCCTGAAAACTGGTGACTCAAATGAGGGCCCATTTCAGACACCACCTTTTGGCTTGATGAAAATCTTTGCCCACCATGACATTTATTCATGTTCGGTAGCAGAAAAAATCTCACTGGGGTTGAATCTAGAGAATAGGAAGGATTCGCATCTTCATTCGATGAGTTTTGATGTCATGAGTGCCGCTGAGAGGGTCGACAGGGTCATTAAGAAAAGTTAGAAGTCGCTTGAGCTTTTGTTTTCAAAAGTAATAATCTTTTGCCGAATTTGAAAAAAATGTAGTGTAAAGATGCCTTAAGGAGTTTCTTTTAAAGACACAAAAATAAATTATGATAAAAACGTATTTCTTCTTTTCAAAGTCATGGACTTATCCACGGACGTATATAAAGGTGGGGTTTTGGGGGTCCGGGCCCCCCCCATTCATATCCATCTTACTTGTCCAACAGAAAAAAATTACATGCACCGCGCCGATTGAGAAAACGATAGATGCTTAGTTCGCCGCAGTGTGTATCTCGAAATATTATAAGACACTCAGAGCTAAGTTTGCACACAAATTGTTGGTAATTTTAACTTCTTTAAAAGTGTCATAGACAACTTTGCCGTAGAATGCATTTTTTAGAAGTTGTGTAGTGTTAAAACCGGCACTGGCAGGCAATGTTTAATTTGTAAATGATAGATTTAATTAGCGTTAGAGCTCTGTTATTTTACGTTGTGGACCCCCCCCCCCCCCCCTTGTCAAAGCTATAGCTACGTCCGTGGACTTATCAAACTACCCTCGTATAGAGGTAGCCGCAGCGAAAAAAAGCTGAAAAGCCACAGAGAAAGCAAAAACTACGTAAGATGAAAAGCATTCGTGAATGCAGATGCGAAAAAGAAAAATCGATTACAAAGTCTTTAAATTGATAAAATTCGTATATTTCACGTTAATTTGTTTATCTGAACAGCTTTCATTGATTTTTTTTGTACAAAAAATTTAATTTGTCTATTTATATCTGGGACACCCCAGTACTTAAACATTCATTTTAATATAGATAATGCCACCTACTAAATGTTACGTTCATATTAAAATATGCGAACGTAATCTAATGAGATCAACGCTCGATTTGCATTAAAGAGCTCCCGGGCGCGAATTTACAAAGGCTATACTATTTGAGTCACGAGTCAGACTCTAATAGTTGAGCTTTTGTTTATGCATATTACTCGACAAAACCTAATCTATTTCAGTAAAAAAGTTGACTCAAATGGTTTAGCTTTTGATAAAAATAAAAAAAAATAAAAAAAAATAAAAATTGATATTTTCAAAGAAAATGCACGGACAAAACCTAGTCGAGTAGAGGCTCACCGCTATTTGTTTATCGCAAACGCGATTGGTCGGTGCCCACAATATGTTCTTTCGTTCACTTCTGTTATGATCATAATATTGATTGGATTACAAGATAGCAGCCGCATTCAGTCAAGAAGACCAACTTAACTTGAAAAGAAAAAATCCTTAAGACCTCACAATATAAGTATTAATACTAGTGGCTCCGTGAGCTGTAGACCTCGCGTTGAAAAGTAGCTCAAATTGTATGTTGTTAAAAATAATCTAAAAGATGTCGCCACCCCTTTTTCCCACACTGCACGTAGTAGGTACGTGCTGTTTGGTATTATTTGGTAGGTATATTCGCAGCTAGATGGCGCTTCTAAATTTAATCATTTTCGAAATGGTGATTTTTGGTAAATTTAGAAAAACTGGCTAAATTAAAAAAATCTATATCGAACCTGCTCACAAAATTTGACGAGAATCGGTTGAGAAATACGACCTGTAGAGGAGAACATCCAGCGCCAGAAAGCCGGACTGAAATACATTTTTCTTACATATCTCCGCCATTACGAAAAATTTAGAAAAACTGTCTCAATTTAAAAAAATCAATATAAATTTCAAACCTGCCCACAAAATTTCACGAAATTCGGTTGAGAAATGCGACCTGTAGAGGAGAAAAGACAGAGCCGGAAAGCTGGACTGCAATATGTTTTTTACATATCTCCGTCATTTTGAAAAAAATCGAAAAACTGGCGTGATAAAAAAATTCTATATTATTTTCAAACCTGCTCACAAAATTTCACGAGAATCAGTTGAGAAATGCGACCTGTAGAGGAGAACAGACAGCAGCGCTGGAAAGCCGTAAAATCTGTTTTTTTAACATATCTCCGCCATTTTGAAAAATTAAAAAATCTGGCTCGTCAAAAAAACTCTATACAATTTTCAAACCTGCTCACAATTTTTCACAAGAATCGCTTGAGAAATGCGACCTGTAGAAGAGAACATACAGACATACGAAAGAATTTTTGCCCAAGCTGAAGCAGAGACGCTTCGCTCGCACTTCGTGCTCGCTCGGTCAATAAAAAAAGCATGCAAGTGCTAAAAACATTAACGTAAATGAAACAATATTTAGGATAAGGTATATCTGCGCCATGTTTCTCTGTCTTTCGATAACATTTGTAATCCTAACTTTACTAGTCATACGTTTGATGTCATAATGATCATTATCGAATTTAAAATTCGATATTTAAATACGTACCCATAAATTTGATAAAATTGACAACTTATTTTAATCTATTTTAAGGCCCTTTTTCCACAATAAGCAATCCATTTACTTACGAGTATAGTAAATTTCATGTCTTGTGATTTGTTGTGTTATGTTATGTGCCATACTTAAATAAAACTGACTGTTACTACGTTTAAATTGTAAATATACTAAGCTAATCGTAAATTTGATACAAATAATTATCTGTGTTTTGTATTTTACATTAGAGGTACGCAAAAAATATGTTTAAGTTTTATTATTATTTATTTATAATCGCTACAAGTGTGAAGTGTGTATTTGTTTATCACCTAAAAAAAACTCGTTTGTTAATTCTTTATTGTCAATCAAATACAGAATAGAAAGGAGTAATTTAATTATTTTAATTTAATTTAATTATTTTAATTTAATTTAATTATTAAAATAATAATAATTGCCATGTCCACCACCGATTATTGAAGCTAACGCTCGGTAAATATCGGTATCTAATTAAATAGGTAGCATTTGTTGCTGCAATATGTATAATACAGTACTAGGTTTTGTCCGTGCATTTTCTTTGAAAATATCAAGCCAAAAGCTAAACCATTTGAGTCAACTTTTTTACTGAAATAGATTAGGTTTTGTCGAGTAATATGCATAAACAAAAGCTCAACTATTAGAGTCTGACTCGTGACTCAAATAGTATAGCCTTTGTAAATTCGCCTCCCGGGCTTCTTTAATAAAATTAACAATTCTTCCATCCGACAAGGTTTAGGCCAATTGAAATTCAAATTCGAAGCCTCTGGCATATCTAATTAATTAGGAAGCTGAGGCAATTGAGTAGACACCCACCCTGTTGTTAAAACTGGTGACTTTTTTACAAATTGTCAGTAAAATCAATCGGGGATAAGCTACTTCTCAATTCAATCCACTTTATCTTTTGCTTTGACGTTTTTAGTCAAATTAAGGATTGAGCTGTTACTTACATAAATATAACTTGGATGTAGGTACTAATGTCATCGTGGTGGTTCCTATACCTACCATAGTAGCTGATGCTCGATGTTTAGTTTTTACCACGTTAGAAGAAACACAGCCTGCCTAGCATGACCGATTTATATCGCATGATATAGCGACAGTTGAGTGTCGATAAAACGCTATATCACGCGATATAAATCGGTCGTGCTAGGCAGGCTCGAACATAATGACATAACTTTTGGCGAGTAAAAACTACAACTATAGCAGTAAAGGACTAATACCAAAGTTGAATGACTACTATTACCCTAAATCTACCATAGATATGTGCTTAAGGTTGTACGCAAAATACATTACCTTTCGACTTACACACTTAATACGAAACGTCAAGAGTTCAATCTCAACCCCTTTATACGCACAAACTAACAACATTAGCATTACACTATGAATCTGATTTGCGTAAAATGGCTTTGTCAACGTTTGCTTAAGATTTAATACATCTCATGTCAAGACTATGGCAACACTATTACACGACTAAATTATAATCTGTTTATCTTAAAATTAATGGTAAAGTCATGTGAATTTAGACATGTGAGCATACAATGTTTGACAGGTCGATTTATTTCCGATTACCTAACTACTTACAGTACATTGATTAAATTAACTTTACTAGAGTGAGTTCGCAGTATTTTGAGTATACAACGTGTTAACGAAAAAGCGCAAAACCTCTTAGGTGGTGATTGTGCTCATGAATATGATCAACTTTTACTATAGGGCCAACCTAGAAATCGCAAAAAAAAAACAGCTGTTTCATACATTCTGGTCGAGTAGGTACAACTTGTATGAAACAGCTGATTTTTTTGTTGAGTTGCAGAGTTGGCCCCATAGTAAAAGTTGTTCATATTCATGAGCACAATCACCACCTAAGAGGTTTTGCGCTTTTTTACCCACGACGGACGGAACGGAACGGAGGCGGTATATGCGTTTGGGGTTAGAGGTTGTGCGTTTGTTGTTTGTTTGTTTGTGTGTTTGTCTGTTACCATTTTCCTCGTAAACTACTAAGCCGATTTTGATGCGGTTTTTTGCATTCAAAAGGTTTCATTTCAGAGCAGGTTCTTAGACATGTTTCATAGTGGTAGACCACCAGGGGGCTCTGCAGCAACCAGATAAGTCAAGTTTGTCTATTACCATTTTCCTTGGAAACTACTGGGCCGATTTCAATGCGGTTTTTTGCAATCAAAAGGTTTCATTTCAGAGCAGGTTCTTAGATAAGTTACATGGTGGTAGATCACCAGGGGGCGCTGCAGCAACCAGATAAGTCGCGCTTGAGAAGTTCTCAAAAACGAATACTCAACTGGGGGGCTACTCAAATGGCCACTTTTCTATTCGTTCGCTAACTTAAATCTTAAAAATAAGCAATTAATGATCAAGTCAGACGTCGCAAGTTTATGTAAATTACAGACATTGTTGTATTGTACAGAATTGACAAGCCTACGACACGTTATTTTGGTGTTTATGGCTTATTTTTAACTTTTAAGTTAGCGAACGAATAGAAAAGTGGCCATTTGAGTAGCCCCGCTGATTTCGATGCGGTTTTCTGTAATGGGTTTGTTCTCAGATGGATGTTATGGTGTTTAAACGCTAGGGGGCGCTGCAGTTATCATTTTCTTATTTATTTCCAAAGCGGTTTGACCAATTTGAATGCGGTTTTCTGTAATAGTTTTGTAGTTTGTCGGCGATGGTTCTTGGTGTTATGGTGTTCAGCCGCTAGAGGGCGCTGTAGTAATCATTTTCCGAATGGTTTGACCGATTTAGATGCGGTTTTTAGAGGAGATAACGTATGAATTCTTTAAAAAGTTTAAAATAAAATGACAAAATTAAAAATTTTTAAAACACCCACGGCGGTTAAAATTGTAACTCTTTATTTAAAAAGACTAAAATAAGTTTTACAAAAATCCCTCGACTAAAAGTGATGTAGGTACTATACATTCTTTATCTACCTATTCATAAATTACAAACGCAAGAAAAATCCGTCGGGGGCTGCCATTGCCATTTCTCTAAAGTAACTATACCTAACTGAAAAAAAGTTGTTCATTTCGGGGCAGGTTACAATTTTATCATTAACACGTTGTGTAAAGCTTTAACATTTTTAAATTTAACGGTGGTTTGAGATGACACGTGACCAGACTCTATGTATAACAGAAGTGACCAAATTCGGAGGACTTACGTACGGTACAAAATGATGTAATTTTAATCTGTAAAATTTTCTCTTTGCCATACATTCTCGAGTGAAGTTACCGCTTCTTTTGTGAAATGCCAATTAATTGACAATAGACAGTTAATAGCCACACACATACGGAATTCCGTTACAGGATTCCGTACATACCAAGAAGCTTATACCCACAATGGAGATTGCACGCCTAGTATCATAGTGAAGATTGAAAAAAGACTTTAGTGACGTCACGGCGTATTGCCATCTCTTTCTTTTCGTTTTACAATACGTTTTCGTTTCTCACGAACGAACGAACAACGGACACGTATTGTAACACTAAAGAAAGAGGTTGCAATAAGCCGTCACGTCATTCAAGGACATTTTTTCTATCTTCACTATGTCACTGGCCGTGCAATCTCCATTGGAGGGAGGTATAAGCTTCTTGGTACATACGTAATTCCGAAAGCAGCTGATCTATACAAATACCCCACACACCAACTACTACACACACGCGGGATTTTTGCGTACGGAATTTCCATACTTCTTCCATAGTTCGGAATTCCGAATCGGGATTCCGACGTGTATGTGGCCGTATTGAATTGAGTGTATTGTACACTGGAACTTGAGTGAAAAATTATAATAAATATACCTCCGGACCTACATATACGTGCGGTGTTCCACAACAGACGTTCGGAGGTTACATAAAGGCTTCGAGCATCGCGGCTTCGTTCCAAAAAGCCCGACTAAGCATAAAGGTAATTTCGTGCACCCTATCAATGCATATTGATTTTAAGTAAATCTGCAAATTACTTCAGACGATCGTAACTTAAGTACACGTCTCGTAGCGTATGTAAATCAGAGCAGACGTTAGCCGCAAACATTGGGTGAATTAATGTCTCCTTACTTATGTCCCCGGGGGGAAGTTCAAGAAGGTAGACTGGTTTCAGATTGGCTGTTCGTACCTAGTGTATTTAATACCTTTAGTAGATTAGGACTTACTTGGGGATCTCGAGCACCAGCGTTGCAGTGACATGATATTTGCAGAGCAGTTTGGTTACGAAAACCATACGTGCCACAGATTAGGTACCATTGTGGCCATTAGCTCTTTCTGCACACCCTACGGACTCTAGGCTACCATGACTCCGCTCCCATAGGATCCTCAATTTATGTGACCCTGGTACTTTAAATTTATATTATTCCTACTTTAGGATAAATTGAGTTGGTTCTTATTAGCTACGTTTGATAGAAATCCATCCAGCTATTTATGGAGATGGTCAACAGCCTGCCAAAACGGTAAAAGATACATAGGTGGTGTTTATAATAAAATTTACACCGAGGTCGACAAATAGCGGAGCGCGGTCCGCATCCAAACCGCCGACCCATTTTGTGCGGACCGAGAACACAGGAACTTACAAAAATACCTACTTTAAGATTATTATTATTAATAATTAGATTTCAATGTTCTTTTCTATAAAATCTTGTGCGGACCGTGATGGTCATTTCATTTCATAAAACGGACCCCGAACAAAACTAATTGGTGACCCGTGATATACACCCTGGGCAAATTCAGGTGCAATAAAAAAAAACACGACAAAAAAATGGCCGCAAAATTAAGTTTAAATACTTCAAATAAAACAAATTTAAAAATATCATCAAGTCATATAGATTCTATGAAAAATATTATCGCTACATATTATTATTAGCTAATTTCAAGTTTATTGAGATAGGTATTGACTAGAGATGTTACGAATGTCAAATTTTACACATTCGCGAATGCGAATATTTAGGATGCGAATACGAATGCGAATGTTAAAACATCAAGTATTACAAAAACCATATGAATTAATAAATAAATTATTTTTATTACTAAAACGGGAAAAACATATATACAAAATAATAATATACATACCTATAATTTATAACGACATCCATTAGTGAATTAAATTTGTAAAAACTTGCATGCTTTTTAATGCACATGTGCACTTTATATTATTGTAAGATTCCGAGTTCAATAAAGTAAAATAAAAAAATCGCTATCGATCTCTTTTCTTTCCCGGTGCCATAAGGAAAAACTGTATAATTATCACAAAATACTTTAAAACACTATGAATTATTTGTTTACCAAAAATAGGAATTATAGTAGACTGGCAACTAAAACAAAACAATCAACAAACCAAGCAACAGAGTGGACCACATCAACAAGCAATCGCAATTTACAAACTACCCGCGTGTAATAAACGCTTTCTACTGGCTGAATTAATGAAGTTATGCACACATTCGCATTCGCATAAAATTCGCATTGATTGATGCGAATGCGAATGTCGATGCGAATGTTTAAAACGATGCGAACCATTCACGTGCCGGACTACAGCTGGGCCACAAAAAAAAAAGTTGGAAATCTGACTTTTTGACTATGCCATGATGAAGTCGATAATTTGTCGGAATTTGTCGCCAAAAACCAGAATTTGTCGGTCTTGCGTTTAGGAGATACGTGTGGCTCAGCTGTAGAGACGTCTCTACAGCTGGGCCACACAGATCTCGAAAACGGAAGGTCGTAGCGAAAATCTGATTACTCATATGTGTAGCCGCTAATTTGTCGGATTTTGTCGCCAAAAACCAGAGTTTGTCGGTCTTGCGTTTAGGAGATACGTGTGGCTCAGCTGTAGAGACGTCTCTACAGCTGGGCCACACAGATCTCGAAAACGGAAGGTCGTAGCGAAAATCTGATTACTCGTATGTGTAGCCGGTAGTTTGTCGGATTTTGTCACCAAGAACCAGATTTTGTCGATCTTGCGTTTAGGAGATATGTGAGGATACGCTGTGGAGACTTTTCTACCTGGATCTTGAGAAAGGAAGGTCATAGCGAAAATCTGATAACTCGAGTGTGTAGCCGTTAGTTTGTCAGAATTTGTCACCAAAAATCAGATTTTTTCGATCTTGCGTTTAGGAGATATGAGAGGATACGCTTACGACCTTTCGTTCTCGAGATCCAGGTAAAAAAGTCTCCACAGCGCATCCTCACATATCTCCTAAACGCAAGATCGACAAAATCTGATTCTTGGTGACAAATTTCGACAAACTAACGGCTACAAACTCGAGTTATCAGATTTTCGCTATGACCTTCCTTTCTCAAGATCCAGGTAGAAAAGTCTCCACAGCGTATCCTCACATATCTCCTAAACGCAAGATCGACAAAATCTGGTTCTTGGCGACAAAATCCGACAAACTACCGGCTACACATACGAGTAACCAGATTTTCGCTACGACCTTCCGTTTTCGAGATCTGTGTGGCCCAGCTGTAGAGACGTCTCTACAGCTGAGCCACACGTATCTCCTAAACGCAAGACCGACCAACTCTGGTTTTTGGCGACAAAATCCGACAAATTAGCGGCTACACATACGAGTAATCAGATTTTCGCTACGACCTTCCGTTTTCAAGATCTGTGTGGCCCAGCTGTAGAGACGTCTCTACAGCTGAGCCACACGTATCTCCTAAACGCAAGACCGACAAATTCTGGTTTTTGGCGACAAATTCCGACAAATTATCGACTTCATCATGGCATAGTCAAAAAGTCAGATTTCCAACTTTTTTTTTTGTGGCCCAGCTGTAGTCCGGCACGTGAACCATTCGCATATGCGAATGCGAATATTCGTAACATCTCTAGTATTGACTAGGTTAGGTATACCATGGGCAACAGAGCGTCGCGCGTCGCTTAACCACTCCTAAGGTTAAAATCGCTTACACGCGGCGATACGCACGCACATGATTTTTGTTGCTCACTGGTTAAGCGACGCTGTTGCCCATAGCTATTATTTATTCTGTGCCCATAGTACCTAATTTATACTGTGTTTCAAGGGACTTAACATAAAAAACAAACAAAAACATTAGTTGTATTAGGCATTTATTAGGTACTTTTCTAACATTTGCTGAATACACAATTTATATAACACATCATGTTGTATCTATGGACAAATTAATGACTGAAAGACTATTTTGCTCTTATGTTATTTTTAACACTTTCAACTCATGTAAATAGGTAAATAAATACTTAAAAATGTATAAAAAATGTGATTAACGCGGGTTCTAAGGTTTTTGTAGTTGTAACAAAAAACAACTAACTTGTATCAATATTGAATTTGATTTACATTTATGACAGTTGTATTGTAAATAAACCGTTTTATGACAGGACATTTTAAAGTTGTGAAAATAATTATGGGAAAGAAACATTTAACACAATAAAAACAAATCTTAAATAATATTTACAAATATTTATTGTCGATTATAATGCAAAAAGGGCAATTGTTTTTATAGATACCTAGTCAAATAAGTTTGAATTCTTTAAACTGTTTATCTTAAACAAATAGCCCTCAATACATTTCACAACGTTTAGGAAGCACAATGAAATTAACGATATTATAAAAACGCTTTTATTGCTAGTTTGAAATTAAATTAAATATAACGCACAAGCCTGAGATTACTTCCCTTTTATTTGTAAAAATGATGTTATTATTATTTAATAGAAAACAATTATTCAACAGATGGTAAGACTTTATGTAGAATATAATGTAGATAATTAAATGTGCGAAAATTAATTTCGTGTATAGGTAACTAGAAGCAAAATATATACAGGCTTGTACTTATAAGAAAAATTGAGTATTGTATTACGTACTTTGTTATAGTGCGGTTTATCAATAATTTAAAAAGACTCGTATCCACTTGAGCAGCCTCAGACCGAGCAGCCTCAGACCGAGCAGCCTCTTCTTGAGGCAGACTGAAGCTGCTCACCTTGAGGCAGAGGCAGAGGGTCAAGGCACATTGCGGATCGAAGTAAGGCGATGCGATCCGCTAGTTTAGACAAAAACTCCCGTTTCCACTGAACGAACGGCTCAGACTGAGGCGCCTTTGAGCGCGCGCAAAAACCGACAAAATCTGGCTCGGTCCGCGGCGATGAAATTTGCCTCGCGCAGGTTGAGGCAGCGTCTCCATTTGAGCAGCCGCGAGTCGAGGCAGCCGCTCGACCCGTGGCTGCCTCTAGTGACTTAACAAACGATAGAATATAAAAAATACTTAGATTATAAAGTTCATCCTTTTTATGAAACCCGCGGCCGTGGGTATCAAACTAATGGCACTTTCACACAATCTCCGATAATAGTGTGCGACGGCCGTGCCCGTATATAGAATATATTCTCATAATTATAACGACTAAATCCTGGTATTCTTGATATACCTATTGTAAACATTTTTTACTTTTTAAACAAATGTCTTGATGTCATTGTGACAAACTTAAAAATAATACATCTTTAGAAAAATTATATCAAGAATACCAGGTTTTAGTCGTTATAATTATGAGAATATTTTCTATATACTAACACATGCGTCATCTACCACGCCCCGTAGGTTTGATGTGAATGAGGCCTTTAGTTTAGCAACTTTAGGTCATTTAAATATAAAAGTATTATAAAGACAGGAAGTAATGATAACGTTATTATTGAAAATAAATATTTCGACAGTCATAATAGGAGAGCTGCCTTTTCGAGTGAGGTTAAAGTCGAATTTACGTTTTTTTATGATAAATACAATTTATTATTACGTATGTAATTTCTACTTTTCAAACGCAGTAGCATTAACAAACTATGTTTTGTTACTAAGACTGTAATTATAACACACTATGAAAACATGATAAAATATTAGAATCAGCGACCAATTTTCATATATGTATAACAGGTATAAATATAGGTATAACCTTGTATATGTCATATAAATATTGCATATCTTTATTAATACAACTTTTAATATACAATTTTTTTCTGCTCAGTAAATACTTATATTTAATGATTATCATTTATCTGAAGGATAATTTTGGTTAAATTATAAAAATGTAAGTGTTAATTTAAAAGGTGGATATATGGCACATTGACATAAACTATAATAATATACATAATAATGATATCACAAAATATCGGAGACGCAATTAATCGGTTTTTCGTTTCGCAAAATCAGTCGACTCTACACTTACTTTACACTACGAATTATTAGTATGAAGCAGTACTTCTGTGCATAATTATATATATAATTATATTTTTCATGTTAAAATAACTTACATGTACGTGCCGGACTACAGCTGGGCCACAAAAAAAAAAGTTGGAAATCTGACTTTTTGACTATGCCATGATGAAGTCGATAATTTGTCGGAATTTGTCGCCAAAAACCAGAATTTGTCGGTCTTGCGTTTAGGAGATACGTGTGGCTCAGCTGTAGAGACGTCTCTACAGCTGGGCCACACAGATCTTGAAAACGGAAGGTCGTAGCGAAAATCTGATTACTCGTATGTGTAGCCGCTAATTTGTCGGATTTTGTCGCCAAAAACCAGAGTTGGTCGGTCTTGCGTTTAGGAGATACGTGTGGCTCAGCTGTAGAGACGTCTCTACAGCTGGGCCACACAGATCTCGAAAACGGAAGGTCGTAGCGAAAATCTGGTTACTCGTATGTGTAGCCGGTAGTTTGTCGGATTTTGTCGCCAAGAACCAGATTTTGTCGATCTTGCGTTTAGGAGATATGTGAGGATACGCTGTGGAGACTTTTCTACCTGGATCTTGAGAAAGGAAGGTCATAGCGAAAATCTGATAACTCGAGTTTGTAGCCGTTAGTTTGTCGAAATTTGTCACCAAGAATCAGATTTTGTCGATCTTGCGTTTAGGAGATATGTGAGGATGCGCTGTGGAGACTTTTTTACCTGGATCTCGAGAACGAAAGGTCGTAAGCGTATCCTCTCATATCTCCTAAACGCAAGATCGAAAAAATCTGATTTTTGGTGACAAATTCTGACAAACTAACGGCTACACACTCGAGTTATCAGATTTTCGCTATGACCTTCCTTTCTCAAGATCCAGGTAGAAAAGTCTCCACAGCGTATCCTCACATATCTCCTAAACGCAAGATCGACAAAATCTGGTTCTTGGTGACAAAATCCGACAAACTACCGGCTACACATACGAGTAATCAGATTTTCGCTACGACCTTCCGTTTTCGAGATCTGTGTGGCCCAGCTGTAGAGACGTCTCTACAGCTGAGCCACACGTATCTCCTAAACGCAAGACCGACAAACTCTGGTTTTTGGCGACAAAATCCGACAAATTAGCGGCTACACATATGAGTAATCAGATTTTCGCTACGACCTTCCGTTTTCGAGATCTGTGTGGCCCAGCTGTAGAGACGTCTCTACAGCTGAGCCACACGTATCTCCTAAACGCAAGACCGACAAATTCTGGTTTTTGGCGACAAATTCCGACAAATTATCGACTTCATCATGGCATAGTCAAAAAGTCAGATTTCCAACTTTTTTTTTTGTGGCCCAGCTGTAGTCCGGCACGTCTTACATGTGACTATAGTTGCAAATAAACCGGGTTTAAACCAGAATATGGTTTAAAAACCACGACCACGTTTTCAGTAATTAATGAAATAATGTTTTAAAAACAAAGATAAAAGGTTAATTAAATTGAAAGGTTAATTGAAATAAATTGACCTCTACTTTATTTTTAAAATATTATAATATTAGGTTTTATTTCCTTAATGCACTTAAAACTTTATCGTGGTTTTTTAAACCATATTTGGATTTAAAACCGGTTTATTTGCAACTATAAGGCTCAGTTGCACCAGCTTACTTTAACAATAACAAGCTTGTTAAAGTACCGGTTAAGCACAAGTTAGTCAAAAAAAAAGAGGTTGCTAGCCAGCATGATGTCCTTTGACACGTTTAACGTGACAAATAGGTAGCATTATCATTTGACGATAACTTTAACTTTGACAGCGTTTTGGTGCAACTCACCCTAAATGTGACACAACATTTTTTTTTAAATAATGTCAAAGTGTTGCGTTTTTGTTAATTTCTAGGGATGCGTATAGCCTAGCGGGTTGAGAACAGTTTCGTGCGTTTGTTTCATTGTATACATTGTGTCACACTTGTTACTCTTTACACAATATAGGTACTTATTTGTATAATAATGAATATACTACGTAATTCAAGCATAAATATTATCCATCAATATGACATTTCGAACAATCCAAGATAACATGTTAAAGCATTTTGAAAAGGCACTTCACATTTCAATCACAATATTAGCACCTTAAACGCGTAACAAACAATATTAAATAAATTTTAGATTATAAGTAATAAACGTATTATGCTTTCACTGAGAAAGTATATTATTTACATAGACTAGTATCAATATCGATATTTACAAAGAGGGTGTATTTAAACAAAGGCATATTTTAACAAAATAAAAACTATGTTAGCTTTCTATGAGATATATAATTTTAACAACCTAGTTCAAACACGCCCTCAACATTTAGTAATATTAATGTCATTATAATTTTATAACCCTAACACTGACATCGGATCTACTGAATATACCGTAGAAAGCAAAATTATCCTTATTATTTCTTATAGGTTAATAAAACCTGATGGATAAGAAATTTTACTAATTTAATGTCAAAATGTAGAGAATTAAATTATAATGATCATTTTGGGTGACACACTCTAAGGCTCAAGCGATTATTTATAGCGATTGTGAAAAGCAAACAACGGTTACAAACGGTTAACAATAGCACCAAACATTGTGATTCGTTTCGACATTACAACCTGTGATATTTAGTTTAGATACAGTAGTACAACAGAAATAAGTTACCTTCGAAATAATAAGATTGATATGATATTGTTACATAAACGCTTCCGCGTGTCCAGTTCATTAGAAATAAAACACCTTTTACGGATTACAGCGCGTATATTGGTTATTTCAGAAGTTATTTTAGAATTATTTAGTTTTGATTTGTTGGTTTTTGGGTTTCCCAACTTTTTGACAACTTTCTAGGAGCCGTGGTCACGGGACGGCTAAAGCAAAAAGGCTGCTCATATTTTTATGAAATTACCCGCTCGGAACTTTATAAAAATGCATTCAAGTTTATTAAATTATTATAAAGCTTCGTTCTGATTTTAATAATTATGTTGTTACAGCTTTACCATAAAGAGTTGACGAACTTTGAGGGCGCCACTTTCTATGCAAACATATCAATATGACGAATACGCAACTGACTATATTTTGTACTGAAAAATGTTGGTTCCATTTTATTTTATTTGGACAAGCTGTAAATTCATATGGCAGCACTGCCTGTTAAGTATAGCCACTAGTTGCCAGTTTTGTTGACTATGAAGTAAAAAAAACTATGGGACCTAAAACAGTAGGTTTTATTTTGGAGTTGATTTTTTTATTCCAGTGAAGTAGTTATTCGAACATTTGTGGTGTTTTTGTAACGGTAATATGCAAATATAAATTTAGGTGCAATCAGGGTTTTGTCACTCCGCGCGTGAGTATGAAGCGCTCGGCGTCCTCAGTGAGGACCGATTTCATACGTCAGAAAAGATAAGAGCTACGCGATGAAAGAGAGGCAACTACTAGGTGAATTGGTGTAGGGAAGGGAGCGCTGTGCGACCTGAATTGCACTTTATTGTGTCGGAGCAAGAGTCGCTATTTATTTATGTGATTTTGCGTAGTGTATCTTCTGTACGTTAGTAGTTAGTACTATTATCTATTCTGTGGTGCAATCTCTGAAAACTATAATATCTATTAAGATTTTATACGCACAAATTCCGTGTTGCACCATAAAACTGTCGTCAAGTCATCATGTTGCAAAGGTAACTTGTTAAATTGAGCTACTGTAATCAAAAGTATTAGTTTAACACAAAAAAACAAAAATGTATTGTCATTCTAAATTAGTACGTATTATTATTTGTATTTTTTTATTTGTACAAAGTCTTTCCCGATATTGCCATAAAAATTGCTTTCAATTCAAAACCAATACTGTTACATGCTACTTCACTACCGGATCTTAACACACTGGTTGTTTAAAGTCTTTATATCTAGGATGATAAAGTCGACTTTCCTTTTCACGACTTGAGCTCTTCACTGCAGAGTGCACCACCCGCGCAATAGTCAAGGGTTGTCAATTCCATTTTCGGGAAACAGTTCAGGGTCTTCATCTCCGTTTAGTTGTTGATCCCTTATAACTATGGTCGGGTTGTTTGAACAGGACGAATTGTTAGAGATCGTTCGTTGCGTCGTTTTGCATCGTTGACATTCGACTACTACTATTGAGTTGGTGTCCATGTCTGTTTCTGTGCTGCTTGTACGTCGGAGGTGGTTTAAGGTGTTTAAACGGTGGTCTAGTATAGCGCGCCATAGACGGAGTTCTACGCCACCCCTACGAGTGACAAATATTGCATTAATTATTAGTTTATGATTTGGTGTAGTGTGTGCTAACGTATATGCACAGACTCATCTCTCCGCATATAACAGCACGTCATGTAGTCCTTACTAATATTATAAATGCGAAAGTCCATTTTATTGTTTATATGTTACGCCTTCATCTCTTAACTACTGAACCGAAATTTTACATACACATTGTCAGGGGTACAGAGAAGGACATAAGACATTATCCCGAAAAAAGTATTGTTCCCGAATAGATGGGCAAAGGAACCGATTTTGACCTGACTGCTAGGTTTAAACCCAGTCAACACCCATAGACCATTTTGTTGAACTAATTAAAATCTTTAGAAATAAGAGATGTTTTGTCCTTGGAATATTTTTATAAAATATATAAAAAGTTGTTTCCATAGCAACGTCACATTTGACTTGTCAACAGAAATAAAAACCAATAAAAAGTTTCTTCAACATACAATGTGGGTTTTTTATTGGGTTAAAACGGGTATTTTGCCCATCTCTAATCCCGAAGGATTTTACACGCAGACAAAGTCGCGGGCGGCCGCTAGTAAATAATAAATCAGTTATTGATCACAGTCAGTCTTTAATTTAACGTCTTCTGGTCGCCTCCTTACATGGCGACCCTGCCAGTGCTGCCTATTAGCGACGCTGCGCAGATGGTTATTTTCTCTTTCTTATCGATTAGAATTAAAAAAAATGTTTCATATCCTGGCAGGGTCACCATTTTCACCTTTATTAGAATAAATCAACAGCTTACTTGAGGTTGAGCCTTGTAATATCTTCTCGTTGAGCGTGCCGTAGTAAGTCGTTCAAAGTGTAGTCGTTAGCAGCGAGAGCTTTCACCGCAGAGTCTGGGATTCCTTTACGGGAAGTCCATTCGCGAATAGCATTGTATTGTTCCTCGTCTACTTCCTCTATGGTCTCTTTCGGGGTTTGAAGTGATACTTTGCTTTGACTGAAAGTAAAAGTCATCGTTAATTCTGGCAAATAATTCATTATTTAGTTAATTATTGCTTTTTTTCTAAAAAAAAGTTGGAATTATAATTTCGGTAATGAATATATTTCCTAAAAGTATAATAGAATAACGCTCGCTTGAGAAAACTTCCTACTTAAAAATTATCTCAAATATTCAATGCTGTGAAAAAGTAAGACATGAATTTTTGGACGATTTCATGAATTGATTTTAAGTTATTATAAAGATCATATAATTTGTCAGTTCATATTTTATTTTAGCATCCCGACACAATATTATATGCTTCGAATTTGTGTGTAAAACGTAAGGAGTAATATTGCTAAGCCAAATTATTGATTAAACCAGGTGTAAACTTACTCTTCGTTTATTAATAAGGCCGTTAGAGTGTATAAGTCCAGTATTTATAAATATCTGTGTTTTTTACCTCGGACTTCTTTCAATAAGTTCTCGTATCAATTGTGTCTGCGTTCGCTGCTCCTCCAACAATTGACGCAGCAACGATTGATATTGGTGATAGCTTTCTATGAGTTCCTGATGAAGTCTAGTAAAAGAAAAAACTTTTTATATTGAATCACATTATACCTACGTATAACAAAAACCCCTAATGCCGAATATCGTAGACAGGGACCACCAAACTGAACAAATTTTACTATAAGACCAACTCTGATATCGCGAAAAAAAATCAGCTGTTACGTATAAAAATTTATAACGAATATATCAAATTTCGATTTCAGAGTTGGTCCCATAGTCAAGGTTGTTCAGTTTGATGGTCCCTATCTAATCTACTATATTCGGCATTAGGCGTTGTTTTGCACGTTGTAAATGACACTGTCAACTTTTGCCAAGTAATGTACATAAACGTGCGAGAAGATAATATAGAACATTTTGCGACATATATCAAAGGATATAAAAACATTAATATATTTAAAATTTTCACTGGCCCCCCGACCGACATAGTCCGCCGACCACTGACGTCCATTATACAAAGTACGCTGGACAGGCGAACGTCACCAATAGGGAATGTCCGAAAAAAATCAAATTGGCTGAATATTTTTCTATAGGTAGGAATAAGGTCCCTTAGTAATAGAAAAAAGTTTCAGAATTTTGGGTTGGGTAAAAAAGTTTTTAAAAATCAAAGTCTCTTCGACTTCACAAATGTATGAAAGTAACAGCAGAATGGACATTATACCTTTGCCGCTAACTGCCACAAACACAACACGTATTTAAAAAAAAAGTTTTGACATTTTGTCTTGAAACTTTTTTTTAAAATACCATGTTGTGGTTGTGGCAGGTGTTGGCAAAGGTACAATCTCCATTCTGCTGTTACTTTCATACATTTGTGAAGTCGAAGAGACTTTGATTTTTTGAAATTTTTTCACGAAACCGAAATATATGAAAATTTATTCTATTACTAAGGGACCTTATTCCTACCTATAGAAAAATATTCAGCCAATTTGATTTTTTTCGGACATTCCCCATTGTTTGTGCCGATTTGGAAATCGCCATACTGCTCTCAGCGCCAATGTGGCAATTTTCAAATCGGCACAAACGATTGGTGACGTTCGCCTGTCCAGCGTACTTTGTACAGGCAGTAGTGAGTGTACTTAGAACTAATTAGTTCCAAGTACACTCACTACTGCCATAGTAGAATCTACTGCTCTCAGCGCCAATATGGCAATTTTCAAATCAGCACAAAAAATTGCTGTCATTTCATGACAATAGCCTGTCCAGCGTACTCGTTTAATGGACGTCAGTGCCGCCGACACAGCCCAGTTGCCTATCTATATCAAAAGAAAAGAATTGCCCGGGCGAGCTACCCGACATATCGGCGGCACGTGTGGTCGGCGATTTGCATACGCTTAGTAATACCCCATTTATGCTTTTCCATCACCTGTAAAACAGTAGCAGCCGACTCTAAAAAAGGTATGTTTTGCGACAGGTACGTGTTTGCGTTTCCCTGCGTGATCGAATGAGAAATGAGGGTATCCGCAGGAGAGCTAAAGTAACTGTAATCGCTCAAAGGAATGCTCAGTTGAAGTGGCAGTGGGCTGGACACATAGCGAGAAGAACCGATGGCCGTTGAGGCGGGGCGGTTCTGGAATGGCTCGCGCGCACCGGACGACGCTCCGTGGGTAGGCCCCCGACAAGGGGGCCGGCGTGAGGGTGAAGGTCGCGGTGCGCCGCTGGATGCGAGCCAAGCAGGACCGAGCATCGTGCTGGAGATCCGCGGAGAGGCCTATACCCAGCAGTGGGTGTCGTGCGGCTGATACGATGATTAAGACGTTTTTTGCGATGGGTTTTGCGACAAGTACAATTTTTGAGTGGGGTGTATCAGGCATGTACTGCGAGTGAACGGCCAGTGTGCTACAGTACACACTCACTTGTGGTTCTCCTGGCGCAGCTGGTGCGGGTGGTCGCGCACTGACGTGGCGGTGGGCGGCGTGGCGGCCTCACTCGCCGCGCCTACACTGTACATGTACCGCGCTAGTGTACACACTCACTTGTGGTTCTCCTGGCGCAGCTGGTGCGGGTGGTCGCGCACTGACGTGGCGGTGGGCGGCGTGGCGGCCTCACTCGCCGCGCCTACACTGTACATGTACCGCGCTAGTGTACACACTCACTTGTGGTTCTCCTGGCGCAGCTGGTGCGGGTGGTCGCGCACTGACGTGGCGGTGGGCGGCGTGGCGGCCTCACTCGCCGCGCCTACACTGTACATGTACCGCGCTAGTGTACACACTCACTTGTGGTTCTCCTGGCGCAGCTGGTGCGGGTGGTCGCGCACTGACGTGGCGGTGGGCGGCGTGGCGGCCTCACTCGCCGCGCCTACACTGTACATGTACCGCGCTAGTGTACACACTCACTTGTGGTTCTCCTGGCGCAGCTGGTGCGGGTGGTCGCGCACTGACGTGGCGGTGGACACGGCGGATGGCGTAGCGACTTCGCTTACGCCCGCGCCTACACTAGCGCCGCGGCGGGATTCTTGGCCGGCGAGGTTGGCACCCAGCTCTATTGAAAGAGGATTATTAATGTTCAATTTTTTTTATTGTTTAACAGCATGGACATGTATGCGAAGCGGCGAAACGTCCGTTCGATACCGCGAATCTTGATTTAACCGCTGGGCGGCAAGCGAGTCGAGCGCACAATGAAGAGAGAATTCACAAATCATTCTATCTTTTGAGTTTTTCCTATTTTAATCTAATTCAGGGGTGGTTGTAATGCGTTATTTCCTTTAGGACCATCTGACCACTAAATCCCACCACCAGTGGTTGGTTGGCACTCCAATTTCTCACCTGACTACCAGTGGCCAAATAACACAATGTTAGTCCCATTTCACCCACCAGTGGTGAAAATTATCCCATTTCAGCACTGGTGAATTTTATTGAGTATAAAAACATAATCTATTTATGTTTATATTTATTTAAATCTGACTGTGATAATGATTATTTTCCCACTTATGTCTCCAAAGTACCAGGATCACATAAATATGGAGAAGGTTAACTTATGGTGGTTAAATTATGGTTTAATAATAGGCTTAGGTATATAGTTTTCAGAAGGTCATCGGTAGTCAGTTGAAACAAAAAAAAACCCACTTCATCACTGGTGATGAATTAGGAATAAATTGCTCCCAATTCACCTCCAGTGGTCAAATGAGAAATTTTTCCTCTCAACTGACCACTGGTGATAAGATTTAGTGGTCAGGTCAGATGGTCCGGAAGGCGTTATTTCGGGATCTCTACAAACGCTTTACAATATGTTTGGTTAGCGATGTCGGAGCTTTTAAAGGCAGACAATATAATAAATTTTATCGACATTAAACTTGTTGGGGTCTATCCCCTCTAGTGTTGGAATGACCGGCAATTTAAATTTGACTTTTTAGTTCATATGGCCCTCCCAAAAAATATAAATTTTTCCGGATTTAAAAATTCTTCTGTTATAAAAAAAAGAAAGCCAACAGTAGGTAGGTATCACCTATCAAGTAAAAAAATAAATTATGTCAATTTTCAATTTATTGACGTCATAAAAAAATTACTTAATTTTAATCCGAAATTAGTGTTTTTTTTTAGTTTTTCTCACAGATTCAAAAACTAGAACATTGATGTGCATTTTTTTGCATTTTTAGGGTTCCGTACCCAAAGGGTAATAACGGGACCCTATTACTAAGGCTCCGCTGTCCGTCTGTCTGTCTGTCACCAGGCTGTATCTCATGAACCGTGATAGCTAGACAGTTGAAATTTTCACAGATGATGTATTTCTGTTGCCGCTATAACAACAAATACTAAAAACAGAATAAAATAAATATTTAAGGGGGGCTCCCATACAACAAACGTGTTTTTTTGCCGTTTTTTGGTACGGAACCCTTCGTGCGCGAGTTCGACTCGCACTTGGCCGGTTTTATAATACACAGGAATATTATCTACAAAACGACATCAAAATCATTGCTCTGATTTGCATATTTCGAGAGTTATTGTTGTTTGTAATTATTTTATGGAAGTAAAATGAAATTAATTTAATCGATTATCCTAGATTTTATACGTAAATTACTCACCCGGCGACAACACAGTGATAGCCGCCTGCACAGCATTCCTAACCAAGTTATCTAACGCGAACATCCAATGAGGTTTAATACTGTGCATTCTCAAAACCGCATTCACAGCTTCTTGGAACATATAGATGGCTGAATGGAGCTCATTTATTGCTTTAGCATCAAAGTCCAGTTCCTCTTTAAGACTGGTTATGGCTTGTTCTATGACGCTTCTGTTCTGATCCATTATGTATTCTTTGAGCGCACAGCGAAGAGTTTCTAGGTGATTCTGCGAAATAAAATAATTCTTTTGAATTATTCGTGAGTAATAAGAGAAAAAGTAAAGAGCATTAAATTAGGTACTTAAAAAAATCTATTGAGATGTTCTTTACCATAGTCAATAGCGTATTCCCGAAGTCCTGTTGAACGCTAAGCATCCACTTGGAGCATATCTTCTCACTATCCTGCTCCAACACGCGGGAAAGAGTGAGACGCCGCTGTGAGTCCTTTTTCAGTAGATAGAATCCATCGGTTTCCACGTCGATGGACGAACGAGGCACAGTCGCCATGTCAACCTACAATTTATAATACGTTAGTCTATATAGCTTAGGTCTTTTATAATGTTATACCATGAAAAAACTTCTATTGTAACTAGGAGTATTTGGATGCCTTTTTTAGCTATTTGACAAGTTTATGTGATGTGATGATATCCCAAACTATCGATTATACTGTGTTCATATCGGGGAATCAGTCGACGCGAGTAAAAAAGGCAGATCAATAGTTCTCGATGACAAATAAGTTTTTGGCGTTTTCTTTTCGCGCCATATGCAACGCCATATGCAACCTTGTTGTGGGTTCTAAGGAACCCACAACAGGGTTATAGATGAATATACGCACTAACGGCCTTATTGTTCGAAGAGTAAGTTTGCACCTGGTTAAACCAAAAATTTGGCTTAGCGATATTACTTCTTACGTTTGACGTCTCAAACCGTCATATTCCTAAGCAAACTTTTTGGAAAACTAGGTGTAAAGTTAATCTTCGTTTATTAATAAGGGCGTACAAGAGCAAAGAAAGGTGTAAATAATTAGGTTTTTGAAGTTATTGAAGGTACTTACCTCCGGAGACAACAGACCTCCAGACGAGCTCCGCCTATTTAGAATAGTGTCGCTGTTATCCATTTCATCGGTCGACGGAGTATTTGGCATGGTACTGAGGAAAATAATATTGTCAATTGAACTAATCATGAAATATTATTGGTTTTCATCAGGACATTAAAGAGAGTTCAGTTAACCAGAGTAAACAATTTATTGTAAATAATTATGCAGTATTTTTATGTTTTAATCATATTTTATCTTATTCAAAGTTTAAAGGACAGGTTAGTTTTTTATGCTCGAAGCGTTAGTAAAATGATTTGAGCGTTTACACGAAATATAAAAATCTGTAATTAAATTTGTAGCGAGATGCAGTCAGTGCAAATTATGTGAAGGTGAAAAAGCAGTGTTTATTTGATGTGATTACGAAAATAATAAATGATTTCATAGAATGCGATATTTTATGATTTCAAATTGTCATAAAATGGGACAGAACATTCTTGATTGATATCAATATAACAATAATGAAATGGATGTATGAAGTCCAGATAATATTCTTGAAACTACTTGAAAAACTAGTCCTCTCATATAAACATAGCACAAAGCTTGGAATATTAGTGTTTTATTCACGTTAATGTCATTTGAATTGCAACGCAAAGAGACCTAAGGAAAAGTAACTATTTTAAGCAGATAATATAAGAGACAGTTACGAGTCACTTTAAAAAAGCTTTATGATAAATAGCCCTTCATAGTACATCGATGCCCAAGCAAAAGAGTATCTAAATCTTCCAAAATATAGTATTCTATGAACTCCAAAGAGGTGTCATTAAAAAGTTCGCATTTACCTGCTATTAGAATAGTCCGGCGGGTATATCAGTATCGGTGAGAGCATCGAAGAAGCCGTCCTAGTGATTGTTGGGTTAGACCGGACCGTTTTCACCCTTACGGGAAAACAAATACAGGCTTAGGTGCAAAGCAAACGACATATGTTAACAAAACGTGTTACAAACTCATGTGTGTTGTGAATTTTGAACTCTAATGTGTAGAGGATAAAGACTAACGTTTTGTTCATGTTTTTCAACTACAGTAATGCCAATGAGACGTTGGCGGAAGGAAGAATGATTATGTAGGTATGCCAAATTGATTTCATGTAAAACTCAATACAAAAGGTTTGAGTAATATCGATATGACAATGTATCGATTACTTGAATAGTAAAAATTTATAAATTTTACTTAACGAATACAACAGTTATTTGATAAAGTTCCAATGTAAATGTTCTATCAGTTGCATATCGAAATTATCAAACAAGATATTTAGCATTACTCTAGCCATATTGCAAGACTTTGTAAATAACGTAAATCAAATAATGTTTATAAAGGGTGTAAAAAGACCGTCAACGAAGCCAAAGTTTACGCATTCCACGCATCATCAGGACCATTTTTGTCTACTAAACTATACTTGGGAAATCAATAGCTATGAAGTTATTGAAGATCAAATCAAAAAATTTTTTCAAGATTTTTATGAAAACGTATTTATTCATAATTTCCTAATTTTTGTGCAAAAAACATTATAATTTTTTTAAGTATTTCGTAACAAAAAATGGCTTCAAAACCTCATCTCATCACTCAATATCTCATGCGCACGCACACAACACTGCTTTTCAACTCAGCCACACGCGGCTGTGTAGCACGCACACACAGACACGGTCTGTTGCGCGATTTACATTGTGTGGTGCTGTTTGCAGTGGTTTCTTAAGAAGCAATAGCAATCTTTCCCAGCAATAATTTTGGACAGAAACGGTCCTGATGATGAGCAGAATACGTAGACCTCTGCCTAGTTGAGGGTCTTTTTACACCCTGTATAGCGATATTAATGAAAGGAATATAAAGTCAATTTTATTCCCAAAACACAAGCTCCCTCTCAGCAGAGATGAAATTATAGGACATCACTCATAGTCAACAAACATTTGAGTATCAAACATAACAACTGAAAAATCAAATTAATAAAATATAAAAAAACCATGCTGAATGAGAATCATTGATGTGTATCTTAAAGCTTATAAAAAAAACAGTAATTTTCTAAGAAGTGTGTAATTTTAAGTTAATTGCTGATATTCTATTTCACCATACAACATTCTCCTACAAACAACACAACTACACATATTGCAAACTGATTTCGCAAAATAGAACCTTAAGGTAGCGTGCCAGTATATGTTTCATTATTTAAAAAAAATCTGTCCTTACTTCCAATCCTTCTGCCGTGCAAATAAACGAATAATAAGTTTATACCTAGTTTAACCAAAAATATTGCTTAGCAATCAGATATGTTGAAATATCACTTGTTACGTTTGACGTCTCAAAGCGTCATATTCCTAAACGAACTTTTTGGTTATTATATATAAGTATAAACTTATTCTTCGTTTATTTGTACGGCAGCTTAAGTTGGAGGAACACTTATTTTTTAGTAACTATGTATGTTTGGAAACAGACGTTTAATTCAATTAAAAATTATAAACCACCAACACCAATATATTTTAAAACTTGAAGTCATTTAGCTTAATTACCATTACTTTAAATTAATAAAAAAATATGTTAACAACGCTTTATTTATTATTGATATATTAGTGGAACTAACGAATTCCATGCGTTACTACAAAATAAAGGTATCTAAGACAAATATCAATCTGTCAATCATCACTAAACCGACAAATACGAAATGTAACCATTCTTCAGAGCACAGAAAGCGGAATAATCTCGGTTGCCCTTAATATGTGTACTAGATAACTAGAGGTAGAGACTAGCGAAAATCTCAAATAGCTGCAAAAGTATTAAAACTGAAAGTTATCAGCAGTTACGCATCATCATCATCATCATCATATCAGCCACACGACACCCACTGCTGGGTATAGGCCTCCCCTAAGGATCTCCACAACGATCGGTCCTGCGCTGTCTGCATCCACTGGCTTTCCGCGACCTCCACCAGATCGTCGGTCCACCTTGTCGGGGGCCTACCCACGGAGCGTCGTCCGGTGCGCGGTCGCCATTCCAGAACCTTTCTGCCCCAACGGCCATCGGTTCTTCTCGCTATGTGTCCCGCCCATTGCCACTTCAGCTGAGCAATCCTTCGAGCGATGTCGGTTACTTTAGTTCTCCTGCGGATCTCCTCGTTTCTGATTTGATCACGTAGGGAAACGCCGAGCATGGCTCTCTCCATTGCACGCTGAGTGACCTTGAGCCTCCTTATGAGACCCATAGTTAGCGGCCACGTTTCACTGCCGTAAGTCATCACTGGCAACACACACTGTTCATAGACTTTCGTCTTGAGACACTGAGGTAAGTCGGACGCGAAGATTTTTCGAAGCTTCCCGAATGCTGCCCACCCGAGTTGGATTCGACGAGAGATCTCTTTCTCGAAGTTGGACCTACCTAACTGGACTGCCTGTCCTAGGTATACGTAATGGTCAACAACTTCAAGTGTAGTGTTCCCAACATGAACTGGAGAGGGTACAACATGGGCATTTGACATAATTTTCGTCTTATCCATGTTCATCCTAAGACCCACTCTTTGGGAAGCACTACGGAGATCTTCGAGCATTGTGTTCAGGTCTTCCATGGTCTCAGCCATAAGGACTATATCATCGGCAAAACGAAGGTGTGTTAGGTACTGGCCATTAATGTTGATGCCGAGTCCTTTCCAGTCCAAGAGCTTAAAGATGTCCTCCAACGCAGCTGTGAACAGTTTCGGAGAAATAACGTCACTGTCTCACACCACGCTGCAGTTGGATAGGATTTGTGCTCTGGTTCTGTACTCGGATCGTCATGGTGGCATTTTGGTATAAGTACCTCAACACCTCGATATATCTATAGTCCACTTGGCACCTTTGGAGAGACTGCAGCACCGCCCAGGTTTCAATCGAATCAAAGGCTTTCTCATAGTCCACGAACGCCAAGCAAAGTGGCTCATTATACTCCTCAGTCTTATGTATAACCTGCCGCAGCGTATGGATGTGGTCTATGGTACTAAAGCCTTTTCGGAACCCGGCTTGTTCGGGAGGTTGGAAGTCGTCGAACTTGCGAGCGAGACGATTCGTAAGGATTCTCGAAAACAACTTATAGACATGACTCAGAAGCGAGATGGGTCTATAGTTCTTTAAGAGGGACTTGTCACCCTTTTTAAAGAACAAGATCACCTCACTTATGTTCCATGTCTTTGGCGTTCTGCCCTGGACGATGACGGAATTAAAGAGCTTCTGGAGGACTTTGAGTATCGGCTACAGCAGTTACGCATAAAATGTTAATCACTAAAAACCTTGTCAAACTTTTACTAACCAAAATCGGACCGTTCACAAAAAAGTGGCCACATAAGATTTTTTACATACGAGGTAACTGTGAGTGTGAAGCATTGGTTCCGATTAGGGATTGATCCAGCTGTGATCTGAAGATGGCTATCCAGGGAGGAATGGAGGAGAACCAGATTGCTATTCAACTGATTTGATCAGCATTCTATGATAATTATGTAAGAATCAGAGTTATCAGTTTCAGAATTTCTATAAATTTTTATGCTACTTTCGCGTTTTCTTTTTCAACATAATTTTTACATCTCCTAGAACGTTGATTCAATCAGTCGGGTGTGTATAGCGATTTGGATCTCCATTCATTCCCTAGATAGCCATCATGAGATCACAGCTCGATCAATCCCTAACGTAGAACCAAAGCTTTAGACCCTATGCACACTGAGCTACTAGTCGCGGCCGCTAAACGCGACCACTAGTGGCTCGGGCAAGCCACTAGACGCAGCCACCAATCACCGCCGCTAGTGGCTTAGGGGGCGTCCATTAATTACGTGAGGTGATATTGGCGATTTTTCGACCCCCCCTCCCTCCTTGGTGAGATGTCGTGAGATTTGGCTCGTCCCCCCCCCCCCCCTTTAAATCTCACGTGAGATTTTTCAAAACGTGTAGTTTTAGTGTGATTACGGTAATCTGTGCTTGCTTGCTTTGCATTTATTTAAATAAACATTATTGTTTAGGATTTAGCCATATTTTGGTATGAAAAATGTTTAACTTAATTTAACCTAGTTTTTTCGCGATACTGTTCCTGCATAAAAAGAATTACGTGATATTTGCCGAGACCCCTCTCCCCCACGTGAGATTAGGCTCTCCCCCCTCTCCCCCTAAATGCCTCACGTAATTAATGGACGCCCCCTTAGTGGCAGGGATGCAAACCAAAACATCGATGTTTCAGTAAAAAAAACATGCAAATGTTCACTATTGCAAAACATCGATGTTTTTACATCGATGTTTTGCCTGCCATTATTGAAATGATTGGTACTTTTGCAGAGTCTGAACAGAGTCAATGACTTAGGGGTTCCGTAACATATTTTAATAATTATGAATTTGACTTTGTAATATTTTATATTTGGTTAATAAATTATATACCTACATTATATGTTAATTAGGCTTTAAGTAAGAAGTTAACGCAATTTATTAATTTCGAATGACTATTAATTATTATATAATTGTAAGTAATTTCATTTAATCCTAATGTATTCATCAATTGTTATATTTTCGACACAATGAACATTGTTATGAAATAAATAAACTTGAAACTTGAACTTGAAACTTGACCAGTTGCTGCTGTTAAATGTAATTTTATTTCCTCTACTCTACACCTTCCTTATTTTATCTAAAGACTCACCTATTCAATGGATAATGTTGTTAAAGATAAATTAACTAGGTATTTAATAAATCATTAAAAAAAACATCAATGTTTCGATACATCGATGTTTTTTGGGCGATGTTTTTTGTACATCGATGTTTGTTGTGAAACATCGATGTATCGATACATAGATGTTCTTACTTTCGATATTTGCATCCCTACTTAGTGGCCACCGGGAAGAAGCCAGCTACTGTGGCAGTGTGCGCACGATGAGAGCGACAATCGCGGCTACTAGTAGCGAACTCGGGCGACATCCCGCAGCTTGGGATTTTTTTGGATTTGGATTGGCTCGAATGCGGTCGCTCGGTTTCCGCCGACACTACACAGAATGTATGAAAAAACTTGACTGCAGCTTGTGGTTGCGTTTAGCGGCTCAATGTGCGGGCGCTCTTAAATTAACCTCGTTTGTATGAAAATCGACTGACGTCCTTAATTATGTGACTACCACTAAAGATCAGTGACCGAATGCGTTGACTACAATTTACACCAGTCCGCGATCGAATAAGGGCAGACAACCGCAGTATTATTCTACCCTCTACCCCCTCGTGTTACACTCGCCTAAATATCTGTGGTACTCACTCGATCTCGGGCGAGCTCGGCAAGTTGCCCGGCAAGCAAGGCTCGGATATCTTCTTGTGGGCGAGCGGCGGGCGCGCCTTGTCGGCCGGCACGGATATGCTGCGGCTGTAGTCCATACTGCCGCCGAGGCGGGTCGTTTGTTTTTTCTTTCTGTTTTAATTGATAAGAAAAGATTTTGTCGAAAATATGCACTTGGAAAAACGTATAAGAGTCATAGCCTTAGAGCATTTAACCAATGGAGACGGCAAAGGCGGGCGACCCCTCTGCCCACTGACGTCCATTATACACGTACGCTGGACAGGCTATTGTCATGAAATGACAGCAATTTTTTGTGCCGATTTGAAAATCGCCATATTGGCGCGCTGAGAGCAGTAGATTCTGCTCTCAGGAGGAGTGAGTGTACTTAGAACTAATTAGTTCCAAGTACACTCACTACTGCCATAGTAGAATCTACTGCTCTCAGCGCAAATGTGGCGATTTTCAAATCGGAACAAACGATTGGTGACTTTCGCCAGTCCAGCGTACTTTGTATAATGGACGTCGGTGCCTCTGCCAAAGTACGTTGGTCATGTGGCCATTACTTAATAAAACTACTTCAAGAAACTATACAATCGCGCCGGCCATTGTATCACTTTGTGTCGCAAAGTGCGCTCCCGGAGTAATGGTATATTGTGCTGTTTTATCTTGTTAAAAATATATTATTGGCTATCTCCACTGGTTAAATGTTCTAAGGACTCGGTGCGGCTCCCAACCAGCATTTTACCGGTCATTAAAATTAGAGCTTTGAGTGTCAAATTCCGATCCGAATCCGATGTCGACGTTATTTTAATTACAAATGATAAAATATACGATAATGCAAATCTATTAATAGTAGATTATTGCATCGAGCACAAAGTAATTTATTATTGCACCAAGTGCCTGATTTAGAGCTCTAATCCAACAGGCACGAGTGCAATATAAATTACTTAAGGCGAGGTGCATAATCTGCTTTTCTTTCAACTATTACCTATAGGAATAGTAGATAAAAGAAACTCATATCAAACAGTTTCATTTTCCATAACATTGTCGGCTTCATTTAGAATGTTTTCCGGAGTTAATGTCAAAGAGAATGTAAAAAAACTATGGTTAATGTGTCGCTAGATGATTCCATTTTAATTCGAAGCCGAAGCACTCAAAATCAGATAGTATCACACTTTATCGTTTCCAAAAATATTGTCCAGCAAAATTAACAAAGTTCCCGCCAAATCACTTTTTTAAATTTCTTTGTTGTAAAAGATAAAATGTTCGAGTGTCATACATACTAAAGATACCTGGCGTTTATTGCGGAATTTGGTTTTCAAAACAAAATAAATTCTGAGGTATGAAGGTGTGTCAAAAGTAACGCTTTTGAAAGATAAGGGTTTCACGTATTCACAAACATTACAATGAGGTCTCACAGTTCCCTTGGACGTACAGCGTCCCACGAACCAATCACACGTAATACGTAAAACAAACGAACCTATCACAGAGCTTTATACTTACGCAGTGCGTTCGCGTAGTCAAGGATCATTTAAGTGTTGTTGAATACGGGTGTAAGATATTTTGCTGCAAAATAATTCAAAGACATCAAAGAACTTACTCGCATAAAAATGGATCTTCTAGCAACTCGGCAGCGGTTGCTCGTTTTTCGGGGTCCGGTATAAAGCAACGAAGTATAAAGTTTTTCGCTTTTTGAGATAGCTCTTGGGGCATTTCTGGATGTGTCTTGTAGTACCCCACCTGGTAATGCAAAATCATATAAATGTATTTTTTTTAATTGTTCAAATTGTCAAATTATAATCATATGGACGTTGAATACCTTAAATAATGCAGCTTGCGGAGAACCTAGTTCAATAAACGGAGGATTTCCTGTCGCCATTTCTACTACGGTGCATCCCAGAGACCAAATATCAGCCTACAACACATTGAGTAAATTTATTAAAAGAAAAAATTAAAACATAAAACAGTTCTTAAATCAAACATCTGACCTTCGATCAAGAATACGCTAGATGTCCGGTCAGAGTCATAAAACGACATTTTGAAATAACGCCTCACTTAAAGTACGTTCGCTTCGATAGCGTCGCCTTTTTATCGCGCCGCTTTTGCACGCACCGCTTCTTGTCAAAGGAGGCCGCCGTATAAACAAAGGATACTTCGTACGGCGGCGTACATCCGCAATATAATTTGGATTTTGGCAGTTTACATAGAAGTACCGTAGTGAAAGGTTGTGTTCGTTACAGGTATTCCTGTCTCTGAACACAAGTGCTTGCTAGCTTGTATACCGACACTATCTAAGCGAACGGACTATACAAACCGGGACTGGGAGCTTATTTTGTACAAAGTATTCTAATCTCTGTTTCTTACTTTTAAAAGTAAAAGACATGTCCCATCGCTCCTATGTCATTTGCCCCACCATTCTCAAAAAATGAAAGTCTATCGCGTCTTAATCAAAGTAGTATATCAGAGTAGGTATTTTACTCTAGAATCAGATTGATAATTATTTTCTGCATTAAAAAGTGGGATTTTTAAGTTAAAACGCTTTTAAATCACAATTTTTTATTATTATAGTACTATTTACTTACATTTTTTTCACAAAATACTTCAGAAAACAACTTAATGTTTTTGTAATTGTTTTTCTAAATATAAAACAATTCTTGACTGATACTATACCTAAATAAAATGTAATTAGCATTTTTTAATCATGAAAGTAATTAAATAAAATGAAACTGGGGCAACGCTGGGACATCTCTTTTGAAAAGCATTGTAATTTGTACCCAGATAAAAATATGCAAATGGGGATTCGAATTTCAAAATTTGGAAAAGCTTTTTGTTTATGAAAGAATAATTATCACGGTGGCGGTACTATGACGTACTGTGACTTCACTGATATGTGTGAATCAGGTTTTAGTTTGTGAAGCGTGTAGCTAGGCTATTCTTGATCGAAACATCTGACAAACAATAATATCGCAAAGTCAAAATAGCAAGTATATAATTTCAAGTTTTATCTCGTCGATATAAAGTAAAACTTTCTTTATACTCACAGGCGCACCATAACCCCTCTGCCCTTTATCTATAACTTCAGGAGCCATGTACTGTAAAGTTCCCGCGAAGGTTTCAGTAGAAGGGCAAAGTCCGGCAAGTCTTTTAGAAGTTCCGAAGTCAGATATCTTGACGACTCCGCTGTAAGTGTTAACTAGGACGTTGTCGCCTTTAATATCGCGATGCACGATTTTTTGATCGTGAAGGTATTTTAGACCTGTAAAGAAGTGTGTGTTTTTATTGCTAATAGGCAGTGAGTAAATAAAGGACATTAAGAAAATCTAAGTTCAATCTTGCGTAATCAATGGGTGCATTCCTGCAGACCAATCACTAAGTCACCGATCACCACAGTATACACTTTAACCATGGAAAGTAATTTGTTTATAATTATATAATATGGTCAATATTTTAGTTTCCATAGTTAAAATGTACGGCGATCGATAACTCGGCGATTAGACTGCTGGAATGCAACCATTGATGCTTTATGATCAATGGTAATGGCAGTAGTTTTTCTAAGTAATCCTTAGTACGGTCAGCAACGAAAGTAGTTTAACGCTTTAGTACTCTTTCGTAGCAATTGTTTTGATTAATGTTTCAAACACATCTGTCAAGAAAGTTGCTATGACATAGTACTAAAGTGTTAAGTGACTTGCGTTGCTGACTGTACCACTAAGGTTTTTATAAATTAAACTAACACAAAGGATTATCAACAAATTGTTAAAACAACAAAAAGACATTTATTTTGTGAAGACTTGAAAAAGTAACTTTTGGTTAGTTCGAAATTATGAACACTTCTTTGTTTAACAATAAGCTATTTTTAATGTCCCCACTGCTGGGGTCAGACCTTCCTCATGGGAGGATAAGGAGGATGGGCCACAACCCACCACGCGGGACCAACGCGGATTTGAGGGTGTTAACGACTGCAAATGCAGCTGGGACCAACGGCTTATCGTGCTTTCCGAAGCACGGAGGGGCTCGAGATAATAAATTTTTGGTCACCCATCCCATGACCGACTCTAGAGAAAGTTGCTTAACCTCCACAATCAGGCCAGGCGCTATATCACTGCGCCACGGTTCTAGCTACTCGTTCCCTGTTTACTAATATAAAATGTAACGTTATGGTTACCTTCCAATATTTGTTTAGTGTAATATGCAATGGTAGCTTCGTTTTCCTTCAAAGGGCCCCACTTGGACCTCAGCAGCGCAGATAAGGACCCTCCAGGGACCTGCTCCATGAATATCTTGAAATAGTTGTCCTCGGAGATTGATCCCAGGTACTGGAAACAATGTAAATTTAGAAGTTATGGGTTTTCGATTTTATTTTGTACTAATCACAAGACACATTTGAGTTATTTCTGATACACAGCAACATCATTTACATATTATCAGTAAAATATGAAACATTAGCGCCACTTCCGCAAAAAAAAATATTACCGTGTAAATACACAATTTATTAAAAACTAGCGACCGCCCGCGGATTCACCCGCGTGGTTCCCGTTCCCGTGGGAATATCGAGATAAAAAGTATCCTATGTTTTAATCCAGGCTATCTACTATCTGTGTGCCAAATTTCAACCAAATCCGTTCTGCAGTTTTTGCGTGATTGAGGAACAAACATCCAAACATCTAACCATCCAAACCCACAAACTTCCACATTTATAATATTAGTAGGATGGGTCCCCTCGCAAAATATCAAGTTTTTTTTTATAAACACACAAACTTGATGACAGATAATTTATTGTGGTTTTTCTCGACTTAAACCAAAACAACGGCCGTTTATAGCTTTTTCACCACCAAAACTGCAAACAATTACTTGTCGCTGAGTTTGTGTGTTTATAAATGATATTTGATATTTTGCAAGGGGACCTTCAGCTGGGATCTTTAGTAAATTGTGTATACTACTCTGTGTAAAAAGTATCGGGAATATGTCAATAAAAAGACCCGCGTAAAAGAGGTCGTTCTAATTTTTTTACTGCATGTTGGTAGCACTGTACTGATTAAGCGCGCAAAATTTGAGCGGGATCTGTCATTTAATTTGTTTTAAACTACACTTTTTGTTGGTGATAGTTTTGAGTCCTCGGCGACTTTTACAATGGAAAATGATAATGCACCATCACACACAGCCATTATAGTGAAAGAGTTTTTAGCGAAAAATTCAACAAAAGTTCTCGACCAAGCACCGTATTCACCTGATATGGCTCCGTTTGACTTTTTTTTATTTCCCAAGTTAAAATTACCACTTCGAGGAAAACGTTTTGAGTCGATAGAAGCCATAAAAGAAAATTCGCTGAATGAGCTAAAGGCCATACCGCAAATAGCCAATGAAAAATGTATGGAAGACTGGGTGAAGCGTGGAGATGTAGTATTGCAAGCGATGGGGCCTACTTTGAAGGCGATAAAATAATTTTAGATGAATAATTTGTACGAACGTGGAGCGCATGCTAAAGACCAGTGGCGTGCCCAGGCCTACATAGTAGCGCAAGCCCGAACCCTCAAATCAAGCAATTTTTTTATCAGCTCAATACAAGCAAAAAACCAATGCATCCCACAATTTCTCGTTACTAATTTAAGTTTTTTTTCATACGATGATCTTTACCAAAATATCGATGCGACACCGCCCAGCGCCATCTAAACGAATTCATAGATAGCTCTCAAAAAAGCACCAAAAGCACAACCCCTTAAGCGTACTTTAATTATTCATAAATTAGTTCGCCGCAAAATGCTAGATGGCGTGGCTTTATCAAATTTAATTATTGTGTAATCAAAACTAAATTTCTCGTTTAAAACGTGTCACTCATAATAAATATCTAAATCATTTCACAAAATCATAGCGTCCCTGCTAGGCAATTCAAATCCTATCCCCTGCATTCCAAACAAACATTTACAAACAAACATTTAAATTTTCGTTCAAATGAAAGACGCAAAACTAACCTTACTTATTTATTTTTATAAGAACAACCAACAATGTAAAGAGTCCACTACAATATTACGATACATTGAAGAATATTATATTTATTTGCAAAATACTCAAATGAAAAGGTTTATTACTTACGTTATTTTGTATTTCTCTTGGAATCGACTCGACTCGTAGGTACACTTTCATAGATCACACAACAGTTAATAAACATTTCAATCCATCACAAGGGACCATTATCAATCATTAAACTGAAGTTTTAATTCATTTTTAACATAAAAACACTAATAATGGCAAAACAGTTTGTTTTTTCAAAACACCTGTCGTCACAGATTGAACAAAAAGCCAGGCTTTTAGTCGGCTTCTGTATTTCTCATAGAATCTATAGTACCTACAGCAGTATGCATATGATGCGGTAGCAGTTTTGTTAAAGTAAGAAGAGAGCGGATATATACAGATCGCAAAGCCCGGTTGCAAGCCAACGAGTGCGAGGGAGATGAAATGCATTTGTAGGGTTTATTGAGGAAAGTAACGCAGTTTAGCGACTTGTCTCTCGATCAGTTGTTGTAAAAAATGAATTTGTGGTTATTGATTATTGAAAATTAACATTCGTTAATAATATTGTTTTGTTGTTATTAATTACGATTCATTAGTAGTGTAAGTAAGTTATTGTTAGGGCAAGCCGGGCTTTTCCGGCCGGGTACCGCCATTGCTAAAGACTACATGGATGATAAATTTTATAAAATGCGCCCCACGTTTTTAGGTTATAATTTTCTGTAGGTATAAATATTATAGTGTTATAAATATTTACAGAAGAATTTATTTTTTACTTTTTAGTCTGTTTTTACTAGACCGTTTTAATTTTTTTTAGTCCGATTTTTTGCTGTAATAATTTAGTCCGTTTTAAAAATGTGTTTTTAAAAAAGTTTTTTTCAGTAAATTTTTCTAAAGGAGATCGACCTAGCAAAAAAATATAACAAAGAGATCGACAAATTGACCGTTTAACCCACCAAATATTTATCAAAAAAATTGCATAAGTAAAACTCCATTGGGTGCAAATCTGTTATCCTTGGCGATCGACCGTTTGGGCACCTCTGGTATATAATATTGATACGCATGATATATCCTGGACTCAGAAAGTCACCAATGAGGAAGTTCTGCGACGAGTCAGACAGAAACGCAAGCTTTTACAAACCGTAATCGCAAGCTTTTACAAACAAAAAAAGTTGCATATGTGGGGCACGTGCTAAGGCACGATAGATACGAGTTCTTGCAACTAATAATGATGGGAAAGGTTGCACGAAAAGGAAGACCTGGTCGCAGAAGAAAGTCTTGGTCGCAAAACATTCGGGAGTGGACGGGAATAACAAGTGCCGCCGAACTCTTTAGGCTTGCTAAGGACAGGACCAAGTATGCGGAGCTGACTGCCAACCTTCACTAGTTGGAGAGGCACCATAAGAAGAAGGTATATAATATATAATAACCAATGAGCGATTTTCAAAATGACAAAAAACCGTAGGCTCGATTGATAAGGAGTTGATAAACTTGACTGTCAACTGTAGAAAACGTTAGAAAAAAAAAGAAAACACAATTCACTTTTATAAAGCCAATTTTAGCAGTTCACTTGTTTATCAACGCTATCTAGTGAGGAAAATAGTTACTATTTTTTGTTATTAAATGACACTTAGAAAACCCCTTATTTCCTTAAAAACATTTTGATAAAAACTTATTTATAAATACCTGTACAATATTCCTATGTCTCAATTGTGAATGCAGCATGATCTCTTCATGTAAAGGCTGCACATCTCCCAGGTTCTTCTCCGGAATCTCTTTGACAGCTATCCGCACTTGAGTGTTGAGATCTCTCGCGGCGTACACCACGCCGTATGTGCCTTTACCGAGAACGACTCGCTTGTTGCAGTCGTCTAACTCATATTCGAACTGAGAAACACAATTGAATGATTAATAAGTTAAAAAATATATTTTACACGCCAAAACTCTGATGTAACTCGGGATAAATACAAGATTTATAAACCGTTCTCAACGTTGAGAACTATCTTGAGATCATACCAAAGTTGCTGTTCCTATAAGAAGAGCATTTAAATTATGATATCAAGATAACTCTCAAAGTTGAGAGCGGTATAAATACGGGCGTTAGAAACGGTAATGCAAGTGTGAAGACGGCATTCCATTCCAATCGGTACTTCAAATAAATGTTTTTGAGACGCTTATCATAATGTTTATTGATATTGAAGAAAAAGTAAAGTAAGCAGAACAAAACTATGTTCATCTTATAGGTATTTGTTTTTTAAAGCGAATGTTGACTTCAATCTATGGTGTCTTTAAGTATAAATTTATGACGTCACAAAATTCTATGTATTGTTCTATTGTCTATGTTCTAAGCTTGCGGTGTAAGTCACTTGTTTGTTTTTTTGTTGTTTCTAAGAGCTAACGTGTACGAGCAACTTTTGACTCCGCAACTAATTTGTCTCTCAAATCAAGTCTACGGGTTTGTATGAAAGTGCGCGCATTTAGCAATGCAACAGCCAGCAGACTTTCATACAAACTCGTAGACAAATTAGTTAGATGTGAGAGACAAATTAGTTGCGGAGACAAAAGTTGCTCGTAACGTAGATATACAAGACTTGTTATGTTGCTGTAACATTTGTATGAACGTTACGTTATGTAATCTAATCATACAGCATACTACATGTATTATGGGTTTCATTTATCAGATAACATTATGCAACTTATGTAATGATCGAGATAGCATTATCAACCGCATATTACGCAAGCAAAAGTCGCGTGCTATGTTTCCACTCAAAACGTAGTTAAGATAAAATAATCATTAGAGTAGCGGATATCATTGATAAATTATTTTGCTGTTTACACCTTCTAATAGTATCTTATAGAAAGATTTATTTATTGATTGCACACATAATACAAAATGGTAATGGTATTTCCAATTCTCTGTTAATTATAGTGATTTTCTAATAACTCTGTCGACATTTGAAAAAAAAATGAATTTCGAAGACAATACAAGTTTAAAAAATATAGTTTGAAAAATTTCCACTTGATAGGCTTGAACTCTTTTTTATAACTTTAGCAATTCAAGCTCTCTGTTGTGAATTCATACATTCACACCACATTTTATCAGTACTAACTGATACCTCGATAATTCATTTGGTCGATCAGTCAACCAGATTTCGACAAATTGTAGACATTTGAAATTAATTTAATTAAAATATTTTTTCATTACATTTTTATTCTTACCTTTAGCTGATCTTGCATGACGCTAGTATCCAAATCTGTGACCTTCTCATGGTCAGCCGTAAGTTCTCCTAAAAGGTCATGGAGTCGCTGCCTGCAAGCTTCCGACGGAAGAAAGATTTGGAAGTCATCGGAATTCTCACTCACGTACAGGAAGAGGCAACGCTCGTCGCGTTTGTATAAACTAAACAAAAATATACATTATAGTATCGGAAATAAGTAAAAAGTACCTACTTACTTATAGCAATATAGACAGTTCACTACAATAAGATCCATCCATAGTTATTTTAAAAGTAATCGATATTCATTGATTTTTATTTGGATGACAATAAATAAATATAGCTATTACATCGAGAATTTATTGAAACACAAAAACATCTTTTTTGTAAGGAAATGACAAATGTGGCACAATCCGTGTTATAGTTATAATATTATGAATATTGCCCGGAAGATTATAAAAAGCAGATAAATATTAAACAAGTTACAAACCTGTAAGTCCTGATCATTTCGGAAGTGAACAGCCACCGATGGACTTTCCTGCAAGTGCCCCGCATAGAATCACAGTCCATGCACAAGTTGAGGATCTCCACGGATTTCTGTTCCGCCCCCATATTCACGTTTACGTATGAAGGGATGTACACTTTGGTGGTTTCTAAAATTAATACCTGAAATAAAACAATGACCACAGTAAGACAACACATAGGTGCGATCGTGTAAAGCAAGCGTATTCATTTAACAGTTAAAAAAGTACGATTTCATTTGTCAAATCTCTAATTATAATGAGAATTATTCCGTTTGACAAATGAAATCGTAAGTTTTGAACTGTCAAATGAATACGACTGCCTATACACAATCGTCTACCGTCTAAAATGGATATTGCAAGTTTACCAATCATAACTAGGTTTGAACGAAAAATATACCTTTTACGAAAGGAATACGCTTGAAATTGGATGCAGATTATAATTTTATTTAAATTAACGATTGTGACTGTAGTAAAAAAAAACACCAAAACCAAATTATTTCTTGTATGAACACCAAAGGAAATTACAAAAATATCTGTTCTTTGGACTAATTTACACTAATTAAATTATATATACAGGGGCGGTCAATATAATTAAAAACACCAGTCAATTTTCATACAAACGAAGTAACTTTAAAGGCCTTGGTTCTCCGCCAAGGATTGACCTAGCTGTGATCTGATGAACCAGGGACTGAACGAAGGAGATTCAGATCGCTTTACACACCCAACTGATCTGATCAGCTTTCTAAGAGATATAAGGATCAGAGATTTCAGTTTTGAGATTTCCATACATTTTTTTTTTTGCAAATTTCACAGTTTTTTAAACAGATCCTTATATCTCTTAGAATGATGCTGATCAGATCAGTTGGGTGTGTATAGTGATCTGAACCTTCTTCATTCACTCCCTGGATAGCCATTATCATATCACAGCCACATGAGTAAAAAGAAAGGACCAGAGACCAAGCTTCATACAACCGCGCGAATCGGTTGCACCACTACAAGCACGCGGGGCATGTGTGCGTGTCCACTGGCCGCTTGTCGCGTACAAGGAAAAACCGGAAAAAACCTGTTTTGACAACTGCAGCCAGTGGACAATCATAGGGCATCATTTGTTTTGTTAGTTGCAAGTTTGAATTTCACGTTCTTAAGAAGCTGTCTTTGGTCCTTTCTTTTGACTCATGTGTCACAGCTAAAATAGGTCGAACATTGTCGCTTTGTCTCTGGTCCTTTCTTTCTACTCATGTGTCACAGCTAGGTCGAACATTGTCGGAGAACCAAGGCTTCAAAGATACCTCGTTTGTATGAAAATCGACTGGTGTCTTTAGTTATGTGACCGCCAAGCCAATAAATACTTACAGGAAACCGAATGCCATTGTCGCAAGCACTCTTGGTGGCTTCCACGAAGTACTCCATCCAGAACGAGAACACTTGTTGCTCGGGCGTGATCTCTTCGCTTTTTTTCCTAAATCTATAAAAAAAATAATGAAAAACGTTTTACTTAATTTTTTTTATTGGATAACAACAAAACATAGCGTTTAATAAGCACACAGAAGGATTAAATCAAAGAAATTGACGTAAATTGAGATTTTGCTTCATTAAAGTTGGTGTTCCTTCATCTATCTATACCACTGACGTCCATTATACAAGTACGCTGGACAGGCGAACGTCACCAATCGTTTGTTCCGACTTGAAAATCGCCATATTGGCGCTGAGAGCAGTAGATTCTATCCTATGGCAGTAGTGAGTGAACACTGGAACTAATTACTTCCAAGTACACTCACTACTGCCATAGTAGAATCTACTGCTCTCAGCGCCAATATGGCGATTTTCAAATCGGTACAAATAATTGCTGTCATTTCATGACAATAGTCTGTCCAGCGTACTTGTATAATGGACGTCAGTGATCTATACCATTATAATAGTAAAAAGCATTAAAAACAGTTGAAGTCTCTGACTGCGGTTGTAAAAGGATAGGTCATCCAAAACTGTCAGATCTCTTGTAATATATAAGGTGTAAGGTTCAAAATAGATGAGGTAATTTGATATTTGTAGCTGTGGTAATTATTGTTAGCAGAATATTTCATTGGTATTGCAGGAAGATTTAATGTGTTAAGTTGGGTACTTTACATATGAAATTGATTTTAAAATGCTTACCTGTCAATCAATTCGATATTCCCAATAGTCGATTTCAAGTACCAGTTAGGCGGTTTCAGTTTGAACATACATTCGGCAGCTTGTATTGCTTTGACGTAATCTTGAGCCAGGACTGATATTTCGAAAAACGTCGCCACATCCCAGTAGTCTTTTAGCGAAGATAAACTGCCTTTTTTACCTATTAAATGATTTAACACCATTCCTGGAAAAGACATAAATCATGTATAGTAAATTGTTTTCGCATTTTGTCATAAAAATATTCCTTTCTTTCGCTCATAACCACCGCGCCGTATTATAGAGCGAGAGAGGTTCGATGACATTCGGAAATCAACTCGTGCACGCTGGTCGGCTCCGTACCACAGAATAACTAATAGTACAAGTACAGAAGCAGCACCACAGAATACATAATAGTACAAGTACAGAAGATCCACTCCGCAAAGTCATTTAAATAAATAACGACTCCATTCCATACCCAATAAAGTGCAATTCAGGTTGCACGCCGCTCTCTTGCCTACAGTTATATTCACCTAGAAGTTGCCTCTCTTTCTATCGCGTAGCTCTTATCTCTTCTAACGACTTCAGGGTTCCTTCTTTTAAATAACAATTAAATAACTGGTAGTTAACTTATTACAAGTTATGTGTTTGTGAAATAATGTGTAGTTAAACGTTTAAAAAAACATAGGCTAGGTACAGTCAACGCCACATCAGACTATACATGCTGGTTTTAAAGCAATTGGCTTTATTACGAAATGAAATTATAATTATAATTAATTTTATTTTGAAAGTAGGTAGGTAAGTAATTACCTACCTTACCTAATCTATAAATTATTATTTCAATAAATAGTTGGGCGAAGATTGTTTAGCAAATAAGACAAGTAAATACCTAAGAATAAACGGATACTAGTTACTAACTAGGTACCTAGTAGACAAGCACTTCTTACGTTTTGATGTCGTTTGGAACTTTTGGAAGAGTGAAAAACGTGAGGTTCGGATCCTTTTTATTCGTATTAAGGCATACTATTGAAATCGAACTACTAATGTGCGACCCAGCCGGCACGCGGTAGCCCTCTGAAATAAGTCCGTCCGGACGGACCCGCTACCTACTTGTAGCTTTCTACCTAAAGCGCGGAGTGCGCCTAGCCTGGCAGCACTCCGCAAAGTTATTTAAATAAATAGCGACTTTTTCTCAGAAACAATAAAGTGTAATTCAAGTCGCGCAGCCACAGAATAACTAATAGTACAAGTACAGAAGCAGCACTCCGCAAAGTCATTTAAATAAATAGCGACTTTTGCTCCAACACAATAAAGTGCAATTCAGGTCGCGCAGCCACAAAATAACTAATAGTACAAGACAAGTACAGAAGCAGCATCCCGCAAAGTCATTTAAATAAATAGCGACTTTTGCTCCGACACAATAAAGTGCTATTCAGGTCGCGCAGCCACAGAATAACTAATAGTACAAGTACAGAAGCAGCACTCCGCAAAGTCATTTAAATAAATAGAGCGACTTTAGCTCCAACACAATAAAGTGCAATTCAGGTCGCGCAGCCACGGAATAACTAATAGTACAAGTACAGAAGCAGCACTCCGCAAAGTCATTTAAATAAATAGCGAATCTTTCTCCGACACCATAAATTGCAATTCAGGTCGCGCAGCGCTAATGGCCTACAGTTATATTCACCTAGTAGTTGCCTCTCTTTCTATCACGTGCTCTTACCTTTTCTGACGACGCAACGTTAGTGCGTAGCATATACCAAAATGTGAAAAACGACAATTGTTTATTGGTTTTTGATTTTGACATCCGTAATGTCGATTCGACATTGTTCCTATTATAAAGAGACAATACCAACGCAGGCAGTAAGATGCCGCGCGACTACACAGGCGGGCGTGTGGCGTGGCGGCCCCTCTTTTTTCTGACAGAAAGTAATAGAACGAGCCGAATTGCAGAAAAGCGTGTTCACGTTTGATTGTTCTCTTATACTTGGCGTAATATTATATAACAAATTAATTGCACCAATTCTACTGATACTAGATTATGTTATTTTGTTCTGAGGGTAGTCAACTGTGCATTAGTTATACTATTGGCGCTGCTAACGTTTATTTTTAAGATATATGTCTGCTTACCTATATGTTGCAACTCCTGTGAGTTTTTGAAGTCGTTTCCGGCTATAACTAAAAGCGTGGCCAAATTGATGCCTGCATACTCATTTGGTTGAACTTCGAAACCTTGTCTGTACCTGGGAATGAAAATAAAGGACTTATTAGTCATATGTCCAATATTGATACGACTATGAGCTTACGCAGACTATAACGGGCTTTTTTCACAGAATATTAGTACTAACTAAATATTAGTACTCACGGACGTAGCTATAGCTTTGACAAGGGGGGGGGGGTCCCCAACGTAAAAAAAACAGAGCTCTAACGCCAATTTAATCTATCACTTACAAATTAAATATTCCTGCCAGCGCCCTGGGCGACATTTCTTCGCCCCCTATCTGCGATTCCAAGATTTTAAATTTTGTCCGCTAATAAAAAAATGGCTGCGCAGCGCGATTTTTAGTCAGTTTCACCTACTAATCTTGTAATCTTGCTTGTTTATTGTAAAAAAATCCGGACCCCCAAACCCCCCCCCCCCCCCCTTATATACGTCCGTGTTAGTGCCATCCGCGCGAGGACAATCAAATAAGCTACTCTCGCTGAACGGCAATAAAGTACAATTTCAAATTTTCCTTACCAATGAATAGCATTATTCAAACTTTCCATATCCGAGTGCTGAGATTCAACAAATTTATCCTTATAGATTCGGCCGCAGAGACACAACATGTCTGGGAACCGATTTTCCTTCTTCTCTAACGCTTTCACACATACTTTTAGAGCATTTTCCCTGTCACCTTCTTTATTACGCCTAAAAAGTAAAACATAAATTATATATGAGACAAAAACAATAACAAATAAGAGACAGAGCACACATATGTTAACAGAAAAATAAAAGGTTTTCTTATACCTAAAATAATTGGCAAAATAAAGGCTTATTTGATTTGTTACAATTAAATTGATCATCTAACATCATAAAATTTTTAGGTGGTTAAAAATATCTTCCTGTTAAGGTGCAACAAACAATGATATTACACTAATGACACAGACTTTAGCAAACAGGAATTTATTATTAATAATGACATCTCACTTACCTATTCATAGCGAACGCATACATAAACCTAATAATCGGCATATTGACATAATTCTTTCTATTCATTATAGTCTTCAGATCATCTACTACTTGTACTATAGCATCATAGTCTTGGATCTCTCTGTACGATATAAGCATGTTCAGAATTGTATCTCCGGAGAGGACCGCTGGGTCATCTAGCCTGCGTCTCATGGCATGCAACACGTTTGCTAGTTCTTGGCCACTGTATATTTCACGAGCTTTTCGAAGATCTGACAGGAATTTCTCTTGGAGATGGGCCCTGTAAAGATGTTAGGTTAGTAAGTTGCGTTTGTATTTAATTACTTGCAAACTTAAGTTAAATTGTGTGTATAGTAATATTGAGCATAAACTATATTTTATAACGTCAGTCTAATCACCCATCAGATGTGCTACTGTAATTTTTCAAGTATTTTCATAAAATAGCATTCTGAATACAAAGAATCTCAATTTTATAATCTTTAAGGGTCAGTTCAGACAGAACAGAAAAATGCTCGTGCAATTTTCTGGTTTCTTTGAAAATAGGACTGTAATAAACAAATAAAAATAAAATAATCTAAAGCAGACAAAAAATTATTCATACTTTTTTTATCTAAAGCAGAAATAAAAGTATGAATATTGATGCATTGGTATACGCACTACTGTTACGGTTAGGGGCCATCCATAAATTACGTCACACGAATTTCATGATTTTTGATCCCCTCCCCGGTCCTTGTCACAGCTGGTCACATTTGTCAGACCCCCCTCCCTAGTGTGATGTCACATATTTTACAATTTTACATCTAGAAATAATTATTGAATTAAAACGGCAGTTCCGACATTTGGTTTTATTTAAATTTTAATGATATTGGAATGTGACGTCACCAAATTTAGGACTCCTCCCACCCCCTTGTCACACTTCGTCGACCCCCTCCCTCCCCCTTAACTTAACGTGTAACGTAATTTTTTTATGGATGGCCCCTTATTGTAATACAGTTCTATTTTCAATGAAGCCAAAAATAGCTACTGAAAATAGTTACAGAACTGACCCTAATAGTTCAGGATTTGCAGATTTAGGAATGACTAGCATTATGCAGTTTTTCACAATCGCCTAACATAAACTATAATTTACCTACTCAAAATTATTACCTATGTAATATCAAATCAGCATTGCAATATAGAATAAAAAACACACAAACAAAGAGATTACCATATGCTTGACAAAAACAACACTTATTTAACATATCTAATGAGTCACTTTAGTTGTAGGTATTTGTGGCAGTTCATTACAACTTACTTGGTTTGAACTTCGACATCCTGCAAAATGTTTTTCAACCGAAATATCAAGTGTTGTTTAGGATCTGCAGACTCTTCGCCCTTGAATTTAGTGGCGGCCGGATTTGTGGTCACGCAGGTTCCAGCGTCCGTCAGTTTATAAGACACGAAGAGAAAATTAGGCAAGGACATCTAAAACAAAGACTGTAGTTGAACATTGGGGAAAGTAAAATGATAATTTTAAGACTATTATTATTACTTATTCAGATTTTAAAGATCCATTTTCAAATGACTTCAAAAAAAATATATTAAAAAACACGACTGCCCTGATAAAAATGAACTGAAAAGTTAAATAACAAGTGTAATTTGCAGTCGGGGGACCGTTTTATGGAACAATTTTTGATCAAAGAGATTCCCCGACTGCAAATTACATGTCTTGTTATTTAACTTTTTAATTCATTTTTGTCAGAGCAGTTGTGTTTTTAATATTTTTTTATTTATTTATTTATATTTATACCATTTTAGTGAAAAATTACATAGTTTTGGAAGGTGCTCATCAAGGCCTCATTTTATGCCCATATTGTAATAGAAAAAAAAAAACAGATTTGAAAGTGGCGTCGTACAGTCGCCATATTGAATAAAAAAATAGGTATATACCTATATAGCCAGTGTCACTCGGGATACTGCAACGATTCTAACGATACCCCATACATCCAAATCAGTTCAGGCATTTAGAAGTAATGATGGAATAAAGAAACTCACATACCCACAAACATACATGAACCCTAAACACATATACACTCATTTTTGGGCAGTCGTGTAAAAAAGGAGGAGGTTCTCAATTCAACTGTTTTTTTTTGTACGTAGTTTACTCAATATCTCCTCGAATTTTGAACCGATTTTTTTATTCTTATTTTTGTTAGAAACAATAATAAACTACCTATGTGATGAACTTTAATATAATTTTTTCCATGTAGGGCCATTTTAATACATCAGTTGTCGAATTGTAATGAAGTGTCAAATGTGATCTATTTAATTAGCCCTACTTTTAATTGTCCATTCAATAAGACAGATACAGAGACAGTAGATCTGGCGGCTCGTCGCTTTCGCAAATGCTCATCGCGAAAAATTTGGTCACTTTCGCAGAATTTCATTCAATTTTTTTTTCTTTTTTCTCAAATTAATTGTGAAAGTGACGTTTTGCGAAAGTGACCAAATTTTTCGCGATGACCATTTGCGAAGTGACGATCTGCGTCAAAACCCTGGCATACTTGATCAACCGCATGTCAGCCCCCTAGCATGATGAAAACTGAAATGCGATATGTTAAAGTGATTTATCACGTATCACGTTTGACTGTCAAAAGACTGAGAAAGATTATGAGTTCAATACAATTTGAGCTTATAATTATTATGATAATAAAAAAAAACCGGCCAAGTGCGAGTCGGACTCGCGCACGAAGGGTTCCGTACCAAAAAACAGCAGAAAATCATGTTTGTTGTATGGGAGCCCCCCTTAAATATTTATTTTATTTCATTTTTATCATAAGTTGTTGTAGCAGCAATAGAAATACACGATCTGTGAAAATTTCAACTGTCTACCTGTAGTCGTTATCAATATCGAGCAAAAAACTGCAAAAAAATCACGTTTGTTGTATGGGAGCCCCCCTTAAATATTTATTTTATTTTGTTTTTAGTATTTGTTGTTATAGCGGCAACAGAAACACATCATCTATGAAAATTTCAACTGTCTAGCTATCACGGTTCATGAGGTACAGCCTGGTGACAGACAGACAGACAGACAGACGGGCAGCGGAGGCTTAGTAATAGGGTCCCGTTTTTACCCTTTGGGTACGGAACCCTAAAAAACTGAGTATTTACTATGAATTGATAATTGGATACGTAAAAGATATGAAATAGAGCTATTGTAAATACACTTCCTGCTCTTATATTTTAGCATTAAAAAACCAAAATCAATATCATTCTTTACCTACAAACAAACTTCCTTAATCTGATTACCAAGTATTGAATGAATATTATTTTTAGGTCAAGTTGTAGGTATATATCATTTTTATTTTTAGACCAGTACCTATTAAACATTTAACCGCCTCTGTGGTCTAGTGGTTCTCCCAACCTTGTAAGACGCAGGGGTCCCAGGTTTGATTCCCAGGGGAGATATAATTTGTACTCTGTTTGGTTGGTGGTAGGGCTTATTGCATGTCCGCCTGGCTAGCTACCACCATCCTACCTAAGTCTGACGCCATAACAACAATTTAAAAATTGTTGTGTTCCCGCAGTAAGAAGTAAGATAGCCAGTGTGTGAATAAAAAAATGCCCTAAATTATGTATTAATGATATTCAATAAGTCACTGTGTGCAAAAGTTAATCAGAATCTTATACTATGTTTGTCTGTCAGTTACAAATGATGTCTAAAATATATTCCATAACTACCATGATTGACCAACAATAGGCATTCAAAACGTACAAGTGATTGATGCTCAAACACATTTTGTGAACTATGTCGTGCAGCCACTTGGGTTTTTCCTTCAATGTGATATTAGCTTTATAATAATATAGCATAGTATATTATGTGGTGAAGTACACCATTCATAAGGAAAACATGAATGGAAATAATACAATTGTGATAAAATGTGGTCATGTGGTAGTGGTAAACACCAGAATTTTGCTTTGAGATGGTGTTTTGTTATTTAAAATTTTACAAAGAAAAACCCGATAGATAGTTTTAAACAGTAATAAAAATTGTATTTACCCTTAATTTTAAATAAATAGGTATCTACAGTACAAAAAGTATATATTTTTTTAAAACTAAATACACTTCTAAGATTTTTAACTTGAATAAAATGGTAATTTAATTTTGTTTAAGATAGCAACATGTAGTGTTTACAACAACACAAAATTAATATGCTGTCAACAATTTGGTGTCTTTGATACAACTTTTTGGTGCATCATTTATTAAACCCCGAGCGGCTCATTTTCTGAGGCTTGAAGGGTTAAGATAAATACTAGATCAAAAAAATAATGGGTCAGAATAATGTTTACCTTTAACCGCAGAGTAGAATCAGCATCAATGTCATTGAAAAGCAGTACATTTTCTTTCATGTCAAAACTTTCCCGCACACCAAGATGGTATAGTAGTGAACTTTGCTGTACTAGCAAACTCAAGTCGACGAGGGCCACGTCCGCATTGTAAAATGTGTCTAGGACACTAGTCTCCCCAAAGTCCAACTTCTCGAACTAGAAAGCACAGTACAATAAATATAATTAATATTTCAAGGCTCATATCATACAGAAAGTAAAATACTAAAACGGATCATATCAATATTGTCACTTCGCTCAATTCAGCACTACGGCAAACAGCTTTTTGGGTTAAATATAGCCAGGGGGTCTCAGTTAAGTGCAGAGCTTAAGCTTTAAATTAGCCTACTGCTTGCTGCTGACGCAGTCGAGCCAGCACACGAGGGACGTCATGTGTTGGTTGAGGCAGACCGATGCGACAGAAAGGGAAACGCTTTGGAGGTGTTCATAATATTATCCATGAAGCGCTGTGCAATTTGAAATTGTACTTTAGTGTCGTACAGCGATAGTCACTTATTATTTGATTGTTCTCTTGTGAATGGGCTTCTGTACGTTTAGTATTATTATAATATATATGGTATAGCGAAATTATTAGAATGCAAATTAACCCATCTGCGCCAGCCGTATACCCCCCTAAAAATTATTAGCACCAGAGAAGATAAGAGAACAATAGAAGAAAACTTAAACAAATTGCCGGCCTCATGCGGCTGGCTCGGTGTTGACAGAATGGCTTAAACAATTTTTAGCCGGCCTCATGCTCATGGCGTCAAGGAATTAAGAAGTTAAATCATGGTCAAAGTTTATTTAACAATATCAAGAATGACATGAGCTTACAATGGGATTAAATTTAACAATGTACAACTGAAGCGGCTAACTTCAGAGCGCTTGCAGTACAAAACAATGTAATTTAATCTGTTAAATTTATCTGCCATACATTCTTGAGTGAAGTTGCAGTGTATCACTGTCTATTGTCAATTTAATCGCACTGTACTTGAGAACAGACGTTTACAGGTACCACATAATAGTAAATAAGTATGGGAACGACCTTCAAAAAATTAACAAAAGGTTAGCCTCACATGTATGTGGTGTAGATTAGCGTTTACAAGGTCAGAAGCCAACCGCACTTCCTCCAACGCTCTTCTTCTATGGCTCAGGTTGGTCGACTGGTGCACATCCAAAACACAAGCGATATCCATCCGGGGCCGTTGGTTGGCCCCGGGCTGCACAGTGGCGCACGAACCATCACTGCCGACACTTTCGCAAATACTCTTCACTTCACCTAAAAATACACAAAGTTAGAACTCTGAAACTCAAAGTTCAACTCGACAACAACAAAATCCCGTGCTTTCATTCACCTGTGTCCTCCAACGCCGTGGAATTGCTAGCTGAGCCGAATGTTATCATTTTATCGAGGACTTAATGTTTGGTGTCATTTGGACAATTTACGAACACATTTTTATCAACTAGTCAATTTACGCAGCGCGAAAATAAATAATCCAAAAGCAATAACTTCGTTTCGAACGAGCTTGTTATTTAACGCTAGCTAGTGATGTGCGAGAGCGAACACAGACAGACTCGGTCGGTTCGGCTACTATTCCCAGTGAACTAACTAGTATTAGTATTCCTATCGAATAGGGTCTCATCTGGTGAGCAGTGATAAAATATTAGGTAAGTATTTTATTTTTATAAATGTTTACTCTTACAAAATTGTTAAAAAAGTAAATAATGCTAATAATAATGAGTAAAGATACAGCTCGCGCAACATAACTTGAACTTGAAGTTATGTTGCGCGAGCTGTACCTACAGTACGAGGCATATAATATCTTGAATTTTTTCGACGGAGTGGGGATAAGTTCGCGCATGTGCTCTTCTGATGTGAGCGAACAATAGCGCGCATCCCTGTCCCACGCCGCCGCCCGCGTACCTCACCGCTACGTACGTATATGCCCAAAATACGCGTTCCACGCAATACGCAATCCCCACCTAGGGCTGCCAGATCGGAACTCCAAAATATCTGGAGAATATTTGAAAATGTCGGGATTTTGCGATTGTTGTCGGGTTAAATCTGGTTAAATAAATATTTAAAATTAAAAATGTATCTTAAATGCCTGTACTTATGTTGGAAAAAAACGGCCGCGCAGCGCGATTTTTAGTCAGTTTTATCCACTAATCTTGTAAGTTGTGATCTTGCCGATCTATTGAAAAAAAAAACGGCCACGCAGCACGATTTTTAGTTAGTTTCACCCGTTTCATCCACTTATATTGTACTCTTGTCTGTCTATAGTAAAATACAATGGCCGCGCAGCGCTATTTTTGTAGTTAGTTTCACCCGTTTCATCCACTAATCTTGTACTCTTGCCTGTCTATAGTAAAACACAATGGGCGCGCAGCGCGATTTTTAGTTAATTTCATCCACTAATATTGTGATCTGTGGTTTCTTACGCGAAAATTATTGTTTTCTAGAGAACTTTCGGAACAGCAGTTTTTCCGGGAGATTTTTAGATTTTTCGGGAGTAGGGAGACCACTTGAAATTCCGGGACAATCCAGGTGAATCCCGACCATCTGGCGACCCTATCCCCACCTGGTCCCTCAGACCAAATAAAAAAAGGAAGACGGAGTCTTCCGAACGAAGCGGTGAGGCCTATAAAACTACGCATTGGCTGTGTCCATACACAGTTCACGCACATACGTGTAACAAAACTACGCCTTGGTTTTCCATATAAAACTCCGCCGCCCGGCCTCCGCCCGCCCCCTTGTACGCAAACATGTACTATCAAAAACCAGCCTCACTTCATTGTTCGCAACCCTCCATCTTTCTTTTTATTTGATCTGAGCCCGGTCCCGGTTTCAAGATATTTGCCTCGTACTGTACTATTAATAATTTGTTAATAAGAAATCAAATTATTTATGTAATTTTAATTGCTCATTACCAATTAACATTCTTAGAACATAATTTTATTTACCATACAATTAATTTTAAATTATGTACTTTATTATCTATAAAATTAGTAGCAAAACAAATACCTACAGGTTTTTATTTCAGCAAAGAAATAATGGAAGAACCATTTATAAAATTAGACTCAATTCATAATGGGAATCAGAACATAAAAACAGAGTGGAAAGAATAAATAAATAAAATGTTGACCAATTAAGAAAATGTTTACTAATGGAGAATATTTGAGAGCTTCGGCATCGAATCTAAATTTAAAATGACAAGATTTTGAAACTAACTTTTGTTAGCTAACTTATGGACTAACTTATGGACAACAATTATTTTAATTATAGAATTATTGTCCATCATCTTTTTTTCTAAATACTTAGTTTTTTTTAATATAAAACTAACAAAATAGTTTAAAAAATAAACAGATCTAATAAGATATAAATAATATTCAAGTCTACACACCTACTATATGTATAAGAGTTATGCATGTCGGACTCGCGCACGAAGGGTCCCGTCAAAAAAATTACGTTTTGGATGTATGGGATCATTGTATGGGAGCCCCACTTAAACATTTATAACTATTATTGTTATTATAACGGCAACAGAAATACATCATTCTGTGAAAACTTCAACTGTCTAGCTGTTGACAGACAGTGAAGTTTTGGTAATAGGTACCCTTTTTACCCTTTGGGGAACCCTAAAAAGTCTTTTGAAGTCGGGTGGGGCTTTAAGATTAAAAAGTTTTAACGTTAATATTATTTTCTGAATTCAAAAAGCTTGAACCTATTTTTTTTTGTAAAAATATTGTTTTTATTTTAAACTCAATTCATGATAGGAACGAAAGAAAAAGATAAATCACTTTGTAATTAGTTATCTACTTCTCATTAAGTTAGATACATAAAGTACTAGCAAGCTGTAGTACAGCCTGCTAGTATTTGTACCCGTACGTAGATTACGTAAGTCTGTTGCGATTGAAAGCGCAGTTACATTGCTGCTCTAAGTAAGATAGCTGTCACATTGGTTCTTAACTAAAGCAGCAATGTAACTGCGATTTCTGTCAGAGTTGATTGCATCAAAATCACAAAATCACCCCCCCCCCGGGAGGTAATTACGTAACTTTGTTGCAATCAACTCTGACAGGAATCGCAGTTACATTGCTGCTTTAGTAAGAACCAATCCAATGTGACAGCTATCTTAACTATAGCAGCAATGCAAAGCTGCTCTTTCAATCGATTTCAATCGAGAATTGTTAGCAACAGCCTTACGTGATCAAAGTACCGGTATGCGTTGCAATGGCAGAAACATCCAAACAAAATTTTATTTATTAGAAATACAATACATATCATGACAAGTGATATCAATAAATGCGACAGCATTGTATCAGTTACGTATTCCGTTCCGACTTGCACATCACTATTACGCCAATTTTAGGTGTGCAGCAGCGGCATCTATACACAAGAATGTAAAATATTTTGACATTTGCAGCCTAGAAGTTAAAACCTAAAATCAGAGATGGCAGCACAGATCATCAAAACACTGATCGTAATGAAATAAGCAAACTTTACGGGCGGGAAACTTAACTTATGGACAACAATTATTTTAATTATAGAATTATTGTCCATCAGCTTTATAATTTAACTACAAGAACTATTGTTGAACAGTGAATACATTTTTCTAAGTAGCGAAATGGCCAAGCCACATATTTTGACTATGGTGAAGAGTTTTTGAAGTTAGGGCTTGTAGAGTTAGGGCGCGTAGAGTTAGAAGTTTGGCTCTGGTACATGAGGTCTCATAACTTTTTGACAGTGCAAGCCATATTATGGAGTCTTGGCAGCACTATACATAAAAATGTTTTTGGTGGGATTTCATTCCTTTTTGTAAATGAAATGAAATGAAATGAAATGAAATGAAATGTATTTATTTGCAATAAAACACGGTATACAAGTTGTTACAGATATAAAGGTCAAGCGTATTTTGTCAAGTTTTGACATGCAAAAGTTTTAATTATAATTAACATCACATAGTTTTAGGGTTTCAGATTCATAAAATTCCTATTAGGTATATAAAGTCAAATAAATGTCAAGACTGCAACAGTGAATTATAAAGACCCATTTCGTAATAAATATAAGTATATGTATGTCAACTAAAATAAGTGAAATAATAAAATAAAGTAAAATAGATTAATTAAAGATTACCTATAAATTATAATAATGTCATATCAGTGGATGTCAAAATATTCATTCAGGTCATAAAAACTTTTGTCAATCAACCAGACCCTCAATTTATGTAAAAATCGTGTAGTGGGTAATTGTCTGATTTCGATAGGAATCCTATTGTACACACGTATTGGCATCACATCGCAATTTTTCCTATATAAGCTTGTATTGCATGACGGGACCTGCAGTTTATATGGATCTCTTATACGTAAACGTTGATTTTGAACAGGTTTTTTAAACATTTCCATATTGCATCTTAAAAATTTTCCTACTTCATAAATATACAGGGACGTTAAAGTGAGCAAGTTATATTTTTTAAACATTTGTCTACAGCTGTCAAGAGGACCGAGGCCAGCTATGGCTCGGATACATTTTTTTTGTATTATGAAAACTTTTTTTACTTCCGTTGAGTTTCCCCATAGAATTATTGCGTATCTAAGTACCGAGGACACATAACCATGATAGGCAATAAGCGCCGTTTTCTCACCAGCATTAACTCTCAGACGGTAAAGAGCGAAAACGAAACGACTCAATCTGCTGCAAATATCGGATACATGACTTTTCCAGTTACAATGGCAGTCCAATACAATGCCCAAGAATTTAGTTTCATTAGCCTCATTTAGTTTCTCGCCTTTACATTGTAAACTAAGATTATACTTGTTTGATTTATAATTTAAAAATTGAATAAAATTCGTCTTAGTTACGTTAATACTGAGACTATTTGTCTGTAGCCAAAGTTCAATTTTTTCAATAGTTCCATTAATAATGTTTTCATAGGGAATTTGTGAAGCAACGTGAGGAACTATCAGCGAAATATCATCTGCATAAAGAATGGTTTCAAAGTTAGTGACCCTAGGCATGTCGTTTATGTATATTAGAAACAATAGCGGGCCAAGGACACTCCCCTGAGGAACTCCAGACTCATTATGCAGGAATGAGGATCTATAGTCAACCATCTCATTGTCTTGATTAGTTTTAGTGATTTGGACGCATTGCGTTCGATGAGCGAGGTAACTTCTAATCCAATTAAGAGCTATTCCTCTGATACCATATCTTTCACATTTGGCGAGCAAAACGTTGTGGTTAACAAGATCAAAGGCTCTACTCATATCAAAGAATATAGCTGTAACTGGAATCCTATTATCTATGTATTGTGTAATCTTTCGAATCAAATTGTATCCAGCGAGATTGGTAGACTTCCCACTACGAAAGCCATTTTGTTCAACAGCTAATAATTTATGTTTTTCTAAAAAATTAATTAATCTGTCTTTAAAGACCTTTTCAAATATTTTTGAGAGAACAGGAACTAGAGTTATAGGTCTATAGTTATTTATGTTTTGTTTAGAGTTTTTCTTTTTATGCAGAGGTTTAACTACAGATTGCTTAAGCCTGTCTGGAAAAAGGCCCTGATTGAGAGATAAATTAACCAAATAAGCAATTACTGGTGCAAGGTGTTCAGCGCAAGACTTAAATATATTAGCTGGCAGATTATCAAAACCTACTGATTTAGAGTTATTTAGGCTTTTTATAATTTTCACTATTTCCGTTTCAGTACACGGTTTTAAAAAAATACTAGAACTCAAATTATCTAAATTACTTAGCACTACACTACGATGTGCAATCGAGCTTTGTGGCTTAGTAATAAAGTGATCGTTAAAATTTTCAGCCATTTCATTAGGATCTGTGATTATTTTACCATTTACGTTTATTGAATTCATCTCCATAGCAGCACTATTCACACTAGCAGTTTTATTCTTAATAATGTTCCACGCAGCCTTACACTTATTTTTCGCTTTATCCAGTATGTTGGCATTATATTTTTTTCGTGATAATATTATACAATTGCGTAGAAGCTTACTGTAGTTTTTAAAAACACTTTTACATTCATCGGTGCGAGTTTTGTAGAAAGACAGTCTTAGTCTACGTTTGGCCAAAGATGACACTTTTAAACCCTTCGTGATCCATTTTGGTCTCTGATCATGTGCACTAATTTTAATGCGTTTTTTGGGAAAACAGAGATTAAAAAACAACATCAATTCGTCATGGAACTTATTAAAAGCGGAATCAAGGTTTTTATCATGAAATACTTCTTGCCAAGATAAACTACCTAAGCAATTTTTAAACTTCTTCAAATTATCCTCACATTGATCTCTAATGAATTTATAGCAAAGTCGTGGTCTAGGTTTGTTAGATGTATTTTTAATTGATAAAATCTGGCAAGTGTCATGGTCCGACAGACAAACTCTATGAACACTACAGCTTACCTCTTGAATGTTTGATGCAATATGATCAATACATGATAATGCTCTTGTTGGTTCATTGACGTGCAAATGAAGATTGAAATTATGAAATAAATTCACTAGTCTTTGAGTGACATCATTTGTTTTCAAAGTATTTATATTTAGATCTCCAGCAATTACTATTCTTTTATTTTTTATTGAAAGTTTATGCAAAAGAAGTTCCAGTTGATTGAAAAAAGTTACAAGTGTGTAATTTTTAGGAATTCTATACACACACAGTATTATACAATTATGAGCCGGTAGCTCTATTCCACAACACTCGAAACACTTTTCAACAGTATAATCTTTACAAATCAAGAGTTGTTTACTTTCTATACCATTGTTCACCAAAATACATACACCACCACGGCCGTCACTAGACCTACAGTATGATGATGCTATATAAAAGTTATTCAATCTAACATTGCTTTCACTGCCTTGTTTTAAGAATGTTTCGGAAAGACACAAAACATTTGGATAAATTTTTTTGTCATTAAAATCATCAATACAGAGTTCTAAGGAATCCAGCTTGCTTAATAGACCCTGGATATTTTGGTGTAATACAGTTAAAGTATGTAAGTCCTTGCTTTTTGGTCGATATACATTTCTATGAACATGATAAGACGGGTCACACGGAGGAACGAAAAAAACTATTTTGATTTTTCAATTTCGGAAAATAAAATGGAATGGTTCCTTTCTTTGCCGGAGAAGATAAAACATTGGATTCAATTTTTTTATTGTGTTGCAAAGCAAAGAAGTACGGAATTGTGCCCTTTCTGTGTGACTTGTTAACATTTTGATTTTCTATAGTCGAGCCGTGCTGCTGGCGAAATACAATTTTTTTAATTTCTTTTACGTCTAAGTACTTACGGTCATAATTTATACAGTCAATAATAAAATTAATTTTGTTACAAATGTCAAGAAGTGATAAGGGTCTGTCAGATTTTATAAAATAGTGATTTTTGTTATACTTACATAATTTGTCAATTTCATTATTTAATAAAGATTCGTTAAAAAATTGATTATGTTCTACATTCAATAAAATTATGACACACTTATGCAATTTATTCAGTAATGACCGAATCTGTGACAGTACATATTGAGGATTACTATCATTTTGACCTACTGTCTCTCTTATTCGGCTCAACACGGTAACAATCTCTCAGTATATCAGCTGTATCGGCGTGGGGTCTGGTGAGGGCAACTACTTTATAGTCTTGAGCACCTTTTGATCCAAGTAGTAGTGACGCGAGTCCTACACTCTGTTGTGCTCAGTATATTCGTATCGTCCGGGACAATTGATCTTCTTTTAGCATTTTTATTGAATTTAAGGAATTACTCCCTTCGCCATCAGTTTTGCCATACCTGCTTCTACAAGGTTGCTGTTGAGAATAATTTAACTTAGCTTGATTATTTGATTCAACTGCTCTTAGCCTTTTTTTAAGATTTTCAACTTCACAGTAGGCTCTTGTTAATTTTTCTTGAAGATCCGCAATCAACAACTCCAACTCTGCTTGCTTTTCTGAGTTTTTCAAAAAATCTATGCCATGCTTTCGACGTATCGCAGAAGAGGTTTTAGGTGTACTTTCGTATTGCTTGTCCTGAGTATTATTTTGGGTCTTTTTTGCACCCGATGATTTTGTAGGCGTAATTAATGGTCGTTTCAGTATATTTTTCAGTGCATAGTTTTCCTGAGACACTATTTCCATGTTTCTCCTTAATTCATTATTTTCACAAATTGTATTGTCTAATTCGCTTTGCGTACTCAAAAGATTAAGCTTAAGTTGTGCAACTTCTTCTCTTAGCTCTTGTGTCTCAAATGTAGAATAACCTATTTCTAAGCTTTTAGACAATTTTTCAGTTGCGGATTCATAGTCCTCGCCCGTATTTGCATCTGAAAAGTTGTATTTTGAATCTGAAGAAATCGAGTTGCATGTCAAGTTTCCGTCGAAATCGTCATCATTGCTGTCGTTTTTTGTAGTTTGATCCTTTAAAGTCGTATCATGAGTTACTTTCAGCTTACATGGAACGGTTGGCTTTTTCCGCAAAGTTACATTTTGCGTAATGTTTTGTTTACCTATGTTTTGAATGCATTGTTTACATTTCCAATTTTTTTTCTTTTCTACGCTCATAATCAGGTATAATTTTTCAGATACACCCGCGCAGTTAAAGTCATATCTCATTTCACATTCCGAACATAGTATTGTATCTCTCGATTGTAAAGTCAATTTGCATTTGTTACATTGTACCGTTATTCTACGGCTGTCTTGTTTCTCCATTGTTGATAAAAAAAATAATTGTAATTAAATAAAAAACAAGAAAAAATTATTAAATGGATAGAGAGAAAAAAATTATAAACAACAAAAAATATTTTATGACTTGGATTCGAACTGATGATAGTTCGACGTAATACCGCAACCGTTGCCAATGATCTACGCTGCGATGTACTAAGGCGTCGAAATGTTTAATCACTTGTGCAGATCTATTAGTCCAATATTGTTATGATGAATCATTAACAAGCAACGTAAAGCACGAGCAAACCACGTAATTCCAAAGCTCATAACAGATGGCGCTGTACTTGATATGGTAATGTGCTCTTTATTAACACGCCTATAAGGTGCAATTATTCTTCGCAGTCTGGTTATTTTAAATAAAATTAACTGACCTTAATCACGAGTCGAATGAAGAATTATGTTTTTGCTTCATTACTCACTATTCTCGAGGTAAACTTATCTCTCGAAGTAAGATTTACTTGTTCTAACAACATGGAAACACATATTTTCTGGTTTTTTCACTCCGATTCAATTATTTATGATGATAAACACTCCGGTCTTCGTTAGTTTTTATTTTTGACTTCCGTGAAGTGATCAAGGAGAAAACACTTGTGCGATAACTTTTGACACTTTTGTACTGTTTGATCAAAAAATAAATGTATAAAAGGTGAATTTTACTATTTTTAAAGTAAGAAAGCACGGAGCTAATCTTCACTGTATGGCAGTAGCGCCATCTGTTTGTAAGTAACTTTCCATAAGCCGGTAAAGCAAGGTGGGGTCAAAATTGTGGTCTAAAATCGTGTAAAATTCGATCAACATCAACCAGCGTACCCACTTGTACTATTACTTATTTTATTTTGTGGTAGAACTAATTCATTTATGCTGTGATATTATTTTACTCTTTGACATCTTGGAAGTTTATCATAGAATGTGCATAAATTTTTCATGTCAGTGTAGAATTAGTGATGGGCCAACTCGAGTTCCGACCCGGGTTGACTCGAGTTGCAGTTGTATCGGGTCAACTCGAGTCAGCTCGTTAAGAACTCGAGTCAGCCCGTTAAGTACTCGAGTTCTGTACCTTCGCTTCCGCCGCCGCCGCCATACTCAGCCCGGCCCGGCGGCGGAGTTGGCCGATCTAATCCGAATTTACCTGTAGCACCCAAAGTTCTGTTTTCTTACTACCGGCTATATTTTACTGTTTGCTTGTTTTGTTTCTTTTAATGTTTGGATAAACAAATATTAAAGTTCTAGTTTTATAAGCTCTTTTTACTTCGTAATTGTGTTGAGTGTGTGTTTTGTGTCGTGTTTAACTTTGAGACAATGTCATCCAGTCGAAAAAAGAAATGAAGGGTTTGGGAAGTATTTGATTTACCCGTAGATGGCAAAGTAAAGTGCAAAATATGTTCTGTGATATATATGTACAAATATTCAGAAAATACGACAACTCTTAAAAATCACATAAACAGAAAACACCCTAGTGAATGATAGTGAAAAAAGTTTTTTCTCTCAAATTCCAAACAAAATCACAATTTCGTTATAAACAATTAAAACAACCTAACCTACTTAGCGAGTATCTAATCTATGAACAAAAAGGTAAAGATCTCCACAGTTGCTGACCATCTGTGGTCGGTTCCGAACCGATTATATAGGCAACTCCGTCTGACTCGCTTACAGATACGGAAATTCGCGTAACTGGGTTTCAATTCAACTCAAGTTAGCCGACCCGAGTTGGCTAACGGGTCAACCCGCTAGCCAACTCGGGTCGGCTAACTCGAGTTGAATCGAAACCGAGTTACGCGAATTTCCTAGTTGGCTCGCGGGTCGTAGCGGGTCGACCCGCGAGCCAACTCGGGTTGGCTAACTCGAGTTGAATCCGAGTTACGCGAATTTTGAAACGGGTTGACTCGAGTTGGAAATAAACCGAGTTGGCCCATCGCTATGTAGAATGTGACAGTGCAAAGAGCAAAATAGAGTCTGCGTGAGGGTTTTTGGCGCCATTTTGTCTAGTACGGTTTGGTTGATTCATAGTGGATATTGTGTTTTAAAATTTATGCAGTTTTGTGGTACAAGTGTCTACGCAACTGAACAATATGTGGGATAATTGAAATAGGCGCGATCTTGGTTGTGTGAAGCTGAGACTTTTAATGTAGTGGTAGCTACCTCGGCAGAACTTTCCGAGTAAACTGTCTTGATATACTTGTTGCCAAATGCTCCAAGCAGCATTAGAATGCAATGCACCCGCATTCTAATGTAAACTTAAACTGAAATAATACCTACTACTGAACTATTAAACACTTGACACTGGCAAAAATTACTTCCAAGAGGAAAGTAGATTGCCAAAATAAAAATAGAAGAAGAAGAGTCTGCGTGAGGTTTGCGCCCCGAAAGAAGTAGTTTTGAAATGAACACAATTTCTTTTTAATGTATATTTTTTCCGTTGCTTTAACAGTGATTCACTAAGTCTTAAAATTAATTACTAAATAAGTATTTAAAAAAAATCAGATACATAAGTCTAATTTTTCAGACCTCTAGCATCAAAATTTGCGGAAGTCTCATAAAAACTTCCATCCCCTACTTTAAGGGGTTGGGGGATAAAAGTTCCAAGTTTCATAATTTTTTTGTTGTTTGTGTATTAAAACTAGCTTAAATACCACATTTAATTTTCAGCTTTCTAGGACTTCAGGAAGTACCCTAAGAATTTTGATGTTTTTCAGTAAGTTTTTACGAAATCTAGTTTTTTAGATATCAATAAAATCCAAAGTTTAAGAGCTATGCAATTGAAACTTTGTATGTTTAATAAGTCTACTACAGACATCATATCTTGAGAATTTTGTGCTTCTGGTATAATGCAAACCCAAATTATGACGGTTAAGCGGTTGGAGGGTTAAAGTCCAATTTTATATTTTTTTTGTGGTGTGTGTCTTAATACTAGCTTATATACCAAATTTCATCTTTCTAGCACTTCTGACGAAATCGGGGTTTTTCAGATATCAATAAAATCTATATTATAAAAGCTATGCAATTCAAACTTAATATATTTAATAAGTCTACTAATGCAATCACATTCCGAGTATTTGTTTATCTGGTATACTCCAAACTCAAGATATGAGGGTTCAAAAAAACGACGAAGCGCTTCGAGAAAAGGTAGGTAGTGCCCTTGCACTTCGCTTGCTCGTCTTGGCGGGAGAACTACCGTGCTCCCAGATATGTATAATATAGAAAGTAGAGCATGGTCCAAGTTTACTTGGATTAGAATTTTGATCCAAGTCAACTTGGATTACTGGTTTACATGATCCAAATAGCGTCCAAGTAGCCATCCAAACTACTTGGATCGTGTCAACGCGGCATAACTCCCGTAGCACGAGGTACGCGCTACGCAAGAATCTTATATTCATATTCTAGAGTCATATATAAGGTTCTTGGCGCTACGCTATCAAAAAAACGAGCGTTAGAGTCAGTGCCGTAAATAGCCTTTTCTGCGCCTTGTGCGAGCTTCTATAACTGCGCCCTTGGCTTTTTTAGGGCAGGAGTGTCCAACACAATTTTGTGGAGGGCTGGGTTTAGTAGGGTGGGCCAAAGAAATGCTCAATAGTCAAGGGTGGCCAGAGTAAAGTATTTAGTAAAGAAAATGGCCGCGCAGTTCGATTTTTAGGCAGTTTTATAGAGTAACCTTGTAATCTAGCCTGTTTATAGGAAAAACAAACGGCCGCACTGCGCGATTTTTAGTCAGTTTTATCCACTAATCTTGTAATCTTGCCTGTTTATAGGAAAAACCAACGGCCGCGCAGAGCGATTTTTAGTCAGTTTCATGCAGTAATCTTGCCTGTTTATAGTAAAAAAAGGCCACGCAGCGTGATTTTTAGTCAGTTTTATGCAGTAATCTTGCCTGTTTATAGGAAAAACAAACGGCCACGCAGCGCGATTTTTAGTCAGTTTCATCCACTAATTATGTAATTTTGTTTGTCAAAACAGTCAAAAAACAGTCGCGCAGCGCGATTTTCAGTCAATTTCATCCAGTAACCTTGTAATCTTGCCTGTTCTTAGTACAAAAGACCAGGCAGCGTGATTTTTAGTCAGTTTTTTTCACTAATCGTGTAATCTTGATTGTTTATAGTAAATAAAATGTCCGGGCAGTGCGATTTTTAGCAATAACCTTGTAATCTTGCCTGTTTATAGGAAAAACAAACGGTCGCGCAGCGCGGTTTTTAGTCAGCTTCATCCACCAATCTTGTAATTTTGCTTGTTCATAGTAAAGAAAACGGCCACGCAGCGTGAATATTTGGCAGTTTCATCCACTGATCTTGTAATATTGCTTGTTTATGACTTACTTGACTTAATATCCTGTGACCCCTAGATGGGGCAGTGGGCGTCCACAGTGATCCGCCATCGCGTTCGGTCTTGAGCTTCGCGTTTCACTTCGCTCCAAGTCATCCCGATGCCTTTCGCCTCGTCAGTTACCGTACGTCGCCATGTTTGCTTGGGGCGGCCGCGTTTGCGCTTTCCTTGGGGATTCCAATCGAGGGCCTGTTTAGGGATATGATCGGAGTCCTTGCGTAAAGTGTGGCCAATCCAGTTCCACTTGCGGCGCTTGATCTGTTCGTCGATCGGTGTTTCGTGGCAGCGTTCCAAAAGTTGTTCGTTGGAGATCTTCTCGGGCCAGTAAATACCGAGTAATCGACGAAGGCAACGATTAACAAAGACCTGAAGCCGCTGCGAGATGGTTTTAGTGACCTTCCACGTCTCGCACCCGTATAGCAGTACAGACTTGACGTTGGACCCGAAGATCTTAAATTTCACGCGACGGGTCAGTTTCCGTGACTGCCACACCGGTCGCAATTGTGCGAAGGTGGCTCGGGCTTTGGCAATTCGAGAAGTGATGTCCTCTTCTGTACCTCCAGTTTCTGACACGACACTTCCGAGGTATGTGAATTTGTGGACGCGTTCCACATCCTCTGCACCAATCTGTAATGGTGTGCTATTTCCCACTCCAGATCGCATTTCTTGGGTCTTTCGGGTGTTGATTTTTAACCCTGTAATCTCCGCTTATATAAAACCGCTCCGTTTCATATAAAAATACAGGCCAATATTTCAAGCCGGGGCGTAAGAATGGCAAGACCAGGACTATTATTTAATAGTCCTTGTCTGGCCATTCTTGCGCCCCCCAGAGTCTACGTCCTGTGCCTGGGCACCGGTGGCACACCCCTATTTACGGCACTGGTTAGAGTAAAATTCAAAATTCAAAAATAAGTTCAAAATTCAAAATTCAAAAATAATTTATTCAGTCTAGGCTGTTACAAGCACTTGTGAATGTCATAGAAGCTACGCCATCGGTTCGCAAACCCTAAGCGGGAGACCTTGTAACGAGAAGAACCGGCAAAAAACTCGTCAAGGGCTGTTTTTTTCTCCCTGTATATTTCATACAGAGTCGTCAACATTGAAAAATGAGCTCCACATTTAAAGTGAGGTTATTTTCCATCACAATAATTAACAAAAGTTTGCACACAATGGGTAGGTAGGTTGAAATTAAATACCTACCACATATCGGATACGTACCTAATGAGAGTAAATAACTTTCAACTAGTTGAGAAATCACTGTGTCTGCTACTCGAAAGTGCACCAAAGGAGGCAAAATTTACCAAAAAAAACACATGTTACAAGACATAAAAATAATTTAAAAAAAAATGCAATTCTTACAATTCAATATGCGTTAAGATAGGTACTCAGAAGTAGACCCTTTCCACTGGCAGCACCCGTTCACGAGCCTGACGCATGGACCAGCCATCGCTTCGCTCAACCACATTTGAGGGAACGTAACGACCCGCCCCACACGACACCACCGCAGAAATAATTAAAGAGAGCATGACATACTTAGGCTACCCATCCTAAGGCACCGAATTAAAAACTAATATCCAGAAGCTTTTCATAGGCCTTTACTTACAAAACTACTGAATATAGAAAGCAAAATGATTGCAATTAAAAAAATTAGAAATCAAAACAAGGTTTAGTTATTAATTTAAATTTTGAGTAAGAAGTGCCATACATATTGATAATATTAATCAGAAAAAATAATATATTAGGTCTTTACCTATGAAATTGCCGTTTTGTTTGAAAAAGTTAAAGTATTTTTTTTCGAACTTATTTATTTCTTTTATTCAAAGTAATCACCCCTGCAATCAATGCATCTTTGCCAACGCTGTGGCAGTTTATGGATGCCCTTCTTGAAAAAATCAGCTGGACGGGAGACAACAAACTCTTCAAAGGCGTTTTGTACTGCCTCTCGGGAATTGAATTTTTTTCACGCTAAAAAGTTGTCCAAATTTTGGAAAAGTAATAGTCGGTAGACGCAAGATCTAGTGAGTATGGCGGATGAGGGAGAGCTTCCAAACCCAACTCATGCAGCTTAGAGACGGTCTGTTGTGCAGTATGAGGTCGCGCGTTGTCGTGAAGTAGCAGTGGGGCACCCATCTATCAAGCTTTTTTATCTTGCCAATCTGTCGCAAATGGACCAATATTGTTTTGATGCTAACATCAAAAGCTGCTGCCAGCTCAGCTGTAGATTGCGATTCATCTGCTTCCACAATCGCCTTTAATTCATCATTGTTGACCAAAGTTTCCGGACGACCACGAGGTTCATTTTTCAAGTCAAAATTCCCAGAACGGAACCGAGCAAACCAATAACGGGTTGTACGTTCGTTTGTACAGTTCTCTCCGTAAACGTCGTTGATGTTACGTGTCGTTTGTGCCGCGTTGGTGCCACGACGGAACTCATATTCCATAATGACACGAAATTTCGAAGTATCCATTATGAGAAAAATTTTGAAATGTAATGAAAATACAACGCTAATCAATAAACAAAAGACTGATTTTGTAAATAGAATGTCATATTTTTAAAACAAAATTAATTTGAATTTAGAATTCATAGCCAATCAAAACTTTTTCTTTGTTTGAAAAAGTCTGTACTGCAATACGGCAATTTCATAGGTGAAGACCTATTATATAAATATACGAGTAGGGTAGAGGTACCTAGGTACGTACTTACCTACCAACGGGGAGGAAAAGCGCAATTTTATCCCGATAGGTGGCGTTGGTCTTTGGTACCCGGCCGCCTCAAAGAAAGTGTCAAAACATATGGGAATCTCATGGAGTATTGCACTTTTTAATTTTATACTGACAAAATGCCGCATTGTTATGCATGTAACTTGTAAAATATTGGAGTTCATCGATTTCCCAGTAACAAAAAAAATAGTGGGCAAAAAAATATCAAAAAAAATATGCTTTTCCCTCGATTTTCTCCTTTGCTGAGCCTGAGAAACATTCTAAATCAAAAGGAATGTTTCATGAATTTGATGAAGCTTCGCCAAAATAAAACAACATTTGAATTATAACAGCTTTGTTCTTTAATATTTCAACCTCAGCAGTTTCTAACATATTTATAACTTGGATGAATTTGATAGGTATATCAAATATGGAATAAGCCCAATATTGGAGCCAAACAGAGAATTAATAGAATTTTATATGCCAGAGTCATTCAAGAAACTTAGAATAATAAAATAAATATGATAAAATGGTTCGTGTAATTTTGGATGGTACAGAAATTCCAGTACAGAAACCTGAAATTACTATTGCACAGAAGGCATCATCAGCAGGGTGACCATCTCAAAAATGGCGAATCTGCCGGACACTGGCAAAAAAACTGCCAAAATCTGCCAAACCTGACTCCAGAAAATGCCAAAAACATGCCCCATACAAAAAATATATGATATAGCGATTTATCACTTTAAACTGTCAAATGACAATGGATTTTGACCATTGAGTATCAATAAAATGCTATAAAACGCCTTTTTCTGATTTTATCGATAATTTTGAGCCTAGTTTCACGTCCTTTCGTTTGTGCACTCTATGGCTGGGCACAATTGTCATATTTAAAGAAAATAAACTTTAAAATATATTAAAGTTTAAAAATTCCTACCTACTGTTTTTTCTTTTGTCGATCCGCACCCGACTAATTCTAAAGGATGTATTGCCAAATAATAAAAAATGCTTATATTGCTATAAACTGCCAAATACTGCCAGATTTCTAAAACGTCAAACAAATATGCCAGAGAGTAAAATAAAGGGCTAAACCTGCCGAAAAGGCAGGATCCTGCCACATATGGTCACACTGATCATCAGGCAACTATAAACACGGAAATTCACACTCAGTTGCTTTGTTAAAATTTAAATCATATGCTTCAAATTTGAAATAAAAAGATTACTTGTAAATCTTACACGAAATTTAAAGAAATGTAATGCTTGTTAGCAATTTTTTGTAAGTTGCTATAAACTTTCTTGCCTTTTGTTTTGGCTTTTCTTTTCCGTAATTCTTCTTTTATATGAGCTAAAGTTAGCATAGAATACATTGTTTGTCCGCAAAACCGAAAAAAATACAATCTAAGAAAGTAAAATCACGTATTACACAGTCAAGACAATATAAGCTCAAACTGACAATTGTTCCAAAGACTGAGCGCCATCTGTAATTCACTTTGCCTTCGCCTCCCCACTGCATAAGTTTGCGCCATCTACCGCCGAAACGCAAAATGAAAGTCTCACATCTGCACCGTATCGCCGCCGTATCCGTGCCGCGTCGCTTCTGTGTATTTCACGCCTAATATGTCTGTCTGTCGGTACGACATACACTCGAGACGTCAGAAAAACCGCACCTCTTCGGCACTAAGTTTAGACTTGGCCATCTGCTATTGCTAGCTAACGTTTTATTGTGTAAATGTTGATATCTATTGAAAGTACATTTAATGAGCTTTCTTTTAATAAGTGTTTGATTTATTTAACATAACAGTTACCATAATTAAACGATTAAAGCCTTATTGCTAGCGCCACCACAAACGGGAAATGAAAGGGGTCAATTCAGGAAATGCGGGTAAACTCGCTATCGAGATGATGGAGAAAACACACTTCAACAGTTCAATTAAAAAAACGAATACCCAAGATGGATACTATTGCCCATGAAGTTATTCAAATATTGCAATAAAATTAGGCAATGTAATGTGCTCGGAAACTCAATCTCAGTAATTGATTCCATTCGACGAGTATTCCAACGGTTTCTAAAGACTGTTGGCTATGTCCGAAGGGGAAGAAGTATATAATAACACTTGTTTATCATTAAATTATATGGGATTAAATTAACTTTGAAGAAAAGGTGCGGTTTTTCTGACGCCGAGTGTATTATCGTAGGAAGGTATTTTTACCCACGACGACGGACGGAACGGAACGGAGGCGGTATATGCGTTTGGGGCTTCGATCAATCTATACTGTCATAGCCTTCTATATCTTCCAAGCCCTGAAGTTGAGCAGAACGGCAACATCGCATATGGTCAAGCACATAGTATAAAATTATTTTAAAAATTAATTATTATTTGTTTTTCCTATATTATCTATGTTTAAACTAGTTGTAAATTGTGATGTAAGATTATTTCAATAAAGTTTTATATTTATTATTATTATTTATTTATTAGAACATAAAGTTTGAGTCAAATTATTTGAACTTTTCGGGGGTCCTTTAGTACGATGAGCATTTTGATCTAAGCCTCCTCTAGCAATAAATCTTACATCATTGGAAAGGTATTTAAATTTGAAACACTTTATTGTACAACTATAAACGTCAACTATTAGTACTTTGAGAGTTATAACGCTCTAAACTTGACCATTTTTTTTAACATTAATGACCTAAAACTCCGAAAATACTAACAATTAATAGAAAGTATGTTTACAGTAAATATTTGTCATATAAAAACCTTTCTTTTGATATATCACTCATTTCTATAGGTGTGGTAGATCAACTCCCATAGACAATAAACCACTTTTATACTTTAATAACCTTTAACTCCAAAAGTATTAACAATTGATATAAAGTATATTAACAGCAAATATTTGTCATTAAAAGACCTTTCTAATGATATATCATTTATTGCTAGAGGGCGTGTTAATCAACTCCCTGCTGAAGAAAATCAACAAAAAAGATGACATATTTGACAGCCATTTTTTCCTGGTTAACATTGATATTTTTCTTATTGTTTAATATACAAAGCATTTCAATAAAAGAACTAAATTATTTTCATATTTTAAACCTCACACGATTACTGGGAAAAAAAATATCAACCTCTTAAAATTGAAATATTCCCATACATTTAGTATGGAGACTGGCCGACGACATGACCACGAACTGACAGTAACAGACGTTGCTAAACTTATGTTCACGGCTTGCAATTAAAGAAGGCTATGATACTGTGGATATTGCATGACAATGGCATTTGTGGGACACTTTTAACTCCCCCAAAACGCAGCTTACTATGAAAGTCCCCCAAGACTTCTCATACAACTTGACATTTTACTTGTCAAACGGCATGTGCCACATTTCAGCTTTGCTATTGTATTGCGTAGTGCATCCTTTTGGAATGGAATATCATTGGTTTGGGGTTAGAGGTTGTGCGTTTGTTTGTTTGTGTGTTTGTCTGTTACCATTTTCCTCAAAAACTACTAAGCTGATTTCGATGCGGTTTTTTGCATTCAAAAGGTTTCATTTCAGAGCAGGTTCTTAGGCCCGTATTTATAAAGGCTCAATTACATTACACAATTTTAAGCACGCGATTTCAAGACTTTAACGCCGGAGACCATTTCCTATCCTAACTAGGATCCTAACTAGAATCCTACCTTCCTGAATGCAATTACACTTCTCTGAATTAAGGAGCGGCTTCATTCCGGATCCTTAATTCAGGATGATCTAATAAGCTCTTAAGCATGGTGTAAACGGACTAAGACAGTAAGAATCTTAAAATCGTGCGGCCTAGCCCGCTCGGTAATAAGATTCTTAAAATTGTGTCGTCTAAATGCACGCACGATTTCAAGACAGTCTAACTGTACCTACGACGGCACGTCAGACGTAACAGTTGTACTACAAAAACCAACTTTATACCTAAGGCATAAAGGCGTTCTCAAGGTCAACGTGTAGAGGTAATGTGACAGACAGAGACAGACTCTGTCTGACTCGCGACAGATAGACGATACTGCCACAGTACAAGATAAGTTCAAAAAGGCATGTTGGTTTTTTAACACGTTTTCATATGGACGTTTTCTTGTTCATTTATTTATTTATACTATTAATATTTATAAGTAGGTTCGTTTATTTGTTTGTCCGTAATTTTAGAAAAGAGTATTTTATACTAGGTAAGTACCTACCTACCTAGCTTCCCGATGAGCTAGAGACTTGAAACTTATAGGTAAGTAGGTAGGTTGTTTTTAACACGCTTTTATTAGGTTGCTTTCTTGTTTGCTTGTGTGTTTGTTTGTTTGTTTCTCCACAAAGTTTGCAAACAATTTAAACTAGCTTTCGGATGAGCTAGAGACTTGAAACTTTGAACATAGGTCAGAAATGGAAGGCAATGCAATATTATGGTATCATTGGGCTGATCTGATGATGGAGCCGGAAGAAGGCCACAGGAACTCTATAATGGAACCATACAACCCCATCGTGCTTGGGCTCGTTAGAATCGTCTTGATGAGTACTTTAAAGGGAGATGAGGTCCAGGCTCTGATGATGAAGCTGGAAGGCCATGCCATAGGAACTTAATATTGAAATCGTGCAACCCCATTGAATTTGGGCTCCTTTGAATCGTCTTGACGAGTGTTTTGTTGGGAAATAGTGTCCAGGGTCTGATGATGGAGCCGGAAGAAGGACACTGGAACTCTTTAATAAAACCACGCTACCCCATTGAGTTTAGGCTCGTTTGAATAGTCTTGGCGAGTACTCTAATGGGAAATAGTGTCCAAGGATCTGATGATGGAGCCGAAAGAAGGCCATAGGAACTCTATAATAAAAACCATGCAACCCCATCGAGTTTGGGCTCGTTTGAATCGTCTTGACGAGTACTTTGTTGGGAAATAGTGTAACGTATAATAACGCGATATCTAGGTAGGTCGATACGTGCGCGACCGACAACAACGACGATGTGCACCTTCTGAGCCGGACGCCGAGGGCGGGCATGGCGCGGGATGGGTCACGCCGAGAGGCGGGCGGGTCACGCCGAGAGGCGGGCGGGCGGCTCGCGTTGGTGTGCGGTGCGGTGCGGTGCGGCGTGTGTGTCCGTCGAGTTATTCACAAGAGCGACAGTCTTGTTTTGTTTGATACGATTCTTGCAATTTGCATTAAGTAAGTACCTACACATTAGAGGTTTTTATCTACTTAAATAAAATGATGCTAGGTAAATATACCTACTACTACTTCATACCTACTAGGTAAAATATTTCTATTCGTGAGCCTTTCGAATTTTCAACCTAGTCAGATATTAATGTTATGTAGGTTTCTAATAGGTAGATAATAGTTGAAAAAAATGATTGATTAATATATAAGTAAGGAGATAGGTACCTAAAATTTTATTTGACACGACGACTGCAAATTGAAAATATTTATAATCAACCTCTTAACAAACAATGATTAAAGAAAAGGAATTTGGTATTAGGTAGGTGCTTAAAGAACTAAAACAGAAAATAAAACAAATACAAAAACTACAATGTAAATAACTCCAATACTACGTTGATTGAAAAAAACATTAGAGACTTACTGCCTTCTCTTTTACTATAACAGTAAGCACGGCCGAGCGTGCTAGAAATTGTGTGGTGTAAATGCGCGCATTCTTAGTCGTTTTCAAGACAGTCTTAAAATCGCTTGCTTAAAATTGTATAGTGTAATTGAGCCTTAAACCGCTCTCAATACCGATCTCAAGAGCGATCTCAGCTGATACGCTCTCAAGATGTGAGCAGCATCTTAAGTTGGATATTAATTAATAGTCAGATGTCAAGAGCGTATCAAATGAGATCGATCTCAGCTCTTAAGATCAATCTTAAGAGCAGAATCTTAAGTTCACGGTGGTTTTTATACAGTAACATGACACTTTTGAATTAAGATTGAATGATTAACGTTTCGTTTAAGCTGTGTAGAATAATTAGCTCAAATAAAAAAAAAACAATAATTTTATAATTGGACGTTGTTAATTGAAAAGGATCCAACCCACAAGTTTATCGAAAATGAGTTAAGTATACCAAAATACTCCTTAAGGTCAATACTATTGAACCACGACAAAGATCCAAGTAAAATTCAAGTGTCATATGTTTTTTTATTCAGATGTTACCAACCCACTTATATGACAGGTCATTATTTTTGTCATACTTAACGCTCCAAGCTACTTGGATCGTTGTAAAGAAAGTCATATTCAGCAAAAAAAAAACAAGAAAAAATCACGAAAACGATCCAAACAACATGGATCATTGTTTATTTGAAATACATATTAAATTGGAAACAATCCATGTCACTTGGATCAGTATCGCTAAATTCAACTGATTTATTTAATAAAGGAATATAATTTCGGAAAAACGATTCAAGTGCTATGAAATGTTTTTGTTTCATTATTTAATTTGATTTTTTTAAACTAAACTGCTTAAATCGTTCCAGTCATTAATATCCGGGTTAATTAGGTACTTTTAAAAGTTTATTATTTGACCAGAAACTTAATTTTAAAAATTAATTTGATGGCTGCCTACACTTTAGTTTCTTTGCCTGCCCTAAGGATATTATTATATTTAAAAAGTTTTCGATCTATCGTGCATTCTCTAGGCTTGTTGAAAAAATATCGATATTTTTTATTGAATTTATCGATATTTTTAGCCGATATATTTTGATCCGATATTTTTATTATATGAAAGTGGAGGGGTGGGGTGACTGACAGACCGCCCAGCCCAAATCACTGGACTTAGAAACTTGTTTTTATTTTACATGTACATAGATATTTTATACATACATATAGTGTAAGCATCCACTAAGAAAGGATTTTAAGAAATTCCACCCCTAAAGGGGTTAAATGGGAGTACAAAGTTTGAATGGGAAAAAATGTAAATTAACATTTCAACTTGAAACTTCAAAGTAGTAAATCTAAAAACAAACAAGCAAAGACGTACTTCGTGAATTTCCGAAAATCAACCCTAAGAGAGCAAATGGGTAAAAAAGCTTAAAATCGATGTGATTGTCGATACTGAAGTTTTATGGAATGTTGATTGCGAAAATGGCATTTATTTTGATGGTGACATGATTCAACCCCTAAAAGGGTGAAATGAGGATTAAAACTTTGTAAAAAGAAAAATATTAAATAGACATGTTGACTTTATATTGTTTTGAGATGTTTTCTATGTGTTCAATGACACTTTTATGAAGATATACAACGTGTAACAGAATTAATGTCTTAACCAGAATATGGTAGGTAGGTAGGGACCGGTTAAGCTATTACTTTTGTTACAAATTGAAGGTAATTAGTGAGAATTTTATAAAGATAGATAATAAAGATGAGAATTGATTTCAGAAACATAAAAAAACCATTGATAAGTAATAAACACACTGTTTCATTAAATTTTTTTTTAGTTTGGATCCTTATTGTTTAATACTTTTCTAGCCTTACGCTATAGAAATAATGATTTAGCGATAACGATCCAACGTCATATTTTTGTCCAAATATCACAACATATCTATCAAAATTTGATAAAATATCAAATATATTAAATATTAGAAATTTATTATTTAATTAAAATAAATCATAAAAAGATAAAGTACATAATCTCAGAAGAAATTCAGTCTGAACTTAAAAAAATCATATCTCAAAACTAACTTTGTGTGGGTTGGAACCTTTTCAATTAACAACGTCCAATTGTACTCTCATATTGCACATTAGTGCAAATCATTTTAGACAAGTGGTATATTTATTTATATTACTTTATTTTACTACGTCAGTTCAAGAAGACTGAAGTCTTGGATTTTGTATTCTGTTTCTGTGGCTGTATGATGCAAATATGCCTTTGCCTTTGCTGTTTCATGATAAATAAACGGAAAAAAAATTGGCGGGAAATTGTAATTGTTATTATGACTATTACATTTCCTAATTTATGTAAGTAACTAGCTTCTGCCCGCGACTTCGTCCGCGTGGATGTTAGAGAAAATCCTTAGAGAACCTTCAACCAGGATCTGACCAGTCATTTTTACGTTTCCCGTTCCGGTTCCGGTTCCCGTTCTGTTCCAGTCCGTTCCCGTCCCTTTCCTGTCCCGTTCCCGTACCCCTTGCGTTGCCATTCCCGTTCCCGTACCGTTACCGTCCCGTTCTCAATCCCGTTCCCGTTCCCGTACCGTTCTCGTCCCGTTCCGTTCCCGTTTCATTCCCGTTCCGTTCCCGTTCCCGTCCCCGTCCCCGTCCCCGTTCCCGTTCCCGGTACCTTTACCGTCCTGTTCCTGTCCCTTTCTCTTATCCGTTCCATTCCCGTTCCGTTCCCCTTTCGTTCCCATTCCGTTCCCGTTCCCATTCCGTTCGAGTTTCATTCCCGATCCCTTCCCGTTCCGTTCCGTTCCGTCCCGTTTCGTTCCCGTCCCGTTCTCGTCCTGTTCCCGTTCCTGTTCCCGTGCCCGTGCCCTTGCCCGTTCCCGTTCCCGTTCCCTGGATGTGCATGTCCAGGTCCAGGTCCATGATGTGTTATGTCCGCCGTGTTGGACTTTAAAATTACATTGATTTTCATGTTTACTTACCCCATTTACACCCTAAGGGATGATTTTCAAAATAACAAAATAAGTGTTTGCCTATTTATTTTTAGACATGCTCCTACGAATTTTAAAGTTGTAATGTCTATTTTATATTCTTTTTCCATACATTTGAACCTCATTTTCACCCCTTTAGGGGTTAAATCATGTCCATCGTGTTGGAGCTCAAAATAAATCTCATTTTCGCAATCACCATCCCATAAAATCTCAAGAACGACATCCATATCGATTTTTATGTTTACTCACCCCATTTACCCCCTAAGGGGTTGATTTTCAAAATCACAAAATATATGTTTGCCTAATTATTTTTAGATGTGCTCCTACGAAGTTCAAAGTTGTAATGTCTATTTTATATTATTTTTCCATACAAAATTGGATGGAACCCCATTTTCACCCCTTTAAGGGTTAAATCATGTCCACCGTGTCAGGCTTCAAAATAAATCTCATTTTCGCAATCACCATCCCATAAAACCTCAAGAACAACATCCACATCGATTTTTTTGTTTACTCACCCCATTTACCCCCTAAGGGGTTGATTTTGAAAATCACAAAATATATGTTTGCTTATTTATTTTTAGACGTGCTACTACGAAATTTAAAGTTGTAATATCCATTTAAAAAAAAAAACCATACAAAATTTGAGCCCCATTTTCACCCCTTGAGGGGTTAAATCATGTCCACCGTGTTGGACTTCAAAATAAATGTCATTTTTGCAATCGTAATCCCAGAAAACCGCAATAACGACATCCATATCTATTTTTAGGTTTACTTACCCCATTTACCCCTTAAGGGGTTGATTTTCAAAATCACAAAATATATGTTTGCTTATTTATTTTTAGACGTGCTCCTACGAAGATTAAAGTTGTAATGTCCATTTAATATTATTTTTCCATACAAAATTTGAACCCCATTTTTACCCCTTGAGGGGTTAAATCATGTCCACCGTGTTAGACTTCAAAATAAATGTCATTTTTGCAATCGTCATCCCAGAAAACCCCGATAACGACATCCATATCTATTTTTAGGTTTTTTACCCCTTTTCACCCCCATTTCATTCCCGGAGGGGTTGAAATACTAACAATAACAATAGACGTTGTGTTAGATTTCCATCCATAAGCCTAAATTATATATTAAGCGATTTTTACTTCGAAAATAAAGGATTTTCTTCAATACACAACTTCATCCCCCTTTTGACCCCTTCGGGGGTAGAATTTTGAAAAATGCCGAGACCCGTATTTATTAATTTTCAATCGTTAGCCTAAACACAAAATTTGAAGATCCTAGCTTCAAAACTGAGGGACTTTCATACAAACTTTCATCCCTTATTTCATCCCCTTAGGGATGGAATTTTCAAAAATCCTTTCTTAGTGGATGCCTACACTGTATAAGGTATCTGTGTGCGAAATTTCAAGTCTCTAGGTCCAGCGGTTTGGGCTGTGCGTTGATAGATCAGTCAGTCATTCAGATTACGATTTTATATATTAAGATATCGTAATCAATATCATCATAATGATTAATTTCCTTTATTAGATTTTGAAAATCTATAGTTTTATCCACGTAGATCCACGTACATAGGTACAAACACATACGTAGCAGATCAGAATAAAATTAAATCCCTCTCTTTTTGCCTCGGGGGTAAATAACTTTCCCGCGCGCGCACGCTCTCAAGTCACGGTTTCGCAGCACTTGGCGAACAGGCGCTCAATCATCAAGAGTGATCTCAAGTGCAGAGTTTTGTTTATTAATATGAGTGATCTCAGTTGATACCACGAACTTAAACCTGTACTTAAGTATGATCTATTAATTAGAACAGCATCTCGAGTATGATCTCAAGATAGCTCTCAACGTTGAGAGCGGTTTATAAATACGGGCCTTAGACATGTTTTATAGTGGTAGATCACCAGGGGGCGCTGCAGCAGCCAGATAAGTCAAGGTTGTCTATTACCATTTTCCTTGGAAACTACTGGGCCGATTTCAATGCGGTTTTTTGCAATCAAAAGGTTTCATTTCAGAGCAGATTCTTAGATATGTTTCATGGTGGTAGATCACCAGGGGGCGCTGCAGCAACCAGATAAGTCGCGCTTGAAAAGTTCTCAAAAACTACTCAACTGATTTGGATGCGGTTTTCTGTAATGGGTTTGTAGGTTATCGGTGATGGTTCTCAGATAGATGTTATAGTGTTTAATCGCTAGGGGGCGCTGCAGTTATCATTTTCTCATTTATCTCCAAAGCGGTTTGACCAATTTGGATGCGGTTTTCCGTAATAGTTTTGTAGTTTGTCGGCGATGGTTCTTGGTGTTATGGTGTTCAGCCGCTAGGGGGCGCTGTAGTAATCATTTTCCGAACGGTTTGACCGATTTAGATGCGGTTTTTAGAGTAGATAAAGTATGAATTATTTAAAAAGTTTAAAATAAAATGGCAAAATTAAAAATTTTGAAAAAACCCACGACGTTTTAAATTGTTACTCTTTATTTAAAAAGACTAAAATAAGTTTTACAAAAATCCCTCGACTAAAAGTGATGTATGTTTTGCATGCCAGCTCCTGGTGAATGTGATGTGACAATATGAAATATATTAAGACCTTTATGTACCGCATTCTAGCAAATAAATTCTTGATTCTTGATTCTTGTAGGGTAGGTTAGTACCTATGGATAAAGTATGTATAGTTACATACTTTATCCACCTATTCATAAATTACAAACGCAAGAAAAATCCGTCGGGGGCTGCCATTGCCATTTCTCTAAAGTAACTATAACTGAAAAATATTTGTTAATTTGGGGGCAGGTAATGGCAGCCCCAACGGATTTTTCTTGCGTTTGTAATTTATGAATAAAAGTATGTATAGTACCTACATCACTTTTAGTCGACGGATTTTTGTAATAAAAAAAACAAAATGGCGGCATGAAATTAAGTTTATAAAGCTTCAGATATAAATTAAATAAAAAACCCCCGACACAAAAAAAGAGCAAATTCTCTATGAAAAAATAGACGTTGCCGTTTGGTCAGGGGACCGTTAGCGCTAGACTGACGACTTAACTTAGCGGTCCTCCGACTTATGCTGATGTAAGGAGCAAGGTAGGTAGGTACTTAATTTGCAAAAGGGGAAAGTAAAACAAACATTTATCATAAACGTAGGTAGGTATATTAAAATTATTTATTGAAAATAACTGAGTTATAATAATTAAATATGTGCCGGGTTCAAACGATTACGAATATTCGGCCAAACATTCGGTTCAAAATGTACCTACTTACTGAACCGAATATTCGGTTTACTATTTTGTTTTATTTTAAAATTAACGTTGATTTTGATTAAATCTTGAACTATGTTAATTTTTATTTTACGACAAATAAATAGTAATGATGATCACAGTCATGTGAAAAGTGTCTGTTTTATTTAATGCAAATTAAAATTTGGTCTCTGAATAAAGCCCTTTTACACATGTAAAGCTTAAAATAATAAAATCTTTAAAATTGCCAAATATTCGTTTAAAATTATTTTAATTCGGCCGAATACTAATTAAAAATATTCCGAATATATCGAATAAGATTCTTCGGCCAAACATTCGGCCCATTTGTTTTGAACTCCTTTCTCACCAAAAGATATCACTGCATTATATTCGGTTCACACATTTTTCATATTTATTATTAGGATCATTACTAATTACATTGCCATACAAGTGTTTTTAAATAAATAACAAAATTGTTAAAAATATGGTCAAGCGTATTTAAATGTTTAATAAATATTTTTATTTCATATTATGCTAAAAATAAAATACACCAACATTATATCACTTAATAATTAAGTACAGTCGGAAGCACATAAGGTTATACAAAAAATCTGTAATTGTAATTTATGTATAAAATTTATTGAATATAATTACGCTGTCGTGGACGCCCAGCGTGCCGTTGACCGTACTTTAGGTACATTTTATCTAAGACTAGAGGAAATATTTAAGGGTTTTTATTTTGTATTCTACTTATCATTAATATAACTTTATGATTAATGATTGAGTATCGCAAAAAGACAAGTTTCTTTTCACCCAAGTACTTTAAGCCGACTCTTTAGATAAATACTTATATTTACGCGTCTCTTTGCGATACTCATTCATTCCGGAGAAGATATTGGAAACCTCGTTCTATTACCGCTTTCGAAAAAAAAAGATCACGCCTGACACCAAGGCCGTTAAACATGAAATAAAAAAGAAAACCTATCAAAAGAAATTTCGAATGCGTTAATAGAAAGAAGTTCGGTTTAAATCCCGAGCCTTCTTCACTTCCCAAGGATGATCTTGCGTGACGCGCCAAAGCTCTGGCCCGACTGCGTGGCCAACTGGTTGGTGCCTGCCTGGAGGCCGATGACGCCCTCGCCAGCTCGGAGGATGTCCTCGCTGAACTCTCGGCGGTTTTCTTCGGCTGGTTTGGGCCCTAGGAAGGGGCCGCGCCACTCTGGATGTTTGTAAGCCTGCAACAAGATAATTTTGATTTATGAATTTGAGATTTTAGCATTCACAATGCTATTTTATACAATACTAAAAAATATTACTAGAAAAAAATCGACCCGTCTCGCCAGGATTGTCTCAGGCGGGAATCGAACCCGCGGACATTTGGACTATTGGACCGGACTTCCAAAGGTCGCGGGTAGGGCATGCAGAACCGTGTCCGGTTCCAGGATTTTGATACCCGGTTCTGGCTGAATATTTTTATTTTTTATTGAAATGGAATAAATCATAAAGAATTTGACAAGCTATGCTAATATTATATAAGGAGTACGAAATAAAATAGTTTTAAGTCTTATCAACATTTTGTGACGAGAAATAGTAGATTGTATTACAAGGGAGCAAAATAATATTTTTACGGCGAGGGCGCTTTTTTGAATCCAGAGGGAAGTGAGGGATTCTTCAGTAGAATCCTGAACGTAGCGAGGGATTCAAAGTATGTCGCCCTCGCCAAAAATATTTTGCGCCCGAGTCATATACTCTACTTTTCATCCCCTTTCTATGAGAAAATAAATAGGAGACTGTGTTTATGTAATTTATGAAAATGTTCTTTATTTAAAAAAGACTTGTGAAAAGTAAAAATAATTACAAATTTATAGTTACGTTTGATACACTAGCGCAATTTTCAAAAGTTATTGTACTAAGTACGTAAGTATGTACTAATTACAAGAACACAGACTTAATTCGCGCGCTTATGTTTTTTTTTCAGTTTGCGCGGGTTATCGCACCGCGGCGACCTCGCCGCGCCGTCTATACAGCCAGTCAATACATACCAGCCGGCGGCGGCGGCGTTCGAATTCTTCGAAAGATACATGTTCTAAATTCAAATCTCTTTTCCTCCCACTAAAAAGTTCTTACCAGAAAAGAGCTATTTTGGTCCCACTTATATAGGAACAATGCATCCTTTTTCGAATAGAAGGGATGAAAACACTATTTCGAGGAAATGCCCTATTTTGATAAAGCAACTTGACTAGCTCAGTTTTTTATTCACCTCAGCTTAAGCTTAATCAAGCTAAACTTGAGTTTTTTTATTTTATTTTTATAAATGGTTTGATTGAAGCCAAGTTTAGGATATACTAGCAGGCGGTTCAGCAATAGCGACCGCATTTCAGAGCAAGTGTACTTAAACGCCGCCATCAAGTTACATTTTCTTTGTAGTTTAAAAGTACTGATTATGATAACACATAAATAAAGAAATAGAAGTAAGAATCATAAATTCGTCTAATATAAGTAAGAACTACTTCCAGGATACATTTTCCATTTTAAAATGTTTATCACTACGACTTAAAGTTCATCAGATAATTTAGTCTATTCACCATAATTACTTCAACGTAAGTTTGCTTACTCCTAATGGGATCAAACGACGTTGACAACTGCAATAAAAATACTGAAGACTGTTGTTTATTTGAAAATATTTATAGCTTTCCATTTTACTGAAGCTTCTAGAATCGAATAGATAAAATGCTTAAAATAGATACTTGTAACATTACATAATAGTCTAAGGGGGCTCTAAGAAGGCGTTATATGAAATATAAGAATTTCTACTACGGAAGATCCCCTAGCCTCGTCAACTCTCTGTTAAATTGAGCAGTCCTACTACTGAAGATGATGGTAAGAATCCCCGTAAAAGGTAAGGTTCAAGAAATAATGTGGACATTTTCAGATTTTTTAAGAACCGGGGAACCGGGTTTACTCCTTTCGGAACCGGTTCTATTTATACCATCAAAGAACCGGGTATACCCGGTTCTGACGGAACCGGGTAGAACCGGGTGCATGCCCTAGTCGCGGGCTCGATTCCCGCCTGAGACAAACTTGGTGACGAGTCGATTTTTTTCAAGTGCCTACCTATCTAGAGTTTGGTCAACGAAAGATGAGACTCGGTTGGAAATGGAACTAATTTTGCGCCTTATTTTAAGGTTCAGTCAAGGTTCAGTTATTATTCATTCTGTGGCGACGCGCTGCCTGTGGTTCAGTGTTAATTTAACAGGGAAAGTGGTGCCGCCATTTCAATCTCATCTTTCGTTGACCAAACTCACTATTTTTGATTTAGTTTTGGGATTTATATTTAAATATTGAAACAACCAAGCTACCTACGAGTATTTTTTTTTATTTTCCATGAACTTCTTCATAAATTCTTGACTTGACTTTGTTTATTTTTTTGCTCATAAGTCAAGACTCAAGGCAATCACATGTAAGTACCTACCTATTAGCATTTTGTTTTTAAAATATGCAAAAAGATTGCAAATGCAAAATATTTCGTGTCTGAATAAGCCAAGTAGGTACCAATCAGATTTTTCCTCTCTGAGGTAAAAATATCGTAATAAAGCCAAGTCACATTAACAAAAACGAGTGAGTCGTTTTTGTTAATGTGACATGGCTTTATCTAAATATGATCCAGACCAGAGTAGCTAGATTAGAAAAATAAAGTGGCAGGTAGGTAGGAGTAATTAACGACACTACACTACATCCCTACACCTCAGACCTTTTATTTGGTCTGAGCCCTACACAAGAAGGAACATAAGTTTGAACTGATAGCTCGTATAGATCAATGATTGACTGATAGCCAAATCAAATGCAGTGCCTAACTTATCTACTGTCTAGCTAGTAGGTACCTACCTATACAATAGTCTTGAATTTATTATAAATATTTAAATTAATGACTGACAGCCGCATAATTCGTAGGTAGGTAACAGTCAAACCAACTTTTCTGTGAAATGGTGGGGTCGCTATTGTTGAACAATTTATAATATCAAAATGTAATTAATATCAAAAATGTATGGCTGCATCGATTGGTTTGACGGTACTCGTAACTACATAAAGTCTGGCAAAAATGTATAGAAAATAATGGGGCAGCCACTTTCTTTCATTAGTGTTTTGTACCTATTATAGAGCAACCACAGATGGCAACTCTCGAGCACTTTAGTTGGCAAAAGCCACGAGTTGCTAGGGAGTTTCATGACAAAGGATCATGCCGCATTCTGGGCCATGATCACAGAAAATTAATAGTCCATGATGCGCATTAACCATACATATCTGTGACAGCCTCATGTCACGTCAAAAAGGGGTAGATAACAAAATGTCATATAATAGGAAAATCTCAAACAATTATAACCCCAAACAGCTCCTTGAGATTGAGATTTCTCTTTTTTCCCGAATTATATTTTAATGATATTCTTCCCACGCAATCACTATAAAATTACTATCATTATTTTATAGTGATTTATTATATCAATATTGGGCCCATTGCTGTTTCTAATTTATATAAATTACCTTCCCAACTACGCGAATAATTTATGTGAAACAGTACTATTTGCGGATGATACTTCTTTAGTTTTTAAAGTAAACAGAGGTAATAACTGTTCGGACGAAGTAAATATATCTCTAAATTTTCATACTGGTTTAATAGTAATAATTTAGCACTTAACCCCAAAAAAACTAAATGTGTTAAATTCTCATTACCTAATGTTGAGCAGACAAAATTAAATATTAATTTGAATGACGATGAAGTCGAGTTTTTCGAGAGCACATAATTTCTAGGTATCACACTAGATTCTCGACTGCAATGGGATCCACATATTGAAGCCTTGTCAAGTAGACTTAGTTCAGCGGCATTCGCTGTTAAGAAAATAAGGCTTTTAACTGATATTGAAACGGCAAGGTTAGTATACTTTAGTTATTTTCATAGCGTAATGTCGTATGGACTGCTATTGTGGGGCTCAGCTGCCAGTATTGAAAATATTTTTGTACTCCAAAAAAGAGCTGTTCGCGCCATATACAATCTACGGCGGAGAGATACCTTGAGAGAATTGTTCAAAGAAATAAATATTTTAACTTTGGCAGGCCAATATATTTATGATAATTTAGTTTATGTAAGGAAACACTATGATTCATTTGCTAAGAACAGCAATATTCACCAGTTCAATACAAGAAATAAAGATAAACTTGCCGTTCCAAGATTTAGGCTTGCAAAAACTAGAGGATCAGGGAAAGGCATAGCCTTTATTAATAAAGTTCCACAACAAGTGATTGATCTTCCTTTGCATGAATTTAAAAACCATGTTAAAAAAACGCTCATGGGTAAAGGTTATTATAAAGTAGATGATTATCTTAAAGATCTAAATGCGTGGAAATGATGTAACACATAACTTGCTAATAAGTACTTTGTTGAAGTAATATAATAAGTCTATGTTGTTGCCAATAATCCTGTCACCCTGTTGTATTGTAATTATCTGGTAACGATATATTCAAGTTTGTAAATATCGTTACTTATAGCTGTTACAGCTGATAAGTTTCTTGCGCCCGTTCTTCTTGTCAGCTAAAAAAGTCTGGAACGGGTGGTAGGAAAATATAGACGATTCAAAAGTACTTAATAATTAAGTTTATTTGAATAAAGCTTATTTGACTTTGACTTTGATAGTATTTTGGTAATTTCAATTTCAAAGCGCATCATGGCCTAGCTTGTATAGTAAAAGCATAATCCTAATAATAATGGCAACCACAGATGGCAACTCTCGACCACTTTTGTTTGCATAGTCCCGAGTTGCTAGAGAGTAAAAATAAAGTTTAGTTCCGTTTCCAAATTTAATACCTAGTACTTAGGCTTGACAAATTTAAAGAATATCCTTACCGTCCTGGCAATAGCGAAGATGGTTGTGGTCACGAGAACAATGTTCTTCTGGTCCCAGAGATCTGTAGTTTGGAAGAGGTCTACATCAGGTACTCCGTATTTTATACACGCCTTTTGGAACCTGAAATAGATAAAGTTATGATCAGCTAAATTTGCCGTTATGTCTCCACCATCATATTTTGCAGTGACAAGCAAAGTGGCTACCTATCGTATCCCCTAAAATTTAGGGGATGGTTGCCGGTTTCATCTATTTAGGGCCTAAATAGATGAAAGCGACCACCCCGAAACCATTTCACAGTTCACACTTTCTTTGAAACTACATATTATCTATTCATATTCATGGTCGTTACAGTAATTACTATCCTATTTCAAACATTATTCCACCAATTAGAAAGAGCTTTTATCGAAATTCTTACGGGAAGTTGAAGTTCAACACAAACAAAGTCGCATATGTAAGCTGATTCCAAAAACCTGCATCATAATCGATCCATTAGTTTGAGAGATATGTTGCCTAGACAGAAAGACAGATGTACACAATATGTCAAACTTATATCACCCCTCTTTTTGCGTCGGGGGTTAAAATCTCCCAACATTTAATAATTTGCGGGCCTAAGAGAGAGTCTAATGCTTAATGAAAAAGATAAAGGTAGGTACTCACTGGCTGATGTTATCCATGAACTTGTAATCGCCTCCAGAGACGTTGACCTTCGTGATGATGCCCGGCTTCAGTCTGTTCATGAGCTTGCAGAGGATGATGCCGTCCCTCAGGGCATGCTCGTATGGCTGATTAGGGGGGAACCTCTCACCGATGACAGCTTCGATCCATCTTTGAGCTTCTAGTTCTTTCTCCGGCTCACGTTTGCCAGCACACTGTAAAAGAGTAAAACAGTTTTCAACACTATATTTATTTATTTATTCTGAACTCCTTTGCTTCGAGACGTAAACAAGGCAAATGACAAAAGTTTAAAAATATAACACTTGTAGGTACTATTATCTTTTCTCTGATATAACCATGAATGTACTAAAAATACGAGTGTAGAGCTAGACCAGATAAAACCCGGAACCACGGGAAGTGAAATTATTTTCACTAAAAACTCGTTGTTGCTGTATTACAAAGTAGTAATAAAACTGTTGTCATACAATAACATTAATGACAAAGAATGTAATTTTATGTCTTTCTTGACAAACTGTATTCAGCAACCACGTGTTTTTAGTAAAAATAATTTCTCTTCCGTTTTATGAGATTCTGGTCTACCTCTTAGCTTTTTGTAATTTTTCTGTTAACTGGGCGTCCATAATTTGTAGACCCACAGATATAATATGGACAAAGTTTCCTAAGTTAATATCGACAAAGCATGTTTAAAACAGATAGTTTTGAAATGAATATCCTGATAAGATAGATTTAAGGATTGATGTTAATAAATAAATATTATCTGAATTTATTAAATCATCTCTCTGATACTATAAATACTCGTTTCCGAAAAACCAATTAGTCTTTCTTCACAATACAACTCGGTTTCGGTTATGTGATAAAGTGATTAAATTTATTCATTTACCCAATTACTTAGTATTCTATACTTTACTTGACATTGGCATGTCTATACTTAGCATGAAGATGCTGTTGCTAATATATCAAATGATAGGGTAAAGACTAAGACCGTAAAAATATTCTAATTGAGTGTAATAGTAGTTTATACAAGGATACAAAGGATACAAAGATACAAGGTTGGTAAGGAGTTTTAAAAAACCTTAACAACCGTGTGCCATACTACGTTTTTCAATACATTTGCGAGAAAACATTATAATAGATACTACTGAAGTAGTAATCTACATATAATAAAACTGTAAATTCTAAATATTAGTGCGCGAATTACGCAAAAACCGCTAAACGAATTTTGATGGATTTTTCACAATTTAGTAGATTGAGGTCCAACTGTAGCGTGGTTTTTTTGCTGTTTTGTCGATTTCCCTTAAAGGGGAAGTTTTTTTTGGTAGTTTGTTTCCATTAATGATAAAATTTATTTTTTGGCAGTATGCCTCATGTCCTTTTCCTTATTTCCGTAAAAAGTCCGTTTGAAAATTCGCGGCAGCGACTTATAAAAAAAAAAAAAAAAAGATTAAGATCGTATTTCTTATGGTCGTCCTTCGCCCACTTCAGGGGCCTTGGCGTTGAGCCCTTATCGCAAGGATTTTTATTCAATTGTTTACCTTTCATACTAGATCCCAAAGGTTAGTGTGAAAGCAGGCCTTAAGCAGTCGTGTTTAAGGCCTGCTTTTGAACTGAAATGGTATTTTTTTTTGTCCGTAATGTCGTAGGTTGTTTGACCGTGTTTTCGGGAAGTCCGATCCGATTGAAGTCGCTTTCGGCGGCGCGATGTCAGTCCAGTCCACGCGCATCGATGAGTGATCATGTGTAGGAAGTCGGAATGCGTCGTGATGGCGCGAGACTTGGAACGCAGCGAATATCAGCTGTGATTCATATGAATTGATACAAAATTTTTCGGTTGGAAAGAATTTTGATTTTATATCGCTGTTAAAGTTATTGGATTCGTAATTGTTCCTGATTTAAATAATATCTTGCAGCTATTCATTGTAATTTTCGTCGGCACAATAGAATTTCGCCAAGGTACATATTTGTGATTTCCTAGACATTCAGCTGTTGGCAGTGTGAGAATTTGAAATTTATTTTTATCATCATATTCGTTATTTACAGAGGGTTTTGGCTAATAAAAGCCGCCGAGAAGAGTTCTAATTCGTGTCGTGATATCCGATCGGAGGAGGAATACTGATTGACCGGATTCTAAACCATATAAAATATATTGTTAACAAGGAGCCACAGGTATATCAAAATTTATTGCTATCCATTATCTAGTATTTACTGCAAGGGGTCTCTATATATTTATTACTTTCAATTTCAGTTCTTTTCATGTGAAAAGAGACTTTGTAAGTTGAGAGCTACGGTATGTTTCTACATCTCAATTCTGTTCATTGTCTGCTGTGACGGGGATAGTTTAACAAAAAAGTCAGGGATCAGTTATATATATTGTCAGAATGAAACATACAAGAATAGATTTTCCTCAGTTCTACCATGCGCTGCAGGGTCCCCCCGTCATGGAATAGTTGTAGTCCATTTAAGGCCGACGTTGTTAAATTATGGTTTTTGTGCACACCATTCCAGGTGAAGAGTGGCGTACGTATCCAGCCACGAGTCAACCACTGCTCTGTCGTCCATTCAACCCCAGTTAAGCGGAAAAAGTTGAAATAAACCGGACTTTGGTTTCTCACCCACGGCTCCGAGGCATAATTAATAGAAAGCAGCCATCGAAGCGTTTCTCTACTAAACAGACTCGCTGCGAGATATTCTAATAGGTACCAGTTAACTCTCAAATCTTTTTAACCCCTAACTAACCGAAGTATAAGAATCCAGCTATCCGTACTTAGGCCTTCGAGTCCAACCTACGAGCTAGATTTATGTTAGATAATTACCACATTTCTGATACCCTAGGGCAGGCAATTCTTACCCACATAACGCTCTGCGAGTAGTTTTAAGTTTAACCTTTTAAAATAACCCCTTGGGAAAAGGATTAGATTCATAGCTTCGTTTTTCTTCGTGTCAAATCACCGTGTAAATTTGCAGATCTGCGATTACAACGTTTGATGTTTATTATTGTATAGAATCAACCATATTTCAATAAAACTGTAGTTTGCTGTTGACTGTACGTTAAGTGTTTATTTATTTTCCCTTGAGTTGTCATTAAGGTGAGTCATTCGCATGAGTTTATTTATTACTTACTGTTTCTTAAGCCAAAAGGCAATAAGAGAGAGAAAAAGACATAACACAACTTAAAATCTAAGCTATGTTTCATCAAATTCAGGTTTGTGGAACCAGGGAAACAGCTAGAACTCTCCGTAGTACTAGCTTTCATACACTAAAGGGGTAATTTTAATCTGGTTGCAATATGTTTCTACTGTCTACGCGGATGAAGTCGCGGGCGGAAGCTAGTAGAAATAAAAAAAAAACGTTCGTAAACAAAAACGCACGGCGCCGGCGTGCGGTAAAATCAACTTTCCGCACGCTGTACTAATCCGTAAACAAAAACGCACGGCGTGCGGTAAGTTGATTTTACTCGACTGTCATCGTAAACTTCCATTTTTGAGCAACTGTATTGAAAAAAATAAAATATATACCTTAACTGATTTTTCTATATTAGATAAGTTATTCCAGACCAAATTTTTATCTTCATTCCAATTGAGTTCATGGCTCTTGAAAATAAGGATGCTAAGTTTTTATTGTGTTTGTCATTGGTATAAGTACAGACAATAATCGTCCTGATACAAAGCCAAAAATAGGCTTCTATTGTTCCGATGCCTTCTGCATAATCACATTAGCTTCAACTCTACGTATGATAATAAGCAATGTTTAATTGATTTCTTGTAAAGTAAAGAGTGGTCGTGTACAGAAAAATACAATAATATTTAAAAATCAAATAATCTTTTGGAAAGAAACAAACTAACAAGTAAATCCTTTGTCAGAAATCGTGTACGGAAAAAAACAAAAGAACAAAAGAAAAATAAACGTGGAAAAATAAAAGTGCGGGAAAATAGTCACCATGTTATTTTTGATGATAACTTGTGCGTCAGTGATATACTGCATATTTCAGTTGAATCCCATTTTTGCACTGTTTTTGTTTTTCGTCATTATACCAAAGCAGTTTTCTTTAATTTTCTAGCCAGCGTCGTGTTTTAAGGTGAGAATTTCAACTTCGTGTGTTAAATTAGATTCTTGTTTTTTGACTTAAACGAGTAGTACGCTTTTGACGTTAATTTATAACTATAATTCAATATCTTTTACAAAGAAAATAATGCAATAAAAATTACATGTTTTCCTGAAGATTGATTTGTATTTAAAAAAATACAAATGAGATTGCAAGAAGATAAGAATGTAAAATGTATGATGAAAGTTAGTTTTGTGTTAAAGTGAAGTTTTGTGCAAAAGAGCATTGGGAAATCCACCAAAATTCCGCCCTAAAATAAAGATTAATAATAATGTCTGTTTATTGTTCAAAAAAATAATATAAAAGTGTTTACATTAACCACAGCTACGATTAAGCATAAATATAAGTGTTTATTTAATTCAGAATTCTACTCTACGATTAGTAAAAACATGTCTTCGCTTTTATATTGCCTTTAATATGTTTACACGATAAATTCAGGCGCCTGGATACAGCTGGATTTCGTAATCTGGCAGACATCCAAACGAAAACCACTATATTGATAAATTTATGTTTAACCGAAGTAATTCAGAACACTTGTCTGTAAGACTATATACCCAACTGGTTTGATGGATAACTGATTTTAATATGTAAAATGCTTAAGAAGTAATTTAAAAGATTTTTGCGGTTGCAATTTGAATAAATTGGTTAAAATGCATTCATGCATGGTAGTTAACTATCAATTTACCTATCTATTAGGAACGTACGATAAGACTGATCACACACTGCCACCGCATTCTGATGCGGTCAGTTCTGACTGACAGTGTTGTAAAAGACTTGAGATCTGCAGTCTTAAATTCGAGACTTGAGCTACGATTCGAGACTATAAGTCTCGTGAGTTATGAATCTTTTGAGTCCTTTGAGTCTTTTGAGTCCTTTCGGTCCTTAGTCCTTTCACACAATAAAATGTTAAATAAATAAATTATTGCTCTCAATTTGGACTTGGCTTATTTAGCTGATTTAGACTATTTCTATCACTTTTTTATCTAGTAAGGTAAAGAAATCAATGAAAATATTCAAATTAATATCTCTTAAATAAGTTGATAATATTCCGTCCTTTTCTTTCTTGAGTAAAAAGAGTGACATAACTAGCTAACCAGTAAAAGTCCGAATAGGTACGCAGCGTTGACTTGTTTGACTTGATATTAGCTAAGGACTCAGTCCTGAATTCTTTTGTAAAGACTCAGTCATAGTCATCATGATTCAAATCTAAAAGACTCAAAATTCAAAAGGACTTGAGCTGGACTCCGACTCGAGTCTTTAAAAAGAACTGAGTCTTCAAAGAGAACTCAAGTCCTATCATTATAAGTCTTCAGGACTGGATCTCTTACCTACAACCATACAACACTAGAATTTACTGTTATTATGAAGTTGTTCTTACGAACAACTTCACTGACAAGTTCTTGTAGAAATTTCGTATACACATTAACAACGCCTCTCTACACGTGTATAATTTAGTATAATTTTTGGGTATAGGTACACACCAACAACAAACACCTCTATGAGTGTAAAATTTCTACGAAAATCTTCATGATTTCATGAATTCGTTTTAATTTGATAAATTGCTTTGAGTAACATTCAGTAACTAGTGGCTCCGTGAGCTGTAGACCTCGCGACAAAATGAAATAAAATGTCGCCATGAAGTTTTCAAAGCACACAGTATAGGTACGTGAGTATTCGCAGCTAGATGGTACTTCTAATTTTGATCATTTTTTAAAATGAGTGAGTATTTTTTTTTATTGGCTTGACTGAACAGTTATATATAATTTATCGAACCTACTCACAAAATGTCACCAGAATCTGTTGAGAAATGCGACCTGTAGAGGAGATCAAACAGCGTCATTTAAATAAAATAAAAAAACTGACTCGACAAAAAAAATCTATATAATTTTTGAACCTGCTTTGAAGCAGAGACGCTTCGCTCGCACTTCGTGCTCGCTCGGTCAGTTAAATCGAAAACAGCACGCCTACATACATACACATTTTGTTGGACTTCTTGACAGTTGCAGTTGCAGCTAAATAAATAAAATGTTACTAAGTATTAAATTTATTATATTTGCATTTAAGTATTTAATAAGTAAAATAATCCCACACATTTATTAACATTATTTTTCTATAGTTGTAGTTCTAAAGAATTCCTAGATAAAACTAGATAGGTTTCATAAATGAAACTCAGTAAATCAAAAATTAAATTCACTTTTGTAAATATTTAATGCTTTTAATATAAATTTAATAATATAACTACGGCAATGATTTGGTGTATGATTTGTTTTTTTAATTTTAGAGGTTACGGTGTACTAAATACTGTGTCCCTACAGAATCAACTATTTTCTATTTAGGTTTAGTTTTTGTGCGTTGAGACAAACATTCGACTAACATCATATTTTCTAGATAATAGAGAATGTTCGAAATAAAAGGTTATTTACTTGAAAATAATTTTGACCGGATGATATTGAGCGTAGAAAAAGTCAATGACTTTTCGCTCATAAATTGATTCTCCTTTTTATCTTGTTATTTCCGTCTGATCTTTATGAGATCATAAAACTGTATTAATTTCATGCCGAAGTATTATATCGTTACTTGGTGTGCTATAATTTTAAGAATTTACACTGTTATACCTATGTATACCTAGGTACCTATACACTTTATAAATATATGAAACCGACACGTGTATTACCTAACCGTAATGATTTCAAATGTAAAGGTTCTACTTAATAAAATTAATTAATGAAATTAAATAAAATTGTAAAAAAAACCTTCCGGACCAACTAACCATTAAATCTTGAGTTATAAGCAACACAACTATGTTACTAGAGCCACAGTTCTTCTTTATAAATAAAACACTATCGAATTCAAGGTGTGTTTTAGATCAAAGTAATATAAACAAAATACACCTTTTATAAGTCATTAGATACCTTTTGTATGGCACTTTGTGGTCTCTTTATTAGATGTGATTTCTACGCTAGTAATTTTAATGCACTCAAAAGAAAATAGAGACCACCATAATGGTTTTCCATACAAACAAGCTACGTACCTACTGAAAGGTTTTTTTAATATAAATTAAATCTTATTTTATTTGAACTTGATATTTTTGGAGAAGAGAAATGGAAGAGTTAGGGATATATAATATTTTCAAAATGTAGCCCAACTCAATATCTCTAGGAGTTTTTTTTCATTTTTGATTTCGATATCGCTTTTCGTTTTTGAGAAATTGTCGATTTAGTGGGAAAAGACCCCGACATTTTTCTACATTTAAGCGATTTTCGAAAAAATTTGGACTTTTTCAAAATTTTTTTTCACCATTTTGTAGCCCTTGCCGAGACGCATCCTTTGAATTTTATCACATTCACGTAAACCCAAAACTAACGGAACCAGGGCGATGTCTCACTCTGGCTGAAATTGGGTACCTTACTGAAGCGATCGAAAAAACATTTTCAATGTTAAAACCTTTTAGAAATTAGCTGGTTTGTATGGAAAACCATGTTATAATCGCCCCTAATTTCTTTGGACCAGTACATAAGTCAATGGCTGTGATACAATTTATCTTACGAAAATATCCTACAGAGTACATATAGTGGCTCATTTTCTTGCCTGAGTTATTTGTAGCACCGGATCTTGATGATATATTTAATAAAAATCTGCAGCTGTTTGGAGTTTATTTTTAATATTTATAGATTTGGAATGCGGTTCCGTAATTAATGTAACGAAAGAATCGTTTTTAGATTTGACTGGAAATTATAAGTGCTTGTCTGAAATTGACTTTCAAATGGTTTTACAAAGGTCAGATAGATAGGTCAGTTTTTTTGGCATACCCTAACATATAATTTTACAATGTAAATAAAATTGTTGATGTTCCGGGAAAATTACATAAATGTGAGCAAAATAATATAAGTAGGTACCAATGACGTCCATTATACAAGTACGCTGGACGGGCTATTGTCATGAAATGACAGCAATTTTTTGTGCCGATTTGAAAATCACCATATTGGCGCTGAGAGCAGTAGATTCTGCTCTCAGGAGGAGTGAGTGTACTTGGAACTAATTAGTTCCAAGTACACTCGCTACCGCCCTAGTAGAATCTACTGCTCTCACTCAGCGCCAATATGGCGATTTTCAAATCGGCACAAACGATTGGTAACGTTCGTCAGTCCAGAGTACTTTGTATAATGGACGTCAGTGGTAGGTACTTATTTACTTCTGGAAAAAAACTGGTAATATTTTATAGTAAGTAGTTATGAAGAATCAAAATTGCGGTGACGTTATTTGTGCTGATTATGAAACTTCTTGGCTTGTATATTTTCCTCACAGTTTTCTATGTGAAAATAAGAATACAACAAATTGAGACCGGCATATGATTTGTCATTTCCCGCTTTTAACGTCGACAGCAAATAAATTATCGTCTTTCAAACGCTGGATAGTTCGAAAAAACGCTCGAAATAGAATGTTGTCACAACAACCGATCGAGGAAAATTATGAAAAGTGCAGCGATTTTAGTAATATAGAAAAAATACTGGAACTCGATGCATATTACAAGCTTTTATTTACACAGTATGAGTCTAGACAAGAGTATAGAAGATTTTATTTTCTCTTATAAAAATATAATGTTACTCAAAAAATGATAACAGATACAATTATAAAAAGATACTGTTGCTGAAAACTGAAAAAAAAACAAATTTGTTATTTTACTACTTTGATAATGTTAGAAAAAGTATTTCATCATTAAAGGAATCTTCATCACTAGTGATATTTGGTGAATTTGATGTTATCAAACATTATAATATATGAAGAACATTCACTGTCAATATTTCAGCCATGACATAAACTAACATCCATTTCATAAGCCATACCCACCACATCACCTACATTCACGTATGTTTATAAAAACTCCCAGTTATGTTTACAGTGGAGTACGTAAGAAACAAAATAAAAGATGCGGCCGCCCGCCCCACCGCGGCGACTGGGCGGGCGGATAATCCACACCAGTCTTTGACCCGTCGGCGAGAAAGCAGCTCGTTCCACATTTATTTAAGTTTTCATAAAGTTCTGTGATAAATACAAGAAAATGGCGGTACGTAAGATACCTTTAAACTTTTCATAACAAATTTTCCGATCATCAAAAGTTTTGTTTGAGATTCAGATTCAGATTTGTTGTCAGTGATATTGCAATGTTTTGAAGTTTCACTTTCTGAAATCAAATTAGATCATTTTGATCCGAAGTGCAGCGTCATTGGAAACATTGACGTCAATACGAAACTGGTTAGAATATTAATCTCTCGAGCGCAGCTGCCACTTGTTAACTATATATCTGCTTTGTTTCGTCTTATGTTTCTAAGTAGTGTTTCGTATTTTTGGAAAATCTCTTTTCTTTTAGTGTATGAGACAGCTTGTGTTTGAATTAATGAGTTAGTAAGTTATTTCATTTTCCCAGTTATGTTTTTTTGGAAAAACTAAATGATACATAGTTTACTACTAAGAACACAGAAACAAATAATAAAGATAAGAAGTTTTCAAATAAATATTAATAGAAGAAAATTAATGATTCTTACATTCCAAGTAACAACAAAAAAATACGTTATGAAATGTAGATATGTTAGAAAATATTTTTATTTATTTTAACGGTCAAACTCACAACAAAACATTGTTTTGTTGTAACTTACATAAACAGAACTTCAGAAATAATATTTTCATAGTTTTTGGTATAAGGTTTCAAGCTACTTTCCTTATGTTTCTCAATTTTGCAGCACACGCTATTTATAAAACTTTCATAAACATTTTCCCTACTTCATTCACAGTTGTCTAAGCTCGTCTCGGTTGTGAAATCCGTATTTCCAGAGAGCGTAAGATAGCTGTCATGTTGTTAACATATCGCGTTATTTTCGGATGTGATGCTGGAGTTGCCATCTAACGACTTGGCACTGGAAAGATCTGCTTTATGGCCCTCGTTCAAAACCAGCGTATGCTCACAAAATCTGAAGTGCCAGTTGGAAAGAATGTTGCTAATCCATCTCACGATCGTTCTATCGATGTAAATAGAACGCGATTTCGTAAACATAGACAGGATATTGGATTTAAAAAGTTTTCTTTTCGAGCATAAACTCGCTATGAAATCACTCTTATCTTTATACATGATATTCGATAAACAAAACAGCATAAAACTCACAAGCAAACATACCTAACTGCATTGTTTAGGTTGTTGTGACAAGATTAACGAAAATTTAGGTATTTTAGATTGCATCTTTCACACACTTGGCAAGAGAAAGAGCTGTAAAGTAGTTAGAAATTATTCTTCGAATTCAGATTATCAAAAACAAACAGAAAACATTAAAAAATAGAACGAATAAAAAAAACATTTGAGCTTACTAAAACATAATAACAAGAATGTGGGCAGTAGCGTCCCGTACGAGAGTATTAAAATTGTATTTCAAGATTTTTTTTAATTTTAGCCCAGAAACAAGGAACAGGAACAGGAAGTCCTTAACTGGATCTCGGCTGTCATTGGAGAACCTGTTGCTACCGTTCCCTACGAAGACTACTTGAAGGACGGTATTGTCCTGTGCAAGCTTATCAACAAACTGTCTCCTGGTTCAGTGAAGAAGATCCAGGAGAGAGGAACCAACTTCCAGTTGATGGAAAACATTCAGAGGTAATTTCAAATTACGACCTTTTCAAAATATTAGAAGTTATTTCAAAGGAGTTAAAATTTTACTATGTCAATGAATTGGCATTTTCCAGGTTCCAGGCAGCGATCAAGAAATATGGTGTGCCTGAAGAAGAAATCTTCCAGACAGCTGATCTCTTCGAGAGGCGTAACATTCCTCAAGTAACCCTATGCCTGTACTCCCTTGGAAGAATTGTAAGCATTAAATTTCACAAACATTTTACTCTCCCTCAGTTTTATTCCATTCTCTCGAACGTCAAAACATCAATGACTTAAAAATGTCGTCAAATTGTTTCACAGACGCAGAAACACCCAGAATGGACTGGCCCTCAGCTCGGCCCAAAGATGGCTGATAAGAACGAACGCACCTTCACCGAAGAACAGCTGAGAGCACACAACGCAGAGCTTAACCTTCAAATGGGCTTCAACAAAGGAGCTTCGCAGTCCGGCCACGGCGGTTTCGGCAACACCCGCCATATGTAATCACCAACTTACACAAGCGCGCTTATGCTTGCCTGGTGTCTGAGACCAAATCCAATGCACACGTGTCAAACCAGTATTCAAAACTATTCTCTATTCCATTCTACTTACGGATATCTGTCAGATCAAGGTGTTCGCCACCCTTCTAAAATTTAATGTTACGCTACTAAAATTATTGTGTGATAAGAACGTTATGAAGCCAATTAGCATCTAACAAATGTTATTTTTGTTAATACTTTTTTAATAGTATCGTGTAAATATTTAACATTATTTTTTAATAAACTTTGTTTGTAAGGTGCTTGTTGTTTGAATTTGGACGAATGTTGCAATAGCAATCACTTTCGTCATAGAAACTCGTATGGTGGATCCGATCGTAAGGATGAAGGTCGCTTGATTGCGATATTTGTTGCAAAATATTAGATCGCTAGTAATAACAAGTCTGATCGTTTAGGAACTTGTCTAAATATAAATACTGGAGAGGGTATTTATAGCGTGCTGTAATGGAGACGGTCCCTTGGCCTAATTAACTTGTGTTTGAAACATCAAGATGATCTATTGGTGCAGAACTTTGCCAAGAAACAGTTTAATAAACAAATTGTAACATTTAAATACATCAAAATTTAAAAGGTCAATCTTTAATTAAAGTGTTTATAAAATGTATGCCTAAATAAAGACGGATAGCACATGTATTAACTAATAAACGCATAAGCACACCTTGATATCATCAGAGGTTAGATAATAATCATCTTGTCTTGGTAATAATAACGCGTCTATTATAATATTGTTATGCATGAACATGATTAATCATCCAACTAATGCAATTTATTAATGGATCAAAGCAGCTTTAAGGAATATTCCATGTTAAGATGAATAAATAATGAAAAAATATTAGAAACAATCGACTCACCCGTAGCAACTCAGACGGGATGAGATGAGCTACGGGTGAGTCGATTTTTTTCTAATATTTTTTCATTATTTATTCATCTTAGTATAAAAATAGCATTGTGAATGCAAAAATCTAAAAGTTTAGAATATTCCATGTATTGAGAAAAAATACTTAAGTACTTAAATACCAAGTTGACGCGGGACTAAATTTTTTATTTAATTGTATTTTCTTAATGCTGTCATAAAAATGTTGATCTTTAAAAAAAAATTGGTAGGTAACGTAAAGAAGAAAGTTCTCCATTTTAGGATAAACAGCACAATAATTCGTCATTCATTACTGTTCATACGAATAAAAAAATAGGCTCTACACACACATTTTTTACTCTCTGATTGATTGTAGGTATTTAAAATTACCTATTAATATACCTATTTAATATACCTATTTAAAATTATATTTAAACGCGTTACTAAATTAATGATGGTGTAAATGCATTCATGATTACTTAAAACGTATAATACCTGTAATTACTAGGGATATTTAAAACATTTCTGATTGGTTTATTTACAGTACGTACGTATTTTTTGGTAAACTGGCTATTCATTTATCAAATCAACTAAAGGAAAATATTTACTTAATAATTTCAATGTCAAAAAGTATAAGTAAGTATGCTAGCTGGGTGTACCTAATTGAGAGAATTAACATAATTTTAAACATTTTGGGAAAAGAGTTTTCATAAAATTCTAATTTAATTAATGGCTTTTCCATCTTTCCGCCATTGACTTTATGTCTTTAATCTGTTACTTCATATTCCACTTATATATACTTCGATTAGGATATGCTTGAATTTGAATTCATTAAGTTCGTACTTTGGACCATCTTCTAAGTGTCCATGACATGCTTTCTCAAGGGTCCATCGGTCACTATTACTCTATTGTAAATTTGTAACACACAAAGAGTGCGTTCAGCCAATTCATTCATTCAACCTCATTCAATATTGTTGGGCTCATTTCGCCCATGTCATGCGCAGCGTTAGGGCAATAAAACTTTATGACTACAGAAATAGAAACGACCTGCTACAGATTTTATACATAAATCTTTAAATAACGATGAAGAAAACTTCAGCCCGTGTAATTTGTTTGATGTATTTCCTTTGATTATGAAAATATGAAAATTCACTTGTTAGGGTTCACTGTTTATCTATTATATGTGTGAAGTCGTTAATTCGAAATGCGACACAAAACGTCGTGGTAGCCTCGGTAATAGGCAAGACCGTCTTAAAACGCAATGCAAACGACGAGTTATGACTTTTTTACCGTTTGTAAAGAAAACAATGCTGATTCCGAATAACTCAAAATTACGTTTTCTTTAGTTATGACTATGTTGATTTTCATGTGCGATATGTGTTATGTAGTATCCTCCACAGAAAATGCGAAACCTAGTGCTGAGGTCTATTATAAGATGAGGACTTTAATTTGGAAATGAATAATTGTGTACAGTACCTATGTACCAAAAGAGCAAGACTGGATTTTTTTTAATGAAAACCTTAGAAATATCAAACGATAAATTGTAATCGATTGGGTCTTTTGTTGCTGTTGGATGATTACGATCTCCATTATTGTCCTTAATCGCTTGGAAACTTCGCGGTATATTTTCCGCCGATTTTTTCAGTAAAGACCCCCACACTTGTACTAATCTATTCTGTGCCTCCACGTGGACAAACTTCACTTCACGAGTAAGGTAGGTAAGCGACTGTTACTGCATTTTTTGCCCTTAATTTAAGCTTCATCCACGCCCAAACATTTTCAATTGGATTGGCATCAGGGGACTGTGAGGGACAATCCAACATGTCAATACCATGTTTCACAGTTCCACTTTCCAGAGCCAACTTCACGTGTTTTAGGGTCATTACCCTCTTATAGAATACAGAAATATGGGAAAACTTATGTTTTTTTACAAACAATTTTAGGCAAAGGATTGTTTTATCTATCCAAACTTTTTTCCAAAATAGTCCTAGTCCTAGTCACTTTCTTGTTGAACACACTGTAATTATCATCAACATAGTGGCCCTCGGCCGATATGAATCAAATCGTACGACGAGCATCACGTGTTTCATTTCTGCCCATTCATTGGTCGGATGTAATTTCTTAAAGACTGAGTGAAGCAACAGCAGCTGGATATTTTAATACTTACGTATTTTTTTCTGTGTAGCAATTTTTAGATTTCAGTATTCGACTGACTTGTTTGTAACTTTTATCTTTAGACAAGTAAGGAACCCGTCTTATATCCTCTCTTAAGAAGCTCCAGAAGTGGAGACATTAAAAACGGCTGATGTATTAGAAGTACCTACCTATGGATTTCGACTTCTTTACAAACAGTATGGTTTTCAATGGAAAAATATTTTGAACTATTACGCAAGAAGTAAATTGTTTCCTCATTCAATGTACTTTAAAATATATAATTATGTGACAATGTCTTTCACGATCACGGCCAAGGGAACGTGACCTTTCTGAACGTGAGTTTTCTGGACTTAGTAACACGTAGCAATGGGGAGGCGAAGGCAAAGTGAATTACAGATGGCGCTCAGTCTTTGGAACAATTGTCAGTTTGAGCTTATATTGTCTTGACTGTGTATTACGTGATTTTACTTTCTTAGATTGTATTTTTTCGGTTTTGCGAACAAACAATGTATTCTATGCTAACTTTAGCTCATATAAAAGAAGAATTACGGAAAAGAAAAGCCAAAACAACAGGCAAGAAAGTTTATAGCAACTTACAAAAAATTGCTAACAAGCATTACATTTCTTTAAATTTCGTGTAAGATTTACAAGTAATCTTTTTATTTCAGATTAGAAGCATATGATTTAAATTTTAACAAAGCAACTGAGTGTGAATTTCCGTGTTTATAGTTGCCTGATGATGCCTTCTGTGCAATAGTAATTTCAGGTTTCTGTACTGGAATTTCTGTACCATCCAAAATTACACGAACCGTTTTATCATATTTATTTTATTATTCTAAGTTTCTTGAATGACTCTGGCATATAAAATTCTATTAATTCTCTGTTTGGCCCCAATATTGGGCTTATTCCATATTTGATATACCTATCAAATTCATCCAAGTTATAAATATGTTAGAAACTGCTGAGGTTGAAATATTAAAGAACAAAGCTGTTATAATTCAAATGTTGTTTTATTTTGGCGAAGCTTCATCAAATTCATGAAACATTCCTTTTGATTTATAATGTTTCTCAGGCTCAGCAAAGGAGAAAATCGAGAGAAAGGCATTTTTTTTTGATATTTTTTTGCCCACTATTTTTTTTGTTACTGGGAAATCGATGAACTCCAATATTTTACAAGTTACATGCATAACAATGGGGCATTTTCTCAGTATAAAATTAAAAAGTGCAATACTCCAAGAGATTCCCATATGTTTTGACACTTTCTTTGAGGCGGCCGTGTACCAAAGACCGACGCCACCTATCGGGATAAAATTGCGCTTTTCCTCCCCTACGTGCTAATGTTTAGTCAGTGACTATTCTCTGGAAACCCAGAGGCGTAGCGTGGGCCATGTATGTTTACCTTGACCATGAGCCAAGTTTCACAGACCTTGGGGAACGGGAAAAGCTAGAGATTTTCATTGTTGGTTAGAAAAGTGCAGCAACTTTTGCACTGGTTAAATTTGGGATGGGTGACCATTTTCTATTTTTCGTAAATTTTGCAAAGGCACCATTTCTAAACTCAGAATTTGGGAAAGGTGGCTATGTAAAAGGTGTTAGAGCACAGAATAACTAATAGTACAAGTGTTTAAGCCCGCCGGTAACGATCAATTGCGATTGTCAATTTTTTCGTCAATGCCATTGTTGGAGCAATTGACAATCGCTTCAATCGCACTCGTAAACAATCAATTTTAAAAATTGACAATCGCGAATGATCGTTACCGGCGGGCTTCAGAGATAAAATCGAAATGAAAATTAGATAATTATGAAGACAGACCTTGGTATATAATTTACAGAGCATGAACTAAAATTATCATTTTCATAGTATAATTATTAATGAGCAGTTAGGGTAGTTATATCACCGCCTTTCATTGCATGTTTATTATTTAATTGTCGTTGAAGTCATAGTGTGTAATGTAGTTAGCTGTGCAGTGATGTGGATGTCACTAATTACGTGTAAACTTGACCTAGTGTATGTACAGTTGATATGTCATCATTATATCTGACTTAGATTAATATATCTGATAATTTCTGTGTTGATCTTCCTTGAAAAACTAGGTTTCAATGATTGATTGATAATGTTCCATAATTTGCATCTAAGTTATGTGTAGGTATCTAAGTTTTAAATGTATTTTTTCTAAAGAATTTCTTTAGGTAGGCATACCTAAACATACAGGGTAATTTTGCGACCCCTTTACAAAATCAAATAATAGTTCAAGGAAGTAATAAAAAAAAATTAGGTGAGATAATTATAAATTATTTCTTTTTAAATTCACAGTTTTCAACCACTTTTTATATCCTAAAAATCTAGGCGCGCACGCTCACCGTCACGAACGGGACGCGAGCGGGGGAAGGCGGGTGGCGGGAGGGGGGCTCGCGCGGGTCGACCGTGCGACGCGCAAACGATGACAACAATTTCAATTTGTGTAGGGAAAAGTTTGGGGTAAAAATGTAAAAAAAAAAAATTGTTTTACTTCATAAATTGATTGTACTGCTGTTATAGAATGACCTGACAAAGTTTGAAAAGGGGTCCAAAAATGACCCTGTATTTAATACTAAAGTTATCAAACAATCGAAGCATTACCGCTATTATATCTTTTGAAAACGGCTGGTCGGATCCTGGTTGAAGGTTCCCTAATGATTTTCTCTAATCACGCGGACGAAGTCGCGGGCAAAAGCTAGTTATAAAACTTTCGCAGTCAGTGACAAGTGATAGTTCAGATATCCGTATTCTTTTAAGTATTAGCAAAAAGAAGCCACTTTAGGCACTTTTGCCTACTACTACTACTACTAACTACTACAACGAACTATATTTTACTGAGGTAATTGTTTGTAAATAAATGTAAATAAACTGTAGAACCCTAAATTCAATCTGTGCATGCGAATTTTCGATACATTGTGTACTTAGAGAGCAATAAATGTAGGTAATTAAAATGAGGGCGATATTTGAGCACAGAATCCTACTAATCCTACTAATATTATCATATAAATGTGAAAGTTTGTGGGTTCGGATGTTTGGATGTTTGTTCCTCAATCACGCAAAAACTACTAAACGGATTTGGTTGTAATTTGGCACACAGATAGTAAATAGCCTAGATTAAAACATAGGATAATTTTTATCCCCATATTCCCACGGGAACGGGAACCACGCGGGTGAAACCGCGGGCGGCATCTAGTATATAATATGACTTGAGGGTAGTGTTACCAGATGAAAAAAATAAAAGTCCGGAGAAAAGGCCCGATTTCCGTTGAAAAATTCTAAAAGTCCTGGGATTTCCTAATATTTTCTAAATCCGGCCGCAATCCTAAGAAAAGTCCAAAAATCCTGAGATCTCAGGACAAATCCTGAGATATGGTAACCCTACTTGAGGGCCATAGTCGGCTTAAGAAAGAAAGAAAGAAAGAAAAATAATTTATTTGAGACAGAAAATAATACATACAATAAAATTTTGATTAGGTACTATTTGTCCCAAAACGGTCCCAAACTCAGCATAATGCTGGGCTTCATGTTAACTTAAAGCTAAGCCCATTTTCTTTTGTTTTCAATTAATCAATATTTAAATGAAATGTACCTATTTGTCTGATGAACTTGAACTTAGTACACCAACTTTTATTATACCTACCAAAAAAATTACAAGTTCTAACCAGCGATGTTGAAAGGATGGCTTGCAGGACAGGTTTCTCAGACAAGACATCTTGACCCGTTTTCGTAGTTGCAAAATGACGTATTTTATATACTTACTGCTTAATATTTTCGACGTAAAGGTGGCCGATTACCACACGACGAAAAGGAATTGATGTTACGGAACGAATGTAACAGTTGTATGTTACACGAAATGGCTTATTTACATTAAAGAGCACGATAGTGTGGCAGTATCAGTATTTGATTGATCATAATATTCGTAACACAAAAAATATTAATAAAACTTTGATTCAAAATGAATACTCACCTACTTGTGAGAAATACGAATATTTGTGACAAATTGTGACATCGTAATCCACACATATTTTTAACGCTCAAAGTTCGTTATCGTTTTTACAAATGTGACTTTGACCTTACGCTTTGACTTTGGCTTTACGCTAGTACTATTATTTATTATGTGCTTTGGCCCCTAGCACTAATTATATATAATTTATAACTTTAAAACCAAAAGCGATATTTTTTACTAAAATTCAATAAACCTGGTAGGTTTCCTCTATCTAGTTACGCCAAAGCAGCCAGTCTGCACTCTGCTTGCAAAGGCGTATAATACAAGCGCGGGCGGGAACATTGTTTGTTGGAAAATTTGGAGACAAAAATATTATTTACTCGCCCGGATAACAAAAATCTTATTTGAATATGGAAAATTAGCTGATTAAGCGGTATCATTGGGTCTATGCGCATATCAAGCAACTAAGTTAATTCATAACGTGATGGCATTATTACGGTATTTCATTGTAGGTACCTATGTACCTACAATGAAATAATTACGTTTAGCACTCGTTACCTCATAATGTTAATGGATAGTGATAATCATGGAAAAATTATTAGAAACATTTTTGCGCGTTAGAAACAACGCGTGAGCACTGTTTATCTCAATCCATAGACATCGATATGACGGTTTTTTTCTTTTTAGGGTTCCGTACCCAAAGGGTAAAAACGGGACCCTATTACTAAGACTCCGCTGTCCGTCTATCTGTCTGTCTGTCTGTCACCAGGCTATATCTCATGAACCGTGATAGCTAGACAGGTGAAATTTTCACAGATGATGTATTTCTGTTGCCGCTATAACAACAAATACTAAAAACCGAGTAAAAGAAATATTTAAAGGGGGCTCCCATACAACAAACGTGTTTTTTTTTTGCCGTTTTTTGCTCGCTATTAGTAACGACTGCAGGTATACAGTTGAAATTTTCACAGATGATGTATTTCTGTTCTGTAATATTGTGTAAATATGTAAATTAAATTACTAACAATAGTATTAAGATTAGTTACTAACACATATGGATGTAATTTATCTAAAATAAAAATTATTTAATTTAATTTAATTTAATTTTAATTTCTATTGCTGCTATTACAAAAAATACTGAAAACAGAAAAAAAAATGTTTAAGGGGGCCCATACAACAAACGTGATTTTTTGCTGTTTTTGGTACGGAACCCTTCGTGCGCGAGTCCAACTCGCACTTGGCCGGTTTTTTTTATATTGTACTATTTGGGGTTGCCCGTCTAATTGTACCCATTCTTCCAATATTATTCAAAGACTACATTTACTCATGATATTGGTAACATAAAAATAGTAACATAAAAGTGTAAAAATTAAAAACATGTTTTAAAACTGGGATAAAAAATAATTAGATGCCGTTTAAACATAATGAGATATTGCATTAAATTGCTCAAACATCGTTCTTTTGCATTAATTAAAAACTATACGGCTAACTCCAAAAACAATCGTCATTTTATTCAAATTACTGTCTAAAGAAATTTATGCACATTTTTTTTTGTATGAAAATGTATTATTGAAATAATATTAATAATATTATTGAAATTAAATAAAATTAAAACTGTTCTCGTTACAGCCCATTCGTAAAAGTTGTTTTTACCTTAGATTCATGTGCAGTAGACAGGATATAAATACCGCAGCTGGTAAATGGTTTAATTTATTATGATATTCGTATGAATCTCACTGGTCATGCAAAAAGTGGCCTAATCTATGGCATTAACTTACCCTTCTACTGAGCTGGCAATTTTTTTTATGATTATGTTTGTATGTTTTCTTTTTTTAAAACCTACACACAAATAAATCACTTAGGTATCCTCAAAATTAGCAAGACTTTACGAAAGCTCTGAAGATTAAAAAATAACTACTCTTATAGAAATGTCGGGATTCTAATAATGATCTGAGACTAAGATCATTATTATAGCCTTGATCAATACAGAATTGTACCTTATTGAATATACAAACCAACTTTTGGTAAATTGAATAAATTCTAGTTGCATACAGCATAATAATATACTGGTGGTATCTGATCAAATCGAGTAATTATTACCAAAGATGAGATATAAAAAAACACGTTTTTGAAAAGGACTAAAATGTATAAAATGATATCTCCCTTAAAGATTTATAAACATATAATAAAGTTTTAAACCTAAAAACGTGGGGGCGCATTTTGCAAAATTTATCATCAATTATTGTCTTTTGCATGCACCCCACGTAACCATAACCGTACACAGAATTTTGAAACCAAAAAGGTTTCAAAATTCTGTGTACGGTTATAAATCCTTACTGGAGAAATTATTTTTTACCTTTATAGTCTTTTTCAGTATTTTTTTTTTCAGTAAATTATTATTTTCTTCTTTTTAGTCACCGAACTAAAACTAAAAAGACACCATATCCTATTGGAGTACTTGTCAAAACAAATCAAACGAGCCTAAACTCGATGGGCTTGTATGGTATAATTATAGAGTTCCTATAGCCTTCTTCCGGGTTCATCATCAGTCCCTGGACACTATTTCCAACAGAGTACTCGTTAATACGATTCAAACGAGCGCAAACTTGATGGGGTATCATTGTTTTATTAAATAGTTACTGTGGCCTTCTTCCGGTTCCATCGTCAAACCCTGGAAGCTTTTTCCTAATAGAGTACTCTTCAAGACGAATCCAACTAGCCAAAACTCGAAGGGGTAGCGTGGTTTTGTTTACAGAGTTCCTGTGGCCTTCTTCCGGCTCCATCATTTGACCCTGAAAACTATTTCCCAACATAGTACTCGTAAAGACGAATCTAACGAGCCCAAACTAATGGGGTTGCATGGTTTCAATAAAATTGTTTGCAAAAATTGTGGACAAACAGATAAATCAAAAAGCAACCTAATAAAAACGTGTTAAAAATTGATGTTTGAAAAGATTGAGAAGTTTGATTCGATTTTGACAGATTTTTAACTGCTATTAATCTATGGATCAAGGAATTCAACAAACCAGTGGGGGTTTAAACCACACCTGAAATGTAGACAACTCAGTATTCGGTAAGACTTTTAAACTGGGTTACTATCGAGTTTCATTTACCAAAAATACATGATAGAAAGTAAACAGATTGTTACAAATAAATAAAAGCTACCTCTTATCAAACACCTATCATCATCATCATAACTGTTGGAGACGTGTGTTTACGTTATTAGCAATATTAACTTAAGCAACGCAAGTTTTAAGTTATATTTACATAGTTAACAATTGCGCACGAATCCCCCCTACAGCTAGTCTTACGGAATATGGACGCCGACATAGTTTTAACTTAGTCTATCTGCACAACTTCGAGCCGCCCGCTCGATGCAGAAATAACGTTCTCCAAAAATCAAACAAACATGCAGTACCAAATACTAATAGTGATAATCGGACTTTACCAGACGTCAGCTGCTGAGTATTTCAAAACGAAACGTGAGTATTTAAAAATTGTGCGAGCTATCTTTTTCTCGATCGATAAACAATCGCCGGCTATATCGATTTCATAATCGGGTTATCGGTTGCATAAATCGATGCATTTCATCACAGGTTACGTGACAACCCGCGCAAGGTTGAACGACCTCTTATCACAACCCGGCTTTGTTTTTTTTTAATAAGTAGTTTGTGTACAGAGATTGTGTTTTCACAACTATGTTGGTTCTGGTGCCCTAGTTACTAAAGTTGAAGTTGGACTAATTGTCTTGATCTGTGTCAATCGGTTGGTTTTGAAATAAGCAAGCGGTGCCGATTAATGTGAACTTTATTTTACTAGAATCAGTGTGTTTTAAAACGTGCCATAATACGTCCCATTTCCCTGTTAGGTTTTATATGAGCTATACAGTCTTTTGACACTCTTTCAATATAAAAACTAATAAAAGATAGTAGTAAATAAGCAAAATATTTGGGAAAACATAGCGAAAATGTTCAACCAATCATAAAAACATATAAAGTATGGCATAAACAAAATGTACATTCATAATGTCCCATTTTGTCCGATGAGCTAGATAGACAAGTGCCAATTTAAAAAGAGTTTTAACTCTGCCTTGTGGATCATTCAGTACCTAACCTAATCAGTATCAAAGATTATTTTGTGTTCAGTATCAACTTATACAGATGGTTTTCCGACAGTGGCTAACTTTTCCAACAAGAAAGTTTCGCAATGGCTAAAATATAAAAAAAAAACATATTACTTTAAACTTTTAGCACAAAATATTAATTACGCATTTTAATAAATTACCTTTTGCATTTAATGCATTGCTGTATTTTCCTCTTGACACTTGACACCATAATATTGACCTTCATGAAGACCTGACCATAAACTTTTTAGATTATTGTCGTGATCGTGACTTTGCATACATATACACTGGACTTCAAAACATAGTACCACACTTTTGAGATTGCAATAACTTTTAAATTAGTTACTTACACAAGATATATTTTAAAATATATAGGATAAGTAACAGCATCTAATTTGAAAGAAAATAATTTGAAAAAGTCGATGCCACTTTCTGTAAATATTTTTTTATTTCAATACTTATCTAACTTCTACATCAGTTTTAGGACAGTTTAGTGAGGAATTCGCAATTTTAAAAGTGTGGTATGTACTAAGTTTTGAGGGCCAGTCTTGTAAGGTAAATAATAAACAGTTCTGTTATGTCGCTAGATCTAGGTATCTGTTTTATTTTATTGGTCTACCGACAATTGTAACGCTGATTATAATATATATTTTAGAAACTTATTAGGTAGTCAAAATCCTAATTGCAAATAAAAATCTTGTATTTATCCCAATTTTCTCTCGAGGGGTCTGGGGCCAGGAGATCGATTCTGTTAAAGCTAGGGTTTCCTAGGATAACGGTGTCGTCATATTACGGCCGTAATTTAGCGGCATAGAACGTTGTCTATGTAAACAATACGGCGGCGGCGCGGTTTCTGACGTTACGGTGTCGCCGTATTGTTTACATAGACAATATTCAACGCCGCTATATTACGGCTGTAATATGACTGCACCACTATCCTAGGAAACCCTAGCTTAAGAAATTATGTCTAATCAGCCCCCCTAGCCAAAGTAACATTTGCAAATTTTCGCTATCGCTTCGCTTCGAAACATGTATGGATTTGACGTTTTAAAATTCGATAGTTAACGAAAGCTGTCAATCCCATACATGTTTCGAAAGGGAAGCGATAACGAAGATTTGCCAATGTTACTTTGGCTAGGCCCTCAGAGTCGAAATTCGTTAAATTCGTTAAACGAAATTAAAGCAACTTAATAGTTTCATGGTTTAACCACAGAATACATAATAGTACAAGTGTTTAACTTAACCTCAAAGGATTCAAACATAGTAACTAGTAATTAAGTGTCACGTCATGTTTAAAAAAAAACTTTTTTTTATCTAATACTTAATGATGAGTATGATAATATTAACCTTGAGACCTTGAGAAATCTCTTTTAAGATTATCCTACTTCCTACTAATATTATAAATGTGAAAGTTTGTGGGTTTGGATGTTTAGATGTTTGGATGTTTGTTCCTCAATCACGCAAAAACTACTGAACGGATTTGGATGAAATTTGGCACACAGATAGTAGATAGACTGTATTTAAACATAGAATACTTTTTATCCTGATATTCCAACGGGAACGGGAACCACTCGGGTGACCACCGCGGGCGGCCGCTAGTCAACAATAATTTTAATCCAGGAAATAGGTATATTTTTATTTCTACCTTGTCTATTATTCAACGGGTTGTTGATGGTTTAAATGTTGAATTTAAACCATCAAAATAAGTAAAATGTTGGTACCTAAAATCAATTTGGAAGTTGCTTTTGTTTCTTTCTGTTCAAAATTCACTAGTACATCCAATTTAAGCATACATTCGAACTCATTATTATCATTGAAACCTTGAAGAAAAAAAATAACTTATAACAATCAAACATATTAATTATAATTAATACACTCGACGTCAGAAAAATCGCACCTCTTCAAAAATATGTTTAGACTTGGTCACCTGCTATTCCTAGCTTTATTGTGTAAATATTGATATCTATTGAAAGTACATTTAAAGAGCTTTCAATTAATAATGGTGTGATTTTGCTTTTTTGCTTGCGCCGCCATAAAAGGGAAATAAATAGAGCAATTCAGGAAATGCGGGAAAATTCGCTATCGAAATGATAGAGAAAACACACTTCAACAGTTCAATTAAAAAAAGGCATACCCAAGATGGAAAGTTGCTCAAATATTGCAAAAAAATGAGGCTATGTAATGTTGCTCGGAAACTAAATCTCAGTAATTGATTCCGACGAGTATTCCAACGGTTTCTAGAGACTGTTATGTCCGAAGGGGAAGAAGTATATAACAACACTTACCATTAAATAAGATAGGATTAACATTGAATAAATTTTTGAAAAAGTGCGATATTTCTGACGCCTAGTGTATTAGCATAAAGATAGAATCAAATAAGATCATTGTTGGTCGGTTATCTACTGCCTACAGCATTCGACTCTGCAGATTATTAAAATAATGGTATCTTGTGCCTTTAATATAATGCTTAACAGTTGATATTGAACTAGCTTCCGTCCGTGACTTCGTCTGCTTGGAAGTCCACTTCCCATAGTAATTTTCAGGAATCCTTTCTTAGCGGACGCCTACTTCATAAAAACTCTAAGTATTTTTGACAAGTTTCATCTCGATCTGTCTACTAGTTTGGGCTGTAATGCGATGGAGAGACAGTCAGAACGTAATTTTATAATCAAGACAGACTTTCAGTACTTAGTACATTTATGTATAAATCCGTCCGTCGTCTGCATGGAAATCCACTTTCCATGGTAATTTTCAGAAATCGTTTCTTAGAGGACGCCTACTTCATAATAACTATCTATTTGACAAGTTTCATCCCGATCTGTCATAAGTTTGAGCTGGATGCGATGGAGAGTCAGTCAGTCAGGACATAATAATATTATTAGTAACTAGGACGGACTTTTAGTAAGACAATTATAAATCCGTCCGTGACTTTGTCTGTATGGAAGTCAATTTCCTATGGAAATTTCCAAGAATGCTTTCTTGCCACCTTCGTCATAATCATAATAACTCTACTTAGTTTCAGCCCGATCCGTCTAGTAGTTTGAGCTGCGTGTGATGATGAGTCAGACGGAACATTATTATTTTATTATTAGGACAGATTTTAGTAGGAATTTAGTAAGATCTTTTCAAGGCTAGTTTCTAGGTGAGCAGAGCATATTATGTTATGTACCACCCGGTAGTCCACATCACTAATACCAGGAACTTACCTCGCTCCTGGTGTAAATATGTTTTAGTACCTATGCTTTATTCAGTATTTTTGATACCCAATTGGGAATTGTTACCCGATTAAATACTACCCAATACTATATTAATATAATAAACATGAACTAAATGGTCAATTAAAGATGGAACAGTTAAATTACAATTTTCACAAAACACTTTCTTAAGCGTTTTCTTTTATTTTTCCAGCGGATTTTGTGAAGACATGCGTCCGAAGCGATCCGGATTTCGACGAATGCTCACGGACGGCAGTTCAACAGTTATTCAATGCTCTTGGACCAGGTATGAATGAATGAATATTAATTATTATAAGCAACCAATACCTACATAATGAATATTGTTAAGTCTTAAGGTTACCGGAAATGTGGTCGTAAGAATGAAACGGATCTTTTCTTTTTTCTTATCGAATGAGGATTAGTGGCCACCTCTGGTGTTAGAGTTTATCAAGCCGCCTGTAAGGCCTCTAACTTGGCTTCACGAATGTTATCAGATGACAACAGCCGGGACCGACGGTTTAACGTGCCCTCCGAAGCACGGAAGCGCTCAGTTAAAATACCACTTTAACGGTCACCCATCCGACACCTGACCGGACCGAGGGTTGCTTAACAAACGTGATCGAGTACGATCAGTCAGTCAAGTTCCGCTAAAGAAAGTAGAAGAAGAAAGAAAGTGCTATTATTATCCATCTGGACGTTTGTTTTTTTTGTGATTCAAACAGAACCTAAGCAAAAATAAGGAAAAATAGAGAAACAGTTATTATTGATAGGTTATTAATTTATTACGCTTCTATGACATATTGTACGCTTCTATGAAATACGTAGGTATTTCTAGGCTTTTCGTTTAATCTGTTTCGATGATCATTAGGTAATGTTTTGCCATCATTAATCAGATGGAATTATAGACGATGATCGCATTAACAATTTTATAATTGTTTAGAAGTACCTAAGTAGACAGAAATGAATTCATGGACATAGACAGAAATGCATTCATCAACGCATGGGCGTAGCCACGGTGGGGCAGGGTGGGGCGTTTGCCCCACCCTGGCTCTGACCTGTGAGGTACCTACTTAATCTTACCTAAGTAAGAAAATATAAAAATGACACAGAATTAATGAGATAGGCCCGTAGGAATACATATATCCCAAGTAACATTTTAGGTTCTAGAAAGGTTTTGAAAAGGTTCTAGAACCTTTGTATGAAAATCTGTTCGTAAGTCCTAAAAGGCGCAATAACGTTATAATAACCTTGTATTAACCTCCTGTGTGCAAAAAGGGCCCCAGTTTCAGAACCTTTTTGAGAGTTGCAGCAGAACTTATAGCTCAAATCCAGAACCATTCTAAGTGTTTACACAGAACCTAAATATAACCTTCACAACCTTAATTTAACGTTAATATAACCTTGCAGGGCAGCTTTAAGGTTCTAAATAAGTCTTGTATGTAACTCTATGACAACTTAAAACCTTTTTGATGGACTTGAATAAATGCCATTCCAGGACTCTCAAGTTTTAAAATGTTTCTGTATAAGATTTGTCTACACAGAAACTGTTTATAATGGCCATATAATGGTGACATTCGCTGACATTATACCAAATTTCAAAATGGCAGGATAAGTAAGTGTTGTATTTATAAAAAATAATAAGTAGCTTGCTAAAGTCCAGAAAAATGATAAAAATAATGCGACTGGCACTTTATTGTGACACTTTAGGATAATAGTGCTATATACGAGAAGGGCCTTCCGTAAGATGAAATTTTCAAAGATATTTTAATAAATAAAAATTATAAAATAAGATCATTTGTGGAAAATTGCATTAAAAATAAAACGTCTATTCATATAAAAACCATTTTTTTAAATAGTACAGCACACGTTATTTAATTTTGCCTATTGAATGAAAATACATTGCTTTTTTGTTCCGATTTTTTTTATGTCAGTGAAAAAACATGGCTGACGTTAGGAAATTACTAGAAAGCATTAAAATTAACCTTTTCAGAACTGTAACAGCTTAAAGCTCTTAATGTTTGCCAAAATAAGAGCTAAAGGTAATCTCGCGGAGCTATTTAGAACTACAAGGTTGTTTTCGCAGCTTTAGGGTTATCGCTAGGAGTAGTTCAAGACTTGCAAGTCGCGAAAACAACCGTTGAGCATAATTAGTAGCTTTTAAGTTTTGGCTGTAGGACTTGCGTTTGACCCTGTGACGGTTGATCTTGCATAGGGATGGGATTTTATCCGGAAAAAACTAAATTTTGGAAAAATCCCGGAATAATTACGAGAAAGTTACGGGTCGCCACTTTCGGTATAAGATGTACCTTAACCCGATTATTTTCTGGTTAAATTGTAAATAGAAAAGGATTTAATTTAACAAAACTTTGAATTTTTGAGACCCGTAAGTAATTGAACTATAAGTAAATAGACTTTTTAACCGACTTAAAAAAAGGAGGAGGTTATCTAATTCGTCGGGTAGGTATATATTTTTTTAAAGAATGTACACATTGATTACTCGAAGACGGCTGAACTGATTGAAATGATTAGAACATTATTACATCAGGTTTGTTCCCAAGTTGATCACATTTGATTTCATGGTTTTAATCTAGGTTACTATAATAATGAATATATATTTTATACGGATGATCGATTAATTAACCGATTTAGATGATTTCTTTTTTGGTTTGAAAGAGGTTACTTTAAAAATGAGACCATATTTTAATTTGATTGGCGCTTGACTTTAGTCATTTGGCATGGCTTTTGATTGTGAGTAGGTACCTATTTTTCTCAAGAAATGCGATAGAATAAATTGTTATGAAAAAATTTGGCTAGTGTGGTCATGTGAAACGACCAGTCAGCAGTCATCATGCAGCCATAGATTTTTATCAATATTTCCGCATTCTTTTGCAAATTTGATGAGGATGATACCTACGTAGCTTCGTGTTTCGTTTCCGTACCATGCGCACTTGTTACTTTATATTCTATATTATCGACAACCATGGATTTTCTTGTGTAGAATTCTGAGTGCTTTATGAATTGTGATTAAATTAAATACATACGGATATACGGAGAATTTGTTTTTTTCTTACTACAAGTATTGATGGTCAATCGTATATTACATAGCAAGCAGTGAAACTGAATAGGATCGTTTAAAAACGGACAACTCATTTAATAATTCTACCTAATCTCTCCACCAGTCTATCCTTATTAGTTAAATGATAAAATATGAACATATCCGGTACTTATTCGATTTTTTTCCCACTACCCATCTCTATGCAAGACAACTGATGTTTTTGAGGATGCCTCTAAAGCTTTAAAATATTCTTGTAGGACTTGAATCATGCCATCAGCTCATAAAAATAGCTTACTGGTTTGGGTTTTAACCACTAATAATAACCAGGTTTTAACCAATAATAATTTGTTTGCCTAGACAACTTTAAAACAGTCTTAAGGTTTTATGTAGGTTATAGAATTAACTTAAAAGTGATTTCTACATTCCATAACTTTATGGTTGTATCAAAGTTAAAAAAATTACCTTTAGCTCCCACTTTAGCATAATGCTAGCCTTTCCAGAACTTAATCAGGAGTCTACGAGAACTACAAGATCCTAGGACTATATCCTCTTGAAACACAGGTAAAAATAACGTAAATATAAACTCCTGTGAGCGGCTCCAAGGTTGTAATTATAAACAATTAGTTTTAGGACTTAAAAATCATTTTCAAGTACTTAATATGACCAGATGGCACAGCATTAACCTTTTTAAGTCCTTAATAGAATCTAAAGGCATTTTTTACAACCTAGGCCCCAATGAAATGTTACTTGGGATGCATGGAAAACGCATAGAAAAAAATGTACCGCGGGTATAGTTTGCTAGTTACATTTATTTTAGACTACTTTAATTTTTCAAATTGGCGGAGATCTGTTAAAAAAAGGTTTTTCGGCTTTCCAGCGCTGTCTGTTCTCCTCTACAGGTCGCATTTCTCAAGCGATTCTCGTGAAATTTTGTAAGCAGGTTTGAAAATGATATAGAATTTTTTTGTCACGCCACATTTCAATTTTTTTCGAAATGGCGGAGATATGTAAAAAAACCTATTGCAGTCCAGCTTTCCGGCTCTGTCTTTTCTCCTCTACAGGTCGCATCTCTTAACCGAATTTCGTGAAATTTTGTGGGCAGGTTCGAAAATCATATAGATTTTTTCAAGTTGAGACAGTTTTTCTAAATTTTTCGTAACGGCGGAGATATGTAAGAAAAATGTATTTCAGTCCGGCTTTCTGACGCTGGATGTTCTCCTCTACAGGTCGCATTTCTCAACCGATTCTCGTGAAATTTTGTGAGCCGGTTCGAAAATAATATAGATTTTTTTTGTCACGCCAGTTTTTGGAAATTTTTCAAAATGACGGAGAAATGTTAAAAATACATATTTCAGTCCGGCTTTCCAGGGCTGTCTGTTTTCCTCTACAGGTAGCATTTAACAACCGATTCTTGTAAAATTTTGTAAGCAGGTTGGAAAATTGTATAGATTTCTTATGTCAAGCCAGTTTTTCATTTTTTTTCTAAATGGTGGAGATAATGTAAAAAAATCAAATTTCAGTCCGTATTTCCAGCGCTGGCTGTTCTCCTCTACAGGTCGCATTTCTCAACCGATCTCGGTGAAATTTTGTGAGCAGGTTCGATAAATATATAAAAAAAAATTGTCGAGACAGTTTTTCGAAATTTGTGAAATAGACGGAGATATGTAAAAAAACATATTTCATTCCAGCTTTCCGGCTGTTTGATCTCCTCTACAAGTCGCATTTCTCAACAGATTCTGGTGAAATTTTGTGAGTAGGTTCGATAATTATATATAACTGTTCAGTCAAGCCAATTTTTCCAAATTTATAAAAAAAATACTCACCCATTTTGAAAAATGATCAAAATTAGAAGCACCATCTAGCTGCAATACTCACGTACCTACTGTGCTTTGAAAACTTCATGGCGACATTTTATTTTATTTTTTCGCGAGGTTTACAGCTCACGGAGCCACTAGTGATAGGACAAAATTGAATACAAAGCTCAATCAAATGTTCGTTGACTGCCGACCCTACCAGTCGGCAGACCAGTCTACCTACACAAACCGGCACGGTTGCAGAGCGTGCGTTGCACAACCAGCTAGCTGCTAATGCAACTCATAACCTCCTTGGTAACTCTGCACTCCTGGCACTGTTCCCCATTTGGGTTGAAATTATCGTCTTTTTTGTTTATTTTCCACGTTTTACTTAATTACCACGTTTATAGAAGATGAAAATGATATTCAATACTGCGTTAGTTTGATAATGAATGAGGTGGGTTGGTAGATTCACAAGCAACTGAGCTAGTCACATAGCCTCAATTACGAAACATCTGTACATAACTTGCGGAAAGCGAAAGCTATTTCTTCACTATGCTAGCGCGACGGGTAATGTGGTGGTTTTACCAGTAGATCTTATCATGGTCACACTTAAACGCAAGTTTTACTAAATACTTGTATTGAAAATGTTTCAGGTATTCCAGAAATTGAAATGCAACCATTAGATCCTCTGAAGATACCGAAAATTAGGATTTTGCAAGGCGAGGGACCGGTCAACGTAAACGCTGCGTTAGATGACGTCACGGTGACCGGTTTCGGCAAAACAGAAGTGCTGGCCAGCCAGTAAGTTGATAATGAAAACTCTTCTAGTTTCTAAGAGCCTGGTATTGTAGTCGACTGTTTGATCGATTGAGTCGAGCAACATTAAGTGGACTAGATAAAATCGAGCAACTTGTCTATAATGCTCGCCTACGTTAATTATATTTGATTGATAATAATGATATTATAAATTATTATGGTTGCATTTATTCCGGCCAAGGCCTGATAATACTTAGGTCATTGGTAATAAATCACAATTTTAATATTATTAATATATATAATACATACAAGTTTATGTTATATAATTTTTCAGGGTTGATAGTAAATCTTACAGCTTCTACACGAAGGTTAGAGTACCAAAAATAAGAATTGAAGGCACCTATGATCTGAAGGGGAAAATTTTGGTGATTCCCCTGGTCGGCCATGGAATCTGCTGGTTCGAGCCTAGTAAGTACTTAACAGAATATTTTCTGTTGTATTTACAACACTGCGTATTTTCAAATTCCAATAATTTTAATTCAATCATATTATTTTTGAAAATAATTATGAGTTTAGAAGAAAATTTATTTGAATAAACTATGTCGGGATTTACACCATATAGGTAGGTACCTGTTTATTTTTGAGACTCCGATATTTCGGCGCAGTTGCATGCGCCATGATCACGGAAGAACTGGCGATTACACGATACATGGTGTAAATTCCGACATAGTTTATTCTATTAACGTCAATAACCATGGAAATTTAAAACAATATAAAATGTATTTGGCATAACGAGATGTGATGTTCATATCAAAAGGGCGTAATTTCTTGACATTCGACAATGACCATGACTCCTTGTGGTTAGAAAAAATAACAAATTGGTATAGGTATGACCACAAACAAAAGAGGCTCTACTTTGTGGTTAGCAATTATATTACCTACTACTGCTCATAATAATGTTACCGTCTGATCACAGAATACATAATAGGTCTGTACCCTTAGCACGAACAGCTATCGAGAAAAATAACGCGCGTAAAATTACTCGATAGTGCAATTTTGTATGAAAAATTAGCACAACGCCATCTATCGCCGAATAGCGAAATTAAATTTTCCATAGAGAATTCTCTATCGAGTAATTTTACGCGCGGTATTTTTCTCGATAGCTGTTCGTGCTAAGGGTACTGATCATGACTTTTTAAAGAATGTCCGATCACGAACATCGATAGAGTAATTTTGCATGGAAAATTTGTACAGTGCCATCTATCGCCGAAAAGCAAAATTAATTTTTTTATAGACCAGCTCTATCGTGTCGAGTATTTTACGCCTAAAACTTGCCTAAAATTGTTTTGCACGTTATTTTGTCAATAGATGTTCGTGCTACGGGCATAAGAATAAATAAAATGCTACGGGTACAAATACCCATATTATGTAAGATAAAAAATATATTTTGATAATGAAATTTATTTTACAGCTAACATGACAATCGACATCCTCAGTGATGTAAAATTGTATGACAAAGATGGACTAATATTTTTCAATGTTACTTCCGCACATGTGAAATATGCTATCGGAGGACTAAAGCTGCGCATGAATAATCTTTTTGATGGCATCGATTCATTAGGTAAGTAATAGTTTTTATTTATTATATATAGCACAGTAAAAAAATAATGTGGATGCTTGGCGCCATCTATATCACATAGTTACAATCTTTTCTGTACTTGGGCGACATCTAGTGAGTAGTAGCGTTACTAAGCACCGCCGTTGTTGCCGCGAACCCGCGAACAAGTGCCGCGACGTAATTTACCGACTGTCGTGTTATGCTATCCTGGTAATCTCATAGGATAAATTGCAACGTTGAACCGTTGTTTGGTTACCACCGTTGCCTGTGTCGCGTCGTTGCCAAATTGCCGTGCCCGCCACTTTGCTGCCGTTTTTCAAACAAAATAAATATATATCTTTTCATTTCAACTTTTTTTTTGTATGATTAAAATAGCATTAATAAAGGTAAAATCTGATTGATATTTTTTGACTTAAGTTTACGTACGCAAAAAGCAAGTAGGTACCTATGAATGAATGAAGAAGTTACTGGTTAACACATTTTAATGAATTTTTAACCAACAAAAAAAGAGGAGGTTCTCAATTCGACTATATTTTTTTTGTAATAATGTACCTACCTACAGCTACTAATTATATAAAAAAAGATGAGTTAATGAGTACCTACTAACCTGGGTATATTATTTAATAACATGAGGATGATTTAAGTCTTTGATAATTTATAAAAGGGAATCGTGATTGCTTTTTAACCGTGTAATTTTTCATTGCTTTTTTTTACAGAGGATTCTACGAATGCTTATTTGAACGCAAACTGGCGCCCAGTCTCGGAATCTCTTCGGCCTATCTTATCAAAAACCATCGAAGACATTTTACTCGGCTTCATGCAACAACTTTTCCACAACCTACCAGCTAAATACATGATAAGCGATGTGAAATATCATCCGAGTAAAAGAAGCGACAAGAAATTATAAGTAAAAGTTGTACTTAGAGATTATTAATGAAGTAAAAACTATTTAAAAATGCAAAACATGGACTATACGTCCGTGTAGCGTAAGTGATATTATACTACCAGCTACCAGTAGATGTTTAGTTTGTTAGATGTTGTACAGAATGTAACGGAGATAAATTCTATTAAAATAATAAGTTGATTATAAATTATTATATTCAAAATTGAAGAGAAGAATATATTTTTTATTAGAAGACTTTTTTTGTTGTTATGAAATTGTTGATTATTAAGGGCCTTATATATCTCAAAGTGGCGCTCTCTTCTTAATTAAATTTGTTGCTCGTCGAGTACATAATATATTGAAAACTCGTGTATACAGATTGAAGCTTAGGGTTCTATAATTTATTTACAAACAATAACCTCAGTAAAATAAAGTTCGTTTTAGTAGTAGTAGTAGGCAAAAGAGAAAAAAGTCGCTACTATAGGCATTTGCCTGTGTGTATTCCGTCCCAGTGGCCTTAACATACATTGCATTGTATTATGATTAATACTATTTGTATTATTAAAATGAACATAAAACTTGGTTTTCCGTTCCCTATTCTTATAACATAATTGTATTATCATTATAGTTGACAGTAAGATATAAACTTGTACATAATAGTAAGCTTAAGGAGATATACATGACAAACATATTTTTTATTGTATGAGAATGGCAAAAAGCTAACGATTCTAATTATATATAAGATTTTTATGAACACTTTTTTATACAATTTTTAATTTATATTTCAAAATGTCATAATAAAGTTTAATTAAGATCTTTTTGTTTCATTGTTTTTGTTTTATTTATACCTACAACATCAGTAACTGTGGAAGGATAATAACAACATGAAACCTAACCGCAATTTAACCGTATTCTTTTATACTCACCGTATTCTGTCGTGCAAATAAACGAAGAATAAGTTTATAACTAGTTTAATCAAAAAAAAAAAATGGCTTAATTAGGTACCTACTTGTTACGTTTGACGTCCCAAAGCGTCGTATTCCTATACAAACTTTTTGGTTATACTAAGTATAAACTTATTCTTCATCTTTGAACGGCAGATTTAAGTTTAATAAAATAAAAATAAAAAAAACAAAATAGGATAAACTTTCTATCCTTCCATGGGTAGAAAGAAAAGTAAAACATGCAAGAGGAAATTAGGTGATATTAATTTAGACCTCAATTTTATGCTATACAAACAAGTATGACAATATATATCAATATTTTTTATCTATTATTTAAAATGTTTTTTAAATAAGTAATATCTGTCGTCTGAATAATGTAATACATTCCTTTCATATAAGTAACTAACGACTTTGTTGTCAAGCGATTGCACCAATTGTTTTTAGTTTTTGTAGGAGTAATTACTGATTGATCCTTGACTGGCGAAGCAAGATTCTTGATCATGAGCCAATTCCATAATATTTATGTTACACGTTGTTTACCTGAGCGTTATTTTCAGGTAACTCAAGGGCGGAAAGTTAGTCGGAAAATCATTGAAAAAAATATTTAATACGTTTGTTTTAGAGCTATCATTAAACTTTTCTCTAAAATCTTTAAATAACTTTTATCATCTTCACCTGTCTCGTTACATCTCAGAATTGGACTAAGCAATCTAAAATTTCTTTATATTCTTAATACAACTATTAACGTATGTAGTAATAATTCATGTTTATAAATAATTAAAGTTTATAAATAATTAAGGTAAGGTAACAAAAACTATAATTTATTAAAAGCTGTAACACCTCTTCGAATATATTATTTAAGAAGTTCTTAGCTTAGTCCATTTCTTTGATAAGTTCTACATAATATAAACTAAAATTAACGACTTACCTGCCAAATAGGGCGTCCAGGCATTTTAATTTGTTTTAGATATTTAAAATCACTTCACAAAATTTGCACTTTGCAGGGCGCACACGAGTTTCGCGAGCTGCTCACTAGATGGCTCTGTCGCGAAAGGTGAGAACAAAATAACCGATACTCAGAAACATAACGTGTTTTATACGCCCGCCGGGAAACCGCTATAGCTGCACCAGTGTTAACGGACATGGCGCAGAAACTTACTAACATACGACCGAAATATCTCCTTACGAATCCCTATCGAATATTGAATTTATTGATAGGTAGGTACTGAATTCACTCAGAGAAATTGAGGAAGAATTTGCACCTCCATGAATTGCGGAGATGTTTCATATTTTGATTTGATGGGAAGCAAGTTCGATTGTTTATTGTTTATATTGATTAACAATTTTCAATATAATCTATTTTATGATTTTGAATATAAGGATGATGGGAAAAAAATGTTGACTAATTCTATTTTTAGTCCAAGTACCTACCTACTTTTTTAAACACACATTTACAATGTTCATATAGTAATTATTCTTAAACACAACGTGTACCTAACTTAACCTAACCTAATCATTTCAAAATATTATTCAAATGCGGATAATATACAAAAAAATCATTCGAATCGTTAAAACAGAGCAAAATGCCAGTCACATTTATTTATAGAAAGTTACCAGATTCCCTGATTAACTGGAACGAGGTTGCGAAATCTGGTGCTGGCAGTTTTAAAAGAAAATACAATTTTCTTTTGCAGTCTCTTGCACAAATGTTTTTAAAAATTACTTAGAAATGATGTCTGTATAAGACATATTATGCATTGTTTTTTCTTATAACATGCGTTGGTACATTTTTGTCAATTTCACTAACTTTTGCTCAACGTCTTGGCGGACACGGAAATCCGATGTTTTTAGACCATGGACATGGACGTTTATTTTAGCTGTTGTTAACTTTGTTATTGTACAGGAATATTCCATTATTATTTAGATGTGGAGAGGGGCGAAATTATGGCGAAGATATGCCGCGCTACAAAAATGTTAGATCTCCATAGTAGATCGGTGGGAAGGGATTTTTAAAAGGTAAATCGATGGGAATTGGCTTGTATGGAAAAATTTCAGTAACCGAACAGGATATGGTAGCTTATTGAGCCATTGAGTTTATTTAGCTTTCAAACCATTTTTATAGATTGTTCTTATAGTTTAGGATTGTTTGCATTGTATTGGCCTTTTTAGTTTCAAGACATTTAATTTTGGGAAATTTTGTTCAAGATACTGTCTATAAAGTTGTAAAATGTACAAAGGTAACTTAAAGTAGGTATCTAACCATTCTTTTGTATCTAGTTTATATAAGAAAGTCAGAAAGACACTTATTTAATGCTACAAATAAATAACTTTACATAAATTTATTCCTAATAGTGATTATAAGGATGACCCATAAACAGACTACTTCGAGGAAGATATAACTTCAAGGTAAGGTTAAGAGTCCATTTAAGAAGTAACAACCAAACATCTCCATTTATAGAAATCTATAGTAGTGTACGACTAAAATGGTAAAGCATGTTTATTTATCGCTTTGCTGCCTGCAACACGCTCCGCTCTCAAAGTGACTTTGTCGATATATTTTTCATATCTCGTCATTAGCTCGTCATAATTGTTTATGAATGCAACTGCAGCATTTACTGCCACTTTTTCATGATATCCTTGTAGAGCAAGTTCCTGGTACAGACTTTGTTAGTTTGTTGTTAATGCAACCAAATTACTGCTCAAATAATTGCATTAAACCTATGCTTTTAAAATATTTCGACTTTCGTATATTGAAATAAGTTCTATAAGAGCCACATACTCAATTTCAAAAACTTTTAAAATATAATCAGGTATACTTTAAACTGTGTTTAGAAACGGCAAATTGGTTTCACAACACTGACGATGATCTAAAACTATGATAAACTATGACGACTAAATGCAGGATGCACTAGACAGTAACTAAATTTATCTGTGCTTTGTTTGTATTTACTTGAAGAACTTATGATCAGGCATTTAATTTATTATAATTGAAACAAATAGCATACATTACTAGTGTTTAAAAAGAATATTGCACGCACAAAACAGAACAGATGAAGGTTAAAGACGGTCACTGACCGTCAGATGAGCATTGACCCAGAGAAGGGTGCTTCAAAGGGGATAGGGCCCCTTTGGTGTCGCTTACAAAAGGATTGAACACCAAGACAGCATAAAAGCGAGGAGGTTGAGCTGCATACATGCACTTTGCACTGAATGAGCGTGACGCCATTCTGTGCGTTGCATTGTTTGCCACTTTACTTTTTGTATTTGCTATATGATTGTTAATGAGTGATATGCCAATGTGCAATACATTTGATAAGATTATCTGGAAAGATATCAATTTTATATTATCTTCCTTTCTTTTAGCCGTCAATTTACTTTAGAACTACATTTTAAGGAAGTCACTGCAATCCCACCTAAGAATCGGAGATCCTAAAATAGTCAAACTCATAAAATATTTGGCTGTTTGCTCCAGTCAACCCACTTGTTGGCAGTTTGACGTCTTTCGGACCTTCTTATCATTCGCCCTATGATACATGAACCAAAATAAAACCTCTTTGTACGCCAGAAAGTTCTTTTAGTCAATAAACTGAAATAGGTCGTACTTCATGAGCGGTTCAAGGTAAAGCGTGGAATCAGGAATAGAGTGTGAGTAAACTTCTTAAAATAAAGTCGTCCAACACTAGCTATGTGAAAGCAGATCGGTTCGTCTGTTCATCTGTCGTCACTGAAAGCCGTAAAATCTTATAGTAAATGGTTTCTTATATTTGCGGAACGTTAACGATTTTCAAAAGTTAGCTCTCTCTCAAATTCTTTAGATGAATCTCATAACACATTAAGTTTCTTTGGTTCCACTTAACGCGTGAGTAAATAAATTTGAGAAGGTAAAACTAGGGTACAATACTTTAGGTGGCACCCTGATTGAAAGTGGCGCCACGGTGAATTTTATTTTATATTGTAATTCTAATATGTACATAATTTTAATAAACTTTACGTGGAATTTTTAGGGCCCATAGTCTAGTATTTTGAAGCGGTATCATTACATTCCCTTATAGTCACTGCTAGAAGTAGATAACAAAACTGATAAAAGATGCCGTTTTTGACACATTTGTTGTCTACTTCTACGAATGACTACGAGAAAATAGTGATATCTTCTAAAAATACTAGACCATGGGCTCTAAACATTCCACGTTAAATTATATTAAAATAATTTTCTATTAACAACTATAAAATAAAAACCTCTGAGGGCGCCACTATGATTAATTCCGAAGATTCCGTTGGGATTTCTGAAGTAGCAAATTCAATTCAAATTATACACATGCATTTTCACATTCAAATAATTTTAAATAAATTATCGATTAAAACCTAATAATAATAAAAATTACAGGATTTATGCAACCTATAGTGTGGAGCTTTTTACAGCCCTTTTTAACTATTTTTTTTCTTTTGCTTTATGAGTTATTTTGGTTTCATACCTTTCTTTTTTCACTCATATTTACTACTTACTTTTCTTTTGGCTTCTTACTTTTACAGTTTCCTTCTAGCTTAATTTCCATTTATGTTTCTTATTTCTAATTTATTTCAGTATTATAGAATAATGAGGAGTATTCGCCTCGTAATCCTCGTATAATAATAGTATTTTAATACCTAATTATGTACAGTTACAGTTGCATACAAGATTTTTCAACAGAATTGCTCGTCAAGTGTGCCCTAATACATCGCTTTTAGGGCCACAAACCGAGCTATAACAAACGCATGCAATAATATATAAAACACTGGTTGGTTATAGAATTATACCTAAAAAGTTTAATAGTTACCTTTCTGCAAGTTATATGCGAGTAAACAGAGCATTCCCAATTTAACCGAGAAATACAGTTATCTTTTTAGTAACAACAAAGAGGTTTTATGCCGCTAAAAATTCTTATATATTTTTGGAATAAATAAACGTGTAAGTCCTTAATTAAATCAAACAAATATTTATTATTATCAAATTATTCATAATTCATAATGTTTTGTTATAAAATATTAAAATATTTGCATTTTATCTCTTAAATTATATTTTGAGGTAGGCTGTATGCTCACTAACCCTGTTGTTCGCAAAATATTCTTGCATTGGGCTTGTGACAAAAACAAAAAAAAACCTACGCGCCTTTTCCCATCATAATTATCATATTTTGTTTTTGTCGTATTTGTTGCTGTGAGTTAAATTACTTTGTTTTTCCTCACAAGTGTGTTAAAAAACGTCGTACCTATGAAACTCGTGAGCTTTTGCTTATTACACACTCGGCTGATACGCCCTCGCCTACGGCTCGGGCTGCAACCCACAGCCTTGTGTGCAATGAGCAACCTAAGCTAACTTGTCTCATAAGGTACTATTATCTACACCGATACAGTGGTCACATAATTAAAGACACCTGTCGATTTTCATACTAACAAGGTAATTTTGAAGCCTTAGTTCTCCACCAGGGATTGACCTAGCTATGATCTGATAATCCAGGGAGCGAATGAAGGAGATTCAGATCACTATACACATCCAACTGATCTGTCTGTACCCTTAGCACGAGCAGCTATCGAAAAAACTAACGCGCTTAAAAACTTTGTAAGGAAAAATTGTAAAGCACCATCTATCGCCAAAAGTTGGCTATAACCTAACTGAGCTGTTTCGGAACCTTTTACAGAGAATTTAAGGCATGGGTGTAGATAAAACAATTATTTATATTCTTAACAATTATATATATTTCAATTCAAATAATATTATTGCCTTATCAAAAACATTGCAACCACTTACTTATTTACTTCACTTCACTTATATATACATACATAATAATTGCCTGTAAAAACTAACGATCAAACTTACAAAAGCGTGTTTTACCTCCTTGAAATCAAAACACCATTCTGCGAATACTTATACTGAGTCACGGAAATAGATTTGCAATTGACAGAGCAACGAAATTCCTCTATAATAGTGTGCTATGCTATAATATCATTATTAGTTGATCCGGGCACCTGGCAGCTGTTCAGCGGTGGGGTTGAGAAAGTTGGGCAACAAAGGGGCTGTAAAAGCAATAGGGAATATGCATAAGTCACCGATTTTGATGAATTTGAGCTTGATCGCTGCGGACACTTATAAAAACATGACGGAACAGAAAAAAAAATAAAAAAATGTATAATCCTAGTTTTATCACACGATGAAATCAGGGGAAAATAACGATATTTTTTTTTCATTTTCGGATATAATATCGAATAAGAAACTATAGTTTGTATGACACATATGTACTTAAACGCAAAATTTAGGGAGATAATTGAAGATTATTGGCTAACTCCATATTAAACGCGCCGAAACACACCTGAAACGTGATGTGTGACGTCACCGTTTTGTATGGAGCGTTTTCGGCGGGTGCTGCTGCGCGCTAACTTCAAGTAACTATATCACGAGAAAAAAACGCAAGAGAAAAGTTTTAATATTACAGTTAACTTTCTCACGCATTATACTTTTGATTAAGATTTAAAAAAAAATTGATGCATATTCCCTATTGAAGGTGTGCAATTTATAGAGCGTCGGTGGTGGTGGATTATACAACAACTAATGGTGTGGTATAATAGCTAATCATTGCCAGGCATTTTGGTTCTCTGTCAGAAGAAAATATCACAGCCGTTTCAAGAGAACGAACTTCAACTATAAATGTATTGGTGGCGCTAGTAGTGGGTAGTACGGTGCCCTTAAGCATTTTATGCATACCTTAGGAGTTTACGCGATTGGGCGGGTCTCCACCAAGCGCGCTGCCTTTTATTTTTATCACTCGTAAACCAAGTCAATATTTGAAAAAACCTAAATCATGCTGTTTAGTATTTTCATACTAAACAGCATGATTTCAGCTTTTTAAAACAGTTTTTATGTGGTTTTGAAAATGTGAAAATAAACGAAGTGCAGTGCCAAGTCCATGTTTAATTTACAACGCCTACAAAGCTTAAACACATGCCCTCTTAAATTGTCTCTAATATCTTTTGATGATATGATGATACCTAACTCTTCAACAGCTTTCATTCTTTCTGTAAATTTTAAAATCCATTCTAGCCTAAAGAGGCCATTTTGCCTCCCCGTCTCCCTTCCCGTTTCCGACACCTTAACAAAAAATTGAACCCCTATTTCACCTTTTTAGAGACTGAATCATGTCCACCGTATTGGACTTCAAAATAAATGTCATTTTCGCAATCACCATCCCAAAAAACCCCAAGAACGACATTCATGTCGATTTTATGTTTACTTACCCCATTTACCCTCTAACGGGTTAATTTTCAAAATCACAAAATATATGTTAGCTTATTTATTTTTAGACGTGCTCCTACAAAGTTTAAAGTTGTAATGTCTATTTTATATTCATTTTACATACAAAATTTGACACCCATTTTTACTCCTTTAAGGGTTAAATCATGTCCACCGTGTAGGACTTCAAAATGAATGTCATTTTCGCAATCACCATCCCATAAAACCTCAAGAACGACATCCATATCGATTTTTAGGTTTATTTACCCCACACCCCCATTTCATTCCCATAGGGGTTGAAATACTAACAATAACAATTTACGCTGCGTTAGATTTCCATCCATAAGCCTAAGTTATAAATAGAACGATTATTACTTCGAAAATCGAGGATTTTTTTCGATACACAATTTCATCCCCCTTTCCACTCCTTGGGGTTTAGAATTTAGGAAAAACGCTGAGACACGTATTTCTTAATTTTCAATCGTCAGCCTAAATACAAAATTTGAAGATCCAAGCTTCAAAACTGAGGGACTTTCAAACAAGCTTTCATCCCTTATTTCATCCCCTTAAGGATGAAAATTTCAAAAATCCTTAATCTGTGTGCAAAATTTCAAGTCTCTAGGTCCAGTGGTTTGGGCTGTGCGTTGATTTGTCAGTCATTTTGGTTTGCCCCATTTACCATCTAAAGGGTTGATTTTCGGAAAACTACGAAACATGTGTTTACTTATTTGTCTTTAGAAGTACTCCTACGAAGTTTCAAGTCGAAATGTCCATTTAATATTTTTTTTCCATACAAACTTTGAACCCCCATTTCACCCTTTTAGGGGTCAAATTTCCAAAAATCCTTTCTTAGTGGATGCCAATGCTCTATAAAGTATCTTTGTACAAAATTTCAAGTCTCTAGACCTAGCGGTTTGGGCTGTGCGTTGATATGTCAGTCACCCCTTCACTTTTAAATAAGAAAAGAAAGAGAGAAGAAGATTCTATGGCTATTACCATGTTGGTTTCCGAAAATCTATTCAATTTTGAACTTTATTCCATCGCAATAAGATAACAATGACAGCACTGCCAACATAACGTCATAGGAAGTATCCGATGAAACCAAGGAAATTATAAGTACTAAAATGACGGGTCTCCTTTACTTTATCGGATGTTTTGGGAAAAGGACAGAACCATACAGAACGTTCCGAAAGGAAACCGTTCAGCCGAATACATAAATGGTAGTAACTAGTAGGTACCATACCATAGTAGACTAGTAACATAAGAATAAGTTATAGTAAGTAGTGTCAGGTAACTATCATAAAGTTATGTAATTTTATCAAGTAGGTATCTAAAAAGTTGCATATAGTACGAGGCATGTAACTTGAAATCGGGTGGGGATTGCGCGCAACACGTATTTTGGATATGCGTAGCGGTGAGGGGCGCGGGCGGCGGGAGAGGAGCGCGCGCTATCGGTCGCTCACGACAGCATATGCGCGAACTTATCCCTACTCCGTCGATAAAATTTCAAGATACGTGCCTCGTACCTGTACCTAATAATAATAATATATCCCTATTGAAAATAAAAACATATTTTCCGCTAGAGTGCGTTGGTGCCCATTTAATTATAACTTACGTGAAATCGGGCGTCTAGCACAGGTTTAGCAAATTATTTATTGCGGTGTCTAAACTGATTTTTTGGATAGAGATATCAGTTTTTTACACTGTGCAGAAACTTTACTGCAAAGAAGAATTTGTATGGGAGTAGAATGGTTAAGATGGCGCTTTTCTATACCGGCAATAGCGTGGCTCGTTGTGAGCGATTCGGGTACTACTTCTGGGCTGGGTGATAGACAAATGGAACGCTTGGAACGTGGGCGTCCGCTAGTGGAGAATCTGGAGCAGGCAGTTACGATCGCCAAGTACTAGGATACCATGAGCGCCAAGAAAGTATGCTTAATGCAGTGCCATCTAGTGAGAAGCAGCGAAATTGTTTTGCAGGAACTGTGCTTTAAGAATAGCAAGAGAAAAGCAGTGCAATCAATTTAGCTTTGTTCGGTAATGACAGATGGCGGTAGTAACATGAAATTGTCATGACGAAAGAAATTCACAGATTTCGCAGTCCCCGCAAAAAACGGAGCATTGAAAATGATTACAAAAATTTATGAAAAAACAAAATCCAATCAAATGTAAAATACTATTATTATGCACTTCTCGTCTGCTTCCACATCTTTTAAACCATTACCACGACGATCGGTCAATAATCATAGAAGCTACATAACTTTTTATAATACGGAAATACCTACCTACCCGTTTTTCTACAATTCCAAATCTACAGGTCACAATAATTATTGTCCGTTTTACATTTTTTTTCGCCCTTTTGTAGCTAAATTAAATACCCTAGGACCTTATTTTTTATTTTTTTCAAAAATCTTTTTTCCGAAATATTTACAACAACTAGCTGATGCCCGCGACTTCGTACGCGTGGACTTTATGACTTCGGCGTATGCATAATATGAACTAATGTAGTTACATAACAAAATACTCTTGTAGCAGTGTTATGGTTCTGCATCAGGTGTTCCAGGTCTTCGATTGTAATACCTCAACAAAATATGCTCATTAGGCTGAACAACTTTTGCTAAGGTATCATTTTTATATTTCTAATAGTTTAGTTGGGCCATTATGGTTCTGCATTAGGTGTTCCATTTTTCAAAATCAATTATACCCTAAACTATGCCCAAGCTTAACAGCTATATAACAAAAAAAGTTTCATTCGAATCCTTTCAGTATTTCCGGAGATTAGCGTGTTCAAACCGACAAACAAACAGACACACTATTTTTTTCAAATTCTCACTCCATCCCTCGTATCTATAAACAAGTCATTACTTGTTACTTAGCAATTGCTTCATTAAGCCATTACTTGAGAACATTCTCATTGAGAAAAAATATATATTTAATAGTCGAGTAAAAGGCATTACTTACTTGAGAAAAATAACAAGTAATACTTTTGACTTACAATCATATTAGGTTGGTAGCAATGCCATTCTACATTCCGTGTTCAATTTGAAGTTGTAACATTTAAAACTAATTTTAAGTGAAAACTTGGTATTATATCCTATTAAATAATATTAAAATAATAAAAAATTATCGTTAATGCTTTTGCCTATAAATGTACTGAAAATACTGATAGCTGAGCATTCTACGTTTCTCAAGTAATGCAATTGGCGACTAATTCTTAGCCGAGTATTCTTACTTTTGACAGTTCTTACTTCATTCAAATTCTTGTTTATTGTATAAAAACGGTGACTTAAGTAATGACTTATACTCAAGTAATGGCTTATACTCGTCTATAGATACGGGGGAAGTCTCTATCGCCCCAAAAAATATATTTTAAATATATGTAATGTACAGACACACTTTTTTTTTCTGTTTTATTATATGTCTAAAATACGTCTCAGGCGATTTGCATCTGTACCCTTAGCACGAACAGGGGCGCTATTTTTGAATCGCTCGGCTGGCGTCGAGCGCTCGTTTCTACTGATTTTCGTTCGACAGCTCATACATTTGAGTTGATTTGTCGAACGAAAATCAGTAGAAACGAGCGCTCGACGCAAGCCGAGCGATTCAAAAATAGGGTCCCAGCTATCGAGAAAAATAACGCGCGTAAAATTACTCGATAGAGAATTCTCTATGGAAAATTTAATTTCGCTATTTGTCGACAGATGGCGCTGTATTAGTTTTTCATACAAAATTGCACTATCGAATGATTTTACGCGCGTTATTTTTTTCGATAGCAGTACCTCTACCATGAGTTAGTACAGTAAAATTGGCTAACGTAACTAATGTCGTTACGTAAAATCCGTTTCCACAATAGTAAACGTTAAATCGGTACCATGGGTTTCACTTACGTTTTACGTTTAATGTCACGTGAAAACCACACTGATTACAGTAAAAGCTAACTTCAGTGAAGTTAGGGATGTAGTCTGTGGTGTGGTATCTACTCTGTGATATAGATCATTGACAAGTGTTTTAGTTTATTTGGCCTGTGATACTCGAAGATGAATGCAATACGACAAAATTAAAAAGGTTATTTTTCTGTTGCATATTGCAAGAAAACAAGTAATTCTAAATTTGGCCGTTAAAATTTTATTGTTTTGTTGGTTTGTTTGTGCTGCCTATATGTATTATTATAAATACTATTATAGTAACGCAAAGTAAAGCACATAAAACCTGAAAATGTAGATCATGATCTTGGTTTGAGTAGGTTTCTCAAAAACCCATTTACCTTAATATAAGGTGGTACCAAATTATCTAATGATACTTAAACAGGTGATAGTGTTGCTTAAACTGAACAACTTTCTCTATGGAACATAGGTCGAAAAACGAATTTTTTTTTTCGCCTTTCCATAGTAAGTCGGTCAGCTGACCAGTACATTTTGTATGGGAGTATGAATTTTTTTTTTCGTTTTTCGACCTATGTTCCTTGGAGAAAGTTAATCAGTTTAAGCAACACTATCACCTGTACCTCTACCATGAGTTAGTACAGTAAAATTGGCTGACGTAACTAATGTCGTTACGTAAAATCCGTTTCCACAATAGTAAACGTTAAATCGGTACCATGGGTTTCACTTACGTTTTACGTTTAATGTCACGTGAAAACCACACTGATTACAGTAAAAGCTAACTTCAGTGTAGTTAGGGATGTAGTCTGTGGTGTGGTATCTACTCTGTGATATAGATCATTGACAAGTGTTTTAGTTTATTTGGTCTGTGATACTCGAAGATGAATGCAATACGACAAAATTAAAAAGGTTATTTTTCTGTTGCATATTGCAAGAAAACACGTAATTCTAAATTTGGCCGTTAAACTTTATTGTTTTGTTGGTTTGTTTGTGCTGCCTATATGTATTATTATAAATACTATTATAGTAACGCAAAGTAAAGCACATAAAACCTGAAAATGTAGATCATGATCTTGGTTTGAGTAGGTTTCTCAATAACCCATTTACCTTAATATAACCCTACCTACTTACTTTTGTTTCCAAGGATACCCCTTGATATGATTGTAAATCGCTATTTTCTCTGCGAATATAACAGAGGTAAGCGAAGGCTTCTTTCGATAACCTATATCGTGTTTTTGCATTTTTTTTCACTTTTGTACACGACAATATACTTGTTTCGCATGCCGCATCATGTTCTCTTAGTATAGAAACTATTTTTCATAAGCCGCTTTGGCTTCGGCAAACATCCTCCAAGCGAAATATTGTCGAGCAGTCATTTTAAAGAAACGTAAAAATACTTCTCACTATTAAAAATTCAGTGAGAGAAGTAACCACATTAGTTACAGTAATTTACTGTGACATCTGTCAAATTAGTGACTCACGGTACCGATTTGTATGCAAAATGCTACGTTAACTACACTCTCTACGTAAACTGAAACTAATGTGGTAAAGTAAATTTTAGCCTTTGATGGTACGGATTTTAGTTCCGCTACTGTCCAATAGAGGCGCTGTACAGATTCTCATACAAATTGTTTTACGTTTACTGTACAGTAAACGTAAAAAGAAACTCATGGTAGAGGTACTGGTCTATAAATGTGGTGTGATTGACAAATTGAATAGTTTGTACGACAACCCATATAGTGTCCAGCCTAAAAGTGTGAGACAGGCTACTGGTTGGTGACGGGTACCTTTGCGCACAGCCCGGTTTATGGACAAATGCCAATGTTCGGCACCAATAAGAACCATGGGAGTCGCCCTTTCATAAACTAAAAATTCTGTTAGGTCGTGTAAATGTTTGTATACCGCAACGTTCTCCTTAGTTACTTTAAAGTCAATATACGTGACGTCAACATTTTTTGTGAGACCACCGAGGCCCACTGCTCCGATACGCGCGGCAACTCTGGCATCCATGAGTGTGGCAGTGCTGCTGTCGTCGAGCAAGGCATAAGTGTCGTGTCTACCTAATGGACCGAATACGGTTACGAGTATGATTTTGAGTAACGTACTGGGACTGGGACGTGAAGGCGACGTAATCCGCCCACTTGATTATCATCCCATGCCTTTGTGGACATGGTAGACACAACGACTTCTTCGCACTCCGCGCTGGCCGTTGAGGCCTCTTGAAGGGCGACGTCAGACCATGAACCATATGTTCACCGGCGTAGGCCACTGAGCACCGTGAAGCAACGGGTGATGGTGTAGAGTTCAACCGTCGACGCCGCACGGGTTGATTTTGCACGTTCGCCAAGTGTGTGGGCTACGTCGTAGACACCTATAACAAACCTTTGCTTCGCGTTGCCACAGCCATCGTTTCTCTATAGAAAGTTTTTTTATACTGTGTTCTTTTTTACAGAATAGACAATTTGTTTTATTTACATCGGTCGAGGTCTTATTTATGGTACAATTTACATGCTTTTGTTGTGGCGAAACAGCATAAACGTACTCACGTCTTTGTTTATCATGCGACGAGCTAGCTACAGGCGACCCGGCTGCGTGTTCTGGTGTTAAACCGAATCTTCGAGCAACAAAGGCTTCGTTTTTCACGAAGGGAGAAGCCTTAGCGATTAAACTCTATTCAAATTATTCTGGCATTTTTTGCGGGGGGGGAAAATGCACACAAGTGCAGTTCCGCATACCCACATACAAAAACAACACTGTAATGACGACACTCACACATAAAAAATAAAACAAAACAGCAAAAAATTGTGTACGGATGAGTCACACATCTAAATATGACACGTTTTTGACATAAAGGGCTGGGCTCAACTGTCGATGCAGCAATATCGATACGGAAAAAAACCGACTTCAAAAAACCTGAAAATAAAAACAAAATTAGCATCTTTTTGTATACTTGATGTTCGAGACCTCTTTTAACAGCAAAAACCTCATCAAATCGACATTTTAAACAGAGCAGCGTTCACATGCGCGACTGGACTCGGTCTAGATAGAAATCCGGGCGCAACTGGTTTTACTAATGCGTATGCCCATTTGGGCTTGTACTTCGGCAGAGGGGAACGCTTCGTATGGCTTCTCTTTCTGAAGAAGCCCGTCTTACTCTAAGAACCGAATCTAACGTGTCTGTCTTTTTGTTTTACATAAATAGATTTATAGAGTGAATCTTTAAAGTTTTATTTATTATAAGTCAAATTGTAATTTGTAAATAAGTAGTATAGTCATTGAATACTCAAAAATGCTACTCATAAGGATTTTTGTAAATATCCTTTCTTTTGCTCATAAAAAAATATAAACATTAAAATATTTGTTTATTAAAATATTGATACGTACCGACTTAGCTACATAAAAGTAAATAAAGACATGCATACACCTACCTTTTAATTATTAATAATGATAAAAAAAGAAACTCAACATTTATTTGTACATCTTTTTAATAAGACAAGGATGGTATTGATCACTAATTCTAATCTTGACATGTATTTTAATACAATACAAAATATTAATTACCTTAAAAATATGAGCAATAAAAGTTATTCACAAAGTTATCACAAAAAAAATAAACAAAGAGCTTTGGTTTACATACTTAATAAGTAATAATGACATTATTCTTTATTTATTGCACATTTATGAAAGTATAACTTTCTTTTTTAATTAATTTAGACCTACAGATAAATTAAATAATCTTAATATTATTTACCTAAATTATAATGCGGATTTAAATGAAGCTTATTGCTTGTGACACGTAGTATAATTATTTTAAAACAATTAAATATTTTAAAATTTTACGCTTTCTGATATTACCTAGGTATGTTCAGACGACGTTTAAGCTTGGAGATACTTAACTTCAAGTAATGGTTTCCTAGTAATATTAAGTACAACTAAATTCTAAGAATATCCATTATTTACACAGATCTGATAAACAACAACGATAATTCAAATCGTGAATAAATTTTACTATTTTTTGAATTGTATTCCACAAATCGCACATGACAATCAACATAATTAGTCATAACTCAAAAAACGTTTCGAGGCATATCTTTTCAAGGATTAAAAAAATCACAATACCCGACTGTTTAGTACCTATTTACTAATATGGCCTGATTTTTATATAGTTAGAAATCTACATTCTTCTACTTTGTATACTTAAAAAATAAAGTATTTAGGACTTATAGTTATATAATACAATGATGTAGAAACTACTTTTTTTAGAATCACTTAGAGAGCAGAGAGTAATAGGAGTAAAATAAAATCAAACAAAACAAACAGTATACCTAATTACTCAAAATAACAATTATTTTTATATTAAAATTGTCAGGTAATACAATAACAAATATTTGTTATTAATTTTCCAATTTAGTGTGTTAATTCGAAATATGACACAAACTGACGTCGTTGTGGTAATAACCTCGGTAAAGCCCTATAAGTAGGATTTCCTAGGATGACGGTGCCATCATATTACGGCCGTAATTTAGCGGCGCAGAACGTTGTCTATGTAAACAATACGGCGTGGTTTCTGACGGTACGGTGTCGCCGTATTGTTTACATAGACAACATTCAACAACATTCGCTGTAATATGACGGCACTGCTATCATAGGAAACCCTAGCTTAGCTTAACAGGTAAGATCGATTTAAAATGCAATGCAAACGACTTAGAGTGTGACTTTTTTACCAGTTTGTAGAGAAAAATGCAGATTCCGAATATATATAAATAACTCAACATTAAATTTTTTGAGATAGGACTATGTTGATTGTCATGAGCGAAATAATAAAGCTCAGTTGAGATCATCCTTGAGGTATTACTCTAGCTCGTCGTAACTGACATTAAAACTTTGATCCATTACATCACTGTCGAAGCTTGTAGTTTTTGGAATAGCTGATGCTTCTTTTTGAGCTAAAACCCTGTCACATTCATTCAATCTACCGTGGAGGACTTCATACACCCTCGTCATAGAAGCCACTTTTTCTTTACAAGAGGGATCAGTTTCAATCGCAAAGAGACGGGAGTCTAATAGCTTGATAGCTGCCACAATGTAGTTCCGTAGCGTTTTAGTTTTGTGCTCACTGCTGATGCGTTCGAGGAACTCGCAAACTTGCCTCTCCCCGCAAAGCAAAACGTCTACGTCATAAGCTAATGGCGAATGTTGTCTGTGAAGATACGCTATTAGTCTTTTCGCGTATCGTCTGTAAGTGCGGTAAGCTTTCCTCTTCCTAGAACCAAGCGTTCTGCCCATCGTCATGGATTTCTTCATATCGTCGATAACTGCTTTGTAGCCAGCGTCGATTTTTGTGTCGAAAATGTCGCGAAGGCGGGTTTCCACTGTTTGTAAGTCGTAAGGTGCCGGCGATGGTGGGAGAGAAGGAGATGAAGGAGGTGGGGATGGTGGGAGAGGGTTGCGGGTGTTTTCCTCTTCGCTGGATTCACTGGATACTCGACAGTCTGCTGGACTGGTCTCAGGTGCGGGATATGGCCTCGGTCTAGCACGGGAGCGCTGGACGCGAGCTGGCCTGGGAGCAGTTCTGGCGTTATACGCTGTTAAAACATTAGCGTCTTGTTCCGTTAAAGGTCTTGTTCTCTGCGTCGCTGCAAGCGGTATAATTCTTATTTTGACTAGAGCGTAGCTTTGGTGGATTTTAGCTTTTATCCTCGGGTCTTCGTAATCGGTGCCCCAAAGGTCTCTTATTGCGGATTCTTTTAGATAGCGCACTTGGCAGAGTTCGCCGTTGAAGAATCTCTTTCTCTGTTGCTCGTTCAGTGCGTCCCTTTCTGCACCAGTGAGGCCATGTATTTTCGTGAGGTGGTCAGGAAGTTTCCCGTATGTGAATCTTGCACAGTTTTCAATAGGACATGGAATGTTTGCGTGGTTCTGTTTCTTCGTGCGTACAGTTGGTGCTGGTGGTCGTGACGCCATCTTTGTGATTTGTGGTTCTGTAATAAAGAAACATAATTGTTTAAATACACTTAAAAGAAAATCAGAGTGAGCTGTAATTTACTGTGCATTTTTCAATAAAATGTTTGATTTTATAAACCATAAGGTGATTGTAATAATCAATCATAAAATATTTGCACAACCATAAATTCAATTCCAGATATTTCATGAATCAATGGGTTTCAATTGATTTCAGCAACAATTGTAAAGTTGCATCTACAATCTTGACTTATTATTTGTTTCGGATTCCTATCTTAGTTATGAAGCATTTAGTAAGTTATTAGACAAAAGGTAAATACCACTTGAAACAATATTAATTACAATGTTCCATTTATTTCACCCTAGTCGATGGCCCGAAGTTTTTCTTAAACGTTTGTCTAGCGTCCAGTTAATTTATTTAGAGGGTGTTTATAGACGGGGCGGTCGACTATAATAATTGTGTTGACGGAGCCCGCCGGCTGTTTGTGGAGCCGGGCCTCTTGTCCTGCGCCTAATTTATTGAAAACAATGCTCTGGTAGCCTTCTCCTGAAGACATTACAGAGGAAAAGCTATCTTTAGTACGTGCTTTTAAAAATATTTATAATTTAGGTTATGACTTATGTGTTATGCCATGACTATGGTTCATTGCGCATTTAATCAGCGCAAATTAATTGTATTATCTAAATATTGTTTACTAGCTGCTCTGCCCGGGACTTCGTGTAAGAAGTTCTGAGCAGAGCAGTTGTAGTGTAAGTTGATTACAACAAACATCTACCTATAGATATACAGAGATAACATCTTTTAACAGAATAGTCTATTAGGACTCGTAATGTCAAAATGCTGACGCGGGCAGGAGAGAGATACATAATGTAGTGAAAAGAAACTTATGCTTAGCGTGGCTTAGCTTCCCAATTTTAAAATTCATGCATTTAGCACAATAGCTCTCAGTTTGGCATACACTTGTATATACGTTGCTTGGCAATGGTAATAGGAACTTCGACAATTAATGCCTCTAGCTATTGATCGATGTGCACAGATTGCCATATTGTCCTGAGGACCAAACCATTGTGTTTCGTTTGCGTGAGGATAATTTTCAATAAACTTCTCGATTTACTGTATTTTCTATTTTGTCTTTGTTGCACAACGCAAACGCTCATTATAGTAGTAGTAGTACTTACTTACATCACTAATTGACGTATGTATAACAAATTCCCACGACCCTATGTAGATCACATGCATGCAAGCTCTTGAATCCAATCACAGTTACAATTCAATCCAAGTTCAATTTTAGTGTTGACCGTGTAATTCAAGAGTGCATTTTAACGAAATTAACTATTTCAATTGTAATCGTCGTAATTAAAGTCGCAATTCTAATAACCTGTGTTGGACTTGTGTCTTGTGCTTGCGATCAGTGGTCACGTTTAGACCAAAGAAAAATGCTAAGTCCATGGTGGTCACCAAGCTCACAGATTATTTTGCGCATCTAGGACCGCTTCTCTAGCTGCGTTAATTATTATCTTTGGTAAAAGTATGGCATAGTTTATACTGTGGTAAATGTATCTGGTGAGTTTTAAGACGGGACATACAGTGTAGCATATTAGATCTTTATGTATTGGCAAAATATATTTAAAAATAAAGTTTTATCAACTTATATAGTATGGCTCCCCAAAATAAAATATTGTAAAAGTCTAACACACCAAATAAACACACACAACATTTTCGCCAGCTGTATGCATTTTAATTACAGGTTAAAAAGAACGAGCTCTGAATTCTAAGTTTTCTTAAAATGGATTCATAATAAAAACTATTAGTTATGATAAATAAAATATCTAATCTTGGTGACTGACTAAATTGTAGGACAACAATTATAATTGGGGAATTTCATAAAATTGCCAAAATTTCGGAATCGATTGATCGACAAAGTTTAGGGTGAGTCTACATATCTAAATAGACTTCCGAGTTCCAATATCTAAATTAAGCAACTTTCATATTGGAACGTCATAACATTGTCTTAAAAATAATTCATAATCCAAGTTCAGGAGAGCGTAAAATTGCGAAAGTCTCAGTCCCATCCCGTCTTGGCGGAACAACCGCATCTAAGATTGTGCCAATATTTATTTTGTAAATTAGTCTGTATCGCCGCGAGAGGGCCGGACTAACAAATAATCCAAGTGATTCCCTTGAGTGCGTCCCTGGCGATATTCCGCTATTGTTTAATATTCCTCAATTAATAATTTTGATTAGTCCCGTTCTCGATACTGCTGGTATTGTTTTTTATTGAGTTTAGTTTGACGTCTCAGAGCTGCTGTTAGTGATGTGATTGTGGAAATCATGGTTGCGAACTTGCAAGTGGTGAATCTTAAGTTCGAATACACTCCGAATATTTTGAAAGCGACGATACAACGACTTTAATTATTGTTCATCTCAAGATCTTGGTTGTAACCACAACCAAGGAATCTTTCACGATCTATTTTAATACGACAATCTGTGTTTAAGGTTAGGAACTCACAGAGCGATTTTCTCCCGCGCCCGCTGCGGTTAAGTTCTGTGCGGTTACGCAGCCACCGCGTATGCAATAATCGCCCGCAAATTTGACGGGCGATTATCGCAAGACGGGTGGTTATTTACAATCAGGTTGTTGAGTACAGTTGAGTTCTAGACCGTTATGGACACACACCAGAAACAAGCTGTTGCGTTATACTTACTTCACAGAAGAATTAAAAAGAGAAGGCCTAAAAAGGTCTGGGTGCATCCATTGATTCAGGAAAGAGAGCATTATGGATTTATTTATCATTCTTATTAGTGAGTTAAAGAAGGACGAAGAAAAATTATTTAATTATTCTCGAATGTCCGTATCGAATTATTTAGAACTTTTAAGAAAAATACGCCACGAGTAATTAATAAGTCACTGCAAAGAATTCCACCGGCCACCGCGATCGCCCGCCAACCGATCGCAGAACGCGCGGGTGCAAACCGCCAAGGCGGCAGCAATCGCGGCCCGCGCGATTATACGGCTAGGAACTTACGGAGCGATTTTCTCCCGCGCCCGCCGCGGTTGCGGGCCCTCAGCTTCTGTAGAATGCAGATATGTATGTAAAAAATTGAGGCAAATTTCACGACGCGTTTTACGCCCGCAGCGTGCGCGATTGTTTGCGGCTCCCGCTGCACCGGCGGGCAACTTGTAGAATCGCGCGGGCCGCGGTTCCGGTTTGCGCCCGCGCGCTCTGCGATCGGTTGGCGGGCGATCGCGGTGGCCGGTGGAGGGTAGCTACATTTTGCATAACTTATTTATTACTCGTGGCGTTGTGACGTGTTTCGATTCGATTCGAAGACGATCTACTAATTACTTTGGTGCAAGAATGGCCAGTTCTATAGGATAAGAGCATAGATGAATATAAGCATAAGAAATTGGCGCTCGTCCAAAGCATGGGAAGAAATCAGTGGTATTTTAAAAAAAGATTTTGAAAATTCAGCACGTAAGTATAACGCAACAGCTCGTGTGTCCATGACGGTCTAGAACTCAACGGCGGGCGGTTATTTACGATCAGATTGTAGAGTATACAATAAGACTCCCCCAAAAATGGTCTCTAACATCAGCCGTTGAATGAATGAATCAATTTAGAGTTTTAAATGTATAGAAGAATCAATCGATCAGAGTTTTCTATGTATAGATTGCAGAGATGCTCAAATTTTATTGAGCCTGTTTCTTGTTATTAAATTTTGAATGTAAATAACGTGGAAACCCATTTTCTTTTTTCACGAGTTTATTTGCTAATTAATAAAATAAATCAAAAATGTTTTTTTTTTATTTCGAGCAAGTAGCCCATATTATACACAAAAACACAATATAAAATCAAATAATACTATTTATAAACAAATTGATCTAGTTAATATTTGCTGTTAGGCAGCACATGCACCATACAGCAATTACGCATATATTGGCAGTCAAATCTGCTCGCGAACACGCTCAAGATGCTGTTAGAGCTGGCCCGAATCCTGCGCACCAGGGATGAACACCGTTTCCGCATAATGGTGTAGAAACAGTCGATCTGTGCGTCGGCGAACATCCCTGACGCGCTGCAGAATCGGGGCAGCCCCATCAGCACCCTGAACGCGTTGTTATACTGAACACGTAGGGCGCTGTACTGTTTTTGTGTGTGATTTACGAGCAAACCTTTGGGCCACCATGTTCGCTCTTACAGACAGCGCCCTACGCGCTCTTTCTATGTCAGCGTCATCGTTCAGGTCAGAGGTAATGATATGACCTAGGTATTTAAATTGGTCCACCCATCGGAGCGGTGTTCCATATAGTGTTATAGGAGGGATGGTGGTCAGACATTTCCCTCTAACCCGAAAGACCATGCACTCACTTTTAATGCCATTATATATTAAGCCGTGTTCGAGGGTATACCTTTCACAGATTTTGAGGAGCTTTAAAATACCACAGACGGATGCACTCAGTAACACCATGTCATCGGCATAATGAAGCAACTAATCTCATCAAATAAAACACAAAAAATTAAGCACACGTGTTGCTTCTGTATAATAATTTTCCAAGTCCCTCTTTGTTTAATTGTAATGAACACAGGCGTCTTATTAATCTTGTCGCGCGCTATGATTGACTGAATCTCACAAATATCTCGCAAAGTTTCAAAGGCCCCTTTAAAGGTGGAGTGCTTGAATAAATAACTAATTTACATATTTAATAGCAGGTATCGCGGCGGATTCAATTGTGCCGTTTTTGAATTATTAATCCGCGAGCTTAGCTTATTACCCTAAGGCGCTAATCAAATATTCAGGGCAGATATTCTTAATTAGCCACAAAATGGAATGTCGGTACAAGTTTTGTGGCACGTTTCATTGAACTTTTTTTTGGTTAGGAAGTGGGTCGGTGTAATTGCAATCAGGTAAATTCTTTCAGAATATTGTAACAAACAATTGATCAAAATCAAAATCTGATTGGTATTTTTTTTTCAAGATAACTTTACTATCGAAGCGAATTTTTCGTAATTCAAGCTGTTTATTTTAATTAGGTTACTAGGAATAAAACTGACTAAGGTAAATCGACAAAATAATCTATACTTATAAACAAAAATAAACTTTTCTTTAATTCATTCATTAACCAATTCTTATAATGATAATTTTCATAGTTTAAACTTTTTTGATGCAGTAAAGATGATCGAAAACAATCAATAAACAATTGAGGTGAAGAACTTTATTTATTTATTTTTATTAGTAATATTTTTTTAAACTGTGCTTCCTGTCATATCACTAACTTATTTGATAATATTTAACAATTAGTACAATGGTGGTTCTCAAATTTATTAAGATAGACCTTTCATTCATCAAAAATCGAGTGAAGTGTTCAGCTGTGAAAAGGGCGGGCGGCATCGCTTTCGTTTATAGAAATAAATAGGGTAGAATAGTGAGGTAGGTGCGTGCAGTCAGCTGTTGTATTAAACTACCTAGTGCTGATCCACTCATATATGTAGGTATTGGCTTCATATAGTTATTGAAGCGAGCTTGACCTGGGTGCTAAGCGGGCGCCGGCTGGATACGGGCTACGTTTGAGTTGAGTTCTGGCTGAGCTAGGGTTGAGGCCGGGTAATATCGTCTGAAGGCAGCCTTACAAATTAAGACAGCAGCCGTAACGCGCTAGGGCGGGCGGAATCGTGTGCATCACAACAGCAGGACAAACAAGGGGAATGCATATAAACAAGGGGGTGCTGCGTCAACCAAACAGTGTTTCTCAAACTTTAGTGTGACCTGCATTGGTTAATTAGTGACTACTTGTATACGATTAATCTACGTTAGTCTACAACTACACTTATGTTATTAAAACGTGGTAAAAAGGTAAAGTTAGTAAGTTTGAATGAAGGGGTAAAATCCGAAACAATTCGGCCAGTATGAATGAATGGAAGGTTTTAAAATTATTGGGAAAGTGACGACCGGCGATTCGATAAATACGTCAATCTAATTAACTTAACGGAAATCTGATATTTTAATAGTTAAAGAAATTTTCTACACTCACTTGCTCGTAAAGTGAGCCTTATCACATCGGTTTTAGGGCCCTTAACTGATCTGTAACACACACGTGCGTAATATATTATACACTAGCGCGTAATAGAATTATCCCTACAAAGTTAAATTAGTACCTTACTGCAAGTTATTTGCGAGTAAACAGAGCATTGTCAATTTAACCGGGTAATACAGTATTTTTTTGTAACAACAATTATAGTAGATTATTGTATCGAGCACAAAGTAATTTATTTACTTAAGGCGAGGTGCATAATCTGCTTTTCTTTCAACTATTACCTATAGGAATAGTAGATAAAAGAAGCTCATACTCATACTGTCGGCTTCATTTAGAATGTTTTCCGGAGTTAATGTGTCGCTAGATGATTCCATTTTAATTCGAAGCCGAAGCACTCAAAATCAGATAGTATCACACTTTATCGTTTCCAAAAATATTGTCAAGCAAAATTAACAAAGTTCCCGCCAAATCACATTTTTTAATTTTCTTTCATTTTTGAATCAGAGTTAGCAGCAATCATTTTTTAAATTTGGAACAAGTAGGATAGAAACGAATAATACACGTACGTAAAAACAAAGTATTGATATCGGCTGGCTGAATAGAGTTAATCCATTGAGATTGGCACCTTTTGGTGCGATTAAAAAAAAACTGTGCAATAGTGAAATTTCATACATTTTTATTGCTCTAGAGAAATAAAGACTCGCTTTGTACTGAGTTTTTAGTGTGATTGTGATGAAATTAAAGCATAGCTGGCAGAAAAGAAGTTTTATGCCGCTAAAATTCTATATACCTTTTTGCAATTAATAAATGTTTACGTAATTAATGAAGTCAAACAAACATTTATTATTTTTAATTAATTTACGATAATTTGTTATAAAATATTAAAATATTTGCATTTATAATTTTGAAGTAGGCTGTATTCTCACTCACTTCTTTGTTCGAAAAATATTATTGCATTGGACGCGTGAAAAAAAAACCTGCGCGCTTTTTCCCATAATTTTCAGTACCTGGGTAAACCGAGCAAGCTCGGTTATTAGTATTTATTGTAATATGGTGATGTTTAGGTAATAAAAAAGTGCTTTAGCTACTTACTTTCATATTTTCATATTTTGTTTTATCGTATTTGTCGCTGTGTAGTAAATTGTTTTGTTTTTTCCTCGTAAATGTGTTGAAAAAACGTTGAATGAAACTTGTGAGTTCCTAGCACGAACAGCTATTAAAAAAATAACTCATTTCGCTTTTCGGCAGTAGATGGCACTGTACAATTTTCCCATACAAAATTACTCTGTTGAATATTTTACACGCTTTATTTTTTTCGATAGTTGTTCGTGCTACGGGTACTTCTCATTAAACACTCGGCTGAATTACACCCTCGCCTACTACGGCTCGGGCTGCAACCTACAGCCTCGTGTGTAATGAACAACTTAACCCCACTTGTATCATAAATACTATAGCAGTTATCGGTCAAATAAACTTTATGAATCATAAAGTAAAAAAAAAAACAAAAAGAAACTTTAAAAGGCAACTTTATATAAAAAAAAATTGTGTCCAATAATATTTATAAGAAAATATTTTTTTATTAAAAACAATTAAACAAAAACAAAAACGTGTAAAATACAGATAAAAGATATTTACAAAAATAACTTATGAAATACTGAACCTAGTAGGTTGGTTTTCATTTACAGTTTTTTGTTGATAGTTAATTAATTTACCTATTTTATGTAAAGTTTTGTGATGGATAATGACCTCACTTTAAATGCTGAGGTAATTTTTAATTTTTTTACGACTTTGTATGAAATATACAGGAAGAAGCGCAATTTTTTTCTTCTTGCGTTTCAAAAATGAAAAAAGGGCAAGGCAATCTGTGTCCCATTATGTTACTAGTAAGTTATCAAATTAAAAAGAAATCATATTAAAATTATACAGTTTCATAAAAATTATTAACATCATTAGATGTTAAACATTAAGCAAATAATAACGCATTATTATGACGATAACATCCTATAAAAAAAACAAACATGAAGTACTCACCCAACACAAAGTTGAACAAAGTTTCCACACAACTCCGCGTTGTTTACGTCGATAAACACGTTGTTGTTGTTTATGTTTATTCCCGGAGGAGCGACACGTTCGACCCCCAGCACGGTCGTCACTCAACTGACGTTACGTAACACAGGATTTCGCCCTTACATTTCCATTTTCTCCACCAATTTTCACTGACCTCTCCACCCCGTCTGACAACGCTCTCGTAGCAAACCCGTAGCACAATTTGCTACGAATAGATAGTGTCTTCGGAAAATGGTTTTGGTGATCGGGATGTATCGTCGAGTCTCGTAGCAATGGCTCCGCCTTTACGTAGCTAAGACGGGCTGAGATGTAACAGGATTTTCATATCTGAAGGAATTTTATTTCAGTGTGCGAGATGAGAACGTTGTCCTAATTTTAAAATAAACGTTTGTCTCTCATTTTTTATTCAAACAATGGTAAGTCAATTCAAGAGATTTTTTTAAGAATACTAGTAGGTATCTTACTTTTTTTAATTGATATATATGTTGGGACCTCTACTTAAAGGGACCCTTTGATTTAAAAATGAATTCAGTTCCAAAAAATAATGTATTCGCAAAACACATTAGTAAGGTAGCTATTATAGGTAGGTAGGTATTAATTATGAGTGAAATTAATATTTAAATATGTTTCTTACCCCTAGCACGAACAACTATTAAGAAAAAATCTGTCTATGAGAAATTTCATTTTGCTTTTCGCCAATAGATGGCGCTGTACAAATTTTCATTATTCCATACATTTTATGCGCATTTTCTCGATATAATGTTTGTGCTACGGGTATGTATGTACTGACTGCAAACTGTCAATAAAATATATTATTATTTTAAAGTTATTTTAATGTAATATTTTTTGCAAAATATGATCAAAATAAGTATTCTTTTTCATATACATTGAAAAAGAAAAAAAAACTAATTTATGCTATAAATGTGACCGTCAGAATTATGATTATCTACACAGACACATTTATAAAAATAAAGAATGAAAAATAAAATTGTATGCTATAGAAGAGTAAATAATTTAGTAAAACTGTGTCAAACATTTTTGCTCTAATTCGCATAATGCTTAATATAACATTTTGAAGATTAAAATAATGTCCTTTTATCTAACAGTCAGAATTCAAATCTGGATGTGACTTGAAATTTCTTCACATTCAAATCAGCATAAAATTTTCAGTCTAGTTCAGGCGATGTGTAAAGAGCCCGCTTCCACCTCATAAATTAATAAAAAAAACATTAGATTTCAGGACCGGCACGCCTACTTAAGGGGCGTGGCTTAATTTGAACACGCCTACCGCCTCCTAGGAGCTCGAGAATTCCCATCCTCTTTCAGACAATGCCTTTATAACCGTATAATACTACTAATTTCAAGACACCTTCACATTGATATGATGTTTGGAAAAATTATGTGTTTTAAACGCGGCCGTGTTATACGATGAAGCAATACGCTTATTGATCGGTCTAACTTTCTAGACAATTGATTAAATCCCTACCTATGGAGTTTTATGTGGGTGTTGAATAGAAAAATGTACTTCTTTCATGAAATGAGTTGAGTGGATCTTTGTGTTTGAGTTGATGAAACAGTGTTGCCTCTTAAAGAAAATGTTACAACATAACATTAATTTACTAAAAATATAATAATAGAAATAAAAATTTGGCGTTCCGAACATGTCTTTTTTCAATTTCATTGTGAGCTGTGCTAATAAAGAAATCTAAAAAAATCATACCAGTCATGTAGTTTCAGGGCTTTTGGGATCAACGCAAACGTAGTGAAGTTACTTGTAGTTCAGTAAAATTACGGATTCGCAAAACATTAAATAATAATCACCTGTATTTTTGCTTATCTGACTTTGATGTGATTATAAAACCCTATATTTATGAATCCAACTATATTTACGAATACAAAAAATACGGCGTAGTTGTTACTTTTTTTGTTGGATTTACATTCACAATCGAATTATAGTTGCATATCAAGCAAAAAGTAAAGAAAGTATGTAATTAGCAATTTTGCTAAAGCAACCAAATAAATTAATATTTTATTCAGTAAAGTAAATAAATAATTAGTAAAAATTAGTTGGATTCATTTACAAAATGACAGCTAGCCATTTAATCTCATGATCACACGAAAGAAAAAAGACCGCTATTGCAAATTATTTCAATTTCGTCATACTACCTAGCTCCCGTAATTTTACTGAAATTTGCTCAATGATTAACGCAAGATGGCTGCCACTGCGCCAAATATTTTTAATGGTATGGTTGTCAAAAAGTATAAATTTTTGATATAGATTTGCTTTGACGTTATATTCATTTATTAGCATTTAATTACCAACAAAATAGGTACAACTTTGGTCTAAGAATAAAAATTAAATTAAATCTAACAAAATATAGATTTTTCACCAAAATGAGTAAATTTATCAAATCATCATGCACAAAATTAAATGATATAAAATGGTAACTCAACTGATGATAAAATATACTTGTTGATGTTTCTTTCTTTTATTAGTAAAAAAATAGTGTTCACTTACAAGTTATTTGTACATGCTTTATTTTACATTTGTCAAAATTTTAAACACAATTTGAATTTTGTGTATTTTTCTCATTTAGGTATTACATTTTTTAAAGAAAAAAGCTTGTTTTCGTGCTAAGTGCGAGGCAGTCGATGAATAATCATTAATCAGCCAATAAATGCAGCGCCCCGTTAAAAACGCCGCTCGCTGCAGCGGATCAAAATATGAACCGAAATAATAATGAGGACATGACCTCTATTAATATTATATTACAAGCTTCCGCCCACGACTTCATCTGCGTGGGTATTCGGAAAACATCTAAGGGAATCTTATCGGATAAGATTCCCTTAGATGTTTTTTTTTTAAAAATAATCTATGTTTTAATCCACGCTATCTATGTACTAAATTTTATCCAAATCCGTTCATCCGTTTTTGCGTGATTGAGTAACAAACATAGTAAAGTATTATATTATCTGTGCAAACATCGAAACATCTAAACAACCAAACATCCTTTCCCATAATTATTATATTAGTAGGATATGCTATTTACCCTGAACACTTATATAAGGCTAGGCTTACATAAAAATTTGGGTTACAAAAAAATGGGCCGAATTGCATTCATAAACATTTTGTGTCTCTAACCAAATCTCGCATATAATAAGGATCACGTACCGTGAAACTTTTGCTTGGTTGAAGAGTTAAAACAATTAAGTCAAAATATTATTTAGATCAATGTTATGAGGGAGGTGACGACGGAGAAAGAAATGTGAATTGTATAAATAAACCCGTCGATTGCTCGGTTATTGTTAGGTTGAGGACATAATTTTCAGTGTTTTGTGTTTTCAGTATCCACATCTCTATATGAACCAATAAAAACTAATGAATGATTGAATAAGTCCATTTTCTTTTCGATACAAGTAAACATTAGCCCGCTATAAAACATTTAAACAATTGTTTAGCCAATAGTGTGTTTTGTCTTTTACGTTCAAACACAACGTAATTTGGAAGAAAGTGACAGAACACACTCTTAGCTAAACAATATTTTTTTCACACCACATGCTCGACAATGCCGAATTATATGTCATGTAAACCTTACCGAAAGCAAGACATTATATCTCTTGGCTTTAGCCGGGTTATAATGTCCTATTATAACCCGCTGGTCAATAATGTGATTTTCACTTCCATAATTCTTATTGCTATGTCCATAAAGTCTAATTTCACTAAACAGAATGTGTCCTCAGCGGGCGCGGCCAACTCGATTTTCGCAGACCGAGGCCGTCGCCCACTAGATTCGCACTGAGACGAACTTCATTTGTTTGTCAAATCGAGTAGGCCACGCCAGCTGAAAGAAGTTGCTATAGCCGTAGCTAGTAGTACTACTAGCTTTAGAAGATTCTATAAATATTTCAAAGAAAAAATAAAAAAATGTCGAGTCATGAAAGTATTTTGACTCCAGAAGCTATTAAATTAGATGCCATAGGCATTGTCAATAATCTACTCCCAGAAAAGTCAAAGGAAAAATATCTGAAAGCCTATAAAGATTTTGACACATGGAAAACTGCAAAAGGCGCAAAGTCTGTGTCTGAATCAGTGCTTCTGGTCTATTTTGAATATTTATCAGCTACAAAGAAGTCAAGCAGCCTGTGGTGTATCTATTCGATGCTCAAGGCAACAATAAGCGTCAAACATGATATCTAAATTAATACATACCAAGTTACTGTCATTTTTAAAAAGGAAATCGGATGGACATCGAGCAAAGAAGTCAAAGATACTTACAACACAAAACGTGGAAACTTTTTTGAATGAAGCTCCCGACCACAGTTTTCTTACCATAAAAGTGAGTACAACCTATGAACCTACTTATTGATTGAGTTTATACACTATCCATTTCTCATTTTATGTCAAACAGTTCAAAAATCATTTATGTTTTAGTTTTTAATGTAAATATTTGACCGCAAATATTGTTATTAATAAACAATCATAATATAAAAATAAAAATTTTGTTTAAGGTGGCGTTGATTTTTGGATTTTGTCGTGGAAATGAACTCGTGAATATAAAAGTCAATAATATCGAAAAACATTCAGAGTTATTACTAGTAAAATTGCCGGACACAAAAGCAAATAGAGAACGGTCATTTGTAATTCGTGAAAACCATACCACAATAGTCGAAAAGTACCAAACCTTACGCCCTTCTAATATAAACACCAACAGATTTTTTGTAGGCTACAACAATGGGAAATGTACAAGGCAAGTCATTGGCAAAAATAAAATTAGTGCCATGCCAAGAGAAATTGCTAAATACCTGAAATTGGAAAATCCCGAGCTTTACACAGGCCATTGTTTTAGACGAACATCTGCGAGTCTGTTGGCAGATTCAGGAGCAGACATGGCCCAAATAAAACGAAACGGTGGCTGGAAGTCCGATGCAGTGGCAGAGGGCTACATTGAAAATTCTATAAAAAATAAAGAAAGAACGAGCTATTGTATTGGTGAAAAGATAAATATGAAAACATCGTCTACAATTGATGATCCCTGGACGCCTCTGCCACCACAGTCATCTTCCTCAAAACACGTCACATTTACATCAAGCCCACTGCATCAAAGACGACCTTCTCCAACCTTTACGGAACAACTCGATCCTCAGACACAAGTGTCCGAAGCCTTGAACACAACTCAAATAAACTCTAGCTCAACCTCGATAAACGTAACAAATAAAAATATAACGTTATCTTTCCATAATTGGACTAATGTCTCCAAAATCAATTTGCACTTTTAATATGCTGTAATAAACACTATCTACTAAGCCTGGTTTTTTATTGTCTCGTATAAAGTGAGAAAAGTAGAGTATACACCACCGGGATAAAACTGTTTTTTTCTTGGGCGCTTGAATCCCTCACTGCACTCAGGACTCAATCTTAATTCCCTCGCTTTGCTCGGGAATTAACTTATAACACCCTCGCTGCGCTCGGGAGTTAAATTTGGAGTCCTTCGTTACGTTCAGGATTCAATGTAGCGCCCGTGACATAAAACAGTGCTTTATCCCCTTGGTGTATAATCCTACTAATATTATAAATGTGAAAGTTTGTGGGTTTGGATGTTTAGAGGTTTGTTCCTCAATCACGCAAAAACTACTGAACGGATTTGCTTGACATTTGGCACACAGATAGTGGATAGCCTAGATTAAAACAAAGAATACTTTTTATCCCGGTATTCCCACGGGAACGGGAACCACGCGGGTGAAACCGCGGGCGGCCGCTAGTCTACTATAAAATGTTTTATGAATAACGTGTTAATGAATAAACGCAAAACCTCTTAGGTGGTGATTGTGCTCATGAATATGAACAACTTTTACTATGGGGCCAACTCTGCAACTCAACGAAAAAATCTGCTGTTTCATACATTCTGGTCGAGTAGGTATTGACGACTTGTATGAAACAGTTATTCATATTCATGAGCACAATCACCACCTAAGAGGTTTTGCGTTTATTTATTTATTAGTTAACTATTAAATCCGGAACAAATCTTGAAGTGGTCCTGGTATGTCCACATAAATCTATCGTCACCGTTTTTCTTGACATAATGATGATAAAAATATGATGTTGAGCTCCCCCAGGATATCCGGTGGATATTGTGTTATCCGTTCACAATGCGGTCCAGGATAAATTTGTATCAGGAAATGCTCCTTGATTGATATTCCTGGATCAAAAGGGAAACACACTTGGACTTACTAAGATGGGAAACTCATTGAGAAATGAAACCAAGAAATAAATTGTTTCTACTTTATTCACTCTGAGAACAGTATCCTACTAATATTATAAATGTGAAAGTATGTGGGTTTGGATGTTTAGATGTTTGGATGTTTGTTCCACAATCACGCAAAAGCTACTGAACGGATTTGGTTGAAATTTGGCACACAGATAGTTGATAGCCTAAATTAAAACATATGATACTTTTTATCCCGATATTCCCACGGGAATGGGAACCACGTGGGTGAAACTGCGGGCGGCCACTAAGAAACCAATTATTTTAAATACAACTACGGGACAAAGATGTTTCAGATGTTTTTATTATTCTTAATTTCAATAAAACAGTGGTATTAAAGTTAAATAAGGTTGAATGGGTCGAATATTGTCACTTTAGCCCATTCAAATCATTGTCCATTTTTTTCAAGGTTTATAAAAGTGAGTTACTACAATGGAATTATATTTTTATACTTTTACGTTTCATAAATCAATGCAAATTAAATCATTTATTTGTCAACATCTTACAGCTCAAAAATAAATAAGCCTCCATCATTATTTTTCCATGTTCACTGCTGTGTGCATCGAGTTATGCAGCGTAAATCATAGGGTGTGCATAATAATATAATAAAATAGGGCCCCGATACTTTGTTTATTGTTTTGATGAGTCAGCAGAATCGACCCTCGGTGTGCAGGCATTAGTGGAAGATGCCTTCGCCCGCATACGTTCTGGAGAAAAATAAACGTCTAAGGAGGGTGTTGTCCCGGAAAATTGTCCTATGGGATTCCACTATTGCACAAGTTTTAAAAATACGTACATTAAAATATTTGAAACTTAATGTCGATTAGTCTATTCATTTTTAACCGACTTCAAAAAAAGGAGGAGGTTCTCAGTTCGTCGGAATGTTTGTTTTTATTGAAATAAAATACTTTTAACGGATACCAGCGCGGTTTCATTGAAAGTATAAAAATTCCCCTAATGGCAGACGAATGAAGATGTATATGGTAGACAGCAGTGGCGAGGGGTGAAATTATGGCGAAGGTAAGCCGCTCTACAAAAATCATGAAAAATGTTATGATCTGCATAATGAACCATTAGGGTGGGATTTCCAAAGGTAAGCCGATGGGAATCGGCTTGTATGGACCCTTCGCCACTGGTAGACAGGGATCATCAAACAGAACAACTTTTACTATGGGACCAACTCTGAAATCGCGAAAAAAATCAGCTGTTTCATACAAAAATGTATAACGAAAATATCAAAATGTATGAAACAGATGCGGTCCTACACAAATGGCCAACATTCTATTCGTTTGAACGCTACGCTTACTATTAAAACTTTAAAATAAGCAGTAAACTATAAAATCACGTGCCACTACATCGTAGTCTGTGATTTACGTATAAGTTTGCGACATGTGATTTAATCATCTATTGCTCATATTTAAACTTTAAAAGTAAGCGTAGAGTTCAAACGATTAGAAAGTTGGCCATTTGAGTAGGGGGGCTGGTTTTTTCACGATTTTGGAATTGACCCTATAGTAAAAGTTGTTCAGTTTGTTGGTCTTTATCTACCATATATCGGCATTATGTGTATTTTTGAAACACGTTGCATAGTTAGATTTTTATTTTTTACTTATGTTTGGATACCTTTACAGCGGGTGTCGTATGTGACATCGAACGTTGGCTTATCGAGTGTCGCGATATCGACAACGGTGCATCGACTGTACGCTATATCGATGGTACGCCACATCGACAAGTAAGTCATATCGAAATTTGCAGCATCGAGAGACAAGGCATTCAGTGTCATTATATCAATAATTTGGGGCAAAATATATCAAAGATTCATATTAATCTTATATAAATAAAACCTATACAATTTACTTAATCCTATAATTAACTAAATACTCAACGGGCCGCTAGTGTTTTGTATGAGTTTGTTAAATTCTTACCAAACAACTTTATAGGTTTAATTTATATGAGATTAATATGATTTTTTGTTATATTAAGCCCCCAAAATATTGATATGATGACACTGGATGCCGTGTTCCTCGATGCTGCAAGTTTCAATATGACGTACTTGTCGATGTGGCGTACCGTAGATATAGCGTACATTCGATGTACCGTTGTCGATATCGCGACACTCGATAAGTCAACGTTCGATGTCACATACGACACCCCTTTACAGCTGCCTTGGTTACGGGGGACCCTCGTGACTTCCTTTTACTGATAAATCTTCACCTAACTTACACACAGAATAATGACGTATGTCGACCACATTCATTTAAAATCTGTGCTACTTTCTTTTTTCTGTCTTGAAGAAAGGAAATTTCTTCTTTCATCTGTGAACTTAGATGAAACTGCGACGTTGTTTTCATTGTAGCTTCTTAAACTAACCTCGTTTTAAGAAAATGTTGGTTCCAGCCAGTGGCTTAAGTTTAATCAAGTGTCAAAAATGTATATTATACTTGATTAAACTTAAGCTTCTTTTTTTGTATGCAAACAAAAAAAAGAAAATTATCAGTGGTCTAACTAATGAGTCGTCTAAAGGTGCTCCCTCACCGGGAGCATTCACGTCTACTGTAACATTATAGATTCGCCTTTGAGCATTACATTACAATACCCTTAGCACGAACAACTATAAAGAAAAACAAATACGAGTATAAAAATACTCAATAGAGTAATTGACAACATATCAAATTTTTTATCCTGTTTTTTTATTTGTTATTTAGAAATGACTGGTGAAAACATGAGACACGTATTTTTTTATTTTCCAAAATTTTTATTTTAAGTCAACGTAATATTAATTTGAAAACTTATCTATTCTAAAAGAGCGTAAGTGCCGTTTAAAGGATTTTTGGCGGACAATATCCTTTGCCCATATGGATAAAAAAAATCATTATGACGTCAACCTGCCAATCTAATCTATGGACGGTAATGACGTTTGTTTGTTTATCTTTTGCTCGAGGTTGTTTTCTTTTATTGTCGCTATTTTTACCTTATTTTCAACAATAATAAATAAAGATATTCGTAAATTAGATTCCATAATCTCATGTGTAGTTCCTGCCTGCAAAAATACTGTGATTGAATGCCCAAACAAACACTGTTTTACGTGCCAAACCAAAGTCTACACGTTTACAAGTGGTGTGTTGCTTTAAAGTTTTATGGAAATTGAAACTAATGCACTTCAAAACAAACTGTATTTATTAAACAAATTCAAACGTACACAATATCTTTTTATTTCTAAAAATAAAATGTTTCGCAGAAGAATTCAGCTTTTGCAGCATGATGAAGTCCAATTTGGTAAGGTTGCGACTGTCTGCTATTAAAAATCCTTCAGAAAACTTGATATAATATTTCGATAGATGTAAAATTTAACCAAAATACTAATTCAAGTTAAAAATATCATGAATATATTCAAAACAAAACTAATCAAAGTGAAAAATATTTTGATTCTTGACACAGACTTTGACATAAATTGTAACCTTGACAGCGACAGTTTTTATGTTTTTTTTTTTTTAGATAAAATCACACAACTTTTTCACGCAAAGGAGTTAAATATTTAATATTCCTTTATCTCGATGATACAGTGTTTTTTCTACATATTTCGTTAAATTATTGATCAAAAGCCCCGAAAAATTATGTAAGGTGTCAGAAATTGAAAAACCTCGAAATGGTTTTCGATTTAAGGTACCTTGTAAAAAATTTATTATTTATTTATTTCACAAGCTTAACACTATTTTTACAGGTTTAGACCTAATGCAATAGAGAAGCTATATTGATTAAATTCGAACATTATTAATTAATTTCATATAGTTACTTACATAAAATACCTATAATTATTATTATACATTATTAATTAATTGCTAATAAACATTTAAAAATTTTAAGTACCTACGATAAATTGTCCTATATTATTAATTATTGTATTCATTATCATAACATATTATAAATAATGCAAACCTAGTGAATTCACACAAAGAACTGAAAAATATATATGATTTACAGTGAATCCTATTTAAAATCCTCATCGCTCGTGTCAGTGGGGCTTTGCTTAATAAATTAGTTCGGCCGCGAGGCACCGCCAGTAGCGGAGGCAAGCGCCGACGCTCCACATACCTATTCGGTACACATAATCCAATACGACGCAGAACCTCTTCATTATATATCTTACCTCTCAACAATTTAAACACATACAAAACTAATGCCAAGTTCCTTCTTGCCCTCAGTTCATTGTACCCCACCATACCCAAGATGAACAAGTTGGGATACAGCAGAGGATAAAAAGGATACACTCCATAAAGTCTCTTATAAAGATATCTAATAAACTTGTTTTGTATGCGTTCTAGCATGAGGCTATATTTAGTTTCACTAGGGGCCCAAATAACTGAATTTCCCTCTAGTAAGCTTCTGACTAAAGCATTGTATAATGCAATTATTGTATTTATATTAGTTAAACCATTCGCCCTACGAAGAATGAATCCCAGGTTTCTGTAAGCTTTTTTACATAAACAAATTATTTGTTTCTTAAAATTTAAGTCAACGTTAAAATTAACTCCTAAGTCCTTTACTTCTGTAACTCTCTGTAATGTTGTCGAGTTAATTTTATATTCATGATGAATAGGAGTAGCCTTTCGAGTATATGAAATGGTAAGACATTTTGAAGTATTAAATTGCAATTTATTCTGCTCACTCCATGCCACTACGTTGCTAATATCCTTTTGCAATAATACACAGTCATCAACGCCATTTATCGGAAGAAACAGTTTTAAGTCATCAGCAAAAAGTAAGCATTTTGCCTTGTCGACTACTTCCGGCAAATCATTAATCATTATCAAAAATTGGAGAGGGCCAAGATTACTTCCCTGACTTACTCCAGAATGGACAAAATATGGTTCTGATCTGCAACCGGCATACTCCACGTACTGCTGCCTATCGGTCATGTAACTAGCCATAAATTGCAATAGATGGGGTGTAAAACCGACGCCAGCTAACTTCCGAAGCAATACATCATTATCTACAACATCGAAGTCGAATTCCGGAAGTCGAAATAAGCGGCATCGACTTGCCCACCACCGTCTATTACTGGTACTAGTTGCGCCGTGTAGTTCATGAGGTTGCTAGTGGTGCTTTTACCCGGTCGAAAACCGTGTTGCGCTTCCGATAATTGCGCCTGTATTTGCACATAAATACAATGCTGTAAGGCCGATTCGAATACCTTAGCTGGGGTTGAGAGTATCGCCACTGGTCTAAAACCATCCACCCAATTACCTGAGCCCCCTTTTGGAACCGGGATTACCCGAGTTATTTTCTAAACTTCCGGAAACACTGCGGCTTCTAAACATAGGTTAAAGATGTGCGTGAGTGGCTCGGCTAGAACCAACCTACAGTCTCTCAGTACATATACCGGTATACCATCAGGGCCGGCTGATCTCTTCGGCTTGAGCTTAGTTAACGCGCGTAACACATCGCTTGGCAGTAATTTGTTCACCTGTACTCGTGCTGATATATTCGAATCTCCCGCCTCAGCAATAGCTGCGCTAACATTCAGCTGAGCTCGCACCGAACTGTATACCGAGTGAAAGTATTTAGCAAATTCTTCGACACTTTGTTCTCCCGTCAAGACAACGCCATTTCTTTCAATTTTCTGAGAACTTCCATTCTGCCTTTTCGATCTCACATAGTGCCAAAAGGACCTAGGGTCCTCTGTTAAGTGTCGTTGTACCTTATCCCTATGCTGATCGTGAGCTAGTTTGATCAAAGTTTTAACTCTTGCCCTACATTGAGAGAAAGCTTCGTAATCAGTTTGGTCCTTACTAGCTTTGTATTGCTTGTGAAGTAAAGATTTATGTTTTATGGCGCTAATCAATTCAGCATTATACCATTCTGGATACACGTATCTAGGTTGTTCACTATTATGCCTCTTAAATGGAACACAGCTATCAAAAATATTACTAAGATTGTTATAAAATAAATTTATGCTTGATTCTATATTATTACAGGTACATAATGGCCCCCAGTCTATATTCCTGATTAACGAATATAATAAGGGAAAATTACCTTTATTAAAGTTCCATTGCCGCTGGCTTGGACACGGATTCGTTTCGGCCTCGGTCCGGGTACCCGAAGCGCTACCACCTCGGCCCGTCACTTGTACTGATATTTCGAGTGGCGGATGGTACGGATCCACCACTGACACCAGCGAATCAGATGAAGCACGCACATTCACGTTTAAACCTTCACCAACTACGCTTAAAACCAAATCCAACTGACTGCCCTTACAATTTGTTACACTGTTACTTTGCGTGAATTCACAATACGATAAAAAGTATTCGTAATAATTCATCACATTGCAATTACATGAACACAAATTAAAATCACCGATTACTATAATTTTCATATACTTATTACACAATTGTTCTATAATTCTGAATAATATAAAGTATTCACTTTCACTACTTCGCGGCGGTATGTAAACAATACAGGACAAAAATAAAAAGCGCTCGCGCAGGTATACGGCCGCACAGGCGAGCTCGAACTCCCGCTCACACAAGTTGACGTCATCCGGGATCGGCACACTACGCAGAACAAAACGCGGTGTGGCCACGAAAAGTGCGCCACCCTGCTTACGTCCGTCCGTACGATCACATCGTATTATTTGATAACCTTCCGGTATAATTTCTGCATTCTTTATAGATTCGTTACAGCCGGTTTCCGTAATTGCAAAAAAATCTGCATTCGAAGATGACATATTAATAAAAAACTCATCCAGTTTTGTCCGTAAACCTCTTACATTTTGATAAAAAAAATCTAGTTCTTTTCCATTGTTATTTTTGTTTATCTTGAGATTTTCGAAACCACACCCACTCACTAAATTCAACATTTAGGAAAATTTTAAAATGAAAACATGTCAATTCTAATTCTCTATGGAAAATCTCATTTCGCTTTTCAGCGGCAGATGGCGCTGAGTATACGGGTACTGTACCCGTAGCATGAACAGCTATCGAAAAAAATTAAGAGCGTAAAAATATTCGATCACCGAAAAGCGAAATAAAATTTTCCATAGAAAATTACTCTGTGGAGTAGTTATACGCGCGTTATTTTTTTACGATAGCTGTACGTACTAAGGCACAAAGCACTGACGTCCATTATACAAAGTACGCTGGACTGGCGAACGTCACAAATCGTTTATGCCGATTTGAAATTCGCCATATTGGCGCGCTGAGAGCAGTAGATTCTACTATGGCAGTAGTGAGTGTACTATTGGAACTAATTAGTTACAAGTACACTCACTCCTCCTGAGAGCAGAATCTACTGCTCTCAGCGCCAATATAGCGAATTTCAAATCGGCACAAAAAATTGCTGTCATTTCATGTCAATAGCCTGTCCAGCGTACTATGGACGTCAGTGTACTAAGGGTACAGATTAAAAAAACCCTATACGATTAAAATGATGAAAATGACTCGCAACTATCGTTCGCATTCGCAACTCTATCTATTTGCCAACGTTGCGATTAAGTCGCTGAATTTTTTATACGACAGATCGTCGTGAAACAACAGTCGGTGCGTTTTTCGCGTCGTTTTTCGAAAATTCCACTTGATTGTCGTGTGAATATTTGATCCGACGTAGTTCGCAGTAACAATTTTTCAATTACATCACAATGCTGTGTTTACCCGTTCATTTCAAAAACGTTTGTAAATAAGGCTTTCTTTCAGTACGTTTCACCCCGGTTGTTGGAGTCTGTTTATTTCCGTTCAACGCTTGTCTGAAACTTTGTGAAAAATATGAATATGGTTTAGCGCCTGTCCCAGCGATTGATTGCGGAGGTTAAACAACTTTTGCAAGGGTCGGTCATGGGATGGGTGACCAAAAACTCCGTGCTTCGGAAGGCACGTTAAGCCGTTGGTCCCGGCTACATTTGCTGTCATTAACACCCACCAATCTGCATTAGGCCCGCGTGGTAGGTTTAGTTCTTTCTTATTTACCCATAAGCAAGGCCTGTGCCCCAACAGTGGGGACATTAAAAATGGCTGATGGACTAGCCAATACCTAGATTGTCACCTTATTACAACAAAATTGGCGATTATCATTAAGTCCATATTAATATTTAGCACACAATAATTATTATCATCAATGAGGCATTTTTAATGACCTCACTGCTGAAGCACAGGGTTTTCCTTATGGACAGAAGAAGATGAGCTATTACCCACTACGTTTGCCCAATGCGGGTTGGTGCATTAGTACAGTCAGCAACTAGCTTAATACTTTAGTACTTTGTCGTGGCAACTTTTTTAACAGATGTCTCATAGTTTGAAACAGTAATCAAAAATGTTGCTTTGACAAAGTGTTAAAGTGTTTAGCAACTTTCGTTGCTGACCGTACCAACTTAACTTGCCTTCTGGAGCATAGACGAGCTATTAAGATGAATCGATGCAATTGCAGGCTACATGTTACAAAAAACCCCTAAATGCCGAATATGGTAGAGATAGGGACCATCAAACTGATCATCTTTTGCTATGGGACCAACTCTGAAAACGCGAAAAAAATCTAAATTTCATAAAAAAAATAATTACGAAAATATCAAAATGTATGAAACAGCTGTTTTTTTTTTGCAATTTCATAGTTAGTCGCATAGTAAAAGTTGTTCAGTTTGATGGCCACTATAGATCTACCATATTCGGCATTAGGGGTTTTTTTGTAACACGTTGTATACACTGTGCCAACTCTCTATCTCGAGTTCCTCAAATGATTTTTTTTTATCTACTGACTAATAGAACTCATATATCCACAATTCCTATAAAACAAAAGCAGGCGCGTAACTAATCTACAGAGGGGAGAGTGTGGCAAAGAGGCGAGAGGTCGATAAATGAGGATCGTTTTTTTCCGCCTCAAACTAGCCGCTTTTTACCTCCGATAATATCGAGTCCGCCCGCCGTAATGTCCGCGCGGATTATTGCTATATAAATTGTCCGCAGTTTGCCCATTCGATTATGCAGGGTTGGTGATACTGAAAATTTTAAGATGAAAAAGATGTCGTTGAAAAAAATCTTAATTTCAATAAATTATTCTGTAGGTACGTTTTTTATGCACAACGGGATAGAGTTTTGCCTTTAAGTTATCTGATATTAAGTGACGATAAGGCCGAAGGTGGAAGTGCACTATACCCGGAATCCTCATCACAGGAACTGGCTATCTTACCTCCACTTGCCGGAACACAACAATTTTTAGAGGCGGCTTAAAACCTACTTACTTACGTCTCGTCACGTGGTAGGTAATTAAAAATTTAAAGCAAAATCATTAGTGAATATTTATTCCATTTGTATTGTAAGATTTCCAATATCAGAACTAGTTTTTTTTTTATAAAATTATCATCTTACTTCTTTTACAGTATCAAAAACAATAGTAGTTGTTAAAAATCAAGCGAATCGAAATTAGATAAAGTACAAAATAATTTCGGTAGGCAACCCTGATGTCTGGCGAATTTTCCGCATTTGGCCAGTCACTCCCCATGGGAACATTTAACGATATTAGGGCTTTATTTTTTATAGTTTGGGACAAAAGAGCGCGATATATTCACGGGAGTGGCTACTTTTCTATTTTGTCATATTCACTTATGGATCGATGTCGTTAGCATTTACGTAAGTTAAATACGTTACATAAGTGCTAAAGGTTGGAAAAGAATTTGTGAAAATAGAAATATTGACGGTTATAAAGAACAATTTATGTTTTTTTATTTAGTTACTTAGTAGTTAAAATAGTATGAAACAAATAAATTTTAATTAAGTAATAAAGTGCTGTGCCCTGTTTATCAAAAATTACAAGTCTACAAGTACTTTATACCAGAACATTTTTACAAGTTCATGTAAGTAAATTATGTCTTTTTACAAATAATTTATAAAATGCAAGAAACTTGTAAAAACTGACAGACGGAACGGAGAGTCGCCGGACACCCTCAGAAACACTCAGGATTTTCCATTGAGTTTTTTACAAGTTGTAAGTTTTCTTTACAATTTTCGATTTTTTTAAAATAACGAAATTACTAATATAAATATTTAAACATATAAGTTAAATAAACAAAAACATGTGTAGCGCTTAATTTAACGTGTTTTGATAAACGGATTAGTGGGATAATTATTTTCATAAGGAAAATGCTTGTTTTTAAAAAGTACAAGATTTGTAAGTTTTGATAAACAGGGCACTGATTGCCCTTAACACGATGGAGTCTACTAAGTAATTTGTAACAAATTAGATCTTGGTTAAACGATTGAAAAAAAATGGTTGAATAATCTAATTGATCTCCGATAATATAAGGTCCTTCTTAAATAGTGCACATAATTTTAAGGGGTCAATGTACTCATGCATACAAACAACTTTTACTATGGTAGCAACATTGAAATCGCGAAAAAAAAATCAGCTGTTCCATAGAAAATTTTGAATAGAAAATAAACCACTTTTATTTTATTAAAATTTTAAACCATTTCTGACACACACATGAAAGATTCTAAAGAAAGACAGCTAAAAAGTTATGAAATTAACGAATAAAAAAACACGTTTAAGCTAATCTCTTCCGACCTCCAGTTTCTCACCCGGACTTCAGGTGGTATCAAAAGTTGCAACAAAGCCCGGAAAAAATCCCATTGTTATCGAGGGTATAATTTATTAGGAGCCGGGGCCTACGGGGACCTTTTTTTATATATCATCGCATTATCCCCACTTGGAGAGTTACAACTTCTTAAAGGAAATCAGGGGAAATTAATTTGGACGCTTAAAACTGTCCGGTGCACCGGCGTTGACTTTGTGCCTGTTATGATAAATGTCTTGAGGATGGGCATAAAAATCGAATCTTAGGGCAGGAAAGAATGCATGAGGGAATCATGGTAATTAGTGTTAGGAATCTTTACGTTTTGAATTCGATGATTTACAATGTATTCATAGATGTGTATGTTTTTCTTCGTAATTTCTCAAATTGGTTTACAGTCTTATAGGTAACAAACATGCAGTGGTATATATTTTTCTACCTATGCGAAGTTATTCTATAAACCGTTTGAGACTTAAGGATGATTGTTTTGTGCCCTTTTTTAATAAATAAGATTAAAAGTTAATTAAAATCAGTCAGAAAAATATGCTGAAACAGTTATTTGAAAATTTAAAATAAAAGTAGGCGCGTCGTAACAACAGAGGCTGTTGTTACCTTTTTTGTGATATTTTTCATAATTAAAAAGTTACAAATTCAACATAACTCTTTGTCCCATCCCTGTTCATCCGTTTCCGATTTGCCGTGTCCCTAATATTTTTATCTCTCACATAAATACCAGTAATGAGAACACCCGAATTCTCGACCGGTATAAATTTATTCAAGTCTGCCCGCTCGAGTGTGCATAATTTTGATACAAAAATAATCTACGGTTCTATTAAAATTCCCTATTAATTCAGCCGCATGGAGATATTAGCGGTGGTAATATTTAATTCAGGATTATGGAAAGGGGAGAAAAGGTGTTGATATATTATTTTGGAGTGACCACTTTGGAACAGACATTGGATCAAACATAGGAAGCCTATTATGATAAATACGGAAGATGTTAACATTTGTATTAAAACTCTTAGTTTCGTTACCGTGGTTTAGTGTTAAAATATTGCTTACTACAGTGGATTTCAAATATAGTAAGTAACGTGCAAACTTATAAAATAGCTACAGTAACTATTACGAAAATGTGTGGATTTCTGAAGGGACACGTTAAAATAGTGGCAGTTTAAGTAAATAAATTTAATTTTTGTTTAGAGGGTCATTTTTTGCCTACAAACAAGAAGATAAAAAACCGGTCAAGAGCGAGTTGGACTCGCGCAACGAGTGTTCCGTACCATCTATATATATAAAATTCAAAGTCCTGACTGAGTGAGATATCAACGCACAGCCCAAACCGCTGAACCTAGAGACTTGAAATTTTGCACACAGATACCTTATACACTGTAGGCATCCACTAAGGAAGGATTTTCGAAAATTCTATCCCTAAGGGAATGAAATAAGGGATGAAAGTTTGTATGAAAGTCCCTCAGTTTTGAATCTAGGATCTTCAAATTTTGTGTTTAGGCTGATGATTGAAAATAAATAAATACGTGTCTCAGCGTTTTTCAAAATTCAACCCCCGAAGGGGTGAAAAGGGGGATGAAGTTGTGTTTTGAAGATAATCCTTTATTTTTGAAGTGAAAACCGCTAAATTTGTAATTTAGGCTTACGGATGGAAATCTAACGCAACGTATATTGTTATTGGTAGAATTTAAAACCCTATGGGGAGGAAATGGGGGTGCAATGGGGTAAATAAACCTAAAAATAGATATGGATGTTGTTATTGGGGTTTTCTGGGATGACGATTGCGAAAATAACATTTATTTTGAAGTCCAACACGGTGGACATGATTTAGTTCGTAAAGGGGTGAAAATGGGGTTCAAATTTTGTATGGAAAAAGAATATAAAATAGACAGCACAACTTTAAACTTCGTAGGAGCACGTCTAAAAATAAATAGACAAACATATATTTTGTGATTTTAAAAATCAACCCCTTAAGAGGTAAATGGGTAAGTAAACATAAAAATCGATATGGATGTCGTTTTTGAAGTTTTATGGGATGGTGATTGCGAAAATGACATTTATTTTGAAGTCCAACACGGTGGTCATGATTTAACCCCTAAAGGGGTGAAATCGGGGTTAAAATTTTGTATGGAAAAAGAATATTAAATAGACATTACAACTTTAAAATTCGTAGGAACACATCTAAAAATAAAAAGGCAATTATATATTTTATTTTGAAAATCATCCCTTAGGGGTGAATGGGGTAAGTAAACATGAAAATCGAGTAGTAGGAAATTGGGCTTTCTGACTCACGGTCTTTCAACATAATTGAAGTTTTAGTTTTCAGTCTAAAGTGAATCATTCAACTTGAGAGCGCGCTTGAGAGGCGCCTAGCGGCGCCTCTTGTGCGCGCCCTAAGTTGAATGATTCACTTTAGACTGAAAACTAAAACTTCAATTATGTTGAAATACCGCGAGTCAGAAAGCCCAATTTCCTACTTTTACGTTTTTACATCTTCGCATCCACAAACTGGATTTATTGGAATCGTTTAGTGTGACAGCTTCACATAGGATGAGTATTACTACCTAGCTAGGTTCCTTATTGGTGAACATCAGCGATATTGTTCATAACACGGGCGTAGCCAGAATTCTGTATCGGGGGGGTTTTAAGAAAATAAAACTACAACAATGTAAATGAAATGACATTTAGGTATATTCTTATTAAATGAACCCATGGGCATTAGAGGACCGCTCGGAGAAATAAATATTTAAAATTAAAAATGTAACTTAAATGCCTGTATATAGTAAAAAAACGGCCGGGCAGCGCGATTTTTAGTCAGTTTCATCCACTAATCTTGTAAGTTATGATCTTGCCTGTCTATAAAAAAAGCGGCCGCGCAGCGCGATTTTTAGTTAGTTTCATCCACTAATCTTGTAAGTTGTAATCTTGTCTAACTATTGAGAAAAAAAAACGGCTGCGCAGCGTGATTTTTAGTCAGTTTTATCCACTAATCTTGTAAGTTGTGATCTTGCCTGTCTATTGAAAAAAAACGGCCGCGCAGCGCGATTTTTAGTTAGTTTCACCCGTTTCATCCATTAATCTTGTACTCTTGCCTGTCTATATTGGAATAAAACGGCCGTGATTTTTAGTTAGTTTCATCCGCTAATCTTGTGATCTGCAGTGTAATGGTGTGGTGTGACATCCTTCGGCGAACCCAATATGTTGTTGACCTTTATGCCTGGAGTGTAAACTGTCGGTACAGAGTATTCACGTAAAACGTGGCCGATCTTATCTGTTACTCCTTTATCGTAAGGCATGTAGGCTGGTTGTCTGCTAACCTCGCCGAGGTTACCTCGGGATGCCAAAACTTAATAATAATAAGTTTTATGGTATAAATAATCACGAAAGAAAGCTTTACCATTTACTTACCGAATCACACTATGGACTGACAGATGTCAAATGTGATCTATTAAATTGGCCCATTTTTTAGTTATTTTCATTTACTTACAAGTAAGTGACAAAATACTTCGTTCACTGCAGTCCGGCACGCACGCTAGAATTATGTATATACCTACCCTTGATCTACCCACTAAAATAAATTATTTTCGCGGTAATCGGTGCTGCTGCTGAAGTGCTGACTGTTGACTTGCGACAGCCGAGCGGTGCACGAAAACATACGAAAATTACCGAATGCGATGCGGGGGGTGTAATTCAAATGATCGGTGACAGATGGCAGCGCGGCAAATTCAAAATGTTAATATGTATAATAATTATACTCCTCGCCTTGCCTAACTTTATTTTAATGTTATAGATCAATAAATAGATGATGCCTATTGTATATTTCGGGGGGGGTTTGAACCCCCAAAACCCCCCCCCTGGCTACGCCCGTGGTTCATAACCTATAGAAAATGAGATATTATTGTAGTAGGTAAGTAAATAATCCTAACTAGGGAACCTACTATTAGCTCTCAGTTAAAGTGAATAGTAGTACCTATATTCTGAATTAGGCCTTGTTAAGGTCTCAGCTTTCAGTTAGAGTGAATAGTAACTACTTAAAACTTCTGTGTTCGAAAAGTTTGCAATTCAGAACCTACAATTCTGCATAAAAGTATAATATTTTATTAATAATGATTATCTTTTCTCTATTTATGTTATAAATAGAAATAAGTAAGTAGGTCAACTGTAAACTGAGTCATGCGTAATTTAGTTCTGTATTGCATAAACAAAGGGAAAATAAAACAGTAAAGATATAACACACTTAATATTTATTAGGGAAATAATTTTAAAAATACTCTTCTTTACATATTTGCTCACTCATTTTATCAAGTATTTCACGTGCAGCTTTATATATTTCATCCTTGAAAATATTTTGAACAAAATGCTGACAACATATTTCAGCGGTACATGTACAAATACCCACGCTGTTATCGCTCCGCATCATAGATTTCTAACTTGATAACTTTGCGCCCCATGGCAGGAATTTTGATATAAGAATATGTCTCGTTTTCTTTGGTTCGCTTTCTTGAGACGTCTGATCCTTCACCAACTTGTTTTCCATAATTTTCTTGAACTTGATTAGGACGAATAAAATTAAACAGAGACTCGGTATCCTGAAATTAAAAAAATATATAAGCTTGAGAAGTGAATATTAAAAAGAAATGTGAACATTTTATTGCTTCTCGTTATCGATTTAGCTTGCTTTCACAAATTATGTAGTTTAAGTTTTATTAAACTTACCGACATTGTCCTTTGATCTTCAGCTTTGAACAGATAGGCACACGTGCGACCACACTCAACAATATTTTAAGACTGTAAAAATACAGATGAACTGGTAAATTCCACAATTGTTTCTACAGCATTTTATTATAACAAAAAATACTTACATAGAAACTGTTACCTACTGTGCGCAAATCTGTTAATCAAGTAGCTACTTACTTTATGGATATTCAAATTGGTATAGCATAGGTACTTACACTTTAAAATAAATTAATAAATAGTATGAGGAAAAACGTATGACAATATTAGTATTACTTACAAAGATATTGATTGCCTTTCTAATATGGAAATTTTGGTGACATATGCACCACGCGTCGTGAAGTGCGCGCACACACCAGTGTGTATTCCATATCGGGTAAGTTTCTTTCGTCTTACAACGAACCACCACTAATGCACCTCCTGAATCTATTTATAGACTTGTACGTGACATCGATGATGTGTAAAGCTAATAATTGTTTTTATTATAAATTAATATTCTATTTTCTTATTTAAAGTAAACATGTAACATGTAATCGGATACTTTTCTAAACAAGCTAAATGTCATTGTAAAACATTACGTGTTGACCTATTTGGAATTACTATAAAAACCCGGTCAATAAAAAATCAACTTTTATTGTGTTATTTCGTCTCCCGACGCCACACATTGCAGATTTTACTACTAAGTAATTCAAGTTATCGCGTTTTCAAATAACTTCAGTTTTAAAAAATAAGTGTTTTAAAAGGAGCAAGAGGATTAATCATGTAAGTATACGATTGAGTTTTACAAAGATGTTCTTTATAATATAAGTGACTAGATTTTCTCCATACATTTTCTGTGATATTTTTAACGTGATTAATGTTTTAAAATAATCTTTATAAGGTCGAGCAAACAAGAAGTACAAGCGCACTTGAGCGAGAGTAGCTCATCGAGCGATAGCAGCTCATCGAACAGTCGGGAGTCATCCCCCGAGCGTGCGCCCCAACCATTGCCGGAGCCTGCAGCACATGAGCGGAAGAGGAAGTACATACACTCACATACTTCTAATAAAAGGTAGCCATAATATATTACTTATATTTTTTTCTATGGTTTCATAAAATATTCCTTTTATTATATTTTAAATAGTTATCATAAAGATAGAGGTTTATTTATTGTATGCTATTAACTCAGTTACTTCATTTAAAACTCTCTTATATATTCGTCAAATGATATTATTTTAGAATTTACATAATTCTTGTACAAGTTATATATTTGAAAAGTGTGTTTGTTGAATGTTGAAAGAACCGGAGCTATGAATTAGTCTGATAATTGCACGGGTTATAGTTTGAAGGCTGGAGCACTACATAGATTACTTTTTAGCTCTGTGTATTCCGCGCGCGTGCGATACCGCGGGCGGAAAGCTGGTATATTATAATAAAACTAGTCTAACTAAAACACTGACCTAAAACATTTTTATTCTAGAGCTAAACATGGAGAAAAATCAAAGAAGAGTCAGAAGCATAAGGTGAAGAGTGATGAGCGTGTGGCACAACCACCAGCTGAGACGTCTTCCGCCAAGGTCACTGCGAAAGATATTATGGGAACCGATTCGGATGCGGATGAAAATCAAAAAGCCGGTAAAAAAGATGAGCTTATATCTTATTTGTGTCGTCGCGGATCTAACGGCATTTCCAAACAGTTCAATCCAGATATTGGAGGCTTACGTTTTGTAGATCTTAAGCTTTATATGTGTAGTGAAATTGAAAGTATTTCACCTATGAACAGGTGGCGTCATGCTGTAGTAACATTGAAAACTAAAATAGACGACGACAATCCAGCATACCGTTATTTGGTAATTTTTTTAAAAAAAGTAAAAAATAACTTCAAGGATTGTCCGATCACCTATGTTAGTACGCCGAATCAGTAAATATTAAAATAAAATACTTACTGAATTCTTGAATTATCGAATTGTACATACTAAATTCCTAAGTTTTTGAATACTTTGTTGAATTAAGCACTTAATCATAGATATAATATAATATAGTATTCATACAATATACCTATTTTTATCCCAGTTTCATTGTATAAGTAAGCATAGAATAGTTTTATTGTTTAAGATGATTATTAAAACATTAATATTAATTAATATATTTTTATTCTTTCAGACAAAAACCCCACCAAAGCAATGAATGAAAAACTAAATAAAAATAAAAATAAAAATAAAATAAAGATTTGTACTGAATGTAATATTCAAGTTTTGGAAAGCTCTTACAGATTTCATTTAAGAACTAATTTACATAAAAAAATTGCTTATTGAAAACTACTTTCGATAACATTTATATTATAGCGTCAGCTTTTCGAGAGAGAATAGTTACTTATAGAGTAAACTCTGATGATAATGTTTGTTCAACTCCTGAGGATTTTTTACATACAATTATGGATGATGTTAAAAAACTTATAGTCATGAATTTGTCTAAACATGGTTCCGTAAAACTTAATTTTGAATTGTTTGCTAATTTCAAATTACCTACATCGAATGAAATCCATATGAAATCATTCAATACTAAGTATGAGACCATATTTAGAAATACTGATTTATCTGAACTGTATTCAAAAACTCAGAATATATTGATTAATAAACTAAGTGAATTTCAGCACCGTGAGTCAGGCTGGTGTTTTAACTCTGTCAGTCATTTAGAAATAAACGTTAATAAATACTCCCCTCTTAGGGGTGGTAGCTATTTAGAATTATCAAAAGAAATTAGTAGTATTAAAAGTTGTCTAAATGTGAAAAATTATGACAATCATTGTTTTGCATGGAGTATAGTGGCTGCTTTATTTCCTTGTACCAAAAACGTCAATCGTACGAGTTCATATCCATTTTATTCTTCAGTTTTAAATATCAAAGGAATGAATTTCCCGCCATCATACACAGATATTAGATTATTCGAAAAAACGAATCCTTCTATTAGTGTCAGCATTTATGGTTTAGATAACAAGAATCATATCACAGGCCCATTATACATGACAAGTCAGAGAAAAGAAAATCATATCAACCTATTGTATTTTGAACAGAAATCCAGAGGTCATTATTGTTTAATAAAAGACTTGACAAAACTTACTAGACGACAACTCAGTAAACATCATGGTAAAACATACTTATGCGAAAGCTGTCTTCAGTTTTTTATAACACAGGAAAAATATAACTCACACACTTGTTCTAAAGTTTTAACAGTATTACCAGGTAAAAATAGTAAATTAGAATTCAAAAATTATGAAAGACAACAGAAAATTAATTTTGTAATTTATGCTGATTTCGAAAGTTTACTATTAAACACGCATGAAAAAAACAGTTGTAATACCGAAACATATAAATTACATCAACCTTCATGTTTTGCATATTACATTTGTTGTTCACATGATGAAAGTTTAAATAAACTTGTGCTGTATAGAGGTTCAGATTGTGTTGAAGTGTTTATAAAACGTCTTATCGAGGATGTAAAATATATCGAATGCATACTTAGAAAGAAAAAACCTATGCTACCGATGACTCAATCGCAAAAAGATGAGCATCGGAATGCAAGTATTTGTCATGTTTGTAAATTACCACTAGTTAATGATAAAGTTGCTGATCATGACCATATAACCGGTGTATACAGAGGTGCTGCTCATACTAAATGCAACTTATTATATAGAGTGTGTCCCTTTGTGCCAGTAATTTTTCACAATTTAGCAAACTATGATGCTCATTTGTTCATAAAAGAATTAGCTAATAGGGAATATGCATCAATTTTTTTTTTAATCTTAATCTAAAGTATAATGCGTGAGAAAATTAACTGTAATATTAAAACTTTTCTCTTGCGTTTTTTTCTCGTGATATAGTTACTTGAAGTTAGCGCGGAGCAGCACCCGCCGAAAACGCTCCATACAAAATGGTGACGTCACACATCACGTTTCAGGTGTGTTTCGGCGCGTTTAATATGGAGTTAGCCAATAATCTTCAATTATCTCCCTATATTTTGCGTTTAAGTACATATGTGTCATACAAAATATTGTTTCTTATTCGATATTCTATCTGACTGTAAAGTGCATTATATCCGAAAATAAAAAAATAAAATTGTTATTTTTCCCTGATTTCATCGTGTGATAAAACTAAAATAATACATTTTTTTTATTTTTTTTCCTGTTACATCATGTTTTTATAAGTGTCCGCAGCGATCAAGCCCAAATTCATCAAAATCGGTGACTTATGCATATTCCCTATTATGAAGGTGATATCAAAGTTATTCCGAAGACTAAAGAAAAGTATTTATCTTTTACAAAATTTTTGAAAAACCCTAATTTTCCTTCAGCAATTCAAATTAAATTTTTGGACTCATTTCAGTTTCTCAGTTCCAGTTTAGACACTTTAAGTAAAAACTTAGCAGATATAGATTTAAAACATTTACAAAAAATATTTAATTTCGAAGAACAGTTTTATTTACTTCGTCAAAAAGGTGTATATCCTTATGATTATATGGATGCATTTAAACGATTTGAAGAAACAAGTTTACCAGTAAGAGACTACTTTTACAATAGTTTAACCGGTGAGCACATACATGAAGAAGATTATTCTCGCGCACATAAAATTTGGAAAGTCTTTAACATTAAATCGCTCGGTGAATATACCGACTTATATTTGAAATGTGATGTGTTGCTTCTATGTGATATTTTCGAAAAGTTTAGAAATAGTAGTCTTAAGTATTATAAACTCGACCCAGTTTATTATGTTACTTCTCCAGGCTTAAGTTGGGATGCCATGCTTTTATATACAGGTGTTAAATTAGACTTGCTAGATGATAAAGATATGTATGAAATGATAGAGAAAGGAATACGTGGTGGCCTAGCTCAGTGCTCGCTTAGACATGCTAAGGCGAATAATAAATACTTGTCAAACTATGATGAATCAGTACCATCTAGCTACCTTATTTACTTAGACTGTAATAATCTGTATGGTTATGCTATGATGCAAAAAATGCCTATGTCTGACTTTAGATTTTTATCTGACGATGAAATTCAAAATTTAAACATATTAAGGATTAAAGATGATGCTGAATTTGGATACATCTTAGAAGTTGATCTGGTTTATCCTACTGATTTACATTCAAGTCATAGTGATTTACCATTTGCACCGGAAAAACATGTTCCACCGGGTGGCAAAACTAAAAAACTTATTGCAAATTTATATGACAAATTTTATCATGTTATCCATTATGTATATTTAAAAGAGTGCATGAGAAATGGTTTGGTGTTAAAAAAAATTCACCGAGTGATCAGTTTTCGACAGCAAATTTTTTTAGCTAAATACATAAATTTAAATACATATTTGCGTCAAAATTCATCTTCCACATTTGATAAAGACTTTTTCAAACTTTTAAATAACGCTATTTTTGGGAAGACAATTGAAAACAGAAGAAAACAGGTAGATGTCAAATTGGTTACAAAATGGAGAGACACTAATAATAAAACAAATAAAATAATTGGAGCAGAAAAACTAATTTCGAGACCCAACTTGAAAAGTATATCCATATTTTCAGATAATTTTGTTGCAATTCAGTTAAAATTAGAAAAGATTATTTTAGATAGACCAATATACATAGGATTTTCAGTACTTGAATATGCTAAACAACACATGTATAATTTTCATTATAATTGTATTAAAAAGAAGTATAACGAAAACGTAAAGTTATGTTATACTGACACCGATAGTTTGCTATATTTAATAAATAGTAATGACTTCTATACTGAAATGAAAAGAGATATTGCTTATTATGATACTAGTAACTTTGAAAAGAATAATGTTTACGGTATGCCTGCCTTGAATGCAAAAATACCAGGTCTTTTTAAGGATGAAATGGGTGGTGATATTATTAAACAATTTATTGGTTTGAGAGCAAAACTCTATTGTATCGAAAGTACAAAAACTCAGATAAAAAAAGCAAAAGGTATATCAAAGTCTGTAACTAAGAAACTGAAACCAAGTCACTATGAAAACACACTGAATAAAAATATAAATATAAGATGTAGTATGAATTTAATTAGATCTTTAAAACATGTATTATATTCACAGAGAGTTAATAAACTGGTGTTAAATAGACAAGACGATAAACGACAAGTTCTTTCAAATCAAATTTATACTTTACCATGGGGGCATTGTGACACTTTATTTTAAATGTTAAATTAAGATAGCTGTATTGTTTGTATTTTGTTAAAATTGTATACAATTTTATTATTATGTAAGGAGTGAAATATAATAAATTTCTTATCTTGATTTTGAAATTTCCTAAATCTATACAAAGACCTAAAAGATACACTATCTATTTAAAAAGCTGAAAATAAAATATAAGTAGTGGATAATTGGGGTTCCAGTAAGCAGACAGTTCCGTTACGACGTATGTGCCGGTCGCCCAACTGCTTAGCTTACTGTGACATATGCAAAGATAACAAAAAACGTTGAAAATGAGTCTACAGCTTACTTTATTGAAGCTTGAAAATTTACTAATTGATAAATCGAAATATTGGTTGTTTAAAGATTTCGAAACTTTTAGAAACCAATGCTTGAGTTCAGATATTTTTCTGTATTATTTTGATTTGCTGGGAAACATTGACGATGCAAACTTTAAACTAGAGCCCCATGTGTTTATGGATAATATGAAGCTGTTTTTCAAGATTTGTAGTTTGGTGACAGACAATCCATGGAACACGCAGCTTTTGGAGCAGTGTACCTTTGAAAATAAATATACTGATAATTTTGAGGAAGCTATTGCTAATTTGGAAGAAGACGATGATGAAATTGTTTGCATTCAGATCCAATAAATAATTTACCTATATTTCATTTATTTAACATAATCTGGATCTTATTTAAGGAAGCTACACATTCTTTCAGCCTTTATACTCATAATGAAGCTCGTAAAGCAAACTCTTTCGTTGGAGGTCAATGATTTGAACATTGATACCAAATTGCGTAATGCAAGGCATAGCAAGCTATTACCTAGTACAATACGGTGCATAATTTGTGGCCCATCAAATTGTGGGAAAACAAATGTTATGATAAGTTTATTATTACATGAAAATGGCTTGAGGTTTCGTAACGTTTATTTATATTCCAAAACAACTTTTCAACCTAAATACAAATTTCTACAAAATGTGTTAAAAAGAGTAGAAGGAGTGCAGTTTTTTGGATTCAATGACCATGATGAAGTTATTCACCCCAGAGATGCTCTTCCAAATTCCATCATTATATTTGATGATGTTGTATGTGATCGACAATCAAATATTCGTAATTATTTTACCATGGGTAGACACAACAATATTGACAGCTTTTATTTGTCACAAACATACTCTAAAATACCAAAACAATTGATACGTGATAACGCTAACTTCTTAATAATCTTCAAACAAGACGATATTAATCTAAAGCATATTTACAATGAGCATGTTAATACTGATATAGTTTGGCTTTCTTTTAAAAACATGTGCTCAGAAATTTGGAAAGACCAGCACAATTTTTTAATAATTGATAAAGACAGGCCTATAGCACAAGGAAGATATAGAAAAAAGTTTGACATATTTATAATATTCTGAAAAGTATTAAGCTATCATTATAACACTATATATATATATATACTACTACTATATATATAAACCAGTTGAAACGATAATAATAATATTAGTATCTTTATTTCTATTACAATTAATGGTTGTGTGTTAATGATGGAGGAAAATATTAAACAACAATTAATTAAGTCAGTTAACTCTATACAGGCTAAAATAAAACAAATGAAAAATGAAGACGACCAAACTGAATATACTATGAAAAAGTTGCTGAAACCTGTGAGCGTTCCAATTAAAACCTTAGTTGAAAATAGCTGTAATAATAATAATGATAATAATCAACTTTTGCAACATAACAATATGAAAAAATCTAATTCAGTGCACAGCTTTAGTACAGCAAGTGATGATTTCAAAGATTCAAATTCTAACAATACTGTTATTGGAAAAAAATATGACGATGATGAAGATGAAAGTGAAGACATAAACATTTCATACAAAAGCTCTGATTTTTATGACGATGAACAAAATATTTTATTAAAGTCATTAGTGAAAGATGATTTATTAAATATTTATGAAAACCTAAATATTCCATGTGGAATAAGAAGTCTAAATCAAAATCTATTTATGGGTGACTCAAAAGTAATTTTATCAAAAATGGACAATGCCCCGGGTTATGACTCCAAGTATTTCATTACTATAGATAGTGAACGATGTGAATTAACACCAGGACTAAAAGAATTGCTTTTATCTAAGAAACCCGATTTAAGTTTGGTTTCTGAAAATGATAAAGTTAAATATAAACACATGCTGTCTATAACTAACGCACATAGAAGAGATTATCATCCTAATGGACAAATCAAAGGTGATAAAAGCGCTAAATATCGTGAAATAATCAAACCATTATTCAATAACACCGACATAGAAAAGCATGGTGGAAATTTGCCAAAGTTTAAAACGTATAGATCTAATACTGATTTGGTATACTGGGATGATCCTAATGAGTTGATAGAAAGATTAAAATTACTGATTGCTTCCAAAGAAGCTGGTAATACTAATCATGATAATGAAATTTTATCTATTATTGAAGAATTGAAAGAATCTGGAATTATTAAAGAATAAAACCATGAACTCGATAAAATGAATATTTAGTATCAAATAAACATTCAATATGAACGTCGACAAATTTGGTCACCATGTACATAAAAACAAAAGAATTAAAAATGATTTGATAGTAGTTGAATGTGCTCTAAAACATTTGAGTGATAACAATTTGGATGCTCAAAATAAAATCATACGAAATGTAAAATTTCCAGTTTACGTAACAGATAGTGCAAACAAAGAATATGTTGATAAGTCTATTGAAGACATCTATAAAAAGATAGATAATAAAAATACTACAGACAAAGAGTTATTATATAAATCCTTAGAAAAATGTTTAAAAGCCATTCAGTCAACTGATAAGAAGTTGAGTGAGTTAACTGTCAAATTAAATAGTTTTGAAAAAAGTATAAATAATAAATCCAAAAAATGAGTAAATCCGATGTGGTTAATGAAATACATAAAAATGTTAGGGTGAATTTTCTACGACGAAGAGTTATTATGAAAGATATTGATGACTTGTGGCAAGCTGATCTAATTGATATGCAAGCTGTCTCTAAAGAAAACGATGGTTATAAATATATTTTAGTAGTAATTGATACATTCTCAAAATATGCATGGGCCTATCCATTAAAACGAAAAACAAAATACGATACATGCAAGGCTTTTACTGATTTATTCAGTAATGGACGTGTCCCGAAAAATTTACAAACTGATCTTGGGACAGAGTTTTATAATGAGGAACTGAAAAAAGTTTTTGCGAAATATAATATCAGACATTATTCCACGTATTCTGTTAAAAAGGCCTCTATTGCAGAAAGACTTATCAGAACATTGAAAATGAAAATGTATAAATTATTTAGTTTAAAAGGTAATTATAAGTGGAATGATGGAACTTTAAATGATGTGATTCATGAATATAATCACACTTATCATAGAACTATAGGTCTAAAGCCTGTAAATGTAAATAAAAATAATGTTAAAATATTATATGACAGGTATGCTAACCTATCTAATAAAATAGTGAAGAGACACAAGTTTAAAGTCGGGGATTTTGTGCGAATAAGCAAATACAAAGGAGTATTTGAAAAAGGTTATACACCTAATTGGTCAGCCGAAATATTTAAGATAATTAAATTACAAAAAACGTCTCCACCAACATACTTAATAGAAGATGCAAGAAATCGGGTTATTTTAGGAGCATTTTATGAGCAAGAATTATTGAAAGCAAAGCATCTTGATATATACTTAATAGAAAAAGTATTAAAAACAAGGGGAAAAAAGGTATTTGTGAAATGGTTGGGTTTACCCTCGAATGAAAACAGTTGGATTAATAAGTCAAAAATAGTTCAGTAGTATATTAATATAGGAACATTCTTCCACAAAACTAGTTCCATACGAGTTATGGTAGACAGCAGTCTACTAAATTGGTTTATAAATAATTTACCTTTTGAACTTCACTTACCTGGATATAATTATTGTGGTCCTGGAACTAAACTACCAAAACGACTTGATCGCAGAGAAAGGGGTATTAATTTATTAGACGAATACTGTAAAGAACACGATATAGCTTATTACAAATCATCTTCATTAAGTGATCGTCATAAAGCTGATATAAAATTAATGAAAATGGCACGAAAACGTATTCAAGCTTTAAATGCTGGTCTAGGAGAAAAGGTTGCAGCTCATCTAGTGAATAAAGCTATGTTAGCTAAAGTATGCACAGGCTATGGTTTGAGAAAAAATAAGAAAGAAAATGAAGAAACTCTTAAAAGTGGAGGTGGTATGAAAAAACATTTAAAAAAATCGTTTCTCATACAAAAAAACGTTTACAAAAACTAAAGCCCAAATGTAAAAAAATGGCTATTGAGCTAGCAATAGCAGCAGCTAAAGAGTGCATGAAAGATTCTTCTGTAAAACTACCTCGAATAATTCCTATGCCAAAAACTGGTGGAGTTCTTCCTCTCATACCTATATTTGCTGGATTGTCTGCGGCTGGAAGCTTAGCCAGCGGAGCAGCAGCAATTACTAAAGCTATTAATGAATTTAAAGCCGCTAAAAAACGTTATTCCGAACTAAAAAGACACAACGAAAAGATGGAAACTTTGTGTATAGGAAAAGGTTTAGAAATTAGACCTCATCATAATGGATTAGGAATTTTTATTTCTAATAAAAAAAACTAACTAATTGGCTACCCAATCGAGCTTTGAGCAATATCGATATTATTAAAAATGCTAAAGATATTCCATTCTTTCGAGGTGTTTATATGCGTGATCAATTGCCGGAGTATCCACTTTCAAAAGAATGTGGTATTATTAATCTAGATAGCTCCAAAAATCCAGGTTCTCACTGGGTAGCCTACGCTAAATATCATAAAAGTATAATGTATTTCGATAGCTATGGTAATTTGAAGCCACCAAAAGAATTTATTTCTTATGTTGGTACTAGTAATATAAAATATAATAATGAAAATATACAGCGCAATCACCCTTTTAACTGTGGACATTTATGTCTTCAATTTCTTAGAAATTTTTGGTCTAAAATATTAGATAAATAGATAGTAAAACTTTTAAATTAGTTAGTATTAAATAATGTCTATTACTTTAACCATCACTGGAGAAAAGTCCTACTTGGAATCACAATTCCAACCCCCTTTAACTTTATGGGAAAAATGTGAATGTGGATTATTATACTTTTCCGCTTTAAATTCCATACCAAATGTAACTGCTCTAAACAACATATTTACTTATGGTGATGATAATAAGCAGTTAAAAATACCTGTCGGAACTTACGATCTTTACGATATTGCTGAATATCTTGAAACAAATATCACCGATTGTGAAATCAAGATTAAAGCTAACAACAATACGTTAAAGTGTTATTTTTATTGTTCTGAAAAAGTAGACTTCAGCGTAAATAACAGCATTGGACAGTTATTCGGCTTTCAGAATGTAAAGTTACAAGCAAATAAATGGCATGAATCTGTAAGTCCAGTAAACATTCTGCCTCTATCTGTGATCAGGATTGAATGTGATCTAGTGCAAGGATCGTATAACAACGGCTCGCCCTCACATATTATACATGAATTTGTGCCGGACGTATCACCTGGTCACCGATATATAGAAATACCGAAAAATATTGTATATCTACCAGTTAACAAAAACAATATATCATCTCTGAGTGTAAAGATTCTAGATGAACACGGAAACTACATTGATTTCAGAGGAGAAAGTATTCAATTGCGTCTTCATTTACGTAGAGCGACATGATAGTGTTTTATAAAGTTCAGAATACGAACACCAAGCGTGTCAATACCCGACATAGCGTTAAAGTCTCCACACGTGTTAAACCTGTTAAAAAAATAACTAAAGTCAATAAAAAATTTCTTCAGACCCTAGGATTTAAAACATGAGTATTCTCGGAATAAGTGATTTACCTCAATACGATAACTCAATTGAAAGCTATGAAATTCATACTTATAATCCTTACAATAATAATTTCAATGAAAATGATGAAATAAGAATTCCAATTCATCAGCAGGATATATACATATTACCATCGGCAAGTGCTATATATATTGAAGGAGATATACAACTCTATGATAAAGACGGTAAACCTATGCAAAAAGCTGTTAAGCTCACTAATAACCCGGTTTTATTTCTATTTCAAGATATTAGATATGAGATGAATGGTATTGAAATAGATCGCATCAAAAATTCTGGCATAACCACATGTATGAAATCGTATATATCAATGAATGAAGGGGAGAGCAAAGTTGCAGCTATATGGGGATGGAGTTTGAATGGAACTATTAGGATTAATAATAGTTTCAGTGCAGTTGTGCCCCTTGATAAAATATTAGGATTCGCAGAAGATTATAAGAAAATTATAATTAACTGCAAGCATGAACTTATTTTAAACAGAGGTCATAGCGTATTGAATAGTGTAATTTTGCCAGATGATGTCAAACACATTAAAATAAATATACAAAAAGTACAGTGGCGAGTTCCACATATTAAAGTTTCGGATTATGAGAAGCTATCTTTGCTTAAACTTCTTGACAAAGATAAGCCTATCCAAATTGCTTTTAGAAACTGGGATTTATATGAATATCCTGTATTGCCTAAAACAGTAAAACATTCATGGTCAGTAAAGAGTAGTTCACAAATAGAAAAACCTCGTTATGTGATTTTAGGCTTACAAACAAACAGAAAGAATAGTAGAACTCTGGACTGCTCTGAGTTTGATCACTGTAAATTAACAAACGTTACATTATTTTTGAATTCGCAATATTACCCCTACGAATCTATGAATTTGAAGTTTAATGAGAAAAATATAGTATATTATACGATATGTACACTAAATTCCGTCACTCTTATTACAACATTTCACCAGACCCATTGCTCAATCTAGATAATTTTAAAAACAAGGCTCCCTTATTCATCATTGATTGCTCAAGACAAAACGATAATTTGAAAACTGGACCTGTAGATGTGCGAATAGAAATTGAATGTTCTGAATATTTACCAGATGATACAACAGCATATTGTTTAATTATTAATGATCGTCTGTTTGAATACAAGCCTCTGAGTAAAATAGTTCGAAAATTATCATGAAGGTTATTGTAGATGTACAGGGTTTTAAAACAGATGATAATACATTCATTCTAAAAGAAATTGCTATTCTAAACAAACAACACTTACAAGTTCTTCTTATAAAACCTCCATATCCTTATTACGAGCTAAGCAAAACAGAGAGGAAACAGGTAAATTGGATTGAGAGAAACAGAGCAGTTTACTGGAAAGAGGGTTTCATACCATATCCCAATCATAAGGAACATATCGTGCGACTGTTGTCAAACAAAATTATTTATACTAAGGGAATAGAAAAAGTGAAGTGGTTAAAAGATGTAACAGAAAATAACAATGTTTATAATTTAGAAGATAAGTTTTGTCCTAGTTTACTTAATTTGTATGATAAGTATAAAGACTCAAACGATGTATTTAGTTGCATGTATCACACTCAGGTGTGTGCATTAAAAAATGTATTTTGTTTAAACAAATGGTGTGAAGATAATAAACTTTTTTAAATAAAATTGTCTGTTTCATTTTATACCTACCTACCTATCAATACATTTTATATGGGTACTTAACTAGATAAAACTGCTCTAGAATAATGATAATCACTGAAAGGTTCTAGCATGGTAACCTATCTATTTGTAATGGACATCTCATCCTTTGCATAAATAGGATTACTAACATAAAGCACTCTCCAAAATCTAGTTCGAGTGTAGGGAACTTACCTAAGTATACTTACTCATCCTATGCTTATGTGAAGCTATCACACCACTCTCTATAAATCCAGTTTGTGGGTGTAAAAGTAGGAAATTGGGCTTGAGAGCGCGCTTGAGAGGCGCCTAGCGGCGCCTCTTGTGCGCGCCCTCAAGTTGAATGATTCACTTTAGACTGAAAACTAAAACTTCAATTATGTTGAAAGACCGTGAGTCAGAAAGCCCAATTTCCTACTACTAAATCGATATGGATGTCGTTTTTGAGCTGTTATGGGGACAGGGACGGGGACGAGATACCTACTAATATCTCTGGACCAATTCTGATTATTGTAAAAAACTAGCTTCCGCCCGCGACTTCGTCCGCGTGGATATTAGAGAAAATCCTTAGGGAACCTTCAACCAGGATCCGACCAGCCGTTTTTACGCGATTAGGCGGGTCCCCACCAAGCGAGCAGCCTCGTGCGAGGCCCGCCTCACGCGGCAAACGTCTTGCCTCGCGAGGCAGCGCGCTTGGTGGGGACCCGCCTAATCGCGTAAAAACGGCTGGTCGGATCCTGGTTGAAGGTTCCCTAAGGATTTTCTCTAATATCCACGCGGACGAAGTCGCGGGCGGAAGCTAGTCATAAATAAAACACTGCGATGTATAATATTCCAGTCTTAGGTCAGCGCCATCTCTTAACCGATAATAAAACTAATTAAAAATTAAATTTTCGTTGATGATTTCTGAAAAAGTGTGCCATTTAGAGAGACGTTGTTTTATTTTGCTTGTATTTTTTAAATAAACTTCTATCACATAGAATAATTTCTGATTTATGTCTATGCAAATAGAATGGTATTTTTTTTTTGAATTTTTCATCAAAAGTCGAAAACTATGCGGCCTGAAAAAATAAAAATGTTTAAGAATGTGCAAAAAGCGCTCTTTCGTATGATACTCTATGCCCTAATATCCCCACTTAGAAATTTTAAGACCCCCTTTCAGTTCCTGTTGCAAAAAAAGAAATATTTCTTTCTTATTTGCAAAATTGTTGGGCAAACGTCATCTAAAAATATTTCAAATTTCAACTTGGTGGAGTTAGTAGTTCTTGAGTTAAGCTGTGACAACAGGCAGACTCCAAGGAAACTTACTGTTTTTCCTTGTTTTACAATATCCACAGAATTCACAGATGCACTATACGCTCTGCTACCATGTTGTAAGTAGATATATTTATGTGAATAAATGAATAATAATATTAAAGGAAAAAACAGAATATTTTATAGCGACAGACATTTACTTCTCATTTTTAGACACTTCACACTTGACACGTTCTTTATACGAACACTACTCAAGTAGGTATTAAATAAGGTTCTTTGCGAACATCAACCAGTAACAAATTGAAATGATAACCCAGATTCTAGAGTGGAATGAAATGTTCTTCCAACTAGTTTAAAAAGAAGAAAACATGATGGTTGGTATATTCGCATCGAATCTCTTTACACCCAGGAAATAGGGGCTTTCCTCTAATTTCCTACGTGGTAATGCATAAGGAATTAAATCGACCGTTAACAACTTGCGATACTATTTAGTAGCACGAGTGTTTTGTCAATAAACCGCAAAATGTTAGGTGTTTAAATACTATATAAGGTTTAAACTAAATACCTACTCATAAGTGAGAGGTATAGATTCAAAAGCGCCTCTGTCCATTTTTTTTATTTCGATATTTATACATATCTGGTAACACTCCTGACTTATCACTTGTTAGTTTTGTTTAAGCACTCAGATTCAAAACAGTCCCTATCACATACAAAAACACTTTAGAAATTACAGTTTAGGCTCAGATCAAATAAAAAAGTAAGATGGAGCGTTGCGAACAATGAAGTGAGGCCGGTTTTTGATGGTACATGTGTGCGTACAATGGGGCGGGCGGGGGCCAGGCGGCAGGGTTTTATATGGAAAGCCAAGGCGTGTTTCGCTACACGTGTGTGCGTGAACTGTGTATGTACACAGCCAAGGCGTAGTTTTACAGGCCTCACCGCTTTGTCCGGAAGACTCCGTCTTCCCTTTTTTATTTGGTCTGAGAGTTTAGGTGCATAACCGCCTCTATTCAATACGTCAATGCATTATTATGTTTTGGTCTTTATCTTGAAATTAGAAAAAGTGGACAGAGGTGCTTTGAATAGTCTACCTCTAGTCTTAGGCTAAGTGGGGTAGGAAATTGTATCTACCTAGTAAATTAAGAACGCCACAAAAATTAAGACTATACCTACTTTTTATTATTACTTTCTTGCTGCTATAAAGACTTAGTTTGGCGTTTAGAAAATCTTTTTACATTTTAATGTCAGAAAACATTATTATAGATTTAAGACTTAGATCAATGGGAAAATATTATTTGAGTGATTAACCCTTCAAACTGTGTAGGCAAGTAAATAAATTGTAAGTATAAAAATTTATCATTTGAAAAATTTCTAAAATTTTCTTTGGTTCGACACAAAAACCTTTCCACCTCTAAAGACGACCGGGTGCCCACTAATGGACACGGATATAGTGGGCGCTGATTTATGCCCGGCTCACTCGCAGGGAATAATATACAGGCGCATTAGGGAACAGGGGAGTGTTAGTTCGCCAAAAAAGTTTTTATCTGTTTTACTTAAAAATCGAGGTTTTTTAACACAATTTGCGTTCATTTGTTATTATAAATATTAAAAAAAATTAAAATGGGAATAATATAAAAATGACTTCTTCTTGTGAAATCGTTTTGCTTGTAATTTTGGCTTTTGGGATTAGATTGGGTAGGTTTATTCAGAAGAGTAGTTTTTATTAAAAAGACACATAATTTGAGGCCGTGGCCAACTGGGTCCATCGAAAGAATATACAGGAATAATTTGTTAAATGTATTTTTATTTTGCAGTTAAAATTAAAAATGAAACTACACCGGCCTTCTGTTTAGTCGTTGTCGACAGCTGCTAAAAAAGGCAGTCAAGCATCATCGACCAATTTGAAAACAAACGTTCACAAAGCGTTGTTCACACTGAAAACATATCGAAAGTCTCAATTGTCGCAACTTAAACATTGGAAGCGTATTGTTTACGTCCGTACCAATCAACAGGCACGCTAACAAAACCAATCAACTTGGTCTCGCCTCTATTTGCTTAAAAGACCTGCCCTTTTTCCTTTTAGTTTTTCATTGTCGCTGTGACCCTATCGTCCGTCACCCGCTCCACGGATATATTTGATTAAAAAATAACGTCGTCAGAAACCGGCGGTGTATGCTTTCACGGGAGACACAAAAGGAGTAAAACTGCAGTGGAAAGAGAACAGTGCGATGTCTCCATACAAGATTTTTGGGATTCGCGATGTGTGCGTGGTGCGTGCAGTGTACGGATACGGTTTTTAAACGTAGAGTATAGCTCACTATTCAGTGTAGTACTGGAGCAGTGCACACACTGGCAACCGAAACGACGGGAATTCGTAGATAGTCATTTGTTCCGACGCGCCAGAGCTCTCCTTCGGCTTAACTGTCATTGTCACGTTCAGTCGGTCGTTTGCGTTTTGCACTGCCCTGCCACTATCTACGCAGAAAGGAGTTTTCGTTAGATTCCATTTTCTGCGAAAAACGGTCAGAAATTGAGTTTCGACGGAAAGGCCTATTATTGGCTCCCGCTCTGTTTGCCGGCCGTATGTTTTATTAATTGTCCACTTTTTAGTGCTGAGCGGGGTCGTTGCGTGACAAAAGGCTGGATAGTGGCTTCGGGGACAATAGCAGGCGATTAGTCGGGGACGGCTGATGCAATTTGACTTCGCTATTCTTTTAATTGGCTTCTGATTTGCATTCAGCTGGTTCTTGGTATTTTGTGAGACATATGAGTTCACTAGATTTAAAAAAACCGGCCAAGTGCGAGTCAAACTCGCGCACGAAGGGTTCCGTACCAAAAACGGCAGAAAAAATCACGTTTGTTGTATGGGAGCCCCCCTTAAATATTTATTTTATTCTGTTTTTAGTATTTGTTGTTATAGCGGCAATAGAAATACATCATCTGTGAAAATTTCAACGTTCATGAGATATAGCTTGGTTGTCACCAAGCTGTAGACAGCTGTCGACAGACAGACAGGCAGACGGACAGCGGAGTCTTAGTAATAGGGTCCCGTTTTTACCCTTTGGGTACGGAACCTTAAAAAAACCGGCCAAGTGCGTGTCGGGCCACGCGCCATAGGGTTCCGTAGTTACCTTTTACCAAACTATATTATTGACGTACTCACTATTGAAGCATACAATTTGTTTAGTTTGATTAGAGGATCCGATAATAAACTGTTTTGATCATTCTGTTCTAGTATACACTTTCCGTTTTCATATCTTGTTTTTTCACTCGCCAGACAGCCACACGACCGCTAGTCGTCCTACCCTCCCGTTGACTGCCTCGATATTGCCATACGCCCGTGTTGACATATGTCAAAGTCAATAAATCTACTAATAATTTCCAATTTAAAAATAATCTGTGAAAATAAAATACAAATTAAGCGGGTTACGCTAACAGACGGCCGTCCTGGTTTTGGAATGTCCCTATTCCAACCCGGCCATTCGAGTAGGTAGCCACAATAATATTGTGAGTCTCTATATGATCTAAACTAACAACTATATTCACAACTAAAACCACCTAGTCTAGTTCGATAATCGTACGGAAATTACAGCTATTGTAATACTAATGAATTTCATTGTTTATCATTATTATTATTAATTTCATTGATTATTCTGTAATCTTATGGTGGAATAATAACTATTAAAACATAAAATTAAGTAAATACATAATAGCGGAACAACAATGTTTTTGATTTCATTTTGAGAAAACTGTTAATATGTAACATATTACATGGCAAGATCATTCATAGATTTATCATTATTGCTTATACAAAAGCATTCAAAGTGAAAATTATTACAATAACATACATCTTATAACTTTCCGTGTATGTAAATAAACTCATTGAAATATATAGGTACTTTAGAGATTACGGATCAAGAAACTATAAAGAGTAGGATAGAGGAAATACATAGGTAGGTGATCCTCGGAAACATAATAATGACGATCCGCATGGATCATAACTATGGTTATACAAGATGTATCCTGTTGTCAGATCTTAAACAGTTTGTGAAGGTTCAGTTAGAGCATTAATTAGGTGCAAATGACATTGTAATATTAACGTTAGGTGCAAACGACAGAAACCTTATTGTTCTTCCAACAATGTGTCGCATTGTATAAACTACATAATTTTAAGATATATATTAAATATTTAAAAAAAGAGTTATTCAATTACAATATAAAATTATTGACAAAATATGACAATTGCATATTTTATAATCACACAATGACAGTTATGTAAACAATAGACATTTATAAGTGATTTGCTTTTTTTGATAAATGGAACTTGATTATTTACAATATATGTCTAATTCCCCAGTATCGCACAAAGTAAAGGAAATGCTTAGAAGAAAGTGTAGCTGCCGGAGTAAACTGTGTAACACTAAAAAAATGAGGGTAATTATAAAAAGCTTAGTAACTACAGAAAACAATAGGTATTTTTCCTTTCACCAAATCAGACTCTAAAATCATAAATGCTTATAATTTGTTTTTTTTTTGTTTTTACATAACAAAACATTAGACTGTGTTCTGTCAGAGCGTAACAAGTGAAGAAGACTTATTTACAGTTACTATAAGTGAGCTTACTAAAGATGTAGGTGAGGTTAATGTCATTTGCCTCACCGAAACATTTATTGTTCTTTCCTGTAAGAATTTGTTACAATTAGTTATAAAAGAAGTCAAACTTCATTAAATTGTAATGTCGGCAAACCTTTTCAATAAATAAATAAAGAATAATTCAGAACAACACCTTCATATAGCCAACCATTAAGTTGCGGCAAACTGTTGTAGAAAGTAACAACGTACGGATCGTTCATGTATATACTATTAAGAAATAGGACGCTTGAAATTCCGGTGGCCACTTTATACACTTTTGAATGATGTGCAGTAAATGTGCACTATAGTTAACATTTATAGAACTAATTACTACAAAAATTTAGGATTTCTTAATATGAATAGAATCTTTACTGATACGGCTGTCTATAAAACGAGATAAAAATATCATAGGCACTTTGCGGTGATTGGAACTTTAATAATTGTTGCTTGATAATATACAAACTATAAAACATAACTAGTCTTCTGTTTAATAGTAATAAAAATAAATAAATAAATAATAAGCTAAGTATATAACATAAGCATCTCGAAAAATATCTGACTGGATTTAATCACCGAAAAGTAATATAAGAACGATTAAGTTACTGATCAAAACGTATGGGATATGAGTAAGGGAAACATAGAAACATTTAGAGAATTTATAAGTTCTCTATAATATAATGATGTACTTGGAAGACAAATTGCGGATATGGCCATCAGTCACTTTTGCAGGGCTATTCTGATATTTTCCATAAGTCAGAACAAAATAAATAAATAAGTTAAAAATAAAGGGCTAACTAAATGTGTCTGAAGGTGCTACATAAATAAAAGTCCTAAGTATCTAATATCTCGACTCACATTGTCAAATTAACCTTTTCATCTATACTTTACACTTAGAAAATATATCTCAATCACAGAAGCACAATAATATGCGTTATATTACAAAGTCTAACGATGTATGAAAAGCATACATACACTCACGCCTGTTTCCCATGGGGGTAGGCAGAGACTATGGATCGCCACCTGCTACGATCCTTGCACACTTCTTTCGCTTCATTCATATCCATCAATCTTTTCATACATGCCCTGCGGTTTTTGTCACTGCGTACACCAGCCTTTTTTATAATAACCTCTATTTGGTCCGCGTAGGTTTTTCTGGGACGCCCTCGTGCAATCGTTCCTTCCACATTCGCACAGTATATCTCTTTCGTGATTCGCCTTTCATTCATCCTCTCTAAGTGACCAAACCACTGGAGCATTCCTTTCTCAATTCTTGTCACTATATCATCTTTCAGACCACACCTTTTGCGAATCACCTCATTGCTCACTCTATCACTCAGTTTTACTCCGCATATTTTCCTCAACGATCGCATCTCTACCGCATTTATTCTGCTTTCATTCTTCTTCTGCCATACCCAAGATTCACTTCCATACATCAGTGTCGGTACCAGCACTCCGTTATGAATAGCCATTCGCGCCTCTGCAGAAACGGTTTGGATACTCATAACCGAGTGTATAGCACCACTCACCGAATTTCCTTTCTTCACTCGTCTTTCTATGTCTTCCTCACACTTTCCGTCCCTTGTGAACAAACTCCCCAAGTATACAAACTCACGGACTTGTTCCACTTTTTCGCCACCTAACATTACCGTACAGTCAGTCATTTCTTCATCTCTCTCAAACACCATCACTTTAGTCTTAGTTACATTCACTTTCATCCCTTTTCTCACAAAATCTTCATTCATAACCGACATCATTTCCTGCAACTCTTGCGCAGAAGACGCAAGTATAACTTGGTCGTCAGCGTAGAGAAGGCACTTGATTTGAGTCCCATTCATCACAACCCCACAGTCACGTTCTTTCAGACCTTTCATACAACTGTCCAAAAACAGATTAAAGAGCCATGGTGACGCAACACATCCCTGTCTGACACCCCTAGAGATGCCAAACCAATCAGTGTATACGCCGTCAATCCTGACGCATGCACGGGAATCCTCATAGAGAGATTTCAGTGCATGAATCAGTCTGCTCTCCAATCCGTATTCGGACAACACCTTCCATAGCTCATTCCTGTCAACTCGATCGTAGGCCTTCTCCAGGTCCACAAAGGCACAGTAAACCTTTTTGTGCCTAGCCAGGTGTTTTTCGGTTAAGCACCTCAAGGAGAAGACCTGATCCGTGCATCCCATTCCCTTTCTGAATCCCGCTTGCACATCCCAAATACTCTGATCAGTTTTTTGCATCACTCTTTCAATCAGTACCTTTGCATACAATTTACTGACAATGCTGAGAAGACTGATCCCGCGGTAGTTTTTAGCATCCTGCCGTGACCCTTTCCCTTTGTACAGCGGCACGACCACGGCTTTACGCCAATCTTCCGGCACTTTGCCACTGTTCCAACATTTATTAAAGATCAGGCACAGCCAGGACGCAACCAGCTCTTTCCCACCTCTCAGCATTTCAACAGTAATTCTGTCATATCCTGCTGCTTTCCCTTTTTTCATGCTCTTCATTGCACTAATAATCTCATCCATATATATATCTCTTTCATCCACTTCTGTCTCTTCCTCGTCTTCCACCCTTTTATCCGAGGCTTCTAGCATAGAGCCATCCGCCTCAAACAAACTCTCAAAATATTTCATCCACTCATGTAGTACACCTTTTTCATCTGTCACTAGCTCACCTTTTTCATCTCTTATCACATTCATTTTAGACTTATGTGATCCACTTCGAGACGTTTTCACTTGTTTCCAAAACAATTTTATATTGTCTCGAAAGTTATCACAGAGTTTGAAGTCACACTTTTCTTTCATCTTTCTCTTTTTTTCGTCTACTTTTTCTTTCACTACTTTCTTAATCCTTTTAAACTCCCTTGCAACTGTATCAACATCATCTTCTGTAACACTTGCATTCACTCTTTTACTGGCTTTGATGGCCAGCAGATCCTGCCATACTTTTTTCTTTTCATTCACTATCTGTCTTACCTCACTATCCCACCAGTTTATTGGGGGAGCATTCTTCCTTTTACTCACTCCACATATTTCCTCAGCTGTTTCAGTCACACCTTTTTTAAACTTTTCCCAAACTTCCTCAAGCTTGCCATCTTTCACTTCAGCCACATTTCCCAATCGTTCTTTCAATTTGCACAAATATGTCTTTTGCACTTCCACTTCATCCAGGTTCTCAACTTTTACTCTAGTCAGCTCCGTTGTTGACACTGTGGGACGATGACGCCAACTTTTGAACAGACCACTATGTATGAAAAGCAGCATCGTAGAATATTATTAGAAACGTAACCAGTACAAATATTGAATTATTGAATCATTGAAATTCTAATAAAGGCTAAATAGAATTAGTAAAATAATAAATTTTCATGTAGTAATCCAAATGACATTCGCAATGAATTTAATAAATATTGACGAGTAAAATTATCTTGATAATGATTACTAAAGACGATGTTATAACTGATATACAATTTCACAGGTCGACAGATAAAAAAAGGGAGTTTACAACATAATGATGGGCCTTGAAAGTACTTTACCTATGGGATATGATGGTATAACTAACCAAATGATAAAGGTAACGCTGTAGGGTTTATAGTCATCCCATTAGTACAAGTTATAGAATGTATATGTTCCTCAAGGTTATTTATTTCCCATCTCTATTTGATAGAGTATTCGGTCATTGAGCCACTGTACCGAAGTGGACCGAAGGAAGAGTTAGTAATTATAGACGATTACCCTAAAATCAGTACTCTCAGAAGTATTTTGAAATAGTACTTGCAGACAAGTTATATAACTTTTCTAATTCTAATACCTTTTTGAAATCAAGGATCCATAAAAAGATCCATAAAATTGGCTTGCTTTCATCTTATTAAGAAAATCACGGTGAGTTTTAATATGAGGATGCATATTTTAAAGTAAAGTTATCTAAGGGACGATCGACAATGAGTGACGATCTCAAATATCTAAAAATAGGGGACATAAACTATTTGTCGGCGTACAGTATAAATAATGTGGGAGTACCACAAGGAAATGTATTAGGCCCTCCTACTTTTCTAATCTATATGAATGACTTTTTCTGACATAACAAAGCAGCAACGTATTCTTTTTGCCGATGGCACAACACTTATTATAAAAGGTTGTGAACTTGTGAGAATCTAAACTGAAAGAAGTCGCAATCACTATCCATGGCAGGTTATTAAATGGTTGAATAATAACAACCCAAAATAAATATAGATAAAACAAAATATATGACATTTAATTATAAACCATAATTTAAAGAAATAACTTCTACATTAATTATAATAACGAGAAAAGTTATGAAATAACCATGACAAAGTTCTTAGGTGTCATAATCGATGACGAGTGTGGTTGGAAAGTTTGATAGATTTGATGGTAAGCAAAATTGACAGTCTCCTCTTTGGGTTAAGGTGAGTAAAAGAAACAGCATCCAAGACTGCAGCCTACCATGACTATGTAGCATTGGTGCTGGCTTATGGAATTATTTTATAGGATTACTCTGTTGGTGTGGATAAAACCTTTAAATTACAAAAGAGATGCATTAGATATGCATGCGAGGCCGGTGACTTGGATTCTAACAAGCCCTTATCCTGGGACCTTGGTATTCTTTTTCTACTATATCAGAATACGTATTTAGGAATTGGCAATTTCTGCAATATAAATGTAAATAAAGTTATATTTATTTGTAAAATAACATTGCCAATCACCTATATGCGACGAAAATTCAAATGTTGTGTATACCATCTCAAAGGTTAACATTGTATTAATTTTTTTTTTGGCAATAAGTATTTATAATAAGTTGCCAGAAACCCTTAAGAACTTGTCATAACAAAATGGAGCAAAATACGTTGTTTCTGTTTATTACGGATAACGCAAACAACACACACCATGAACTTATAGTTCTGAGCAGTATGTGTTCATAAAAGATCCGATCATTATAATATGGTAGGTCTAGCTAGATACGTTAAAGGAAAACTTCATTATAACTTCTGAACGGCTACTACCATAGACAATAGCTTTGGAAAATAGCGCTGCGCTATGCTCCACTCCGCGTTCTTGCGTATGATACTGCCTGCACTTAGCGCATTGTTTTTTTTTCTACAGTCACAGATTTATATGTTCAATGCATGCAGTCTATCCACAGACTACCACACTGAGAAAAATTTCCTCTGCCGCACTACGTAAAATAAGGATAAAAATCGACCACAATGACGTGTGTAACCCGCTACATTACGCGTAAGTAGTCAGTCATACGTAGTCGGCATACTGACGATCATCATGGAGCGGGTTACGTAATTTACGAGTGGTCGATTTTTGTACGTACGTACGTAGCCCGACATCCGGCTACGTACATACGTAGTGCGCAAGTCGCACTGAATACTCCTGAAACTACGACTGCGGCTTACGTACGTTACTGTAGCGGGCACAGTAAATAATGGTGAGCTATACGTGTGCACCGCGGCGGCATACGTACAATACTGTGGCAGACACAGTAAAGCACGGTGAGCCGTACGTGTGTACCACGGCGGCATACGTTCGATACTGTAGCGGGCACAGTAAATAATGGTGAGCCATACGTGTGCATCGCGGCGGCATACGTACGATACTGTAGCGGGCTCAGTAAAGCACGATGAGCCGTACGTGTGTACCACGGCGACATACGTACGATACTGTAGCGGGCACAGTAAATAATGGTGAGCCATACGTGTGCACCGCGGCGGCATACGTACGATACTGTGGCAGACACAGTAAAGCACGGTGAGCCGTACGTGTGTACCGCGACGGCATATGAGCGATACTGTAGCGGGCACAGTAAATAATGGTGAGCCATACGTGTGCACCGCGGCGGCATACGTACGATACTGTGGCAGACACAGTAAAGCACGGTGAGCCGTACGTGTGTACCGCGACGGCACACGTATGATACTGTAGCGGGCACAGTAAATAATGGTGAGTCATACGTGTGCACCGCGGTGGCATACGTACGATACTGTGGCAGACACAGTAAAGCACGGTGAGCCGTACGTGTGTACCGCGACGGCATATGTACGATACTGTAGCCGGCACAGTAAATAATGGCGAGCCATACGTGTACACCGCGGTGGCATACGTACGATACTGTGGCAGACACAGTAAAGCACGGTGAGCCGTACGTGTGTACCGCGACGGCATACGTATGATACTGTAGCGGGCACAGTAAATAATGGTGAGCCATACGTGTGCACCGCGGTGGCATACGTACGATACTGTGGCAGACACAGTAAAGCACGGTGAGCCGTACTTGTGTACCGCGACGGCATATGTACGATACTGTAGCCGGCACAGTAAATAATGGTGAGCCATACGTGTGCACCGCGGCGGCATATGTACGATACTGTGGCAGACACAGTAAAGCCCGGTGAGCCGTACGTGTGTACCGCGACGGCATACGTATGATACTGTAGCGGGCATAGTAAATAAGGGTGAGCCATACGTGTGCACCGCGGCGGCATACGTACGATACTGTGGCAGACACAGTAAAGCACGGTGTGCCGTACGTGTGTACCACGGCGACAACCGTACGATACTGTAGCGGGCACAGTAAATAATGGTGAGCCATACGTGTGCACCGCGGTGGCATACGTACGATACTGTGGCGGGCACAGTAAATCATGGTGCACCATACGTGTGCACCATGGTGGCATACGTATGATACTGTAGCGGGCACAGTCAAGCATGGTGAGCCATACGTTTGCACCACGGCGGCATACTTACGATACTATGGCGGACACAGTCAATCATGGTGCGCCATACGTGTGCACCATGGCGGCATAGGTAGGATACTGTGGCAGGCACAGTAAAGCATGATGTGCCCGACGTATTAACTGTCGTAGTAGAGGTAAGGTACCGTTGCCGGTACAGTAAGGCATGATGAACCGTGCGTATATACTACGGCAGCATACGTACGATACTGGTGCGGGAACAGTAAAGCACGGTGAACCATACTTATGTAACACGCCAGCGTACGTACGATACTGCTGCGGGTATAGTAAGACATGGTGCACCATACGTGTTTCGTATGGCACACCATGCCTTACGATACTCGCACCTGTATTTTCCTTATGCTGGCATGGTACATACAAAGGTGTTCAGATAATTAGTATGAATATTAACCAAAGTCAATGAAATTTTGTAGACACGATCGAGAAACTAATATCTAGGTCTATAGTTTATTACATTTTCGTAAAAATGTATAGTTTAAATATTGCAGGGAGTTTTTAATGAAAATATGAAAACCCCCTGTAATATTTAAACTATACATTTTTACGAAACTGTATTAAACCACAGACCTAGGTATTACTTTCTAGACCATGTCTACAAAATTTAATTGACTTTGATTGGTTAATATTCAAAATTATTATCTGAACACCTATGTATGTACGGCCAGCGTCATAAATATATATATACGTTAACAAGAGCTCAAAAATATCTACACACCTCTATGTCACTGATAATAAGGTTGGTGTTTACATATTTTGACTCAATGGCTGTATATATGTATATAAATGACACTGACTGTACCATGCCAACATAAGGAAAATACAGGTGCAATTATCGTAAGGCATAGTGTGCAATACGTAACACGTAGTGCAATAGTGCATCATGCCTTATACCCGCAGCAGTATCGCATGTACTCGGGCGTGAGTCTAATTAGACACACTTGATTTTTAAGTTTCCGTTTTTCCTTTTTTTGAGGCACGGAACCCTAAAAATCAAGTATGTCTAATAGCCGTCCATCTATGTACATACGTATGGTGAATGGTATGGTGCCTTATTGTCCCACACTAGTATCATACCTTCTATTTGTCTTCTCAGCATATATATTTGTCCACTGCTGGAGATATGCTTCTCCCATGGTTTTTCTATGTCGTCCTTGTTGCGGCGTATCTGGTTGAGGTAGGCCCTGACATCTTAGGAATGGCGGTCTGCCCACGCTTCGACTTCCCGTTCATACCTCTACTATAACAGTTAATAAGTTTTATACAACATTATGCTTCTTTGTAGTATAACCTGCACTGATTACATAGATATCTACTTATAAATATTGGTGCGGGTACGATAAAGAATGATGTATCATTTTAAAGCTGACCAGATGTTTTAAAAACCCGCATGCGGCATTTTTCACATTAAATTTCTTTTACTGGCAATAGTTACGTATAAATAAATCACAAAGGTCGCGTCCTTATTGCAGGGTTTTTTTAAACTCTGGTCAAGCTTTATCTACTTTTGTTGAACTTGTACGATATTAGTGCGGCTATTATTATTATTATTATTATGCAAAGTAATTTTATAGCAAACTTAACAGCTGCACCGATATAGCACCAAAGTCCAGACCTGTAAGTGAAAAGCATATAATAATTGGTAATTTAGATAAAATCATACTTCACGATACATATACATTTAGTGTACACAGCCATGATACAACATTTTTTATTTTTTAACTTTTACAAGGTTATTAACAGAAGAAATTCCGTTCTCAAACCCTGTACAAGTTTTATAGCTTAACATGTTTAAAAGGAAATAGACATAAAAGATTCATATTATTTATTTTCAATCGCAAAAATTGAGACATACTTAGTTACAAAAAAACCACAACAAGCTTAATTAATCATACTATTCTAGAATTACATGGTCGTCAAATTGGCGTACCCGTGAAACATTATGCTTTCTTTGAATGATCTTGTTGGATACGTCGGATTCAAAAGCAGCTTGCGATATATAGCCGTCGCATTCCGTGAAAGTGAAATGTTGATGACATAAGCCAGTAACTTCAAAGCAATATTGCAGGATGTCTCGGTTTATCTTCTGTATTCAAAGAAAAAAAGTTTCGGTTAATTTTTTAAAACCTATTTTTATGAAGGTTTAATAATAAGAACTAATATTTGAGAAAATATTCTTACCGTCAATCAGTGCAATTATATTTGCTATTTTTGTTCTCGTGTCTCTATTTTTTCGCAATTTTGATGAAGCATAAGAGGAACATAATTTGTTTTCCATTCCTAGATACAAACGACTGAAATCGTTCATTAGCTGAAAAAAGAATAAGTAACTTTTGTCATTTATATGTCATTGCGTACGTTTTTATAGAAAAACCACAAAGATTATGTAAAAAATAAAGCTGCGGACTGCGGTATATGCTTACCAAGGTATTGCCTTGTGATTGTTTCAAGGCTGGGAAATCCTTGAAGTAATCCACTATATCACTTTTTCCACACTGGATGCGGTTTAGGCAGTTTCCGCCTACTTTTCTTCAACAGATTTCCATGGTTTCCAGATTTCCATGATTTTTCATTTTTCAGCCAGAGTAATGTTTCTTCATAGACAATCCCTGTAATACACACGTAAACCACATATAAATGTTTATGGTGGGATGAGTTAACAAGAGGAAGCGCATCAAGGGCAGAATGAGATGACAGCAGTCGAGCTGTCAAACGTCAAAGTGACGCACAACGAACTAACATTATGAATTTTACATGGCAATCGAAGTTCAGACACTTGTCTTATAAGAAATAAACAAACTTTTGGATATATAGCAGTCGCATACCTCTGCTCTAGGTAGCTTCCACGCTGGCTTTCCTTTTATATTCGGTGCAGGTGGAATGTTGATGACATAGGCCAGCAATATCAAAGCAACCTTGCTAGATGTGTCTCTGGTTCATCTTCTGTATCCAAGAAAAAAGTTTCGGTTAATTTTTTAGACTTAATTTTATGATGGTTTTATAGTAAGAACGAATATTTGAGAAAAACTTCTTACCGTCAATCAGTGCAATTATATTTGCTATTTTTGTTCTCGTGTCTTCGTCTCTAATTTTTCGTAATTTTAATGAAGCATATTTTATAATTTCTTCATATTTGATGGTGATAGGGCAAAATAATTTGTTTTCCTTTCCCGGATACAGACGACTGAAATCATTCATTAGCTGAAAAAAAGAATAAATACAATAAATGTACGCTTAGTTATTTCCACTGGAGAGAAACGTCCGGATCGCAACCACAGAGCTTATTGGGTTGTTAAGCGAGCACTAAAATAGCTTGTCTCTTTTAGTGCGTGCACAATAGCTAGTTCTGCAATGTCGGCAGCGCGCGAGTGTTACTTTTGGTATTACAAGAGTGTAGAGTCTGTGCGAAAAGAGAAGAATCGTGGCAGAAACGGAAACTAACATTATGAATTTTACATGGCAATCAAAATTCAGATATTTGTCTTAAAAGAAATAAACAAACTTTTGTCATTTCTATGTCATTGCGTACGTTTTTATAGAAAGACCACAAAGACTAAGTAAAAAAATAAAGCTGCAGTATATATGCTTACCAAGGTATAGCCTTGTGATTGTTTTAAGGCTGGTAAATCTTTGAAGTAATCCGCTATATCACCTTTTCCACATTGGATGCGGTTTAGGCGGTGATCTGCAGTGTCAATTTTCCTCAACAGATTTCCATGGATCGACATTGTTTTTTAGCCACAGTAATGTTTCTTGATTTTTCATAGTCAATACCTGTAATTTATATGTGTATGGTGGGATATGTTAACAAAAGGAAGGGCATCAAGGGCAAAGTGAGATGACATCAGTCGAGCTGTCAAACATCAAAGTGACGCACAATGAACTGTAAATGTATTTTTTAACTAATAATAATATTTATTACAGTCTGTTTTTCTAACCTGGGGCGTGTTTCATAAAAGTTACTGATTTTATTAGCTAATTTTATTAGACTCATAAAATAATTTTATTAGTTGTCATTTTTCAGTTTCATAAACTTTTTGATAACACTAATGCTACTGCTCCACCTGCGTTATCGTTCACGTTAGTGATAATTTTATTTTATTTTATATTCAAGGAAAACAAACAGCATATAAAAGTAGGAACACTAAAAACAAGACTTTTGTATGAACATGCCTTAGACAGTTTTTATAATGTCCAACTACGCTTTAATTAAAGCGTTAAAAATGCGTATTGGCTACATTAGGTTTTAACGCCGCTAATGTTAATTTCTAGTGAATTATCACTTAACATTTAATGACATTTGTAATGACGTTTGTAAATTAAAGACGTTAGAAGAGAAGAGAAGAGAAAGTTAAGTCTTGGCTACATCTGCGTCACGTCTAGATTAACGCTTTAAGCTATGCGTTAAGACGCAGGTGGAGCCGTAGAGTAATCGCTGCGGCAGGAACAGCTCGGGGTGCGCGTAGTACGCGCGCGTGTGCGGCGGCATGGGGCTGGGCGGGGTTCGCTAGACACTGGGCTGTAGTACAGCACGCTACTGGCACACTCACCCACTGGTGCTGCGGCCGGGCGCGGGCCACCCGCTGCGGCAGAAACTGCTCGGGGTGCGCGTAGTACGCGCGCGTGTGCGGCGGCATGGGGCTGGGCGGGGCTTGCTAGACACTGGGCTGTAGTACAGCACGCTACTGGCACACTCACCCACTGGTGCTGCGGCCGGGCGCGGGCCACCCGCTGCGGCAGAAACTGCTCGGGGTGCGCGTAGTACGCGCGCGTGTGCGGCGGCATGGGGCTGGGCGGGGCTTGCTAGACACTGGGCTGTAGTACAGCACGCTACTGGCACACTCACCCACTGGTGCTGCGGCCGGGCGCGGGCCACCCGCTGCGGCAGAAACTGCTCGGGGTGCGCGTATTACGCGCGCGTGTGCGGCGGCATGGGGCTGGGCGGGGCTTGCTAGACACTGGGCTGTAGTACAGCACGCTACTGGCACACTCACCCACTGGTGCGGCGGCCGGGCGCGGGCCACCCGCTGCGGCAGGAACTGCTCGAGGAGCGCGTAGTACGCGCGCGTGTGCGGCGGCATGGGGCTGGGCGGGGCTCGCGAGACACTACGCTGTAGTACAGCACGCTACTGGCACACTCACCCACTGGTGCGGCGGCCGGGCGTGGGCCACCCGCTGCGGCAGGAACTGCTCGGGGTGCGCGTAGTACGCGCGCGTGTGCGGCGGCATGGGGCTGGACGGGGCTAGCTAGACACTGGGCTGTAGTACAGCACGCTACTGGCACACTCACCCACTGGTGCGGCGGCCGGGCGCGGGCCACCCGCTGCGGCAGGAACTGCTCGAGGTGCACGTAGTACGCGTGCGTGTGCGGCGGCATGGGGCTGGGCGGGGCTCGCGAGACACTATGCTGTAGTACAGCACGCTACTGGCACACTCACCCACTGGTGTGGCGGCCGGGCGTGGGCCACCCGCTGCGGCAGGAACTGCTCGGGGTGCGCGTAGTTCGCGCACGTGTGCGGCGGCATGGGGCTGGACGGGGCTAGCTAGACACTGCGCTGTAGTACAGCACGCTACTGGCACACTCACCCACTGGTGCGGCGGCCGGGTGCGGGCCACCCGCTGCGGCAGGAACTGCTCGGGGTGTGCGTAGTACGAGCGCGTGTGCGGCGGCATGGGGCTGGACGGGGCTAGCTAGACACTGGGCTGTAGTACAGCACGCTACTGGCACACTCACCCACTGGTGCGGGCCACCCGCTACGGCAGAAGTGACGCACAACGAACAAATAAATATTTATTACAGTCTGTTTTTCTAACCTGGGGCTAACTAACTTTTATTACTGGTCATAATATTGAACTAATATTTTTTTATGAAACACACCCTTGGATACTAAATTGAAAGGTAATATAAGTAGTATGGAGAATATCAAAGAATGTAGGGGTTGCAGTCTCTTTTGGGGTGTAAAATTCAAACCTCGAAGTGAATGCATTCTAAAGATATATAGCCACTTATAAAAAAAACCGGCCAAGTGCGTGTCGGGCCACGCGCAGTAGGGTTCCGTAGTTACCGTATACAATACCATATTGAATACCACTATAATTTTCCGTATGCAAAAATAACTTTGTTTTTCATAGTGTTTGTATGAATGACAATGTTATATTTGCGGTTTTGGAAAATGTGATATATCTCTAAAAATTATCACTATATCTCGTTCCAACCAATTTTCGTTGAAAGTATTTATTACGATCTACAGCATATATTTTTTTTAGATTTTTCACTTTGTTATTTTAAAAGTTAAAGGGGGGGGGGGGGACAATCATTTTACCACTTTGGCAGTGTATATCTTTCAAACGGTTAACTTTGAGAAAAAATAGTCTTAGTAAACTCAATGTCATTTTTAAAGACCTATCTACAACGTGTTAATGAAAAAGCGCAAAACCTCTTAGGTGGTGATTGTGCTCATGAATATGAACAACTTTTACTATGGAGCCAACCTTGAAATCGCGAAAAAAAAATCAGCTTTTTCATACAAGGTGTCAGTACCTACTCGACCAGAATGTATGAAACAGCTGTTTTTTTTTTCGCGATTTCAAGGTTGGCTCCATAGTAAAAGTTGTTCATATTCATGAGCACAATCACCACCTAAGAGGTTTTGCGCTTTTTCATTAACACGTTGTATAGATACCCCGCACGTATAGGTTTGATGAAAAAAAAATTTTCAGTTACAGTTTCATGTATGAGGAGCCCACCCTTAAACTTTTTTTATTTTTTATTTTTATGTGAAAACCTTAAAGCGGTTTACAGAATACATCTACCTACCAAGTTTCACTTGTTTAATCCTAATAGTTTCGGAATAAAGTGGCTGTGACATACGGACAGACAGACAGACAGACATGACGAAACTATAAGGGTTCCGTTTTTTGCCATTAGGCTACGGAACCCTAAAAATAGCAAGAAGCAAGGTCGTCAGCAAATGTAAAGGAAAATCTGAAAATTGTCAATTTCTAGTTTTATCAGATAGAATTGTTTGTTGAATAAAGAATGTTTGTATCAACATATACATAACCGGTACGTCGTGGTGCGAGCCCGACTCGAATTTGACTAGTAATTATTATTTGCTTACCACTTTGCAGAGATTGAAAGGGATGAGGCCGCCTGTCAGAATTGTATTACATTACAATTCTACAATATTGTAAGCTTTTTACTATCAGTGACTGACAATTTTTTTAATTATTGCCCATCTTGACATTTTTTTAATAAATACTTAAAATAATAAATAAAAATGTGTTTATTTGTTTAATCTAATAGGAATCTATTGAAATTTTAAGATGAATCTGAATTAGAAATGAAGTGAATGTTATACCTAGTATAAGTATAACAAGTGATTTTCTTTTTTTTAAGTTAATTAAGTATAGAGTATTGACTAATAACTTTGCGACTGTTGTCTTATCATTGCATTATTGTATTAATTTCTTGTTTGGAATTTACTAAGTAAGGTAATTTTATGGAAAATCTGTAATTGGCCTTGCTTTAATGGTTAGAATTTGTAGTAAAAATAAATGGTAACGCTGTTGGTTTTCAAATAAAATAAAATAAAAATTGCCCATCAGGCGTCAAATTAAAATCTCTATTGAACAGAAACATATAAAATGGTCGCTACAATTCGACAATTTTTTTAATACGTTTTGTTATCAAACTGAGTAATGTCATATGAGTAACTTACATTGTTATTAGCTGCAGTAACAATCTGTAGAGATTTTTGCATTATCACCGACATAAGTGTCCCGTACTTACAGCGTTTTGAGTAGGGTTGTGGTTATATGGTTGACTGAAAAATACAAATACAAATAAAATAATGTTGTATACAAAACTTGTCATGTACCTACCTACTTGTAATTGCCTACATGTTTAAAACTTATAGTTGTCTATATGTTTATAATCTCATGTTTTATACTTTAATTAGGTAGGTATTAAATAATGGAGTAGTCTAAGAAACAAACTTTAGAGCTCATCGACAGTTAGAGCATGTTTATGAATGTTTTTGGAATTGCGAAAATGGAATTTAAAAGATCGGCAATAAAAAAGATGGGGGTCAATTCTGCTAATGCATTATGTTAACGTCGAAATCGTGGTTCAATGTTGTTTGAATGGTAATGCTTTTTGACACAGTTCTTGTTTCTTATACCCAAAACCGAAACACATGGTGTTTTTGGGTTTAAGAAACAAGAACTGTGTCAAAAAGCATTACCATTCGAACAACATTGAAACACGATTTTACGATAAAATTAGCAGATTTAACCCCCTGGTTTAAGAAAAAATGCTGTCCGTTCAGGTTTACAACTTTATCCAACAAGCAATGGACTTATTTGTAATTAGTATTATTCAGATTTTTCAATAAAACCAACAATAATTACGTCAAACACGTTTGTATGTGAAAATTCACTCATTTGAATGTTGACACATTTCGGTGAGCTGTTACTATGGTAAGGGCTTATCTAACGATTTAAATCTTTGGCTTGACAAGCATTCTACAAGTTTTCTATAAAACTAGCCTTACTAATTTAAGAAAACTAGTATTTAACTTTTGTACCTACAACATGAAAAGTGCAATAAACGTTTTGAACTTTACTGACGAGCAATTGGCTTACCTTCAAGAAATGGAAGTATTTCACTTTTAATATCTTTGTATTTCACTTAATATCTTCCTCAATATCCTTAATTTCTTCCATAACTTCGTAACGTAATAGGCACGCGCCGCCGCTGCGTCATGTCACTCACTCGCACTCTCTCTGCCTGCTTGTGCTTGCGTTGCGCGGGGGTCAGTGTGACCAGATAAAATTTTTCGAAACACCGAAGCACCTCAAAAATATATATATAAAACCGGTTTTATTCATTCATCATTACAATAAAACTTAGTATTGTACATAATTTTTAAATTCTATTCGAAGGCAAAACTAGACACGCCACGCTTTCCGGATGGATGCGTCAAGTAAAATAAAAACAAAGAATAAACGCGCTCTTATATGACGACAAAAATGTACTGCAAAGGAAAAATTCCCAAATTACTTATCCAAGGAAAAATTTCAAAGATTAAGTCAAGTGCGGGACAGAAAATCATTTAACTGAATATAAAAGATGACTGAACAAAAAAGTAGGTACAGTTGCCAAAAAATTTTGAAAATTTGTTCCTGGAGAATTTTTCTGCGAGGGTTCGCACTTCGCCCGGCCCCTGTATCTTCGTTCGATTCTTACATTCCAATACTAACTAACTAAAATACAAAATTGTAACGTTAGAAAGTAGCCAGATGGTAGCAATTTGCATCTAACAGAATTATTTAGTTTCGCTTATATTTTTAGTCAACTAAAGTGGTTGCCCACTTGGTTGTAAAAACAGAGCAAACAAAAATACGCTAAATAAACTTATAAAGTAGCTAATGACCACCAAACAACATAATTTAATGTGATGGCAACCCCAAATACGTTAAATGCGCAGTACGACGACGTAAGTAACCGCGCTATTTATAAATAGCGCGGTTCATTATAATGAGCCCGCTTACTTATTTACGTAATAGGGCTGCAGTATAATGCATGCGGTTATTCCGATACGCATAGTGGCTGTTTTTTTCCGGTTCCAGGGTATCTTTTAACTAATGCGACTACTTAAAATGTTTCGGGATATCTATACGTCGAGTTACCTTACCTACTAAGAACCATAGACTTAGAAAATTTTTCGCTATATTAAGTTTATGCTAAGAACATATAATCTAAGATGGCGGCCAATTTGTTTATGGCGCCGGCTAGACGCGTGGTATTTACCGTGATCCAACGCCATAAAGTAAATTTTAACCATTGAAAGTAATTTGTATGGAATATTCAATATTTTACTTTCCATGGTTAAAATTTGCTCTATGACGTTGGATCACGATATTTACCACGACGTGTAGCCGTCGCCTAAGGGCCGATTAAAATGAAACTCGGTTTTTGGAACTATTTTGGCAAGAAAACAACATGCAATGATAAAAAAAAATCGAAGGTGGCGGGCAACTTTTTTGTTTGTGGGCCGATTACCATAAAACACGGTTTTTGGAACTAATTTAACGAGAAAATAGCAACGCAATGTTGAAAATATTGAAAAATCAATAATGGCAGTCAACTTTTTTGTTTGTAGGCCGATTTCGATGAAACTCGGTTTTTAACAAAATTGTGACAATAAAACAGCTACGCAAAAAAGCTACGTAAAAAATATTAAAAATCCAAGATGGCGGCCAACTTTTTTGTTTTTCGGCCGATTTAGATGAAACTTAGTTTATGGTGTTATTTTAACAAGGCAATAACAACGCAATGTTAAAAATATAAAAAAATCCACGATGGCGGCCAACTTTTTTGTTTTTTGGTCGATTTCGATGAAACTTGGTATATGGTGTTATTTTAACAAGGCAATAACAACGCAATGTTAAAAATGTAAAAAAATTCAAGATGGCGGCCAACTTTTTTGCTTGTGGGCCGATTTAGATGAAATTTGGTTTTTGGTACTATTTTGACATGAGAACAGCGACGCAATGTAAAAAAAGTAAAAAATTCAAGATGGCGGCCAACTTTTTTGTTTGCAGGCCGATTTCGATGAAACTCGGTTTTTGGTCCTATTTTGACAAGAAAACAGAAACGCAATATTAAAAAGTAAAAAAATAAAGATGGCAGCCAACTTCTCTGTTTGCGGGCCAATTTCGATGAAACTCTGTTTTTGGTACTATTCTGACAAGAAAACGGCAATGCACTGTTAAAAATGTAAATAATTCTAGATGGCGGCCTACTTTATTGTTTGTGGGCCGATTTATTTACACTTTTTTACATACATCACAAGTACATTTTATTTACACTTTTCTTAATATTTTGGTAAATTTTATAGGCTAAATTTACACCACCACTTTAGGATGAGTATTTTTCGAGATATATTGCTGTTTTAAGATTGACAAATGACAACTTAAAACAACAATTTCGCAAAAAGAAATTGTTGACCTTCACTTGTTTTTCTGAGATTCATTTGTTTACCCGAAATCCACACACGTTGTATTTTTATTAAAATTCGAAAAATTGTACCCTTACCAATATTTAGTGGAACTGATGAATAAGGTCTCACAAAGTTACCGAAATATGAACAAAAGTTATAAAAAATGTTTTTCAAGGCTGAAATAAATAAATTATACTTTTTCGGTACCGATTATAGTAATCAATAATTTATTAAAACTAAAAGTAGCAGCCCTGCTTGCCTTGCCGGTGAAGCGACGTTGACTTGACTGAAACGAGCCGGCGACGCGCCGGTGACGTGCCGGCGCCGGTGATCTGAACTGCTTGTTCAAACATATTTTTGACGTTGACGGACGGGCCGGTGACGCGCCGGTGACGCGCCGGAGCTGTGGGAATGATCCTTTAAGCCGCATACGTAACTGTAAAGAATGCGCCACAGTAATTTAATGATGCGGCTGACGTCATAAAGATTCTACGTACCAAACACAGTCGGTAAGTAAACGGAGTTCGTAAAATGAGCCAGGATACGTAAAAACTGATGATGTAGACGGAGACATTATTAATTATCCCGTGTACCTACGTAAAATGTATCGGCATATCTCCGACCCTGCTCGTGCATTATGTACGTAACCGGGACCATTACTTAATGTGACAGAGACAGTATAATGATTTGGCAACCAGTTACTGTTATAAAGAGCCTGGATACTGAAATATTGCAGCTGTATAACTATTCGTACGTATGGCGCATACATATTTTATGTTACGGGCTAAGTAAATTACGTATGCTGCTCCGTGCAGAATCATTAAGCCGAATACGTAACTGTAAAGAATGCGCCACAGTAATTTAATGATGCGGCTGACGTCATAAAGATTCTACGTACCAAACACAGTCGGTAAGTAAACGGAGTTCGTAAAATGAGCCAGGATACGTAAAAACTGATGATGTAGACGGAGACATTATTAATTATCCCGTGTACGTAAAATGTATCGGTATACCTCCGACCCTGCTCGTACATTATGTACGTAACCGGGACCATTACTTAATGTGACAGGGACAGTACAATGATTTGGCAACCAGTTACTGTTATAAAGAGCCTGGATACTGAAATAATGCAGCTGTATAACTATTCGTACGTATGGCGCATACATATTTTATGTTACGGGTTAAGTAAATTACGTATGCTGCTCCGTGCAGAATCATTTAGCCGCATACGTAACTGTAAAGAATGCGCTACAGTAATTTAATGAGGCGGCTGACGTCATAAAGATTCTACGTACCAAACACAGTCGGTAAGTAAACGGAGTTCGTAAAATGAGCCAGGATACATAAAAACTGATGATGTAGACGGAGACATTATTAATTATCCCGTGTACGTAAAATGTATCGGCATACCTCCGACCCTGCTCGTACATTATGTACGTAACCGGGCCCATTACTTAATGTGACAGGGACAGTACAATGATTTGGCAACCAGTTACTGTTATAAAGAGCCTGGATACTGAAATAATGCAGCTGTATAACTATTCGTACGTATAGCGCATACATATTTCATGTTACGGGTTAAGTAAATTACGTATGCTGCTCCGTGCAGAATCATTAAGCCGCATACGTAACTGTAAAGAATGCGCCACAGTAATTTAATGATGCGGCTGACGTTATAAAGATTCTACGTACCAAACACAGTCGGTAAGTAAACGGAGTACGTAAAATGAGCCAGGATACGTAAAAACTGATGATGTAGACGGAAACATTATTAATTATCCCGTGTACGTAAAATGTATCGGCATATCTCCGACCCTGCTTGTACATTATGTACGTAACCGGGACCATTACTTAATGAGACAGAGTCAGTACAATGATTTGGCAACCAGTTACTGTTATAAAGAGCCTGGATACTGAAATAATGCGACTGTATAACTTCGTACGTATAGCGCATACATATTTCATGTTACGGGTAAAGTAAATTACGTATGCTGCTCCGTGCAGAATCATTAAGCCGCATACGTAACTGTAAAGAGTGCGCCACAGTAATTTCATGATGCGGCTGACGTCATAAAGATTCTATGTACCGAAGACTGCCAGTAAGTAAACGGAGTTCGTAAAATGAGCCAGGATACGTAAATGTTTATGTAGGCGGAGACATTATTAATTATCCCGTGTACGTAAAATGTATCGGCATATCTCCGACCCTGCTCGTACATTATGTACGTAACCCGGACTATTACTTAATGAGACGGAGTCAGTACAATGATTTGGCAACCAGTTACTGTTGTAAAGAGCCTGGATACTGAAATAATGCAGCTGTATAACTTCGTACGTATAGCGCATATATATTTCCTGTTGCGGGTTAAGTAAATTACGTATGCTGCTCCGTTAATACATATGCGGCATCATTAAACCGCATACGTAAACGTTAACAGTGCGGGCACAGTAATTTCATGATGCGGCTTACGTATTAAGGATTCGGCCTCATTACAAGTAACTCGTTTACATTGTCTTTACAGGGCATTATTCCGCATACTTACTGGACATGGTGTCGGCTCATTATAAGTATGGCTCTTATTTATTTCATGTGAAAAGCACATTATACGTATCTGGCTGCCAGTGCATTACAAATTTGCCAATTTTAAGTAGCCCGTTTTTCTCAGTGCAAATGAGGATAAGTCTGCGTTTTATTAAATATTTTTTTTGTCTTTTGTGTTGTTTTTTTCTTTTGTCATTTTACTTTACTTCTTATTTTATTATATAGCTACATAGCTACACAGTAAAATAATAGCTACAGCTACATTCTTGTAGCTCTTAAGATTCACTCAAATTAAGGATTTAAAATATAGTTGTTACAAGACAACATCTCTGATTTGGAAAGTTTTAAACGAAACACTTTACCACAGCTAATTATTTGGAACAATATTATGTGACAAGATTCCTAATCCAAAGATTCCCATCAATACGTTTGATTACCAAGTCCAGCTTGTACGGCCGTTTGGCCATCCTTCAGAAACAGTTGGATTCTAACAGATAAAAATGTACTCACTACTACCTATACAGTAAGTGATTTCTCAAATTATAAATTTTGTAGATTATACCGAAATTACTAAATTTATACTGAAATTTTCTAATATTATTATTCTGACATTTTATTGTAGTATGAATCCTTTCGGAACGTTCAATCCGTTTTCCTAAACATCCAATCCAAAATCATAGTTTCCTAAAACAGTCGTTTGACTAAGTTTATTTCGATTTATTTATGATGTGTAACATGTAAGTTATAATTTTGTGAGAATTAATGAAATAATCAAGAAGTTACCACTTCTTAAGTTGATTTAAGTTTCTACACCAAAATAACAGTAGAATGTGAGGATTATAATTTCATATTACAAAACATCAACCGTATTGACCATATTCAGATAAATAAAGAATTTATGTTAAATTAAGATGATTATAAGGATATTCTAGTATTTCAACTATATCCTTATAAATCTCTTAATTTTAGGTTTTTATTTATACAATATATTCGAAAATTATATTTGTGTCGTATACAAATGAGTGTGTTGTATACCTATGTCATTGTCATCACATGTCAACATGTGTTGTATAGATATTTAAGTCAAATAAACATTCACTTTTACCTATATATTAGGTAAAAGGATTAAAATAATAATTTATTATATGAGTGTGTCCTGATTTCACTTAAATAGGACATTTAGCTGTCAGAAAGAAACAAAGGTACCAATTGAAAATCAGCTTAGGGTCTCTTGAATTGAAAACTATTTCTAATGTTTTGTTTTCTTTCTTGAGATGTCTAACTTGAAACCCCTTTTTATTTTACTGAAGTTACTACTTACACATTCATATTTCTATTCAAAACAACCCAAATGTAAGCTTATAGTAAATGTCGCTAGACTTATCACTACATATGGTATTATATTTCACGACACATGCAAAGCACTACACAATAAGTAGTATCTTTGTTAATAAAGAGAATGAGCATGTAGCGGCATCTACCGTACCGCCGCACATACCAACACATGGTTGCAACAAGATTCATCACTATGTGACTAGTTGGCGCTAGTGTCGTATAAACACAAAGATTAGTAAGGAATAGCACCTCGTAGTATGGAGAAACAAATGGAGTAACCTACATCTCGCTAACGGAGTTATGTCAGCGAAGCAGCATATATAAAGCAGCATATATACAACTGCCAACCATCGTCGGTTGGACCGCGATCCCCGGGCTAATACTATCCAGCCCGGAGGAAGATCTTCCACTTCGGCCTTCCTACTAATGGCTAACCTCCTCCATACCATACCATACTACCATACCATACAGCATCCGCACAAGCACTACACTTATAGTAGTAGATCTTTTTTCCATGTAATTAGTGGATCACTACAACAGACAGAATACTTCCTTTATAAACAGCGTGACCATTGACCACCACATTAAGTAGCTCATTTTACTGGTTGGATCACTGCATTAATAAATCTTTCAGCTCACCAAAGCCAACATCAGATGCTTCATAGAGGAAAACATTGTTAATATAGCTCATAAAGTGTTTTAACGTTACTAATCTTATAGAGATGTAAATCTGATTTTTTATTTTTATATATATATATTTCTTAATTAGCATTGATCCTGTATAAACGGGTGATCACTACATTAAGCAGCATATCTCACTATGCGGATCACCACCTACATTAAGCAGCATATTTCCTGTATAAATAGAGTGATCACCACATCAAGTAGCATATTTCACAATATGAATCACTACAATAAGTAGCATATTTCCTGTATCAATAATAAAAATAAAAATAATAAAATGTTTATTTATTTTCCCTTCACAAATAATAGAAGTTAAGTCTAGTGGCAACCAAGCTACCACAAAGGTTTCTATAGTTGTGAGAAACTGGGGCTCAAAATAGGTTTTAGAATAAAAATCTATGTTACAGTTCGTCAGGCCCACCCACAGACAATAGTTTTGCCTATAATTATGTAAGCTTGATACACCTAGTTCAAGACGGCAAAATTAAGCATAGTATCGCAGGTTAAACATGTAAACTAAATTGCAGCAGATAACCCAAAGCTTAATTTAAAATAGTATAAAAACAGCATTTATTATTGCATTAAATTATGCTTACAAACTTATAAGTGGAGTAATCACTACAGTCATTAAGTAGCATATTTCACAAGTGGATCACTACATTCAGTAGCATATTCCTTGTATAATTAGAATGATCACTACATTATGTAGCATATTACCTGTATAAATAGAGTGATCACTACATTAAGTAGGATATTTCACTATGTGGATCACTACATTGAGTAGCATATTTCCTGTATAAATAGAGTGATCACTACATTAAGTAGGATATTTCACTATGTGGATCACTACATTGAGTAGCATATTTCCTGTATAAATAGAGTGATCAATACATTAAGTAGGATATTTCGCTATGTGGATCACTACATTGAGTAGCATATTTCCTGTATAAATAGAGTGATCACTACATTAAGTAGGATATTTCACTGGGTGGATCACTACATTCAGTAGCATATTTCCTGTATAGGCGGAGTGATCACTACATTAAGTAGGATATTTCACTGGGTGGATCACTACATTCAGTAGCATATTTCCTGTATAGGCGGAGTGATCACTACATTAAGTAGGATATTTCACTGGGTGGATCACTACATTCAGTAGCATATTTCCTGTATAGGCGGAGTGATCACTACGTTGAGTAGAGTAGTGTTTAGGCGCACTTGGTCCACTTCTCATTTGGTCCACTTGCCGAAAAACACCTCTTTCGCATTTGGTCCATTTCCCAGAATATCCGTTTCGCATTTGGTCCATTTCGCGGAACGTCCATTTTGCATTTGGTCCATTTCGCGGAACGTATATTTCACTGGATGACTAGTAAAGAATACTATTAACATTAAGCCCGCCTTTTGTACCATTATATTGTACAATAAAGACAATTAAATCAATAAAAGTAAGAATTATAAGCAATAAAAGAAAGTAGTATCCCACCGAATAACTAATTTGGAAATTGTGAGAAAATGTCTTCAAAATAATTCCACAAGATAAGTTAATTCATGGTTAGAATTATACTTCCTGATATCTAATGTAGGTACTACCATTATAGATGAAATTAATCTGTTACTTTATGTTTACTTTCTCAAGAGGTAAATTTCATTAATAATTCTTTCATTAAAATTATTTTTTCTCTGCAATTTTGTATCCTACTTTAATTTCTGCTGAGGGAATATTTTCAAATTCTGAGCAGATACTAGTACTAACTCGTAGAATTAGATACTATTAGCAGTAAGTAGAACTTTAAAGTATTGTGCGAATCATGAAAAAAATATATTTATAAAGCAATATCGCCTATAATAGTCTACAGCTACAAAGTTGTACAATTATTATGTAGATTCTAATGTATGTACACCAGAAAATACTGTCATAATTACCGACAAGAAAACTTATAATTTTGTAGTCAACAAGTCAGTGGTTATTCCACTATAACACAGTGAGTTTTTGTAGTAAGCAATTGATAACCTACTAGTTTTATCTTAGAGGCATCTTAAGTAAGTTTTGTTTCACAGCAATGTAAAGGTTACAATTTCATGCACTAATACTTAGGCCGCAGACTAATAAGCGCTTACTCCTAACAAGTATTACAACTTGTTAGGAGTAAGCGGTACTTACATACTTACATTTTAAGAAGTTTTAAAGTTAAACTTTAAAGTCTTTCTTTATTATGTCGAAGGTAAATACTGAATTTTAACCATAGAAATTATAAGTTCTACAAATAACTCATGCATTTCTTAATTCAATGGGTTGTGTTGGCTTTAAATATTATATTTATGTGACTTTTCATATTGGGCAGCTCAATTTGAGCCAACGTAAAGAAACTAGCTTAATTGTATTTAAGAAACATACCTGTGGGCCAAGATGTTGGTTCCCGCTTCTGAAATTATTGACGTACTCACTTTTGAAGCATACAATTTGTTTAGTTTGATTAGAGGATCCGATAATAAACTGTTTTGATCATTCTGTTCTAGTATACACTTTCCGTTTTCATATCTTGTTTTTTCACTCGCCAGACAGCCACACGACCGCTAGTCGTCCTACCCTCCCGTTGACTGCCTCGATATTGCCATACGCCCGTGTTGACATATGTCAAAGTCAATAAATCTACTAATAATTTCCAATTTAAAAATAATCTGTGAAAATAAAATACAAATTAAGCGGGTTACGCTAACAATATATAATACGACTATAATTTTTCGTCTGTAAAAAAAACTTTGTTTTTCACAGTGTTGGTATGAATGACAAAGTTATATTTGCGGTTTTGGAAAATATGATATATCTCAAAAACTAATTACTATATCTCGTTCAAACCAATTTTCGTTGAAAGTTTTTATTAAGATTTATAGCATATCTTTCAAACGGTTGACTTTTAGAAAAAATTGTCTTAGGAACCTATATGTCATTTTTAAAGACCTAGATAGGTCTTTAAAAATGACATATAGGTTCCTAAGATAATTTTTTCTAAAAGTAAAAAAAATCCTTCATAAAAATACGTGTCTATAGATATAGATACGTATTTTTATGAAGGATTTTTTTTTAGTTTCAGTTCCATGTTTGGGGAGCCCCCCCAAATGTAATTTTTTTTTTACTTTTGTGTTAAAATCGTTAAGCGGTTAACAGATTACATCTACTTACTAAGTTTCAACTGTGTAATCCTAATACTTTCGGAATAAAATGGCTGTGACATACGGACGGACAGACAGACAGACAGACATGACGAATCTATAAGGGTTCCGTTTTTTGCCATTTTGGCTACGGAACCCTAAAAAGAGAAAAATTTACTTAGGTATTACTACATACGTATTGTCAGTTGAACATTAAAAGTTATTCAACCTAAGTCTTCAATGTATTAAAAAAACGTACGCAAATTGAGGTTATCATAATTATGTACTTACACCTAAATTTTTTTTTGCCATTGCCCAATTATTTAACTTATAAAGTTTTGTTCTCTTTGTTTTTAATTTGGGCTATTTACACAACAACATTAGTTTTTTTAATTATATTTCTGATTCAGGTGAAATAACAAAAGATCTTTCTCTAATGTAGTTACTCAATAACGTTTAGTCGACTCGTTAGGTAGAATCGCTAGCGTACCATTCTTCCCCGAGAAAAACAAATAAATATCGGGAACTACTTCTAAGACAATTAAGAGTTTGGCAAATTTATTTGTTTACTAGTGCCAATTACTTGGTACGGTTGTCATCGGGAATAGATGAACTAGATCTGTGACAATTTGTCGATTACCATGCCATTTTTGTATCCATTGCGGGAACCGATTTGAAAATAGAAAATGTACTGATCAAACAACTCATAGTCACCGCAACGTAAATCAAATTTTCATTGTAAAGGTGTGGTTTCGTAGCAAGCAACAGCACGTGTAAACACGACACTACTGGTCATCAGAGGGCCTATTATAAAAACGAATCACGATAGTCGGACGCAATTCGTTTTTCAATTTACTTGATATTGAACCTTATTAGTGAGTCAATAGTGCCACGGAGTGGAAACATCGTATGCTTGTCGCGATGCTTTTTTGTAATAGGCCCTCAGTAGTGACGAAGCAATATGTTGAATGCTGTTTCTTCCTACGAACGAACTTTACATTTGCCACGTTAAGGGTTGGCCTTGGACTAATAGTTTAAGAAGAAAAATGTGAACTGAAAAATGGTGCTTACCTATATCTAAAAAGATACTCGTTACTTAAGTAAAAACTTACCAAGGAACCTGCGTGTAGTGTTTAAGTATGTAAAATTTTAACGCTAACTAAATACTAAGCGCATAAACAAAATAGTATAAACAAACTTAGATCTAACACGACTATTTGTTACGCTAAGTTAATTTTGTAATGAAATCTGTAGACGGGTTGCGAGGGGTAAAGGCGCGCAACTTTTAAACGGCACAATTTTGGGGCGCCTTTACGATAACGATCGCGATAAAATATGGAAGTTTGTTGTTAAACTAAACGTTTTATTGTAAACACGGCGTCTTTATTGTTTTAAGATGTTCAGAATAGGGGAGAGATTAAGAAATAATGAAAGATGCAAAATATGCAAATCTCTATGAAATGTTATTTTTGGGACTGCTGAAAAAAATTGGCAACTGTTAAATTGCGTTCAGTATATTTTTCACAAAATCGAGTCGTAGTCACTTAAAGTTATGAAACTTAATTGAGCAATTTTTTATTATGTACTTCTGTGATTCTATTGTATTTAGAACCAAAGAAATATTTTTTAACTTAACAGTTTATCACTTCGCATTCCTGTCCAAATCGTAAAGTTTTGCGGCAATAATTTCGCTGGCGCTCCGCGTTCCGCGCCTAGCAATGAAAATTCCGTTATCGGCCAACAAAACGCTTTTCTTAAACTGTAATAGAGAAAGTTTAGATATGCGAATTTTATCTTAAAAGTTGAGATATCCGCTTATTCACCCTCAAGGATCAATTAAAAGTCGGATGAGACGGCACCACCGACAATTATTGTTGTAATAAGAAAATGAGAATAATTTTGCGCCGAGAATTTTGTAAAGTCTAGCAAGTTTGCAAGGTAAACGTGTGAAGGTCCAAAATTTTGAGCAAGGAGGAAAGTGTAATTACTTTACCTACGTTTATTATGTTTTAAAAGCCAGTTCATTCATTTTTCTTTGTTGTTAATCTGTTTAAAAGTCTAGTAAAGATTATAATGATAGTGACGCTTAAGGGGCCGTACAACTCTGAAAGCAATTTTCATAGTAAAATTAGCGAAATTATTGTCAATTTATCGTTTTTTATCAATAACTACTAGACTATTTCATATTTTGGAGAAATGTCAATCATAAAACTAGAGAGCTAGTTAAGGTTTCTATTTAGTATAGTTTCAAGATTATAGGTTTATTATTGATTAGAACATCTGTGAAAAACTACAAAATTTGAGGTCACTTTACGATTTTTTCTATCGGAAAAATTTTTGCTATCATGTTTCTGTCAATCATAACACTGGGTACTACTTATAATCTATAATTTACTTTCTACATAATTTTTTTGGGAGCGCCAAATCAATAAAATATTATAAGATTTCTAATATTAATATAAGAAATCTTTGTTCAAAAATATATATTTGGCGTTGTACGGCCCCTTAATAATACTAGTTCTTAGAGATTTCAAGAATGAATGAATACAATGATGAATGAATGAATGATTGAATGGTATATTTATGTGCATTAATTTTGAGTACGAGATTTAGTGTTCTTAAATAATAGAGTCAAAATCTAGTTATAATTAAGCAAGACTTACTTAATATTTACTTTTTATAGATTTTAAGGTGCTGTTTTAAAAAAAAATACACACCCTCATCTTATTTAGGCAGTGGAAGTAGTAAACTCACGCAATGTTTCACTTTTAAAGATCTATTCTTGTACTAGCTTCCTTTTTACTTGGATTATTAATGTCTTTCCCGATAAACTTGTCATTTATTACGAGGAAACGACCATAAAAACACTAACGTCTCCTCTGAGATCGAATTGATGGCGGTCATAATGACACTTTTAATTATTTTAATCGTTGTTCGCAAACAAAAGTCGTTAATTCATTAAAAAAGAATAATTATGGTTATAACTCTTTAAGGCTTGCTACTTTCTTAGATAAACAGAATATAAATTTATGTGTTCGTTTTGGAGTTGAGTCACATTTCTTCTTTTTCTCAGGAATTAAACATTTATTAAAATGAAAATGAGAATAATGTGTAGTAAAATTAAAATGCCTGCAACCCATAGAACAAGGTAGAGATAATTTGGCAAAATATTACTATTTTTCTTAAGTTTCTTTTACTATCATTTGCTTCGAATTATTTAACAAATACACAGACCATACTTACATACTATGTCTGTGACGAAATATATGAAAACTTTTATCATGACATGCTGTTAAGGCACAGGGCACAGGCCTTCCTTGACTGGTTCACTGGTCACATCGGATTGGTGGGTAAAATGTTAAAATTAACGGATTATTAAAAAGGCATTACATAATAAAATGTACATCAGTGTTTTGTTCTAACCCCGGTACAAGGTATTGCGTAAAGTTAGACACGGTAACGAAACTGTCATACCTACTTCTTATACTGTCGACTGTATAACCAGGTAAAAATATAATGGTTGCTATTTATAACAAACTTGAGTCTTGAAACTTGGAACTGAGCCAGACAATGCTAAAACTTTACACTTAAAAATCTCATTTTGTTTGTAGCATGCGGCGGGAAAGCAAGCTGGTAAAAATTTAAAAAGTATGATGACTAATTTTAGTTAAGATACCTACTGTTGTTATGTTTATGGATACCTTGGACGAATTAACCAATATATACCAAGACGTGTTCCACTGTTGTGAGCATTCTCAAGAGCGGAATCGTTCATCGTTAATCCTGCTGTTTCTTTAAGTACTTACTAAATAATTTTCAAATTTCCCTTCACAGGTTGAAGCTGTTCTCATACTATCAAGAAATGTTAAGCTTCACGTTATTTACCTATGCCACTAGCCAAGTCGTCCATTCCCATTCTCGTTAAGTTTCTGCCAACGTGTCGCGGCAGTTCCGGCTACGTGCTAATCGCCGTCCTCGCCAGGAACATCTCCCAAGCACTTTGTTCTCCTGGTACTTTTACATGTTTAGTTGCTCCCCAGGGAGCGGGGTGGAATCGGAGACAGGTTACTTGCGACAATTTTGGATACAAATTTTAATTCATAAGGTTATTTTCAACTTAAACGTTAAAAACAAAAAGATTTTTTTAAATAGGTAAAGGCCATTTATCACAGAACTACGCAATATTTAACGGTAGTTACCGTGATAATTAGTTGAAATCAACATTTTCGGAATGGTCCCACAAATCTTGCGAGAGAACCTTAAGTTGGATTTATCTATGTTTTTCTTCACCCCACTGAGAAACTTTGCAATCCGTTAGAATTGTTTGTTCAAGAGCTTACTACCAACACTTATTGTGGTTACGGATAACACTTGGAATGAAAATAAGTCTGAGACTTTTCTTCACAATGTTTAAAGCCACGTACCTAAATGCTAATTCGACGTTTGACGAACGGTGCGAACGCAAGCGAAAATCAAAATGTATTTATTCGCGAACCGTATAAAAAGTCAATATGAGTGGCAATAAAAAGAGGATACCGGGGGAAATAATAAAAGATAACCTCTGGAGTGAATGGAATGAGAAAAGCCCTTGTAAAGAATGTTTGCGTAGTGGATAAGAACCGATCATGGGGACACCTCCCCTTGCGGAGGCGCGTCGCAGCGAAAAATTAATACTACTTTTTACAGCTACTGTGTAGTCTGGCTTCACTCATCTGTGAAATATTAGCCGTATAAATTGATGACGTCATTATTAAGATTACTTACCGATACTTCTGTATCGATTTTTAATTGCGTAGTCTGCCACTGCTAAAGACGTCGTAAAAAATGCTGTTGAGTGAACAAGACTTTGATTTTCATTTGTTTTGCTTGAATATGAAAACTTTCTTCAGAATTCAAAATTAATGACTTCTTGTTTTAACATTCCAGGTAGTTACTTAGTAGAAAGCCAACGTACCGAGACGAATGACAACAAAGTATTGGGATCTGAACATGTGTGCCTTATTAAACCTCCTCTTCGCAAGGGTTCATTTCTAATTCAGAGTTGTTCTCTCGGTGTGACATTAAGTCGTAACAGAGCCGTGGAACCACGACGAACGGTGTAAGGGTTCAGTGTCAGTGAAAGCGAGTTTTATTTTAATGCACAACGGGATAGCTTAGCCTTCACCTGACCTGATGTGTGTTGATAATGCCGAAGGTGGAAGCTCCCTTTACCCGGAATCCTCATTACTGAGGAACTGGCTATCTTATCTAACTGTCGGAACACATTTTTTTTTTAATTGTTGTTAAGGCGTCAGAGTTAGCTAAGATGGTGGTAGTTAGCCAGGTGGACTTGAAATAAGCCCTACCATCAACCAAACCGAGAACATATTGTACCCCCCCTGGGAATCGTACCCGGGTATGCGGGTTCTGCATCTAACTGCGTCTTACACAGGTGGGCGAACCACTAGACCACAGAGGCGGGTTACAGTCATTAAAGCATTACAATCGCCATAAACCCACGAAACTCATTGAAACTTAAAAGTTGAACTGAGAAACCACTTTTATCTGCAGAAACGTCTTTCCCATGTATTATGTTTGTGTCGGAAAATTTTAGAAATTTCATCATTGCATTTTCTGATGACACAAATTATTGCTTGCAAAGTATAGCATACTATACCCCTAAACCTAGCTCATGCATTTGATACGTCTCCAGATTTACCAAAATGATATTAGAGAAAGTTAAGAAAGAGAAGACTGGTTTTAGTTACAATATTTACTCTGAATTGAATAAATGGTGAAATATTAAACTAACTTCGTGCTGGCTTATTTTAAACATACTATGGGCAACAGCTACGCTTAACCAGTTTGCAACAAAATTCGTGTGCGCGCGTATCGCCCCTACACGAACTAAACGTATGGTTGTGACGGGGCGCGGCGTGTCAGCGATTTTGACCTTAGCAGTGGTTAAGCGTCGCTGTTGCCCATGGTACATTTAACACAAGCTATTAATTACGCTCATAATTTGAGTAGAGCTATTAATTAATGAGCTAATAATTAATGAGTTTTCTAATGGTGCATTTGTCCTATAATATTACTGATCACTTACTACCTATTTTATCTTATTTCCCAACATTGAAACATTTTCTTCTATTTTAGTTTAGTTATATATCAAGTCAACAAGTTTACCTGAAAACGCTGCCACTTTCACCCCACCTTACCCCGACGTTGTAACTTCATTTCTGTAAGTCTCGTTTCATGAGTAGATTACAAGTAATTAATTTATAAGAATATGGGCGGAGGTGGGCGGAATTAGCACCGTTATGTTCGAGGGGCCAGATTAGGCCGTTATATTGTTATTGAAGACAGGCGTTAAGTTTGGTACTTAACTTGCCGTGAGATTGTTAAGGTTAAGTGGTCAACTATGTATTGTATGTTTGCTAATGAAAGTCTGTTTTTCCATCATATAATAATTCGAAGTTGTTTTTCCCTATACCTTTTAATAAAGTTATTTGAATATTGTTGTGAATGAAGAGCGTTATGTAAAATAAATAAATTATCGGGAGCTCGATGGTGCAGTGGTTTCGCGCCTGACCCAGCGAATGGAGAGGTTAAGAAACTTTCGCAAGGGTCAATCATGGGATGGGTGACCAAAAGTTTATTATGTCAAGCTCCTCTGTGCTTCGGAAGGCACATTAAGCCGTTGGTCCCACTGCATTTGCAGTCACTAATACCCACCAATCCGCATTGGGCCCGCGTGGAGGGTTATGGCCCATCCTCCTTATCCACCCATAAGGAATGCATTTTAATGTATTACAATTAAACGCTTAGCTTCTTAAAATATTTATTATTTTATTTTTCGGAATTCCTTATTACATAGGCTATGGTCATGTACAACACACTGACTTTTCTTTTTATAAACATAATTTAAAATTAAATTCATCAAAATACAGGCCAATAAACGCAACGCCAAGAATCTCCAAGAAAATTTAAAGTTAGTCCAAATTTTCCGACTGTCAGTTGTTACTCAAATAAGCAGTAAAGGGTAATGTAATTTCTCGATTTTCCCGGCTCCCTCAGGAGCACAACCGCCCAAGCTGTTACTTTTAATGCGTTATTCGGTTTGAAATTAATGATTTTAGAACCGACAATTACCAGTGATTGCGGCTGATTCTGCAACTTGAATAATACAAACATTAACCCTATGTACTCTTGGGTTTAATTTGTTTATGAGTTATTTTCTTTATTTTGGCTGTTTTTTTAGATTTGCCATTACTTTCTTTTAAACTTTGACTATGACAAACTCAAAAAAGAGTCTCGAAAAGCTGGTCGTGGTTGGTGGAATAGAAGGCAAGTGAGCCCGAGGTCGTTCGCCAACCAGATGGTCTGGTCTGACCAAGTAAGAGTAGTAACCTCGTTAAGCAAATTCCATCAAACAATGAGAGCAACTATGGATCGAGCCGATGGAGGCAAATCGTAAAAGCAGCCGGTGATCACGATCCTCAGTTATGAGGGAACGATTAGTGAGATGACAAACTTCAGGTACTTAGCATGTTATTTAGACTAATGATCTAGTGAAGAAGTACTTAAAACACAAAAAAATATAAAAGCTTTTAAAAAACTACTCAAGTCCCATTTCCTTAATCAAAACAAATAATAAAAACGAGATAAAATAATTTTAAATCACTGGTACTCCTCTGTTCGCTTGCCACACCTAGTCACTGCCGATCTATGTATTGTTAATGCATTGACGAGAACGTAGTCTTGTTTGCCCTGTCATGATGGTATGTGCGTACAATACGTTGACTACCCGCGATGTTGAATTATTATTGTGATCTATTATCTGTATCAATAAATTTCTGTGTTTTTTAAACTGTTCGTGCGACAAAACAATGTAACTTTATTTTGTAAGTATTAATTAATTTTAAGTTTCTCATTTAAGTGAATGTATAATTCTTTTGGGAAATAAATCTATAACCACAAAATTGATTTTGAATAGAAACAAAAACCTTCTTATCTTCTTTTGTCGTTTTACGTCTGTTTGAATACGGGTAATTGTTTTTATTTTCATTTTTAACAAATTCGCTCTGTGCACGCTTTTAGCGCCACCTAGCGTTCGCAACTTTGTTGGCTCTGACCGTTCTGTTCTGACGTTTTGATATGTAATGGCGGCATTGTTACAAAATATTTAAAAAATACTACTTACATAAATTGTGTTAAGGCGCGGTGGTAGTGAATGTGGCGCCACCACTGCATTTTTTTTTATTACTCGTAAACCAAGTCAATATTTAAAAAAAGCACAAGTAATAATCTCTTAAATTGTGTCTAATATTTTTTGAATAACTCTTCAACAGTTTTCATTCTTTCTGTAAGTTTTAAAATCCATTTTAGCTCAAAGTGGCCACTTTTGGCAATTATGGATTTTAAAACTTACAGAATGAATGATAACTGTTGAAGAGTTATTCAAAAAATATTAGACACAATTTAAGAGATTATTACTTGTGCTTTTTTTAAATATTGACTTGGTTTACGAGTAATAAAAATAAATGTAGTGGTGGCGCTAGTTTCACTACCTACAGCGCCTTAATAATGTAAATTTCAAAATCACTGCGATTTGGGTGGACAAAGTGTTGTGAAATCATTTTTGGTCATTCAAATGAAATCTGGTAAGTAAATTCTATCCAAAAACTCTGTTTTATTTTGGTTATGTCAGGGTTTGTTTACTTCTTTTTTAGTTGTTATTTTACTGTAAAACAAGAAGATAAAGCTACTTTAATGGTTTTTAAAATGATAATAAACATATATAATTGTTCCTGTATCGCTAGTAATAAATTAAATATAGTTTTCAAACATATTACAGAGCCTACATTATTTCTACTTTTTGCCACCATGAGCGCTGGGATCGATTATTATACCCCACATAATTGATGATTAAACGAACTTACCTGTAAGTGAAGTTCAATCATAATTATACGAAGGACGCCATAATGACACCATAATATTGCATCGCCTTTTAGTTCTGGCCTATGTTCAAAGTTTTAAGTCTCTAGCTCATCGGGAAGTTAGGATAAAATCGTTCGCAAACTTTGTGGAGAAACACAAACAAACAATCATACAATCAAACAAACAAACAAACGCGAAAGCAACCTAATAAAAACGTGTTAATAAAATATACCATCTCCTATCGGAGCACTCGTCAAGACGATTCAAACGAGCCCAAACTCGATAAGGTTGCATGGTTTTAATACCGAGTTCCAGTGGCCTTCTTCCGGCTCCATCATCAGACCCTGGACACTATTTCCCAACAAAGTACTCGTCAAGACGATTCAAACGAGCCCAATCTCAATGGGGTAGCGTGGTTTTATTAAAGAGTAAGACACAGGAGTGTCCTTACTCCGGCTCCACCATCAGACCCTGGAAACTATTTTACAACAAAGAACTCATCAAGACGATTCAAACGAGCCCAAATTTGATGGGGTTGCACGGTTTCAATATTGAGTTCCTATGGCATGGCCTTTCGGCTTCATCATCAGACCCTAAACCACGTCTTCCATTAGAGTACTCGTCAAGACAATTCTAACGAGCCCAAACACGATGGGGTTGTATGGTTTCTTCATAGAGTTCCTGTGGCCTCCTTCCGGCTTCATCATCAGATCAGCTCAATGACACCATAATATTGCATTGCCTTCCAGTTCTGGTCTATGTTCAAAGTTTTAAGTCTCTAGCTCATCGGGAAGTTAAGATAAAATCGTTCGTAAACTTTGTGGAGAAACACACAAACAAACAAACAAACAAACGCGAAAGCAACCTAATAAAAACGTGTTAAAATATTCAATGATGTCACTGTAATCAACGCCGTCAAAATGGGGAGCGATCACTGATTGGTACGTGGCACATTGAATAATCAACATAAGCCTGAAAAGATCTCGATCTCGACTGATAAAATCCACGCTTCGACTATTACCAGCCCATATTTAAACCCCCGAAAGCTTGAACTCCAAAACCGCTTCAAAGCCCTTGAGAACAGCATAGATGGGGACGATCTAAACAATATGGTGGTGGATACTGTCCGTACGGAAGGGTCAAAGTTCTTTACGACCCGCCGCCCAAGCTAAAGAAACTCTCCAACCGCTCACTCATGGATCAGAGACGTGAAATGAGGCTCCAGAGCTCAGTGGATGCTCATCGTTATCGGCAACTAAATAGAAAAATATCTAAGTCTTTGATGAGTGATCTTTAAATACGAATCATATTAAAAAGGTCATTGAGCGTAGTAAAGGCTCCAATGTGTTCGCGAGAGATCTGTCTATTGGGAAAAGCTAGATGACGTAGCTGAAAACTGACGACGGACGCATCATCTCATCGAAGCCTGAAATACTGAGGGCGATCAAGAGTTTCTATGGGCAGTTCCATTCCAGGCAGACACCTGTTGAAAGCATGGCTAAAAACCCCGAATCCAAGCATACCCGACACTATACTGAAGATATCCTGGACGTCAGAGCCGGTGGTAAGCCGATACTTAAAGTCCTCAAGAAGCTTTTCAATTCCGTCATCGTCGAGGGCGGAACACCGAAGGCATGGAACACAAGTGAGGTGATTTTTTTCTTTGAAGAGCTACAGACCCATCTCACTTCTGAGCCATGACTTTTTCGAGAATTCTTACGAATCGTCTCGCTCGCTGGTTTGACCACTTCCAACCTCTTGAACAAGACTGGTTCCGAAAAGTTTTGCCGATGATATAGTTCTTATGGCTGAGACCTTGGATGACCTGCCCCCCTACTCAAATGGCCACTTTTATATTCGTTCGCTAACATAAAGCTTAAAAATAAGCAATTAGACGATCAAGTCACACGTCGCAAGTTTATGTAAATCACAGACATTGATGTATTATATGGAAATAACAAGCCTACAACACGTAATTTTAGATTTTATGGCTTATTTTTAATTTAATAAGTTAGCGAACGAATAGAAAAGTGGCCATTTTAGTAGCCCCTCTGAACAGAATGCTCTAAGATCTCCGCAATGCTTTCCAAAGAGTGGGTCTGAGGATGAACATGGATAAGACGAAAATCATGTCGAATGCCCATATCGTGCCCGCTCCAGTTCATGTTAGGAATTAGAAATAAGGAGATCCACAGAAGAACTAAAGTAACCGACATCGCTCGCAGGATTGCTCAGCTGAAGTGGCAGTGGGCTGGACACATAGCGAGAAGAACCGATGGCCGTTGAGGCGGAAAGGTTCTGAAATGGCGTTCGCGTACCAGACGACGCTCCGTGGGTAGGCCCCTGACAAGGTGGGCCGATGAACTGGTGAAGGTTGCGGGAAGCCACTAGATGCGGGCAACGCAGGACTGATTGTCGTGGAGATCCTTAGGGGAAGCCTATACCCAGCACTGGGTGTCGTGCTGCTGATATGATTAAAATAAAATGAAAAATCTACTGGGAACAGTGCTATCATCTTATAGTTGGTACCTAGCTTGCAGCCACATAGTACCGCCTCGAATAGTACCGTATTCCTGGAATCAAGATCGCCAGGCTATTAAACGTCCGTATATAGCTATTGAACGTCCGTATACAGTTATTGGGCGTCCCCATATGGCTATTGCTCATCGGTATACAGCTATTGGGCGTCCGTATATATGGCTGTTGGGCGTCCGTATACAGCTATCGGGCATCCGTATATGGCTATTGAACGTCCGTATACAGCTATTGGGCGTCCGTATTTAGCTATTGAACGTCCGTATACAGCAATTGGGCGTCCGTACAAAGCTTTACGTTGATTTGGTGATACTAAATGACAAATACCAATATATCATCACAATCGGTATAGCGGTTATACAAACTTCCACCGCTTTTTACCCCCTTAGAGGATGATTTCGTGGATTAAAACTACCCTATGTCATCATTATCTTCATACCAAATTTAATTAAATCGATTTAGTGGAAATTGATTCCCTATACAAACTTCTACCCTCCTTTTTGCCCCTTTAGGTGATGATTTTGGGGACAAAAGTATCCTATGTTCATTCTCGGGTCCGAAACTGTCTCCATATTCCATACTAAACTTTATCTAAATCGGTTCAGCAGTCTATGTGTGAAGAGGTAACAGAAGGAAAAACTGTCGCATTTATATTATTAGTATGGATTGTTATCTATTTTTATGAATAAAGTTGAGTTTATTTGTAAGTTTAAGTAATTATAAACAAGACTTAAATCGAGCGCCGAATATTACGCAATGCGTACGTGGCCGAAGACGATGTATATTGTTTAAATTACAATAAATATTATTTGAGCTGTTGTCATAGATTCAATGAGCGAGCTGGCAACGTTGCAATTGTGGACGCCAAATACGCGAACTCGTAGTCAGAAATTCCCGTCGATATACATGCGTGGATATACGCGCTGCAGCAGCGCCTCACCTGCGCTGAGATTTCTTCGGGAACTTTTCAATATTTTTTTGCAGCCATTTTATACGATTTTTGGCTTCCGTCGATATTTGTACTATGGCTAGCTAGGATCAATAGGGCCTAAGTGCCACCGGCCAATAAAGTGGCGTCCGGTATGCGGACGCCAAAAGCAGGTGGTCGCCAGTTTAAATGCACTTTCGCCTTCAGGGGACGACCAATTGTTTGCGGGATAAATATATATATACATATATATATATTATATTTAATATAATTCTGCATGTTTTATTACATTTATCAAAGATGGTACATACGGTCGGAAAACTCAGTACTTATAATTATCATTAATCGATGAAAAAGTATTTGTTTAAATATCTTGGAGAGATGGTGGAGGCATCGACCATCCCGTATTACGTGGAATGTCTCTAATAACATTTAAGTTATAGCTATAGGTAATGGGTAACGGCGCACGTCGATTGCTACAATTTGGTGACGTGATAATACGAATCTTTTCCACTATCATTAGTTGTAATTTCTGCATTCTAATAATATTAGAAAATAGTTTTTATTTTATTTTTATATATTAATTTTTTTACATTTATGAAATGATTACGAAATGTTTATATTATACGTTGTGTATAAAAGCGGTTCTTTTTGAGAAAAAAAAGTAATTGTAAGATGGTTTACGTCAAATTAAGAAGAAATGTTTTATAATTGAACTAAACAATGAACTGATTATAATTAAATGTAAGTATTGTTTCCATTGATTATATATTTTTTGTATTCTGAAAATAGGTAGTCAATGTATTTTTCGTTGTTAATTGTTCCACAGTTGGAATAGATTAAATGAACTATATCAGGTAATCTTACACTATATGTTGTATTTGAGCAATGGAAATCTGCGCAAGGACATAGTAAATTTTTTTACCACACTTATTAAAGGTTAGCTCAATTTTGTACATTCATCAATGAATCCAATATTATGTAAGTAATGCTAGTAAATTTGTTCTACACATCTTTAAGAAAAATTGTGTTTTTCTATCTATATATGTATATCACAAAATATATAATGTATTTACTATATATTTTGTTGTTGAATTATTAAACCATTTTGGTAACCAAACTCTGCTCTTTCCGATAGTATTAACAGGCAGGAAAGTAATAGCATAATATAATTGTAAACAATAATAATATCTTAATAATGTTTTGTCTAACAACCAGTTTACTTGTACGATGAATATTGCGTCCCTGAAATTGGGAATTATAAGATGTTTAAGGTTGAAATCCTATTACTTTACATAATACACTATTTTTTACGTGTGAACCAGTGGTACCCAGGTTCAAGATGTGATGGTTATAATGGCACAATCTTTACACCACGAGTATAAGAAACTGGTAGAAAATGATAACTATCCATGCGGTGAAATAATCCAATGACTATCTCGGGTGCAATAGATATTAGGTTCATGCCGCGAAATTACTGATGCCGCCGAATACTAAACCGACCTATGCGGTGAAATAGTCCGTTTAACTATTTCGATTGCAATAGATCTTTGGTTAGTAACATTACTTTTCTCCGACTTTATTCTTTTCTTCGCTAAGCATTTTAACTTTAATTAAATTTTCACTGAATATAATATCCTAAGGAATTCTCACTTTGAGACTGTACGTGCGTTCGTGGCGAAGCACAAAAAGCGAATGAAATGTTGGCGCCAAGTAGTGATGGGGAGGACTCGAACCGGAAATGTCAAATCTGTCATTTTGAAGTCAAAACCTTCTCTTTTTAGGGTTTTAGGTTATTACTCTAAAATAACGTGCTAAGTGGTGATAGTACACGAGCGGTACTACAAGTAGTCAATATACTAATATCGAAGGACGAATCCGAGTATAATACTTCGCACCCAGCGAATATTGTAATTTTATGATCTCGATTAATTTTCTATACGTCTAAGCAATGAGAAGACAATGTTTCACACATTTGAATATCATTATAAATAACTGCCTAATTACGAGTATACTTACTACGTGATACGACGTAAATCACAAAGAAAACACGAAAGTTTTCCATCATATCTCAGGTGCCATATTTCTTTAAATGTGACTTTTGTTTTTCTTGCGACAGTCACAAAGTTTCCGTATCAATATCTTCATGTTTGCATAAATACTTTACTTGGGGTAAACACGCATTTACCGATACCTGATCGTATTTACAATCAAAAATACAAAAATATCTCAGTACCGCATACAAAAACAAGCACATAAAACAGAGCAACCAAAGTCTCGATATGAATAGAAAACAATTTATCTCAGAATCGATATTATTGGACGTCCAAGACGGACGGTAATACCGGAGGGACGGTATAAAACGCACTTGCGCGCATAATATACGTTTTATTAATAAAAAAGTCTGCGAGAATCACCAATAAATAGCGTAAACGGGCAGTAGGCGATTCTTTCCCGATACACAGTGGCGTATTTGTTTGACAAATCCCTGGGGTATAACGACACTATCCCCTATATTATCTGGCTTGAAGGATGTGGGGTCATTGGCGAGGTGATGATCGCATATCGCGGCTGTCTGCAGGCTTCGCTAAATCATGACCAGGTATCCCTGTTTGACTGGGGGTGGTGAAACAAATGACCTGGATTTCATTTATTTATGCCGCGTTATTTCGACTCGTGTTGTAGAGATTGTGGTACACCTATTCATTCAGTTGCGGCGAATAACGCATTACAGAAAAATACTTCGTTTATGTAAAATAATTTTAGCTGTCAACGACGACGTGTAGATTCCTAGAGAGTCTAACACAGTTTAGTCAGAGACATCACGGTAGGTATGTCTAATAATGTCTATTTTGTTCATATTTGTTGTTACCAGTTCGGATGACTTAGATAAAATGCATTTCAAATAACCAATCAACTTTTAAAATTAACCAAAGTAACTTAAGAGTATTTCCAAGACAATTGAGTGATCAGTATGCAAAGCCAGTGTTGTGTATAAGCCGATTTCGAGAAGCTTCGTTAAAAGAAAATTTATTGCATTGAAAAGTCGCAAGTAATTAATAAGACATTTGAAGTTGCGTGAAAATGTAATTTAGATTGTTTTCCTCAGTCGAGGGTGGCTCTTCCTTACAAAGGCGGCTTATTTATATATGGGCCTTTATATTAGCGTCTTTAGGAAACCAGGGGAGCATAATAAAAAAAGAATCAGCATCAATGTCTTAAAGCGTCTTCCGTTGCGATAGCGGACCCCGCCGCAAAATGGCGTCCACACTCGAATAAATTATTTCCCCCCTCGAATCGAATGCGATTGTTCGATTCTTTCAAACGATTCCCGTTTTAAAGTTGGCGCGCCTTTATTAGTGTAAGCCAGACGATTATCTTAAGCCGCCATTACATATTCAAATTGGAGTCATTTAGCTTTGTAAGAATTGACGCGAAATAAAATGAAGCCTTTTGAAAAGAGCTGTTCTGGGAGCGTTGAGGCTGCTTACGGCCGCTAAGTAGGTTCTACTCAAACATTAAATTTGCATTTAAACACGTAAATTAGTATTTAGGATTCCATTACATTTACTTTATGACCTGCAATTATTAAGACGATGCTTTGAAATTCAAACCGGCATGAAATCCAAATCCAATCCTTTTCAAACCGGCATGAAAATACAAAAAAAAATTGAAAACCTAATGCAATTAGTGTTAAAATGACATAACATTATGAGAGCTTAAGTCCTTTGTTTAAAACTTAGACAACATTTCTCGATTTTTTATATGGTTTCATGTATAATAAAAACCGCACTATTGTACTAAGTTTTGTAATCTAACATTAATTGTTTTCTTTATGAAAAATAAATAAAAGACAAAAAGGAAACTTACCCTACATTTTAATTTAATTATTTTCCAGTTGCATTCGAGCGTACATGATATACAGGGTGTGGTTTCATAATCTCCAAGTAAATTAAATGAAGCTTGTTCAGGATGGGATTTTTTCCGCGCCACCGACTTTCCGTGTCCGAAAAACATAATTTTTGCGCGACTGACCAAAGATTAACATTTAGATACCGCAGAGTTCTTTGTCCGAAACGGATACTGTTGCTTCTGGTCCACATACGTCCCTTAACAGACAGATGCTCTTATACATATTAAATTCATATAAACATGATGAATTTAAAATGATTATTACAAATAAAATACTTTTGACGGATTTCAGCGCGTATTTTATTAATTCAGGTGTTATTTTAGAATTATTTAGTTTGGAATTTTTGGTTTTTTGGTTTCCCGACGTTTCGAGACGTGGTCACGGGAGAACTAAAGCAAAAAGGCTACTCATATTTTTATGAAATTACCCGTTATGAATGATTACTTTATAAACTACAGGGGGGGTATTACAACTTTTTAAAACCAGCTAGGTTTATGAATTGCTATAGTTATATCTCTTTCTCGCTGTATAGCAAATAAAAGAGACGCACTGATAGCCATTCAGAAAACTGGCAAGTTTTAAGAGGTTGTAATACGGGGGCAGGTATTTTTTGTATATAAAGATAATCTATAGTACCTAGTACATTTCTTAGATCAAATTAAATTATTAACGCAACAATTAAAATCATTCCAAAACTACTACTACTGATTCTTAAACTTTTTAGATTTTTGCATTCACAATGCTATTTTTTTATATTAAGATGATTAATAAATAAAAAATATTAGAAAAAATCGACTCACCCGTAGCAACCCGTCTGAGTTGCTACGGGTGAGTCGATTTTTTCTAATATTTTTCATTTATTAATCATCTTAATACTACTACTACTACTTTATTAAAATCTAACATGCAGCCAAATTCATCAAAAATCTACATTACTTGTATACCAGTTAATTGAGGAAGTATATTCTAGAAGAAACCATGAAATGAATTATTTTAATAATGAAACAATTATTTACCCAGAACGAGCTCGTTCCGAAGAAAGTAAATTGATATTGTGAATAATAAAAGCCGGTACAGTCGGCGAGTTATTATGAGTAACGCAAACAGAAGTCAATAGCTGCGCGGTCAATATTGGATTAGCAGCCAAAAGGAGCCAAAAGCAACGTATACAAAAACCTTTTACAGCGGTTAGAAAAGCCAAAAATATTTATGAAACGCCCCACTTGAGTGGAGAGCACTTGTGTTCCCGCCAAATTCGGTGTAGTGGCTTAACAATATGATTGTTTCTATGAAATCATTAATTGTTTTCATGTCCTAGGAAAAGCTTCGTTTCGAATCTTAATTCACATACCTCAACATGAAACAAACGAACAAAGTTTTGTTACGTTATCAACATATTGATAACGATTTTGTTAATATTTTTTGAATTTTGATTTCTGTACCCTTCGCACGAACAGCTCTCGAAAGAAATAACGCGCGTAATCATTTGATACAGTAATTTTGTATGGGAAATTTGGACAGCGCATTCTACCGCTAAAAAGAAAAAAAATATAGATAATTACTCTATCCGTACCTACTTTATCCGTAAATATCTAAGGAAAATTTATTTTGGCTTTACGGCGATAGATGGCACTGCCTAAATTTCCCATAAAAATTACTTTATCGAATGTTTTTACGCGCGTAAATTTTTTTGATAGTTGTTCGTGTCAAGGGTACAGAATTCAATATTTTTACGCAGTAAAAGATATTTAACACTAGCTTCAGCCTGCGACTTCGTCTGCGTAGACATATATACTATCTATAAACTATCTGTGTGTCAAATTTCATCCAAATCTGTTCAGCCGGTTTTGCGTGATTGAGGAACAAACTTTGAGCAACGCCGGCTTCGTCCCGAAGAAGCCCGTCTTACTCTAATCTAAGGGAACAAACATCCAAAGCCACAAACTTTCACATTTATAATATTAGTAGGATCTTTAATGTGAAACAAATGAAGAGAGTGGAGTTAGAAAAACGTAAAGAAAAACAAGTGCACAAAAACTTCAATATTAAGTTTTCAAAACATTTCGATTTTTGAATTTTTGCGCATTTTAATTTAAAAATGTTATATCAACATTTATTAAAAACGTCTACTCCATACATGCGAACCTCACACGGAGCAATAGTGCAGAAGGGGTTGGGGTACATTGTTTGCCCAAAGTATGGAATAATATAATCAGAAGTGAAGAAATAGGAATCCGGCGAAAAATCAACACAGTCCGGTTTGAAATTTGCTTAGGCCAACGGAATAAGTGGCGGCGGTAGATATCCCTACTCATTGTCTGGTGGGGAATTAAATCAAGTAGGTCTTATATGAGATGGTTATATGTTAATTTGTAGGGTAGATACTAAAGAGTTTGGATTACAGTGTATGCAGAGCTTGTAAGTGTATTTATTTGGTAAAATTCTGAGATGAAAGAGAATGGTCTTAATGAGCTTTCTAATATGACTATTTTAGGAGGAGTCTGTCTGGTGTTTGTCAGTAAGATAGTAGTTTATTGACATCTAATGATTCAAGTCATGATTCTATAAATTACTAATTAGTGGCTCCGTGAGCGTTTGTGACACTTTTCGAAATGGCTGAAATATGTTTTTTTATTTTACGTTTTGAACCCCCATGTCTCAGCCATTTTAACCAATTTTGGAAAACTGATACGACGAAAAAAATCTATATAATAATCGAACCTATACTGACAAAATTTGACGAGAATCGGTTGAGAAGTGCAACCTGTAGAGGAGAACAGCCGGACATCCGGACATACAAAAGCATCTTTACCTAACCAAGCTGAAACGGAGACGCTTCGCTCGTGTTTCGCGCTCACTTGGTCAATTAATGAAGAATTTGAAGAAGTAATACGTAAGTACCTACACTTTTAAAATTGATGTTTGTATGTATTATTTTTTGATAAGCACAGACCATATTATAACAAATACTGTAAGGTCACTGAGTTAAAATAATGTAGGGACTTAAAATATTCAGTGAACTAGGTTCGTTTATACAAGGTTCCAAGTAATATTCAAATTTCGAATTTCTAAGATCACAATTACTCAATGTGCTAATAAAACTGTTGATGCCTCAATGCCTTCAATTTACCTTTCTCATTTCATTCAGCAGCTGTCGCCAAACTTATTAAGAACGCACCTGTCAATCTAGAGGCATTTCTTTTATTTCAAATCCCTCCGCATCCCGCCTTCGAGTGTTTGAATTTGGAACAATTTTGTTCTTTTATTTCAGAATATTTATTTAGGACCGTCCGATGAAAAAAAACGTTTTTCTTTTATTTCTAAAGTTGATTAATTGAGTAACGGTTGTTGTGTTTTGTCGTAATTATGATTAACTTTTGGTAATAACTCTTTTCTGTTTTTTCTTGATTTAATAGATAGAGAATAAATAACGTGAATGACCTGGAACGTATCTTACATTTAAAAAGGAATAAGTATAGTTAAATAAAATAAATCTCTATGTAGACTAAAAAACATCACCAATAAACCTTAGAAAAGCAGTAGTTATTGCTTTCTTTGTGTAGAAAAGTAAAACACAGTTCTTCGTAAGAAATTGAAAGAGATAGAAAGTTATTATTCTCTCCACCACCTTTAAGTTATTTTCTTAAGTAAGTTAATGCTGTTTATACATAGTTATATTCTCTAGATTCACATTTATTCCTACAAACAACGGCTACATGGTCCGTCAATTCCCGACCAATCCTAAACAAACTCAATTTTGAATTGGGGATGCTCTAAGTAGGAATGCGTCCACACTTCGATTTTCGATTCCGCCACTACATTAATTCGGGTGTTCATTAAAAATGCCATCAGGCCACTGTAAATAGCGAAAAAAGTTACTTCACGCATCAAAACAATGCTTTCTTTACGTCACCAATTTATTTGCTTAAACATTATTGTTTGCTTCTTACATACTACGCACCGCGTACCTAATATTGTCACGTCTTGAGATAATATAAACATTATGTGCATATAATTAGCGGCAGCCCACGGTTTCACCCGCGTGTTTCCCGTTCCTGCGGAAATATCTATGTTTATTAGTATTCTATGTTTTAATCTAGGCTATCTGCTATCTGTGTGCCAAATTTCAACCAAATCTGTTCAGTAGTTTTTGCGTGATTGAGGGACCAACATCCAAACATTCAAACCCACAAACTTTCACATTTATAATATTAGTAGGAATGCAGCTTTTGAAAATAGTTATTAATTTGTCTAATTTTCCAAATCTTAACGTTTATAATGAATATTTTAAGCGACATTGTAGCGTTTGTACAAAAATAAGAGAGTTCAAGTGTAAGTCAAGATACTGTTTGCACATTTCTGGTACGACCAAGTCGTCCGTTAACGAAGTGGCGAGCAATTAAAGTCGCCGCTGACGTCGCCGAGGGTCTGAAGCACTCCTTGAGGGCCGGAGAGAACCTTCGAGATGGATTGAAAAATTGATTCGTGATCGACGCCGCTACATGGAATAATTAAAATTATGAAGGGCGTCATGTTAAGTGCTTCTTGAGAACGCAACAATTAATCACAAAGGTGTGAAATGAGATGCTTAAAAATGTAAGCATTAAAAATTAATTAATTGCTGACTGCAATTAGTAGTGACTATGTTCAGCAGTGGACGATGATAGGCTGATGATGAATAGTAGTGACGTAATCACCTTTTAATTTTCTAAGGTCATTTACAGACAATCTTTCTAAAAGAATTTAATCGCCTTTATTAAACATTTTTTGTTAAGTATCTCAAAACCATTCTGTTACCACTACATAGCTGAAATGTCAGAAAATACTAACAGCACCTAAATGGCAAAATACAATTAAACCTCGTATTCAGTAATTAGCTTTTATTTAAACGAAAAGTGTGTGTAGTTAAGAATTTTAAAAATACGAGTTGATACACGCACAACGATTAAGTATTATTTCGGGTGTGTTCACACGTGCATTAAGTATTTTCATTTTTTTAATCTGATTACATTATGCGTTTTCTCAATTGCGTCAGTTTTCGCGTTCATTATACTCGTAGTGTCGAAATCTCGTTATTGTCGCCCGCATAAGAATATTAACGGCCCGAGATAAAACAGACTCCCATTAGCGAATACTCGAAAAAATTCGTCGATGCTATCGCATTGAGGTGGCAATCTAATTTTTTCTTAAGTCCCAGTCAATCACGGGAGAAATGAGGCCAGAAGAGATCTTCAAAGGGCCTAATGTTGATTGGCTTTACACATCAAGAAATTTAAAAGAATAAACTTTATAACAAGAGTGTTAAAGTTTAAATTCATTTCCAGTATCGTTCTATGCTTGAGGTTTGACACTGTCAGGATAGATATGGGCTGACGAAGATTTATGCGTCTCGATCGCATGAATGTAGAAGGGAAAACTATCAGAAGATTAGAAACAAATCTCTTTATTTATTGGCATGTTTCGAACGACTTGTCTGTTAGGGTACTTTATGCATATCTAAAAAGTACTGGTTTGAAATTGTCCAAAGTGGAGAGTTCATATATTTCCATTCATATTTCCAAGTCAAACGCGATCGGCCCCACCTCTTTACCATAAAGGATAATAAAATTCCAACAGTTAAAGCTTGCATTTTTCCGTTTCAGTACAAAGTGTTTTGTCAGGCGTTCCAAACCTGGGGTGGGTCGCGAAGGTGTCTCAATCAGCATAAAACAAAAGAAATCAATAGTCCCCCTCGCGGCTGACAAAGAGCAAAGATTTCTTTTCACAATTAAACACCCCTGGCTGAATGACGGGGGAATGATAACTGGTCCGATTTCGGCTAAGCCCCGAAATTGAGAGTGAGCTTCATATTGATAACGCACTGGAATTGGAAACGCGATTTTCAATTGTTCGGTAAAAATGGCGACTTTAATTTGCATTGCAGTAAGTAAGAAGTAATTCTATTCATCTCTCAAGCTTACGTGCTACATATAAGTTTTAAACATCGGGAAAATAAAAAATCAAACCAAATACCAACTAATTACCAAATTACTTTCAATAAAACTTTCAATAAAAGTGTTTTATTTCAAGAAGTAACTCTTTTCAAATTGTCGTTTCCTTACAAAGAATTAATTGTACAAAATAATATTTGTATCTTTCAATATTGAAACAGCATTCAAATACAAATTCGACCAAATTATAATCATTTCCAACAGAATTGAAGCAAAATGTCATTGTTTGGTATCATAAAATTGTTTCAGGGTGTAAAAACAGTTAGGTAGCACCTAGAATAGCAGTTAACAGTATGGCGGATTGAAAATTAAATTCCATAAGGGAGTGTTGTCTTTTTTCAGTCCATCCTCGTCCTAATCCGACAATCAGCAGCGTTTGCCTCGGGATCAACATCTAATGTACAATTGGACAGTTCGTGATGTTGAATACCAATCCATGTTTTAGAAAGTACCACCAACGGACTAAACTTTATACATTCGGCATCAGCGAACTAAAATTTATGGAATAAGCATTCTGCTCAAAAAATGGCACCACACGAAAAGTACAACTAAGTGGATAGAGCTAAAAATGCTGGCATTTAATTGACCGAGCGAGCACGAAGTGCGAGCGAAGCGTCTCTGCTTCAGCTTGGGCAAAAATTCTTTCGTATGTCCGGCTGTCTGTTCCAACCTACAGGTCGCATTTCTCAACCGATTCTTGTGAAATTTTGTGAGTAGGTTTGAAAATTATATAGAATTTTTTTGTCGAGCCAGTTTTTTGAATTTTTGTAAAATGGCGGAGATATGTTAAAAAAACAGATTGCAGTCCGCTTTCCAGCTCTGCGTGTTCTTCTCTACTGGTCGCATTTCTCAACTGATTCTCGTGAAATTTTGTAAGAAGGTTTTAAAATGATGTACAATTTTTTTTGTTTAGCAAGTTTTTTGAAATTTTTCAAAATAGCGGAGGTATGTTAAAAAAACAGATTTCAGTCCGACTTTCCAGCGCTGTCTGTTCTCCTCTACAGGTCGCATTTCTCAACCGATTCTCGTGAAAATTTGTAAACAGTTTTGAAAATAACATAGAATTTTTTTGTCACGCCAGTTTTTTGAAATTTTTCTTATTGGTGGAGATATGTTAAAAAAACTTATTTCAGTCTGGCTTTCCAGCGCTGTCTGTTCTTCTCTACAGGTCGCATTTCTCAACCGATTCTCGTGAAATTTTGTATAAAGGTTTGAAAATGATGTACAATATTTTTTTGTTTAGCAAGTTTTTTGAAATTTTTCAAAATGGCGGAGATATGTTAAGAAAACAGATTTCAGTCCGACTTTCCAGCGCTGTCTGTTCTCCTCTACAGGTCGCATTTCTCAACCGATTCTCGTGAAATTTTGTGAGCATGTTTAAAAATAATATAGATTTTTTTTGTCACGCCAGTTTTTTGAAACTTTTCAAAATGACGGAGAAATATTAAAAAAACATTTTTCAGTCCGGCTTTCCGGGGTTTTCTGTTTTCCTCTACAGGTCGCATTTTTGAACCGATTCTCGTGAAATTTTGTAAGCAGATTTGAAAATTACAAAGATTTTTTTTGTCAAGCCAGATTTTAATTTTTTTTTTAAATGGCGGAGATAATTAAAGAAAAGCATATTTCAGTCCGGATTTCCGGCGCTGTATGTTCTCCTCTACAGGTCGCATTTCTCAACCGATCCCTGTAAAATTTTGTGAGCATGTTTGTTAATTATATAGATTTTTTTTGTCGAGCCAGATTTTTAAAATTTTTCAAAATGGCGGAGATATGTTAAAAAACAGATTTTACGGCTTTCCAGCGCTGTCTGTTCTCCTCTACAGGTCGCATTTCTCTACAGATTCTCGTGAAATTTTGTGAGCAGTTTTGAAAATGATGTAGATGTTTTCGTCACGCCACTTTTTTGATTTTTTCAAAAATGGCGGAGATATGTGAAAAAAAAACATATTTCAGTCCAGCTTTCCGGCTTTGTCTTTTCACCTCTACAGGTCGCATTTCTCAACCGATTACCGTGAAATTTTGTGGGCATGTTCAAAAATGATATAGATTATTTTAAATAGAACCAGTTTTTCAAATTTTTTTGAAATGGCGGAGATATGTAAAAAAAAACAGTCCGGCTTTCTGGCGCTGGATGTTCTCCTCTACAGGTCGCATTTCTTAACCGATTCTCGTAAAATTTTGTGAGCAGGTTCGTAAATAATACAGATTTTTTTGTCACGCCAGTTTTTTTTTTATGGCAGAGATACGTAAAAAATCATATTTCAGTCCGACTTTCCAGCTGTCTGAATCATATTTCAGTCCGACTTTCCAGCTGTCTGTTTTCCCCTACACTACAGGTCGCATTTCTCAACCGATTATCGTGAAATTTTGTGAGCAGGTTCGATAATTATATAGAATTTTTATTCTAGCCAGTTTTCAGAAATTTTCCAAAAAATCACCTATTTTGAAAAATTGTAAAAATTAGAAGTGCCATCTAGCTGCAAATATACATACCAAATAATATACCAAACAGCACGAACTCACTATGTGCTTCGAAAAGCTCGTGAGCAGTGTGGGAAAAAGGGGTGGCGACATCTTTTAGATTATTTTTTAAACAACATACAATTCGAGCTATTTTTTAACGCGAGGTCTACAGCTCATGGAGCCACTAGTTATGCAGCACAAAGCGTCTGAACACTGGTACGAGTAGCTTATCAGCGACCATAATTTATACTCATAGATATTTTCTATAATGAAACGAAAAAACAAGATACGTTTTTTCTGCATCTTTTTACTGCCTTCTTTGCATTTTTTACATTATTTGACTATAAAGGACGTCATTTCTCATAAAACTCTCTCTTTCTATCTTTTCTCTACTATACAAACTGCAATTTATTGAAAAGAACACTAACGTCAGTCACCGGCCCCCGGACCGCCTAACTTTATCGCTTTGACTTTGGCTTTGGTTTATGACGTCAGTGCACTGTCTGTCCTTGTCATCGTGTTATGATATGACAAGGACGGATAGAGTAAAACGATCGCTTTGGCTATCGCTTTGAGTTAGGTGGTAGGGCCCCTGGTGCGTGGCTGGTCCGACTAAAGCTGAGCGGGTTGTACTTTTTCGGCCCCGTGGTGCCATTTTTTAAGCAATATTTGTTTGCAATTACACTTCCATAAATTTTAGTTCGCTGTTCGGCATTATACTTCCGTATGTTTTACAGGGTAAGCGCTACTTTCGCTTGTTTTTTGCGTTGCAAGTTTTGATAAGCGCACTATGAAATTCTCTGAAGTGAAATTATTTGGTTGGAGCAAATCTCTGTTTTAATAATCTTTTTGTTCTTCCTCGTTGGATTTCCACCGGTCGTCTGCTCGGCTTTCGTCAGGCAAACACTGTTTCAATATTTAATAATCCGTCGGTAACGAGCTACGGTCTGTTCAGTTAGAAAAGTTTAAATGGGTAGACGAAGTTTGCTTCCACATGGATACGGGAATCCTTTGTTTTTTAATCAGTGTCTACTATGTGAGGTTACAGAATAACTGATAGTACAAGTGTGAGGTTTAGATGATTGGATTTTCTATGCATGACTCATACGGCGGTGTATAAATGACAATTACAAATATACAAAAAATAAATTTAATTTAATGGATACACAGATGGCTTTTCTTAAAACCTGAATGTTTTATAGACATTTTTTTACTCTGAGGGCCTAGTGCGAGTTGATGTTTTCACTTTTCGCTATCGAAAACTATAGTTTTGTCTCTTTCACTCGCATTGTCAACTCACTCACATTGACAATGAGCAGCATATCCGATTGTTTTCGATAGTGAAATGTGAAAATATCAACTCGCACTAGGCCCTCTGATTTAAAAATTAGTAAATTATAACCCGGTCACAATAAAATATGTCGACCTCACTGGCGGCCAAGTCTGCTAATGTTGACGTCACAATCGTGTTTCAATGGTGTTTGAATGGTAATGCTTTTTGACACTGTTCTTGTTTCTGTAACCCAAAATCGAGACACAATGTGAGTTCGTTTTGGGTTTAAGAAACACAATGTGTGTGTTTCGGTTTTGGGCTAAGAAACAAGAACTGTGTCAAAAAGCATTACCATTCAAACACCATTGAAACACGATTTTGACGTTAACATTGGCAGACCTGACCTCCTGGATTGCGAATCTCACGCGCATTCTCATAAGCCACTCTGAAAAATAAAATAAAAATTCATACATCATTTGGAAAAGTTGGCTTTTTATAACTTTCTCGTTTCTAGTGTACCTAGTGATGTTTTTTTTGCACACCATAACAGAGCGTTAATCATCAACGTCAGTGGCCCTACCATGACAAGCTGCTACTGTTATGATCCCTTCTGCTGGGTCATAGGTCTTTCTTATGGGAGGATAAGAAGAATGGGCCATAACCCACCAAACGGGCCCAATGCGGATTGGTGGGTGTTAACGACTGCAAATGCAGGCGGGACCAACGGCTTAACGTACCTTATGAAGCATGGAGGAGCTCGACATAATAAAGTGTTGATCACCCATCCCATGACTGACACTTGCAAAAGTTGCTTAACCTCTGCAATCGCCAGGCCAGGCGCTAAATCGAGCTCCGTCCAACCGTGACCGTGTTTTATACTTGAGTTTTGACGTCATCAATCAAATTTGATTTACCTAAATGAACTCAACAAAACATGAAAAAGAAATAAAACTAAAACGATTTATTAACGACTCTATAAACACTATCGAATTGTTTGCAATGGTCTAGTATATGTAATTTTATTTTTCTGTAATACTACTATATGGTCCTAAATATCTAGTTAACTTTTGCGAACATACAACAATAGATCAAATCACACTCGTTGCTATGAAAAAGTAAAGTCCATCTTAAAGTTAAAGCCCCATACAGAAGGGTCAGGCAAATTTGACGAGAGATTAATGTAACTGCCCGCTGTTTGTGTTTCTGCTAATGGGCCGATGTATCTGCATATACGACCTTAATTAATATAGGGAGGTTAAACTGAGTTTACTGTGTTAATTTAGACTGATATTGTTTAATCAAACGTCGAAACCACTTTGATTTAAATATTAATAATGAGAATTAACTAAAAAAACGAATAAAGAAAGACACAAATAGCAAATAGATAGATCGAGAATGGTTTTAAGGCGATTCGTGGTGCGAAACAGTGTTTACTACAGTTATCAGTACGATACAACAAATTGTACAACAAAAAAGGTATAAAGTACTTATAGTGAGATATTTTTGTCAACATTTAAAACAAAAAGGGTTAAATTAAAATCTATTAAATATTTATCGACAAAAACAAAAAGTGCTGAACGTGTTTAACCGAAAGTATCGACACAGTGATTAGGAGCGCAGCGGCAGACAGAGGTCAGCAATAAAGTGACCGTCGTCACGCCGTGCCACCGCACAGCGACGCTCCCTCGCTGATTCCGTTTTATTGACTCCTGCGGTCTATGCTCTCCTGGTGACACTTTGTCTGATCGAAAGTGAAAACGAGACGTGATTACGGTTGTCTGTGGTTTTGGTTTATTTTTATTGTTATTTTGTTTCATTTTTAACGCTTAGTAGCTCGCCTCGAAAGCAATTATTGTGCAAGGAGCGAGAATAAAATATAAAAACTTTTCCACTTTGTCTCTCATCAAATAAATATAAATCTCATAAAATCAATACAAAATACAACGACTGTAAGCACTGGTTAATATACTTATAATTCACGTCAAAGATAGTCAGAACTAAAACTTTCGTCATCATCATCATATCAGCCGCACACCCACTGCTGGATATAGGGCTAGGTTAAAACCTTATTAAATTTCAAATCAAACTATACCTGCCTATGTTGCTTGTGTCTGGATTCTAGTACTCCAAACCCTTTCCTGCCTAGTGAAGTGAGTACGTGTAACAAACGTCCCTAATCACAAGTTACTAATATCCGCGATATTTCAAAGTCGCCTACATCTGGACATCGGCCAGTGAGACAGGGGTATCAGAAATAATTAACAGGGTTCCGCCTTCAAAGCAGGATTGAACGAATTTAACGACTGGCATTAATTTTGCAACTTTGTTATGCGGACGACTGAGAAGGACATAATCGATTTTAACTGGTATTGTTCTCTCTCAATTCCTACATGATACTCAAATTAATCTAAAACAGCAAGATTTTGCTACTTTTATTGTCCTTAAATTGCACTATCCAACCAAACCAGGTGATGCCAAAAAGAACATAGTTGGTGATACCTTCCAAACCAGCGAACATAACATCTAAGCAAGAATTCGTAAGGTGTCTTTACATTTTCCCAATGTTAATCATGGGATAGGAATTAAAAAAACAGACACGACAATGGTGTGCAATTGTCACATTCCCTCAACACTCCCTTTGTGACGGGCCATAAAACGCAAATTCGGCAATAAAAAGAACACCCCGACAAAACATCCTTCCTGGACAACGATTCAATACAATGCCCGCCATTTACTGCGGATTATTGTATTTTTCCAGAACTCCAAATATTTAAGAAAGGAATTAATGAATCTTGCAGACTCGGCTGAAGAAGAAACGACTTTAAACTAAAAAGAATTGAGTCCATTAAGTCTTGGAAAAGTCGAAAATGTGGTAAAATTTAACAATGAAACCTCTAATTAGCTGTCAAGGTTCCAGACTTCAATCCAACTGTGTTCTGCTCTAGACGCGAGAATTATTCAAAAGATGTCTCCAGTGGTATCTGTGAACGAGAATTTATTCTTTTTGTTAAAATCTTTCACACAATGGACGAATCTGGTAGTAACCTTTTCACATTTCTCTTTGAATTTCTATCGCACTTGAATTTATTTAAGTATCAATAAAATTAAATAGTTTACTAGAAAGGTGTATATTAGGTTCAAATGTGTGCGTGCATTATGTACCTATCCATTTATCCATGAAGTTTTACGCAAATGAGTATAAATCACAGGCAACGCATTCAAAAACAATTACGAGGGCGCGAATTTGGGTGGCTGCCTAATTGGTATGAGATTTGCAAGTGTTTCTAATTGCGTTGAAATTTACGGATCCAAGGCGATCAGTCACGCCATCAGGTTAATTAAACCATTTGTCTGCTAAACTCCAGCACTGATGTGGTAATATCCGAGCGATATTTTCAAACGAGACATGCTTTTTCCATGAGAGAAAGCGTAATTAGATCCTTTTAGGGTTCCCCATACAGGAGAAAACCTACTATATATAGTACATATTGTTCAGTTTATTCATTAAACTTCACGCTTAAAATAAAAATATCTTTTGAGAATCATATACATGTACATTATTATATTGTACTGCAAACTATATTACTGAAAATTTACTCTAAATGACCGCCTGCGCCTTATACAATCACTTTAGATCGCGATCAAAATCAATTATTGGGATTTAAGTACAATAAAAGTAATTGATTAATTTAAGCAACTGTGATTGTCTAAGGGCTACTTAAAAGTATGGGAATACTGGCTTAAATTATTAATGTTTGTTTACGAGAAGCATAACTATTTTATTAACCCAGAAAAGTTAAATATAAATTTGCCTAACCTAAAACAATTGAAACTCAGTTTTATTGGATTAAAAAGGTTCATTTTCATTAGCACCATCGGCTCACATATTTGTCATAACTGTTCGAACCCCATTGTCGTGAATGCTTCTTTTTCGCACATTTTTAATTTGGGTTGTTTGGGTTTTGTTCTTACGCGACGGGGACATAATTGCCCCGGTCGGTGTCGGAATTTCGTAACGGTGAAATGTGACGTTGAAAAATTGCATACTGATTTTTCATTATCAAAGATAGCAATAAATTTTGTCAACAGACATTGTGTAACCCGAATTAACTTCAGTGACGAGTTTACAATAACCCAAAAAATCGTATCCTAAAATTATGACTACAAAATGGACGAAATTTCAATTTCTTGGTGCTATGACAGTGATAATTATACAAGGTTATTTTTAGTTTATACAAAACCTCTCGTGGGGTTGATCAGACCATCAAACTGAATAAATAAAAAATAAATAAATTTTTCACTATGGGACCAACCTTGAAATCGCGAAAATAAAATCAGCTGTTCCATACAAAAGTACAATCCTACTCCATCGAAATGTATAAAACAGCGATTTTCGCGATTTCAAGGTTGGTTCCATAATGAAAGTTGTTCATATTGATGGTCTGATCAACCCCACGAGAGGTTTTGTATAAACTAAAAATAACATTGTATTTATTACTAGCGTTTTAGGATGGTATTCCATGCTATTTATACGTTAACTAGGTGGAGATAATGTTTTCATGATAAGGGTCTTGGAGGCGAAAATTATATCTATATTTATGGATACTGTATTATATCCCGATCGAGCAAACAAGCTGATCCTAATCAAATTTACTACAAACTCGTTGAAGCGATAAATTGTATCGGTAGCAAACATCTCATTAATACACGTGCTTTTTATAATATCAAAATAAGTCTAGACTTAGCATCCAGAGTAATTGCTTCCACCCATGCATAAATATCTATTAGGAGGTATACCGATTAATATTTTTCAATGGTAACATTTATATTATTTTAAGGGTGGTCGGAATAAATGGGTGTGTGTACAAACAGGGGTTGGAACATTTAGTTAACAGGAAAATGGAGATTTGGGATTTTGTTTACATTAATTTCTTCGCAGACCCTCGTGATTTCATATTGCGTCGTTGCGATGAAGACATTGTTTTTATCGTCTGTGCACACATTGGTGCTGATTTTCTGTATGTCACTATATTATTTTTAAATCAAATCTCATTGAATAGAAATTCGACATTGTGAGGCACAAGCTGTATTTAATTTTAAAGTTTTAACAGTTTTATTTTTTGTCTTATTCATTACCTTACCTAAGTTATGTGTTCCAAGAAAAAGAAAGGTCTATTGGTTTATGGGTATGGGTATTACCTTTCTTTTTCTTACTCACTCTCACTTATAGTGATTCCACCATCTCCAAAGTTAATTTAATTATTGTAATGTTCTAATAGTCGAATGAGGATCAATAACGATTTTTGTTTAGTGGCTTATCAGAAAGCTTATGCCACCAAATGATTAACAGTGAAGAAATTTTTACGATATCTCTTAAACCTGAGAAGATATACAAGGTAAAATGTGCTAAAACACTGTTATTTTGGGGGGTCCTTATGACGTCATCGAAACGTACGCGAACCTTATGTCGTACGTGATAAAGCACATATTGCATTGAGTTTGGCATTACTTTCAAAACCCTTTTAACTCAATCATTTCTAAACGGATTTCAAAAAATCTTTCACTAAGTTTCATAGCTATGAATATGTTTTTATATTATACCAATAAAACTATAGAATTCAAACCTGTTACTGATCCTCATTAGAGCTAATTATTGTTTGTATGTTTATGGTTACAATCACTTTTTTATTTAGATAATATGAATTAATTTACTTTTTACACGACTGCCCAAATCAAAAAGAGTGTTATGTGTTCAGGGTTCATGTATGTTTGTGGGTATGTGAGTTTCTTTATTCCACCATAACTTCTAAATGCCTGAACTGATTTGGATAAATGGGGTATCGTTAGAATCCTTACAGCACTCCAAGTGACACTGGCTATATTTTTTTAGAAAAAATCAATATGGCGACCGTACGACGCCATTTTCAAATGTGAAAAAAAAATTTTTTTCTTCTATTATTACAATATGGGCATCAAATGAAAGGCCTTGATGAGCACATTCCAAAACTATATAATATGTCACTAAAATGTGTGAAATAAAATTAAATAAATTTAAAAAATATTAAAAACACGACTGCCCTGCCAAAAACGAACTAAAAAGTTAAACAACAAGTGTCATTGCAGTCGGGGGACCTCTTTGATCAAAAATTGTTCCATAATAAGGTCCCCCGACTGCAATGACACTTGTTGTTTAACTTTTTAGTTCGTTTTTGGCAGGGCAGTCGTGTTTTTAATATTTTTTAAATTTATTTAATTTTTGATTAAATATCGATTATGCCTCAGTAGTAGACAAACAAAATACTAAGTTAAATTATTCAATATTACTTTTAAAAAAGGGATGTATTTAATAGCACTTTAAATTTGATGAAAACAGCTATAAAATTGTATATCAGCACTTTAAAATAATGATAGACCTATAATTTAATATTATCACTACAAAAATAATGGTTTGCACTATAACAATTTTGTCAGCACTTTAAAATAATAATAGATCTATAATTAATATTATCACTACAACCACCACTGTTAAAATGAGTCTGGTGAGGAGATTAGGTTCCATTATTGCGACCAAAAACGCCAAGTTCTGGCCCGCTGCGCGCCCGCTCGTCGTCGCACCTAGTCGTCTGTTTACCAGTACTAAAGTTATAAAATTAATTTGTATGGTGCAAAGTATTAATTTTAAAGCGAAGCAATTAAAATTTAAAGTGCAAAGTATTAATTTTAAAGCTTAGCATATTTATAGTGGAAACCATTATTTTTCAAGTTCATTCAATAAATTTTGAAGCTAAACATTTTAAAGTGTGTTACATTATTTTTAAAGCGCATTTATATATTCCCCTTTAAAAAATAGAAAAAAATATTATTTGTATATCACACGTTATTTATTTATTTATTTTATTAATACGATGAATGTAATTTTTTAATAATTCTGATTAAATAAAACTTAATATTAATACTATTCATTTATTCAATTTCAAAGTATGGTATGACAAATTCAACTAATTTTTTTCAGACCCATAAAAAAATCCTTTTTAAATTTCATAACGCGTTCCCCATTGCATCCCTTTCCGTCCCAACCCAACGTAAGTGTATTGCGCGAAAATGATATAGCTTCCGAGGTCCAAAGTCAGACAATAGGTAGAATTCATACAGGGCTCGCGCGTTGAATGCTAACTGCCTAATTATACAATCGCCGTTCGCCAAGATGGCGCCTACGTTATAAGGAGAAGGCGAAGTTTACCTTCAGGTATTCGCTTGAGTGGTTTTTAAAGGTATTTGGAAGACCAGGGTTGTTTTGTATACTGGGCTGAAATGGTTGAACTAATTAGTTAATTCTTATTCTGATAAATCATTTGGTAGAGAAATGAAGAAGAGCACAGCTAGTTAAATATATTGTACTGAGATGAAAAAAATAAATACATTTAAAAATACTAAAAACTCGACTTCCCTGCCAAAAACGAACTAAAAAGATAACAAGGCCTGTGTCATTGCAGTCGGGGAACCGTTTTGTGGAATAATTTTCAATTAAAGGGGTCCCCCGACTGCAATGACACAGATCTTGTTATCTATTTAGTTCGTTTTTGGCATGGCAGTCGTGTTTTTATTTTTTTTTAATTTATATTTTTTTATTTCACACATTTTAGTGACAAATTATATAGTTTTGAAATGTGCTCATTATGGCCTTTCATTTGATGCCCATATTGTAATAATTGAAGAAAAAAAAATTTTTTTTTTCATATTTAATAATGGCGTACTACAGTCGCCATATTGATTTAAAAAAAAATATAGCCAGTGTCACTCGGAATGATGTAAGGATTCTAACGATATTCATACATCCAAATCCGTTGAGCCATTTAGAAGTTATGGTGGAATAAAGAAACTCACATACCCAAGAACATACATGAACTATGAACACATATACACTCCTTTTTGGGCAGTCGTGTAAATGTTTTTTACACGACTGCCCAAAAAGGAGTGTCCTACTTACACTGATATAGGTATACGCGCTTTAGGTGTATAAGAAGGTGATTCTAAAGCAACCAAATACGTACAAAAGTTTATAAAGGTAAAACGCCAAATAAAATTACCGAAGGCGAATTAAACTTCCTAATTTATCTCGAAGAGGCTATCAATAAATCGGAAAGCAACGTCTTTATCGGGTGAGCAGGAGCAAAATATATCCCCAACTTAAGGAACCGAATTTAACTGCGTTTCATTATACCGGTAGATAGGCTTAGGTGGAGGTGAATTATGGTTATTTGAACTGTACGAAACAAAATAAATTTAGTGAACGTGCTTTATAACGTTCTGCTCTTTGCATTTTTGAGTGCTTATTTCGGTTGGGATAAAAGTTGCCGTTATTTATGAGTGCGCTCCAAGATTTAATGTGAAGTCAAAGGGCGATAATGTGATCTCCGCTGAATATTTTTGCTGTGTGACTGCGTAATGTGGATTGACCTTAATACTTCTTTGTTTTTCGAGCACTTAAGAGTTAGTATAATTTTGTAGAGCAAATACATATAACCAACTAAAAGTATTTTTTTATTGAAATAAAAGACTTTTTAACGGATACTAGCGCGGTTTTATTGAAAGTACTTTGGTAATTAGTTGGTATTTGGTTTGATTTTTGATTTTCCCGACGTTTCGGCACCTTTGCAGCTGCCGTGGTCACGGGGGACTGAAGCTTCTCGTGAGCCTACCCTCAAAGCTAGCTTCAGTCTAGCTTCAGTCCCCCGTGACCACGGCAGCTGCAAAGGTGCCGAAACGTCGGGAAAATCAAAAATCAAACCAAATACCAACTAATTACCAAAGTACTTTCAATAAAACCGCGCTAGTATCCGTTAAAAAGGTCTTTTATTTCATGTCTAGTGAGCGCGTAAGCTTGAGAAGTGAATATTTTTTTATTGTTAATATCTCGGTTTATGATGGATTGATATTGATATCGCATAATAACATTTGAAGACGCCCGTAAATAGTAGAAAAAATAAGATTTATAGCATTTATAAAATAAATAAATAAATATCATGTGCTTTACATAAATTAATTTTCTTTTTTTATATTTCATACTTTAAATAAAACTAGATATATTTTTTATGATTTAATTACAAATGCATAGTTTTCAAATTTTTTCTGTATTTGTAGTATAAGACGATATTTCTTGCCAAATTTTATAGTTCTAGGTCAACGGAAAATACCCTATAAATTTTGATTCCCCTGACAGTGTCTAAATATGCGTTTTTCTGCGGCATAAACGGTCGTATATTTTTTACTTTAATTTAGAAGTTTGATTTTTTCACAGTTTCAAGAAACTGTAGACCTGAGTATATTGTTTTACAATACAACTCAATAGGTACCTCCACCACGCGTTTCTGAGATAAAGGATCTTGCTTGACAGACAGACTGACAGACCGACGGACAGCAAAGTGATCATATAAGGATTCCGTTTTTTCCTTTTGAGGTACGGAACCCTAAAATATTATTTGATATTTGACAACATCACATACATTGCTCCAATCCCAAAGTAAGTAGCTATAGCACTTGTGTTATGGAAATCAGAAACAACGGTGGTATGACACACACCCAGACCTGAGACAATATTGAAAAGTTTATTTTCTACATTGACCCAGCCGGGGATCGAACCCGGGACCTCAAGAGATGGTGACGCCTTGAAAACCGGCGTGCGAACCACTAGACCACGGAGGTCGTCAAAAGTAAATTAATTCACGTTACGATTGTCCAAAACCATAAACATGCAAACAATAATTAACTCTAATCCAATTACTTTACACACAGTTACATCCATAAAGTTAGCAAATACGGATGATCATAACAAGGCCCATTTCCTTGGCGAACGTGCTTTATTGTCCATAAGGATTCGCGTGTGGACCCGGTTCCCGATCCCGGTTATCCACTGTGTTACTATTTCCCAGTTCCCCCTCCCGGAATAGTGTAACGTTACTCGAGCCATTTGGCGTAATGCGCGGTTTGACCGGATTGACAGGCTGCGTTGAGTAGAGGTTAGCAATACAGCGGGGTTTATACGAGTATTTTGCAATAAACATAGAATAAATTGCGTAATCACGTTTAGTCTTTTTTGTAGGACTGTTAGGCGTGAAATACACAGAAGAGATGCGGCGGAGATAAGGCGCAGATACGGCGGCGATACGTGTATTTCCTTTGCCGAAAGCATTCGAAAGTCTCACATCTGCACCGTATCGCCGCCGTATCCGAGCCGCGTCGCTTCTGTATATTTCACGCCTTATTAGATGATGGCTAGCAGCAAGACTACAGAGGGCGTAGTGCTAATTTTTTACTTACTCGACCGTGTTAACGTAAACTTCAATTTGAATAGGATTGGTGGTCCCACATCTGGCAGAATACGCAATGAACTTCATCAGCGCCATACAAAATCCCAACGCGCTCACGATCGAGCGTAAGGTAAAAGAATCGCAAAAACACTAATCACTAGGTTGTTCAAATGGATAAGTGGTTGATTTGATGTCTTTCTAGATGATGAATGGGGGCCAGACTGATTGAGTGACTGCAAGATTGGATGACAAAGTGTTTGGATGACTTGATGAGAATCTCGTTTTCCAATATAATCTTTTCATCTGAAGAAGACGCTTTGACCTACACCGTACAGCATTCTTAACATTAGTATTTTATTGCATTACATTCACATACTCCTAAAATGTAGATAAATCACATTACAAATTCAAAAAGTATTTCATTAAAATCGCTTATACTAAGACCACGACCCCAGAGCCTCGCTTCACTTCGCTAACCACCGCAAAACTAATGATAGTTTGAATGTAAGCTACATGGGAACTGATTTAATGGTTCCTAGAGATTCAGACTGTTTCTAATAATTATTTTGATTAAACGTATAGATTTCGGTACGTGTGAGTTAGGTATTTTAAACGTCAAACTGTAGCTCAATTGCCAAGTATAAGGTTAAAAGTTTGAACGAATATGATAACTGCTAAGACATTTTATTGTGCGCCATAAAATAAAACAGTCAATGGGGAATGTCTGAAAAGAATTAAATAGGCTGAATATTTTTCTAGGTAGATATATTCAGTTAACCGCTTAACGAATTTAACACAAAAATAAAACAAAATAAAAGATTAAGGGGGGGCTCCCCATACATGGAACTGAAACTGAAAAAAAATTTTTTCAAACCAATACGTGTAGGGTATCTATAGACAGATCTTTAAAAATGACATTGAGGTTCCTAAGACGATTTTTTTCAAAGTCAACCTTTTGAAAGATAAACACCGCCTAAGTGGTAAAATATGTGTCCACAAAAGTGAGACGGGGGGGCGTCTAACTTTTGAAATAAGAAAGTGAAAAATCTAAAAAAAATATGTGCTGTAGATCTTAATAAACACTTTCAATGTTTGAACGAGATATAATAATTAGTTATTGAGTTATAGCACATTTTGCAAAACCGCAAATATAACTTTGTCATTCATACCAACACTGTGAAAAACAAAGTTATTTTTGCAGACGAAGAATAATAGTGGTATTAAATATCGTATGGTATAAGGTAACTACGGAACCCTACTGCACGTGACACGCACTTGGCCGGTTTTTTTTATTTTTTTTTATGCAACGGAAAATTATGTAACGTTTTTCTATAACTAAGGGAGCTTATTACCTATAAAAAAATATTCAGCCAATTAGATTTTTTTCAGACATTCCCTATTATTAGTGACTCGGTAGCTCAGCGGTCAGAGCATTGCACCGGACATCTAAAGGGGTTCGATTCCCGTCCGAGAATTGATCTGGTGTGAGTAGTATTTTTCTTGTATATTATTTAGTATTGTGCATTGTGCATGCAAACACCTCAAATAAAAAAGTCAATTAAGTATTGTTTTCGATATCTTTCTAGTAAATATAGCAAGGATATGTTTTAGCATTTCTAACTTTTAAAGACAATATTATTATAATTAAAATTAGTGTGAAATATGGCATTCGACTTTCGAAATGTAACAAATGAAGGTCTTTAAATTATATCACAAATCAGAAGATAATTTTCAGCGTATCCTACATTTATTAAAGGATAATAACCCCTAACTACTCTAGAACAAGACATGTAAGGGTCTATACTGGCGGGTGTATGTCGGATTAGATCCTGTAAAATTTGTTAAAGAGGTTCGTATACGGGCTTACGAGCGACCAGTATTATAAGAGCTGTAATGGAGTGTGTATTTATATAAAGTCAACGTGGAGACCTTTAAACATGGTATTAGAGTAACAACTTCAGTGGGCGTTGGTCGTGTAGCTGATAATTAAAAGTCATTGACCACGTATTGTTGATATTATTAGAAGAGTCTCTTCAACTTACCATTTTAAAGAAAGCATCAATTATAATCATCAAAAAGTGAATAAGGGGATTTCTTAATTTATTTCGTAATAGACAGCAGAAATAGTCACACTTTACAGGTACCTATTCCTAATTTTGATAAAAAATCTTACAGATATACCGTCATCTAATACTGTTTTCGCTGTGTGGTTTCCATACTATTGTGAAAACGCGAAGGTTCTCTTTAACTTGGAGGCACACGCATTAAGGCTGCGGACAGCCGACCCCCAACTATCTCGCACGCACAGACGCGCACTATAATCCCCGATAAAGCCCGCACATTTACATTCAATTCTAATTTCGGAACACCCATTCCTACTCGCTTCTGATTGCCTGGTACTTGTCAGCGCTGATTTAAATGCTTTTCTGATTAACCGTAATGAAAATGACAGGAACACAATTAATTTAAAGATAGAACTATACATCTCGTTATGTTGTCCAACCCATATTCGTGTTTTAATACCACTCATTATAGTACAGTTGCATAAATAACTATTAATGTATTACAATTTCATGAAAACGAAACACGTTAAACACAAGTTAAAACTGAAAATGTTTCCTGCAACAATAAAAACAACCCTACCGAAGCTACTAATTCGAATCAAATAAAAGTAATAATTTATTTCAGGTAATCACGTATTCTTTCTTAGTCGTTTGCTAAAAATATTCTGAGAAACATAATGACGTTTGTAAACAACGAAGTAATAAAATAATACAAAAAACTCAAAAAAAGCACTACAACGAAGACTGGAAAAGAAACGTTAGCATAAAATTAAACATTCTGAGGGCAAAGGGCACTTAATTGAGTTTGTTCAGGACAAAACAAAGAGCAAAACTTTTTAAATTGAGTGTCCGTGAAGTGTTGCCGACATGTTGATCTTTGCCAACTTGGGACGGTACCTGGAGTCCCAAGTTAATATTTTCTTTGGACTGTACTCTATTTTGCTGCCCGTACAACAACAATGCCGGGAAATTAAAAATGTACGGAATATTTTACTATTGAGTTATTCAAATGAACAAATCGAAACATACTTAAATGTGCTAAAGTTTTCTATCAGGCCATAATATGCTTGTTTTCTAACTTTTGTAGGGTTCCATACCCAAAGGATAAAAATAAGTAAATAGGTAATTGGGTCCCGCCCTATAACTAAGACTCCATTGTCCGTCTGTCTGGCTGTCTCTAATCTCATGAACCGTAATAACTAGACAGTTAAAATTTTCACAGATGATGTTATTTCTGTTGCTGTTACAACAACAAATATTAAAAACATAATAAAACAAACAAACGTTTGCCGTATTTTGGTGCATTTTGGTTCTTTGGATCTCTTCATGCGTGAGTCCGACTCGCACTTGGCCGGATTTTTATTTAAAGATCCCACTATAGATAAATCTGGAAATTATTGAATGAAGCTTTTTTCCGAAAACAAAATATTAATATAACAAACAAACAATAAACGTAAAAGTTGACAAATTCAGTCAACTTCCACTATCAATCCGAGTCTATTACACCTATGATAAAATGTAACGGTTTTCCGAATATTCCGATGCAAGGGTGGGAAGCAATTTCAGTGTTTTATTCAGAAAGTTTGGTTATGATGAAACTGCATTATGGCTGATGTGTTTTGTTGTTACCTATACCAATCTATCTATATACCGGGTGTCCCAAAAGTTTGCCACACGGAGGGAAAGTACCTTAAATATTGAAGATAGGAAATTTTACTGAAAGAAGACTTCGTTTTGATTTTTAAAATAATAGGAACTGTATTCAAAGATTTTCAAAAAATTGCATGCCTTAACCAGGAATCGAACCTACCAAATTAGAAAAAATACAATCTTTTATTTTTACAATACCGATCGAAAGGGTTACTCGTTAGGATTATTTTTTGTTAAGTAACACAGCATCTTAAACAAAAGGAAGACCATGAATTTTTACTTTTAAATTTTAATGATTACGTATTGTATCAATTTGTATAGAAAATAATGCGATATTTAAAAAATCTTTGAATGCAGTTCGCATTAATTTTTAAAATAAAATGAAGTCTTCTTTCAGTAAAATTTCCTATCTTCAATATTTAAGGTACTTTCCCTCCATGTGGCAAAGTTTTGGGACACCCGGTATAATCGCAATGTTTTTACCTTTTCATAATTATTTTCTCGATTAACTAATTGTTTTCCCCGTTCACTTTCCATTTAAATTATTTAAAAAAAAAACACAGTATAGGCACTTTTCCTTCGTACTAAATGTCAACAACTGAATTAATTGATTAGGCCAAAGTTAGAAACAAACCAAAGGAAAGCAAAGTAGCAAAGATTTATTATACTTTCGCCAGCAATTAACGTTTGAAAGTGAAAAATCTTGCAAAGTTGCAAAAGCGGGAATCCGCCGCTTACTCCTTCTTTAAATTGGCCAAATTTTTCTTGGCCAACTTTTTTGATTCAACCCTTCTTTGGCAATCAAGCTATTCTTGAGGGACTCCATAGGGGAATGTTTGTGCAGAGACTATTGAAAATCTTTAATTTATTCAGGCATCACAACCTCCAAATTTTGGACGAGTTCCTCCAAGCCTCCAATTCATACTAAGAACTTCAAACATCTATACTGTGTTTTAGCTTAAATTACAAAACTTGCACAGAAATGCAAGACCCTGATCCTTGGGAGAGTGCTATGTCCAACAGTGTGGCGTCTTATGGCTAATTATAATAAAATAGTATTTAGTACAGATAAGTTTTCCCATTAGCTTTATTATTAGTGCTAAATTTATTTAAACTCGTTTCAAAATTAAGAGAGACTACATCTAGCTATTACTCTGTACAAGAAAATCAGACAAACACAACAATAATGGGTGCGGGGGCAAATACAATTAGGTTAATTAATGAATTAAGATCCGTCGAGTTTCTTTATCTTGTTATTAATTTGTCTATGGCAGCCCAGACGTCTTGCAAATGAGAGCCGCGCAAATGTTTGATTAAACTTGCCGATTTACTTAATCCAATGAAACTTGGCACACCTTTGAGGAATCTAGCGAATAAGAATCCTCGAAAATGGTCTAAGTTATGAACGAATGAAGTATGCAAAATTGCAAACCTACACTGACATGGTAGTTTTTAGGCCTTGTACAAAACTAAATTGTGCAACTAATTATTTTTGTGGGTCACGGAAGAGCGAAGCCACCTAGAACATATACGTTTATACAAAATTTTAAAGTAAGATCAAAATTCTGTACGTAACGTACTTAATATTTCTGTAATTATTCATACTAAAATATGTACGTAATAATATTTAGACTTATTTATTTCAATGCGATTAAACTTTTTCCCTTTCTTTCACGTATTAATAATGAAACTTAAGTATTTCATCCACACAGCAAAAGCTTTTCATGCACAACACCATGTGACACGCGTCTTCAAATTTAAAGTCGCTAACAAATGGATGGCAAAGAAAATAGCATTAATCAGGGTCAGGAAGCTGTATGATTTGAATATAAAACATCTACGCACTTAGCTGAAAAGTTTAGTGAAAACTGACTCTTATGTCAAAGTGTTACAGGTTACATAAAATAGCTGTATGAAGTCTATGAGGTGTGACGTAGCATGTGAGCCCGTCATTAGTCATAAAGTGGGTGGAGGGTGTTTATGTGAACGGCTGTGGACGTGATCAGAAAACCTGATGGCTCTTATCTTAGCCGTATGCACTGAGGTAGAAACGTGTGTTCATTTAGACCGATAAGGGACCTACGGTAGAGGACTACTTGAAATGAGAAACCTTATTTCATGTGCTGAGAAAATAAACAAAATCAAGTAAGTACTTAATTTGGCTCCAGAAATTCCAAAATCATTAGAACCTTTAAGAATGGTCAATGGTACGTGATGCGCAGTCTGTAAACTTGTCGATTCTGTTTCTATCTTTCTTATTCTTAATAACATCCCAGAAATGTAGATACTTGGGTACCTATTTTTCGCATGGTTAATCGCGCATTGAAATATTTACAGAATGAACAAGATTCAAAAGTATTAAACATTTTTTTTTATAAATTATTCGCCTTATAAAAACTTATTTTATATTGTTATTACTTTTCACGATTATACTTATTTTACAAAAGTATTTTTTTAATATTACACAAACCGGTGATATTATGAATTTCAAAGAAAAAAAAATGTATCGACAAGGTAACAATCAGCTTCGCACCCACTTAAGAGTGCGGAATAAATTTCCAATAATTACATTATCGTGGAAATTCCGCCACCGCATCTCTGCCAAATTTTTCTTCCACCTCGGAAGCCCATAATTCCTAATGACATGCAATAACCGTACCCCCAATTTTCGACATAAACCCACCATAACAATATCGACATCAGCGAATTTTTTAGGGGCGTATTTTATTTGAGAATAAGTAAGATAGTGATGAGACAAAGTAGCTACGAAAGTATTTAAACGAAATAGCCAAAAACGGTGCAGATTGAAAAAGGTACAGAGTTTTGTGCAATTTAATATAAATAATAGGTATAGTAATATAATATGCGAAAAACAAAAGAGTAACACATTTTTTCACATAAATCAATATAAAAGTGTTTTTTAACCGACTTCAAAAAAGGAGGAGGTTCGCAGTTCGGTTGAATTTTTTATTTTTTTATGTTTGTTACCTCATATCTTAGTCAATTATAAACCGATTTTAGAAACTATTTTTTTGTTTGAAAGTATATAGTTACAAATTGGTCCCATTGTCATAAGGTCAGGATCTAATGATGGGATCCTGGAGCAATCAAGGGAACTCTTCAAATATTATAATCACACGTATGGCGATTTTGGTATTTTCTTAAGTAACTCATGCATTTGCTTTTGGAAAGTATCATTTTGGTGAAGTGGAACTGATGATAAAGACCATAGATGATCAAGAAGTTTTGTTACCTCACAGCTCACACACAATATAGCATATAAATATATAAATATATATAAATATAGCATAATTAAAACTTTTTTTTCTCCTTATCTAACTTAAAATTTCGTTAGATGATCCCGTCTACTTCTACGGGTGAGTCGATTTTGCCTACAGTCGGACCGGTTAAATCAGTCCTCGTCTGCGGGGCACAGGCGCGAGGGGAGACGAGAACGGGGGCGATGCGGGCGACGGGCGGTGAACCCCTGCCGCCCGCACCTCTCACGACCCCCGTTCTCGTCTCCCCTCGCGCCTCTGTGCCCCGCAGACGAGGACTGATTTAACCGGTCGGCCTATAGTATTTTTTCTATTAAAATATTTATCCTTATCCTTATCCTTATCCTTATCCTTATCCTTATCCTTATCCTTATCCTTATCCTTATCCTTATCCTTATCCTTATCCTTATCCTTATCCTTATCCTTATCCTTATCCTTATCCTTATCCTTATCCTTATCCTTATCCTTATCCTTATCCTTATCCTTATCCTTATCCTTATCCTTATCCTTATCCTTATCCTTATCCTTATCCTTATCCTTATCCTTATCCTTATCCTTATCCTTATCCTTATCCTTATCCTTATCCTTATCCTTATCCTTATCCTTATCATTATCCTTATCATTGTCCTTGTCCTTGTCCTTGTCCTTGTCCTTGTCCTTGTCCTTGTCCTTGTCCTTGTCCTTGTCCTTGTCCTTGTCCTTGTCCTTGTCCTTGTCCTTGTCCTTGTCCTTGTCCTTGTCCTTGTCCTTGTCCTTGTCCTTGTCCTTGTCCTTGTCCTTGTCCTTGTCCTTGTCCTTGTCCTTGTCCTTGTCCTTGTCCTTGTCCTTGTCCTTGTCCTTGTCCTTGTCCTTGTCCTTGTCCTTGTCCTTGTCCTTGTCCTTGTCCTTGTCCTTGTCCTTGTCCTTGTCCTTGTCCTTGTCCTTGTCCTTGTCCTTGTCCTTGTCCTTGTCCTTGTCCTTGTCCTTGTCCTTGTCCTTGTCCTTGTCCTTGTCCTTGTCCTTGTCCTTGTCCTTGTCCTTGTCCTTGTCCTTGTCCTTGTCCTTGTCCTTGTCCTTGTCCTTGTCCTTGTCCTTGTCCTTGTCCTTGTCCTTGTCCTTGTCCTTGTCCTTGTCCTTGTCCTTGTCCTTGTCCTTGTCCTTGTCCTTGTCCTTGTCCTTGTCCTTGTCCTTGTCCTTGTCCTTGTCCTTGTCCTTGTCCTTGTCCTTGTCCTTGTCCTTGTCCTTGTCCTTGTCCTTGTCCTTGTCCTTGTCCTTGTCCTTGTCCTTGTCCTTGTCCTTGTCCTTGTCCTTGTCCTTGTCCTTGTCCTTGTCCTTGTCCTTGTCCTTGTCCTTGTCCTTGTCCTTGTCCTTGTCCTTGTCCTTGTCCTTGTCCTTGTCCTTGTCCTTGTCCTTGTCCTTGTCCTTGTCCTTGTCCTTGTCCTTGTCCTTGTCCTTGTCCTTGTCCTTGTCCTTGTCCTTGTCCTTGTCCTTGTCCTTGTCCTTGTCCTTGTCCTTGTCCTTGTCCTTGTCCTTGTCCTTGTCCTTGTCCTTGTCCTTGTCCTTGTCCTTGTCCTTGTCCTTGTCCTTGTCCTTGTCCTTGTCCTTGTCCTTGTCCTTGTCCTTGTCCTTGTCCTTGTCCTTGTCCTTGTCCTTGTCCTTGTCCTTGTCCTTGTCCTTGTCCTTGTCCTTGTCCTTGTCCTTGTCCTTGTCCTTGTCCTTGTCCTTGTCCTTGTCCTTGTCCTTGTCCTTGTCCTTGTCCTTGTCCTTGTCCTTGTCCTTGTCCTTGTCCTTGTCCTTGTCCTTGTCCTTGTCCTTGTCCTTGTCCTTGTCCTTGTCCTTGTCCTTGTCCTTGTCCTTGTCCTTGTCCTTGTCCTTGTCCTTGTCCTTGTCCTTGTCCTTGTCCTTGTCCTTGTCCTTGTCCTTGTCCTTGTCCTTGTCCTTGTCCTTGTCCTTGTCCTTGTCCTTGTCCTTGTCCTTGTCCTTGTCCTTGTCCTTGTCCTTGTCCTTGTCCTTGTCCTTGTCCTTGTCCTTGTCCTTGTCCTTGTCCTTGTCCTTGTCCTTGTCCTTGTCCTTGTCCTTGTCCTTGTCCTTGTCCTTGTCCTTGTCCTTGTCCTTGTCCTTGTCCTTGTCCTTGTCCTTGTCCTTGTCCTTGTCCTTGTCCTTGTCCTTGTCCTTGTCCTTGTCCTTGTCCTTGTCCTTGTCCTTGTCCTCATCCTCATCCTCATCCTCATCATCATCCTCATCCTCATCCTCATCCTCATCCTCATCCTCATCCTCATCCTTATCCTTATCCTTATCCTTACATACAATAAAACAGTAAAAAAAGTGTGTGTGTACACTACATAAATTTCAAAAAATATATATTTGGGGCGATGGAGACATAGTAGTAGAGTAGGAATTTGAAAAAAAAGTGTGTCTGTCTGTTTGTTTGTCTGTTTGTTTGTCTGTTTGAACACGCTAATCTCCGGAAATACTGAACGGATTCGAATAAAACTTTTTTGTTAATTAGCTGGTAAGCCTGGGGGTAACTGAGGGTATAATTGATTTTGGAAAATGGAAAACCTGATGCAGAACCATAATGGTCCAACTTAACTATAAGGAATATAAAAATGACACCTTTGCAAAAGTTGTTCAGCCTGATGAGCATTTTTTGTTGAGGTATAAAAATCGAAGATCTGAAACACCTGATGCAGCACCATAATGGTCCAGCTAAACTATACAAAATATAAAAATGACACCCTAGCAAAAGTTGTTCAGCTTGAGGAGCATTTTTCGTTGAGGTACAAAAATCGAAGATCTGGAACACCTGATGCAGAACCATAATGGTCCAGCTAAACTATATAAAAATGACATCTTTGCAAAGTTATTCAGCCTGATGAGCATTTTTTGTTGAGGTATAAAAATCGAAGATCTGGAACACCCGATGCAGAACCATAATGATCCAGCTAAACTATACAAAATATAAAAATGACACCTTGGCTAAAGTTGTTCAGCCTGATGAGTATTTTTTGTTGAGGTACAAAAATCGAAGATCTGGAACACCTGATGTAGAACCATAATGATCCAGCTAAATTATACAAAATATAAAAATGATATCTTTGCAAAAATGTTCAGCCTGATGAGCATTTTTCGTTGAGGTACAAAAATCGAAGATCTGGAACGCCTGATGCAGAACCATAATGGTCCAGCTAAACTATACAAAATATAAAAATGACATCTTTGCAAAGTTGTTCAGCCTGATGAGTATTTTTTGTTGAGGTATAAAAATCGAAGATCTGGAACACCTGATGCAGAACCATATTACTTCTACAAGTATTTTCTTATGCAACTACATTAGTTCATTTATATGCATACGCCGAAGTCATAAAGTCCACGCGTACGAAGTCGCGGGCATCAGCTAGTCTTAATATAAAAATAGCATTCTGAATGCCTAAAATCAAAATATTCAAAAATTTCGTTAGATGATATAATACTAAGGGCCTGTTTCACAATTTCCGGTTAAGTTCTATGTTTTTAACTTGACAAATAGTTTCACACAAATTCAGACAGAAGCATTTTTAAATTAAATAGTAGATATAATTAGTGTGTAGTAATAAATGCTACCCGTAAGCTGCTAAATAGCACGAGCGCTACCGCTACTTATTTTGTGTAAATAGGCTCTAACATTATCGGTTGATTCACAAGTGGGTTCTTTACTTTCATTTCCATCGCTTAGTAGGTAGGTAGTTTTTCCCCACACTACAAGCAACACTTCTCACCATAATCAAAATTTCCAGCGGTGTTTATCGGCCACTCAATTTGATTTTACCGCTGCGCTGATTTCACTCCTTCGGTGGAATGCTAACAAGAAAGAATTGTGGTGTGAGATGTGAAAATTTTATTGATATGCTTCTTTATATTCGAATTATTAACTCGTCGATGTTTGGCGAGATTAGATAATGTTTAACATAAATTGCAAATTATGTTTCATTGTGAACGAAAGGATACAATGTGTGAGAAAATACAAAATGACACTTACATAACTATTTGTTGAAAGTGCGTTTTATTGGCATAACTAATTTGATTTTTTTTATGATAGATAGGCAAACGCTTGACGGCTATCACGCCTGATGGTAAGCGATGGTGTGATCTACGATGGTAACACGCTTGCCTAGATTACTACCTTTTCACTCGTGACTTGAAGGCCCCCATGATTGTACCTATCGGGAAACACAGACCTAGGCAAAGAGTTCCACTCTCTAGGGCAGGGATGGCGAACCTTTATGTATCAACGTGCCATTTTTCTAAATGTTAATGTTTAATGAGGTCATAGAGGTGCCATTATCCATCAAATCGTAGCGTACCTAATGAATTTTGTGATCGGTGACGTGCCCAAAATATTGTGTCGCGTGCCATCGATGGCACGCGTGCCATTGGTTCGCCATCCCTGCTCTAGGGGTACGGATAATAAAATTTGAAGAAAAACACTTAGTGCGAGTCTTTGTTCTAATATTAAGCACGTACGTAACATTTTTTTTTTGAGTTTGTTGAGATTGACACCAATATAAATATATGAAAAAATCATATCCATATTAGGCTATTCCCAAGTCTCAACCACAGATTTCAAAGTGTATCCTTCAATATAACAAATTGATGCTCATTTAAATAATCCTAGCGTGACCACTGGTCTTCCATGATATTTATATTCAGTTCACTCCCGAGGGATTTCAATTGTCAAAACGTACAAAATCCTGTTATTGGAGAAGGGTGCAAAGATATTTTTATTTTCACAAGGAATCGAAAAGTCTTATAAGCACTTGTTTAAGTATGTATGATTTTAAATCCACTTCTTACTTTTCCTCGCGTACTATTTAAAATAATTATATATTTTTTTAACAAAAATAAAATTAATGAATTCTGTGCTATTGTCCTAAATGATAATAAAATAAATAGAACAGCTAAATAGAATCGAATTGTCCAATATAACTAAAAGTTGACATATCTTTTGAACAGGTGCACTATTTAGAAAATTTCATGTGACAGAAGAGAGAGAGCGTGATCAACGCTTTGAGCTTTGAAACTCGGCTACCAAATGAAACCATGAATTGATCAACTCTAAATTAAACCAAGCGTTATTTCACAAAGTATTCATAACAGTACACGCATCGCATCTAAAATCACCATTACTTTTCAACTTTGAAATTCAAGCATCTATTTATTACTTTCGCAACAAACAACTTGAAAATAATGCTTCATACGTGCCCCCCTGTCCCATAAAAACGTACTGGGACCTCACATACTTAGTTAGAGAGCAATAAAGCATAAAAAGAATTCAAATGTGATGTTATTTTGCCGCCAACACTGCGTAATTTATTTCTGGGCGATTCATAATTTTCTTTTATTCACTTTATGTTGATTTTCCTCGAGTAAGTGCGTAGTCGGTAACGATAATATTATTTCTGCGGGGCCATGCGTCATGCTCAGGTTGGGTTATGTTATTTCTTGTTGTTATAAAGGGATGTCTTTGTTGAGAGGTAATTAAATAATGGTGAAGCGTTTGCTCTTGTTTATGGGTTTGCTAATAGACCATTGCAAATATTGGAGAAGACGAAAATAAATATGTACTTACTACCTATTTTATTTATGCTACTTGACGGATGTTTGGTGCAGCAGCGGTAGCGAACCCTACATAAGTTTTTTTTTAATATTTAGAGCTCATGTTCTAAATATTAAAAAACTTCATTCTATCATTTGAACAAACACTTGTTATTTGTGAGTTTCTAAAAGTTTGATAAATCCTGTGCCATTAAATAAAAAAACATTTTCAAATTTGAACTACTCAAACTTAGTTAAGCTCATTTTAATCGTTAAATAAGATAATAATAATTATTTTTTGTATTATTTTTAACGACGACTAGCTTTTCATTACAAAACTATAACAAGAAAACGTTGAGTTGAGAGCCTGTTAGTTTTTTTTATTTTAAAGCTTTTATTGTATGGAAAATCTATTGGTAAAATTTCAATAAAATCCCAGCTGGCTGTTTACACATGTATGCCGTTGCCTAAGTTCAAAACGTTCAATAAAACGTCACGCGGGGTGCTGTTTGAGAATATTTTGGGCGAAAACACACGTTGCTATTTTGGCGTTAACACAACTAGAATTATTATTTTCATCAAAGCCAGCCTAAAGGAAAATATATCGCCAAGAGCCTATAAATAAATAAAAAATAAAATTAGGTAAGTGTAGTCGGATTTATCGTGTTTTAAGTTTTTTCTTACATTTTCAGGAAAAACTGAAGGATTTTAAATTAATTCATCCTATTAAGTTACTTCTTTATATTTTTTAAATCTGACAGAATTTTAATTTAAACACAAAAGTATCGATGTTGAAAGTTAGTCATATCAATTGTTTCAACCAGACTATTCTCGAATCGGACAGAGACTTTCTTAAAGTTTGCTCTCAAAATAAAGTTGACCATTCTTAGGCTGCGTTCAGACGATAACGAAAGAACCAATCTCAACCCGAACTCTAATCACAACTCAACCGCAGCAATATATCGCTTAAAATTTTGATTTCTATGTCACTTTAATAAGCTCCGTTATATTTTGTCGATGCAACTGCACACGCCCCCACTCAACCCAAACTCAACTCAAATTCAACCCGAACTCAACACAAACTCAACCCAAACTAACCTTAAAGTTACATCAAAATTACACAGGAGCTTATTAATGTGTTATAAGACTCAAAATTGTAAGCGATGTAATAATGAAATGCTTGGAAAACATTTTTTTACTTCGTAACTTTGTTTGGACCATATATCAAAACTTCCCGCCCTTAGCCCTTATGCCGGGTGGGACACACCTTAAGCATGTTGACAGACATTCAGGAGTGGAAATCTCGAAAACTATAAAAGATATCGAAAAACCTGACTTTATGAAACTTGTAGCAATCAGTTTTCATTTTGTAGAAAGACTTACGTCGCAAAAACGCATAATTTCCGAGATATATGTGAAAAACCGAAAATGGGACCTTAAAACACCCCCACCCCGCCCGACATAGGGGCTACGAGCGTGGACTTTAAATATGTTCACCTCCTAACAGGTCCAAACAAAGTTACGAAGTCAAAAATTGTGTTCCAATCATTTCCCTCTACACCTTTTCGTATACTGGGCTATAAGCATTTAAAGGTGGGTTGCTGTTGAGATGAGTTTGAGTTGAGTTCGGTTGAGGTCGGGTCGTGTGTTATCGTCTGACTCACTCCTTTTCTATCTCCTCACTCTCGCAATATATTCCCGTATATTTCACCACCATTCTCGCGGGGGCTGCTAAGCCGAATATTATGAGAGTACAGCCGTCGCAGGTGCCGCTAAACATCCAACTCGATCGGCTTGTCAGTCACGTTTCGAGTACGACTTTACACAACTGTCTGACTTCAAAGTGGACTTTGAAGTGTTTTATATAGGCTAAAGTATTTGCACCAAGAAAATTGTTTTTTTTTATTTTTTTTTATTTTTATTTTTTGTCGTAATTGTTATGATTTAAGATGAATTTTGATTGGAAATCACCATATCAGCCGCACGACACCCACTGCTCGGTATAGGTCTCCCAAAAGGATATTAGTTTAATGTAGGCAAACCAACAGAAAAAATGGCTTAAGGAGCACTTGATTCGCTATGGTAGACACATAACGTGGTTTCCCAGGATTTTAGCTTTTACTCAATATATCGGGTCATTTTGACTTCCCATCCAAATTTTGAGGATGTGTTCAGTCCATGAAACTGAACAACTTTCTCTAAGGAACACATGGCGAAATATGTGAAAAAACTACTCTCCATACAAATCAAAGAGATCATGTGAACAACTTAGTAGGTATGGGATAACCAAATGTTTGTGGCGAAATTCGACACATGTTTCTTAGAGAAAGTTGTGTTTACTTTCATAGACTGGACACATCGTTGAAATTTGGATGGTAAGTTCAAAATGACCCGAAATTTTAGCGTGTCCCGACAACTAATGACAATATTGTTCACTATGAACTATGTTATCAAAGCAAAATTATTTCATTAAATGTAATATGTTTGTAGTATTTGGCGAATACATGTGCCTATACAATAGTGAGTCCAGTGCTACTAATTAACCTTAAGACGGTTTTATTTCTTTAAATTCATGTTCCAAACGTGAAACATTACCAAAAATCTCTTTACAACACAGTCGCAACTACTTCCTAAAGATTTCCGAGGTAATTCCTTAACGCTAAAGTGTTTGTTACCAAAACGTACAATATCGGAAATAGCCGATCCAATAAATCCACTGAAAGTTGTCGAAAATCCCCCATTTTATTTCTTACGGTTGTACCAGCTATCAGCAAATCTACTAGGCAAACATGAAGCGTAAGGATCTGCTGAGATTTGCGAACAACGATAAATTGACCGGTAATAATAAAATGTAAGGGGTAAGAATGTAGATTGCTATTTAGATAATTGTTGGCCGGCGAGCTAGCGGAGGGCAGTGTATTGGAAAAATAGAGATACCCGCCTTTATTGCCACCCCGAGGTGGTCATTTATGGGAAAACTATCAACAGAACTGATGACGACGCGTTACGTTCCTGTTTTGGTGAGAAAACCATTGTCAGAGATTGATGTGATGCTTTTTCTGCTGTCTTGGGTATCTGCTGATGTTTCACACATTTGCGACGTTAAACGTAATTTTGTAGAGTTTTGATGTCAGCATATTGATTTTATTTTATTTTTAGAGATATAGAAATGTGTGCAAACTCTTAACGTGCGCTAAATGAAGCGGATGTGATGAGCGAGTGTTGTTTGCTAATAATTAAATAGCACAAGAGGTCTAAAAAGATTCATAACCTAAGCTAAAATTTTCATATTGCTTATAATTTTTGCAGCGTTTAGAAAGATAGACTGAAGGCGTTGTACCATAAAATTCGTTTATTTACCGAACCTTTTCTAAAAGGCCCAACAAATGTCAGGTGAAAAGTGTAATGGTGTGTTTCCCTTTGCGCATTTCGCCACTGTTTGCGTTGCCCAGAGCGAATATTTTATGCGCCACTGAGCGCATTCTGCGTCCGAATTATGACGGTCAACTGCCCAACCGAAACGCTACGTAATCAGATCGACAAATATTTCGTCCTTTCATATAGATAAATCTTGTGCGGGCGTCTAGTTATCTTGTGACGGTTGGCTTTGTTATCCTTTGACTAAACAAAGGTATTTAGAGTAATTTAATAAGGTTTTGTTTGAAGTAAAATAACAGTAAATACAACTGGGAGAAAATAAATATAGACATTTAATGGTGTGTTTAGATTTAAACTTTGTAAAATTGCCACTGTAGAACTGTACTGACCTTAACAGTCAGCTGCAACAAGCTTGGTTGCACAATATATAAGAACTAAGAATATAGAAACGGTAGTGTGTCAGGATTGACACAGCTAGAAATCTTTAAACAATTTGTCCACCTACCAATTACTGCCCAGAAAGGTTGTGTGGTTTTTGTCCCAAATAACATACTTACATAACATAAAAATTTCAAAACCAATGAGGAATGGCTGCAAATCAATTCCACAAACTATCCTTGCACTATCGGTTAAAGTGACGTTAATCCAGATAAAGGCCACAAATCTTGGCCGACAATGGCGGTTCTTGGCACAATAGGTGGCGACTTTAAATAAGTCCCCTCGTTGACAAACCGGCCCCCGGCTGTACTTAATGTGCTGGACATTCAGAATTCGGACGTTTGTCCGACGGATCCCGGCCGAAGGGCTAGAAATCTAGTGAAATAACCGCTTATAAATATAGAAAGAAAGAAGAAGAAGAAAGAAAAAAAAATGATTTGAGTCAGTACAACAAAACGAAATCCTTACTTAAACCTTACTAATACTAGTGGCTCCGTGAGCTGTAGACCTCGCGAAAAAATAAAATAAAACACACAGTAGGTACGTGAGTATTGCAGCTAGTTGGTGCTTCTAATTTTGATCATTTTTCAAAATGGGTGAGTTTTTTTTTTATAAATTTGGAAAAATTGGCTTTACTGAACAGTTATATATAATTATCGAACCTACTCACAAAATTTCACCAGAATCTGTTGAGAAATGCGACTTGTAGAGGATATCAAACAGCCGGAAAGCTGGAATGAAATATGTTTTAACATTGAAAATTTTTTTTCGATCGCTTCAGTAAGGTACCCAATTTCACCCAAAGTGAGACATTGCCCTGGTCCCGTGAGTTTTGGGTCTACGTGTATGTACTAAATGTCAAAAGATGCGTCTCAGCAAGGGCTACAATATGGTGAAAAGGTCAAAATCTTTTTTCTAAAATCGCATAAATGTAGAAAAATGACACACTTTTTCGGGGTCTTTTCTCACTAAATCGACAATTTCTCAAATACGAAAAGCGATATCGAAAAAATGAAAAAAACCCCTAGAGATATTGAGTTAGGCTACCTACTGAAATTAGTTTATGTCCCTGACTCTAACGGTCTGGGCTGTAGCTTATCCTTTATGAAGCGAAATGTTGGGATACCGTGGGCGACGACGTGCGCGGCGCGGGATAATGGTAATACGTAGTAGGTACGATTGAAGTTTTTAAATAATTGTATATTTCAAAGCTTGTAATAGTGTTTTATATTTTTTATTTATTTCCAAATTTTTTATAATTAAAAAAGTATTTAGATATATAATTATTAAAACCATAATATTGATATTGATTAGCTCTAGCAGGTCAACAGATGGTATGACGTGAATAGAGCGTGAAGCGAGAGCTGGTTCCAGATCTAATCAAAGATTTAAAAATCGTTAGATACGGCGGCGCGGGGCGGTACCATAGTGTGACTGCACTGAAATGTCTCCATAAGTCCTTATTCAAGTAAGTGACGTCGCTTACTATGTGAAAACGAAAGAGAAAGTAGTGTTAGCAATAGCTGTAGGAGCAAAAGAGATGACGCTATTATCTCCAGTACACGTGCTAGGCGTCGTAGTGAGTTTTTGTGTGTAGAGAAACGGATAAACGAATCTTGAGCAAAAGTTGAACAGAAGAGACCTGTGCGAGAAATGCGACCTGTAGAGGAGAAAAGACAGAGCCGGAAAGCTGGACTGCAATAAGTTTTTTTTACATATCTCCGCCATTTTGAAAAAAATCGAAAAAGTGGCGTGACAAAAAAATTCTATATTATTTTTAAACCTGCTCACAAAATTTCACGAGATTCAGTTGAGAAATGCGACCTGTAGAGGAGAACAGACAGCGCTGGAAAGCCGAAATACCTGTTTTTTTAACATTTCTCCGCCATTTTGAAAAATTAAAAAAAACCTGAAAAAGGCTCGACAAAAAAATTCCATATAATTTTCGAACCTGCTCACAAATTTTCACGAGAATCGGTTGAGAAATGCGACCTGTAGAAGAAAACATACAGACATACGAAAGAATTTTTGCCCAAGCTGAAGCAGAGACGCTTCGCTCGCACTTCGTGCTCGCTCGGTCAATTATAAATGCGAAAGTCCGTTTGTTTGTTTGTTTGTTTGTTTGTTACGCCTTCACGTCTTAACTACTCAACCGATCGTCATGAAATTTTGCATACACGTTGTCAGGCGTACAAAGAAGGACATACGGTAATTTTCATTCCGAAAAAAGCACTGTTCCCGAGGGATAGCAAAAAACATTCCACGCAGACGAAGTCGCGGACGGCCGCTAGTATTATAAATGCGAAAGTCCGTTTGATTGTTTGTTTGTTACGCCTTCACGTCTAAACTATTAAACCGATCATCATGAAATTCTGCATAAACGTTGTCAGGGATACAGTGAAGGACAAAGGGTACCTTTCATTCCGAAAAAAAGTACGGTTCCCGTGGGATAGCAAAAAACTTTCCACGCAGGCGAAGTTGCGGGCGGCCGCTAGTAAAAAATAAAGACACAGCTAAAAACTCAAGTATTTGTCTCAAAACAGTACCGACTCAGCATAATGCATGATCTGCGACCAGCGCTGGTCTTTCAAGACCGGATTGATGACACTGTAATTCGATGAAACTAATGAGCCCTCCATATGCACAGGCGCCCGGAGAGGCCGACAAGGACAGAGCAATATAACGGAAAGAGAAAATTGTCGTATGTCCTTTTTCTTTGTATTGCTCCGTCCCTTTCGCTCTTCCGACAGGGCCTGCGCATGTGTAGGGTCCATAATACTTACACAAATACAAAATACTATTCTAATAATAACAGTTATTGAGTAGGTTATTATTAGGACTTACTAATAATAACCTGTTGAGTTAACCTATGTAAACGTAATAAAATCTATAATCTGTGGTATCTGTCATGTGACATTGACGGCTGCTTGTCATTAGAATGTATGCAACATCCGTTTCCGCTCTCTTGCTCTTGTGTGTCTGTAATGGCTGGTCGATCATTCACTGATATCGTATTATATCCCTGTGAATCTTATCAAAATCTTTTATTTAAGAGCCCTGACCCATCAGGTTATGGGCCTTATCTATCGCGCAATAATAAAAAGTAAATATTTTCACGCGCTAGTTGTAATCCGAAATAGTGAAATTCTGCCTACTAAAAAGCACGATGTCGGGCTCTGCGAATTTCGTTTCTATAGAGAAATTAAAAGGGATAGAAAACTACAGTTCCTGGAAATTCATGATTAAAATGATATTGATTCAAGAAGATCTGTGGGAATGTGTGGAAAATGAAAAATGCGATGAGAAGAAAGCTCAAAAAGCTTTGGCGAGAATCGCGTTATCCATACAACCGTCTGCAATTCCACACATACGTAATGCGAAAACGGCGTTCGAAGCTTGGAGCAACCTTGAAAAGGCTTATGAAGATAAGGGCCTATGTCGCAGGTTGGGGCTCCTGAGAACATTATTTGCGACCAAGTTGAACGAGAGCGAAAGTATGGAAAGCTACATAAACAGAATAACCGAGATTTCACAACAACTCAGTGAAATTGGTTCTCCCCTTGAAGATGACTTTGTTGCTGTATTGATGCTAAGTGGTTTGACTACAGATTTTGACCCACTTATAATGGCAATTGAAAATTCCAATGTGAAACTTTCCAGCGAAGTGGTAAAAGGAAAATTGCTTCAGGAAAATCTTCGTAGAAATGATAAGGAGGAGACCGATGCTTCAGCCCTGTTTGTTAGAAAACAACCAAGATGTTTTAAGTGCAAGAAAGTTGGCCATTATATTAAAGATTGTCCTAAGTCAACGTATAAGAAGACTGCGAAGACACCAAATATGGATACATCTAAGGCCCTACTGGTTGCGCTGTCAGCAAACATCAAGACTGGTTCGTGGTACATTGATAGCGGTGCTACTGGACACATGTGTAGGGACAAAAGTGTAATGAGTGACTTTGTTAGTGATAATAAGTCGATAGAGGTTAATGTAGCTAATGGGAACAAGTTGTATACTGCTGGAAGGGGTTCTGTTAAAGTTAATATGAAAAATGGTAATGTAAAAACAATTAGTAATGTACATTACGTTCCCAATTTGTCAGCAAACTTGTTATCTGTCAGCGCTATGACAAGTAAAGGATTTAGAGTGGTGTTTAGTTCTAACATGTGTAGAATTTTTGATAACGGAGCTTTAGTAGCAACGGCCACAATGTGTGGTGGTATTTATCAATTAGATACTGTTGACTCATCCACTCAAAATTGTAACTTAACAAAAGTATGTCCTAATACCTCTCCATTTATAGCAAATTTAGGTTGTTTGGAGGAAAATAAAGATGTGCAAGCTGTAAGTAGTGAAGAATCAAGTGCTGTTGCGATGCCTGCAGTCTCGGTGATGGAAGATAAGGTTTCGCAGCAGGTATGGCATCGTCGTCTCGCACACCTCAATCACCGAAGCATGGAGTTGCTAAGACAAGGTATGGTTTCAGGCATTTCATATGATAAAAGTGATTTTCAGAAATGTGTGTCATGTATCGAGGGAAAGCAAACTCGTACATCATTTCCAAAGAATAGTTTTACTAGGGCTACAAAAATTTTAGAAGTAGTCCATAGCGATTTATGTGGTCCAATGGCATCTACATCGTTTAGTGGTGCAAAATATTATATAACATTTATAGACGATTACTCTAGAAAAACTTTCATTTATTTTTTGAAAAGAAAAGATGAAGTTTTTGATACATTTAAAAGTTGGAAATCATTGGTAGAGAATCAAACTAATGAAAAATTGAAAATTTTGCGCAGTGATAATGGTACTGAATACTGTAATTTGAAATTTCAGAACTTTCTTAAGGAGAATGGCATCATACATCATACTACAGTGCCATATTCTCCGCAACAAAATGGAGTTGCTGAAAGAGCTAATCGGAGCATAATGGAGAAGACACGCTGCATGCTTCAAGAAGCCGGCCTCGGGCAGAAATATTGGGCGGAAGCTGCAAACACAGCGGTCTATCTCAAGAATAGATCTCCTACGATAGCAGTGAAAGGCTGCACTCCAGAAGAAAAGTGGACTGGCAAAAAGGTATCAATTTCACATTTGCGTACTTTTGGTTGTGTCGTTTATGCACATGTGCACAATAGAAATAAATTAGAACCTAAAGCAAAGAAATATATTTTCACTGGTTATTGTGAGCATACAAAGGGCTATAGATTATTAGACCCAGATTTTCCAAAGAATTGCATAAAAGCTCGAGATGTAACATTCTTGGAAAATAAATTTAGTAAAGATGATATTGTGTCAAATGATGATAACAATTACAAAAATACTCTCACTTATGTAAACTTGCAAGAGAGTATTGAGACTGAGAAACCCACAGAACCATTCACTGAGGAAAATACCTTGGATGAGGTCAATTCTGATGACACATCAAATCCACAAAGATATAGTACGATATCAGTGAATGATTCTGAGAGTGATGATAGTTTTGTTTCAAATCATACTTCGGATGAAACATATATTCCAGATTTGGAAGAACAAACTTCAAGTTCAGAGCAAGATACAACAACAACAACAGGTGATGACTCCATCTCAGCCTTTCTGGTGAAGGCAACCTGTACCAGTGACACTGGAGACCCGCAGACAGTGGAAGAAGCTTTGAGCGGTCCAGATGCTGATAGCTGGAGGCAAGCGATGAAAGATGAGTATAACTCTTTCAATGTCAACAAATGCTGGACACTAACTGACAGAGTGGAAGGTCAAAGCCCAGTAAAATGCAAGTGGGTATTTAAAAGAAAATTAGGTGTTAATGGTGAACTTCTCAAATATAAAGCTAGATTAGTTGCAAAGGGTTTCACACAGAAATATGGAATAGATTACGATGAAACTTTTTCTCCTGTTGTTAGGTATTCAAGTATTCGAACACTCCTTGCTATAGCTGCTGAATATGATATGAATATTCATCACTTAGACGTAAAGACAGCTTTTCTTAACGGAGAACTCAAAGAATCAGTTTTTATGGAACAACCCGAAGCGTTCATATGTAAAGGTAATGAAAAGAAAGTTTTTAAACTTAATAAAGCAATTTATGGTCTTAAGCAGGCAGCTAAAGCATGGTATGAGAAAATAAATAAAATCTTATGTAAAACGTTGAAATTTTCAAAGTCATCATTAGAGGCTTGTGTTTATTACAAATATAGTCATGATAAATTAATAATAATAGCATTGTATGTCGATGACATTCTTTTGATGTATACACAAAACTCTCAAATAGAAGTAAATAATATTAAAAAGGAATTAAATAATGAGTTTGAGATTGCAGATTTAGGGCCAGCAAAGCATGTTTTAGGCATGAGAATCTGTAAAAATAAAGATAAAATAACTCTAGACCAACAAAACTATATAGAAAAGGTCTTGCAGAAATTTCAGATGGAAAACTGCAAACCTGTATCAACACCAATGGAAACTGGTTTGAAACTAGAAAAATCTGATGGTGATAAAAATACTAATTTTGATTATAGAAGTTTAATAGGGTCACTGATGTATATTTCAGTAGGTTCACGACCAGACATAACACATGTAGTCAGCTATCTTAGTCAATTTAATAATTGTCACAGTGAAGCTCACTGGAAGGCAGCGAAAAGGGTGCTACGTTACCTCAAAGGCACAAAAGAAAAATGTTTAACTTTTCAAAAAGGCGGAATTAACATTACAGGATACGCAGACGCTGACTGGGGAAGAAGTGAAGCAGATCGAAGATCTTATACTGGTTATGTGTTTCAGGTTGGCAAATCTATTGTTTCCTGGGAAAGCAGAAAGCAGAGAACTGTAGCTCTGTCCAGCACGGAAGCCGAGTACATGTGTCTCTCTGACAGTTCCAAGGAAGCTTTGTTTCTTAAAAATTTTTTACAGGAAATATTGGGTATACTGTGTAAAGTTACAATTTTTAACGATAATCAGTCTGCTCAGAAATTGTGTAAAAATACGATATTCCATGCTAGAACTAAACACATAGATATACGCCACCATTTTATTAGGGAACATATATGTAACGGTTCTATTGATATTAAATATTTGTGTACTGAAGAAATGTTAGCCGACTTGCTAACTAAACCGCTTACAAAAGAAATACATAACAAATTTGTAATGAAACTGTTTTAGTGCTTAAGTAATACTTAAGTTTTGTTCTATTCTGTATTGCATTATTTAAGGGACAGTTATAGGATTGTATTAGTTTAAGGGACAGTGTTGAGTTAACCTATGTAAACGTAATAAAATCTATAATCTGTGGTATCTGTCATGTGACATTGACGGCTGCTTGTCATTAGAATGTATGCAACATCCGTTTCCGCTCTCTTGCTCTTGTGTGTCTGTAATGGCTGGTCGATCATTCACTGATATCGTATTATATCCCTGTGAATCTTATCAAAATCTTTTATTTAAGAGCCCTGACCCATCAACCTACTTAATTAAAATACAATTTTATTTTTCAATATATATTTTAGTTTAGTCGCTTTGTCACATACGATGCTATGATTCCAAAGTAGGCAACCAATGCTGTTATCTCAGACCAAATAAAAAAAGTAAGACGGAGTCTTCCGGACAAAGCGGAGAGGCCTGTAAAACTACGCCTTGGCTGTGTACATACACAGTTCACGCACACATGTGTAACGAAACTACGCCTTGGTTTTTCATTAAAATACTGCCACCCGGCCCCCACCCACCCCCTTGTACGCACACATGTCCATCAAAAACCGACCTCACTTCATTGTTCGCAACGCTCCATCTTACTTTTTTATTTAATCTGAGGCTGTTATATTATGAAAATCGGAAACACCGACGGTACCATCAACACCCAGACCCGAGAGGCCGAGATGAGACGGACAGAAAGGACCTCCATTTTCATTCATAAAGGAGGGCTTGCGCCCCTATATAGTGGTGATGGCGATTTCTGTGAATCAATGCCCACAAATTGTTTGACTCTAATAGTTAATAATGTATGCTCTACTACCTAGTTAATCTAGTATAGCATAAACAACATAAAAGAAAATGGAAAATGTTAAAATGGAATGCTTGAAAGATGTGTGCTGTGAGTTAGGGTGCACAACAACCCATTAAACCCCTTTTTACAAGATTTTTTTAATCTTTTTCATAAAATTACTAGCGGCTGCCCGTGGTTTCACCCGCGTGGTTCCCGTTTTCGTGGGAATATCGGGATAAAAAGTATTCTTTGTTTTAATCTAGACTATATACTATCTGTGTGCCAAATTTCAAGCAAATCCGTTTAGTAGTTATTGCGTGATTGAGGAACAAACATCCAAACCCACAAACTTTCACATTTATAATATTAAGTAGGATTACACAGGTCCCTTCTTTATCATTTACTTGGCGTTGATAACCTTGCCAGTTCTATAAATCTCTAAGTCTACACTCCAATATCCTTGGCCACTGTCGATTGCTGACGTACCGTCCTCACATTGTCTCGGGCGAGACAAAAGAATCGCATAGCTCACCACCCCCCCATTGGTCATTCAGGATAATGTTCATACAACCGCTATTTGTCTTCTGGATTAACTTGCTTATTATTAGGGCTGAATTATGCCTTTGCATCCCCTTGGACCTAGGGTCAAGATAATAAGTTGATAAGTATACATATTGATATTAAAAAAGCTGATGGAAAAATTTCGTACAAGAGGTGATTAAAACATCTAGCCAGTACCTAGGCTATTTATGTAAAAATTGAAAATAGTATTTATGTAAAAATAATAATATTTTGTATTTAATACAATACGTGCATTGAATCTGTCCTCATTCGTCGTATTCCTGTTTTGTCGGATTCCTGATTTGTCGGATTTTCAATTTTTAAAGTAGACAGTAAATTTCAGGAGCACAAAAGATTCTGTAAAGATGCCACTTTGTATAACAATTTCATTAATTATGTCAACTTGCATTTCTAATGGAAATCTTTAACTATAGTTGTGTAGTTAAAAAACATTTATAAAAAAGGTTAACTCAATTTACTAAGTTAATAGAACTTCACGTATTTTAATGTGTGAAGAATTTTTACTGAATATACCCCAATCCAAGCTGTGAAGACACACAATTATGACATTAAGTTATTCGGACGATAGGCCCCGAGGGACACTAATGTCCCTCTTAGCACTTTAATAGTGCCGAGTCCCAGCGGTCAGTGCGCCCGGAGGCGGGCCATGGACATTACGGGACAGACCCTCCCCTTGCGTGTTACCGCAAATTAGTCGAACGCCCTTAAGAAAGCGTAATCCTGCCTATTTGGACACTTTTTTTTAAAGAATAATCTTTGCGTAATCCCTACGAAATCTTTTCTCGAAGTAAAACCCAAAGAGAATGTAAAAAACTAGCGTTTTAGTAAAATCTTTTTCATTTTGCACGTGGTGGCTGAGAATAGTTATTTGTTATACAAGTGACCAAAATCAAATTGTGCTGCGAGTGGCGACTTTAAATCACGAACTAGCGAAGTAGTCTAGAATTGAATCACGAGCGTAGCGAGTGATTCTAATATAGACTACTGAGCACAGTGAGTGATTTAAAGGCACGAGGCAGAACAACATTTTGGTCTCGTGTAAAACATACAACTTTTCACCTCGACCAGCGAGAAAATTTAACGTGGCTTTCCTGGTAAAAAAGCTTAATTCAGCATTAGAAACTTGTTCACTGAACTCTTTTGGAGTTAGGAAACTATCTTCATCGTTGGACACATTCATTTTTGTCACACAATTTATCACAAAAATAATTCAATCAAACCTAAGCTGAAAAATTTTGTTCATAGAGTCAGTGAAGTAGATTCCCTTCGTTTTGATTACATTACGTGTTTTTCTCTTATTCATTAATATTCCGTCTTATTTATTTATTTATAATCATAAAACATATAATTTGTTAATAAATTTCAATAATTTTTTCTTATTTCATATAAAGCCGTGGTCGTGCCGCTGTACAAAGGGAAAGGGTCACGGCAGGATGCTAAAAACTACCGCGGGATCAGTCTTCTCAGCATTGTCAGTAAATTGTATGCAAAGGTACTGATTGAAAGAGTGATGCAAAAAACTGATCAGAGTATTTGGGATGTGCAAGCGGGATTCAGAAAGGGAATGGGATGCACGGATCAGGTCTTCTCCTTGAGGTGCTTAACCGAAAAACACCTGGCTAAGCACAAAAAGGTTTACTGTGCCTTTGTGGACCTGGAGAAGGCCTACGATCGAGTTGACAGGAATGAGCTATGGAAGGTGTTGTCCGAATACGGATTGGAGAGCAGACTGATTCATGCACTGAAATCTCTCTATGAGGATTCCCGTGCATGCGTCAGGATTGACGGCGTATACACTGACTGGTTTGGCATCTCTAGGGGTGTCAGACAGGGATGTGTTGCGTCACCATGGCTCTTTAATCTGTTTTTGGACAGTTGTATGAAAGGTCTGAAAGAACGTGACTGTGGGGTTGTGATGAATGGGACTCAAATCAAGTGCCTTCTCTACGCTGACGACCAAGTTATACTTGCGTCTTCTGCGCAAGAGTTGCAGGAAATGATGTCGGTTATGAATGAAGATTTTGTGAGAAAAGGGATGAAAGTGAATGTAACTAAGACTAAAGTGATGGTGTTTGAGAGAGATGAAGAAATGACTGACTGTACGGTAATGTTAGGTGGCGAAAAAGTGGAACAAGTCCGTGAGTTTGTATACTTGGGGAGTGTGTTCACAAGGGACGGAAAGAGTGAGGAAGACATAGAAAGACGAGTAAAGAAAGGAAATTCGGTGAGTGGTGCTATACACTCGGTTATGAGTAGCCAAACCGTTTCTGCAAAGGCGCGAATGGCTATTCATAACGGAGTGCTGGTACCGACACTGATGTATGGAAGTGAATCTTGGGTATGGCAGAAGAAGAATGAAAGCAGAATAAATGCGGTAGAGATGCGATCGTTGAGGAAAATATGCGGAGTAAAACTAAGTGATAGAGTGAGCAATGAGGTGATTCGCAAAAGGTGTGGTCTGAAAGATGATATAGTGTCAAGAATTGAGAAAGGAATGCTCCAGTGGTTTGGTCACTTAGAGAGGATGAATGAAAGGCGAATCACGAAAGAGATATACTGTGTGAATGTGGAAGGAACGATTGCACGAGGGCGTCCCAGAAAAACCTACGCGGACCAAATAGAGGTTATTATAAAAAAGGCTGGTGTACGCAGTGACAAAAACCGCAGGGCATGTATGAAAAGATTGATGGATATGAATGAAGCGAAAGAAGTGTGCAAGGATCGTAGCAGGTGGCGATCCATAGTCTCTGCCTACCCCCATGGGAAACAGGCGTGAGTGTATGTATGTATGTATGTATGTATGTATGTATGTACATGTGACCTCATTACCTCCATACTCTTATTTCGAATTATCAATCTTCTTTTTTAACAATCCTTATTTAAAACTCCTTGGTATTTCCGTGCATTTTATTTTTTTACTTTTTAATCCGTGTATGACACCATAAAGCACTCTATCTATCCTTTTCTCACATATCAATTTTACAAGTGTCATCCTTGTCACTTTATTTGTTTTTTCTTTATTATTTTAAAAGTTGGTGTTAGAAATTAAAAAAGCACTTTGTCTCACGCTCGCAGCAAAAATCGATTTTGCTGCGAGTTTTTACGCGCCAAAAGCACCCTTTTCGTGCTGGAGAGGTGAAAACTATTTTTTTTAATAGTGCAAATACCATAAACTTAATATACCTACGGAATAGAGGAACAAACATGAGCTGTCAATCGAAACCGAAATTGATTGACATTTGTGTGTGTATTTTTTTATGTATAAGTCTCAGTGATGTAATCTTGTCACTATTGATATAAATATCGATATCGATAGTATTAATTAACAGCCATAGATTCAAAATAAATGGGATAGAATTTTGCACGGGTGTACTAAAATTACGATTCTGAAATGAAGTATGACTATTAGAAAAAGATCAGAAGATATTTAAAATCATATATTTAACATAAAAAAAGATAAGAAGATATTTCAAATCATTTACATTAACACATGTTGAAATGAAACTTCGTAGGAATACTTCTAAAAACAAATAAACTTGTATTTCATGTAACGTAAATAAACAAACAAATAAACCTCAACCCCTTAGGGGATAAATGAACCGAAAAAATCATCAATTAATTAATCATGTATGTCATTATTGAGGTTTTATAGGATGTTGATTGCGAAAATGGCATTTATTTTTGGGCTTCTTTTTCCTTGACGTCAATTCTGGTCGGAAAGAAGTTGATGGTGGTGACTGTTGCAATAGCGGAGGTGTAGATCTAGAATTCGATGAGGTTGGTACATATGTGAATGCCTCTGGTACAATATCTCTATAAACGTAGGACGATACTGTGCGTCTAGGCTTTATATTGACCTTTAACAAAGACAGAAATGAGTGGCTATTGAGTGAGTTAGTGAAGTTGCTGCTATTAAAAGTGAAGCTGAAATTGCAGTTGTAATACTTACTTAGAAATAAAATAGTATTATTATTTTATAGTATCATTTTATTAATGCTTACCGGAACAAACTTAGATGGAACTGCAGATTTTTTCAAAATTCGCTTAACCCCTCGCATCTGGAAATATTTTTTCTCAAAATGCTTACTGAATAGACATGAAGTTTTCTTTGGAGTCCAGTTTGGACTGCCAATTAATGTAAGCCATGCATTCTTTGTATCTAAGTTGGTAGGAAATCTGACTGAAATATAGTTAAATTACTTATGATGGTATTCTAATAGTCAGAAACTGATACCTATGGATCGGCTTAAGTATCTTAAATGGGATTACATTCCAAGATAATTAATAACTAAACATCATATAAGTACTTTTACAACAGTGAAACATATTCGTTTACCGCGTGATGCGGCGTGATAGAAAATCGACAAAAAATATCGATAACTTTATGCAGAAATTATTTCTATACACAAAATATCATAGATCTAGATCGTTAGATCTGCCCTGGTACTGAAAATCTGTAGGATTATTTCAAATCTGTCAAAATGGCGCACGCATGCGTGATGCGTTATTGCGTTGTTTACGTCCATCGGAATTGACAACGGAATGAAAATAAATTTCGATAATAATTGAAATCTAAATACTTACGCGTGATATGATACACGATTTTGCTATAATTGTATTCCTAGAATTATTGGTGCACAGATGAAAGGCATAAGACAGTTTTCTAGTGGTTTTTTCTTAAAAAATTTTTCTTTATAGAAGTGATTGACACCGTGTTCAAACCAACACTAAGAGCAAAGAAGTGAGGCTCACTCATTTGAATGTTGACACATTTCGGTGAGCTCATATTATGTTAGGGGCACATCTAACGATCTAGATCTATGCAAAATATTCGTTAATTTTGCATTTTGTCTAGCCGATCTTTGCTTCTTACAAAAATGAGTGTTTACAGAAGAGAATTATCACGTTCAGTGCTAAAATTTCGAAACGTATTGGCAAAAATAAACACAAATAATTTACCTGATGATTTATATTTGGAATAATTTACCTGTGGAATGAACATTTTTCTGGGTTATTTCGATGTGTTGTACAACAATCAATCACTGAACAGGACACCATGTTTCCAAAGCATTATTTCGCAAAAATGACCACGATTTCAAGAAAAATCGAAAATATTTTCAGAACTCAAATTCTCAGCGGGCTGATAAGGGCTGACAAACTGTCATACAGTTGCGAAAAAGAGTTCTGCACTACATAATCACGCATCTCTTTTTATCACACATTGTTGCTGATTAGTGACATCTCGCTTGCTCAGCCCTTTGTTACTCTATTCCGCTAGGTACTTAATATTAACTTTATGGCAAATACTCAGCACAGCCTTTGAAAAGTTTGAGACTCGAAACCTCATTTTGTCAATACGAAATTCAGTATTTTGTTTTTTTTCCGGTAAAACCTTTTTTCTGTTTATAAATAGTAATTATTACAGTTTATATTTCAGAGGATTCATCCGGATTGGCAGGTGCAATTTTTAGAGAAAATATTCGCATTTGTGGCCATAATTTTTAGTCAACTTTTTTCGCCTTTCGGCTAATATTACAGGAGAGTTTCAATGATCACAAGCCATTTCAAAATGGGAATCAAAACGTCACACGTAACCCTTTAAAATAGTCTCATTGTCAAATTTTAATTTAATTGAACTCTTCATATTTAATACCTCACTTTAGTACAAACGTAGAATCGCAGAATATTAATATTCGCACAAGGGTGAATTCTAAATTAACATCAGCTACCTTCGCAAACATGTCTTATACAGGAGAAACAATGTTTGTTCCATGTAAGGTATTCGTCGAATCTTAATCTTCATGAGTCAGGTGCCCCTACCCGCATGTCTTAATCGGCCCTTTATCCCTAACTTGCCCCTAATTGTTTGCTCCCAATATTGTACGGACTTGTATTCATTGTGGAGATGTGGGCAAACATTATTCAATCAAGGATGCTTTTAATTTATGGGAGCTGTGTTTTGTTTTACTTCGCTATAGACTATAACTTAAGTGATAAGAAGCACTTAGGGCTGACTTTTCAATGCCTAGATGTCTAGGCATTGAAAAGTCAGCCCAGTTTTATTCGTTTGATAGTGTATTATACGGCTGGATTGAAAATGTTTGTCATACATTTGTCGTAAATTTTTTGGATATTTTTTTTTTATTTGGTTCATAATCAAACTAACTGATACTGTTAACTGAGGATTGAAATAGTTCTTTTAACTTATGCGAGTATAATACCTATTATATTTTGTCTCTGTACAAGATTTTTAGTAGTTAATATGTGAACTTTCCCCTTTGTAGCAATTCTGAAGTTACACAAATAACTCTGTTCTTCTACATTTTATTGAGTTACAGATTTTTTTTTACAGATTCGGAGTTTCATTATTAAAATTTGAAATAATTCAAACGTTAATAGATCAGGTTTGTTCCCAAGTTGGTCCCATTTTTTGAAATTTTGAAATCGGTTCAGTATTTTTCAGGAAAACCTGAAAATACTGTCGTTTTTGGTGCCATTTTTTTGATTATAATATAGTTAGGTTTATATGAGTACCACTTTATTTGAGAACATGATGACTAAAAGAATAGAGCTTACATGCTTGTTATTTGTTTAAGTGTCCGGGCACGAAAACTGCGACGGCGGAGCGGCAGCGGGGCGGCGCGACAGCGGAGCGGCGGCGATGCATTCAACAGTATGGCACAGTATGGAGACGCGCACGAAACGGGCGGTGGCGGCGCGGGGCGACGAGCGATGCACGGGCGGGAGGAGAGCGACGAAAACAAATGAATAAACTAGTTGGATTTGGTAGCCCGCGATTACAGTAGTGTTGTGTTGAATAATATAATAGTGTCTGTTTGATTACTAGGTAGTACCTATTTATTCAGTATGGATGTCGGCATCTTGGACATCATTTAAAAAACACAAGATGAGCAAAGGATCCGGTTTTGAAACTAGTTAACGCCTATACTTAGACCATTTTTTCGAACTAAATAAAATTTTTAGACATAGGATATATTTCGTCCTTTGAATATTTTTCGGTATGGATTTAACAAGAAATTGTTTCCATAGCAACATCACATTTGACACATCAATAGAAATAAAAAAAAATAAGAAGTTACTTTAGTGGTATACCGTGGTCCTACCAGTAGGTCAAATCGGTAGGTCCACGGGCCCTTAATGGTATTTAGCCCATCTGTCACAACACTACTAGCGCGGCTGACCGACCGCTAAGTTTCGTGCCCACGTTCTCATCGCCCCGCCCCGCCGCCGCTCCGCTGCCGCGCCGCCCCGCCACCGCTCGGCCGCCGCCACTTTCGTGTCCGGACACTTAAAGTTTCAGATGTCTTGTCTTTCAAATGTGACAACTGACAACAAAAAATGTGACAATAAACATCTTCATACCCGCTTGTAAAGGGTTAAACGAAGACGAGTTTAATCGTCGTGACAAACGGCACGCATAAACTCGGCATCTCGCACGTTGAACGAGTAACTCGGAACTTTTCGACGTAATTACGACGAGAATTGCCCCCTTTCTTATGTGAAGAGGGTCGTTTTCTTTATTCACATTCACTTGTTTTAAGACGATTTAGTAGAACACATTAGTGAAGGTAGCTGTTTTTAAGTGAGTTTAGTAATGTTTCAGAAATGAACTCTAATTTAAAGAATTGCAGATAAAGGTAGAGATACACTTCCATTCCTGCCTTCGTGTCGAGCGGTCACGTTCCGTGTCGCTCGTCTCGCTGCGCTGCTCACCATACGGATTCGTCTGTCTCCAGTTTCTACGCGGGTGGACCGCGGCTCTTTCTGCCATCACCTAACGGTGCCAAACGGTGGTTAGACTGAGTAACGCCGATCAAGGCGGTGCAGTCTACCGGACACGGCTGCCAGCCGCCTTTTTCAAGGCAGCTGAAATCGTCCGACTTCGCCAGTACGGGTGTGTTAATCTGAGGGCCGGACTGTAGGCACGCACGAAGTTGCCGGGCGTTCCCCCCGGTGACAGAGCACCTCGGAGAGACATATCCCCTCTGCTGGGGAGTTCCTCCCTTCCTTTCCTGCTTCGACCTCCATCCTCACTTGGGTTCCCCTCGGTAGCGTGCCCAGGCGAGATTGTTAGTGTTAGGGAAACCTCGCGCTCCCCCCTCCCCCCTCGCCTCCTGGCGAGGGGTGTGTCTTTTTGAGTTGCTCGGTTGCAACTAGTTTATGTTGCCTGCTGGCAACTCGCGATTTGTTTTGTTTGATTCATAAATTAAAGTAAAGTAAATTAATTTCTGGTCATGGGGTCGATTGACTCTGAGACCATCTTATCGCTCACTCCCGCCGATCTTAGGCCCTACCTCCCGGAGGGCAGTATGGAGTCCATACTCCAGCTGCTAGCGGAGAAGTCGGCTTCGTACCGGCCCTCCCTCTCCCAGACTCAACCCAATACGACTCCAATGTCGTCCCCTGCCTCACCCACCCCTTCTTTTGAAATGGAGTGTGACCATCACGCTCCCAACCCCTCCCTTAAGAGGTCCGCCTCTCAAACTTCCCTCTCACCACCCCCTGAGCCCCAGCTCTTCCTCGACCCTCAGGATGATCCTGATTCCGACTCCTCCTCGTCTACCCTCACCGAATTCCAGACGGTTGAGAGCAGACGTAAGGGACTTGCTAAGCATCGCCCTCTCCCCAAATCACTCGCGACCCCCGTGCCGCTAGCCACACCTGTCCCCTTGATGGATCTCGTTCTTGATCCAACCCCAAAGGCTACCAAGCCTTCCCGCCCGCACACTAGATGCGACCCCCAGCCTGCTAAGGTTGTTCTCCCTCCACCTGTTTTCATCCGCGATGTCAACAAGTGGACGGAAATCTCTACCCTCTGCACCAATGAAAAGGTGCACTATACCCACGCCAAAAACGTGGGCATAGCAGTCAAAGTCCAGACCCCCACTCGTGACGATTTTAGAAATCTCACGCGTCTTCTCACCACCCGTAAAGTGGCATACCACACTTACGCTCTCCCTGAAGAGCGTAAGGTTCGTGCGGTCCTCCGCAACATGCCCCATGAGATCTCCAACGAGGATATCCTAAAGGACCTCGTCGCCCAAGGCTTCCCAGCGGAGTCTGTGCACAAATTGCACAGTCGTACAGGGAAAGTCTACCCCCTTGCCTTAGTCATCATGACTAACATCCCCTCAGCCCGCGATCTCTTCCGCGCCAAGGACCTCAAGGTCTGCGGCCTCTCTGAGATCAAGGTTGAGCCCCCTCATAGGCGCGGCACTCCGGGACAGTGCCACCGCTGCCAACTGTATGGGCATGTGGCAGCCAACTGCTCTGCTTCTCCGAGGTGCGTAAAGTGCCTAATCCCCCATCCCACCAAAGAGTGCACCCGCACTCGCGACTCTCCCACCCCTCCTGCTTGTGTACTGTGTGGCCAAGATGGTCACACTGCCAATTACAGGGGATGCCCACGCGCCCCGCGCCCCAAACCTCCTCCCAAAAAGAAGGCCCAGGCGCCTTCAGACCGTAGGAAGGCACCGAAAGGCCCCCCTCCCACTACCGATGAGCACTTTCCCCTCGCTCCCAAGTCGAGAGGAGCTCCTACCTCCCAGGCCCCCAAGCCGACTTGGGGCTCTCAACCCCCGCCTCCCAAGGAGAATCCTCCTAAAAAGGCCTCTGCCTCTCAAGCAGTCCCCTCAACTCCCCCGCAAAACGGGTCCCCCCTGGCCGATGACATGAACGTTGTCCTAGACGCGATTCGTGGCATCGACATAGCGGAGATCTCCATTTTAGCGGCAAAAATCCGCAATGCCCGCTCTCCTCAGGAGAAACTCCTCGCGCTCTGCGAGCACGCTTCCCTTCTTAGCTCATTATGAGTTCACCCGCAATCCCAAGTATTCAAATAGGCTCCCCTAATACGAACGTGGCTCTCACCACCGGTCGTATTAAACCACAGGGTGTCTCGCTTGTTTCATTCAACGCCCACTCTCTACGCGACAAAATCCCTGAACTAAAGGATTTTGTCCGCGAAAGAGATACCGACCTTCTACTCGTACAGGAAACGTGGCTCAAACCCACTGACCGGAAAGGGCTCACGATTCCAAAATACTCTATGGTACGTAACGATCGTGCCGATCTCCCACTCCATCCTACCAATAAGGACGCCTCTGGCGGCACTGCCATCTACTTCAAGAGATCACTTCATATCTCTCACGTTCCCACTCCCACACTCACTAACATGGAGGCCACTATATGTAGACTGTCTATGACGGGTCACCGCACTCTTATCATAGCCTCAGTCTACATACAGTCAGGCACGCTCCCCGTTAAAAGTGACTTTGAAACGCTCTTCTCCTTAGGTGACTCTGTCATTCTCTTTGGAGATTTCAATTGCAAACACACGGACTGGACGTGTTTCAATACCAATCGAGGTGGTCGCCACCTCCTCGAAATAGTCAAAGCTCTTGACGTAGATGTCATTTCCCCTTATGCCCCTACTCATTACCCATATAATGTCGACCACGACCCCGATGTACTAGACTTCGCTCTAGTGAAAGGTGTCTCTCTCCGTCTGAAATCGATTGACTCGCTTGACGATCTCGGTTCAGACCACCGACCGGTCTCTCTTATCATGGGAAACCCAAACCCACCCCGCCCTCTCACTAAGTCCATCACCAACTGGGACGGTGTAAAATCCACCCTTTCGTCGGCTATGGATGCCGACAACTCACCGTACGCTATTGGCCCCGACTATTTTGATAGTACGGAGAAAATAGACAGTGCGGTGAGCTCCCTCACCCAACTGGTCCAATCAGCCGTTGCTGAGAACGTGAGAGAGGTACCTGTGAAAAACCACAGTGCCCTCTCTCCGGCTCTACGCAACCTGAAAAGGGCCAAAAATGCCGCTCTCCGAAGAGCAGCAAAGTACCCCACTCCCGAATTTAGACGAAAGGCCAACCAACTCCAAAAAACTCTTACCAAAAAACTCGCAGAGTTTAGAGATGAGAGTTTTAACGATCTTATGGCCGAGATCACCCCTTCTCACCAAGCCTACTATAAAGTGGCTAGGGCTCTCCGTAGCGATGCTATAACCCATGTCCCCCCCCTTCTCCGTCCAGATGGCTCTACAGCCTTCGAAGACGACGAGAAGGCGGAATGCTTCGCAGACAGTATCGCTGCCCAATGCTCAGTCAGCACCCAGGAGTGCGATCCATCCCATATTAGGCAGGTAGAGGAGGAGCTCAACACCTTAAGCTCTCTCCCTCTGCCCTCAGACACTGACCCTATGACAGTCTCGACTGACGAAATCCACCTTCTCATAAAAGCCCTCAAACCCAAAAAGGCGCCCGGTGCCGACGGTATCTCTAACATGGCCCTCAAGCACTTTCCCATCCAAGTGCTCGCCTTTCTCACTCTCATTTTCAACGCCTGTTTTGATAAATGCTACTTTCCAGCCGCCTGGAAGGATGCTATCGTAATAGGCATTCCCAAACCTGGTAAGGCCCCAAACCTCCCCAGTAACCACCGTCCCATTAGCCTCCTCAAGGCTCTAGGCAAGCTCTTCGAGAGGTGCGTACTCGCTCGTATGAGAGAGCACCTCTTCGGGGAAGACTTGATTATCCCACATCAATTCGGCTTTAGGCCAAAACACTCATGTCCCCGTCAGGTTCACCGCATAGTCGAGTATATCTCCAGCGGTTTCTATCCTAGAAGATACAAAACAGTAGCAGTCTTTTTCGATGTCGCCAAAGCTTTTGACAAGGTTTGGCACACCGGACTAATCGTCAAGTTACACAGACTAAATCTGCCCTTGCGTTTGGTCCGGTTAGTGGCATCTTTCCTCCATCACCGTACCTTCCGGTTTAGACACGAAGGTATCCTCTCATCCCCTCGCCCTATAACAGCAGGAGTGCCTCAGGGCTCAGTCCTCGCTCCCCTGCTGTATATAACTTACACCAACGACATCCCCATCCCAAAAGGTGGCGTTGAATTATCCCTTTTCGCGGACGACACGGCTCTTTACAAAAAGGGCCGTAACGTCGAACAAATCCTCCCAAAACTTCAGATCTCCATTAATGCACTAGGCAAATGGTTCCGTAAATGGCGCATCGAAGTTAACCCGGAGAAATCCTCCGCAGTTTTCTTCGATAGAAAGCGCCGTAGAGGGCTCCCCAATCACCGACCACCCACTATGCTAGGCAAATCCATCCCCTGGCAAAAGTCTTCCAAATACCTCGGTGTCACTCTGGACCAGAGTCTCTCTTTCGAGCCTCACGTCAAAAGAGTGACCCGTAATGCCCGTTTCTATCTCCACCGACTCAACGCCATGTTGGGTCGTCACAGTAAAATGTCCCTTCGAAACAAGCGAACACTCTACAAGGTTTGCATACGTCCGGTGATGACATACGCCTCTGCCGTATTTGCTCACGCCGCTCCCAGCACTCTTGACAAATTACAAGTAGTTCAAAATCTTTTCTGCCGCAGAGCGGCCAACGCTCCTTACTATGTCCGCAACGCGGACTTGCATAGGGACCTAGACCTTCCCACCCTCCAGCAATGGACCATAAAGGCCTCTGAGCGCTTTTTTAAAGCGGCAGAAGACCATCCTAACCCCCTCATCCGTTCCGCAGCGGACTATGACCCGCCTGCTTCCTATCCTACCTACTTAAAAACGTACTTCTGGCTTCTTGATTCGACGACTTGATATGGGTAGCTTTAGTATGTCATGCTCACTTCAAACATTTCTGCGGTGGTGTCGTGTGAGGCGGGTCGTTACGTTCCCTCAAATATGGTTGAGCGAAGCGATGGCTGGTTCATGCGTCATGCTCGTGAACGGGTGCTGCCAGTGGGAATGGGTCTGCTTCTGTCTGCTTGTATTAAGGGCGTCGTATAACTTGTATATAAAAGATCTGTTTTATATTGTCTGTATGTATGGCACTTCTTACTCAAAAATAGCTTACCTTGTTTTGATTTATTTAACTGCAATATTTTTACTTTCTATAGTCAGTAGTTTAGTGAAAGACCTGTGAAAAGCTTTTGGATATAAATTTTCAATTCGATGCCTTAACATAGGTAGTCTTAGTATGTCATGTTCTCTTTAATCATTTCTGCGGTGGTGTCGTATGAGGCTCAAATATGGTTGAGCGAAGAGATGGCTGGTTCATGCGTCATGTTCGGGAACTGGTGCTGCCAGTGGGAATGGGTCTGCTTCTGACTACCTATCTTAATGCATATTGAATTGTATGTTTTTCTTTTATTTTTATTTATTGTAACAGCCTAGACTGAATAACAAGTTCAAACTTTGAATTTAGCTTAAAATCTGTAAATTGATTAAGAAATTTGAAACTCATTAAGAAATGAGCTAATTCAATAATGTTATTTATTTGTTAATCTTTGTTAATATAAAGTCTGGAAACGATATACATATTTGTAAATATCGTTCCATCTGATTGATAAAGCTGACAAGTTTTTTGCGCCCATTTTTCTTGTCAGTTAAAAGACGTCATAATGGGTGGCAGGGTAAAAGAATTGACGATTTAAAAATGCTTATTATGTGAGCTTATTTAAATAAAATATATTTCACTTTCACTTTCACTTCCTCCGCTCCGTCTTCCCGCCGACCTAAATCGGTCCTAACGGACCCTCCCAACAAGCTTTCGTCTGACCTGAACCTCCTCCTGGAGGCGATGGAGGACGATTAACCCCATCAAGCCCGACCCCTCAGGTCACCCCCCGTCCGCTGTGGCTGATCGATCCCCCTCAGGGAGTCAGCTTAATTGTACTCGACTTCTCGACGCACAATCACTTAGGTGAAATGTGACGTCTGCGCTGTCCTCTCCCCTGAGGGAGGGCAGTCGCCTCGGATGAAGGTTCGTCGCCTGTCCGGGCACGTAACCAATATATGGCGGTTTTTAGTCAGTCGAGTCTGACATAACCAGATTAGCTCGGTAGCAACCGGCTAGGTGGTATCCAATGAGGATTTTCCGCCTCCTTCCCCCCCGCGGGGGAGGGTAGCTTGGATCCCCTAAGGTGAAGGGCTCAAAAAAAAAAAAAAAAAAAAAAAAAAGGTAGAGATAAGGATATTCTCAGCACCATAACATATTTTGTTGAGTTATTCTAGGGTTTCCTAGGATGACGGTGCCGTCATATTACGGTCGTAATATAACGTCATTGAATGTTGTCTATGTAAACAATATGGCGTCACCGTAACGTCAGAAACAGCACCGTATTGTTTACATGGACAACGGTCTACACCCCTAAATGACGGCAACGTCATCCTAGGAAACCCTAGCTTTAACTACTCAGGATAATGAACATTGGAAATAGGATATTATAGAATAATTAAATTAACAAAAAGAAGTTTTTCTTGAATATTTTCATGAAAAAGGCTCAAGGTTAATTATTCAAAAGATATTGGAATTCATCAAAAAATATCAATTTTCTTGTATTTGCATCTGCTAGTGACAATTTTACACAAACATTTAAGGCAGCTTTAAATGCAATCCCTTACGATAACATCATCTGCATTTGCTTTCCGTTCCCATACTAATAAAATGAAAATCCTAACGAAGAAATGAATTAGTATTTTTAATGAACTTGTAATGGATTTTCGTGGGAAGCGGACAACGGTTCAAGTATGCTTTTTTTAAGAAGGGTAAGAACACACTACAGGAAAGTAGCAGAATTCGTGACGAAAACATTATTTTTACATAATAATATTAAATATACTTACTGGGAAAATTCGACTCGCCACCAGATTAGTTTCTCCGGCGTGAGCAATTTTTTTAGTACATTTAATCCTTACTAATATTATAAATGCGAAAGTCCGTTTGTTTGTTTGTTTGTTTGTTATGTCTTCACGTCTTAACTACTGAACCGATCATCATGAAATTTTGCATACACGTTGTCGGGGGTACAGAAAAGGACATAGGGACCTTTCATCGCGAAAAAAAATACTGTTCCCTTTCAACGCAGACGAAGTCGCGGGCGACCGCTAGTATTATTATATAAAAATAACATAATAAAGCAAATCTCTGAAAAAATATTTATAAATAATTTTTTTACTACCATGCACGTTCCTTGACATTTTGTAACCAAAAATCGGATTCCTACTCTCGCCAGCTAGGTTCAAAATGATATCAAATAAGATAATATTATGTTTTATTTCAACACTGCTTTAAGTATTTAGATATAACAATAAAACTTAACCTAGTGTTATAAAATATGGCGGTCTTATCGCTAAAATCTCTTCCAGACGACCTACGGTATGGTGAGATTGGCAGAGGAGAAATACTGGGGCGAAACGGCATGGAATGAAATGTAGATATTATTATATTTCTGGCACACATTAATTGCCTATAAAAACGGAATTGTCGACGGTGGATCACTTTATATTCTACCCCGATCATCAACAACTATCCCTCATTGATACTTAATACCAAGTGCTAACTGCAAGTGTGTACGAGCTTTAAAATTTAAAAAGCAAACGCCTAACGTCTCTCTGTCGGAAAACAAATGGAGTATATTGTTTTCCTTTAATTACCATATCAGTGTTGTCTTGCGCTCCGCACTCATTTCCATATGGAAAAATGATACGGATCGCGCGTTCGCCCTAGTGATACAATATGTCGGGGAGGGACGTCGCAAGAAACCCTCCCGAACAAATTAGGAGTGTTCCCGTTTGACAATTAAGGTGGTAATACCACCGAAAGTTTTTCTTTAATAAGTTGTTAATAGATAATGACTTTAATAAAACTTTATGTGGAATTTTTATCACTGTTTTTATCACTATATTCCCTCGTAGTCATTCGTTGAAGTAGATAGCAAATGTGTCACTTTTGGTCATACAACCATCTTAAGTAACAAAAGTTTTTGAAATATTACCATTTACCTGTTTTATAGAAAGCCGTCAGTGGAAAAGTAATACAAGAAAATTTCAAGGAGCTTTCAAACGTCTCCGTAGCTCATTGTTATAATTATAGACCTAAGTACAATTAAAGTTAAGTTATCTAATAAAGATAACGAATACAAAACCAAAATTAAATTTAAATTAATTTGGATTGTGGCACAACGTCTAACCTAACAAGGATCCTACCTATAACAACAGCTCAGTGCTTAAAACTAGTAAATACAATACATGTTTAGCAATAGCAGAGCTAGTAACGAGTGCCGATTTTACATTTTTTCGTCTGCGTGGTCATTTATTTGTCTATCCCTTGGGAATAGTACTTTTTTCGGGATAAAAGGTTTGTACTTCTCTGTACCCTTAACATAACAACGTGTATGCTAAATTTCACAATGATCGGTTAAGTATTTTAAGACGTGAAGGCGTAACAAACAAAGAAACAAACTGACTTTCGCATTTATAATGTTAGTAAAGGTTAAGTAATCAGTCCCTTTTTGACTGATATAAAAATAAAATTCAAACATGGGAAATCTGGTGGTAGTTGGGAACACACCACAAATTATACGGCTATGGGAGGCATTAATTTGCCATATTAATTTCGCCGTAAAACTCTGTTCGCGACAAGGCGACGGGGAATTTCGGAAGTTGGTCGTCCCATGGCACGGCTTGTTCACACAATCGTCGGGGTTTATGGGCCTAAAGCTATTGAACATACCATACAACAATATGCCTTGGAGACCGAATGTGTAATTGCTAATAAACGCACGTGAGCAGCGAAACAATGTTGTAATAAAATGCTTTTATGACGTTATAATGCGGGTTTAATTTTTTAATTTGTTGTGATAAACGACACGCTGACTTTAGAAAGAAACCTAAAGTAAAGTTACTTTAACAACTATCGTTAGGTTCAGAAATATCCCTGCGACGTCGATAGAGTTGAAGACACTAAGAGTACATTATGAAACAAGTTAGCTTAGGTTGCTCATTGCGGTAGGCGTAACTCAGCCGAGTGTGCAATAAGCAAGAACTCACGAGTTTCATACGACGTTTTTCAACACACTTGCGAGGAAAAAACAAAATAATTTACCACACAGCAACAAATACAACACAAACAAAATATGATAATTATGATTGGAAAAGGCGCGTAGGTTTTATTTTGTTTTTTTCACACGCCCAATGCAAGAATATTTTACGAACAAAGGGGTGAGTGAGCATACAGCCACTTCAAAATTATATTTTTAAGTGATAAAATGCAAATATTTTAACAAAATAAAACAAAATATTGTGAATTATTGATAATTTGATAATAATAAAATATTTTTTGAGTTGCTACGGGTGAGTCGATTTTTTCTAATATTTTTCAATTATTAATCATTTTAATATTTTTTGACTTAATTAAGGGCTTACACATTTATTTATTCCAAAAATGTATTTGAATTTTTAGCGGCATAAAACCTCTTTGTTGTTACTAAAAAAATAACTGTATTACCCGGTTAAATTGGGAATGCTCTGTTTACTCGCATAGAACTTGCAGTAAAGTACTAATTTAACTTCGTATGGTTTACTAGCGGCCGCCCGCGCTTTCAACCGCGTGGTTCCCGTTCCCGTGGAAATATCGAGATAAAAAGTATGCTATGTTTTAATCTAGGCTATATATTATCTATGTGCCAAATTTCAACCAAATCCGTTCAGTAGTTTTTGCGTGATTGAGGAACAAACATCCAAACATCTAAACATCCAAACCCACAAACTTTCACATTTATAATATTAGTAGGAAGTAGGATTTTATAACTAACTAGTGTTTTATGTATTATTGCACGCGTTTGTTATAGCTCGGTTTATGGCCATAAAAGCGATGTATTAGGGTTCACTTTACGAGCAAGTATGTTGAAAATATATTTAAAGATAAGTTCGTTAGGATATAAGCCATTCCTCATAACTCTCACATTGTACACTTCGTCACAGCTTGAAGTAAAATTGTATGGCATTCTTTATTTAAATAGAATAATAATCAACATACATTTTAATTGCAGAAAAGGAACTTCACGCATTATTTTCGTAGCAGTAAGGGCAGGTTTACATTTTCTTAACTGTTAGTAGAGAGTAGACGTACATTGACTGGTGTGTTTGACATTCTTTAAATATCAACGAACATGACAAGCAATGTACCTTTATACTAACAGCTAAGATAATATACTTAAACCAGCCATAACTAATAGTTTCGTTTCTATTAAACCCCTAAGTAGCATTATCTGATAGTGCAATGAAGCGATCAATCCAAGCCGATAGTTGGAAGGCTCCATTTTTAACCCCATTGTGGTGGTGTCCGCGTAAGCGATGGTCCTTCACACCCTCGATACCACAATCGAATGTTATTGATGATGGTCAAGAATGCTCCTAATGCAGCCGAGTGAATTTGCTGATCAAGATTTTGAGGGGTTGAATTCGCAACTTTTGATAAACTTTACTGTTGGTATACTTAAATATTCATTGTACACAACAAAATATATCTTACAATTTGGAGAAAAAAACATTTAATGTCGGGTAAGCCGAGTGAGCATCAATTCATGCTCGAAGACTGTTTGCATTTTAACATATTGTTGAAAAAAAACTGTTTAGTCTATAGGTAGAGTAACTTTCGTCTTTTGGTCTCAGAATAGCATCTTCTCTATTTAAAAAAGCATAATGTTTCGAATTTTCTGTTCAATATCAGTCAAACTTGTACCACTTCTTTATTTTAATGTCGTGTTTTAGGATCTTACATTTCCATTACTGGTGGCATCAAGGTGTTTCCCAGTATAGTTGCAGATCACCGACCAATATGCTCGGCCATAATTCATTCCGTCGATCCCGGCCTATCTAAGCCCGTGATAAGCGTTTTCTCATGACTTGCATATTTGAGACGAAATGTACAGGGACGGACTTAGGAGCTCTCTGCTCTCTTGGTTTATAACCGCTCCGTAAACGTGTACCTACATACAAACCCGGTTTCAGTAGAGTTTTGTTTGTTAAATATTATTGAGTTTGGTTTTCATTAATGTGTACTTTTCGTTGATGTGTTTAATGTTAGCGAAAGCTGAAACTTTCAATATCTTCCATACTGACACCCAATATGCCCAGAAAAACGGAAATAATTTTAAAAATCTTTTTATTAATCAAATCTTCGATAAAAGTGATAAAGGTCTTTGTCTGCAAAGCCACCAGCAAGCTCTACTACTTGCATTTACACGAAATATTAAATAGCAATATGAATAAAAAAAAAAATTCTTTCATTTTTTTGAAATTGATGACCTGCTTTCTTTCCAAGTCCGTCCCGCAGAATCCACGCAGTGAAGAGGGGGCGCGACCACGCGTGACTCTCGCAATCGACATGTTTATTGCTTTAATATAAAATAAAGGGAACCCATCGATATATGAAAAACGTCCACGTGTGATCCCAAGACGGGAAATTGTATTTTTCTTTCCGATACACGTTCCTTAACTTTTTGAAGGGGGGTTTATTTAAAATTTGCTACAAAAATATTGGCTTTGAAAAACCAATTACTAAAAACTGTTCTTAGGTTATTAATTTGATTTTTTAATGACATACAAGAGTTTTGTGAAAATTTTCCTTTTAAACTATGGGCGTCAAGTTACTTTTGTCATGGTAATTAATATCACAGATAATAACATTAAAATAGTATTCATATCAAAAAATTAAAACACTTTGCCATATACATATACTTGGCCATCTTTCGTAGTGTTAAGCTCATCTCGATGCTTTTTAAAATATTATATAATATTCATTATTTTAGGGCCATTTTCACCGGTTCCTGTTATGATTGAATTATTAAACAGATAAATTATTACAAACTATGTTCCATTTTAAATTAAAATAGAAGATACGAAATCCTAAATGTGGGAAACAGACCCTTAGACCCATATTATACTACTCGTATCTTTCATTTCGTAACTGAATATTTATATAATCATAAATTTACGAATTCACACATCACACACGAAACATTCCAACCACGATTCCAGGGGTGCGTACTGAATAATTTTATTTGTTTATAATTTTAATAACTCCCTACACCGTCGTATATTACGCTCTCTGGAGGGTGCCATTTTTCAAGCGTTGGGTACAATAAGGAATATTGTCACTTTAGAATTTGCAACCCGGGAGAGAGCGCAATATTTATAGATTATCCCGGATTCGCCTCTTGAAATATTCGCACTTTGGGGCATAAACATATTTTTCAACCTTACTGTAATAGTTTTGGTCGAAGCAATTTATTTTTAAAAGCCTCGTCGTTTTTCATTTTAAGTATCTAGAGGTAAACCGGTAACTAGAGGTCTTTCGCATAATTTTCCCTGTCCTTTTATATCGCATACCTTCTTTTGAATGACGATGAATTCATCATTAATATCATTAGCAGTAAACATTAAATTAGTTACCCACGGTGTTATTACAAAAGATTTTTAAACACCTGTTTAACTTAGACACTGTTTATATTTAAATGTGTTGCTCTCTTTCAAACAATATTGTCAACAAAGTCACATCTAAATAGTGTTAAATTAAACAGGTGTTAAAAATTATTTTGTAATAACACTGCCAGTGTTTTGTTTTCATCACTCTACTTACGTTTGAAATTCTAAACTGAAATAAACGCATGGTAATATTTTCTGCAAAATTCTTTCGTTCCGACTTGAAAACAAATGACTATCGCCTAAAAATACATTCAAAAACATTGCTATTCTATTGTACCAGTCGTTCTCACTCAAACCACAGACTTATTTTGTGCTCAAACCGTCAAAAAATATGACCTGCGTTCTATTTTGCGATTGTTCATGGCGCCTCGGCGCAAAGTCAACGTGCGAGATTTGAATTCCAAATTTAAAGTCGCGCTGTTCCGATTCACCTTCGTGTTTTTTCTTCTTATTGTTTATCTTCTCTTTTTTATTTTGTTATCGGGGTCGGATATTTGTTTATGCATATGGGACCTCAGTTTTCATATGACGTATGCGAACGGTGCAATAAACGTAACTGGTTTTATTTCTTGCCTTTTCTGATATTTTATTTGGGCAAAGTATCTTTTTACTGTATCGCCTTATAGAGATATCGTGTTTAAATATTTGGCTGAAGTCCACCAATACTTAAACAGCTAATTAAGTGTAAGTCGTCTGTTTTTGTAATTTTTATGTATGGAGAAAATGTCAAAAACCAATGGTTAAAAATAAACCTGCTGTTAACATAGACTTATTACGTTAAAGTAGTTGGTGATCTTTTAAAAATGCGATGTTATTATACATATTTCTTCTACTTATGTTAAAGTGTCGATTCAACTTAAGAAACTAACAACATTATATAGAAGTCGGTAAAAATTATGAAATTCGTAGGACACAATTTAATAAAAACAACCCTCAATTTCTCACACCCAAACCAATCATAATGAGTTTCTAAAATTGGATCTTTCCATGTAGGTAAAATGCTGGCAAAATTGTCGTAAATGTTGCTTGCTACTATTAAAATCCCCAAGAGACACTCAAGTGCTTTCCTTAGCATAAGAGCATAAGTACCAGGACTACAGAAGTACTGAAGCGGTCACCCCTGTTGTCTTAGTAAGCAGCGGGCAGGTCAAGTAAACACCCGTAATGGATTCTGGCTCCGTAAATTATCATCTTGCCGGATATTGAATATATTAAGGCAATATGGCCCATGCAAAGCTGGGTATTTGTGTAATTGCTGATCTCAGAAGCTGTATGATGGAATGTTATGATTATGGAAATGTGATTGCGATTCTCCCAAAGTTTGGTCATCCGTTTGCGACTGTAATAACAGAAGTTTGGGTAAGGCTGCCATGTTTGTGGATTTTATGATTTATGATATTTTTAATTTTATCATTTATCAACTAAGTTGTTATTCGGAAATTCACCATAGAAATTATCTTACTACAGTCAGACAGCACAGTTTTAAACTAAAACAGTAATATTTTTCTTTATTTTCTTAACAGCGCAGAAAATATTAAAAAGTAACAGCCAACATGCCATAATGTCCAAAGTTATGCTAGATCTCTTATTATTTTTCTAGCATACTACATTATCAGCAACGAATAACTGTCCCTTTTATTATTTCCGCAATCCAATATTTTTCAGGCACCATCGTTCCATCATTACAGATTCAAAGCATTTTCATTTCAAAAATTACAACTACGAAAGGAACGTAATTAGTTTCGAAATCAAAGGCGGTGACGTCCGAGCAATAACAGCTAAGGAGATGAACCAGACCGTTCGAGCCTTGAATATTAATCGAGAAAGGAAATGGATTAAAAACTCCTTGTCTCCAGAGCCTCAGGAGCACGCGAGCGAACAGAGGCTCATCAGAACCAACCAAAGCGTCAAGTAAAAAGACTGCTGTCGCCTGATCGAAGGCTGACGCTCATACATTTGCATGTTGTTCAGCGGTCTTTTTATAACGTGACGTGATATGATCCATACCACCAATTTTATTATAGTCAAAAGTAAGATGTCGGTGGCTGAGGTATATTGCAGTAGGTATATTATATGCTAGCAAGTTGATTTATGGCGATTCACAAAAGACTCTACAGCGCTGCAGACAGTCGTATAGCCCACCCCGCATGCCAATATAACATAACCTTTATACATTAACAGAAAACGGCTAACACAAGCTACCGCCTATGTTGTGATAAAGTTACGGTCAGATGTAGCCGAAAAAATACGCAACAAAAAATATTATGTAACATGCATTTTACTAGAACGAATTCAGAATAATGGTTTAAGTACTACCTTTAGCTACTTATACTATTAGTTATTCTGTGTAAAGCACAGGATAACTAATAGTACAAGTAGCCTTAAATTTTGATTAAGACAAGGTCGATGAGCTGGGTTATCAATACAAGGACCAATCGGGAATCTTTTTCTCTGTTCGGATTTTCACTTCTGTGTCGCGGCCGCCCATCACGATCTCTTGTATCCAAACAACTTTTTTCAAACGTTCCAACCACATTTGCATATTTTTTCTTTCTCGTGTTCCCTTGTGAATAATTTAATGAATCTTAAAAAATATTGTTCTGCGGTTCTTTTTTGAGTATTATTTTAAAAGGAAGTATCTTTCTCCACTTGTTCCCTTCATCTTTCCTTAACTTATTCTAAGGTGGTAAAATAACGTTCTACAGTTTTAAAATATATTTTTTGTACCTATCTGAAAAGTCAAAATTTAATATGTACCTATTATAATTTATATTATGATACAATGAACATCCATATAGGTACGACTATCTTTTTTGTTTTTACATTCATGACACTCTATTTTTAGGATATCTAAAAAAGTTTCAAAAGAAAGTAGATATCTAAGTTCTGTTTATGCCTTTTAAATCTTATTACACTCTGGCAACAAATTAAAAGATCGCGCGCATTTTTGCCGAGTCTCCTTAAAAGGTATTACTGAGCGTAACAAAATTTAACGGATATTAAAAAGTTTAAGTCGCTTGGAGTTAATATTGACGGGCGTAGCAGATGGGAAGAAAGGGTTCCTTCAAAAGAATTCAAAAGGCGACAAAAAGGCGTAAAGAAAGGGCGCGAGTAACTTATGCGGCGACGGAGAGCCCGAGAATTAGCCAAAATAAAAGGTGACGGCCGGCTGTTTACTCGCGGTGTTGCCAACTTTTACAAAACTTACTACTACATAGATATCTTAATATTTGGTTTTAAAATATTAAAAAAAAACTGCTACCAATCAATTCCAGCAAGGGAGCTGAAAAGTATTTTCTGAAAAATACAATCATCTGTTCTGGTAAATTAAATAGAAAAACAATATTCGATCTTTTAACTAGACCGACAACTAGAATAGTACCCAACCGACAGTTATCTATATGCTGACAGAAATGGAAAAAATGTTAAATCCGATTTCGAAGGCTTTTAAAAAAAGTGCTTAATCTATATTTATTCAACATACATACATACATACATACACTCACGCCTGTTTCCCATGGGGGTAGGCAGAGACTATGGATCGCCACCTGCTACGATCCTTGCACACTTCTTTCGCTTCATTCATATCCATCAATCTTTTCATACATGCCCTGCGGTTTTTGTCACTGCGTACACCAGCCTTTTTTATAATAACCTCTATTTGGTCCGCGTAGGTTTTTCTGGGACGCCCTCGTGCAATCGTTCCTTCCACATTCGCACAGTATATCTCTTTCGTGATTCGCCTTTCATTCATCCTCTCTAAGTGACCAAACCACTGGAGCATTCCTTTCTCAATTCTTGTCACTATATCATCTTTCAGACCACACCTTTTGCGAATCACATCATTGCTCACTCTATCACTCAGTTTTACTCCGCATATTTTCCTCAACGATCGCATCTCTACCGCATTTATTCTGCTTTCATTCTTCTTCTGCCATACCCAAGATTCACTTCCATACATCAGTGTCGGTACCAGCACTCCGTTATGAATAGCCATTCGCGCCTTTGCAGAAACGGTTTGGCTACTCATAACCGAGTGTATAGCACCACTCACCGAATTTCCTTTCTTCACTCGTCTTTCTATGTCTTCCTCACTCTTTCCGTCCCTTGTGAACAAACTCCCCAAGTATACAAACTCACGGACTTGTTCCACTTTTTCGCCACCTAACATTACCGTACAGTCAGTCATTTCTTCATCTCTCTCAAACACCATCACTTTAGTCTTAGTTACATTCACTTTCATCCCTTTTCTCACAAAATCTTCATTCATAACCGACATCATTTCCTGCAACTCTTGCGCAGAAGACGCAAGTATAACTTGGTCGTCAGCGTAGAGAAGGCACTTGATTTGAGTCCCATTCATCACAACCCCACAGTCACGTTCTTTCAGACCTTTCATACAACTGTCCAAAAACAGATTAAAGAGCCATGGTGACGCAACACATCCCTGTCTGACACCCCTAGAGATGCCAAACCAGTCAGTGTATACGCCGTCAATCCTGACGCATGCACGGGAATCCTCATAGAGAGATTTCAGTGCATGAATCAGTCTGCTCTCCAATCCGTATTCGGACAACACCTTCCATAGCTCATTCCTGTCAACTCGATCGTAGGCCTTCTCCAGGTCCACAAAGGCACAGTAAACCTTTTTGTGCTTAGCCAGGTGTTTTTCGGTTAAGCACCTCAAGGAGAAGACCTGATCCGTGCATCCCATTCCCTTTCTGAATCCCGCTTGCACATCCCAAATACTCTGATCAGTTTTTTGCATCACTCTTTCAATCAGTACCTTTGCATACAATTTACTGACAATGCTGAGAAGACTGATCCCGCGGTAGTTTTTAGCATCCTGCCGTGACCCTTTCCCTTTGTACAGCGGCACGACCACGGCTTTACGCCAATCTTCCGGCACTTTGCCACTGTTCCAACATTTATTAAAGATCAGGCACAGCCAGGACGCAACCAGCTCTTTCCCACCTCTCAGCATTTCAACAGTAATTCTGTCATATCCTGCTGCTTTCCCTTTTTTCATGCTCTTCATTGCACTAATAATCTCATCCATATATATATCTCTTTCATCTACTTCTGTCTCTTCCTCGTCTTCCACCCTTTTATCCGAGGCTTCTAGCATAGAGCCATCCGCCTCAAACAAACTCTCAAAATATTTCATCCACTCCTGTAGTACACCTTTTTCATCTGTCACTAGCTCACCTTTTTCATCTCTTATCACATTCATTTTAGACTTATGTGATCCACTTCGAGACGTTTTCACTTGTTTCCAAAACAATTTTATATTGTCTCGAAAGTTATCACAGAGTTTGAAGTCACACTTTTCTTTCATCTTTCTCTTTTTTTTTCGTCTACTTTTTCTTTCACTACTTTCTTAATCCTTTTAAACTCCCTTGCAACTGTATCAACATCATCTTCTGTAACACTTGCATTCACTCTTTTACTGGCTTTGATGGCCAGCAGATCCTGCCATACTTTTTTCTTTTCATTCACTACCTGTCTTACCTCACTATCCCACCAGTTTATTGGGGGAGCATTCTTCCTTTTACTCACTCCACATATTTCCTCAGCTGTTTCAGTCACACCTTTTTTAAACTTTTCCCAAACTTCCTCAAGCTTGCCATCTTGCACTTCAGCCACATTTCCCAATCGTTCTTTCAATTTGCACAAATATGTCTTTTGCACTTCCACTTCATCCAGGTTCTCAACTTTTACTCTAGTCAGCTCCGTTGTTGACACTGTGGGACGATGACGCCAACTTTTGAACAGACCACTAACCCGAGACACTACAAGAAAGTGGTCTGTTCCAATGTTACTACCCCTAAAGACCCTGGTGTCTACAACTCTGCCTTTCAGTCTTTCATCAACAATCACAAAATCGATCATACTCTTCTTTTCCCCTCTCTGCCAAGTGTACATATGAATTTCCTTGTGGTCAAACATGGTGTTCGTTACCACAAGATTCTTTTCTAAACATACCTCAATCAAACTCCTGCCATTATCATTTACTCTTTTGTCTCTTTTATTATTTATTCAACTACGCCTTAAATGAATTAAAACAAAATAATTTTATTATTGAAATAAAATACTATAAAATACTAATTATTTCTTCTACGAGTATCTAAGATCTTTTTGTCAAAATGGTTTCTCTCAAAATTGTGGAAAAATAATAATTGAACTTTTATATTGGCAACACTGATTTCGGGTTGGCACGAGGCGACCCTTAATTAAAGGCTTTTCTTGGACTTTTCGCGATGCAATTTGCCTAAAAGACAAGAATTATTTTTATTGAAGTCATCACTAATTTCGAAAGAATGGTGGGAAGGGGGACCGATCTTTTGTTTTGGATAAATGGTCCCTTTAATTGTGCGGTTTTTGCGCATTCGGGAATATTGTCCCGGCCATTTACCGATTGTGAATAGGTCGCCATTTTTATTTTAAATTATTTCGCTTTTAAAAGCGAAAAGTAATGTCATGAAATTATGTGGACTGGAGTGATTAAACTTTTAAACTTTTAGATTTTTGGATTCACAATGCTATTTTTATATTAAGATGAATAAATAATGAAAAATATTAGAAAAAATCGGCTCACCCGTAGCAACTGAGACGAGACGAGGAGTGATTAAAACATACAAATTGCTATTTAGGAATAAGTTCTTCAAGTATCAAGAATTGCACAACTTAAAATGAGAAAGAGTACCCGTCAACATTAACTTTTCATTGCTTAAACAGGATAGGTAGTTGACTCATAACTACCTATGTCTCATTACTTGGATTAAGTGCCAACCTAAACTTCTACTTACTTTTTTCCAAATGAGGACAATATAAATGAATAAAACGCTTATTGGTTTATTCAAAGATGCTATTCAATAAAATGCATCTCATTGTATTTTTTTTCTTATTTCACTGACCAGCTGTTCCAATGTTTTCATTTCGCTTTGAAATAAAGATTTTCCCTAATTAAGTTTGTGAATTCTTAAACAAAATTTAAGTAGTATTAATTATCTTCCTCCCTTATTAATAAAAGTCGCGAACTTAGTGGAAAAAATCCAAGTGGAGACAGTTGTTCGAAAATCCTTGATTTGGAACGAGGGTGGAGCTAGTGGTGCGACTTAACTCATTTATAATATCGATAATTTTGACTGTTATTATTAGGTGGTGATCGTAGTATTTTGTACTGTTGTTAGTTTATTTTATGAAGTAAAGCATCTTTTGCTTAAAGCCTGCCCGACAATGGGTACATTTTAAAGGGACAATAAAGTTAAAAAAAAAATTTAATTTTTATGCAAGATAGAAATGATTTTTAAAATAAAAAATACTCAAATACTTTGTGGCTGTACAATTCACAGTATTACTTTACCACAAGGCGCATTCATCAATTACAAAATGAGGTAATATCGACAAAATTTCCGCTTTACCACTTCTGGGTAACTCCATGGTAACTCGCGTTACAAAACAAAAAATATCCCTTTTGTATAGTTTAATGAGGTTTTTTAAAGGTTGTTTCAATCGGTTAATGTAATAATTTTATTCATGAATTTAATGTTATCTCGGTTTCCAAAATTTTACCAGCTTTAATTCTAAGTTGTTGATAAAAGATTAATTCCATAAAAAGGTAAACTCGCATCACTAGGCAGACAAAAATTAAAATCATAAGAAAATAATTAAAGTTCGTAAGGGATTTATTGGACACAGGCGACGTGATTAATTACTTTTGTTTGATAAATTCGCTCGAAAGCAATAAGTGTCAATTTTTCAGGTTCGGAATTCATTAGTAGTATTGTTAATTAAGAAATTCATAATTAATAATGGTGGTAAATTCCAAATGCTGTTGATTTATATTATGAAATTAAGTAACAAAAAATTATTTAATGTTTGAATTGAAAATATTATATGTAATAAAGACTTAGACCTTTTTTCACAGATTCAGTGTAGCGAACACTATCTTTTGGATTCATTACAAAATGGATCATTTTTTTTTTATTATAGACCGGCACATAACTTGGCAAGACAAAGACGAGACAAAAGTTACGGCTCAGTTTTTGTCTCATCGTTGTCTTGCCAAGTTATCTTCTGGCACCTTATTTATACAAGATGATTGGTAAAAGCCTTATAGAGCCAAATATGGTAGATAGGGACCATCAAACTGAACAACTTTTACTATGGGACCAACTCTGAAACCGCGACAAAAAAATCTGCTGTTTCATACAAACATTCTCCCTCCCTTTCTACAATATTCGGTTTTATAAGGCTTTTACCAAACACCTTGTATAATATACCGATAGCGGAGATGACGTAAGCAAGTGTTATCCACGTGACTTCCTCTATCTCGGAATGCTATACCTGGCGCAGTATTTATCATAGTACTATGCCACAGAAATACATAATAGTACCATGCCCACGTCCCATTATAGCTAGAAAGCCTGAAGTTTTCAATCAAAACTCAAAGTTTTAAATAAAGACTCAAAACAAACGACGGCATTAATAATTGGGTTGGTTGGCGCCATTTTGCGGCGTACTTGACCATTAATAAATGGCAATGATATTGTACTTCAGAGTTAACCCTCTCCGAAATGAGAGGTATCGCCCGCTTGAGTTTGGGCCTTACTTAATCCGTACTGGGAAAGGCTATTAAATTAATGATCGACATGCAGATGGTTTAGGGTTTAGCTCTGCTGACTTTGTTCACGGGATGAAAGAGACTATGACTAAAATGGAAAAACATTATTGACAGTTCTACTATAAAATAAAATTACAAAAATCTTCAAAAGTCGGTAAATTATTGACAGAACTACATAATATGGCTTTACTTAAGTAACCGACAGCTACTGATTTCACTTAGGTTTTTCAAAATATGTATCTCATCTATCTAGTATTTTATTTTTACCACAAAGAAAAGATATAACAAGGAGATTTTTGCATGGAAGCTTCTTTAAGTTCACCTTCATAATTCATTTCGCAATAAAACGGACGTTAGAACTGTTACACACTTAAAATCGCATAAAATATCGCACTCCCTAACCTTTTTAATGGTTTCAGCTCACCCTCACAAAAAACAAAGAAAAAAGTTTTGCGAAAAATGTAGTGTCCTATATTTATTTATATATCAAAACCTAGGGGGTGCTGCACTGCAAGTTTACTAACTTTTCGCAGTAAAATGTCTTTTATTTCAACGTATTATGGAACTGCTGGCTACCAGGAGTAAGATCTTAACTGTATGCGATTGCGGCCAACAAATTTATGGTCAAACTTCTGGTAGAGGCGACATGGTGCGAGTTTTTATTATGATCAGCTCAGTGGACCGTGAAAGCAAGTTGCCTCGGGGAAACACAATTTTCATACCTCATGTCTGCTTCTGTCGCCCTGGTGTTTTCTTAATAAAACTTGAGGTTTGTCTTTTTGTTATTTATTAAAATTGTTCTTCTTTCCCTCCTCGTCTAGCTAAAATGAGGAAAGCCCGAGTGACGTCATGTTCCTGAAATTAGTTTACTATATTGCATAAGCAAATGAACTAAAAATTATACTCTAACTAGCGGCCGCCCGCGGTTTCACCCGCGTGGTTTCTGTTCCCGTGGGAATATTGGGATAAAAAGTATTCTATGTTTTAATCCAGGCTATCTACTATCTGTGTGCCAAATTTCAATCAAATCCGTTCAGTAGTTTTTGCGTGATTGAGGAACAAACATCCAAATTCCAAACATCCAAACCCACAAACTTTCACATTTATAATATTAGTAGGATTAGTATATTAAACTCTTTTGTAATTGGTATTCAAACTTACGTAAGGTATAAAATAATCGTACCTATATTGTAGCGAGAATAAGAGTGATCTAGACAAAATTGTAACCTACCATCGTAATCATAAATTAATCAATAAAAAAGAAAATTTACCTTTCAGTGTCAAAAAACAAAATGTTCTTTTACTTACCAAGAATCTTATATCATATTCTTACATACTAATCATTTGATAAAAAATAAGGAGCTGTTTATTTCAACACATTGCAAAAAATGCGTATTGGTGGAATAGAACTTAATTTTTAAATGTACTGAGGCGCAAAAATGCAAAATAAAGAAACGAATAACGACCCTCTAAAAACTTTAAGTAAGTCGTGATAAATGAGAATACCTAAGTATGAAAAGAAATGATTTTCCGCGCGACTGAGTTGCGCAAATGAGCTGAATGAGGCAGCTCATGCGGATGATTGACTGCGATGAAACAAGCCTGCTGGGATTTAGAAAAACATCGACTTGTTAAATATTGATACGTTTTCGACGGCATAGAAGGCCGTACCTAATAAAGTTGAATTTTTGCGCAAAACGAAAAGTATCAACAAATAGTTACTAACGTAGGTACTTGAGTAACTGAGGTGCCGTTTTTTCAGTATTCTTTTTAGAAAGAAAGAAGAAAGAAAGAAATATTTTAATAGCCTCAAAGAAAACATGAACATATATAAAATTAGAAAAAAACAGAAAATAGATTACTAAATTATAATAAGGTACTTAAAGATTACGGGTGAGACCAAAGGGTAGCTGTCTCAGCTGTGCTTCTGCGGCATTGCGTAGAATGCCGCAGAAGCGCTGGTTTTCAGCCAGCTCCCTGGACGATGTGGTGCGGTGACACAGTAAAAGAAGGAAGAAGCAGATTAGTAACATAAATACTTTAGAAAAAGGAGCACAACATAAAAATTAAATAAATTAACTAAATAAACACAAAAAAGTATTTTAAGGGTTTTTTGGGGGATGTTTGTTTACTAAATTGTAAATATTTCGGAAAAAAACCGACTTAAGAAAAAATAAAAAAAAGGGTCCTAGGGTATTAGTTTAGCTATCAAATGGCGAAATAATTTTGAAAATAGGTTTATAATTGTGACCTGTAGGTGGTCCCTTTAGATTTGGAATTGTTGGAAAACGGCTGTTTCCGTACATAAAAAGTGATGTAGCTTCTATGATTATTGACCGATCGTCATGGTAATAGTGTTAAAAGATGCAGAAGCAGGCGAGAAGTGCATTCGTTGGAATTTTGGAAATTGGTTAATATTATTTCGGCTGCGTCGAGGCAGTCAGCGGGCGCTTTTGTGACACGAGGCGGAGCCGAGTGTCACAATCGTAAAAATAAATAGGTACTACCTAGGTAAATTTATAAATATAATAGGACTTTGCATTTGATTTGATTTTGGTTTTTTGCGTAAATTTTTGTGTTCATTTTCAATGCTCCGATTCTTGCGGGAACTGTAAAATCTGTGAATTTTTCTAGATAGAGACTCTACAGCTTATTCACTGTACTTGTATATGTATTTCCTTGTCTCAACGTAGCACTTGCCATAAAGGAAAAATTAAGGTAGGTAGATATAAGATACTAAATAAATACGAAATTTTAGTATGGTAGTGCCCTCTAGTGTTGAGTTAAATATTTACTCACAATCTGCTGTAGGACGGGACTGGAACAGCGTCATCTAGCGTGGAGTAGCAAAGCTAAAAACACAATAGTTCTAACAGTTCACGCAGTTTGTGGAGCGCTAGCTCCGCATCTTGTCTGATATGCCACCTTCAGCTTATGATTTCCTGGTAATTTCCGAACAATGACTGTTACGTTCAACATGACACATGACATGACATAATTGACTGACAATGTCATTCGGTTGGCGTTCTTCTGTGAAAGTTCGTTGCTGTCGAGAGTCGAATGAAACGTAAATCGGTCAAGCACGAATCGAACACAGCTGCGAGGTTTTTTGTGTCTATAGGAAGGCAGTGAAACATCAAATTATTGCGTGTTTGTTTAGGTTGTTATTATTTTATTTTAACATCAGAATGTTAAAAAAAATTTTCAGCGACATAAAATAGCTAGGTAGTATCAAAATACTACCTAGCTATTTTATGTCGCTGCTTTTCAATAAATTTGTTTAAGGCGGTTGTATGACCGAAAGTGGCGCCGCGGTGAAATTAATGAACTAAAAATTATACTCTAACTAGCTTCCGCCCGCGACTTCGTCCGCGTGGATATTAGAGAAAATCCTTAGGGAACCTTCAACCAGGTTCCGACCAGCCGTTTTTACGCGATTAGGCGGGTCCCCACCAAGCGCGCTGCCTCGCGAGGCAAGACGTTTGCCGCGTGTGGCCTGTGGCGGGCCTCGCACGAGGCTGCTCGCTTGGTGGGAACCCGCCTAATCGCGTAAAAACGACTGGTCGGAACCTGGTTGAAGGTTCCCTAAGGATTTTCTCTAATATCCACGCAGACGAAGTCGCGGGCGGTCATTAGTAATAATAATAATAATTTACATCCATGATTCGGTAATAAACGTATAAAAACTCATCTTCTATGGGCTATTTACGGTACCTATATTGTTAATTATATTTATCGTATATTGGTATAAATACAATAACAGCCCCCTAGCATGACCACCTGACTGAAACGCGATATGACAGCGATTTATTATGTTTAACTGTCAAAAGACAGATTTTGACAGTTTGAGTGTTGATAAAACCCTATAGGCTATAGATATCATGCGATACACATCGTGTTTCGGTGGCCATGCTAGGGGTGCAGCCCCCCTAGCATGACCGATTTATATCGGGTGATAAGGCAAAGGCGTTTGACAGTTGAGTTTTTATACAAAACTCGATCGTAGTTCGGTCAAAATAATAATTTTCAGGAAAGTCGTTTTTAACCGTCTTCAAAAAAGGAGGAGGTTATTATTGTCTGTTTTCGGAAAATTCGTAGAACAAAATATTATTTATGATGTTAGTTATCTACTTCTGCGAGGTTGTTGGTGTTTAACAATACTATCCCCGCCAATTGGTAATGTTTTAACCTCAAAAACGAAAAACAATTGTAAAATGTTTATATATCGAGACCCTAACTTAATGAAAATAATAATTCAATAATTAATATATTAGATCACCTATTAAAATTTTCTTGTTTCATTACTTTTTTAGTTGCGGATCACGTCAACGCGGATGTTAATGTGACAAGGTTCCAGCGCATTACCAATTGGCAGGGATAGTACCTGTATATTTTAGGTATTATATCAAAGTTAAGTCGAAGGTCAGTTACGATGAAGGGATAGTGAGATAGAAATAATGACACCATTGTATAAGTAGGTATATAATAATAACTTTATATTTTATAACAAATATAGAATGACATACTGCATCAGTATGGTTTAAAGTGGGATTAAGAAAAAATATTTACAATAGATTTTAATTAAAGCTAAAATTAATTTAAATAATATCATTTGCCTTAACTATATTTTTAACATGTGATATATTTACAAAAAATATTTCTAAATTATTAATACCAGTCATCAAATAAAGGCAGTTGATTCTTCACTTTATTCATAAAAATACTAAATTCTATTTATTTACAATAATTTTAAGCGATTCAAAATGGACGGAATTAAATTAACAGAACATGCAAGACTTATAAGGCACACATTGTTGGTAAGTACAAACTAGTATTAAAGTTTAATAAGACGTGGAACTACTATCTGGTCTCAACTGTTTCGTCTGAACTTCATCATACGCAATTGTAAAAATGCTTTTCTTTTCAGTTATCGGCAACCTTTTGATGTTTCCAGTTTGATGAATGAGAGTATTCATTGCTATCCCCGAATCATTATCATCTATGTTGGTAGTCACACTTCTATTGATGTCGGAAACATCACCCCCAATGTTAATTTTAGAAACGTGTACTTCTGGTGCGTTTTTCCTATCTTCTTCATAACTTGTTGATATCGAAATACTATGCGTTAAGGCACTTTCTGAAATATCTATCTTTTGATCTTTTTTCTTTACGTCGTCTTGATTGACATAAATAGGTTGCTGTTCTACAGATGTTCGCTTAGGTAAAATGGGAATATTTGGTTGGCCACCTAAATATTTGGGTATATGAGTTGGTTGAATATAGCAAAGTGGATTTTGATTTTCGTATTGATGTTCATACCTATGTTCAGAATGTTGAAGCAGTGGATGAACATCAGGCAAGGGTCCTTCGGGCACTGGTGTTACTTTTTCTTCTTTAAATAAACGAGGATGGATAAATTCACTTTCTTTTGATTTGGAGTTTTTTTTTACCTCTGAGTTATCACTTTGCACTTTGCTCATAATTTTTCCATATCGACCAGTTTTTTCTTCTTTACTATATTTATCTTGTTCACCTTTGGTTTTTGAAGGTCGTTTTGGTTTTGATGGTGGTATTTTCTCGGACACAGATGATTTTTGAGGTGGTATTTTCTCCGACGGTGTTGTTTTTGCATTTGAACTTCCTTTTTTACCATACCACTGCATATACCTTGGTAAACTCTTCTGCACTGTTTTAACAATTTCAGGCGATTTTGTAGATTCTGAATTAACATCAGTCTTTTTAGCGCTTGAATCAGTAGGACTTAAACAATCATTTATGGGACTTATCTCATCTAAATCAGTTGTTTTTATATTAGTTGATGGTTCAGCTTGCTGTCTTGCTTCAGTAGAAGATCCTTGCCTTGAAAAAACTAAATTACGATTATCTTTTGAGGCTGAACTGCTTCTACTCTTAATTTCTTTACTGCTCTCGTGTTCTAGTGCCAATGGTTCTTCAATACGATTTTGTCTCAATAAGCGCTTCCTTTCTTTGGCGCTTTGTGAATCTGATTCAATTTTTTCTTCAAGCGAATCAGATATTTCCATTAAAATTTCTCTTTTTAATTTTGTTTTTTTGTCTGTATCAGTCGTTTTTATTTGAGTTGAGCAAACAGTCTCATTTTTTGAGGTTGTTACAGTACTTTTCATCATATCTCCGTAAGTTTTCGTATGTTCCTCTCTTTCATTGGTTTTACTAATTTTTACGTGTTTCTCACTTTCTAATGAGGGAGAAACCTCACTTTCTTCAATTATGGGGGTTTTTATCTTACGTTTCAAATCATATATTCTAATGCTTCGTCGAGGATCTTTGTACTTTATTTTCTTTTTTGGCTTTTTTCTTTTGACCCACGCCACTTTTTTATTTTCATCTTCTATTGGAATTTGTGACTCATCTTCACTGTAAGAGTCATTATCACTTCTTGCTTTTCTTCGCGTTGGCTTAAGAAGGATTTGTTCCGTTTGAGTTCCTATATGACATTCAGTTTGTGTTGCTATCACAGAGTGTCCAGGAAGGCTTTGTGTCTCTAGCTTATTTTCAACCTGCGAAGCAGTTTCTTGGTTTTGCAACATTCTTTCACGCTCTATTAAAATTTGATGTAATAGTTCATTTTGTTTTCGTAAAGATGATTCTAGTAGCTCTTGGTGGATAGTGGATTTGTTTTGCATTTCCAACAAAGCCGATTGTAAATAATCAGATTTTGAGGAGACGACTCCAGGCACTTCAGGAGGTATGTTCAAGTAATCATGAAACTGATTATGTGTTTCACTACCTGCACGAGATCTTTGCCCAAGACTTTTACCTTCTTTTCCATTTGAAACACTATCCATATCAGTAACTTTACCCATTTTGTCTCGTATATTTTTAGCTTCTTCGCCTTGTTCTCTAATAAATCTTTCCATTAGTAAATCTTTTCCACTGTCAACTACAACATACTGTGTCTGTGGAATGAGTGTTACTGGTCTTTGTTGATGTATAGGCAAATTGACATATCTCTCTTCTTCATTCTTACCTCTTGTAACAAGCCTTAAAATTTCAGTGTTGCCTTCTTTGATGAAATATTGATCTCTGCCAAGAGAGGATGGAGCCCTTTGCTTATCTCGGTATTCAACTTTTTTACTATCCATCTTTTCATTAATATTTTTATCTTCAGACTTGAGGGAGACACCAACTTCAGAACCGCGGTCTATTTCATGCCTTCGCATTGAATCATTGTCTTGTTCTCTTCTATTATAATGCAAAGTAGCAATCCTGTCGTACCCATTTTCAAGATCTTCGATGTATTCTTTATGTTTATTTGCAAATGCTTCTTGGAGTTGCATTTCTTTAGTGTATATGATGTTTGGACCATCTCTGTAACAAACAATAATATTATTTCTTAATTATACCGATTTTGTACCTATCATTTTATCTGTAAAGTTAACTCATATATTTGACATATTTTTATTTTTATGACAGTAATACATACTTAGCACGTAAAGATCGTCGGGCATCATTGTATTTGTAATCATTGTCAGCAGCTGAATGCACAAATTCCTGATGGATATCACCAGGAGTAGATGCTGGTTTTGAAAGTTCTCTTGATCTGTAGTTTCTTTTATTGAATTTCCATTGAGTTGGTTTCGTCCTCAAGTCTGCTTGCTCGGCGCTCCAGGCCTCCCTCCTACGCCACTCAGTTGCTTGTACTGATTTATTTTCTATATTTTGCGTCGATTTGTTTTCTCTGCCAACTCCCTTGTCGTGTGCGACTAAACGCACGTCGTCCTCTGTGGAGTTGACACGGATCACTCTTTTCCTAGAATTTATTAATGGATGTCTATGTACCTAGCTGTTTTGTTACAACTTAAATATATATTTTATATGAACGAAAACTAGTTGCAGTGTTAAGCTGTTTATTGATAAATACAAAAGCCAAATCATGATTACTGATATGTATAAACCGTGATAAATTGTATAGTTACCTAAAATGTAGAAAAGCGGGTGAGTAACGTGCACTGGTTAGTTGGTGCATTTTAGTCTGTTAAAGATAGAAAGTATGATAGAAAATCAATTTCGGTTAACACAGAAAACGGGTATGATGAATATGATTTGGATATGGTAAAGAAAAATGCATGATCAAAGAAATATTACAAAATCATAATACTTAAAAATATCGTTTAGTAGCTGTATAGAAAAGCAATAAAGATATTAAACATAAAGACTGAAGTAATTCTTAGATAGTAAATTTCATGTTATTTTTCAAATAAAAATGATAAATCGTTATAAAGTTTCATTTACCTTGGTGGCATGTATAATGGACAACCCTCGCAAATGCAACAACAAATGAGAAGAAGCAATACTAGTGCTACAATTATTGCCAACAATATCAGCAACCAGAATAACAAACGACTCTCTGCTCGATAAAGATTCTGGAACAAAGACAATATAGAATAATTGGTCATTTTAAGGTTTTACATGAACAAAACTTAAGATTTTTGAAAATAAAGACTCTCCTAGAATAAATTAATAAATCAAAATGGAACTTACAGAATCACTATTATCGGATGCTTGGTCTTTTTGACCAGTGCCTCCATTTATCCCTGTACCTGGATTTACATGGTTGATTCCAGGGTAGGTGTTAACATTGTTGCCAGCACTTCCAGTATTTGTACCAATATTGCCATCAGTGCTACCGCCATTTGTTCCTTGGTGGTCTGAATTTGTACCAGTATTCCAAGTATTACCATTATTGGTACCTGTATTTCCATTATTGTTTCCCGTATTGCCATTGGTGTTGATTAGGCCACTGCCTGTGCTATAGATTGTCATGTTCTTGGCTAACTGCTCTTGAAGTTTTGCTACATTGATAGCAGAGTTTCCTGACATTCGAACAATAGCTATAACTTCACTCCTGTAATAAACAATGTAGAAAAATTTTGTACTCAAAAAAATCACTAAAATGTTTATGCAAATTATAACAATGTAGTGATATTTTGTGCTCGTAGAGAGTAGTAAAAATAAGAGTAATTACTTACTTGTCTTGACTAGACTCCTGTCCGATTAAATCTGTGACCCCATTGTCACCTTTGTAAGGTTTTATTTCAATTATAGTAACTTTACCCCCGGAAAGTGTACTTAAAACTTCTTCCAATTTCTTTCTATCAGGATTAGCACCAGGCACAATAAACGACATAGTTCTTGTCTTACTCTCAGGTGGATAAATCTTTACACTAGTAGTAGAAGAAAGACTAGGAACTCCCATGTCATAAGCTCTGATGGTTAAACTAAAGACTTGACTCTCTTGCTCTGAGTCAAGTTGGCGTTTTTGTCTTTGAACGTTCTGTTTTTTGGTTCGCTTGAGAGCCTCAAGAAGATACAGTTCACCTAAAAAGGGTAATAAAAATCAATAAACATTTTGTAGGTTAAGTATAATAAGTTATAAGGTTAAGATAAGTACATTTTTAACATCGTGAAAAAAAACATTACCTGTTTCCTTATTTATAGCAAACTTTCCATCGTCATTTCCTTGTGTCATTTCGTATCTTACAACATTGTTTGGTGGCTCTGCATCTTTATCAATGGCTTTCACAAACGCTGCCGAAGTAAAATTATTTAAGCTTGGCGACAGCACGAATTCATATAACGACCTCTCGAACTCTGGTGGGTTATCATTTACATCTAATAACTTAATAATTAATGGCACTGTTACTCTTAAACCAACTCCTTCGTTATCTCTAGCCTCTATTAAAAAATGCAAATCTGGCATAGCCTCACGGTCGAAACCGTGGTTATTTGTAGCTACAGTTATGACTCCTGACATAGGGTCTAAGTGTAGAGAAGTATTAAGGTATCCTAATATGGCAGTGTATTGGATCTTCCCAAAGGCTCCTGTGTCTACATCATCGGCTTGGACTTGCTCAACTCTAGCGCCAGCCGTCACGTTCTCTGGAAGTTCGACGTCGTACGACTGGGCCAGAAAAACTGGAGGATTGTCATTTACGTCATTCAAGTAAACAGTAACGTTAGCTATCGCTGACAAATTCGTTGCTGGACCTAGTTCTTGGGCCATGATCTGAAACACACACATTTTTCCTATTATTAATTTGATGCTATGCAAGTTTTTTTCCGGCTACGGACTATTTGTTGAAAATTTGTTTATCTCTAAACGATATTTACCTGGAATACAACAGACTTGCGAGCTTCAAAGTCCAGCATGGTGTTGTCTCTCACTTTGATGATGAACTGTGCATGCCTCTCCGCCACCGTCGGTGATATTTCAAAAGTTCCATTATTCCCCACCAGTGTGAGAGAGAAAACGCCGTTCTTTCCTGAATCGTTGTCATTCACTTGAGGAATGTATGGATCGTTGAATGTTAATGCCGTGCCTTGAGGAGCATTCTCATCTAAGTAGGTGATATAGCTGCAAATAAATTAAAGGTGAGTACACTTACTAACTAAATGTATGTAATACATTGTAAGTAAGAAATAAGTATTGGGAGTTTTGGTAAGTTTTTTTCTGTTGTGAAATCCATGGACCAACGTGAAGGAATCCGAATCCGTAAAAGTGCGTAGGTAGGTAGTTATTTTTTATTGTTGTAACTTTTAGAATTTCCATAAGGAGAACTAAGTAAGCGCTCAAAACTAAAAGGAGGACTGAGCTCACGGTAGTGTGAGTAGACATTCTTTACGTAGTGCTACAATAATAATACCTATCTAAGCTTTATTTTTACTGTTTTGTTTTAAATATAACAAGCTGACTCACAATTGGTTCTCAAAGTACGGCGGTGAGTTCTCTCGTTCCGGCAGTATGAATGCGAGCTGGACCGTGGATGACATCGCTTCTGGCTCCTCTCTTGACAGGCGAACTTCTTCAGCAACTACTGTCAGGAGGATGGGAGCACCAGCATGGGATATCGCTGCTATTTCCTCTATCGGCCTTTCCAGCATTACTTCACCTGGAAAAGGGAAAAAGCGGGTAAATACCTATTACAAAATCATCAAATAAAAGTGCAAATTCATTATTTATTTATTTTGTTACTGATTATACTAGAAATTAATAAAATTAATAGGTATCATAGAGGAATTTATAATAAAAATAAATATTACTACTACGGGTATCATTATGTGAACTTCTTATAAAGTTGATAAAGTATTAAAATGAAAATTTGCTTATCGTATTTATCGAACAATCTATAAAAATAAGTTTAGAGATTGTTTGTAACAGCGACATCTGACAGTGGATTTAAAAACGATTGACACGCCGGACGGACCGGCATCTCTAAGCCACGTTGCTGTATGATTGATTTGAAAACAAATTGAAATAGATGTCACTTCTAGTACTAACTCGATGATATTACAAAGTTTTTTTTTAATAATATAAACAAGTGATCATAAAGATGATTATTTTAATTAATGAAGCAGTCATGTCTAAAATAGCACCTCTCAAAACTTTGCTGTAATGTGCTCTGACTTAATAAAAACATATTTTATGGTAACTAGATAACTATGACATAGTTATTCTAAACGGAGTGACAACAGAACGCCTTGGACAAAAACTGTCCTGAATTTCACTTTCATTGTAAGTAGGAGCACCGGATGACAGCTGGATAGGATATTACCATACAAAGGTGCCCTCTTGATCAACCTTCTGTGTTCGCCATGACAAGGCTTAAATTAGAGCTTATTAATATTTCATAATAAACGGCTTGCATTTATTATGTCATTGCTGGCTTCATCAAGTAAGATAATGACTGGTCCTTTTAGAATTTCTTAATATATTTCTTATGCTTTTAAAAGTAGTCGGGAATTATGAGTCAAATAGATAAACGATAGATATCAATCGATTCATCCCACACTTATCTGTAATTTACTTTAAGAAAATTAATCGATAATTCAACGAAACATTTGAAGACCTATTAATCTAAATAATTTGTAAGTAACCATTTTAAACAATCAATAGTGTAGGTGACCATCCATTCCGGAGTAATAAACTAAGGTTAAATTTCACCAAAGAAGCAATTTGGTGAGACCAAATTGCTTCTTAAAGTCTAACGTAATGGCGAATAAGACATACATCAGTACTATGCTTAAAGATTTCTGAACCTCATATACGAACTTCGATGTTCGCCAGCTTCGAGTTTTCCATTCAGGAGTTCGTATAGGGTCTGATTAATGCGATAAATTTGCAAGTATGCCCGTTCCAACGACGTCGGGTAAGTTTTAACGGTTCTTCTTCACCTTGGAGTAGTTGGGACCTGATAATGTCGGGCTATATTGTCATCTACTCGAGATATTCAAAGGTAGGTTATTATGAGCTAAAGCTCAAACAATAGGCGTAAGGCGACTTCGCCAACATGGTCTAATGAGCTATATTGTGGTTGATAGCGGTCCCCCATTTGTAGTTAGCAAGCATTGTTGCTACGAATCAGGAAACGTCCAAATCTGTTTTAAATGTTGATGTTAATTGTTTCGTAAATGACGAAAGTTGTGAACTTTTGGATATAACTGTCGGCGAATCTGATGGTGTTTGCGAAGCGGGTCACGCGATGCACGCCTGTTGTAGGTTGCTAGGTATAGTGGTTGATAAGGAAGTAGGATATCCTACGGAAGCGGACGGACCGTCGGACGTAGCGATGTTATCGGACGGTGAAAAAAACCTTAAACCATCGTCTACTGACCTAGTTAGTGGCCAATTTGATTTAGGAGAGTTTCATTTCATGTTTCCTAATGATATTTGTGTCTATGTTTGTTTTCATTGTTTGTTTTACTTACAAGTACTAAAAAGAAATACATTAATAAAAACGATTCAAGAATTGTGACGATGTTGAAATGTAGATAATAATACAAAATCAAATAAGAAACGTTCAAGATATTTTACTATGTCTCTTATAAATTTGACTTACAAAATAATAAATGAAATTAGATTTATTAATGTTTCTCTGTAATATATGATGCACTTCGATTTTATTCTTATGGCCGGAGGATCCGTTTGATGGACTTTTGCTGTTACAGCGAAAGCTAGATTTAGTTGACTTAAGTGAAAATAATATCAATGGAAAGCAAGCACTAACCTAGCAATGATTAAATTCTATAAACATCTTTTAGTGCAGGTCTTATCTCAGCTTTTAAGAGTTGTCAAACGCATAAATACCATCACTGGATACAACCTAATTGATGTAAGCTTCTCTATTTTCAACCCTTAGTATAAGAGCATTAAAGCTAGTGTAACAAAACACACGACACACGGAATATATTTAGAGTTCAAATAGTTTTAGAATAGAATAGAATAGAATTTTATTTATTCAGGCAAATTACACCCATATTACAAAGATACATAATTATTAAAATTACTAATTACAAATTCATTACAAATAAATTTATATTATAATAAAATTCTATTAATTTTAAAACGTTAAAATTAATCAAATTAAAATCACGAGAATTAAATTAAGATACATTGAAAAAATTGTAAAAATAATAATAATTCGAAAATTTAAAAAAAATTCGTTCAGAAAATCCCAAAAATAAAATAATAAATTAAAATTATAATATAATTGCATTAAATTTAAAATGTCAAAATTAATTTACCGAGTAGTTTTATTGTTAGTAATATTCTGCTTTTATTACGTGAAATATAGCATGTTCTGATCCACTTACACAGAATAGAATAAATTTTACAGAATTCTAAGTCATGTTTATAAATAAGGGAGAGCGAGATAAGACAGCGGGCTTACCGAACTAATTATTATTGTCTGCCTTTTTGATAATATGATAAGTATTTAATCAGGAGAGGTTACCATAGTAGTACAAAAGCACAGAATAGGTAGGAAAGTATTACCTCCTTTATATTGATACAACCCATTCTAAAAATTAAGACATTTTATGGGCATCATTATTACCAAAGTTTTGCCAAACTTAAAAGTGTCTTTATTCTTACAACCTTCACCTTGATATGATCTAATTACACACAACGCACTAACCTGTTGTTTCATTGATGTTGAAGAAAGGAGTAAAAGGGTTCCCCTCAGACACCAAGCCGTATCGGATCGCCCTGGGTGCTCCTTTATCCCCATCTTCAGCTCGGACCTTCACTACAACATCCCCTGGCGCCACTTGCCGTGGTAAGTGGGTGATGGGAGGTGCAGTGGTGAACACAGGAGGCATATCTTGGACATCTTGTACGACCACCACCACTTCTAAGGCAGCAATGTTGCGAGTGTCCTTTCCCAGTTCAACATACGGGTCCTATTTGGGATAAGAATCCGTAATTATTATGTGGCATTATTAGTTTTTTTTATAAATTGGACTGAATTCGCTAGGATTCATAATACGAAGGTACCTACGTAAGAAAATACTACAAGAGCTTGTTTCGCTAGCCAAATATTCTAGTGAGAGAGATATGCATTGTTTTTTCAGTCCCCAATATCCGTTATATCACTCAAAATATTTTTTTATCATAATATCTTATACAAAGATTGGGTTAGACTTAGGGTTACCATTGCAAAATTTGGAAAGTCCTGACAAAAAGCCGGACATGTCAATAATAGTCCGGACATTTTCACAGACAGATCCAGCCTCCATACATTTTGGGACTTCGCTTTCGAAGACTACTGCTACGTAGGTTTTTCTCGTATTACACCGCCTAATCTTAAAAAGCCGGACAAATTGCAAAGCCGGACAAAGTCCGGACAATAGCCCAAAAGTCCGGACATGTCCGGACTAATCCGGACGGATGGTAACCCTAGTTAGACTACTAAATTATCTTTCACTAACCATATTTTCTTGCGTAAGATAAACTTTAGGTGTTCTTTCAGTACTCGACGTTGAGTTGAGTAAGTATTCACCACATTTTTGGTTCGCAAAAGAATTTTCTCAAGTAATCTATGTGAACAAGATCTTGCATAAATAATAAGTGCTTCTACAGTAAGCAAATGTTCCCGGTATACATCATATTTTAAAAACAGTTACGAAAAGCAAAAGATGTAGGTACTTATCTTTATTTCATTTCTGTAGAAAAGCAGGTAGGATTAGATATGGAAAAACATTTATCATATAACTAACTTTTATATGATACAACATGGGTTAAACTATAAATCAAGGGTAGTCAAAATAAAACCTCCGGTCAAGTTGTCATTAAAAATGGATTATCCATGAACATTTAACGAGGTAGATATTTAAATGTAATTGGCAGGTATTAAAATTCCATTCAACATGCCTCCGTAAAGGATAATATATTAAACGAGAGTCTAAATTCTAGCATGACCTTCCATATTGGCCAGTTAAGTCTACATGTATCTGCAAAATTGGTACAGCAATGCATTAGCATATTAATGAAGTTTAAGTAGGTTAATTAACTAGCTTGGATTTAAAATAAGCGCATACCACAGCAAGGAGTGTCAGGTGGTACATAGATTGCCCTTCAAAGTCTAGTGGTCCAACCAAGAATATCGTGCCTTCCGTGTTTTCAGTAGACACCCTTCTCTGCCTTATAGCAAAAAGCTGCGATCCCTGCAAAGAAAAAGAATATTAAACGATCAGATAATTGGTACAAGCATTTAAGAAAACAGAAACAAGACCAGCCCAAGTAATAGACGATGGTTTAAAATTATAGTAGGTACGTGTAAGGACACGCTCTCCATTATTATAGCATTTAAGTGGCCGACAAAACGACCTCAGGTTACGGGTGCCTAGCCGTTCTCCACGGAGTGTGAGAAATTTAACACGCCTCAAGTCTTCTTAATGCCCGGTAATTGTGCAACATCATTGGACAGGGAGTCGCGGTCTCGAGCCCAACCCATCCCATTGTCCGGTGCTATTTAAAGTCTCGCGGATTTGTGAGGAACGCGGTGAACCAAGGGTTCATGTAAATTAGCGCAGTTTGAACGGAAAATTTCAAAATTCTATAACTGTACCATAACTTGCAAACGTTTAAACACGACAGAAATTGGCTTAAAATTAAGCATGTTGACTATCGCACAGCTCACAGGTTTGTTTTGTATAAATTAAACCATTTCTGAAACATTTGAGAGTTAAAATGAGTGCTTATTTCTTCTGCTCGAATGCGAAATGTTCAACTTCAAGATTCAATCAGGACTCTATTAAATACATACTTACATATTATTGGATAGATAGATAGAACATACAAATATAACTGTAATAATGCAACCAATCTTAACGACACGGGTATAATTTCCTACGTATTCATGTGCTGAGCCAACCGCATAAATTGTAAAATGAATTTCGTTGGGGGCGTCAGGATACGACGGCTCGCGAAAATGAGACCTATTAGTGTAAACGAAACCCTATTACTTGGTTATATCAGAATGCGTGGCAAACGCGGTGTTGGCTCCGAAAATGACATTAAGTATCATTAATGGAGGGTGTGTAAGTCGTCTTTTAAATGCAAACTGCGTAATAGCTCACCCATAATTCCAATTCCAAAGGCTTTGGTGACAAAGGATTCTTTCTGGCGATAACAATTTCTAGGTCCGTCCCCCGTTTGGCATCCTGTGAAAAGCATAATTGTCTTATAAAAAAGTAAAAAAATAAAGCAATCAAAGATAATTTATGAGTATCTTTTCAAACAATAAAAAACATTACTGAGTACAAAATGCTTTTCCGTGTTTTTTGAGATTTAACCTGGTATAGAAAATAACCAGAAAAAAAATTGGCTCTTATTAGGGATTTCAAATAATATTCAATAAGATTCGAAAACAAAGCTTCCATTATTCACTTAGGAAAAAGGTACGTGATAAGAATGATAACATAGGTATACGGTGATATACGTGGTTTAATTTGCTCACACCGCGAATGTGTGACATTTAATAGAGTACGAGTTAATTTCGATATTTCATATCCGCGGGAGCGAACATTCACCATCATCATAAATCACGTCACATCACGTGTCTGCATGGGCTCATTTGTTGGTATAGGGGATAGGTGTCTTATAAGAGAAATATTGAAGGTTCATGCTTATACTTCTCTATTGAAATCGAAGATATCAGGATTAATATATTTCAGGATCCTTAAATTCGTTTCTACAATCTTGTTTTTTTTATGTATTTTTTTATTTGAGATTTTTGCATTCTCAATGCTATTTTTTCTACGTATTCTTACATAGGTATATTTAATCTTCGATTTTGTAGGAAAATGAAATAGTTGAAGGTAGAAGTCTAGCTTTTGGAAAAGCTCTACCACAGACCCAACCCCAGTCATAAAAATATTGAAAAGAGTACAGATGTACCATGGGCAACAGCGTCGCTTAATCACTCCTTGTTAAAAGCGTCGTCGCTTAATCCTCCAGTTTAAAATCGCTTGAACGCCGTCACAATCACAACATACGCACGTTTAGTTCGTGCAGGGGTAATACGCGCGCACACAAATTTTGTTGCCAACTGGTTAAACGACGCTATTGTCCATAGTACCTACCACATCCATTCCAAATATTTTTACCAGCTTCGAGGTTTTCATCGAAATGGTAAAAAATCTCACTTCTGGAACTAAAATGATGCTAGGCTGATGCGGGAATATGGTGTTCATGGGAGTGGACGCATTGATCCTAGTAACAGAGCAGGCGATGCGAGAGCTCCTCCCTGGTGTTACGCACGGACAGCCTGAAGTTCACCTATCGACCCGGCTCCAGCTTCCGCAGGAGGACCACGTTGGCTTGGCACACGGAGCTGTAGCAGGTGCACGGCAACGTACTATGCCGATCGAGATTTTCATCGAAAAGGTAACAAATCTCACCTCTGGAACTAAAATTATGCTAGGCTGATGTGGGAATATGGTGTTCCTGGAAGTGGTCGCGTTGGTCCCTGTGACGGAGCAGGCGATGCGAGAGCTCCTCCCCCTGGTGTTGCGCACGGACAGTCTGAAGTCCACGTATCGGCCGGGCTCCAGGCTCCGCAGGAGGGCCACGTTGGCTTGGCACACGGAGTTGTAGCGGGTGCATGGCAACGTCACTATGCCGAGCGAGATTTTCATCGAAAAGATTAAGAATCTTACCTCTGGAACTAAAATGATGCTAGGCTGATGTGGGAATATGGTGTCCCTGGGAGTGGTCGCGTTGGTCCCGGTGACGGAGCAGGCGATGCGAGAGCTCCTCCCCCTGGTGTTGCGCACAGATAGTCTGAAATCCACGTATCGGCCGGGCTCCAGCCTCCGAAGTAGGATCACGTTGGCTTGGCACACGGAGTTGTAACGGGTGCACGGCAACGTCACTACGCCGATGTCCAGCCGACCCATTTGACCTGGTAATGTAACACAAAACAAATATTTATAATTGAATTGAGAACTTCTTCTATTTTTAAAGGCAGCTAAAAACAGTTTTTTAGCCGCCTTTAAATTTATTAGTGGCATCTAAGTATTTTAAAATTAATCGAGCCTTCCTTCAGAACCATTTGATAGATTGATATTAAAAATTCTAAGTTTTGTCCAATAAAGACATAAATATTTCGTTGCTAATAGTCACTATTTACAAACAAAGCTGTTATAGTACAGTAGCCCGTAATACATTTAAATTACGAAAAAGGTTACCGCTCGCCGTTGTGATATAGTTATTTATTACAAAATTATAGATCCTTTAACCCAAGTTTTACAGATCGCAACCCGCCGTAACCTATATTTGTATATCTCCAAAACCGATATTTTTTAATTTTTCGAGGTTTACCACATGGTTTAGCTATTGTCGTGTTCTACAGCTTTGTTGCCACTGATAATAGTAAGACTATGAAAAGCAGCCATACACAGATTTAAGACGAGATGAAAATGGATGGACTTTATCTGGTCTTAAATCTGTGTATGGTCACTTTCCATAGGCTTACTATTATTAGTGGCAATCAAACAAAGCTCTAGAACACGACAATAGCTAAACCATGTGGTAAACCTCGAAAACTAAAAAAATATAATTTTTGGAGATATACAAATATAGGTTACGGCGGGTTGCGATCTGTAAAACTTGGGTTATAGCATCTATAATTTTGTAATAAATAACTATGTCACAACGGCGAGCGGTAACCTTTTTGGTAATTTAAATGTATTACGGGCTACTGTAGTATTATGTAGTCTTTATTAGACAATCAAATGAATCTGAATTTAATCGAGCTTCTCAAAAAGGTTGATTAAATTCTTCTTAATAGAGTTAGATAATAAATCTTTCCCGCCAATCATCGTGAGATTTCAAACTACGAAGAAGCATTAACACACAAAACCAAGTATTCTAGCCCCGTATTTGCAACCTCTTAAAACCTGCCAGTTTTCCGAATGGCTATCAAGGGTATCTTTTATTTGCTATACACGAGATCCAGCTTACCAATAAGTTCGAAGTGCAGCGGGTAATCGAAGTCCGGGTCAGAGGCTCGCACGCGGTAGATGACGGAGCCGACGGCCGCGTCGGCTGGCACTAGCACCAGCCGCATCAGCGTGCTCGGGTCGAACACCGGGTCGCCCGCGTGCACCGCCACCGCCGCGCATGCCAACACCAGCGCTACGGCAAACGTCATCCTGGAAGGAAACGAAGGAGGTAAAATAACAAAGTTGATTTTTTAACATAAAACCGATAATTGAACCGGTTTTTAAGTCGGATAAGGGATTGTCCATTAATCACATGGCCAATCCCATAGCCGACTTAAAAAGGGGAGGGGGTTCGGAAAAAAATCACGAAACATCACAAGAGCGGAGGAGGGAGGGGGTGTAGCAAGATATCACTAGTCTGAAACCACACCACTTACCACCCCTTGATATAAAATAAGTTGCTATAAAACATCAAATGATTGATGTCCAACCCCTATTGTTTTAAGCCCAGTCTTACCGGCCTGTAACCACCTAAAATATACTTGTACCTAATTAATTAGTTTCGATAAATACTATTGTATAATTTGATGGTTAAGATTTTTAAACTTATGACAACTTTTAATATTATAACAGAAAAATGGCGTTTCAGTTACAAACTTACATTTATAAAATGCTAATGGTTTTAAATACAGCTTTAACTTTAACAATTCAAAGCTATCTCGTAAAGTAAGCTTAAAATAGAGCCAATTTAACCCAGGAACGCTCAGCTACTAGGAGCGATGTACTAAAGAGCTTACAAAGATCTTTGAAATGAAGTGCAGTCAAAGTTAGGCACAGAGTTGCTCATCTATTTGGCGCTAAGCGGTTTGAGGTGGAACGTCTTTGTCGCATGTTTGAATAGCACTGTCTTCCCTTCTCTGACTAAATTAAAGAGAATGAACATCTTCTGGATCTAAAACAGTGTTTTTGTTCATTAACACTGGCAAAACTCCGGTAAAGAAAAAAAACGAAAACTGATTTTAGCCCTTCATGAAATTGTAAACATCGTAAAACCGATTGTTTCTAAAGACCTCCCTTTTATAGACTTATTAATTTATGTCATTGACCAGAGAGAGAACCTTTGTAATTAAATCTCTTAGTTCCTTACATCTAAAATCGACCCCACGCTTTGGATAGAACAAAAGGGAAGTCAAATTGACGTAGACCAGCGGAGTTTGAAACAAGATTGCTTTGTTGCGACCCAGTTTGTTAGTTTGAATCGCACCAATAATTTCGCTGACGAGCGAAATCAAAAGTTAGAACGCGGACGCATCCAGGAGTTACTAAATTACATTACAAATTGCCAGTATCTCGGGATAGTCTTAGGATCGGAGCGGCAACCGCAGCTACACACTCGAGTTGCGAAAGGGAAAATTGTGTTATGAAATCGCTCCGCTTCTGTACCGACCAGGAAGCAGTCGCTCTTTATAGCTTTGTAGGTAATAACTCGTTTAAGGATGCTTTGAGATTAATTTTATTTCTATTCCATGCAGTTGAGCTCCTTCATTTGTAATCTCGCTAAGGGAATAATTTACCGTCATGCGGAATCAAGATGGTGAACTGGAGTAGTCCGCAGCGAATGGCAGTCTTTCCTACTTGGATGTGGTTGTGTAAGTAAAGCTGACAACGGCACGTTTACTCCCAGTACGCGTCTAAACTTTCCGACGAATAGTTTATGAAGCCGATATGAGATTATCTGCTGCGATTAATTAGGTGCAACAGAAATGTTCTCAAGTGTAGAATCTTAATAATCTACACTATTAAATCACTACTAGGTACCATATAAGTATGTAGGTAAGTGCTTGACTAAGTAGGAGTAGTATTTAATTTGTCATTATGCTAATGATTCATAACTATAATTATAGAACGTCTATAGATCGTATATCTAACTAAACCAATCTAGGCTGAATTTCATAAAGCTGGTGACGAATTCTCGTTGAAGTACCTAATGAAAACTAATTACGAATCTACATAAATATTATTTAAGCCTTAATAAATTTAACTAGAACTAACTGCGAATAATTTAGAGGTTCTTGTGATGTAAAGCGTTCCCGGAACACATAGCGAGGGTAATTATTTAGGGGCAGAAGTTACTGCGTGCCCAAAGCTCGACACTTTTCCGGAGATATTTCTCGTACAAATGAGAGACGAACGAAAGACGTCCTGCGTCTGATATACAATCGCTACGTCTCTAGCCCGTCACATCGCCGTGTTTCTGCCTGGCGCCGCAACCCAACGTGAAATATCTGTCTGACACTGGCCCGCCGCCCGTTAGCGTCCGGGCACGAAAACTGCGACGGCGGAGCGGCAGCGGGGCGGCGCGACAGCGGAGCGGCGGCGATGCATTCAACAGTATGGCACAGTATGGAGACGCGCACGAAACGGGCGGTGGCGGAGCGGGGCGACGAGCGATGCACGGGCGGGAGGAGAGCGACGAAAACAAATGAACAAACTAGTTTGATTTGGTAGCCCGCAATCGCAGTAGTGTTGTGTTGAAAAATATAATAGTGTCTGTTTGATTACTAGGTAGGTACCTATTTATTCAGTATGGATGTCGGCATCTTGGACATCATTTAAAAAACACAAGATGAGCAAAGGATACGATTTTGAAACTAGTTAACGCCTATAGACCAATTTTTTTTAACTAAATAAAATTTTTAGACATAGGATATATTTCGTCCTTTGAACATTTTTCGGTATTGACAAGAAATTGTTTCCATAGCAACATCACATTTGACACATCAATAGAAAAAAAAATAAGAAGTTACTTTAGTGGTATACCGTGGTCCTACCAGTAGGTCAAATCGGTAGGTCCACGGGCCCTTAATGGTATTTAGCCCATCTGTCACAACACTACTAACGCGGCTGACCGACCGCTATGTTTCGTGCCCACGTTCTCATCGCCCCGCCCCGCCGCCGCTCCGCTGCCGCGCCGCCCCGCCACCGCTCGGCCGCCGCCACTTTCGTGTCCGGACACTAAATCTTGTCGCGTGTTCACAACCAAGCTATGAACCACACCGAGCTCTAGATATCGACGACACCTTGATACACTATGACGATTAAAATCTAATAGCACATAAAATTGTAATCCCACACTGGGGTACCGCATTCCATATATCTGAATCGAAGCTAATGCTCACTACATCTCGAATACAGTCTAATGGGTACTTGAAACAGCTAGTCTTATTTCAAGCAATAATACAGAAGGAAATGTGGCCCCATATTACCATCCGCAATCCCAATTAAACACGTTTTGGCCAGACAGAAAAGCAATTACTGCCATTCGATCATTTGGGAAAGCTCAGGAACGTAATTAAGGGATTATTATCCCGTGCTTCGTACAAACGGAGAATCCAAGCTCTTAAATCATCGAAGGCGTTTGTACATTCTCCGACCGAATCGGTAATTTGACAAATATTCTTAGGGTTATTTATGTAGCAGGACGCCATTATTCCACCAACACATTCGGTTTCCGTGCTTTTGTTTTTGTACGTTTTGGTCGCGCGAAATCGTGAAAGGCTACAAATAGAGCATGCCAAAAGCGTGCTAAAATATATCGTATCACATTCCCATAAAAAGTAATGAACGGTCTAGGTGCTCCAGGAATGGTTAGTGCAGTCGTAGCGGAATATCATTTGTCATTGTTATTTATGAGGAGTGTTGCGTTAGGAGCGGGGAGTAGTGGCTCGGCGGCCGCGGGGCAGCATGGGTTCGAGCAGCGGGAGATACGCGGCAAAAATGGCAAGCGCACGATGTCGTCGTCTCGACCCCGGTCGTACAAGGTCCTCTTTTGGTCACGGCACCCCATTAACAAAGCACTAAATGTGTGAGCAATAGACGTGAGTCCGACACTGCCTGATAGCTCTTACCCGCGCTTATTATAAATTCTTACATTCAATCTCATAACGAACGCGTTATGCGCTTACCGATCGATTTGTAAAGATACGGGGTCATGGTTCCCAGCCCGAAGCTATCCCACCTATACAATCATAAAATTTTATTGTTCATTTACTATTTTATGCTCACCTGTAATGTAATACGAAGAGTTGGAAATAAAACGATTTGTTTATGTTGTATTTTAACACCTCCGCTTATCGAAATTGTAGGACTTCCTAGTCTAATACAGTGTTGATAATTTCCGTGTTGAATGTAACATAATCTTTATTGTATTAGCGATTGAAATAAAATCTGCTGCTAAGCATAATCCTATCTCATAATTATTGGCAGTAACAGCCAGAGTTTAAAACGCCACTATTCGAACTGACAAATTCGTAAGTATACTTACCTATAAACGAATAATATGTATTTTGACAAAAATAAATTGTACTTTAGCGATTGCGATTGTCACTTAAAGATCGGCCTACCATTTTTAAATAAAAGTGTGATTTATGTCTTCTCCTTCTACATTTCATAATTTATTTCTTTCTATCGTCGCGGTTACAGGAAATTGCTACTGGTGTCGATTCGTTTGGGACGACTTAGCTAAATTGACAAGACTCAACTTAATTTTAGCATTCTAAAGAAAGAAAAGGACGGTAATCTAAATTTAGTTTAGTCCTGTCAATTTAAATAAGTTGTTTCCAGTCGAATCGAGACCACTATTTCATGTTTTTAATTTGGGATTTTACGTTTTAAATCAAAAATAAGGAAAGAGCAAGTGTTTTTTTTTTCAATAATATTTGATAATTTACCAATGGTTTCATTTTAACTGCTACCGACGGACGATAGCGGCTGATAATATCGATTTTGTTTTTCTTGTCCATGGCATTTGGCTTGAGTTATTAGGTTAACATCGATGGTTATGATAAGTAATTCCTTCATTATACACAACTCGAAAAGCCAAACATTTTTTTTATGCCAATCGATCCTATTTCACGTGGGGATCAAAAGACTCTATGGAACCATTTAAGGCATGAGTACTAGAAATGTCAGAAATCACCAAAAACTTTTCCCATACATTTTGTACGGAAAAATGAAAAATTTACTCCAAATATTTTTTAGTGCCAAACGATCTTATTTCTTACTGTGATCAAAATACTCTTTAAGGCCAACTAAAATTTGAGTACAGAAACTACGTAAGTCACACACAACATCGTCTTCACACGCAGGCACAATCGTTTACAACATTAGATCCAAAAAGTAGTTTCTGTACTCAAATTTCAGGTTTCAGTTAAGGTACCTGCCCTTAATGTCCCGTCTCAAAAATCCATCCTGTATATTGTTGTCGAAATTAAACTAACTCAAATAATGCTACCAGTTCATTAAGCCTTAATGCAATCCTCTTCAGAAACCATTCTAATAATACTTCAGCTTTAAAGTAGCTAAAATGCATTGCAGTAACGGGTAGTTTAATGAAGATAGCCACTTAGATAAGACTTTATGGAGCAACGGTTACGGCAAATTGGAGGTGGACTTATTAAGGATTTATTAATAGCATATTTGGCTTGCGACCTCTATAACCGGACGGTGTATCCAACAAAAAGGGTTATGGCTGGGATCACGCGAGCTGACCTCTGCTCGATGCCGTGAGGTTGCGACTTGCGACCGATTTCGATAGCCACTGTTCACGTGACTTCTGGTAATGGGTTTGAATATAATATCATTCGTGAATTACGCAATGGATAACATTTAAATAAAGGTCTATTATAAATGTGAATATAAACTACATACAAAACATTTCAAGTCTCGAATGACTCGTGATCTAAGAAGTAATTATAAAAATATTCCAGATATTTTAATATATTTTGATTTATTGATATGAGAATTGCAACTCAGGTATTCTGTAACAAAACTAACATTCTTGAGAAGTTTCAGATATACATACATAGTTTCAGACTAAAGAAAGGTAAAGGCGCAAAAGCCTTCGCTTAATGGAAGTTTCTTAGAATTTATCAAAGAATAACCTAACAGTTTTCAAAACCGTTTATTTTTAACACGTATATCACACCTTAGTTCAGAGATAAATCAAGGTCGACATGTTCATTATCTGGTTTCCTGGAAGGCTAATCTTATTAAGAATGAGTTCACTACCAAGAAAATCGTTTACATGGCAGTTAAAACTAAAATCTTATAAGGTTTTACTTTAACGATCTTCTTGAATGCCCTTTAAATGAAGCATCGCATTATTTCACCATAATGTTCCAACATAAGCAAACATTTGTTAAATAACTTATTCAAATTGTTATGAGAGTAGCCTGAAGCAATACCTTGATCAACCTACCAAGTTTTGTATTCGCCTTGAAGTTCACTTGCGATAACATAATACATCGAACAGGTATACATAAGACTATTTACCAACATAACCTTGTCACAAATTAGTTCTTCGTAATCTGATTTACTATAAATCACGATAAAGGGAGCTTTAGCTACGAAGTTCTTATATAATAAATTCAGCAATCTAATATTTTCCTTACAGTGGTCACTAACGACATTCTCGATAATAAACCCTATGTAGTAATTTGAATTTACAGTTAATATTTTTGTAAAACAATGTTGTGATGGTAATTAAACTGTATGTTTCAGAATGAAGCACATATTATCACCTATATTGCTAATTGCTATATAACGATAGAACTTCAATAAAGGTTGCATAAGTGCAATGCAATGGCTAATCAACCACCACATCAGCGCAGATCACTTTTATTATTAATAGGATGTGAATCAAATTGTTACACAATTCGAGGCGTTGCTACTAACGAATAACCGATAAAAATGCTCTAGATAAATTTAAAATTGATTAATAGTGCGGTTTCGTGTATTCTACTTAGTGCTGACTGCAATTTGTCACGAAGTGTTGATAAGATCACGCTTTCGGGTGAGATGCAGGGTATTGGAGTTACGCAACAAGAAGCAGTCTGGCATCCTTACTTTGCGGTTGATAAATTCGCGGTCTGAATACACTTTCTCTGGTCACGTCTTTTGAATACTACCGTGTACTTAAATTATCAAGTGTTTCCCTTTTCCAATGACTGTGTTTGTCACCATTCCTTATTGCATTTAGAAAGTGTCTTTGAGGTTATAAATCATTATTATCATTCATATCATCACACTGCTTAATTAAAACCCTAGTTGGATTTTTGACAAATTATCTGATAGACATTTCGGGGAAATGTCGACGTCATTAAGAGTCTTGTTAAACGGAAAGATTACTTTAAAGGATTATGTTGAATATAAACAGAGATTAATTACTTTCTAGAGTCCATAAATGACGACAATTGACCTAAATTAGTAACTGGCATACAAAGAGCTCTGTATCGAAGGTGCGAAGAAAACTGAAACTTGTTTGCGTAGATCTCGTTATACTGGTTCTTCTATATACGTCGTATTGCTCAATTGCCTCGGAAGACCAACAGAATCTCACTTGTTACACAATGTGAGCATTTTTGCTCAACACTGCCCACTCTTAGCTTTGTATGCTCCAGAGGAACAATAAAAACTTTGTTAGGTATTCGTTGTGTATGTTTTGTATTTATATTTCTGCTTATCGATTGAATAATGAACGTACGTTGTAACTTGTAGCTCGATACACGAAGTTCTGTATGTTGCCTCACAGTCAACTATTCGTAACAATCATTTTATTCTTTGTGTCTATTTTTGCTAGTATTTAAAGTATTGTTACGTTAATTGATCGCAATAATATCCATTACTTAATGAACTTTCCCCAGATTTTGTCTGATTATAGCCAGCCTACATATACTTACCGTGATCGTTGAGTTAAGAAATAAATTAGGTACCATCCTATCACATTTGACAATGATACTAGTAAGTAGGTAATTTAGCGAATGCCCATTTTTGTTGCGAGTATTTCAGTGCACAGTTACTTTTCTATTACCAACTTACGGTTGTTCACGGCACTTTGACGTGTTCAATTACCTAACGCTAACGAGAAGCCTCCAATTGTATCCCGAGACGCTTTTCGATTGATTGGCACCGTTACTGATGTCTCGCGTACGCTTATAAAAAGTTAAACAGGTCAATGTCACTCTCCATAAGACCTGATTTCGTTCAGTTCCTTTTTTTCTTGGTCCCTTACAAAAACAGAATTTAAAGGTGACGCGTCGTAATGAGAGGCGGACGTATAAAAATAAGAGTGAAACACGTATTTTGCGATGGAAATATAAATCACAGCGTTCAATTTATCTTTGCAGCAAAATTGATTAATACAATGTAGTCTTTTAACACTCTCGACCGTGTGGGAAACGTGTTGACGTAATGGAAATGAACGACATTTTTCACTCTTCGGACAGTTACTGCCTCTGGTGTGATTCTGATTACATCACATTTAATTTTTTCATCCGCCACAGCGGGCTTCACAGCCTATTTCGTGCTTAACACTACTTTAATAGTTATGAGAACTTGTAAATTTAATTATGTCGCTCTCAACTTAAAATTCCCGTAACTGTTAAGTAGTCTGAGAACGACTTTTCATTACATATATGATTTAAGAACTATTGATGCGGCGCATACATGTTAATAGAAGATAGTGAAATTATCGCGTCCCACGCTTTCAAAACAAAGTTATTGTCACGGCAACGAATGAATAAGAAATAAAAAATAAAAATATTTTAATAATATGGTTGGATGCTGTCGTCGGTCCTGCGACAATGCATGGGGCGGCGCCGGATGTTAGAATACTATTGAAATTATCATAATACACACATTTGAGATGAGTTTGAGAAATAATGAAGGTAACATCAACTAAACTTGTCATAATGATTTACTGCGTCGTAAACTCGTAAACCCATTACCGTAACTTCTCATCTTTTGGAGACTTGATTGAATATCATTCAACGCTTAGAGCGACGACGTTATAAATCTTAAGAATGTTATTGGGATTTGGATTATTCGATAACATATTGAAACGAGCTTTCAAACCTTGACTTGAGTTTAACATAAAGAGAACTGTAATAGCTCTCGAGTAGCTTTTGGAGTACTAGGGGCGCATAATAACGAACAGCAAGCACGAATCCAGAAGGATATTTAATGAGCGCGAGCGAAGCAGATCGTTACGTCGGGCATGTGTATTATTATGCCAAAGAAGGAATGCGCTGTCTGAACCGAGGTCACCGACAGAAGTGTACCGGTAGCAAACTACTACTTGACCACCATGCGATACATGTGGAACCTATGCGATGACCTTAGGGCAGAGATTGCACCGGCAAAGGCACTGCCCCCAGTTAAATCCAGTTCACTACGTTTTTTCGTGGGCGTTATACGTACGATAATTTGCTTCTGAAGCACTAGTTAGGACATTCATTTGGAACTGAATGGACATAACCAACTGTAGTCAAGTATTAATACATTTCCTAACAAAGGATCCAGAGATGCAGTCATTAGGCAACTTTTGATTTTGATAGTTCATTCTTTTGCGTTCGTTTATGAAGCCTTTGTGTAAAGACGGCGCGCTATTATAATAATTTATCTTAACCCAGAGATGGACAGATTAGCCCGGTTATCGATAGGAATCTTTGACCTCTGCTCCGCTAATAATCGTGTCGAACGCTCATCGTATTTGGTCGGCGGGAGATTATTGTTGTTTTTCTTATCGTTGTAATCATCGTTCGGTTCTTTTTTTACAGTAAACAGTCACTTGTTAGACGTCTCTGCCTCTTTTAGGTGCAGTTCAGGAAACATAGACAAAGAGTTGTCGTCAGATCTGCGGGAAGTTAAGGCTGTGTGGTTGCAATAAATACTTATTTGCGATATCGTGAGCTTGTCATCGTAAGGTACAATCAACGGACAAGAGGCGAGTCGACCGCGGTCGGTCACAGTCTCCAGCCCGGGGCATTGTTCCCACTCGACTATATTTGTTTTCAACTCGAACCAAACTATCTTGTACTGTACTGTACAACTGATAAATGCGTCCCATATGATTGTAAGTCGCAGTTATTGAATATGACGTTGATATATCATTGCATTAAGGTCTAAATGATGGGATTTAAAGCGGGATCTAATTGCAATAACGATACATTTAGATGGTTAAGCGCTTTTGATTTAAGGGCTTATGGGTCTGTCTGAGCTCTGATATAATTCATAGTGCGTTTGAGCTCGTTCATTAGAATAGGGAGGTGCGTGCAGCGAGATGACGTGTTTTAAAATTGTAATTTATGGCTTATTTGAGTGTCGAAAGAGTAGATTGTGTGGGCGGGACCGGTTGTGGAACATCGTGCATGGATTGCGGACTATCGGTGTAATGTCCTCGTGGCGTGCATTGTTCATGTTCATATCAGTATTAGGTATGTCGGTGGAACTATGCGGCGTTTCAGCAATACTTTATAAGGCACGACTTTTGCATTTACATTTGTGCTTACTTCTGCTGTTGGCTAAATGAGATGCCAATCAGTTTCATAAGCACCCTCAACATCTCATCACGCATATTTTAGCAAGGTAGTAATTATAGTTGTTTTTTACGTCTTATGGGGTGGAGGTGGATCAAAAGCGAGACTGGCATCTCCCTTGACGATAAGATCAAGGCGTAAATGATGTGCCTGGGCGCGTGTAAGTCCCTGTATCGCGGCGCGGCGCGGATCCGATCGTAGATGAGGATAGCGAGCCCTTTAAGGGTTTTACCTTACATGTGCTTTGGCTTTGGTTAGCTAATTTCTATATTAACTTGAGTAAGATTAACAAGTTGTTTTTGTTACGTTTAAAATGTAGTCCTGTCGGTCGTGGCAAATTCATGACGTAATCAGAAGTGAGTAACTCAGAAATTACGTGTATAAGTTTCATATGGAGTTATGTAAGTTTTTATGTGATTGAGACTAGATCGCTCTCATGTATACTTAATGAGGTGTTAAAAGGAAACATAATTAGACTATCGGTATAAGTAGAAGTCAATAAATGAACTATCTATTACTTTTCGTATAAAATGAGACTTATGCGCCAGTTTAATGGACATGATAATAATAACAATATCAAAGTTATAAAGCTAGAAATGAATCATAGTGGTTCAAAAGATGCTTACAGTTTGTTGACTCAACTTCTGTGGAGTTATTACGGTTTACTTGCAAGGCATGTATAATGTACTCGGGAATGTGTTTGCGTGCATATCGTGTTAGTCCGACTAAAGGGTGACTGAGGCTGAATTCGAATGAGGCATGCTACTAAGAGGATGAATTATGTTTAATGACGAGAATTTTTTATAATAAGTACAGATTTTTTTTTATAATCACTAAAGTTCATCTGAGTAAATGAAACAAAATTAATAAGTATTGGTTAGGTACTTACTTTGTTGTAAGCAGGTCCTCTAAAAAAAACCCACGACGGTTAAAATTGTAACTCTTTATTTAAAAATACTAAAATAAGTTTTACCAAAATCCCTCGACTAAAAGTGATGTAGTTACTCATACTTTATCTACCTATTCATAAATTACAAACGCAAGAAAAATGCGTTGGGGCTGCCATTACCTGCCCCCAAATGAACAAATATTTTTCAGTTATAGTTACTTTAGAGAAATGGCAATAGCAGCCCCCGACGGATCTTTCTTGCGTTTGTAATTTATAAATAGGTAGATAAAGTATGTATAGTACCTACATCACTTTTAGTCTGATTTATTTTTGTAAAACTTATTTTAGTATTTTTAAATAAATAGTTACAATTTTAACTGTCGTGCGTGGGGTTTTTCAAAATTTTTAATTTTGCCATTTTATTTTAAACTTTTTAAAGAATTCATAAGTTATCTACTCTAAAAACCGCATCTAAATTGGTCAAACTATTCGGAAAATGATTACTACAGCGCCCCCTAGCGGCTAAACACCATAACACCAAGAACCATCGCCGACAAACTACAAAACTATTACAGAAAACCGCATCCAAATTGGTCAAACCGCTTTGGAAATAAATGAGAAAATGATAACTGCAGCGCTCCCTAGCGGTTAAACACCATAGCATCTATCTGAGAACCATCGCCGATAACCTACAAACCCATTACAGAAAACCGCATCGAAATCAGTTGAGTAGTTTTAAAGAACTTCTCAAGCGCGACTTATCTGGTTGCTGCAGCGCCCCCTGATGGTCTACCACCATGTAACATATCTAAGAACCTGCTCTGAAATGAAACCTTTTGATTGCAAAAAACCGCATTGAAATCGGCCCAGTAGTTTCCAAGAAAAATGGTAATAGACAAACTTGACTTATCTGGTTGCTGCAGAGCCCCCTGGTGGTCTACCACTATGAAACATGTCTAAGAACCTGCTCTGAAATGAAACCTTTTGAATGCAAAAAACCGCATCGAAATCGGCTTAGTAGATTCCGAGGAAAATGGTAACAGACAAACACACAAACAAACAAACACACAACCTCTAACCCCAAACGCATATACCGCCTCCGTTCCGTTCCGTCCGTCGTGGGTAAAAAGATTAAGATAATCGGATGATGTTCGTTGTTTGATTTACTTTATAATTTTTATCCTTATTTCTAAGTTATCGTCTTAATTTTTGCCCTCAAAGTTATCATTACAAAAGGCAACGATAGTATCATTATTATTATCGAGGTTATCTTTTCAGAGTGGACCTCTGATCTGATGAATAACATCGAATTATTATGAAAATAGGAAAAATTATGCAAAGAAAACAAACTCATCATAGTAATGATAGTAAAAAAAGCTTTCGAATCTCTGAACAAACGAAAAATAAAAATTGTATGCTATTACAGGCACCTTCTTATTAATAAAAAATAATGATAATTCATATGAAGTGTAGTGTTTTAATAAATTTAATCAAAACTGTAATCAATATTGATTAATTTTATATGCCATAATGATACTAATAAGGAAGTTATTACCTCGATGGGCCAATGTAATAATACAATATAATCTTGGTTGTAAATACGAAGGTCGGCTAGCCAAATACTATGTCAAAATTTAATCTTATTATCTTTTGAATGGAGCATAATCCTACCAGAGGCATAAAAAAACATAATTATTAATGTTAGATACAAGTTTTAATTTAATTTTCTGCACTGGCATTTACTTCCATCTATATGCTCTAAGACTTCCATCCATAAGATTTATTCAAAGACTTCTGTTTGTATTGTAATTGAAGTTTTGGATTTATTTTACAAAAAACACGAAACACTTTCACTGTTTGTTAAAAGTATAAATAAAATTAATCAGCTTTTATTTTATTTTCAACCTTGAAGGACGCTTCACGGTTGATTAATTTTAGCAAATAATTTAATCAGTTCCATCGTGATCTCTCGTAGTTTTACTAAACCGGTAAATATTGTAAGAGAATCGGTAAAAAGCGTAAGATTCACCTCACTAAATGAAGTGGATCCTAAGAAACGGTTCCACTGACTGAACACTTTATTTGTCTCGGAAAGACGTGATCTCTTATTGTTTTTTACTTCACTCGTACATTCTTACAATAAAACTTTAACAAATTATCATCTTCTTGCCTAAATTCTATCAACATCCTTTTAACCTACTAATTATTTTTACGAAATCTTGCGAAACTATTTACAAGATTATCATTTATTTTATCGATATCATTGGCATGTTTATGGTTAATAGATCAATCACGAATTCTTAGTACTGTCGGCCTTTTTTATTGTGTATTTCGAAGTTGATGTTATTTGAAATATTTATTTTGACACTTGAATATCACGGATAGGATTTAAAATGGACTTTGAAGCATTTTAACTTGAATTATTTGTTAATTTTATTAGTTTAATTATGTGGTTGTAGATTGTTAGTGTCAACAAAATTTTGACGAACCTGGGCCACGTCTATGTACAGTGTACACCATCTCAAAAGAAAGAATATAATTGATTCTGCGGCGAAAATGCAATTAATTTTATATAATATATGGTTAAGTGGTTAATATACAAGACTACAAGTAGCGGAAGCATTGATGAAAAAATCTTCTTTATTACCCTATTTTATTTACCTAGCGATACCATTAATTTTTTACCAAAAGTCATCCTCCCTTCCCTTCTAAGTTGCTGTGCCCAACAGAGTCCAAAATTGTGTCTAAAAATTTACCTACCAGCTTTGTAACATTTTGGAATGCAAATAAGTTGAAATTGAAATACAAAAACAAACCAATATTTTTACTTGAAATAAGGCGTCAAATAAGGCGCCAAAGATGACAACCTATTAAAAACACAGTTACTGTCTTTGAGTCTAGTCTGTGGTTAATTAAATTACTTTCTGTTTTTCATAGAATATGAATATAAGATTCTTGTGTTTTTCGTTGTCTAAAGACAAAACTTTAAAAAGTTGAGTTTTGCAAAAATCGAAATGTCAAAACTGACCACAGATCAGACAGATAGAGAACTGATTGACAGTGACAGCCATATAGCATCAAAATGACATAAAATCTTCATCTTCGTGTGTTTGCATTTTCAATTTCAATGCATTTTAAATGCACAAACATAAACTTACGTTGCGAAAATTTTTCTAAGTCTATGTGCACAATAGTTATTTGTTATACAAGTGACCAAAACCAATTTGTGCTGCGAGTGCCGACTTTAAATCACGAACTAGCGAAGTAGTCTAGAATTGAATCACGAGCGTAGCGAGTGAATCTAATATAGACTACTGAGCACAGTGAGTGATTTAAAGGCACGAGGCAGAACAACATTTTGGTCTCGTGTAAAACATACAACTTTTCACCTCTACCAGCGAGAAAATTTTCACATGACTTTCCTGGTAAAAAGCTTTAATCAGCATTAAAAACTTGTTCACTTAACTTTTTTGGAGTAAGACAACTATCTTCATCGTTGGACGCATTCATTTTTGTAATTTATCACAAAAATTATTCGATCAAACCTATGCTGAAAATTTTTATTCATAGAGTCAGTAAAGTAGACTCCCGTCGTTTTGATTACATTACCTACGTTGTGTTTTTCTCTAATTCATTAATATCCCATCTTATTTATTTGTTTATAGTCATAAAACATATAATTTGTTAAAACATTTCATTAATTTTTCTTATTTCATATTTGTTTCATACATGCGACCTCATTACGTCCATACTCTTTATTTCGAATTATCAATCTTCTTTTTAACAGTCCTTATTTAGAACCATAGAGTTAGAAAATTTTTCGCTATGCTAGAACTCCTTGGTATAACCGTGCATTTTATTTTTTTACTTTTTAATCCATGCATGACACCATAAAGCACTCTATCTATCCTTTTCTCACATATAAATTTTACAAGTGTCATCCTTTTCACTTCTTTTTTCTTTACTATTTTAAAAGTTGGTGTTAGAAATTAAAAAAGAACTTTGCCTCACGCTCGCAGCAAAAATCGATTTTGCTGCGAGTTTTTACGCGCCAAACGCGCCCTTTTCGTGCTGGAGAGGTGAAAACTATGTTCCTAGTTTCCTACCAAAAATAAAAATAGAATTTAGAGAAATTGGATGTTATAATACTGTTTCTTGTGTCTTTACCTATTTTTTGGTATGGCCCAGACTCCATACATTTTGAGACATCTCTTTCGAAATAAAAGGTTTCGATCTTTCGAAGTTTCTTCGTTTTCACACTTTCTATCAGAGTGTGTCAAATTAGCGAGTCAATTGATGAGCTTTTGTTTTCAATATCCGAAATTGTTATGTTTCACGCTAATAAAATAAGCAACGCATGCGATAGATAAATTATAATGTACTTTATTAATTGTTAAAATTCCACGAAAGAAAGTTGGTCGTGACGAAGTTTTACTATGAATGACGTTAGACCTAGCTACCTATGATTGATAAGCATTGTCTGAATTTTGAAACATATTACTTAATTGTGAAACGTAGTTAGATTAAACAAAATTGATTGCTACTTTTATGACATGCTTTAGCATTAAATTACGATTTATCGTGGTTATTCAGTTTCAGTTTGTATATTATGAAGTAACATAGAAAATATAATAATATAAGTGCTAGTAACATAGAAACTTAGAGCAACGGCGGCTTGGTCCCGCATTGCTCTAAGCATAGACTAATAATATAATTTACTTTGATGCTCATTTTCATTAAGGCACCTTCAATAAAAACTCTCAATAAATTTATTTTTTTCCTTGTAAGAAGTATCGATGAGATTCTCCTTATCGTAATGAGGTATCAAATTATTTAATCGGTATACTCCACCGTCATTGAATTTACGCCATTAGTTCCGGATTATGCCCCCCAGATAACGACTAACCTGCCGCATAGCAGTAACGGTAAACAAAAAAAGTTTCAACATTTGTTTCGGCAAAGAGTCATGCTGAGTCGCGGCCTCCTTCGATCTGATAACGATACAAAAATCGAGTCGATCGCGAGTCGTGATCGAAAGAAGATCGGAGTGTCACGCGCGAGGTCACCGACCGCGTGTCAGGGTCGGGGATGTTCGTCGGCGATGCATTTGTGCGCCCGCGCAGCGTTCGCGAACGGATACGATGTTACGTGGAATGGATACTAGTTCATTGTTATTCGCCCTCGTGATAGATGGTATCCGAACTAATAATTAATGTCGGATGTTTTGACTTGACGTGCTCTTTGTTATGGTTCGTGGAATCGTTGTGTGCTTTATGGGAATATCGGCGGTGGATGCGATTTCTTCTAACGCTGACGCAGTACAGGACGTCGACAAAGCAATGGATGTGCTGATACTAGTGGTGGTATAAATTCTTTAAAAATCAATGGCATAGTCTTCAATATAAACAGTAGGAAACTAAATAATTTGTAGATAAAGTGTCACTCCAAAAAGTGCCAAACCAACATCTTATAACTCAATATAGGTACCTAAGTACCTACCTATATTGAGTTATCAGAGGGCCTAGTACGAGTTGTGTTTCTCACCTCACTTAGCGAATAGTATCGAGTGAAAGAGAGGAAATCATGCGAGTGAGTGCACGAGTGAAAGAGAGAAAACGATGGTTAACTATTCGCAAAGTGAAGTGAGAACAAAAAACAAACTCGTACTAGGCCCTAAGATGTTGGTTTGGCTGAAAGATAAACTTCAAAGATTATCTACAAAAAAGGTAAAGCGCAGGTTATAATTACTATTGCAAAAGGGAATTTTAATCATCAAAGCAAAGCAATTTTCACGTCTTGCAATAAAAGTTACATTGTAACTCTGTGCACTTGTAAGCCATTTTATATTTTCCAATAGCGGGCTTATTTTCTCAAAACACTATATTTTTACAACATGGTTGTAAAAGTTCTATAATCATAATAAAAATATTTCATAATGATGGCGTTTACTGATAGTAGCTGATCAACAATATTCATAACCAAGTGCTAAATGCTACGGACTGAAGATTTTTATTAGAACTGTTGCATTCCTCAATTTTTATAGTTATTGTCTGCAACAATGTAACAGCAACAGCAATTCTTGGAAAGAAAAGATTTGCTTTTGTTTTGCCGACATAATTTAACGATTAGTGCATGTCTGCGAAACAATCTTCATTTACAAAAAGAAAAAAAAACTGAATAAGTTTTTCTGGGTTATTCCCAAAGCTCCATGACTCTACTGTTCTTCATTTCCCACCGGGTCCATGAAATTTCAAATATATTTTGAAATTTTCATAGGTACATGAATTCCTAACGGGTCCATGAGATTTATCCGAAGTACAATCAGCAAAAACGACATGAGATTTTTTGCTATTTTTGGTGAATCGTTTCATTATCGTTGTAGAAAGTGCGACGATAATTGAGTACTTAGGTACTTCAAACCGCTTTTAAATATTTTGTATTAGAAGCGTCTCCAAAGTACCAGGATCACATAAATATGGAGAAGGTTAACTTTCATAATTTTCATTTTTTTAACTTTATAATAAGATTATAAGTTTCATGAGTTTTGAAAATTACAAAAGTTAACCTTCTTTATATTTATGTAATCCTGGTACTTTGGAGACGTTTTTATTACAAAGGATAGAAAAATATAAATTTAATATGTCCAAACAAAAATATTTTGGAAAATTAACCTTTTCCTTATTTATGTGAACCTGGTGCTTTAAATACATTTTTATTACGAAAGATTTATTTATTAAACCAAAAATGAGATTTTTGAATGCAAGTCTATTTTAGTGTTAGATGAGATAGATGATTTATGTACTGTAAGTATTCTAAAACTGTTTTATACGTTTCATAATAAATATTATTTATTTCTATCATTATACTCAGCTTTTACTGTTGACTATTGAAAGGAATTAAAATAAAACGTCATGAGCAATTAAAAGTTCTAGTTTTAATTGTATCTCTGTATAATTATTTTTGGTATTTAACAAGAATTCCAAGCATACAATTACTCGATATCATGGGAAAGTACTAGTATTACCAGTTTAAACAGTATTCAATACAATAATACACTGATACCTGACCTTAAGCAGTGGTATCTCTCCAGCAGGAATAGCGTATCGCGACAAATTTATCAAAGTCATCTGGTATTATGACTTTATTTAACAACTTTATTGAAAACACTTATTTCACCGTTCAACCTTTCACTGTGACGACTTGAGCACGACTGAGCGCGCCTCTACCCCGTCACCGCATATTTAAACGTTATGCGTGGCGTGGTAGGGGCGAGCGTGGCGTGACTGGCGTGGTGGGGCGACTGCAGTCACCCGATTACTACAACTACCGTTTAAGTACTTTTAATGGAATAAACACACAAATTTAGTTGTACTACATGGTTCATCACGAATAATAATTAAAGTAATTTATACAGTAACCTGACAGTCGGCCATCCTGCTAGAGCGAGTCCCATCGCGTAAAACAATATCTTTTATAACTCTGAGTACATCCATTCAATTAGTCATAAAATATTCTTAAATAAAAACATCATTTTATTAGAAGAAAAATAGCAGCCTTCCAACAAAATATTTCGCATTTTTGCGAAAGTCATAATTATTATTTAATTACATTACAAATATTTATTGCATGACACAAAACGTAATTACGTTTTTATTTATACATAAGTAGGTATTCAGAAAACATCCCGTTAGAGAAATGGTATGTATATAAAGTGACATTTATTTGTCTACAATTAACGTAATTAGATTACTTAATTTAATTAAACTTAAAATTTTACAATTCAATTCAACTCTGTTTACATCAATAAAAATATAGTCGTATGGCATTTCATCCGAGCACGTTATAAACACGAGCAATAGCTTGTTTAACGATAGATTATCAACATCAAAATTCATTAATATAATTACAAGATACTTTAGAAATTAAAAATGAATGTATACCTTAAATAAATTGCCAAGGGGTTAATATTTCATTGCACCGAATTATAAAGATTGCAAACTTAGAAATATTTTTTTATCATTAGCTATTGCAACTTATTTTATTTACTTAAGTCTTAGAATCATTAGTTACGTGTAGGCATTTCAATATTTGTCTCCAATACAAACTTAGTTTAGAAAAATACCTACTAACAACAATCAACAAAAAGTCATCAAAACGCTATAAAAGGCTCATCATTAAAATAGAAAATTGAAGTAATCGTTTCTGTAAATATGTATATATATATATATATATTACTAAATACTATATTGAATGTAATATCTTTCTCATACCATTTGTAATGCTTGAAATACTTTTATAATTTTTATACCATATTAATTAAAAAATCACGCGCGGCGGCGCTATGGCTATGGGCAGCATTAATTACATGGATTAGACGTTTCAATAAAAATTTGCCCTGAGATAACTTTGGGGTGCACCCACTGCTTCAATTAGTGTAACACAGTGACAGAAAAAGCATATTTCAGTGACACATGTCATAAACTATTATGATATCCAATAATTTAATCATCAATTTGCAAAAATTTTTCTTTCTTTTAAGTAGTTATTGTACCTACATAACACTTGTACTATTATGTATTTCGTGACACAACTCAGTAAGAGTAAAATTTGTTACTTCTTGAACTAATAAAAAATAGCATTCTACATTACAGCAAGGTAAAAAAAACTTTTTATTTTATTTACAAAGTATTCTGAAGGTCTTTTAAATTAGTAATGGTTTTAAATTTACCCTTACTAATTTAACCAGGTTAACCTTTTGTTTAGTTATATACATTAGCATACTTCCCTATATAATGGATATGTAAATGTAATATGTACTAAAGAGAAGTTTAGATATCGTAGAAGTGACTCCACTATACACACAGTACGTTATGTGGAGGTACCTTCCTTGAATATAACTGCACATTTTAAAAACTCGATCAGAATAAACACTAAGTAATAAATGATTTTAGAAATCAGTATTTTGGTAATCTTACTTCCCATAGCGGGCACACAGAGTCCAAATACAAATCACATTATGTATTATCAATCCATGTACAAAAGTAATTAGCTATAATCCCACACAAGCACCACCCTTACTATCTATCTGGTTTAAGTTTTTTTCCAGTACCTACGGTGCCCAATATAATGTGTTCTAAAAGCAGATTGAATTGTCCTACTAAGTAAGTAGTTACTTCATTCTATCGCGACCCTCAGTCATGAGGAACAAGTAAAATCATGATAAAAGGATTTTTTTTCTTTTTAATATTATTTCATTTTAATGAGGAGCACTGTCATCACCAGGACCGTGCGTTAGTCTACAGAATTACTTAATTGTTTTGTGAAAAGTTTCACCTAGTTTATGGATCGCCTTGAATTTCTCAAATAGAAAAGGCAGGGTAAATTACCCAATTATTGATATTTAGAGTAATAAACCGAAACAATAAATTTTGCCTATTGATTTTAGTAGCTCTATTTGAAATAAACATAGTGGGTGCTACACGCAACGCAATACACAATACGGATTCTCTCTTTTTTTTTGTATTTTGTATGTATGTCGTTTTAAGCTATTACCACCACACATACACCATCATATTATGTATAAATAAATAAACCCATAGTCCATTCATTAGTACCCTTCAACCTATTATTGGCATGTACCGATCAAATTACTGGTACACCTTACGCCAATAATAATTTAATAGGCAACAGTTAATAAAATTATAGGTATTATTCTCAGTACCTTTATTAAAATATTGGCATGCTTTCACCAAGTACAGGTACAACTTAGAAGTTTTATTTTCGACTATTGGAATAGGGCCAATTTTTTGAAACCTTATAGAAAACTTCATTATTATTTATGAATTATTTAATTTCAAATTTGTCCTGAATACTAACATAGGATTTAAGTTAATTGTTACTAACAAAATGGATTGTAATATCTGAATTATGAAATAAATTATTATTATTATTTCCATTATTTGATTAAAAAAAATACATTAAATGATCATTGAAAATAAGGTTCTAATTTCTCATTAAATATTAAGATAATATGCCAAAACATTATAATTGAGTTTTTTCCATAATTAGGTAACACAGTTTATCGAATAATATTCATGTTTTTTTATGTTAAGTTTAGAGTGCCAACAAATATAAGGGTGTAATAACAGGTCAAGTCACCCCTACATGATTGACGTGAGAAAATTATGTTAAAATTGTAATAATCCGGTATCGGAGATAAAATGCAATGAATACGAAAATAATTATTTTGTCTAGAAATTGTATCATTGATTACGAAATTTCATTTCATTTTTTTCATTTAAAAATTCTTTATTTCATATTATAAACAATATTGTAACAAGTACTAAGATAATACATGTACATTGATTAATTTAAAGATACTTCATTAGGCTTAACTTACCACCTACGAATGCTTTAGAAATATATGTTATTCCACTTTAGTTTTATTATCTTGAAATATTAACACACAGTATTTAAATGGCACTATTCGCAGACAAAAAAAATCTACAAAACAAAAGTGATTTGCTTATTGCATATCAGATTACGAAATAAAAAGCACAATAGTTTTGTTTTTCAATAACATTTGTAGGAATGTGAAGGAAGAATTAGAATTAATATTAAGTATAGTAAAATTACTGTTGCATTATTGTGTATTATGAATATAGTTTTATTTTAAGATTTATATGTAATTATTTCTTTTATTTATTGTTTGTTCAATTTTTTTTTCTTATCAAATTGGATCAATAATTGTTATCTGAAATAAATGAATTTTATTATTTTTCTTTTACTACCGGTAAACTTCAGTAGAGTAGGTCATTGCTCACAATGGCCATTTAAAAATATATACGCTCAATACACCATTATAAATGGCATCACATTCTATGTTTTACTAATTACTCATTAAATGACTTGGCAACAGATGCACGAGCTGATCATAGTGTAGTAAAATTAATAAGAATAATATTTGAAATTGAATTACTAGTTTATTAAAAGAACGGTAGGTATAGCCATAATTGGCAATAATACATGGCTGGACTCATTGGACTCAATTAGTTGCATTGCAGTAAATACATTTAAAGAGGATTTACATTCAGCATACTTAATTATTTGCTCTTTATTGTACTCACAAAAGAGTTGCGGAGGAGTTATTAATTAAATCATTGTAAGGAGAACTGGATTTATCTTTCAGATAGCTTTCCTGCAGGTTCCAGCAAACCCAGGACATGTTAGGGATTTTTCAAGTAAGTATGGATAAGTTATGTACTGCAAATATCTAGAGTACTTATGTTTATATTGGTTTTAGTGTGCGTTCGTCGCATCTATATCTATCATTTTAACTAAGAAAAATAATATAAACAAAACAGTAAAATAATACTTATAACGATTATAAAACATTCTGATGATTTAGATTTAAAAGAAATGATTATAATAATTATAATCTAGAAAACTTGTTAAAAATTACCTTACGGATGTTCGCAATAATTTTACTTGCTTGTCAAACAATATGGCTAAGAACAGTTATTAAAAAATAAATTTAAGTGGAACAAAATTAAGAGAACTTGCATGAGTTGCATGTTCAAAAACCAAATACATAAACAGTTTTTTTTCACGCTACATACTTAATGTAGTAGTATGTAGCGTATAGTAGCGTGTAGTATTTAGACTATGTACATCTAACATAGCAAAACGTTTAAATAATATAAACAGGTGGGTTATTAATTAAGATAAAGATTGCTATCAGATTCAAGCCTCGTACGTACTAAAGTCAACCCTACTCTAGATGATTTTATTACTTAGGTATTTACTTCTTACAACAGACAATTATAATTGCATTCACTTGATAATGCTCTGATAAATTTTGAAAAATGAGATATTGAGAAGCAAGCTTCATGTCCAAGAAAAGTTATAGTCTACCTAAGACTTTCTTTATCTTCGAATTATTTATATTATTCTCTTTAAGCATTTGCGTAAATTATACACACTTTTTCTTTATTTAATAATCAATAAAACTAACTTAAATTAATGTTATCAACTCAATCTATTGCAATTCTTTTCAAATAAGTATATTCATCGATGAAGTCTGTCTTAAGCCTAAGTTATGACTCTTGATATCGTATAAACCAGCACGAATGCTTGCGACTGTAGCTGACTTTCAAGCGCCCGCTTCCTTACTCAAGATATTGCCGTCTGAATATTTTACTAGTTGTTACTACGGACGCCTTACGCTCTCACAGCTGCGTCTTAAATTGTACAATTTTGAACAAAGATTACACAGTATTACTTAATTTATCGATCGATATGATAACCAATAATAGACCTATAGTCTCGGAACATAATATAAAAAACGTAGCTAGCTTTCTAGTTATTCTTAATAACAGTTTTTTTTTTAATAAGAAATAGTTTATTTGTTATTAATTAAAAATGTGATAATGCCAATAATTTCGATAATTCTTACTATGAAAATTCCTTCTAGCGTTGTACGGCCTCTCAAGGATGATGCCTTACGTTCTCACAGCTGTATTTTTAAATATATAAACAGCTTATATACGACACACCGAGCGCTTGCGGCTTTGCCCGACTATGTCAGGCTCCCTTCCGCTCCCTCACTCGTGTCGCAAAATATTACGATTCGAAATTGCGTTTGACGTTTTACGCCCTCATAGCTGCGTCTTAATTATATAAACAGAGAAAGTAAATAAGACATACCGAGCGCTTGCGGCTTTGCCCGACTATGTCAGGCTCCCTTCCGCTCCCTCACTCGTATCACTATTACAATTTGAAATTTCGTGTAACCACGTAGTGGACGCTCAACAGCATCAGTTGGAGTCAAAATTGTTGCTATGAATCTTGCACTCAACTTCCAATTTGCGATATGCATTTTTCATTGCTGAAACTTGCACAAAATTTTATGTAATTAATCACTATTTGTCACCCAATAAATTTAGAATGGTCTTATCATATTTAATTAATTGGGCAACTGAATTGTTATATGATTGTAGGTACAGAATCCGTAATCTATGCTCAATATGTTACGTGACACGTGATCTTATTTGTATTCAATGTAAAAAGACAGCAGGGATGGGAAAATGCTAAATTGATCTTAAAAGAACAGTTATTTTCCAACTTTAACTGTAATATTGGTAATATTAGTATTATATCAGTATCAACAAAACGTTTCATGAAAACTAAACCTGTATTAGAGAAAACTATCTTAGAGAGAGAGAGTGAAAAAAAAATGCTACGTAATCCGCCTCTGAGCACTAGAGTGAATAGTTATAGATGATTAGCACAAAAACAAAAAAAACTTAAGGGTTTTAATGATTTCTATAAATAATTTCTCCCTCTAGTTATTATCATAGTATGCTTACGTGGAATTCTCCATTTTATTTATTTTGTGCGGGCAGGATAAGCGAGAATTCTAAAGAAATCTCGTTTATCCCACTTCTGAAGTTGAAAGGAATTAAAATAAAACGTCATGAGCAATTAAAAGTTCTAGTTTTAATTGTATCTCTGTATAATTATTTTTGGTATTTAACAAGAATTCCAAGCATACAATTACTCGATATCATGGGAAAGTACTAGTATTACCAGTTTAAACAGTATTCAATACAATAATACACTGATACCTGACCTTAAGCAGTGGTATCTCTCCAGCAGGAATAGCGTATCGCGACAAATTTATCAAAGTCATCTGGTATTATGACTTTATTTAACAACTTTATTGAAAACACTTATTTCACCGTTCAACCTTTCACTGTGACGACTTGAGCACGACTGAGCGCGCCTCTACCCCGTCACCGCATATTTAAACGTTATGCGTGGCGTGGTAGGGGCGAGCGTGGCGTGACTGGCGTGGTGGGGCGACTGCAGTCACCCGATTACTACAACTACCGTTTAAGTACTTTTAATGGAATAAACACACAAATTTAGTTGTACTACATGGTTCATCACGAATAATAATTAAAGTAATTTATACAGTAACCTTACACTATACTAAATATTTTCATGGACCCGCTGGGAAAGAACATGTTTTTTAATTTTTAGTGTCGTGGACCCGTTGGGAACCAAAGTATGAACTTAATTTTTTTGAATACAAACAATAGAGTTGTGGAGCTTTGGAAATAACCCGTTTTTCTATAATTATCTAATAGGTACGTACCTAAGACCTTTACCACATTGTAAATATAAATAAAAAATATAATGTTTCAAATAAATTATTGTGATTGAAATTCATACTTATCTGGTATAATCAAAATGATACTATTATTTACTCTCTAATATCATTGGGCATGCATTACATAATATTTAATGATCCTCGAAAACCGAATACTATCTGTAACTTCCACAAGAGTGTGCCACAATTCTCAGAAAGTGCGATAAAAGATCGGTTCCACTCCGATCCGGAACAAAGTTGGCACTCGAACGCTAAACGCCAATTTCGAGGTGAATGGTATCAAATCACCATAAACTTATCTCAGCACCGACTACAGCTCAATATGGAGCGCGTTATAACGGACTGTCGGCTCCCAAGATCGAACCAAGATCGCGCCCTTTAACCTCAAATGTTTTGTCAAGATTGAACTAAGTATAACTTCGCTCTCGAGATCAGAACGAGCTTAGCATATTATGTGTGATAAGAATGCCGTATGCGACTGTTTTAACATTCCCCTAAGAATGAGGCTTTCCTAACGAATAACACATACGTAAATTCACAACTGTGATTTGCATATTACGTGTGATAAGCGTTGGTTGTGAGCCCTTTTTAGAACTCCGTACGTTATAGAAATACAAGACTGGAGTAACGCTATCTTTTCTAAGAATTGTACGTAATTTGTACAGGGCCATTATTTACATTGACTACGATTTTTATTCAGCCAAGAAAAAAAATGTGTCCGTTGCTGTATTAGATTTCTATGAAACAAAAGCTAATACCTATGTAGTAAAGGTATTCAAAGGTATATAAAGTGGCAAAGAGCCATAGAGTGAATACTCGTTAATATGACACGCGTCAGTAGTTGAAAATCTACTAAGAAATAAATCTTCCAAGGGGGCGTTACTAAAAGCAAATTCCTGTTCAGATGGTAGGCGCGATGTAAATCAATCAAGAGCCCATTGTACCTGTCGGTGGGGTAAAAATGTAATTGAGTGGGGTCAGGTTGGCCGGGCACTGTCAGGCTGGCAGAGCATAGGTTAATCGAGTGCTCGCTAGGACCCGGAAGCGTGCGCCTGAGTCGCTCCGCCGATAACACCGAGCCATAATAAAACAATACATGCTACGGTGATGTCTAGCTTTATTAAAATTCACTCTCGTGCAATCTGGCAACAATACTCTATTAAAATCCCGGTTCAGCCGATGAAGAGTTTCCCCGCAGAATGCGATAGTTTGGAAGTTTCAATATGAGCCCAATGTGCTGGGAGAGTGTGTGATAAAATTTGTATAGAATTAAATAAGACTTGCTTAATAAAACCAATGTGGATGGTAATAGTCTCTAGACTTTTTTGAAATGATACCAATTAAAAATAACCAGCGAATCACAAAAAAATACGGTATTGGGTATCATTCAAAAAGTAAAAAAGCGTGGTTAGTGGTTATCGAAATTTTAATGAGGCCATAAATAACTTGTGTGTTGATTATTTTTAATACTGGACAAATTGGAGATGCACCCTCTGGCCGTTCGGGAACTAACAATGCTCAAAAGAGCTCAGGGTCAAATTTTTTCTCGGCCAAATAAACCGTCTTCAATAGAGGCTTGATTTTATGATTTATAAGGCCCTTTATCCGGTCTCTGCTTCTTCGTATTTTGTTTTGATTGAGGCTCCTTTCAGAGTTCCGAAGATTGATTGTTCTTGATGGTGTGGGAGTTTTTGTTGATTGCGTTTGAGTGTAAATATTTTAGTTTTATTTTGTCTCGCTAGAAAAAAAGGGTTGATACCTGAGATGACAGGGGAAGACTTTTTTGCTGGTTTCAGTTCTGTTCAACTCTTGAATTTTTATTCAAGTTTCCTGTGTTTGTCATTTAATGCTTAAATTTTAAACTAGAGTTTGAATATAAAGACATTTCATTTCAAATTTGCTGGAATGGATAGGAATTAATGGGATGAAGCTATTTATAGGAAAAGCAAATTCACATTCAAGTGTCGGCGTTGAGATATGACTGTTCCCCACGATATCGATAGCCCACCATTCCCGCTCTGTCGTGGAACTTCGAAGAGACAATTGAGCAATCGCCCACCTCGGGCTCAAACCTTCCTAGATTATTCACCGAAGCTTTACTGTATACCTTTATCTTCTCTAGGATAGACTTGTGAACGATGCAGAAAGACCACTAAATCACTCGCAAATTCACCAAATCTCGATCCCAAAGTATGATCCGATACCTCTCTCCACAAAACACTAGAAAATAAGTACGTAACGACTAGATGAAATTGCTTTCCAGGGCCTCCTTTAATATATTATCTGCCCGAGTAACTCAGCCAGTTGAGTTAGAGGACCGGGTATTTGTTAGTCACGCACCAGTTCTCACCCGATGGCATTTCTCATTAGGCAGGTCGTAAACAAGGACAATTCGACGCTTACTAATGTGTCTACGTCACACTTTTACGATCATTGGCCACAGTTGCAAGATGTAAAATAGTCTTTTACGGTGATGAAATCGTAATAAATTACTCAACGGGAGACCCAACAAGTGTGAATCCGATTACCATTTAAAGATAAGAGACGAAAAGATAGTTAAGTGATAAAAGATGGGTTGTGAGCAGTTGTGGATGATTTGCACGTTTATAACAATTGAAGGCTGTTGAGAGAAAATAAAAGGTTATTACACGTAAATAGCCATTTTGTACTAGAATCGTTATAGTAATTGCGAGGCAAGAGCTTTCGCGTTAACTCTGTTATAGGTTCTGTAAATCTCTGAAGGCTCGCAACGTTAATGAATTCCGCGCGGCCTAGCGCAAGGACAATTCTATTCCATTATAGATATTTGCCCACCGGGTAGGAGCGTAATTGAAATGTCCCGCTAGCGGAGTGGGTGCGAGCCGTGTCCATTTCCGCAATTTCAAGACGTACAACGGGCGATCGTGTACCGACAATGGGTGCTATCGTGTGGCGTCTAATCACGCTGGGTACTGTTAGGCCGCTGTACCGCCCGCGGCCGCGTGCGCCAGCTCCGGTAATATGCGTGCGAACGCGATGTGATCGGCGTTGTCTGCAGCATCTATGGATAACTCTGGCAGCGAGCTCTGCCAATCCTCTAATAGCCGTATACGAGTTATCGATCACGTATATCTTTCGAATTAAAGTTGAAATCATAAACCTCATGTCATAAGGCTCACCAAAAATTAGCTCAAATTAATAACAATAGTCTCGAATTTCTTGACAGTTAATTAGAGGCTGTCTGCCATTCAACTGGCCCTTGTTCTGATCATTGTAACAGTTGCGGTTTCGTAATGTAGTAAGTACTTGCCTGCTGCAAACAACTGCCCCAATGATTTATAGGAACTTAATCGTAACTGCAGATTGAACTCTTTGTATTACTGACAAATTATGCTGCTACTAATTTATGGCTGTTAGTAAAATTTAAACTCTTATCCGGTTTCAGATAGACTAGAAATTGTTTCAATATGATTAAAATTGCGGGGTCAGTGATCGTAAGTTATTATAATACGCACAGTAATTTGATTTGCATTATCTACTGGTGGAATGTAGCCAATTAAATTGTACATGACCGAATTTATCACTAGGCTATGATAATAATGGTGGTTAAAACGTCGTAAGTGTTACTTAAGTTAATTTACATACCTGCGTTACGTAGTCCAATAAAGCCGTAAAGATACCCTGTGTCAAGAAAAGTGATACCATGTACACGCCTCTGTATAGAATTGCTGTTATTCCCAGGCATCGCTATAAATTTTTCATGCCCACTTCCATGTAACAATACATTCTCCTTAGGACAAACAACATTTATTAAGGCCAGACACAAAAGCGGCGATACCTCAGTACAGTTCTATTCCAGAAATAAACACTTATAAATCTCCAGAGGGTTACATTTAATCACTGGTGCCCTCACAGAGTGCACGTTTGCAGTGGAAGTCTGAATTATTTTAATCCTTAGCATGGTATCTTTTATTGTAAGTGGATGCTTTGTAGGGTTACACTAAATCAGCTTAGTCCTCGGATGGTATGACTGCAATCTCCTGGCTTTGTATTACTTATTCAAATCTGTCGCTAATTCTCCTATTTCACTATGCTCGATGTTCCTTGGTCATAACTTTGGATTTGGCAGCCTGATGGCAAATCCTACAATGTGATTATTTCATTTCTCGGTCAATTTCATTTTAGTACGACTTGATGACATATATCGGTAGAAAAGAGAAAATAAAATATTCCCAAGTTGTATAAAACAATGTAAAAAAACTTTTGACTTGAGAGGACATTATTTTTTATGCTCGAGTAAATTCATGTTTAATCAATTCATGTTTAATGTTTGTCCTGTTTAACGTGTGACTTGCGTGTTTGTAATATCAGGATGGCGATTAGATTTTTTGCAAGCAAATAAGTAAATGTGTAAAAATAATAAGTGTTTTATAATGTTCATGCTAATAAAGTTTTCCATTATATCTAGAATTCAGCCCGCCGAAAGCTCTTTGAGGGACCGTGATACATACATTGTGATCCATTATTAGGTTTTATAATACCCTTTGTTGTTAGTGGTATTTGGCTTCTTATTTGAAATGGAAAACTGTTATGTAAATTTTATGTCTTTCTCTTATTGCGTTTCAAGAAATATTGGGTCATTTAAATCATCTATATCTACATTTTGTCTTCCCAGCACTTTAATTATTAGTCACTGACCTATGTATGACTGCTGAAGTCTATCATAAAATTAGTATTGCATCGAATTTCCATACCCATCCACCGTAATCCTTAATACTAAATAATATACTAGAAAAAATACGACTCGCACCAGATCAATACTCAGACGGGAATCACGTAATAATTAAGTTAAAATATTAGGGAGCCTCTATCTATCTCAAGAAAGCATGCAAAGGTATAACTAATTTTGTGTAATCTGCCCCCCCCCCCCCCCCTACTCTAATAGCCATTTTTTTATTCGTTTGCTAACTTAAAAATTAAAAGTAAGCCATAAACTCTAAAATTACGTGTCGTAGGCTTGTCAAATTGCATACAATACTAACAGTGTCTGTGATTTACGTAAGCTTGCGACATGTAACTTGATCGTCTAATTGATTATTTTTAAGCTTTAAGTTAACGAACAAATAGAATGTGGGCTATTTGAGTAGGGGGGCTGAAATTAGTACTTTTAGAATCTTAAAGTTGTCGAAGCCAAAAAAGTTCCCTATTGACCTATAATACAACGGATTTAGTTCACGGCTTTAAATGTTTCACACCTCCATGAAACGTGAATGATCATCAAGTCTTTTAATCTTAAGCTTATTTAATTAAAGCGATTTCGTACTGAGCCCTAAGAGAAACCTTTTGCGGTGAAATCCACTTTAATGCTATTAGTAAATGGATTGGGTACATTGAGGAGTCACTTCTGACGTTTTCTATAATCCTGTAAGTAAAGTGTGCTTTAAAACAGGTGACAAATACCTACGTCGAGTATTAGATCAACATAATATAACGGTTATAAGTTCTAATAGGTAACTCTTGTTGAGAGTAATGAATATTGTTTCCAGGTGAAATTCTGGATACTATGAACTTCTTCATATTTGCAATTGTGATTTGAAAGCTGTTCAAAAGATTACCTTACATTACACAATACAGCTCGGTGCAAATATAAATTATGCAGATTTACAAAATGAGGAATGCCCCGTGGTATAAATTTTAACTGAAGTATAATGCGTGTCAACTTTCAAAAGTGAAATACGATCCTCTAGTGCAGTGATCCCCGGTCTCCATTTAGATTACGCTCTGTATAATGCTTACGCTTTCTCGTTTTATTGCTCATGATCTTAATAGAAGCCTTGTTTATGTTCTTTCAACTGGTTTTTCCTGTTGTACCAAATTCAATTTTATTCTGTCATTCATTTATTTTGACTCATGTAGGTAATACGGACGAATTTTATTACTAACATCATAATTTTTCTACAAAATTTGTGTTTAGGTCAACGCAATTCGAAAGTACTCAGACATCAAAATGACTCTTACAAATTGAAACTATTTCATCTTCAACAATTCTTACCATTTCCTCAGCTGTACAGTTGGTCATGTGACGCAAATTACACACAGCCCAATAAATCTTGCGTGGTGGACTGTACTAACCGCACCGATCGCGGTCAAGTAGTCTACAAGTATAAGGCGCTTACTCGACCCCTAGTCGCTAAACGGCGGAATCAGATTAAAAACATAATTCCTTCCCCTTCATTTAGCTCGTAACCTCTTGAACCAGTTTCCATGTCTGGTGAATAGTTTGTAGGTTAAGTTATGTATTGATCAATCGTTATAATGTTGTAATAGCCTGTCAGCCGTCGCTCAATTCGATTGTGGATAGTTGTTAGAAAACATGTGAGGTCACCAATTAAGTTCGAACTCCTTCGGGCTTGTTCTTAAGGTACTAAGATAGCATCTGATCTAGTTTCTATATTAAATAATCAGAAACATTATAGCTAAGTATTGATACTGATGCGTACATGAAGATTAATAAAATTGATTATCTTGAGTGAAAGCTTTTTTCCTTCTTACGTTAATACATTTTGGTCAAAAATTATCTCTAGATTTATCAAAACTTTCCAAAGGTGCCATATTTATTTAGAACAACAACTTACCAAGTTAATAGAAAAACAGCTGTTGTTTCCCCAATGTAGGTCGGCGATAAGGCATTAATTTTTAATTCGGAGCAGTCGTGCTGTTTGGTCATTTAAAGCGTACTCGTTGCTTAATCTTGACTGATCGTTTGGCTAAAGTACCTAAGAGCTGTATAATAGCATTGTTCATCAGTGCTAACAAGTCACTTGTGTCTTGTGACCGATTTACGTCAGGATGGAATCATTTAGAAGCACCACTAAGGAGTATATAGTTCCTTTAGTTTACATAACCCATTGGCAACAATTGGGCACCGAGCTTTTGAGTTATTAATTATTATACTTGATGGTCGTAGCTTGAGTATTACTGAACTGTTTTGTTTATTATGAAATGTTTGAGGTCACCCGTTGATGATGGTTTACAAACATTATGTAAACTTTGGTTTAGACTGTGTTTTGTTTTGAAAGTCAGTTATCTGTCCTATATACCCTGTTACTTCTTCTTGGTACTTGATGATACAAAAGCTTTTTTACTATTTTCTTTACAGCTATCAAATTGTTAATATCGAGAAAAATAGAATAAGAAACTGTGTACAACCATCAGAGTTGCCATAGCTAAATATTATACAAACTAATTGCAAACCATAAACTTACTCAAGACCGTGGGAGTCCATCGGTACAGTGGTTCGTACTACGACATTCTGCTACAAAATTGCCTATGATTTATAAATTGTTTTCACATGTATCGCTACGTAATTGCAGTTGGGTTGAATGGTCAATTATTATGATTAAAGCGCTTTTTTGCGTAATAATTACCAACCTATTTATTAATTTTTAAGTCTTTATAAAGAAAGGTCTTTAAAATGGGTAATAACTTTTTTATTATACATTAAAGTAGTTACAACGCTAGTTAAGATGTAGAGCTTTTTTGCTTTACATCTTATTTCTATACACTTTACTTTGAATTAAATTATTGATTAGAATACATAATTTCATTAACACCCTGTATTGAAAGTTGCGTGGTTGTGTGTTAAATTTAGGTATAAAAAATGCTTCTCTTTAAATAGCTCACAATTTTAAACAGTTCGGTTTACGTTTTTTGTTCGCAAGTTTCGCAAAGTCATCTCTTCTAATTATTATGTTCAGAAATGCCATAACTCGATTATGTTTCGTAATACCTATTGACTATAGACGTCAGATGAACGATCGATAATACAAGACTGTTTTTTTTTTATATTTTAACAATACCTGTTCCATGTTCCCAATTATCTTTTAATTTGTATGAGTTTTAATGAGGAAGTTGAATTTATAAATGTTAATCGTAATGTTGATTTTAAAATAAAACTAAGTATTAGAAGAAATAACAAATAATAAATAAAGGGAAAAGGTAATTACTAATAAGTGTTCCCAGAAATAATTATTAAAGAAGAATTTAGTGAAATCGTTTGTTTTGGACTTAATTTATTATTTACTGCATTACTCACGTAAATAAATCTAAAATTACTAGACAATTATGTTCATGAACACATTACACTCTTTGTTTTTTGGGCAGTCGGTCGTGTAGAAAAATTTAAGATGATGACAATAAAAACATTAACTTGGGACATGGGGATTAACACAGGGGACTTGATCATTTAAGATCTTTCTCCTGCCTCATTTAAACTATACCGATTGTACAAAGCAAGTTTGCACAATATTTCTCTCATTTAGGTGTGACGAAGTTTATTTAGGCTAAAACCTCATTATGTTGCCGCTTCATGTTAGTAAATAAAACATGTTTGTGTGAAATGTGGGTTCGCATTTGTTTTATTTAGTCACACGTCATTGCTTTTAGTAAAATATATTAAAATGGCTTAACGTTACGGTTTGCCTCATGAAAGTTCTTATATGCCCATATTAATATAATACAGTTTTCTTTCTTCTGTGGGATTGTGTTTTTCTGTGAGTTCTTTCTTTGTTTATGGAAATTACTTCTAAAGGTTGCCTTATGAGTAAATAAATAAATAGATGTTTATCATATTTTTTATCATGACTTTACTAGAAAAAATCATACAATTCGTATTCAGGGTTCTTACTCACTGGCATATATGTATGATACTTAGTCATGTTTAGAAGTTATGGAAACCGAGCACGTGTCGTGTGGGGAAATACGATGTTGTTTTTATAGTTTTTGATGTCCCGTTGTTTGTATAAATACAGTTTTAGCAGCACAGTGAACCCTTTTGGAAAATTTGAGAACGTTGTTGAAGATGGAGAGTTATGTCTCGCTAAGAAACATTTTTGATCAAAATTTGCAGTGATGCAAAGATTTAATCAAAAATGTTCGCATCGTACCGTGTCTGTTACGAATGTAGGTCATTAAAAGAAAATTATGTCAAAACTCAATAAAAATAACGTAATATCTGTTGCAATAATAATAAAGCGTATTATAAAAACGTCTAAACGCCGCCGTCACAGCGCAGTAGGTAAGTACATAAATACAAATATAAGACATGATAATGCATAAATGTTATTTTACAGTCGTCTCATTGAAATGCGAATAAATTATCATAAACGGCGCGACGATGTCGTGGTAGGGTAACCAGTTATTAGGATCCAATGGGCTTTTACGACCCATTTTGTTGAATTCCAAGATCAAAGTCAAGAAAGCGGTGTCTGTTTTAAAAGCAAAACGTCTTTACTACCACTGATTTAATATGGCGGGGGTCTTTTGGATTCAATATGTTGACTTGAACGTTACTGAGCTTTACGACTTTGAATTACTCAGGAGTGTGAAATCAATGAATACGATACATTTATTATCGGACCGAGAGAAAATGGCTGTATAGAACACAAATAAATTGAGCCTGCTTAAGTAATTTTTTACATTTACTTGTTCTAATTATTATAGTATACTAAAATGTTGATAGTATTTAATTGCAAATGTTTAGTAACCCCAATAAAAAGGGTCTTACACTGATGGTACACATAATAAAATATCGAAATGACATTACTCGCTATATTGCTAGCGGAGATGGAGAATTGCAAAGATGTGGCATTTCATTACGTCATCATGAGCACTTCGGGACGAAAATTTTATTTGTACAGAAATAGAAGCAGTGCAAAAAAAGAAACACCTTTTCTGAATTAGGATTGATGTTAGTATCCAAATCGATACCTTCCTTTGGATTGAATGATTGATTTGCATTTTTGTCTTACAATGAGGTTCGTTCATATGTAGATAGATAATATCAATGATGGAATGTTATACTTCACTTTCTAACTACACTTTCAATAATTCGTGCTTTCAGAACCGCCAGAAATGCGTGTATTTTATTGAAAACAATTACTGAGCAACAAAATGTAAATGACAAATCTATATATATAAAATTCAAAGTCCTGACTGACTGAGTGAGATATCAACGCACAGCCCAAACCGCTGAACCTAGAGACTTGAAATTTTGTACACAGATACCTTATACAGTGTAGGCATCCACTAAGGAAGGATTTTTGAAAATTCTATCCCTAAGGGGATGAAATAAGGGATGAAAGTTTGTATGAAAGTCCCTCAGTTTTGAAGCTAGGATCTTCAAATTTTGTGTTTAGGCTGATGATTGAAAATAAATAAATACGTGTCTCAGCGTTTTCCAAAATTCTACCCCCGAAGGGGTGAAAAGGGGGATGAAGTTGTGTTTAGAAGATAATCCTTTATTTTTGAAGTAAAAATCGCTAAATTTGAAATTTAGGCTTATGGATGGAAATCTAACGCAACGCATATTATATTGGTATAATTTCAACCCCCATGGTGATGAAATGGGGGTGCAATGGGGTAAATAAACCTAAAAATCGATATGGATGTCGTTATTGGGGTTTTCTGGGTTGACGATTGCGAAAATAACATTTATTTTGAAGTCCAACACGGTGGACATGATTTAACCCCTAAAGGGGTGAAAATGGGGTTCAAATTTTGTATGGAAAAACAATATGAAATATACAGTACAACTTTAAACTTCGTAGGAGCACGTCTAAAAATAAATCTACATACCTATATTTTGTTATTTTGAAAATCAACCCCGTAGGGGGTAAATGGGGTAAGTAAACATAAAAATCGATATGGATGTCGTTCTTGAGGTTTCATGGGATAGTGATTGCGAAAATGACATTTATTTTGAAGTCCAACACGGTGGACATGATTTAACCCCTAAAGGGGTGAAATCGGGGTTCAAATTTTGTATGGAAAAATAATATTAAATAGACACTACAACTTTAATATTCGTTGGAACACATCTAAAAATTATATATTTTGTTATTTTGAAAATCATCCCTTAGGGGTAAATGGGATAAGTAAACATGAAAATCGATGTGGATGTCGTTTTTGAGGTTTTATGGGATGGTGATTGCGAAAATGACATTAATTTATAGTCCAACAAGGTGGACATGATTTTAACCCCTACAGGGGTTCAAATTTTGCATGGAAAAAGAATATGAAATAGATATTACAATTTTAAATTACAATTTTAAAATTCGTAGGAGCACGTCTAGAAATAAATAGGCAATTACATACCTATTTTGTTATTTTGAAAATCATTCCTTAGAGGTACTTAAATGGGGTAAGTAAACATGAAAATCGATGTGGATGTCGTTTTTGAGCTTTTAAGGGGACAGGGACGGGGACAAGATACCTACTAATATCTCTGTACCAATTCTGATTATTGTAAAAAATTAGCTTCCGCCCGCGACTTCGTCCGCGTGGATATTAGAGAAAATCCTTAGGGAACCTTCAACCAGGATCCGACCAGCCGTTTTTACGCGATTAGGCGGGTCCCCACCAAGCGAACAGCCTCGTGCGAGGCCCGCCTCACGAGGCAAACGTCTTGCCTCGCGAGGCAGCGCGCTTGGTGGGGACCCGCCTAATCGCGTAAAAACGGCTGGTCGGATCCTGGTTGAAGGTTCCCTAAGGATTTTCTCTAATATCCACGCGGACGAAGTCGCGGGCGGAAGCTAGTTAGACATAAAACAGTAAAAATAATAATTGTCTCATTAAAAAACTTGAAAGTCGATACACCACAAATTGAAGAGCAAACACACATAAACAATGTTTTCTTAAGATAGCCGCGCTTTGAAAGCATGCTCAGTATAATATCGCAATTTAATGAAAACACATGCCCTATGGGAAAAATTTATGGTAACTTGTGGAGAGAACAGTTATCATTCGTAGTGCGTAAGAGGCGAGCGGCGCGGACGTATATCGGGCAGTTATCTGTCCCTGCGAGCTTTGTTAGCTGCGTGGCTCGAATACAAAATCCATCTAAGCCATAGCTATTAGCAAATATGAGAACTACAATTAAACTATATTTATAGTGCAGCGGCACGTAGCAACAACTAATAATGAATGCAATGTACAACCATAAATGAATATAAATATAATGCGTTCACAAAAGGTAGCTGAATGTAAACTAATGGGGGAACGAGCAAGGTCTTTGGAGATGTTATTCATGGCCTATCTTGTTAGCCATGTTTCAGATTTGGTTTGATCGCGTGAGAAACCTGGTGATCAGGAATCAGGGATAGGTGCATCAGATGACTCGTTATATTTACATGCTTGCGATTACAGGATTGAGGCATGCAAAGCTAACAACCCTTTTAGGGACACAGTATGAATTATTACAGTTAAGTTAAACGTAATGTATGCATGAGATGCTCGAGGCGAGCGTGATTGCGCTAAGTTTCCGCGACTGGATAATATAGCAAGTGAAGAATGACCACAATCTACGCAGCTTTTGTATCATAGGTCACGTCACGACTTTCTCGGAATAAAAGCTAATGGTTTGTGCAAAATGATGCGTGAATGAGCATATTTAGGCTTCTCTGAGCCAGAGGGTACGATTATGCATCAAGCGTAAAACTGTTTTTGATGGATGTATGTTATCAATTACGGTTATATTTTGGTACCAACTAGAGATTTGGCCATCATAATATAGCTTTGATTATAAGTCCAAAGACATAATCGTAGGGTTAGAACTAGGGTATCGATCGTTTCGTACTCGCAGTGGTGCATAAAATAGTGTAGTGAGTAGTGAATGCAAGAGCGATGTCCTTTTGGGAGCATAGAAACCAATCGACAAATCTTTATTGTACTCGGGCATATTAGGCTACTCTAAATGTCCATTTATCGAAGCTATTCATTGAAATCGTTATGGTGCACCTTATTGGCTCCAGTCCTAATCCATTCCAAGTCAACGTAAATAGAATCCACCTTGACTCCACTCCACCTTGAATACGATTGTCGAAAACAAAAAGAATTGGCTGTTTTCTTAAATAACAGTGAATTTACTTTTCGCAAACGATGTTTTCATATGCAAATGGTACGCTCGTTTCTTCTGCTTGCAATCAAATTGTTTTTATTGATTTACGTGTTGGAAATTTTATTTGGAGGACTAGTTAAACTTAATTCAAAACGACATTGATTGATACATTAAATGTTTGCAAACACGCGCAGCATCTGTCCTCGATTCTTTGATTAATGAAAGTCAGAATCACATTTACAGTACATTTGTTGCGATCCGTCCATCGCATGCTTGCAACAATCGAATTGAAACCAAACAAATCCAATTGTATTCCAGTCCAATCTTATATAATTTTCATATCGGTTATTGATTCGAAGACGCCAATTGTATTATGATGGGGCTACAATCATTATTTACAATTACTTCTTATCTATGATTGTTTTATTTTTGTTTGGAAACTGGTGTCAGAGTGGCATATCGTATAAGTAAGACCGGTTGTTGTTAGACAATGCTGAAGGTGATTTTAGAGCAACTTGGCTTACATAATTTGTTTTCTTGTGGTCTTAAGGTTACTGACAGCTTGTGCAATTGAAGTTTACGAGTGATCGCTCGAGCTCTGTCGTAAGAACCACAATAGGGGATAGCCAGTCGCGATATTTATCGCCCGGCTTATTTCTAGGTTTATGTATCTAAAATACCGATAAAAGACCCAATAAATCATACAATGCTTCCTATTATTTATTACATATAGAATAGTGGCCAGCTCTGTGAATATTTCATCCAATTCAATTTACGTTCACTGGTTGCGGTATTACGCCACTCACCGGACGTAAGTCATAGTCAAAACTCGCATATGCATTTTTAATCGGCTCCATTATTAGAAACAACGCCACAAGTCGAGATTAAATCGAATCGGAATCTGTATCTAATGATTCATCGAATCAATTGAATACTTTAGTGTCATTCGGAAAAGTTTAAAATACGCTTATTGTGTGGTCTCGTATAAATACTGTTCGAACAGATTTGGTATTTGTCTCACGTAGATTTTTAATTTGCATTTGTATCTACGATATCTATTCTGTCGCCTGGTTTGAATTTACTCTGGATGCTATTTCCATATTCATTGGAGGTGGTCACAGGTGTTATATCTAATCTATTTACATAGCCATTAAATCGGAGATAATTGTTAGGACTTTAGAGCAGTAAACTAACTACTTTATATGTTTCCTCATTATACTATCTTGAATCGGGATTTAATAAGAGCACTAAGATATTATGTTAAACAGCAGATTTGGGTTAGTGGTAAGCATTTGGGTGCATTATCTTATCTTTTTTTGTAAATGCTAGTGATATTTTCATTAATGCCAAGTAATTATTATAAAAAATTTACTCTGTTTATTATACCTAGTGTCAATACAAATCTTCCAGTTTCCAAGCTTGATTGTACCTCAACAATTGACACAAGAGCTTCGATTAATCCCGGTATTACCAACCTAATAGGATTCAATAGAGACTAATCACCTCCTAGGCACGTAGGGCGAGTCTTTACTCGAGTCCATTGTCCTATGGCATCCGGCATCGAGGATCTATACGTCCATTTGACATCATATCCTGAGTTATATCAAGTGTACAATAGTTATCATGCGCTTGGCAGGAGGACGTAGATTGAGTAGATGTTCTGGATTAGGATATTGTATCGTAAGTGCTTGTTTGATTGATGGATTTATTGAATGCATTTGATATATCTTGCCACAGAATAAAATAATATATGATCTAGCTCTTGAACCTGAAAACGTACTGTGTACTATATTAAACACAATAATAATTTTATTTCTAAATTATGATTACGTTCATGAATATATTTACGACAATTTTAATCCAAAATCTTCTATAAACAAAGCCAACTAACATGAAAAAGTGATTCTTTTTATGTAAATAAATTACTCTGAAGCCTAAAATTAAATAACAAGTGATGATACCCTTGTGCAAATAAATCAAGTCATAAATGACAGCGGTCAAGCAAATTTATTACAAGTAGATATCTAAATCTTGAAAATTAAATTGCACCCGCGTGTCGCCTAAAGCTGAACAACTGAACCAACAAAGTTGATTTAATTAAAACTTATTTATTACCATTCGATTCTGTTTCGCCGAACGCGCACAATATACTACAGTATATCTATCACAATCGCAGTTGAATATAATAAATAGTTCACTGAAGTGACATTATTAATTAACATTCCCTGTACTTATAACTGATTTAAGATACGAGAAACTACACAATCAAAATTTATGTTTAAGTCATATGAATGTCTGGATTACAGATAAGATAATAACGGTGATAAAAGCGGAAAAGCGGTCTTACTCTACTTTAGGCAGCATAGTTATTAGTTAGTCTAAGTGTAAGACTAGACAAGAAACTGATTCAATGTAAGTAAAATGCCCTCATTGTATTATTAATACTCAAACCAACGTAAGACTAGATAGACAGGATACTGATTCATGTAAATAAATGCCATCACTTGTATAATTGGTAATACTCAAACCAAACATAAAGATCCAATTTATGGCATGACTTATTTATGGTTGATTGCCGCCGTGAAGACAAAATTCGTACGATTAAGATGTAAAAAAAATCACGGTGGTCCTATGTATGCTCAACACCATCAAAATACTACTAACTATCCACAATAGATACAGTACGAATTTTGATTACCTATAGGTATTAAAGATTAAAAGATCAGCAAAGTCTCACTTTTTTTGATATAAGCAAATAATTTTTTGTTTTACTAGCTAATGTAGAAGCTAGTAGGTGACTTTTATATGACGTATACTAAAAATGAACGTGGAAACATACAGTTTTCACTCACACGATATTTTTACCCGATGACTTATTCAACAAGTTGTGCAACTAGCTATAAGTGTGGTAATTACAAGTCGAGCGAAGTGGACGGGGGGCAGTGTGCGGCGGGCTTTACTGATAGGGCTGTGTTTATTGGACACTGATATCGTAATTAAAGATAATCTATTTCACAAGCTGTTTGTAATAGAATAAAATAGAGAGCTGTTTGTGCATACTTGGTATGTCTTCATTGAACATAGAATATGTATTAACTTACATACATATATTGTTTTTAAAAGCTAGCTGAAATGTAATTTCAAGTGGCTATATTTTTTAGAAGATCCAAACGGGTTTGTTCAAAGATTTTTCATCTCAAATTCCCCGTAACGGAAAATTTGGGTCATGTTAGTTAGTGATTTATTTCGTTCTCGTTTATCTTCATTTAATTCATAGTTGTGCTTTCAGAAAAAATAAATTCTAAAGTAGCTGTGTGATCATTATTTTTCATTCTAAACTGTCAACCCTACCATGCATATTGCAACCCGTTTACACGGAAGGACATTTTAGGCTGCACATAAGACAAGCGCGCGGCAATCGCAGTGACGGGCCTTTGCGACCGTTCCGCCTGCATACGTTGGTCAATTAGGCCTGTCACGATGCCTATCGGGCAGTGGATCTAAAAAGTGTCGAGGGTTATCGGGTTAATGAGAATATGTCGAGAAACTGGCCCGTGGAAATTGATGGTTGGCGTTTCTATCGACATTGAATATAGGGCAAAATGGTAGTAAATTGGAAAAGAAAAATATACCTATGATGTAACTTTTTGAGATGGTATAAAAATTCGATCGCGGATTTTGCAGAACCTTATGACGGAAAAAAATGTTTTGACTGATGATGCCTTGGAAATTGCATAGCGAAGAAATACCTAAAATTTTTTCTGACCTAAATTTTTAAAACTTTTCCATAAGGTTTCATAGTTTTATTGACTGTCATACGAGTATCATTATTTTTAAGGTTATCGTAATCTACAATTAAACTTTGAACATCAGCGCAATCTTCAAATTATACAAGTCGCGAGACATTTATACAAGTCGCGAGGAATTCCACTCCTCCCTAAAAATAACTGATGTCTTGGTATGATGATATAAAAATAGCTGTCTTAAAGAGCAAAGGAAGGATGTTACCGATTATGGGGCGTCATTATCAATGTAGGGTTGGAGACAGTGTTCTTGTAATAGGTACTTATTAACGGGGATTTTTATGTGAAAAATTATAGCTATGCACAGAGGTCTAAGTAGTATTTTGAAAAGAAATGTCCAGGAATAATCGCAATAAAGGTTTAGTCTCTTGACTAAACTATTTGGCAATAAAGAAGTGGTAATATTTTGATGAATAAATAATGAAAAATATTAGAAAAAATCGGCTCACCCGTAGCAACTTAGACAGGACTTTTTTCTAATATTTTTCATTATTTATTCATCTTAATATAAAAGTAGCATTGTGAATGCAAAAATCTAAAAGTTTGGTAATATTTTGTTTAAAATATAGATTATTCAGAGTTGTCGATTATTAACTTTTCTAGAAAATTATTTTGAGTAAATTTTTTAAATTAAGAGAGAATAGAAGAAGTGTGTTAAATGTGTGTAAAAAGTTTAAACTGAACTTTATATTTTTAATTTCTATAAATATTGTGCACAATTGTAATTGGACATAAGCATGCGTTTAGTTTTAGATTTTTTTTATTGTAAGTGATTTTGTCTGTTGTCCGTTATGCACAATAACGGACATCAGACAAAATCTTCTAAGTTCTATATAAAATAAACTGATAAGTTAATTTTTATTGGGAAAGTGCGTACTATTACAAAAACTATATTTTTAATAAGTATATAATATTAAGTATAAAACTTGTAATTACATATGTTATTAACGTTATCTGATTCACTGGTGATTGTTTTATTCATTATTATGTGGATATTTTGCACTCAAGCTCTTGGACTAGATTTTAGCGGCGCGGCGTCTGTGACGGTAAATCATGCTCTTTCGCATTTATTGGTTGATCCAAGACTCTGTTAATTGCCGAGTTGGCTTCCATTTGTCCTTTTTTATAAAATACCCTACTAATAACAGTGGGCAGAAACCATTGGCCATAATTGTAGCGTGCGAGATTTATGTGGCTGCAAAATTTTACAACTTTTAGAACTTTGTTTCAATTTTTATTGCAGCATGTTTTATAGCAATGACAATAAAACATTGGACTGCCTGGTGGTGAGAGAATACCGTAATCGACATAATAAACAGACTCTAGCTTTTTAAATGTATTCCGTATTCTACCCTAGCTTATAATAATAATAATTCGTTTCTAACCCACAAAATTATTCAGAAATATAATAATTTGTTGTATGGAAGGTAGAAAATGGAATGGATTTTGGGTTGAAAGCGGAATTAAATATTCGTGGGTAAAAAAGTGGGTAAAATACGGAATACATTGATAATTTGCGATAGCTGTGATGACAGAATAGAATCAGGAAGATTTCAGAATTATGAGTGTCAAAATAAATGGCAACTAATGACAGGTCTACCATACCAAGGTGTTACCTCTAGTAACACCTTGGTAGACCTTAAAATGAGCAGCAGCATTCTCCAGCAGACCTAAAAAGAATCGCGATAATCGTACAAAATTTACGTAAATATATATATATTTATTTTATTTTTCGTAAATATTTTAAATCAAAGCCAAATGTTTGCTTGTTTTATTACTTAAAATAATATAAAAATTGTTATAAAAAGTGGCTATAATTCTACTTAGTTTAAAAATGATTTCTACCCACTAACTCGCAACGAATGATCGAATGTCTTCTATCAGAAATGGGCGTTTACAATAATTAAGGCAATTTTTCTGGCTTAGATTTATGTTTCCATAATTAACAACTTGCCCACCGACGTTATTAAATTACACCTTCTGTTTTAATGATGATCCATGCACGATTTCATGTGAATATGGCTTTATGGTATCATCATATTAACATATATGGAAGAAAATATAACTTTTTGAATGGTGCAATGTAGTTTCGAATGACCCCACCAAGGAATATTTAATCACTAAAGTATTCGTCATTTTCGCGCATTTCCATCCAAACGAGTATTATGCAATATCCTTTAATTTATGATTTTTACATAAGTTTGTAATAATGTAATTATTATAAAAGATATGTGATTTTAATTCAATATTTTATTACTTATGAAATTGTTCGATCAAAGTCAGATAAAAGCAAACCAGTAGAAATAGGAAAGCTTGGTGGTAATTGTGGAAAATATAACAAAAAATAATAACTATATTTACGTAACTAATTCTAAGTTACACTGTGTAAGTACAATTTGTAACATTTTGATAATTTGATAGAGACAGCGGCACTTCAAACGAATTGGACACCCCATTAAAGCCATAATAAAGGGGTCCCTTTGTTTAATTAAATCTTAGCAAACGTAGTCTTTTTTCTTTAACAATTCACCCCTCTGTGAAACGGTGTTAATCTCGACGCAAAGACATATAATTAAAGCCTTACGTGTGATTATATGACAACAAACATAACAAAAGATGGATTATCTTCAAAGAAAATGCCGGATTGATAAGATAAAAACACTGATTGTTTGTCAGGGTAAGATTTCATATTTTTAAACATAGGTATGAATGTTGTATACATTGTGTAATTTTAATCATTTGGTTCCCGCAGTGGGGTGGTTCCACTCATAATAATTACAAGCAACTTTTGCGAAAAAAAAATCAGCTGCTCTACACATTAAGGTTAAGTAGATAAATATTGCGCTTTTGTATGGAACAGCTGATATTTTTTTTCACGATATCAAAGTTGGCCCCATAGTAAAAGTTGTTTGTAATCATGAGTGGAACCACCCCACTGCGGGAACCAAATGATTACAGTGTGTATTGAATATTGTTGAATAATGTGTTTAAGGGAAATCCAGATACTGCTAATAATGTAAGCTGTTTTCAATTATAGATATAGAGCAACATTATTGTGATATTAAAATGTAATCTACGTAGTGTCATTAGTGTATTATTTAATACTTAACTGTCATTATTACTTTTCAGGGGTATTTTAAGTTACGAAACCTATTCTGTAATTTAATACAAGACTTATAAAAAAAAAGATTAGAAGAGTTCACTTTTAATGATCGCAAGAATCTTCTAGACGAGATACAGCCTGCAATCGCTCATCTTAACGAAGAAAGATATTATCTCTTTAATATAAACTATTCACGTTAAGCACTGCGCTCAAGAAATTGATGTTATCAGTTTTTAACTTAAATATAAAATCTTTGAAAGACCAGTCACTTAGCTAGGAGTCGAAGTAATTAAAAGTATTTTCTATCTGCAGCTAATGACGCGTTAACAAGTGGTTTTTCTATGTTTTTTACATTTAGTAGAATCGACCACCTCATTGATATAATTTAATGAAAGTATATTTTACAAAACACAGACAAATTAGCAAAATATAATCTTCAGTATCTAAAAGGAGCCATGTTACTTAAGAGAGTAACTTTTACCATTTATAAGCATTATCGACAAATAATACGTAGGTACCTAACATATTTGATTATAAGGTAAACATTCGATAAGCTCACCTAATATGATATTAATCATTTTATTAAGGGAACAATACAAGCTTCTAATCATCAATGATGAAATTCCCGTTACAATAGATAGACAAACTCTGAGTTCAAACGTTTAATTTAATCAGCCTGTGGCTTAGTCACCTACGAGATTTGATTACAATTGTCATAACTCCAGACTTATTTGCACATTTCAACGAACATTTATTTGTCTTAATGTCATTGTTTGTCTTGTCACTGAATGAATGGAATTGCTGCTGCGGAAAATTATGAAATTACAAAGACGAAATGGTGGCATAAATTTTTCTTGCTCAAATCTAACGGTGTTTGCATCGTTTGATAATGATAAGTAAGTAAGTACTAAAGGTTATCTTGAAATCTGCATAGTGGGTTGTTTTAGTAGCTATTAGCAATGAGTGTTCAGTCAGACCATTTAGTGTACAATTTAGTCAATTTGCTTCATTTACTGGGAAGATGATTAGTGAAGTTAATTATCTGAACAAATTAATACGCGGGAGTTATTTTCATTATTGAAAATTGATTCTATATTATAGTTGGTAAATAGAATATTTATTAAATATAAGTTTATTTATCCACACACCGGCACCGGCATCAGTTAAAGTTAAGCCTATGATTTCTGTTTAACCTTTGCTCTTGTCAATTAAATAAAACAACATTTCGCTTTTTTTATTTAATTGGTAACTTGAATATTTTCATTTGAAATTTTGATGTGTTATGAGAATAATAATAAATAAAAAATACTGAATATGAGACTTTTTTTAAATAATTTTAAAATTTTTAACGCTTTGTGTGCAGCGGCGTGCACAGAGATTTTAGACAGAATAGGCACGGATAAAAAAAATTCCAAATTTTATCACTGTTTCGGTATGTGCTACTTACCTACCAACCTATACTGAACGAAATCCAAACATTTTATTATCTTGATTGGAATGCTTTTGCAATCAATTTAATTAAACTTTATCCTCAAAAGATAAGCTCGATAAAGCGGCAAATAAAGCGGTAAATGGAATTTATTTAAACAAACTTTGCCTTTGTAAATTATTGAATTTTTTACAGTAAATTAACGAAATAATTACTTACTTAACTTAAAATAGTCAATTACTTGCGCCAAGAAAAACAATCAAAACAACGCAAAAGTAACTGCAAAAGCAAAGGGCAAACTAAAAAAACGCTACTCTCTGCAATGCAATCATTACGCGGTCGGGTTGCAAATAAGCAGTACCTCCAAAACATAAACACGCGCATACATTTTCACGCACACAGTCACACTTTTGATGTGTACTACACGAGATTCGTTCTATGAAAAAGAAGCAGCCCGTAGTACACGCGGTAAATAATGGCGCCTCTGTCGCCCGGCCGATCGTTAGTTCTTGTGATCTAGTGAGGTTAGTTTCAAAAACCACATATAGATGGCGCTTAAACTAACAGACACGGAAAGCCGAAGAAGTGCTGTGCACGATGATGGGTCATATAACTTTTTAATTACAAGTAGTTTAAAAATAATAGAGTAGGAAATTAGGGTCATATATTTATGGGACTACAGGGTATGCAGTGCTTATTTGCATGTATGGAGTGCACGCCACTGTTTGTGTGCATGCTACGATTTGCACTGATCTTCAATAATAGTCAAATAGTACCTTGCACTCTTAGAGCAACGCCGGCTTCCTTGCACTAGGCAGGTCTAAAAACAAAAATTATTACAAAAATATCGGACTAAAAACATTAAAACGGACTAGTAAAAACAGACTAAAAAGCAAAAAAAAATTGTTTTTGTAAATATGTATAATCCTATACCTACATTTTGTAAAATTTATTATCCATATTGTCTTTAGCATGCGCCCCACGCCCCAAATTTCTATAGGTATACAGAAAAACATTTTTTTTACTTTTTAGTCTGTTTTTACTAGTCCGTTTTAATGTTTTAAGTCCGATATTTTTGTAATAATTAAGTCCGTTATAAGAACGTGTTTTTAAAAAGTTTTTTTTCAGCAAATTATTATTTTCTGCTTTTTAGTTAACGAGCTAAGACTAAACAAAAATGTACCATCTCCTATCAGGAGCACTCGTCAAGACGATTCAAACGAGCCCAAACTCGATAGGGTTGCATGGTTTTATTATAGAGTTTCTATGGCCTTCCTCCGATTCCAAAATCAGATCCTCGGACACTATTTTCCATTAAAGTACTCGTCAAGATGATTCAATCGAGCCCAAACTCGATGGGATTGCATGGTTTTATTACCGAGTTCCAGTGGCCTTCTTCCGGCTCCATCATCAGACCCTGGACACTATTTCCTAACAAAGTACTCGTCAAGACGATTCAAACGAGCCCAATCTCGACGGGGTAGCGTGGTTTTAATAAAGAGTTCCTGTGTCCTTCCTCCGGCTCCATCATCAGACCCTGGAAACTATTTCCCAACAAAGAACTCGTCAAGACGATTCAAACGAGCCTAAATTTGATGGGGTTGCACGGTTTCAATATTGAGTTCCTATGGCATGGCCTTTCGGCTTCATCATCAGACCCTGACCCTCGTCTCCCATTAGAGTACTCTTCAAGACGATTCTAACGAGCCCAAACACGATGGGGTTGTATGGTTTCATCATAGAGTTCCTGTGGCCTTCTTCCGGCTTCATTATCAGATCAGTTCAATGACACCATAATATTGCATTGCCTTCCAGTTCTGACCTATGTTCATAGTTTCAAGTCTCTAGCTCATCGGGAAGCTAGGATAAAATCGTTCGCAAACTTTGTGGAGAAACACACAAACAAACAAACGCGAAAGCAACCTAATAAAAACGTGTTAAAAAAGGAAAAACTCTCATATTTACCTCTATGAATAATGATAGAGTTGAATATAACACGATGCAAATGTGACAATGTCACGTGTGCCAAGTAATTTGTAAGTAATTTATGACCCATGTCGCTAGACGTATTTTGTAAGGCGGGTCGCTTGAATCGCGAAATTATGCGCAGGAGTGTGTGGGTGTAGGACAATGAGCAGGCGTCGTTGATTTCTACGGAAATATACGTTTGTTTATATTTAGACTTGCATATGTTTAGGTTTTATTTGTAAACAAAAATTTAATCCTTACTTATGTTAAAAAAAAAATCTTACCTAACTACACACTACAGTAGGTACTTACCTACAGAATTTGCCTAGTCCAGAAATTACTATTTGTGACAAACATTTCGTATCAATTATAATATAATACATATTATAGATTATTTTTGTTACATATAATAAAGACCGGAGCGGAGATCTATCAAAGCTGATATTTATAATTAAAAAAGAAAAAATGATAGGAGACGTTATATTCAAAATAGCACCACGCGTGTTTATAGGTTCACCTACATTAATGAAATTGAAACACCTTTTACAGATATTTGAAATACAAATCAATTTTCTAGGAAACGGAATTAACCGAATGGCTCTATATGGTTGGATCTGCCCACGCTCACAAGTCGATTTCTATTAAATTTGAGCATACCGCAAAAGCAACAGAGTGTATGACAGAATTATTGGGTTCCTGCTAATATTTATTGAATCGGTGAAAATAATATTATTTGATCTTTTATACACAGCTGTTTGACATTTTACATTTATGCGTATAACTAAACTTATTTTTTATTTCTCTTCCGTTTCCACATTTTTTGATAAAACTTTACGTGGAATTTTTAGGACCCATAGTCTAGTATTTTTAATCGGTATCATTACATTTCCTCGTAGTCACTACTAGAAGTTGATAGCAGAACTGCTAAAAGGCCGATTTTGTCACAAATTTCTGCTACGAATGACTACGATACAATACCATGGCCCCAAAAAATTCCACGTAAAGTTTTATTAAAACAATTTTCTATTAACTGAATAACTAACTAAGGGCGCGACTTTATAACCACCCTATGAAAAGTTTAAATAAAATGATTCTACTGTAATGATAGAAAAACTGTATTGTATTTTGTTGTAAACAGACGGTGTGAACGGAAAACGCCAATTTCCCGATATTGAACTATATTCGAAGCGCTGGTTTCGCTTAGCGGAAAATTTCCAATAACTCCCTACGCATAAAAGCACACGTTCCCAGTTGCAATGTTGCAGTCATCATACCCTGTGGATTTGTGTTCGTTTTTTGCTGTAGCATGTTGGTTTTTCTCTTTTTTCAGTCAGAGAAAAAAGCGTTGTTTCGATAAAGTATGATTATGTTCGCTTCTTTTAAGAGGTAAATCATCAATTTCGCACAGACACATCAAAAAAAGTTTGCGATCGCTAGCAAAAGCAGACATATTTTTATAATGTAACTTTATCAAGAAAAGGTGTTTATGTAATATATTTTTCAAATAAAAATACACTTTTTGAAATATAAAAAAAAAACTCTTATAATTAACCTTCTAATAAAAAATGAAAATAAACCATGTTTGAAAATAAATATTTACATTTTTCAAACCAATCGCAAACTTTTTTGATTTGTGTATTTATTCAATAGCGGCAATCATTGAAGAAATACTGTGTGTTTAAAATTTAGAGAGTTTTTGCTCAACAGTAACAAAACCAAGTTGAAAAACAAAGAGAGTATGCAACAGACTAAGTAAAAGTTGGTCAAGTTACTAATAACCAGTCATTTGTAATTAATGTGTTCTGTTTGTCTGTTATCTAAGTAGCAGCATTAACATTACTCTTCTTTTGAAATATTGGTGATGCAATATTTTACAGCGGCAAAATTTTTACCACATTACTATCCTAATATTTATTTTGTCTGTGTGTCTGTGTAAAAATTTCGTGGTCGTATTTGTAATTCATAAACAAAAGAATTAACTACCTAGTTGGTTACTAAGTTCTGTAACTATGGAAAACATGAATAATACTAAATTTAAAAATAATGCTACAATGAATTATATACCAAATGAAAGCACAAATATTTAAGATTATCATGTATTAAAATTATTCGAAATGACCGCCTCTGGCATGAATACACGCCTTTAGACGACGAGGCCAGTCATCGATGGCAGCACGAACTACCACCATATCCAATTCTGCGACTGCCTTGAGAATAGCGCGCTTAAGAGAGTCGAGATTCATGTGGGGCTTAGCACATGCTTTCTCCTCAATAAGTTGCCATATGGCATAATCCAGAGGATTTAAGTCTGGGCTGGAGGATGGCCATTCTTCCTGCGCGATAAAATCAATTTTGTTAGCCCGAAACCATGCTTGTGTAGATTTTGCTTTGTGCGCAGGGGCAGAGTCCTGCTGGAAGACCCATGGCTGGTTTTGAAATAAAATGTGGCTTAAGGGTTTGACAACAGGTTCCAGAACGGTATCTTGATAGACTCTAGCGCCAGTTTTCACACCTTTTTCACAGAAATGAACCTTACTTAGCCCTGAATAGGACACCCCCAGCCAAATCATCACTGATGAGGGGTGGTGACCTCGTTGGACCCTCGGAGCAATCATGCTGGCTTCTTTACTATTCTTAGCGTATACTCTATCATTTTGACGGTTAAAATTTTCTTCGACTGTGAAGATTTTTTCATCAGTAAACAAGATTTTTCGATGGCCGTTTTGTGCGTACCGCTTTAGTAGAGCGCGACTTCGTGCTAACCTCATAGCCTTCAATCGTGCGTTTAGCAGATCGCCCTTTCGTCTACGGTAAGCGTGAAGCCCAAGGTCATCATTGATAATTTTTTTAAGGGAACTTCTCTTCACAGTCATCTGTATTGCCAATAACTTTTGCTTCCGGACGGGATTTCTCGTGATTCTCGCCTTCACTGCCTTGATCACAGCTGGTGTCCGAACGGTGCGTGGTCTTCCTGATCTTTTTCGGTTATCGACGGTCAAGGTATTACTGTACCTATGGATAGTGCGATAAATAAATTGCTTGTTGATTTTCAACTTTTGTAGCAACTTGAAAATCATATTCGGTGGCTGCCCACATTTGTGCAGAGCAATTATAGCGACACGATTCTCCTTCAACCCCCATTCCATGGTGAAATAAACAAAATATGATATACGTGTGGTATGGAATTATAGCTTATAAAACTGTCAATAATATGTCATTTTTATTTTTTCTTTTCATTTGTTTTAATGGCCAGTAATCGATAAAGAAACTCAGTAACAGAACTTTTGACCAACCTGTGTACATTATGACTGACGAACATTGATTTCATCTAATCATAAATTTTTTTTTGTTGTCTTTAAGAGGGCTCCACACTCGCGCCGCGAAAGCCCGCGAAGGCCGCGAAGCGCGAGTGTGGAGGGTTTCACGGCTTCGCGCTTCGCGGCGTTCCCCGTCCGGTGGCGGTTAAAAAAGGGCTCCACACTCGCGCCGCGAAAGCCCGCGAAGGCCGCGATCCGCGAGTGTGGAGGGGTTCGCGGCTTCGCGTCGCGCTTCGCGGCTTCGCGTTCGCGCTTCGCGGCGTTCCCCGTCCGGTGGCGGTTTTTGGTCCGCGACAAAGGGCTTGCGAAGCGCAAACGCGAAACTCGCGAAAGCATCCACATCCGCGGCATGTTCGCAGTTGTGTGCGAGACGCAGTGACAAGCGGACGCTCTGCTAGGACTCTGTATATGTATAATGAACCAATTAAAATAAGCAAGATATTTGCTAAAATATGCCCTGTTGTGATTGCGAATCACCTCCCATACGTACGGGTCATTTGCAACAATTTATTGTGGATGTTTAAAAAATCCCTAAGGAACCTTTGACCGAAATAAAATGAGATCTACGTCACGTCCGGGCCCCGTTCCCTTCCCGTATACAGCGACCTAAAATCAGTTATATAATTACCTACTTGGTATAATAGTTGCCCACTCAGTATTTTAGTCATCCATTTAGATTATTTGTCACCCACATGTAGTCGCCAGTTTTAAGTATTTTTGTAATCCACTGTTTGTCGTTCGTTTAGTTATTTTGTAGCCCAAAAAATAAATTGCGGCCCGGTTTAGTATTTAAGTATCCCATTAACAGTCGCCTTTAATTATTTCCAGTCACCCAATCTATTAACTAGTGGCTCCGTGAGCTGTAGACCTCGCGTTAAAAAGTAGCTCGAATTGTATGTTGTTTAAAAAATTATCTAAAAGATGTCGCCACCCCTTTTTCCCACACTGCTCAGCACATAGTGAGTTCGTGCTGTTTGGTATATTATTTGGTATGTATATTTGCAGCTAGTTGGCGCTTCTAATTTTTACCATTTTTCGAAATAGGTGATTTTTTGGAAAATTTCTAAAAACTGGCTTGAATAAAAATTCTACATAATTAATAAACCTGCTCACAAAATTTCACGATAATCGGTTGAGAAATGCGACCTGTAGGGGAAAACAGACAGCTGGAAAGTCGACTGAAATATGATTTTTTACGTATCTCTGCCATTATAAAAAAATTAAAAAATCTGGCGTGACAAAAAATCTATATTATTTTCGAACCTGCTCACAAAATTTCACGAGAATCGGTTGAGAAATGCGACCTGTAGAGGAGAACATCCAGCGCCAGAAAGCCGGACTGAATTTTTTTTTTTTTAAATATCTACGCCATTTCAAAAAATTTGGAAAAACTTGTGTTTACCCAAAAAAATCTATATCATTTTCAAACATGCCAACAAAATTTCACGATAATCGGTTGAGAAATTCGACCTGTAGAGGAGAAAAGACAAAGCCAGTTTTGAAAAAAACGAAAAAGTGGCGTCAAAAAAAATCTATATCATTTTCAAAACTGCTCACAAAATTTCACGAGAATCTGTTGAGAAATGCGACCTGTAGAGAAAAACAGGCAGAGCTGGAAAGCGGACTGCAATCTGTTTTTTTAACATATGTCCGCCATTTTAAAGAAATTCAAAAAACTGGCTCGACAAAAAAAATCTTTATAATTTTCAAACCTACTCACAAAATTTCACAAGAATCCGTTGAGAAATGCGACCTGTAGGTTGGAACAGACAGCCGGACATACGAAAAAATTTTTGCCCAAGCTGAAGCAGAGACGCTTCGCTCGCACTTCGTGCTCGCTCGGTCAATTAGTTTTTTACCATCGTCACTCTAAAAAGTGCGTTTAATTCAACGCTAAGAGTGAATAATAAGCGATTTTATTAACGGAGTGAATAAAAATAATTTGAATTTGGAATGGCTGCTATGGATAGAGCCAAAGTTACACAATAAAATTTAAAAAAAAAAATTAATTAGGTTCTTTTTAGTGTCAATTTAATTAGGTTCTTTTTAGTGTCTTATCTTTGGCTTCTTTTCCATCTATTAGAGGGAGATTGAATGTTCAGTCTATTCCATCATTCTGGTACGATATTGAGTCTGAAAAAGTTCAAAGTCTATACAGACTGATGAAATGGACTGATCCCAGACTGATCATGTAATATTTCTCTTAGCGTGGTTGTTTTATTGGAAAACTTCTAATTTCACGCATGGGTCGGTCATGGGATGGGTGACCAAAAATTTATTATCTCGAGCTCCTCCATGCCTCGGAAGGCACGTTAAGCCGTTGGTTCCGGCTGAATTTGCAGTCGTTAACACCCATCAATCCGCATTGGGCCCGCGCGATGGGTTATGGCCCATCCTCCCACCCATAAGGAAGGCCTGTGCCCCAGCCTGGTTCTGTTCCGATGGATTTGTGTCATCCACCATCGTCTTCTTCTCCTTTTCTTCTTTATTTGTTTTTTGAATTTTACTAACGCATGATTGTGACACGCTAAAGCACACAGCGTCAAATTAGCAGCAAAAGTAAACTCGTTCATTTCGGTCAAATCCGCGAACGGAAATGCGAAAGGTTGCGAGAAGGATATTCGCGCCGTTTTCATGCGCGAACCGCGGCGCGCGAATCTGGAGGGCTATGTTTTTCGCGCCGTTTTCATGCGCGAACCGCGCCCTCGATTCGCGGCCGCGGTTCGCGGCGCGAGTGTGGAGCCCTCTTTACAGCTTTTAAGTTTTGCAAAAAAAAGGATTTATACGTAATAGGTTGGCATGACAATGTTGCTCATTGGCGTCGGTCGGCTCCAGGCCCTCCCTAGAAATTATCTCTAGATACGCGTATGGTGGTGATGAATGAGTAATGAATTATTGCTTAAAGTAGGTAGGTACTTAAAAACTGACCTGTTGATTTGAGCGTGTCTGACTCTAAAAAGAATTGCCAGCATCGTTGCTTACTCTTCATCCTTTGAAAAGCACTGTCCTATTCGTTGTACCTGAAAAGTAAAAAAAAAATTAATATGTTTCCCTTAAGAAATTTAGTTTAATAGGAGGTTAATTCTAGTGGTATGTACACAATACTTTAGAGCAGCCTTTTTGCTTTAGTCGTCCCGTGACCACGGCCCCTGAAAAGATGTCGAAACGTCGGGAAACCCAAAAATCTAGAAAAAAGTGTAAAAAGAGTTTTATTTACTAACATTATTTTAGCTTAAACAAGAGCTTTGCTATTAAGACGCCCAAACAAATTACTATTGCCTTTTGAGTTTTAATCTGCCTAAAAATTGTCGAATGATGGATAGCACATTACTAAACGTTTATAGTGTGGTATATTAAAATCCAATAAACACGACAGAGCAATCTAAAATTGGTCTAATCGCTTAAAGCTCGTCATAACATAAATAAAAGTATAATAGGTTCTGCAATTTATTTCTCTAGTGTCAGTAGTTATCGCTTATATTTAAGTACAAGTCTACATTTCAGTTGTGCTTGACAGACAGCAGTGTCCAAAAACAGCAATGCAATCTACATTAGCTCTACAATCATCAGTCATTGATATAAATTCTAACGCCTATGTCTAGCTAGAACATTCTAAAGTTTGGGTCAACATAACAGTCCCATTATATAACTTATCTATATATATAAAATTCAAAGTCCTGACTGACTGAGTGAGATATCAACGCACAGCCCAAACCGCTGAACCTAGAGACTTGAAATTTTGCACACAGATACTTTATACAGTGTAGGCATCCACTAAGGAAGGATTTTTGAAAATTCCATCCCTAAGGGGATGAAATAAGGGATGAAAGTTTGTATGAAAGTCCCTCAGTTTTGAAGCTAGGATCTTCAAATTTTGTGTTTAGGCTGATGATTGAAAATAAATAAATACGTGTCTCAGCGTTTTTCAAAATTCTACCCCCAAAGGGGTGAAAAGGGGGATGAAGTTGTGTTTAGAAGATAATCCTTCATTTTTGAAGTAGAAATAGCTAAATTTGTAATTTAGGCTTATGGATGGAAATCTAACACAACGCATATTGTATTGGTATAATTTCAACCCCCATGGTGATGAAATGGGGGTGCAATGGGGTAAATAAACCTAAAAATCGATATGGATGTCGTTATTGGGGTTTTCTGGGATGAAGATTGCGAAAATGACATTTATTTTGAAGTCCAACACGGTTGACATGATTTAACCCCTAAAGGGGTGAAAATTGGATTTAAATTTGGTATTGAAAACAATATAAAATAGACATTACAACTTAAAACTTCGTAGGAGCATGTCTTAAAATAAATAGGCAAACATATATTTTGTGGTTTTGAAAATCAACCCCTTAGGGGGTAAATGGGCTAAGTAAACGTAGAAATCGATATGGATGTCGTTCTTGAGGTTTTTATGGGATGGTGATTGCGAAAATGACATTAATTTTGAAATCCAATTTAACCGCTAAAGGGGTGAAAATGGGGTACAAATTATATATGGAAAAATAATATAAAATAGACATTACATAGTTTACAGCTTAAAAATTCGTACGAGCATGTCTAAAAATAAATAGGCAAACACATATTTTCTTATTTTGAAAATCATCCGTTAGGGGGTAAATGGGGTAAGTAAACATGAAAACCGACGTGGATGTCGTTCTTGAGGTTTTATGGGATGAGGAATGCGAAAATGACATTTGTTTTGAAGTCCAACACGGTGGACATGATTCAGCCCAAGGGGACGGGGACGGACACGGGAACAGGAACGGGAACGGGGGCGGGGACGGGAACGGGAAAGAGTAAAGAAACAGGAACGTGATACTCTTAATATCTCTGTACCTAATTCTGATTATTGTAATAAACTAGCTTCCGCCCGCGACTTCGTCCGCGTGGATATTAGAGAAAATCCTTAGGGAACCTTCAACCAGGATCCGACCAACCGTTTTATACGCGATTAGGCGGGTCCCCACCAAGCGCGCAGCCTCGTGCGAGGCCTGTCACACGTCGCAAATGTTTTGCCTCGCGAGGCTGCGCGCTTGGTGGGGACCCGCCTAATCGCGTATAAAACGGTTGGTCGGATCCTGGTTGAAGGTTCCCTAAGGATTTTCTCTAATATCCACGCGGACGAAGTCGCGGGCGGAAGCTAGTTTTATAATATTTAGAGAAAGCAGATTTTTAACATTAACAGTAAACAACAAAAGCTAACATAGCGCTATTCAAGTTAATTTAGAAAGTTCAATTAAGGACAATTAGAGAGTTGAAATCTCGACCAATTCCGGGTTTCATTAGCGCACCGGTCGAACTGGCACGAAGGTTCGGTAAATGCGTGCGTTAGGAATTTGTAGTGACTTATTACCATAGTTGGTCACTAAAGTTAAGTCAGAAGTAGTGCGCGCTGTAGCGAAAAGAGTATATACAATTCTAGCTAGGTGCCTTATGCCATGTTTTATTTACTAATTCCTAACAATGATAGGTAGTGAAGTAAGTATTACTTCTAGTATTGATAGGTTTGATTCGTGTTTGTTGCATAAGTCACTGAATAACGAAAAAAGAAAAAGAAATATTTTCAGCTGTCACTAAGTGTAGGCTCACGAGTAGCTTCAGTCCCCAGTGACCACGGCAGCTGCAAAGGGGCCGAAACGGGAAAATCAAAATTCAAACCAAATACCAACTAATTACCAAAGTACCATGGGCAACAGCGTCGCTTAACCACTGGGTTAAAACATAAGGTTAAAATCGCTTGCACGCCGCGCCGTCACGACCATACGTTTAGTTCGTGGAGGAGCGATACGCGCGCACACGAATTTTGTTGCTAACTGGTTAAGTGACGCTGTTGCCCACAGTACTTTCAATAAAACCGCGCTAGTATACGTTAAAAGGTGTTTTATTTCATGTCTAGTGAGCGCGTAAGCTTGAGAAGTCACTTAAGTGTCAGTATTTCTTATTATTTGGTAACTAACTATGCAGTTGGTAAGTAGGATCAAGATATTCAATATCTAAGGTACCGGTCCGCTTCTGAAGTAACTGGGATACTTTAAGCTACTTGTTTCTATTGTACCAACATAATTGCGACAAACTTCTTCCTACTTTACTCATTAGGAGAAATATTTCATGCCGCGCCATATTTTACTCTATTGTACAAACTAATGCAGGCAAATTTCTCGAGGTTTCAATTAGCACATCGCTCGAAGTAGAACGACTTCTCATTAGGCGCGCGTTGTCGTAAGAGCTCGATGTCAGATAACGCATTATGGTGCCTCTTCACAATGCGCGGTTATGAGGCGGTAGAGTCGGAAACGCTATGAAGGCTTTTCAAAATGACAAAACACTAATACAGCCTACAGGCTCGCTAGATGGCGTTGATTAAAATGTATTTTTTACTAAGCTTCGAAGAGTACTTAGGCAGGCAGGCAGATGTTACCCTAAAATGTTTCTCTTTGAGCAGAGATCAGCCAGCGAGCGCTTACTTTCTTCTTTGGTACAGGCTGTTTATTTTTTAAGCCAATTTTGACACTTCTTTTTTCACCAATGCCATCAAGCCTACAGGCAAATAGTTACTATTTTTATTTTTTTTATGTCACTTTGAAAAGCCCTCGCCAAAAAGTTTATTTTTATTATGAGAGCATCTGCTTGCTGATGCATGAACGAGACCAAACATTTTTTCATAGGTTTTTAGGTATTTTACCGATGTGATTTTAATCAAATATAATAAGTCTACTTCACTCGATCTGTTCGCTTCAGACTGGGTTGTTATGAGAATTCTTAGTAATTAGTAGATTACATTCGTAATTTGTTAATTAACGTAACCAACCGAGTCGAATTGCATGACAATTGCATAAAATACCGTAACCGTTAATTTTTTCGACAGTTTTCTGGTGCGTCTTACTAAACTTTATTCTAAAAATGTAGGTACCTTAAGTGATCAAATCTGTATTTGAAATTTTAGAGCCTAAAATCGAACCGCGTCGTTTCCGCCTAAAAGCCGCGCTTTGTGTGGAGGAGCCTCAAAGCTTGATTCAAGATAACGCATTACGCATGCGCGCGCCATTGTCTCCAGATGCCTAGATAATGCGAAAGCGCGCTCTATGCGGCGTCACATGACTCATGCATTTTTGTGCCCTATAGACACGTTGTTTTGTTTACGTTTTTAGTATTTAGTGCAAACGATGCAGCGACGGAAAGTTTTGTAAAGTTACTTTAGTGAAAACGTGACGAGACGAAAAGCGTCGTCGCATCGCGGTGTTGTATGCTAATTTGTATGGCACGGGTGCAACAACACTGCAAACTAAACAGATACCTATTTCATAATATGAAATTGAGTTATACTGACGTCTGCAGATACTGCAATGAGAAGCAGGAAACGCCCAAGCACCTCTTTTTGACTGTGGACCTCTAATCAACAGCATAGTATCCATTTGGGACGACACGTAATCGACGCAGAGGAAATAAAAACTTTTAAAACCAGGAAGAAACTACACTTCTTGGACGCCGCAGGGTTAAAGAGGTGGCGAGTCACAATAGATCTTTTAGGTCGCAATGACTACAGCTCTATCAGAGAACTGCAGACTGCAGAGCCCCTAACATTCAAAGAATAATAATGGCGCGGGTGGAACATGGATTATCTACTGTAGTGGGGTAAATCTCCCCACACCGCTACCGCGCAGGCGAGCCGTACCTAATTTTTCCCTACTAAAAATGAGGTACTAGTAGTCACTTGTCTGCATTTATCGCCCTCACAATCACAAGTACATATCGTGTGAATACTATTCGACGACGGCCGAAGTATGCCGACACCCTAGCGCTCCAACGGAGTGCAATGACAAAAGGGCCATAAGTGACGTTAGCTTTCGTACTGTATAGAAAAAATATACCTATACTGTGCCCTCAGTATGGTGAAACCATATCTTAAGACTTAACTCATCAATTTATTACTATCTTGCATAATTTCATTAGACCCTAGCCCAGTAGCTATCTTTTTCGGCGCATCAAAGAGCTTTGACCCAAAGCGTGGGTGAAGTGGCCACACCTGTTGCCTGCGTTTGTCATCTATGTCATCTTTGTGTGTCGTTATGCATTACAGCACGGACTCAGGTATGTATTCAATGTAATGTTTGTAAGTATTTGTCAAACAACTTCGAGAACAAGAGTCATGTCAACAGATACGTGCTACGGCGTAGCGTAGTAGGTATGTCTATTACAAAGAACAATTTCTTATCGATTAAATAAAAATCTTTTATGGTTACTATTTTGTGTTATCGCGACGTTAATTAAAGTTTTCTTTATTTTATTTTTGAAATTCGTGACGTTTCAGCATATTTGCAATCGGCATGGCATAGTTACCTAGTTTAGTTAATTATACTGTAGCCATGATCATAGGCGGAAATCCACATTAGAAAAATAATTTAAGACATAATTTTTCATAACTACTTCAACGAGAACGAATCGAATTCGAAAGAATCGCCGAAAACACATTAGTAAATATTTACCCAAACGTCGGAAAAATAAAAAACTAAACCAAATACCAACTAATTACCAAAGTACTTTCTATAAAACTGCGCTAGTATCCGTAAAAAAGTGTTTTATTTCAGTAGTGAGCGCGTAAGCTTGAGAGATAAAAATTTAATTGCCGTTTTTGAGAGTGTAGCTTCTGAATTTAGTGGTACTTAGGTCATTTAGTGAAACGTAACAATAGCTTATGTAATAAAATATGACGTTTATTTTTGGTAATTACTAAACAACGTCGTTAACAGCAATAAAACTCAAACCAATAACAATAAACTGTGAAAAGTGAGAACTAAGAAAACTAGTTACGAACAATCTGTGCAGGCCAATTAAATAGTTCTAAGTTACTATATTAAAAGGAACTTTCGTTATTATGGCGCCACACCTGTTTTCTCGGCTATTCTAAATAATATAAGTGATAGTTTCATTTAAATGTGAAGATAAAAGGCGTTGTTGTTATTACAACTCGTTTATAGCGTTTCATAGATATTATAATATGATACTCGTGTAGGGTTACCATAACATACCACCGTGTAGTGTGTGTACGGAGATATCAATACGGATATGCTCGGATATGTCCTGCCACGTCAAGACTCTTAAACCATTTTTATATGGCCCGATTTTAATAAAGATTGAAAAAATTAAAGATTGCATATTTTTTTTAATAAATTACAAAATAAAAACTATTTTACGAAACACCCGAACACTTTGCTGTCAGGACTTTATGCCGGAGTATTCCACTTTGTTGATCAAATTTTCCCCGCACTTTTCAGACTTTATGGTTGCCCTACCCGGGTGGGGCAAGAGTACCACCCCATTAAGAGTGGTTGAGCAAGACCATTTAGCTTTATTCTGTAATTGTAAACGTAACTTGTGGTCGCACGTGCGAATTGAATGGGCGGAAAGAGAAGGATTTGGACCTTGGTGAAAATATTGGACAACATCACACAAACATTGGTTTGATTCCAAAGCAAGTAGGTAAAGCACGCAAGTGCTCATAAGTTATTGTCTCTTAAGTTATTGTAATAATCTAAAGTTTCGTGAAAAAAAATTTCTTCTAAATCAAATCAATCCTTATAAAATCAATATTAGACAACATCACAAACCTTGTTCTGATTCCAAAGGAAGTACCTACTTAAAGCACTTGTGTTATGGAACTCAGAGACTATGGTGGAACTACAAACACCCAGACCTGACCAATATAGAAAACTTCGTTTTCTAAATTGACCCAGCCAGGGATCGAACCTGGGACCTCAGAGATGGCGACACCTTGATAACCGGCGTACAAACCACTCGACCACGGACTCCGGAGGTCGTCTATTAATCAGCCTTGCCTTAACCCTGCTATTGAACGGACCTGGATCGAATCCGGGACCTCAGAGACGACCGGTGAATTTTAACAGTGAACCCTACAGGATATTGCGTAATTTTCAACATTAGAGAAGGTGCTAAAATATTTTACAAAAACAATACTTATCTTACCTGAACCAATCTATTCGCCGTTAAAAAGCACCTATAAATTATTTAAAAACATTTAAAATAAAAAGGTCACACTGTTTAAAATGCTTGAAAAAGGTTAATTGATAATTACCTTTATGGAACAAAGACCTTGGAGCTATGGGCTATATATCAACTTTTTTAAAGCCAGAGGCGACCGCTGGTTTATTATTATTCTCACAAAAATCAACAACATTTATAACATTAATATATTCGTGTAACGTACTTTGTCGTTTTAATGTTTTGTATTTTGAGTTCATGTAGCAAATTTGATTCTAAGAGCGCGCGGGAATTCGGGGGTTGAGAAATATCATAATTTAAGTTCTATAAATTTTATTGCTGGTATAGATTTTGTAGTTTTAACCGCATAATACTTTAATATCACGTTAGAACAACAGATTTAGAACATTTTAAAATAATTTGCCTTAACCAATCCCCATACAAAATCACAGTCATTGTGTTCCAACTGAAGCGGAAGTTGTGTTTGCCCAAACTGGTCGAAATGAAGGTAACGGTACTTGAGTATCAACAAAGCATTTCTTATCTGTTGTCGAAACTAAATAGTCACTTGGCGAAATAAACGTGACTTGTAACATTTTATCTCAGTAACGCATAAATTAAAAAATAGGTGTGTCATGTTATCTGACTTGACTGCGATGATTTTGAAGCAAAATATGTTGTCATTCTTGAGAGATTCAGACTTAATTGTCATATCGTAATAATAATAATGGATTGGATTATTTCTTTTGATTTTTCGCACAATGTTGGTGATATTGCTGAAAACTTTTTTAAAGATCATTATTTAGAAAATCTTTTATACTTATTCTCTGAATTATGATCTCAGAATAAACTTTGTTGTTAATATTTTATTGAGTTTTGAATTTTTAATCATAAAATTATAATCCATGATGATAACGTAAATGAAAATTCACCGTTTGAACGGCAAACATAGTAAGTAAGAGAAACAAACTTTATTGCCAATCGAAGTGAAAATAAGAGGCTTTTATACAGCATAGTTTGCTTGAGTACCATTGTTTCATGCAAATAGCCCAATTCCATAGAATTATGGGAGGTCCTACCCACACCGTTTGCTAATATTTTCAAATTTAGTGTCCCTTAAGTGCCTATTAAAACCTTGCTGGGCGAATGCGAAATGTAAAATTGAAAGTAAATGTCGTTTTGTAAAACAAGTTATGTATAAGCAAAAGTAATTAATGTCCTTTCAGTTATAACACTATCATTTTGCACATTTTGGTTACAAGCGTAATAATAACGATATTTATGTCTTAATTATAGTTCTTTAATGTTTGCTGTTGACCCAGTCAAGTTCCTATTAAAAATCTGAATGACAACCAATATGAAGCAAAAAGGACGCATTTATGAACGTCAATGAAAACAACATAGATAGGAAAAAAGTACCTATACGTGATGTTGTTACCCTTTTCCATTACATACAACCAGTATAAAGGACATTACCGTCGCAGTGCTTAATGTATTCAATTTAAGACCGTATTGGATAATCATGTGAAGTCTTTTATTTTTAAAAGTCAAGGAAGATCGTCCCCATCTCTTCACGGATTAAATGCAAATTACATAATCGATCGTTTAGTCATGGGCTTACGAATCATTTGATTTATTACATTCTCTGCTTACTCCATTGCTTTGGCAATGCCATTCGTCTGGAACCTGAATGCTAATTCTCAACTTGTTTTGTTTATAATCCCAGCTATTGTTAGCCGGTAGCAAATTTACCGGAGTTTTGCAACCAGCCAGTTTTTGCGACGATGAAGATATGGTCTGCGTGTTTGCCGCCTACGCAATAACTTAATTAAGTTGGGATCTGATATAAATGGGTATCACAGACTATCTGACACCTTCAAATTGAGTGTACAACTCTAAATTGCTCAATTAACGAAGGAGTAACAGGCACTTGAGTCGTTCCTTACATTTATTGAAGTGCCTACAACATTACCTGTTTCATATTGTGATTTTAATTAAACACCTACATTAGACGCTCTCATATAAAGGTCCTTTATTTAGAGGAAAATGTTAAATGTAATGTAGAATGTAATTTACTGCTGGGTAAAACAACGCAAATTCCATAGAGTGCTGCTATCCAAGATCGCAAAGTTCATAAAGATTCTGGTCGTGTTTGCTCTAATCTGTGCTGTCCTTATACGGATCATGGATAAATAAGCGGAGCTGGTGCTAACTAAAGTTGCTACTCATTTTGCATTAATATAGCAGCCATTTTGACCGAACTGTGTATAAAAACTGATTAAACACGTTGTTACGAACACACGGCGAATGCAATTCATTGAACTCAGCCGGACACATCGCGACCTTGAGTCACCACGGCAAAAAAGAACGAGAAAAATATTTTAGTTCGGTATTTACGGTCGGAACTGCCCAGACGGCCGGTGAAGGCAAGCAGCTTTCGAGTAAGCCGGGTCTTACGACCACCAGACTTACGAGTGTTTTACGATTCAGTTCGACTGTTAAGACGTAGGCGGGATCCATCGTGCCACTTTCATTGTGCATTGTGCCACAGACGTTACATCACCAGCGTTGTTTTAGGTGACTAAAGCTCCCATATTTACCTTCTATCTCCATTCCGATCTGATTTGAAACCGATCGAAATATAATCCTCCTTTGTTTTTGTTTTGTCATAATCATAAATCTTTAACTGTCATCTTGTTTATGGCCGGTCAGTGGAATACATCACAGTGATGTTGATCGCACATCGTGATCGACGGAGCACCCTTCTTCCATTCCGATGCTGTAAGTAAAGAGTGTCTTTATCTGCAAAATTTATTATGCAGTCAGTGAGCATTGAAAACGTAACGGTTCTTCGTGGAGTAGATTATTCAACTATCGGTGCAACGTTTTGAATAAGAATTAGTGCACCGAGATATTTAGAATGGCAAAATAATGGCCACCTTGCTAAGAACCAATTCTCACTATTTCTTTGTGATTTATAATGCACCTATACATATAAATAACCGAAGTATGTCATTTTTGACTGACTTTAAAACATCTGAATATCAAGTTCACTATTCCATCGGTAGGTTTGGGGAAGTAAATAAATTCCATCTTATATATTGTGAAACACATTTTTGTTCAACAAATTAGCCGCCCGCGTCTTCGTCCTCGTGGATAGTATTTTGTCTATGCCTCGGGAACAGTTCTTTTTTTCCGGACGAAAGGTACCCTATGTCCTTATCTGTAGGTACCCCTGAAAATGAGAATGCAAAATTTCACGATGATCGGTTGAGTAGTTAAGACGTGAAGGCATAACAAATAAACAAACAAACGGACATTCGCATTTATAATATTAGTAAGAATTCACAAAATAGTTTTTGGAAACCATAGTAGTCTGTGGTGGCTTGTTGAAATTCTCATTTCAATTTTAAATAGTACCTATAGGTATTTTAATATGGCCAGAACACCTCATAGGAACAAGATAAGCTTAATATTTTTTTCGATAATACTAGAACGTCTAAGTGATAAATCATTTTCAACGATCTTGAAGGAAATTAGTGAGTGTAAGATAACGGTTTTACACCCGTCTAAAGAAAATGAAAGTGGGCAGGTAATAAGGAAGGCCTATTAAACAGTAGCTATGGATAATGGTCAAGGAAGGGCCTTAAATCTACTTCAGAGCCCCTACCGCTAGTATCCAAAGGGCTTATCGAACTGGGTTTCGATAAGTTTCCGATTTTATCGATTTTCTAGATACACAATAACGAGCTGATGCTGTTTTGTTCTGTATTTGTTAGATGTCACAAGAATTCTTCCATGTAATTAATGGCATTTGTACATGTCTCTATATTTTTTTCATTCTATTGCATATTTGATATCTGACAGTTTTATGAGTAGATTTGTTTCGGTTCACATTCAAAGTAATGATTATGATTCAAACTAATGACAAGTGTCAAAATTGCATAAACTTTAACAGTTATGAAATCTAATGACATTCAAGCAATTTAAATTTGGTTTCACATTTAAGAATACAACGGGAATTGACCGTGAGGATACAGACCCGAAGTTAGATCACCAGTGATATTTTTTTAGTGCCTAGACTTTAAAATAAATAGAGGGTGTCGGCAAGTCTGGATTTTTTGTTGATTAGCCATCGTGGGTTTTACGATCGCGCTTGCGGGATCTTTGAAGAAATCGTGAATTCGGTGCCTTTGTTAAAAAAACAAAAGAATGTGGCACATTAGTATGTATAGAACATAGCACAATAAAAATGCAATTTGGATTTCGAAGGCAGATAAAAATAGTCGCTTTGTCTCTAGCTAGCGAAAGGAGTCATGTAATAGTAGATTATACACCAAGGGGATAAAGCACTGTTTTATGTCACGGGCGCTACATTGAATCCTGAACGTAACGAAGGACTCCAAATTTAACTCCCGAGCGCAGCGAGGGTGTTATAAGTTAATTCCCGAGCAAAGCGAGGGAATTAAGATTGAGTCCTGAGTGCAGTGAGGGATTCAAGCGCCCAAGAAAAAAACAGTCTTATCCCGGTGGTGTATACTCTACTTTTCTCACTTCATGCGAGACAATAAAAAACCAGGCTTAGTAGATAGTGTTTATTACAGCATATTTAAAGTGCAAATTGATATTGGAGACATTAGTCCAATTATGGAAAGATAAAATATTTATAGAATCTTCTAAAGCTAGTAGTACTACTAGCTACGGCTATAGCAACTTCTTTCAGCTGGCGTGGCCTACTCGATTTGACAAACAAATGAAGTTCGTCTCAGTGCGAATGTACTGGGCCACGGCCTCGGTCTTCGAAAATCGAGTTGGCCGCGCCCGCTGAGGACACATTCTGTTTAGTGAAATTAGACTTTATGGACATAGCAATAAGAATTATGAAAGTGAAAATCACATTATTGACCAGCGGGTTATAATAAAACATTATAACCCGGCTAAAGCCAAGAGATATAATGTCTTGCTTTCGGTAAGGTTTACATGACATATAATTCGGCATTGTCGAGCATGTGGTGTGAAAAAGCGTTTAATAACGGTTACTCAATAAATGACAGCTGAAGTCTCATTCAACTTACCGAGAAAGTAAAAAAATGTTGATTACGACCACCCTATAAGGCTAAAGTGTTACGCGCATGAAATGACAGAGGCCCTATGGGAAATAATCTCCGGTACAAAGTTTACATAAAACCTCCTCGCGAACGCAACAAAAATGAAACGTAGTCCTTTTATGGGGCGCTTCGCAATACCGGCTATCGTCTGCTCTCAGTCCTTTAAGCGTATAAGAGGCTTATGAAATGCGGCTACAGAATTACCAGACGGTGGACCAATATTTCTCATGATCTAGTGCAGGCGTCGTGTATTCGCAAGTAGAAACAACTTCCCATCGCTATGAAAAGAATTTTTCTTTCATATCTAAGAGTTCCGGGTATTATTCTTTATTGCTATGAGCTCATAACTTGCCCACTATCTACCATCGGGTATTGCTCAGGTAAGCGATATTTAACAAAAAGTTTGCAAATTCGATAGCACCGGTACAAGCATTTGAAGTTTTTATCTCGTGCATTCTATTTAGCTGAACAATGTATTTGCTTTTTAGTTATATTTGTAACGGTGACGTGAAGAATATTAAACAAGATTCAATTCACAGTAAAAAGTTATCTCTACAAGACAATTTTTTTTGTAATAGATGGAATCGAAACTTATCAGTTGATCTTCACAGGAAAATTCGATTCCAGTTATTATTTTTTTCATTTTAAATTGGCTAATAATTGCTTAACTTACTCATACTAAGTTTTAAAACATAATATTATAAATTTATGCATGCATACCATAGTCCAAGATTTTACGCTACTAAATGTCGGTCTAATTCGATTAGTCTCGACTTAACCGTTCAAAATCGAGTTCCTATCGGCACATCACTACTAGTTGCACTAGTTTATAATGGACATAGAAAGCAGACCGCGGGCATAGGAACTAACCTTTCCCGACTGACCTTTAGGTGTGACCCCGGCAGTGATACGAGAATGCGAAATTCGCTACCATTTCTGTGATAGCGCACTCGTCGTGATAATTTCCTTAAGGGCTTGTGCAAATAGGTTAACCCCAGATAAACGACTACGCTCGATCAAATCGACGGTGCTCTAGAGATGTTTGGGACAACGGTTGCTTTTCACATTTCAGAACAGTTCTGGAATTGAAGAGTAAGCTAGTTGCGTTTCAGGTGTTTTGGGTAATATTATGCAAACGATAAACGAGCAATCTGTTATCCGCTTACAATATTCATCTACTTTGATGAATTTTATAAAAAAACTAGCTGATGCCCGCGACTTCGTACGCGTGGACTTTATGACTTCGGCGTATGCATATAAATGAACTAATGTAGTTACATAAGAAAATACATGTAGCAGTGTTATGGCTCTGCATCAGGTGTTCCAGATCTTCGATTTTTATACCTCAACAAAAATGCTCATCAGGCTGAACATCTTTTGCAAAGATGTCATTATTATATTTTGTATAGTTTAGCTGGATCTCTTTGCTTTTTATACCTCAACAAAAAATGCTCATCAGGCTGAACAACTTTAGCTAAGGTGTCATTTTTATATTCCTTATAGTTATGTTGGACTATTATGGTTCTGCATCAGGTGTTCCATTTTCCAAAATCAATTATACCCTCAGTTATGCCCAGGCTTAACAGCTATATAACAAAAAAAGTTTCATTCGAATCCGTTCAGTGTTTCCGGAGATTAGCGTGTTCAACCAGACAAACAACAACTACGACAAACAACTTCTTTTTTCAAATTCTTACTCTATTACTATGTCTCCATCGCCCCAGATATTTCTTTTTTTAATATATATAATGTACATACACACTTTTTCTACTGTTTTATTATATGTAATGTTAACTTAATAGCTAACATAAGGATATAAAGATAAGACAAATATTTCTTGTGCTTAATCAATGAGTTTGATATAGTAATTTTTGCGTTAGTAAATGTGTTGTAAGGTTAACACCCACAAAGATCCGGTTTGTGTCCAGTGGGATGCAAATGGTTAATTTCATTAGCTTGATTCACAGAGAGAGGACTAACTGATCAGATCCAAAGTTTAATAGTCTGATTCAAGTCTACGTCCTGTTTTACTTGTCTTGTTTTTATTTTGAGGTAGGTTTAACTCTTGTTTATAAATTCTGACAACGAAACATCCGAAGTTTTATTATGTCTTCCATTTTAAATTAAAGGTATTTCAGTAAAAAAATTCACCAATCAAACATTTCGTTCAGAATATGAAACCTCTTTCATCCCCAACTAAAGGCCCAAGTACAGTACCCGCTTCAAGATAAAGAATGGGCATCGAAAAATCGGAAACAATCGTCTATACATATTACATGTCGTATATATTACATAACAAAGACAATTAATAAAAAGTAATTTGGCTCTCAAATTCATTAGCAATTTTAACTTTATCGCAATGAAATATATGTCAACATTATTTTTAAGAAAAGCAAAAGAACGATGCCCATTTTTTATCTTTGTACATTATTAATAAATGAATTGAAAATTCGAAAACTCTCGCTCGGGAGCCGAACCCAGAACAAAATTATGACTGTCGATTTTTTTATTCAGATCAAACTAATTTATTATAATACTCGTACCTACCTCCTACTTATTCGAATGCAACTCTTATAAAAGTCAATATGAAAAGTAACAGTGGCAGTATCGTTTCATCAAGTCCCACGCAAGCAATTCTAAGGCGGAGAAACACTGTGTTAACACACGTGCGTTGGTTGTTCAAATGTTTTTGGCAGATCTTTTTTATACAGAAGTGGTACATGGATCGTTTAGGTTTCTATATTCAGAGTACAGCTATATGTTTCTGGAATGTATAAGATTCATACAGAATATTACATTTCTATAAACCAACGTTTACAAGCAGTATTAAATGAATCTGCAAGTTTATTATGATTGTTAAAATTTATGGATATAAGTCTGTATAGAGTTCATTTTATAGTTTGTCTGATAATGAGGAAGCACCTTTCAAAAAGTTTCAATCTTAAATATCAGTATCAAAGATGATGCCGATACGAAATTACTGCCGATATTTCACAACTTAATGGGGCCATTTTAATTTTCAAAGGAAATCTGCTGATAAATCATTAAAATCTGTGCTTTTATAAATGTTTCATATTAAAAAAAACTTACTTTTAGACTCCCAGATAGTCAGACTTAAGTGTTTAATATACATAATACACGATATCGTCAATTTTCAGTTTATATTGAGCTTTCCGTAACACCGCAAAACGTAGACGTATTTAGACGAACTTACATATTAAGTTGAGATTAAATTCAATTTAAAATGAATACCTAAGTATTCATGTCCATGGGTTCCTTGGATTTGTGGAAAAGTTAAGCTTATAATTCAAATCAACGTAATCAAAAGACATGGTATTTCAGTTGAATATTTTCAACTCTGAATAAATCAAAAAAATTCAAAGATTTTTTCGTTGACATAATTTAATCACGAGAAGCAAGAAAAGTACTTAACTAAGATCTTTCAGCATGAGTAAAGAGAACTATCCTAAAATTTAAAGTTTGTAGTTTTATCACAAGAAAAAATAGAATATTTTCCCCCTTTCGACAGTCTGTGAAAATATTCCAAAAGAAAATTCAAGTATATCGGCATACCGTAAGTTCTTACATCCTAAGCGTGATCATCGGTCACGTACTGAGGTAAAGAAATAAATCCAACTTACCATTACCCAGCGCTGGGCTTACGCCCACACACCGTATTTACATACGTAATACACGTCATTGGCTGATTCGGGTGTAGGTTATGAAACAATATTGTGTAACAACTTTGTAGGTACTGCTTAGGTTTCGTAGTCTGTGCAATATAAGGTTAGTAATGTTTCGATCCTAAATTATTTTAAATAGAAAATTAATGTGAAATGCAACTAAAAATAAAATCTTGAAATGTTTATACATTTTGTTCTATAATAAACTTGTGTGAAAACAATAATAGATTTATAATGTAAAGTTTCAATTAAATATTAGTTTTGTGTAGGTAATGAATAAGTTTTAATTCTCACCACCACATTGCACCATTACCTATAAATCTTTCTTTTTCAATAGCGAATCAATGTATTTATATTTTAAGCGTAAATTGGGTGATAAAATACTGGTATAATTAGAGTTACCATACCAGATGGTAGGAAATTTCCTGACATGTCAGGAATTTTAGGCATTCGTCAGGAAAACAGGGAAAAACTATACAAAATTTTCAAAACTCGAAAAAAAGGATATCACACATGTTAATCCTTTTGATAACGAAATGGGAAATGTAACGAAATGTCACTAAATTTTCTGAAAAGTCCGGGAAAAATTAAAAAAAAATCTCACTATTGGATCTGGTCACCCTAGGTATAATGTACTCTCATTCTATTATAAAACTACTCAGAAAAGTAGAGAGCACAGTCAAACTACTTCTGCAAGCAAGTTAAAAGGAACAATACAATTTCTATGAATATTTAAATTGAATCCAGTCGTTGTCCAACAACATAAAAGAAAAAACTATAGCGAAATTCATTAACAGTTAGCACTCAGCAGCATCAGGCGCTGCAACTTAGCTGTACTTCACACTTATTAAAAATTAGACGCGCTTGAAAAATCTGCAGACATACCATCAAGCGTCGTGGGATTTGTGTATAAAGAATGCTTGTGGCGCAATAAATTACAAATAAAGGCAAAAAACAGACATTCGATCGAAGTGCAACCTTGCGACTAGTTTTTTGCGCGCACATTTCAAAAATCTTATTTCGAATCGGCGAGCAGCATTTTATCACACGTGAAAATGACTATAGAACTGTGAAAATATTTGTTGACGGTTAGTAAAACTAAAACCACGAATTATTGACGATAATATTTCTGTGTAATAGACAATTTAAAAACATTGAAAATATACTACAAGATTCAGGATTCCGGCCCAATGCACTGTGCATTGGGCCGGAATCCTAAGGGTGCGGGTTCGAGTCCCGTCTGAGTTGCTACGGGTGAGTCGATTTTTTCTAATATTTTACATTTATTAATCATCTTAATATAAAAAAATTATTACGAAAAAATCGGACTAAAAACATTAAAACGGACTAGTAAAAACAGACTAAAAAGTAAAAAATAAATTTTTCTGTAAATATTTATAACCCTATACCTACAGAAATTTTAAATCTAAAAACATGGGGCGCATTTTCTGAAATATCAATGTGGTGCGCTTATTACGTAATAAGGAATAATTTAAAATGGTTTTCCTAAATTAGTCAAATAGCCTATTCTGGTGGGTCTTCCTTTCCCCTCCCTATTTAGTCAGTTACATAAAAACAATGTTTGAATTACAGGCTAAAACAATACATAAACCGGTAAAGTTCCGTAACGTTTAGTTAATTATTAAGGTAATCTTTCATTTTAAAACCATTTCTTAGGGGTTAGTTTCCTTTATTTACAAGCTACTTTATTTTTGTATTTACGACCTATTCAATTTTTTCATAACTCTACATTAGAAACTTATTTATTCCACGTAACTGCGCTGTTTGCACACGGTCGTATTTTTCAATTAAGATATAGAAAAGTGCAAAATAATGATACATTGCAATATCACCATTGGTTTGCGCAAGTCGCCATGTTGATTTTAGATTGCACTATTTCGTAAAAAAGCGTAGAAAATTATATACAAGAAGCAAAAAGTTTCACAGAGCCAACGAAACGTTTCATGGAATAACGCAGACTTGCTAATCAATGGTGTGTCTATCTAGTATAACTTGACCTCTCTCACGATATATTATAGTTAGTATCAGGGGTCAAAGTAATATCGGTGTCCGAGTGTGCCCTAAATCTCGTTCGTGAGAAACAATGATTTGCTCGGTGCGCGAGTGGTAAAGGCTACTGATTTATATGTTTCTGATTTTACGCCTCTCTGTGGTTTACACAGAGGTAATTTCAGCGAGGTTTTTTAAGTCCACTGTCCATAATTATAGACCGAGCGAGCGTGAAGCGTCTCTGTTTCAGCTTGGGCAAACATGCTTTCGTATGTCCGGCTGTCCGTCTGTTCTCCTTTATAGATCGCATTTTTCAACAGAGGCTCGTGAAATTTCGTGAGCAGGTTCGAAAATTATGTAGTTTTTTTCTCGATTCAGTTATTCGTTTTTTTCCAAGATGTTTGAATTAAAAGTGAGGTCTATAATAGCTCACAGAACCACTAGTTATAACTGTGGAAACGTATTATATTTACACTAGGGTAAAAGGTTGAAACTGGAAAATAGTTGTGTTACCTTACCATGCTTGAGTAAACTTTGCAGTTTGATTCTAAACGAATGCGCGTGATGTTTTACCGATGTGGTACCTATTATCATGGCAGTAGTATCATTTGAGCAATATCACAAAATTGAATATCTTGCAAATTTTAAGACAATGTTAAATTATGCAAGATTATGCAAATATTTTTTTAAATTTAAATCTGCAATCATGTAGCGTAACGTGGGGGCCTGTCAAAAAAAGGAGCGACGACCACAGAGTATCCTGTCGTTTACTACCGCTCAGTAATGTCGCAGTAAAGTGTGATGCGCCGGCCGCCCGCCGCGACATTTACGACACACCACAGATTGTATGCGGTGTTGTCTTACAACTTCACAGCTGAAATTGAACCATTTTATTGGATTCGAACGAAACAAAAGAAAAACGCGAGTTGAATCGAAATTGAATTTCGAAATTGAGTTCAATATTATGTCGAATATTTGTTTTTGAAAAAAGAATTACCTAAATTCGGAGTTTAAAAATAAACACGTGGTTTCAATGAGTATTTCGAAATTGCGAATAACCAAAAAACGTAATAAATTGTGTTTCACTTACGTTATTAAACTATGTCAGGGCTAATGTCCTATATAAACTGAAACAAAAAAAAATGTATTAATAATCGAAATAAACCAATACATAAATATGTCAAACGTGCGTAACTATTGATAACAAAAGAATCGCAAAATGTGGCTATTCGCAAAAAAGCTTAGTGAAACTAAGATAAAAAAGCCAGACATTAAAAAACTAACTAACTAATAGAACAACAACACCAGACGAAGGTTAAAAGGCAAAGTTTTTCTTTGTCCAGCAAACAAATACTAAAAAATCTACATCTTAATCGACGCAGTTGCATACTGTTAGTGTTGTTCTCAATTTACAAAGTATTATCAAGATGTGGGTACTGAAGAATGTGCCGAGTAATTGTTAAACTATGCAAATTACTCTCTAAGTAAGTCGAAGGTCTACAGATTAAAAGTTTCCACGTTTCCGTCTGCCGATAACGCTGCATTTTAATTAACTCCTTTGTTAGCTGACGATATCAGAAGACGCTTTGAAATTTTCGGAAGCTACAACACTCGTGGAAGGTAGAGATAAAATTGTTTTCTTTTACGCTGGTAATGTTTATTCCGCAAATTCCGTAATTTCTAAAACTCTACTGGGTGAAATTTAAGTCAATCATAGTCATGGAATTCAATCTTTTACGGTTATCAATATCGCGATTGCCAAAGACTACGATTTTCTCGTGTACCTATAGATATCATTATCATTTAAATGCTTTTCAAACACTACACACCACATCACATGCAACAATAAAAATGTCTCAAACTTTAAAATTATATTTATGTTATAAATTCGTGATTTATGTAATCATATTAGGTATACCCATTGTGAGTCACTATATCATATACCTTTGTAGGTAAATATTACCAATGTTGATAAGCATAATTTCCCGGTAAACGGCAAAATTCTGCTTATTTCGTGTGATGTTTGAACCCACAAATTCTACGTGTACACCCGTGTATCAATATGTGTACTATCTACTTAACGCAATCACTATAAAGTCAACGTAAGTCAAATGTTTACTGACACAAAATTGTCAATTGGTAGGCGTTATTTTCAAAGAGTCAAGGTGCAGTTTAGGGAGTAGAAATTGGAGCTTGACAAGTCTCAAGTAGCTCTAGATTCAATATTTGTACAAGAATTCTCATGTATTACGTAACTTATGGAAACGAGATCGCAAATATTGCTGAGTCAGAAAAAAGTTTAAAGTTTGAACATATTTGAAATAATTTATCAATATACATTATACTCGTAGTTCGACATAAAAATAAAAATGTAGTGTCAAACTAAATTATTCAGAGGTAACTAATAAATAATCGATCACTAACAATTATGCAATTTACTCGTTTCTACATAAATTTGCGTTTTTTTCAGTTCAAACAAGACATGAAATTGATATTATCATTAAAGCGTTGTCAACCTGACACGCCACCTCTTGTAGTTAAGAAAATTTTACATGTCTGATTTGAGTAAAAATTAATCGGTGCTCTAAAACACTCTTAATTTATTCCAGTATATGTATTGATTTAATGATAACATTAGACAATTAAGTGTAAGCCCGATATCAATCAAACAGTCATTAGAATTGCGTCAGTAAGGAAATTAGAACGGGCTTTGATTATACACCAATGATTGGCACGGTGTGTTATGGACACTAATTGACTTGAGATAAATATTGGGAAAGAATTAAAAATGATAACTAGTAAGCAGCTTTGAGTCAAATTACTTTTATGCAACAAAAAAGTAGTTAAGAAAAGTTTTAAGAACAAATCAATTTCTGGTTACTAACATATGGTTTCGTATATCTACCTACGGCCAATGGGTTAAAACATTATGCAAGTGAAAAATGCAATCTAAGATTTCTAAGAGCAAATTAAAGATTGATGTAACTAAAAAATATTATCTCAAAAAGCGTAGAAAACAGCTAGAACAGGAAAAAATAATGGTGACATTAATCATAACATAACAGTGTCTTCAGTATGATTAAGTACTTTTCTCGTTTTCATTTGCCGCGTACATTTGTGACTCGACAAAAAGATTAATATTTTGTTTACGTTTCTAATACCAGTGGATTTATATTAGTATTTTACTGGACTGATAGTTTTTTATAGCGGAGGTGTCAAACAATGACATTGATCTCATGTTTTATAATTTCTAAATTTAGAGCACGATTACGTATACCTAACAATTTTTTTGTGAGGTTTTTTTATAGTAATAAATCATTTTAAACAACAATTTGATAAAAACTTTTCCTGTTTTTTTACGAAGTATTAATATATATTATAAGATGATCCGTCAACTTTTTTATTGGTTACTATAAAAGTAGTCGTTATTGCATATAGTGATATCCCACCAAAAACATGTTCATGTATAATGTTGCCAAGAGTTCCATATGGCTAGCACTGTCAAAGAGTTGCTACAAGAACTATTGTTTATCAGAAAGGTTTCCATGTAGCGAAATGGCCAAGCCACATATTTTGACTAAGGTGAAGAGTTTTTGAAGTTAGGGCTTGTAGAGTTAGGGCGGGTGCTTAGAGTTAGAAGCTTGGCTCTACATGAGGTCTTATAACTTTTTAATTAAAAAGGTTTACTGAATTTTCATTTCAGTAGGTCTAAAGATCATGCAGTCTTTAAGATTTCCTGTAAAAAAATAATAAAAAAAAGTCTAAATAAAAATCTACATTGAAGATTGAGTAACAGTTACCTATACGTTCAAATTTAAAAAAATATCTTATGACTAACCACATCATATTAAAAAACCTGGTGCTTTTTAATAAATGACAACTAAAAGTATTTTGTAATCGATAGAAACGAATTTTGTATCGCCACCCTACGATGAAAAGAAGAGAGAAGCTTCTCTTTTCATCGTAGAGTGGCGATACAATAATCAGAGGTAATATTTGAAAATGGCAGTTCATTTCAATAAATAAACTGTGCTGTATTACTGCCCTACATTGACCATTCGTGAAAGCAATATATTACTATACTTTTTTTATCATAGCACCTCAATCGTTTACGTGTATTACACAGTAGCATTTTTTTATTATTTGCGTGAGAACAACGTTTTAATTAAAGTGACCTATATAAGGCTTCCATGGTTTGTGTAACTCAGGTTTCATTTGTACTAGTTACTACAGCTGTTTAAATTGTGGATTTATGTTTGACCTGGGCTTGTTTTGCTGACCCTAACGTAACTTGATATACAATTATTGCTAGTTACATAGTTAATTTGTTTATAAACACACAAACAATTAATTTTACTGTCTACAGCTTAGCCTTTTTGGTAACTAAACGTTTTCCGACATCGTAGCCAAGAAATAGTGTGCTGTTTAAGAATTTTTTTTTACAGATTTATTTATATTATACCCACATAGACTAGTATCTGTAGAAGTATAAAACGTGATAAAAATTATAGTATAACCATTATATTTTATAACCGAATCAATAACGCAAGATTTTGTCTTAATGTTTTATTTTAACAAGTTTTTTTCTAATTTACAGAGGCTCTTCTCATCAGAATTCGTTAAGATTCAAAACATTGTATGCAAGAAAGTAATAAAATGGTTCGATTGAATTCCTTCACGACAATAAACACGTATACACAGTTACGGCTAGTCAGGTGAAAAAGTTAGCTTCTACTTTTCAACTTGTCGATTCAACCAACATGTCGATCCAACGCATTTGTCGATCCAATGTCACTCAAGTGGTATGAAAAAATCTCAGCTTAGTTTCTCACGAGGATATTGAACAAGTTCTTAGACTAGTCCTCATTGAAAGCTACGATGGCATTTGCATTGATATTAACTAGTTTCCTAATGACTTAATTGAGGAACTACAACAGCACTGTGTAATCAAGGGATAGTTTTTTCTGTCCTTTTTTCGTTGAAGTTTGTTATTAACGATGACTCCTTAATACTTTTTAGGGTTCCGTAGCCTTTTGGCAAAAAACGGAAGCCTTATAGATTCGTCATGTCTGTCTATCCGTCTGTCCGACTCCGGCTCCCCATAAATGGAACTGAAACGGATTTTTTTTTCATCAAACATATACGTGTAGGGTGTCTATAGATAGATATTTAAAAATGACATTGAGGTTTCTAAAACTATTTTTTCTCAAAGTCAACCGCTTGAAAGATAAACACTTCCAAAGTTGTAAAATATTTTTTGATATAAAATTAATATTTTCTTGTCTTAATATATTCCTCTGAACAATGCGATTAAATTGACAATAGACAGTGACCCGATGCAGCTTGTATTGCATTAAAAAAAAAGATTTAAAATTAAATACGTTGTTTCATAGACATAGAAAAATTTTCGCGGCATTCTATTTCAATGGTTGTTTAGTACCGGAAGCACTGTGAAGTTTGTCACCTTAGTTGTACATTGTTAAATTAATCGCTTTGTATATTAAAAATTAAAAAAGATTTAATCTATTCTTTGCAATTTATTTTAAAAATTTCTTTAAAAAAACTCAAAAAAATAATCATAAATCATTTCAATCACGACAATATCAGTCGAAGTTACAAAAAAAACTTTTTCCAATTCCAATACCAACCAGAAGGAATCTACCGCATCATTCATACCATATCTCTAAATCTATCATCAGATTACGTAACTCGTAACTCCATCATTGGTAAAATAGATGCCCATAACTCTAATGAAATAGTGAGGCCGGTAAAGACGTGAAACATTCCGATACTCAAAGTTACCTTGTTAATGGTAATTGGGAAAAGATCAGATAAGAGAAACTAACGGGTGCCTGATGACATTTAACAGTGTGGTGTCGGCGCCGTCTTCTGTCCCGACAATTAGACTTGTCCATCAGTTAAGACGATCGCTGACCACGAATAGGTTTGTTTCCACTTACAGACCACACACGGCTTTGGCACAAATTATTAAGTGTGTCCCAGACAGAAGCGAAGTTGGTATTACATTATTCTATTGTCGTCGTCTATGTAAAGTAACATAGTGTCTGAGAAAAGTTATACCGGCATAACATTATTGTCGGAATAACATAGTATATGAGAAAAGTTATGCTGGCATAATATTATTGTCGGAGTAGCGTAGTGTCTGAGTAGTGCCATGTCACTTATGAATATTGTCGAAGAAACATATGTCAAAATTCGTTTTCAAGTCCTAACTCCTAGACGTCCTCGAAAACAATTTTCGTACCTACGTTAGTAGCTATTGGTGCAGTCAGCAATGAAATTCGCTTGACACTTTAGTACCTACTTTGTTACAACAAATTTTTTGACAGTTGTCTCACAGTGTTCACCGTTGAAACATTAATCAAAAAAGTTACTATGACAAAATACTAAAGCGCTAAGCAACTTTCATTGTTGACTGTACAGTACTGTGTCTGATTTGGCCTGAGATTGTTTGTACGTAAGTGTCTGTGTGTGCACGGAAAACCGTTCTTTGTTCCGAAAGGTTTTTTAATCTTTCTTTTGTGGGATTTTCTGTCTACTTTATGGTGTGGTTTTGGTGGCGGTTAAAATAAAAACAAAAAAACTTTATTGTTTTATAAGGTGTTTGATGATTATAATAAAAGTCATTTTATCATTTGTTTTTATGTTTTTAGATAATGGTCAGTGATTAATATAATAGGGGTTGGATTAAATCGATCGGTAGGTTTTAAAACTAGCATGTTGTTGGTTAATCATCGCAACAGTCCACCATACCTAGAATAATTATGGTATATTAATGGCTAGTAGAGTTAACTATTATTAATCAAAAATTATTACCTATGACTAGAAACTTCGAAATGGTAGGTAAGTATGTCTCTTGATAACTTATTACGGAGCTCCTTTGAAATACTTTGTTGAATGATGTCAAGGTATGTTATTTAGTGTTGGTCACATAATTAAAGACACCAGTCGATTTTTAAACAAACAAGGTAACTTTGATGCCTTGGTTATCCGCCAAGGATTGATCTAGCTGTGATGTGATGATGGCCAGCCAGGGAGTAAATGGAGGAAATTCAAAACGCTACACACCAAACTGATCTAATCAACATTCTAAGAGATTTAAGGATATGTTTGAAAACCCGCGAAATTAGCATTAAAATGTATGGAAATTCTTACACTGAAAACTGATCTTTATATCTCTTAGAATGTTGATCAGATCAGTGTATAGGGATCTAAATCTCCTCCATTGACTCCCTGGATGGCCATCATCAGATCACAGCTAGGTCAAGCCCTTTTTTTATAGGAGGGAAAGCGCTTTTATCGCCTTTCGAGTTCCGACCCACCCCATCAAGATGGCAGAGAACCAAAGCTTCAAAGTTACCTTGTTGGTCTGAAAATCTACTCTTGTCTTTAATTATGTGACCGCTACTGTAAATACCGGATTATCCAATCCTTTACATACTTTATGAATACGAAATTTTGCATTATCTGCTTCAGAGATAGACTCCTGTAATTACGTAAAGGGCATTGAACCCATGGCCCAATTTAATTGTATGCTAACGTAGCCCCATCCATTGGGTGATTCGTCTTGACCACGGTTACTTCGTTACCATGCCAACCAAGGACCACACACACGGCCAACTCGTTAGGCAATGTTCACAATCGCGAAAATCAACTAATTCAGGTCGCGGAAAGTAATTAGGTTTGAGCGCTTTGGCAGTTGGTCTCATTTGAATACTAAATTAGTTAGTTGGGAGTAGATTAAAGTTAAGGAATTATTGTTGTGAAATACCAAGTTAATTATTTTTTTATCATGTAATTTGTGAAATTACTGAACTCATTACTGGTGGTTGTAGCCGTGAAAATTAATAGTAAACAATGGGTAAAATGATAGATCTTAAGAACTCAATACATAGTAAATTTTTGTCTGACCATATTTACACGTATTTCCTTTTTAATTGAATAACCAAATTATAGTCTAAACAAACGAACAACTGAAAAGGCATTCTCTCCCGTATAGCCATAAACAAGTTTTATAACGTAACAACCTTCTTCGATCCCTGTTTCTCAAGCATATTGTGCTGCAAAATATCTCAAGTTACCAGAGAATTTAAATAATCACCCAAGGGTCCTGTTGAATTGTGACTATGGCTTCCAATCTAACTGTCAGCTGTTCAAGCATGTCTCACAGTCTAATACTTAATTTGTCTTCGGAAATACCTCGTATTTTATTTTCTCAAGTATAGACGTGGCCTAACGCTTGACCTGTACGCTATATGCAAATGAAACCCTTCGGTTATTCACTCCACTGAATATTTTAAAGGCATTGTTTTGTTGCGAAATTAATTAAATCCGCAGTGAATATCAACTTACTATCGTCGCGGTGTATCAATTTGTAGATTGATTTTAGCTTGAGGTACTTAAATAATTCAAGGGCTCTATAGGTATATAAAATTATGAAAAAGCTATGACATTTTTTATACATTAATGCTTGCATGGCACGAATGGCCTTTACCAGGAAAATCTGTCCCCATTTTCTTCCCTTCGAGTTCATTCAAAATGTTTTAACGTAGAGCACCACTTTATGAAAAAAAAAGAAGAAGAAAAAATATCGATCAGTGAAGTCAGTTTCACAGTTCTACTCATTCGACTTCGAACCGTGGTCATAGCTAGTTTCGATTTAATATTTACCATTTCAAGTAAATATTGACGGCCGTGTCGGTCATTGGTCAGTGACCCAGACTATGAAAACAAAGGTCATGGATTCGAATTCCGCAAACGGTCAACCACACGTGAAAACCGATCCATACATGTGTATTTGTCCCTTTGTAAATTAATTCATCAATGCCGCGCAGACGCCGGCGTCCGGTCAACAATAGAAAAGCCATTGAGTCTCATTTTCCGGGCGTTGACGGATTAAAGTAAAGTTAGTGTTTTACAAAAGTTATTTTATTAGATTCGATGAAAAACACGACATGCTTTACCATGGAGATAAATTATGCATAAGTTAAAGATTTAAAGTCATTATTTGAAAATCAAATAAGTATTCCTGCAATTTTAATTTCATTGATTTACTTAATTTTAAAGTTCCTGAGCCAAAAATGTCACGAAGTGAAAGAAACGTCATCCAATTCGTAGGTCGATTTTTATTAGGTACATACAATTGAACTGAACAAAACTCTTACACAGTGTAAGTATACCACGTTTTTTTAAATAAATCGTACAATGGCTATTCTAACGTTTGTAACTTAATAAAAAATCGTAGGCACTATTTCTAAGACAGCGTGTGCCCTCCGTCACCTGGTAGAACTCACGGCCCACTTCAAGAAAACAATTATCTGACCGCTCCGAATACCCTATCTGATCCCTTCAGTGAAATATAGTTTAGCGGTCTCAGAGAAAGGTCATCAGTATGGGAAACAGTAGATCTACAGAACAGTACAGTAAATTCAAAGATCTTAAGGAGTGGACATTTCAAACGGCAACGGTTATAAAGTAAAATTTATTTGCACATAAAACCCTTATCAAACTTGCACAGTGAAAAGCTTAGAAAGTCTTCTATTAATATGGTTTTGTTATACTTTCAATTTGTTGACTGTGTAGATTTATTATTTGTAAGAGGCTCTCAAACCATCATAAAAAATATTTCATTGAATTAGCTATTTGTCTTCCAGGTATTCGTCGGTTGCTAAGCTCCAAATTTTGGTAAGGCACAAGTATTCAGCTTCATATATTAAAATGGCTGTATTATTTTTTATGGGGCCACATTAAGGCCTAACGCCAATAAACATTGTAGGCGTAGGTACGTAGTTGATACTGTTTTCTCATGTATTGTCTAATGAAAAACTACATAGCTTAATGTTCAATTTTATCATGAAATCTCTGGGTATAAGTGCGACTTATTATATTCCTAAATGTATGGCCTTTCCAAAATAGCTGCAATGATGTGTTCTTGAGATCAAATAGAATGATATGTATTTATTAAAAGAAAATCGAAATCAACACAAAATAAATATATTATTTTTTACTGATATTTGTCCTACATAATATATCATTATTATTATCATGTGCAATATAATAAAACTGCTTTCGATGGTCTAATGTTTGTACATTACCGTCTAATGTATAGGTAGATAGTAATCTTATTAGTCCACCTAACACATCTATCATTCAATCGATTTTTAATTCGTCATTCTAGGTCAAAGGATAATTGGAACAGTTTCAAGGATTTTCCTAAGGTTAAACTAACATTTAGTTTGATGTACCAATGTCAATATTACTTACTTTTAAATCATATAAAAACTTCTTTTCTATGTTTGTTTGATAGAGAATATATTTTCTATTATTTCTATTCTTATTTTTCTTAAATTTCTAATTTAATTGCAACAATAACAGTAGCACACTAGGTTACCTACCACCATTATGTAGAATTTTATCTATCAACCTTCGACTTAATATCTAAGATGTTAAGGTTCAACTATGAGAATGACAGTTGAGATTTGAATAGCCCGATGTACTGTATTACCATCGTGGTCCCATTCAATATTAAAAAAAAATTACAAGTGAAGAAATTTCTACTTAGAAACCAGTACCGCACTCAGATACCATTTTTTTTCATAGACTCGATCAATACTATAAAAAACTGGTATCTCAGTACAGGTTACAAAAAACTGAAGTGCCATAAATTGCTGTATTGTCCGAAGCCGATATGGTATCAAGATATATCGCTATCTGATCCCAACCCAGGGACATATTGCCTCCAATATTATTACAGATAACTAAACTTGTATAGAGTCACGAACATAAACTGCCTGTACCCATAAAAGTATCTAGTATCATCCAGATATTCTTAGTGTTATAAATTTAATACCCTAGCATCGTAAATCTACAAACGCTTATCCCTATGCATGGATAACAAGAGTAAATTCGAACGATAAACAATAATAAAGATTTTTATAGGACATCTGCGGTTTAATACTTCGTATCAATTTTAAATCTATAAAAAGCTCTAAAGTGTCTTACATAAATCGCCGTTTTTGCACTATACAAAGTTGTTGAACTTTTCCTTAAAATACTTTAGGCAGCTGCTTTTACAAATCAGTTGTTTTTACAGTCCTTGGTTCAGAAAGCACTTGACGTAACGCTATAGAGATTGCACAACGTGAAATCAAACGATATTTATCAACGACAAAAATATGATTCTTGTCCGCATAGTTCGGTTCGACTTGCGTTTGATCCACGGTAGTTCGTATGCCTTTTATGGGTTCTCGAATGAGTTAACCCCATATGATATCGCAATAAAACGCGTCGGATCGCTTTTAGCAGCTGATAAATATTTTAGCTTCTGTGACCACTTACGGCAAACATCAAACGTGCGCTTTGCAACTGTATTCATAGTAATGAAAATGTTTTCCTTCATCATTATTTTTATTTCGTTTAGCACTTTGAACGCGTGTAGATTATAGTCATGTTCCATCGTATTTTTTTGGAGATACGTTTTTATGTTTCGTATTTCTGTAGTTTACTTTTAGAGGTAAACCTACTTACAATTGAATAAAGATAAAACTATTACCTAATTCAACAGTACCTACCTACTTTCTAAAATGTCCTACAGAATATTAAAGTTGCAGATTATAGCTGTTCGGCTTTTGTTCAATTCCTTAACCATGTAAGTTCTATAATAGTATACTATTTAACAGCAGTTAAAGTCTCATTATGCAAAAATATTGTTCAGTCTAGATTTTATCTTTACAATCACAAAGGGTTTTATCTCAGCTCAGTTGTCATGGTTATTATCAGTCATAGGTACTCGCATTGTAATTTATTTGTATTAAATATATACGCTGGTTTGCTGATTGGCAGTGCAGCATGTCAACGGGTTAATAAATATAGTTTAATGGACACGGAATTGGTCTTGCCGGCGCCAGGAGTCCGTTTGAACTAACCGATCATCAATAGTGCCTAAAGTGCCTATGCGGAAAATGTTAAGCTAAAACAATTATATTGTAAGTACGCATTCGAATTATTAAGCTGTCTCTGTGATAAGGTATTTGTATTTTAATAATTGATGTTTATACTCGGTAGTGTTGTTGGAAATACGACTCTAAAGATTTGTTATTTATCAACTTGTACTTACTCTGTTTACAAGGAGGCGTCTAGTTTCAAAGCCCGCTAAAACGTTTTTCATAAAACTTCGGGAATTTGAAACAAGCTGCTCATCAATGTAGCTTTGCAAGGCGTTTTAGCGGAGTGTGCAATACAAATCAAATTTTAAGTGCTTGTTTAGTAGTGTTTTAGAGTATTTAGATCAAAACGATTGAACAGTATGATGAGAAAATTGCAATAGCGTCACTTTGAGATATAAAAAGAAAATTGTTGTAGGAGCGTTTTAGCGGGTTTTGAAACTAGACGCCTCTACACCGTCATTTTGTAGTCATTTTAATTAACTTCAGGGAGTGCTCTACTAATGAAAATAATCATTTTTGCCAAAGAAACATGGGTCGAAAAACGACAAAAATTTTGGACTTTCCCATACAAATACAATTTTTTAGCTGTCTAGTTAGTATGGGAGGACCAAAATTTTTTTTCGTTTTTTGACCCATGTTTCTTGGGCAAAAATGTTTAGTTTCATTGGTACAACACACCCTTAAGTTAATTAAAACGACTACAAAATGACGGTGTATTTAATGTAAGTAAAAATAAATATTAAGTGATCGATTTCGATTTGCGAATAGTTAATTAGTGAAAGTTTATTTATACAGGGTATTTGGAAATAGCCTTATAAAGTCGATTATGGTGGATGTAAAGTACTATGCATACGATCTCGGAAAATAAGTACAAACCCTGAAAACCACCACATGGCTAAGAATATTTGTTTTTTTTGTGTGGAAAACGGCTAAGTGACAAACCTAGACGCAAATAGACTATTGTTTATGATTATAAATCCTACTAATATAATAGGCAAAAGCAAAGCAAAATTTCGGTTTAGGGTTGCTACTATGATAAATGTAGTTTGTCTTAAGAAGATTATTTTTTCTCAAAAGAGTAATGATTTTCGGGTTTTATAATAATTTTCCGGGGTTGTATGCATGGTTGGTACTCGATCTACCATATTCGGCTTTAAAATGTTATTTCAATACATCCCATAGATGCGAGAGTCTATTTTCGACAACCCTATTCCGAGGTGGCGCTTAGCCCAGCTGGGTCAAATGACATATTGGCGATTAAGCTTGCCTAATAGTGGTGAACTGAAATAAGTCAGATTAGAATTGACAGAATGGTCGCAAAGGCAATTTGCAAGTAATTTGTAATCGCATTTCGATAGTTTTGCGTGGGCGACAAAGTACTGCGCACGTTTCTGGTGTTACCCTTTGTTATGTTAAAGGTGATTAGTAAACTAAGTAATAAAGAGCTGAAAATGAAAGAAATCACCTTAAGGCGACTCTCTGACAAAAAGTGGCGCCCTCAGAGTTAAAAGAAAAAGATTTTAATAAAACTTTTCGTGGATTTTTTAGGTCTCTTACTCTAGTATACTGCCCTCATAAGCCAAAAAGCGGTATCTCAAAAAAAAACTTTTTTCTGTTTTTTGTTGTATCGGATAGCTTAATCAATTATCTATCTGATGGTCTAAACCAAATAGCGTTATCTCTTCTAAAACATGTCGAAAATCCACTTAGAAAATATTGCGTATCTCAATTCTACATGAAATTACTAAGAGACTTAGGGGTATACCATAATTTTGAATGCGAATGGCCGTAAAAAAATATTTCTAAGGCATTTGGCGGCATTTGCCTGTATGGGTAGATCTTTTTTTCAGCGCAGTGTGCTGTGTTTGATAATTTATTCCTACAGCTAAGGATAGGATATACCTAACCTTCTAAATTTATAAATGTGAAAGTTACGATGTTTGGATGTTGGTTGCTCAATGACGCAAAAACAGCTAAACTGATTTGGATGAAATTTAGCACACAGATGAAAGTTTATAGCCTTGGTTATAAATAGGATAATTTTTTATCCCTGTCAAGGTGAAGGACATTTCGAATGTCCGCGCGGACAAAGTCACGGGCGGAAGCTCGTGAGTCTATAATCACCAGCATTGTTGCGAACAAATAAAAGAATTACTTCTACCCCTCAGAAGGAAATCATTTCTAATGGTATTTCATAGACTAAGAAGAGTAATATTTTGAAATCCCTTTAAAATGTAATGCCAAACAGCCGATTTTTCTTTTTGAGGGAGGTGTTTTCTGAGTGATATAAAATATAGTTGGGTAGACCAAACATTTTCAATTTTGTGCTTGATTTGTCCAAAACATAATAAAATTATTGAAAAATGCATTTACTTATAGTTTCATTTTTATTGTTTTAGATTTTCGGCAAAAATGTAAATGAAAATATTTGTATGGAAATTTCTATACAAACACTTAAGCCGACAGCAGTAACTCATTTTCGAAAGCAAAGTAATTTGAAGGAAAATGGCGGTATCTCAAATTAAAAGCAAAAATATGTAGTTTTTCATTATTTTTTTGTATCAATACTAAAGATGGTTTCAAATATTTATAAACAAGTTATAATAATCCATAAAAGACTTTTCTAAGTTGACGCGAAAATGAAAAAGACAAAACATTGATTTTCTCGGAAGTCACTTATGTTGAGTTAACGCTTTTTGGCTTATGAGGGCAGTATAGTTCATGCAACTCACGAATGCGCGTCTCATCACATCGCGTCACATTGTTTTAGTGTGCGTCTGCACATTTTCCTTTTACGCACACTAAAACAATGTGTATGTGCACGCCTAACAACATTCATAGCCGACGCGCATTCGCGAGTTGCAAGAACTATAATTTTTGAAGGTAATTCCCTCGCATTCGTAGAAGTAATTAGCAAATGTGTCAAAAACGGCCACTTTTAGCAGTTTTGCTATCTACTTCTAGCAGTGACTACGAAGGAATGTAATGATACTGTCAAAAATACTAGACTATGGGCCCTAAAAATATCATGAGAAAGTTAATAAATATTGTGTATTAGAATTACAATATTAAATGAAATTCACCGCAGTGCCACTTTCGGTCAGGAATTCGCCTTAATTGATTACCTGATATATCGATCCCTACTCTGTTTTAAAAACAAGTCTCAAAAAACAAGTAAACAAGTATCTGTATTAAAAACAAGTATTTTTATTATAAGCAGCCATTTCAATGTCAGATGTACCGTTCATCAGGAAATTAATAAAGTTTTCATGAAAATAACTAGGTAAAATATATTTTTCTGAATAATATAATGAATTAATTTGTGTTTTACCCACAAAAGGTCATTTACCTCGGGTTAATGACTGACGAATGTCCGAAAAGTTCTTTGAAAAGTCGGCAAACAAAGTTAGTATCAAGTTGGGAGACTAGACGTGGATTGAATATAAAGTTGCCATGGAAAATGTTAATACATTTTTTTCCCACAAACAGCTGCTAGGTGCCACTAAAATTTACTAGGTGCTATTAACTTTTTAATAATATTATTTTTCCAGTTTTTGATTATAATTTGGTAACTATCTTTAACTCTATTTGAAACAAATTCAATCCGGCGTTAAAAGATAATTGAAAATTATCTTTATATATCAAAGTTTTTTAGACATTTGGTGTTATTACAAAATATTTTTAAACACCTGTTTAACTTAGACACTGTTTAAATGTAATGCTGTCTTTTTCAAACAATATTGTGAAACAGCATCACATTTAAAAAGTGTGTAAGTTAAACAGGTGTTTAAAAGTCTTTTGTAATAACACCGATTATTATTAAGTTTATTATTATTAAATACAAGCAGCCGACTTCGTCTACGTGGGCAGTTTTCTTGCTATCCCTCGAGAACTGTAAGTTTTTTCTGGATGAAAGGTACCCTATGTCCTTTTCTGCACCCCTGACAACGTGTATACAAAATTTCATGACGATCCGTTCAGTAGATACGACGTGAAGGCGTAACAAACAAACAAATGGACTTTCGCATTTATAATATTAGTAAGGATAATGGAATTACGCCCATACCTTTTAGAATTTCAAAGTACACCAGGCAACTAGACACGGTATACAAGCTGCTTCGGATTCAAGAGTTGACCCGGGACGGTTATTTAGTATTTGTTTTTATTGTTTTTATGTGTCTTACTGCTGTTTACAAAAGTTTCGTTTCCTTTTCCATATTATGTTTAAGTATAATTATGATTTATTTTCTTTTATATATGTACAACTTCTATAAGGTAAATAACATAGTGAATACCCTAAAATATTTTTTATCATACTAGGTTTAAATTACGATGCTTTTATATTTATTAGTCCTAAATAAGTTTATTATTCTTTTTTTTTCTGCTACCCGCGTATCACCATTCGCCATAGATCACCCTATCTGAAAATCGGCGTTTTTTGCTTTCAGCGAATACTACGCTGAGCCTTGGCCCTGTTGCTGCTGCACACATATTATATAAGATCATGTTTTGTTGTATTTGTATCTTTAATTTTTTTATGAAAATTATGTTATATGTGTGTTAAAAAGCAGCAATAAACGATTTATCTATCTATCTATCTATCTATCTAAGGATGTGCTGTGACTGTATCAATGGGCTTCAGAAGTCATGTTACAGTACAATCAAATTTGACTCTTAAAAAATCCATTCAATGCGTCAGAAGTTATTTAAGGATTATGCTTAAGCTATCGATTTTTTATTTGAACTTCACCCTCGTTGTAACATCCAACAAAACTGCCAGGCAATAGGCGCTCATAAATGATTCAACAATTTACAACTGGAACAATTTCGACGAAATCTCGATTATTTTTCACGAAACCGATGAGAGATTACAAAAGTTGCGTCATAGACCATTTCACTAAAGGTCAATTCCATTACTCTTGTATGATTCAACAGTAAATGTCCGGCCATTCCAGTAATGCCATGGACTTTAAATATATCGATTCCCCCACGCAATGCTTGACATTGACTAAATAAGCTCTAGGAATCCATAAAGTGTCTGTGACGTGTCAAGTTTAATAGCAAATTCGTTTCAAAAATTTCATGTCATTACTAGGCAACGTAGAAACAAGAGAAAGATAAAAAAATATGAAGGTAATGTGAATTTTTTTTTATGAATTGATACTAGAAAAATATTTTATTAAGAAGTTATTTAGTAATAACTGCTATTATATGTATAGCAATATCGATATTAAGCTAGTATGCATTTTATTAAAATATTTACAACAAAAAAAAAACAGCGAACCCTTTTTTCGCTAGAAACAACCAAAGCTTTAATATGTCAGCTTGTGCTAAAATTACATTTTTCTTTATATAATCTGTCTTGTCTCAAGAAAATGAGTTTATGTTTCTCTCGAGATGTTTGTCAAAGTATTTCGTTTAAAAAACGCCTATTCGCTCTCATTTTGTGAGCCTTTTATAACCAAAGTAATGACAAAAGCTGAAAAGTTACGACTTTGAAGAAAACGCAAAGATTTTACGTTTACGCGGCAGTTTCGTTATTGTGAAGAATTCTTTTAGTGAAGTTCTGCAAAGCTGATTATTATTGTTCCTAAAAATATTGTGATTCTTCACATTCCTCAAGGATGAAATTTAGCTTTGTAATATGATCACGGTAACGTTACAATATAGAGGGAACTTGTAATAAAGAATTTGAAAATCCTATTACTTTCGTGTCATTTATTATTATGACACGAACGTAATAGGTGACTCTGGATACTTTTCAATTCTGACATTATTACTATTAAACAATTTCAAAGATTGCTTTCAGTTATATATCACAAAAAAAAATTAAAATAACTTTCAATCTCAAATTTTATAAAATGTAAGTAAACACTAGCCCCTTTTCACATCAATAAAAACTGTAATAATTCAAAACAAAAGCAAATCGTTCCAAATTCAAATAACAGTTTGATTACTTCAGTTCCAAAATTTTCTACAAATCTATATATATAAAATTCAAAGTCCTGACTGAGTGAGATATCAACGCATAGCCCAAACCGCTGAACCTAGAGACTTGAAATTTTGCACACAGATACCTTATACAGTGTAGGCATCCACTAAGGAAGGATTTTTGAAATTTCCATCCCTAAGGGGATGAAATAAGGGATGAAAGTTTGTATGAAAGTCCCTCAGTTTTGAAGCTAGGATCTTCAAATTTTGTGTTTAGGTTTATGATTGAAAATAAATAAATACGTGTCTCAGCGTTTTTCAAAATTCTACCCCCGAAGGGGTGAAAAGGGGGAAGAAGTTGTGTTTAGAAGATAATCCTTTATTTTTGAAGTAAAAATCGTTAAATTTGTAATTTAGGCTTATGGATGGAAATCTAACGCAACGCATATTGTATTGGTATAATTTCAACCCCCATGGTGATGAAAATGGGGGTGCAATGGGGTAAATAAACCTAAAAATCGATATGGATGTCGTTATTGGGGTTTTCTGAGTTGACGATTGCGAAAATAACATTTATTTTGAATTCCAACACGGTGGACATGATTTAACCCCTAAAGGGGTGAAAATGGGGTTCAAATTTTGTATGGAAAAACAATATGAAATAGACAGTACAACTTTAAACTTTGTAGGAGCACGTCTAAAAATAAATATACATATATTTTGTTATTTTGAAAATCAACCCCGTAGGGGGTAAATGGGGTAAGTAAACATAAAAATCGATATGGATGTCGTTCTTGAGGTTTTATGGGATAGTGATTGCGAAAATGACATTTATTTTGAAGTCCAACACGGTGAACATGATTTAACCCCTAAAGGGGTGAAATCCGGGTTCAAATTTTGTATGGAAAAAGAATATTAAATAGATACAACTTTAAAATTCGTAGGAACACATCTAAAAATAAAAAGGCAATTATATATTTTGTTATTTTGAAAATCATCCCTTAGGGGTAAATGGGATAAGTAAACATTAAAAAGGATGTGGATGTCGTTTTTGAGGTTTTATGGGATGGTGATTACGAAAATGACATTATTTATAGTCCAACAAGTTGGACATGATTTTAACCCCTACAGAGGTTAAAATGGTGTTCAAATTTTGCATGGAAAAAGAATATGAAATAGACATTACAATTTTAAAATTCGTAGGAGCACGTCTAAAAATAAATAGGCAATTACATACCTATTTTGTTATTTTGAAAATCATCTCTTAGGGGTAAATGGGGTAAGTAAACATGAAAATCGATGTGGATGTCGTTTTTGAGCTTTTATGGGGACAGGGACGAGATACCTACTAATATCTTTGGACCAATTCTGATTATTGTAAAAAACTAGCTTCCTAGCTTCCGCCCGCGACTTCGTCCGCGTGGATATTAGAGAAAATCCTCAGGGAACCTTCAACCAGGATCCGACCAGCCGTTTTTACGCGATTAGGCGGGTCCCCACCAAGCGAGCAGCCTCGTGCGAGGCTCGCCTCACGCGGCAAACGTGCCTCGCGAGGCAGCGCGCTTGGTGGGGACCCGCCTAATCGCGTAAAAACGGCTGGTCGGATCCTGGTTGAAGGTTCCCTGAGGATTTTCTCTAATATCCACGCGGACGAAGTCGCGGGCGGAAGCTAGTACTAATATATTTACGTATTCTGAGAGGTCATAAGAAAGCAATAATCGTTGATTATTAAGGTCAATAGCCTCATAACTGGATTGTCACCTACGTGTGAATGAACATAAAAATGGTCTGGTTATGTAAAACGGAAGATGTCGTGTAGAAGATCTGCATCCGCTGTGAAGATGACACAAGTATCTATCACAAATCAAACCTTATACGCACAACAATAGGCGCCATATTCAAATGTCAAGGTTTATTTTATTAATTTATGTACTGTCGACATAAATCTGGGCTTAGCAAATGTTGCCTATGATTTATTGTTTTATATTAATATGAAGATGCAGTAAGATCTGCCCCCTATCAAAAGTAATACTTGCAAAAGCCCTCTATTATGAAGTTTGCCATCAACTTGTCTGGGATTGACTTAAATTTTCAGTAACTACTTATCGATTTATAAAATGTTCAAATCTTCACTTCTTTGGATCATGAACTTTGTAATCGTTTTTTGCAATTTTGACTACAGCTATGGAGTTTAAATATGTAATGTAATATGTTTTCGTATTTAATACAAAATGTAAAGTTTCTTACAAAGATACTTTATGAAGTGTAGCATCTTAAGAATTTGGATTGTTTTTTAATCAACTTAAAACCTGTTTACATAGTTTCCGGCCATATTAACATATTATGCAACACAACACATGAACAGTTCCGTTAATCTGTTATTTAGCTCGAAAAATAATAATATAGGAGCCCATATTAAGTTAGGAACAAGTTATGAAACTTGAGATGTAAATTGTTGCAGCGTTGTATGTAGATTATATTTTACGTTATTTTCACAAACCTAAAAAATTCATTGAATATACTTTCACAGCCATAAAGGATGGAAAGAGCTCAAAGCTTTTTGCATCCTATTTTTGTCCTTAACTTAGTCAAACTGATGGATTTCAAATAAAAGGTGTAAAATATTAATAAATAAATATATTTGAGATGAGTCGACTGGATCAGTTTTTAATTTTTTATAACGATGTTACATTACAACGGATTTTTTCAGTTTAAGGTGATCGCACATTTGTCACTAGGTCGCTCGTTGCATTTAGAATTCGTTGTATGAAATCATATGAAAGCTCGCACATTTGACTCGCACGGTATGCGCCTTATAGGTGCCATATTTCTATCAGTAGGTAAATTCTAAATGCAGCATGTGGAAGCTGACAAATGTGTGGTGACCTTTACCAATAGTCATCCCAATTATTATCGTAATTTTTCACTACTAACAAAACAGTTACATTTAGTCAAAAATGTCATGCTTACTTAAAACACTGAAATTCAGATAAGCTTTCATTTGACATATGGATGTGACACAATTGCTACTTCTTTTTGGCATAAATAAAAACTTACTAAATAAAAGTAGCAATGTGTTTACGATAGCAATGTAAGTTAGCCCATTAGAGTTTGAGCTTTTTCCGTCCCAAAAAAGTGGAAACCTCATCCGATTTTGAATTACATTGAGGTAATTTTCTCACAATCTGTTGTCAAGAATTTGTGATTGTTTAACCCTATTACTACCATAGTTTTTCACTATAATCCACTGTGCTACATTTGTCACAGAACTAAGTGTCACCGTTTCCATTCAGAATCTCGCAGTGTCTGCGATACCATCAGGTCATTTCGCAAAGCCAACGAGCGATGTCTGTCACGCGAGCGCTTACACGATTTGTTTCTGCGATTTTGAGGCGTTATTTGGCGATTTGACAGCTCGTTAGAAGTGTTTTGGTGTTTGGTAACGAGACGTTTATAATGCAAACGTTTTGTTATTGCTAAAATATTAAAACTTAATCTAAATAGGTAAATAAAAAATCCGTTCGCGATGTTTAGAAAATGTTACTATTTGAAGATTAAATTCTTCATTCATGTTTAGCTTTGTAGCTTTCAACTATATAAATAAGTCTTTAGTTATAAAAAATATTTTTCAAATTTTTACTCATTGTTAGAAGAAGAAAAAGTACAGTTGGTACATACTTATACGAGTGTAATGCTTATTCATATCATGCCTTAGATCAGGAAATATCAAATTTAGTTTAAACGTTTAAAAGTTGATTTTTAATTGTTCCTTCCACCACATTTCAATTATTATTTTCAAACTAACAAATTCATCAACATTATCAACGTCATCACCGTTTACACTTTCTAACCCTCGTATCTATAAACAAGTCATTACTTGTTACTTAGCAATTACTTCATTAAGCCATTACTTGAGAACATTCTCATTAAGAAAAAAAATATATTTAATAGTCAAGTAAAAGGCATTACTTACTTGAGAAAAGTAACAAGTAATACTTTTGACTTACAATCATATTAGGTTGGCAGCAATGCCATTCTACATTCCGTGTGATTCTGTGTTCAATTTGAAGTTGTAACATTTAAAACTAATTTTAAGTGAAAACTTGGTATTATATCCTATTAAATAATATTAAAATAATAAACATTTATCGTCAATGCTTTTTGTATAGTGTGACTGGTCAGATGTTTGGAAATAAAAGAAACGAAGAGTTTATTTCATTATAAGTTTGCGTAGAAAGAAACGAAACTGTCATGTAGTCATGTCAATGGGTGCATTCTTACAGACTAACCGCTGAGTCATCGATCGCCATAGAGTACATTTTACTATCCCCGCCAATTGCTAATGCGCAGGAACCTTGTCACATTAACATCTACGGTAACGTCATCCGTAACTAAAAATGTCATGAAACAAGATTATTCTAATAGTTAAAATATTATCACTAATTATTAAATTATTATTTTCAGTAAGATAGGGTCTAGGTATAGTATAAACATTTTACAATTGTTTTTCGTTTCGTCTTTATCACGAAAATAAATTTTGGATACTCAGGATTCAATTATAGAAATATTATTTTATACTTCTTCCAATGGATCGGTAGTGATATTATCCAAACCTGCAAATAAGGTATCTATATCTTCCATTATTGTGATACGAAAACTGATTAATTTCACTCAAAAATAATATCATAGGCCGACAGACAGTTGACGAAATAACCTATAAATGTACTGAAAATACTGATAGCTGAGCATTCTACGTTTCTCAAGTAATGCAATTGGCGACTAATTCTTAGCCGAGTATTCTTACTTTTGACAGTTCTTACTTCATTCAAATTCTTGTTTATTGCATAAAAACGGCGACTTAAGTAATGACCTATACTCAAGTAATGGCTTATACTCGTCTATAGATACGAGGGTAACAACATATCAATGACCCGTCAAAATACAAATAATCACATCCACTCCTAATTTTAATGACGTATCACATCAAACGCTGGCTGTCAATTATCTCGAGCGATGTCAAAACGCTCTATCGTTTCAACGATACAGCACGGAGTATGGTTGGGCCACGAACCGGTTTGAGTTAGATAATAACTGGATGTTATGTTTCGACATCGAGTAGGCAAGCTTTGTACTTACGCCATTGTGCTTACACTTTTATATATTTCTACTTACTATAATTACTAGCCGTATGACGTACAAGAGTTCAATAGCCAACCCTTTACAGGGGTCATCATCATATCGTATGGCCGACTGCGTCATCATCCTAAACCTCCAGTTGTAAGTCTCTTAGCCACTCCTCGGCTGCGGGCGTCAGTTGGTGGAGTTCCCTTAAACCACCACCGGGGAAACAGTACAGCGGGCAGTCCTCAGCGACGTGTTGTAGGGTCTGGTCTGGGGCCCCGCATTCACAGGCTGCTGAGTCTTTTAGGCCCCATTTATGGAGATGGTGATTTGATCGCCCGTGTCCTGACCTGAACCTGTTTAGTTTGACCCATATTGCCCGTTGTGCATCAAATCCTGCTGGTTTGTTCGTTGGGTTCGGTATTAAAGATATGTGCGGGTGGTCAGAGGTTTCCCATAAAGAAGTCCATGCTTTTTTCATGCTGAAAGGGGCTCTGATATGTTCGTCAACCCATATGGGGGATCTGGACGGAAGACGTTGGCATGGGAGATGGTCGAGTGTTTCCCGGATTGGCATGTTTTGTCTCAGACATTTTTCCCATTCGGAAGCCGCCGCGTTACACCTACGAAGTTCTGGTGGTGGTATATGCGCCAGTGCAGAAAGCCATGGTAGAGGGGTCGTTTTAATAAGTCCGGTGATGATTCTCATGGTTTCATTGAGCTGGGTATCAACCTTGTTGGTGTGCGCGCTTTGGTACCACACGGGTGCACAGTATTCGGCAACAGAGTAAACCAAGGCTAGTGCTGAAGTGCGCAGGACTGTGGCTGAAGCCCCCCAGCTGGTGCCAGCAAGACGCCTGATGATATTTTGTCTGGTCTTTAACTTTTGTGCTACGCCTTCCAGGTGTTGTCTGTAGGTTAGAGATCGGTCCAGTACGACACCTAGATACTTAGGCGCCAAGTTGTGTTTAACCGGTTCCCCACAGAAGAAAACATTAAGCTGCTTGTTTGCCAGACAGTTAGTGAGGTGGTATGCTGCTACTTCCGTCTTCGCTGGGTTGGGGCAGAGGCGCCATCTACTATAATATTCACCCATCGTTTTGAGGTCTGCAGTTAGCGCCGCTTCACCTTCTTCAAATGTTTTTGCCTGGAAAGCTATAGCAAGATCGTCGGCGTACACGAATTTGCGGCTTTTTGTCTCTGGCATGTCATGAGTGTAGGCGTTAAAAAGAACTGGTGCGAGTACTGATCCTTGCGGGAGGCCATTTTTAAGAAGTTTATGACTGCTCGCTTTTTCCCCTAGGTGTACTTGAATGTTTCGGGGTCCCAGCAAGGTTTTCACTAATTGGAGTGTTCTTCTACACGGTATAATTTGACCCAGCTTATGTATAAGTCCGTCCGTCCATACCGTGTCATACGCCGCGCTCAGGTCGACAAAAGCCACAAAGGTTTTAAGGCCGCGCTGAAATCCAGCTTCTATAAAAGATGTAAGTGCAAGGACTTGGTCTGCACAGCTTCTGCCCTCTCTGAAACCCGCCTGTTCAGGTGGGATGGCGGCATTGACGTCCTTGTAGATTCGGTTATACACCAGGCGTTCCAAAAGCTTATACGTAACCGACAGCAGTGAGATCGGTCTATAACTAGATGCTTCGTCTGGTGATTTGCCGGGTTTCAGAAGTGCAATGACTTTTGCCCTCCTCAACTCATCGGGAAGAGAGCAGGTTTCGAGAACGTGATTGAAAAAGCAGAGCATCCACCGTTTCGCAACCTTTCCAAGATGTAGAAGGAACTCAGAATAAACGCCGTCAGGACCTGCCGCCTTATTAAGTTTTATGCTTTTCAGCGCTGTTAGCAGTTCAGTCATTGTGAATGGTTGACTGTAAGTTTCAATCTCTCCACGTGTTTTTTGGTTGCGAATCCAACTCTGACGTAGCTCTTTTGTGAACGCTTTGTCAGTGGCAGCAGCTTTGGTCAGAGACTGCAATCGTTTAGCAATGACGTCAGGGTGAATCGATGGCGTTTTTTGTTCGTGTTGTGGAGCTGCGCCGAGTTTTCGCAGAAGGGCCCAACTTTTCTTGCTTGTGTGTGTGAAGTCCATGGTCTCAACGCTGGACTCCCACTTGGCCTTTCGTGATGCATCCAGTGAGGCCAAAAGTTTCTGTGCTGCGCTGGGGTTATTTGTGGCCATGAACTCCTCGTACGCTTCTTCGGTCTCGCATGACCATCCGGGGGCATACTCTTTACGGAAACCACGGGGTATGGAGCGCTTTGCAGCCGCTATGACGGCTTTGGTGAAACGGACGTAATTCTTGCCTTCCGGCTTAACAAAGCGCATGGTAGCGTCAAGGTTTGTAGAAAAAGTATTCCAGTCTGCCTTATTGAAATTCCAGCGAGGCCGGGGAGCAGACGTTAGTAGGGGTACTTGGATGCCGATAGTGATTAATGCTGGTCTGTGTTGACTATTAGGGAAATTGTTTAATATGCGCCTAGTTATAGGAAGTTTGTTGCCCTGATCATCCTCTGTTGCAAAACATAAGTCCGGGTTTGTGTTGCTACCCCATCTGGCGGATCTAAATGAGCTTTTATCTTTGGGGTCGAAAATAAGATGTAGGTTGTTTCTTTCGGCCCATGCATGCAGCTCCTCTCCGTTGCAGTCATTTTTACTGTAGCCCCAGGCTGTGTGGTGGCAGTTAAAGTCGCCCACAAGGACGGCCGGGTGAGGGTGTCTTGGTAGTGAATGACTGGAAAGCGTGGTTGCCGGTGGTTTGTATATAGCGGTGAGGTTAAGGCTTCCGATGTGTGCCTCAATAACTTCGATATTGTTATCTGCAGATGCCAACGATACGTTGCAATCGTTCATTGATGATTTCTGGTAGATGGCGGAGCCGTATGTGGCAGATAGTATATAGCCCATGATTTTATATCCCTCAATGGCACCTCTGCGGGACAGGTCCGTTTCCTTACTAATGTGGTGTTCTTGAATACAGATGATGTCGGCGTCGTGCTCATGGGCTAATCTGGCCAGATAGTCACATTTGTTTCGGGATGATCCTTCAATGTTAAGCTGCAAAATACGGACTGAAGGTCCTATATTTCTTGTCTGGGGGCCCTTAGAAGGGCCATTTCTGGAGGTGTTTTGAAGAAGGCTGTTGGTTTTAGGATGCATGGTATTATTGCAGTAGAAATCACCGGGAGATTCTCAGATTACTCAGGGAACAGTCCGGTGAGCCAGTAGGGGTCAAGAGCATTTGGCCGGGTTTCGCTTGAGAGCTATTCCGTTGCCCAGGGTGGACCACGTGGAGGTAGTTCTTGACCAGGTTCCACCCTTTACAGGATTGCCGCAAAGGCAACTAATGACTTAAAAATTAGGTACCCAAGCAGTAACCTAAGTGGCGTCCAGTCCAGGAGTTCATTAACCAACACTTGACACTTTGGGGTGTAGTAAAAAGGTGACCTCGACGGGCGTCTTTTCTGTGTACCCTGCGCCTTAGGGTTGGTACCCACTGAAGTTCGCGAACTTCCGCGAACTTGGAACAGTGCGCCACCGCATTTTTTCTGTCATAAAATGTCAAATGTTGTAAAATAATCTGAAAGCTTTATGTCAGCTTTATGATTGTAGTTGACCATGTTATTCACTAAAATAGGGATAAAATAGGCAGAACCCTTCTATATCTTTATCAATTAAAAGCTTATCAAGGCTTACCATAACTTTTTATGAATAAGACGGTTAGATTAGATGTAAGTACAAGGTAACGCCTCCGTGGAACTCCAACCTGTTTTGAGATTAGTGCCATATCCTCCCGCAGAAGAAGTATTCGTCTTGCTATCAACATCATCATCATATCAGCCGCACGATACCAACTGCTGGGTATAGGCCTCCCCCAAGGATCTCTATGACGATCGGTCCTGCGCTGCCCGCCTCCAGCGGCACACCAGATCGTAGGTTTACCTTGTGGAGGGCCTACCCACGGAGCGTCGTCTTGCTATAGGCTACCTTTATAATGGTCTTACAATGCTGGTGATGAAAAAATATCTTGTTCTATAGGCCTAATTATGAAAAAACCTGATTGGTTGAAGACCCGAAGGCCTACGTTGACCTTTAAAATCAGATTAATTGAACCTAATTGCGGAGTCTACAAGATTGATCGATGGACGAAGAGAAAGAGTCGAGATCGGTTGTTCAGATAGTTAACTGCATGAGTAATAAATAAATTATTATATTGTGATATAATGTAAGGCTGGTAGTTGATTTCTTTTTAATAGAGCTCGAGTTACGTCAATTATTGTAAAGTTGTTGGTTTGTGATTCAATATTAAACTGGTTGCAAATATTGTATCAAAATACACATATTTAACCAGTCTGTTTTTAAGTGAAACCTAATTATTTTATGGTATTTTAATACTTCGACTGCAGATTATTGACAATACTATGAATATATCAAAACTCCCTAAACGTTAGAATACCGCCAAGTCATATATTAATATTCATAATGCTCCGACTGTCTGTCCGTCTCTATCGACCGCCATCAATGGGTGTTACGTTCAAACTTTATATGTCCAAGGACGAAATCGATCCATTAACATATGGTTATTGGTTGTGTCCATTAACTATTGAAATACACAGTTACACTGTTTATAATAATAAAAAAAAACAGTTATGTTAAAAAACTCCTAATTGTTTTAAAATAATTGTGTAATGCATGACTTTTCGCGAGCGAAGTGAGTGCTGATTAAAATTGCTTTAATTAATTATATTTTCATAAGGGTGAGAGTGCATAACATAAGAACAGTTTGACAATACAAGTATACTTCTTATTTAAACATTAATAAATTACTTGGGTTCTTATAAAATGATAAATGTTCAAGTTCATTTATCAGTGCCTACTACTTTTACATTGTAATTTTTCAATCACTAGCTAAACAGTCCATGAAGCAAAGAAAATGTCAAAAAAATAAGTTTTTGACCCATCTCAGAGAAAGTTGTTGAGTTTCATGGACTGAACACACGACCCTTAAAGTTTGGCTAGTGACTGAAAAATAAGCCTGTATAGGTATACTGCAAGAATTTGTTGTAAAACAACGCCAAGACGCCAAGTGCATAGTTTACTATTTCTGTTTAATAAAGCTACAACTGCAGTCAAAATCGAATTCTCGTTCAAAGGCACGTGCCAGACCAATCCTACATCTTATCAGGATACAAATCTATGCAATCGGCAGCTTGACCGGTTGGATTTCTTATAATGAGTCAGTGCTAACGATTTTCAGTCAACAAAACAATCGCCCATGAATAATGGAACGACCACAATCGCCCTAGATTTCCGCTAAGTACTGGGTTATTTTGGAGCATTTCTTAAGCAACTGTAATAACCAAAAAAGCAGGCTATCGACAAATCTAAGACATTACATAGTCGTGAGCGAAGTATAACAATAGTACGTGTTGATTTATAACTCAATTATAACTGTTATTACACGACCGACGACGATCTGACATCACTTTAGTTATAAACTAGTTTTTTTTATTTATGTTAGTAAGTACATAATGAAAATAATCCCAAAATACACAGAAAAACTTTACTTACATAATATTTGATCGCTAAAAAAACTTTGAATCTAATCAACATTTTTGTTTTTCTGTTTGTAATGTTTTTGTTATAAATATCAAGTTAAAGTTAATTACATTATTATAAGTTCAAGTGATTAGTATTAGTAAGGACCTTTTTGGAGTAAAGCGATTTTTTTATCAAACATGCACGCAGAATTGTACCGCTAAAATAAGTTATCTACGTTTCTATGAATATCATAAGAAACTGGTAGAGTTTCCCATAATAACTGTTTATGTTTTTAAGTACATTACTGCGAAGGTATTACTGTTAAACTTGCTTTCAATGCACTTACTAATTTACTTTCAACCATTAAACAACGATAACCAACGATTGAGAAGTTAGTAACGACAAGAAAAACCAGCTTTCAACTATTAACCAACCCAATGGTCTGTTAGAAATAATATCTTCAACATTTTCTGTTAAATTATTTGCATAAATTTTCCATTAGGTGTCAACTTAAATTGTCCCGCTGACTAAAAAATATCAACAACTCTATTTTATATATGCAAGTCACCAGTCACCACTGTTTCCAGAAATCAAATGACTCACGAAATTTATTTCACGGAGTTATTTTTATTACTTATATAAAGTTTTGTTTAAAGCAATAGTCTTGTCAATGACTAAATATAATTCCTATCAACTTAGTAATAGAAAGTGCGTATCTAGCATAGGATTTGATTCTCTAGCTGACTAGCTAAAAATAGCATTGTCACAAACAGCTATACTACATTTAAACTAAAATTGTAATATAGCGTGCCGTCGTTACTAAGCAATCTAATTAAATACTTACAATTTGTCTATAAATTTTCAACAAACCTAGTTACGTTTACTCATACGCACCTAATTATGTTAAAGTAAGGACTTAATCCCACGGTTAAGCAGTTTTGGGATCAAGTAAGTCAAGTTAAGTAGGTATCATTTGACGCTGCAATAAATGAACCCACACACTTTCTTGTACCTTTACCAATTAAATTTGAATTTCTAAGTAATTGACTGCTTAAATGCTCCATAACTTTTCGTTAATAAGACGGTATCTCCTGTGTAAAAGCTTCATTACTTAGAACACTCACGATTTGGAAATAATAAACATAAATGTGACTTTAATTTTGTAAATACTTGCTTTAACGTTTTTTACTGAATATTAAAGAATTCTATTACTATCCCCGTCAATTGGTAATGCGCTGGAACCTTGTCAAATTAACATACACATCAACGTCATCCGCAACTAAAAATGACAAAAAAGAGTAAAACTCTAATAGGTAATATAATATATTAATTATTGAATTCTTATTTTCAACAAGTAAGGGTCTAGGTATATGTAAAAATTACAATTGTTTTTCGTTTTTGAGGTTAAAATCGACGCGGATAGTACTGTCAATATTCTGGGATCTGTCAGATCATCAGTAACTCATGCTCATTATAAAATACTTAATAGCAAAATGGATATTTTATCACATTTACAAAACAAATAATTTTTAGTTTTAAAAACGTAAAATATTTTATTTTTTTATAAACAACTGATTGAATATAAATAATAACTCTTCTTCAAAAAGTTAAATTAATGATAATAAGAAGATATTTATTCAATATTTACAGCCACAATATTGACGTACTCTAATGTTTATGTCATATAAAGACAGTTATTTTAACGATAGACTCGTAAAATATTTATGTCTTAATAACATTCAACATAACTGTCTTATAGAATAATTTCATAACATTGGAAAGCGATAAAGTTAAGGAGTAAGGTCTTAAATGATTCCACAATATTAATTTCTTAAGCACGAACGTTACTAAATAACACAGCAGGTACAGACAGCCATTACGCTCATATTATAGTAACTATATTACATGTTTCTAACCATAATAAAGTCAAATAACATACAGAGTTATTTGTGAAACACCAACAACCTCGCAGGAGTAGATTACTAACACCATTAACATCAACATTTCTACGACTTTTCCGAAAACAGACAAATTTTCCATACAAATGTCCGAACAGCTCGGAAAAAGTCGGATTTTTTTGACCGTTTTTTGGATAAGTTGTAGAACAAATGTTGTTGTTTATAATGTTAGTAAATTACTCCTGCAAGGTTGTTCGTGTATTACAAACAACCCTGTATATGCACAAAATATAGAAAATATATTCTGGACAGAAAAACCACTCTGGCTGTATTCAAAAACACTGCGATCATTTGTTTTACTACACAAAACATAAAAAAATATTATGTTCTGTGGTTGCTCTAGGAACTGCTGCACTGCAGTTGGTAAGTACTGACAATATACAACGTGTTACAAAAAATCCTAAAGCCGAATAAGATAGGGTACCATACATACAACCCCGGAAAATTATTAAAACCCCTGAAAATTGCTACTTTTTTCTTTTTTTTTTCGTGTCACACTAAACTACATGGTGGAAAGCTTAGACCTTAATTGTATTTGGCTTTTGCCCACTAATGAGATTGATTATAGAAAAAATTGTTTGCATCAAGGGTTTTCACACTCTCCCTTCTCGGTGAGGAGAAGAGTGTGGGAGAAGCTGAGGGGGGGATTTGTCCCCCCAGTCGGAGCCAAGCGGGCAGTGGGAGGTGAACCACTGCTCGCCTTGCACGGCTCTGATGAGAGGGGGGGAATGGCCAAACTTGCCCGGCCATTCCCCATCGGAGGAGGCCCGGATGCGGGCAGGCCGCGTTAGCCGTTGTGGGGAATGCCTCCACGGTCCCACACACAGCCCTTTGGCTGTCGGCGTAGCGGCGGTGCCGGGGTTTTTTTAGTGGGTATTCCCTCCTCCTGGGATTCCATCGGGCTTTGACCTGGTGGAATTACGGGAGGGAGCCGCAACGTTGAATGTTGCGGTCCCCTCCTGGCGAGTCCCACATGCCCCCTTCCCGATCACCTGCGGGAAGGGAAGCGCGTAAATGCGTTTTTCCTCGGCATAAAAAAAAAGGGTTTTCACACTGTATTTAAAAAACAAAATTTTGCGGTTATTATGATACACTCTGTATAGTTCAGTTTGGTCCAAGATTGCCTGTACGTAGTAGTAGACAACTTCTAATGATACTTACAATTTGACTGTAGGTTGTGTATATAAGAACGATGTAAAGAAATGGAGTCAAAGATCCTAGACACTATAGACCTCAATAAATTCTAAAATTACCGATAGGATATCAATAAACGATGAATACTGATAAGTTCAATCTGTACAGATACAAATACAAATACAATTTATATAAACTTATCTTATAATTAAATCATTATCCAGACAATCAATAGAAAAAACACATTACTATAAATCAAACAAGAAAATGTTGAAACTAAACTCGCCGAATAGGCAACTTAAAGGGAATCGCGAATGTCAATAAAATACTCGTTTATTTTTATTGGTATCGTAAAACGTAATCAGTGTTTGGATTGAGTCAATTTGCTTCGAACGCTGAGATTGCGCCGTAAGCGACTCTTGCGCATCCTCAAGACTGATTTGCGACTTACCATAGTTCTATTTATGTCACTTTACTGATATTTAGGCCCACTAAAGCGGACCGATATAAATAAAAAACACAGATAAAAAGGAGCCAATAAAAATAATCTCATTAACTATGTGCAAAATAAGGAAAATATAATGAAAAAGGATCCGAGGTAGCTATAATAAAATAACCAAAATAAAAAGAATAGGATTTAACTAACTGTTCTACGAACTATTTCGTTGATGTCTTTTGTACTGAGATGCGTAAGCGCATCGAACGAGATCGCAGAGAATACTATTACCTACTTAAGAGTTTTATTATTTATCACTTATATTATTATAGACAAAACTATTGTTTTTTCTAATGATTAAAACAATTTGGTAGGTATATAATAAACTTACGTTTAATTAATTACTTAAAATAATTTAGTTAAATACTTGAAAAACAAGTTCAGAGGTTTGAACTTTACATATGTCGTGATATTGGTTTGAAAGTTGATATCAATTTTTAAAACTTAATTTTATGGCCCGATTTATGAAAAACTTTAATGATAGTACTTTTGCACTTTTCATTGCAATGAAATATTTCAATAACGATTTTTGTCATACGGTTCGCGGCTTCTGAACTTTTTTATTCTGAAATAAAATATAAACAGCACCCAACCAATTTGCAACGTAAGTTGCGTAATCCGTATTAAAAGCTTTAAGGCCCATTTTTGCTTGTACCTTAGATCGTGCTCGATCTAACAGGAGAGAAGATGTACCATTGTTCAAATAAATGGACGTAGATCGCGTCGAGATACACCCAGTGTCAAATGCCACTAGAATTAGTTCAATTACAAACACAATACCTGCACTTAAAAGGCTCATTTTAAATTGAACTTTAGAAAAACAATTTGGATTTTTATCTTTCAATTTGTATTCACGATAGAGTTAGTACATTTATGTCATTCAAATAGTTATAGGTAATATGAGATAAGATTAAACGAAATAAGTACGCTAACCTAACATAAAATTAACTTAAAATATATTTTCGTCTTTTATCAAGACCTGCCTTAAATGGGTTGCCTTAAATTGCCTTAAATTCTAGAAAAAATATTTTGAAGAAAGATTTTGTCAACGAAAGTTAGGGCACGGACACAATGCTCGAATGAAAAACTGTGCACAAATGTGCTGGAAAAGTAGCTTTACAGGTAAGTCTAGTGGACTGTAGAAAGGTCTTTATTAATGTTTTGTTTTTTAGATAAATAATATAATCCATCATTACAGAATTACGAAAAATGATAGAGTGACCTCAAAAGGGTTAAAAGGGATAAAAAATAATAACTCTGTTAAGTAACATTATGTAAATTTAATTTTAATCTTATTTAATTCGTTGAAGTCCTTGTGAATTAAATATTATAGGACACGTCTGATAAAAATCGTTTAATGTTAAATCAGTTTTCAAAGGTATAACCCGGCATAACAGGGTAAATTAGGGAATAATGTAAGAGTAGCCTCAAAATGGAAGCAATTTGTTCCGGATTCGTCATGTTCCTGTCTCGTCGTATTTCAGATTCGCCGAATTCCAGATTCGCCGATTTCCTTATTCGTCGTAATAAGTACAGTTGATAACAATGGCGCTTTACCACTTCTAAGTTCAAAATTGCTTGCACGCCGTGCTATCACGATGCGCGTGTCAGAAATGGTCTCGCAATAAAATAAACTAATGGACAGATTATCATTAAAGTAAGTGTCAATTTTGTATTATTTGTTTTTTGTCATTACGAACATGCTTCAGATTAATTAATATTTGAACTAAAATGTAATGCTGTTGTTTTTCATTACAATTAAATAAATAAATAATAAATATGTCATCGACTGTATTCTAACGAATCTGAAATACCTACGTCGAATCTGGAAAATGGCGAATTTGGAATACGACGAGACAGGAACATGACGAATCCGGAACAAATCATTGTAAAAATATGTGTTCCGGATTCGTTGTGTTCCTGATTCGTCGTATTCTATATTCATCATAATACAGACGATAATTTTATTTTACCTAAAGGTATTATAACATTTTAGTTATGTGCCTACTTAAGATTCCAGTAAACTGGAATCCTTTTTTATTTGTAGAAGTAATTTTAAAGTTTTATATTTTATTTTACATATATCTTAAAATTGACTTCACTAAAAAATTTTAGACCACGTCCGATAAAAAAGTTAGAAAAAAATTTTTAATCAGTTTTTATGTTGTGTGCACTATATTCTTGTTAATTTTCTTATTTCAAATCGATGACAATCGTTTTCAAAAGGTGTGATATCACTGTTAAAATAGCGACACGTATTTTATAATAGTAGCGACAAAAGATTTCGGTTCCACTGTTGTGAAAAGTGGCCAAGATGTGTCGTTTAGATAGCATTGGCACGATCCTGCATCAGCCACCAATGTTTACGGCGGTGCAGGACACATCCCAATGAGTTTATTGACTTTCATTTCAATAAGACACATATTTGAGAATTACTAAGCTTAATATTCCATGACAAAGCTCAAAGTAGCGTTATTAACGTGGAAATTAAACATAAAAAATAATATTTTTTCAAAAGACGAGTTTTTATCACAAACTTCTAGCACATTTCATGCATTGTATCTAGTTAACTTGCTAAAACATGTTTAAAAAATGCTACAATTCAAAATGCTATAAAAATTTAAGACATCGAAATAAAGATACGAAATGACAACAAAGGTCCATGCCTTTTCTATTGAAGCGTAAACAAATAAACTGCGACGCCTGTTGTCACGACAACTTGCAAAAATAGTTTCGTTACTTAAAGTTATAGTAACTTTGCCATTTTACCGTACACGTCACTATTGAAAGGACACATTCAACATGCGTTCGATTATTGACGTAGTTTTGTTTCAATTTGAAAACATTTTATTTCTAAATTGCAATAGACATGTAAAACAATAGATAGACTAAGCTCCAATATAGAAACCGGTTGCTTACAACTAAATCAAAATCGGTACTTACTGTTATCTTATCACGCAACAATTACGAAAGGCGGCGCGGTTATCAGCTATTATGTAAAAGAGGGGTCGCGCCTCCGTGCGAAATCCAGCCTCCCGCAAAAACCACCCTTTGCACCCACTGTCTGAATAAACAAAACACAGTCTGACACTAGTCCACGAAGTTTTATTTGTGCGCGCGCCGCTCACGCGCGTCCGATACGTCGCTTGGCCTGTGCCGTACTAGAGATTGAGAACCGGCCGGGGCTACCGAGTTGAGGACAACCGCCCGCCGGCCGCAGCCGTCCAAGCCTTACCTAGGGCCTGACACCACGCTAGACCCTTACCTATACAACACGGTCATTCTTATTGTACGTTTTATCGCGAGCGCCTTTTTGCATCGCATTATTTGCCACAAAAGCTTTAGAGTTGGTTTGTATTTATCTACAAAATCTTAAAGTAAAACTTTTTTACATTTTCAACATTATGAGTCTTCAAAATTAAAAAAGTTTTTGAAACAGCTCTTTATTGAAAGTTGCCTGTAGAGTATGTGATTTGAAATGGTAAACAAATCGAACAGCAAAGTTTAACGGAAAGTTAAATAAGAAGCTGCGATGCCGGAGCGTAGATAAAGTTTCGATGAATATTTGCTGGATCGATTTTAAGTTGTACGATTTTCACAACGATGTTTGAACAAGTTCTCGACGGGGTATTGCTATATAAGTAATACAGAGCGCGTGCCGATAAGTGAATGAACTCAAAACGTCCTTCGCATTGCAAAATTGACATCGGTCGATGCATACGTTACCGAACAAGTGAATTATTTTTAAATGAAGAATGGATTTATTTTATGCTTTAACTTTTCAACATTCATTTTTAGTAGTGCGAAGCTTCACATCGCGTGATGTGGAGGGGTGAAACCCTCAGTCCACCGTCTTGCATGTAATTACGAGCGAAAGGAAGTTTGTTACTTTTCGGGGCCAGAGCGTGACTTATGGCCAACCCTCCGTCTTAAAAATAACATTAAGTGGTAATAAAAGGGCGAGCGACGCTGGAAATCCCTCGAACACAATCAACAAAGCTAATTGCTTCGAATCCTAGCTCCTAAGCGATAAATCTTCATCCCTATTACGTAATTTGCATTTCAAACAGGCTGATCTGTAACGTGATGCGAAGAATAAAATAAGCATTGGAGTTTTGACTAATTAGTCGCGAGATGGAAATGTGGATTGCAGAAATAAGACAATAAAAACAAATGACTATCAATATCGTTTAAGTTATGCAAATTGAGAGAAGAGCGTAAAAATCAAACGTTGGACTTCTTTAATGGCGACTCCACGGCGCGGCCGACCGACAATAGCTAATCAAAAAGTCGTATCTCATTTTGCGAGACCTTGCCAAGCTGGACGTTACGTTATTTCGATTTCATTTGCGTGCTCGTGCGCTAGGTTTTTTCTTTTTTTTCCTTTACTCGAGCCGAGCACGCCTAAGGTCAGTCCTTGATCCCGCGCCTGCTTTGTTATCCCGAGAAATATGAGGGAAGCCAGGTACCGATGAATAAATGGGATTCTTTTGAAGAATATTGAAATATCTTCAGGCGATACTGCGGGATACGTAGATTAATTCTAAAATGATGAATGGACAAAGTAAATCTCGTTTATAATTTACTGGTTGGTTATCGCCTTTGTTTCGTTGAGTAAAGTTTTTATCTTTTTGATTAACTGCCGTTTAATAGAAAACTAATACCGTTTTGAGAAAGCAATTTATAAATCTATCAGATTGAAAACGGTTTCCAGTTTTTTTGTTGATTATCTTATCTTAAAAGACACTTAAATTGTGTGATTTACATTTACAGTACGTGAAGGTATAATGTTTTATTGACAACTATTATCTACCTATTTACTATGTGATATTTTTTTTATTATTTTATGAGTATTTCACACGTTACTTAATTGTATCGACAAGAAATACAAAAGTACCCAAATCCAAGTCGTTCAACTCACAAAACCTATCATCTCACATGACATTTGAAAGTCAAAAGCTCGACGCCTCCGCATGTAAACGGATTCCTACATAAACGTTAAAGTACTGAACGGATTTTGGTTTATTTTTTATTTTATCGAAAAACCAATTACGAGTCACGAATCTCTCGCCAGTGACGCGGGCTAGAGATTAATTGAATTCTTAGGTGTGAAGAGATTGACCGGGAGGAGCAGCACGGACACTTGTTTAATAATGATTATGTGAGTCATAGGCGGTAGCGTTTTACTCTTCGTGCGCGCGGCCATAGAGTTTCTTACATTCAACTTGCATCCCTACCGCATTTCCGAGGTGCTCAAGTCCCTTAATCATATTATCAGCCGCACGACACCCACTGCTGGGTATAGGCCTCCCCTAAGGATGTCCACAACGATCGGTCCTGCGCTGCCCGCATCCAGTGGCTTCCGGCAATCTTCACCAGATCGTCGGTCCACCTTGCCGGGGGCCTACCCACGGAGCGTCGTCCGGTACGCGGTCGCCATTCCAGAACCTTTCCGCCCCAACGGCCATCGGTTCTTCTCGCTATGTGTCCCGCCCATTGACACTTCAGCTGAGCAGTCCCTTAGTAGCGGCCAAAAAACTATTTAAATTAAGCTACCAGATGCAGCCAAGCTTCGCAGATACTAAGCGGGTTGGTGGCGGTTATCATTCGACAGATTTGGACACTACAGTGATTTTCAGTATTGTTAATTATTATACTAAGTTGAAGAAAAAAGGTGGAGAGGCAATTGAGAGACAAAACGCGGCCACAAGTAGCTAGGGTAGACCACTCTCGCAACTTGTGGCTCAATTTGCATCAATACAATACAAAACGTTTACTTGAAAACTCTAAACCAGTCTTTTAATTATAGTTATTTAGAATGAATTATTGAATCTATGACTTAAATCTAGTATTTAAGATTTATCGAAATAATAATGTTAAGTAAATAAATGTAAAGGTGTATTTATAAAAAAAAAAAAAACATATCTCTGGCAACACTGCGTTGTTGTCTCCGTCCTTCCGTAATGTAATTTTGTTGTGTGGCTTCGGCTAATAAAGTAAAAGTTTATTAAGAAATCTTACTCTCTTTCATTGAAATATTGCCGGAGCCCAATAGGTTATGGGCCCAGGCACGTTGGCAAATAATTGTTTCAGGTTAAAGTTGAGTAAAGAGCAAGATATTACGAGAGTCATTTTGTCACATTTATGGTGTAAAAGTAACCTACAAAATGGAGATCGCCAATTCAATGAAAATCGAAAAGTTCGATGGGAGAAACTTCAAACAATGGAAATTTCAAGTGAAATGTGCACTAAGAGCAAAGGGTTTGAACATAAATTTGGTGAGACCTCAAGAAGCAAGTTCACAAGTGCAATGGGATAAGGATGATGGCATGGCTATGTTCATCTTGACATCATCCATGGACCTAAATCAGATATCACTTATAGAAAACTGTGAGACGGCAAAAGAGGTAATGAGCAAATTGGAGGCTATATATGAACAGAAGTCTGAGTATAATAAAATGATGATTCATGAGAAATTTTACCAATATTCTTATTGTGCTAGTGATACTATGGCACAGCATGTCTCCAAAGTAGAAAGTTTAGCAAAGCAACTGCGGGAAACTGGTGAGAAGCTCAGTGACACAGCGGTAATGACAAAGATTCTAAGCACACTGCCTCCTACTTATCGGTCGCTTAGACAAGCATGGTTGTCACTTGATCAAGATAGTCAAACAATACAAAATCTCACGTCTCGCTTAATAGATGAAGAAGCAAGTCTTTCCTATGACACAGCGTATAATGAGAGTGCACTTGTAGCTACAAAAGGAAGTGCTAAGACAAGAAATGAAGATAACCAAAATAGTTCAAACGTTCCAAGTCATAGATTTATGTGCTATAATTGTAATAAAAGAGGCCACTTTGCAAGAGACTGCAGAAAGCCGAAGAAACGATATAATAAAAATCAGAAACCGAGTGATATGTTAGCATTCAGTGCAGAAAAATATTCTTTATCGGCAAGCGGTGAAGATGCTTGGATATTAGATAGTGGTGCCTCAATGCATATGACCTTCAGACGTGATTTTTTCTGTGAATTGAATATGTCTCAAAGCTATGACATGGATAAAGAAGTTAAATTAGGGAATAAACAAAGTATTAAAGTATGTGGTGAAGGCACTATATTGATAAATAAAGTGGTGAAAGGTAAATGGGAACAATGTAAGCTAGAGCATGTCCTTTATGTGCCTGATTTACGAAGAAACTTGTTTTCCGAAGGCGCTGCCACTAGAAAAGGTTATGTCATAGTGAAGAAAAGTGAAAAAGCAATGATAGTAAAGAATAACACGGTTGTCATGTGCGCACAATTAACAGAAAACAATTTGTATGAGCTTGAGATAAAAACAATTAAACAAGAAAGTTGTAACATTGTAGAAACAGATATCAAAATTTGGCATGAGAGATTGGGACATTTAAACATAAAAGAAATCAAAAATATGAGCAAGAATGGTGCAATTCCAATCACATTGACTGGCAATGAAAATTTTGTCTGTGAGGCATGTCAGTATGGGAAACAAGCGAGATTGCCATTTTTTAAATCGACTAGAGGCCCATTACAACCCGGAGAGGTTATTTATAGTGATGTATGCGGCCCAATTGAAGAATTGTCTGTGTCAGGTATGAAGTATTTTGTTCTATTTAAAGATGGGGCAACCAGTTATCGACACATTTATTTCATGAAAAACAAAAGTGAAGTATTCAGTTGTTTTATAAAGTACAATGCAATTGTGAAGAATAAATTTCAATATGATGTGCACATTCTTCATACAGACAATGGTTGTGAATATGTGAACCAAGAATTTAAGTCATTTTTAGAAAGTAAAGGAATAACTCACGAGCGTACGGCCCCATATACCCCGCAACAGAATGGGAGGGCAGAAAGAGAGCTGCGTACAATCATGGAAAGTGCAAGAACTATGTTGTATGCAAAAGGCATTCCTTTAAATTTATGGGCAGAAGCTGTTAACTGTGCAGTATATTTGTTGAATAGAAATACATCAAGTCAAACAGGAAATGTCACACCATTTGAACTTTGGCATGGAATTAAACCTAACCTTCAACATATAAAAATATTTGGTTCAGTTGGATATGTACATGTGCCAAAAGAAAAGAGGAAGAAACTAGATAAGAAAAGTACAAAAATGTTGTTAGTTGGATATGAGAATGATAATTATCGAATGTATGATCAAAGTACAAGAAAGATTACAGTGTCACGGGATGTAAAATTTGATGAATGTAATATACCAGAAAATCGACAAAATTTCACAGAATTGAAAGTTAATAATGAAGATAGTATGCAGAGCAATGAAAAAGAACACTCATTAGTGTCATCCCCACAAAGTGAGGTTCAGGAAGAACATGACCTACCTCAAGATATTTCTTCAGATGATAGTTTGAAGAGTACTGAAGACACAGATGAGACTTATTACCCTCCAAGTGATATTATACTAGAGCAAGAAGAACAGCGAAATATTACATTGCGTCCACGTAGAAATAATAACTTTGAAGTGAACCTAACCGAGTTAGAAATACCCACCACTTATGAAGAGGCAATACATAGTGATAATTGTCATCAGTGGAAGAAAGCTATAGCTGAAGAACTTCAATCTCATGAAAATAACAAAACATGGATAATAACTGAAAGAACTGAAAAGAAGCCCATTACATGTACGACTCCATAAGACTATTGCTCAGTGTAGCCGCGAGAGAAGACCTACAGATAGAGCAATTTGATGTGAAGACAGCCTTCCTGTATGGTGAGCTTTCTGAGGAGATATTCATGGAGGTGCCAGAGGGTATCGAAGCCGAGCCGTCAAATGTATGTAAGTTAATTAAATCTATTTATGGACTTAAACAGTCATCCAGATGTTGGAATAAGAAATTTTGTACATTTTTAACTACTTATGGATTTAAACCATGTCCTTCTGATAATTGTGTTTTTGTTGGATATTTTGATAATATAAAAGTAATATTGATTCTTTATGTTGACGATGGATTGTTACTGGCTAAAAGTAAAATCGTTTTATCTACTGTTTTAAATGATCTGAAACGAAACTTTGATATAAATTTTTTTAAGTTTAATTCATTTATTGGAATGGAAATAAATAAAACAGAAGGTTGTATAAGTATAAGTCAAATACAGTATATTGAGACCTTGATAAATAAATTCAATATGTCAGATGCTAAATGTAGTAATACCCCTGCCGATGTTAATGTACGTTTATCTAAGAATACAAGTAGTGTGCCTACAAATTTTCCATATAGAGAGGCAGTGGGAGCATTGTTATTCTTAACAACAGTATCTAGACCTGACATAGCATATGCTGTGAATGTTGTGAGTAGGTTTGTCAATGATCCAGGTCCTTCTCATGTGACTGCTGTGAAAAGGATCTTACGTTACTTAATTAATACAAAAGAAATGTCTATTGTTTATAAAGGTAATTTTGAATTAGTTGGCTACTCTGATTCTGACTTCGCAGGTGATCTGGACACTAGGAAATCTAATACGGGGTACATATTTTTAATGAATGGGGGTCCTGTCACTTGGTCAAGTCGTAAGCAAAACACGGTGGCACTGTCCACAACCGAGTCGGAGTACATGGCTGCCAGCGAAGCCACAAAAGAAATATTATGGCTTAGACAATTTTTGTTCGATATTGGGGAGCCACAAAACTCTGTAATTTTAAATGTAGATAATCAAAGTGCGATTAAGTTGATTCATAATCCAATATTTCATAAACGAAGTAAACATATAGATATAAGATATAATTTCATAAGAGAAAATGTTGAAAAGAAAATAGTTAACATTAAGTATATAGAAAGTTCACATCAACTGGCAGACTTTCTGACCAAAGCTTTGCCTGTTAGTAAGTTTAATTATATAAGAGATAATATTATGAAAAGTACTTAGATACAGTTCAGAGGACTTGTCCGGTTTCCCTATGACAAGTACGGGTAAGCGCCCCCGGACCCTCAGCCTCCGCTGCTGCAACCTCTCAACCCCCCCGCAGCAACGGTGTCCTTTTTGTACCCTGATCCGTCCCATTTTACACACTCCTATACCCACCTCACATCCCTATCCTAATCCTATTCCTTCCCCTCCGCTAAGCTAAGGTCTGCCGTGCCGATGGCTGCATGGCTAGGGGCGTGCCTAGTCATAAGCGTGCCAACCTGGAAATTGGTGCCCTCCAGGCGTAAATAGCCTTACCACACACGCGGGGCTCTGTGTGGTGGACAGTTGTCTTTCCCTAGCTAATCGTGGGAACAAAATGGTTTCAAATTTTTTTAATAAACCTGGCTGCGGCGATAGAGCTCGCCACTCATCACGCGTAACTTGTTTCTCTCGGGGCGAAAAGCGGGCATCGGAGACCCGTTTTGCTACGCTGAATGTATGTGGAGCGATGGAGGAGAAAATGGATGAGGTGTGTTTGATTATGAAAGAAAAGAAGTTGGATGTTTTATGCGTGAACGAGACGAAAAGAAAGGGCAAAGGAGTCTCAGAACATGGCCCGTTTAAAGTTCTGTGGTCGGGCGTTGCCGAAAATGAGCACGCGAGTATGGGCGTGGGACTCCTGCTGTCGGAAAGGATGATAGAATGCATGACTGAGTATGAGTGTGTTAGTCCCAGACTTCTCTGGGTTAGACTCAAAGTAGGATTACTTCGGATACGCGTCATTGGCGTGTATGCTCCCGATATATCCAAGTCAGCAACGGAAAAGGAGGATTTCTGGAAAAGTGTGGAAGACATCTTGAATGAATGCAAAGATAATGAAAGGATAGTTATGCTTGGAAATTTTAACGGATGGGTAGGTGTGAGAAGAGAGGGATGTGAGGGAGTTTTAGGAATATATGGAGACAAAAGAGTAAATGATAATGGCAGGAGTTTGATTGAGGTATGTTTAGAAAATAATCTTGTGGTAACGAACACCATGTTTGACCACAAGGAAATTCATATGTACACTTGGCAGAGAGGGGAAAAGAAGAGTATGATCGATTTTGTGATTGTTGATGAAAGACTGAAGGGCAGAGTTGTAGACACCAGGGTCTTTAGGGGTAGTAACATTGGAACAGACCACTTTCTTGTAGTGTCTCGGGTTAGTGGTCTGTTCAAAAGTTGGCGTCATCGTCCCACAGTGTCAACAACGGAGCTGACTAGAGTAAAAGTTGAGAACCTGGATGAAGTGGAAGTGCAAAAGACATATTTGTGCAAATTGAAAGAACGATTGGGAAATGTGGCTGAAGTGAAAGATGGCAAGCTTGAGGAAGTTTGGGAAAAGTTTAAAAAAGGTGTGACTGTAACAGCTGAGGAAATATGTGGAGTGAGTAAAAGGAAGAATGCTCCCCCAATAAACTGGTGGGATAGTGAGGTAAGACAGATAGTGAATGAAAAGAAAAAAGTATGGCAGGATCTGCTGGCCATCAAAGCCAGTAAAAGAGTGAATGCAAGTGTTACAGAAGAGGATGTTGATACAGTTACAAGGGAGTTTAAAAGGATTAAGAAAGTAGTGAAAGAAAAAGTAGACGAAAAAAAGAGAAAGATGAAAGAAAAGTGTGACTTCAAACTCTGTGATAACTTTCGAGACAATATAAAATTGTTTTGGAAACAAGTGAAAACGTCTCGAAGTGGATCACATAAGTCTAAAATGAATGTGATAAGAGATGAAAAAGGTGAGCTAGTGACAGATGAAAAAGGTGTACTACAGGAGTGGATGAAATATTTTGAGAGTTTGTTTGAGGCGGATGGCTCTATGCTAGAAGCCTCGGATAAAAGGGTGGAAGACGAGGAAGAGACAGAAGTGGATGAAAGAGATATATATATGGATGAGATTATTAGTGCAATGAAGAGCATGAAAAAAGGGAAAGCAGCAGGATATGACAGAATTACTGTTGAAATGCTGAGAGGTGGGAAAGAGCTGGTTGCGTCCTGGCTGTGCCTGATCTTTAATAAATGTTGGAACAGTGGCAAAGTGCCGGAAGATTGGCGTAAAGCCGTGGTCGTGCCGCTGTACAAAGGGAAAGGGTCACGGCAGGATGCTAAAAACTACCGCGGGATCAGTCTTCTCAGCATTGTCAGTAAATTGTATGCAAAGGTACTGATTGAAAGAGTGATGCAAAAAACTGATCAGAGTATTTGGGATGTGCAAGCGGGATTCAGAAAGGGAATGGGATGCACGGATCAGGTCTTCTCATTGAGGTGCTTAACCGAAAAACACCTGGCTAAGCACAAAAAGGTTTACTGTGCCTTTGTGGACCTGGAGAAGGCCTACGATCGAGTTGACAGGAATGAGCTATGGAAGGTGTTGTCCGAATACGGATTGGAGAGCAGACTGATTCATGCACTGAAATCTCTCTATGAGGATTCCCGTGCATGCGTCAGGATTGACGGCGTATACACTGACTGGTTTGGCATCTCTAGGGGTGTCAGACAGGGATGTGTTGCGTCACCATGGCTCTTTAATCTGTTTTTGGACAGTTGTATGAAAGGTCTGAAAGAACGTGACTGTGGGGTTGTGATGAATGGGACTCAAATCAAGTGCCTTCTCTACGCTGACGACCAAGTTATACTTGCGTCTTCTGCGCAAGAGTTGCAGGAAATGATGTCGGTTATGAATGAAGATTTTGTGAGAAAAGGGATGAAAGTGAATGTAACTAAGACTAAAGTGATGGTGTTTGAGAGAGATGAAGAAATGACTGACTGTACGGTAATGTTAGGTGGCGAAAAAGTGGAACAAGTCCGTGAGTTTGTATACTTGGGGAGTTTGTTCACAAGGGACGGAAAGAGTGAGGAAGACATTAAAAGACGAGTGAAGAAAGGAAATTCGGTGAGTGGTGCTATACACTCGGTTATGAGTAGCCAAACCGTTTCTGCAAAGGCGCGAATGACTATTCATAACGGAGTGCTGGTACCGACACTGATGTATGGAAGTGAATCTTGGGTATGGCAGAAGAAGAATGAAAGCAGAATAAATGCGGTAGAGATGCGATCGTTGAGGAAAATATGCGGAGTAAAACTGAGTGATAGAGTGAGCAATGAGGTGATTCGCAAAAGGTGTGGTCTGAAAGATGATATAGTGACAAGAATTGAGAAAGGAATGCTCCGGTGGTTTGGTCACTTAGAGAGGATGAATGAAAGGCGAATCACGAAAGAGATATACTGTGCGAATGTGGAAGGAACGATTGCACGAGGGCGTCCCAGAAAAACCTACGCGGACCAAATAGAGGTTATTATAAAAAAGGCTGGTGTACGCAGTGACAAAAACCGCAGGGCATGTATGAAAAGAGTGATGGATATGAATGAAGCGAAAGAAGTGTGCAAGGATCGTAGCAGGTGGCGATCCATAGTCTCTGCCTACCCCCATGGGAAACAGGCGTGAGTGTATGTATGTATGTATGTACTTAGATACTTATAAGATTTAAAGTAAAATACATAGGTGATAAGATTCATTTATAGTTCCTATATGATTTATATAAGTTTTTAGGTGAATAATGTATGACACCTTGTAAATTTAAGTGGGAGTGTTAAGTAAATAAATGTAAAGGTGTCTTTATAAAAAAAAAAAAAACATATCTCTGGCAACACTGCGTTGTTGTCTTCGTCCTTCCGTAATGTAATTTTGTTGTGTGGCTTCGGCTAATAAAGTAAAAGTTTATTAAGAAATCTTACTCTCTTTCATTGAAATATTGCCGAAGCCCAATAAATAATATAAGGCTATGACATACCAAATGTAATGTTCTATGTTATAATATAGTCAATAAATAAATAAATAACAATAATAAATTATATATTAGACAACATCACAAACCTTGCTCTAATTCCAAAGTAAGAAGCTAAAGCACTTGTGTTATGGAAATCAGAGACAACGGGATAGATTTAAAAACACCCAGACCTGAGCCAATATAGAAAAGTTCGTTTTCTAAAATGACACAGCCAGAGATCGAACCCGGGATCTCAAAGCTGGTGAAACCTTGAAAACTAGCGTATAAACTACTCGACTATGGAGGTCGTATAAATGAAATGAAACAACTTGTGGTGGCCACCACTATTGCATCAGAGCAATTAAAAATAAACAGTCGCTTATCCCTATGCCTTGGACCGAAACTATCATCACGCCTCTAAAAGGTCCATCATCGCCTATCTACCACAGGCCCGCTATCATAAAACGAACACTATCATCCATTATACACCACCAATGTAATTAGACACCACCGCTGACTCCCAGCACTTATAATATTGTTAGAGTCCAATAAACGAGTATTTATCGTGCGTTAGTATTAATAACCCTGAAAAGTGGTAAAAAATACTTGTTGCTTCTCCGATTTCACAGCGCACAGTTTAGATAGCTTTTAATGTAATTTTGTTTACGGATTATCGTAGTGATAATAAAGATTTATAATAAAATAACGTACAAACCAAAGCTAAAAGTTGTAAAACACAGCGTTACGTATCAGGCAGTCAAAATGTTTAACAGCCTTCCAATCACGCAAATTTTTTTCGGCACAATAAATTAATTATGAATTACAAGGGTTAAAATGGGCAATATGAGTATGATTGTAAAGGTTTTTAATAGTTACATAGATTTCAAAGAAGTTTGATCTTTATATTTACGCATATGAATTAGTAGTACATCGCATAGCGTTGCGCGTACTTTTCGAAGCACTCACAGCACTATTCTCAGTTTGGTCCAAAGTTAAACTGTACTTTAAAATTTTAATTAAAGATAGAAATTCTCAAATCATCCACATAAACTATCTCCATTATCAACCACCATTAGCTAATGATGTGGAGCGCGCAAAAAATGCGCTCACGACTCGCAGACCAAATAAAGACGCGTATAATTTGCATACAAGTACTTTATAACCTTCAATTTGCCTCTAAAGATATGCACCCGTCTTGGGGCTGAGAAACTGAGGAACCAATGCACTCAGGCATTTAACCTTTTTTGTGCCAATGGCTTCTGGCCAATGGGTTTACATAGCATAGTCTCTGGAGTTCCATTGTGAAATAAATACTTTTTGATTCCTTTTCTTATGGTAGATAGCCCACCGAAAGTGGCGCCCTCAGAGGTTTTTATTTAATAAGTTGTATTGAAAAGGATTTTAATAAAACTTAAGGTGGAATTTTTAGGGCCCATAGTCCAGTATTTTCATAGCCATTCGTAGGAGTAGATAGCAAATGTGTCAAAACGGCCAATTTTAGCAGTTTTGCTATCGAATTCTAGCAGTGACTAACAGGGAATGTAATGATACGGTTATAAATATTAGAGTATGGTCGCTAAAACACCAAGTAAAGTTTTAAATTGTGTATTATTTAAATAAAATTCACCGCGGCGCCAATTTCGGTCAGAGTACCGCCTTAAGTTAAATTCACTGTACATACTAGCCGCATATCTACAGCAGCACTAATAAATAACATAGCTACTATGGTACTATTATCAATTTATTGTTAAAATAAAAAGTTATTGTACGCACTAGCTAGAGTATTAAAGTTATAATTAATTCTTAGAGTATCCAAATACCTTGTTTCTTAATCGAAACATGAAACAGTCAGTAAAATATGTACCGACAAAGATAATTTTATAAAATAATATACGATCATTCATAATAGTAATAATGCTCTTTCGGAATTCTAATACAAGCAATCATTAAAAGTTTTATAGAGCCTGAACAAGAAGAAACGTTGGAATTAAACATAAAACTTTCAGCAAGCCATTTTGTAAAATTTTATCTCTAAGTGTAACGCGTTCTTGAATCTGATAAACTATTTACTGTATATGCTTAGAATAATTTCACCTAGAAGCCGTGTCCTTGCATGCAAAGTGAGACAACTAATACTGAGCCAAAATGGCTCAGTATTGAGATTTATATCCTTCATACGTTACCTAATCGTAACTCAAATCCAGTAATATAATAACTAATCTCATAACGGTAGGGAAATTGAAACTGTTTTGTACTTCTTAAGTATGATTATGTAATAATGGACAATAAAAATCTGAAAACGGTGCCATTTTGGCTGTTTTAGTTGCCTCACTTTTGACAGCGCGCTTTGTAGAGAATTATCATTCTAGGTGTAATTATTCTAAGTGTACATCTACCTACATTACTATTTTTATACCCAGATAAAGCTTCATTCAGCTGATAACGTATTAGACTGTCAAATTGAAAATTTTTGTCATACTAGCTTCCGCCCGCGACTTCGTCCGCGTGGATATTAGAGAAAATCCTTAGGGAACCTTCAACCAGAATCCGACCAGCCGATTTTATGCGATTAGGCCGGTCCCCACCAAGCGCGCTGCCTCGCGAGGCAAAACGTTTGCCGCGTGTGGCAGGCCTCGCACGAGGCTGCGCGCTTGGTGGGGACCGGCCTAATCGCATAAAATCGGCTGGTCGGATTCTGGTTGAAGGTTCCCTAAGGATTTTCTCTAATATCCACGCGGACGAAGTCGCGGGCGGAAGCTAGTTTATTACAACAATCAGAAGTGGGTCCAGAGATATTAGTAGTATCCTGTTCCCGTTTCTTTACCCTTTTCCGTTCCCGTTTGGTCCCGTTCCTGACCCCGGTTTCCGTTCCCGTTCGCTTTCGAGCGATCGCGTTTGCGTTCCCGTTCCTTTCTCGTTCCCGTTCCCGTTCCCGTTCCCGTTCCCGTTCCCGTTCCCGTTCCCGTTCCCGTTCCCGTTCCCGTTCCCGTTCCCGTTCCCGTTCCCGTTCCCGTTCCCGTTCCCGTTCCCGTTCCCGTTCCCGTTCCCGTTCCCGTTCCCGTTCCCGTTCCCGTTCCCGTTCCCGTTCCCGTTCCCGTTCCCGTTCCCGTTCCCGTTCCCGTTCCCGTTCCCGTTCCCGTTCCCGTTCCCGTTCCCGTTCCCGTTCCCGTTCCCGTTCCCGTTCCCGTCCCCTGCGGCTGAATCATGTCCACCGTGTTGGACTTCAAAATAACTGTCATTTTCGCATTCCTCATTCCATAAAACCTCAAGAACAACATCCACATCGATTTTCATGTTAACTTGCCCCATTTACCCCCTAAGGGATGATTTTCAAAATAACAAAATATATATTTGCCTATTTATTTTTAGACATGCTTCTTAGAATTTCAAAGTTGTAATGTCTCATCATCATCATCATATCAGCCGCATAACACCCACTGCTGGGTATAGGCCTCCCCCAAGGATTTCCATGACGATCGGTCCTGCGCTTCCCACATCCAGTGGCTTCCGGCAACCTTCACCAGATCGTCGGTCCACCTTGTCGGAGGCCTACCCACGGAGCGCCGTCCGGTGCGCGGTCGCCATTCAAGAACCTTTCCGCCCCAACGGCCATCGGTTCTTCTCGCTATGTGTCCAGCCCACTGCCACTTTAGCTGAGCAATCCTTCGAGCGATGTTAGTTCGCCTGCGGATCTCCTCATTTCTGATTCGATCACGCAGGGAAACGCCGAGCATGGCTCTCTCCATTGCACGCTGGGTGACCTTGAGCCTCCTTATGAGACCCATAGTTAGCGACCACGTTTCACTGCCGTAAGTCATTTTATATTATTTTTCCATACACAATTTGCACCCCATTTTCACCCCTTTAGCAGTTAAATCATGTCCACAGTGTTGTACTTCAAAATAAATGTCATTTTCGCAATCACCATCCCATAAAACCTCAAGAACGACATCCATATCGATTTTTATGTTTACTTACCCCATTTACACCCTAAGGGGTTGATTTTAAAAACCACAATATATATGTTTGTCTATTTATTTTTAGACATGCTCGTACGAAGTTTTAAGTTGTAAAGTATATTTTATATTGTTTTCCATACCAAATTTGAACCCAATTTTCACCCCTTTAGTGGTTAAATCATGTCGACCGTGTTGGACTTCAAAATGAATGTCATTTTCGCAATCGTCATCCCAGAAAACCCCAATAACGACATCCATATCTATTTTAGGTTTATTTACCCCATTTCATCCCCATAGGGGTTAAAATACTACCAATAACCATATACGTTGCGTTATATTTCCATCCATAAGCCTAAATTATAAATTTAGCGATTTTTACTTTGAAAATTAAGGATTTTCTTCTATACTCAACTTCATCCCCCTTTTCACCCCTTCGGGGGTAGAATTTTGAAAAACGCTGAGACACGTATTTATTTATTTTCAATCATCAGCCTAAACACAAAATTTGAAGATCCTAGCTTCAAAACTGAGGGACTTTCATACAAACTTTCATCCCTTATTTCATCCCCTTAGGGAGGGAATTTTCAAAAATCCTTCCTTAGTGGATGCCTACACTGTATAAGGTACCTGTGTGCAAAATTTCAAGTCTCTAGGTTCAGTAGTTTGGGCTGTGCGTTGATATCTCACTCAGTCAGGACTTTGAATTTTATATATATAGATTATGTTTGTTGTCAAATTTTTTAATGACTTTAATTTTCTTCGGGTAATAATTTGACTGACTCATATGAGAATTGAAAATCTCTACGATAAAAAAAAATGAGAAGCTTGTTAACTTTAACTTGTTAACGTTAATAAGTTTGGAATCGGAGCAATGTCTGTAATAGTGTTAAATTTATTATTATCATAACAATACAGTGACTTTTTCAAGTACTTAAGTATAATCCACGCGCGATGAGAATGAGATGAAACTTTGTCAAACTGAGACACGCACGGTACGCCGGCCAGCCAAAGGGATATAAAATTCCAAAATCACGGTGATATGTATCCAAGGTGCGAGGAACTTTTTGATGCAGCAACTTCAAGTAAGATAACAAGTAAAAAATTAATTGATTAATTATTCAATTTTCGATTTACTTTGACAAGGTTCCATCCCATTCTCATCGCGCGCGAATTATACATGAACAATTCCCGCCATCTTTGTCTGTGACCTTTCTTGGAACACAATAAATCATGACTGTTTCCCCGAAGACATGTACGCTTTTACGGAGCGAAGGATACTCCAACTTAAACAAAGTATCTACTTAAAACTTTCGCATTAAGTACTTACTTACATACTTTTATATCACATGAAAGTGAAGTTATTTTTAGAGATGTTTCCAAAAATACGTTTTAAGATATTATTATTGAATAGTATCATATTAATGACTATTTTTATGTAAGTTCTCATGAAAATCGGAATATAGTTGAATATTAAGTTTTTATTTTTTATCTTCTACTATATTTTACCCACAACTTCAATTGCACAGACTATCAAACATTAAATTGGGACAAAATGTATCGCAGTAATAGTAATGTAAATAAGTATACATAAATACAGAAACAGGTAATTTTTTCTTCAATCTTTTTGCACTTTTAGTAAGTATTTTAATATATTTTCGTTTGATAAAAAAGAGGTACTGTAAAATTTGCTGGATATACCGAAATTAGTTAACGCTAGATAGAAAATTTATAAAGACATTTAATAATGAAATAAACCCACATTTCTACATCCGTGAGTTATATAAATGTGATGTTTTTCTAAAGTATTAAACGTTATGCAGACTGAATTGATTGGTGTAACTCTACGTGTTTCGGTCACAGTAAGCTAATATTGAATTTTGAATTAATTTCAATCGGATTTTCCGCTATTTCTCACCGAACTGTTCGTCAAAGTGTTAAACTTTTTAATTTATTTGATCGTGCTAACCTCTCAAAGCTAAGCTATTATTATGAAACTGATAAATTTGTTTTACGTAATTGTACTGTCGAAACTTGAACACAAGTGAAGGCTTTAGAATTAAGTTTTTAAATAACTGATTATAAGTCTATCAAATGCGAAAATGTTAGTACAAGAGTTCATTGGATGTGTTTTCTGTCAATGTATTGTAAAAGGGAATGGCCATTTCGGAATCAATATTAAGTGTAGTTTATATACTCGAGTGTTTTAATCTTTTCAGACGAAAATTAATTTAACTTCCGGTGTACATAAATGATAACACCACCAAGGTAAAAATAATATTAGTAACAAAAGGTATTGTAGAAAACTATCATCTTCGGCATAAGTATTTTTTCATGTCCTCCATATTATTATGATTTTTATGAATGGATAAGAAGGAAAATGGACCATAACCTATCAAGCAGGCTCAACCAAATTAGTGGGTGATTGTACAAAAATTTACAAAACAACACTGAATAAATTGCTTAATAATGTCTTCATTAAAGACTTACAGACTATCAAACTTTATCACATGCTCATAAGGAATGCAATAAAACAATCTCTCTTCGAAAGCAGAGTAGCAACGCATAAAATCCGAGTGTTCACACTACATTAGTATGAATGAAAGCGTGCAAACCGAGTGTCAAGTGTTATCACGGACGGTAACACGACGGGCCTACTGGAAGGAATTGGTAGTGAGCATGGATAATTTCATATTGAGGGCTGTCACAAGTGGTATTATATTAGGTTTTGATTAATTTAACGGTGCCAAACAACCATGGTGCTGATTGTCTTTTGTTACGTTGTGTTTTAGATAGTCCTGTAACCCAGTTTTTACCATATTCGATCCTTTAGATTTTGAACTTAAAGGAGAATGCCACAAAAAAACACAGAGTCGATTAAAATAATTTATGTATGTTGAGGTAGATCAGACCTAGTATGTCCCAAATATGCAATTTAATTTCGCTTAAACAATCCCCAATATTAAAAAAAAACTTGTGAGAACGCGGGGTATTACATATAGTCACTATGTACGTACTATGTCATAGTGCGTTTGTTAACGTGCCTTAACAACTGTTATCAGAATGCTCTCCGAAGCACGGAAGCGCTCAGTTGTAATGCCACTTAGCGGTCACCCATCCGACACCTGGCCGGACCAAGCGTTGCTTAACAAACGTGATCGAGTACGATCAGCTGTCAAGCTACGCAATAAGCGCTTTTGAGTCTGAGCGGCACTGTAACAAAACTACTTACATGTTATACACAAATGCACTATGACTTAGTACGTACATAGTGACTTTGTAATACCCCGCGTTCTCACACGTTTTTTTTAAATGTTAGGGATCGTTAAAGCCAAATCAAATTGCATATTTGGGACATACTAGGTCTGGTCTATCTCACCATACATAAATTATTTTAATTGACTCTGGGTTTTTTTCTTTGAGATCGCAGCATTGTCTTTTGGTTCACAATCTTTGGTAGATTAGGACTTTGACTAGATAATTAAAAACCATTTGAGCTTAATTTGTCGTTATAAATATTAATATATTAATATGATTAGGCAGTTTGATCAAATTACCTAGACAGTGAGAGAAAATCTTTCTCAAATTTTCTACTTTTGACCATATTGAGCCATGCTCGGCGTTTCCCTGCGTGATCGAATCAGAAATGAGGAGATCCGCAGGAGAACTAAAGTAACCGACATCGCCCGAAGGATTGCTCAGCTAAAATGGCAGAGGGCTGGACACACAGCGAGAAGAACCGATGGCCGTTGAGGCGGAAAGGTTCTTGAATGGCGACCGCGCACCGGACGACGCTCCGTGAGTAGGCCCCCGGCAAGGTGGACCGACGATCTGGTGAAGGTCGCGGGAAGCCACTGGATGCGGGCAGCGCAGGACCGATCGTCGTGGAGATTTGCGGGGAAGGCTTATACCAACAGTGGGTGCCGTGCTGCTGATATGATGATGATGATGATGACCATATTGAAATGAAGGTCAGCTATGATATAATAATGCTCATTGTGAAATAAAATGACAAGCGTTGTAGTTAGGTATTCATTTGAATTAAAAGTTTTCTCGCTAATATGAGCAATTTTGTTATGAAAACTACCTTAACAAAAGTTACATTTCACTGGAAATATTACGCAGTAAAGTTTTGAGAGTGAAGAATAGTAAATAAATCATGCTAAGTTCGACCTTAACTTTGATCAACATTGTCTTGTTTCAATGCCAAGCTCACAAACAATTAACCGAAATAAAGGTAGGTATTGGGATCGCAAAACAGTTATTGAAAATCGTGATCTGATTTTATCTAAGCAATCAAACTTAAACAGGAATCAAGACGTTCTTACAAATGTTATCTCAGTTTTTCGTAGTTCAGATTGGTCAGGGTTCATAAGAGGTTCCCACGAAACATAAATGAATAAAGCTCGGTTCCTTACGGTTTTATTATAACAACTCAGATTAGCTATCTATAGAACCACGATACAAGAGATTTATCGGTTCGCCCACTAAAGATTGCCCTTTCTGGTGCAATAACACAGAATGAATGGAATTTACGACAGTGCTAGGTAATTTGTTTTTTTTTACTGATAAAGGGTGGTAGGGTTTCTTTGTTGGTGCTTGAGGCTAAGTAATGGTTCAAATTTTATAAAGATTTTGATGAGCCCTAGTGTTAAAAAGTTTGAATGAGTAAAAAAACTATTTGCATTATCTGTTTTTGCATAATTAGTTCAAAATGAACTATGGTTAAATTTCGATCACATTCACATTTTGAATTAACAAAAACATTGCAAATATAAAATGAATGATGGCGCTGAACTACTTTGACTCGCTATCAAGAAATATTGTCATCAAGCTCGATTATTTTCAAAATTAATAAATACTTAATAATATCGCAGAAAAGTTTAGAAGTGTGTGTGCGGAATTATATTAATGTAAGGGAATGAATGAGGATATAACGGGGAAAGAATGGAAGAAATGGTTCCCGAACAACGAAAAAATAATAAAGGCAAAAAAATTATAAATAATGATGATGATGATTACAAAAAAATAAAGCTTTTGATAAGAAATTGCATTTTTTTATAAATAATCGTGGCTGTAAATAAAATACATGAAGTAAATATTATTATAACTATAAAATATACCATAAAGATCACGGATCGTACAATTTCGGCCATTGTGTTAGAATATATAAGTACTCAACTCATCTTTAATAGATAGCATCCTACGAATAAAGTTTCAAAGGAGAGATTGTTAAAATAAAAGCGCTTTAGCAAAGCTTGCTTCACTACATGAAAGGTACTTTTTTGTGTTACGTAAGTGAAAACTTAATGATACACTCGGTAAGTTACACAATAGAAAAATCTAGTATGGAAGTTTAAAAAACAGATTAAAATTTAAGTGGTAATTTCATTAAAAAAATGTTTTGAAGTATGGTATTATAAGCGATCGTTTGTCACTCAAACGAAACCAAAACACACCGAAACAGTTAAAGTGTACTTTTTACTAATGGGATTACTTTTTCATAAAAAAAACCAGCCAAGTGCGTGTCGGGCCACGCGCCGTAGGGTTCCGTAGTTACCTTATACCATACCATATTTAATACCACTATTATTTTTCGTCTACAAAAATAACTTTGTTTTTCACAGTGTTGGTATGAATGACAAAGTTATATTTGCGGTTTCGGAAAATATGATATTTCTCAAAAACTAATTACTTTATCTCGTTCAAACCAATTTTCGTTGTAAGTTTTTATTATTTTTTTTATAGATTTTTCACTTTCTTATTTCAAAAGTTAGAGGGGGGGGGGACACACATTTTACCACTTTGGCAGTGTTTATCTTTCAAACGGTTGACTTTGAAAAAAAATTGTCTTAGAAACCTCAATGTCATTTTTAAAGACCTATCTATATATAGACACCCCACATGTGTTTGTATGAAGAAAGAAAATTTTCAGTTTCATTTCAATGTATGGGGAGCCCCCACTTAATCTTTATTTTTTTATTTTTGTGTTAAAATCGTTAAGCGGTTAACAGAATACATCTACCTACTAAGTTTCAACTGTGTAATCCTAATACTTTCGGAATAAAATGGCTGTGACATACGGACGGACAGACAGACAGACAGATAGACATGACGAATCTATAAGGGTTCCGTTTTTTGCTAATTGGGTACGGAACCCTAAAAAGCGCTTAATAGCTGCACGTCCTTAGAACCTGTTTAGTTTCCCAAACTTTTTTCGACCCAAAGCGATGGAATCCATTAAGATAGGTCAAACGATACGTCTCTTGGCGATCTCTCTTGCTTCCACTATCTTCAATTAAATGCATAATAGCCATGAACATTTATGATCGGTGTATCTATGTGCAGGTAGGTATAACGAATTTATGCAATTTTTACCGGAACAGAAAAATAGACATCTTTTCACGCACATTATATGACATGGAATGTCCCAGTTGAATTTCTATTTTGAACCTTTTTGTATTATTTTTATGTTTTACAACAAGACCAAGAATCGTTTAATTTAGCAGCGAGACCTGCGGTCTCAATCAAGCATCAAACTACATAATACAAGTAGGTATTACTTAATAAAGTTCAGCTTGTTGTTGTTAATTACAGTTTAACAACAGTCGTCATACATCATACATACTAAAACATCAAATAATAATATTTTTTAATGTAAGAAACATACTCTAAAAATTGTCTTATTAGATTTCAAAGAGCAGTTTGATTCTTGTGTTTTCTTATTAATCTACATAGCAGTTCAAATTGCTCTAAAATTATTTCCTCTTATATATATATTTAATTTCTCCAGGATACAGTACATTTTTGATTTCATCAAATTTATTTCAGAACAATTCATGACTCTACCAATCCACGTTGGACCCGCGTGGTGGGTTATGGCCCATCCTCCTTATCCACCCATAAGGAAGGCCTGTGCCCCAGTAGTGGGGACATTAAAATGGCTGATGGTCATGACTCTGATTCTGGACTTTCCACTTATGAAACAACAGTCAAGATAGTAACTGGTTTTTGGACTTACACGATAGCAGCTCCAGGTCACGACTATGGGCAAAATTATATTTGATTCTCTAGGTCGACCACTTTGAACGATCATTCAAAATGTATGGCAGTTACAGAACATTTACTCCCCGGTGTAACTTGCAAATTGAATACATGAAGTCACCTTTTAAAATCTGTATTGAATCTGGTGGTGCTTATCCTGTTTGGTAATGTCTGATTAGACTGCATTGGAAGGACAGAAAACAAAGGTTTAAGTGCAACATACACTAACATTAGGTATATCGTAAAGTTTTTAAGGTGTTTGTAAAAAGCACCTTATAGAATATGAACGTAGGTATTATTTTATAAAGATTAAGAAATGTTTTGCATACATTTTCGGCGAATTAATGCAAAATGAGAAAACCGTTTCTTCGGACCATCAAACTGAACAACTTTTACTATGGGACCAACTCTGAGATCACGAAAAAAAATCAGCTGCCTCATTTTTATATTTTCATTATTATTTTTTGTTTAAAAAAGCTGATTTTTTTTTTCACAATTTAAGAGTTGGTTTCCATAGTAAAAGTTTTTCAGTTTAATGGTTTTCTAATTTTGCGTTAATTCATTAACACGTTGTATATAACAGAAGTACTTTAGGACACTTTAGACTTTCTTATTATCTTGTAAGATCTAAGTAATGTCAATCATAAATAAGCCAATTAATCACAAAGGCACTATTGTCATAACTTTAATGTTTGACCACTGAAAGAAGTGACAAAACCCATATTTTTTATGATCTCTTAAAAATACATTCCATTCATTCGATGATTCTCAAAATAACTGTTACTATACAACCGTTATACGTCTAAAAGATTGTTTAGTTCTTTGTTATAGCCGGATTATCGTGTAGTTACAATCTTAATAACGTAAAAACTTTGTCAATAGGCCATTATGTCGCCTGTGGACCGTTTCAACGCTTAAATCTAGTTGGTTTCACTTGGTAGAGTGACCCATTATCACTCGCTATTTACTAACTGTACTGACTGTAGTAGGGTAACCAAACTAGATATTAAATTACTTCATTATTTTGCACTAAATCGTGTCCTTACCTATCTCAGGTTTAAAAATGTTCGTGTATATTTAAAAAATTAATTTAAAAGTTTCTGTGATCTTATTTGCTAAAAATGACAAAATAGATTTGTGGTGCATATCAACGAAATTATATTCTGTTTATTATAATATCATTGATTATTATAAAGTGAACTGTCGCTAAATATTAATTAAGAGTACGAGTATACACAACAATATTTAAATGTAATAAATACTATTATTAATAGGGCATATTAAAATTTATATGTTTCTGCCAAAAAACAATCCTCACAAAGTAAAGAAGACAGTCTCTTTTATAAGTATCTTTCTGAATTCTTTCAGAAAATGTGCATTTCCTTGCTAGTTGATGAAGTGAACCCATTCGGTACCTATTTTTATCCCGACAACATTCCATAAAAACCTAAAAGTATTACGAACCCTATTTTCGGGTAAATCACCACTTCGGAGTTACACTTATAGTGGTGTATAATACACGTCTTCAAAATTTATGACGTCATTATGACACGAAGTGAGGACCCGCGTCAGGAATGTGAGATCCAACACACGTGAGAACTTTTATTTCCAGCCACAGATTACCGCACATATTCATAATAGTATTTTTTTTACTTTTTTTTAATAAAACGTGGAATTTATGTAGCGCAATCATAGTTTTGTAATCTCAACGAGAAAACGCTGTATCTTAATTAAATTCATCAAATTTTAAGTAAACGTAAATTGATGCTAGAGGAAGTGCTTATCAGAAGTTACTGCAGAAGATGAATTCCGGATATGATGCTGGCAATAACGTCAATAACTAGCCAACAGTGGTGAGTGGTGAAATTATGGCGAAGAAATGATCTGCATAGTGGATCATGGTCAAGATATGATCTGCATCATGGGGTGGTGATGGGGATCGGTTTGTATGGGCCCCTCGATACTGCTAGCCAGTATAAATCTATATCATTGGTCCCTGCTTACTTTAATTTAATAAATAACTGTAAGCAGGTTCTATTCCATACCAGCCACGTTAGCATTCCCAAATACAATTTACCGGTCGTCTAGTTATGGGCAGCCACACCATAGATAATTCCACCAGTCGGGAAGTAACTTACTATTTGAGAGCTTGTAGGTATACTCGAATAAGTATCGACTGTACAATATTGAATATATTTTATTATAGTAGTTAGAGGCTTAATTCAGAAATATTCCAGTTACTAGCAGCCGCTCGCGATTTCGTCTGCGTGGTTTGTTATTTCTCTATCTCTCGGGAACAGTACTTTTTTTTCGGAATTAAAGGTATACCCTTGTCTGTCTGTGTGTACCCCTGAGAACGTGCATGCAAAATTTGATGATGATCGGTTCAGTAGCTAAGACATGAAGGCGTAACAAACAAACTGACTTTCGTATTTATAATATTACTAGCGGCCTCCTGCGACTTCGTCTGCGTGGAAAGGTTTTTCCATTGGGAACGATACTTTTTTTCGGGATGAAAAGTACCCTATGTCCTTTTCTGTAACCCCAATGTGTATGCAAAATAATGATGACCGGTTCAGTAGTTAAGACGTGAAGGCGTAACAAACAAACAAACAGATGGACTTTCGCTTTTATAATATTAGTAAGGATTTATCTGCATAAAAATATATTTTGACATAGTTGTTTCGGCAGTACCAAAAATATCCAAAACTGAGACTGAACAAATAGTATGCCTAGTGGGATTAATTCCTTTTATTCGCTGGGAACCTAATAAATCGTGACGATCCGACTTATTTGCGTAAATGAATCTAAATGAAGGGGAACAATAGTTTTAATTAAACAAAACGAATGTTCGCGAGGCTTGGTCCTGGTCCCTTGTTCGGGTTATCTCGTAGTGGATGGTGGAGAACAAATGCGGGGAGTCACGCTACAAAACGGGAGCCTGAATGGAACTTAAGGCTCCTAGAGACCTCAAGTACCGCCCTTATATTAATTAAATTTATTACTCGCGAACATAATTTATCGAAAATTCACAATAGTCCGTGAGCCCGCGACAGTATTGCCTACGTCATATGACATCACGATGAAATGCATGGCACACGGTCGGAAAAGTTGTGCTGAGCGAGGATCAGAAGATTATCGCAAATAAAATTGGCCGGAAGCTTGAGAAAATCTTCCACTTCCTGTCAAAATTTTAAGATTTTATTTACGTCATGTGACATCAGTAAGAGACCCGTGTCATCGTTAGTTTTCAATCATAGAGAGAGTAAACATAAGTCTGTTAGTTCTGAAATGACTAAAAAACAAAAAAAAAAGTTTAAGGTATTCCGTCTATTTCAGAACTGACAGACTTATGTTTCCTCTCTCTACGATTGATGTCACATGACGTAAATATAATCTTAAAATTCTTAAATTTCTTAAGCTTCCGGCCAATTTTATTTGCGATAATCTTCTGATTCTCGCTCAGTACAACTTTTCTCTCACGCTCACGGACTACAAACACAGATTGAAGCTAAGTTTCTATAGTTTATTGGATAGGCCATAACCCATCACGCGGGCCCAATGCTTATTGGTAAGTGTTAACGTCTGCAAATGCACCTGGGACCAATGGCTTAATGTGCCTTTCGAAGCACGGAGGAGCTCGAGATAATACATTTTTGGTCACCCATCTCATGACCAACCCTTGCGAAAGTTGCTTAACCTCCGCAATCTCTGGGCCAGGCGCTAAACCATTGTGCCATTGAGCTTTTCAATTATTAACAAATAAAAACCTCAGTAAAATATAGTTCGTTGTAGTAGTAGTAAGTAAAGGGCAAAAGTGGCCACTTTTTGCGTTTTTGCTTGTTTAGCAAGAACTAAATTTAATTAAGATGAGGCCGCCAATTTCAGGTATCATAGGACCCTTAAGAGATAGGTATAGGATATTTTTGAGCCGTGTGAGGAAGCCTTATGGATTTTCTTTATAACATACGACGTGGTTGTGATGGTAAGGGGTTACCGTTGAAGCCCGAACGTCCTTATTTTGAACTTTAAAAACCAAAGCTAAACTGTTACCAATAATAATTTTGTTAAGTATTACGATAATACAGAAAAAAATAGTTAAAATATGTAGAAGGCTTATTATAATTTCTTTCGATTTGTTTGTCATTTTACTATCCAGTCTAATAATGACAATTATTTAAGTTGGTATTTACTAATTTGTGCAAAATGGTGTCTATTTTTACGAATAAGTAGCAAATAGAAACACTCCTGACATAAAGTAATATAAAGTGATTAATTCTCAAGCTTACGCGCTCACTTGACATGAAATAAAACACTTTTTAATGGATATTAGCGCGGTTTTATTGAAAGTACTTTGGTAATTAGTTGGTATTTGGTTTGATTTTTGATTTTCCCGACGTTTCGACAGTCCCCCGTGGCCACGGCAGCTGCAAAGGTGCCAAAACGTCGGGAAAATCAAAAATCAAACCAAATACCAACTATTTACCAAAGTACTTTCAATAAAACCCCGCTAGTATCCGTTAAAAAGTGTTTTATTTCATAAAGTGATTACATTAGATAATATTAATTGCAAATACATCCCTAGTCTGCAACTTAATATAGTAAACGAAATAGAGCAACTTAGATTTATATTAGATGATAAAACAAACGACTTAATACTCTAGTTCATCGTAAAATGCGTAGGGTGTTTGTTTATAAGATAGGAACTGCCTCATTTCACTAATAATAATCTAAGTTAGTGCTATTAATAGTGTGTTAATAACATTGTCATGTAATGTGTTATTGCCTCTTATTCTATAACGTCCATTAAAGTTGGTCCTGGTTTAAAACTGCAGACCCATTAGATACATAATATAAAGAATCGTGATTTGATCGGTTCAGTAGTTAAGACGTGAAGGAGTAACAAACTAACAAACAAACAAACGGACTTTCGCATTTGCTGAAATTAATACACTTTTTTTAAATATGTATGGAGTAAATTTGATTTTCATGGACACAAGCTTACCTTTTAATTAAATAACGTCAATCATTCACTAATTTTGCGTTTGTTCGATGCTATTTTACTTAAAATAAGTAATAAAAAGTTTCAAGTTATCCACCACGCATCCTCCATTCATAATGCACAACATGAATTGTTAAGAGATTTTGAACTCCAAGTTAAACCAACAAACCATTCAATAAATAAGTTTCTTCTTCATAAACTTTGTGCGAAGTCACGAAGTATGATTTTTTAATTTATTTTATATACGAAGTTAAAGCTTATACAGATGCGAATTTACTAGGCAGACAGCATCCCATTGTCAGCCTGTGCATCCCGAAGTCATAGGTCACAGCCGTGGAGTTGCCAGTATGTCCGTCCATCTGTAGAATTTTGTACATTTGTTTTATATTTTTGCATTAAGACGACGAAAGTTATTCGGGCGAAAAGGTCGTAAGCTCCATCAAACTTAATTTTGATACTGGCAGTTAAATAGTTCCGTTAAAGTTCAGATTTGGACGAAACTTTTTTGTTTTTATGGTGGAAGAAGGTTATAACATGGATATGTGGATCCATTGCAAGCCGTGGGCGGCTCAGTATTGGACATGTAATATGTATTGTGGCCGCAGAGGCTCCGAGAAATCCCTGGTGTAAATAGCGGTATACCTTCCCTACGTCATAATTCAACACAATATCTCACTTCGAACACAAAACGTTGGGAATGAACAGCTGTGAATTGTGTTGAGTTACATCCGTAGTGGGATACTGAATATGTGTTTTTTATTATCGCTACTGTTAATTTTTAATGAATTTTCAGATTAAAACTGTAATACAATTTACTTTAAACTTTATTTTCTGTCTCTTTCTTTTGTGTTGTTAATTACTAATTTCTGAAAAATAATAATAAGTAAACTAGGCAAACCACGGAAGCTAAAGCATGATTTATATGAAACACAATCTGTATAAAGATTTATTGACGACCTCCGTGGTCGAGTGGTTTGCACGCCGGTTTTCAAAGTGTCGCCATGTCTGAGGTCCCGGGTTCAATCGATCCCCAGCTGGTTCAATGTAGAAAATAAACTTTTCTATATTGACTCGGGTCTGGGTGTTTGTGATACCACCGTTGTCTCTGTATTCCTTAACACAATTGCTTTAGCTACTTCTTTTGGAATCGGAGCAATGTATGATGTTGTAATTTTTTTTTTATTCTCTCTCTAATTTATAAACACATATGTATTCAAGAATCACTAACGAGAAAGGTAAGTAGGTAGTTATTGTATGCGAATATTGATTTCCTCAAGTTATTCCATGGTGAAAAGGCTCTCCCACGCATTTCCCCATAGTTTGTGACTCCAGTCTTACTGCATGACTCAGCCCTCGCATACCATAGATTTTCTATAGACTTACAATAATTTTGTCAAGTGGCCGTAAAGCGTCTGGCGGAGTAAAGAGCACCAACCTTTTTACAATAATTTTGTCAAGTGGCCGTAAAGCGTCTGGCGGAGTAAAGAGCACCAACCTTTTTACAATAATTTTGTCAAGTGGCCGTAAAGCGTCTGGCGGAGTAAAGAGCACCAACCTTTTTACAATAATTTTGTCAAGTGGCCGTAAAGCGTCTGGCGGAGTAAAGAGCACCAACCTTTTTACAATAATTTTGTCAAGTGGCCGTAAAGCGTCTGGCGGAGTAAAGAGCACCAACCTTTTACATTTAATAAATTTGAACTTTTAATTAATATACAACAAAAATCGAGGAAATCTTTTAATGTCAGTCAGTACCTTAAAATACTTTAGTATTTTTAACTGACTGCAAACACAGAAGGAGAGGGTTATCAATTCGGTTGTATGTTTTTTATTTTTATGTTTTTTATATTGGCATAGGCTTGTTATCTTATATCACGGATGCGAGATAGCCTCGAGGCTAGTTTATAGTGAAGAGACCTAAAATAGCTATCAGATTAATGTATGCAATCCTTACTAATATTATAAATGCGAAAGTCCGTTTGTTTGTTTGTTTGTTACGCCTTCACGTCCTAACTACTGAACCGATCGTTATGAAATTTTGCATATACGTTGTCAGGGACACAGAGAAGGACATAGGATACTTTTTATCCCGAAAAAAATATAGTTCCCGAGGGATAGCAAAAATCCTTTCCACGCAGACGAAGTCGCGGGCGGCCGCTAGAAATTTGATAACTTAGACATACCTTGAGTGGAAATATTGTAGTTGTATAAATATTGTCTGTCTAAGCTAAAATACCTCTAATGATACCAAATATACACAAAGTAAAAGTAGAAATAATTTGTTTGTTCTAGAAAAAAAATTGTTTGTCATGTTCAATTTCGTCCACGTGGGCGAAGTCGCGGGCATCAGCTAGTTAATAAATAATAAGATTGGAGTTGTTCTTTCCAAAACCATTATTTCACCAGTGAAGAAGTAAATGTCTTCTAACAACGCAAGCTTTGCAATATACGTTCCAAACCGCTAAGAAAATTCCAGCGGAAACTAAAAGCTCCTGTCACTTTTCCAAGCTTCTTTAAAGCTTGGTCGTACAGTATTTTCATGTGCCATGTTCTTATAAAGACCTTTTAAGTTACAAAAATTAAATAAAAAGTGGTAGAGTAACCGATTTTTTTAAATGTTTATATATCCAAAATCTCAAAGTATTTATTTAAATACTTACTTAATATTATAAATGCGAAAGTCCGTTTCTTTGTTTGTTTGTTACGCCTTCACGTCTTAACTACTGATCATCATGAAATTTTGCAGGACATAGGGTACCTTTCATCCCGAAAAAAAGTATTGTTCCCGAGCGATAGCAAAAAACCTTTCCACGCAGACGAAGTCGCGGGCGGCCGCTAGTATTATATAAATGCGAAAGTAACTCTGTCTACTTCGTTTTCACGCCTAGACTGCTGGACCGATTTTGACGAAATTTGGTATGGATATAGATAGGACCTTGGGAAAAGACATAGAGGCTATTTTTTATCCCACTGCTGCTGGGGCACCCTCACGATATAACCCGTAGTTTACGCGCGGGGAAAGCTGCGGGCGGAAAGCTAGTATAAAATAAAGTAAATACTATTATCAGCAATGAATATTTATTTCTGTACTTTTATTCTAGCTAACAATAATATTATATTATAATAAATATTTCCTCTTTATAATGATAGTTTAGATATTTTCAACCATTACTAGAAATAAAAATAACGGAGCGAAGTCTTTGTGAAGAAGCTCTAGGCAAATTAAATAGAGACATGATGTTTTTTCCTGGTTTAAAGTCTAACGTCAGTTTATTCCATTATTAGTACTTAATAGTAAAGTGACTAGGTGTTATAGCCTTCCAAGGTAGTTTCACTCACTACACATTTTAACCCTTTAATAATCACGCTTCGCATAACTTCGTAATAAACAAAAGTATAAGCCGCGTCGCCTAGCTGGATTAATCTCGGAGCATACACGCATAATAATCAGCCATGTACACATTAGCAGCTGACACGGCAGTATGGCCCACCATATTGTTCTGGCACACATATAGCCGATGACAAGCCGAGCTACAACCATAAATGCAGCAGAGACATTTGAGTGAAACGAAGAAGTCAAATCAAAACCAGCCTTAAACCACATGAAATAAGATTTAAAATGGGGTAAATAAAGCGTTTATTACAGAACTGCACGCCGGAAATCTAGACGCCCTGCAACCGAAGTGACATAGACGAAGAATCCATTAAATCTCGATCCTAACATTGTTTTTATACGTGTGGGAAAGTTCCTGTGGAGTTTCAATACTTAGCCCTAAAATTTCAAGACTTGTAGAAGTTTCTTAAAAGGAAAGAAAATCTTTTCACGAAAATGAATTGGCTTGGAAACAATAACTGGATATAAATAGCTAAGTGCGTCAATAGATGCCATTCAAAAGCTCCGGTCGCCACGCCAACTTCTAAAATAATTACCGGTTTATGCCTTTATAAAACTTGCGTAGTCGGTACATTTCAGTTCAATTTATCGAGTAATCTTTTTTGGTATGTACCCACTGTAAAAAAATAAAAATCTTGCTTCAATAAACAAGCTTTTCTTCCAATAAACGTTTTACAATAATCACCATAATTATTATTTTTAATTCCAAATAAATATGGGGTCCAATTGACCCCACATTGTAACTTCGTATTGAATAAGCCATTTATTTCAAGTAAAACTTTGTAGATACACAATTGACACGCGTGACCCTCCGGAGGAGTCTACCATTATTGTATTACCTACATACAAAAAATACAAGTCGTTTATTTGTAAACTACTACATTGTTATTGCAGCCATTATGTACCTACACGTGCATAATTAAATATAATGAATGTTTGTATGTGAACTTATTTTGAACAGGTTCTTAAGGTATTATTATTTATTCTTTGATAGAGTTTTACGAAACTTTCTTTCTTACATTGGCAACATTTTGGTATTTTCAGTTGTTATTGTTAAAAAAGTAGCATTGATTTGCCTCCATTAAAAAATACTGATTGGCACTGTATACCTATAATTTTATGTTTGTGAATGTGAAAGCAAGCAATTATACACAATGTAAAATCAATATCATTAGCATCTTTTCTTAGAAATTAAAATTAACAATTGTTTAATTTTAATATCCACTCTTTTAATGTGCCTACTTAAATGAATCTAAATAGTACCGTATTATCAACATTTCTTTGTACAGTTACTAAGAATCACTCCCAGCGCATTCAAATCTTCGTCCACAGGCATCGATCCAACAGTGTTCTAAGTTCAAAATCAGCATAATGTCCGGTCTAAGTGACCCCTAGGACCGTCAGGCCAAACATGGTGACACCGGGTGTCGTTTCAATAGTATAAGTTTGCTATCGCAGACGCCGGCGCCGACAGTGAAGGGTTAAACGATGGACGTGGGTAAACATACTTTGGAACAATCAGTAACATTAACTTTGATTATACGGGGCTATCTAAGATTAAAGCGATATAATTATTTATTATTTCAGTATGTGAATTATATAAAGGCTAAATACTTTTAACCAGGCTGTGTATAGGTTAGGACGAAGTCTTTCGAAGAATTGCACTTTCGAAAAAGACTTTTAACATAGGTACTATACAGTGTTGAGTGGGGAAGAATTTGATTACCAAAAATTTGACAAAAATGAGATCAACTGGAAAATTAATTGTTACTAACTTGATGTGCTTGCTTATGCTTGCGTAATTTCATTTACAGGGTGATGTAAATTTGTTAACTGGTTACGAAAGAGGTTAATGTTTATAATATTAAAAAAATATAATAATTTTGAAATTGAAAAGAAAAGCATGTACCGTTGGCTTATTCCTATTCTAAACACAGGTTGGTTAAAATGATTGCCTTTAGTTAATTTACATACATTGTGCTAATAATCATAGTATCAATTATTTTGAAAGAAAAAACGAGGATTTTAATTAGGTATGTTATGAAAAAAAGTATTTGTTTCCTTTGGCGATGAATATGTATACTATTTATTTTTGTAATTCTACTCGTTATTTATTCACCATAATTAATACAAGCTCTGCTCAGTTCGGTAAATTATCGTACACCTTTAGAATTTTAAAGTTACAATTCTTGACGTTTGTCGCTGCGTTACTAGTCATTAGTGTATTTTGGATTGAAACTAATTAAATTTAACTCTACACTTTGGTATTAAAGCCAGATAAAACATTTGCACTCAGTGTTGCCCTAGATAAAGAACATGTACCGTAATTTATGCGATTCTGTGCAATTTAATGGTTTCTTGTACCTACGAATAGTACGAATAAAATTTTGCTGTTAAATGTTTTTATTTAACATAAAAAAATCAAAAGTCAAAATTACAAGAGTGTGTAATAAACGGCCAAGTTACCTGATAAGATGAATATTCATATTTCAACGAAATTATTCTTAAATAAGTTGCTGAAAACTTTTTGAAGTTTTAAATAATACTACCGTAGGAGCACAAACGGACTTTGACTGCAACGAAATAGTTAAATAACGTGATTTTTAAGCAATTTATTTTTGAAATCTAGAAAACATCGTCTTTTTTATGCAGTGGATGACAACAATTGTAAAAGAACTAACCCCATTTACATGTTAACTTTAAGTATTTAACAATATAGTGTGATCGTTTTCGCATTGCAATCTAATTCTATTCACACGTGGCTTGGAATAGGGATAACGATAGGGACTTGAAATAGTAATAGCGATAGAATATAACCATTAAAGCTACCGGAGCGTGCAGAATTGCGCGATACGGAACGCCTAGTATCTGCGATCAAAATATCAGTTAAGGAACTTGATACGTATTCGATAAACTTTAGGTAAATATCAATAGAGACGTGATCGCAGGTCTGCGTGAGCACTTTTGTTATGCACTAAATGTGAATATGGTGGTACAAAAGAGTTGCAAGTACATAATTCTTAATATACAGATACAGGGTGTTAATGAATGAACCAAAAATAAGAAAACCGATTCATCAGACGGTTCATAGGAAATTGGTTATAACTTACCTACGTAAGTAATCGAAATCTTTGTATTTTATTTTATATGTGAACTAAAGAATGAGATAGTTTGTTAGTAGATATTTTCGTAAAGCCGCAAAAAATACATCAAAGCGATTTCCGGACGCGATGCGTCCCAGTCAACACGCTCCTCACGCTCGTCGCGGCGATTTTCTCGAAATCAATGTATTCTTTTCATGTTAATTAAATAAATTCAATTCAATTTTTAATTAGAAATAAAACACTTTTTATGCGCGCGGATTAAAGCGCGTAGGTATATTGGTTAATTCAGATGTTATTTTAGAATTATTTCTGTTTGTTTTGATTTGTTGGTTATTTAGGTTTCCCGACGTTTCGACAACTTTCCAGGGGCCGAGGTCACGGGGCGACTAAAACAAAAAGGCTGCTCAATATTTTTATGAAATAACCCGTTCGGAACTTTATAAAAATACATTCAAGATTATTAAATTATTTTATAGCTGCGTTCTGATTTTAATAATAATAATTGAATTGAATTGATTAAAGGTAATTAGAAAACACGATCTAGCTACTGAATCTACCACCAGTTTACAAATCGGGAGGCCTCTCCGAGAAAATTCTTTGTTGTTTCCATATACCACTTTCCATTGTAAACATTATAGTTTGCAAATAAAAGTGCAATGACGCCGCGAAAAATACTTGTGATTTCCAGTATTACGTGACGCGTCCCAGCCAATCCTACGCTCCTCACGCCCGTCGCGGCGATTGTCACGAAATCACCATATTCTTTTCATGTGAATTAAGTAAAATCAATTCTTTTCCTTACTGTTTCTATGTACCAATTTCCATTGAAAACAATCATAGTTTGCAAATAAACGTGCACTGACGCCGCGAAAAATACTTCTAAGTGATTTCCAGTATCACGTGACGCGTCCCAGACAACCCTACGCTCCTCACGCCGCGGCGATTTTCGTGCGAGCCAGGAACGATTTCCTTATTGCCCGGGATCGTTCCCAGCTAGAGTCAGGTTTGTATTCACGCAAACCCGGCTAGTTATGTTGTTAGGACAGAACGCCGGTCCGAGGTCGCAATTAGAACGATTGTTAACGCGGCAAATGCTTAGATAATGGAGCTTTTTCAAGGGACAGTTATTTTGTGAGTGCAATTTTCTAAAGTGCTTCGGTGTTAGAAGAAACTTGGGGATTGCTGAGTTGATGTTTTCTTTTAACAAAGGATTATATGTTTCTCTTGATAGTATTGGAAACACGCGTTACTTAGATTTTCAGCGGAAATTTGAAATGCTGTTCCTAAAGGAGAGCATCTCAAGTATGATCTCAAGATAGCTCTCAACGGTGAGTTTATAAATAACGGGTCCTATCAATAAATATTATGGTAAGCTTTACTTATCTAATATTTGTAACATTTGTTCAGAGAACCATGGGTTTTATTATTGTTTCATTTCAGGCCAGGTTGTTTGACTAAACAACGTTATGTGTTTTACCTGAACCCTGACGAACCCTTAAGTGACCCGTTTTTGGGTATGTCAGTGTAAGAGAGATGCAACGATAGCGTTACTATACCTATTACTATGTAGGTACTGATCCTAAGATTTAAATCGTAATGTTGGGTGGAAGGACAATGTTTCCTACACGTTTATTCCAGAATATTTTTACATTATACATACATACATACATACATACATATACTCACGCCTGTTTCCCATGGGGGTAGGCAGAGACTATGGATCGCCACCTGCTACGATCCTTGCACACTTCTTTCGCTTCATTCATATCCATCAATCTTTTCATACATGCCCTGCGGTTTTTGTCACTGCGTACACCAGCCTTTTTTATAATAACCTCTATTTGGTCCGCGTAGGTTTTTCTGGGACGCCCTCGTGCAATCGTTCCTTCCACATTCGCACAGTATATCTCTTTCGTGATTCGCCTTTCATTCATCCTCTCTAAGTGACCAAACCACTGGAGCATTCCTTTCTCAATTCTTGTCACTATATCATCTTTCAGACCACACCTTTTGCGAATCACCTCATTGCTCACTCTATCACTCAGTTTTACTCCACATATTTTCCTCAACGATCGCATCTCTACCGCATTTATTCTGCTTTCATTCTTCTTCTGCCATACCCAAGATTCACTTCCATACATCAGTGTCGGTACCAGCACTCCGTTATGAATAGCCATTCGCGCCTTTGCAGAAACGGTTTGGCTACTCATAACCGAGTGTATAGCACCACTCACCGAATTTCCTTTCTTCACTCATCTTTCTATGTCTTCCTCACTCTTTCCGTCCCTTGTGAACAAACTCCCCAAGTATACAAACTCACGGACTTGTTCCACTTTTTCGCCACCTAACATTACCGTACAGTCAGTCATTTCTTCATCTCTCTCAAACACCATCACTTTAGTCTTAGTTACATTCACTTTCATCCCTTTTCTCACAAAATCTTCATTCATAACCGACATCATTTCCTGCAACTCTTGCGCAGAAGACGCAAGTATAACTTGGTCGTCAGCGTAGAGAAGGCACTTGATTTGAGTCCCATTTATCACAACCCCACAGTCACGTTCTTTCAGACCTTTCATACAACTGTCCAAAAACAGATTAAAGAGCCATGGTGACGCAACACATCCCTGTCTGACACCCCTAGAGATGCCAAACCAGTCAGTGTATACGCCGTCAATCCTGACGCATGCACGGGAATCCTCATAGAGAGATTTCAGTGCATGAATCAGTCTGCTCTCCAATCCGTATTCGGACAACACCTTCCATAGCTCATTCCTGTCAACTCGATCGTAGGCCTTCTCCAGGTCCACAAAGGCACAGTAAACCTTTTTGTGCTTAGCCAGGTGTTTTTCGGTTAAGCACCTCAAGGAGAAGACCTGATCCGTGCATCCCATTCCCTTTCTGAATCCCGCTTGCACATCCCAAATACTCTGATCAGTTTTTTGCATCACTCTTTCAATCAGTACCTTTGCATACAATTTACTGACAATGCTGAGAAGACTGATCCCGCGGTAGTTTTTAGCATCCTGCCGTGACCCTTTCCCTTTGTACAGCGGCACGACCACGGCTTTACGCCAATCTTCCGGCACTTTGCCACTGTTCCAACATTTATTAAAGATCAGGCACAGCCAGGACGCAACCAGCTCTTTCCCACCTCTCAGCATTTCAACAGTAATTCTGTCATATCCTGCTGCTTTCCCTTTTTTCATGCTCTTTTACATTATCAGAACTTCAATTTGTTCAGTATCAAATACAAGTGGTAGGTCACAACCACAAACAACATGACAATGGCATATTACTACAGCCGATTTTTTTTCTTTACAGTTTTTTTTTTATATGTTTATGCGTTCAGCTGAAAGCCAGCATTGCACAACACAAGCTAAGCTGGTCAGCCCTTTCGGTCGTTTAATATTGAGATTATCTCTAAGATGATCTTTTAGATCTGAATTATACACAATTTGAAAAACGCCCAATAAATGTTTACCTACTTTACTTTATTTTACTATAAACCTACAGGTCAAATTTCTCGAGGAAGAATAATTCTAGATTAAAAAATAACTGAGTTGTGAAAACAAATTCTCTCGTAGTCTTCTCAGACTTCGTGTTCGATTTCGGTTCTAGAATTTGAATATGTCAAAATCAGCGACACATCTGATACTTTTACGTTTACTTAATTAAAAAAAATTGACACTTTTATTACCTCCATGAAATTAATAAACTTAATTTTGGTATTTAATGCAATATTGGTCTTAGTTAATCTTGACTTAAACGGGAAAAAAGGAAACCTCAGAGAGCATCTAAAAACGATAAGAACTATACTTTCACACGATGTAACCTCTTATTTGCCATTAACCACACGATTAAGTTTTTGCGGTCACTCAAATGATTAAATAACATAGTTTTTATAGTGCAACTGTCATCGAATGTCAATTTTAACCAAGTGGCATAAAACAAACTATGATTGCCTGTCGATTAAACATTACGATAACATCAATAGTGTGTCAACAACTAATCGTGTCAAGTTATTCGTTTTTTGAAAGCATATTTTTTTTATTTCCAAGTGAAAAATATATATTTTCTTGTAGGCAAGATACAAAAACGGTGGGCAACCTACCATAAAAAGTTGATGATAAAAAAGACTTATACCTCTTAGGTAATACCACTTAGCGGGTAGTAAACAAAACTGGGAAATTGTTAGTCGTGGATTTGAATCCTATTCTTTATGTACAACGGGGTAGTGCTTGGCCTTTACTTCACCTGATGTTAAGTGACGATAAGGCCGAAGGTGGAAGCGCACTACACCACCCGGAATCCTCATCACTGAGGAACTGACTATCCACTTAAAAAGTGAATTCCGACACACTTTTATCTTACCTCTAACTGCAGGGAAACAACAATTTTTAAACTGTTGTTACGGCGTCAGACTTAGGTAAGATGGTGGTAGCTAGCCAGGCTGACTTGAAATAAGCCCTATCACCAACCAAACCGATTACAAATTGTGTCCTGGGAATCGATCCCGGGACCCATGTGTCTTACATGGGTGGGAAAACCACTAGACCACAGAGGCGGTTGAAATTGTGAACAATTATTGCGAGAATTGGACTAGGCAACAGCATGTTAGCACGATTACTTGCACAGTGGTTTATTTTTTATAACTCGTTTATAAATAGGTTTCTAACTCGCAACTACGGCAGCTACAAAGGTGCTGTAACGGCGGGAAATAAAAAAAAAACTATAAAAAAAATAAAAACTGGCAATCTCTAAAAATAGTCCGACTGTTGATGATCTAGTTAACACAATAAAATTTATTCAGTTTTATTTCTGTACATAATACTAGGTGCCACCCGTGGCTTTGGTCACTTGGTAATCGGTTTGTCACAGTTTACTTTCAAAATAGATTATGTATAACGGTTTTGAAGTCAAACGCTATCAGAAAAATATGTTCATTATTTTCCTTACATTTTAAATTAAAATTTTTGCTTACCATCTTGATTAACGTTTACTAGTAGTCCTCATTAAAAAATACAGTGAGGTCTTAGAATTAATTAACTCTCTAATTACGAAGATAATTTTACCAATAAGACATTTCTGATTGACAGTGGATTGAAATCTCAACATGCTTTCAATTACTGTTGAAAGTAGTCGATAGAATTAATCAATATCGTTTAGTTGAGCGCACATTAAAATTCTATTAAGATAATTGATTTATTTTGTTTGTCGTAAAAGTTTTAATAGTATAAGTTTTTCTAAGTTAGCAATTTATGTTCTATTTTGAAATTGCAAAAGTTTATTATATAGAAAGATTATAAAGTTAAGTTGCAGTTTTTATTTATTTATGTGCAAACTCTTTTAATAGAGGCAACCTTTTGCGAAGTAACCCTTAATTTTCTATCAGGATTAGGTACTTAGGAAAAATCTATTTAAGTATCTAAATCTAAGTATATTATAATAAGTTATTACAATTGAAAATCTTTTGTATTTTTTTATAAAAGTCTACTATTCGCGAAAATTAGCAGCATAGTTGCGTTTTGATAAAAACAACTTGTGTGGGCTCAGGATTTAGATGAATTAAGAATACTAATCAGTATACTTAATTCCCCTTAATTAATTAACTAAGTATTACTGTAAAAATATCAGATGAATTAATTAATTGATGAATTATTTGTTTATTATATTTAGTTCATCTAGATGAATTAGCCCAGGTGAATTTAGTCTACGACGGGGTCTTCACGACTAAATTAAGCCGAGTGGAATACCACTACCACTCTCGCTTTCTTTGAATAACTTTGCTGACAACGACAAATGACGTACATCGAAGACTGAACTCCTGCAACCGGACAGACTGGTAGTTGCAATACTAGCGGCCGCCGCGGTTTTACCCGCGTGGTGCCCGTTCCCGTGGGAATATCAGGATAAAAAGTATCTTTTGTTTTAATCTAGGCTATCTACTATCTGTGTGCCAAATTTCAACCAAATCCGTTCAGTAGTTTTTGCGTGATTGAGGAACAAACATCCAATCATCTAAACATCCAAACATCCAAACCCACAAACTTTCACATTTATAATATTAGTAGGATAGGATAGTAGGATTGCTAATGAAACGGTAAACATACTAATAACATCTTCATTGCAATTTCCTTTAATTAAATTGAGGTTTAATACAATACTAAAGATATTCTGGAAAAATAGATTCGTAACCAGGATTGTTTCAGCCGGGAAGGTTTTTTAAACCATAATCATTTAATAAATATGATAAATAGGGAAGTTAATTTTTTGCTTTTATATGGTTTTTCTATGGAAAAGCCGGCTTCATCGGCAAAGCTGTATGGCATCCATCCAGCAGAGAAGAATACAATACCTCTTTATTATTGGCCGTTTAGTCACGTAGTTAGTATACAAAATTTGTATTTAGAAAGAACCTTTTTCGATTTGAACAAAATGAACGTATCTATGTCCGCATTATTAATAAACTTTATAATTATTGCCTATCATTAATAATCATAACGAAGGCGTAATAAAGTAGGTACACGTTATAATTACACTTGCATTAATCTTTAGTAATTAAAACTTCAATATTATGTAACATTGTCGAATGTTATTAATATATCAAATATGTCTTAAACATGTTCGATAGTTAACTGTGCTTTTCTGTTTTTTGTTATTGGATTACTATTACAAACATTGATACATTCTTTAACGCAGACAAATGGACATAAAAAGCTTTATTAAAATTTTCATAGAAAAACCTCCTTCAAATACCTGACAAATATTGCTCTAAAAACAGCTTCAAAAAGAAACAGCTCTAAAAAGAAAGAAATAATATTCAAATCTGCATAATAACTATTATCTGATATTTAAAAAAGTATTTTGAAGTCGGGCTAACCAAATGATATTTTCCATTTTTAATTTATATAAACTTTCATATCGTGGTCTCTCTTTCTCAATACTTTTTGTTAATTCTTAAAGCCCAACTTCATAAGATCTTTTTTTTAAACGATGGTTAAAAATGGATTTTTATGCCATTAAATGCTTTGCAATAAATCCACTGTTAACTTCCGTGTTACGATATAACTGTATATCCGTTAATATAGAAAACACAGGCAAAGCTATCATTGCGAGAATAACGCTGCGACTCAAAAGCAATAATGTTGGACATGGCTTCCCGTTTTAATACAATTTTAATCTACTCCAGAAAGTAACAAAGTCAAAGTCAACATATTTTTATTAAAATAAACTTAGTAATTAAACGCTTTTGAATCGTCTATATGTTTCTATCACCCGTTCCAGATGTTTTAACTGATAAACATGAAGCTTTTCATGTGTAAGATTTTAATACCCTATTTTTAATGTAAACTATCATTATTATGGAAGTGCATGCATCAGTATTTTATAGTGTTTTTGTGAACGTAAAAAACTAGACTTTTGGTAAATACCTATATATTGATTAAAGCAAAGCTGTATTGAGTAGAATTTCAAAGCGAAAATAGAGGTGTGACAAGCATTAAAAAAAATTAAGATCAAAGGAAATAAAAAATTTGAGAACATCTTACTCAGAGGTAGGTAGCTTATTTATAATACTATATTATTAACTTATATTATCTGTAGTAATACCCTTATTACGTCACGAACAGCTATCGAAAAAAATAACGCGCAGAAATAACATTCGATAGAGTAATTACCTACTTAATTTTGTAATGAATATTTCCAAAGATAATTTACTTTATCGAGTACTTTTACGCGCGTTTTTTTCTCGAAAGATGTTTGTGTTAAGGGTACTGAACCTTACTGTTTCGCAACGTAATTGAAATTTCCCAGTAAACAACAAATTTTCATACGTACCCCGGACAGGACAATCAAAGGGTTATAAACGACTAAAGTACAGTCGGGCGGATATAAATCAACCAGTTGATTTACTGTGTCTTTGTTGAATGGGGCATTAAGTAGATAGCTAGCGTTGCCCGATACTATGTAAAGGCATTACCATGTAGAGGAATTAGCACTGTTTTACAATTAACAACAATATATTACTAGGTGGGTCTTGCTTGGTAGAGTTGTGTTCATAGATTGTAATGCGTGAGAATGCACGGTGCGCGTTTTACAGAATTTCAAGTTAGGTTCTGTCAAACGGCTGCACTTGCTAACTTAGTATGGGTTGTAAGAATATTTACTAGTTAATTTAATGCACTAAGAATAATCACTCAAACAATTTGGTATTTAGTGATTCACCGTGTGTAATTTTTGAAGTGATTTGTCTAAATTTCTGAAATTAAAAATATAAGTAAAAAGCCCTTGTTCCATTCCGATGAACTAAACTGATCAACTAGTTGTGCCGATTGGAACCCTGTTTGCGACTTTATTCTTATCGAATCAACTATTTGGCTTTTCTTTTAAATGATGATATTGACATTTCATTTGAAGTTACTAACGGAACAACTAAATGATAACACAATTTGTACTTACATTGTTTTTCTAGTGGGATACTAATTTATAGGAGATAACCCCCGAAGATAAAGAAAAAGTACCAGGATCACATAAATCTAGGGAAGGTTAACTTTTATATAAATTTAATACCCTGAAGTAAAAAGTATGGTAAATAATATTTTTTCGTTTTAAGTACCAGGGTCACATAAACCTAGAGAAGGTTAACTTCTATAAATATTTTCAATATATAAGGTATCCCAAAATTTTGCCACACGACAGCGAAAGCACCTTAAATATTGAAGGTATGAAATATTACTGAAAGAAGACCTGAGTTTGATTTTAAAAATAATTGGCTTTGCATTCAAAACCGATCAACCCAAATAGTCGAGCTGTTAAGAAGTAAAATAGTTGATTTGTTTACTTCCCAACCGATCAACTAAATAGTAAAGCCGTTGGGAAGTAAAATAGTTGTTCAGTTTCCAGTTGATCAGGTCAGTTGATCAGAATGGAAAAAGGGGTAAAAAAGTAGAATGCACCACCTACTTACAGATAATCTAAAAAAAAGCTTTTTAAAAAAAGCACAACCTCCTTCAAAAATTTTAAAAAACAGCTGTATAAAAAGCTAGAAATAATGTTCAAATCGATTAATTAAAACACGTCTATTGAAGTCGGGTGGAGCTGGAAGTATTTTTTTTACTTAATGTATCCTTTTATAAATGCGAAAATCCGTTTGTTTGTTTATTTGTTTGTTTGTTACGCCTTCACGTCTTAACTACTGAACCGATCATCATGAAATTTTGCATAGGCGTTGTTAGGGGTACAGAAAAGGGCATAGGGTACCTTTCATCCATAAAAAACGTACAGTTCCCGAGGGATAGCAAAAAAAACTGTCCAAACAGACCAAGTCGCGGGCGGCCTCTAGTGTTTATATTCTAAAAGCCCCACCCGACTTCAATAGACGTGTTTTAATTAATCGATTTGAACATTAATTTTTGCTTTTTATAGAGCTGTTTTTTAAGATTTTTGAAGGAGGTTGTGCTTTTTTTAAAAAGCTTTTTTATTTGAAACTTTTTTGTGGTAGGTATGTAAGTATTTATAAAATAAAACGTTATAATGTTTCACATTTTTCAATGGTATACCCCAAGTAACTCAATTTCCACAAGAGTTCCGTTGGGCCTTCGCAGTTCAACCCTAGTCCAGCACGTCCTTGACAATAAATAGGCACCTTAACTTGTTTTTGATTGTCATAAACCTACCAATATTTCAATCACTGTACAGTTCCTACATTTAATTTTGAGGAGTTCCCTTGTAAATCTTCAAAATCCAAAGTCCAATACCAATGAAATTAATATAGTATCATCCTTAAGGTATCTTCTTTCAAGCAAAAAAAAAACCACCTAAATCGGTTCATAAACAAAAAAGGATGGTTGAAAATCCGCCAGAATTCATATAAAATGGTAACGAAAACGACAGTTTTTTACAGATTACTTGAAAACTACTGGACCGATTTAAAAATTTCAAAAAATGGGACCAACTTGGAAACAAATGTCATGTTATAACGTTTGAATCAATTCAATCGGTTCAGCCGTCTTCGAGTAATCGGTGTACATACATATAAAAAAAAATATACGCGACGAATAGATAACCTCCTCCTTTTCAAATTTTTGAAGTCGGTTAAAAAATCAACTTAAAACGTCTTTCATACTGCTATAAACTTAATCCCGTAAACACCCTAGTGCCGCAAAAGATATGAATATTTAAACCCTTCCAACAAAAACGGGGTCCGCTCATCCCACAAAGTCGAAAATCCTTTAATTGTGTTCCTACTCAAAGAGGATTACGTTGAGCGTAACAAGGCAGCCCTGGCAGTCAAATTTTTTGTACAAACTAGTGTTAATTTATATGGGAGTAGGGTTACCAGATGGTATATCTAAAAATCCTGACAAAAAGCCTAATTTCTAACTAAAAAGTCCTGACATTTTGCGAAATTCCCCACTCGGCTTACGATAACACATTGAAGGCATAATTATTTTAATGACCAACAGCCATTTTTAATGTCCCCACTGCTGGGGCACAGGCCATCCTTATGGGTGGATAAGGAGGACGGGCCATAACCCACCACACGGGCCCAATGTGGATTGGTGGGTGTTGACGACGGAAAATACAGCAGGCACCAACGGCTTGACGTGCCTTCCGAAGCACGGAGGAGCTCGAGATAATGAATTTTTGGTCACCGATCCTATGACCGATCCTTGCGAACGTTGCTTAACCTCCGCAATCGCGGCCAGGCGCTAAACCACTGCACCACCGAGCTCCTCGGTAATTCTTTTAATAATTAAATATTATTGTTTCGTGTTATAATGACGTGTAAAATTAATATTTCAAATACATAGACAAAAAAGTTCAGTTTCCGTTTTTTTAGTTTTACTTGAAAATTAATGATTTATTGCAAAGTTATATGATTATTTTACTGAAAATATCCTAGTTGATTGTTACCAAGAAAATAAAAATAAATAAAGCGTATTTGCTTTACTAGAATGTGAATAATCCAAAAAAGCCAAGTCCAGCCGGAATCCTGACAGGGACCCAAAAAGCCTGACATGTCAGTACAAATTCTGACGTCTGCTAACCCTAAATGGGAGGGATATCTAACCTTATTGTTCCCTTGCCTGCTTTGACGGCCGTGACCATTCCCATCGCAGTCTTTCTATTGTATTGAACGCAACACGAATCGGATTCAATCTGGGAGCAATGTCAAACAAAAAAACGTATAAAAACCTGTGAGAGCGGTCAAGCTGTAATGTTTGGGTGACAACGAAATAATGCAATCGGATGTAGTGTACTTAAATTATTTGATACTTACTGACTGAATATTTCCTATCTATATTAATTTGATAGTTACGTATATAATATAAATAGAAGCGCTCATGGCGGAGTTTGACAGACTGATCGTACACGATCACGTTTGTTAAGCACCGTTCGGTCCGGCCAGGTGTTGGATGGGTGACCGTTAAGTGGCATTACAACTGAGCGCTTCCGTGCTTCGGAGGGCACGTTTAAACCGTCGGTCTAGGCTGTTGTCATGATAACAGTCGTTAAGCCAAGTTACAGGCCTTACAGGCGGCTTGATAAACTCTAACACCTGCTAGCCTAGCATGACCGACGTAACACGATATATATCGCGTGATATAGAGTTTTATCGACACCCAACTGTCAAAATCCATTGTCTTTTGACAGTTAACAACCAAATACTCAAAGGAATCTTAAAGTTAAGGCCACCTTAAATCCAAAAAAGTTGACACATTTGACAGAAACTCTATGAAACTGACAGCTTCCTTAAAGTTAAGGAGACCTTAACTTAAGATTTTAGTTAAGAAGCTCTTGAGTATTCGGCCGTAAATGTGATAAATCGCTATTATCGTGTATCGGTGGTCATGCCAGGGGGGCAGAGGTGGCCACTAGTCCTCATATGATAAAGAAGAAGCCGGGTAATTTTAAATTTATATCCACACATTCCATTATTATTATATTAGTACTTATGTAATCTTGATTTTACCAAAATAATGAAAATCTTTAGTAAGATTTTCAAACTAGATTTTTTCATAATCAGTAAAAAACCCAATCACATTTAAGTATTTTTTTTTATTAAATGTGATTGGGTTTTTCACTGATTATATAAACACATTCATAGAAATTGAAGCAAGATATACATAATCAAATATGATAATAAAATGTGAGACTGTAGGATTAGGTATGTTACTAGATTTACTCTTCAATGTTTAGTTCAAGATTAAGAACGACCAGTCGCTCTATAAAAATAATTTCACGTAATGTTATTGTTGAATTAACAGACGGTAAGTTTGTCTGTCACTCGGTTCCAAATCATCGTCCAGTGAGGTAGACAAACAAAAAACAATGTAATAAAACGTAGCCTACATTTTATTTGCGCAAAACTAGGTGAATCTCTAAAAAAATAGGATTATATTATTGGGTTTAAAATAATAAATGTGAAGTATCTCATTGTTTAAATGAACTGAGACAGAAATAAAATCACATACCTATGGTTATGCTGCGACCACACAATTGCGATAATCTATCATGGATTTTGACACTATTTTACTTGACTTTATTTTAATATAATTATGGTGATTAAAGAATAATCTCCATACTTCCGTACGTTTGCGAAAACGAATTGATTTTTTTCTCGTAACCAAACATTTTAAATCGGATAAATAACACTTGGTCGTATACGCAAAAAGGAAATTTATCATTAAACAAATATTAAGCCAATTTAATTTTTCAGATATTCTCCATTAAGTGGTTGATTTAGTTTATTTTATTATTTAACTTCTTTATTATTTTTATTTTATTATAATGATAAAGGTGCAATAAACAATTATTTGATGACATATAGCGCCACAGCCTTTTCCATTTTTCCGCGTCTTCTGGTCTAATCTGAAAATTTTCGAAATTATTGAAAATACTTATTACCTATAGTTTTTAGTTGATTACTAATAAACTTTTCTTATTTAAAAAAAAACTATCAGCCACAAAACTAGAGAGCTAGCTAATGTTTTTTTTTTATTATATTTTGTCATCTATAAGTTTTAACCCAAGGTTTTTGCTATGTAGGTAAATAAACTTGATTGGTACAATTATATGCGAAAGAATAGGTCTTTTCTATTATAAAGTTCATTTACCTTCATAGGAAGAAATAATATAGGGCTAAAAAACCTACAGATGACAAACTATTTCTAGTTTTGTTACTGATAGTGTGGCCTATTTTAGAAGATTGCAACTATATCTAGCTGTAACCTTACTGAAATATAATGGAGAAACGTTGCCTGCCTTTTAATTTTATAACGACAAAATATTGAATCAGATAATTTTCTAGGTTTTAAACTCTACCTTATCAATCATCATAAAATATGTGTTTGGGCACCCATAAAGAGATAAATGAAAACATAAAGCTTTCGAATTACATCACAGTTTCTCAAAAATACTTTAAGCATCGATTATACCCTAAAGAGGCTTTAGCAGCTATAAGTGCTTTACGTCATATACAGAACTAACTGCGATATTACTGTTTCTTAATTCTATGGTATCGTTTTGTAAGTGAGAAAATTTCCTAATTGTCACATTTACGCTTATACAACGTGTTACAAAATAACCCCTAATGCCGAATATGGTGAATAGGGACCATCAAACTGAACTATTTTTACTATGTGACCAACTTTGAAAACGTGAAAAAAATCTGCTGTTTCATACATTTTGATATTTTCGATATACTTTTTGTACGTGGTTTCAGAGTTGGCCCATAGTAAAAGTTGGTCCGTTTGATGGTCCCTATTTACCATATTCGGTATAAGGGGTTATTTTGTAAACGTTGTATAGCAGGTTAGTAAGATAATAATTTAAATGTTGTCGTTTGCTTCTACTTATTTTTTATCTTTAAAAATAATTTAAGGTAGATATCTGTATCTGAAGCTATATTAGGGTATCCATTCCTGTGGGCTATTCAAATATTAGTTATTTTTTTAAAGATACATTATATGGCTTTATATTTCATTAAGATTATTTTCATTTACGAAATCCGTTCTAAAAGATAATCAACACAATATCTTTAAAGATTAAATTGATTATAGATAGCTAATTCACAGTGTTGCAGCTTGCGAAACTTGCTCGCTCAAGAAATTGACATGTTTTCATTTTTTACAAGGTACCAAATCGAAAACCATTTCGAGGTTTTTCAATTTCTGACACCGCAAATAATTTTTCGGGGTTTTTGATCAATTATTTAACGAAATATGTGGAATAAACCTTGTATCATCGAGACAAAGGAATATGAAAATATTTCACTCCTTTGCGTAATAAATGTGTGATTTTATCTTAAAAAATAAATATATTGAAATGTTAAACTTTTAGATTTTTGCATTCACAATGCTATTTTTATATTAAAATGAATAAATAATGAAAAATATTAGAAAAAATCGGCTCATCCCGTCTAAGTTGCTACGGGTGAGCCGATTTTTTCTAATATTTTTCATTATTTATTCATCTTAATATTGAAATGTTGTCAATTGCAGGAAGAATTTGCTGAGTCTAGCAAATCCTTAAGATCCAAAACCTTAAGATCTAAAGCATTTCGTTTACAAAACCATATCAGAACTAGTAAGATGTTTTAAAGTTTTTTAGATTTTTGCATTCACAATGCTATTTTTATATTAAGATGAATAAATAATGAAAAATATTAGAAAAAATCGGCTCACCCGTAGCAACTTAGACGGGATTCGAACCCGCACCCTTAGGATTCCGGCCCAATGCACTACCAATTATGCTACCAAGCCGCTGAGGGATGTGGCGAAATTTTCTAATACTTTCCACGCTTCCGCTGAAGATCAGCGCCATCTCACCAATGTGAAGAGAACTACTTCGACATTCGGTTGTAGCAACTTTGCAGATGCCAGACAATTAATTAAGGTGAAACAGTACAATTTTAAAGTTTTTTAGATTTTTGCATTCACAATGCTATTTTTATATTAAGATGAATAAATAATGAAAAATATTAGAAAAAATCGGCTCACCCGTAGCAACTTAGACGGGATTCGAACCCGCACCCTTAGGATTCCGGCCCAATGCACTACCAATTATGCTACCAAGCCGCTGAGGGATGTGGCGAAATTTTCTAATACTTTCCACGCTTCCGCTGAAGATCAGCGCCATCTCACCAATGTGAAGAGAACTACTTCGACATTCGGTTGTAGCAACTTTGCAGATGCCAGACAATCAATTAAGGTGAAACAGTACAATTTTAAAGTTTTTTAGATTTTTGCATTCACAATGCTATTTTTATATTAAGATGAATAAATATTCGCCACATCCCTCAGCGGCTTGGTAGCATAATTGGTAGTGCATTGGGCCGGAATCCTAAGGGTGCGGGTTCGAATCCCGTCTAAGTTGCTACGGGTGAGCCGATTTTTTCTAATATTTTTCATTATTTATTCATCTTAATATAAAAATAGCATTGTGAATGCAAAAATCTAAAAAACTTTAAAATTGTACTGTTTCACCTTAATTGATTGTCTGGCATCTGCAAAGTTGCTACAACCGAATGTCGAAGTAGTTCTCTTCACATTGGTGAGATGGCGCTGATCTTCAGCGGAAGCGTGGAAAGTATTAGAAAATTTCGCCACATCCCTCAGCGGCTTGGTAGCATAATTGGTAGTGCATTGGGCCGGAATCCTAAGGGTGCGGGTTCGAATCCCGTCTAAGTTGCTACGGGTGAGCCGATTTTTTCTAATATTTTTCATTATTTATTCATCTTAATATAAAAATAGCATTGTGAATGCAAAAATCTAAAAAACTTTAAAATTGTACTGTTTCACCTTAATTGATTGTCTGGCATCTGCAAAGTTGCTACAACCGAATGTCGAAGTAGTTCTCTTCACATTGGTGAGATGGCGCTGATCTTCAGCGGAAGCGTGGAAAGTATTAGAAAATTTCGCCACATCCCTCAGCGGCTTGGTAGCATAATTGGTAGTGCATTGGGCCGGAATCCTAAGGGTGCGGGTTCGAATCCCGTCTAAGTTGCTACGGGTGAGCCGATTTTTTCTAATATTTTTCATTATTTATTCATCTTAATATAAAAATAGCATTGTGAATGCAAAAATCTAAAAAACTTTAAAATTGTACTGTTTCACCTTAATTGATTGTCTGGCATCTGCAAAGTTGCTACAACCGAATGTCGAAGTAGTTCTCTTCACATTGGTGAGATGGCGCTGATCTTCAGCGGAAGCGTGGAAAGTATTAGAAAATTTCGCCACATCCCTCAGCGGCTTGGTAGCATAATTGGTAGTGCATTGGGCCGGAATCCTAAGGGTGCGGGTTCGAATCCCGTCTAAGTTGCTACGGGTGAGCCGATTTTTTCTAATATTTTTCATTATTTATTCATCTTAGTAAGATGTTATAACATTTGAGAGCTAACTTCAGCTAACACTAAGTAAGGCATGTGCATATAACTTTTTATTTAATAAGACGGTTATCTGTAACTTCACTTGAACTACTATAAGTAATTCCGTTAATTATTTACAACAATTATATTTCATTAGCTACAATTAGGGGTCGATTTAACGCCGCGGTCGTGATCATCGGGCTTTCACTCTCGTCACCGTTGCGCATACGCACCACGCCCTCTAGCGGGTCTAAGACGAGTTACATAACACCCTGTCGGTCGTCGTATTGAAAGGGAAATCAAAGCTTTGTAACCATAATTAATATTTAATATAAATGTTTTTTTTGTCGTACCTAAAAATCACATGTTTCGTATCCTGGTAGGGGCAAAGATTTTGGGTAAGGGCATAATGTTTGTGCGTATAAAAGCATTGTTTTGCTTACGAGTCATGGATAATAAATAAGCATGTTGACTATTTTTTTTATTTTATGTTACATAAATTACCCCTCAAAAAAAGAAACATTGGTATAAGAATTATTTCGCTAGCATGAAAACTGCCTGAGATATCACAGTTTGAAATGCACAAAATTGGACTCACCCGAAAACGCTCCATACTAACGGCTACTAAGTTATGACGTCACGCCTTCCTACGTTGTATGCAACGCGTAGGAAATTTGTTCGGCAGCTATATTAAATATTGTGAAATCCTTACGAATCATCAATAACACAATATTATGAATTCAAAAAAAAAATTCATTGATTAATTCTGCTGCTGTTGAATGGCAGGTTGCAAATGTTCAAGTCATACAGCATATCAGCCATTTTTCATTTTTTCATGCACAACGGGTAGTGTATGACCTTCACCTCACCTGATGTAAAGTGATGATAAGGCCGAAGGTGGAAGCGTTCAACACCCGGAATCCTCACTACCAAGGAACTTGCTATCTTACATCTAACTGCCGGAACACAGTAAGATGGCGGTAGCTAGCTAGGCGGACTTGAAATAAGCCCTACCATCAACCAAACCGAGTAAAAATTGTACCACCCCTGGGTATCGAACTGCCCCTGCGTCTTACACGGGCGGATGAACCATTAGACCACAGAGGCGGTCGAATCCAACTCAGCCATGTCCCAACTGCTGGGGCATTTCCTTATTGGGTTGATAAGGATAATGGGCCATAACCCACCCCGCTGACCCAATTCGGATTGATGGGTCAATCGCAGACCAATCGCCATCGGGGTGGTGGTTGTCACTAATAGTTGGTGTTTACCACTTATGTGGTCAATGACAACTATTTATTCCCATCTGCCACCATCGAGCTTGCCATCGGGTGGCACTAATAGGTGGCGTTTACCACCCGGTGGATAAACGCCACCTATTAGTGCCAACTACTACCACGGTGGCAAAACTCGAAGGGGGCAGATGGTGATAAGCCAAATCGAATCATACCCTAGCCAATCATTATTAAATTAATAAAAAAAATACAAGTCTACCTATTTTTCTTCTTCTTAGCGTGTTCGACACGTTAAGTCTACAGTACCTGGATAAAACTGAGCTAAAGCTCGGTTATTACTATTTATTGTAATATGGTAGTGTTTAGGTGATAACAAAAGTGCTTTAGCGCTACTTACTATGGGATCAGAGCAATGTATCACAGAGTAACGCCATTTATTGTCTATAGCTCGTGAGCTTTGTAATAAGATGTACGAGTAGTTAATTTAATTACATAATAATTCCGCGAGGCGTAGTAGTTAGTTTTTATGGCATTATCCGAGAGATGGCGTCGGTACGTCACAAACTTGTCTAAAAACAATAAAAATAAACTTGAACATATAAAAAGTAAGTCACCGAGCGGGATTCGAACTTGGAATACTCGTTTCTTGTGGTCCGCGTCCTAACCCCCTGAACCAAACAGACATTGGCCAGCCGCGGACGAATCGATTGTTTACCCCCGACAACCCCCATATACCAAATTTTATCGAAATCGTTAGAGACGTTTCCGAGATCACCGAAATATATATATATATATATATATATATATACAAGAATTGCTCGTTTAAAGATATAAGATATTAAACTAGATGACTATTGCACGCCAATATTGCATAACACTATGAAATGCAAGGTTATATAGATACGTGTTGCTTCCAAACCAATAATAGACGTTATCTGTAAACTTTTTAGACATGTGAGTTGTGTAATTGTATACAATAGATCGACATTAGTATTGTAAGCATACTGATTGATCTGATATAGATTCACATGTTGTGATTACGAAATTAGATTAGAAACTTCATGTACCTACCACTGCCTTTATAATAAAGGGTCGGTAACATGTCGGAAATACCTATTAAAATTATGCCGAATATTTGTAAACTTTTTTTTGTTAGGTTTTTGAACTTTTTAAAGTTCTTAATTTTTTTGTTATAAGATTTTCCTTAATTCAAGAATTAATGATTATATTTGATTCTAATCTAATCAATTAAAAAAAATATATACCTACTCCAATAAAGTAGTTGACTAAACTATTAATATCCTATATCAGGGGTGCCCATACTATTTCTTAAGGAGATCGACTTACCAAAAATTTTTGACTAAGAGATCGACATTTTGGCCTTTTAACCCACCAAATATTTATCAGGTCACTGTTTAACCCACCAAATATTTATCACTAATAATTTTAGCTATCCTTGGCGATCGACCTTAAAACCTCTCGCGATCGACCGGTCGATCGCGATCGACCGTTTGGGCACCTCTGTCCTATATAATAATACTAACTATGCAGTCGCAGCTTCGCCCGCGTGGACTACAGGTTATATCGTGCGCAACAGTGGGATAAAAAGTAGCTTTTATCCTTCCCTAAGGTCCCATCCAACTCTGCGCCAAATTTCATCAAAATCGGTTCAGTAGTTTAGGCGTGAAAATATAGATAATCGAAGGTGAAAACGTAACAGACAGGAGTTACTTTTGCATTTACAATATTAGCAGGGATAATTGCTAATGAAAACACAACGTGTGGACTGATATAGGATGTTGGTGAGAGGAAGTACAAGGCATTACAAGGTAGTCCGAAGTTGTTACGAAATATGTCTACCTCGGGCAAATATTGCAATTGGGTAGAAACAACTTCGAGAGAGAGGCCAACAGAAGGATACAGCTGGGCTGGGCAGCATATGGGAAATGTTGTCGAGTCTTTGAGTCGCCTATTCCACAGAGTCTAAAGACGAAAGTCTTCAACCAGTGCATCCTGCCTGTCATGACATACGAAGCCGAAACGTGGACACTCACTGTAGGGCTGGTTCACAAATTTAAAGTCGCGCAGCGAGCTATGGAAAGGGCTTTATATGCTCGGAGTTTCTCTAAAAGATCGGGTCCGGAACGAGGTGATCCGACAGAGAACTAAAGTCACCGGATTAGCAAGCTGAAGTGGCAGTGGGCCGGCCATATTAGCCGTAGAACCAATAGCCGCTGGGGCAGACGAGTTCTTGAGTGGAGACCGCGTATAGGCAAACGTAGTGTGGGACGCCCTCAGACAAGGTGCACAAGGTGCCTGGCAAAAACTGGATGAGTATAGCCGCGGATCCTGCTCAGCGGCGTGCACTCGGAGAGGCCTATGTTCAGCAGTGGACGATGATAGGCTAATGATGATGATGATGATGTATGAGAGGAAGTACTTACTTTAAATGAACCAGAATACAATTAAAAGTTTTTAATTTGTTTAAGCGCATATACAATATAGCTATTCACTAGCGCCACCATTTATTTATTTTTACTACCTAAACCAGGTTAATATTAAAAAAAAGGAAAAAACCTTTTAAGTTGTCTCTAATATTTTTTGATTAATTCTTCAACAGTTTTCATTATTTCTGGAAATAGGAGAAAACAACAAATTAAAAAAAGTTTAGAAATTACTTAATTAACAACTTTAAAACAATGAAAACAAAAAGTTCCCAGCGCTATTTCTCTCGATATTTGCAGTAAGAATTACATTTGACATAACTCCACAATAATCGCCGCAAGGTTCGTTCAGAAAATAATGTAAATGTCATGTGGTGACAAAGATTGACGTATTGTATTACTCTCTGTCATTTATGGTAACCATTAAATTATGTTTATTTTGATGCGCAAGCGCGGACATAAGAATGCTTTTGAATTTAAACGTGCACAATTATAAACATGTGTTTGGTTATGTAACTTACGCTTAAGATTTTATAATAATCAACAAGTGTTTAATAATGGCTTTCACAATATAATATCTGAATATTCGAAAAAAGGTCTATGTGATTTATTATTTATATAAATTAGGTATTCAAGAATATCACATATGAATTTTATGTCGAAGTTTAAAAAACGCTTGTTGGTTTGTCTTTTAAAAAAAGTAAAAAACGTCTTTCTTTATCATTGACTCTCTTAACTTATAATTATATTTTCTTAGTTTCTCTAACTTAGTAGATTTATTAGGTTTTATTTTACCACATCTATTGATAAAGAAAGGATTGTATAAGTTGGTACACATGCCAATTAGTCGGCTCTAAGAGGGTGTCAGTAAAAGAGGCGACACATCACACTAGGATTACTCTGAATTAACCGACACTTGTAATCCGTACCGTACGAAATGTCGTGTAGTTGTTGGTTGATTCACACGAAAGAACTAGGTATTTGAAATTCATTGAAAAGCCTCTTTTTGCATTTGCTCTTAATCATAATTCGAATACAAGAAAATCCAAGAACGGAATAAAACCTAATAAAACAAAAAAGTGTTGTTAATGTAATAGGTATATTATAAATTGGTCGCATCAATAATAATAAATATCCTTAGGTACCCAATATAACATATGGCCCCACGTAGTAGAAATTATTACATTTATACCATTAATTACATTCTGTGCAACCATGACTTTTGAGTAAAAGTACACAATAAATAGTAGGACCTAGTACTAACGTGCAAATAAACTGAACCAAACAGGTCGTCAACTTTATTTATTTTCTATTTTTATATCTAAAGATACTTCCCAAAATACAATTTCACTTACATTCGTAGAAATAACATGACAGCGTGTTACACGAGCGTTCAATATAAATAGAATTTCGTGTTTCTCCACAATTTCCTATTAAGTGTTATTTATAAGAAATGTCACGGTTGCTTTATATGTTATTGTACAGAAACATCAATCTGCAGATCAAAATGGTATCAACTTTTTGCGGTTACACTCTGAAGGCATGGTCATGGTCAATCGAAGCAAATGTAATTGGGATGGACAGACAGACGTATCGTTAAATTGATGCAGTGAACCTTCGAATGATTGAAACCCTTCAGTAAAGTTGGTACTCTGAAAAAGGTTTTGATATTCGGAATTGCACTGGTCCCTTTTGTGGCAAAATTCCGTTGACTGTGCTTGCACGGTTCATTTGTTACATTCGAGATTAAAGTATAGAGATTATTCTTTGCTTTAGGTTGTCCGTAACTGTGTTAAACGGTTAGTAGGTATTTTACATGAGACCACAGAAGGATATAATCACTACGTTTTACATGAGACCTGGGGGCTAATTGTCTAATTTCGACTCTATCGCAATCCATTTCATTTGACAGATGGATGTGACACATTGCTACATTTCTTTGGTTAGTCTTTATTTGTGCCAAAAATAAGTTGCAACCTATCACATCTTGAAAGCGATTGCGATAGATTTTTAAATTAGACAATAGAAAGGCATAACATATTCATCAAAATTAAGGATAGTTAGGGACCAAATTATTACTTTACCGCATACCAATTCGTTTTTACGAGAAAATTAAATGTCAAACAAAATCTTTACCTGTCTTTTAATGCATCAATATTGTTTACATTAAAATTAAATCTTTCAAAACGAATTTATAAAAATAAAAAAAGTTTAGCAAGTTTTTTTAAAGATGTGGTGGAAATCTTTTTCCTTTTACTCATAAAAAAGACGATTTCATTTAAAACTTGTTTTTTTCATAAAAGAAAGATCATTAAATCATTCAATCATTAAATAGCCTAATCGCGATGATTTTACACATAGCTACATGAACTTCCTTATCCGGATCCGCATTATTCTCACCAGCAAAATCATTTCATACAACAATCATCTCTTTATTATCAATTGCCTCTATTTGTATAACCTGAGAGTTCAATTCAATTATCGAGTGGTCAATAGAGGATCATTCTGGTCAATTTGAGACGCTCCATTCAAAGCGGCCGGCAGTTCGCCCGCGAAACACGAAACTCAAACAGTAGTTAAGCCTTGTCAAATATCGCATGGCGTTTGATCGATGGCAATTATTTCTGTATTTCTGTCTCAAAAATAGCCATTCGTTATTTCTGATCGTAAACGATCGTGAATAGATGTTAGTATCGTTGTATGATTTGATTACTTTGCTTGCCCGCTGAGAAATTGACTCTCTGCAAAAATTATTTATTTTTCAATGCCCGCGCGGCTGCATGCGGCCGGACAACAATAGAAAATCTATTGTGTCTCATTTTCTGGGCGTTATTCCTTAATTACAGTTTTATGCAAATATTGTGACGATTTCAAAATTGTTAACCATGAGTACCTACTTTAAAGAAGTTTTAAAAGTAATATTAACTCTTTCATTCTTTTCATTGCATATCGTTATGTAGATGACACGATGAGGAAGTTTTTCAAGCTTCTTATATTCTTTCCTAAATGGAAAATGTAAATAAAAATCTTTTAAATTTCATTTCGTTTTCTCCGTGATTTATTATAGAGTTATTGTTCAGTCTCATTTTTCTTTCTAAGTATAAATTAGTTTTTAATTAGCTTTAACCCCAACGCGAGCTTCAACAGTGAAGCTCAGTGGATTTCTTTACGTTGTTATAACTATAAATTTAAAAAGATTTTTTTTATACTGTAATAAATGAAAAAAACCTTAGTATACTAAGTGCATATTTTTGCTGATTAGTTAACTAAGTATAAATAACACAATTATACCGTTTAAAATACACCAGGTTTTAGTTTACAAATCAAACATTAAGTCTTCCCATATTTTTCAGTACATAAATCTAATGCAAAGATTTCCCTAGTTCATGCACACAAAGTGTATGCTAACACCACAATGGCTACAATATATTTCTGTGTTCAAACACGGAGGTATGTGCCGTTAGCTCAGTAAACAATAAGTCTTATATTTGTTGTACAGACGGCTCCTCTGATACTCGTCGCACACAACACATCACTAATACTAAATAAATAAACAGAATGTTTGTGGTTTTCAATGTTTCATACTTTTTCAAATAAATTGAAAGGTATGCATACTTTTTTGGTATGAGAATTTATTATGTGAAACTTGTTTCTTATAAGGAAATTGCGAAACCTATTTTAGTTGTAAATTTGTACTTGTAAGTACGTTTTTAAATATTTCTCGTAACTTAAATTATTCATAAAACAAAAACTTTTTAATAAAATGAGGCCTAACGAAACCCAAACCCTCCAATTTCCCCCAAAATTCAGGTCTAGATTCGTAAATAATTAAATTGCAAGTAGAGCGGTTTAGTAGACCAAAGTTTATCACAAAACCTACACCATACCTACACAGGTACAATGCCTTGAAACCTCAATTGGTTAGTTGGTGATCCTGTGAAAACGCATGTTACACATAGCATAGATGTTTCAGTGCACCTTTTTTTAAAAGTAACAATGTGCTTTTACAGCAACATCATTTACGTTCCAAAAACATTTTTATTGACATTTAAATATTACCAAAGTGTTTTAAGATTATATAATTAAACTAAAGATTTTTATTATAGATGAAGCATTTATTAACGAAATATTTGCTAGTTGTAGTGAAAATCCATTAAAAACTCTAAAATGGTGGCAAGAAATGAAACATTTGAAATTAATATTTACCGCCTTAACTCTCTGCTCTACAGTTAATGAAAATCGATTAATTTTCGCTTTTTCGATATTCCATTAAGAAAACACAACGACGACAACAATTCGACCAAAGATGATGAACAAATCTGGCCATCGATTGTGACATAATGTATGGCCAAAGTCGGAACGATGGAAGTATTGATCCTTTTATGTCACGGCACGCGAAAGATAAATAAGATATTATTGGTTATTAGAGGGTATTTTGTATTATTATTATCTTTGAGAACATAACACAAGTAATATTAAATTAAATTACAAAGCAGATATCAAAATAAATAAAACACAACAAAAGAAGGATTTCTTTATGCTAAAACAAAATAATTGAAAAACTGATTGAACGAGCGGTACAAGGCAATGCAATGCCTTTTTTATCAGCATTAATAGTAAATTAGACATAGGTACCTACTTAGTCGTTTTTCTCAATTTAGTCCAATCTCTGCCTTCCTTCATCTGCTACCCAACAGATTTTTACATGTACCACCGAACCATAATTCCCGTTGGATTGCTGTCCGATTCCCCAGTATCTGGGAGTTGATAGGAACACGAACGCAATCTCCAGCCATCCGCATCGTTATCCCTGTATGGCGAGCACCGCGGGGGCACCCATTAAACAGCGGACACGGAACATCTATCGCTGCCCTATTAATATTGAACGGGCGATATGTCGTCCAGTATTTAGATTAGCGATTTATGTTCTTACTAGGAAACTCGCTTCGCTCGCTCGGCTCGTGCGTTGTTGGTCGCAATAGAACATAACCTCCTCCTCGCTCGCAACACTCGCTCGTCGTCGCACCTGATGGACTAATTATTTTGAGACCTTTGGTAAACAGACTATTAGATGCGACGACGAGCGAGCTTAGCGAGCGAGGAGGAGGATGTTATGTTCCATTGCGTCCAACAACGCACGAGCCGAGCGAGCGAAGCGAGCGTGCCACGGCAGCGGCCGGCGAAGTGCCAGAACCGACCTGCTGGCGTGTAATGCTCAACTTATTGATAAATTGATAAACCGCATGCGAGTCATCCATTATAGGCATTTCATACATAGGTGAATCATCCAATATCAAATTTGACCATGTGTCTCACTATTAAACTGGCTCCCTATTCGCCGGCGCAGGGACTTACACACTCTTACGCTCCTTTACTCCATACTTTTCCTTCCAACTTCACCACCTTACCTCAAAGCCTGTTTCTCCTATCTCTCTTCGTCCTCGCAATGTAAACTACGATCTTCTTCAAATCTTTCCCTTGCAATTTCCTGAACACTCTACTGATTTATTTTCTTATTCCTTTACTGTCCATCCTGTCCGCTTATGGAATTCTTTACCAGAGGGTATCAGGAAAGCTCAGACTCTTAGTTCCTTCAGATATAGAGTTGAAAGTTATTTCCTTTCCTCTTATTCTGACTGACTATGTATTTATATAATTCTCCTTTAGTTTTATGTGTATTTTGTCTTGTAGATATATTTATTTTCAAATACGCTACCACTCCCCTTTTAGTCCTATGTTTATTTATTTTTCACCCAAGGGTTGCCTGGAAGAGATTGCTGCTTAGCAATAAGGCCACCCCTTGTATGCTTTTTCTCTGTAACTGTCCTTCTTTCTGTAATTCTTTTTTTGTGTGCAATAAAGCGTATTTTAATATTGTTATTATTATGATTATTGATTTTAGTTCAATCAAAGTAAGGTAAGTTAAACAGTAGTTGTAGGCGTTATGAACGTGAATCGAGCGTAGTTATCTCGAAAATAGTTGGGATAAAATTAGTTATTATTATATTATTATGTAACCGTATTTAGATTAGCAATATTCAACTCGTTTACTTGGCACATGTTTCTGTTATTCGATTGCGAAAAACTATTTTGCTGCCTGGTTAAGTGGTAAGTTGATTTTGAAAAAAAATACTGTTGTTTCACATTTTTATTGTTTTGGTTGTCAGTATTTTAAGTTAGTTGACTGCGAATCCCTAAATAAGAAGTTGATGTTTAGTTTAAACGTATTCGTTTATATTTCCTATTTCATATTAGATTATTACAATGCTCATTGTTAAAGTTTAAATGAACATAATTTCGGATAATTAAACGAAGTTCCAAAGTCAATTAATTCGTCCAACTCGTCAGATAATTTCAGCATTTTCATGAACAACTCCCATATAATGTCGCTCGTGGGCAGACTGAGTTAAGCCTAAGATAACCGTGCCGTCATATTACGGGTGTAATTTTTAGCGGCGTAGGTCGTTGTCTATGTAAACAACACGGCGCGGTTTCTGACGTTACGGTGTCGCCGTATTGTTTACATAGCCAACATTCAACGCCGCTATATTACGGCCGTAATATGATAATAAAATGTGAGACTGTAGGATTAGGTATGTTACTAGATTTACTCTTCAATGTTTAGTTCAAGATTAAGAACGACCAGTCGCTCTATAAAAATAATTTCACGTAATGTTATTGTTGAATTAACAGACGGTAAGTTTGTCTGTCACTCGGTTCCAAATCATCGTCCAGTGAGGTAGACAAACAAAAAACAATGTAATAAAACGTAGCCTACATTTTATTTGCGCAAAACTAGGTGAATCTCTAAAAAAATAGGATTATATTATTGGGTTTAAAATAATAAATGTGAAGTATCTCATTGTTTAAATGAACTGAGACAGAAATAAAATCACATACCTATGGTTATGCTGCGACCACACAATTGCGATAATCTATCATGGATTTTGACACTATTTTACTTGACTTTATTTTAATATAATTATGGTGATTAAAGAATAATCTCCATACTTCCGTACGTTTGCGAAAACGAATTGATTTTTTTCTCGTAACCAAACATTTTAAATCGGATAAATAACACTTGGTCGTATACGCAAAAAGGAAATTTATCATTAAACAAATATTAAGCCAATTTAATTTTTCAGATATTCTCCATTAAGTGGTTGATTTAGTTTATTTTATTATTTAACTTCTTTATTATTTTTATTTTATTATAATGATAAAGGTGCAATAAACAATTATTTGATGACATATAGCGCCACAGCCTTTTCCATTTTTCCGCGTCTTCTGGTCTAATCTGAAAATTTTCGAAATTATTGAAAATACTTATTACCTATAGTTTTTAGTTGATTACTAATAAACTTTTCTTATTTAAAAAAAAACTATCAGCCACAAAACTAGAGAGCTAGCTAATGTTTTTTTTTTATTATATTTTGTCATCTATAAGTTTTAACCCAAGGTTTTTGCTATGTAGGTAAATAAACTTGATTGGTACAATTATATGCGAAAGAATAGGTCTTTTCTATTATAAAGTTCATTTACCTTCATAGGAAGAAATAATATAGGGCTAAAAAACCTACAGATGACAAACTATTTCTAGTTTTGTTACTGATAGTGTGGCCTATTTTAGAAGATTGCAACTATATCTAGCTGTAACCTTACTGAAATATAATGGAGAAACGTTGCCTGCCTTTTAATTTTATAACGACAAAATATTGAATCAGATAATTTTCTAGGTTTTAAACTCTACCTTATCAATCATCATAAAATATGTGTTTGGGCACCCATAAAGAGATAAATGAAAACATAAAGCTTTCGAATTACATCACAGTTTCTCAAAAATACTTTAAGCATCGATTATACCCTAAAGAGGCTTTAGCAGCTATAAGTGCTTTACGTCATATACAGAACTAACTGCGATATTACTGTTTCTTAATTCTATGGTATCGTTTTGTAAGTGAGAAAATTTCCTAATTGTCACATTTACGCTTATACAACGTGTTACAAAATAACCCCTAATGCCGAATATGGTGAATAGGGACCATCAAACTGAACTATTTTTACTATGTGACCAACTTTGAAAACGTGAAAAAAATCTGCTGTTTCATACATTTTGATATTTTCGATATACTTTTTGTACGTGGTTTCAGAGTTGGCCCATAGTAAAAGTTGGTCCGTTTGATGGTCCCTATTTACCATATTCGGTATAAGGGGTTATTTTGTAAACGTTGTATAGCAGGTTAGTAAGATAATAATTTAAATGTTGTCGTTTGCTTCTACTTATTTTTTATCTTTAAAAATAATTTAAGGTAGATATCTGTATCTGAAGCTATATTAGGGTATCCATTCCTGTGGGCTATTCAAATATTAGTTATTTTTTTAAAGATACATTATATGGCTTTATATTTCATTAAGATTATTTTCATTTACGAAATCCGTTCTAAAAGATAATCAACACAATATCTTTAAAGATTAAATTGATTATAGATAGCTAATTCACAGTGTTGCAGCTTGCGAAACTTGCTCGCTCAAGAAATTGACATGTTTTCATTTTTTACAAGGTACCAAATCGAAAACCATTTCGAGGTTTTTCAATTTCTGACACCGCAAATAATTTTTCGGGGTTTTTGATCAATTATTTAACGAAATATGTGGAATAAACCTTGTATCATCGAGACAAAGGAATATGAAAATATTTCACTCCTTTGCGTAATAAATGTGTGATTTTATCTTAAAAAATAAATATATTGAAATGTTAAACTTTTAGATTTTTGCATTCACAATGCTATTTTTATATTAAAATGAATAAATAATGAAAAATATTAGAAAAAATCGGCTCATCCCGTCTAAGTTGCTACGGGTGAGCCGATTTTTTCTAATATTTTTCATTATTTATTCATCTTAATATTGAAATGTTGTCAATTGCAGGAAGAATTTGCTGAGTCTAGCAAATCCTTAAGATCCAAAACCTTAAGATCTAAAGCATTTCGTTTACAAAACCATATCAGAACTAGTAAGATGTTATAACATTTGAGAGCTAACTTCAGCTAACACTAAGTAAGGCATGTGCATATAACTTTTTATTTAATAAGACGGTTATCTGTAACTTCACTTGAACTACTATAAGTAATTCCGTTAATTATTTACAACAATTATATTTCATTAGCTACAATTAGGGGTCGATTTAACGCCGCGGTCGTGATCATCGGGCTTTCACTCTCGTCACCGTTGCGCATACGCACCACGCCCTCTAGCGGGTCTAAGACGAGTTACATAACACCCTGTCGGTCGTCGTATTGAAAGGGAAATCAAAGCTTTGTAACCATAATTAATATTTAATATAAATGTTTTTTTTGTCGTACCTAAAAATCACATGTTTCGTATCCTGGTAGGGGCAAAGATTTTGGGTAAGGGCATAATGTTTGTGCGTATAAAAGCATTGTTTTGCTTACGAGTCATGGATAATAAATAAGCATGTTGACTATTTTTTTTATTTTATGTTACATAAATTACCCCTCAAAAAAAGAAACATTGGTATAAGAATTATTTCGCTAGCATGAAAACTGCCTGAGATATCACAGTTTGAAATGCACAAAATTGGACTCACCCGAAAACGCTCCATACTAACGGCTACTAAGTTATGACGTCACGCCTTCCTACGTTGTATGCAACGCGTAGGAAATTTGTTCGGCAGCTATATTAAATATTGTGAAATCCTTACGAATCATCAATAACACAATATTATGAATTCAAAAAAAAAAATTCATTGATTAATTCTGCTGCTGTTGAATGGCAGGTTGCAAATGTTCAAGTCATACAGCATATCAGCCATTTTTCATTTTTTCATGCACAACGGGTAGTGTATGACCTTCACCTCACCTGATGTAAAGTGATGATAAGGCCGAAGGTGGAAGCGTTCAACACCCGGAATCCTCACTACCAAGGAACTTGCTATCTTACATCTAACTGCCGGAACACAGTAAGATGGCGGTAGCTAGCTAGGCGGACTTGAAATAAGCCCTACCATCAACCAAACCGAGTAAAAATTGTACCACCCCTGGGTATCGAACTGCCCCTGCGTCTTACACGGGCGGATGAACCATTAGACCACAGAGGCGGTCGAATCCAACTCAGCCATGTCCCAACTGCTGGGGCATTTCCTTATTGGGTTGATAAGGATAATGGGCCATAACCCACCCCGCTGACCCAATTCGGATTGATGGGTCAATCGCAGACCAATCGCCATCGGGGTGGTGGTTGTCACTAATAGTTGGTGTTTACCACTTATGTGGTCAATGACAACTATTTATTCCCATCTGCCACCATCGAGCTTGCCATCGGGTGGCACTAATAGGTGGCGTTTACCACCCGGTGGATAAACGCCACCTATTAGTGCCAACTACTACCACGGTGGCAAAACTCGAAGGGGGCAGATGGTGATAAGCCAAATCGAATCATACCCTAGCCAATCATTATTAAATTAATAAAAAAAATACAAGTCTACCTATTTTTCTTCTTCTTAGCGTGTTCGACACGTTAAGTCTACAGTACCTGGATAAAACTGAGCTAAAGCTCGGTTATTACTATTTATTGTAATATGGTAGTGTTTAGGTGATAACAAAAGTGCTTTAGCGCTACTTACTATGGGATCAGAGCAATGTATCACAGAGTAACGCCATTTATTGTCTATAGCTCGTGAGCTTTGTAATAAGATGTACGAGTAGTTAATTTAATTACATAATAATTCCGCGAGGCGTAGTAGTTAGTTTTTATGGCATTATCCGAGAGATGGCGTCGGTACGTCACAAACTTGTCTAAAAACAATAAAAATAAACTTGAACATATAAAAAGTAAGTCACCGAGCGGGATTCGAACTTGGAATACTCGTTTCTTGTGGTCCGCGTCCTAACCCCCTGAACCAAACAGACATTGGCCAGCCGCGGACGAATCGATTGTTTACCCCCGACAACCCCCATATACCAAATTTTATCGAAATCGTTAGAGACGTTTCCGAGATCACCGAAATATATATATATATATATATATATATACAAGAATTGCTCGTTTAAAGATATAAGATATTAAACTAGATGACTATTGCACGCCAATATTGCATAACACTATGAAATGCAAGGTTATATAGATACGTGTTGCTTCCAAACCAATAATAGACGTTATCTGTAAACTTTTTAGACATGTGAGTTGTGTAATTGTATACAATAGATCGACATTAGTATTGTAAGCATACTGATTGATCTGATATAGATTCACATGTTGTGATTACGAAATTAGATTAGAAACTTCATGTACCTACCACTGCCTTTATAATAAAGGGTCGGTAACATGTCGGAAATACCTATTAAAATTATGCCGAATATTTGTAAACTTTTTTTTGTTAGGTTTTTGAACTTTTTAAAGTTCTTAATTTTTTTGTTATAAGATTTTCCTTAATTCAAGAATTAATGATTATATTTGATTCTAATCTAATCAATTAAAAAAAATATATACCTACTCCAATAAAGTAGTTGACTAAACTATTAATATCCTATATCAGGGGTGCCCATACTATTTCTTAAGGAGATCGACTTACCAAAAATTTTTGACTAAGAGATCGACATTTTGGCCTTTTAACCCACCAAATATTTATCAGGTCACTGTTTAACCCACCAAATATTTATCACTAATAATTTTAGCTATCCTTGGCGATCGACCTTAAAACCTCTCGCGATCGACCGGTCGATCGCGATCGACCGTTTGGGCACCTCTGTCCTATATAATAATACTAACTATGCAGTCGCAGCTTCGCCCGCGTGGACTACAGGTTATATCGTGCGCAACAGTGGGATAAAAAGTAGCTTTTATCCTTCCCTAAGGTCCCATCCAACTCTGCGCCAAATTTCATCAAAATCGGTTCAGTAGTTTAGGCGTGAAAATATAGATAATCGAAGGTGAAAACGTAACAGACAGGAGTTACTTTTGCATTTACAATATTAGCAGGGATAATTGCTAATGAAAACACAACGTGTGGACTGATATAGGATGTTGGTGAGAGGAAGTACAAGGCATTACAAGGTAGTCCGAAGTTGTTACGAAATATGTCTACCTCGGGCAAATATTGCAATTGGGTAGAAACAACTTCGAGAGAGAGGCCAACAGAAGGATACAGCTGGGCTGGGCAGCATATGGGAAATGTTGTCGAGTCTTTGAGTCGCCTATTCCACAGAGTCTAAAGACGAAAGTCTTCAACCAGTGCATCCTGCCTGTCATGACATACGAAGCCGAAACGTGGACACTCACTGTAGGGCTGGTTCACAAATTTAAAGTCGCGCAGCGAGCTATGAAAAGGGCTTTATATGCTCGGAGTTTCTCTAAAAGATCGGGTCCGGAACGAGGTGATCCGACAGAGAACTAAAGTCACCGGATTAGCAAGCTGAAGTGGCAGTGGGCCGGCCATATTAGCCGTAGAACCAATAGCCGCTGGGGCAGACGAGTTCTTGAGTGGAGACCGCGTATAGGCAAACGTAGTGTGGGACGCCCTCAGACAAGGTGCACAAGGTGCCTGGCAAAAACTGGATGAGTATAGCCGCGGATCCTGCTCAGCGGCGTGCACTCGGAGAGGCCTATGTTCAGCAGTGGACGATGATAGGCTAATGATGATGATGATGATGTATGAGAGGAAGTACTTACTTTAAATGAACCAGAATACAATTAAAAGTTTTTAATTTGTTTAAGCGCATATACAATATAGCTATTCACTAGCGCCACCATTTATTTATTTTTACTACCTAAACCAGGTTAATATTAAAAAAAAGGAAAAAACCTTTTAAGTTGTCTCTAATATTTTTTGATTAATTCTTCAACAGTTTTCATTATTTCTGGAAATAGGAGAAAACAACAAATTAAAAAAAAGTTTAGAAATTACTTAATTAACAACTTTAAAACAATGAAAACAAAAAGTTCCCAGCGCTATTTCTCTCGATATTTGCAGTAAGAATTACATTTGACATAACTCCACAATAATCGCCGCAAGGTTCGTTCAGAAAATAATGTAAATGTCATGTGGTGACAAAGATTGACGTATTGTATTACTCTCTGTCATTTATGGTAACCATTAAATTATGTTTATTTTGATGCGCAAGCGCGGACATAAGAATGCTTTTGAATTTAAACGTGCACAATTATAAACATGTGTTTGGTTATGTAACTTACGCTTAAGATTTTATAATAATCAACAAGTGTTTAATAATGGCTTTCACAATATAATATCTGAATATTCGAAAAAAGGTCTATGTGATTTATTATTTATATAAATTAGGTATTCAAGAATATCACATATGAATTTTATGTCGAAGTTTAAAAAACGCTTGTTGGTTTGTCTTTTAAAAAAAGTAAAAAACGTCTTTCTTTATCATTGACTCTCTTAACTTATAATTATATTTTCTTAGTTTCTCTAACTTAGTAGATTTATTAGGTTTTATTTTACCACATCTATTGATAAAGAAAGGATTGTATAAGTTGGTACACATGCCAATTAGTCGGCTCTAAGAGGGTGTCAGTAAAAGAGGCGACACATCACACTAGGATTACTCTGAATTAACCGACACTTGTAATCCGTACCGTACGAAATGTCGTGTAGTTGTTGGTTGATTCACACGAAAGAACTAGGTATTTGAAATTCATTGAAAAGCCTCTTTTTGCATTTGCTCTTAATCATAATTCGAATACAAGAAAATCCAAGAACGGAATAAAACCTAATAAAACAAAAAAGTGTTGTTAATGTAATAGGTATATTATAAATTGGTCGCATCAATAATAATAAATATCCTTAGGTACCCAATATAACATATGGCCCCACGTAGTAGAAATTATTACATTTATACCATTAATTACATTCTGTGCAACCATGACTTTTGAGTAAAAGTACACAATAAATAGTAGGACCTAGTACTAACGTGCAAATAAACTGAACCAAACAGGTCGTCAACTTTATTTATTTTCTATTTTTATATCTAAAGATACTTCCCAAAATACAATTTCACTTACATTCGTAGAAATAACATGACAGCGTGTTACACGAGCGTTCAATATAAATAGAATTTCGTGTTTCTCCACAATTTCCTATTAAGTGTTATTTATAAGAAATGTCACGGTTGCTTTATATGTTATTGTACAGAAACATCAATCTGCAGATCAAAATGGTATCAACTTTTTGCGGTTACACTCTGAAGGCATGGTCATGGTCAATCGAAGCAAATGTAATTGGGATGGACAGACAGACGTATCGTTAAATTGATGCAGTGAACCTTCGAATGATTGAAACCCTTCAGTAAAGTTGGTACTCTGAAAAAGGTTTTGATATTCGGAATTGCACTGGTCCCTTTTGTGGCAAAATTCCGTTGACTGTGCTTGCACGGTTCATTTGTTACATTCGAGATTAAAGTATAGAGATTATTCTTTGCTTTAGGTTGTCCGTAACTGTGTTAAACGGTTAGTAGGTATTTTACATGAGACCACAGAAGGATATAATCACTACGTTTTACATGAGACCTGGGGGCTAATTGTCTAATTTCGACTCTATCGCAATCCATTTCATTTGACAGATGGATGTGACACATTGCTACATTTCTTTGGTTAGTCTTTATTTGTGCCAAAAATAAGTTGCAACCTATCACATCTTGAAAGCGATTGCGATAGATTTTTAAATTAGACAATAGAAAGGCATAACATATTCATCAAAATTAAGGATAGTTAGGGACCAAATTATTACTTTACCGCATACCAATTCGTTTTTACGAGAAAATTAAATGTCAAACAAAATCTTTACCTGTCTTTTAATGCATCAATATTGTTTACATTAAAATTAAATCTTTCAAAACGAATTTATAAAAATAAAAAAAGTTTAGCAAGTTTTTTTAAAGATGTGGTGGAAATCTTTTTCCTTTTACTCATAAAAAAGACGATTTCATTTAAAACTTGTTTTTTTCATAAAAGAAAGATCATTAAATCATTCAATCATTAAATAGCCTAATCGCGATGATTTTACACATAGCTACATGAACTTCCTTATCCGGATCCGCATTATTCTCACCAGCAAAATCATTTCATACAACAATCATCTCTTTATTATCAATTGCCTCTATTTGTATAACCTGAGAGTTCAATTCAATTATCGAGTGGTCAATAGAGGATCATTCTGGTCAATTTGAGACGCTCCATTCAAAGCGGCCGGCAGTTCGCCCGCGAAACACGAAACTCAAACAGTAGTTAAGCCTTGTCAAATATCGCATGGCGTTTGATCGATGGCAATTATTTCTGTATTTCTGTCTCAAAAATAGCCATTCGTTATTTCTGATCGTAAACGATCGTGAATAGATGTTAGTATCGTTGTATGATTTGATTACTTTGCTTGCCCGCTGAGAAATTGACTCTCTGCAAAAATTAATTTATTCTTCAATGCCCGCGCGGCTGCATGCGGCCGGACAACAATAGAAAATCTATTGTGTCTCATTTTCTGGGCGTTATTCCTTAATTACAGTTTTATGCAAATATTGTGACGATTTCAAAATTGTTAACCATGAGTACCTACTTTAAAGAAGTTTTAAAAGTAATATTAACTCTTTCATTCTTTTCATTGCATATCGTTATGTAGATGACACGATGAGGAAGTTTTTCAAGCTTCTTATATTCTTTCCTAAATGGAAAATGTAAATAAAAATCTTTTAAATTTCATTTCGTTTTCTCCGTGATTTATTATAGAGTTATTGTTCAGTCTCATTTTTCTTTCTAAGTATAAATTAGTTTTTAATTAGCTTTAACCCCAACGCGAGCTTCAACAGTGAAGCTCAGTGGATTTCTTTACGTTGTTATAACTATAAATTTAAAAAGATTTTTTTTATACTGTAATAAATGAAAAAAACCTTAGTATACTAAGTGCATATTTTTGCTGATTAGTTAACTAAGTATAAATAACACAATTATACCGTTTAAAATACACCAGGTTTTAGTTTACAAATCAAACATTAAGTCTTCCCATATTTTTCAGTACATAAATCTAATGCAAAGATTTCCCTAGTTCATGCACACAAAGTGTATGCTAACACCACAATGGCTACAATATATTTCTGTGTTCAAACACGGAGGTATGTGCCGTTAGCTCAGTAAACAATAAGTCTTATATTTGTTGTACAGACGGCTCCTCTGATACTCGTAGCACACAACACATCACTAATACTAAATAAATAAACAGAATGTTTGTGGTTTTCAATGTTTCATACTTTTTCAAATAAATTCACATCTAAGCTTAGATTATTTATATCACAATATGTCTAGAGTCATAGGCTTTTGACGTATTTAACAAAACAGGCCAATTTTTTTTAAGTTGGTGTGCATTTTTAGCATCATTGCGTCCAAAGAGTATTGTCATAAAAACTATGGTGGGGTCACACTAACAATGTGTGCGTGTTTGGGTCACCCAACTGTTGGGTGATAGGTATTTTTTTCGACGCTGTCGTAGCTTCGACTGTCTATCTAGACACACGTAGTGATTTTACATTCTCTTTGTCTAGACATATGAATAATATAAGCGTCTAAGTTCTTCTCTACATTTTGAAGTGCTCAGATACCTATGTAAACTATATAAAATAAATGATAGCAAACGTAATTAATAACCGATAATATAATTGAATCTGTAATTTCTAAAACCTCACAAGCTTTTTTGCCAGAATTGAGTTAGCAATTAGCATACCTAATTAAATACTATCGATTCGTGCAAAAAATCCCACATGTTTGGTTTTCCTAAAATGTGAGGTTTTAAAAACCACCGATTCAATTAAGATAAAAGGTGAAAAGTTGATAAAGCAAAAATACCAAGCTTACCTAACAAATTCTGTTGCGGGATGACTTGAAATCTAGCTAATACTATTATGTATTTTGTTACATATAATTTTTTTCTAATTACTTAATTTGAGTCTTTTATCATTATTGATATTTCGCTATCAATCTAACTTTATTGTCTCAAAAGCCCGTCTTAAGATAAGAGTGACTAATTTTTCTTTTCTTTCTTTTGCCTTTCATATTTCATTAGGAACTATTAAGTTGGTTCCTAATGATATAGGAAACACAAACAAAATACAGTTCAGTTTGTTTTGTTAGTACTGTACAAAAGCATCAATAATTTAGTGTCAATAAATTAATTTGATAGTATACCTCAATGCAATCATGCCAAACTCCTACACCGCAAGATCATTAAGATGCTAGTGGTAAAATCAGGAAGCAAACCCAACAGTAGGCGTTTAGCACGTGCCTCCATTAACTGGCTTTTGTCTATCCTGTACCATTTAACTAAGAAATGAGGTATATTGTAACGTGAGTAGTTACGAGTATCTCCGTGGTTAGCGCTTTGCTTCAATCAATGTCATTATAAATTCACCCAAAGAATAAAGGCTCTGTCTGAATAACCATGGGTAATACTAATAGAATAGAATAAATGGGTAATAATATTAGAATAATACCAAAGCACAAAAGTGTAATACAATATAAGAGTGCTATATCTCAATAAATATTGATCCAAGCGATAAAGTGCACGGAATATTTTTTGTAGATAATTTTGTGAGCATTATTTAAATAATTGAATACATTTTGGTCACCATTTACGAGTTATTTACGAAAAACTAAAAAAGGGGACCTTTACATTACACCCCCTCTCCCCCGTTAGCTCCACCCCCATCTGTCTGTACTTTGAGTGTATGTTGTTTATGAGTCTATGTTGTTGCCAATAATCCTGTAAAAACTAATATCATTGCTGTCACCCTGTTGTAATTATCTGGTAACGATATATTCAAGTTAGTAAATATCGTTACTTATGGCTGTTACAGCTGATAAGTTTCTTGCGCCCGTTCTTCTTGTCAGCTAAAAAAGTCTGGAACGGGTGGTAGGAAAATATAGACGATTCAAAAGTACTTAATAATTAAGTTTATTTGAATAAAGCTTATTTGACCTTGACTTCGAGTATGTTATTTTAGACACCATTCCCTACAACTATGCCAAAATTCGCTCACGCCCGAATTATTTCCCCTATGGGTCAGTTTTTGGTGTTCTTTCGGCGTACTAAAAATAATCACATTGACAACAAAAGTTCCCCAAAAGTCCTAAATGCATCATCAAATTACATTTTACAAAAAGTTTTCATAAGGCAGTAGGCAGGTACTATTTTATACTGTGAATTATATGGTAAATGTTTAAGTTTTAATAAAAAATCTATGCTAAGTTACTTGGTACGTGTATTTACTGTGAGATTACATATTCAGTCACTAAATGCTTCTGTGCACGCGCCACGCCCGCTGACCTCGCCACTATAAACTAAATCAGAGCATTTGCTTCGTAACAGCCATGTTACGGGGAGATTTTGAAATAGGGCAGTTAATACGCCCGCACCTATATGCAAGTAAAATATATAGCTCTTTATCCTTACTTAATATTATAAATGCAAAAGTCCGTTTGTTTGTTTGTTTGTTAGGTACGCCTTCGCATCGTAACTACTGAACCGTTCATCATGAAATTTTGCATTCACGTTGTCGGGGGTGCAGAAAATGACATAGGGTACCTTTCATCCAGATAAAACGTACAGTCCTCGAGGGATAGCAAAAAACTCAGACAAAGTCGCGGGCGGCCGCTATGTAGAGTTTTCGTTCAGTTAACGTTTTTGACCCCTAGAAGAGATTAGAAGGAAAATCGGTAGGTACCTAATTCATGAAGTGTCGTTTTACGTCTTTGTGGAAATTATAATAAATACTCGTACGTTATTGGCAACTGTATGTTGTCAAAGAATGCTTTAAATTTGGAACGGTGTTGTTTAATATCATTATTTTATATTATAGAAGAATAAAAAAAACTTTTGTACTAACATATTTAACATTTAACCAAAATCCTAGTCAAACCGCAACACCATTACTAAAGAACCTCCAACATATTTCCATGCAGAAATGTCAGACAATGAGCTTTATTTCATAGTTAGTAAGGACTTATTTGAGTTTCCGTATTATAAATTAAATCCAGAAGACGTCATAGGTGTGACGACATTTATCATCTTATAAATGGAAACTATAAATATTTCATGAATTCTTGATTGTAAGCTTTTAGGTATTGACTTATTGAGGTATGTCCCTAAATAATTAATGGACAGTTATATTCAAGATGGTATCCGATAAAGAAGTTTCAACGTTTTTGCCTTATTGAAAGGTATGCATACTTTTTTGGTATGAGAATTTATTATGTGAAACTTGTTTCTTATAAGGAAATTGCGAAACCTATTTTAGTTGTAAATTTGTACTTGTAAGTACGTTTTTAAATATTTCTCGTAACTTAAATTATTCATAAAACAAAAACTTTTTAATAAAATGAGGCCTAACGAAACCCAAACCCTCCAATTTCCCCCAAAATTCAGGTCTAGATTCGTAAATAATTAAATTGCAAGTAGAGCGGTTTAGTAGACCAAAGTTTATCACAAAACCTACACCATACCTACACAGGTACAATGCCTTGAAACCTCAATTAGTTAGTTGGTGATCCTGTGAAAACGCATGTTACACATAGCATAGATGTTTCAGTGCACCTTTTTTTAAAAGTAACAATGTGCTTTTACAGCAACATCATTTACGTTCCAAAAACATTTTTATTGACATTTAAATATTACCAAAGTGTTTTAAGATTATATAATTAAACTAAAGATTTTTATTATAGATGAAGCATTTATTAACGAAATATTTGCTAGTTGTAGTGAAAATCCATTAAAAACTCTAAAATGGTGGCAAGAAATGAAACATTTGAAATTAATATTTACCGCCTTAACTCTCTGCTCTACAGTTAATGAAAATCGATTAATTTTCGCTTTTTCGATATTCCATTAAGAAAACACAACGACGACAACAATTCGACCAAAGATGATGAACAAATCTGGCCATCGATTGTGACATAATGTATGGCCAAAGTCGGAACGATGGAAGTATTGATCCTTTTATGTCACGGCACGCGAAAGATAAATAAGATATTATTGGTTATTAGAGGGTATTTTGTATTATTATTATCTTTGAGAACATAACACAAGTAATATTAAATTAAATTACAAAGCAGATATCAAAATAAATAAAACACAACAAAAGAAGGATTTCTTTATGCTAAAACAAAATAATTGAAAAACTGATTGAACGAGCGGTACAAGGCAATGCAATGCCTTTTTTATCAGCATTAATAGTAAATTAGACATAGGTACCTACTTAGTCGTTTTTCTCAATTTAGTCCAATCTCTGCCTTCCTTCATCTGCTACCCAACAGATTTTTACATGTACCACCGAACCATAATTCCCGTTGGATTGCTGTCCGATTCCCCAGTATCTGGGAGTTGATAGGAACACGAACGCAATCTCCAGCCATCCGCATCGTTATCCCTGTATGGCGAGCACCGCGGGGGCACCCATTAAACAGCGGACACGGAACATCTATCGCTGCCCTATTAATATTGAACGGGCGATATGTCGTCCAGTATTTAGATTAGCGATTTATGTTCTTACTAGGAAACTCGCTTCGCTCGCTCGGCTCGTGCGTTGTTGGTCGCAATAGAACATAACCTCCTCCTCGCTCGCAACACTCGCTCGTCGTCGCACCTGATGGACTAATTATTTTGAGACCTTTGGTAAACAGACTATTAGATGCGACGACGAGCGAGCTTAGCGAGCGAGGAGGAGGATGTTATGTTCCATTGCGTCCAACAACGCACGAGCCGAGCGAGCGAAGCGAGCGTGCCACGGCAGCGGCCGGCGAAGTGCCAGAACCGACCTGCTGGCGTGTAATGCTCAACTTATTGATAAATTGATAAACCGCATGCGAGTCATCCATTATAGGCATTTCATACATAGGTGAATCATCCAATATCAAATTTGACCATGTGTCTCACTATTAAACTGGCTCCCTATTCGCCGGCGCAGGGACTTACACACTCTTACGCTCCTTTACTCCATACTTTTCCTTCCAACTTCACCACCTTACCTCAAAGCCTGTTTCTCCTATCTCTCTTCGTCCTCGCAATGTAAACTACGATCTTCTTCAAATCTTTCCCTTGCAATTTCCTGAACACTCTACTGATTTATTTTCTTATTCCTTTACTGTCCATCCTGTCCGCTTATGGAATTCTTTACCAGAGGGTATCAGGAAAGCTCAGACTCTTAGTTCCTTCAGATATAGAGTTGAAAGTTATTTCCTTTCCTCTTATTCTGACTGACTATGTATTTATATAATTCTCCTTTAGTTTTATGTGTATTTTGTCTTGTAGATATATTTATTTTCAAATACGCTACCACTCCCCTTTTAGTCCTATGTTTATTTATTTTTCACCCAAGGGTTGCCTGGAAGAGATTGCTGCTTAGCAATAAGGCCACCCCTTGTATGCTTTTTCTCTGTAACTGTCCTTCTTTCTGTAATTCTTTTTTTGTGTGCAATAAAGCGTATTTTAATATTGTTATTATTATGATTATTGATTTTAGTTCAATCAAAGTAAGGTAAGTTAAACAGTAGTTGTAGGCGTTATGAACGTGAATCGAGCGTAGTTATCTCGAAAATAGTTGGGATAAAATTAGTTATTATTATATTATTATGTAACCGTATTTAGATTAGCAATATTCAACTCGTTTACTTGGCACATGTTTCTGTTATTCGATTGCGAAAAACTATTTTGCTGCCTGGTTAAGTGGTAAGTTGATTTTGAAAAAAAATACTGTTGTTTCACATTTTTATTGTTTTGGTTGTCAGTATTTTAAGTTAGTTGACTGCGAATCCCTAAATAAGAAGTTGATGTTTAGTTTAAACGTATTCGTTTATATTTCCTATTTCATATTAGATTATTACAATGCTCATTGTTAAAGTTTAAATGAACATAATTTCGGATAATTAAACGAAGTTCCAAAGTCAATTAATTCGTCCAACTCGTCAGATAATTTCAGCATTTTCATGAACAACTCCCATATAATGTCGCTCGTGGGCAGACTGAGTTAAGCCTAAGATAACCGTGCCGTCATATTACGGGTGTAATTTTTAGCGGCGTAGGTCGTTGTCTATGTAAACAACACGGCGCGGTTTCTGACGTTACGGTGTCGCCGTATTGTTTACATAGCCAACATTCAACGCCGCTATATTACGGCCGTAATATGACGGCACCGCTATCCTAGGAAACCCTAACTTTAGGCTGAAGCCTATCTGTTACGCTTTCACGCCTTCGATCATTTATTCCTGCTATTGTATTGCCTAGTGCATCCTTTAGGTGGGAATATCGTTGTTTCACGCCTAAACTACTGAACTGATCATAATGAAATTTGATTTAAATTTCTGAGGGGGAGAGGAAAAAGGAAGGCTTGATGGTGACCCGCGTAATCACGTAAAATTGGCTGATCTGATTTTGAGGAAATTAAAACACAGAATACTATTTATCCTGTCTAAAGGTTCACTAATGATTTTCTCGAATATCCACGCAGATGAAGTCGCGGGCTAAAGCTAGTAGTTAATGAAATGTAAATTATTTGTAATAAGTTATTGTGCTTCCGCGTTATCAGACGTCATTTCAAGTAACCCACACTTCCATTTCTGACCTCATCAATCATTCTTCAAATTTCTGATTATATCAACTTCTCATTCATCAATCAAAGTATATTTATGACTTTTTACATTATTTTGTCTTATAAAGATATTTAATATTTTAATTACCTACCTACCTTGTTTTCAAAATAAAGGTGTAGTTTGAAAGAAATCCAAATTCATTCAATAAATTATTTCGATTTTTGACTTTTTGACAAAAACCTCTCGTGGGGTTGATCAGACAATCAAACTGAACAACTTTTATTATGGGACTAACCTTGATATCGCGAAAAAAGTGTTTCATACATTTCGATGGAGTAGGATTGTACTTTTGTATGGAACAGCTGATTTTTTTTCGTGATTTAGAGGTTGGTCCCTTATTGAAAGTTGTTCAGTTTGATGGTCTGATCAACCCCACGTTTATCCACCATTGAAGTTGAAAACTAAATAAAAACATTTTCATTTTTAAGTGATGGTTTCTAAAGAACCATTTATATCCCTTTAAAGAAACACAACGTGTTGAATTAACTTTAATTTAAAAACAACATTAATATCTCTGAATAATTAGAAGAAGTACACACTTTTTTTGCTTAATTTCACTTCTAAATGTACTTTTACTTCACTCACACACACGCTGAGCTTAAAATGCATATTCTCACTTAACTTTTTGCCTTAAACCCATTACTTGTAAGTATACAATGTATGCACTCATAACCATGAAAATCTTTCAGAAAATAGCAGAGCTTTTTAATCATGGTTTCCACAGTGTTCATTATTCGCGATGCACAAAAAGTACTTAGCACTTAAATTCACCGCACCCAGTTAAAGCAACACACTATCCTTTTAAGGTATACCTACACGTTGAGAAATGCAACTTTCCATTTGGGATAAACAATGGCGAGGCGCCATCTTACTTGCAACATCTGCTTTATGACAATGGGCATTTAATTAAATTTCTGCACGAAATGTTTACAATTAAGTCCAAAAAGTTATAACATACCCCTTACTGCTTTAAAATACCTTCGGTTATAGCACTTCGTTTTTTATCTTGTGTAAATATCGAAATTAAAAAGAGAGGTAAATTGGAAAAAAATGCTTTCATTTAAACATAAATAATTGCAGTATATTTGAATTGATAGGATCAGCACTCAGTACCATTTTTTTTCTCTTTTTCATTATTATTATTATTTGAGTATTAGGGGCTCTACAGCTCTTTATGCTCTTTATCATAATAAAAATAATAATTTTATATCCATCATATAAAACTAGTGGCTCCGTGAGCTGTAGACCTCCCGTTAAAAAGTTACTCAAAATGTAAGTTGTTAAAAAAATAGATGTCCATCATATAATATCATACTGGCATTGTTTTTATCTCTAATGTAAATTGATGAATACTTGAAAAGAATGTTTAACAAAAACAATAGTTCAAGGTCGTGTAGTTGACGTGCGTGATTTGTTGCAGACCACACTAGCGTCATTTTAGTTGAGGACACTAAACAATACAGGTTTCGACTGTGGCACCATTTATCTTTCCGTCGATTTAGCAATGACGAACCACCGTTCTCAGTTATAATCACAAAAACCCGACCAGCAGTTCATTAAATTTACCTTTGTGTCCACCATTCAATCTCCGACATCGGCTCTTTGAAATGAATTAGTTATGAAGGCAGTCCTTGGACGCAGCTCTAAAAAGCTTCTATGCTTATTCAGCGAGGATATCAGTAAGCATTATATGTCAAAACGGACGAGATATAAATTACTGGCGATGTTGTAGACAATGAATCCTGAATAATGCATGCTCTTGTAAATTGTACTCGTGGCCGATTGCCTAACAACGGCTGTCAACTTGGACTTCTTATAAAGGATGAGTGTTAAATATTGCGCGGCAAGAAGATCATTGATGTCGATCTACTCAATAAATGGCCTGATAAATTAGCAATTCAAGTCTTCCTAGGATGACGGTGCCGTCATATTACGGCCGTAATTTAGTGGCGTAGGATGTTGTCTATGTAAAGAATATGGCGCGGTTTCCTAGAGAGCGGTGCTGGACACCGTAAAGTCAAATAGTCTTTTTATACGGCAACTATGTGACGGCACTGCTTTCTTAGGAAACCCTAGCTTTAAGGATATAGAAGCTAAATAATAGCAAACAAAGTTAGTGGTACCTCATTTTGGTTTATCTAATTGTAACAGCAGTCAGAAATAAATTACCTTAAAATACGTGCAGTCGTGTAAAAATCAAGCCATGGCTTTCCAGCTTACCTAGTTGTTATTGAAATTATGTTCAACAAAAGTTAACAATAATTTCGTTATTTTTTAACACGTTTTTATTAGGTTGCTTTCTCGTTTGTTTGTTTGTTTGCCCGCAAAGTTTGCGAACGATTTTAAACTAGCTTCCCGATGAGCTAGAGACTTGAAACTTTGAACATAGGCCAGAACTGGAATACAATGCAATATTATGGTGTCATTGAGCTGATCTGATGATGGATCTGGAAGATGGCCACAGGAACTTAATGATGCAACCATACAACCCCATTGTGATTAGGCTTGTTAGAATCGTCTTGACGAAAACTCTAATGGGAAATAAGGTCCAGGGTCTGATGATGAAGCTGGAAGGCCATGCCAAAGGAACTCAATATTGAAACCGTGCAATCCCATCGAGTTTGGGCTCATTTGAATCGTCTTGACGAGTACTTTGTTGGGAAAAAGTGTCCGAGGATCTGATGATGGAGCCGGAAGAAGGCCATAGGAACTCTATGATAAAACCACGCTACCCCATCGACTTTGGGCTCGTTTGAATCGTCTTGACGAGTACTTTGTTGGAAAATTGGTCAGTAAGTAGGTAGTCTCATAGTTCCTAGACGTAATGTAGCCTGCAATATTAATTTGTTTTTGTTTTAGTTTCTCATATAGTTTCTAATATAGTTATGTTTACTTTTCTAAGAATGCTGTGTATACTTGTAAGTGGCTTACATACATGCCCTTATGTAACAAGCGACAATAAATTAAATGTTGTGTATGTTTAGCTGTAAGTATACCATAATAAATAAAATAAAATAAAATAAAATAGTGTCCGAGGATCTGATGATGGAGCCGGAAGAAGGCCATAGGTACTCTATAATAAAACCACGCTACCCCATCGAGTTTATGATTGTTTGAATCGTCTTGACGAGTACTTTGTTTGGTAAATAGTGTCTAGGGTCTGATGATGGAGCCGGAAGAAGACCACTGGAACTCGGTAATAAAACCATGCAACCCCATCGAGTTTGGGCTTGTTTGAATCGCCTTGACGAGGATTTTGTTGGGAAATAGTGTCCAGGGTCTGATGATGGAGCCGGAGGAAGGCCAATGGAACTCTATAATAAAACCACGCAACCTCATTGAGTTTGGGCTCGGTTGAATCGTCTTGACGAGTTCTTTGTTGGGAAATAGTTTCCAGGGTCTGATGATGGAGCAGGAAGGAAGAAGGGCACTGGGACTCTGTAATAAAACTATGCAACCCCATCGAGTTTGGGCTCGTTTGAATCGTGTTGACGAGTTCTTTATTGGGAAATAGTTTCCAGGGTCTAATGATGGAGCCGGAAGAAGGGCACTGGGACTCTGTAATAAAACCATGCAACATCATCGAGTTTGGGCTCGTTTGAATCGTTTTGACGAGTGCTCCGATAGGAGATGGTATATTTTTAGTCTTAGCTCGTTAACTAAAAAGCATAAAATAATAATTTACTGAAAAAAAATATTTTTTAAAAACACGTTTTTAAAACGGACTAAATTGTTACAAAAAAATCGGACTAAAAATATTAAAACGGAGACAAGTAAAAACAAACTTAAAAGTAAAAAATATTTTTTTCTATAAATATTTATAACCCTAATAACCTAAACCTACCTACAGAAATTTTAAACCTAAAATTTTTAAACCTAAAAACGTGGGGCGCGTTTTGTAAAATTTATCATCCATATTGTCTATACTATAGCATGCGCCCCACGTTTTTTGGTTTAAAAGTTTTAGGTTTGAAATTTCTGTAGGTAGATTTAGGTTATTAGGGTTATAAATATTTACAGAAAAAAATATTTTTTACTTTTTAGTTTGTTTTTACTTGTCTCCGTTTTAATATTTTTAGTCCGATTTTTTTGTAACAATTTTTTATTTTAGTATAAATTCGCACATCCTGTGATATAGATACCATTATATAATCAAACCACGAAGGCACTATAGGATTGCCTTCGTGGTTTGATTAAGTATGGTCCTTACCAAATTCATGTATGGTGATGGGACTCCATGTTTGATATAAACAGGTTTCGGTATCGCGATGGCTTCAATTACCATCATGTGCAGAATTTTATGACAGACACATTGACAGGGCCCATAAATCCATGCGTTATATATCATTGAAAAATTTCATAGTAAACTGGGCTCTATAATAAGCTAATAAATTTAATAGAAAAAATACTAGAAAATATCGACTCACCCGTAGCAGCTCAGACGGGACTCGACTAGTGCTTACCTACACAATGAAAGGAATCTACCCTCCAAAAATTGTATCTCTACCAGCAAAAATGGTTCAGCCCCATACAAATCCCCATACAAACTGGAACACCCTGTAGCACCCTGTATAACGGGAATTTTACAAAACGCTTTCTTAGTGCTCACCTACACCATGAAAGGTATTTACCCTCCAAAAATGGTGTCTCTACTTCAACCCTATACAAATTCTCATACAAACTGAAACAACCTGTAGCATCCTGTATGACGGGAGTTTTCTAAAATCCTTTCTTAGTGCTCACCTACACCATGAAAGGTATCTACCCTCAAAAAATGGTGTCTCTACTTAGACCCTATACAAATTCTCATACAAACTTAAACAACCTGTAGCACCCTGTATGACGGGAATTTTCTAAAATCCTTTCTTAGTCCTCATCTACATCATGAAAGGTATCTTCCCTCCAAAAATGGTGTCTCTACCTTCAGCTGTTAGGGCTCCACGCTTATCCCAACAATGAATGAATGAATCAATCAATCAATTTAGAGTTTTATATGTATAGATAGCATTGTGAATGCCTATAATCTAAAAATTTCAAAATTTGTATACTTAGCTTTTTCATCTAAATCGATTGTCTGGCATCTCATCTGTAAGGGTGTCGCATTCGAATGTTGATTCTTCACATTGATGAGATAACACTGGCTTATAGCGAAAACGTAAAAAGTACTAGAAAATTTCGCCACTCCTACTGGCGACTTGGTAGGTATAGCATAATTGGTCAGTGCATTGGGCCGGAATCCCAAAAGTGCGGGTTCGAGTCCCGTCTGAGCTGCTATGGGCGAGATGATTTTTTCTAGTATTTTTTCTAGTAAATTTATTAGCTTAATATAAAAATAGCATTGTGAATGCCTATAATCTAAAAATTTCAGAATGGAGAGCCCATTCTGTCCATCTTTTTTTTTTGGTTGTCAGTTATTTCGATCGGCTATTTTAAAACGACGTGATTATGCTGACCAAAGCACGAAACTTGATGAAGGCTGTAATTAAAAAAATACTGTACAACAGTTTTTAGACAATCACAAAATTATTTGAAGTCTTTGGACAGTCAACCTCAATACTGCCTGTCTTTTGTTTTGACTGGTAACCACCAGTCAAAACATTGGGAGAAAACAGCTCAAAATCTCCAAAGAAGGTTTATGCTGCTTTTCCAGAAATATCCTCTATGGCATAGGTCAAAGTCAAGAATAGCAAATAGTTAAATACCGTTGATGCCACGTCAAAGGTAGTCCGTACACGAACCAGCCAGTAATCGGCATACCCTTCAAGCCAGTGTGGAAATTATTTAATCCGGCATATGAGATGTTTCATCGAACCACGATAGATTGGTCGAACAATTTTGATGGGAGGCCGAGGCATGGGCCCCTCCATTATTTCCCCGTCAAAGTGATTAAATAAATAGTCCCTCAGGTACGAGTTATTCCGTAATTACGGAGCTTTATTGCCTAGACACGGCCCTGGAATGTTTTGGAACATAGGTGTGCTAACCTTGGTTGTGGCATGTGAGCGAACACCAATTTCGCTTAAGAATGTTCTATCTGTACGGTTTAAAACGATCAAAAACACAAGTTTTTCTTACGAGAAGAAGATATTATTGGATTTTATGAGCAAAAAGAGAATAAGGTATCCTAATTTTATTGTCAGCTAAAAAAGTCTCGAATGGATGTTAGGAAAATATATATAAATGTTACCGGCAATGTGTATAATCCGGCATTGTATACAATGCCTAGGCATTGTATACAATTCGCGCTCACCTTAAATTTCTAACCTAACCCGGTAAAGCAGGTTCGATTCCAAACTCAATGAGCCCCCCTCGAGCCCCCCTCAGGCCCCGTCGAGCACCCCTCGAGCCCCCCTCGAGCCCCACTTGACCACCCATCCAGCCCCCCTCGAGCACCCCTCGAGCCCCCCTCAACCCCCCTCGAGGCCCCTCGAGCCCCCTTGAGCCCCTCGAGCCCCCCACGAGGTGTGATACTTCCCAGCAACGCCACCATGGCGTAGAGATTTCTAAATACCCTCAAATGAAAGACCATAAAATGTACCTAATTGTACCCTAACTCAAAAAATTGTACCTCTGATAGTTTCAGAGAAAAACGCACTTGATTGTGGCGTTGCCAGGAAGTATGCTTCCTGGCAACGCCACGCTGTACCAGATTGAAATTGATCTCGCAGTAATGGCCAGAAATTGTACTTAATTTGTACCCCATTATTGAATTGAAACATGCTGAGTTTCGATAAAAAAAACATTTTTAAATTTACCTTGCTTGATCTGCAATACATGCAACGCACATTGTTATTTATGTAAACTGATGTTTGGCTAAGGAGTTTCTATGCATTATGCAGTAGTAGGACCGAAGAGGCAACCGCCTCTGTGGTCTAGTGGTTTGCCCACCCATGTGAGACGCAGGGGTCCGGGTTCGATTCCCTGGGGGGGTGCAATTTGTACTCGGTTTAGTTAGTTGTAGCGCTTAGTTTAAGTCCGCATGGCTAACTACCACCATCTTACCTATAATTACACACAATTTAATTGGTACCATTTTAGTACAATTTATTTGGTACCATATAGAACAATTTATTTATAAGTACCATATTATATATAATATAAGTACCATATAGTATACTTAATTAGGTACTTTTTAGTACAATTTATTTGAAACCATATAGTACAATTTATTTGGTACCATATAATATAATTTATTTGGTACTTATTAGTGCCATTCATTAGGTACTAATTAGTACAATTTATTTGGTACCAAATAGTACAATTTATTTGGTACTTTTTAGTGCTATTTATTTGGTACTATTAAGTACAATTAATTTGGTACCGTATAGTACAATTTATTAGGTACCCTCTAGTACAATTTATTTGGTATCATATAGTACCATTTATTAGGTACTATTAGGAACAATTTATTTGGTACCAAATAGTACAAATTAGTTGGTACTATTTAGTAAATACCCCGCCAACTCGCGAAAAATCCCGTAATGCTCCACCGTGCCAGTTGGCGACTGGACGGGAGGACCCGGTGGAGGGTTATCGGGGGGGTTCGGGCGTCCCCGCAGTCTCCAAACGAGTTCCCCCTCGGATCAGCTGAGCCGAAAAGTACTAATATGGGTTAAATGAGCAGTGCCTCGACTGTTTTTATCCTATCCCCCACAAATCACTATAACTTATAATGTCAAAGCAAAGAAAGAAGAACAAGATTAAACAACGGCGGCACTTCCTCCCAGTAAAAGTGCACCTCACTAATATCCGAGGTATGCACTCAAATCTCGATCCGGTCCATCACCACCTCGAGACCGAAAAGCCGCACCTATTCTTCTTAACGGAGACGCAGATAGCAACACCATCGGATGCGGCGTACCTCAACTACCCTGGCTACACTCTTGAACATAAGTTCAAAAAACATGCAGGGGTCTGTGTGTACGTTCGCGATGACTTATGCTGTAGGCGTCTCCGTTGCTTTGAGAAGTCAGGGTTTTCCGTGCTGTGGCTCCTGGTGGACACTGGGGTAGAAAAATCGATCTACGTAGGTGTCTACCGGTCGCACAGCGGTGACCAGGAGACAACTGAGCTCATTGAACACCTCATTGAGACGACGGACGCTGCACTTCAGCGATATCCAACGGCGGAGCTTGTTTTTCTGGGGGACTTCAACGCCCACCACAAGGCCACTCCTTGTGGTGGGCGTTGAAGCGTTCCCATACCAGAAAACTGACCATGCCGGGAGAGAGGCGCGAAGGTTCGCCTTAGCGCTAGATCTCACTCAGCTGGTGGATCAAGCAACGCGGATACCAGATATCGCTGACCATACACCCAACTGCCTCGACTTGCTGCTGACAACTGATCCACACAGACATTCGGTATCGGTCTCAGCTCCCCTAGGTACATCCGATCACTGTGTGGTGAAATCCGTATCGAACCACTCGCCTCCGGATGACAGTCCAAAGGGCACGAGACGAGTTTGGCGTTACGAGTCGGCAGATTGGGACGAGATGCGTACCTTCTTTGCATCTTACCCGTGGCGACAAGTATGCTTCTCTTCAGGAGACCCCTCCTGCTCTGCTGATGTGGTTGCTGATGTGATTCGGCAGGGAATGGAATATTTCATTCCATTCTCCGACATACCGCTCGATCACAAAGCCCGACCATGGTACAATGCAGACTGTGCTCGTGCTGAAGCTCGTAAGCAGTCTGCATACCAAGCCTGGGTGCAAGCCCGCGATCGTAAGGTTCGAGTGCGAAGAGTCCGCGCCAAAAAGAGAGCATTTAATTTAGCCGCAAAATCTTGCAAAAGGGTGTTGCGTAAAGCTAGGTTCGACCATGTCAGCCGCATTGGGGCGAAACTCGCATCCTATCCACCGGGTAGTAAGCGATTCTGGTCCTTGTCGAAGTCGGTCGAGTCTAACTTCTGCCGTCCCACATTGCCTCCCATGCAGAAGCCCGATGGGACGCTGGCTCACTCCGCAGTTGAGAAGGCGAATCTATTTGCCACTCTGTTTGCGAGTAATTCGCGTCTGGATACTGGCTCTACACAACCACCAACCCTACCTCGCTGTAATTCTTCGATGCAGGAGATTACAATACACAACAAAGAGGTCCGTAGAGTCCTACTTAATCTAGACGTGAATAAGGCCAGTGGTCCTGATGGCATACCAGCAAGAGTGCTGAGGTGTTGTGCGCCTGAGTTGTCACCTGTACTGACGCGTCTGTACCGCCTTTCCCTTCTGTCCAAAACCGTACCGAAGTCTTGGAAGCTTGCCAATGTGCAACCAGTACCTAAAAAGGGTAGTCGTGCCGACCCTGCCAATTACCGACCTATCGCCATCACTTCCATACTGTGTAAAGTTATGGAGAGAGTACTGAACGGTAAGCTGCTCACATACCTAGAGGATAACGATCTCCTCAGTGATCGTCAATATGGCTTTCGCCGAGGTCGATCAACTGGGGATCTTCTTGTGTATGTGACGCACTGCTGGGGCGAGGCCATTGAGAAACACGGCGAAGCACTTGCTGTTTCGCTTGACATCTCAAAGGCTTTTGACAGGGTTTGGCACGCAAGTCTGCTGAGCAAGCTTCCAGCGTACGGAATCCCTGCTGGCTTTTGTAGCTGGGTAGCCGACTTCTTGAGTGAACGGTCGATCAGAGTAGTCATTGACGGCTGCTCCTCTGACCTCATGGCGATTGATGCCGGAGTTCCTCAGGGGTCGGTGCTCTCTGCGACGCTTTTCCTGCTACACATCAATGACCTACTAATATCGGGCATTGTTGGCTATGCGGACGACAGTACCGTCATGGAGAGATATCTGTCCAGCGCGAATACCGGTGGAGATGAGGTAAAAATAATGAGAGAGGCCATGATTGAGCGATTGAACTTGACGTTAAGTCTCGTCTCCCAATAGGGTGATGAAAATCTCGTCAGCTTCAATGCCTCTAAAACGCAGGCATGTCTGTTCACCGCGAAAAGGAGTCCATTTACCTTAACTCCTACTTTCCGTGGTACATCTATTCAAGTAACCGATTCTCTCCAGCTTCTTGGCATGGAGTTATCTTCTGATCTCAACTTCGGCACCTCCATCGAGTCCAAGGCTCAAACTGCAGCTAGGAAGCTGAGCGTCCTAAATAAAGTCAAGCGGTACTTTACGCCTGGGCAGCTTTTAACTCTCTATAAAGCTCAAGTCCAGTCTTGCATGGAGTACTGCTGCCACCTATGGGATGGCTCGGCGAAATATCAACTTGCTGCACTGGACTCGGTGGAACGCAGAGCCAAGAGATTAATAGGCGATGAAGAACTGGTAGCAGCTAAGCTTAACAGTTTAGCTCACCGCCGAAAAGTTGCTTGCCTATCGGTCTTTTATAGATTGTACTTCGGTGAGTGTGCTCAAGAACTGCATGAACTCATTCCACCTTCTCCTTTCTACCATCGGACATCCAGACGCACTGCAGGTTACCACCCGTTCTTAGTTGATATACCTTTTCTGCGTACCAAACGCTACTCATCATCTTTCATAATGCGCACAGCTATGGAATGGAATTCCCTGCCGGCGTCTGTGTTTCCGAGCGCATACAACCTGACTCTATTCAAGGCCAGAGTGAATAAGCACCTTCTGGGCAAGCTCGCTCCATCGTAGACCCTGTCTTTGCTTTCTGGGCAAGACTGGGGTCAAGAGCAAACCCATTCAATATAAAAAAAAAAAAAAACATATATTTGGTACCATATAATACAATTTATAAGGTAGCATATACAAGGTGTTTGGTAAAAGCCTTATAAAGCCGAATATGGTAGACAAGGACCATCAAACTGAACAACTTTTACTACGGGATCAACTCTGAAATCGCGAAAAAAAAACTGCTGTTTCATACATTTTGATATTTTCGTTATTAATTTTTGTATGAAACAGCTGATATTTTTTCGCGATTTCAGGGTTGGTCCCATAGTAAAAGTTGCTCAGTTAGATGGTCCCTATCTACCATATTCGGCTTTATAAGGCCTTTACCAAACACCTTGTATATTACGATTTATTTGGAACTATTTAGTGTCATTTATTTGGTACTATTAAGTACAATTAATTTGGTACCATTTATTAGGTACCTACCATTAAGTACAATTTATTTGGATTTATATTGTACTATTTATTAGGTACTATTTAGTACCATTTATTTGGTACCAAATAGTACAATTAATTTGGTAACGTATAGTACATTTATTTAGGTACTCTTTAGTACAATTAATTTGCTATTTATTTGGTACTATTTAGTACCATAAATTTGGTAACATACAGTACAATGTATTTGGTACCATATAATACACTTACTTTGATACTATTTGTACTATTTATTTGGTACCATATATTACAATTTATTTAGTACTATTTAGAGCCTTTTATATGGTACTATTAAGTACAATTAATTTGGCACTATATAGTACCATTTATTAGGTACTATTGAGTACTATTTATTTGAAACCATAGAGTACAATTTATTTGGTACCATATAATACAATTTATTTAGTACTATTTAGAGACATTTATTCGGTACTATTAAGTACAATTAATTTGGCACTATATAGTACCATTTATTAGGTACTTTTTAGTATAATTTATTTTAAACCATACAGGTACAATTTATTTGGTCAAATATAATACAATTTATTTAGTACTATTTCGATCCATTTATTTGGTACTATTAAGTAAAATTAATTTGGCACTATATAGTACCATTTATTAGGTATTTTTTAGTACAATTTATTTGAAACCATACATTACGATTTATTAGGTACTAGAGGCCGCCCGCGGTTTCACTCGCGTGGTTCCCGTTCCCGTGGGAATATCAGAATAAAAAGTATTTTTTGTTTTAATTTAGGCTATCTATGATCTGTGTGCCAAATTCCAACCAAATCCGTTCATTAGTTTTTGCGTGATTGAGGAACAAACATCCAAACCCACAAACTTTCACATTTATAATATTATAGTAAGATTAAGATAAAGAAAAAATACTAGAAAAAATCGACTCACCCGTAGCATTTCAGACAGGATTCGAACCCGCTCTTTGGATTCCGGCCCAATGCACTAACCAATTATGCTACCGAGTTGCCTCCAAGACCCAATTATGCCATAATTGGTTAGTGCATTGGGCCGAAATCCCAAGGGTGCGGGTTCAAATCCTTTCTGAGCTGCTACGGGTGAGTCGATTCTTTCTAGTATTTTTGCTATTAAATATTTATCTTAATAGAAAAATAGCATTGTGAATGCCTAAAATCTAAAATATAAAAAATTCATTAGGTGTTATTAAGTACAATTAATTTGGTACCATATAGTACAATTAATTTGGTACTATTTAGTACAATTAGTTTGATACCAAATAGTACTATTTATTAGGTACTATTTAGTACAAACTTATTTGGTACTTTTTAGTGCCATTAATTTGGTACTATTTAGTACCATTTATTTGGTACTATTTATTACAATTTATTTGGTACTTTTTAGTGCCATTAATTTGGTACTATTACGTACAATTTATTTTGTACCATGTAGTACAATTTATTTGGTACTATTTCTTTTATTTATTTATAAATATTTTTTGTACAAATACATCAAGTAAGGTGCAAATGGCGGACTTAATTCTAAGAGCATTCTCGACCAGTCACCAACAAAAATATATATTTACATGCATTCAAAAAACATTAATGCAAACTAGGGATGCAACGATACCAATGCCGATAATTGTAAACCGCAGGTTTTCAACTAGGTATATTAGCTTTATGAGATCGTAATTTTTGACGATCATCGGTATCGTAAAAAGTATTACGATTTATAAGAATCTTAAAATTACTGTTGTTGATGTAATTTATTTTGCGTGAAAAGGAAAGCAAGACAGCATCGAATGTTTGCGCTGGCATCACAGAATGCAGAAATGGGTGGAAACTAAAGAAGTTGACATTATGAGCTGAAACGTATTCAAGATAATAGGTGGTAAATTGTCATTAAGATTTAAATAAAAGGTGATTTTACTCAAGTGTTTTATTAAATGTAAATAAAATAATCGTAATGCATTCATTATCGTATTCGCTATTACGATGCATTTATCATTCGTATCGGTATCGTAATAGAAATAAGGTACCGGCACATTTGTCTGCGTTAACCACGCGTGCCACGCGTTAACACGCCGTCAGATGACATCGGTTTTCATCAACTTTTCATAGTAAATGTATGCACTAGGATCACGACGGTGGCGCCACTTTCCCATTAAAACTTATAAAACAATAAATAAGTTGCATTAATAAATATTTTTATTAATTGATTATGTAAACATGAATTTATTGGTTTGTATTAATGTATGTTGTACATGCATGTAAATATTTTTTTGTTGGTAGACTGGTAGAGAATGCTCATAGCAATAAGTCCACCATTTGTACCTTACTTGATGTATTTGTAGTTTGTACAAAAAATATTTATAAATAAAAAAAATATAAACAAATAAATTGTACTATATGGTACCAAATTAATTGTACTAAAAAGTACCTAATAAATGGTACAATATAGTAACAAATTAATTGTACTTAATAGTACCAAATTAATGGATCGAAATAGTACTAAATAAATTGTATTATATGGTACCAAATAAATTGTACTGTATGGTTTCAAAAAAAATTACTAAAAATTACCTAATAAATTGTACTATATAGTGCCAAATTAATTTTACTTAATAGTACCAAATAAATGGATCTAAAAAGTACTAAATAAATTGTATTATGTGACCAAATAAATTGTACCTGTATGGTTTCAAATAAATTATACTAAAAAGTACCTAATAAATGGTACTATACAGTGCAAAATTAATTGTACTTAATAGTACCAAATAAATGTCTCTAAATAGTACTAAATAAATTGTATTATATGGTACCAAATAAATTGTACTCTATGGTTTCAAATAAATAGTACTCAATAGTACCTAATAAATGGTACTATACAGTGGCGGTACCCCCATACAAGCCGAAAAGCCCGGCTTGCCCTAACAATAACTTACTTACACTACTAATGAATCGTAATTAATAACAACAAAACAATATTATTAACGAATGTTAATTTTCAATAATCAATAACCACAAATTCATTTTTTACAACAACTGATCGAGAGACAAGTCGCTAAACTGCGTTACTTTCCTCAATAAACCCTACAAATGCATTTCATCTCCCTCGCACTCGTTGGCTTGCAACCGGGCTTTGCGATCTGTATATATCCGCTCTCTTCTTACTTTAACAAAACTGCTACCGCATCATATGCACACTGCTGTAGGTACTATAGATTCTATGAGAAATACAGAAGCCGACTAAAAGCCTGGCTTTTTGCTTCAATCTGTGACGACAGGTGTTTTGAAAAAACAAACTGTTTTGCCTTTATTAGTGTTTTTATGTTAAAAATGAATTAAAACTTCAGTTTAATGATTGATAATGGTCCCTTGTGATGGATTGAAATGTTTATTAACTGTTGTGTGATCTATGAAAGTGTACCTACGAGTCGAGTCGATTCCAAGAGAAATACAAAATAACGTAAGTAATAAACCTTTTCATTTGAGTATTTTGCAAAGAAATATAATATTCTTCAATGTATCGTAATATTGTAGTGGACTCTTTACATTGTTGGTTGTTCTTATAAAAATAAATAAGTAAGGTTAGTTTTGCGTCTTTCATTTGAACGAAAATTTAAATGTTTGTTTGTAAATGTTTGTTTGGAATGCAGGGGATAGGATTTGAATTGCCTAGCAGGGACGCTATGATTTTGTGAAATGATTTAGATATTTATTATGAGTGACACATTTTAAACGAGAAATTTAGTTTTGATTACACAATAATTAAATTTGATAAAGCCACGCCATCTAGCATTTTGCGGTGAACTAATTTATGAATAATTAAAGTACGTTTAAGGGTTGTGCTTTTGGTGCTTTTTTGAGAGCTATCTATGAATTCGTTTAGATGGCGCTGAGCGGTGTCGCATCGATATTTTGGTAAAGATCATCGTATGAAAAAAATCTTTAATTAGTAACGAGAAATTGTGGGATGCATTGGTTTTTTGCTTGTATTGAGCTGATAAAAAAATTGCTTGATTTGAGGGTTCGGGCTTGCGCTACTATGTAGGCCTGGGCACGCCACTGGTACTATATAGTGCCAAATTAATTGTACTTAATAGTACGATTCGCCGTATTCAAGATTTGACATCTTCCAGATTCGTCGGAATACAGTCGATGACATATTTTTTTATTTAAGTATTTATTTAATTATAAGGTACAAAATCATCATAATAGACATAACACTTTAGTTCAAATATTAATTAATGTGAAGCATGTTCATAATAATAAAAAAATTCAAAATTGACACTTTTTTACTGATAATTATTGTGAGACCATTTCCGACATGCGTAACATAATGGCGCGGCTCGCAAGCAATTATAAAATTAAAAATGGTAAAGCGCCATTGTTATCGATTGTACGTATTACGACGAATCAGGAAATTGGCGAATCTGGAATTCGACGAATCTGGAATACGACGAGTCAGGAACATGACGAATCCGGAACAAATCGAAAATATCAAAATGTATGAAACAGCTGATTTTTTTTCGCGATTTCAGAGTTGATCCCGTAGTAAAAGTTGTTCAGTTTGATGGTCCTTGTCTACCATATTCGGCTTTATAAGGCTTTTACCAAACACTTTGTATATGCTACCATATAAATAGTATTATATGGTACCAAATATATGTACTAAATAGTACCAACTTATTTGTACTATTTGGTACCAAATAAATGGTTCCTAATAGTACCTAATAAATGGTACTATATGATACCAAATAAATTGTACTAGAGGGTACCTAATAAATTGTACTATACGGTGCCAAATTAATTATACTTAATAGTACCAAATAAATAGCACTAAAAAGTACCAAATAAATTGTACTATTTGGTACCAAATAAATTGTACTATTTGGTACCAAATAAATTGTTCTTAATAGTACCTAATAAATGGTACTATATGATACCATATAAATTGTACTAAAGGGTACCTAATAAAATGTACTATACGGTACCAAATTAATTGTACTTAATAGTACCAAATAAATGGCACTAAAAAGTACCAAATAAATTGTACTATTTGGTACCAAATAAATTGTACTAATTAGTACCTAATAAATGGCACTAATAAGTACCAAATAAATTATATTATATGGTACCAAATAAATTGTACTAAAAAGTACCTAATTAAGTATACTATATGGTACTTATATTATATATAATATGGTACTTATAAATAAATTGTTCTATATGGTACCAAATAAATTGTACTAAAATGGTACCAATTAAATTGTGTGTAATTATAGGTGAGATGGTGGTAGTTAGCCAGGCGGACTTGAACTAAGCGCTACAACTAACTAAACCGAGTACAAATTGCACCCCCCCAGGGAATCGAACCCGGACCCCTGCGTCTCACATGGGTGGGCAAACCACTAGACCACACAGGCGGTTGCCTCTTCGGTCCTACTACTGCATAATGCATAGAAACTCCTTAGCCAAACATCAGTTTACATTAATAACAATGTGCGTTGCATGTATTGCAGATCAAGCAAGGTAAATTTAAAAATGTTTTTTTTATCGAAACTCAGCATGTTTCAATTCAATAATGGGGTACAAATTAAGTACAATTTCTGGCCATTACTGCGAGATCAATTTCAATCTGGTACAGCGTGGCGTTGCCAGGAAGCATACTTCCTGGCAACGCCACAATCAAGTGCGTTTTTCTCTGAAACTATCAGAGGTACAATTTTTTGAGTTAGGGTACAATTAGGTACATTTTATGGTCTTTCATTTGAGGGTATTTAGAAATCTCTACGCCATGGTGGCGTTGCTGGGAAGTATCACACCCCCACGAGCTCACTCGAGCTTTCCCCGAGCCCTCTCAACCCCCCCTTGAGCCCCTTCAATCCCGTCCAGAGCCCTCCTTGAACCCTCGAGCCCACCCCAGAGCTTTTGTGTCTGCCCTCTAACCAACTAAAAACAAAATATTTTTATTTTACACTTTGCCGGTGGACCAGCAGGCATTGTATAGAATGCCTGCTGGTCCATCATTGTATACAATGCCTAGGTAATGTATGAAATAGACAATAATATTCATTATAATTCATACATTGCCTAAAAGGGCCAGAAATTGTATAATAATGCCTGCATTTCATACTTTGCCAGTGACATAGACAATTCAAAAGCACTTAAGACTAAGTTTATTAAAATAATGAATTTCTTATTTCATTTCGTCCATTTTTCAATCATTTTAATAAATATATCTTTATCTTTACCACAGAATATATACTCTATGTCTTTACGAAATCCTTATGGTTGGATTTTGTAGCGTTTTCACAAACAACTGTAGTGGAAGCAGTATTAATTTTTTCTTTGATAAATGATCTATAAAGAACTAGGTCATATACTAAGACTTTTTACTCATTTCCAAGAATAAGTTGGAGTTGTTGGTTGGGCGATTGGATCAATCTTATTTAACATGCTAAAAGCTTAAAACTAATGTGTACCTACATACATTTCGAATAGGGCTGGAATCTTTCGCAGAGAACATCGATGAAAAAGTTTGCCTTTCCGCGTATCATGACCAAATTAATAATAAACCAAAATGTTTCTTACATTATGGTACAAAAGGTACTCACGCATAGCTTATTGTACAAGTAGTTCGCATAGAACTATTACCACCTATTACTAAATCTGTTTAATGGTGAGTGCCTCGGTAAAAAAAATATTTTTCTACGATTGTACAAAAAAGTACTACATTACATACCCTGAAAAATCATTTCTGCAAAGTCTATACTAAGGGCTATAAATTATATTATTAGCTATGTCAGATTTTGATTACTTCGGTTAAGGTTAATTTGAATTTGATTCATCAATGCCGGACAACAATACAAAATCTATTGTGTCTCATTTTACGGGCCTTGATGGGTTAGTGTAGGTTTGTATTTTGTTTCTTGTTACGATACGAAAAAAATAACTTTATAAGTTTTTTTACCAAAAAAGTCTATAACAATCACAATGATCTCTTAAAAAATGCCTTTGCTGTAAAACATTTTTTTCGATAAACCTTTTTCAAATTGTGAATACCCACACTTAACCACGATATCGATATACTTTTCTACTTTTCCAACACTACATCGCCCAGTGACGTCACATAGCATGATCGAACAGGGGTCGGCGGTCGGCGGTCACTCGACCCGCGCCATATCTTTGGCGCCATAACTCGCCGCCATTCGACGATTTGCACAGATTGCATTCGAATCGCTCTCGCTATTTAGTTAATTAATACCGGCGCCGGGAACAGGCAGATTTCTGGAGGCTATTAAGACTCCATGTTGTTTCAATCGATGCAATTGAATTTTGGACCCTACCTCGTAGCCTGTTACTTGATTGAATTTTAAAAGGTGTGTTTTGGTAGTGCCATATAGATATTTTATCGTCACTTCTAATAAGCGGTATGTAATTTAATTTGAAAATAAGAGGCTTCAGTTTATTTAAAACCAATAATGTTATAGTGGACCTTCAAGTTTTGTTTTTTGTGCTCTAGGTATATTTACTTATTTTCTGTTTTGTTGTTTGGGATTGAATCATTGGAGTTTATCATGATGTCCTTTTTAGGGTTCTTTACCTCAAAAGGAAAAAACAGAACCCTTATAGGATCACTTTGTTGTTCGTCTGCTTATCTGTCAAGACCCTTTATCTCGGGAGAGCGGTATCAAGTTGAAATTAAAACCATTTTACAGTCAGTCCCTTGAAACTGTGAAAAAAAATCAAACATCTAAGTTAACGCAAAAAAAATACGGCCGCTTATGCCGCAAAAAACGCATATTTCGACACTCTCGAGGGAATCAAAATTTATAGGGTAGGTACCTACTTCCCGTTGACCTAACAAGTAAAAGGAGAAGTCTAAATACATTTGTAACTAAACCATCTTTATTAAAGTACCGACAAATTTGTGCGGAACCCTCGGTGGGCAAGTACAACTCGCATTTATCCAGTGAACTAACGTGACTTTACGTGAATACTACTTGAACTTTACATTTTAGTTAGTAAGTCACAATAGATCAAAGTTCTGAATTCAGAAGTTCTAATAAGTTCCTGATTTCTTCAGAATTGTTGAAATACTGAAAAATAACAAAAACATAGAGTCGTTTATAATGTTGGTTTTGATCGTGGAATTTAGTGTTGTTAAACCTTTCCGCCTGCATTTTTCTACGGAGCAATGTTTTTCAACGGACATATTGCTTGAATACGGACCATTGAAGCTGCGTCTTCTTTTGCTGCTTGGAAAAATAGATAAGGGATAACAGAATTGGACTTAAGTGATCAATAAGTATAAGAGTAGGTATTTATTCTATAACGCAAGTGCTTTAGCTATTTATTTTGTAATCGGAGTAATGTAGGTACCTCTGTTATGTTGTTCATTAATATACTTACCTAGGTACCTATTTATCGGATTAGAGAAAAACTTTTATTTGCATAGGAAAGTTTTGGATTACACTAACTTAAATTAAGGTAAGTACATAATATACCTAATTCAATAAAATAATACATGTATATCGACTGAATAACAATCAATCTAGGTTTAATTACCACAGACAAGAGACCAAAATGCAATCCGATCACCTAGATAATGAACAATGGTATAATCACCTAGTGATAAGTAACTATGCTATAGATGGCTGCGACATTTAAGCTGCAGCTCGGCTGAATGACTCCTAATAACGCAAAAGGCACGTTCACAGTAACTATAGTATGACCATAGAATTTTATTTAATCTTTTGGTATGACACTGCATTGAATTATTTACCTACTAAGTGATATTAACATTTAACATTTTAAAAAAAATATACTAAAACCGAAAGAGTGATGACAAAAGTATTTATATTTGATGAGTTAAGTAGAGCCGTCGTAAATAAAGATAAACCTGCAGACATATCGTACGTAGGTTAGGTAACTAGTACTTATAAATGAATGCACGTGAGCAAGAACTATTAAACAATTTAAATCTCGTTTTTAGGGTTCCGTACCCAAAGGGTAAAAACGGGACCCTATTACTAAGCCTCCGCTGTCCGTCTGTCTGTCTGTCTGTCTGTCACCAGGCTGTATCTCATGAACCGTGATAGCAAGACAGTTGAAATTTTCACAGATGATGTATTTATGTTGCCGCTATAACAACAAATACTAAAAATGTAATAAAGTATATATTTAAGGGGGGCTCCCATACAACAAACGTATTTTTTTGCCATTTTTTGCTTTATATTAATAACGACAACAGGTAGACAGTTGAAATTTTCACAGATGATGTATTTCTGTTGCCGCTATAACAACAATTACTAAAACTGAATAAAATAAATATGTAAGGGGGGCTCCCATACAACAAACATGATTTTTTTCCGTTTTTTGGTACGGAACCCTACGTGCGCGAGTCCGACTCGCACTTGGCCGGTTTTTTTTGTGATTGGTCACGGTAATGTAGGTAATTTCCTCTGCGATGAAATTGCAAGGAAATGATAATAGGATATTATTATTAACATTTATTTTTAAACACACATAAAGCATGGCTATATTATAACATAGTGATAGCAAGCAATTAGTGATATTTACAACTTGGTCATTATGGACATACCTTTACAACAGAAAGCAGGATCCAACGACATAATCACACTAAAAGCATTCCTGCTATTGTGGAAAGTCGCGCGAGGGGAGATCTACCTGACACCTTGGCCACGACATCAACGCGTGCGTGTCTGCGTCTTGCATCTTGGCAACCGCTCTGACGCTGCCCGCGCCGTCTCAATGTTGGCCTGTCAGTTGTCGCCGGCGTCGTCGCGACCGCGCAGTGGCAGTGATTTTTTCTGCACAAAGTGATAGTGCATGGCCTTCACCTCACCTGATGTTAAGTGACGATAAGGTCCAGGCACGTATCCAGACTTTTAATTCGGGGGGGGACAACTGCATCCTACAAACCGGAGAGTGCCTCGCCCGCCGCTAAATTTGAATTTCGTCCTGTACTGTGTGTTCTGGATTTCGGGGGGGGGGATAAATCCCAACTATCCCCCCCCCTTGGATACGTGCCTGATAAGGTCGAAGGTGGAAGCGCACAACACCCGGAATCCTCATCACTGAGGAACTGGCTATATTAGCTCTAACTGCCGGAATACAACAATTTCAAATTGTTGTTATGGCATCAGCCTTAGGTAAGATGGTGGTAGCTAGCCAGGCGGACTTGAAATAAGCCCTAACACCTTCTTCTTCGCCTGGTAATAGGTGCTATTACTGGTCATGGACAATTTAACAGAAACCTTTTTAACTTAGGTGTCACGTACAGTCCCCTATACAGGAGATGCATGGAGGAAGAAGAAACAGCCGCCCACGTTCTGCTGGAATGCAGAGGGGTGGCCCCTTACCGGGCGATATACCTCGGCTCGCCGGGCAGCGTCCAGGAAGCGATCACGAATGTGAAAGCCCTTGGAGCATTCTTGGCTGAGCTGGGCTGGCTGGAGTGATCCGGCCGCACATCCTCTGACGCAAAATAGGCGCAATAGACGCCGAGTTGCGGAAGCCGCCTGCAGTGACAAGAAGCCTGCAGTGTTAAGAAGAAGAAGCCCTACGACCAACCAAACCGAGTGTAAATTGTATCCCCCCTGGGAATCAAACCCGGAACCCTTGCGTCTTACACAGGTGGATGAGAGAGAGGGGCGGTTGTTGCCAAGACGCAAGACGCAGGACGCACGCGCGATGATGCCGTGGCCGAGGCCTGAGGATCCTTCACATCGCGTAATCAACGGAGGAGGTTGAAATGTCAAAAGGAAATGTGGAATTCTGTGCCTGCCGCTTTTTTTCTGCCATACAAGGTGTTAGGCTGAGAAATTGAACTGCAAGCTGTATAGAGGTGTTACTGGTTGGTGATAAGTAGGTATTGGTACCATCTTTGCTATTTGGTTTTCCGAATATTATTGCAAAGCAAGGTTTAATGAAGTTGCTGAAGTTGGACTAAATTTTCAAATGAAGTTATATTAGTTATACAATGGCTGCGGGCCGCATGGCGATAACATCGATATTATCGCGAATCCACCTAAATGCAGTAGATACAAAAACCTTAATAAGTGTAATATTTTGAGACTACTACTTAATTTGGTCGGATCTGCGCTAAAATTCGATTTCATCGCCATGCGGACCGCAGCAAATGTATACCTACCTATTGCTACAATATTGCTATTATTAGGTACCTATTGCTATTGTAGTAGGTATGTTAGTAACAGTTAACTAACAGTGAGGTTAACAACTTGTTTAATTAATCAATTTTCTCTTTCATCCATCACTTAGCAAAACTATTAAGTTAAAATCAAATCCAAAGAGAAGGTAATGAGGTGTTATAAGGAAAAGTATAATTTTACCTTCAGCACATAAACATAGACGCTCAATGCAGCTGATGACATGCGATATTCACCATAGTTTTACTTCGACATTTTATTTTGTTTAACATTCCATTGTTATCAACTAACGTTGTAGCTTTTCCAAATAAATGGGCCAAAAAATCTACACACTTCCGAATATCTATACTGCATACTATAAAGTTTTTCGCAACCAAGCGCGGTCACGTTTTCAAGGAATTCCTTTCATTAGGCTCACATACTTCGCACGGGTACCTTAATAAAGGCTCTCAAAATTTAAATGAAAATATTTTGGGAGGATTTATGGCTGCGTTGATTAAGGTAACCGCTTGAAACACGAGGAGGGCCTGTCACATCTTGGAGGAGAATTAACGTGTTAAATATCTTTAAACGATTCTGTCTTTTTGTTCCTCGACGTTAAAAGGGTTGCATTGTGAAATACTTTTTCAATAAAGAACGATTTATTGGTTTTCTTATAAAGTTTATTCTGTAGGACCTTTTTGTGTACCCGCATTTTTTTTCCTTTTAACTAGGTACATATTTCCATCTCCTCTCTCTATTACTGGTAAACAAGTAAAGGTTCCATTTTAGACAGCTTAAGAACTACTTAAGATTGGACTTAATTAATCGATTTGAACATTATTTCTTGCTTTTTTATAGAGCTGTTTTTAAGGTTTTTGAAGGAGGTTTTGATTTTCAAAAAATAGGACCAACTTGGAAAGAAACCTGATACTATTATGTATTCTGTGACCTGATGTTATATAATGTTTAATCATTTCAATCGGTTCAGCCGTCTTTTAGTAATCGGTGTACATACATATAAAAAAAATATATAAATACGCGACGAACAGATGACCTCCTTTTCAAATTTTTAAATGTGGTTAAAAATTTACATCGTCCATTCACAGGAATTGAACCTACCACCCTGTTTGCGACCACTCCAGCTCATCGATAAAATTCAGAACAGCCACCTACTGTTGCTCAAGGGCTGACCCATTTCTGGCGGCCGCCGAGTCACGTCCTGGACCCAGTTGATAAGAGCGGCCAAACTAAACATAACGTGACATCAGTGGGAATTTCATTTACATTTTATTGGACGGATACTTTGGGAAGAAATGTAAGGGAGCCTTTTAATAAAAAAAGATACTTATTTGCCACAGGCGGTTCAACTGACTCTGAATGGCAAGTTGTTGTTGACCTTTCACGTTTATTACATTCCAATATGGCTGAACATTATACCTATAAAAAGTATCAACAAATTATAAAGTTTATACTAAAACCATTCAATTACACAATAATAGGTTTGCTCTCTTCACAAACACATTGTTTGGCCCTACCAGGATAAAAACAAGGGACACTACCGCTGCAAAAAATGGCCTTAAAATACAACATAATCATCACAATATTATTATGCAATACTAGCGGCCGCCCGCGGTTTCACCTGCGTGGTTACCGTTCCCGTGGGAATATCGGAATAAAAAGTATTCTATGTTTTAATCTAAGCTATCTACTATCTGTGTGCCAAATTTCAAGCAAATCCGTTTAGTAGTTTTTGCGTGATTGAGAAACAAAAATCAAAACATCTAAACATCCAAACCCACAAACTTTCGCATTTATAATATTAGTAGGATGTTTTGTTAGCTGTGCGTCAAACCCTACGGAAATGAAACAAAATGGCATCGCCTAATATTTCTTGAAAAGAAAAACGAATCGAATTCATCACAAAAAAATCTCGGTTCTATTATAATGTGATTATCTTCATTTGGTTTATATCCTTCGCTGTAATTTAACCGTGCCTCTCGAGTCCCCACCTCGAGCCGTCGGAAATTACATGGATTTACCTGAAAACTCAAGACGTTTTTATGGCGTTTCTCACTGGATACAAATCCCAATTTATGCCTTAGCCCCTTGAATAATGGGGTTGTATAATAATTTATTGTAAAGAATCTTGAATGTTCATATTTTTAAAGATGATCCATCGTTTTTCGTGTTTGGGTATTTACGTTAAAAAGCAAGTTACACGAATGCCAATTCCTTACATCACTTAATTAGTATCTATCCATAGCAGAAATTGCTCTACTGAATTTGTGATCTTATTTATAACCTACACTTAAGTAATTATTGTTGAGAAACAACTTTTAAACTAATTATTAATTATCATACGTCAGCTATTCATACATTTTAATAAAATATAGATTTAAGGTGAAATACCCTTATCCATGCGAATGTAGGTATTTCAAAAAATCCTGTAGAAAATATTCGTCATGTGTTGTTTATTTAATACTTCCTCAAACCCTCTATGATTCAACCCCATAACATTCCGAAATAACACAATGGCAGAGAAGTGACTATCAGTCTTATAATGGTATCTCGAAATAAGTACAATAAGTATTCTCTTTATGTAACTTGAAGTGGGTATGACAGTGGGATGTCATTTTTGCTCAACAACCACAAAATCGCTTTTTTTCAGTTTAAAGCTCTTTTGGAGCGGAAAGTTGAGCATTTTGTTTTCTTTCGTGTGAACAGTGGTAATCAAATCAAAAGTCTTTGTAAAGTTACATTCCACTAAAAGTGTAGGTATTCTATAATATGAAAGAAATTTATATTTTATTCATATACAGGGTGGAAATAAAAGTTGGTAGTTAGAGAGAAAGGTACCCCAAATATTTGGATGGCAAATATTACTGAAAGGAAACATTTCCTTATTTTAAAAAAATAGTATATTTTTCAGATTTTACACCTTTCGATTCCCGGCTGAAACAAGTGATATATAAAAAATCTTTGAACGCAGTTTTATTTCCATAAAAAAAAATAAAGGAATGTTTCCTTTCAGTAAAATTTGCTATCATCAATATTTAGGGTACTTTCCCTCCAACTACCGTCTCTTACTTCCACCCTGTATGTATAATTAACCTGAGTGGTGCAGTGGTCAACATGCCGGTTTATCACGCAAAAGGATGTTGCCATGCCATGTTGTGATCTTTAAAATAATTTAAGATTTGTTGAGATGAAATGATACAACTTTTAGTGTCTGTCAACCAGAGAGAGATTTTTATTACTCTTTTTCATAGTACCAAAGAACAGATAACACAACATCTTCCTTCTTAATAACAAACAAAAGAAATAAACATTTTCCTCTCATAAAATTAAATAACAAACAAACAATTTCTCCTTCCATAGAAAAATAAAAATAAAATATTATAATTAATTAATAACCTAAACGATCAGGTGGTCGACTCACACGACCTGATGATGTTACATAAAACCCTTCAGAATTACTATTACTTCGAAGCTGCGTTGGTGAAGGAACGTTCAATTCCCGGCCGGGCAGAAATTGAAATGATTTTTAATATCTGTGACGGGTCTGGGTGTTACTTACTATGTTATAAGTATATAAGTATTTCAAAAGTATATAAGTATTGAAATTGAAAAATTATTTATTCAAATAAACTTAACAATTAAGTGCTTTTGAATTGTCTAATAATTTTTCTACAGAAATTATCGAATGGGTATTCGAGACTTTTTTAGCTGACAAGAAGAAAAATAGGCGCATGAAACTCATAAGTAGTCGATTATCTAGTATCCAAATTACAAGCTTTGTTTATTTTAGGGCTCTGTGTGAAATTGTCAAAGCAATCCTCTATTATTTATTCATTATTATTATACTTTTAGAAAGAGCTAGGATTGCTGCCGGAGCACATTTTTAAAACTTAGATCCTTAAAAATATCAACCTTAATTTTATGTTGAGTATTAACACATCTTATTTTGGTTATTTTCCTAATTAGCCATCCTATCTCTGATTTACTTACACATAACTTTTTCACATTAGCAAGATAAATGAATGGGCGTGATATCAACTTATTTCAACCGTAACATCCGATGCATCATTTTATGAATGTCTCCTTGCGTCCCTGTTGTATACAAGGAACAAGGATTTCCACTCTCTATCCGACGCTGACTTTCCTTGTCTCTTAACATATAAGTAGGCATGTTTATTTTGGGAAGTACCTTTTGCCTGACCTTTCATTAGAACAAACTCATTTTGACACGCTTAGGGCGGGGTCCTACACAATACCCTATTTTGTAATGTCACCTTTTTCATTTGTTTTTCCTTGTAAGATTAATATCTCAGCATTCCTTTACCATTCTATATCTTCACAGAACAATTGAAAATGCCTTATTCTTATAATCTTTTTCATGAACATTCTGTATTTTTCCTTTTCATCACTATAACTGGACAATTTGAGGATAAAAGGTCCTCGTTATTTTGTTGAAGGGATTAGATTCGTCATCAAAATGAATTTTCCGCATATCCAAGGGAACCCTAAACAAATATGTGTTCAATTTATTTCTGCTGATCAGTGACGTTTTCAGGAGTTGTGTCACTTGTATTAGACAAAGGAAAGGTCAAATAAAATAGTTATTCCAAATGTTGTTCGAATTCAAAAGAGTGATTTTAGATCATAATAATGCCTATATACAGATGTTCAAAAAATACTATTTACCTTTATTACTTTTTGTGCCGACTGTACAACGAAATGATGAATGGGTACAATTAATAGGACAATTGTTCAGTTATAGTGGCTGTCAAGTGTCAGATGTCAACCGGCAAAATTAAACGGTGGCTTTCGTACCCTTGCCCTCTCCATAACTTGTCAAGCCTTTGATATTAAACTGTATGTCTGTATACCTATCACATTCTAAAGCAAAACAGCTAACGATAAGGAACAAAATCGCAAAACTCAGTAATGCCTTTATGTGCTTGATATTACTTATCAGACATTAGAGACCTTGCAAATATAGATGTGCCTTTTTTTGAGTTTTTCTTTCAGGGCCCTATTCAATAAAACTTACAAACCTACAAATTTGTCAATAAGTGACATATTTGTTAAGTTGTATGACAAGTCCTGTTCAATAAACCTTTCAATTATGTAAAAATTTTACAATCAAAAAACTTACAAATATTACAATAAAATTATAAGTTGCTACGGGTGAGCCGATTTTTTCTAATATTTTTCATTATTTATTCATCTTAAAATTATAAGTGCTGTTCAATAAACGTTTACATATGTAGAAAACGCATGTAGATTTCGATGACAATATTATATCTACAATTTTGTAGTTGTAATTTACAAGTTTTTGTTGAAGATTCATTGAATAGCGATGGTAGATTTCAAAAATCTTTGAATTTTAAAATACTTATTTAGGCGTACACATTTATTTTATCATTTGGTTTACAGAGTACGTACATTCCTATTTTTAAGTTTGTGTCATATTGTAGGTCGTGTCAAATTTTACTCAACAAATATTCGATAATTGCCTTGCCTACTCTAAACTTCTCATTAAATGTGAAATCAGTCCCATCATACAAAAAAATATACTTTTTTGAAAAAATAAATATTGTAGATTACTTCCGCAAACAAGATATGCAAGATGCACCGCCCGCCCGCCCGCAAAAATATGCACATGCACACCACAAAATATCAGTGCACAATACACCTGCATTTAGCAAGACAGCAACACACCTTGCACCTTCACCAATTAGGCTACTCTACACGTATTCACTTCTCAAGCTTACGCGCACACTAGACATGAAATAAAAGACTTTTTAACGGATACTAGCGCGGTTTTATTGAAAGTACTTTGGTAATTAGTTTGTATTTGGTTTGATTTTTGATTTTCCCGACGTTTCGGCACCTTTGCAGCTGCCGTGGTCACGGGGGACTGAAGCTACTCGTGAGCCTACCCTCAAGCGATGAATTTTTTGAGACGTTCAGAAATTAATATTTTACAAAAAATAATATCTTTTTAATTGGTTTAAGTTGATTTTGTGATTTAATTAATGCTAAAGAGAGAGAATCTACTGAAACTACCACCATTTCACAAAATTGGGAGGCCTCTCCAAGAAAGAAATGGCGAAATAAAACTTGGAGAGGAAAGCCGACCTCCGTCTTTTATATTTATTAATTTATTTGCAAAAGGAACTAACCGTATCATTAGATCTTGCAGTGTGTGTATGGGGCTTTAGCTTGTGAATGATGGGGTCCCAAGCTGGTGGAATTTTCCAACCATCATCTCTATTGAAATTAGGATATTTATTTATTTCGATAGCCTCGCGGAGCATTCTAGGAATAAATCTACGTTCCTTAGCAAGGATTTGGGGTTTGTCAAATTAGTTAGGTGGCGACGAAGCATTTTGAGATTTTTCGTCGGACTCTCTTCTATATACCTAAAACTGGTGTGTATGTGTTCCTTGTGCTCTACGAAACACGAAACTGATGGTTTTAAGAGGAGGAAGTGGGGACACGCATAGCTGTGACGTCACAAAGATGGCGGCCGACCGTAACAAGTTTTTCTTCATTTCTCGAGTTCTATTCCATCAATTTCGTTGTTTGATATGTCATTTGAAAGCTTATATAATTGTCTATGATTGCTCTTTTGAAACCTACAAACTTAGTCTTGTCGTTTTTGAAATATTAACAAAAGTATGTTTTTTTTTCATAATTTTTTTCTTAGTTACAGGTATAAGCAAAATTAAAAAAATCATTTGTGTACCTTAGTTTGTAAGTTTATAATAAAAATAAAGTCTGTTTTAATATCTTCTCAGAAAAATATAAACATCATTGTTGTGCAATAATAAACAAACAAGTTGTTACCAATTCTGTAAGGAAAGTACTCATCTAGTTTTTTTTCAATTTCTTCTTTATTTCATCAAGTTTTTCTACATTTATCGAATTTTACTGCATCAATTTCAATGTTTGATATGTCATTTGAAAGGTTATATAATTTTCTATGATTATTCTATTGAAACCTACTAATTTAGTATTGTTGTTTTTAAAATATTAACAAAAATATGTTTTTTTTTCATACACTCTTTCTTATTTACCGGTATAACTAAATAAAGAGAAACATAAGTGTGTCTTAGTTTGTATGTTTATGTATAACAAAAATAATGTCTATTTTATTACCTTTCCAAAAATATAAAGGTGATTGTAGTGCAATAATAAACAAACAAGTTGTGACCATTCTGTAGAGAAAGTACGAATCTGATTTTTACCGCTGTTTCCACTATTGATTTGAAAATGATAAGTATTTAAGAGAAAAAGCTGTGCTTTTTACAAATTAAAGTATAAATCTAATATGTGTTTACTTATTTATTATAATATCAGATGTAATATAATTTCATACTAGCGGCCGCCCGCGGTCTCACCCGCGTGGTTCCCGTTCCCGTGGGAATATCGGGATAAAAAGTATTCTATGTTTTAATCTAGACTATCTTATATCTGTGTGCTAAATTTCAACCAAATCCGTTCAGTAGTTTTTGCGTGATTGAGGAACAAACATCTAAACATCCAAACCCACAAACTTTCACATTTATAATATTAAGTAAGATATTCATATTATAATATCACACAGCCAGTAAATTAGAAGTAATATAAGCTAAGCTATTATAGAAACAATGTACAAAACAAAGTATTATTGTAATCTTAATAATAGTGCAAATAAAAACTATTCCCAAGGTGTAATGAAAATTACTTATTTTTACGTAAATCACATTGTACAAAATAGAAAATAACAATGAAATAATGAATGAGATAATGTTGACATAATTGAATTATCGAGTTTAGTGAACAAAGCATAATAAGCAACATATACTACTCATCAACATCCATAATGTTATGCTGATTAAAATATTTCTTTTCTAATATGGCATACTCCTTTCAATATACGTTTTTGCTTTGAGCGTGCACAGTCGCATTTCATTGTCAGGCAGTCTGTCTTACACTGGCACGATATGAGCTTGATATCTTGGTAATTTCAGTTTGTGTAGGTTTTTAACATTTGAGAAAACCGGTGGTAATTTAATTACCACCTTCTAGAGAAGTCTGAAGCACCATCTACACAGAGCTAATTACCAGACTTATTTGGAAAACTGCGAATATCCCGATCCAAACCCTACTCTTACCAGAAAACTGTGGCTGGAGGTTATATAACAATTCCCTAATTCCCATCACAAGCTTGAAACCTCCATCCAATATGTCTGCAAGATATCGAGCTCATATCGTGCCAGTGTAATACAGACTGCCGGACGACGAAATGCGACTGTGCACGCTCAAAGCAAAAACGTATGATAGGATTGGAAAATAATTAATTATGTTTTAATCAGCATAACTTTGTTGATGTTGATTAGTAGTACTTATTTGTTGCTTGCTATGCTCTGTTCACTAAACACATTATCTCATTCATCATTTCCCTACTTAATAAGTGATTTTCACTACACATTGGGAATAGTTTTTATTTGCACTGTTATTATAGGAAATTACAATAAATAATACTTTGGTTTTGTACAATGTTTTATATAATAGCTTAGCAAGTACATCTAAATTGCTTGATGTGTGATATTATAATACATATAAAAGTAAACGTATATTATATGTATACTGTAATTTGTAAAAAGCACAGCTTCTTTTTCACAGCTCTTAAATACTTATCATTTCAAAATCAATAGTGAAAACGGCGGTAAAATCAGATGAGTACTTTCTTTACAGAATTGATCACAACTTGTTTGTTTATTATTGCACTACAACCATGTTTATTTTTCTGAGAAGGCAATAAAACAGACTTTATTTTTTGTTAAAAACATACAAAATTAGGTACACTTATGTTTCTCTTTATTTAGTTATACCGGTAAATAAGAAAAAGTGTATGAAAAAAAGAATCATATTTTTGTTAATATTTTAAAAACAACAAAACCTAATTAGCAGTTTTTAAAAGAACAATCATAGGCAATTACATACACTTTCAAATGGCATATCAAACAACAAAATTGATGCAGTAGAACTCTAGAAATGAAGAATAACTTGATGAAATAAAGAAGAACTTTAAAAAATCAGATGAGTACTTTCTTTACAGAATCGGTCACAACTTGTTTGTTTATTATTGCACTTCAATCATGTTTATATTTCTGAGAAAGTAATAAAACGGACTTTATTTTTTGTTATGAACCAACAAACTTAGGCACATTTATGTTTCTCTTTATTTATAGTTATACCGGAAAATAAGAAAAAGTGTATAAAAAAACATATTTTTGTTAATATTTCAAAAACGACAAACTTAAATTAGTAGCTGTCAAAAAAGCAATCATAGACAATTATATAACCTTTCAAATGACATATCAAACATTGAAATTGATGAAGGATAACTCGAGAAATGAAGAAAAATTTCATTAAATAAAAAGAAAATGAAAAAAAAATTATGAGTACTCTCCTTACAGAATTGATCACAACTTGTTTGTTTATTATTGCACTACAATGATGTTTATATTTTTGAGAAGATATGAAAACGCACTTTATTTTTTATTATAAAATTACAAACTTAGGTACACAAATCTTTTTCTATATTTAGTTTAAACCTGTAAATAATAAAAAGTTTATGAAAAAAAATCATATTTTTGTTAATATTTCAAAAACAACAAAACTAAAATAGTAGGTTTCAAAAGAGCAATCGTAGACAATTATAAAACCTTTCAAATGACATATCAAACAACGAAATTGATACAATAAAACTCGAGAAATGAAGAAAAACTTGTTACGGTCGGCGCCATCTTTGTGACGTCATATCTATGCGTGTCCCCACTTTCTCCTCTTAAAACCCTCAGTTTCGTGTTTTGTAGAGCACAAGGAACACAAACATACCAGTTTTTGGTATATAGAAGAGAGTCCGACGAAAATCGTGAAGGAGACGACTTATTAAATATTTGCCTCCTGACTAAATCTAATGTAATGGTTGGGCCCCTCAAAGGCGTGATCACACACTGCAGACTTGTTATCGCGCCTATGTTTCATGTCAGCTACATGCTCTTTAACGCGGGTCCCTATACTTCTCTTTGTTTGCCCGATGTAGGAGAGCCCACAGTCACAATCTAGTTTGTAGACGCCTGCGGCTTGAAGGGGGATGTTAAACTTGACAGGTCGTAAGACTTTGTTGATCTTCTTCGGCGGCTTGAAGTAAGTTTTGATTGACGCTCGCTTCAGAATGTTTTCAATCTTGTCAGTGACACCCTTCAAATAAGGTAGGATGGCAGGTTGACGTTCTACTGTGGCTGGTTTGTCGCGTTTTCTGTGACGAAGGCGTGGTACTTGCAACTTGTTTTTACGCAGTACTTGTTTGACGTGCTGAAGCTCAGCCGTCAGGTGTTGTTTGTCACAGATGCCGCGGGCTCTCTGAAACAAAGATTTTCCTACGGTAGCTAACAGTATAGGATGATGGTGAGAGTCACCATTGAGGTATCTGTCTGTATGGGTTGCTTTACGATACACTGTATGGCTCAAGGTTTGGTTCGGATTCCTGATAATGAGAATGTCTAGGAAAGCTAGTTTATTATCTGCCTCTAACTCCATAGTAAATTGTATGTTGGGGTTTATGGAGTTAAGATGGTTAAGAAAAGCAGGGACACTGTCTCTAGGTAGTATTGTGAAAGTGTCATCTACGTACCGTTTGTAGAACCGGGGAGTCACTGGTGCTGTGGCTAGTGCTTTCTCCTCAAAATCCTCCATGAAAATGTCAGCAACAATGGGGTATACAGGAGAGCCCATTGCTACTCCATCCACTTGCACGTAGATTATCTTGACGTCAATTATCTTATTCCATCCTGCCCTATACCGCCGAAACTGTATGGGTTACCGAAAATACACAAAGACAATGCTCCGCTTCGTCCCATTGTAAGCCAAATTGACTCACCAACCTACAAATTGGCTAAACACGTAGCGAAAACACTCACACCACTGAGAGGTAATACATCAGCGTTTGTAAAAGATTCCTACCAGTTTGTCAGTGAGATAAAACATCTACATCTCGCTGATGATGAAACTATGGTTAGTTTTGATGTTCAGTCCTTATTCACATGCTTACCAGTACAGGACTGCATTGATATCATCAGGAAAAAGCTAGTTGATAACAACATGCCTATTGAATATGCAGAACTACTAGAATTATGCCTAACATCTGGTTATCTGTTATGGAACGAGGAGTTCTACGTGCAAGTGGATGGAGTAGCAATGGGCTCTCCTGTATACCCCATTGTTGCTGACATTTTCATGGAGGATTTTGAGGAGAAAGCACTAGCCACAGCACCAGTGACTCCCCGGTTCTACAAACGGTACGTAGATGACACTTTCACAATACTACCTAGAGACAGTGTCCCTGCTTTTCTTAACCATCTTAACTCCATAAACCCCAACATACAATTTACTATGGAGTTAGAGGCAGATAATAAACTAGCTTTTCTAGACATTCTCATTATCAGGAATCCGAACCAAACCTTGAGCCATACAGTGTATCGTAAAGCAACCCATACAGACAGATACCTCAATGGTGACTCTCACCATCATCCTATACTGTTAGCTACCGTAGGAAAATCTTTGTTTCAGAGAGCCCGCGGCATCTGTGACAAACAACACCTGACGGCTGAGCTTCAGCACGTCAAACAAGTACTGCGTAAAAACAAGTTGCAAGTACCACGCCTTCGTCACAGAAAACGCGACAAACCAGCCACAGTAGAACGTCAACCTGCCATCCTACCTTATTTGAAGGGTGTCACTGACAAGATTGGAAACATTCTGAAGCGAGCGTCAATCAAAACTTACTTCAAGCCGCCGAAGAAGATCAACCAATTCTTACGACCTGTCAAGTGTAACATCCCCCTTCAAGCCGCAGGCGTCTACAAACTAGATTGTGACTGTGGGCTCTCCTACATCGGGCAAACAAAGAGAAGTATAGGGACCCGCGTTAAAGAGCATATAGCTGACATGAAACATAGGCGCGATAACAAGTCTGCAGTGTGTGATCACGCCTTTGAGGGGCCCAACCATTACATTAGATTTGACAAACCCCAAATCCTTGCTAAGGAACGTAGATTTATTCCTAGAATGCTCCGCGAGGCTATCGAAATAAATAAATATCCTAATTTCAATAGAGATGATGGTTGGAAAGTTCCACCAGCTTGGGACCCCATCATTCACAAGCTAAAGCCCCATACACACACTGCAAGATCTAATGATACGGTTAGTTCCTTTTACAAATAAATTAATAAATATAAAAGTCGGAGGTCGGCTTTCCTCTCCAAGTTTTATTTCGCTATTTCTTTCTTGGAGAGGCCTCCCAATTTTGTGAAATGGTGGTAGTTTCAGTAGATTCTCTCTCTTTAGCAATAATTAAATCACAAAATCAACTTAAACCAATTAAAAATATTTTTTTTTTTGTAAAATATTAATTTCTGAACGTCTCAAAAAATTCATCGCTTGAGGGTAGGCTCACGAGTAGCTTCAGTCCCCCGTGACCACGGCAGCTGCAAAGGTGCCGAAACGTCGGGAAAATCAAAAATCAAACCAAATACAAACTAATTACCAAAGTACTTTCAATAAAACCGCGCTAGTATCCGGTAAAAAGTCTTTTATTTCATACTCTACACGTGTTTCGCCCCAACCCGAAGCATCCTCGAGTTAGATCGTGCGTAAACCAACACCGACGTAAATATATTGTACTAGCTTCTGCCCGCGACTTCGTCCGCGTGGATGTTAGAGAAAATCCTAAGAGAACCTTCAACCAGGGTCTGACCAGTCATTTTTACGTTTTCCGTTCTGTCAGGGCTCCATCACTCCGCGCGTAGGTATGAGAAAAGCACCTAGCGCTCGGCGTCCTCTGCGTGGACAAAATCGGCAGGGTTGTCCGTCGCGTCCTTCGAATAACTGTAGCGCGTTTTCACAGGGTCTTACGATTCCCGCGCTTTCATTGTCGCAAGCTGCAACCCTAACGTAGATCCGAAAAGATAGGATATATGCGATAGAAAGAGATGCAGCGTCTAGGTGAATGTAGCCGTTCGTAATTAGCGCCGTACAAGCTGAATTCTACTTTATCATGTTGAAATTAGAGTTGCTATTTATTTAAATGGTTCAGTGGAGTGCATCTTCTGTACTTGTACTATTATTTATTCTGTGGTTCTGTTCCCGTCCCTTTCCTGTCCCGTTCCCGTACCCTTTCCGTTGCCATTCCCGTTCCCGTACTGTTCTCGTCCCGTTCCGTTCCCGTTTAATTCCCGTTCCATTCCCGTTCAATTCCGTTCCCGTCCGTTCCCATTCCGTCCCGTTCCGTTCCCGTTCCGTATCCGTCCCGTACCCTTTCAGTACCCATTCCGTCCCGTGCCGTACCCGTTCCCATTCCGTTCCCGTTCCGTTCCCATTCCCGTCCCGTTCTCGTTGCCGTTCTAGTTTCCGTTTCCGTTTCCGTTCCCGTTCCGTTCTCGTCCCGTTCCGTTAACGTATCGTTCCCGTTCCGTACCGTTCCCGTTCCTTTCCCCTCCGTTCCTGTCCCGTTCCTTTCCCGTTCCCATCCCGTTCACGTTCCCGTTCCGTTCCTGTTTCGTTCCCGTTTCGTTCCCGTTGCGTTCCCGTTTCGTTCCCGTTTCGTTTCCATTCCGTTTCCGTTCCGTTCCGTCCCATTCCGTTCCCGTTTCGTTTCCGTTCACGTCCCGTTACCGTCCCGTACTCCTTCCGTTCCTTTTTCCGGTACTGTTCCCGTCCCGTTCCTGTCCCTTTCTCTTTTCCGTTCCATTCCCGTTTCGTTCCCGTTCCGTTCCCATTCCGTACCCTTTCCGTTCCCGTTTCATTCCCGTTCCCTTTTCGTTTCGTTTCCATTCCGTTCCCGTCCCGTTCTCGTCCTGTTCTCATTCCCGTTCCGTTTCCGCTGCGTTCCCGTCCCGTAAACGTCCCCTAACCGTCCTGTACGCCTTACGTTCCCGTTCTTGTTCCCGTTCCGTTCCCGTCTGGTTCTTGTTCCCGTTCCCGTTCCCATCCTGTTCTATTCCCGTTCCGTTCCCGTTTAATTCCAGATTCGTTCCTGTTTCGTTCCCGTTCCGTTCCCGTTACGTTCCTGTTTCATTACCGTTTCTTTCCATTCCCGTCCGATCCCGTCCCGTACTCGTCCCGTATTCCTTCCGTTCTCATTCCCGTACCCGTCCCGTTCTAGTTCCCGTTACCGTCTCGTTCCCGTTCTCGTTCTCGTTCCCGTTCCGTTCCTGTTCCATCCCGTTCCGTTCCGTTCCGTTCCGTTCCGTTCCATTCAGTTCCGTTCCGTTCCGTTCCGTTCCGTTCCGTTCCGTTCCGTTCCGTTCCGTTCCGTTCCGTTCCGTTCCGTTCCGTTCCGTTCCGTTCCGTTCCGTTCCGTTCCGTTCCGTTCCGTTCCGTTCCGTTCCGTTCCGTTCCGTTCCGTTCCGTTCCGTTCCGTTCCGTTCCGTTCCGTTCCGTTCCGTTCCGTTCCGTTCCGTTCCGTTCCGTTCCGTTCCGCTCCGCTCCGCTCCGCTCCGTTCCGTTCCGTTCCGTTCCGTTCCGTTCCGTTCGGTTCGGTTCGGTTCCGTTCCGTTCCGTTCCCGTTACCGTGCCCGTGCCCGTGCCCGTGCCCGTGCCCGTGCCCGTTCCGGTTCCGGTTCCGGTTCCGGTTCCCTGGATGTAAAATAAAAATAAATAAATAAAATTGTTTATTTCCAATAAGTTTACAAAGCTTAAATAACTTAACTAACCCCCCACACTAGGCTATGCCTGTCCTATGGGGGAAATGTGCATGTCCAGGTCCATATGTGTCATGTCCACCGCGTTGGACTTCAAAATAAATCTCATTTTCGCAATCACCATCCCATAAAACCTCAAAAACGACATCCATATCGATATTTATGTTACTCACCCCACTTACCCTCTAAGGGGTTGATTTTCAAATTCCCGAAATATATATTTAGACGTGCTCCTACGAATTTTAAAGTTGTAATTTCGATTTTGTATTCTTTTTCCATACAACATTTTAACCCCATTTTTACCCCTTTAGGTGTTAATCATGTCCACCGTGTTGGACTTCAAAATAATGGACTTCAAAATAAATGTCATTTTTGCAATCGTCATCCCAGAAAACCCCAATAACGACAGCTATATCGATTTTTATGTTTACTCACCCCATTTACCCCCTAAGGGGTTGATTTTCAAAATAACAAAATATATATTTGCCTATTTATTTTTAGATGTGCTTTTATGAAGTTTAAAGTTGTAATGTCTATTTTATATTATTTTTCGATTCAAAATTTGGACTCCATTTTCACCCATTTAGGGGTTAAATCATGTACACCGTGTTGGACTTCAAAATAAATGTCATTTTTGCAATCGTCATCCCAGAAAACTCCAATAACGACATCTATATCGATTTTTATGTTTACTCACCCCATTTACCTCCTAAGGGGTAGATTTTCAAAATAACAAAATATAAATTAGCCTTTTTATTTTTAGATGTGCTCCTACGAAGTTTAAAGTTGTAATGTCTATTTTATATTATTTTTCCATACAAAATTTGGTCCCCATTTTCACCCCTTTAGGGGTTAAATCATGTCCACCGTGGTTGGACTTCAAAATAAATGTCATTTTTGCAATCGTCATCCCACAAAACCCCGATAACGACATCCATATCTATTTTTAGGTTTTTTAACCCTTTTCACCCCCATTTCATCCCCTTTGGAGTTGAAATCCTAACAAAAACAATATACGTTGCTTTAGATTTCTATCCATAAGCCTAAATTATAAATTTAGCGATTTTTACTTCGAAAATGAAGGATTTTCTTCAATTCACAACTTCATCCCCCTTTTGACCCCTTCGGAGGTAGAATTTTGAAAAACGCTGAGACCCGTATTTATTAATTTTCAATCGTCAGCCTAAATACAAAATTTGAAGATTCTAGCTTCAAAACTGAGGGACTTTCATACAAACTTTCATCCCTTATTTCATCCTCTTAGGGATGGAATTTTCAAAAATCCTTCCTTAGTGGATGCCTACACTATATAAAGTATCTGTGTGCAAAATTTCAAGTCTCTAGCGGTTTGGGCTGTGCGTTGATAGATCAGTCAGCCAGTCAGTCAGTCATTCAGTTTACGGTATATTTCTTTTTTTCAAATTGGTTTGGGACTTCCGCCAATTGACGCAAGATTCAATCAAATATTTATTATTTTTTCTTTTTTCTTTCTTTGTCGTTCCATTAGCACCTTTTCATCATTATCACTACTCTCACTACTTGATATAAACACCACTTTGGTAAAAAAAAAAAACAGCTAAAACAAAAACAATAATGCCGGGGTATAAAATTTTACCGAGGGTAAGGTCACCTGTCAAAAATGTATTACAATTCTACAAATAAGTAAACTTGTAAATACAATTCGTTCAATAAGCAGTTTTGCCTACAAATTTGTAAATTGTCACCTAACAGGAAAATTTTAATTGAACAGAAATATGTAAAATTGTAAGTACAGTTGGACAAATATGTAAATTTTCCACCATTACAAATTTATAACTTGTATTTTTTATTGAACAGAAACTTGTAAAATTGTCACCTGTCACCTTTAATTGTAAATTGTAAGTTTTATTGAATAGGGCCCAGATTTCTTAATTACGTTTACTATAATCGATACAGTAAACAATTTTGTATGCAATTTGACACAGCTCCTCTTGCGGTAACTATTGTGTAGAATCGCGAATAGGAAGAAACACATTTGTGTAAAATTTAAGACTGTGGAATAGAGAATGTGATCAATGGCAGTTGTGCAGAATCCATATTGTGTAGAATCACGAATAGGAAGAAAAGCGATTGTAAAGAACATCGATTAATTCTACACTAAACTAAAAGTTTGCCACTTGTTTGTTTTGTAAATTGTAAGTTTTATTGAATAGGGCCCAGATTTCTTAATTACGTTTACTATAATCGATACCGACTGCAGTAATCAATTTTGTATGCAATTTGACACAGCTCCTCTTGCGGTAACTATTGTGTAGAATCACGAATAGGAAGAAACACATTTGTGTAAAATTTGATTAAGACTATGGAATAGATAATGTGATCAATGGCAGTTGTGCAGAATCCATATTGTGTAGAATCACAAACAGGAAGAAAAGCGATTGTAAAGAACGTCGATTAATTCTACACTAAACTAAAAGTTTGTTACTATCGTCAATGCATATCCCGAACTTTCAGAGTTGCAATAAAGATTATTTACTATATTAATATTGAAACAATGGCTTCAAAGAAGCATAAAATATGCACAGCACATCGCTAATTGTCTAAAGGCGTTTGAAAAACTTTTGACAAGAAAGTAGGAGACGCAACAAGTCCCGTTCAGCTGGGAGACAACCCTCTATCACAGTGTCGTGTTTCTCCACGAATTCATTCACAAAATTTCGTCTCTTTCTAATGTAGGTAATGGAAAGAGGAATTTTTTTTAAAAAATTTAAAATTATAAATTGTTTTAACATTATCATTTTCTTTACCGACAATAAGGAATTTGACCGATCGTGTTAATTAACCTAGTATTTACTTACACAAAAATATGGGTTTTATTTTTATCAATTTTTGAATAGGTTCCTAACATTTCCTAAACATTTTATTTTCTTTTGCTTTGAAAACTAGTGACCAATAGATAGGTTATATCAGTACTATGCAAAGCCCAAAATTGTCCCCAAAGCATACGTACCTACCTACCTAGTTATAAGCTCACTAAATAATACGATGTTACTCGGTCAAGGTAACTCGGCATTTCGCTGTTGACATTGTTTTATTTACTTATCTTAATTAACGCTCAAATTTGGAATGATCTGAATATTTTAAATATTAATCCTTTCCTGAATTCCTCTCGCTTTGATGGCAAACCCAAACATAATTGAAAAATGCTTTAGTTAACGCCAACCTCAAAGGTAATTGGGCGGGAGCATTTTAAATGCTATGTTTGACCACGGTTTAACATTTTATTTTACAAAAATGAGTTACCTAACACTTTTATTAAAAAACTTATTTCTGATTCAAATTAATAGTTTCGATATTATTTTTTATTTATCCATTCAACATCTTTCATCAAACTTGTAAACTTCTTTACTAGCTTTTCAATTTTAGCTTTTGAACGTGGAAAGCACTAGTATCTATAATTTGTTTAATTGTAATAGTTATTAATATTTGAAAACTACCTTTATGTGATCATTTTTTATTACGAAATTTTGTTCCAATAACACATTTTAACAAATGTTTGGTTACATCTTCTAAAAACACTTCGTAATGACAGAATCCTTTTAAAATCCTTGCCGTTCGGTCCCAAATTTCAAAGTAACTTAAATATGTATTTAAAGAAAAACCAAATTAGCGAAAACAAAATCCCAAAGGATTAATTTCCTGGAGCATTTGCAAATAGCTTTTGGATCGCCTGGAGTAGGCTCGGCACACTTCCTTCATATCTATATATATAAAATTCAAAGTCCTGACTGACTGACTGCGTGAGATATCAACGCACAGCCCAAACCGTTGAACCTAGAGACTTGAAATTTTGCACATAGATACATTATATGGTGTAGGTATCCACTAAGAAAGGATTTTTGAAAATTCTATCCCTAAGGGGATGAAATAAGGGATGAAAGTTTGTATGAAAGTCCCTCAGTTTTAAAGCTAGGACCTTCAAGTTTTGTGTTTAGGCCGATGATTGAAAATTAATAATTACGTGTCTCAGCGTTTTTCAAAATTCTACCCCTGAAGGGGTGAAAAGGGGTATGAAGTTGTGTAGAAGAAAATCCTTAATTTGCGAAGTAAAATCGCTAAATTTATATTTTAGGTTTACAGATGGAAATATAACGCAACGTTTATCGTTATTGGTTAGTATCCTTCCGGATGACTTTGTCATTTTCTTAAACTTGACACTTTTTTACTTGTCTCATTATTAACTCGGCTCATGGAGATGAAATGGGTTTTACTAAACGTAAAATAGATATGGATGTCGTTATTGGGGTTTTCAGGGATGATGATTGCGAAAATGACATTTATTTTGAAGTCCAACATGGTGGACATGATTTAACCCCTAAAGGGGTGAAAATGGTGTTTAAATTTGGTATGGAAAATAATATAAAATAGACATTACAACTTTAAACTTCGTAGGAGCATGTCTAAAAATAATAAGGCAAACATATATTTTGTGATTTTGAAAATCAACCCCTTAGGGGTAAATGGGGTAAGTAAACATAAAAATCGATATGGATGTCGTTCTTGAGGTTTTATGGGATTGTGATTGCGAAAATGACATTTATTTTGAAGTCCAACACAGGGACATGATTAACCAGTAAAGGGGTGAAAATAGGGTTCTTTACGTATGGAAAAAGAATAAAAAATAGACATTACAACTTTAAAATTCGTAGGAGCATGTCTAAAAATAAGTAGGCAAACACGTATTTTGTTATTTTGAAAATCATCCTTTAGAAAGTAAAAGGGGTAAGTAAACATAAAAATCGATGAGGATATCGTTCTTGAGGTTTTATTGGATGAGGAATGCGAAAATCACATTTATTTTGAAGTCCAACACGGTGGACATCATTCAGCCCCAGGGGACGGGAACGGGAACGGGATCGCGAAAGCGAAAGCGAAAGCGAACGCGAACGGGAACGGAATCCGGGAACAGGAACGGGACCAAACGGGAATGGGAACGGGAAAGTATAAAGAAACGGGAACGGGATACACTAATATCTCTGGACTCAATTCTGATGATTGCAATAAACTAGCTTCCGCCCGCGACTTCGTCCGCGTGGATATTAGAGAAAATCCTTAGGGAACCTTCAACCAGGAACCGACCAGCCGTTTTTACGCGATTAGGCGGGTCCGGACCAAGCGCGCAGCCTCGTGCGAGGCCTGCCACACGATCTAAACGATTTGCCTCGCGAGGCAGCGTGCTTGGTGGGGACCCGCCTAATCGCGTAAAAACGGCTGGTCGGATCCTGGTTGAAGGTTCCCTAAGGATTTTCTCTAATATCCACGCGGACGAAGTCGCGGGCGGAAGCTAGTTTCAAATAAAACGTTTTCGTTAATTACTTTTTTACATTGAACTTTTTAAGTTGTTCCGCAAGTGGCATAGCGTCTTGTCAGTCTTGTCTTGTCACTTACGATAAGGATTAATGTTTGCGTTAATGTAAGACTTCTCTTGAAATATGAGCTGGTGATATAGCAATCTAATAAATGGTAAGCGTATTGACTGAATATATTTTTTTTTCTTAAAAACATCATTAGTTGCAATTGTAAACGTAACATCAAAATTCAAAATTCAATTCAAAAATAATTTATTCAGTCTAGGCTGTTACAAGCACTTGTGAATGTCATAGAAGCTAAGCCATCGGTTCGCAAACCCTAAGCGGGAGACCTTGTAACGAGAAGAACCAGCAAGAAACTCGTCAAGGGCTGCTTTTTTCTCCCTGTATATTTCATACAGAGTCGTCAACATTAAAAAATGAGCTCCACATTTAAAGTGAGGTCATTTTCCATCACAATAATTAACAAAAATTTGCACACAATGGGTAGGTAGGTTGAAATTAAATACCTACTACATATCGGATACGTAATGAGAGCAAATATATCATAACAGCTATAGTCAACTGCAGAACGTATAGGTATAGTAAAAACCTCTCTCGTATAGTTGCAGATAAACATGTTTCAAACAAGATTATGGTTTAAAACCACAACCATGATTTCAGTAACATAATTAAATACCTTATGCTTTAAAAATAAAGAGAAGAGGTCAATTATAAACCTATTCTTTGTTTTTAAATCATTATTAGGTGTTATTTCATAAGTAGGTACTGAGAACAGGTGCCATTTCGGTCGCATAATGTTTTTAGTTATAATGTCGTTTGGCATAAAAGTTTTGGCATAAAGTCTTTTTGCAAAATTTATGATAAGCAGAGTTTTATGAGCGCAGAAAGGTTTCATCGGCATAATTCTTACTTACTCTAATCTCCTTTAACATAATTTTAATTACCACAAAATCAAAAGGCATAATTTGTTATACGTCTAAAGGTAATTTATTGACCGAGCGAGCACGAAGTGCGAGCGAAGCGTCTCTGCTTCAGCTTGGGCAAAAATTCTTTCGTATGCCTGTATGTTCTCTTCTACAGGTCGCATTTCTCAACCGATTCTTGTGAAAATTTGTGAGCAGGTTCGAAAATTATATAGATTTTTTTTGTCGAGACAGATTTTTTTAATTTTTCAAAATGGCGGAGATATGTAAAAAAAACAGGTTTTACGGCTTTCCAGCGCTGTCTGTTTTCCTCTACAGTTCGCATTTCTCAACCGATTCTCGTGAAATTTTGTGAACAGGTTTGAAAATAATATGGATTTTTTTGTCACGCCACTTTTTAATTTTTTTTTCAAAATGGCGGAGATTAGTAAAAACACATATTGCAGTCCAGCTTTCCGGCTCTGTCTTTTCTCCTCTACAGGTCGCATTTCTCAACCGAATTTCGTAAAATTTTGTGGACAGGTTTGAAAATCATAAAGATTTTTTTTAAGTTGAGACAGTTTTTCTAAATTTTTCGTAATGGCGGAGATATGTAAGAAAAATGTATTTCAGTCCGGCTTTCTGGCGCTGGATGTTCTCCTCTACAGGTCGCATTTCTCAACCGATTCTCGTCAAATTTTGTGAGCAGGTTCAAAAATTACATATAATTTTTTTATCACGCCAGTTTTTTGAAATTTTTCATAATGACGGAGAAATGTAAAAAAACATATTTCAGTCCGACTTTCCAGCTGTCCATTTTTCTCTACAGCTCGCATTTCTCAACAGATTCTCGTGAAAGTTTGTGAGCAGGTTCGATAATTATATAGATTTTTTTAGTTTAGCCAGTTTTTCTAAATTTACCAGAAATAACCATTTCGAAAAATGTTTAAAATTAGAAGCGCCATCTTGCTGCGAATATACCTACCAAATAATACCAAACAGCACGTACCTACTACGTGGTGGGAAAAAGGGGTGGCGACGATCTTTTAGATTAGTTTTTAAACAACATACAATTTGAGCTTCTTTTTAACGCGAGGTCTACAGCTCACAGAGCCCATAGTCATAAAATACGAAGTGCATAATGGATTTAACCATAAATATTCAAAGTCAGAAACAATTTTAGGAAAAATCATTTTTATTCATATTACTTATAAAATATAAGACAAATAGACGTTGTAAAAAATATCTCATTTTAATTAATACAAAATATCTATTATTAATAGTTAATATAATTTTGCATAATTTTGTTAATAAGTACGAATGTTTTAAAGCATGATATAAAAATCATAATTAGTTTAATAATAATTTATAAAAAAAAATTAATGCTACCAACTTCTCTTTTTGTCAGTTAAATAAGTCTCACAATGCTTGCATGCATGTTGCATGCCTGTTTGCATGCTGCATGCTTGCTTGCATGCTGCACGCTTGCTTGCATGCTGCATGATTGCTTGTATGCTGCACGCTTGCTTGCTCGCATACTACATGCTTGCTTGCATACTGTATGCCTGCTTGCATGCTGCATGCCTGCTTGCATGCTGCGTGCCTGCTTGCATGTTGCATGCCTGCTTGCATGTTGCATACCTGATGGTTATGGTCCCATTTCGCCTACGCTTTAATTATAGCAAAGTTTTTAATCCATAATTATAATCCATTAACATAAAATAAAAAAAATCTAAATAAAAACCATATACTAGGTGTTACTAATTTTTTAGTGTATTTGGTAAATATGACTTGGAATATTTATGATAAAGATTGATATGCCAATAAATGGTATGATTAGTAATCGGTATAGCAAAAACATTTATGCAAAAAAAAGTGTGCTAATATACTATTATTACAAAAGAGGTTATGAGAAAAAAAGTATGCGTTATGATTTATTATGTATGAACATTATGCGAAATGATGAGTATGCAAAAAAACTGCAGTGCTAAAATATGCCTTTCTGTTTTATGCAACCGAATATGGACCCCTGAGAACATGGTCGTGCTTACCATATTTTGGTTGAAAACCGGTTTATTTGCATTGTAGGATGTTGTCATTATCCAACTTTGTTTGGAAAACACACTACTGGCTGCCCATTTTCTGGTTACACATGTTGTGTGATGTAGATACCTATGTACTACTCAGTTATTAGTCGACTTTAACCATATCCTTAAAATATACACTTTCTTCTCTTCGGACTCCACTCCAGAACAACATCAATCTAGTGAAAAAATATTATTTTTATTAAACCTTTTTAATAAATATGCTTAAGTATATCTGTAACTCGGATTGTGTGTCATACTGTCAAATTAAGCCTTATGAAATTAATAAATCTCGGGACCAGCTAACCTTACTATTAGAACCCTTTTATGAATTTTCGCTTGGAATCTCATGTAAAATGATAAATTTATGGAACATGCATATTTGAATTGTGTCTGCATCAGATTTTTGTTTTTGGTTACATTTTTTATTGATTTCCAAAGTGAAACGTTAAGAAACCCTTATCTTTTTAAACATAGTATTATTTAAAATTAGGAAATGCTCAAAAGTCGAGTTCAAAATGCATTTTATCTACACTCACAACGTAATGTTCCAAATATGAATTCAAAAAAGGTAATATAAATACGTACTTTATTTTCGTGGATAGGTAAAATTAAAAAAATAAACTCATTACGATGCAGTCAACTGCATCATAAAATAACTTTTTTTCTCATTACGATACAGGGCAAATCCAAAAAGAAGGCAGTGCCGTAACATTAAAAAAAACAACGAATATTTTCCCACATATTTTTCATGATTAAAATGTACTCTATGGTAATCGATGACTTTAGTGCGATTAGTTTGTTGAAATGCACTGATCAATTTGTTTTTCTAATGGAATGCGCGCCAAGCTTTTCCGATAAAGTTTTGATTTCAATTTTTACATTTTGTTATACTTACTGAATTTTGTAGGTTTTTTTTTATTCTTGCTTTAAAATGTGAAAAAAAATTAACTCTGCCCGATATTTTAGTTTAGATGCAGCTAAGGAATTGACTTATATAAAAATCAGGCGATGATAAAGCAAACAACGATTGATATTTCAAAGAAATATTTATATCTTGTCTAGTAACATTTAGTAACAATAGTCTTAACAAGAACATCTAACCTCGATGACGATCCAAACGCAACTGCCGACCGAAGCAAAGCCTGTTTCCGCCATTACGGAAAAATACACTGGCGCCAACCGGAAGTTAAACAATTGGTAACAGGGATATTCGTTTCTCAACTTTTAACAAATTAAAATGAATTGTTTGTAAATTAAATTTTAGAAAATATTTAGAATCCATACAGTTATTCACACTAACTTAATTGAAGAAAATCTAACATTCGGCCTTTCCTGACACTAAGTTTGTCCTCGAACTTTGAACTATAACAACTCAAAACCTTTTGTGAATATATCTTATTTTAGAGACACAGGACCATCTTCCAGAACAGCACAGGAACTGGGCTGGGCTATACCCTGGACTCCGTGGGCCGGGATATTCCCTGGACTCCGCTGCTACTGGGCCGGGCTATACCCTGGACACCATCCTTGACCCGTACGCTTCTTTCTTCTTAAATTCGTCATTGCTCGATCTTTTCTAGTATCTCTTGATCAAATGATCTTCCCTTTGTGATAGTGGATCTATCAACACTAATCACCAAGACAAGATTTTCCGATTGAAAGTCAATGGATCTATCAACATTGACAATCAATTCTATTCTTCTCTTTTTTTTTAACATTCATCAATTATCAGTGGATCTATCAACACTGTTCAACACTTGATCTTCTCTTTGTGATAGCGGATCTATCAACACTAATCACCAAGACAAGATTTTCCGATTGAAAGTCAATGGATCTATCAACATTGACAATCAATTCTTCTTTTTTTTTTACATTCATCAATTATCAGTGGATCTATCAACACTGTTCAATTAACACTTGATCTTCTCTTTGTGATAATGGATCTATCAACATTAATCACCAAGACAAGATTTTCCGATTGAGAGTCAATGGATCTGTCAACATTGACAATCAATTCTGTTTAAGCATTCATCAAACATCAGTGTATCTATCAACATTAATCATTAAGACAAGATTTACGGCAAAACTATGATTACATTTGAAGGAGCACAACTTTATAATAAAATACCCGCACCTATAAAAAGTGAAGACTCATTTAACGTATTTAAGAAAGAACTTGCTCAGTATGTTATCAGTACTCAATAATTATGAAAATAGTGCGTTAAACGGGACTGTGCATTGAATTGTTAGATTCTACCGTGATTTAATTGACTTTTACCCAGATTTGTTAGTAAGTACCTACTATGTGTTTTGCTTTTGCGACCATGAACTGTTTTAGGCTTTTTATTTATAATGTTCTCATGTAAGTGATGTTATGTCTTTATGAGAATAAAGTTCTATAAACCTAAGATTTTTAGGTTGAGAGTCAATGGATCTGTCAACATTGACTAGCAACTCACACTTTTGGCATTAATTTACAATTTAGGTACTACCACTCTTTCACAGTTTAGCATTCATCAACAATGGATACTACTACCCTTTCACAATTAACATTCATCAACAATGGGTACTACTACCTTTCACAGATAAGATCCTTTCTTCATGATCGTGGGTCGCTCAACCCACTGATCACCTAGAATGGATTTCCAGGTTGAGAGTCAATGGATCTGACAACAATGACAATCAACCATCGAATTCTTAGTGTTAATCCATCAATCGTTATCTATTATACTCAATCTCTACTGCATACTTTACTCTTAATAGATACATCAAAACCATAACAAAATTATTTTTCACTAATTACTTAAATTATTTTGTTTATAATTAAAATAAAACCCTTTTTAATTCATAAGTGTACATAATAATAAGTACACATAAAAACAAAGAGGTCTGGACATCTTCCTTAGTGTTAAATGCGAATAATTGTATTTACATAGGCAAAATTATAACAATAAACTGTAACAAATGTATACTACCATAGTACAATAGTAGAAATAGACTCCATAGTATACTACAATTTGACAAAGCTTTTCAGTTCTTTCCATTATTGTTGCCACTTGCCACCGAGCAAAATCCCAATTAGGTACAAAACGATCGTCTTAGTGACTAATTATAAACATAACAACAACGAAAAGTGTATAAATACAAAATGTGTGTATCATAAAAATAAAAACATAAGTAATGGTATTATTGACCAAGATAAGGAACGATTTGCTAAGAAAAAGAAAAAGAAGTGTTATTCGAATAAACTTGAAAATTAAGAGCCTTTACACATTTGAATTATATAGGTAAGCCGCAAGATGAAATATAAATGCTATGACAGTAAAATAGAAAAATATATTAAAGCGAGACTGTATATTATCATTACTAGCGTATAAAAAAATATAAGTATCATTGTGATTGCGCAAATGTTTTGGATAAGAGATTATGTTTAGTGACCAGAGATAATAAAAATAATTGAAAATGCGATCAATAACTATTAAAAAAACGTAATGAGAAAAAAAAAATTAAAAATGAATATAGTTGAAATCTTTCAAATTTCTGTCAGATGACAAATATACAAATATTATGCCGATTTTGCATCGCAGCAGACAGCAGCTGTCCAAATTAAAAAAAATAAAGACTGAGAAAATAATAGCATTGCTGGAAACAAAACAAAGAATATAGAGAAAAAAAATATTAATAGCAGAAACTGACATCGATAATATTTTACGGAAAATATGAACCTAAAAAAAATAACAAAACACGCGACAGAAGAAAAATTTAACACAACATTTATAATTGAAGTCCAAATAATTTACCACATAAAATTACGAAGAAGAATCTACACTACACAGGATCATTTTAGACCTTTTACAAAGCACTGTGGAAACCAGAGGACAAAAGGAAATATGTACAACGCCGGAACAAGACGTGCCAACTACGACGTAATAAAGTATGATAAATTACTATTTTATTTTAACAAAATAACATAGTAATTTCCAAATCCCAAATGTAACTCTTATATCATTCCACTTGAAAAGGATATATTATGTCATAATATTTAGGTTATAACATTAGGTATATAACAATGGGACTTTTATTGACTAACTTGTCTGTCCAACTAGAGAATTAGAGAAAGAATTACTTGTCCAACTATAAAATTTATTACATCTCTACAAAATATAATTCCACAGACCTAGGTCTGTGTTAAATCCCTTAAAATAAATGAGGCACTCGATTGTCTAGAATATGTGAATAGTTAAATGTAAAAATAAATAAATAAAATAAAACAAAATAACATAGCAAATTATTAAATCTGAAAAAAAATGTCCGATACAATAGCTAATTAAGAAAAGCACGTTACCATCTATTGCTCTAGGTGTAAATTAGAAAAAAAAAAAAATAACACCGGAAAGAATCCCTGATCGTTTTTGTTCTGAAATAAAAATAACAACTTTGTAATACTATACCAAACCATTCAGGGCTTGCCTTCCAAAAAGAGGTAACACTGACTGAACTTAACGCATAGCCTGAAATACTATGTTTTGCTGTACTAAAAATAACCATTTTGACGACTTTTTAGTGAACTTTCACTTTGAATGCTGCCACATTTTAATTCCATTGTGCAATGTAGTTATTAGCGTATACATATCACAGAGAGACCAGCATTAAACAAATAATTTACACAAGCACTATTACTGTAGAGGAAATAAATGTTAACTCTAGCTAGCGCTAACACCTCTAGCTAGACAACAATTATAATCTAGCGCAACACGTAACCCAACGCATAAGAGGCCCATCGTGCATTGACCACGCATTTAGCAACGGGCACCATCGTCCCATCGTGGCTGTCCAGGCACTTAGCTTTCAATCAAGAAAAGAAAAAAAAATCTTACCCTACGCCATTAGAACAAAATACATACGTACTAAAGGTGTTACTCAGAAGATTTAAAGTCTAAAAAAAACCTAAACCTTGCTTTTCTAGAGTCTCACAATGAAACTAATACAAACGAAGAATAACAGCTTATAAACTTATAGGTTTAGATAACACCCTAAGACTAACTCACTACACAAAAAAAACTAACACAAAAAAGGAACAAAACCAATCTTCTCCAAATTATTAAAAATACGTATATCACGAGCAGAAAAAATACAACGAACCAAAAATACATAAAAATATATATCTGTAAAGATAAGTACTTGGAATAATAATACCAAATCGAGACAAATACGAGTACTAAATCAGAGTACGAACAAATATTTATGTATAAACTATTGAATGTACTAAAGTTCCATAAAAATAATGGGGTGTGATACTGAGGAACTAATGGCGCCACAAGCGACAGTCCCAAAATAATTTGATTGGTTGTTTCAAATGTCTAATGTCATTTCTATCGTATTTTAACCAATCAAAACCATTGATAGCGGCCAGGTCGCCGCTGGCGCCATCTGCGATTAGCTTTGCGTGATACACCACATTGCAAACACATTCAATGACCACTTTATATATTTGACAACCAAATCGTATGCTGTAAACTAATAATTTAAATCCTGCATTTTATGAATCATCTAAGGTCATTTAAAGCAATTCGAACTATCTGACTCCTAGTCCACGAATACTATTTAAAATCAAAACAAATCAACGAATAACATGAATTCAGAGGGTTTATAACCAACCATATCTGCACGAAAGTTATTAAGTCATGAGAAATAGCTCCTAGCCTAGCTTTTCTGATAAACAAATGGAACCTTTCCTGACAGGCTCAATCTTTTATTGGCAAAGCCCTTGTATAAAAAAAATACCTTATACGTATGGATAATCATAATATCAATTACTCGGATATCAATTCTATCAAAATTTATGAAAAAGTAATGTTAAATAAACCAATAGCGTTATTGTAAGTAGCGAAAATTATGGTAAGTATTTTGAATAGATACCAATTTGGATTCCCACAGAACATAATCACCCTCTTAATAACCCTATTAATATATTTTACATCAACTACTACTAAAAAGGAAATTCGGAACATTATGGGATCAGAAGCCCAGCACTAAGCTGGATAAAAACTTGTGCAACAGGACGCAAGCTGCTGAAATACTTAAACTTGACTAGTCGGGGTATAGGGGAACAAATTTGGAGTCCCACAATCAGCATATTATGGCCTCTTTTCTCAGTCTACACAAATAGTATTCCTCATTTGACAAGGCATTGGTGCACCGTGCACCTTATATTTCCTGATGACATTTCTATTATTGTAACAAGTGATAAAAAACTTAATATTGAATAAACTAAATTGCCTAAAATAAAAATAACTTGGTAAGAAATATTGGAAAACAAAACTTATTTTATAAAACATTAACTCGATGCTGCATTAAAACAATTAAATATAAACTATCAGGGGCTGTTCAAGTTCATACATATTCAGTTTCAAAACAAAGTACAAATTAAATTATATATATATAAAAATTACAAGCCATACAATAAGGTAACAATATATATATTTTCTTTTTTAGTATCGTAATCCCAGATCTTAATAATACCAAACATTAAAAGTTTTAAACCTTTTAACAATTAATTTCTGGCCAAAATTTGGCATAGGTTCCCCGTCTCGGAATTTTTAAGCAAATTAAACAATTAGTCAATAATAAACAAAAATATTCTAAGTTTGAAAATCAGTAAACTGTCTTAGGCTAAAATTATCTTTTGAAGTAAAGTTTAAAATTGCGCGATTTAGAGATTAACACAATTATTCCTATCCATACAGTTCAAAGTACTCACGATTTACACTGCACTCACTTCACCTCATCATACGCTGCCCGCTGATGTGGTGCGCCCCGCGCCTCCAGCGCCACCTTGATGTGGCGCCTCACGCCCTCGCTGCTGCGGTGCCTCGCGTGGCCGCTGTTGCCGCAGCAGGCCACTCCGCACCACGACGAATGTGCTCTGTCCGCGACCACGATCAACGCGGTTCTGTTGCAGCATCAATCTTGTTTTTTTTAGATCTGAAAAAGCCATCACCGCGCCGAATCATTATCCAATAAAAAGAGTTTTTAGTTACGGAAGTATTAGATAATAAAGGATACTACTATATTGTTTAATATTTCATTTATAAAGTTAATAATACTATAAACAAATGTTATTTATTTCTAAACACATTCAATAAAATTACTCCTCTAGAAATAAATATATTGAATGCACACAGACCGGAATGAAGAGGGAATGAAAATCTATAGCTATCGCTAGTATAAGATGAAAATAATAACGAGGAGGGAAAAAAACATGTTAACAGGTCTTGTTAAATTGTCGATTGTTTTTTAATGTTATCATTGCAACGGTAAACCATTTATCTCTATATCTATTGTCATTTAATCAAGCAATAACAGCATTTCAAAATTAATTTCTTCCGAGAAGTCTAATGTACGATTCAAACCAACCGGCCCGCATCGCAACGCATTTTACCTCTGTTTGAATCGTACATAACACGGAAAAGACGAATTTTACACTTTGAATTTTTAATACAGAAAAGAGGAAAAAATATATATATAAAGCACTTGTACTGGCCTGTGAATTGTGATCGATTCTGCCGATGAGATGCGCAACCTTGACCTCCATCCCTTTTACCACTTGCTCTTGCGACGAAAACGAGACGCAAAGGGTGACCGTCGGTCGTCGTCGCTCAGCCGCGGCCGCGCTCGATAGAAAATAAATAAATAGTTATTAATATTATAGCTGTCACTTTTCGTTTTTGACCGAGTTCGATCTACAAAACTATTACTCTGAAGCCCTGTTTTGTGGGCGTTTGACTTTATCTCACTTCTGATATAAAAATCAGGCGATGATAAAGCAAACAACGATTGATATTTCAAAGAAATATTTATATCTTGTCTAGTAACATTTAGTAACAATAGTCTTAACAAGAACATCTAACCTCGATGACGATCCAAACGCAACTGCCGACCGAAGCAAAGCCTGTTTCCGCCATTACGGAAAAATACACTGGCGCCAACCGGAAGTTAAACAATTGGTAACAGGGATATTCGTTTCTCAACTTTTAACAAATTAAAATGAATTGTTTGTAAATTAAATTTTAGAAAATATTTAGAATCCATACAGTTATTCACACTAACTTAATTGAAGAAAATCTAACACTTATTACAAGGTAGGTACCTAGCTAATACAAACAAAGTCTCTCTCTCTTTTCTAACGTTGATCTTTTATTTAGTAGGTTCAATCCCAAATGTATGAGTGTAGATAAAGTAGTGTATGAAACTGCACATAACTAGGTATTAAAACACTCGTGTTGTGGTGGATTGTAGGTTCAAGTAGTTTCTATAGCCTTTATATTTCTATCTCTATCTTGTCTATTTTCTGTTTTCCTTTGTTACTACTTCTTGTCAAAAGAGAAAATTGTGTGCTTTCGAAATATACTCGTATCTCTGCCGAACAGTCGCCTTGTTTATTAGTTAATACCTTTACAGTCCCTTTCCCTTACATTTTGGTCCATCTCCCCGTGAAAATGAACACGCGATCAAAAACAATGCGGCTGTTGACACCGGCAAAATCGGTTCGCGTATCGCGCTCGGACTCTGGAGCACCCGCGGCGGGTGGGCTCGGTCGGTCCCCAAAATTGGACCCCTTTGCGACCGTAGCCACTAATACTCCCGCAGCCCATATTCCTAAGAGTCCCGAGAGGCCCGGCGGGTCCAGTGTCGAGCACAATAATGTTTGTCTCAGTTCCAGGTCGCACGCGTCGTCTTCGCGGTCGTCTACCACCATAAAGGCTCGGCGACTGTCCACGGAGGCCCAATTGGCGCGTCGTAACATGGAACGTAAGCAGCAGCTGTACGAACGGGAACAAGAGCTTGCCAAAGAGCTTGCCCGTCAACACCTCGACTATGAACGTAAGCTTTCGGAAGAAATGCAGCGAGTAGAAGAACTGGAAGTTGAGGCATCGCTTGCGGAACAGGAAGCGGATCAACGATCCACTTATTCGGTCAGTCATTCCTTTTCACGCACAGCATCATGGGTTCATGATGGTAATAATAGCAGCGGCCCGGTCGACAAAAAAATCGACCGCAAAGCTAAAAATCATGAAAATTGTGAAATTCAGGATAACACTCGTTCTCGTATTTACAAAAAACCTGTGAATTTTCATATTCCAATTGACAAAACTGATTTACTTCAAACAACAACGTCAAATAAGGCGCTGTCATCCACACGGCCGTCAACAGAACAAAAAAATTGGCCGTCAGTCAACTCGAAGAAGGATGACTTTAATTCGCACTCTTTTAAATGTTCACATAAACTCGAACTCACTCCTTTCAGCGGGAAGACGACAGAGTGGTTAATGTTTAAGCGTGTTTATCGTGATACCCAACATTTATTTTCACCTGCAGAGAATCTTGTGCGATTGAGCGGCGCGCTACGCGGCCAAGCCCTCGAGAGCGTGTCGTCGTTGCTGTACACAGCCGAGCGACCTGAAGAAGTGCTCGATATGCTGGAACAGACGTTCGCGCTCCCTGAGATGATCGTGCTGAACGAGATTGCTCTCGTGCGGAATCTCCCAAAGTTAAGCTTTGATCAAAAAGAGTTAAATCAGTTTGCTTGTAGATTGCGCAATTGCATAGCAGTAATTAGAAATTTAGACCAAATTGAACACATATATTCTGTAGAATTATTTCATTCGGTATTGAACAAACTGACACCGATATTGTACAGTCAGTGGAAAGATTATGCGTACCGCAGCGATCGGTCTGTACCGAAAATAATACTTTTGTCTGAGTTTCTGGATATTGAAGCTGTCAAACACAATCGATTTGGTTTAATACCTGACTACACAAAGCGGCCTGGCACTTTAATGTCAGATATAGGTAGGCGTGCTGGCACTCTCATGTCCGATATAGGTAGGCGGCATGGTACAGTCGGCAACAACTTTTCACACAACTTTGCACGACGTGAAAATATTAATGCTACATCTGCACGTAACACAAATGCTGAACTGTGTCGTTATTGCAATAATAAACACAAATTGACCGAGTGTAAGGTTTTTATATCCCTATCGATAGACGATAAGTGGCTATGGTTGCGTGACGCTAAAATATGCTATAAGTGTCTAAAATCTAAATCACACCGTTGGAGGACTTGCAAGATTGGTCGTTGTGGTGTGGATGGGTGCGTACGTTTCCATCACCCGTTGCTGCATGTGGCGACGACGCCCCACGTGTCCCGCGCCGCTGGCGAGTCTCCATCTACTTCCTACAATGTTGTGACTGAACACCAAAACACTGATAAAACTGTGACCGTCACTAATGTCACTGAATCACACACAAGCGACGATATGTCTACACCTATGTCACAAGTGTTTTTGAAAATAGTTCCTGTTCAAGTGAGTGGTCCACATGGAAAATATGACACTTTTGCTCTGCTTGACTGCGGGTCCTCGGCAACTTTGATTGATTCGGAGGTGGCACGTCACATTGGTGTGTCTGGCCCCATGGAGTCCATCAAGGTTGACGGGGTCGCTGGCATGTCAACACAGAAACCAATCCAACGTGTGAGCTTTTCTATTAAAGGTCAACATTGTCCTGATATATACACAGTGAGTAACGCTAAGGCCATGGATTCGCTATCTTTGTTTACACAAACTATCAAACCATCTGACATCTCACAATACCCACATTTGACAGATTTGGTTGCTGATCTTACGCTAACCAATGCAACTCCTAAGATATTGCTTGGTGCTGAACACTGGTATTTAACTATAAGTCGGGAAGTTAGGGCAGGCTCCAAAAGTCAACCGGTTGCAACTCGCACACTTTTAGGTTGGGTATTACATGGCAGATCCAGCAGCTGGACTAAGCCTGTGCATTTTATAAATCACACAACGGTCAAGGACGACCAAAACTCTAACCTGGACGATCTCGTAAAATAATATTTTCGCCTGGATGCCATAGGTATCACAAAACTTGAAAACACATGCTCTAGGGAGGATAAACACGCTTTAGAGATTCTGGAGTCTACTGCCAAACGATTACCGTCAGGTAGGTTTGAGGTTGGTCTATTGTGGCGTAAAGATAACCCAAATACACCTGACAGCTATCCTCAGGCGCACTCGAGGTTTCTTGGTTTAGAGAGGCGCATGGCTCGAGATGCAGAGTTAAAAAGAAGCTATTGTGCTTTTATTGACAATATGATGACAAAAGGTTATGCGGAAGAGTGTCCAAAAAATACATACCATGATAGTGTTAAACTAAATGAAATACACACACAATTGCGCTGGTATTTGCCACACTTCCCTGTTATACATCCTCAAAAACGTAAACTGAGAGTAGTCCATGATGCAGCAGCAAAGACCTCGGGAGTCAGTTTAAACTCACTCCTGCTCCCTGGGCCTGATCTTTTGCAGTCGTTGCTGCACATATTGTTCCGTTTTCGCGAAGGTTACGTTGCGATGACTGCTGACGTTAAGGAAATGTTTCCGCAGATTAAGATTAGAGCGGAAGACCGTGATGCCTTGCGATATATTTGGAGGGAGGATCCCAGCTGTGAGTTGAAAGAGTACAGGATGACTTCTGTCATTTTCGGTGCGGCTTGCAGCCCGTGTATTGCTCTATACATTAAAAATCGTAACGCCCAAGAATTACAGAAGTCATACCCCGCGGCAGCAAAAGCTATCATCTACGACCATTATATGGACGACTTTCTAGGTAGTCTGGACGATCTGCACGAAGCCTCTCAACTTGCAGCTGACATAGTCACAGTGCACAAGGCGGCCGGTATGGAGATGCGAGGTTGGGTCTCTAACATACCTGCCGCACTTGCAGCCGTGCCTGAAGACCTACGAGCCTCCCCACCTGAAAACGTTCACGTAGGCCCTGAAGCCTTTGTCAGGACCTTAGGGCTTATCTGGCATCCCTTGAGTGACACCTTTGGGTTTAGGATTGGGTCCCCAATCCCTGAAAAAGAGAAACTAACTAAGCGCAAAGTATTGTCATATTTAATGTGCGTATATGACCCTCTTGGTCTTTTAACTCCGCTGGTCATTCAAGGCCGCATTTTATTCCAGCAGACGTGGCGAACTGGTCTCGATTGGGACACCGAGCTGCAGCCAGATGCAATTCAAAGATGGCTGTCTTGGTCTCGGCAACTGGCTACGATTGTAGACATCAAAATTCCTCGTTGGTATAGGTGTGGGTTCCAAAATGAGGTCATCATTGACAGACAGCTCCATGTGTTTGCCGACGCTAGTGAGGAAGCATACTCATGCGTCGCATATTGGCGTTTTACATTCATGGACGGTTCAGTGAAGCTGTCTCTCATTGGTGGAAAGGCACGCCTTAGCCCTCTAAAACCTACATCCATACCACGTCTCGAGCTCCAAGCCAGTCTGATTGCTGCTCGTTTTGCGAATACTGTGTGTACCGGTCACAACGTCCAGCCAGATTCAATTCACCTTTGGTCTGACTCCACCACAGTTCTGAGCTGGATTCGCAGCGATGCGCGAACCTTCAAACCATTTGTAGCAAATCGTGTGGGGGAAATCACCGAGATAACAAATGTCAATAGTTGGAAATTTGTTCCAGGTGGTTTGAATGTCGCAGATGACGCGACAAGACTCAGGGATCGTGACATCGACCTGTCGCGGTGGTTCTCTGGACCTGATTTCTTATTATTACCATCCAGTGAATGGCCCAAAGAACCATCGATACCCGAAGCTACATCCATCTTAGAAGAGCTAAAACCTTCTAAGGTGCATGTAGGATTAACCCATCTGGATAAACCTTCATCGGTTGTGCCAGATCCCTCACGTTTCAGTGAGTGGCTACGCCTGCTTCGTGCAACTGCACGTGTTTTTCAGTGCGTCAATAAATTTAGATCTCTTTTGGCACATAATCCAAATTCTAAAACCACGAACACCAAGTTTCCACCGCTATCTGCTATGGAGATACAGAAGGCTGAAATTGCCATTCTCAGAAAAGCCCAGACAGAGTCATTTGGCGAAGAGCTCTCCTTGCTCCTTGATAGCAAGCCTTTGCCAAAGTCCAGCAAGTTGAAGACTCTCTGCCCGGTATTCGATGAAGATGGCCTACTCAGACTGGACAGCCGCATAAAGCATTTGAAGAACGCCAACTACGCCAGTACTTCACCCATTATTCTTGATGGCCGACACCCTGCTGTTCGACTTCTCGTACGACACTACCATGTCAAAGCTGCCCACGCCTTCAACGAGTTGGTAACCAATGAGCTCAAACAGTGATATTGGATTTTCCGGTGTCGCAGCGAAGTTCGCATGGCCGCAAGAAGATGCGCTTTCTGTATCAAAAGAAAGGCAACACCACAGATCCCACCAACCGGCGACCTGCCAGATGTGCGTCTGGAACACCATCAGCGCCCGTTTACGAACACTGGCCTAGATTATTTTGGTCCCGTCGAGGTCTCAGTTGGCCGACGCAGAGAAAAGCGATGGATAGCTCTTTTTACCTGCATGACGACACGAGCAGTCCACCTCGAGATTGTCACGAGCCTCTCAGCCGACTCCGCCATCATGAGCATACGCCGTTTTGCTGCACGTCGAGGACTCCCAAAAAAAATCCTCTCTGATAACGGCACGTCTTTTGTCGGAGCCAACAGACAACTCTGCGAGTTTTACAGCGATGCTGTGCAAGACTTCACCGCTAGTAAATGCATAGAATGGTGCTATATTCCTCCTGCGGCACCATTTATGGGCGGTTGCTGGGAAAGACTTGTTAAAACCGTAAAGACTGCCCTTCTTGCAACACTAAAAGAACGATCCCCAAGAGAAGAGCTGCTGCACACCCTACTTTTAGAAGCAGAAGCCCTTGTGAACTCACGTCCTTTGGTATATGTCACTGAAAATGGAGAGTGCGAGAGTCTGACTCCGTTTCATTTCCTGATCGGCACCTCCTCAAACCAGCAGACGCCAGCCCAGTTAGACGATGGAGCATTCTCGATGAGGAAAGAATGGCAAAAGGTTCTTCGTTTGTCTGAGCATTTTTGGTCCAAGTGGCTTAAAGAATACTTACCTAGTCTGAGGCCAAAGACAAAGATCAGGGGCCAACACATAAATCTAAAAGTGGGCGACGTTGTATTGGTGGTTGATCCAGATTTGCCAAGAGGAGTATGGCCAATGGGGCGCATACTGGAAGTATTCCCGGGCAGAGATGGAGTTGTCAGAGTGGCGGACGTAGCTACCAAAGGGGGCACAATGAGAAGGCCCGTCAGGAAGCTGGCTCATTTGCAAGTTGTGTAGCTACGCTACACGGGGGGGATGATGTGGTGGATTGTAGGTTCAAGTAGTTTCTATAGCCTTTATATTTCTATCTCTATCTTGTCTATTTTCTGTTTTCCTTTGTTACTACTTCTTGTCAAAAGAGAAAATTGTGTGCTTTCGAAATATACTCGTATCTCTGCCGAACAGTCGCCTTGTTTATTAGTTAATACCTTTACAGTCCCTTTCCCTTACACGTGTGATACTATTAAAAACCTCGCCTACGGCTCGGTTTTTAAACACACACTCGTGTTTTAATACCCCTCTTTATGTGTCAGTTTCATAAACTACTATTATATTACAGCACCACGACTGTGTACCTACGAGTACATAATAGTCAACCATTATTTAATATTATTTAGAAAATATGCATGCTATAAACAAACTACGTGATTTTGCTTCTAAATCTTCATGATTGAGCGAAATGATTTAGTTTTATTATATCTAACATATATTCAAACCAGCTACTAAAGTAGCTGCGATGAAACGGGATTTTATTGAAAATTTCGTTGAGCTCTATTCTTGTCTTATTGTTTGCAAAGTGGCTGGATATTTTCAAACACGTAGGTGGTAGTAATATCCGTTGTGTTCTATATACTATTTCTGCGTTATAAAATTGGGTACTGAATTACAAAGGTAAGGCATATAATGGAATTACGACTGTTTGCGGAAAATATCAGAATAGGGTACAATTTATTTTATTTTTGGTCAAAAACCACAATATTCAAAGATTTCAAATAATGGAAAGCTTTAAAACTTTATTCTTATTATATTTTCAGAGTAAAAATAGTACATTATTGCAAAGGCAGCGAAATAGGCAATGGCAGGTCGAGTATGAGTTTGAAGGCCGAGCCGCAGGCGAGGACTTCAATTATACGAGACAGGCAATTGCCATTTCGGCCGAGGCATATATAGTGCTTTTCTTAAAAAATGCAAGGAAATAAAAAATGGCCTTTTACACAATAAGTTTAATTAGTAGTAAAAGTTATATCGCTCATGTTAGGACAAAATTATATAGCAAAAATTTTATTCATTGAAATACGCCAAAAACACTGTTTCGGAGAACAATTTATCATTTTTCTCGTTTTTCCAGAACATGAAATTTTCATATACTTTCATATATTTTTCTTTTGATTTCGCAGGAAGCAGGTTTTCCATCGCAAATTTAGCTTCCGATCTTACATCTGGTGGAGTGCAGTCAATGTTCATTTCATTTTCACTTTCAGAATCATCGGAACTCATTTTAATAATTTTTTATTAACAAAATAACAACGAACTCCGCTTTACCGCCATTTTTTTATTTTATTTTACAGTTTGTGCCGAAAGGTAAACGCATCTGTGGCTATACAGCCACGAGAACGCAATGTGTACGATTGATGAAAGAGTTCTAAATTCAAACAGCACACCGTTTCATACAACATTGCCGGCGCGCTCTTCGTTCCAAATTCAAAGAACGCGCCGGGAAGTGATTTAGGTTTTGCCATAGATGTAGCAAATCCCTTCGGTTCCCTTCGGTATAAACCAGATTGAGCTCTTCGCCCCAAAACGAGCCGACAGAGAGGTCAAGTAGATAATTCTATCTCTTTCTTCATTAGGGTGACCAAACTGTATGGTTGGTCGGAGACATACTTATTACTTTAAACTGTTTAATATAAACTTAAGTACGTAGTTCTTTATTTACAATTAATACTTTTGCCACGTTTTTATAAGGTTGCTTGTTTGTTTGTGTTTTCGTTTGTTTGTTTGAGTACAAATTTTGCAAACGATTTTATACTCACTTCCCGATGAACTAGAGACTTGAAACTTTCAACACAGGTCAGAACTAGAAGGTTATGTAATATTATGGTATCATTGAGCTGATCTGACGATGGAGCCGGAAGAACGCCACAGGAACACTATGATGAAACCATACAACCCCATTGTGTTTGGGCTCGTTAGAATCATCTTGGCAAGTACTCTGTTGGGGAATAATATCCAAGGGGCTGATGAAGGAGCCGGAAGAAGGCCATTGAAACTTTGTAATAAAATCATGCAACCCCATCAAGTTTGAGCTCGATTGATTCGTCTTGACGAGTGCTCCGATAGGAGGTGGTATACTTTAAATAAAATAATAATTTACTAAAAATTAATTTTCATTATTTTTTATTACGTTTTATTAGGTTGCTTTCTTGTTTTTATTTGTAAATATGGTTAATCAACCAATATCTACAAAAATTCAAGTGTAAATAATGACATAACTATAAAGTTTATTGCAATTTTGATAGAAATACAATGTGCGTGAATTTCGGAAATCAAATGAATGTCGGAAAAACAAGTAGGTCTAGTGATCTGTAGTTAAAAAAAACAGGTGCAAACGATTTTCGACTTTATTGACGTTTAAAATTCGGTTGCTTTCTACCATAATTATTCTCTTACATTAAAAACTGTTATTTTGGTAAATATATCAATAAGGTCTAAAATACTTGCACCAATTTTTTACTAGTGAAATTACAAAAATGGGTGGAAGCGATTTTCAACGACACAATGTTAAAAATAAAAAAACAAGATGGCGGCCAACCTTTTTTGTTTTTGGCTTGATTTCGATGAAAATCGGTTTTTAGTAATATTTTGACAAAAAATAACAATGAGATGTTGAAAATATAAAAATAATCAAAATGGCGGCCTACTTTTTTGTTTGTAGGCCGATTTCGATGAAACTCGTTTTTTGGCACTATTTAGGCAAGAAAATAACAACGCAATTTTCAAAATATTTAAAATCCAAAATGACGCTTAACTTTTTTGTTTTTGAGGCGATTTCAATAAAACTTGGCTTTAAGTACTATTTTGACAAGAAAATAAACAAACACAATATTGAAAGTATGAAAAATCCAAGGTGGCGGCCAAATTCTTTTCCTGTTCTTTTTTCAACCCAGTTATATTAAAATCAACCCAAAAACAAAATTGGCTGCCATTTTGACCTTTTGTAACATTCCATTGTTTACATTCCATTATTATTTTCTTGTCAAAGAAATATTACAAAAAACCGAGTTTCACCGAAATCGGCCTACAAACAAAAAAGTTGGCCACCATCATGAATTTTTTAATATTTAAAAAATTGCGTTGTTATTTCCTTATCAAAATAGTACCAAAAACCGAGTTTCATCGAAATCAGCCCACAAACAAAAAAGATGGCCGCCATCTTGGATTTTTTATACTTTAAAAATTGCTTTGTTATTTTCTTGTCAAAATTGTACCAAAAACCGAGTTTCATCTAAATCGGTCTACAAACTTAAAAGTTGGCCACCATCTTGGATTTTTTAATATTTTTAACACTGCGTTGTTATTTTCTTGTCAAAATAGTATGAAAAACCGAGTTTTAATGAAATCGGCCTATAAACCAAAAAGTTGGCCGCCATCTTGGATTTTTTATATTTTTAACATTGCGTTGTTATTGTCCTGTCAAAATAGTACCACAAACCGAGTTTCATCGAAATCGGCCTACAAACAAAAAAGTTGGCCGCCATCTTGAATTTTTTAATATTTAAAAAATGCGTTGTTATTTTCTATCAAAACAGTGCCAAAAACCGAGTTTCATCGAAATCGGTCTACAAACAAAAAAGTTGGCCGCAATTTTGAATTTTTTAATATTTAAAAAATGCGTAGTTATTTTCTTATGAAAATAGTGCCAAAAACCGAGTTTTATCGAAATCGGCCCACACACAAAAAAGTTGGCCGCCGTCTTGAATTTTTTAATATTTAAAAAATGCTTTGTTATTTTCTTATCAAAATAGTGCCAAAAACCGAGTTTCATCGAAATCGGCCAATAAACAAAAAAGTTGGCCGCCATCTTGAATTTTTTAATATTTAAAAAATGCGTTGTTATTTTCTTATCAAAATAGTGCCAAAAACAGAGTTTCATCGAAATCGGTCTACAAACAAAAAAGTTGGCCGCAATTTTGAATTTTTTAATATTTAAAAAATGCGTAGTTATTTTCTTATGAAAATAGTGCCAAAAACCGAGTTTTATCGAAATCGGCCCACACACAAAAAAGTTGGCCGCCGTCTTGAATTTTTTAATATTTAAAAAATGCTTTGTTATTTTCTTATCAAAATAGTGCCAAAAACCGAGTTTCATCGAAATCGGCCAATAAACAAAAAAGTTGGCCGCCATCTTGAATTTTTTAATATTTAAAAAATGCGTTGTTATTTTCTTATCAAAATAGTGCCAAAAACAGAGTTTCATCGAAATCAGCCTACAAACAAAAAGTTGGCTGCCATCTTGAATTTTTAATATTTAAAAAATGCTTTGTTATTTTCTTATCAAAATAGTGCCAAAAACCGAGTTTCATCGAAATCGGCCCATAAACAAAAAAGTTGACGGCCATCTTGAATTTTTTAATATTTAAAAAATGCGTTGTTATTTTCTTATCAAAATAGTGCCAAAAACCGAGTTTCATCGAACTTGGCCCACAAACAAAAAAAATCGGCCTACAAACTTAAAAGTTGGCCGCCATCTTGTATTTTTTAATATTTTCAACACTGCGTTATTATTTTCTTTTCGAAATAGTACCATAAACCGAGTTTCATCGAAATCGGCGCATAAACATGAATTTGATTATTAATATTAATTTTATTTAGCCCTCGCCTGCGACTTCCAGTTATTCCAATTGATAGAACAATTTCGTTTTTGGGATATCTGAAATGGTGTAGAATTTATGGTCACCCTTGTTTTGTAAAGAAATATTTCCTGAATATTGAAATTCTAAAATTGAAATTCGGCGCCAAAGTTAAAATCGGATCGGAGTTGCCAGGATTGACACTTGAATTTATACAACTACAATAATGCTGATTAGCATTATTGTAGAAATCTAATTAAATCAAAAGAGTAAGTTCTTTTTTATGTTACAATTACGATGTGTTATTCTAAATTAATATTTAAGTAGTAGATTTTCAATATTCCACTCCGAATCCTTAACTTTGATACACTAAATTATTTGATACGTAATTTTTTTTTCCCTAACATCGTGGTATTATTGTTTAGTAATGGCAATTGTGTGAACGAGACATCCTCATCTACTTGGTGGTTTCATTCACACAGTAGTCTTCAGTAAATGTCGTCGATAGAATTTCAACACTATGACACAGAGAATAAAGTTGAATTTCTTTTAAACGCATAGTGAGAATTTTTGTAGAGTACTCACTCCTTATTATTGGAACCTCCTTGGGTTTTGCAGTCTACGTAAATATGATACTTCGCGTGTTCTTTATTCAAAAGTAATGATAATATTTCCGCGCATGTTTAAGAAAAAATATTTTTTACATTGCTCTATCAAAATTTATTTATAATATACCTGTTTATAAAAAAACTTGTTATCTTCGTCTCATTAGACGTTAGTCATATTATACTATAGGCTGCATTCAGACGATAACACATGACCTGACCTCAACCCGATCTCAACTCAAACTCAACTCAACCGCAGCCCACTCCTTAAAATACATCGCTTACAATTTTGAGTTTTAAGACACATTAGTAAAGCTCCGCTATATTTTGTCGATGCAACTGCACATACGCCCCGCGATCAACCCGAGCTCAACTCAAAGTCAACTCAAACTCAACCCAAACTCAAACTCAACCCAAACTCAAACTCAACCCGAATTCACCTCAAACTCACCTGAACATTACACTGAATGTGTCACAAGACTCAAAATTTTAAGCAATGTAGGTAGTTTAAAGTGGACTGCGGTTTAGGCGAGTTTGAGTTGAGTTCGGGTTGAGGACGGGTCGTGTGCTATCGTCTGAACACAGCCTAATTTTCAATTGAAATTTGGATCCGTAAAACATATTAAAAATTAATCATATTTCTATTATACCGTTTCAGTTTACTTAAACTCTTGCAGTGATTTTTCTCTCTGACCCGATTGATAAATTGCACTCGATTTTTCCTCGTTTCGTAACTCACCGACTCTGGACTGACCATTATTTTATTCGCAGTTTATTTTGCTTTCCCAGATAAAGAGATTTATTACTATGATTTATCTAGTGTCATTAATAATTACGGAATAGGAGAGGAGCTAGATGGTGCCGTAGCGAATACAGCCATCGATTATAGAAGTACAAGAAGCAACTTTTCAAAATGATATACAAATGACGCTTTTCTGTAAATTGATAAGAATATGTCTTTTATGAAAGTTGTCTATACTTACCAGTGGCGAGGGGTGAAATTGTGGCGAAGGTAAGCCGTTCTACAAAAATGTTGTGATTTGCATAGTGGATGGGTGGGCTGGGATTTCTGGAAGGTAAGCCGATGGCAATCGGCTTGTATGGACCCTTCGCCACTGATACTTACTTATCAAGCTGCATTGGCTGTTGGCTCTATTAATGATAGACTATGACAGCCTAAATAAAATTATTCAATTGATTTTAATCTAATTTATGAATTTACTGTTTAATTTTAGATTTTTTTATAAAAAATTTATTACCTACTTATAATTATTAATTACTTATATTTCAGTGCTTTGATTATTTGTTTCTGTAAATTCCATTGAAAATGCTGTTATTGTGGCATGCATCAGAACTTACTTTAATTAGTTTGTAATCAATGTATTAATGTTTGCCATGTGGTTGTACTAATAATAATTAATAGACTGCTTAGGTAATAATTATTCAATTTTATGTAATAATCTACAGAAAAGGCACAACCACAATCTGCACAACTACACTCGCGAGCAAAAATATGGATTCACAGGCCTATTTTAATACAAATGAGGTAACTTTGACGCTTTGGTTCTCCGCCCAGGATTGAACGGGGTGTGATCTGATGTTCGCAAGTCAAAGAATGAAAGGCGGAGGCCCATAATGCTGAAGAAACCTAACGGATTCGCTCAGGGTTGAATAAAAAAATAACAAAAACAAACTAAAATTATATAATCAAAAGTATGGAAAATGTAATTTAGTGTAAGCGACTCTTCTGATACGTTAGGTTTTTTCAGCAATCTGAGCCTCCTCCATTCACTCTTTGAATGGCCATCATCAGGTCACACCCCATTTAATCCTGGGCGGAGAACCAAAGCTACAAATTTACCTCGTTTGTATGAAAATAGTCATATGATTCCATACTTTTGCTCGCGAGTGTATGTAAGTACGTAGGTAATCTTTAGCAAGTTTTTTTAATTGTTTGAGTTTAAAAGGCGCTTCAGAAGTAAAAGTCACATCCAAAGTCAAAATATCTTTATTCAAATAAACTTAGTAATTAAGCGCTTTTGAATCGTCAATATTTTCCTACCATCCGTTACAGACTTTTTTAATAGAAGAACGGTCACAAGAAACTGATCAGCTTTTACAGAAATCATTAACGAAATTTACAAACTTAAATGTATCGTTACTATTCAGTTTATTTTTAAAACATTCTTTGACTTATCTACATTTTACTGAATATTACTAAGCCAAACTAAATATAAATGTAAACATTAAAAGAACAGCATATTCTAATCAGATTTAGGCTGAACAAGATTAACATACAAATGATTGCATCTTATTAAAGCATTCGTATGCCATCCGTCATACTTACAGTACAGCCGTGCACACAAGTAAAGCTTCCACCTCAAGCCTGCGCCAGGCAGTCTGTCGTGTGACGGAGGTTGGTGCGCACGGCCGCGCCACCCCGCGGGACGCGCGGAACTTCGCAATGTTACTGTGGATAATCGGAAAACCGTGTTCGAAATTTGAATAGGGAAACGGATATTGCGGAATATGTTTGGATTTTTATGGCTGATTGTGCACTGGTAAGGGTTATGCTGTTTGTTACAGTAAATTAAGTATGGAAAAGTGCAGTATATTAATAATTTTTATTGTTTCCTTATAATTAAAATTGTTCAACTTAAATGTAATTAAGACAATTATTTTTCGCATATTAGAAGAAAAGGGCTTGTTTGTAAAATTTTAATTACTAATCAACAAATTAATAATGACGTAAAAATTAAAACTGGAAAATACGGAATGATTTACAAATTATACCTAAGCTGAATTTAGCCATAGCCATAAAAATCAACATAAAAGGTTTTTGTGAATTAAAAATCTCCAACGACTGCTATTTACGTCGATTCATAAAAAAAATGGAGGTCTGCATTGTAACCTTTCAAATAAAATATCAATAAAACATCATATTACTGCGAGGTGTACACGGAGCATTTTTGTGGATTTTTTATCGGCTTTTGTTTTAAATGTCCCAGATGACTATCTTTAGAAATCTTATAGTAATTACAGTTTTCTAATTTCAAATGGGTTACCGGCCGGAACTTATCTTTTTGACTCTTGAAGAGATTCAGTGCAAACATATCCATGATTAGTGTTCGCAAAATTACTAAATTCAACCACCTACACTGGAAATTTTAATCATTTGGTTCCCGCAGTGGGGTGGTTCAACTCATGATTACAAGCACTTTTACTACGGGGCCAACTCTCTGATATCGCGAAAAAAAATCTACTATTCCACACAAAAGCGCAAAACCTACCTCCTCAACCTTAATGTATGGAACAGCTGGTTTTTTTTCGGCACTATTTGAATTAGCCCCATAGTAAAAGTTGCTCGTAATCATGAGTGGACCCACCCCTCTGCGGAAACCAAATGATAAAATTACAGCTTGTATAATCATCATTTAAAAAGGAAACCTTTTTTTTAAAGCTCGTCAATAGCTACCAAACTACAAATAGTGTAGAAAAGTAAAGTAGTGGACCCCCACAGTAAATTCTCAGTAGACGAAACTTTACAGTATGAGAAAGTATCATAAATTAAACATATTTTTTTGATTATCCAAATCGTTTTTTTTTTGTTTTTGGATATTTGTACATAGGTTTTGGTTCATACTATATTACATCCCTGCAGAGTTTCATCGACTGAGGATTTAATGTTGGGGTCTCCATACAAAAGGTCGCTTCATTTCCTATATACTAAAAGAAAAAATCAGACAAACAGACGAGAGGTACTGAACTATGCTGTCGTTTACTTAGGACTAAGGTATTTGTTTATGAATAAACAAATAGATACCTAATCATTTTGAGAGATAGTACCTTGACTTTCTTTTCTTTAACGTAAAAAACATAGGCTTTGCTCATTTTTTCTTAAAATTTTGAATGTATTTTTTATATGTTATCGCACAAGTTGGATCTAAAACATTTCACTTCTCAAGCTTACGCGTTCACTAGACGTGAAATAAAACACTTTTTAAGGGATACTAGCGCGGTTTTATTGAAAGTACTTTGGTAATTAGTTGGTAATTGGTTTGATTTTTGGTTGATAAAACATTTATATGAGGTGGAACCAAAAGATGTGATGATACTGAAACAGGTGATAAGGTGATAGATAAACTGAACAACATTCTCCAAGGTAACATAGGTCGAAAAAATATTTTTTTTTCGCCTTTTCATAATAAGTCGGTCAGCTGGCCAATACATTTTGTAAGGGCAGGGAGTACATTTTTTTTCGTTTTTCGACCTATGTTCCATTTAGGAAGTTGTTTATTTTAAGCAACACTATCACCTGTTTCCGTTTCATCACATCATTTAATTTTGTTTCACCTTTTCATAACGTATCAAACGCAAATAATCAAAAAAATCTTGTCTCGTATTAGATTTTTTGTTAATCTCACAACTTTAAAATACAAATGTCAGTTTTTTCGGTATTGTTACTGAAAGTGTTTATAATGTATTAAATTAACTTATTTAGTAGGTATTGATAATAGTAATAATCGTGAAATAATTAAATTTTAATAAAATGTTAAAAAATGACAATTATTAATAATAATATTAAGAATAGAGTTTTTGCATGTAGAATTCTGAAAACAACTTCTTTTAAAACAAATAACATGTGATTTCCTTTATTTCTAAATAATTTGTTACGTTTAAAAAGAAAGAGCAAATTGACATGGGCCCTGTGTCAATTTACATAGTTTCAGAAAGTTTGATAATTTGTCAGAAATCATGAAAAATGTCGGATTGTCACGATAAGTGCCGTTTCATAAAACTTGACATATTTATTATTGTATACAAGAATACCATGGTAAATTGTTACTTTTTTTGTTTTTTTTCATAAAACTATTGTCACAAGTCTTGTATAAAACACCTGTCGCTTCAGGGTAATTCTTTATCAGCAATTGTTTGATACGCCATGTTTATCAGCACCCATCCAATGTAACGTGACAGCTGCTGCACAGGTTGAAGGACTTAGTTTGTATTATTTTTGTTAAAATATATTCTACCGCCACTTTACTCATACGGAATAGGGAATATGCATAAGTCACCGATTTTCCTAAAATTGAGCTTGATCGCTGCGGACACTTGTAAAAACATGATGGAACAGAAAGAAAAATAAAAAAAAATATTATTTTCGTTTTATCACACGATGAAATCAGGGGGAAAATAACGATATTTTTTTTTCGTTTTCGGATATAATGCACTTTACAGACAGATAGAATATCGAAAAAGAAATAATATTTTGTATGACACATCCTTACTAATATTATAAATGCGAAAGTCCGTTTGTTTGTTTATTTGTTTGTTTGTTTGTTACGCCTTCACGTCTTAACTACTGAACCGATCATCATGAAATTTCGCATAGACGTTTTCAGGGGTACAGAAAAGGACATAGGGTACCTTTCATCCAGAAAAAACGTACAGTTCCCGAGGGATAGCAAAAAACTGTCCACGCAGACGAAGTCGCGGGCGGCCGCTAGTATTTACATAAACGCAAAATTTAGGGAGATAATTGAAGATTATTGGCTAACTCCATATTGAACGCGCCCGAAACACACCAAAACGTGATGTGTGACGTCACCGTTTTGTATAGAGCGTTTTCGGCGGGAGCTGATGCGTGCTAACTTCAAGTAACTATATTTCGAGAAAAAAACGCAAGAGACAAGTTTCAATATTACAGTTGATTTTCTCACGCATTATACTATTGATTTTGATAAAAAAAAAATTTGATGCATATTCCCTATTGTTCGTTGAAAGTAAAGTCGGTTACTTCCAAAGAAATGTTAAAACTTTCTCTAAATTCTCTCCTTTGCCTATTTTTTCCAAAATAATTATCATCACTGCCACTACTACTTATTATCACTGCCAGAATTTAACATTCTTACTTAAGTAGCATCGATTTCCTCAGTGAGTCAACAATTGTCATCTAATCCTCACACAGACCATGAGTGACTATCAAAAAAGTGCGACAATTTGACAAGTTTGTAATCGCGTATTGACAATTGCGTTTCATAAACTACAAATGCAGAAAATACTCGACAATTTTTCGAATTTTCATTGTCACTTGTAAATTTTTATGAAATGCTAAATTGTCGAATTGTCGCTACAATTTGTCAATTATAAGTTATGACACATATACGGCTTTTCTAATTACAAATATGTCACACCAAATGTTTTATGAAATGTACAATTGTCGAATTGTCGACTGTCACCTGTCGCTGACAATTTTATTGTAATCTTTATGAAACGGCCCAGATTGCATAAAACTGTCTTACATACAAATAAGAATAGATGAAAGGAAAAGGCCAAAGGGTTTGACATCCCCCCGGCCATTCAACTTAAAAGCTCCAAGCACAGATTACAGTATAAACACATTTCGTTTGACAAAGGAACTGTAATCTATTATAGACTTTTTATCCCATTGTGACAGTACAACAAAAGGATTCGAGAGTTTGTTATGTGAATTCGGTTTTAAAGTAGTTTCATTTCCAAACCCTTTGGAAGGCAGTCTACAATGTGAAAAGATGTTTTTGTGTGTATTAAACATTACGAGATTTCTGCCATTACGTATGAAAACATAAAAAGAAATGATTAAACATCTTAATAACAAAATTATATTGATTTTAAGCTACAAAGATGATAAATAACTGACTTAGCTAAGCATAGTAAAGCTAAGCATAATAAAGGTAAGCATAATTGAGAAGCTAGTCAGATACAATAGATTTTTAGTAAGCCTATAAAGAACCTGAAATTTAGCTGGCTATAAATTTCACTTTGACAAGATATAAATATATATGAAGATAGTTTTATATGTAACTTGAGTGGTTATACGAGTTAAATAGGGATTGGTGGTAAAATGATGTAGCTAAACGCCTAATCCTTGATTAATCTTTAAGACTTTGCAATTGATTTTGGGCATCATCATTATGAGCAAATAGATTGCTCACTGCTGGCGTTGATTTATTATCATAATGTATGTTGTATTATCATGTAAGCATAGGGCCTTCCTTAAAGATCTCCAAGACGATCGGTTCTGCTTTTCCCGCTTCCAGTGGCTCCCTAAGACCTACTGAGTCTTCCGGCAACTGCGCCCACTTTTAACTGGACCCACAGGCGCAGTCACCGGATCAAATTATTTTTACCATAATTATCGGTCCACCTTGTATAAAACATTAAGAAAGGAAACCCTTTTTGTGTGTGGGACTCGCCAGGAGAGGACCGCTACATTCAGCGTTGCGACTCCCTACACGACTGCCTCCCATGATCCCATCCCACCCAGCCGAGTGGCTCAGTGGGATCTCGGGAGGAGGGAATGTCTGTAATCCATGGGTTGTGGACCATAACTACTGGTCCACCTTGTGTAGGGCATTAAAAAACATACTCTTGTAATCTATGAGTTGTGGGTTCGAGTCCCTCCTGAGGAGCTGGTGACAACTCATCTTTTAGGAGCTGGTGACGGATTGTTTTAAGGATCTTCTAATTATTTTGGTACCAGATTTGAAATAGACTAGACTTAAATTAATGGTTTTCAGATGCAAATCGCCTGAGACGTATTTCTGGCCATAGCTCCGAGGATTTTGGGAGGATCGAGATGGGAATAGTACTAGAGTTGAAGAACTTATCGATACACATGTGAGCGTTTGAATTTTGAAAATAGGTTAGTAACTTTTTTTAGAATTTAATGATAAATCATATTTTTTGGTGTTTAATAATTCTATTAAAGCAAACATATAGGTCGCATACCAAAACTTAGCGATCTCTTTTCATAGTTTTACTATTTTAATTAGTTAAGTAACTTTTATTTGGGGACGCTCTCTGACTTAGAGTAAGACGCGCTTCTGTTTCGGGACGAAGCTACGATGCTCGAAGCTCTCTGCACACCGATTCAGACACTATAATGTATAATATGTTTTTAAGTTTTCGTTTCGCAATATATATTTTTACAGCATGTTTTTTCATGCAATAATCAAAATTAGATCACCGAGTACAGCAGAGATTGTACAATCTCACACTCCCGTAAAACATTTTGCTCTAAACATGTACGACGAGGATCGTGAGAACTAGTAATAGGTACCTATATTATATTTATTACTCCTACGCGTTGATCCAGAGGTGTTAAGAAGGTGTAAATTGCCTCAGGAATGAAGGCGGAATATTAGTAATACCATTTATAATAATTTCAGTCGAATAGGTATTCCTGCTATTTGTTTTACAAATACGTTTACTTATTAGTTTAGTTGAGTTTGGGAAACGTGGGCGTCAATGAAGTTAGATTTGATGGTATTTTGTTTATTACGTTTTTGTCGTATTCATAACTTTTCTCCTTCTTTTCTCCCATATTCTTTTTCATTCGATAGCCATCTAATTTTTTTACCTACTAGTCCTAATTGTTTTGTCCACAAAAGTGTATACTTCCGCTTTTTGTCATCTTATCATATATTTTTTGATGATAAAGGCAAGTAACACACAAGTAGATATTTAAAGTACAATGATTTACCAACATGAGTTGGTAAATGTAAGGATTTTATGAAAGGGAAACAATTTTTCGAGCTTTTTACCATTAGAGTTAGGCACATGCTAGGTTTTACCAATGACGGTTGGTAAATATTGGATTTTATTAAATAATACAGTGAATTAGCTATCACAACATAACTAGTCATTTATTTCATATTACCAATAAGTAAAATCCTCAAATATTTTTCATTATTATTTTAATTTATTCTTCACTATTACCATTTTTTATTTATCTTAGAAGTATTTAAAGTCATACATCGCAATGAAATTATCCACCAGTCAAATCTTTTGTATAAATTATTATGATTTGGTTAATTTATTATTAAATAAGAAAAAGATCATTTAAAAACACCATCACAATAAACATTGAAATCGTATTTCAGTATTTACCGCGTCTCTGAGGTAAATCCTAAGATTTGCCGAGTCAATGGTGGTAAATGTTCGAAATTAATAATAATCACACAACAGTTCGAACTTTTACCATTAAGGGTTGGTAAATCTTAGGTTTAACTAGAAAATCATAGGATTTACATAAGTTCGGGGTTTTAGAGTAACATATACACAAGAGACATTCATAGCCATGAGGTGACTGTAGATCATGAATATTTGATAAGGGTTAATTGAATCCATGCATTGTTATATCAAACCTCTATTAACTTTGAACAAGCATCGATTGATAACCTTACAACTATAATATTTAAGTAGTATTTACAGTCGCGACACATTTTAAATGTCAGTTTTGGCACATATCTACATCAAGTTAATCGCTAAGTAATCAAAAAGTTACTTTTTACTTTAAATCCCTTTTTAGAAAGCATTTTTAGGGTTTCCGTGTATACAATGGGCATTATAGGTACTATATTTAACGCGACGTTACCAATGACTCAAAATAAACTGAACATTCAACATTATCGAAATAAGTGTTTTTTCTTCAATAGGAGTTAGAATAGAGAAACGCTCGTCTTCGACATAATATGTAACTCGCAGACCTCCTATTCCCTTTTACCATTGAAAATGGTTATCAGATGCAAATCGCCTGAGACGTATTTTTAGCCATATCTCCGAGGATTTTGAGAGGATCGGAATAAAAATAGTACCAAAAGTTGAGGAATTTATCGAGACACATGTAAACGTTTGAATTTTGAAAATCTACTGGTAACTTTTTTTGTAATTTTGCGATATTCCAAAAATTCCGGGTTTTTTGGGGGATGTTTGTTTACTAAATTGTTAGTATTTCGGAAAAAAAACTGACTTAAGAAAAAATGAAAAAAACAGTCCTAGGGTATTAGTTTAGCTATCAAAATGCGATATAATTTTGAAAATCGGTTTATAATTGTGACCTGTAGGTGGTCCCTTTAGATTTGGAATTGTAGAAAAACGACTGTTTCCGTACATAAAAAGTGATGTAGCTTCTATGATTATTGACCGATCGTCATGGTAATAGTGTTAAAAGATGCAGAAGCGGACAAGAAGTGCATTCGTTGGAATTTTGAAAATTGGTTAATATTATTTCGGCCGCGTTGAGGCAGTCAGCGGGCGCTTTTGTGACACGAGGCGGAGCCGAGTGTCACAATCGTAAAAATAAATGATACCTAGGTAACTTTAAAAATATAATAGGACTTTGCATTTGATTTGATTTTGGATTGTCGTAAAAAAATTGTGTTCATTTTCAATGCTCCGATTCTTGCGGGGACTGTAAAATCTGTGATTTTTTTCTTTTCTCCTGGAGAGGGAAAGTATGTATTTTATGACTTATCAGCTGGAACATGACTATATGCAAGAGGGCAAATAGGTCACACCATACATTAACCATTAACCGCTTTATAGTGCCTATTCAAAGGGACGAAGGGTAATGTATTAGAACGTTGCTGCCATCATTAGGTAGTCACCGGTGACAAATGAATGCTGCCACATTTGTATACAAATTCATTTTTTGTAAAGAAACTGTTTACAGCTAGTTTTAATGTTGAGGGTTCCGGACGGGTCATTTGACAACACAAAGAACACAAAAATGTCTAATTTATACCTTAGTTAGAATACTGTCTCAACTTAAAATAGAACTTGAGAACTTTTTAAAATAGTATCGGCACAGCCGAGAGAGTTATGAAGACTACTCTCTCGGCTGTGGTATCGGTCTTCTCTTTATGTTTTTACGACACTAAAATCTCACAAAATCTAGTGTGCTATCACAGAATATAATTTATAATAGTTGGTGCTACTCAAAAACCTGCTGAGAGTACATCTACATATCAAGCATTATGCAGGTATTTAGAAAAATGTGCGTCAAATATTACCACTCTTGTTATCGAACGATTGAGCCATAAAGTCCCCGAAAACTACAGACGAAACTGTCGGGCGATAGTTGGAATCAGTCTGAAAAAGTATGCAAGTGCGCACACTACAACGATTTGGTATCGGCCGATTCTTCACACAAAACCAACTATCGGGCCAACTATCGGCCGATAGAAGTAGTCTTCGGGCACGCTTAAATTTTAACAGACTACACAATTTCTTTATTTTTTTTACCATATTATAATAATATTTTTCCCTTTATTTAAATACCGTTTCGCAACAAAAATACCTTTGACTCCGCAACCCTAAAAATTGAAAACCCAAGTTTCAGGCGCCGCGCCGTCCGTGCCAGGCAGCTTCGTTCGTTATAAATTCACATCTCCTGAAAGCTCATTTCGTACTACTTCCGTACAGTGCTTCGGTGTACTTTCATTAGGCAGGTACAGTCAATCGCTATTTTCAGACGGAAAAGCACTTATGCTTGAGACTAAACAAGAGTGAGGGGCTTTGAAGGTATTTATTTACCAATTACAATAAAAAGTGATTTAATATATTATTATTTTGATTACTGTGATGTTTTAGAATATTCATTTCGCATCTCCATTTTGACAACTTTTTAATGCCTACTTGAATTTGTTGAAACTTCAAATCTTTTCATAAGATATGATCACAACTTTAATTTTTTTTTCAACAACACTATCCACTGATACAGTTCACGTGCAATTTATTAGTTTTTCTTATACAATCACTTAAGTGTATGAGTTTCTTTTTTAATTTTCAAAATTAGTTGTGTTCCAACACATCTATCGATAGAAATAAAACAATTTATTTTAAGCGAATTAACATTTAAAAAATAGCATTGCAAAAACGGCGCTTCTAATCATCTATAGGTGTATACAACTTTGTGAAAAGGTTATTTCAAATTATTATCCTCGTAGATGTCTGGCAGCCAGAATTTTTTGCCGGAGCATCTTTTTTTTAATATTTCGTGCCGGCTGGTTTTTGAAACGTCCCTACGCATCCGTTTTATATTAAAATGGACTTATGATCCTGCGATTCAGATCCTCTTGTCTTGTGTTCCTATGAACTATGTGTGATTGTTAACTATGTTCTGCGAAAATAATGAGGAACCGAAAAGTGCGAAAGACTCGGATTTCTTAATTTACTACAACTTTTGAATTTTTTCTTCACCTGTGCTAGAAGACTTTGCTCACTGGAAAGTTTTATGACTCTAGTCTAGGTCAATGGGGAATACCCTACATCAGGGGTGTCCATACTTTTTCTTAAGGAGATCGACCTAGCAAACATTTATAACTAACAGATCTACATTTTGACAGTTTAACCCACCAAATATTAGCAAAAAAAATTGCATAAGTTAAACTACATTAGGTGCATATCTGTAATCCTTGGTGATCGACCTTAAAACTTCTAGCGATTGACCGTTTAGGCACCTCTACCCTACATATTGTTTATGTTGTAAGTTTTGTGTATTCTGTGTCAATATATTTAACATACAGCAGCTGCTAATAATATCTCCACCCACGCATTATACTTAAGTCATTAAAATTATTTTACTGTCATCACTTGAATAATGAAGTAGTTTTATGGACGTTAATGACTTTCGGACTTTGCTGATGTTTTCATGAGCTTCCGAACTCATTATGATCTGACAGTTAGTAGGCACTACATCTTCATAATTTAGCAGGTAAATTAAGGCCCAACAAACTATTCTTAAGCCGGGATTACGAGAGCTGTATTTAATAAACGTGCAGACCCAAAAGTTATATTGGATACGGGCTTTGTGCTTTAAACACCCATGTCTGGCCTGAACTTAACAAATTGTAGTTCAGCCAGAACCTATCGGACAGAATTAGACAAGCAATTTATCACAATACACAGGCCCACCGTGAGTCGCCGTTTGTGTAGGTATTGAAGCGCCGAACCCAAGTTTCTACAACATTTATTATGTAAATAGTATGTGCAAACCATTTTACTTAATCTATATTCGATGGCGTGACTAGGATTTGGGCCAACGGTAAATTGCAAACCGATGTCATTGAAAAAAAGATATTACAATTTGCGGCATGGAATAATGCTATTAGTTTTCCTCGAGACCTTTTCCGATTTGGTTTGCCGTACTTACTATTTTATTTTTACTTTGATGTAATTTTGTCGTTGCATTTCGCTAGCAAATAACGATGAACTCTACTTTTGTTTGTCAACGTTGCATTAATTTTGAATCCTCTTAAAAAAGGAAGGAAGGAGGTTTTATGTTTCGTTGTTTGTAGTTATCTTCCTCAATAGGGAATATGCATAAGTCACCGATTTTGATGAATTTGAGCTTGATCGCTGCGGACACTTATAAAAACATGATGGTACAGGAAAAAAAATAAAAAAAATATATAATCCTAGTTTTATCACACGATGAAATCAGGGGAAAATAACGATTTTTTTTTTCATTTCCGGATATAATGCACTTTACAGTCAGATAGAATATCGAATAAGAAACAATATTTTGTATGACACATATGTACTTAAACGCAAAATTTAGGGAGATAATTGAAGATTATTGGCTAACTCCATATTAAACGCGCCGAAACACAGCTGAAACGTGATGTGTGACGTCACCGTTTTGTATGGAGCGTTTTCGGCGGGTGCTGCTGCGCGCTAACTTCAAGTAACTATATCACGAGAAAAAAACGCAAGAGAAAAGTTTTAATATTACAGTTAACTTTCTCACGCATTATACTTTTGATTAAGATTTAAAAAAAAGTTGATGCATATTCCCTATTGTGGACTGATATTAAAAGCCCTTTTTTTCTACTTACTACCCGACTGCAAGAGGGTTAGGTATGTTTTTCGCGCATATCTTGTATGTATGTAATATTCTTTATTACCTCAAATCTTTCAAACGGCTAAAGGGAACTCTATGACTAATATATCGTTAGATTTGTCTTGTTCTTAAGAAGGTAGCGTTATAAAAAAACATCATGGCGGCTGTACGGTGCTCTTATACGTAGAGGAAAAAAATTTTTTTTGAATACTTCAATAAGAGTGTCAAATTAAAGGGCTTATTATAAGGATTTCAAAAAGGTATATCATGACTGTAATATATAATAACTAAAAAATGTAAATAAATAAAAAAAAAAGTCAACTGAAAAGATGAAAACAAGATTACATTTTAAAGGCAACATAATAACATGCAGTCGGAGGCATATAATTCAAATCATTCATAATAACATTTTCTTTATGCATGCCTCCGACTGCATGTTATTATGTTGCCTTTACAATGTTATCTTGTTTCCATCTTTTCAGTTGACTTGTCTTTTTATGCAGGCGGGTTTTTTATTTTTTATTGTTCGATTGATGTTCTGTTTACTTGTACAAAGACTTAAAACTTCGTTATTTGTCGAGTAACATGCTAGACAGATAAGAATAGACGTCAAACCAGTTGTCACGAGGTCCAAATCTGGAGATGACATAGTGATAATCTCCCAGAAATGGTTTGATTAGGGTTTAATCTTCCCAACGAAGTTTACAGCGGTGATTAATTTGTTAAACTATTTGAGGGACTCATACGAAGAGTTCGGAATTCTAAAGTAGTTTATAAGGAGGTTATAATAAAATTGTATTGTGTAAAGCAGCTATTTCTGGACAATTTGGTATGAGTACGTGTCATTCTATGTTTTTGTATATTTCCGAATACTTTCATCCGTTGGTTTATAAAATGTTAAATCAAGACATTCATAAAACGAAAAGCTTTAAAACTTATAATTTCACTTGAAGTCCAATCCGACGCTAATGAAGTTTTGCTTATGACATAAAATACGACTCTCGCATCGGTTTTAATAATGTTTATTTCGAAACCTAATAAAAAATATACCTAAGCATGGATTCATTGATACTATCACCAAAATAAAAAATTGTAATTTTGTACAAAGACCTAGTATAAAATATAGTTATTGTTGACCTTTAAATTAATTAAAACTATGAATCCTCATATATTTAAATTAATCTACTAGGATTGTATTTCATTAGGACTGCATAATCCCTCTTTATATAATTCACATGAGTTGTTATAGCCGGGTAGCCTAAATGTCTGTTTTCTGCGTGTGGGGTAAATGCGGGAATGCCCTTAGTTATTAATTCACGTGCCGCGGATTTGGTTACGCGGATGCGAGGTGCGAACTCATCACGCATTATAAATGTAACGTAATTTCAATTTAGTTTTCAATTTTCCTAACGTAAACAAATAATATACAACGTGTTAATGAATAAACGCAAAACCTCTTAGGTGGTGATTGTGCTCATGAATATGAACAACTTTTACTATGGGGCCAACTCTGTAACTCAACAAAAAAATTCTGCTGTTTCATACAAGTTGTCAATACCTACTCGACCAGAATGTATGAAACAGCTCTTTTTTTAATAGAATAAACTATGTCGAGATTTACACCATGTACCTGTTTATTTTTGAGACTCCGATATTTCGGCGCAGTTGCATGCGCCATGATCACGGAAGAACTGTCGATTGTTGCGTGCGGGTAGATGTTATTGGCAGACGAATCGGTCTACCCTCCGTCTAGTTCTTTTATTACTACATTCGATACCGGTACCACTGTCTGCAAACTCACTATTCACTCGAATTTGTTCTCGACACACGACACTCACTGTATCTGTACGCAAAACGGCACTTTTTTTATTTTTGTTGTTTTTACACAACCGGACTACTGGATTCCAGACACTCGACAATTTAAACCCATCCTCACGATTGAAACTTTTGTATTTGGTAATTTCAATCGCTTCCCTGACCATTCTTGGTATGTAGTGGCGTTCTGTTGAAATAATCTGGGGGTTATGTAACTCGATCCAGTGATTTGTGTCCGAATGAATTAAATGTTCAGCAATGGCCGATTTTTGCGTATCGTTGTTTTGGACAGCTTTTATGTGCTCCTTTATACGGCATGCTATTGTGCGTTTAGTTTGGCCGATATATGAGCTACCACAACTGCAGTCGATCTTATAAATGCCGGTACCGGTATCGAACGTAGTAATAAAAGAACTAGACGGAGTGTAGACCGATTCGTCTGCCAATAACATCTACCCGCACGCAACAATCGACAGTTCTTCCGTGATCATGGCGCATGCAACTGCGCCGAAATATCGGAGTCTCAAAAATAAACAGGTACATGGTGTAAATCCCGACATAGTTTATTCTATTAACGTCAATAACCATGGAAATTTAAAACAAAAAAAGCTCTTTTTTTGTTGAGTTGCAAAGTTGGTCCCATAGTTAAAGTTATTCATATTCATGAGCGCAATCACCACCTAAGAGGTTTTGCGTTTAATTCACTGATAGGACTGAGTAAAAACACTGAACACAACATAATTCTGAAGCGAGTCAACAAATAATAATAATTATGTTTTCGTTTTCAACACTCTTTAACCTGAATGAAAGTGTGGAATTTTCTTTTTTTTATTCTCTTTTCCAAAACTAATGTTTATATAGAAAAAAATATTCTTCATATCGCTGTTTTTTGTCATATTTTCATAATACAGGGGGCATATTTTTGAAATCATTTGTTTGAAATCGTTCTGCGACATATCAAATCAAATCAAATCAAACATGTTTATTCGAAGTAAACCTTTACAGGCGTTTATCGACGTCATGACAAGCAAGATAAGTGACAAACAATTTATATAAACCAACGTTTACTTATACTATTACAACTTATTTATTTCTAACCAGTGGGTGTAAATCACCAGCACAGAGCGTCAATTCTATTTCCACGCGGATTTATCTGCAATATAATCGGCAACTTTATAGTAGGCCTTCTTTATTAAAGCTTTCTTTAAGAAAATTTTGAATTTAGAGTCTGTCAGAGCTGTGACATCGTCGGGTATTTTGTTATAAAAACGAACCCCGCAGCCTAAAAAGGACTTGCTGCTTTTTTTGAGTCTGAAAAAGGGAATCGTTAATTTATTCTTATTCCTAGTATTATAGCGATGAACAGCATTTTGTTTTTCAAAGAGGTGTAGATTTTTCCTGACATACATAATGTTAACAAATATGAACAAGGAAGGTAATGTTAATATATCGATACTTTTAAATTTATCTCTCAATGATTCGCGTCGTTTCATATTATAAATAAATCTCACAGCCCTCTTCTGTAGTATAAATATCGAATCTACATCAGCTGCCGACCCCCAGAGTAAAACACCATAAGACATAATACTGTGGAAGTAAGCGAAATAAACTAATCTAGCCGTAGCTTCATCTGTTAATTGTCTAATCTTTTTACTGCATATGCAGCAGAGCTTAGTTTTTTTGCAAGCCCTTTAATGTGTTGACCCCACTGTAATTTGCCGTCTATGTTAATTCCCAAGAATATGGAATTTTCAACTACTTCTAAACTTTTCCCGTCCATTTCTATACTAATTGGAGATACCTGACTGTTTGGGGGTGAAAATTTTAGGCACTTCGTTTTTTTAGCATTGAATAAAAGATTATTGGTAGTGAACCAATAGGATACCTTATTTAAAGTTTCGTTGATATTACTTTCACCGGCTTTGTAGTTCCTTCTATCCAAGGAAAAAGTTAAAGAGGTG